>OY540849.1:2347786-5345898 GCA_961205895.1 Mythimna pallens | reverse complement strand
TATCATCGAAGTGATCTGATGATGATGATGGAGCCGGAAGGTAGGCACCGGAACTTCGTAATTAATCAATGTAACCTAGCCGTATTTGGGTTAATTGGATTTGTCATGAGAAATAGGCACTGTCCGTCTGTCTGGCCGTTCGCACCAGGCTGTATCTCACGAACCGTGATACAACCGTACCGTTGTTATAACGGCAACAGAAATATGTTGCCGCTAGAACAACAAATACTAAAAAACTAAATAAAATAAATATTTAAGGGGGCTCCCATAGAACAAACGTGAATTTTAGCCGTTTTTAGGGTTCGGTACCTCAAAAGGAAAAAACGGAACCCTTATAGGATCACTTTGTTGTCTGTCTGTCTGTCTGTCAAGACCCTTTATCTCGGAAACGCGTATCAAGTTGAACTTAAAACCATATACTTAGGTCTGCGGTCCCCTAGTACTGTGAAAAAATCAAACTTCTGAGTTAACGAAAAAAAAAGATACAGCCATTTATGTCTCAAAAAACGTACATTTCGACACTCTCAAAGGAATCAAAATTCATAGGATACTTTCCGTTGACCTAGAATCCTGAAATTTGGCATGAAGCAGGGTCTCATTAGCACAAGTATAGGAAAAAATCTGAAAACTGTTTTGTTGTTATGTCACAAAAACAATTATTTTTTTTGCGTATCGTAAAAACCCTCCGTGCGCGAGTCCGACTCGTACTTGGCCGATTTTTTTTTTTTTTCAAAAACTAAAAAGTTTAGTTCACAAACCAACCCTTTTCCAAACTCATACCGTTCATCCTCTCCTAGATGGCACTTTCAAAAACCTTTAAAACACTCTACTGTACAAGAAAAAGACATTAACCAGCCAGAGGTCAGGTCAAAACATTTTCAGTAACATTTTATCGTCATAAACTTCGTCGTTGCGGTACAAAGTTGGTTGCTGAAAGTTGGTAACGTGTATTTTAAGGGAATTAGCGTCGCAACCCTACGAGGTGTTTTGTTGCCTGTAGTTTGTTTATGTTGGTAACGCTGCTATCGGTTGTTATCTATATGACGCAGCTAACTAACTTAAGAGGCTCCTTTCCATTCGCCTATCGTCAACATCGAGCATGGTTTCGAAGCTTTTTACTTCATATAGCGCAATCCAACGCGATGTTTGATGAAGAGGCAATGCAAAAAAAGAGATATAACTCCTGAAAACTCTGTTGGCATTCGGTAATTTCGTGATTTACTCGAATATTTTACAAAACTTGTTCCAGGAATTACGTGTTTTTTTTTTAACCCCTAAATGTTTTGTCGTTCAGAATCTTGATTAAATTTCCAAGGCTTCTATTGTTATACTTTTTAAATTTTTGAATAAAATATGAAGTGTCAAAGTTCATGCAAAGTAGCTGATTTTCAGAGGTCTTTACTGGATTAGTTTTACACAAATTTATAAATTGATTTCAATAGAAGTCTAGATAATATCCACAAGATACTGAGTTCCCAAAATATCTAAAGAAAAATGTGTAATAACGTCATAATCGCGGTTGTATGAAAAACAGTGAAAATGTACGTCGAGTTTACTCTAGAAGAACCGAGCATGAACGGAGCACGAGGCGAGTTCAAATTCGTGTAATGTGAACCGACTCTAGAGGAATCGAGCACGAGCGACACTATATGAATTTGAGCTCGGCTCGTGCTTCGCTCGTGCTCGGCTCCTCTAACCTTTAGGCCCTATAGGCTAGAGGAGCTGAACCCTAAAGTTTAAGGTTCAAACACTAAATTGCGATGAAACGTCGCAACGTAAAAATCTAGGACTTCGCACGACAATTTGCAAGATCTTGTTAATTGATTCGCTCCGCACTTTGTATGATCACGTGAACCGATGCTTTGGCGCATGAAATCGTATCGCAACAATACACATCGCAGGTTTCTACGATGTGGCGTCGTATCGCATTGCGTTGCAGTTCTGTGTGGGAGCCCTTAATTTCTGAAGGGGCTCAGTAGGAATTATTTGACGCTTTGCCACCTCCAAAAAAGGGTTCAAACCTAATTCCTTCACAATAAGTAGCTACACTTGCGACCACTGGATATCGAGGTACACGGAAAAGTAAATTATAATTTAATTACAACCATTCCTGGGTACTAAATTGTCCTAATTTTAACTTCTCTCTAATAAATTACAGTTTCAAAACACTCACAAAGTTACTGCGAATAATTCAACACCTGCTTTTAGTAAGTCTAAATTAAACATTAACTGAAACTTATGATTACTTGCAGACAGTACAAACTAGGACAAACATATTTTACATTGAAAATGGCGCTTCAATTTATTTGAAAGACTCGTTCCACCGCCTAACTGGTACTGGACCACAGAATAGTAAAGAAATGGAATGACAGCTTCGCATGCGTTTCTTTATTTACCTACTTAATTAAATAACTTTTTAGCTTTATTATAATGTAGCGACATCTATGGCGCCACATCTAAAGTTTTTTCTTGCGGGACTTTACTCTTTGTTCCGCCTACCTCCAAAATAATAATTATTATTTTTATAATTATGGACATGTGCATTCTCCCTATACTTACGTAAAGAGCACAAACCTGGTCTTTGACACTTCATCAGAGGTCCAGGCTCGAGGTTTGTCAGCGAGTAGTCAGAGTAGTCCGTCCGTTACCGAATTGGAAGTCTCCAGGACCGGACGGACTGCAAAATTTCTGGCTAAAATGGTATAGCAGCTCACACGCGCTCCTGGCATCTCAATTCCAGTCATCCTTAGAGTCTGGGTCGCTACCTCAGTTTCTAACAACTGGAGTTACCCATCTGCTCCATAAGACAGGTACCAATCAACCACCAAGGTACTGCGGAACCCAAGAACTATAGACCGATAACATGCTTGTCGACGGTCTATAAACTTCTTACGTCCATTCTGAGAACGAAAATTAACAACCACATTGATACTAACTCAATTATGTCTGCCTCTCAGAATGGATGTAGGAACGGGTCTCGCGGTACTAAGGAGCTACTCTTCATAGACATGACCATAAGCCAATAGGTTCGTCGATCTCGCAAGGATCTGTCGACATGGTGGATAGATTATAAGAAGGCCTATGACTCTGTGCCACATACATGGCTCATGAGGGTGTTGGAGTTGTATAAAATAGATGCAACTCTACGCACCTTCCTTGAGTCATGTATGGGGCAGTGGAACACAGTTCTTCGCTATCCAGGATGTCGATCGATTCGGAGGGACGATGAGCCTATATGGATTAAACGGGGAATATTCCAGGGCGACAGTCTGAGTCCACTTTGGTTCTGCTTAGCCCTGAATCTTCTAAGCACATTGCTAGAGGAATCAGGCTTGGGCTATCGGTTGAGAAGAGGTGGTCAGGTACTATCTCACCTTCTTTACATGGATGATCTGAAACTCATTGCCCCCAACAAGTTACAACTGATGGAACTACTAAAGGTAACTGAAACTTTCAGTAGTGCCATCAGGATGGAATTTGGTGTTCAGAATGGAAATGTGCAGTCATGCATGTAAAACGAGGGGAGATTATGGAATCTGACGGAATTCAACTCTCGGATTCCATATACCTTAAATCCCTCTCTTTGACCGAAACCTATAACTATTTGGGTATGTCGGAAGCATTAGGCATTAACGTTGCTGACATGAAGCAATCGTTGAGGGAGCGCTTCTTTGACCGCCTGAAGAAGGTATTAAACAGCCTTCTGTCAGGTGGAAATAAGGTGCGAGCCTTCAATGGTTGGATCATGCCGGTCTTAATGTACTCTTTCGGCATACTCAAATGGACTCAGACCGAGCTAGACGCTCTGGATAGGCGGGTCCGTACAGTGTTGACCGCAGATGCATCACCCACGGTCGTTTGTGATGAGACTGTACATCCCGCGGAAGTGTGGAGGCGAGGTTTTTTAAACGCGAAGACCCTGCACAACCGCGAGGTGTGCAGCCTCAGAGAATATTTTCATAAAACCGATGTGGGTATGCACCGCGATGTGGTCGCAGTGGACAAGGGACTCACCCCGTTATCCATGGCTAAAGAGAACTGGCGCAAACCTGTGGTGAGTTGGCTGAGTTGTAAGTACAACTGATGACCGCAGGGAAGTATGGAAAAGTAAGGAGCTCCACGGGCGCTTTTATCGGGCTCTACATGAGTCTGATGTAGATTTTGCAGCGTCCGTGGCCTGGCTACGTTTCAGCAACCTCTTCGGGGAAACTGAAGGTTTTATCTGTGCAATTATGGACGAAGTTATCTTGACGAATAACTACCGGAGATATATAATGAAGGACGGGACGGTTGACGTGTGCCGGGCATGCCATCGTCCGGGTGAGTCTATCAGACATATTATCTCTGGTTGTTCTCGTCTGGCTAACGGCGAGTACTTGCACAGGCATAACCAAGTAGCCAGGATTATTCACCAGCAACTTGCTTTGAAATACAACCTGGTGTATTCAGAGGTACCGTATTACAGCTATATGCCCGACCCAGTTCTCGAAAATGACCATGTCACGTTGTACTGTGATCGGTCTATCATTACTAACCGGACTATTGTAGCCAATACGCCGGATATAGTGGTGATAGACCGATTAGTGCGCCGCGCAATGATAGTCGATGGCATCATCATGCATGACGAGAATCTCGAGAAAGCTGAGAAAGAGAAACAAATCAAATATCTCGACTTAGCACACGAGGTTATCGACATGTGGAATGTGGACTCGTCTATCATTGTGCCGATTGTTGTTACCGCCAATGGCCTGATGGCCAAAAGTCTAGAAAACCACCTGTCGAAACTGTCGTTGCGCGGTTGGATCAAGGGCCTGATACAGAAGGCAGTACTCCTCGATACGGCTCGCATTGTGAGGAAGTTCCTGTTTCTGGAGCCCTAACCACCGGTAGCTTGGACCCTGTCCCGACACCTGTAATTTCTTTTTTCATACAAAAAAATGGACGTATAATTTTGAATTGACTTATTGGCATAAAACCATCCCGTAGACTTAATAATCTGTTGCCGCACCACACCGAATTCAATTCAATCATTTCGAAAAACGCCGGCGCCGTTCATACACTGTTGCCATTCTTATCAAACAATGCCGCTGCGCGACAGCCACTCGGTCGTCAAAGCGTAGCCCCGCGCAAAAAAAAAATGCGATGCTTACACTAACTTGATAGTCGAAAGCCTGTTTTAAGTGTGATGGGAAGTTTATCATCTTATTTACGTCAGTTTTTTGGAAGAATACAGTAGCTGGTAAGTAATTGCACTTTTAAAACACTAGTTTGCCTGCGTATTATTGCGTATCTAGTGGATTAGATAATGACGAACTAGTCAGCTGATTTCAGTTTTCATTCACAGAACAGATGGAAAGAGATAGCAATTGTTTTCATTGACGAAGCAACACAACGCGCATAATTTGTGAACCACTTTATGCAGAGTCGAGTCAATGTTTATTTAACTACTTTATTTTCTCAAATTGAATTAACTGTTACGGGGTACGAAAGCTCTTCACTTTTGTAATTTTTAAACACAATACTATCTCCCATTAAAGCCGTGGCAGATATTTTTATAGCACCTTATATATATACACGTAAATGAAGATATCCGCAAGAGAACCAAGGTTACCGAAATAGTTCGAAGAATCGCCAAACTTAAGTGGCAATGGACAGGGCACATTGCACGCAGTACACATGATCGACGAAAGGTTCTGAAGTGATGACCACGTACCAGAAGACGCAGTATTGGCCTTCAGGCTAATACAGGCCTTCCACAAGGTGGACCGATGACCTGGTGAGGGTCGCGGGAATCCAATGGATGCGAGACGCATAGGACCGGTCGTTATGGCGACGCTCGGGGGAGACCTATGTCCAACAGTTTGACGACTTTCGGCTGAAATGATGAATGATGAATATAAATAATATCTTGTTTCTATTTTCGTTATTTCAGATGTGATGCCGGTTATTCAGGGGAAAGGTGCGAGGTCGCCGTGTGTGTCAATCACTGTTTGAACTATGGTCTGTGTTACCTGAACGAGAAGGAACAGCCTTCATGCGAATTTGTTTATGGTTACGAGGGATCCAGATGTGAAACTGTTCTTCCTACCACTACCACTTCCATTTCCACCACCACTACTACAACTCCATTAACCTTACCTGATGATTGGTTGTAGCACGAGAGATTATTATGAAGGAATTTATTTGAGTTGTCTCTGTTATTTTTTTTTTTATAATTCACCCTCTTTTCTTTATTCTGAATAAATAATTTTAGATGATAATAGATTATTTTATTTATTTAAAATAACAGAGTTCACAATCTTTATTGTGTGTGTGTACCAAATAAACTATTTTTTTCTTTATTTAAGAATATCTCTTTACAATAATTAAAGTATTTTTATTATTATTTTTCATATTTAAGAAATTAGACATTTGAACAAACTTTTTTACTGTCAGTTCAACCGATATTGACTTTTATTACATTGGTGGCATGACAAATGACGGTTGCAGTAAATAGTTGGTATTGTAACCAGTTTTTTTCTTTTAATGCCATCCTTATACCTACGGAATAGAAGTCAGAATTGGTTAAACGGATAGTAAAAAAGTTTATTTAATACCTAATCTCATTGCGAATGAAGTATAGATCCTAAGGGGTCCAGTATCAATTTTTATGTCAAAAGATTTCGAAAGATCGAAGAAGTGGCTTTGTCATGTAAGGCTAAGCTAGAAAATGGGATAACTCTGACCGGGATAGGACAAATCTTGATTGAGCATGTGGACTAGGACAGATATATAGAGAATACTGAGAATGAACTAAAAAAATTGCTGCTTAGTAAGGCTTATTATAATGTTGCGGAGTTTTTAAACGAAAACTTTTGAATCATGACTATTTAATTGAATTTTATTATTCTATTTCTATTTATTTTCTTTATTGACTGTAATTGATTAGATTGAATTTTGACTATATTATGTATTGACTATTATTGAATTGATTGAATTTTTGACTAAGTATAATATTTATTGACTATTATTGAATTGGTGGAATTTTTGACTATATTATGTGTTGACTATTATTGAATTGGTGGAATTTTTGACTATATTATGTGTTGACTATTATTGAATTGGTGGAATTTTTGACTATATTATGTGTTGACTATTATTGAATTGATTTAATTTTTGAATATATTATGTATTGACTATAATTGAATTGACAGAATTTTTAATATTTTCAAATTAAATGATTTTTAATTACTTTTGTACGCCGGTTACGGCAAAACATGTTGAACTATATTGACTGTATCACCATCTTAACATACACATGTTTATACAAATAAATGATCTTATCTTATCTTATCTTATCTTATCTTATCTTACTAGAACGAGCGGAGCGAGCTATAAAATATTTTGTCAATTAGAGAATTTTAGGTTGTGGTGTTATGAATTAGCCCCTGTAGCCTGGGGGCCCCATATCACTGATACAGCTTATATTATACGGTGGGAACTACGCCTCCAATTTTAAGTCACGTTCACATGAATCCGGCACCGACTTGTGAAGGACCAATTTTAGTTTTCCCAATTCCAGTGTATCATTAGTCAGGGACCTAACTCTAGTATCAAGCGTCTTCAATAGGTTATCGAGCCCACTGAAGAACCTCGTATCAACCAAAAGAAAAGAAACAATACGAATACCCAGCCAGCCACACAAAAATGTCTTTCAAACATACCAAACATACCTACCCAAACCACAGAACATGAAACATTCAGCAAATAAAACCTTGCGTTAAATATCACCCTTACATGGATAAGGGCATGGTTATACAGTATGAACAGCTGAGCTGTCGAATTCAGCGAATTTGTTTATTATATTATAGCCATCATTACTAAAATAATATATTTTGAATGGACTCAATAAATTAAAAACCAAAACAAATAATTAAGTTTTTTTTTATCAAAGTTTTTTTTTTTATTTTAGTGTTCAATAAAGTTTTTTCTATTTTATTCTATCAAAGTATTATATGTAGTAAGTGGCTATTCCATAATCTATATAAAAATGAATACAGCTATTCGTTAGTCTCGCTAAAACTCAAAAACGGCTGGACTGATTTGGCTAATTTTGGTCTTGAAATATTCGAGATAGTCCAGGGAAGGTACGGGTGCCAGAAAGTCTGCCCAAGGAGTATAGTGTTGCCCAGTAACTGGGTTGTGTAGGTCTGATAGGCAGCCGCATCCGGATAGACTGAAAGCGGACCCCAAGCTAGTTGGGAAAAGGCTAAAGAGAAGAAAAAGCAAAAGAAAAATGCACGCTGGCTCGCACTTTGTAACCGAACCTTAAGTTACAAAACATTTTATTGGAATACCAACGGCTGATACAGGAATCCATGTTATTTGATACTCGTACTTTTCACGAAGCGACGCGAACTGGATACTGCTTATATATGGTATATACCAGTATTTCCTTAAGCCGAGTACAGACTGCTGTAATGTACCGTGCAAGGTAACATTCAAGTAGCATTTCATAAGAGAGGACGCGACGCGCGCACGAACCGAGCATGTACCTACTGGCATAGTTGAAATTAGTGATGTAACGGAAGTGTTTTAACGGAAGCGGAAACGGAAGCAGATGTCAAACGTAAATCTTTGCGGAAGCGGAAACGGAAGCGGAATTGTTAATACTATGAAGAAAAAGCACAATTTTATTTTTTTAAAACAACAAAATGTTTACGTCGTAATAACGTCACATGGCGCGGTGCAGAATGAACCAAATAAATATAATAATAAAGAAACTCGTTACGAACCTTTTTTGTACCCCCCCCCCTCCCCCTCCCCGATTCCGGGGTGTCCAGTCGTCCACGCGCTCCCTTACCCTCACGCCCTCGCTGTATTCTTCCGTTTAGAGTTCTGTTATAAATTTTGCGGAAGGAGAAGTGGAAACGGAAGTGAAAGAGCTTGTGGAACTTCTGCAGAAGCGGAAGCGGAAGCTGAGTTCTGTTGCAACACTAGTTGAAACACTAGTTCGCGCACTTAGTGTGCACGGTTTGCGCGCGCAAGGCGTCCACACTTTAGGAATTCTGTTACATTGCGACAATGTGGACGGCAAATTCTTTAATTGCATGTTTCATTACAGCAGTTTGTACCCGGCTTTAGATCTGCTTCAAGTTTAAAACGAAGTTTGTTGAAGAAATGGGAGTCCGGATGGATTGAGTTTCGATAGCACGTGTTCAATTAATTGAGGATATTTATTTGTTTATTTTTACCCGACTGTTCCAGAAAGGAGGTTATGTTTTTCAAGTCTATGTACAAAAAATAATAAAATAAAATTGTTTATTGAGTCTCAAACGGTTACATTTACTAATGTGAATGAAACAGCCCTGTAAGTATTAAAAATAGTGTGTTGGGGTTGTGTGACAAGTATCATCGAAGTCTGTGCAGTCCCTCGAGCGTGGCGAAGTGATAAACCTATACACACATTCCACACCCTCGCCAGGACGGGCTTGCGGACGGCGGGCAATGGGTGGCTCGCCGTCCGACCGTCCGGTAACCGTCCGGACCAAGCCCAAGTCGTCGACGGCGCGTATTGTTGCACGCGCGCCTCAGGGAGATGTCAGCAATTGTAGGGGCCCAGCAGGGTCGAAGCCTACTGGGGCCATGGGTAGTGTGAAAACGAAACCCGGACCCTGGGACGAAGGCAACAAAGGAACAGGAGTGGGTTTTTAGTCAGTAAAAGTCTGACACTATCTCTCGCTCCGCCCAAGAGCGAGATTTGTCATAAGATGATTTTCCCACCTAAAAAACAAAACCCTCGCCAGGACAGACTTCACACGAACAAATATTCTTACCTAATATTTTACTTACGGTCCCAACCGGGAAGTAGGGAAATGCAAAATATTAAAGTCTTCAGCGCAAATGAAAGACTTACCCCAGGGAGATTGCAATCATATTATTCCCTTTTATCAGACCACGTAGAACCCACATAACTTTTGTTCCAAAAACGTTTTTAATAATAAACGTGCTGTACGAATGTAACCGAGTGTTAATATGGGACCATACATATATATACCTACTATCTTCGAACAAAGGAGTCCAAATTTTAAATTAAAGGGCGGATCCTCTGTTCGTTTATAGTCTGAGAGCTAGCTGCAATATTTTTTAAACAAGGGTTTTTTTTTTAATAAATGCATATTTAGATATAACAAAGTCCTCCTCCTTCTCCTCCACGTACACATACTTAAAAAAAAAACTTACCTATCATTATATACACTAAATAAAAATAAAAAACCGGCCAAGTTCGAGATGGACTCGCGCACGAAGGGTTCTGTACTATTTGTAGCAAAAAAACGGCAAAAAAAATTACGATTGTTGTATGGGAACCCCACTTAAATATTTATTTTATTCTGTTTTTAGTATGTTTTATTATAGCGGCAACCGAAGTACATCATCTGTGAAAATTTCAATTGTTTAGCTATCACGGTTCATGAGATATAGCGTGACGATAGACGGACAGACAGACAGACTGACGGTCGGACAGCGGTGTCTTAGTAACAGGATCCCATTTCACCCTTTGGGTACAGCAGGTAGCCTAAAAACCCTAAAGAACTAAAAAATAATCTAAAGTATGGTGTCGAAAAACTCCTCCGCATCGCTGTCGACTGGTAATGTAACCAATGCGATTTTTTGTTAATGAATTCGCTCTTGACCGTAACTTCGCCTCATAGTAAGCGATTATTGAAACTACGATGGAGCGAACGTGTCTAGAAGATGGCTTTCCACTCTTGCTTTGGTTGTTCAGGTCAGGGTTAGTGGGTCAGAGGTAATAGGGAAACAGATTCTAGCAGAAACTTCCACTTTTTGGTTGAGCACTCAATAAATGTGGAGGTTAAGCACTTAGTATCACTAGCCGGTACATCAACCAAGTGCCGGATGATTCTCTGTTGCACGTTGTTAGTATATTTGGATCATCAATTTGTTTGACTTATTATTGCTTAATTGTACTCTCTGATTAGAAAATTATACTCTGTGTGGAATGGACGTTTGTTTAAGGACCATAACGACAGCTATTTTATACAATCGACTGGCCTGTTAATCTAGTGGTTAGTGGCCTTTACTGCTATGCTGGATGTCGTACGTTCGATTCCCATCTAGGACAAATGTTTGTGTGATAAACACGATCATTAGTTCTGTGTTTAGTTGTAATTTATCTATATATATGATATGTATTTAGAAATATATAAGTATTTTTATTAGTTGTCTAATACTCATAGCACAAACTCTGCTTAGTTTGGCACTAGATGGCGTTGTGTGATAGTTGATAGTGATTTACAATATTTAATTAAAGAGCAAATAAATGAAGATCCAACGAGTGACACAAGGTAATAAATTGGAAGTTTTTTATTCACAACCAAGAGTCTGAAGATTCAACATTTGCCTAAAATACTTAATGTAAATGTATTAAAGTAGAAATATGCAAAACAGGAAGAATTTTTTCAGCGAAATTCAAGTAAATTTCCCTCGGTTGCTGCATACAAAATAATATTCAACGTTCTTTATTTCTAAATAGACTGCATATTTTTATCTCCTGCCATAAATCTGTCCTTATCTTCTCGCATCAGTACCCGACTCCCTGACTATATTTCGTTTTCAGTAATAATGCGGTTTCTTTTATCTTTTCCTTATTATCTTTGCCCCTGTTTATTTCGAAAATTAGAAAATGCGAAACTCTGTAATGAAGTTAGAGAAAAAATTTTCGGGAAGTGTTTTCAGTTCATAATTTTCTTGTTATGTAGTTATTTATGGTTAACACTGATATAAAACTGTCAAGGTTACTTAGTAGTATAATTGGATAAGCCATCGTATTTTTATATTATGTTGTGAAAAGAAAAATATTGGGAAGGGTGTGACTTAGGTGGGTGGTGCGTGTGTGTCAATTTGTAAGATCTAAAAAAAATGTGAAAAGACCATTTATGTACAAAATTACGCATAAACATCGATGGTTTATGATCTATCTATGTCACGCTGACAAATTATGAATGGGCATTAGATGAACTAGCGACCAATCATTACACAATTTTGCAAAATTTCGATTTTATAAGATACTATCGAACTGAACTTAACGAAAAGTTAAAAGGAAACCATTGAAACTCCTTCTAAAAGCCTACTTACATAATATGCATCTTGAATATGATAAACAAACCTGCCTCTTTTCTAAGAACTGTTTATGTATTTTTCAAAGTTATTGTTAGTTGAATTTCTTGGTATTTCTCAAGAACATGGGGAGGGGAGGGGGAGGAGCCGAAGTTAACACGCACAGGCTTCTTAGACACTTTTCGTGGAACATGATAACAACTGACGATTATTCCTGTACGCGCTGTGCCTCTAAAGACAACCCCTGGTTGGTGGGAAACTATTGCGATTGGCCATATAAGACTATAACGTGTATAACTATTACGATTGCATATCTACTTACCATCGGGGGCTCAAGTCTGCTATTTTTATAAATTCGTCATTCCAACACGATCCCATACTCATTTTGCTAAAAGTTTGTAATCTGTTAATTCACAATGATCGATCATTGATCGGTCAATGGTCTCGTAATAGAGTTGTGGTAGGATGAAGATATCGAACTTATTAAAAGCAATGACTGCACAATGTCGTTCTAATGGTAGGTCACTGATCAAAGAAACTGTCAAAATGTTAGCAGATTACCGCATATGTCAGACATTTATTTGTCAATATGTACGAGATTACCATTCTATGCCACTTCTTTCAAAGGATTGTCAGTAGTTGACCATTGGAAAGTCATAATGACGTCATTATATTAGTAGACTAGCTTCTGCCAGCGGCTTCGCCCGCGTGAAAGTAGGGTTTTCCATACAAACGTTGGACCCCGTTTCATCCCTTTAGGGGGTGAATTTTGGAAAATCCTCTCTTAGTGCTCGTCTACGTCATAAGAGGAAGCCTTGTGCAAAATTTCAAGTTTCTAGTCCCAGTAGTTTCGGCTGTGCGTTGATATGTCAGTCAGTCAGTTTCTCCTTTTATATATATAGATTACCAAATTTGTCAAAATCAACAATTATGAAATCAATGATAGACCATTCAGACACTATTGTAATAGCAGACTTGATGCCCAGGTAGGAACGCAGTCAAGCACTAGTTTATATCAATTAAAAAAATATATAGTATAGAGAACAAAGATGAGATATGGTTTTGTATGTAGACTGGTTTCCAAGAACTGTTTTAATACTGTGGCCCCTGCCTGAGCAATGATTGGTGACTAGCACAATTGAATTATTATTATAAAAATTTGTTATTTAAATATAATAATATTCCACAACTATCACACAACGCCGCCTAGTCCCAAGCTAAGCAGGTAAATATTTAATGTTCTAATATACACACTAACTCACTATATTTTATTGTAAACCCTAAGGGTAGGATAAAGCTGTTCACAAAACATTTATTAACATCAGTTATATTTTGTATATCGTATGGTCCACAATAAAGACGAATTTAATTGAAAGAATACAAGCACCCCAAGCCAAGTTGATAATCTGCAATCGTTACGTTACGTTAAGTCACGTGGTCAGAACAAACGAATAGAAAATTCGTAGCCAAGTTCACATCATTCAAAATGATAGAATGAATTGTTATCGTTTCTACAATGTCCAACAGCCAACTCAGGCGCGTTAACATGGCTACCAACTTATCGTTTTCTACAATTGGTGACACCGAGGCGTTACCGATTACATACATCATTTCTTTGCTCTTCCCCTAAAATTATTTATTGATTTCACAACTTCAAAAAGCAATACAAATAAATCTCTAAAACTGACAAACATTTCACAATACACACCAAATTAAATCGAATGTAAACTCTTTTAAAATACATCGCCTGGATTCGAACCCACGTCAATCAATCAATACTGATTCCCATTAACGTCACATCTGGTTATAATTATCTGGAACGCACTTGATATCAATTATAATAATAAATTTAATGGACGTTTTGTCTGTCTGTATACTAATACTAGCTTTTACTAGTGGCTTTGTCTTGAATAAGAAAAATGTATTGAATAAGAAATAGCTTACTCGATTTAGATATAATATTGTGTGTATATTTAAGTGGATCTCTAGATGATTTGAAAACATAATTGGACTCGGTTGGTAGCGCTGCAATCAGGTTTGTAGCGACATCTATGACGTCACATAAGAACTATTCCTGCATCGCGCTATTAAAGTTCTCCGCGCGATTAGAACATATAGAACAGCCCGAAATCATCTATCGGGCAGTTGCCCACCAGACATAACACCCGTCAGGTCGAAGGATCCTCCCTTTTCAACGGAAGTTTGCAGGACTTTACTTTCTGTCCGCATACCTCCAAAGATTCTTAAATTTTTTTCTGATATATAAGGCTGTAGCACACTGTACATGCCTTACCTCGGATATTTGTCAGGCATGAAGGTCTGGGTTACTAACCTGAGCGCAGATGTTAGAAGACTGCTTGTAATCACACCGACACCCGTAGGTCTTTTGCACTTAAATCCAACAGTATTCTTTCATCTACCATATGCATTCTAGGGCTACTATAAAGTGAGAAGAGAGTATATTAAAGGAAGTTCGAAAGTGGTACCAGTGACTGAAAAGTAGAAGGGAATTGTTTGCCTTAGTATGGTCATGTGAAGAGGAGGGATGAAATGTATGTTACAAAAAGAGTTATGAGTATACATGTGGATGGATGGAGAGAGAGAGGAAAGCTCGCAGGAGATGGTAGGAGTGGCGCAAAAAAACATGTTTGTCATTTCTAGTGACTGAAAAGTTGAAAGGGAATCGTTTGTCTTCTTACGCTCATCTGAGGAGGGAAGAAACGGTTATTACAAAGAGAGGGAGGCAAAAGAAAGTTTGAACGGAGTGATATGAAAGAAAATCTAGTTGGTGACCTTAGTGATACGTATACAGTTCAATTCACGAATTGAGTTACGCAGATTTTTCCGAATCACTAAAAAAAGATTTTTTTTGTGACGTAACTACAAATTTAAGTTTTCTGATTTTTTGCTATAGGTACCTGTGCTATGAGACCTTGCTTCATTCCAAATTTCAGGTTTCTAGGTCAACGGGAAGTACCCTATGAATTTTGATTCCCTTAAAAGTGTCGAAATACACGTTTTGTACGACTTAAACGGTCGTATCTTTTTTTTTTTTTTCGTTAACTCAGAAGTTTGATTTTTTCACGGCTTCAAGGGTCCACAGACCTGAGTTGGTTTTAATTTTAACTCGATACCACCACGCGTTCTCAAGATAAAGCGTCTTAACAGACAGACATACGGAGAACGAAGTGATCCTACAAGGGTTTCGATTTTTCCTTTTGAGGTACGGAACCCTAAAAACGTGTTGCACTAACCCCAAATAAAACGGAACAAGAACAGGAAGATGGAGAAGATGATGTGTGTGGAGTGATATGAAAGAATAGGGAGTTAGTTACAAGGACAAGGGCAGGAAGATGTTGTTCTAGGGCCATGGTTTCTGCAGTCCCTGTTTAACATGCACCTGCAAGATTTCAAACCATTTTATCGGACCAAATCTTTCTTCTTTGACTGGCTAAGCAAACAATAATCCAATTGAAGTCTGATGTAAACATTATGCGGTAAACAGTATTACTACGAACAATCTCATCACGAGTTCAATGATTTGTTTTTTCGAGTTTTATTATTGTGACTGGCCTGTTAGTCTAGTGGTTAGTGGCTCTGACTGCAATGCCGGTGGTCGTGGGTTCTATTCCCTCCCAGGACAAATGTTTGTGTAGTGAGCATGATCATTTGTTCTGTGTCTGGGTGTAATTTATCTGTATATATATTTAAATATATTAAGTATGTTTATCAGTTGTCTAGGACTCATAACACAAGCTCTGCTTAGCTTGGGACTAGTTCAGGCGTTGTGTGATAGTTGTGTTGTTATTAAAATGCATTTACATAACTCAGGACCCTGAAGTCCTGGACCTTTGGAAGGCGTACGAAGGGCCGAAGTCAACTCGTAGAGGCCCTTTAGATAATTTTAATGGTACGTGATACCAACCGACGATTATCCTAGTACGCGCTATGCTAGTGCACTCAAGGACAACCAAAGATAATAGAGCTATGGTTTTTGGAGTCTTATGTGGACTGGTGACCTGAAACTATTATTATTATTAATTAAACAGACTTATCGTCAAATATTCGAAATAAATAGATAATCAGTTTCAGTAACTTTGTTAAAGATTTTCATTGGAATCAGATACATCGATGGCACTGTTGGCGCAGTGGTTGATAGAGCGCGTGCTGCTGATTTGATTCCCGCGCGGACCAAATGTTTTTATGGCGTACAGATTGTTGATTGAATGACTGACTGATATATATATTTATTTGCAAGAATATAGGTAGCTAACAATATATGGAGTTTATATATGGGGATCTAAAACAAAGAAAAAAAAACATGTTTATTTTGCCCAAATAGACGCACAATAAAATACAGCAATCTGTCGGGCCATGTGTGAACTGGGCATAACTATGCTGCACCATTGACACTAGACAGAACACCTCAAGGAGATGTCAGCAACAGAAGGGTCGAAACCTACTGGGGCCAAGGGTCTGATTCTGAAAGGAAGACTCGGGCTGGTACGAAAGGCAACGAAGGATCAGTAAAAGTCTGACACTATCTCCCGCTCCGCTCAAGAGCGGGGGATGTCATAAGATGATTTTCCCACTGAAAAAAAAAAGACAACGCAGTTGTCTAAGTAATCTACAGAGATAATCTAACGGTTAATCTAATGATCTATGGGGCTTCACTATATTCGACATTTTAGCCGTACAAATATTTATATTTTACATCTTAGAGCATGCACTCTGTTTTTCTGGGTCCAGACCCGGAACGAATACCCAGGTGTCTTGTATATGTGAGATTACATGTTTGTGAACGCACCAACGATGCAGAACTCATTCCCAGTGTGAGGCATTTTTCTTTTCTTAAACATACACGTCGTGTCAATCTATTTAAAATATATATAAAAGCGAAATACCACACACTGATAAACCACGAAATCTCCGAAACTGTAACAACTACAAACTTAAAATTTGGCAGGTAGGTTCCTTATAGGGTGTATAAGAAAGGATTTTCCGAAATTCACCCCTTAAGGGGCTGAAACGGGCAAAGCTTTGACTTTAAAGATCAAAAACTAGAAACGGGTTTTTCTCAAAATTTCAGTTTGAATATATTTTTTTTTGGGGAGTTGGGCAATCACCTAATGACTTCTCTCGCCCTTGGGTGGGGCTAGAGGGCGTGTCAGACTTTTGTTGACTAAAACACACTTATGTTCCTTCAGTTGCTTTTTGCGTACTGGGACCTCAGATTTACTTTTTAAATAAATTCCCTAGTGGGTATCGGCTGGGCACTTTACTTTTTTTTTGCTAATATCTCTTTGAAGCGCGTGTGGACCACTACGTGCCGTCGACATCTTTGGGCTCTGTCCGGATGGTTAGCAGACGGCCGGACGGCGAGCTATCCATTGCTCATGAGTGTGTGAGGATGTCCTTTCCCTCACGCGTGCAGCTGTCTCCTTCCCTGGCGTTACTGCTTCCCATTCCCTCTCGATCGGACTATAGTCTGAAACAGGGGCCGGTACGAGAGGTCGTCACCACCGATGGTCTCCACGTGGACACAGCCGTGCTCCCCCAAAGCGGGGAAACGTGTACCATGGATCCAATACATGATTCTAGACACCTCAGTGGTAGATTTTTTTGGGAGGGTGGAGGCAAAGGCGGAAGTACAGGAATGCAGGAATTATGAGAATTGATTCCCCCATTACCTTTCTACCATCGAACCACTTGACGTACGGTGAGTGTCCACCTTTATATTGTTGACACCTCTATGGTCCGAACTAAGCGTTTCGCCTCGTCATTTATACCGCGTAAAGCGAAGGACTGGAACAATTTGCCTGCTGAGTGATAAGCTCTTAATAAACTAGTGCGCTCCATCAACGACTGCATCCAGTCCAGTCCAAATGAATTCGAACACTAAGAACAGCTTATTTCGAAACTCGCTCGAATAAACGCCAATAGTAAAGGCCGCTAACATATACAATCTCAATGTTTTTATATATAAGCTTTTAGCCTCTTAAGATTACAAATAAACAGTTGTATAGTAATCGTAATTAACTCAAACAGTGACTCACACGCAAGCGCTTGTTCATCTTATAAAGTACACTGTAAAGTACAAGTTATATTATTAAGACGTGTATTTGATAAGACAAGTGTTTCCTGTGGTTTTGTTTATAATCAAACTTCAGAAAAATCGTCTTTCACGCTCACGCTGAAAACCAGCGCTTTGGAGTCGTTGCATTATAATAATAATAATAAATAATAATACTGCTTTCTGGATCAAGGGCCTGATCCAGAAAGCAGTACTCCTGGACACGGCGCGAGATTCCTCTCTCAGGAGCCCTGACCGGTAGCTTGGACCCTGTTCCCGATGCCGGTGGGCTACTATTTTTTTTATATTTTTAAATGTTTTTTTATTTAAGAAATATTTAAAAACGTAATCAAAATGTACATAATTTTAATAAATTGAATAATAATAAGATTGAATAAGACGGCTTATTTGGAGATTCGCAAGAGCAAATGTGCTCAGGAGATGGATGTATAATCCAGTAAGATGCTGGTAGGGATCTTGACCGTACTTCCGGGATTGTCCTGATAGTCGTGGTATACCTCTCCGCTCCTCAAGCACCTCAGGATATGTTGCCTTTTTGTTCCAACCGTTTTTGGGGGCTCATTTATTGAGTGTGCAAGTCATCCCCTGTCTTTTTATCGATGGAAATTAATAACATTGTTCAGGTAGGAGCCATAGTCTTAACATAGTTCCTGGTAACCAGTCCACTTAAGACTACAAAAACCATAGCCCTATATCTTAGTTTTCCATATGTCGCAATAGTTTCTCATTAACGAGTTTCTGACCCCGACTATCAGCCACGTTAGACGCGGGCTTGCGGACCGGACCGAGCCCAGTCGTCAACAGCGCGTAGTGATCCACGCGCTCCTCATAGTGATGTCAGCAAACCGTAGGGGCCAAGCAGGGCCGATGCTCGCTAGCTAGGATTGCGGGGAATTTCTGAAAAGGAAACCCGTAGTCCTAGAACAACTGAAGGACACAGGTGTGGTTTTAGTCAGTAAAAATCTGACACGCCCTCCCGTTCCGCCCAGAATGGGAGAAGTCATGAGCTAATTTCCCACCTTAAAAAAAAATAACGATACACGTAATATGCTTGCCTTAACCTTAACCAGGTACACACATTTCCACACACACTTATTTCAAAAAAAAAAGAACGAACGAACCTACAGTTATTATAGATAAACAAAAAAAGGTCGAACGTGTCTGAAACCCAAAGTGTAATATTGTCAATATTGCCACAGAACCCTGCAACGCTGCAACACCCACTAGAACGTGATCTAAGGGCATTCACACACTGAAGGTGAAATTGTTTTCAGCTGTATCAAACACAAGCTTCAGCCAGTGGCTTCGCTACCGTGAAACTAGAATTTTATCCCACGGAAACATCCTTCCTGTACCAAAAGCTATATGCCATATGATATTTCTGGAAATAAACTACTTGTACGCCAAATTTCATCCAAATCCTTACAGCCGTTTGAGCGTAAAGGAGTAACAAAAATATACTTACAAACTATCGCCTTTATATAGGGTGACTGGCAATTAGTGTACGATACTTAAACACGTGATTGTGCTCATAATAACAAACAATTTTTATAATGGGAGCAAAGCCGAAATCGCGAAAAACATATCAGCTGTTCAGTATATTAGGCAAACATAAATGTACTGAACAGCTGTTTTTTTTCGCAATTTCAGGTTTGTTCCCATAGTAAAAGTTGTTGGTTATCATGAGCACAATCACGTGTTTAAATATCGTACACTAATTACCAGTCACCCTATATAATATAATACCAAATTATGTCTAGAACCACACCAATTTATTCTTTAATAAAAAAATATCTGTTGAACAATGTTTTTAATTTCCATCGATAAAAAGGAAGGGGGTGACTTGTGCACTCAACAAACGGTTGCTAGCACGAAGTGACGTAGCAACAAGAGGGCAACATATACAGAAGTGCTTGAGGAGTGGAGAGGTATACTACGACTATCAGGACAATCCCGGAAGTATGGTTAAGATCCCTACCAGCATCTTACTGGATTATACATCCTTCTCCTGAACACATTTGCTCTTGCGAATCTCCACTCAAGCCGTCTTATTCAATCTTATTATTATTCCATTTATTAAATTTATGTATACCACGTGCCGTGGTATACCACGGCTATCAGGACAATCCCGGAAGTACGGTCAAAATCCCTACCAGCACCTTACTGGATTATACATCCTTCTCTCTAGCACATTTGCTCTTGCGAATCTCCACTCAAGCCAGTCAGTAAAGGCAAGAGAGAGGTGGGAGCTCTGTTCCTCGTCAGTGTTCACTAAGACCGCCTAACAAAGGCGGTCTTATCGCGGCCCATAGATCAGTTAGGTGTAAAAGTTTTGTTACTATTTTGGTGTACAATAGAGTTTATTCTATTCTATTCTATTCTATCTGAGCATTGAAAAATCGGACTCAAACTAGCTAAAGAAGCTTTTTGGCACCAACTCTCAAGAATTGGTTATATAAATTCGCTTTTTGATCTTTTTTCAATTAAAGGGAAATGAAACTTGCCATACATAGCTGGCATGATATTTTTTTCTTTTCGCCAAGAATGAAACCTAAGCCATATCTTAAAGACCTATATGAGAAATTAAAAGCAAAAAGAATCATGTCTACCGACCGTAACCGAACAAAGTTAGAGACTATTTAGCTTGCTTGCTTTTTATCAGGCGTTATTTTTCTTGATTCTTGATGACTCCGTGTTTGATATTTTAAATTTCTCACTGTTTTATCACACAGTTTCTCTAATGAGTTATTTTGCGTCCCTCGCTTCAGCATATAACGCCGAGTGTGGTAGAAGGCGTTTAGTGTTGTAAAGAATTTGAGTTCACAAGTCGACTTAATAATAATATAAGAAAGACAAGTAACGCCTGACAAAAAAGTACTAGCAATACTTCTATAGGTATTTTCTTTCGATTACGGTTTAAAGACTTGGTTCTTTTTGCTATTGCTGCCTCGTAATGGCCTCTAACTTATAACTTAGGTTTCATTTTTGTAGAAAAGAAAAAGTAAATCATGCCAATATTTTGCATTGGCTTTTACTAAGGCAAATTTTGATCAGCATAGCCTAAAAAGGAGCGAGAGGGCGTGTTAGACTTATACCGACTAAAACACCACCATCTATATTCTTCAATTGTTCGAGCTGTCAATGTCTTGGGCTCGGTCCGGACGGTTACCGGACGCCTGGACGGTCAGCTACCCATTATTCGTCTTCCGGAATCTCGCGCCTACCGTGGCTGGTTGTCAGGATCAGGGTCACGAAGGCTGGGGCGTTAGGATTTCCGTTCCCTCAAGTGAACGGGAATCCTTCGCGAGCATTACTGCTTCGCAGAAGGAAGCGACCGCCTGCCGTTACCTCTCGCTCCGGACCATGGCCTGAAGAGCATGGCGTGAGGGGTCGCCGCCGCCGAAAAGAGTCATTTTTACGACACTGTTTCGGCTTATTTCAAACATTTACTCACGTCAATTGTCAATTCTGCAACACTTACAGAGCAGAATTACAAATTTTTTTGATGTGGAAAATTATTCAATATCTTTTTCCGTTCTACGGTGTAGTGGGAGGACGTGCCAGACTCTTACTGACTAAAACCCATCAGTGTTCCTTCAGTTGTCCTCTGCGTTCCAGGGCAACATTCCCGCAGCCCTAGTGCGGAATTACCCTAACGTAGAAGGGCAAAGGAAAATGTTTGAACAATCACAGCAGGACATCGTGACCTCGAATCCTTTACAATTAGGCTCTTTGGGCCTTTCTTTTCGACTCTTATGCCCTTAGCAATAAGGTTGAAAAGAAGTTGACTGAGAACTTTCGTGACCTGTACGTAAAGCCTTTTCTTACACTGGCTACTAACGCTTAGGGAAGAAACGCACATATCTGTCCTCTAGTTCCTACCAACGCCAACGACTTTGCCTGAAAGCAGAAAATGATCCCAAGGAAACATACTCTGTTTCTATATTCACGCGGGCGAAGCCGCTTCACAGCTAGTAATAATATTTCCCTTAGTTAGACCGATAAACAAAAAGTATCATTCGTTGCAACACTAAACATACACCAATACACAATTACATTATACAGAGCTGGGCAGTTACACAAAAACAAACTATAAAAATAGATAATGAAAATTACCACAAATAATAAATAAAATATAAATAATAACAATTTTCATGTAGTTTTGGCCAACATAACAATAAACACAGAAATAAAATAAAGAAAACATTAAAATTAGAAACAAAGAAACAAAAGAGATAAAAGTCATAGTGCGATGTGCATCTTCCAGTTGCATCAAATGAGAGACCAACTCAGCATGCGTCTGTGGAGAGGATCGGCGGCAACGACCTCTCGCGGGCCCTGGTTCAGGCCATGGTCTGGAGCGAGGAGCAAAGGCAGGCAGTCGCCTTCTGCGAAGCAGTAATGCACGCCCCAACCGCAGGGATCCCGACCTCGATTTCCAGCCACCGTAGGCGTGGGCTTAGGGACGGCAAGCAATGGGTAGTCCGCCGTCCGGCTGTCCGGTAACCGTCCAGCCTGAACCATAGAGGTCGACGGCGCATAGTGTTCAGCGCAGGGATCCAGCAGGGTCGAAGCCTATTGGGGCCATGGATTCGCTTCTGAAAGGAAAACCCGGAGCCCTGGAATCCAAGGCAACGAAGAAAAAGAGTGGGTGTTAGTCAGTAAAATTCTGACACGCCCTCTCGCTTCGCCCTAGGGCGAGAGAAGTCATTAGATGATTTCCTAAAAAAAATATCAGAGTATTTGCAAATATACCTGACGCTGATATGCTGTTGGATCTCTGGCGATGACAAACGGACGCTCAACTGGTTCAGCTGAATAAGTATATCGGTGATAATAAATGGCCAGACTATAAAAACGTGCTAATCTTTTCGGAGAATACAGACCGATATATTCTTCTATAGTATCTACATAAAACCGACTAGTGAAAATGCCCATTTAAAAAATGAAATAGAATGTATGTCGGTACCAAGAAAAAGCTAAAGCGTGCACATCGTATTAAAAAAAAAAAGTAAAATTGAACACCTCATACGCTTTGAGCATGTTCTAAAACGAAAAAAGAAACGACTAAGTAGAGCTCATTATGCACAAAAAGAGCCCAATATTGGCCATGGGCTACAAGCGCTAGGGATAGTAAACATTTTGGCCATCAAATTAGGATGGGAAGGAATAGGATGGCTGAAAAGTATACCTATTAGGGTCAACTCGAGTTTAATTTAGCTGATGCAGCTAACACTAGTTTGGCCCCCGTAGGCGCGGGCTTGCGGACGGCGAGCAATAGGTAGCTCGCCGTCCGACCGTCCGGTAACCGTCTGGACCGAGCCCAAGTTGTCGACGGCGCGTAGTGTTCCACGCGTGCCTCAAGAAGATATCAGCAACCGTAGAGGCCCAGCAGAGTCGAAGCGTACTGGGGCCAAGGGTCTGATTCTGAAAGGAAGACTTGGCCCTGGTATGAAAGGCAACGAAGGAACAGGAGTGGGTTTTTAGTCAGTAACAGTCTGACACTAACTCTCGCTCCGCCCAAGAACGGGGAATTTCTTTCGCTGCAGGGTAAAGCGCGGGAGGGCGTGTCAGACTTTAAATCCACACCTGCGTCCTTCAGTTACCCTTTGCGTTCTAGGACCGCAGGTTTCCTTTTAGAAATTCCACTTAGCCTTAGCGGGCATCGGCCCTGCTAGGCTCCTACGACGAAGAAAAATGCCTGCTGTCAAAATTCATTTAGTCATTTTGTTTCTCAAATGGTTGATGATCCCTACCTAGTATAACGAGTGGCTGCAATGTATAATTTAAATCAATAAAACTTGCAAGTCGGCTACTTAAGGGAAGAGCTGCAAATTAATGTTTAATAATGTTCCTCTTAAATAGGGTGACCATTATTTAGAACATTATTTCTGGGACAGGGCCCATACTAATATTTATCAATACGAAAGTAAGTTTGTTCGTATTTTTGTTACCTTTTCATGTTTAATCGGATTTGGAATGATAAAGCGTCGAACACCATATTGATTGGATATTAATTTGGATTGCCACCAAACCATATTGACTTGATTCCACTCTGGATTACCGACCGACGATCCGTCATAATATTTATTTAACCTATCCTTAATCCTCTGCTATCCTAAATCTTCCAAAAAACCTGCTATGTCCACAAAATAAAACGTTTGCTACCAAAAAAACCTTCTAAGTCATAAAATCACTTATAACTTATTAACGACCAAATTTTACTATTTTATTAGTTTCTATTAATGTAAAATATCCAAAAATACACCAACTACATTTTTGGTTTTAACCTAAAATTGTAAAATTCAACATTTATTAAGTTTTATTTGTCTCCTGTAAATTTGGGTTAAAGTGAGTTAGCAGGTTTACACTCTTAGCCGACGATATTTTCGATGTTCACGCGGGTAAATCCGGCTGTAGAAGCTAGATTAGTACATTTGATAGAAAGTATGTTCTGTAGCCATTCGCTTTTTTTATCCTAGAATCAAACCTTCGAATCAATCAATTTGCACTGGGCCCGCGTGGTGGATTATGACCCATTCACTCTTCCAGAGAAAAGGCCCGAGTCTCAGCAGCGAGAGCATTATAAAGCTGATTATGCTAGCCATCTGTGATCGTCGAATCTTGTGCCCTAAGTATCGGTTCTGTAAGTAATAACTATAATAAATTACACATTGAACACAAGCCACATACCAAGCCATTCAAATCTGCATATTATTAAACCTCGATTCATATTCTCCTATTCAAAAGATATTCAATAAAGCACTAGGAGCACAATGGCCAAATAGTCATATGTCTTTAAAACGTACGGTGTCAACAGTGGCTTTTATTAGACTAGCTAGTAAGCTTAATGGCCGAGCTTCAGACACAATTTATTAGTCAAGTATTAATGATAAATTTTTGTTTCTATTTAGGTTTTTAGATGCGTAATCAAAGAAATTCAAGATTATATTGGATTTACTTGTACGGATATGTGCTGCCATCTTAAGTAAATCTAATGATATCACATCGTTTAATAGTCATCGAACATCACTTATAGGTAATTTCGTTTGACTTTCTATTTACACACACTTTTTACCACACACATACATATCTATTCAGTTACACTCCATTTTTCCCACACAAAAGTAAGTGTAATGTATTTTTCTTATTTATTTATTTACACATGAAAATTATAAAAGAAAATCCTCACATATTATAAAACTTAACGTCCCTCACCGTATATGTCTGTCTGTATGAACGCGATAAACTCAAAAACTATTAAACAGCATCAAAAATTATTTAATGCACTTTTCACCAATAGACAGAGTGATTCATGAAGAGGGTATAGGAGAGGGTCTATAACACATGCATGTTATAGTGCGGAAATGCAGAGAATTTTAAGGTTTCTAACACACAATACATTACTAATGAGCAAAAAGGTACTGCTTAGGGCCTGCGCACACTTGAGACAAGACTGTCTTATACAGAATTGTCTACGAAGAGACTGTTTTAAGACGTCCAATTTAGCCAACAGTTACACTAACTTACCACTAGAGTCAACTTTTAAAACCACCAGAAAACCACTAACAAAAAATTATCCCACAAAATTGCAAAAATTCCCACTAAAAAAATGTGTGTTGTACGAAATAAAATAAGTAGCCATATCTGTTATTAGTTTCCTTTAATAATAAGTGATAAAAATTAACAATCAGTTCATCAAAATACCATTTGTGGGTAAATTAACATTAATAGGTAATTCAACATACAAATTATTCAATAACAGCTATGTATTAATTCGTATTCAGACAAATCATTTTTGTTTGCACCATCATTGTCTGTATCAGATAGATAATTATGGATTCTATGGTGCTGATTTACACCCGAATGATCGCATTTTTAGTAAGAAATTGAATTATACTAAAGCATTAGAAAAATCCACTAGCCACTAAAATCAATATTTCGCAATTAAATGGGGAGTTAAAACTAGTTTTAGTTGAAAATCCACTAAGCTGGCAACACTGGCCGTATGCCGCTAAACTGTTTTGTCTTGGTAGTGTGCGTGAACGTGACGTAGACAAAACAGTCTTGTCGTAGACAGTTCTGCCTAAGACAGTCTTGTCTCAAGTGTGCGCAAGCCCTTATTTCTAAAAAACTTCACCTTTCACCAGACCTGCGAAAGGAGAGTTTAATAGAAAAGTAGACTGGATGATATCTTAAAATAAAGCATCAAATTTATTTACACTTATTAAATATTAATAAAAACTTATACAAATGCACATATCTAATATAATAAATAAATATATAGTATATTTATACACATATACAAATAAAATTATATCTATATTATCTTATTATTTAATTTACACACAGATTTTAGTACATGTAGTCATGTATCGGTACAAAACCGTACATTGTTTAAAGAAATCAAAATTTTGGTCACCCCACTATAATAATGATCGCATACCGTACCCATAAAAAGGATTGATGGCGCTTTAAACATTGAAAAATTAACAGCATGTTACCAACCAACGCTGCCCGATTTCACAGGAATTGACCGGCAGACAAAGTCAGACCAAAAAAAAATGTTCAGAAGGTCGGCTCCGTACGAACACTCGCAATCAGGTGTACGCACACTTAGGCCTATTATCCACGGACGCGTAGCTTCATAGATTCTTCAAAATACGCCAAGCAGCTTGAGCAATACAGCGTACTGATTCCCTGTCCACGAGGCGTATTACACGTGTACGTTTTCATTCATTTGTGACTATGCCGTCGGACGACGAAGACGTTCTCGCTATTTTTACAAAAATAAAGACGTGCTTTCGTTCGATGAAGGAACCATGCAGCAGATACGGCAGGCATCATGAAGCCTGCATGCATTGACAGAATTTCGTAGTTTTGTAAGTAAGCTGTAAGCAAGCGTACACCAAGCGTACCCATACGGATGGTGCGGGGACACCGCACGATTTCCCGCGAAGCGGCGAGCCTCGTTGCTGGCCTGCCACCATGGGATCTGGAGGTAACAGTCCTTGCACTCATGCACGATTTGCGCGTGGATATGCAACGCCAGGGCGAAACTCCGCCGCCACGACAAGTCATGGCATGGCGGACAGAGTTCCGGCGGGATCTCATGGTGAAATGGCGACAGTGACTGTCGCAACCCAGTGCTGGGCACGCCATAATTATGGCGGTAAGTCCCCTCTTTAAGGAGTGGCTGGAAAGACCTCACGGCGTCCTCACCTTCCGCATGACGCAGGTTCTCACCGGACATGGTCAGTTCGGGAGGTTCCTGCGCCGGATTCGAGCGGAAGTGACGCCCGGGTGCCACCGCTGTGTGGACCGCCTAGAGGACACGGTGGAGCATACGGTAGAAGTGTGCCCCGTTTGGGCAGAGCGCCGCCGTGTCCGCGTGGGAGCAATCGGCGGCAACGATCTCTCGCGCCGGGCCTTGGTACAGGCCATGGTGCGAAGTAAGGAGGAATGGCAGGCAGTCCTTCTGCGAAACAGTAATGCTAGCAAAGGAGGACGCCTCACGTGCATGCGCACGGGAGTGGCCCTCACGCCCCAGCCACCGGGATCCCGATCCCGATTTCCGTAGGCCACCGTAGGCGTTAGCTTGAGGACGGCGAGCAATGGGTATCTCGCCGTCCGTCCTTCCGGTAACCGTCCGGACCGAGCCCAAATCGTCGACGGCGCGTACTGTTCCACGCGTGCCTCAAAGAGATGCCAGCAAACCGTAGGGGCCCAGCAGGGTCGAAGCTTACTGGGGCCAAGGGTCTGCTACTGAAAGGAAGACTCGGCCCTGATATAAAAGGCAACAAAGAAACAGGAGTGGGTTTTTACTCAGTATAAGTCTGACACAAAGAGAGCGGGGGATGTCATTGGATGATCATCCCACCGAAAAAAAAAGCGTATAATGACGAATGTGTGTCTATGAAGCTACGCGTCCGTGGACAGTAGCTCTTCGATGCACACATGCAGCGTCACAGCCCGATCTAGCTATTTAGTCTCTCCGGACAAACGTTGCATTTGCTACCCTGTCTAATAAAAAAACTTTTCCAAAAAAAATATAACCGACTTCAAAGTAAAAAAAAAAACACTGAAAAGTGCAAAATAACTTTAATTTCGGAAGTCGGTGTTTCTATAATAGTTTTGTCTCTTCGTTATTTAACACCGACTTCCGAAATTAAAGTTATTTTGCACTTTTCAGTTTTTTTTTTTACCTTGAAGTCGATTGATATTTTCGATCGATTCGATATCGACTTGATATTTTTTTGGAAAAGTTTTTTATTTTACACTTTTTAGTTATGGTACCACCACTAAAAAGTACCCCTCAGCCAAATTTAAATACCTTATAGCCAGAGTGCATCTCATGACAATTCTAATAATCTCAAACACGGATAGATTACATTAATTTATTACAGAGTTCCGGTGCCTAACTTCAGGCTTCATCATCAGATCAGTTCGATGTATTCCCCCTCTACTTTCAGTCAGTCATCGACTACACGTATAAACAAAGCAATTTTACTTGTTACGACGGTTCTGCTGTGATCCTATGAGGAGTTCTGTTCCATATCTTCGAAGTTCACGATCAAATCATAACAATATTTCTATGAGACCAACTCGGAAGCATAATCTATCAAACGAAAAAAAAAATGTCAAAATCGGTCCACAATTGACCGAGAAATCGGTAAACATACATAAAAAAAAAACAACATACATTCAACCGAACGTATAATCCTTCTTTTTGAAGTCGGTTAAAAATGGATACTTTTTTGCTAAGGATGAGCGTGCATTTTTGGGTGATACATGGAGTTGACCTTCTGTGCTATTCTGTGGTCTGTCAGACAAAGTATGTAAAATGCACGATCTTTATTTAACACTTAGTATTTATATCCCTACATTGGGCACTAAATACTGTATTCAGTATACCTACATAGTGCTCAATATTGATGGTCTTAGCCGTTAACAATTTGAGGCTGGAATATTACGTTATACAGGGTGTTTAAAGGGAGCTGAAATTTTGCTCGATAAATGCATACAGGATGCTTGATAAATGCAATGAGCAGGTTGTAAAGGTGGGTTTACGCAAGAGCCGAGTAGCACGAGCTGAGCTCAAATTCGTGCAGTGTGGACCGACTGTAGAGAAGCCGAGCACGAGCGACACGACTCACACGTAGGCGTGTGTAACTCTTTACTGAACCGACTCACTGTTCCGAAACATTTTAGTGTTCCGAAAGATTGGAACATCAGTAATGTTTTAAATGCATCATTTGGAACAATTGGAACACTGAAACACTCTTTACTTTAAGTGACCTGCAGTCTTTTTAAAATTCAAATTATAACGTAAATTGTGTATATATAATTAATGACCTGAACTAAACATCTGCTTTAAATTATTCTCAAATCAAAATTCAATTAAATAAAACTTTTATTTAGTCTATATGACGCAACGTAAGAGATCACGATTCATAACAGTCAGTGTCTGTATCTTTGGAGCCGTTGTTCCAAATGTTCCGTTTGTATCTTGTGAGTTGAAGTTTCAAAAGTGCCGTTTGTATCTTTTGAACCGATGTTCCAAATGTTCCGTTGGTATCTTATGAGCCGATGTTTTAAATGATCCGTTTGTATCTTTTGAGCCGATGTTCCAAATGATACATATCACTGTTTCGGAACATTTCAGTGATTCAGATGCAAATGTACCAATCGCAAAGATGACACACTTTTCCGACGCCTACTCACACGACGAATCACATCGTTTAAAAGACACACATTACATTATGAGGTGTACAATAAAGTATAATTATAATAAATAAAAACTTAAGTGTCATGAGGCCGAGTGGTTACGGAACTCGCCTTTCATGCGTGCGGTTGCAGATTCGAAATCTGGCAAGTACCGATATGAATTTTGCAATTCATATATACTTTTTTAAGACTGATGAAAAAAAAATGCATGTAGCGGAGATGAGAATGTTGAGATGAATGTGTGGTGTGACGAGAATGGATAAAGTGAGAAATGATTATATTAGAGGAAATTTGAAAGTGGCGCCAGTGACTGAAAAGTTGAAAAAGAATCGTTTGTCTTGGTATGGTCATGTAAAGAGGAGGAATGAAACGCATGTTACTAAAAGAGTTATGAGTATACATGTGGATGAATGGAGAGGAAGAGGGAGGCCAAAGAAAAGATGGATGGATTTTTTGAAGAGTGATATGAAAGAAAAGGAAATTATTGATAGCCTGACGAGTGACAGGACAGAATGGAAGAAAAGACGTATTGCGCCGACCCCAAATAAAACGGAACAAGGGCAGGAAGATGATGATGATGATGACTTTTCTAAGTTTATCTAGGATATAACTGACACCCCGTGCCTCGGAAAGCACGTAAAGCTGTTGGTTCCGGTTGTCATTCGCAAATCTTTGACAGTCGTCACAGGACGCCAGAAAGTTTGACCATCAGTCTATCCAAGGAGTATGGTGTTGCCCAATAACCGGCTTGTAGAGGTCTGACAGGCAGTCGCTCCATGTAAAACACGGGTATTCAGCCGCATCCGGTTAGAGGTCATACACACGAGCGGCTGTTGCTAACGGCAGAGGTAACTGCAGCCATCGCGTCGACCTATAGTGACGTTTGAAACACACGACGGCTGCCACTAATCTTCAAAGTTGGAATATCACGGTGTGGCGGCAGCCGTCGACACGTCGGCGGTCGCTTCGACGGCTGCCGCCGCCCCATGTCGTCAGCTGCAGTTACCTCTGCCGTTGGCAACATGCCACGGTGTGTATGAGCTCTTAGACTGAAAGCCGACCCCAAGCTAGTTCAGAAAAGGAAGATGATGATCAGATATTTTTCGAGTCTATTTGTCCGTGTGTAATAGATCTGTATCTGTTAAACTCCCTCCAACATGAAACTTAAATTATTAGGTAATTTAAAATAACCCTGAACTACAGTTTTGCAATGTAACGTCAAAACTGGGCAAGTGTAAGTCGGACTCGCGCACTGTAGGTTCCGTACAAACTTACCTATGAAAACAGTTCAATTTCCGAATTAAGTAGATTTTTCCGAATCGCAAAAAACTTTTTTTTCTGCGATTAAACTAGAAATTTACAGTTTTCCGATTTTTTCCTATATTTGTGTTCGGAGACCTTGCTTCATGTAAAATTTCAGGATTGTAGATCAACGGGAAGTAACCCTATGAATTTTGAATCCCTTGAGAGTGTCGAAATATACGTTTTTTGAGACATAAACGGCCATATCTCTTTTTCCCGTTAACTTAGAAGTTTGATTTTTTCACGGCTTTAAGGGACTGCAGATTTGAGTATATAGTTTAAATTTCAACTTGATACCTCCATGCGTTCCCAAGATAAAGGGTGTTGACAGACAGACAGACAGACGGACGGACAACAAAGTGATCCTATATGGGTTCCGCTTTTTCCTTTTGAGGTACGGAACCCTAAAAAGAGATAAGTAACCAGATTCGGTCAACTATATCTAAAAGAACCATCACTACAAAACATGCTTTCAAATAAAAAAATCACATCCAAATCGGTTCACTCGTTTAAGAGTTACGGTGCCACAAACCCACTACCACTTCTTGTATCCAACTCATTAAATAAAATACCCACTCAGAACTAATCTTAAAACCTCCATAGCAGTACAGTTAAAGCAATAATTGCGATTCTAATCCCAGTGCAGTAATATGCAATATAGTTGTTGCGACCGCTAGCACTGCCATATTGCTTCCAACTCGCTTCTAGTATTGGAGCCAGTAACTTATATTGGAGTGCTCGAGGGAATGTAAGCGGTCTGAGTTGGAAACTGCAAGCGAAACTTTGGAATACACTGGCCAAGGGCATTTGGGTTGACAAAAGACTTAGGAATCACACTTGATATGTATATTCAGATTCAGATTCAGATTTATTTATTTACATAAACATGTGTAAATAATATACATGGTAAGATGCTTATTATAGGTGTTACAAAAAATATTCCTTGGCTCAACATGTTTGGCCGTGGCTGGTGTGCAAATTAGGTCGAAAGACAATAAGATTTAAAAAAAATACAAAAACAAATAATAATTATTCAAATAACAACAATTATCATTAATATTAAAATAAATAAAAAAATTGGTCTATGGTTGTTACATACAAAATAAATAGAAAAAAATATATATGTAGGTTTTTATTTATCGTATCTTTACAGATATATTGTGTGCTGTAAGTACATAATATATTTTTGCTACCCAACTAGGCCAGAAATAAGGTTATGTTTTATTAGATTCTTTTTTTTATTCTTGATAGGTTCGCGCTTGACTGCTATCTCACCTGATGGAAAGAGACGATGCAGTCAACGATGGAATGCGCTTACCTAGAAGTAACCTATTCACTCTTGTTGTAGCCATCAGAAAACACAGGTTCCGGCAAGAAATTTCACTCCTTAGCTGTACGCACAATGAATGTGTTCACAAAACGTTTTGTGCGTATAGATGGGATGTCCACCATGTACCGGTGGCGCATCGCCGTACGCCTGGTGGTCCGATGATGGAACGGGCTAGGCAGAATTAGGTTACCTCATCTTAGTAGTGAGGGTGACGTTGGCTGAATTTCCAAAAACCCCTTCATAGTGCTCGCCTACGTCATAAAAGGAAGCTTTATGCCAAATTTCATGTTCCTAGTCCCAGTAGTTTCGACTGTAAACCGTAGGGGCCCAGTGGGGCCGATGCCCGCTAGCTAGGACCGCGGAGAATTTCTGAAAGGGCAACCCGTAGTCCTGGTGCGCAAAGGGTAATTGAAGGATACAGGTGTGGTTTTAGTCAGTAAAAGTCTGACACGCCCTCGCGCTCCACCCAGAGCGCGAGAAGTCATTTGGATGATTTCCCACCTTAAAAAAAATAAAAAAATAAAAAAAAAGTAGTTTCGACTGTGCGTTGATATGTCAGTCAGTCAGTTTTCCTTTTATATGTATGTAGATGTACTAGACACTCGTATGTGCTCTGTACTCAATTTATCCTCGTACTTTTTCTATGGCGATCCTCTTACAACTTGAACGGATCTAATTATGTAGCTATACGAACGTTGTCGTCCATGGAATTACATTTATTGTAATAGTCACAAAGATTTCTGTTACTTAACAAGTGCGAGTCGGACTCGCGCTCTGAGGGTTCCGTACAAACTTACCTATGACAACAGTTCAATTACAGAATTTAGATACGAAGATTTTTCCGAATCGCAAAAAAAGTCAATCGCACGTCAGTTCCTAGGTTTTAAGATAGTTTTAAGTTATTTTTTTCTTCGGAATGGGCTGGCGAGAGTTTTAGTGGTGTCAGAAAAATGTCAGGTGATTTAAAATTGGATTATTTGGAAGCGAAAATCGAAATTAAATTGAAGTCTTCATCTTCAAAAAATCTTGTACAAATAAAAGCTGGGCGAATCACAAAAATAGATTTTTTTGAGACGTAACTACAAATTCACAGTTTTTAGAATTTTCCCTATACTTGTACTATGAGACCTTACTTTATGCCAAATTCTAGGATTGTAGGTCAACGGAAAGTACCCTATGAATTTTGTTTCCCTTGAAAGTGTCGAAATATACGTTTTTTGCTACATAAAAGGCCGTAACTTTATTTTTCGTTAACTTAGAAATTTTATTTTTTCACAGCTTCAAGGGACCGCAGACCTGAGTATATGCTTTAATTTCAACTCGATACCTCTACGCGTTCCCGAGATAAACGGTCTTGAGAGACCGACAGACAACAAAGTGATTCTATAAGGGTTCCGATTTTTTCCTTTTGTGGTACGGAACCCTAAAAACTAACTTAGTTCTACATAAAAAATCTGCGCCCAAAAGTTCCTAAGTATCTTTTTCAAAAAGCGCCAGTACTTTGAGGAGTGTCAGATTTCTACCTCACTCCGTTCAGCTGATCGAGCGTGAAAAAGTAACAAACATACACAATCACAAACTTTCGCCTTTTTATGTAATATTAGTGTGATAGTTGAGAGCAGTGGTGGCCGAGTGGTAACGGCCCCGACTTACGAGTTGTAGGTCGCGGGTTCAAACCCAGCCAGGCGCATTACTTTGTGTAATTTATTTCATCACCACTGCTCTCAAAACGGTGAAGGAAAACATCGTGAGGAAACCGGCATGTCCTAGAACCAAAAATTCAAAGACATGTGACATCCACCAACCCGCACTGGGCCCGCGTGGTGGATTACGGCCCATTCCCTCTCCTAGAGAGGAGGCCTGAGTCCCAACAGTGGGAACATTAAAAGGCCGACTATGATATGCTATGCTAGTGTGATAGTATGATATCTACCCATATATGTACCTACTACTGTAATAGACTCATCTGCTAACAGTGCTAACCCCTTCTCGACAATTTATGTGATATTTTGAAACTACTGAATATGCATGAAAGAACTATTTTGGTACTTGTATCATAAATGCGCACTGAAAGAATAACATGGATAAGCCATTTTTCCAGAAAGTAATTCCGGTATTTCCGGATTCAATTACATAAATATTGTTAACGTTAATTACTACTCAATTCAAAATTTAAAGGAAGGTATAATGTTCTGATTGGTCGTTGGGTTTAGTCAAATCGTGACTGTGTGCCTACCTTCTTCCTTCCTATTCCTACTTATTTTTTATTCAGTTAATTCCTACTTAAGTTCGGGTTTCTTTTTTTAATAATCAACCAATTCCGGAGGAATGTTCATATTAATATATACGTTTCGGATCAATGACCCCAATTCAATTTAAAGGCACCTCGCTTTCGTCACTTAAGCGTAAGCTAATGGATATGTTTATTCTCTCCATCCTGACCTATGGTGCACAGACTTGGTCTGAATAGCAGTAGAGTCAGTCTGACTAGGATCCAAAAACCCAAAAAGTGAATTAACAGACCGTGGATTAACAGGATTGTGTATGAACAGTGAAAATAATCTATGGATGTAGAATATGTTTGTTTGATTTCGTGGGTGTATTAGTATAGTTATATCATCATATATAACATTGTTAGCTTAGCATACATTTATTGTAACATCTTAAAAAAAAAAAAAAAAAAATAATTATGTAAAAATGTGAAACGAGAACGAGCCGGCAGTTGGCCGGCAAACTGTTTTACAGTTTGGCAGAATTCTTGTAATGCATAATGTAAGCAAATTAAAAAAAAAAAACCTTTTTGGATTCTTGGATGAATGGAAATGAAAACCAACGTGCTATGGAGCACGGGTATACTGCGCAGATGTTAAAGTAAGACCTCATACACACTAGCGGCATGTTACCAACGGCAGAGGTAACTGCAGCATTCATCGACCTATAATGACACTTGACACAGACGATGGCTGCCGCTGATTTTCAAGTGTGTATGAGCTCTTACAGATCATGTTCGAAACACTATACTGCGCTGGCTCAGAAGGCTGCCCAGCTTAAGTGGGACTGGACATGTCTGCCGTATACCAGTCGAGCGATACAGTAAAACACAAAGTTGGTGTCCTAAAATCGCACGATGGAGTCGCGGCAGACCTAGGAGACAGTAATTTGGATATCTTCCTTAGAAATTGGTTCAGAGCCGAGAACAATGGAAGGAATGGAGAGAGGCCAGCATAGGCAAGCATAGTATAGCATAGCATAGTCGGCCTTATAATGTTCCCACTGTTGGGACTCAGGCCTCCTCTCTAGGAAAGGAAATGGGCCATAATCCACCACGCGGGCCCAGTGCGGGTTGGTGTATGGCATATGTGTTCGAATTTTTATTTCTAGGACATGCCGGTTTCCTCACGATGTTTTCCTTCACCGTTTTGAGAGCAGTGGTGATGAAACAAATTACACAAAGCATAAGCAAGATATAGTAATAATAATTTAGGATATAATATGGGACTAGTAAGCCCGCTAACTCGCTATTCTTATAGGTCACCCCGGCCCACAATACCAGCAAATATTGCTCGGAATATGGCAATAAGCCCAGTAATGTAGCCGCTACTGGCCGGTATTAGCCTAATCAGTGATGCAGTGTAGCACGAATGGGATCAATTTATTCCTATGAGCTTTGTAGCTGGAAATTGAACAATATTAGAATGATGATCGCCATTTCTGGGATACAATCCGACTGGTGAAAGCGAACTGTGGTTAAGTTATAAAGTCGTGAGTGATGACATAATCTGCATGGTTCTCATATGATTTTGACCATTACGTGTTTGCTGTATCGACTTCAAAAGAGACTTTGACCCCTGAGTTTGTTTCGGTGTTTTTTCTTAGGGTAGTCAGACACCGGCCTCATCTAGTTTAAACTGACGAGAAAAAATTACGTGTAAAAGTGTTTTTAAAAACCTATTTGCCAAATAAAAATCATTTATTATCATTTATGGACTTACTGTCCAATAATAATATGATCGGTATCTTCTCGTCCAATATACCACAGTGTCTCAAGACGAAAGTCTATGACCAGTGCGTGTTGCCAGTGATGACATATGGCTCTGAAACATGGTCGCTTACAATGGGCCTCATCAGAAGGCCTACAGTCACCCAAAGAGCAATGGAAAGGGCTATGCTCGGAGTTTCCTTGCGTGATCGCATAACGAATGAAGATATCCGCAGGAGAACCAAGGTCGCCGACATAGCCCGAAGAATCGCCAAACTTAAGTGGCAGTGGGCAGGGCACATTGCTCGTAGAACGGATGGCCGATGGGGCCGAAAGGTTCTAGAGTGGCGACCGCGCACCGGAAGACGCAGCGTTGGAAGGCCTCCTACAAGGTGGACCGACGACCTGGTGAGGGTCGCGGGAGTGCGGTGGATGCGAGAAGCCCAGGATCGGTCATTGTGGCGACGCTTGGGGGAGGCCTATGTCCAGCAGTGGACGTCTTTCGGCTGAAATGATGATGATGATGAATAATATGATCGTTATTTCGCACTTTGTTAAAAATAAACGCTTGTTTATCACAAGTTTATATGGCGTAAGCTAAGGTATCTGGCGTGGGCTTACGGACGTCGACCAGTGGGTAGCTCACCGTCTGGTAACTGTCTGGATCGAGACCGAGTCGTCTACATCAAAGAGATGTCAGCAATACCGTCCAATTTCCGGCCACCGTAGGCGCGGAATTGCGGACGGCGAGCAATGGCTGGCTCGCCGTCCGACCGTCCGGTAACCGTCCGAACCGAGTCCAAGTCGTCGACGGCGCGTACTGTTCCACACGCGCCTCAAGGAGATGTCAGCAAATCGTAGGGGCCCAGCAGGGTGGAAGCCTACTGGGGCCATATGAGTAGTGTGAAAGCGAAACCCGGGGCCCTAGGACGAAGGCAAAGAAGGAACAGGAGTGGGTTTTTAGTCAGTAAAAGTCTGACACTATTTCTCGCTCCGCCCAAGAGTGCGATTTGTCATAAGATGATTTTCCCACCTAAAAAAAAAAGCTAGTAGCTTTTTTTTTAGGTCCATGGGTCGTCTTCTGAAATGATTACCCGTGATCCTAGAACGCACAGGCAACTGAAGGATAGGTGTGGTTTTAGTCAGAAGTCATTAGACGATTTGCCACCTTAAAAGAAGATAGGAATCGGTAGAGTATATTTGTTTGCTTTTTTTTAATAATATTATTTAGCTAGTGTTCGTGGAAATAGAGTTAATAATACCTCTTCTAAAATCCCGGAATCATAAACATGACGATTAAATCCCGCCAAAAATGTTATACAGGCTTGACCGATAGGTGTGTCTTCACTTTCTCATTTTTATATTTCTTTGTCAGACTTTTACTGACTGAAACCACACCTACATTCCTTTAGTTGCCCGTTGTATCTTAGAAACACCGTTCCCCTTTTCAGGCTTCGGCCTTCCTGGCCTCCTACGGTTTTGGTATTACGCGCCTTGAAGATATGTATCTCAAAGGCGCGCATGAAACACTTCGTGCCGTCGACGACTAGCTCTCAGTCCGGACGGTTACCGGACGTCGAGCTACTCGTTCTTGTATGTGATTGTGACCTTCACTGACATCACTGATGCTGTAGTGGTCTATACTAGTTTTGTTGTTATCGATGATTGATCTCTTTTGTGTTTGCGATCTGGTCACAATCCGTTAGATGATATAAAGCGTTGTGGATATTATATAAAAAAGAAACAATCATTTTTTTAAAAGAGTAACCATAGAGTCTCTTGTCGGTTCTTCTCCATAGGAAACGATCAATTGGAACCTCGCGCTGGTTTCTGACGTTTTATAAGTGCCCATGTAGGCCTACGTGAAATAAATTTATTTTATTTATTTATTTATTTACTTAATTAAACAGAAAGGCCGAAGCCAATTCCACCATTTAAACACATACAAAAACAATAAAACAATTGTTAAAATTAAATTTAAAAAAAAAACAGACTAGTCAGAAGTCACGCAGGACTTTTAAGGGGACCTATTTAATAAATATTACACACAGTCATACATTCATCTCACAAAATTTCATACATTCTGACAGTATCATCTTCCATTCTTCACCAAACATATCAAAAAAATTTCAGTTCGAGTTTTTGAGTTAGTGGTAGGGTTGCCAGGTTTTAAAACCGAAAAGCCGAATAGACCAATCAGTTTAGCCGGACATTTGGGTAAAAAAAGATTGGACCTTCTTTTCTTTTTAACCAACTTCAGAAAGAAGGAGGTTCTATGTTCGGCTGATTGTTTTTTTTTTTGTTTATTTCACCGATTTCTCGGTCAATCGTGGACCATTTTATTTATTGAAAGGTTATACGGCCTTCCAAGTTGGTCCCATAGAAATATTTTTATGATCCGGTGATGAACATCGAAGATATGGAACGGAACTCCTCAACCGATTACAGGTGAACTGTCGTAACAAGTAAAATTGTTTTTTTTTTATACGTGTAGTCGATGACTAACTGAAAGAAGAGGGGGGTATATCAAACCGATCTGATGATGAAGCCAGCAGATACGCCTGGGCTTGACTTATTGTAATTTTTATGCAATGTTATAATGATTAAATTTTATAGGTATAACTTAACTATAATAGAACTTGCACACTATTTAAGTTTGGCTGAGGGATACTTTTTAGTTGTGGTACTACAACTAAAAAGTGTAAAATATTTTTTTTTAAATACCACCGACTTCATTGTAAAAAACCGGACAAGTGCGAGTCGGACAAGCGCACTGAGGGTTCTATACAAACTTACCTATGAGAACAGTTCAATTCCCGAATTGAGTTACGAAGATTTTTTTGAATCGCAAATAAAGTTTTTTTTTGACGTAACTACAAATTTACAGTTTTCAGATTTTTTTAATTTCAACTCGACACGAGTACCTCAAGTCGTTCCCGAGATAAAGGGTCTTGACAGGCAGACAGACAGACAGACGGACGGACAACAAAGTGATCCTATAAGGGTTCCGTTTTTTTCCTTTTGAGGTACGGAACCGTAAAAAACACTAAAAAGTGCAAAATAACTTTAATTTGCGAAGTCGGTTTTAAATATCGAAGAGACACAACTTTTATAGAAACACCGACTTCTGAAATTAAAGTTATTAGTCTCAAGATAACACGATATAATTTTTCTTTGAAGTAAAACAAGTCTTTTTATTATACCATCTTTAAATTCTTAGGTATTTGTTTTTGTCACCTAACTTCTCCTAAACGGCTTGACCGATTTAGATGAAACTTTGTGTATAATTGTGAGTAGGCCCCTGCATGGTTTCAAAATACAATTGGAGCCGGTAGGTAGGGTTGCAATCGGGTTCTGAAATTTGTAATCTGACGAGAAGTGACAAGCCAACTTTTGGGAAAGACAACGTCTGTCGGGGGTATAGGTACCATAAAATCTTAAATTCTAATGAAACAACAATAAAATTAAATGGATCAGTCTTCTTTATTATTATTATTATGTTATATTAATCATTAATTAGAATATTAATTGCAATTATAGATAACTGTATCTACTTTTGCAATTTGCAATTGTAGTGCTAGTCCGGTCGCTTGAACGATACAAGGTGAGGGGAAGGAACGGAAACGAAGAAATGTAAAAAAAAATTGGGCAAGTGCGAATCGGACTCGCGCACTGAGGGTTCCGTACAAACTTACCTATGAAAAAAGTTCAATTCCCGAATTAAGTTACGAAGATTTTTCTAGAGTTTTTTTTTGTGACGTAACTACAAATTTACAGTTTTCAGATTTTTTCCTATACTTGTGCTATGAAAATTTTTTTCATTTAAAATTGTTAAAATTGTTTGTTGTTAAAACAAAATTTAACATTTCATGCCAAATTTCAGAATTCTAAGTCAACGGGAAGTACCCTATGAATTTTGATTTCGTTGAGGAAGTTTTCCTTTTTTCGTTAACTCAAAACTTTGATTTTCAACAGATTCAAGGGCCCGCAGACCTGAGTACCATGGTTTTAATTTCAACTCGACACCTCAACGCTTTCCCGAGATAAAGGGTCTTGACAGACAGACAGACATGCACGGACGGACAACAAAGTTATCCTATAAGGGTTCCGCTTTTTCTTTTTGAGGTACAGAACCCTAAAAATGGTCCAATTTAAAAAGCCTAACAAAAGCCGGGCTGGCCCGACACCGTCTAATTTGACCGGACACGCAACCAAAAAGCCTGACTGTGTCCGGCTTTATCCGGACGTCTGGCAACTCTAGGTAGAGGTACACGTCAAAATCACCATTCATAACGAACTTACCAAAAAACAAGATAAAACTCACAATTAATCCTTTTTTCCTTCCAAAGAGTTCTAAAGAAAGAATGGGGGTATTTTTATATTATAATTTCGACGTAAGACAAATGACTGGCCACAGAGAAAAATTACAACACTTGCTAAATCGATGGTTCCATTAATTTCTGACACCCCATTTCCCCGCCCTAACTAAGAACGTTATTTAGGCCGGGAGACAGGGAATCATTTTTATTTTTTATGTCATAATATTGCTGTTATACTATCTTGCTCTCAAGGAGGGGTTACTGGGGCCATAGGTTGTACGAAAAAGAACCCCGGCAAAGGACGAAGGCAAAGAAGGTACAAGAGTGGGTTTTAGTCAGTAAAAGTCTGACACACCCTCTCACCCCGCTCAAGAGCGTGAGAAGTCAATAATAATAATATTTTATTTTCTCACTACAATATACAGTTTTCATCAAACATTTAAATGAGTATACAAAAACAAATCAGTTATTACAATATATTGTAGGAGACTGGTGCCTAAGCTAGGCTCTAGGCCTGTGTTGTGAGCAAAACTTTTTGCATCTCGTGCCTTTGAATCCCTCCCCTCGCTCAGGATTCTACTTTAGAATCACTCGCTAACGCTCGTTATTCAATCAAAGAATCCTTCGCTTGCTCGGCACTCAAAATTAGCACTCGCAGCAAAAAACAACTTTGCTCTCTTGTTGCACAAATAACTATTATTTTAAGTAAAAAAGTAGTGTTAGTATATTATATGGATAGTATATATGAGTGTGTGAATGTGTGCATGTGTGTGCATTGGAAGAATACACACCTAAAAATAAAATAGGAGAGGGGCGGATATAGGGATCTTTCAATTAAATAGGTATATTATTACTTCTAGCCTACGCTGCCCCACTGCTGGGAAAAAAACCTCCTTCCATTCCTTCCAATGTTCACGGTTCGGAGCCACTTCTCGCCAATTCCTAAGGAATCCGTCATCTAATTCGTCCCACCATCCCCTTCTTGGTCTGCCGCGACCCCGTCGTGCGATTTTAGGGCACCAAATTTCCTTTTTACCGGCCCACCACTCAATCGACATGCGGCAGACATATCCAGCCCAGTCCCACTTAAGCTGGGAAGCCTTCTAAGCCACGTCAACGATCTGTGTTTTGTGAATTTTGTGACTTAAATAAAAATTGTATAAGAAAGAAAGGAAGAAAAAAAGAAAGAAAATTAATTTCCTTTACAAGGTTAAGTAACACATACCAAGGTCGGTCAGTGGATGGGTAGGCATTTTAACATAACAAGATTCAATCATGCTTCGAAAAACACGTAAAGCCGTCAGTCCCGACTGGTATTTGTAAAGTTTTAACAGTCGTTTTGAATAGTCCGAATCCAGAAAATCTGAAACCAATCTTGCTAAGGGGTGCGGATCTCTATGGAAAAGAACGTGCAAGAAACTTCTTCGACACTCTCTTTAAATCATATTACGAGTTACAAAAATCTGGGTTACAAATAATTTAAAAAGCACAATGTGAATAAAAAAATGAAAAAAAAATGTAATTCAAAAATTGAAATTGAAATAAGACTTTTGTAGTTAAGAAATCTAAAAGTGAACTCAAATACTACGAATAACACGAGTGTAACATTTGTGAACTAAGAAACTAATATGGAACAAGGTCTCACATGAAACCACATCTGTTACTTGTAACCTACAGTGCGACTTAATTAATAACTGTGTGACATACTAAATCAGTTTACCATATCATAATTTAATGCCTGGCTTGACTGAGAAAATACAAATGAGAAAACCAAATGGTCTCCATTAGTGTGTAAATTAAGTTTGACAGGCCTGTTGGTCTAGTTCTCAGTGGCCCTGACTGCTATGCTGGAGCTCATGGGTTCGATTCCCACCCAAGACAAGAGCAGTGGTGGCCGAGTGGTAACGGCCCCGACTTACGAGTTGTAGGTCGCGGGTTCAAACCCAGCCAGGCGCATTACTTTGTGTAATTTATTTCATTTCACCACTGCTCTCAAAACGGTGAAGGAAAACATCGTGAGGAAACCGGCATGTCCTAGAACCAAAAATTCGAAGACATGTGACATCCACCAACCCGTACTGGGCCCGCGTGGTGGATTACGGCCCTTTCCCTCTCCTAGAGAGGAGGCCTGAGTCCCAACAGTGGGAACATTAAAAAAAAAAAGGCCGACTATGCTATGTATGTTTTTAGAAATATATAATTATGTTTATCAGTTGTCTACTCATAGTACAAGCTCTGCTTAGTTTGGCACTAGATGGCGTTGTGTGAAACTTGCGGAATATAATTATTATTAATTACACTAATATTATAAAGGTGAAAGTTTGTGAGCGTGTGATAATTTTTGTTACTTCTTCCCGCTCTAATGGCTGAACAGATTTTGATGAAAGTTGGCACATGGGTAGAACTTGTCATTAAATCATAAATTATAGGTCAATAAATTTGTGTGATAGCGCCCTTAAGAGTGTCCTTCCCGATTTCCAGCCACCGTAGGCGCTGGCTAGCGGACGGCGAGCAGTGGGTAGCTCGCCGTCCGACGTCCGGACCGAGCCCAAGTCGTCGACGGCGCGTAGTGTTCCACGCGTGCTTCTAGGAGATGTCAGCAAAACCGTACGGGCCCAGCAGAGTCGTAGCAATGGGTGATACGAAAGAGAACCCCGCCTGGAACGAAGGTAAAGAACACGGAGACGGAACAGGAGTGGGCTTTAGTCTGTAAAATCTGACATACCGCACCATAAGGGCGGGAGATGTCATTAGATGATTTTCCACACAAAAAAAAGAGTGCCCTTCCAGATCAGTCTATTGCCAATGTAATTATGGTTTACAAGCTGGTTGTTTAACGCAATTTTTGATAAAGAAGCAACACAAGAAAAGAAAGAAAACGCCTAACTGCTTTTTTTTGGTGGGAAATCGTTTAATGACTGCTCCCGCTCTCTGACACTCTTCAGAAGTCGACCCATGGCCCTAGTAGGCTTCGGCCCTGCTGGTACCCTACGATTTTGCTGACGTCTCTCGGTTGGCAATCGGTAATTTCGTCACACACTCGAATATTTAACAAAACTTGTTCCAGAAAATACGTTTTTGGAAACAATTTTCGTCATTTAGAATCTCCATATTTAATGGAGATTCTAAATGACGAAAATAGTAGAGTACAAGGCTTTTTTAAATATATTTTTAACTTTTAATTTATGACTACATTCTTTCTTTCTTCTCGTGTCGATCTGACTCAAATTTTGTCCGACCAATATTTAGCCACCAGGACAGCTCAGTACATTATGAAGGGCCAAAGTTCACGTAAAATAGCAAATTTTTAGAGATCTTTATTTGTACATCATTTTTACACAAAATGTTTTGATTTTAATAGAAACCTAGATAATATTCAAGTAAGAGCGGTTGTGTAGAAGTGTATATCGGGTTGGGCGCTCTTAATTTTTAATTACTTAACAAAAACAACGAATTCCCTTTGTCTTATATTTTATCAGCTTACTTAAACTAAATCCGAGGATTAACAAATTTATTGTTAATCTCAGTTAACACAGATTCTGTATCTACTAAATCTCGGAAAGGAGAACATCTTGTTAAAACTGATTTCATGTATACATTCTACTAAATCTCGGAAAGGAGAACATCTTGTTAAAACTGATTTCATCTATACATATTGTGTTTATATTTGACTTTGATTTGTGAAACTAGTTTTACTAACTTAGGCTTACTTATATAATATGTAGACATAATATACATCCTGTTTTATTGTGCAAAGATTGATAAGTTTTATTATTTATATTATATGAGACTGATTTTTCAAACACCAGATATTTTTTTATTCAGGAATAATAATGGCGGTTTCTTGACAGGTTTTGTATAGAAAATATGTTAAACCACCATATTTATTCTTTAGATAACAGTTATGAAAAATCAAGGACTAAGAAAAATTAATCTATAATTTTATTTAATGTAATTTTTAATTTTTATTTATTTTTAATCAATTTAAGTATCATAATTGTAAAATTATTTATTAATAGTAAATTTTTTAATTAGTTCAGTTTTATGCATACGTTATATACATATTAAAATCGTTTGAAATAATGTCAAGTAATTTATTTTCAGTATGAATCCCGCAAAAATGTATATATAATCTATATCCTACACAAAGAATGGCCAGTTGGTTTAGTGATTAGTGGCCCTGACTGCTATGCCGGAGGTCGTGGGTTCGATTCCCACCCAGGACAAATATTTGTGTGATGAGCACGATCATTTGTTCTGTGTCTGGGTGTAATTTATATATAACATGTATGTATTTAGAAATATATAAGTATGTTTATTAGTTGTCTAGTACTCATAACACAAGTTCTGCTTAGCTTGGGGCTAGACGGTGTTGTGTGATAGTTGTGGAATATTATATTATTATTATATTATGTAATAAGTTTTCCTGTAGTCAGAAATTATTCCTTTATTATTGCAAAGAAAAAAATATCTTAACAATTAATTTGTATTGTGCAGCTCCTTGCCTACAAAAAAGCCTGGGTACATATTAAAATAAATGATAACAATTCATAATATCTCACCCACAAATGTATACGATACATATTAAAATAATCTTGCTTTATCTATTTAATATATTACATAATTTGAACAAAAATCTGTCTGGCTTTTTCCATTAAAAAATGCGCTTATCTCAGAAAATAAAAATATTTTGCTCAAAAACATGATGAGTAGGTACAATAACAGTAGTGGAGCAGTGATGGCCCAATGGTAATGGCCCCGACCTACGTGTTGTAGGTCGCGGGTTCAAACCCAGCCGGACACACTGAAACTGCTCTCAAAACGGTGAAGGAAAACATCGTGAGGAAACTGTTCTAGAACCAAAAATTCGATCACCACGATGATGTGACATCCACCAATCCGCACTGGGCCCACGTGGTGGATTACAGCCTGTTTCCCCTCCTAGAGAGGAGGCCAAAGTCCCGTCCCGGGCCTGAGGCCGTAGACACATTATAAGGTTGATTATGCTTGCTTATGTTTATAATCTGCTCTTAAAACGGTGAAGGAAAACATAGTGAGGAAACCGGCATGTTCTAGAACCAAAAATTCGAACACCACGATGATGTGACATCCACCAATCCGCACTGGGCCCACGTGGTGGATTACAGCCTGTTTCCCCTCCTAGAGAGGAGGCCTAAGTCCCGCCCCGGGCCTGAGGCCGTAGACACATTATAAGGTTGATTATACTTGCTTATGTTTATAATCTGCTCTCAAAACGGTGAAGGAAAACATAGTGAGAAAACCAACATGTTCTAGAATCAAAAATTCGAACACCACGATGATGTGACATCCACCAATCCGCACTCACGTGGTGGATTACGGCCTGTTTCACGTCCTAGAGAAGGCCTAGACACATTATAAGGTTGATTATACTTGCTTATGTATATAACCTGCTCTTAAAACGGTGAAGGAAAACATAGTGAGGAAACCGGCATGTTCTAGAACCAAAAATTCGAACACCATGATGATGTGACATCCACCAATCCGCACTGGGCCCACGTGGTGGATTACGGCCTGTTTCCCTTCCTAGAGAGGAGGCCTAAGTCCCGTCCCGGGCCTGAGACTGTAGACACATTATAAGGTTGATTATGCTTGCTTAAGCTTATAATTGCTCTGTCTCCATATATTTTAACCTTAATCCAAACTTATGGTTTTATTTGTAGGTCAAATGATTCCGTCTATGATTTCCCACAGTTTATTATTTTTTATAAAAGCCTTTACAACATATAACTGCAATAATGCACACACATAGGTACACCCCAATTTGATTGGCCTGTTGGTTTAGTGGTTAGTGGCCCTGACTGCTATACCGGGGGTCGTGGGTTCGATTCCCACCCAGGACAAATGTTTGTGTGATGAGCAGGATCATTTGTTCTGTGTCTGGATGTAATTTTTCTGTAATATGTATATATTTAGAAATATAAAGTATGTTTATCAGTTGTCTAGTACTCATAACACAAGCTCTGCTTAGCTTGGGACTAAACGACGTTGTGTGATAGTTGTGGAATAAAAAAAACAAAAAAAAATTGAAAATTAAGTTATAATTTAGTAATTTAAGCACTGAATGTACTTAAGTAGTGATTTTTTATGAAATTGGTTATTCGAATTGTAGGAAAATAACAATCGACTTATCACATTGGTAGTGCATCGATATTGGTATCTACGCACGCACACACAAAAATAATTAAGATTTTTCAAGATTTTTCAAGAAATTTATCTAGTATTTATCATAACACGTATTTTTAAAATCCTAAAGTAATTCTTGATTATTTTAAAATAAAAAAATTACCTGTTTTAAGGGTGTTTTAATATCGTGCAGATTTTGTCACGCATGCGGGATTGCCCCGCATGTAGAAAATTTCAAAATGCAATAAAACGCGGCCCGTGTGCGTATTCCACGCATTATAATAAATACTTGTATGAAATAGACATTCGTGGGGGTCACACGTGCGGAGCAATCCCGCATGTGTGATCAAAACCGCACGATATTAAAAACACCCTTAAAACAGCTGAAATCGATTCGGTAGCCGCTTCTCAGTTTCAGGTTCGACTTTCAAGATGTGCTTTTATTAAGTTACAATACAGAGTACAGGCCTCCCTCTTCTCCTCAAGTTTATGATCAGATCATTACACTACCTTTGTCGCGGTTGGGCACGCTATTATAATCGTGGTGGACTGGCTGGAAAGTTGTCACGGCGTCCTCAGCTTCGGCATGACGCAGGTTCTCACTGGGAAGTTTGGGAGGCTCCCGTACCTGATTCATGTGGAAGAAACGCCCGGGTGTCACTATTGTATGCCCCGCTTGGGTGGAGCACCGCCATGTTCTGTTGGGGGCGATCGGCGGTAGCGACCTTTCGCGCCGGGTTTAGGTACAGGCCATGGTCCGGAGTGAGGTGTAATGGCAGGCGGTCGCTTCTTTCTGCGAATTCAGTAAAACTGTCTGACACACCCTCGCGCACTGCCCTAGAGCACGAGAAATTATTAAATGATTTCCCAAATCATATAAAAAAAACACCTTGTCACTGCGAACCTCTATCAGGTTTCCAGTAAGTGATGACCGTCATCCACTTGTCCGGATGCATTCGTGTGACGTGGCCAGCCCACTCATACTTCAGCTTGGCTGTTGTTTACTCGACATGAAACCATTTTTATGTTAAACGAAAGAATCATATTTGAACATCATGTCCGTAATAACAGCTGCTGTGTGGGTCAATTTTCAAACTTAAGAGCGACCAACTCGAGGTATTTTTAGGGTTCCGTACCTCAAAAGGTAAAAACGGAACCCTTATAGGATCACTTTGTTGTCCGTCTGTCTGTCTGTCTGTCTGTCTGTCTGTCTGTCAAGACCTTTTTTCTCAGGAACGCGTGGAGGTATCAAGCTGAAATTCATATCAAATACTCAAGTCTATGGTCTCTTGGAGCTGTGAAAAAATCAAATTTCTAAGTCAACGCGATCAAAAGATACTCCCGTTTATGCCGCAAATTTTCGACACTCGCAAGGGAATCAAAACCTACAGGGTACTTCCCGTGAACTCAGAATCTTGAAATTTGGTATGAAGCAACGTCTTATAGCAGAGATATAGGAAAAATTGCGAAAAGTATACATTTTTAGTTATATCATATAATAAAAATATTTTTAATAATTTTAAACTTACTTCCCCTTTCCTCATGAACGCGTAGTGGTATTATATTGAAATTCATATCAAATACTCAAATCTATAATACCTTTAAGCTGTAACAAAATCAAACTTCTATGTCAACGCAATCAAAAGAAACAGGAATTAAAACCGCATATTTTGAAACTCGCCACTACTCGCAAGGGAATCAAAACCTACAGGGTACTTCCCGTGAACTCAGAATCTTGAAATTTGGTACGAAGCAACGTCTTATAACACAGATAAAGGAAAAATTGCGAAAAGCATAAATTTTTAGTTACATCATATAATAAAAATATTTTTAATAATTTTAAACTTATTACCCCTTTACTCATGAACGCGTAGTGGTATTATATTGAAATTCTTAACAAATACTCAAGTCTATAATATCTTTAAGCTGTAACAAAATCAAACTTCTACGTCAACGCAATCAAAAGATACAGCAATTAAAGCCGCATATTTTGAAACTCGCAACTACTCGCAAGGGAATCAAAACCTAAAGGATACTTCCAGACGACCTGGAATCTTGAAATTTGGCATGAAGCAACGTTATAAAGTACACATATAGGAAAAATTCCGAAAATCTTAAATTTTTAGTTACATCACATAGTATATTTTTTTTAATAATCATAAACTTACTAGCTGACCCAGCAAACGTTGTTCAGCGATTAAAAAAAAAAAACAGATGTTGGCCGATTCTCAGACCTACCCGATATGCACACAAAATTTCATGCAAATCGGTTCAGCCGTTTCGGAGGAGTTTGGAAACAAACAGCGCAACACGAGAATTTTATATATTAGACTTGCTGACCCAGCAAACGTTGTTATGCGATTAACAAAAAAAAATAAAAAAATAGATTTTGGCCGATTCTCAGACCTACCCGATATGCACACAAAATTTCATGCAAATTGGTTCAGCCATTTCGGAGGAGTTTGGAAACAAACACCGCGACACGAGAATTTTGCTTCCCATTCCCTCTCGCTCCACACCATGGTCTGAACCAGGGGCCCGGCCCTACGAGAGGTCGCTGCCGCCGATCGCCTCCACGAGGACACGGCGATGCTCCGCCCAAGCGGGGCAGACCTCCACCGTATGCTCCACCGTGTCCTCTGGGCGATCCGCACAGTGGTGACACCCTGGCGTGTCCTCCCGCCTGATCCTGAACGGGAACCTCCCGAAACACCCGTGTCCGGTGAGGACCTGCGTCAGGCGGAACTCACGGTCACTCCTCAAAGAGGGGCACTACCGCCGCAATGGTGAAAACGGGTAGACCTACTTTTATTTATTTATTTATTTATTTAACACTTCATGCACACAAGTACAGAGGCGGACTTAATGCCAGCCTCTTTTAATTCCAGCATACGGGATGATAGCTCTAAAGAGTTTAGAAACTCCACGGGGTAGCTCGTACAATCTTCGAATGACATGACTGTATCGATGGAGTGGTACGTTGATGTATCGCTCGCTATTTCATCCAAGAGTCTTCGCGTTATCACAATGGCTTACTGTGTTGCGTCAAGTCAATGTTATCGTGATAACTTTTGAACGATTAGTCAAAATTACTTAGTGTAAAAGACAAAGTTTATCTATATTAAATACTTAAAACGACCATTTTATCAATTTTTATAAGAATTTGACAGATATTCTAAAATGTGCATGGTAAAAAATGTATCCAATTTAATTGTATTCATGGCTCAGTATTTTGCATATAGTGGCTACCACATAAGAGATAGATATATGCTATCGCGGACTTTTATTTAGAACTATTTAAGATAAACAAACTTACAGTACATTAACTTCATGTAACTCCAACGGTATAGGCAGCGCACGCCAAGATAGCTCTCAGGGAGCAAGAATTTTTCCGAACATACATAATGTTTGTCATATATGTATTGACAAGGTACCGTCAGCTTTCCACATTGTTATGTTATGGATTTCATTTAGCAATAAAAATACCATAACTTTTACTTATATACCTACAGGTTTGTACGGAACCCTCGGTGCGCGAGTCTGACTCGCACTTGGCCGGTTTTTTTTCATACAACCGCTCTTACGTGATTATGATGTTATTACACACCTTTCTCTAGATATTTTGGATACACAGCTATCCTCCATAATGTACTCATATATTAAAAGTATAAAGAGTACATCCATGGAAGCATTGCACATTTAATCGAGATTCTGAATGACGACAATTTTTCTGAAAATCTTTTAAGGGTTTAAAACAAAACTCGCATTTCCTGGAACAAATTTTGAGAAAGATTTGAGTAAATCACGGAATTGTAAAAAAAAAATTGTAAATACGTGTTTTGCCAACAGTTTTCAGGCGTTATCTTTCTTTTTTCGCATTAACTCTTCATCAAACATCGCAAAGGGTAGTTAACCGTCCGGCAGTAAACCGGACAAAGCCCAGTCGTCAACAGCGCGTAGTGATCCTCGCGCTCCTGAAAGAGATGTCAGCAAACCATAAGGTCCCAGCAGGGCCGATGCCCGCTAGCTAGGACCACGGGTAATTTCTGAAAAGGAAACCCGTAGTCCTAGATCGCAAAGGGCAACTGAAGGACACATGTGTGATTTTAGTCAGACAAAAGTCAGACACGCCCTCTCGTCCCACCCAGAACGAGAGAAGTCATTGGATGATTTCCACCCTTAAAAAAATTATCACAAATCCACTGAAGCATTTTTATGGCATTATTTCCCGGGCCTTTTCAATATCACCCGACATACAATATGGCGGCCAAATAAATAAAAACAGTAAATAGTTTCACTCTCGACCGAGCTGCGATAGTGGCCGATATAACTTGTAATATATTTTGATTTACCGAGCCACCGATAACACCAGAAGTTTTTTTCTGTGATACTGGTTCAAGATGAAGGTGAAAAGCGATTTGTGATTTTAACACGTTTAACGACGCTTTATTTTTTTTTGTGTTTTTCGGTTTGGGCTGTGGGCAACACCGTATCGTCGACGTACAATAGTGCCACTACAATAGTGCCAGATACTGCGTAGCAATCATATAGTTTGTTGAGGCCACAGGATTACAGTCAGAGGCAATTTTAAGCATTTCTATTGAGCCGTCCGTCACAGATATGAAGTTAATATGTATTCATCTATAATCTGAACGTTCGTGGCTGGCTAGATCGCCAGGTTCGGCTTTTCCACTAAAGATAACAACCATCACATTTCAGCCATCACATTCATGGTTGGTGCACAACATTTTCATACAATCGCCTTCCATCCCGCTGCAAACGGTATGGTTGAGCGACTTCACAGACAGCTGAAGGGAGCCATCATGTGGCACTCGACGACATATTGGCCAGAGGTACTTCCACTGGTACTTCTAGGCCTCAGAAGTGCTTACCGTTAGATATATAGTCAATATCTTGTCATTGTGCGGTGACGTATCAAATTTCGCATTTCACTTATAAATTGCGCCAAAAGTTCCTGTTATAATGGTGCACACCATTACTCTTTTTGATAGATTTTAGGGCATTTATTATGTATTTCACCATAAGCTGACAATTTTTCGATATTTGAGTATTTTTTATCATTAGATGTGACGTCGTTATGGTTAGATTTGCTTCCGGACAAATGTTATAGTAATAAATTATAGGTTAACGTTTGCTTCTGTATTATTTTCATGTATTGTTGGTAGAGTGATTGACTTTCTTCTGTACGGATTGCCAGTTCGATTCCCTTTCAATACAAAGTGATTTAAATATTTTTATTAATATGGTCTTCATAAAAAAGATAATATTATAGTTGTGATAAACTAATATCTACTGAAAAAGAGTTCTAAGCCGGATTTTTTCGTGTAAAGTTCAGTGACTGTTTTAATTATTAGCAAATTGTATCCTAGTAGATATTATGATGTTAAATTGGTCAAAATCTATATACATATACAAATAAAAGGAGTAACTAAATGACTGACATTTCAACGTAAAGCTGAAGTTACTGGTAAAAACAAAATTAAAAATAACTCACCCGCAGTTTAGGGATGATTCAATTTCAAAATGGTTGTGAAGAGATGATTTCCCGCCCTTAAAAAAGGGGATTTAAAATTTATATATCAATATTATAATATACTCGATTGTCTGTTATAAAGAGAATAGATTTGTATTTTTAACCGACTTCAAAAAGAAGAAGGATCTATGTTTGGCTGAATGTATTTTTTTATGTATGTAATAGGTTATGTTTCCAAGTTGGTCCCATAGAAATATTGTTATGATCTGATCATGAACTTCGAAGATATGGAACTGAACTCTTTATAGGATCACAGCAGAACTGTCGTAACGAGTAAAATTGCTTTGTTTATACGTGTTCGACTACACGTATAAACAAAGCAATTTTTACTGACTGAAAGAAAAGGGGTGGGGATATATCAAACTGATCTGATGATGAAGCCAAAAGATAAATTAATATAATCTAATCGTGTTTGGGATTATTAGAATTGTTATGAGATGCACTCTGGCTATAAGGTATTTAAATTTGACTGAGGATTACTTTTTAGTGGTGGTACCATACCAGGTTATGAGCGGTAGCGTTTTATGCATTTTTAAATTCAAACTCAAAATTATTTATTTCACATAAATAAAACGTCAGAAGCTAGCGTATGGTTCCAATTGGTCGTTTCCTATGAAGAAGAACTGGCAAGAAACTCCATGGTTACACTTTAAAAAAAAACTAGGCAAGTGCGAGCCAGACTCGCGGCCTGAGGGTTACATACAAACTTACTTATGTAAATATATCAATTCCGGAATGGAGTCTCGGAAGATTGTACCGAATAGCAAAAAAAGTTTTTTTTGGTGACGTAACTACAAATTTACAGTTTTCAGATTTATTTCTATACTTGTGCTTTAAGACATTGTTTTATGCCAAATTTCAGGATTCTGGGTCAACGGGAAGTACCCTATGAATTTTAGTATCCTCGAGTGTGTCGAAATGTACGGTTTTTCCCACATAAACCGAAGTATATTTTTTTCTCATTAACTTATAAGTTTGATTATTTTGCAACTTCAAGAGTCCGCAGACCTGAGTATATGTTTTTAATTTCTTCTCGATACCTTCACGCGTTCCCGAGATAAAGGGTCTTGACAGACAGACGGACAACTAAGTGATCCTATAAAGGTTCCATTTTTTCCTTTTGAAATAGTACAACCGACTTCAATAAAAAAAAAACACAAAAAAGTGCAAAATAACTTTAATTTCGGAAGTCGGTGTTTCTCACTGACTTAAAGTTATTATGCACTTTTTAGTATTTTTTGTGCACTGAATTTGGTTGTATTTTTTTCTAAAAAGTTTTTATTAGATTTGGATTTGTTTATTTTTGTTTGTAATGAATAAACAGAAAACACTAATGGACCGATTTTAAAAATTCTTTCAGCAGTAGAATGCTACTTTATCACTCATTGACAGACGATATATTTTCTATTTTCCCGCAAGCACAGCGGCTGGTAGAAGCTAGTTTAAGCTTTTAAGTTTAGCAAATATTAAACAATATCCACTATGTTTTATGAAACTCTGATAACTCACACAAACCAAGATCACGCAACTCGATGAAACATTAGATCAGCATCTATCTCATATTTTTGGTTCTAAAACCTAAATAATATCATAGCAGTTATTTTAACACGCTGCACACGTACTGTTATGGGCTGTTGAGATACAAGCCTGGTTGAGAGGAATTCTAATGTCCCTTTATCGTATAGACTAGCCTCGCCTCGCTCACTTTGTGGAACGTGGCCTTAGAATTTTGAAGACATTTGCTTCTGTAGAGTTTTTTTCAAGATCGAGCTAGGTTTCAGGAAATGCTTATGGCTAAGGAGCTATATAGCTGCAGCAAAGTTCCTGCAACTTCTCGCGTGAGTCTGTGTGCTACTCAGCCGAACATTCCAGTGTCCATCGCACCACTATTACCACTATTTTGGCGCAGCCGTGAGGCACACAATTATATTTATTTTTAATTTTTATTGGTTCTATTTTGTTTGGTTTTTGTGTTTTTTGTGCCTTGCGTTGTGACAAAATAAATACATTTTCTTTCTTTCTTTCTTTCTTTCACTAGAGTGGAGGCTTCCTCACACCCTAGCCAACGGGATCCCGACTCCGATTTTCAGCCACCGTAGGCGTGGATTGTAGCAATGGGTAGCTCGCCGTCCGACCGTCCGGCAACCGTCCGGGCCGAGCCCAAATTTTTAATTTTTGATTATATTATGAAGAGTCAAAGTTCATGCAAAATAGCAGATTTTTAGAGATCTTTACTGGATTAGTTTTACACAAATTTACAAATTGATTTCAACAGAAGCTTAAATAATATCCACAAGATATTGTGTTTGAAAAATATCTAATAAAAATGTGTAATCGCGTAAGTGCGGTTGTATGAAAAACTTTAAAAATGTATATCGAATTGCAAGCCCTTAAAACATAACAACGCTCGTAAGAAATATGTTATGTTGTTTTTTACCTCCTTTACAGTAATGCGAAAAAAGGACAGATCCGACCCATATTTCTTAGACACCCTAACCTCTCATGTCGCCACATTTTTATTTATTTCAGTACTTAGAGTCGCAGCCCACGTTCCACGATGGCTATCGTCGCATAGAATAGTAAATAGTGTAGCATAATGTAGCTTCCCACTGCCTGATGTTTGTGGAGCGAGGGGCTTAATGTTTTTATTTTTAACTTTTTGTATAAAAGGTAAAATCCCGACTTCACTACTCATTAACGCCCAGCCCAAACACTTGCACCTAGAACGCTGAAATTTTGCACAACGGTTTCCTTTATGAGCTGTACTTACAAAGAATAAGGAAGATTTTTTTTTTTTTTTGTTTAATGGTTAAGGAGACAGGTGAGGTTTTAGTCAGTAAAAGTCTGACGCGCCCTCTCATTCCACCCTAGAGTTATAGAAGTCATTGGATGAGATCGGGAGAGTCATTGGATGATTTCCACCGTAAAAAAACATACATATACTGATATACACTCACAAACTTTCATCTTGATAATATTAGACTGATAAAAATTAATGAATTGTATTTTAACTGCCTGGTTAGTCCTGCTACTATTATATTATTTTAGTTTATTGAAATTTAATTTATTTTAAGTATTTTAATTTATTGAATTTTGATTTATTGAATTTTGTATAATGGATTTTATTTATGGGGTTTTAATTTTTTTTCAATGACTTTATTTTTTTAATGAAATGCAATGTTTTAATTTATTGAATTTTGTATTTTAAGCTTATTATTTTATATGGATGATTTCTAATACGGGTTTTTAACTGTTTTTTTTTTAATGTATTAACTAGTGTGACTGTTGAGCACAGAATATTGAATTGATTGTTATAGAGTTCAGGAAACTTTCGATGGTATCTTTGGGGGTGTGGTTTATATTTCATTTAATAATAATACAAATCTCTGAGCTACAGAAACTCACAGCCAAGCCATCTTACTTAAAAAGATAAATATCACATTTGCAACAACCCCGCAAAACACTTCACGAACCGCTGCAACAGCCATCATAACAACGCCAATCTTCCACAGTTCTCATTACATACAATAAATCCAGTGTATTCCAGACCAGTACATGTGACTGATTAATAGCTTCCTACCTAGATTGTGGCCCACATAATTATGGGCGATCGATCACGGGGCGGAAATGGCCCGGCTATGGTCCGACTATCAGCCAGCAAATCGAGCAAGTCTGGCACTGTATAGATTCGAATCGAAAGTAATTAAAATTTGGTGCGAACTAGCTCCCGGGCTAGTAGTTTAGATTACTTTTTATTCACTATTTATTAAATTTAGATGCTAGTACTTAAAATTATGTTAATAACAAACACATTACACTATAAATAAAATCATCAATAATAATATAATCAAAATCACACTAAAGGGCACTACACTACGCGTTATTCAGCACACGATATTCAGACAGTCTTCATTTTTTGTTCCGAGGAAGATAGTCTGGCCCTTATTACACTACGCGATATGTCGAATCATAGACTAAAACTGTCTGAATATCGAGTGGTGTAATAGGCCCTTATGAACATAAAATTACTGATAAATTATATTTATTTTGGAAATAGGTTTTCAAAAACACTTTTGCTCGCCAATTTTTTTGGTCAATTTAAACTAGATTCAATGAAGCCAGTAGCCTGAGAAGAAACACCGAAATAAAGAAAAAATAAAATAAAATTAATGAAAAATTGAATTTTTAAATAAAATAAATTACAAAAAAAGTCTACATTAAATCAACTAAAAAATTAGCCTAACGTGTATTAAATACATTCAAATAAATAATCAAGATCTAAAAAATAATTAAAATCCGTAAAATGATTTTATTAAACTGCATGTGAACTGTTTAGGCAGGAACTGAAGATTAAGCGCCTGAATTAATTTAGAGAAACGTTTCACTTATGGAGCAAGCAAAGTCAGTTGAAAGTAGGCGATAAGTGGAAATTGACACTTAAACAGAAGGGATTTTGAAAATATACTTCGAAAATATTTATTTATTTATTTATTTATTTTTATTCCCAAAAATATCCTTACAGACTAGTCCAAATCGATATTGAGGTTTCTTATTTCTAACTTACAAACTAGATTCAATAACAAATTTTAAAAAGCGCTATCTTAGTGAATTCACTCAGAGCACAATAAAATATATCCACGTCGTCAGCTATGAGGTTGAGCGTGCGCAACGCGCGCGTGACAGGCGCCTCGCTCAATAACTTAGTCAGCCAGCAGGCGCGGCCGTCGCCGACGCGTCGCGTACCCGTCAGGCGCACACAACCCTACCCTTGCCAAAATATCCGCATTATGTATCCTCCCCCTAATTACCGTAAAGATATAGGTTACGAGTGTGAGTTCCCTCCTGACCCTCAGTTCATTATATCCGCCCATAACTAGGACAAATAGGGTAGGATACATTAGCGGATAAAAAGGATAAACCCCGTACAGCTTCATGTAAATAAATCTGATGAACTTATTTTGCACCCGCTCCAACATGAGGCTATATTTAGTCTCATGTGGGGCCCAGATAACTGCGTTACATTCTAGTTGGCTTCTAACTAAAGAATTGTATAACGCTGTAATAGCTTTTATATTGGTAAAGCCTTTAGCCATTCGAAGAACCAAGCCCAAGTTCCTGTATGCTTTTTTACAAATTTTGAGAATGTGATCACGAAACGTCAACTCAGTAATAAAATGAACTCCCAAATCCCTCACAGCCGTTACCCGTGTCAACTCATTTCCATCCACAGTGTACTTATACTGAATAGGTGCACGTGCCCGTGAAAAGGAGATAGTTACGCACTTCGACACGTTGAACTGCAACCGATTCTGTTTGCTCCAACTAACGACCCTGTCTATATCTCTCTGCAATACTTCACAATCTTCCGTATTTCTAACAGCGAGAGATAACTTAAGGTCGTCCGCGAACAACAGACACTTGGCCTCTTGTATGACATCCGGCAGGTCGTTTACCATCAATATAAATTCCAAAGGGCCCAAATTACTTCCCTGGCTTACGCCAGATCTTGTAAAATATGGTTGCGTTCGGTACCCTGCATAATCCACATACTGCTGCCTGTCTCTCATATAGTTTGCAAAGAAGTTAAGCAGATGAGGAGTGAACCCGATGGCTGCCAACTTCTTCAGCAACACGTCATTATCGACTAGGTCGAAGGCTTTTTTAAAGTCGAAGTAAGCAGCGTCGGTTTGCCCTCCACTGTCCACTGTCGGCACAACTTCTGCTACTTAGCTGAGAAGATTTGTAGTGGTGCTTCTTGCAGGTCGAAATCCGTGTTGTGCATCTGTAAGTTGCGAGCGCACTTGAAGGTGTATATTTTTTTGAACAACGGATTCGAGTAACTTTGCCGGCGTTAATAGTACAGCAACTGGTCAATATAGCCAGAACGGTCCAAAAACAAAGATTAACTGGTAGAAAATGCCTTGTTGCATTAAGTCCGCCTATTTACCACTAATGTATATGAAGTTTAAATAAATAAATAAAATCCTGGCCCTGATGTTCATAATTTTTTCTTTGAAGTGAGAAATTATCTAATGATTTCTACGGTAGGGCGAGAGAGCGTGTCAGACTTTTACTGATAAAAATCACACCTATGTTCCTTCAGTTGCCTTTTGCGTTCTAGGACCACAAGTTTCGTTTTCAGAAGTCTTGAGAAATCCTTGAATATTTCATTTTTTCAACATTTTCCCGCTCTTTATGGAACTGGTCAGCAATAGTGTACCTTTCCAGTAGCAAGAATATGTTCGTATTTGGATTAGAATTTCTTATCCATACGGCCAAAATGTCACCATTGGTCGCTATTTTTTATTAAATGATATAGGTGACCTGATGGTAAGCAGTGATGCAATCGTTGATAATGAAGCGCACTTGTTTATTATGAGCTTGTTCACACTAGGGTTGAAGACACCTACATAAATTATAATCGGACGGGAAGACTTACAAATTACATGCTGGAATCTGTGTTTCCTGATAGCTATAACTTGGGGCAGTCTTCAAGTCAAGATTGAATTGGTTACTTCCAAGCAAACGTGCTCCATCGTCGACCAAATCATCGCTTACCATCAGGTGAGTGAATAATAATAAAAAATCCATATTCGTTTTGAGTCTCAATGATACTATAATAAACTTTTTTGTGAGTACTAATTTATTTCGGTTCACTGAGCGCGACTATCCATCTATATTGTTCCGTATAGCATAAACGCGCACAGTGACCCCTCCTCCTTTAATTTTAATATCGGAATCTTTTTCATATTGCACATGCAATCATCTAAAGCCATCTTTTTTAACCGACTTCAAAAAAGACTAGCGTGCTCCATCGTCGACCATATCATTGCTTACCATTAGATGAGATAGTGATCAAGCGTGAGCCTATCTATATATTTAAAAGGAAAAACTGACTGACTGACTGACAATAAACTCACAGCCGAAACTACTGGGCCTAGGAGCATAAAATTTTGCACTAAGCTTCCTTTTATGACGTAGGCGAGCACAAAGAAGGGATTTTTGGAAATTCAACTTTCAAGGGGGGTAAAACGGGGTCCAAAGTTTGTATGGAAAAACGTACTTTCACGCAAAGCGCTGGCAGAAGCTATTCAATATTAAAAAGGACCAAGAAATTCTAGTTGGTAAAACCATACTCAGAAACTAAAAATTCCTTTATTTAGAAGCAAGTGCATGTAAAAACATTTCTTTCGAACAAGGTCCGCTAGTTTTCAGAAGCTGTTTGCCATCACATGTTTCTGAGCGGGTCGAGCACCGCCATTTTTTATTTTTCACGATTTGCGAGAGAAAAGCTGCACTGTGCACGTTTTTCATTTAAGTTACAAGCTGTAGCGATTGTTGGGTTTAATTAAACATTCAATAGTAATAAATGGGGCCCAAATCCTAAATTCTAACTTGTCATCAAATTCAGGCTATTCTATATATTTTTTAACCGCTTGTGTCAGTTTTTTTCGACTAGTGTTTTCGTTTCCTATTCGCCAAGGTCGTTTGTTTACGACTGGGTACTCTATCTCGTTTAACTCTTCAATCCCCATATGTGACAAAAGAACTGACGAGATGGAGAATTTGGTCGTGAATGTGCGACCCGGATGGAATAAACGCAAGTGTTTGTCGGATATATCCGACGGAGGTGGTTAAAGGTTAATGAGAATAAATGCCAAATTACTTCTATAAATTTTATATTAGGTCAGCTTTTGAACTGATTAGCGTTGGAATTTAGCCATAGCTTATTTCGAAGTTCTCGAGAAAGAAAGAAAGTAAGAAAAAAGAAAGAAAAAAAGAAAGAAAATGAGTTTATTGCACTAATAATAATAAAATTTATTCTTCAGACCACAGTGAGTCCATTGTGTTACAAAAAAACTTAAAATTTTTGTAAGTACCTTTAAAAATATAATAATTATGATGCCCTGCAATCGAACCTCACACTATCCACGCAGTATATAATACATACTCGTAGATGTATGAAGTCCGATCCAGTGACGCAGTATTGGGCAATCCCACCTACCGCACAACACGCTCAGGATGCCGTGGGAGCTGGCACGCACTCTCTTTAGGATCAAGGCAGACCGCTTTCGGATTAAGGCATGAAAGCCATCAATCCTTGCCTCAGCAAACATCACTGACACGCTACCAAACCGCGGAACCCCATACGTATAAAAACGGAAATAACTTAAAATTAAATAAAGTTTTTTTTTTTTTGATAGGCTCGCGTGTTTGACCACTATCTCACCTGATGGTAAGCGATGATCTGGCCGACGATGGAGTACGCTTGCCTAGAAGTAACCTATTCACTCTTGACTTAAAGACCCCTAGGTTGTAGCTATCAGGGAACACAGACTCCGGCAGGGAATTCCACTCCTTAGCTGTACGCATTATGAATGCGAATAATGCCAAAAAAGGGCCTCAGCTCAGCACATTGCTAAATGGCATCACAAGCTGATCGTACTCATCAAACAAACAATTGTCCTGGGTGGGAATCAAACCCTCGACCTCCGACATAGCAGTCAGGACCACTGATCACTAGATCAACAGGCCTATCAATTGTTCCAATTCTTCGAAGACAGAGAGAACACAGATATCGCATTCCGCTCTTCACTTGAGCTGGGGATCACGAGTCACGCTCGGGGCACAAACGCAAGCTGTAAGGCATACTAAATGCAGTTTTTGGCGCAATCCAGCTGAACCTGCACCGTCTCTATTACAAATTGGTCTCACCGAGATTTGGACTACGATTTAAGAGGATAGATTTCGTTACTTACCGTTCTTACGGTTTCCGTACATACACCTACTCTCACTTTTTTTGGTTTTTCATTGTTATAACAGGCAAGGCACATTGCTCGCAGAACCGATGGTCGATGGGGACGAAAGGTGCTGGAGTGACCACGTACCGGAAGACGCTGCGTAAGGTAGATCGATGAACTGATGGTGATTGCCGCGGGAATTTTATGGATGTGAGACGCACAGGACCGGTCATTATAGTGACATTTAAGAAAAAAGAAAGAAAGAAAACACGTTTTTTTGGCACACAGGTACACACAATGAGAAAACGATTATAATATAGAAAGTTAAAAACTAAAACTTAAAAAAATACATCAACATTGTGTGTCTCACGGCTGCGCCAAATAGGTCCAGTTCAGCATAATGCCTGGCCACTATATAGCAGTTGCCTGACGCTGGTTTTCAACTGAACCTTACTATGAGTCTACGGATGCTAATCAGTTTGTTTGATATGAGGTAAATCAATATATGTAGGTATACATTGGGAGAGGCTTATGTCCAACAGTGGACGTTTTTCAGCTGAAAATATGATGAGGATAATTGTCCTAACTAGGAACTCTTATAGTTTTGCTTTGTCCATCTGTCTGTCGGTCTTTTCGCGGCATAACTTAGAGACTGTTAGTGCTAGAAAAGTGTAATTTTACACTAATATATATATATATTATTTTGCATTGTCATCTGATTTACACATGACACAAATTTTAGCTCAATGCTGAAATTTTGCTTGCAAGTCAAGAGAAAACTATTGATGATGAACATGATCTGATAATGGAACCAGAAGGTGGCTATAGGTACTCATATAACCCTATCATGTTTGAGTTTTTCGGAATGGTCTTAATGATGTTTGTATAATTCGAATTCTTAAGTTACTTCCAAATACGACTCACTTTTTTTTAATGTGATTATTTTTATTGTGCTTTTTGGTACAATATTGACTGGTCTACACTGTTCTTACATAATACCTATTAATACAGTTATATGAAAATATTGTAAAAAACACTTAAAAGAGTAACCATGGACTTTCTTGCCGGTTCTTCTCCATAGGAAACGACCTATTTGGAACCGTGCACTAGCTTCTGACGTTTTATAAGTGCCCATGTAGGCCTATGTGAAATAAAAACTTTTGACTTTGACTTTATAGATACATACAATTAATACTCATGTACTTGTTTTGAATAAAAATACCTTGTCTCTTATTTATTTTATTAATTCTTTATGCACACAAAAGTACAGAGGCGGATTTAATGCCTTAAGGCATTTTCTACCAGTCAACCTTTGGGTGATGCAGAGACAAATTGAAGTAGATGCAATATTAAGTATTACATATTGTTTATAACACATTATATTTTTTACAAATATATACTCAAATACTATAAATACAATATACATATTATATATATAAATATAAGCACTGAAACTAGAAAAAAGGAAAAAAAAGAGAATACACGAATCTAGTGAAGACACACACTCATTCGTTCACATCTACTCCTGAATTGCTGCCACCATTATTTATTTCAAACCTCAACATTGTATATTAACATCATTCGTCCGTAGTATAGCATGGCATAGCATAGTTGGCCTTTTAATGTTCCCTCTGTTGGACATTCGTCCATATTTGTTCTTAATTATAAACTCAAACTTCGGCATAGTGTTATATAATAATTACTAGCTTCTGCCAGTGGCTTTGCACGCGTGAAGGTCGGTTTCTACATACAAACTTTGGTCTTTGAGATTTTGTAATTAATCAGTGAGTGGAGAAACATGTAACAGAGATATTTGTAATTGCAAAACATGATTGAAAAGAGTGTCCATGGAGTTTCTTGCACATTCTTCTCCTTAGAGATCTACGCTTTGGAATGTGCAATTAGCATCATTTTTTCTGACTGACTGACTTCTTGACATTTCAAAAGTGCCTGTAGATGGTTTAATGCTTTTGAATCAGTGGTATTTCGCTTTTATATATACAGATTAACCTTTCGGCCCAAACGGTCATCAGTTCTGCGTGCAATGTGCCCTGCCCATTGCCACTTAAGTTTAGCAATTCTTCGTGCTATGCCGGCAACCTTGGTTCTCCTACCTTCATTTCTGATTCGATCACGCAAGGAAACTCCGAGCATAGCTCTTTTCATTGCGCTCTGGGTGACTTCTTATGAGGCCCATTGTAAACGACCACTTTTCGGAGCCATAATTTTACTATGTAGGTAACTAATTTCCCTATATACCTCCGTGTATACCAACTGGATCAGGGCAACTCTGCACAGGTAAAATGGATATATTTTCCAGACAAGTCCTTAAATAAAGGGCTACTGTCCAACTCACTTTATATCACCCATACAATAACCATTGTTGGACAAATCTTCCTCATAATTTTGCACAAAATTCCATGTAGCCAACCTGCCAAAAATAAAGTCATGTACAACCTAACAAATAAATATAAATGCAACGTTACACTCAAAACGATGCGCCAAAAATATCTCAGCATTTCTTTAGCAAGCTTTACCGCATATAAACTGCAACGAAGACCATTTCTTCCGAAACTCGGGCTGTAAGTCTCTGAATGAATGAATAAACAGGTTATTTTTGTGACAAAACCACTATTTTTCCTAAGTAGTAACAGATCTTGAACATAATCTGGACGGCTTTTGCACGTTTATGGTGTGGTACAGGTTATGAGCGGTAGCGTTTTATGCATTTTTAAATTCAAACTTAAAATTATTTATTTCACATAAATAAAATGTCAGAAGCTAGCGTATGGTTCCAATTAGTCGTTTCCTATAAAGAAGAACCGGCAAGAAACTCCATGGTTACACTTTAAAAAAAAAGCTGGGCAAGTGCGAGTCGGACTCGCGCCCTGAGAGTTCCACACAAACTTACCTATGTAAACAGTTCAATACCCGAATGGAATTCCGATGGTTTTTCCGAATCACAATTTTTTTTTTGTTGTAACTTAACAACAAATTTACAGTTTTCAGATTTATTTCTGTACTTGTGCTATAAGACCTTGCTTTATGCAAAATTCAGGATTCTGGGTCAACGGGAAGTACCCTATGAATTGCGCGTTTCATCTTCGCAAATGCTCTTCAAATAGAAAACTCAACATCACGTGGCGGGGTACTGACGTAGAGCACTGTAAAAACCCGAAGTACCTGGGTGTGGCGTTGGATAGAGCGTTGACTTTTAACTTGCACTGCCTCAACACGAAGCAGAAGGTTGGGTCCCGGAACAGCCTGTTGCGCCGCCTTATATCTACCAACTGGGGAGCAGCACCCGATGTTCCTCGCTCCACTGGCATGTCTTTATGCCTCTCTGCTTATGAATTCGCGTACCCCGTGCGGCACCGATCAGTACACGCAAAACAAGTAGACATCGCCCTGAACGAGACGTGTCGAATTATATCGGGATGCCTTAAACCAACTCCGCTTAATAAGCTTCATCCATTGGCTGGTATTGCTCCACCTGCAGTACGTAGGGATATCGCATATGCGATTGAAAAGAAAAATCAAGAATCCGATTCCCGACCTCCCTTCTTCGAACACAAAACAGCCCCAAGTAGGCTTAAGAGCCGGAAGAGATTCCTGCGTAGCACACAGGCCATCGATGACCCGCCACCTACAGAAAGAATAAAGCTTTGGGAAGAGCATCACCTACCACCATCCGACTTCTTGAAACTCCAAGAACATCTCCCACCTGGGCGCGATTTGCAGTGGCCTATATGGAAAGCACTAAATCGGTTGCGAACCAAGGTAGGCCACTGCAAACACAACTTGGCAAAATCGGGTTTTATAGACCCATTGGATACTCAATGTGAGTGCGGTGCTCCTGTTCAAAACACGAGCCACACATTAGAATGCCCCAAGTGTCCATACACCTGCACTATTGGGCCCATACAGTTATGACGAGTTTACCATCGAATCGAAAAGAAGAAGAACTCAGTACTAAATAAATTGAAATAAACTCCTAACTTGGCCCACACTAAGAAAGTTGTAAACCGGGCCAAGTGTTACGGTTTATAGGTTTATAATGTCAAGCGGTGCACTCCCCGCTGTATTTTATAATAAATACTTAAGAAACTATTACGAGAATATTATACTCTTGTCCGTACATAAAACGAACAAATTTTAGAGAAGAAAGAGGGGAGATAACGAAATAGCATCTTAAAAGTACAGAGATTTGCGGACAACGAGTAATGAGTAGCTCGCCGTCTGGTCGTCTGGTAAGGATCGAGCCCAAGCCCTCAACGGCGTGGTCCTCAAGAGTTTGGAGGTATGTAGAACAGAGTTTAAAGTTCCGCAAACCTCCATTGAAAAGGAACGATCCTCCAACCAGACGGATGTTATGTCTGGTGGGCAACTGCCCGATAGATGATTTCGGACTGGTCTATATGTTCCATACGCGCGGAGAACTTTGATTGCGCGATGCAGGATTAGTTCTTTTGTGACGCCATAGATATCGCTACAAGAGCAACTGAAGGAACATAGATGAGTTTTAGTCACTAAAAGTTTGCACCCATTCCTTAAAAAAAGAAGTACAGATTATTTTTGACGATGCTCATTATAGGTATACAACGTTTATTTAATGTGACAGAGAGTTCTTGATTACCAGTATATGAAAAATATTTACTGCAGCCGAGGATCAAACTCGTGTTAAAATATCGGAGAAGTTTCTCCATACAAAGTTTGGACCCCCGTTTCTTCCCCTTAGGTTTAAGGTGAAAAATCAAGGGGAGAGTTTTAGGAAATCCTCTCTTAGTGTTCGATCTACGTTTAAAAGGAAGCTTCAATGGTGCAAAATTGCACACCAGGAGTGTAATGCTAGCAAAGGAGGCGGCCGATCGCCTGAGACAACGGCAACGGTCCTCACGCCCCAACCGCCGCCGGGATTCCGATCCCGATTTCCGGCCACCGTAGGCGCAGGCTTGCGGACGGCGACCAATGGATGGCTCGCCGTCCGACCGTCCGGTAACTGTCCGGACCGAGCCCAAGTCGTCGACGGCGCGTATTGTTCCACGCGCGCCTCAGGGTGATGTCGGCAAATCGTAGGGGCCCAGCAGGGTCAAAGCCTACTGGGGCCATGGGTAGTGTGAAAACGAAACCCGGGGCTCTGGGACGAAGGCAACGAAGGAACAGGAGTGGGTTTTTAGTCAGTAAAAGTCTGACACAATCTCCCGCTGCTCCGCCCAAGAGCGGGATTTGTCATTAGATGATTTTCCCACCTTAAAAAAAAAAAAAACACCAGGAGTGTGTAATTTTGACTAGCAGTTTCGGCTGTGCGTTGTGTTGATATGTCAGTCAGTCAGTATCTCCTTTTATATATTTAGATACAAACATAATTCGATATTACTCACCTCCCTTAACGAATAAATTGATAAAAAAATATATACATATATAAACTAGTGCTTGACTGCGGTCCCACCTGATGGTAAGCAATAATGAAACCGTTGAAAGTGAATCGCACTAGTTTATTAAGAGCCTATTCACTCTAGCCTTGAAGACACCCAAATTATACAATAGATATATAAAAATCTAGTGTCATAGTGTTGCTTAAAGAATTTTTTCGAAATTACTAGACCGATTTTTATGATTTTTTTTATATATTTAGTAGGTCTGAGATTAGGTCATAAGCCAGTTTATACTCTATCACACCCATCCCTCACTTTGTGCTTTAATATTTATTTGGTAGAACAACGTATACCGAGTTAGCTAGTATATACAAAGATATAGATGTTGGTACCATTGAGACAGGAAACTGTCAAACGTTCAACACAAACTCAGTTATTTGAAAATAGAAGTCGTATTTCCGGTTCCGTCGCAACGGAAATGACATTCAAAGGGCGCGGGCAAAGTATATCCGGGTAAGTATTTCAAAATGTAAGCGTATTTCTCAAATTTCTTTGAAGTAATGAAATATTTAAGTCCTACGTAAATATTCAGACCCTGGTACAGGCTATGGTTTGGAGCGAGGAGGAGTGGAAGGTGGCTGCCTCATTCTGCGAAGCGAAGGAGGAGGCTGCACGGGTGACAGAATGGAACTCCTCTGGCCCCAGCCGCTGGGATGACAACCCCGATTTCCGCCACCATAGGCGTGGGCTTGCGGACACCGAGCAATGGGTAGGTCGCCGTCCAATAACTGCCCGGACCAGCCCGAGTCGACAGCGGCGCCGGTGTTAGTTACACGCGCGCCTTAAGGAGATGTCAGCAAAACTGGACCCCTACAGATTTACTGACATCTCCTTAAGGCGCACGTTAAAGCCTTCTAGGGCCACGGGTTCGCTTCTGAAAGGATATCCGGGGTCCTGGAACGCAAGGCTTAGAAGATAGGAGTGGATTTTAGTCAGTAAAAGTCTGACAAGCCCTCGCTTCGCCCTAGAGCGCGAGAAGTCATCATCATTTCAGCTGAAAGACGTCCACTGTTGGACATATGCCTCTCCCAAGTGTCGCCACAATGGACCGTCCTGTGCATCTGGCATCCATCGGATTCCCGCAACCCACACCAGACCTTGCAATGCTGTGGTACGCGGTCGTCACTCCAGAACCTTTCAGCCCCAACGGCCATCTGTTCTGCGAGCAATGTGCCCTGCCCACTGCCACTTAAGTTTGGCCATACTTCGAGTTATGTCGATTACCTTGGTTCTCCTGCATATATTTTTATTTCTGATGTGATCACGCAAGGAAACTCCGAGCATAGCCCTTTCCATTGCCCTTTGAGTAATTTAATTAAGTCTTCTTATCCCATTGTAAGCGACCACGTTTCGGAGCCATATGTCATCTTGAGCAACACGCACTGGTCATAGACTTTCGTCTTGAGACACTGTGGCATGTTGGACGAGAAGATACCGCGCAGATTCCCGAATGTTGCCCAGCCGAGTCGGATTCGACGGTTGACCTCTTTCTCAAAATTAGACCTTCCCAACTAGTCGGTCTGTCAGAGGTAAACGAAGGAGAAGTCATTGAAAAACAAAAAAAGTCCTACATAAATATACGATTAAGCATAATAAGGATAATCAGCCTTTTAATGTTCCCACTACTGGGACTCAGGCCTCCTCTCTTGGAGATGGAATGGGCCGTAATCCACCACGCGGGCCCAGTGTGGGTTGGTGAATATCACATGACTTCGAAATTTTGGTTCCAGGACATGCCGGTTTCCTCACGATGTTCACTGTTTTGAGAGCAGTGGTGATGAAATAAGTTACACAAAGTAATGCGCCTGGCTTGGTTTAAAACCGCAACTTACAACTCGTAAGTTGGGGCCGTTACCACTCCTCTAATAATCGATAAGATTAATTACAGTAAAACAATATTTTAGGTTGCCCGATTGACTTGGCAAAGGTGTACACAGTAGGCTCTGCAGGGGCCAGTGATCAGCTGGCAAGTCACCAGATGAGTCAGATCGGCGTGATGGGGTTAGCAGCCCCACTGCTTATGGCGGCAAGTCCCCTCTTTTATGGCGGTAAGTCCTCTCTTTGAGGTGTGGTTGGAACGACCTCACGGCGTCCTCACCTTCCGCATGACGCAGGTTCTCACCGAACAAGGGAAGTTCGGGAAGTTCCTGCACCGGATTCGTGCAGAAGCGACGCCCGGGTGTGGACCGCCCGGAGGACACGGTGGAGCACACGGTGGAGGTGTACCCTGCCTGGGAAGAGCAACGCCGTGTCCTCGTGGGGGCGATCGGTGGCGGCGATCTCTCGCGCCGGGCCTTGGTACAGGCCATGGTCCGGAGCGAGGAGGAGTGGCAGGCGGTCGCCTCCTTCCGCGAAGCAGTAATGCTAGCAAAGGAGGCGGCCGATCGCATGAGGCAACGGCAACGGTCCTCACTCCCCAACCGCCGCCGGGATTCCGATCCCGATTTCCGGCCACCGTAGGCGCGGGCTTGTGGACGGAGGGCAATGGGTGGCCCGCCGTTCGACCGTCCGGTAACCGTCCGGACCGAGCCCAAGTCGTCGACGGCGCGTATTGTTCCACGCGCACCTCAGGGAGTTGTCAGCAAATCGTAGGAGCCCAGCAGGGTCAAAGCCTACTGGGGCCATGGGTAGTGTGAAAACGAAACCCGGGCCCTGGGACGAAGGCAACGAAGGAACAGGAGTGGGTTTTTAGTCAGTAAAAGTCTGACACTATCTCTCGCTCCGCCCAAGAGCGGGATTTGTCATAAGATGATTTTTCCACCTAAAAAAAAAATAAATAAAAAAAAAAGCCAGTATTACTTAAGTCCCATTGAAAAGGGGTTGAGTCTTTTGCCATCCAATCGGAACAATTCCAGACTCGAAGAGATGTTAGTAAACTGAAGGTAACCAGTATGGCCATACTCGCTGGGGCTGCGGAAACTGTGACCCTGGAACGCAAAGGACAACTGAAAAAACGTAGCTGGGATTTAGTCAGTAAAAATCTGACATTCATTCTACCCAGAGCGAGAGAAGTCATTTGAGAGATTTAATTTTAATCTCGGAACCTCTTTCTTATTGCACATGCAATCATACCAAGCCATCTTTTTATGGAATGTAAAGCTCTGCAGTTTCAAACAAGTTCACATTAGACTCCACATAGAGCCGTTCTAACTTTGTCTATAAACGTAAACCTGAACTGTGGACGCTGTTAAAACTATTTTACATAGAGACGCGTTAAAATTTGTTATAGGTCCTAGTATAAAGTATAAAGAGCATTTAATGCAGTACCGGTGGACAATATTTATGCAATAAAAACTAAATGTAAAAAAAACCAAGGCTTGAAACTCAGTTTTTCTACCGTAAAAAGTTGTGAGATCCATGTAATATCAAGTTGGTTAACTTATTCAGTCCGTACTTAAGGGAACTTGATGACCTAGATTGACTTGGCAATCGGACTAAACAATTTAATTTAATATAATACGTATTTCTTGTGATATACTCGTAAATACGATTGCCAAGTCAACCTAGGTCATCAAGGCCCCTTAAGTACGGACTGAAAAAAATACTGAGTTCAGACTTCTAGATTTATACACAACGAAATTATAGCGGATTAAAAATTTAATGGCCTGAACTGTTTCGAGAAAAGGTTATATGAAGTATAATGTATAATATTCCACAACTATCACACAGTCAAGCTAAGCAGAGATTGTGTTATGAGTACTAGATAACTGATAAACATACTTATATATTTCTAAATACATACATAATATAGATAAATTACACCCAGACACAGAACAAATGATTGTTCTCATCACGCAAACATTTGTCCTGAGTGGGAATCGAACCCACAACCTCCGGCTTAGCAGTCAAGGCCACTAACCACTAGACCGACAGGCTAGTCTAACCGTGCCGTGCCACTTTTTTGCTGGCCTTGGTTTAGACACAGCCGTGCCCCCTAATTTTTGCAGTCCACCGGCATCGGGAACTGGGTGCTAAGCTAACGGTGGTCAGAGCTCCTTAGAGAGGACTCTGCTAACAACACGCGCCTTGCCCAATAGTTTTTTTTTTCTTAAAATGTTGCTCCACACTAGGATTTACTCCTGTATCGTGGGTGAAAACATGTGAACTCACATACACAAGACAGTCAGACCTGGAACACCTATCTCTAGGCCATACTAATATTTGTTCCGAGCGGGAATCGAACCCGCATTCCGCAGTGCAGCAGCCGATCGGTCAATCACTGCGTGAATCGTGCCGTCAAACTCCAAAGTAGTATTGCTATCTGGATCAAGCGCCTGATCCAACTACCCAACGAGAACCCTCTAAGATGTTTGTCGAGGTGCTTGGCTATTTTGCTATTGTCAAGCCTGACACGCCCTCCCGTTCCACCGTAGAGCGTGAGAAGTCATTGGATGATTTCTCTCATCAAAAAAAAAAAACCATGCGAAGCCGGGACACTCTCGTCTCGGTTATAATTAAAAAAGTTTCCAAAAGAATTTAAAATACTTGAAATAGATATTGCAACATGAACTATACAGGAAAATGGCTGTCGGGTCAGTTATTTGTATAAAAATAGTACATTTTGATACAAGTGGAGAACTTTTGCCATCACAACCGAGGCGGAATCGCCCGATACACCAGCGAGGATGTTAAGGAGCCGAGTGCTGCAGTGACAAATTTCCACATGTATGAAATGACATTTTTCAATACATTTACGAAGATAAGAGTAGTAGCAGTAGGGATAAGAGCGGATTTTCGAGTAAATGTATATAAAAAATATTATTTTACTAGCTGACTCGGCGAGCCCGTAACGCCTTAGAACAGTCAATGAATGTAGTCTATCTTGCGATATAGTCAACCGATTGCGATGAAACAAGGCATAGGTAATAAATCAAGTTACACACAATTTTAAGGTGTAAAAGTTATCTTTATCGATCCCGTATATTTTGTGACCGTTTCGTTTATGTCGAACGCCTCCGATTCCTTTGTTCTGACCACGTGAGCGTTGAGATGACGCCGAACAAACGAATTGGAGGCGTGGCCTACTCGAGGCGTTCGACGTATATTACAAAGTACTCTGTGGTTCGACGCAAACGAAACGGTCGTAACTTGGCTAGGGGGGCAGATTTATTATATGTATAGATTTGTGCTCAAAACTAAACATTGCACTCAATTTATGCCCTACAATATCCCGTAACATAACTCCTGTTCGGATCGCATTTGGCGCCCCCTGGAGCGATAGTTTAGAATTACTGCCAAAACATTAATTGAAAGCATATTTGGCAAACATTTGATTCGTAAACTATTGACTAAATTCACAGTATGTTGTGGCTCGGTGCCAAACGTTGGACTATTTATTGGGTTGTGTTAACTAGTGAACAGTTTTTATGACAAGCAATGATTTAGGTTCTGGCCTTAAATTAGGCCACGCTAATAATTTATAGTTTTCTGGATATTTTAGTAAATTTGGTTCCGGCTTTTCTACAATACCTCGGTATTGAAGAACATTATACAATGACGTGACTTCGCGTGACCCAAGGGCTGGCGTCAAAGATTAAGCATTGCCATACAGCGAAGCAATGCCGCCAGTCTTTTGGGCACACTTCCAGTCGACAACGATATGGAGGAATTTTTTGACGCCATACTTTATGTAGGAGTTAATGTGTATATGTAATTTTAATTAGTTAAGTGTTTTTATTTTTCTTGTTCTATGTTCAAAATAAATTTTATATACCTACTTATTTAAAAAAATATATATACAATGAGAAATGAATATATTAGAGGATGTTTGAAAGTTGCGGCATTGACTGAAAATTTGAAAGGGAATCGATGATTATGATCATAAAAACGTCATATTCTACTTGCGAGCTTGTGATTTTTACAATTCATGAGCCGTCATTGGTGACGTTACAGATTACTAAGGCCCCTCGCCCATGGCGACTTTTTAAAGCGCGCGACAGCATCGCTAGTAACGTGCGTTAGTCGCATTTGCAAGCGCTATAGAAAAGATGCCAACGCGCTACTAACGCGCTGCAGCATCGCTAGAAAAGTCGCCGTAGGAAAGGCACCTAAACTACTTTGTATGAAATCGCATGCCCTCTGCATTCTGAGCCGCTGTCTACAACAAATCCATCAATCGACCCAGTCTTTTCTCAACTATATTGGGATTGGGCACGCCACAATTATGGCGGGAAGTCCACTCTTTGAGGCGTGGTTGGAAAGACCTCACGGCGTCATGCGGAAGGTGAGGAAGAAGAGGCGAACACGGTAACTTCTGGCGAGCAATGGATAGCCCGCCGTCCGACCGTCCGGTAACCGTCCGGATCGAGTCCAAGTCGTCGACGGCGCGTATTGTTCCACGCGCGCCTCAGGGAGCTGTCAGCAAATCGTAGGGGCCCAGCAGGGTTGAAGCCTACTGGGGCCATGGGTAGTGTGAAAACGAAACCCGGGGTCCTGGGACGAAGGCAACGAAGGAACAGGAGTGGATTTTTAGTCAGTAAAAGTCTGACACTATCTCCCGCCCCGCCCAAGGGCGGGGGATGTCATAAGATGATTTTCCCACCGAAAAAAAAAAAAAAAAACCACTGGGCCACCATTAGTCTTTCAAAAACGAAAAATACATTTCCAAGCTTTTAATTCTAAAGTGAAAATTTGTACCTGCCAGGTTTCAAACCTTCAAATAAGTGCTAACTTGTTACTTAGGTAACATTACTTCTTGTAAGAAATAAATCAAGTCAATTCAAACAAGTTTTCTCTTTGCAAAGCTTCAGTCAACGCTGAGAACCTTTTGATTGGGACAGCACGCAAGTAGGTGAAAGTTAAGCCGTGATTCCACTACTGGTTGGAGTACCTACCTACACGGAGAGATTTCACGGCTGCGTCATGGGCGAGCCAGTCTGGGCAGATCAGACTTCTACTGACTAAAACCAAACTTCCGCTTTACATTTAAACCACATATGACGTCCATGCCCTTGATGGTTGGTTATAGGTTTTTTTTTTTTTGGCTTCAGGACAACTCCACATGCAAGTGGCGACACTCCAGAGTACCTTTCAACGCTGACAATAAACATCAGAAGTCTAGGGTTGAAAAGCCATCAGTCTGAAGCGACACTCCAAGCAACAACGACCCATATACGCATCCAAATTTAAACACATATCAACCCTATATCGCTCAAAATACAGCATCTAACAAACAGCCCCTTAACTCCGATAAATATCAATAACTATAACTACTATTTATCGTAAGTATAATGTAATGGTAATCTTTTTCTGGGTCCCGTACAACCCTTAAAAGAAGTAAGGAAAAAAAGAAACGATCCCAATCCGAACCCAATTTCCAGTCACCGCAGGCGCGGGCTTGCGGACAGCGAGTAATGGGTAGCTCGCCGACCGACCGTCCGGTAACCATCCGGACCGAGCCCAAGTCTTCGACGGCGCGTACTGTTCCACGCGTGCCTCAAAGAGATGTCGGCAAACCGTAGAGGCCCAGCAGGGTCAAAGCCTACTAGGGCCAAGGTTTTGTTTCTGAAAGGAAAACTGGGCCCTAAGACGAAGGCAAAGAAGGAACAGGAGTAGATTTTTAATCAGTAAAAGTCAGACACGCCCTCCCACCCCACCCAAAATCGAGAGATGTCATTGGATTATTTTCCCAACTAAAAAAAAAAAAAAATTATTGATGATTTCTAACCAAAAAAATGGTGCGTAGCATAGCAGCAATAGAACCGCGCCCTTATTGCTTACGTAAGTATAAGTTACGTTTAACTTAAACCTCGACGTAACAGCTTCATGAACTTTCTATTACCATAGTTTAGTTCAATAGCAATATAGCAAGTTTTCAATCATAGCGGTTTTGTTTACATAATATCACGCGTAATCCCTAAAGGGTGTGTATAAGTCGACCGTGGAATTGATCGAAAGAGTTACCAAGGCATTGGTACGTGAATAAAAATTGAAGGAACATGGGCGGGTTTTAGACAGTAGCATAGCAAAGTCAGCCTTATAATGTTTCCACTGTTAGGACTCAGGCCTCCTCTCTAGGAGAGGGAATGGGCTGTTAATCCACCGCGCGGGCCCAGTCCGGGTTGGTAGATGTCACGTCTTCGAATTTTTGGTTCTAGGACATGCCGGTTTCCTCACAATAATTTCCTTCACCGTTTTGAGAGCAGTGGTGATGAAATAAATTACACAAAGTAATGCGCCTGGCTGGGTTTGAACGGACCACCTACAACTCGTAAGTTGGGGCCGTTACCACTCGGCCACCACTGCTCTAGACAGTAAAAGTTCGAAACTCCCTTCCACCCTGAGCTGGAGAAGGTTTTTGATGGTTTTTCACCCTCAAAAGAAGGGTAATAGTGTATCTATACACGGTGTGTCTGACATCGACGGACAAACAAATACCATAGATCCTAAAATTTTTCAACTATTTTGAAACTGCCCATGCTCTTAACCCTATTCCTTTGTCATATATTTTACGACAACAACGGTAACAAAAAGGGAAATATATCACAGAACCCACTTCAAAAAATAAATCATACGAATGTTTGTTCCAGGAAAACAGTTATATTCCCGACTGCACTATTTGTCTCTGTAATTAATTACGATCCTCAAATAGATAAGGATAATGTTATTAATAAAACAAATACAAACGCTAATATTTATGCAACAAACATTTGTTAACGTCAGAAGACTTCAGCCTCCGTATGCGTGGGCTTGCGGACGGCGAGTAAATGGGTACCTCGCCGTCCAGTAACTGTCTGGACCGAGCTCGAGTCGTCGACAGTGCATAGTGTTCCACGCGCGCCGCAAAGAGATGTAAGCAAACCGTAGGGTCCCAGCAGGGTCGAAGCCTACTCGGGCCGTGGGTTGTGCGAAAAAGAACTTCGGGGCCCTGAAATAAAGGTAAAGAAGGAACAGTATGACACGCCCTCGCGCCCCGTCCAAGATTTCTCCCGTAATCATTGGAAATAAAATAGCGTCAGAAGACTTTCCGGGGTGAGAGGGAGTGGGCGATCGGCACCTTCTGCGAAGCAGTAATGCCAGCGAAGAAGATGGTCACAACCTTGAGGTAAAGGACAACCTCCCCTGCCACCGCGACAAGAAACGTTCCAAGTATCAGGAGTCACATGGCGACCTCCGATCGATAGCTCACCGTCCGGCCGTCCAGTAAAGACCGAACACAACACTCACTAGAACCCTGAGGAATTTCTGAAAGGGATACTGTATTCCTGGAACGCAAAGGGCAACTGGACGACATGGTTGGTGCAGTGCTTGAGGGATTGGCCGCTGCACGGTGTGTCGCGGGATCGAAACCTGACAGAAAAAAGGCATCGGAAGAGGTTGTTATGGTCCTCTTACAAAGTTGTGATCATTTCAGTCGTCATTAAAATGGCTCCGAATGGGTGCTGCAAACCAGTTCTTTTTTTAAAACTTGGCTTGACTCATTTCTGCGTGTCTAGATCTGTATTTTTTCAGTTTACAATTAACTGTGACCTTACAGAGAACACTTTGCTAATTTACGTGTGGGTAGAACCGATATTGAAAGTGATGCATACCTTAGGATCCTCGTAAAACTTGTAAATGTATGTAAAATATAAGAAATATCGTGAACCAGTCACTAACAGTACCTGCTGTAAATATTTTTTCGCTCCAATACCTTTTTCTGACACCGCTTTTATGTTTTAGATCCTAAAAGAAAATAGAACAAGTCAGAAATGTGAAAAAAGAGAGGCCACTCCGTGTTTTTCCGTGCATGTAAAAACGTAGTTTTTTGTTTTTTTTTTTAACTATGGGCCTCAGTAAAATTTGTTCTGCTAGGTTTTGGCAGCAATTTTACTCAAGTATAAAATAAAAATTGACCGCTGGAAACGTACGACTGGGATATAGGTACCAAAACAATTATATATGATTTTTAATTCAGGCCTGATAGTACGATAGAAATAGACTTGAATAATGGGGAGAAGTTCTACCCGTTTGCCAATTCATCAAAATTCGTTCATTGATGAAGTGTTTGTGAATACTTTACAAAAAACACACTTACGTTTATAATAACAGGGAAGGGAAGGGTTGTGAATAAAACCAATGTTACTAAGACGAATACGTTAAATCATAATTCGGTCGAGACCCTATGAAAGCTTTGTAACGAAACCATAGCGAGATGTAGAAAAGTGAGCTCATCTAACAACGCCATCTAGTAACAAAAATTAATACTACTTTACTATGTTTCATGAATAAATATACAAAATTATACAGGTTGGCTACAAAGTAGTATATACCACTAATTTTTAATTAGTACAAATACTTAAAGGGCTTATTGGAAAAGGTCTTGTTATTATTTAATAAAGTCTCAATAAATGATATTCTTAAACAGCAAAGTTATTAGCATTTGTTTATATCCCAAAATGTAAGTTAATTTACACAAATATTGTACAGGCTATTGATTATGATTGAATAAATGGCGATCACAACGTATAAACAACTGCGCGTAGTATTTTCTAGTAGCAAATTGTTATGAATTATTGATACAATTATGAATTTACCAATTATGACAAATTTTCGTGGACAATTTTGGGATTTCGTTTTTTTACTTTTGACTGCACAAATTTAATTAGTAACGGGTACGGATAGAGACCCATTTTATGTACTAATTAAAAAATAATGGTCTATAGTGTGGTAGCGTTATAGTTTGGCATTTTTTGTAACTTTTACTTTTCGACAACTTCTAAAATGCAACGTAGACCTGCCTCCATTGCCAGAGCTGCGGATTGTTCGAAAGAGTTACCGCGGCCCTAGAATGCAAAGGGCCACTGAAGGAACATCGGTGGGTGTTCAGTCAGTCAAAGTCTGACACTCCTTCTCGCTCCAGTCAGCGCGGATAAAATGACTCCTAGCATAAGCATGCAAAGCATAGCATAATTAGCCTTTTAATGTTCCCACTGTTGGGAGTCAGGCCGAGTAGTGAGAGCAGTGGTGGCCGAGTGGTAACGGCCCCGACTTACGAGTTGTAGGTCGCGGGTTCAAACCCAGCCAGGTGCATTACTTTGTGTAATTTATTTCATCACCCCCGCTCTCAAAATGATGAAGGAAAACATCAAACAAAAAACCGGCATGTCCTAGAACCAAAAAATTCGAAGACATGTGATATTCACCAACTGGCCCGGGTGGTGGATTACGGCCCATTCCCTCTACTAGAGAGGAAATCATTTGATAATTTAACACTTTAAAAAAATAAGACCTAAAAATAAAACTTCGTAGCACGTCTGTCGTCTGTGGCAGGACCGCTGCGGTCCCCTGAGTCTTATGTCAAAATATAAGAGAGAGAGAAGATCCTCGCCCACAGACAGACATTGGTCGACGGTTGGTCTACTGACCTGGAGCAGGTACGCTCCCATATAAACAAAATTTTCTACCTACGTAAATAACCATAATAATTACAATCTTAATATTAAAATGATTTTTTTTTGTATGATTTTGTTTAAAAAAAAAATTTAAAAATGTAATTTATATGTGTTTACAAAAAATAAAGAGAATAATCTTTATTCGTTCAGACTTTAGTACCTACAGTAAATATTATACACAAATTAGGTACACCAGTATTACTCGCAGAACAGATCGTCGATGGGAACGAAAGATTCTAGAGTGGCGACCACGTACCGTAAGACGCAGCGTTTGAAGATCTTCCACAAGGTGGACCGATGACCTGGATCCGCAGCCCTGATCCGATCCAATGACCAGGTGGCAAGAATCTGGTGGATGCGAGACGCACAGGACCGGTCGTTGTGGCGACACTTGGAGGAGGTCTATATCCAACAATGGCTGTATTTCGGCTGAAATGATGATGATGAGGTATCATTTCAAACTTTCGATCTTTACGATCAAGATTACGGCTTGTTCACGACTTCGGTCTTAGCGGCGAGCGGAGCCCAGCATTGATAAGCGGGCGCGCGGCGCTATGAGCGGGGTCTCGTGGCGTGCTTCAAACTTTTTCATTTTTTTGTTCTTGTTGCGCTCGCCGCGCCGCGCCGTAACAGCATCCCCACCCTCAATTTTCGGTGAAGCTTAATGAAATAACACGAATCCTTCTCTACCTCACTCTAGGGGGAGGGATAGGGAGTTTTAAACTCTTACTGACTAAAACCCACCCGTGTTTTTTCAGTTGCCTTTTGCGTTTCAGAGCCGCCGTGATTCTTTCGAACAATCCCGCAGGTCAATCCTCAATAAAATACACTAAAAATATAAAATAGCTCTAAAATATCAGAACACTTTTAATAAAAGCCAGCATAAAAGCCATTCAAGCGTAAAATAATCAACGTATAGCCAGTAATGGGTTAATTTTCCGCATTAAAAAATCCGGTTACACCCATTTTGCCTGGCAGCGGGCTTATATTTACTTCGTATACATTTTACGAGCAGCTTCCAACGGATCGACAGATGACGTTGCCCGTATATTACCTAGTAGGCTTGCTTTTATTGCTTTTTGCACTTACCCCCCTTTTTCTTAATGAGAAATGAAGCTGGTAGTAAACTGGTAGTAATCTTTTTTTGAACGGTTTTATTTTGTTTGTAGCCACACGTCTAAATATCGGTAGGTTGTATCAAAGAAAAATAGTACATTTTGATACAAGTGGAGAAAGTTTTTCGTTACGACTGAGGCGGAATTCGCTCGAGCCGTAGGTGAAGGTGTTATGGAGACGAGTACTGTTCTACTTGTATCAAACGACGTTTTTCAATACACTTACGAAGAAACGAATAAACTGTGGTTGACCGGCGACTGGTGGGGGTCGACACGCGCCCAGCCTGATACGATAAATGTAATAAAATTGTGGCGGGGGAGAGCATGCGCACTTTTCTGCACTAGTGTGGAAAATAGTAAATTGTTGGCCTAAAAGCGATAGGGATAAGAGTGGGTTTTCGAGTAAGTGTATTGAAAAATGTTTGTTTGCTATTTGCTACGCGAAGTAGCCTCGTAGACGTTGCGTAGCATTGCGTGCTACGCAACGTCTACGAGGCTACGAGTTTACCCACCAATTAGTCGTATTTTTTTTTTGAGGTGGGACATCTTCAGATTGACTTCTTCCGCTCCCGGGTGGAACGAGAGAATGTGTCAGACTTTTATTGATTAAAGCCCACCTGTATCCTTCAGTTGCCCTTTACGTTCCAGGGTCGCTTCGTTCCAACAATCTCACATACCATTTCATAAAATGGTTTGCAACCGCACCAAACTCAACTCGATGAGTTAAACCTCAATAAATAACTGAAAACAGAAGTGAATAGGCAGTAGTAATCACCTCGACACTTAACAAACATATTCATTAAGGCGCTTCGTATCGTCACGAGTGAATCTCATACATTTCCGAACTATTGGAGTTTGGGCGCCAAAAGAGTTTTAAAACTTATAACTTGTTTATTAAAACTTTATACACTAGTAAGAAACACTGTACAAAGGCAGACTTAATGCCTTAGGCATTTTTTACCAGTCGACATAATAGGGGTTACATAGTCGACAAAGTACGAAATTGCCGTTTTATTGTAATAGGTATTTCGAATTGACATAGAACCTTCATGGTTTGAGATTTTTGAGTGAAACTTTTTTCACATAGTACAGTGAACCTTTAGAAGTGGTTGGGTACCTTAACGCCTATTTTCCCTTGCACGTTAAAGTTCAAGTTTTACAAAATTAAACTAGATGGCGTTGGTTTCTTCACAGCTAAGTAGCGACCAAAGGCAATCTCACAAAGTATAAACTTGACTTTTAGTTCAACAAATAATAGACACTTGCGTCATCATTGTCGTCAACAACTGATTGTAGTTCATAATTTCATCATTCAAACTAGAGTCATGTTGACCTAGTGGTTTAGCATGTGCAGATAGATGCGTAAATCAATGAGCCGTGAGTTCAAATCTCACGTAGTACTCACACTTTTTGTAAGTTATGAATGACAAACTAAAGAAATCGGTAGGAATATTATATCAAAGTTAACAAGTGGATATTTATTTGTAATATAATATTCAAGTGGGTAGTTACTCAGCAAGACGAAAAAAATGCTGGTAAACAGGCTCATCAAACAAAAAAGCACTATTAAAAAAATAATATGTTTATTTCTTACAATTTCTTATTAAAATTTAATAATCACCGTTTATTAACAATCACCGTTTATTAATCACCGAATAAGATTATAATATTATATATAATTTCTTATTGAGGCCATAGCTTAAGTATTCGTTTCCAATATTGGAAAGAGGATTGAAGCTTATGTAACCTTAACAAAAACAAACAAAAGACTAGATAATTTTATCACAAAGATCAAAAAGATTAAATGTAGGCTAAAAACTATAAAATTGCACAACAACATATCAAGTGTTCATAACTTTTTTAATGTATTAATTACGGATATTAAGTTAAACACACATAACAAGGTCTCCAGTTAATACAGAGAATAAGCACTGAGTGAATAATATTAAATCAGTATTATAATTATTTATTATCTTATAGCCACAAATAAAACCGTCCGTGTTCACTGGACTTAAAAGTTTTTTCATGAGTAAACATGATATTACTCTAATCAAAGTTTATGTGATCCAAAGCAAACTGCAATCTTGCCCTTTTATGGTTTTCTGTAAGCAAGCCTCCGACGGACAGTGCCAGCGCTTGTGTCAAATAAACTAGCATAGTGGTTCGTCGACAGATGTCCGTTTTCTTCGTATACTCCCTTATCATGGTTTGACACTGCAATATGTTTATTAGTTTTAGTCTGCCAGCTTTTTGATGGTGTTTTAAAGAACCCTCTTCTTCAAATCGTCATATCCATAGAACAACTTTTTTTCTCTGCAACAATAAAACATAAATATATAATACCCAATAATGATTATTATATAGGAGTTTTTTGTTATATAAAAGAGTTAAAAAAACTACTTACATTTACACTGGTCTCTCTGGCGTCTTCTGACTAGTTTTTACCTTGATTATGCTTAGCAATTATTGGAGCTCTTTTTACTAAATCTATATAACAATGCATATTTACTCATTTTGGTAAAATAAGTAGACAATACACCTGGTTAAAAAAAATAAATAACGAAAGGCGCTGGGACGAGATAATCGAAATTAACTTGGCAAACAAACAATTGAGCTTAGTCATAATTTTTTGGTCTAAGTATCATTTATACTCCATACTACCTACTAGTTATTATTTATAAATCCTTATTCAACCTACCCTCTCAAGTTTGAAAACTAACACATAGATAATCAAATATTTATAAATTGATACTCAATTTTAATATCTTCATCTCTTTAACTTAAATTATAAATTATTTCAATATTTAAAGAAACAAAAAGAAAGTACTACAAAAATAAGCATTAATTAAGCACAGCGACGCCATCTATTAACAGTATAATGTAATGTTATCAATAGCAACATTTCAATCTGGTTTTACGCTAGATGGCGTCATTTCTCGCTTCACACGATTTTTGTTCTGTATTTACTATGGACTTTCGCATCTTTAGTGTACCTACGAAGTTCTTCTCTCTCTGGGGACTGCTGATGAACGCACCGTGCGATTTTGGTTTAAACGTTTTCGTGATGGAAACTTTGATTTGAAGAACGAACCATGTAGAAGACCGTCGACTCAGGTGAATAGCAATGAATTGAAAGAGATGGTGGAAGCCGATCCGAGTCAAACTACCCAGAAATTAGCGGCATGGTTTAACGTTACCTTACCAACAATATTGATTCATTTGCGTCAAATCAATAAAACAAAACAATATGAAAAATGGGTGCCTCATAACATGACATGGCATGACGTGGTAGGTGCAACATAATGGTAAACTAGATTAGAATTACAATAATAAATATATACTAAGATAAATACATACAAATTAACAATGTTATTATCAAAAACAAATCCAACAAATCAACGCTGTGATGACTACACCAGCTTCCTGCGAATGTCACCTTCACCTTAAAAGTGATTGATGAACGATTGGAAGACGTCCTGATTTTCAGAGGGACCAGATTCCAAAGAGAGATCATCTGGACAAAGAAGGAGGACTGGATAAACCCAGAGCAATGTGTGTGACATTGTAGTAGGCGATTATTGGTAGATCGGATATTTTTATTATGACCAGAGCAAAGAAATTGAATTTGAGAAGTCAAATAGGAAGGAGAAGAAGGTATATCCAGAAAAAAAAACGTCGTCAAGGCTTAAAACAAACAAATATAATAATGCATTCAGGGTGTTGATGCGGCTGCCCCGATTCTGTAGCGCATCGGGGATGTTCGCCGAGTCGCGAGTCCACTGTTTCTATTCTAATATGCGAAAACGGTGCACATTCCTGGTGCGCGGGGTTCGGGCTAGCTCCAATGACATCCTGAGGGCATTCGCGCAAAGGTTCGATTGTCAGTACCTGAACCATTGCTGTATGTTTCACTTACTGAACAATCGAAATCTGTAAATATATATTACCTGATTATTTTGTGTATGTGGTCTTTGTAATTGTATATGTTTTTGTTGTTATTTTATTGTGTGTGTGCTATGATCCTGTGATGTTCGAAATACACGTATTGTAATCACCCGCGTGAGAGTAGGTTTTTCCATACAAACTTTGGACCCTCGTTTCCCTCGTTTCATCTCCTTAGGGGTTCAATTTTGGAAAACCCTTTCTTAGTGCTCGCCTACGTTATAAAAGGAAACCTTGTGCAAAATTTCACTCTCCTAGTCCCAGTAATTTCAGCTGCGTGTTGATATGTTAGTCATTCAGTTTTTCCTTTTTTAACTACGGTTAAGGAGAAATACGTATCTAAAATCATCAATTCCCAGGTATCCAGCGCCTTAACACTTGACAAACGTAGTGCCGTTAACACTAACATGTGGTGATGTTATGCTGATATTAATGGCTACAATCGCGGGAAACGTACATTGGTGAGGACTTGCATGAATTTACACTTTAGCAAAACAATTAAATAAACTTCATCCTGAATATTAACAGTTATTGACTAAGAATTGAACTTGAGTCTTATGGTTTTTGAGTCCTACACGGTGACTTATTGGCTCAAATATAACGTGAAAACATTAGATGTGGGCTTGTGGACGACTAGAAATGAGTAGTGTTGAAGTTATCAAGAACCTTCAATTCAAGAGCCTGATTTTTTCTTGTTAGCAAAATGCGACGATGTACTTATCAAGTTTTTTGTTTAGTTTTAAGTAGTCTAAGTAGTATAAGTAATGTCGTGTCATTCTTTTGAGCACCATTAACCTGATCACGCTAATATACTCAGTGCGAAGTAATCTCATTTCATCATCATCATCATCTTCCTGCCCTTGTCCCGTGTTATTTGGGATCGGCGCAACACGTTTTTTTCTTCCATTCTGCCCTGTCACTTGTCATACTATCACTAACTTTCTTTTCTTTCATATCACTCTTCACACAATCCATCCATCTTTTCTTTGGTCTCCCTCTCCCTCTCCATCCATCCACATGTAAACTCATAACTCTTTTAGTAACATGCGTTTCATCCCTCCTCTTCACATGACCATACCAAGACAAACGATTCCCTTTCAACTTTTCAGTCACTGGCGCCAATTTCAAACTTCCCCTAATATACTCATTTGAAGTAATCTCGTTTCTTCTCTTTTATTTTACAAGTCAGTTCTGTAGCTCGTAGTCCGGCTATCCGGTAACCTTCCGGACTGAGCCCGAGTAGTCGAAGGCGCGTATTGTTCCACGCGCACCTCAAAGAGATGTCAGTAAAACCGTAGTAGCCCAACAGGGCCAATGCCTGCTTGTGCCATGGGGAAAAGTATGAAAAGGATACTCGTGGTCCTAGAACGCAAAAGGCAACTGACTAAACTTGAAACTTGAGAGGTGTCAAGGGACACCCGGATGGAACGAAGTTCCTCTGATTCGATTACTGAAACTAATTTCTCAACCATTTCATTAAAATCTTTGGAATCTTTGAATCAATCAATCGATCAATCTTTCATTCAATCTTTGAATAAATCAATCTATCCATCAACTTATCAATCTATCGACTTATCCATCTACCTATCAATCTATCATCAACCCATCAATCAATATATCAATCAATCAATCCATCAACATATCTATTAATCTATCAATCTATCAATCTATCAATCTATAGATCTATCAATCTATCAATCTATCAATCTATAAATCTATAAATCTATCAATCTATCAATCTATCAATCTATCAATCTATCAATCTATCAATCTATCAATCTATCAATCTATCAATCTATCAATCTATCAATCTATCAATCTATCAATCTATCAATCTATCAATCTATCAATCTATCAATCTATCAATCTATCAATCTATCAATCTATCAATCTATCAATCTATCAATCTATCAATCTATCAATCTTTCAATCTATCAATCTATCAATCTATCAATCTATCAATCTATCAATCTATCAATCTATCAATCTATCAATCTATCAATCTATCAATCTATCAATCTATCAATCTATCAATCTATCAATCTATCAATCTATCAATCTATCAATCTATCAATCTATCAATCTATCAATCTATCAATCTATCAATCTACCAATCTATCAATCTATCAATCTATCAATCTATCAATCTACCAATCTATCAATCTTTTAATCCATCAATCAATAAAACAATCTTTCAATCCATCCATCAATCAATCAATCTTTGACTCAATCTTTGAATCAATTGATACAAATATTTAGTAAACAAAAAAAAGTGTCGTGACAACTTTTCGTAAGATTTTTTTCCGTCTAGCCCCCTTTCACAACGCGCGATAAGGAACTTCGTTCCAAAAAGTCTGACACGCTTGACGCTCCACCTTAGAGCGAGAGAAATCATTGGATGATTTCCCTTTAAAAAAATAACAACGCGTATAATAAAATCAGCCAATACACATTCGTTCCTTTATATGGTACAGCTCCAAAAAAGTTGAGCAAATTAAGTATTTGGCCCACTAGGTCACCGAGGACCTTATAGAGATAGAGATGATAGAGTGAATATCGAAAGGGAGCGCAGAGCACTATCTGACCGATGCAACAACATCGGGAGGTCTATCCGGTTCTGCCACTTACTGTTTAACGACCAATTTTGTTATTTATTTTTACTAGCTTTTGCCCGCGACTTCGTTCGCGTGGAATAGGGACTTTTGACCAATAGATGGCACTGTATGTCCGAAATAAATTTTATTTTTTATTTTTATTTTTTGTAATAAAAACTATTCTATGTCCTTTCTCAAGTTCCAAACTATGTCTGTAACAAATTTCACACAAATCGGTTCAGTAGTTTAGGCGTGAAGAAAAGACAGACAGACAGACAAAAAGACAGACAGATAGACAGAGTTACTTTCGCATTTATAATATTAGTTTGGATTGATATAAACTAGTGCTTGACTGTGATCCCACCTGAAGGTAAGCAGTGATGCAATCGTTGATGTTGAGGCTTACTAGTTTATTACTATAACACTTGTTTGTAAGCTCGCAATTACAAGTAGGGCTGTAAATGTAAATGTTATTTATTTATATAAGTACACACAAACACGATGAAAAGAACAGCAGATAGAAGAGCACAAAGGTACTTATTTCAGCTTACAGCTGACCTGCGACAAGAGAGTTGGACGAGAGATTTAGACACAGTGTATACAAAAAAGTTGGAAAATTAAAAATACACTATATTATCTAAATTATGTCATAATATTATATTACATACTGGCCTGTTGGTCTAGTGGTTAGTGTCCCTGACTGCTATGCCGGAGGTCGTCGTTTCGATTCCCACCCATGACAAATGTTTGTGTGTTGAGCACGATCATTTTTTCTGTGTCTGGGTGTAATTTACCTATATATGTATGTATTTAGAAATATATAAGTATGTTTATCAGTTGTCTAGTACTCATAACACAAGCTCTGCTTAGCTTGAGACTAGACGGCGTTGTGTGATAGTTGTGGAATATTAAATACTTATGTATGTTATTATTATGATTCAGCAAAAAAAGAACACTTTAATTACAAAAGGCAACAGTTTAATAGAATAAAAACGGAACAATATTCGTTGGTAAACGGACCGGGTGGATTTGCAAAAAATTTAAAATGTGAAAATGGAAATTACGAGTATCTTGTTGTTGTCTGTTGTTTGTTGTTTAATTTGTGTTGTAACGTTTTCACTCCTGGGACTCAAGCTACCACTCTAGGAGAGGGAATGGTGACGTTATCCATCAAGCAGGCTCAGTGCGGGTTCGTCGATGTCTACGATTTTTTTTTGTTTGAGGAAATTATGATTTACTCACAATGTTTTCCTTCATCGTTTTGAGAGCAGTGGTGATGAAATAAATTACACAAAGTAATGCGCCTCGCTGGGTTTGAACCCACGATAAACTACTCGTAAGTCGGGTTCGTTACCGCTGGGCCATTACTGCCTCTAATATAGTAAAAGTAAATCTATATATATAAAAAACAATAGCTGTTTGTTAGTCTCGCTAAAACTCAAAAAGTTTGGACCGATTTGGCTAATATTGGTCTTGAAGTATTTGAGTTAGTTCAGGGAAAGTATAAACGGTGAGAAAAAATGGAAGACATATCGGAAAAAAAAATACAACGCCATCTCTAATTAAAATGTCATTATAAAATGAATTATGCTGTTCTGGTAATGCCAGTAGATGACGTTATCCGGGTCAGTTAGTCATCAATAAATAAATAGGTAATAGTTCTAATGAAGTTTTTAGTAACAAGAAACAGAAAATATTTCCAAATCATTCGAAAATCACTCGAGAAAAACTAGAACAGCTTATTTCTAAGGAAACCTTCAACAATTTCATGTGATATTTCTGAAACACATGTATTTTAATCTATAACCACATACAAACACACAATCACGTACACACGTAGGTAGGTACATTTGCGTATACTGTAGACCCAACGACGATAAACAATTATTTTCTACATATTTTATCCTTATATCTATATAAATCAATTACTGTTTGTCAATATCGTCAAAACTCAAAAACGGCTTGACCTATTTGGACTATTTTGTTTTTATTTCGTTTCTCTAAAATACGGGTATAGGTTGCGCCGCCATGGTGTCCGTAAGCTACCAAACTAGATACCATACAGACACCAGAGTCGCTACACCACACTGAGGCAGTATCAAAATGAACCTTAAGTGCACGCGTCCGAGCTGGTCGCGGCGCCAAATTGGTTGCGCAACCGCACAAACACCAGGTGAGTAACTCTCTATAGAGCTATACACATTTTGTTGGTAGCGGTGACTGGTCGTGCCGCCATGGTGTCCCGGTGGAATATAGCCCTAAAACTATAAAAACAATTGATAATTTTGTATGAAAATCGTCCCTTAAAGGTACTTTCTAGTACCTATTATTATTATTATTATTATTCCACAAGGGTACAACTGTGGGTGGTAGCTAGTACTGACAAAAAGTCACAATCACAATCTCTTGAAAAAACATTGGGCAGAGCAACGCCGTGTCCTCGTGGCGGCGATCGGCGGCGGTGATCTCTCGCGCCGGGCCTTGGTACAGGCCATGGTCCGGAGCGAGGAGGAGTGGCAGGTGCTTCGCAGAAGGAGGTGACCGGCCTCCTTCTATGAAGCAGTAATGCTTGCAAAGGAGGCGGCCGATCGCGTGAGGCAGCGGTCCACACGCCCCAACCGCCGCCGGGATTCCGATTCCGATTTCCGGCCACCGTAGTTGCGGGCTTGCGGACGGCGAGCAATGGGCGGCTCGCCGTCCGACCGTCCGGTAACCGTCCGGACCGAGCCCAAGTCGTCAACGGCGCATGCTATTCCACGCGCGCCTCAAGGAGATGTCAGCAACTGTAGGGGCCCAGCAGAGTCGAAACCTACTGGAGCCAAGGGTCTGATTCTGAAAGGAAGACTTGGCCCTGATACGAAAGGCAACAAAGGAACAGGAGTGGGTTTTTAGTCAGTAAAAGTCTGACACTATCTCCCGCCCCGCCCAAGAGCGGGGTATGTCATAAGATGATTTTCCCACCGAAAAAAAAAAAAAAAACACTTTTAAGACATAGTAATTATTTTCTTATTTTCTCTTCATTGTTCTTAGCTATTTAATTACAACAAAACAAACAATCACAAGCTTACCAGAACTTATCTTTCTGAACCAACAATTCGGAAGCGACCGATACGTTCCTCGTCACTGTCCAGATAACCAAAAGAGGGTACCATCCCGCATCCTTAGAGATTCATCTGAAAGTAATCTTGCCAATTAATGATAGTTTTATAACGTCAGTACATATTAGCGCAATGTGTGGAAATATTGCGGAATAAATCCTTATTATTTTTACTATCCTTATTATTTATTTTTCCCGAAAAATAATGTTTGTATTGCAATATGCAATATAGACATTATTTTTTAGGCTGAAAATCAAATCAGGAACTTCTCCCTCTCTGGGTGGAGTGAGAGGGCGTGACAGGACTATTACTGACTAAAAACGGGTGCTAATTAAACTGACTTCTTTTTAATAAAATTGTTCGCCTCTAAAAATCTAGATTGCCTTCTAAATTTGCAAGTCAGCTACAATTAACTATCGTCTGAAAGATACTATCTTAGCCTCTAGTTATTTTCTATGTAAGCCACTTTACGCACGACGCAGACGCAGCGTTGGAAGGCCTCCCACAAGGTGGACTGACGACCTGGTGAGGGTAGCGGGAGTGCGGTGGATGCGAGAAGCACAGGATCGGTCGTTGTGGCGACGCATGGGGGAGGCCTATGTCCAACAGTGGACGTCTTTCGGCTGAAATGATGATGTGATGATGATGAAGCCACTTTATGGGTAGTTATAAAAACAAATAACTAAGAAGGCTAAGCTCCGCTCCCGCCTTAACCTTCTAACCTTATCTGTCCGTGTTAGAGTGCCCTACAATTCCGTGCTCGCTTCGCTCGCTCTTGTACAAAGAATAGTTAGTGTTGTAAAAAAAGACGAATTAGTTATATCAAGTTCCCGTTGCTAAGTTATAAAATGAGAAGTTTGATAACGTGGCCTATAATAAAGAAATGTGTGAAGTGACTTATAATTTCTCACTAAAACCCACCCACCTTCTGTGACTCTTTGCGATCCAGGGCTACAGTAATTCTTTTGAACATAAAGCTCATCCGTAAGGAGCCTAACAATGTTATTAAAAAAAATATTGCGTGAATATCAAACTTTCCGGATAAAAAGAAAGGATTTTCTATATCACAGCGGAGATACATTCGTTTGTACAAGGCACTAACTGACTCGTGTTTCCAGCTTCCGTCGTCTATATTACGTTTTTTAGAGTTCCGTCCGGCGAAATATTTTCAAATATCCTGCGTGTCCGAATTTTCTGTTATTTTTTTTTTGTCCCAAATTTGTAGCAACCGAATCCGGTCTTTTTTTCTAATAGTCATCACAATATTCAGGATTCGTATTTCTCTTCACGATGGCGTTTTTTTTTTTTAATTCAGTATTTTTATTTATTCCCACTGCACTATACCATTTTTTTTTAGCGCAAAATCATCAAATGACTCCTCTCGCCCTGGGTGGAGCAAGAAAGAGTATCAGACTTTTACTGATTAAAAGCCACCTGTGACATACAACAGAAGAAATCTGTGGTCTTATGCATTCCTGGACCACGCAGACTCTTTCGGAAAAGCCGGTAATCGGCCAATTCTAGACTCCGGGCTCAGATAGTCAAGGGAATCAATGGCCCGACTCAACAAGCATAACTTGACCTTTTTTTTTTCTTAGATGGGAAAATCATCTAATGACAAACCCCCCCTCTTGGGCAGAGCGGAAGATTGTGTTAGACTTTTACTGACTATAACCCACTCCTGTTCTTTCTTTGCCTTCGTCTCAGAGCCCCGGGTTTCACTTTCTCACTAGACGTGGCCCCAGTAGGCTTCGACCCTGCTGGGTCCCTACGATTTGCTGACATCTCCCTGAGGCGCGCGTGGAACAGTACGCGCCGTCGACGACTTAGGCTCGGCCCGGAAGGTTACCGGACGATCGGACGGCGAGCCACCCATTACTCGCCGCCCGTAAGCCCGCGCCTATGGTGGCCGGAAATCGGGATCGGAATCCCGACGGCGGTTGGGGCGTGAGGACCGTTGCCTCCCGCGATCGGCCGCCTTCTTTGCTAGCATTACTGCTTCGCAAAAGAAGGGAACCGCCTGCCACTCCTCCTCGCTCCGGACCATGGCCTGTACCAAGGCCCGGCGCGAGAGTTCACCGCCGCCGATCACCCCGACGAGGACACGGAGTTGCTCTGCCCACCTCCACCGTGTGCTCCAACGTATCCTCCGGGTGATAACTTGACCTTCAAAATCAAACCGTTTGGCTTACTAAGACACTCTAAAATCACATCAAAATAAAGGTAAGCTGGTCTTGAAGTAAGCACTTAAGTTTACTCTAGATAATCAGATAAACTTTAATTTTGTAAGTTAATAATTCTCATCTTTAGAAAATTAATAAAAGTAGATAAAGTGATGCAATTACGTACTCTTAAAAAGCTATTGGGTAAGAGTACGCAGGCAGATACGTTTCATAGTTAGTGTCCACACCATTCGCAGAGCTCACAAATAAATATATTTTCACCTTCATACCTCGTACAGTCTTCAATGTGTTGAAATATACAAGTACAAGGGGTCCACGTGAAGTTCACTTCGTGGAGGACATTTTCTTTTTGGGTGTCGTCTTTGGAACCTGAAAAGGTTTTTCAGCCCTCTTAGTAGTAGGCCTCGCAATCGTTTTTTGGTACTTGTTTTGAGACCCAATGCTCTTCGAGGTCACGCGCTATAAGTTAAACTTACGAAACTGTGTTTTTTTTGGGTATTTCTTTTTTTCGCATATCACTTTCCACTAGCTTGTCAACGTAATACGTGTGAACATTGCGTACTCTTATCAGATGCGTACTAATAGACTGACTTACCCTAATAGGAGAAAAATCACTTACCAGGACAAACAAATAAAAAAAAATGTTGCAAGCTTAGCCACCCTAAAAAATACGCGAACAGTTTTGCACTGTTTTACAAACAAGGGTTTAAAGGGTCTGAAAATTCAGCTTCGTCATAATTAACTCCTAAACGTGCGTATATGTACGTATACTGTTTTGGCAGTTTGTTTGTTGCCCAACAACTCGCATGATTAATCGTTGGTTACTTATTGTTAACCTTATTAATGAAAATCGTGTATGTTTATATTGTGTGAAGTTTCTTGACGTGCGTTTACAAAGCGAGTGATTGTGCAGTTTCTATTTATTAATAGACTAAGAGCAGTGGTGGCCCAGTGCAAACGGTCCCGAATTACAAACCCATGAGGTTGGGAGGAGGGTGAAGAAAATCATCATGAGGAAACCGGCATGCCCTGGAAGCAAAAATTCTAAGAGATCTGATATCTAAAAACAAGCACTAGAACCGCAGGGCCCAGGCCTCCAGGCCTCTCGGCCCCTTTTTTCGATGTCGAGTCCCAGTAGTGGGAACATTATAAAGTCGTTTATGCTTATGTGCGTGCGATCTATTGTATTGCGAGACATTCATTTGCGAGTTAGATACTAAAAGCGTCCAACCTGAGCAGCAGTGGTGGCCGAGTGGTAACGGCCCCGACTTACGAGTTGTAGGTCGCGGGTTCAAACTCAGCCAGGCGCATTACTTTGTGTTATTTATTTCATCACCACTGCTCTCAAAACGGTGAAGGAAATCAACGTGAGGAAACCGGCATGTCGGAAAAAAACCAAAGACATGTGACATTCACCAACCCGCAATGGGCCCGCGTGGTGGATTACGGCCCATTCCCTCTCCTAGAGAGGAGGCCTGAGTCCCAGCAGTGGGATCATTAAAAGGCTGATTATAATATGTTATGCTATGAAGCTGCTGGCAGAAGCTGGTTAAAACTAACTAAACACAATCTAAAGTATTGCATAAAAAATATCCTCAATGTAATGTACTCAAAAGACCGAGAGCATTGCCACGATGTATGGCACACATAGGTAAAGATAGAACTACATTCAGCACACGTGGGCCACGTACGTTGATCTGGGTGCATCGGTCTCCATACATTTTTACGGCAACCACGCCACGCGACGCGACTCTACGGACAACTCAGGCGTGGCCCACGTGTACGTCGCCGTCGGTCTAATGTAGTCCCCGCTTAAATGTTAGGTTTTTTCATAAACCCCAGTGTACACAGTCGTACGCAGTGTACATAAACTAGTGATTTATCTAGTCAAAATGCGTGAGACTATTATTCTTCTCCACACGTACACTCAAACACATTGACAATCAACAAATCGTTATTGATTTAAGTGTTTGTAAGATTAACTGCTATTTATTGTCTTTTCTGGCCTGGATTTTATTGAGTTTTGATACTAAGGTACTAAATTAGAGGGACCCGTAGTCCTGGGATGCCAAGGGCAATTGAAGGAAAATAGGTATGGGTTTAGTCAGTAAAAGTCCGAAAAGTCTCTCGCTTCGTCCTAGAGCGAGAGAAGACATGAGATTTTTAATTTCTTTCTTAAATAATATCATTTAGTGCTTGACTGCGATCTCACTTGATGGTAAGCAGTAATGCAATCGTTGATTGGTGAAGCGCACTAGTTTATTAAGAGCCTACTCACTCTAGCCTTGAAGACATCTAAATTATAATCAGACGGGAAGACCGTAAAAAATCCCGCCAAAATCCCCCTAATTTTTTTTATAAACATGACACATTTTTGATCTTTTCTCGATGATGCACATCTTATCTATCTATATATATATAAAAGGAGAAACTGACTGACTGACATATCAACGCACAGCCAAAACTATAGGGACTAGGAACGTGAAATTTGGCCCAATGCTTCCTTTTATGACGTAAGCGAGCACTAAGAGAGGATTTTCCAAAATTCGCCGTCTAAAGGGAAATGGGGGTCCAAAGTTTGTATGGAGAAACCTATTTTCACGCGGGCGAAGCCGCTGGCAGAAGCTACTGACTGACGAATACGCGTCTCAAGGCATAACGAAACTAAAAGATAATTATCTTATATTATGAATTAAAAAACATAAAAATATTATAGGAACCGATCTATTCAATAAGGGTCGCGTGCTGAATGCCGGCTTCAAAGAAATGATGAAGTTCAACACATTCCACTGCGTGGTGTTCCATGACCTAGACCTGCTGCCTATGCACGAGAGCATCTTGTACAGCTGCCCGACGCTGCCCAGGCACATGTGCGCAAGAGTCGATGATACGGAGATAAAGAAGTTTGAGTAAGTCTATAAAAACTGTTGTTGCATAGAAAACTACTTCAGGTATCCTGTCCCCGATTGAAATCCTATACACACACACAGCCCTGCGTTCAAAAATAACCAGAGTAGGGTAGGGTCGTTACTGTAACCTGTGTTCAAAAATGCTTCGAGTTGCAGCACAGGGTCGTTCTTTTATAACTCTAGTAATAAATAGAATAGAATAAACTTTATTGTACCCTACAAAAGTAACACAACTTATACATAAACTTAAATCTCTTCTTCTTTCTCTCTTTTTTTCTTTTCTTTAATATGCGACTGGCCTGTTGGTCTAGTGGTTAGTGGCCCTGACTGCTATGCCGGAGTTCATGGGTTTGATTTCTGCTCAAGACAAATGTTTGTGTGATGAGCTCGATCCCTTGTTCTGTGTCTGACCAGTGTCCATAGGAATCGACCAATTTGTAACCGTGCTGTACTAGCTTCTGACGTTTTATAAAAACTTTTGACTTTGACTTTGACTTCTGAGTGTAATATATGTGTCTTCAAGGTAAATAGGCTCTCTTTTCTATCATCGGACAACTCGATGTACGGTGATTATCCACCCTTACGTTGTGGAAACTTCAACGGTCCGGACTAAGCGTTTCGCTTCGTCGTTTATACCGCGTACATCGAAGGACTGTAACAATTTGCCTGCTGCGGTCTTCCCGTCCAACTATAATTTAGGTGCCTTCAAGGCTAGAGTGAATAGGCTCTTAGTAAACTGATGCGCCTCATCATCAAAGATTGCATCACTGCTTACCATCAGGTGGGATCGCAGTCAAGCACTGGTTTATAACAAATAAAATAAAAACTAGTGCGTCTCACCATCAAAGATCGCATCACTGCTTACCATCAGGTGGTTGACAGCGATCCCACCTGATGATGGAAAGCAATGATGCACTAGTTTATCTACACTAATATTATAAAGAAGTATAGTTATTTTTCATTTTAAATTATTTTGTTTGTAGGAGGTAATCTCTGAAAGTACTGGTCCGATTGCTAAAATTTTTTCACCGATAGAAAGCTGCTTTATTCCTGAGTGACATAGGCTATAATTTATGTACGCAAGCGAGGCCGCGGGCAAAAGCTAGTTTAAATAAAAAAAATATTACTATACCTAGCCTATACTGTCCCACTGCTGGGCAAATACCTACCTCCATTCCTTCCATTGTTCCTGGCCTTGAGCCACTTCTTGCAAATTACTAAGGAAGATATTAAAAAAAATATCTAGGGAAATATATTTTTCAATACACTTTCTCGAAAACCCGCTCTTATCCCACCACTTTTAGGCACGCAATAATTAATTTCCGCACTAGAGCAGAAAAGTGCGCGTGCTCCCCTCCGCCACAATTTTATTACATTTATCTATCAGGCTGGGCGCGTGTCGACCCCCACCAGTCGCCGGTCAACACCCATACCCATACGCCGTAAGTGTATTGAAAATGGGCACGCCACAATTATGACGGTAAGTCCCCTCTTTGAGGCGTGGTTGGAAAGACCTCACGGCGTCCTCACCTTCCGCATGACGCAGGTTCTCACCGAACACGGTAAGTTCGGGAAGTTCCTGCACCGGATCCGTGCGGAAACGATGCCCGGGTTTCGCCACTGTGTGGACCGCCCGGAGGACACGGTGGAGGTGTGCCCTACTTGGGCAGAGCAACGCGGTGTCCTCGTGGGGGCGATCGGCGGTGGCGATCTCTCGCACCGGGCTTTGGTACAGGCCATGGTCCGAAGCGAGGAGGAGTGGCAGGCGGTCGCCTCCTTCTGCGAAGCAATAATGCTAGCAAAGGAGGCGGCCGATCGCGTGAGGCAACAGTCCTTACACCCCAACCGCCGCCGGGATTCTGATCCCGATTTCCGGCCACCGTAGGCGCGGGCTTGCGGACGGCGAGCAATGGGTGGCTCGCCGTCCGATCATCCGGTAACCGTCCGGACCAAGCCCAAGTCGTCGACGGCGCGTAATGTTCCACGCGCGCCTCAAGGAGATGACAGCAAATTATAGGGGCACAACAGGGTCGAATCCTACTGGGGCCACGGGTAGTGTGAAAGTAAAACCCGGGGCCCTGGGACGAAGGCAAAGAAGGAACGGGAGTGGGTTTTTAGTCAGTAAAAGTCTGACACTATTTCGCGCTCCGCCCAAGAGCGAGATTTGTCATAAGAATAAGATGATATTCCCACCTAAAAAAAAAAAAGTGTATTGAAAAAAGTCGTTTGATACACGTGCAAATTTATCACTGCAGCCCTCGGCTCCATAACACATTCGCCTACGGCTCGTGCGAATTCCGCCTCGGTCGCAATGACAAACTTTCTGCACATGTATCAAAATGTACTATATCAGTTGTCTAGTAATCATAGCACAAGCTCTGCATAGTTTGGGACTAGACGACGTTGTGTGATAGTGCCTAGTGGTGGAATATTATTATTAACTAGCTTCCCAACCCCCCCCCCCCCCCTTAGGGGTCCACGGGTAGTGTGAAAGCGAAGCCCGGGGCCCCGGGATGAATGCAAAGAGGGAACAGGAGTGGGTTTTTAGTTAGTAAAAGTCTGACACTATCTCTCGCTCCACCTAAGAGCGGGATTTGTCATTAGATGATTTTCCCACCTTAAAAAAAAAACCCTTAGGGGAGGAGTTTCGTAAAATTCGTTCTCAGCGGATGTCTCCACCCTATAAGGAACCTACCTGCCAAATTTTAAGTATGTAGGTGTTATAGTTTCTGAGATTTCGTGATTAATCAGTGAGTGGGACTTCGCTTTTATAAATATAGATAGATATTATTCTTATTTACCCAAAATCTAAAGTAAAGTTAAAATAACGGTAGCCAATATAAAATTAAATAATAAAGGAAACCCCGAGCAAAGTTTTCCCATATATTTCTCTCTGGACTTTTGGGTTGCCACAATAAAAATTATGTTTTTAATTTATTACAGAACCACCTGCTGCTGAACGAACAAAAACAGTATTTTATGTCTTTTATTTTAACTGGTAACATAGTTTATACCATAAAGCTAGCGAGCTTTTGTTTTTAGTAGCGAATAATAGTTCTAAGACAGACTATACAGGTGGCAAGATGAACGGATGATCTGGCAAGGGTTTTTTTTTTTTTAGGTGGGAAAATCATCTTATGACAAATCTCGCTCTTGGGCGGAGCGAGAGATAGTGTCAGACTTTTACTGACTTAAAACCCACTCCTGTTCCTTCTTTGCCTTCATCCCAGGGCCCCGGGTTTCGCTTTCACACTACCCATAGATCTGGCAAGGGTTGCGGGAATCCGATGAATGCGAGACGCACAGGACCGTTCATTGTGGCGAGACTTGGAGGAGGCCTATGTTAACAACATGCAACAGTGGACGTCTTTCGGCTGAAATAATGATGATTGATGATGATATAGGTGCCATGACTTCTCCCGCTCTGGATAGGGCGGAAGGGCGTGTCAGACTTTTACTGACTAAAACCACACCTTTGTCTTTCAGTTGCCCTTTGCGTTCTAAAACAACAGGTTGCCTTTTCTGGTATTGGCCCTGTTGGACCCCTATGGTTTGCTGGCATCTCTTTGAGGAGCGATAGATACCTATTTAGTTTGTAGTTTTCCTGAAGATCAAGTTTCGTTTTTGTCCGACTTGTTTCAAGCTGAAATAGGGTCTAATAGTGGTCCTATCGGTTTAATGGTGTTCCGGCTTTGTCAGTCACATTTATTAGCGTGTAGGTACTTACCTATCTTTCACACCACCAGAGGCAGAAACAGATTGAGGAATATCTCAAGTGAAGGTGATGAAGCAGGGAGGTCACGACCCTCAGCATTGAGGAATACAACGCAAGAAGGACTTACCTATCAGGGCCTTACCGTCCTAGTAGATTTGTTTGAAAGAATCTGTAAAAGTCTGACAATCAAAAGTCACATGAATAGATAAAAAAATCCCTAACTGTATCCATCTGTCCTGGCCAAATCTTAGAAATTGATCACTTCATGATATGGCCAACTAAGCTGGCCAGATCGTGTCAAACGTTAAAGTTTGTTTATATTTCAATCTTCATTTGGCCTTCTTTCTTTAGACCTTTTATTATCATAGAAATCCTACATCAATGATATGGCCAAATGAGGATTGACATATCATCAAATGTTAACGTTTCTATGATCAAAGATCAAGAAGAATCAGTCAAAAGTGATCAATTTCTATCATCTGGCCACGACACAGCCGTCATACTGTTAAGGAATTTTTCATCAAATAATTCCTCATTAGATGATTTCCTACTGAAAAAGGGGACAAATCCAGTAGTTACGTAAAACAGAAAATATATTGTGTTTGTCTTAATAAGAAGCATAATATGATTTTATATACTGTACCTCCTTGAAATATTACTTTTGTATGTTTGTTTTATCACTTTAAAAGCAAAGAATAAAATTGAATTTTCTTAGCGTCCACATTCCCGTTTTCTTGGCAACTATTACATCGGCCATAGATGTACGAAAAAAGGAGGAGGTTTTATGACAATAAGATGCTAGTAGATTGCGTAGAGAATCTTTAAACAATATTTTGTTAATGTGAAACGTTCAACCCGTTCTTTTTTTAGCGTATCGATGGCAAAACTGGATGGATCGCCCCCTCGCCTCGGATGGATCGTCCGCAGACCGAAGGAAGGAAGCTTAGCAATAAGGCTATCATGCCAGACCCTGTCAAAGGCCTTCGAGATATCAAGGGAGACTGCAAGTGCTTCCCCATGTTTCTCGACGGCCTCGCTCCAGATGTGAATGGCATACGCTAGAAGATCCCCAGTTGACCGATTTCAGCGAAAGCCGTATTGTCGATCACTGAGGATGTCATTAGCTTCTAGGTAAGTATGCCAGGAGCTTATTATTGATCACTCGTTCCATACTCTTGCTAGATTGCCGCATCGCATTTTTCTACCCTCGTATTTCGTTCCCTATCGGCAAGACACGCAAGTTGGTGGTGAGAGATTGCTCTATTTGACATTCGTACTATGATTTATCGTCTCCTCCTACAAGGACCTTCAGCCCCTACTATGAGATCTTAAAACCATTCCGAATCCGGTGTTAGAAAGGGATAGTGCAATAAGTAATGTATACCTCCGTCTCTCTCACACAGCTGAATAATGTTGATTTAAAGATGTCATAGTAGGGGGCTACATATGGAAACGATGACCAATAGCCAATAGCGTAAAAAGATGTATCTCAGTCTTGTGTTATGTGGCTTATGAATTTTGGTTGACTAGGGACCATTTTCTGTGAAGAAAATATGGTTGATATTTGGTATTATCGCTTTCGATTCGGTACAAGGTCACGAAAGATTGTTAGGTAGATAGTTAGATAATTAATTCACTTGCTAAAACAAAAAACATACTCCAAAGCTCGATTAAAAAACTTGAGAGATCTATCAATCTATCAATCTATCAATCTTTTAATCCATCAATCAATAAAACAATCTTTCAATCCATCCATCAATCAATCAATCTTTGACTCAATCTTTGAATCAATTGATATAAATATTTAGTAAACAAAAAAAAGTGTCGTGACAACTTTTCGTTTGCAAGTTTTTAAATTTTTTGACATGTCAAAAAATTTTAAAACGTTCATCATAGCCGCCATCTTGGATTTACATTTTGATCTCATTATCGGCTTTAACACCTTCGAAAACCACGAAAACGACACCCATGTCAAAAAAAATTAAAACGTTCATCATAGCCGCCATCTTGGATTTACATTTTGACCTCACTATCGGTTTAAGCACCCTCGAAAACCATGAATACGACACCCATGTCAAAAAAATTTAAAACGTTCATCATAGCCGCCATCTTGGATTTACATTTTGATCTCATTATCGGCTTTAACACCCTCGAAAACCACGAAAACGACACCCATGTCAAAAAATTTAAAAACTTTCATAGCCGCCATCTTGGATTTACATTTTGACCTCATTATCGGTTTCAGCACCCTCGAAAACCATGAATACGACACCCATGTCAAAAAATTTTAAAACGTTCATTATAGCCGCCATCTTTGATTTATATTTTGATCTCACTATCGGCTTTAACACCCTCGAAAACCACGAAATCGACACCCATGTCAAAAAAAATTAAAACGTTCATCATAGCCGCCATCTTGGATTTACATTTTGACTACTATCACTATCGGTTTCAGCACCCTCGAAAACCATGAATACGACCACCCATGTCAAAAAACATTAAAACGTTCATCATAGCCGCCATCTTGGATTTACATTTTGATCTCATTATCGGCTTTAACACCCTCGAAAACCATAAATACGACACCCATGTCAAAAAATTTAAAACGTTCATCATAGCCGCCATCTTGGATTTACATTTTGATCTCATTATCGGCTTTAACACCCTCGAAAACCACGAAAACGACACCCATGTCAAAAAATTTAAAAACTTTCATAGCCGCCATCTTGGATTTACATTTTGACCTCACTGTCGGTTTAAGCACCCTCGAAAACTTCAACTCGAAAAAAATGGCGGCCACAGCCCAGAGGATAAGAGAGAGAGAGACAGACAGAGAAACATGCGACGCCGCACAGCTTACAATAGCTTACTATAGCAAAAAGTGTCGTGACAACTTTTCGTAAGAAAGTGTCGTGACAACTTTTCGTAAGATTTTTTTCCGTCTAGCCCCCTTTCACAACTTCGTTCCAATTATAAAAACTAAACACACAAAAATAAACAAAATGATAAATGATATTTATTTTGCAAATAGGTTTTTAATAAAACTCTTTTTACAACAAAAAAAAAATAACCGACTTCAGTCTGTCTAAGTCTGTCTGTAGAAAAAGTCTGTCTGTCAAGACCCTTTATCTCGGAAACGCGTGGAAGTATCAATTTGAAATTAAAACCGTTACTAAGCTCTGCGGTCCCTTGAAGCTGTGGAAAAATCGAACTTCTAAGTTAACGAAAAAAAAAAGAAACAGTCGTTTATGTCGCAAAAAATATATATATTTCGACACTTTCAAGGGAATCAAAATTCATAGGATACTTGCCATTGACCCAGAATCCTGAAATTTTGCTAAAATATGGTATAATATCACAGTTATAGAAATAAATCTAAAAACAGTTTCATTGTTACGTCGTTGTTTTCGAAATGTTTTTTTTATTTTATTTGTTTATTTCAATAGAGTTTATGATAATTTATAGCCTTTAAACATATAACCTGGAAACAATAGCATTGTATAATGTAGAAGCACTTTATTTTTCAAGTTTTGTGAATGTGAAGTACCATGGAGCATTTTTATTAGGTTACAACTTGTTTGACATTACGAGCATGGCAGTTGAGAGTTTGTCATGCCCACTCAAATGTCTCGCTGATGGTGGCACGTGTTATTGGGTCATTCAGTTCCCTTCAGAATGGTTGAGCTGAGTGGAGCTGATGCACGCGTCATGATCGTGAACGGGTGCCGTCAGTTGAGACTGGTCATCTCTTAGCTGCCAGTGACTTAATTCAATTTCTTTTTTTTTTAATTAGTTTTTTTTTTTATTTTAATTATTAATACTTATCTACATTGTGCTCACATATTAGAAGCGACAAGAAATATGTAACCAAGATTTATGTAACTCATAATATGATTTAAAAGAGTGTCCATGGAGTTTCTTGCACGTTCTTCTCCATAGAGATCTACGCTTTGGAACGTGCAATTTAGCTTCACTTGTATTTTTTTTTTCACCTTTTGACCGACCATTTGACAATTCAAAAGTGCCTGTAATTGGTCTATTTGAAATAAACGTTTCTGATTTCTCACAAAAATAAACTTTTTTTGCGATTCGGAAAAATCTTCGAGACTCCATTCGGGGATTGAACTGTTTATATAGGTAAGTTTTTACAGGACCCTCAGGGCGCGAGTCCGACTCGCACTTTCCCATTTTTTTTTTTTTTTAATAAGCAAGCAATATCTAGGGACTTACCAGGAGGTGTTCAAATGTCAGTCGTGTGAGCGAAAAAAAGGGATGGAGCTATACACCCTTTGGCAGTTCAGTTTAGGTCGTAAAATGGATCGTATTAAGGACTCGTGATAGCATTGCTGATCCACACCCCTGTTAGCAAGACTCCCTCTTCCTCCTCTTATGTATATAAGTTTGTAACGAACCCTCAGTGCGCGAATCCGTCTCGCATTTGCCCAGTTTTTACTAAGCTCTGAGCTTTTCATTATGTCACAGTTTTAATAAAACCCAAATCCAATCTTTCCCCACCAATATTTTCTTTCAATCTCCAGCAAGGCTAGATAAGACTTGCCCAAAATCAAAATTAAACAGGCATTGTTGAAGTTTAAAACATTCAATGTGATTATGTCTCCTCCAATCAAAGTTTCTCCAGACATTGTTTGTCGACCAATGGCGGACCTTATAGATCCTTTTAATCAAGACTGTGTTACTATTGGTCTGTTGTGAGGTGGAATGTGGTACGTAGCATTTTCGGAAAGTATTTTATCAGACTCTGAAAACGATGGGTACCTGTTTAAAGATGATATTTATTTATTTATTAAAGGGGAATGAAACTTTTCGCATACATTGCCGGCATGTATTTTTTTTCGCCAAAAGTGAATCCTAGGCCATATCTTAAAAGTCTGTATGATAAATCAAATGCAAAAAGAATTATGTCCACCAGCCGTAACCAAACGAAGTTAGAGACTATTTAGTATATTGCTATAGTTTGATATCAGGCGTTATTTTTCTTAAATAAAAATACTGTATGTCTGATATTTTAAGTTTACCATCCATACTTATATACTTATTACTTATATTTTAATATTATAAATGCGAAAGTTACTCTGTCTGTCTGTCTGTCTGTTACGCTTTCACGCTTATTCCGCTGAACCGATTTTGATGAAATTTGATACAAAGATAGAATAGAGCTTGAGAAAGGACATAGGCTATAAATTATCTTTAATATTTCACTGAAGAGTTTATGCAGTTAGCCAGCTTTAGTAGAGGTAAACGAAGGAGCATAATCGGGACACCGACCTTCAGCTGGATAACGTGCACTGTTAGTGCAAAGCCTTAAGTGAATCCAAAAACTACCATCATCATCAACTATCTTCCTCCACAACAGTACTTATGAAGAATTTACGAGAGCATACTTGCATTGATTGTTGCAGCTTGATCCTTTTGGGCGTGGTGGTTCATTTACCTAGGATTTTTGGTGTGTATTTATCTGACGTTCCCGTATATCAGACAATTTTTTTTTTCATAGTGGGAACTACCCTATAAAGAGTCTCCAACTTTTGAATGAATGTCGGCGAAATCTTGAGTGCGTGCCCCGTCCAATCGAACTCGCATATTGATGACCAAACCGAGAAATTACTGACGCCAATTGCCTCTATGAGGACACGGTGGTTCGCCCAAGCTGGATAGACCTCCACCGCATGCTACACTGGGACCTTCGGGCAATTCGCAAAATGGTAATATCAGGGTAATTCCAACCGAATCCAGAACAGAAACCGTTTGAAATACCAGTACCAATAACATAATCCAATACCATAATCCAGTGTTAGTCACCACTCACTGCAAAGAGGCAACGTCCAGATGTCGACGTAAGGCTGCAAAGAATCTGAGATACATCGTACGTTGTCAAACTGTGATCAGAAAAACACATTCGACCTCGTTTTATATGGAGCAGTGACTGCAAATAATAAAACACGCTATTATTAGGCCGCAAGGTGCCCTCATCCCGGAGGACACAGTGAAGTGTGCCCCGCAAGGGTGCAGCACCGCTGTGTCCTCGTGGAGGCAATCGGCGTCAATGACCTTTCGCGCCGGGCTCTGGTTCAGGCTATGATCTAGAGCAAGGAGAAATGGCAGGAGGTCGCCTCCTTCTGTAAAGCCGTAATGCTAGCGAAGGAGGAGGCCGCTCCACGCCGAGCCGTGATTTCGAACCCGACTACCACCCACGGTAGACGCGGGCTTGCGGACGTCGAGCAATGGGTAGCTAGCCGTCCGGCCGTCCAGTAGTTGACCGGACCAAACCCAGTCGTCAACAGCGCGTAGTAATCCACGCGCTCCTCAAAGAGATGTCGCAAAGGGCAACTGAAGGACACAGGTGTGGTTTCAGTCAGTAAAAGATTGACACGCCCTCCCGCCCCAACCAGAGCGGGAGAAGTCACTGGATAATTTCCAAACTTAAAAAAAAAGGTGCCATCATCATCATTATCATTTCAGTCGAAAGACGTCCACTGTTGGACATAGGCCTCCCCAAGTGTCGCCATAATGACCGGTCCTGTGAGTCTCGCATCCATTGGATTCCCGCGACCCTCACCAGGTCATCGGTAACGTCTACCTGGAGGCCTTCCAACGCAAGGTACCATGTAACCCCTTCCAAAAATAAATGTAGGTCAATTAGCTTGTTACAACCACGGGAGAAAAAAAAATAGAACTGTCTGCAAACGTGGGCGATGGTCTTTCTTCCGCCACTCAGAAAATTACATAAAATACACAATGCCATCTATCTATCAAATTTAATATGAATTTCAAATGTCATTGTCATCATTATTTCTACTTTGAGTCTTTAGACGGCGTTGCGAGTATCTGAATTGCGTGTGGTGTTACATTTAACTTCTTGAGAACTTTAAATTTATACATAAATATCTTTCGATATAGTCAACCGATTGCGATGAAACAAAGCCTAAGTAATATTTTAAGTTACACACAATTTTAATCTATAAAAGTAATAAAACAAACAACTTATATAAACGTTATAATAGACTGGTTGGCTCCTTATCGATATCGTGATGATTTTCCTTTCAGAAGTTAAATTTGCAGATAAATAGAATAATATAACAAAATAGTATGTGATGTTACTCGCCGCTTTGATTTTATTATGTGTTTTGATTCGTTTTTACAAAATATTTTGAAGATGTCGAATAGAAATGTCAATTTTATTTTGAATAAATGGTAAAAATATTTTATTAAGCTGAGGATCGAACTCGCTGCAAAATTTCGTTCAATACGGAAAGGAAGACTCGGCCCTAGTACGAAAGACAACGAAGGAACAGGAGTGGGTTTTTAGTCATTAAAAGTCTGACACTATCTCCCGCCCCACCCAAGGGCGGGAGTCAGTGTCAGTCAGAGTGTTATAAGATGATTTTCCCAACGAAAAAAAAACACAAGCTCGGCTTAGTATGGGCTAGACGACGTTGTGTAATATTATTATTTGTATTTTCTCTGGCATAGCAGTCAGGGCCACGAACCACTAGACCAACATCCCAGTCACATTTACTTATTCACTTATAAATATTTTCAAATGATCTAAAACTAATTTACGGTTTCAAAACAATTCGCTATGATTGAACTGTTTACAAATAACAAACACTTCATCCACGTAGACACATAATGAAGGTCCATTTACCCAAATACCACTCCAACTGCGTAGGAATCTTTAACCCAAAAATACTTGACCAAGTACAAATAGTACTTAAGTAGTAACAAGAATGCCAGATACCCAGTTCTGCTCTTGACCAAACCCGTCAGTTAAAATTGTCGGCCGATCAAAGGGACGCATTCTAGTTACAAGTTTAATCGAATTAAGATAAAGTTTCTAACTAATATCTAATACCTTTCCGAATACCTTTGGGTAATTGATGGAAATGTAATTTCCATGATTTATTTTGTTTTCTGAAGAGGTAACTTCATCAAGGAGAGTTTTGAGTGAAATTAATTTAACTAATAAAAACCGTCCAAGTGTGAGACGGACTCGCGCGTAAAAGACTCCGTACCGTCCGTAGCATAAAAAGGCGAAAAAATCGCGTTTGTTGTATGGGAGCCCCACTTAAGGGGATGCAACTCGACATATATTTTTACTGTTTTTCATACAACCGCTTTTACGCGATTATGACGTTATTGCACATTTTTCATTAGATATTTTGGAAATATAGTTTGTGAATATTATCTAGGCTTCTATTGAAATCAATTCTATTGAAACCATCTGCTATTTTGTATGAACTTTAACACTACATAATTTACTCAAAAATTTCAAAAGTATCCGCCGACATAGCCCGAAGAATCGCCAAACTTAAGTGGCAGTGGGCAGGGCACATTGCTCGTAGAACGGATGGCCGATGGGGCCGAAAGGTTCTAGAGTGGCGACCGCGCACCGGAAGACGCAGCGTTGGAAGGCCTCCTACAAGGTGGACCGACGACCTGGTGAGGGTCGCGGGAGTGCGGTGGATGCGAGAAGCACAGGATCGGTCATTGTGGCGACGCTTGGGGGAGGCCTATGTCCAGCAGTGGACGTCTTTCGGCTGAAATGATGATGATGAATGATGAAAAATAAAAGCCTTGCAAATTTAATCAAGATCCTGAATGACTACAATTTATTTCAAAAACTTTTAAGAGTTTAAAAAAAACACGTATTCCTGGAACAAGTTTTGTAAAATATTCGAGTAAATCACGGATTTATCGAATGCTAACAGAGTTTTCAGGCGTTATCTTATGGGGAGACTGGGTACAGTTGAAACAATTTTGCTTTGAATGCTCGTAGCACGGCCATTTTGAAACATAACAAATAACAAAACACATAAAATGAGAGAATAGACTTTTGTCTTCAAATACATCTCAGAATTAGAGGCTCAACTGCCATATTTACTAGTTAGGAAGAGTTTAATAAAATGATGTGCCACTGTTTCAACCGTACCCATACCAGGGGCGGTTGAAACAGCGAAGGGTGTCAGTTGAAACATAAACAAATAAGTAATAAAAATCAGTTTTTTTATTCATAATTAACAAGAAATGGTTAAATTCTAGTATGGCACCAATTCTATCAGTCTTAATAATTGTTTCGAACATAAAAAGAGCTCTTTTGCTCCGACGATTTTCAAACTTTCAAAATCTAACGATAAAACAGAAAATCACTCAAAATGCAAATGCTAATATCAACAAAGTAATTTGAAAAAGAAAACAATAGAAAATACTTACTTTTTGTCGAAAAAATATAATAGGGTCCCCTGGAAACGTACAGAGCGCGCGAAGTGCAACGCGTCACTGTGATTCATGTCCGGACTCGCCGGCCGCGTCTCTCTCCCCTTGTACCCCTCACCACACCGCTAATAGTTTACGAGTTATTAGCGATGGTTTAACCGTACCCTGCTGCAACCGTACCCAGTCTCCCCTACTAATTTCGCGTTGCCTTTTCGTCAAACATCGTGTTGGATTGTGTTAGATGAAGTAACAAGCTTTTAAACCATGCTCGATGTTGACGATAGACGTGTAAAAAAGGACCCTCTTAAATGACAATATTCCCTCATGACAATGATAACATTTTATTTTGTTTTTAGTATTGGTTGTTATAGCAGCAACAGAATTACTTCATCTGTAAAAATATCAACTGTCTAGCTATCACGCGGTTCATGAGATACAGCCTGGTAACAGACAGACGGACAGTGGAGTCGTAATATGGTTCCATTTTTACCCTTTGGATACGGAATCTTAAAAAGATGATCTTTCATCTGAACCACATTTAAATGCATGTCTTGCGATCACGCACGATATATTAATAAAAAAGTACATTTTTTTTTTTTTTTTTTTGTAACCTCTTGTGCCGACCCCAAATAAAACGGGACCAGGGCAGGAAGATGATGGAGTTATTTTTTATTTCCATTAGCAGTAGTGGTTCAGTGGTACTTACGAGTTGTAGGTCGCGAGTTCAAAACCAGCCTACCGTATTACTTTGTGTATATAATACCACTATTATCAAAACGGTGAAGTAAATCATCGTGAGAAAACCGGAACGTCCTGGAACCAAAAATTCGAATACATGTGACGTCCACCAATCTGCACTGGGGCTATGGGTTGACTTCCGGACAGGAAACCCGTGGGGTAGGAACACAAGGGCAAAGAAGGAACATAGGTGTGGTTTTAGTCAGTAAAAGTCTGACACGCCCGTACGCTCGACTCCGCCCTAGAGTGGGAGAAGTCATTGAATGATTTCCCAGCTTAAAAAAAAACACGTAACTAGTAAAATTTTGTTGTCCTATAGGCACCTACTCGCCAGACAAACCCCTTTGGGAATAAAATTGTGACGTCACGTTATATTCATATAGAACCATCCGCAATGAGTTTTTTTTTCGTTGGGAAAATCATCTAATGACAAATTTCGCTTTTGAGCGGAGTGGGAGATAGTGTCAGACTTTTACTGACTAAAAACCCACTCCTGTTCCTTCGTTGCCTTTCGTACCAGGGCCGAGTCTTCCTTTCAGAATCAGACACTTGGCCGCAGTAGGTTTCGACCCTGCTGGGTACAGTTGCTGATATCTCCTTGAGGCGCGCGTGGAACAGTACGCGCCGTCAATGACTTGGGTTCGGTCGGCCAGTTGCTTGCTGTCCGCAAGCTCACGCCTATGGTGGTGGTTAGGGCGTGAGGACCGTTGCCTCACGCGATCGGCCGCCTCCTAGCATTACTGCTTTACAAAAGGAGGCGACCACCTACCACTCCTTCTCGCTCCGGACCATGGCCTGTTCCAAGGCCCGTCGTGAGAGATCGCCACCGCTAATCGCCCCCACGGTGCAGGAACCTCCCGAACTTACCAGGTCCGGGGAGGACCTGCATCATGCGGAAGGTAAGGACGCCGTGAGGTCTTTCCAGCCAGCCTCAAAGAGGGGACTTACCGCCATAATTGTGGAGTGCCCATTCGCAATGGGGTCACAAAAATGCCAACACCAAGTAAAAAATATCTTGTCAAAAACATAAAACCTTATTCTTCCTAAATAAAATATTTAAATCCCTGACATCAGCAAAAATAAAGGACATTAAGATTAAAAAGAAGAATATTTATGTCATTAGAGATGTCAATAAAGCAAAATTTTCTTATGTGTGATCCTATGTAATTTATAAATAAACTTGAAACGACGAAAATCTTGTGTACTACAGTTTTTTTTTGGACCATGACTTGACTTCTTGCAATATTTGGTTAGTCTTTTTTAATTGCATTATTAGTTGATGAGTCTCTTATCAATGTTCTGAGTAGCTTGAAGATGACCACAGGTTGGCATGTACTTACAACAGCTCCTAAGCATCATATTGCTAATCACTCGGGGACCTACTAATCCCCCGGCTGACAAACAAAAAACAAACCACTCGATGACCTGCCTGTAGACTGCAATGGCTCATGAACTTATTTAGGTTATAAAGAAGGCTTTTACGAGATCTGTTCATTGTTATATGGTATAGTTATATGTATTTCTTGCCATCATCCAACCAGTAGGTATCTATATGAACTCGTTCATGATGGCATGATTGTGGTTTATTTATAACTGTTTAAAATGTGATTTATAGATTCCCGGTTAATGCTTTTGTTATTATTCTTAGTGGGTTTTAGTTGAATACAATAAAATACAGACAAGATAAAGATATACTTTAACACCAATGTAATTTAATATGCAAGTGGTTAACCCCATTCCAATGTCCGACTATAGACAGAAGAATATTATGTACCTACCGAGAAAGAAATTTTTACTACACATACAAAACTAAGTAAAGAAAATGATAAAGATGAATAGAATTCAAATATTTTTGCTTACAGAAGAGAAGAGAAGATTGTTGAAATGGGCAAAAATTCGAGAACCAAACTTAATAAAGATGGAGACACCAAGGTTCTTTTCAAAAAATCAAACCCAGCAACATTTTCACACTCAAGAACAATTTCAGGAGCATCTCAACTATACACAAAAAGCGGTATATTGCAAATTAAGAAGAATTTGGAAAATAATCAACATACGTATTATACGGATAGGGGGAAAGTGAAAAGAGATTTGAGCGTAGAAACCGACGTTTGTATTCTGCGGAGGTATTACAGAAAAAAGAAGAATAGCTTGCTCGGAACTACATCGGGAAAGTCTAGGTACTCCACTCTAATTGACACTGAATGTGAAACCATAGAAGAGTATCCAGACACAAGCGCTTGCGGCGATAACGACACAGAAAAAAGTAGTCCACCTCTTGATATAGCTTCACTCATGATAGATAATTTAAAAGATCTACTGAACCAATGGATACAAAAACATTTAATACAGAATAAGGACACCAAACAAAAAATAGATACGGTACTAGATTCTTTGATTAAGAAGTTAGACACGAGGAATAATCTTCCGTCGTCTTCGGGTTCGACTTACATTTTACACAAGGAGGCTGGCAAACAAGAAGTGAAAAACAAAAAAGTTGCTACCGCTTCCCTCACTTGTCAATATTGCAAACACAAATCTCATTATGTGAATGTTGGATCTTCAGCAGCTGAAAGTGGTGTTAGTCAAAAAAGATCTTCAGAACTCGCCGCACCCTTCCATTACAAAGATTTAAGAATCATCTCGACTTTGAGCATACCCAGAAGTTTCCACAGAAGGGGATTGGAAGAAAATAATGAGCAAAACAGTTCATGGTACAGGATGAACAAAATCAAACACAAAAATGTAATTCTTTCCATTGACAGATCAAATAAATTAATAGATACGTCAAGTTTTGATTTAGTAGCAATTTCAACCAAATCTCTTACAAAGAGGTCCATAAATAATGACACAGTCAGCAAAAAGAAAAAGCGACATATTGTGTTTTTTCCGAAGCCATTTTATAAAAGTGCAACAGAAACTTCTAGTACGACAAATCACAGAAACTTACAAATTGGTGATATTGATATTGATAAAGACCGATTAGAAGCCGTGCCGAGCCTTTTGAAAAGCCTCTACGGCAACGATGCCAATATTCCTGAAAAGAGTATTCAACATAGTGCCAAAAATAATAATTATACAATGACTGAAAATAACTCTAATACCAATCAAGTAACAACAAGCAACGCTGAAGCATCTACTGAAGTAATAAAAGATATTGACATCAAGCAAAGAAAAATAGAGAAATGCTTACCAGAAGAAAACAATGGCAAACCTATTGTTGTAAATAATTTTATGGATCGTACAAATCCCAAGCTGTCCAACTTAGATCTTCCGAAAAATTCAAGAATTAAAATTAAGAATAACCATAAGAAGACCTCCAAAAGGGGTAAGATAAATAAATTCAGGAAACGTCTAGCATTTCAAAGCATACACAACAATCAATTTACACTTCTCTACAAGAAAGCTAATAGTCAAAAATCTCATGGAGAAGACTTTTTAAAACATTGCCAAAATATAATGCAGTATTTTGAAGAATATAAAAACAAAAACATTAAATTAGATGTACAAATAAATTTTTATCCAAAGTCTGAATGTAAAACAAAAGATGTGTGCACAGATGTTAGCAACCAGACATTAGGTGTTTATGATATAAAGTTTAATCCCACTTTACTCTACAATATGCAATCAACTAAAGTAGACGCAGCTGTCAACATGGACGAAGAACCAATCAATTACAAAACTAAAACCGAAAACTGTTCAAGTGAATTTTGTCCTGAAATAATTCCACTACTTGATAGCACGGTCTGTCAAGCTAAATTTATTTTTAATGTGAACTCGAAAGAAAAAGAAGTAATGTCTCAGCGTAACAGTTTGATTGAACGAAGCACCTTAACGAGTGAATTAGAAATAGTACAAGAAATCAGTGAGCTTCGGGCGGTAATTAGAGATTTAGCTGCAGCTGCGGAAAGATTTGTGAGTGAACAACTGAAGAGAGAGTCTAATAAATCAAATGCCGAAACTACCATATCGCGGAACCCAAGCAACTATACATCCAGTTCAAAAGTTGAAGCAGTTATCAACCTTAGAAATCCGTCCAAGGCTATACAATATTCAAAGGAATTAGTTGAAAAACAAAAGCTTTTATCCGGATTGAAGATAACTAAGGAGCCTAAAAAAAGGGAAATGTTTGATTTTTACAATAGACTCGCAAAGAAGAGTACGTCATATCGCATTATTGATAGTGAGTCTATTCTACGAGTCACTGACATGACGTCAAAAGCTAACGAGTTGAACGAGCTGTCCCACAACAGAGAGCGTCCAGACTTTAGAAGCAGCAGAGTGACCAGACTCACCGATGAAGCAGTAAGTCACTCATTACAGAAATCTAAGTCACTATTTGAAATAATTTCCGAGCAGGCTAAAAAAAGAAAAATGACTGCTTTGTTTCATGATCAAAAGAATCCTCAATGTCGCGTATGTAGCATTCACCGTAATCTGACGCCGACTACTTGCAGCGACAAAAGCTGTAGACAGCTCAGGAAATTGTTTGCTAGGACAAAAAAGAAAACAGAAGGCGACCACGAAGGACCTAAATTACCACCATGTATTTGCGGATCAGATACGAATTATACATCGCTGCAATTCGTATCTCTGCCAATGTTAAATCCAGATCCAGAGCCAATGGGTACCCCTAGAGATAATTACTCTTCAACTGCCTGTCCTCCTGATGAAAAAGAAGAGAAAATATGCATGCGTGATTTAGGTGAAGATGAGGAAGCTGCTTTAGTTTGCTCATCTTCAACGAAATCATGTCTCAGCGCAGATGAGGACCCAGTGGAGATGCGATTGCAGAAATGCTACAAAGAACGAAGAGGAATGGGTTTTGGGGAGGGTTGTGTATACTGTGTGTTATTGTGGATCCCTATCTTATTATTAGGCTGCCTGTTTTACGCTTATGTTTTGAGAGATACACTTAAAAATACTGAACACATAATGGACCCGGAGCTGGTAATTGACACACGACCGCATCCAGAAATCCAACCCTTAATCAAACGAAACCAATCTTCAATTCTCGCTTTGAAACTCTCCGACTTAGGATTCTAGCACATAGTCGTTTTGAAATAACTTAATATTTTGTGAGTCATAAATAAATAACATAACTAGCTATCTATTTGTTTCTCTTCTAGTTGTTCTAGTTATTTAGAGTTACTCTATGGAATACGGAATGAGTTATTGCATCACATCATTTGTTTTTTTTTCAACGAGTACCTTATTGCGTGTTTGTTTCAGATAACCAGGAGTAAATTTAAATCAAAATGGAATCAAACAAAGAATTAATGTTGAAAAAAGAGAAAATACCAAAATCACCAAGAACATACCCAAAAAGAATGCCTACGTATGTAGTTGCCTATACTGTTCAAGAAACTCTTGATGATCCACAGAAACTTCAAATAATTACTAACAAGCGAAGTACTGAAAATAGTACGCCCAGTATCTCACCTACCGAATCTAATAATTCAGCTAAAACTTTCATTATAACTCCTACTGAAAAACTTTCTACCGTACTTAACATAGCAACTTTAAGTGAAGTCAAAATTGATATTTTAGATGACAACCAATGTGGAGATGTGGTAGAAAAGAAACTTCCACAGATAAGCAGCAACGTTGCAATTGATAATAATTGGACCATAGATAAACAGCCTGAAATAATATGTAATGCACCAAAACACATTAAAAGACATAAAGACAGCAACAGTTGTACCAGTAAGAAACCTAGAAAAAGTAAAAGGGTGAACATACACTTTAAATATAAGAAACCAAAAAATTGTATCACTAGAACACTGGAAAAGTATTATGAAAAAACAAAATCGAATACGCCTAACGCTGAACAAATTCAGAATCAAATATATAGTAATGTATTATCACAAGTTGTTTCGAGATCACAAGTCTTAAAAAAAGTTTTACTTGCCGATTCCGATCGAACTTCATCACCTGACGGTGTTAGCATCTTTGAAAATGATAACGATTCTATGAATTCTTCGCCGTCAACTACAAAAAAATCTTTTATAAGTTATACAAGCCAGAAAACATTAGTACGCATGAACTCTTCATCATCACGAAATGAGGACTTTAACAACATGAAAAATACAAGTTCCATCATTCAACTGACTTCAAACAAACAGTCTCCTTATAAATCAGATATTATTAGCGTATCCCTGGCCGTAGCATATAATGCTTCAAAAACAGACACAAACCAGACTGGTTTTAGCAGTAATGAGACATTAATACATAGAGAAAATTTAACCAGCTCTGAAACATTTTTACAAAGTAATACTACTGAACTTACGTCGAAACCGCCATCTAGTGATGAACCCAACTATAAAATAGATTACGATAATTTGACTATAATTCCAATGAGTTTGAAAGATAAAGTTCAAAGCAATGAAGCTCCAGAAGTGAAGTCTGGTATGGAAGTGCGCAGTGACGAGGATACTTTTGTGATCGCTAAAACAAGCTCTGATTTTAACAAATCAAGTATACGTTCTGATTGCACATTAACATTCAACTCAGATACAACGTTCCCCGCTGAAAACGCACAATCCAGTATTCCAAGCAACGAAGAGTTCACAGACAATATTTCTAATAAAACTACGCTTTTAGACAAGGTTAAATTTCTCGGATTTTATCCAACAAAAACACCGTCTGTTGGTTCTAGTGCAAACTTGGGTAGTGATTTGAATGATGTATTGACAGCTGATAGTAATAATATAACAAATATCTTTCCAATAACTTCGAAAAATATAACTGATAGTCCACCTACGGATACAAAAAGAGTATCTGTATTAAGGAAGCCTCTTGACTTAAATAATATGACTTACCTTCAAAATAATATAAGCTTACCAAATGACGTCGCTATTAGAGCGAAACTTAAAGAAGTAGAGGAAGCAAGAAGAACGTGCCCCGATAGCGTCAGAAATGAATATCCTGCAGATTTAGCCGAGATGTGGGATCGATTGACTTTAGTTTTAGATTTTGCCGTAAAAAGATTGGAAGATACTTTGGCTGACAAGATAACAAAAGAAATAAGAGAATCACTAGCTATCTTCAATCAGCCTGAAAGTAAAATACCGACGGTAGCAATCCAAAGAGTGAAGACCACAGTAGCACCGGTAAGTTGTGATCGACCAATCCCAACAATGTTACATAAAGAAATATTTGCAATGGAAGATCACTTCAAACGGGATATGGATATGTGCGTGCAATGTGACTTGGTGCAGAAACAAGTCATAGATCAGCTCATGCTTAAACTTTCTGCAGAAGTGACGAAGCCTATACCATCTGTAGACCCTTTAAAGATATTGCAGCCGCCTGAACTTTTGAAAGATCATCTTGAGGTCTTGAAACCGCCAGTGGCACTTGCAAAGGAGAGTGGATCTTCGGAGGCGGATAAAGTCGATACAGTGACAGTATCCACGGCTACTACTGCGCTTTCTAACAGAAGTAATTTAAATCGATTCGAGCGACTATTTGCATTTCCTTTTGAATTTATAAGGGAAAATGTATTTGTAATTTCAAGTGTTCAAATTTTTTTCATTGTTATGTTCTTTCTTTATGGTTTTGTGGCTATAATAATGAATCCTTAGTCATTTCGGTGTGGGATTTTGGAGTTTTATTTCTTAGCTGGCTTGATTTTATTTTGGTTGGGTCAATCATCAAATAACTTCTCCCGCTTTAGATGGAGCGAGAGGGAATATCAGAATATCAGACTGATTAAAAACTACCAAAGTTTCTCGGTAACTCTTATGAACCTGTGTTGTCCTGGGTTCTAGCTACTATTGGTTTGATGAAGAATGATTTTTGTAGGGTAGCTGGCACCACTTTAGCAGTGCCACTACAATTAGTCTGACTAATGAAATATAACTTTGTAATAGTCACCATAATAACATATTTAAAATTCAGACATGTAAAATTAAGTAAAGTTTATTTACTTCTTGTGGAGCTTTAAAGCGTCTGACAGAAGTTTTGGTCCATGGAAAGTGTCTGACACTTATGATACTACTTTAAAATAATATTCTACGAAACATTTATAAAAATCACCCTAATTAAGTTAAGTAACTCGTTATTTCTAGTTCCCTTTCTCACCTGGTACCTGCTCAGGCACCACAAGGAGGAGCTCCACAAGCAGACAGATATTCAAAGCACATGAGACGCTTCTGAGAACCTAAGGTTTCATCCATGTGAAAATAAGTTATGTCTGACAGCTCTGGGATCTTAGTATATTATATTAATTCAATCACCTTAGAGGGTGGATTTTGCAAAATCCTCTCTTAGTGCTCGCCTACGTCATAAAAGGAAACCTGCTGCAAAATTTCACCCTCCTAGTCCCAGTAGTTTCAGCTGTGCGTTGATATGTCAGTCATTCAGTTTCTCCTATTATATATATAGATTTAATAATAATTTATTCTATAAATTGTTGTATTTGACAATTCTATTTAAATATTATTATATTACCTGCCGAAGTGTGAGTGTGTGTGTTGTGTGTGAGTTGATATGTCAGTCAGTCAGTTTCTCCTTTTATATATATAGATTATTTATTATCTCCGTCGTGTGTGATAGTGCATTGAATTAATTATATGGTGGGCAATATTGTATTCTAAGATAAAATATTATAGTATCTTAGCCGTGTGCGGCGCCCCTTAGTGAACTTCACTGCGGTTGACGTAACCTACGACAAACTTATTATTTGCGGTTGGTACAGTAATCGGGTCTAGGGATCGAACCGCAAAATTAAGTTTGTTTTTTATTGTATATACTTTTCCGGGATAAAAAGTACCCAGTGTGGTGCCCAGGATATTAAATTATAATTATACCAAGTTTCATATCACCGGTTGTTTTTGCGTGATGCCTGAACAAACAGACAGACAGAGACAAAAAATTTTTAATCTCATTTTTGGGTTCGGTGTCGGTCTAGTAACACCCCCTGCCTTTTTTTTTTGATATTTTTCATGTACAGAATTTTCACTTCTACAAATTTATTATAAGTATACATAATAAATAATAATTTATCTCAATCTTGTAATTTCAAACTTACTTTGATCTTGACTTAATTATAACAGAGAAAGTCGGTGTATCTATGTTTGTTACTCTTCACACTGAAACGGCTGAACGGATTTAGATGTGGCATACGGGTAGATCATGTCCTGGAATAGCACCTAGGAGATTCCCTCTTCCAACTATCGAACAAAAATATTGTAGGTATCTCCCACCTACCAATTTTGAGCAACTGATGATAACTTTACACCTTTATACGAAAAGACTATTTTTTAGTAAGTATTTGACGATGACTTTCTTGAAGAAAGTTATCAATTTCCATTGGTGAAAGCCGTATCTAAAATATGAAAACCCATTTCTGTTACACCCTGTATAATAATACTAGCTTCGACCAGCGGCTTCGTCCTAGTGAAAATAGGTTTCTTCATACAAACTTTGGACCCCCGTTTCATTCCCTTAGGGGGTGAATTTTGAAAAATCCTTTCTTAGTGCTCGCCTACATCGTAAAAGGAAGCCTTGTGCAAAATTTCAAACTCCTAGCCCTAGTAGTTTCGGCTGTTCGTTGATATGACAGTCAGTTTCTCCTTTTATATATACTAGCTTCTGCACGCGGCTTCACTCGCGTGAATGTAGATTTCTCCATACAAACTTTGGACCCCCGCTTCATCCCCTTAAGGAGTGAATTTTGGAAATTCCTTTCTTAGTGCTCGCCTACGTCATAAAAGGAAACTTTGTGCAAATTTGCAGTCCAGTCTAATCCCAGTAGTTTCGGCTGTACGTTGATATGTCAGTCAGTCAGTTTCCCCTTTTATATATATATAGATTGACTACGCTTTGCAATTCCTCCTTTCTCATCACAGGATATGAAGATAAATAAATACACGATATAATAATTCAAATAAATAACTTTTTTTTATTTAAAGCTCATTGGAATCTCTTGACAGATAGAAAATTATTAAAATTTAAAACTAACTTTTATGAAACAAAAAATAGAATTCTGTTAACTGAAGGTACCGCTACACAACAATCATTGTGCCACGCAGTCAATCTATCACCACTATATCAGCCTTGATGGCAACAATATTCCTTTCAGTGGTGATAAATCAATCTCAATACAAATGTGATCTTGTCATTCTCGAGAACTAGGACAGAAATGTAACATCTTGTATGGAGTCGGAAGTACCGTACCATAGGTATATACGTATGGTACGGTACTTCCGGCAGATTGTATGAAAGAGCAAGTTGCTAGAATAGTGAATAATCCTGACGTTAAGAAATACATAACTGTTACAACATTCTTATTTGAAAACAATAAATATGTAGTTCAATTTTAGTACATAATAAAAACGGATTATCATTTTCAACGGAATTTTAACACTATGTGTCTTGTTGTGCTTGAAATAAGATTAACAATTCCTACTGAGCATTATTTTTCATAATTAGGTACGTTTATCTACAGATTTAACAAACGACGAGATGAAAACAGTGCAAGGTTCTATTAAAAATACGAAATTTTGTCAAAAATAAGTAAATTAACATCTTATCTGTAATACTTATGGGTATTCTGCCACCACAAATGGCACCACATTTGATGCATAGCCATTTAAAACATTACTAAATGGATAACAGAAAAAGGATCATGTTTTAAATTATTTTAGTGTTATTGGATAATTACAATATCAGGTGTGAGCGGTCCTTTGTATTGTCAGTGTCAGTGTTTACAGAAGCGCCACTAAATAATTGTTTGAAAAAATCATGAAAACAACAAATATATTAAAAAAATTGTTTCCAAATACATAAAGAGTCTGAAATTGATTGTAAAGTTCCGTTGAGTAACACCAATGAGACGAGTATCTAATTCACATTAAGTGATAGTTGACGGTACGTAAACGCAGCGCTTGCCTGGAAACATCGAAAATGACGTCGTGATCACGCAGCGTTTGCGTAGCGTTAACGCCACGTGAGATGATGACGGTATATTTATTGATATTGTATTTCTTTCAAGTCGTATTGCTTATTGTCCTTGCGCCAACACTAAGTGTCCGGATCTATCCACGGTGAAGACTGGACGGACTCGACGGCTCCTGAATAAAAAAAAATATTTTAGATAAACTAAATCAACGATTACAGAACTGGATGGATACAAATTTATCAGTGTATGAGTTTGAGTCATCGTGGTGGAAGAATTAGTCAGCTAGACTCTGCATTACCGAGTGCTAGCTATCCAGGGTGCGCTGGGCGTTTAGATCCCTGTACGATATTTTTTACGCTCGTGGAGGCTCCTTTGAAATTGCCAAATACTGGTCAGATAAAATTTAGTTTAAGTACATTGACACGAACAGAAGAAGAAGTGTATCAGAGCATGGAAAACAATTTTTTACACCGCTCAAGTAAATGCCTCTACTCTGGCGAGAGCGTATAGCGCTTATCCACCATAAGGAACCATTGAAAATTGGTCCTTCAATCCCCGTTTAAACACATGAGCTTTTTTATGGCCCCTTATATTCCAAGATCCAAGCTGGATATTTAAGTATGAAGTCAACATCGCTATGAAGATGTGTTTCAGTATAAGACAAATTCATACTGAAATTCTAACATTTAGAACCCACTCCTAAGTTCTTTCTTTGCCTTGCGTTCCAGGACCCACCGTGGCCCCAGTAGACTTTGGCCCTGCTGGCCCCTACGGTTTTGCTAACATCTCTTTGAGGCGCGCGTAGAATACTACATGCCATAGACGGCTCGACCCATTGCTCGTCGCAAGCCCACGCCTACGATGGCTGGGAATCGGGGATGTGCAGCGGACTCTTTTATTTTAGCTGCACGCGCACACATTCCTCGCTCGCATACCATTGGTGTTTTTTTTCTTGCACGCCACCTCACTACCTCTCACATATTTGTTGAAAAAGTGCTTTTATACCGGCGAAAAGCTGATTTATATTTAGTTAGCATACCTTAGTTTAGCGTTCTTTCTTCTGTTTCCGTCTGCTATGGCCACAGCTTGAGCTACAACGGGACCTTCGTCTGTCACCTCCTGGTTTAATCAAAATTAAATTATGAATAAAGACAAATGCCTAATGGCACATGGTCGATATTTCTTTCATTTGATTTATTCATAAACAATTTGCATTGTGTTGAATCCAGGCATATACATGCATGCAATTAACATACAAAAAAAAAGAAATCCAAGAACTACCTATTGGTATGGTATTCAGATATACACGCCTATTTTTTAATTAGTACAAAAAAATGGGGCTCTATCCGTATCTCTTAATGATCATATTATTTGTGTAGTCAAAAGTAAAAAAAACGAAATCCCAAAATTGTCCATGAAAATTTGTCATAATTGGTAAATTCATAATTGAATCAATCATTCATAACAATTGCTACTAGAAAATACTGCGTGCAGTGTTTTTCATAATAAATAGCCTGTACAACATTTCCATAAATTTAGTGACATTTTAGGATATAAACAAACGCTAATAACTTTGCTGTTTATGAATATTATTTATTGAGACTTACTTAAATAATAACAAAACCTTTTCTAATAAGCCCTTTAAGTATTTGTACTAATTTAAAATTAGTGGTGTATAGTGTCAAAAAGTTTTAAATATAATGACAAACAAAATATAAAATGTAGGAAAATGATTCTAAATGATAAATTGTTAATAGATTTATAAACGAAAAAAAAACTTTCAGTGAACGTTCAAAACGTTTAAGAACTCTTTCATTGTGCGTACAGCTAAGGAGTGGAACTCTCTGATGGAATGTGTTTCTTGATAGCTACAACGTATACAGTCTACCCAGGTGGATTTTGACCAAACCGATTCCGTGTTGGAGTGAAATCAAAGCCGTGACAGAGTAATAAACAATCACACATACATACAAACCTATAATAAATCTGTAAATGTTTTTAGTTGTTTGCTTAGGTACGAAATTGATGTAGATAACTTTTATAAATCAAAATTGTGTGTAGCTTGATAAAATATATTAATTAGGCTTTGTTTCATCGCAATCGAATTAACTATATCGAAGGATATACCAAATTCCCATTGACCGCCCATTGTACAATTATTTTTTATATTATGCTTGTCCTGAATTTTTGTTTATGTGGTGTACAAAAAAGAATATAATAAATAATAATAAATAAATTCATTGACCGTTAGGCGATACAAAGTTCGCTGGTTCAGCTAGTCTTATATCTCTATATTTACCTCAGCAGGTGATTCTGTAGTAGTGATGACTCCAGGAGCTGCCTGCACTTTTGGCACGGGGTAGGGGGCGCCGTACTGAGGCTGCACTCGTGGTTGAGTCCTTAAAACAAAACAAAACGCTTTTTATAGACGTACATTCAGGGGTCAAAAGTGCAGTTCCACCTTAGCATAGTCAGCCTTTTAATGGTCCCACTGCTGGGAGTCAGGCCTCCTCTCTAGGAGAGGGAATGGGCCGTAATCCACCACGCAGGCCCAGTGCGGGTTGGTGAATTCGAATTTTTTGATCAGAGCAGTTCCACCTTATCAATGCTAAAATGTCTAAAATTTCTTTGTAGAAGAGGGTCAATGGTTCATGACTGATTTCATTGGTAGCACAGAATCTAAAGTATTGAATAAAGTAGTTGTGGACTTGTGAACTTATGCAACAAAGAAATTTTAGACTTTTATAATTATTATTTTTTAGGGTGCAACTGCACTTTTGGTCCCTGACTGTACCTACTTAGCCATTGTCTTATATTCCTAAGTATGAGTCTACTTTTCTATTGTCTTCCTGTAATCGTAATGATTATCATTACACACATGGTACATAGTTGACCATGTTTTTTTATTTTATTTTTATAAACTAGTGCTTGACTGCGATCCCACCTGATGGTAAGCAGTGATGCAAACGTTGATGGTGTTAGCACTAGTTTATTAAGAGCTTTTTCACTTTAGCCTTGAAGGCATATAAATTATAATCGGACAGGAAGACCATTGCAGGCAAATCGTTGCTTCCAGTCCTTCGATCTTACATCGAAGGACTGGAACAATTTGCCTGCTGCGATCCTTCGATGCATGCGGTATAAACGACGAGGTGAAACGCTCAGTTCGGACCGTAGAGGTGTCAACAATGTAAGGGTGGACACTCGCTGTACGTCGGGTTGTCCGATAGTAAAAAGGTGATGGCGGAATTAAATCGTGTAATTCCAGCGTACACTCTCTAAAATGCATCCCATAAAATACCGAAAGGTTGGCTACCCTATGCCTGTGGTCCAGGCTTTATAGATTGGTCTGAACCAAATCTGGATCACCAACTAAATACCCTTCATGCCATTCACACACACACGACTACACTTCACAAATGTATATTTGGCAATATTAAAAAAGCATCAATAATATTTTTATTTTAAGTTTGTAGGTAACAATAATTTTAAATTATAATAATATTTTGTTAAAATAAATCTTATTTCAAATTTTGAAATCTAATATTCCTATTTAAATTTTTAGTGTAAATATATTATGAATCTAAATCAATTTTTAATGAAATTTTAGTGTTTCCACCGAATGTTTTGGAGATGACACTGATTCCTGTAATACAGGTGTGGACCTAGCACAAAAGTCAGGCCCTCACTTTATTTCTACATAATATATGTTTTATGCCAATAAATTAATCGTATAATCCATTCACTCATCATCAATTATCGGAGTAGGTAGATTGATTTTTGGTACTTGTATCATAAATGTACACAGAAAGAATAACGTGGATAAGCCATTTTTCCGGAAAGTAAATTCCGGGGTTTCCAGACTCAATTAAATATTGTTAATATTGGTAGTGATATTATTACTACTCAATACAAAATTTAAAGGAAGGTATCAAAACTAAATTAATTTATTATTTATCTGTTGAATAATAAAAACAATCGAATTCCGATCGAAGCATTTTTTTGTTAGCCTTTTTATGGCCACAACTTTTTATAAATTGTTGCACTTAAATTTCAATATTTACGCATACGCATTGTTTTGATAACCGGTTAGTGCCCATGATCTTTTGTTCTGATTGGTCGTTGGGTTGTGTCAAATTGTGACTGTGTTAAAAAAAAAATGAAGAATATAATATTGCTTTTTCTTTAAATAATCAAGCAATTCCAGAGGTCCATATTAATATATATGTTTCGGATCAATGACTCCAATTCAATTTACCTACTCCGATCACTGCTCATCATCAATCTTTTCACTTATTCTTGATTTGGGGTCTGCACAACATGACTTTTTCTTCTATACTTCTTTATAAGGATGTTTTACAAGGACATTGTAGTTTTTATCGCGTTCCAGGATCCCGGTTTTCCCTTTTAGAATCGAACCCATGGTCCCAGAAGGTTTTGCTGATATCTCTTTGAGGTGCGCGGGACTCAGGCTCGGTCCGAACTTATTGGACGGCTGGACGGCGAGCTACCAATCGCTCGTCGTCCGCAAGCCCACGACTATAGTAGCTGGAAATCGGGGCTGAGACATGAGGATATCCTTTCCCTCACGCGTGCGACCGCTTTCTTCGCTAGCATTACTGCTTCACAGAAGGAGGCAATCACTTGCCATTCCTCCTCTATCCGGACCATGCCCATGGGCCCGGAGCGAGAGGTCACTGCCACCGATCGCCGTCACGAATCAATTGCAGGAGTATGTTACCTCGAGATGACTTCTGACTTTCATGCGGGCGAAACCACTGGCAGAGACTAGTTAATTCACGTTACTTGATTCGCGCAGCAAAAGCATTTAACAATTTAGTCAAAGAACACACTTCAGTTTATCTCTTTACAAGCAGTTTAGCATCCATAAACATTTTTATGTCTAAAAGCATTGTTTTGTAATTGCATTACATTATTGTCTTCTATATTATCTTCCTACCAAATTTTGTATATCTCAATTACTTCTTTTTTACTGTAACTTTCAACAATACTTTCATATTATATGTGGAGGGTTGTAATAGCTCATCGTGATCTACTTTATCGTCATATATTTTGTATTGTTAGCTGTAAGCCACTCATCTATATATATAAAAGGGGAAACTGACTGACTGACATATCAACGCACAGCCGAAACTACTGGGATTAGGAGCGTGAAATTTTGCACAAGGTTTCCTTTCATAACGTAGGTAAGCACTAAGAAAGGATTTTCCAAAATTCACTTCCTATGGGAATGAAGCGAGGGTCCAAAGTTTATATGGAGAAACCTACATTCACGCGAGTGAAGCCGCGGGCAGAAGCTAGTATAAAATAAAATAGTTCCATGCAAAACTTGCTACCCTAGTTAACTACAGACAATGTGCCAACATAACCAACATAAACGGTCTCATTATCTATGGGCAGGACGTAATACATTAAAATACATCAATATGCACCGTCAAATAGGGCAATGTCTCTATTGTGTCGAGAAAATTTACATTTGATGCGGCTAAGTACGTGATCGTGATGTAAGATGATGCGTAGATCTGCGATTTAAACGGGCAATTTTTATTTTTACAAGCTTGCAATGTTTTTATGTATGTTTTATTAGTTCAAATCTTGCAAGTGGTTTTTAATAATAATAATAATTTTATTTTGGGTGGCGTAGACCCATAGAAATCTTAACCTATAGGTTAGGTTAAGAACGTTATAACGTTCAAATTGTATTTAATTTACATTTTATTTGCCATGATAGGCCACACCTATACAACACTTAACCCACTTTGAAAGAGACGGTCGAAACGTTTGGCGATTGCGCTCAGAATGCTGTTGTTGCTACTTCGTATATGGGCCAGCAGGGAAGCTGCTTTTTTGCTCATGATGGATGGATATTTTTTTTAAATAGTTAACTGCTTGAGCAAATTTTTTTGCAGATGGATTACAATGCATTCTTAGCTATACTCCAATCGCAATAAGATTACACATTTGAAAAAACCTTCATATATAAATTCCGTAGATATAAGGATGGCTTTAAAATCAGAAAAGTGGTCACAATACCAACTTTTTACTGCAGCCACCGTTTGTCATGCCACCAATGCAATAAAAGTCAAAATCGGTTGAACTGACAGTAAAAAAAGTTTGTTTTAATGTCTAATCTTATTGCGAATGGAGTATAAGTGACGTCATTCTAAATCCAATATGGCGTACTGTTGAAGATGACAGACATTTTTTATGCACCCCATTATATCGGCATCAAATAAAATAAACTAAAAGGGTTTGTTGACAAGAATACGAAAAAATAAACTACGTGACAATAAATTCAATATGGCGGTCAATTTAAAAAATATAAAATATTTTTAACATTATCTTGTTGTATCTAAAGAAGTATTTCTCCTATAAAATAATCTGTGTTTTAATTCAACCCCTGATAAAACTGGTAAAATTGTAGCACCTAAAAAATTTTAACAAAATAATAATGCCTTTGAACAACTAAATGTTGAAAATGAAAACCACACAACTAAACATCAAGCATTAGTAAAAAGCTCTTCGAATTTTCTCATTTGAGCTTAACACTATTTAATACCTTAGAACCCAACTATATAAAATTGTCACAAATTATTACCAATTCAATACACACTCAACCTTCGATTTGCGACAAAACAAAACTACAAAACACGACACAGAAACTAAAACCTTGACGCCAATCGCATATCTGCACCAACTCTTATCCTCACATTAAAATTCTAAAGGAACTTTGTCTAACCTTGCTCCAAAGGCCGTTGCGACTGCTGTAGCCGTTCTACCTTCGTCTTGGCTTTCCTCCTCTTGATCTTGAGGTTCCTCGATATCATTGCCTTGCTGGTTCACATCCAAACCGCTCTGCAGAGCATTTGGGCCCTGGCTCTGGCTTGGCTGGTATTGATTCTGCTGCTGAAATTGGCCTTGGAATAATTGGGCCTGCTGGTATTGGATCTCTTGGCCTGGATAGTTGAGAAGCTGAGCTTGGATGTAGGCTGGTTGTTGGTACTGGTTTGGCACCAGCATTGGTTGCTGGTATAACTGAGGTTGAAAACTGTTCACGTTAGTTTCAACGTCCCGGCTTTCTTGGTCTGATTGAGGTTGGAATTGACTGGGTTGTTGTGGTTGGATTTGACTGGGTTGTTGTGGTTGAAATTGGGCTGGCTGTGGTTGGAACTGTGCTGGCTGAGGTTGGAACTGAGCTGGCTGGGGTTGAAACTGCGCTGGTTGTGGTTGGAATTCTGCTGGCTGGGGTTGAAACTGCGCAGGTTGTCGTTGGAACTGAACCGTCTGGGGTTGATACTGATCTGGCTGTTGGGGCTGAGGCTGAAATTGAACAGTCTGAGGTTGATACTGATCAGGCTGGGGTTGGAACTGAACAGTTTGTGGTTGGAAAGGAGATGGCTGCTGTGGTTGATACTGTCCTGGTAATTGGTTGGCGCCCTGAGCTTGTAACACTACAGGTTGAGCAGAAAATTGGGGGACTGGCTGTAACTGTTGTTGCGGGAAAGCATTAACAGTTTGGTATTGCGGCACTGGTTCAGCGTTTGGCTGTCCATAGAAACCCTGAGGCTGTACAGCTTGAGCAGCCTGTACTGCAACTGGTTCAGCTTGGAATTGGGGCTGTTGGTAAGCAGTAACAGGTTGAATTTGAGCTTGGGGTTGTTCAGCAACAAACAAAGCTGGGTTTTGGAACCCTTGCTCAACTTTCTGTTGCTGGAGCTGCTGTTGCGCTATAATCGAAGGAAGTGCTGCAAAGTGTGTCTGAGCATCGAACCCTGCCAGTTGTTTTTGAGACTGTACGGGTTGAAGATACAAAGGAGATCTGAGCTGTCCAAATTGCTGGAGGGGCACAAACTGGGGTTGTAACTGAAGCTGAGCCAAGGAACTGAAGAATAGTTCTCCAGGGAATTCTTGCAGTTTTTGTTTCGCTACTTCTACGGATACTTTAGCATCTTTCTTAGAAGACTCAAGAGTTTCGCCTTCATCCAGGTTCTGTTCTGTGGTTGCTTCGGTAGAAACTTCAGTGGTGGGGGCTTCAGTTGTGGTGGTGGTAGAAGTGGTTCTAGGAGCAAACTGAGCAGGAATTTGAGGTTTCGGCAGCCTGTTAGCAGCGTTGAATTCAGCATCTCTCTGTCTCTGTCTTTCAAATTCACGGTAGCGTTGTTGTTGTTCTTGGTACTGAAAATTAATAGAAAAGAATACATTAAACTTAACTAGTTTTATCGCTGACATCAATATGTGCCTGACTACCTTAAAAATTAATGATTTTTGTATAAAATTATTTCATGTCACTGCTTTCTATTATTTTAAACAATTATATTCTCAAGTTTTGCTTTTACATAATTATAATAAACTCATGCGCTTTTATATAGATTCATAAAAGCTTCTAAGATTTTTTTCTTGAAGAAGTTGATCATTAAATTAATAATGTGAAATCACATGATCAGTTTAATGAATATTCTGGTTATTACTATCTTATTAATACTCCAATTAGGAGTTAGGTTCCTTCAAATATTTGAAAATATGTGCTTAATCACCTGTGTTTGCTTCAATCCTTGGTCTAAGTTCTGGATGTCAGAGTTGAAGTTATTTCCAACGTTTTGCCTGCCATTAACTGGTGACCGGTTGAAGAAAGGCACCTCCTCTCTCTGAGGGGGCAGACCTTGGACTGACACGTCTTCTTCTTGCGGAGTACCGTATTCCACGTTCAGGTTGGGGTTGCGAGGATCCAGAGGTAATGATGTAGGTGGTAGGTATTGTGATGGTTGCTGAAAATAGGGTGATGTTGTAATCAATCAATAGAATCAAAATTAAAAATCAATATTAAAATAATCAAAATACTTGTAAGTATTATATTTCCCTCTCGTAGACAGCAGGCCTGAGTCCCAACAGTGGGAACATTGTAAGGCCCGTCTATGCTACTATGCTATTATATTTGGAAAAAAAATTGAGTCATGAATGCTTCACAAAATCCATGTTCAAGTTCAAAAATAATGTAATTCACAATGCACACTTATAAAACGTCAGAAGCTAGTGCATAGTTCTAATGGGTGGTTCTCAATGGAGAATAACCGGCAAGAAACTCCCTGTTAATGTTATAATATGGGAATATTGTCATTTTTTTAACAGATTAACCATGGAGTTTTTATCCAGTTCTTTTCCATAGGAAATGACTAATTGGAACCATGCTCTAGTTTCTGACGTGTGTGAAATAGAAACATTTTAAATTATAATATTTACCTGTTCCTGTCCTCTCTGTGGTAATACGAAAGCTGGTCCGTCAGGCCTCCATCCACTCGGTGCGTAAGGCGCCGGGGGCTCCGCCACTGCCCCGCTTACTAGCAACGATATCACAGCCAACAATTCCTGGGATGACAAAAAATTTTGGATCATTAGTGTCAGCCCCCCCTAGCCAAGTTACGATCGTTTCGTTTGCGTCGAACGCTTTGAGTAGGCCACGTCTCCGATTCCTTTGTTCTGACGTCATCTCAACGCTCAGTCACGTGGTCAGAAAAAAGGAATCGGAGGCGTGGCCTACTCGAGGCGTTCGACGCACACGAAACAATCGTAACTCGGCTAGTGGGGCAAAACTCCTCATGTTATCTCGTTACGTTAACTTCCTTTCTATCTTTGATTTAAATATAACCCACACTTTCATCTAATATACAATGTTTAAACGACAGATGGTTTTTTTACTTAAGAGGGTCGTTCCCGACTCGTCTATCGTCAACTGAGCATGGTTTAAAAGCTTGTTAGTTCATTCAACACAATCCAACGCAATGGTTGATGAAGTGGTAACGTGAAAAAGAGAGATAACACTTGAACACGCTCTGTTGTATATACCGAATGTCTCAAAAAAAATTGTGTTTCCAAAATATCAAGAGAAAGATGTGTATAACGTCATAATCACGTAAGGGCTATATGGTAATATAACTCGGTTTGGCCGCTCTAAAAAGGGACTGTGCAACCAACACTGAAATTGTTTTTGTCAAATTATATGAACAAAAATGTATGAAGTCGAAGGTTGGTCGCAGAGTCATCAATATGATAATTTCGGAGGTCTTTACTGTTTTACGCAAATTGATTTCAATAGAAGCCTAAATAATATCCACAAGATATTGTGTTTCCAAAATATCTAATGAAAAATGTGTAATAACGTCATAATAGCGTAAGACAGGTTGTATGAAAAACAGTGAAAATGTATGTCGAGTTGCATCCCCTTAAGTATGGATATATTCTAGCCTTAATAACTCCACACTTTTCATTTCCCTTATCAGAACCCTGCAGTAAGACCGTAACAACACCCTAAAATTATATTTAAGTCAAAATAAACCAAAATTAAGCTCCTACTTATAACTAATATTGACACAATCCGTAAAACATCCTAATTCCTAAATAAAGTCCCTCGGCCAAAATCTTCACAATATTATGTTACATTCAGTATTAAGTCTTGCAAAAGTGATTAAACTAGGGTTAATAACGGTTGCTATACACTATAGAGCTTGGAAGCTATTAGAAAAGTCATTGCTAACACATAATATTCATAACTAAACCATTTGGTAATAGACTCATTTTTAAAATCGGTTGAATGAAAAAGTAACTTAATTCAAAATGGGACCCAGAAAGAATTTTCCAAATCCGGTAAAAAAATAATTCATTAAACCTCAAGCGAACACAGGGCAGAGAATGCGTGTTCGCTCGCTCATTGTCTTTCTATTGTGTATCTAATTACAATGCTCGAAAGGTTAAGTAACTTTTGAAATCTGATGGAAGGGAAAACTGTCAAGTAATAGAAAAAGGATGCACAAATTGCAATGTGACGGCATCGCCATTAGGTTACGTGTCTATCTATATATATAAAATAAGAAACTGACTGACTGACATATCAACGCACAGCCGAAACTACTGTAGAAGGGTGAAATCTTGCACGAGGCGAGCACTAACAGAGGATTTTCCTAAGGGGAACAAACGGGAGACCAAAGTTAGTATGGAGAAGTCTGCTTCCACGCAGGCGAAGCCGCTGGCAGAAGCTAGTATAAGATACAGCGGGCTGTCCCCAAATGAAAATACTAGTTAGTTATCAATATTGGCGGGACCCCTGAGGGTCGGTGTGGGAAGTTGTTCGAAAGTGTTACCGTGGCCCTAGAAGGCAAAGGGCAACTGAAGGAACCCAGGTGGCTTTTAGTTAGTCTGATATTCCCTCTCGCTTCATCCAAAGAGAGAGGAGCCATTTGATGAATTCTCACGTGAAAAAAAGTAGTGACTAGTGAGTCGCTTCTGTAATCTATGGTATCAATGAACCCTTCGCCGCAACCCTTGGCCAGAGGATGCAAATTAAAATTGAAACAATAACGGGATATCATGGTAAGCTTGCTTTAATTTTGTGGGTAGTGGTAGCAATAGTGTTATTAATTTATTTGTTACTTGGCACACAAAATTAATATATCAAAAAAAAAATCGTTTAAAACCGATCAGAGTAATAATATATGTTCTAATCTTTCCACGTCTGTTGGTGTCCGGACGTAAAGAATAACACCATTCCATCTCTTCCTGTAAGTGTCGTAAGAGGCGACTAAGGGACATACCAGAGAATGGGCAGCAGCATCCTCTGTGCATTACAAAACCACACTGCGATCGCCAACCTGACTGCCATGCGTGGCGATTATGGCAACTCCCTCCTTTCACAAAAATTAAAACTAAAACAAGAAAATGGCCCCTAGTGCCCGGTAGCCCGTCTACCTTTGCCTCCGGTAGCGGTCAAGGCCACAGCGAGGTGGACCGATGACCTGGTAAGGGTTGCGGGAATCCGATGGATGCGAGACGCACAGAGCCGTTCATTGTGGCGCCACTTGGGGAAGGCCTATATTCAACAGTGGACGTCTTTCGGCTGAAATGATGATGATGATTTACACCTACACACTGTGTCTACATCTTTCACCCAACTCTTCTGTCGCAGATCTACTGGAAGAAATTTATTTTCAAAGCAGCATTTTTGGGCCCTTCTATCTGTATTCAATTGCTTTAATTTTTACATAATTTAGGTGTTTCTGCATTAGACACGTCACAATCGTGGTGGTAAGTTCCCTTTTTTGGAGGAGTGGTTAGAGAGACGCGTTTTCACTTTCTGCCAGGTCCGCACCGGACATGGATGTTTCGGGGGTACTTGTATCGGATCCGGTGGGAAGAAACGTCCGGTTGTTACCATTGTGCGGATCGTCCGAAGGACACGGTACAGCATACGGCAGAAATCTGAACTGAAATCGGTTTGCTGATATCTCCTTGAGGCGCGCTTGGAACACTGCGCGATCGGATCGGGATATTTATTCTTTGGTCCAGACGGTTACCGCCGGCCGGTCGGACGGCGAGCTACCCATTGCTCGCCGAACGTAAGTCCGCGCGGTTCTTAACGCGATCCACTTGACAACCTAAACTGAACTGTTAAAGGGTTTTTTTTGATTAAGTTAGGCTCACTTTTGACCACTATCTCACCTAATGGTAAACGATGATGTGGCCGATGATGGAACATACGAAGACGCCTAGAAGTAACTTATTCACTTTTGACTTAAAGACCCATAGGTAAGCATTTTTTGGCAGACAGTTGAACTTTTGCCTCGATGTAAGAGCCGAAATTGAGGGTAAATAATAGCGTTATCCCAAAAAGCTGTAGGTAGTTGGATGGAGCTATTCAACATTATTTTTAATATATGCGAAACCTGAATATAGATTGTTCAGAATCAGAACTGAATCAATTCCAATAATTTTTACACCATGTTACATTTTTTCTTAAAAAATATTTTTAAAAGTTCACAAGTCTGACACCACCGACACTATATACAAAACAGGTCATGGCAGGTCATTGTAGGCATTAGGCGTCAGCGCTCAGCTGGGTGCGGGAACAAAACAACCCCTTGGTCACCTGGATGGCCTGGTGACCATGTATTTGTGCGGACAACCAGGTAACATAACAAGCTTATAACTTTGTGATTTTGCATGATACAGTTATGAAATTTTGTACATAACTAATGTTGTATAGGGTGTAAAGCTCCATCCCTATTTCTCGCTCGCATGTCTTATATTGTAACACGGCATGGTAAGACCCCAGGGCAAGTCATTTGATATTACCCCCATAAAAAAAAATAAGGTGTTACGTACTTTAGTTAACACAGCATAATAACATAGGCTAATTAGCCTTTATAATGTTCCCAATGCTGGGACTGAGGCCTCCTCTCTAGAAGAGGGAATGGGCCGTAATCCACCACGCGGGCCCAGTACAGGTTGATGGATGTCACATGTCTTCGAATTTTTGGTTCTAGAACATGCCGGTTTCCTCACGATGTTTTCCTTCACCGTTTTGAGAGCAGTAGTGATGAAATAAATTACACCAAGTAAAGCGCCTAGCTGGGTTTGAACCCGCTACATATAAACACGTAAGTCTGGACCATTACAAATGGGCCACCACAGGTCTTTAGGTAACACTAGGTTGTAACACTGCTTATGTATTAACACTACGCGCGTACGGTGCTACATTACGTTATTATTGTTATTACTATACATGGCTTCATGTGATTACAACATACACAACAATAGGTTGACTGGCTTCTATGGTTTTTCGTATGGCGTAAGTTTTTGTCGAGTAAGAATGCCTGAATTTGAGAACATAACGCGTTGCTAAAAATGTAATTATATTCATTGGTAAGCACTTCACTTACGCCACGGGAATCGTTTACGGGAATCGTTTATCTTGGTATGGTCAAGGAGGGATGAAGCGAATGTTGCTAAAAGAGTTATGAATTTACATGTGGATGGATGGAGAGAGAAAGGGAGGCCAAAGAAAAGATGGATGGTTTGTGTAAGTCACGTCACTCATAGCCCCAGTAGGCTTCGACCATGCTGGGCCCCTACGGTTGCCGACATCTCCTTGAGGCGCACGTGGATAAGTACGTGCCACACTAAAGAGGTCAAGTTAGTTTTTTTGTATGTAGGAGGTAATCTCTGCAAGTACTGGTCCGATTGCAATTTATTTTTTTCACCAACAGAAAGCTGTTTTATTCCTAAGGGACATACGCTGTATTTTATGTACGCGGACGAAGCCGTGGGCAAAAGCTAGTAAATTATAATCTGATATTCAAACACGACAACCCTACAAAAGGAATTTTCAGCGAGATTTTTTTGACTGAAATTCTGTCACTGTTTTAATTATTTGCAAATTGATTCCTAGTCGATATTATGATGATGACTGGACAATATTATTATGTGGAATCATTGAGACAAGCGCGATATCGGTAAAACGGAGATAAGAATTTTATTGTAATATTGACTACCCCAAAGAAACTTGGCGAGAAGGCCTTTTAGATTACATTTGCTGCCGAATAGTGCAAAAACAATAGAATGTGTTACATTCGCATTCCAATGAAAATCAAAGTGACGTGTAGTCTGTATCAAAAATGAAATAATTTCAAAACTTTACACTGACTAAATACAACCAAACGAATAAATAAGAAAAAAAAATCCTACAAAATAAACCACCAAAAAAATATTAAAAATCCTTTTTCGAACACAATCACAAAACAAACACACACAAACAAAAAACAAACACTATTTAAAAGAAGAACGTGTGATCACCTTCATTTTCGTCGACTTTCGTTCTCAAGCGACGCATGCGCATCGCTTTTATAGACAATAGTGTTCTTACATTGGCATTCGATGCGTGCACTATATCGACCTTAGATCGCTAGGGTTGCCAGTTTGGCAGGATGCAAGGTCTTCAAGGCATCAGGGCTTCTTTTTGAGGTGGAAAATTTTATAATTTCTTCTCGCGCTCCATTGTGGAGCGATAGGACGTGTCAGACTTTCCAAAATTTTCAAAAACATTTTAATGATTATTTTTTTCGCATAGGCTTACACTGGCACTATAAAACGTCAGAAGCCAGTGCACGGTTCCAATTGGTCGTTTCCTATGGAGAAGAACCAGCAAGAAACTCTACAGTTACTCTTTAAAAAAAAATGGCCAAGTGCGAGTCGGACTCGCACCCTGGGGGTACCGTACAAACTTACCTATGTAAATAGTTCAATTCTGGAATGGAGTCTCGGAAGATTTTTCCTGTAGCAAAAAAAAAAAGACGTAACAATATATTTACAGTTTTTAGATTTATTCCTACAATTGTGCTATAAGACCTTGCTTTATGCCAAATTTCAGGATTCTGGATTAACGGGAAGTACCCTATAAATTTTGATTTCCTCGAGTGTCGAATTGTACGTTTTTTGCCACATAAACCGAAGTATCTTTTTTTCTCGTTAACTTACAAATTTGTTTATTTTACAGATTCAAGAGTCCGCAGACTTGAGTATATTTCAACTCGATACCTCCACGCGTTTCCAAAATAGAGGGTCTTGACAGACAGACAGACGGACGGACAAGAAAGTGATCCTATAAGGGTTCCGTTTTTTCCTTTTGAGGTACGGAACCCGGTCCGCACAATGGTGACACCCGGGCGTTTCTTCCGCCTAAATCCGAAACAAAAACCTCCTGAACTGATGCCCGATGCGAAATCATCCAATGATTTTTTTTCGCTCTAAGGCGGGGTGGATAGTCATGTCAGACTGTTACTGACTAAAACCCACTCCTATGTTCCTTCTTTCCCTTGCGTTCCAGGACCCCGGGTTTTCCTTTCAAAAGCGAACCCATGGCCCCAGTAAGCTCCGGCTCTGATTGGCCCCTACCGTTTAGCTGACATCTCTTTGAGGCGTGCGTGGAAGCACTACACGCCGTCGACAACTCGGGCTCGGTCTGGACGTTGGCGTTTGCGTTACCGGGTGGCTGGAGCAAGCTACCCATTACTCGCTGTCCGCAAGCCACTCCCCAAAGAGACTAACCACCGCAAGCAGTTTTGCCCCTGACTGTACATTATTATTTTAGATGCTAAGTACCGTTTATCAGTAAGATCAGCTAATAGTTTCCGTGCGATGAGAATCTTATTGTTTAAATTATTTAATAAAAAATCTTATTCATTGTATACCTAATCAATGAAGAATGCATTTTGTCGAAGATTTTTTTTCTTCTTAGATTCTTGCATCCGATTTATTAATATCTATCGGAAATAAGATGGAGTGGCTGGCTTACTGGTTTTATTTTTTTAAATTATATAAACTGGTGCTTGAATCGTTGATGGTGAAACGCACTAGTTTATTAAGAGCCTATTCACTTAAGCCTTAAAGACACCTAGATTATAATTGGATGGGAAGACCGCAGCAGGCAAATTGACGAGGCCAAATGCTTTCTCCAGAACGTAGATGTGTCAAGAACATAAGGGTGGACACCCGCTGTACTGCGGATTGTCCGATGGTAGAAAGGTGATGACGGAATCAAGTCACGTAATTCCTGCACACACTTTTTAAAATACGTCCTCTAAAATACCGAAAGGCTGGCTACCCTACGCCTGGACTCCAGGCTTTGTAGATCGGTTTTTACCAAATCTGAATCACCAATTAGCTCGCGACGATGCAGTTGACGATGGAACGCGCATACCTAGAAGTAACCTATTCACTCTTAACTTATAGATCCCTGGTTGTAGCCATCAGGAAACACAGACCCCGACAGGGAATTCCACTCCTTAGCTGTATGCACAATGAATGTGTTACCAAAATGTTTTGTTCATAAAAATTTACATTGTGTTGAACATTACATCATACTAATATTACAAATGAAAGTTTTTTTTTAAATTGTTATAAACCAGTGCTTGACTACGACCCCACCTGATGGTAGGCTGGTAGGATGGTAGTGATGCAATCATTGACGGTGAGGCGCACTAGTTTATTAAGAGCCTATTCACTCTAGCCTTGAAAGCACCTAAATTATAGTTGGACGGGAAGACCGCAGCAGGCAAATTGTTCCAGTTTGATGAACGTGGTATAAACGACGAAGCAAAACGTTCAGTCCGGACCGTTGAAGTTTCAACAACGTAAGGGTGGATACTCGCCGTACGTCGGGTTGTCCGATGGTAGAAAGGAGATGGCGGAATCAAGTCATGCAATTCTCGCGCACACTCTCCAAAATGCAACCTGTAATTAGTTTGTGTGTGTGTGTGTGTGTGTGTGTAAATGTTTGTTACTTATTCACGCTCGGACGGCTGAACGGATTTCGATGAAACTTGGTAAGTACAGGGAGACCATGTCCTGGACCAGCACATAGGTTTTTTTTTTTATCCCGAGACTATGTTCCTTTGGGATGATTTTCTAGTTTTACTTGGGCGAAACTGCTGTCGGCAGGTAATATAATAATATTTAAATAGAATTGTCAAATACAGAAAAAAGTTATAGAATTAATTACAATTAAATCTATTTATATTAAAGGAGAAACTGACTGACTGACATATCAACGCACAGCCGAAGCTACTGGGACTAGAAACGTGAAATTTTGCTTTGCATTAATCTAATGTCAAATTAATATCGCTGGCAGAAGTTAGTATATCTATAAATTAATCTAATGTCAAATTAATATCAAATTATAATGTCCAAAGTGATGTCGAATGATTAACCGGTAGCAGCGTTTCTTTAAATAAATTAATCTGTCGTCTATTATAAAACTATACTTAGACGACAGATTAATATTAAAACAATATTAATCTGTCGTCTATTATAAAACTATACTAGTATAAATGTATATTGACTCTCAAAAAAAACAATAACTTCATTAACAACAAAAATTGCTCACGAAAATAACTAGAACTTTACGTTTTAGGTCCGAAAGCAAAAGTCTATTCAGTGACAACCCTAGGGTTTCATACATGGCACAAAATATGAATCACTCTTGGCCCTAAGAACTGCCAAGTCCTAAGTTACTTAAAATGTACTAATTAAAAGGTTCTGAGTCAGGTCATGGGAAGAGTGAATAGGTTACTTCTAGACAAGCGTGCATGGAGCACTTTTGTCTAGAAGTAAACTATTCACTCCCACACGCGTGCGCCATCGTCGATCACATCATGGATTACCTGCCTGGTGACCTGTAACACAGGTTTTTTTTTCCGAAAACCTGTAACAGGCACCAGTCTCTCACAAAGGTGGAATACGGCTGAGACATTGTCTTGTCAAAATTAACTTTAAGTTAGCTTTGTGACAAGAGAATAAATAGCAATTATTATTATTCCGTTTATTAAATTTATACATATATTGATTACATTATTAAATATTTCAAAAAAAAAAAAAAAACATTTAAAAATATAAAAAATAGTCGCCTACCGGCATCGGAAACAGGGTCCACGCTACCGGTAGTCAAGGCTCCTGAGAGCGGAATCTCTTAACAATGCGCGCCGTGTCCAGGAGTACTGCTTTCTGAATCAGGCCCTTGATCCAGCTGCCTAACGAGAGCCTCCTCAGATGTTGTTATTATTATTATTACCTTCGGCCCCCTAGCCAAGTTACGATCGTTTCGTTTGCGTTGAACGCCTCGAGTAAGCCACGCCTCCGATTCCTTTGTTCTGACGTCATCTCAACGCTTAGTCACGTGGTCAGAACAAAGGAATCGGAGGCGTAGCCTACTCGAGGCGTTCGACGCAAACAAAACGATTGTAACATGTCTAGGGGGGCTGGTTAGATAGTGATCAAACGCGGGTTAATCAATGATAACACACCAAATATCAATGATAACACACCAATAAAAAAAACACCAATAATTTTCAAAATATAGTTTTTTAAAGGTTCATGCGTATTCTAGAAATTCCCTCTTCTCTAAAGAAGAGGACATTTCTATATTTCATTCAAAACTTGTAGGAGTATAAATGTTTCTATTATTTATGCTTCCACGTTTAAGCTTCAGCACAGCAGCAGCAGTCTAGGACTGGAATCCTCAAAAAAGCTTATCTTGGTAACTGATTCATGTCCCTCATGATATGTGATTGAGGGTCCCTTTGGAGCGTACAGCCGATCCAGTTCCACTTGCGGCGTTTAATCTGTTGGTCGATCGAGGTTTTAGCGCAGCGTTTCCACAGATTTACTCGTACATTGGAGAATTTCTCGGGCCAGTAAATACCAAGAATACGTCGAAGTCAGCGGCTGATAACGACCTGGAGTTGATGTAAGATGTCCTTTGTGACCTTCCACGTCTCACACCCATACAGCAGTACAGTTTTGACGATGGACTGGAATATCTTAAGCTTAACTCTTCTGGTCAGTTTCCGCGATAGCCACTCGAGATGGAGTTATGCGAAGTTTGCTCTTGCCTTGGCGATCCTCTAAGCGATGTCCTCTTTGGTCCCTCCAGTCTCTGACACTACACTACCGAGGTAAGTGAATTTGCGTAATCTATATATATATATATAAATGAATCCCTATTTCCCTTGATCACGCCATCACGCGTGAACGGCTGGACCGATTTAACAATTTTTTTTTTTTCATGTGTTTGTCAGGAGAAGGATCTTATAAAAGAAAAAAATAAAAAATTTGTAGTGGGGTAGAGTAGGGTAGAGTAGGGTAGAGCAGAATAGAGTAGTCAGTTGACGGGAGCGAAGCCGCGTGGCTAAAGCTAGTAGATAATAATAGATAAATAAATAAATCTGTCTATCAAACACACATATATATGCAAGTCCTTTCTACTAAAAACTGTAGATGTACTTAAAATTTGTATTGAACATTCCTAAGATCCTGATCCAGAGCAGTGGTGGCCGAGTGGTAATGGCTCCGACTTACGGAGTTGTAGGTCGCGGGTTCAAACCCAGGCAGGCACATTACTTTATGTAATTTATTTCATCACTACTGCTCTCAAAACGGTGAAGGAAAACATCGTGAGGAAACCGGTGTGTCCTAAAACCAAAAATTCGAAGACATGTCACATCCACCAACCCGCACTGGGCACGCGTGGTGGATTACGGCCCAATCCCTCTCCTAGAGAGGAGGCCTGAGTCCCAACAGTGGGAACATGATAAGGCCGACTATGCTATGCTATACCTAAGATCATATTCCTACAAGGTACTTACTACACTGCGACATGTTTTGGCATTCCGCAAGCGTTATAAAAACCCTTAGCGATTGTGGACACGTTCCGTACGTCTGTTTGGAGTGTGTCGCGTTTTGACATAGTTTTTATACTTATGTAATATTGTTTCCAGTGTAATTACTGCAGTTTTTATGTGATGGAATTTATAAGGAATTTTATGAGTACGAATATTTTGTACTAAGTGCTGTGGGATATACAGCGTCTGTTGGCTCAATAAAATTGGCTTCACCCACGTTAAATACAAAAATTATACCACGGGACCGAAATTCCCGGATTACAAGTGTCCTATTTTTTTATTCAGTCTTCGTTGGTCGATACCAACCTTGGAGGAAGTCAGACTTGCGACCGACTTCTGAATATGGGATTCTAGTTCTCGGGTCAGGCAAAAACTGCTATAGGGTTTTAAAGGTCTGTGTCAGACTTTTACTGACTAAAACCCACTTGTGTTTCTTCAGTTGCCCTTTGCGTTCCAGATCCACGGTAACTCTTTCGAACAATCCCGCAGCTATAGCAGGCATCGGTCCTAGTACGCCCGTCCATTTACCTATAGATTGAAGGCCTAATAGACTTTTTTTTAAATGACTCCTCCTGGTCGATGGAAAGAGATGGAGTGGCAAAATTTTACTAACTAAACCCCACCTGTGTTTCTTCAGTCACCCAACTCCTTTAACAAAGCAGCCCTGCCCCTCTAGCCAAGTTACGACCGTTTCGTTTTGATTCTCTTGCGTCGAACGCCTCGAGTTTGCTACGCCTCCGAATCCTTGGCCACGTGACTGAGCGTTGAGATGACGTCAGAACAAAGGAATCGGAGGCGTGGCCTACTCGAGGCGTTCGATGCAAGAGAGTCGAAACGAAACGATTGTAACTTGGCTAGGGGGGCTGGTAGATTATGTCATAGCTATGAAAGCATAGACAAAATCATTTTAAAAGAACACAATATAATCTTCAACCATTTTAAAATCTTTATTCAAAAAGTTTTATTCAATTTTCTCCAACGATTCATCTTCTTCAACCGAAGAAGCAACGCTCATATCCTTCCTCTGTCGTATTTATTAAATTTTCATTTAATATTTGAGCTGGCTAAGAGAAATATTAAAATGTGCACTGGCCAGGTTCCAAGTGAATCCATTGTACTATTTGGCGGATGCCCTGCATTGTAAATATAATAAGGCTCGTTCACATGTCCGATACAGCCATTCTTTGATATGTTTGGCAAATGTTTGTACTGAAATATTGGTGTGATAGAGCAGTAGTGGCCGAGTGGTAACGGCCCCGACTTACGAGTTGTAGGTTACGTGTTCAAACCCAGCCAGACGCATTACTTTGTGTAATTTATTTCATCACTATTGCTCTCAAAACGGTGAAGGAAAACATCGCGAGGAAACCAAAAATTCGAAGACATGTGATATTCACCAACCCGCACCGGACCCGAATGGTGGATTACGGCCCATTTCCTCTCCTAGAGAGGAGGCCTGAGTCCTAACAGTGGGAACATTATAATTCTGACTATGCTATGCTATTGGTGTGATCGATTTAGTAGTTATTCTGGTGATAAATGTTACATTACATCTTTACATTGTTACATTACATCTTTACATTGTTACATTACATCTTTAAATTGTTACATTACATCTTTACATTGTTACATTACATCTTTACATTGTTACATTACATCTTTACATTGTTACATTACATCTTTACATTGTTACATTACATCTTTAGTCTCTGTTACTTGAGTGTCTGTGGCATCATAGGCCCTATTTAAGCGTACTTTTTTCAATATTGCGACATTAAAAAGAGTATAAGCATAGACTGATTTTTTTTTAATGTGGGAAATTATCTTCACTGCTACATAGTGGCCTGGCATTATGCTGAACTGTTCCTATTTGGCGCAGCCGTGAGATACACAATTTTGATGTAGTTTTAGTATTTAAGTTTCTTTATTATAATTGTTATCTCATTGTGTGTACCTGTGTGCCAAATAAACGTATTTTCTTTCTTTCTTTCTATTTAGTGACTCTCTCTCTAAGGTGGAGCATGAGAACGTGTAAGAATTTTACTGACTAAAGCCACACCTGAGTCCTTTAGTTGCCCTTTGCGCTCTAAGACCGCGGGTTTCCTTTCCAGAAATTCCTCGTTGCCCTTGCAGGTATCCCTGCGGTTTTGCCGACATATCTTTGAGGCTTGCGTGAAACACCACGACACGTCGACGACTTGGGCTTAGTCCTTACCGGACGGTCGGACGGAGAGCTACCCATTGCACATCGTTTGCAAACCCGCGCTTACGGGGGCTGTGGTAGCTCAGCACTGAGTTGGGACAATCACTGTCGCCATATCGCCATAAAATTCCGCTGGAAAGTATGCTATGTTCTAATCTACGACATGGTCTACCTCTGTTAAAAATTTCATCCAAACTAGTTCAGCCGTTGCGGCGTAATTGATTAAACTGTTGAATTGTTCATAAGAGTTGCCACAGCTCTGGAACGCAAAGAACAATTGAAGGAACACAGGCGTGTTTTAATCAGTAAAAGTCTGATACTCCCTATCGCTCTACCTCTAGTGGGAGAAATTATTTAATGACTTCCCACACAAAGGAAAAGGCGTCAATAATAGAAGTTACGCATCTCTTTCTTATCAATACAGTTCGAGAGTGACAACAAGCTGTCTTCTTCTGCAGGCTATCTATAGCTATATCTTCTAGGCTATATGACATTTGAGAAATACCCTAGAATGTAACTTGGAACGAAACTGAAAGAAAAAATAAAATAATAATTAATTACATAAAGTGTTTTAAAAAAATACATAGGTACATTTTTTTGGCGCGATAAATAATATGATGAAATATATTGAGAGTATTCTTATTGCGTATTTAAGTTTTCGTTTTGACAGATGTCAAAACGGGCCTTTTATTTTTTGACAACTTTACTTGCGTCAATCAGTCTACCTTCAGGAGCCCATTTTAAACCAAACCCACGACCACTTAATCCATATCAAGCCTATCTCAGATCTCAATGAATCAGCTGTACAGAATACCATTATTATTCAAGAAGCACCACTTGTATACATTTGGTAATGAAGTCCTACTTGAATATCAATGATCAAGTCATATGTTTAGATTGCGATGGTCAAGATTTTAAGGACAATTTGGAGGGAAATTCCATGTTGACCATGGATTTCTATAAGTTTACTAAACATAGGCAAATGAAGTAAAAAGGTACGTTTGGCGCAGTACTTGAGCTATTGACTGCGGCACTGCCTGTCGTGGTTTCGGTTCCCGCACGGTACAAATATTTGTTGTTTTTTTTTTTAATTGGTTGTCTTGGATATTGCAGGGTCTATTAGATTCAGCTTTCTTTTAATATATTCTTGCAATAACATTAATACAATACATGGCAAACATCCAGCCCATAAGCACAAAACGTTTTGGAAAAACATTAATTATGCATTCAGCTTAGGAATGGAATTGCCTGCTGGAGTCTGTGTTCCCTGATAATTACAACCTTTAAGCCGAGTGAATAAGTTACTTCTAGGCTAGCATACTCCATCGTCGACCACATCATCGCTTACCATCAAACGCGAATCTAGTTAAAAAATATACTACCGGCTGGAAAAAGCGTGAGCGGTCGGCCAGACTGGAAGACCGGTGCGGGGCGGGCGCGGCGCTGCGATCCCAAACATAAAAACTTCATTTGAGTGTCCTTAATGGGCACGCGGGCGCGGTAAGCGGTGCGAGTTGTTCAACGTGGGACGCGTGCGGGCATCTCACGCCATAGGTCGTTCATACAAGTGGCCACAGTGAGTGCGGCAACCATGTTTCTACACCCAAGCCGCTCCCTGCACCGCGCTGCCATTCTGACCAAGCAAATCGCGCGCGTTCTCCCACCCGCGCTGCTCCCGTGCTACCAATGTGGCTGAGCATTGAGAGACCCCTATAACCTGCATCATGTCTGTCGTAAACAACGACCAGAAGGCAGTAAACTAGATATTATAGTCAACCCAGATATTCCATATTAGAGCGGGAGAAATCATTAGATGATATCCCATTTAAAAATAAAACAGCATTCACAAATGAATCATTCACATGCATCGCATGCATCATTTAACTTACACCAAAAGACATGTTTTCGTCACTATCTCCGCAATCACGGTTTCGATTGAATGTCACACTAAAACGTGCGTGTCATATTATGTGACCTGTATCCTCGTACTTTAAGCAACCGTCAAGTGTGGCTTTGATCGGCATAATAATTATGGCAATTTTACCTCATTTTTAACCCTTTAACTGCTTGCTTCGGATTGGTCCGACGAGCGTTTTCGTGTCTATTCGCTAGGGTCGTGTGTTTGGACTCCATCTCGTTTAGTTCTTTAATCTCCATAGGTGACAGAAGAGCTGATTTGGTATTTGGTCGTGGATATACGACTCAGGTGGTATAAACGCGAGAGTGTTGGTCGGATATATCCGACGTAGGTGGTTGATAAAAGGTTAAACATTACATAGGTTGGGCTGTAGTTGAAGTCAAAGTCAAAGCGTCTATTTGAATTTGACCGGAGTCGTTGATAGTATAGATGAATAGTGACAGTGAAGCCTATGAACGTTGCGTCTTCCAGGGCGCGGTCGCCACTGCAGAATTATTCGGTCCCATCGACCATCTGTTCTTCGAGTAATGTACCCTGCCTACAGCCACTTCTGTCTGGCCTTTGCTCCACGTCTGTCTGGCCCTTTGCTTTTGTGATCCAATTTTCAAAATATATTTATACGATTCAGTTTGGACCTCTCATCGGATGAAGGCCTCCTCCATTCTGCACCACGTCTATCCATCCTTTGCATTTGTGATCCAATTTTCAAAATATATTCATACAATTCAATATGGACCCTGTACTTGCTTCGGCAGTACATATACTAATATGGACCCTTCAACGGGTGAAGACCTCCTCCAATTTGCTCCACGTCTGTCAATCTTTTACGTTTGTGATCCAATTTCCGCAGGTTTTTCTTATTATTTCGTCAACCAAATACCTGGAAATAACCTCAGTTTATTATTAGCCATGAAAATGAGACCGATTTCCTTAAATACGTGTCTCATAATCAAAATAAGGAATATGGATCGATTAGCATAGGACCTCGGGGACACGATGGGTGTTCATACTTGAAACCAAATACTTAGTAAAAATTTTCCTTAAACCAGTGCTTGACTGCCATCCCATCTGATGGTAAGCAGTGATGCAATTATTGACGGTGAGGCGCACTAGTTTATTAAGAGCTTATTCACTCTAGCCTTTTCGTATTTTGTAACGAAAGGCTTCTAATAAATTTTAATGCCTTCAAATATATGTAATATGGTGTCTTAAGAAGATGTAGATTTGAAGAGAAAAAAATTGAGTATTCCAAATTAAGGAAAAGGCGGCATCGTTCGAACCGTGTTGTTGTTACCGTGGCCCTGGAACGCAAAAGGGCAACTGAAGGAACTCATATGGGTTAGCCAGTAAAAGTCTGACAAGCCCTGTCGCACCACCCAGCATTATTTGATGATATACCACCTCAAAAAAAAAACCCAGCATCCAATATTGGTCACATTTCCGACCAACGTTGGCTATTGGCCCCAAAGTGTAGAACCGACTCAAGTCGAAGGTCGGAGTACGATACATAGATGCTATTTTTAGATCATAGGGGAATATGTGAAATGAATATTGAGGAACGATTTGACGCCATTTTCAGTCTTTTTTCACATAAAACTTCAGTATACAAAAATGTTTACACGTATCTATTTGCAAATTAAAATGTAAGGATGATAATAAAACAGTAAATGAGTCGCGAGAAAAACAATTAAGTGACTGGCCTATTGGTCTAGTGGTTAGTGGCCATTACTGCTACGCCGCCGGAGGTCGTGGGTTCGATTCCCACTCAGGACAAATGTTTGTGTGATGAGCACGATCATCTGTTCTGTGTCTGGGTTTTTTTAGGTGGGAAAATTAGCTTATGACAAATCTCGCTCTTGGGTGAAGCGGGAGATAGTGTCAGACTTTTACTGACTAAAAACCCACTACTGTTCCTTCTTTGCCTTCGTCTCAAGGCCGGGGCGCTGGAATTACGCCACGGGTAGTCACTTTCACACTACCCGTGGCGTAATTTATCTTTAATATGTTTGTATTTAGAAATATATATATGTTTATCAGTTGTCTAGTACTCATAACACAAGCTCTGCTTAGCTTGGGACTAGACGGCATTGTGTGATAGTTGTGGAATATTATTATTATTAAAAGTTAAAGCCATATATTAGAGAAATGAATGTCCCTCAACGTGACGTGCAACGCTCAATCTATGTGACGCTGCAACGTTCTCCAGTATCCCGCAACTTACCCCCGAACATTTTACAAAGCATTCATGTGACGCGGGACATGTCACAGCGTGACAGCGTTACGCGTATCTGATGTTTTATTGTTCCACACGCGCCTTTGTTTTTTTCGTTCGCTCTTGGGCGGAGCGGGAGATAGTGTCAGACTTTTACTGACTAAAAACCCACTCCTGTTCCTTCATTGCCTTTCGTATTGGGGCCGAGTCTTCCTTTCAGAATCAGACGCTTGGCTCCAATAGGCTTCAACCCTGCTGGGCCCCTACAGTTGCTGACATCTCCTTGAGGCGCGCGGTCCGGATGGTTACCTGACGGTCGGACGGCGAGTTACCCATTGCTCGCCGTCCGCAAGCCCGTGCCTACGGTGGCCGGAAATCGGGATCGGAATCCCGGCGGCGGCGGTCGGGACGTGAGGACGCGATCGGCTGCCTCTTCCACACGCACCTCAAAGCACAGTCAGCAAAATTGACGGGGCCCGCTTGGGCTAATATCTACCAGGGCTACGGGATTATTCGAAACAAATAAAGAAACTGAAGAAACACAGGTGGGGCTTAGTCAGTAAAAATCTGACTCACCGTCTCGCACCACCCAGATCGAAAGAAGATATTTCTTGATTTCACACCTTAAAAAAAATTTAAGCCCCTTAAGGGGCTATCGGTTTTTAGGGTTCCGTACCTCAAAAGGAAAAAGCGGAACCCTGATAGGATCACTTTGTTGTCCGTCCGTCTGTCTGTCTGTCTGACAAGACCCTTTATCGCGGGAACGCGTGGAGGTATCGAGTTGAAATTAAAACTATATAGTCAAATCTGCGGTCTCTTGAAGCTGTGAAAAAAAAAAAAAATTTTAAGTTAACGAAAAATAAAGATACGGCCGTTTATGTCTCAAAAAACGTATATTTCGACACTCTCGTGGAAATCAAAATTCATAGGGTACTTCCCGTTGACCCAAAATCCTGAAATTTTGCATAAAGCAGTTCTTATAGCACAGATATAGGAATAAATGTGAAAACTTTAAAGTCGTTACGCGACACCAAAAAAGAAATTACGATTCGGAAAAATCTTCAAAACTCCATTCGGGAATTGAACTGTTTACATAGGTAAGTTTGTACGGAACCCTTAGGGTGTAAGTCCGACTCGCACTTGGCCAGTGTTTTTTTTTTCTTGATTTTATTGTTAGTCCTACACTTACGAGCAACATGCACAAAAAATGGTTATTACCAACCTAACCTAACCATGAAGTAAGTAATTTAGAACCAATTGTCGTACACACAGGTCGTACATAATATTTGTTGAATGGCAGAAGTTAAGACAGATTGAAAATATGACAATGTAAACATCTTATTGCTCGTGACTGTACAACCAGTGTTTTCATTTATTTTTATACTAGCGACCCGCCCCAGCTTCGCACGGGTATTTTTTTTATGTGTAGGTTCGCGTTTGATTGCCTTGAAGTAAACTATTCACTCTTGACATAAAGACCCTTAGGTTGTAGCTATAAAAAACAAAGTCTCCGATAGGGAATTCCACTTTTTAGAATCACTATCACTACAATTATCTCAAAACGCTTTGTACGTATGGGTGCAAATATGTGCGATGTCCACCATGTACAGATGGTGCAACGCCGTACGTATGGGTGTGACATATTTTAAAATTCTTGGTTATTCTCTACTATAATATAGGGCACACCTCTACCGTATGCTCCACCGTGTCTTCCGAACGGTCCACACAATGGTGACACCCGGGCGTTTCTTCCGCACAAACCCAGCAGGAATCTCCCGAACTTACCATGTCCGGTGAGAACCTGCGTCATTCGGAAGGCGAGGACGCCGCGTGGTCTTTCCAGCCAGGAGGATGAGGAGTATTATACTCTAAAGCCTTCCTCATGAATCACTTTCTCTATAGGTGAAAACCGTATGAAAATTCGTTCTGCAGTTTTTAGACTAGACTGTCCATAGTTAGTTCACTGCTGTTGTTCACATGTGCCGTGCTATAATTATTGTTACTAAAGTTCAAGATTATTGTTAGTAACACTATATGAGTTTTGCTCGTGTTAAAGATTTGTCATAAGTTTATCGCATTCATAAACACATACAGACACAGTGGGATTTTATAATATGTAAGTAAGGATTGTCGACTCCACATTTTATATTGGACTTTTGAATGAATATTCTTCGTGTATGAATGGGGTGATTGTCCTGGATATTATGTTGTGGCTGTATTTTATTTTACGAGTGAGCTGAAGTAGATTATATATATGCGTGCCAGACTTTTGTATTGTATGTATTTTAAGCCAAAAGGTGGGTCGTATCGTTGACGTACTTTACTCACTACTGAGTGTTTTTTTTTTAAGTTAGGACCCTAACAACTTCCAATCTTATTGGGGTTACTGCAAGGTTATCGAAATATGTGTTAAGTAAGAATACCGCTTTTGCTAACGAGAGCTCTTATCTCTCTCTTATTGTAGTGTTTATATAATAAGAAATTTGTATGCATTCTTAGGGTTCCACACCTTAAAAGGAAAAAACAGATTATAAGATCAGTTTGTTGTCCGTCTGTGTGTCTTTCCGGTTTATCTCGGAAACGCGTGGAAGTATCTAGTTGTAATTATAACCATATACTCAAGTCTGTGGTCCCTTGAAGCTAACAACAAAAAAAAGATACAGCCGTTTATGTCGCAAAAAACGTATATTTCGACACTCTCTGGGGAATCAAAATTCATAGGGTACTTTCTGTTAACCCAGAATCCTGAAATTTGGCACAAAGCAGGGTCTTATAGCACAGGTATAGGAATTGATCTGAAAACAGTGTTGAATTACGTCACAAAAAAAGTTTTTTAGAGATTCGGAAAATCTTCGAGACTCCTTTCGGGAGTTGAAATATTTACATAAGTAAGTTTTGTTCGGAACCCTCAGTGCGCGAGTCCGACTCGCATTTGGCCAGTGTTTTTATATTTTATTTGCTAAGTTAAATAATTTTTGGTCCTAATAAACAAATACAAAAGACTTTTTTAAATATCTTAATCAACAACAAAGTCATAAATTATAAATATTCAATAAGAAAGAAAAGTCCGACATAAACTTTGCCGTCAAAGTCCATCACGCCCAGAAAACGGCGTATAGGCGAGAAAAACAGATATTTTTTTTTTAATTGTTGGATGTCCTTTAGTTTTCTCACAGGGTTTTCTACCAATTTTAAAACACTCTGCTAGATGCCATGTACACCTCTCATAAATGTTGATTTATTAGTTCTAACATACCCTATGTTCTACATAATCTGTGTTACTTTGTATTTTTATTTTCTATTTTATTTCTTCTTGAACCGTGATGAAAAAGACTGGTCTCCACGACACAGGGAATCCTAGTGTGGAGACCAGGGAAGTATTCGATGTAAAAGTGTATTTTTTCCTGAACAATAAACCATTATTATTATTATTATGGTTTTTTAGGCAATTTTTCTCAGGCTGGTGCCTGGTGTTCTTTTAGAATCTCACGGGTGTGAACCAAGGTGAGATCCTAATTATTGGTTTAAGGTGGTAAAAGACTTTGAACTGAATTTAAATTATTATCTGAGTCCAGTTGTAAAAATTTTCTAACTATACGACAAGTGTTCAAAATAGCCGCTTTTTGTAGTGTTAGGTATGTGTATTTTGATAGATTGAGAACATTAAAACTATTGAATATTTGTTTTGGAACAACCTGTTGCTGATATTATTATTGGGACTATTGTGACTCTATTCATTTTCCAAACTCTCTATTATCTATATATATAAAAGAAAGTCGTGTTAGTTACACTGTTTATAACTCAAGAACGGCTGAACCGATTTGGCTGAAAACTACTTACTTTTTAACGAGTAGGGTAGAGTAGGGTAGAGTAGGGTAGAGTAGGGTAGAGTAGGGTAGAGTAGGGTAGAGTAGGGTAGAGTAGGGTAGAGTAGGGTAGAGTAGGGTAGAGTAGGGTAGAGTAGGGTAAAGTAGGGTAGAGTAGGGTAGAGTAGGGTAGAGTAGGGTAGAGTAGGGTAGAGTAGGGTAGAGTAGGGTAATTTTTTTTTTTTACTAAATCCCGCTATTGGGCAGAACAACGTCTGCCGGGACCGCTAGTTATTAATATATAGTACATATATACTTGCCGACCGTTCGGTAACCGTCCGCACCGAGCCCAAGTCATCAAGGGCGTACTGTTCCACACGCGCCTCAAGGAGATGTAAGCAAACCGTAGAAGTCCAGCAGGGTCGAAGCCTACTGGGGCCAACTGTTTGTTTCTGAAAGGAAAACTCGGCCCTAGGATAAAGGCAAAGAAGGAACAGTAGTGGGTTTTAGTCAGTAAAAGTATGAACCTAACGCTCCGCCCAAGGCGGGGCATGTCATTGGATGATTTTCACACCTACAAATAAAACGAACACGGGAAGTTCGGGAAGTTCCTGCACCGAATTCGTGCGGAAGCGATGCCCGAGTGTCGCCACTGTGTGGACCGCCCGGAGGACACGGTGGAGCACACGGTAGAGGTGTGTTCCGCTTGGGAAGAGCAACGCCGTGTCCTCGTGGGGGCGATCGGCGGCGGCGACCTCTCGCGCCGGGCCATGGTACAGGCCATGGTCCGGAGCGAGGAGGAGTGGCAGGCGGTCGCCTCCTTCTGAGAAACAGTAATGCTAGTAAAGGAGGCGGCCGATCGCGTGAGGCAACGGCAACGGTCCTCACGCCCCAACCGCCGCCGGGATTCCGTTCCCGATTTCCGGCCACCGTAGGCGCAGGCTTGCGGACGGCGAGCAATGGGTGGCTCGCCGTCCGACCGTCCGGTAACTGTCCGTACCGAGCCCAAGGCGTCGACGGCGCGTATTGTTCCACGCACGCCTCAGGGTGATGTCAGCAAATCGTAGGGGCCCAGTAGGGTCGAAGCCTACTGGGGCCATGGGTAGTGTGAAAACGAACGAAACAGGAGTGGGTTTTTAGTCAGTAAAAGTCTGACACTATCTTGCGCTCCGCCCAAGAGCGGGATTTGTCATTAGATGATTTTCCCAAATTAAAAAAAAAAAAAAAAAAACCTACAAATAAAAATACATATATAGGGTGACTGGTAATTAGTGTACGATACTTAAACACGTGATTCTGCTCATGATAACCAACAACATTTACTACGGGAACAAACCTGAAATCGCGAAAAAAAATCAGCTGTTCAGTACATTTATGTTTGCCTAATGTACTGAACAGCTGATATTTTTTTCATGATTTTGGTTTTGCTCCCATAGTAAAAATTGTTTGTTATCATGAGCACAATCACGTGTTTAAGTATCGTACACTAATTGCCAGTCACCCTATATACCATTAGGAAAATTAACACACAATAGCAAGTAACCTATTCACCGCAGCTCCATGGCCAAAAATAGTAATTAAATTCGCGAATCTCGTACATTTATGTAATCAGTGGTATTTTTCTATCACTCATTGATGTTCTGTGCACGCTCCGATATTGACCCACCAGTACAAGAGTTGCATGACAATCGTGACCCTGGGCTTCTGACTTAAAATGTTTTATGTACTGAACAGTTTTTTTTAGGTGGGAAATTATCCAATGACTTTTCCCGGTCTAGGGCGGGACCACCCACTCCTATGTTCCTTCTTTGTCTTTCGTTTCTGGACCCCAGGTTTTTATTTCAGAAGCGAACCCATGGCCCCAGTAGGCTTCGACACTGCTGGACCCCTATAGTTTAGCTGACATCTCTTTGAGGCGCGCGCCGTCGACTACTCGTGCTTGGCCCAAGTACTAAACAGTCGAAGGAACATTGTCAAGACTGTTTTGTGGACGAGTTTTTCAGTCAACCAGTTTCTCCTTTTATATATATAGATAAGTAAGGAATACATCTATCAAGCAGTAAATCTGATTGACTGTCCTGTTGGTCTAGTGGTTAGTGGCCCTGACTGCTATGCAGGAGGTCGTGGGTTCGATTCCCATCCAGGACAAATGTTTGTGTGATGAGCACGATCATTTGTTCTGTGTCTAGGTGTAATATATCTATAATAAGTATGTATTTAGAAATATATATGTATGTTTATCAGTTGTCTAGTACTCATAGCATTAGCTCTAATTAGTTTGGGACTAGATGGCGTTGTGTGAAAGTTGTAGGATATTATTATAGTTATTTAAAAATTTTATAATATAATGATTTTATTTTTTCTTTTACTGTGCATGTTACTGGCCAAACTCAATTTTAGAATGAACCAGTTTCGCCTAGGCCAAACCCTTGATATTAGTCCAAGAGCGAGCGAAGCGAGCTCAGAATTTTAAGGCACCCTGACACGGACAGGTTAGGTTACGCAGAAATAGGAGCCTCTTAATAGTGTGTAGCAATTACTAAATAAATTAATCAGAATAATCCTAGCATCACTTTCATAAGCTTTATCCATATCTACCAATGTTATAAAATATTGTAAATTGGTACAATTGTAGGGGAGTAATCTCTGAAACTACTAAACCGACTCTGAAAATTCTTTCACAATACATAATAATAATACAGCTACATACTAGTGTATGTAGCTGTATTATCCCTGAGTGATATAAGCTAAAAATATTTTTATATCATGAATTTTTTTTATTTTCTATTTTCTGTAGTGGCTTCGCAGAAGCTACTCCATTAATAAAACAACACGACTATTTCAATATTTTATTCTACATCTGTAATAACGTTTAGTTGTTGGTCTTCTATCCTCGGGACCTGCTCGATGTCGCCGATCGGTCTTGACCAGGCGCCCTCGACTTCAACGACTTTCTCCTGACCTGTCAGAAAGGCAAAAAATCCATCTTCTTTTACCCTGAAACAAGATTGCACAATAACCAAGACCGATGGTGTAGGGTCTAGAAAATGGACTAGCTTCCAGCTTGAGGTGAAAGTTACCCACTAGATGGCGCTATAACTATTTTTTTTTAGTTAATTTGTTAACTGTTCAAAAATATTGGGACATTTTTGGTTTACGTTTTATCATCATCATTTCAGTCGAACGACGTCCACTGTTAGACATAGGCCTCCCCAAAGAGTCGCCATAATGACCGGTCTCGTGCGTCTCGCATCCATCGGATTCCCTCGACCCTCACCAGGTCATCGATACACCTTGTGGGAGGCCTTCCAAAGCTGCGTCTTCCGGTACGGTTTACGATTATTAATATTTATTTATATTATTAGTGTAACCAGCTCGATTGATAAGTCATATTCAATAACTTCCCTCAATAATATTATCTTCTAGCGATCCGTCCCAGTTCTGCACGGAGATTTGTATTAAGAAATCTTTGAAATTCTCGTTTTTTTTTCTACTACGTATAGCATAATCAGCCTTTTAATGTTCCCACTGCTGGGACTCAGGCCTCCTCTCTCTAGGAGAGGGAATGGGCCGTAATCCACCACGCAGGCCCAGTGCGGATTGGTGAATGTCACATGTCTTTGAATTTTTCGTTCTAAGACATCACAAAGACCCAGGTTTTCTCACGATGTTTTCCTTCACCGTTTTCGAGAGCAGTGGTGATGAAAGAAATTACACAAAGTAATGCGCCTGGCTAGGATTGAACCCGCAACCTACAAGTCGTAAGTCGAGCCGTTACCACTCGGCTGCCACTGCTCTCTTTACTCTTCTCTCTTCTCTTCTCTCTTCACTCTCTACTACGTATAATAGGCATGTATTACACACTTAAACCTTCGTCATGTATCACTCTATCTTTTAGTGAAAACTGCATGAAAATCCGATTAGTAGTTTTTGAGCTTATCGCGTTCGCACAGACAGATAGACGTTGTGGGGGTCTTTGTTTTATAATATATGAGCATCTATCGGTTTGGCATTTTCAGGGGGTGGATTATTTTATGTTTGTTTTTTTTTTTACCATGACGTATTAAAATGTCAGTCTTGGAAGCGAGAAAGAGGTATGGAGCTATACACCGTTTAACAGTTCAGTTTAAGTCGTAAAATGGATTTTATTAAGAGCTCGATCAGCAGTACTACCACTGCTGATCCACACCCCTATTAGCGGCTTGCGGACGGGGAGCAATGGGTGGCTCGCCGTCCGACCGTCCGGTGACTGTCCGGACCGAGCCCAAGTCGTCGACGGCGCGTATTGTTCCACGCGCGCCTCAGGGTGATGTCAGCAAATCGTAGGGGCCCAGCAGGGTCGAAGCCTACTGGGGCCACGGGTAGTGTGAAAGCGAAGCCCGGGGCCCCGGGATGAAGGCAAAGAGGGAACAGGAGTGGGTTTTTAGTCAGTAAAAGTCTGACACTATCTCTTGCTCCACTCAAGAGCGGGATTTGTCATTGGATGATTTTCACACCTTAAAAAAAAAAAAGACACCCCTATTAGCAAGACTCCCTCATAACTTTGTTTAAGATTCCATAGTTGATGAAGGCAAGGACAGGATAAATTATTTTTTCTTGTCAATCCTTATGACATACATGACTTGCATTCGAGCCATACTGATGATGTCAACTTTGCCTACGCATTTCAATGCCAAGTCTTACTTAAATGGTTTTGTATTAAGGGGATGCAACTCGACATAAATTTTCACTGTTTTTCATACAACCGCTCTTCCGCGATTATGACGTTATTACACATTTTCCAGTATATATATTTTGGAAACACACTTTCTTGTGGATATTATATAGGCTTCTATTGAAATCAATTGATAAATTTGTGTAAAACTTATCCAGTAAAGGGAAAAAAGAAGTCTGAAAATCTACTATTTTGCATGAACTTTGACACTTCATAAAGTATAACAATAGGAGCCTTGCAAATTTAATAAAGATTCTGAATGACGACATTTTTTTTCAAATACTTTCAAGGTTTGAAAAAAAATACGTATTTCCTGGAACCAGTTTTGTAAAATATTCGAGTAAACCACGGAATTACCGAACGCTAACAGAGTTTTCAAGCGTTATCTTTCTTTTTTCGCGTTGCCTTCTTGTCAAATACCGCGTTTGATTGCGTTAGATGAAGTAACAAGCTTTTAAAGCATGCTCGACGTTGACGATAGGCGAATGAAAAAGGACCCTCTTAAATGTGTACCTTGCGATGAAGCCTGACCATTGCATCTGGTTAGGTTACATCATTATTATCCATCAGCCTCCCAATTTGCAAGCCTTATTTTTATTTAGATTTAAATTAAAATAATACTTGCAAATTGGGCCTATCAACCGACAAAAGATATTTCATTCAATTTTTCAAGACATAACTTTATCATAAACCATAATAAATAAAAACAAATCCGTCCAAAATTAATCAAATTAGAGCTCATACACAGAGCAACATGTTGCCAAAGGAAGAGTTAGGACTATATTTCGCTGAGACACCATGGTGGAACGATTAGTTGCTAGTCCGTAAGCTACCAAAGTAGATACCATACAAACACCAGAGTCGCTACACCACACTGAGACAGAATCAAAATGAACCGCGTCCGAGCTGGTCACGCTGCCAGATTGGTTGCGTAACGAAACGGACACCAGGTTAGTAACTGTATATAGAGCTGTATACATTTTGATACTAGCGGCGACTGGTCGCAACACCATGGTGTCCCGGTGAAATATAGCCCTAAATGCAGCCGTCGACACGGGGCAGCGACAGCTGTCAGCCGTCGACATTCCAACTTTGCAGATTAGCGGCTGCCGTCGTGTGTGTCAAGTATCACTACAGGTACGCGTTCTACTAGCCCAATGCTTCCCCCCCACCCCCCAACTTTTACACGCCTTTGCCGACTGTAGGATGGCAAATAATATGTATCAACTACTTACTCCACACTACTGTCACTCCGTTCATCTTCTGATTCGCTAACCTGAAAACATTTCATTCATTATCATTATTTCAGACGAAAAATACTACAGCTGGGCATAGGCCTCCAAACTTAGGCTTAACTTACAAACATAGGCTTGCAAACTCGGATATGGAAATTGTAATTTTTTTTATTTTTTTTCAGAAAACAAAAAGAAACATGGTACTGTTTCTGTGTTTGTAACAACATCAAAGACAATTTATACAATATATAACTAGAAATATTATATAGTTGAATGCATCTAAAAACGTATCCAAATTGGAAACACTAGAGTGATAAAATTATACAGGGCGTAGTATTTTCTTCTTGATCTAAAGTTTCTTCTTTCACATTGACGAGGTTGTCAAGGTGTGCTTTTGGTATCTAGCGGATTTTCGCGGCCTACACCAGGCCCTTGGTCCACTTTATAGGAGGCCTTTGTGCCGACATTTTATTTTTGCAGCAGACCAACACTATACTCCATCTTTTTAGGTAATTAACTGATTTTGAGTGGCAACGGCCCCGACTTACGAGTCGTAGGACGCGGGTTCAAACCCAGCCAGGCGCATTACTTTGTGTAATTTATTTCATCACCACTGCTCTCAAAACGGTGAATGAAAACATCGTGAGGAAACCGGCATGTCCTAGAACCAGAAATTCGAAGACATGTGCCATCCACCAACCCGCACTGAGCCCGCGTGGTGGATTACGGCCCATTTCCTATCTTTTTTTTTATATATTATTGATAGGCTCGCGTTTGACCACTATCTCACCTGATGGTAAGCGATAATGTGGCCGACGATGGAGCACGCTTGCCTAGAAGTAACCTGTTCACTCTAAGAGAGGATGCTCGAGTTCCAGCAGTGGGAACATTAAAAGGATGATTATACTTATGTTAAACAATCTTGACATGTATTTTGTCTAAAATTTGTCTAAAAGATTTATATAAAAATTAAAATTACAATTTGTTATGTACCCAAGTTGTTCGGTAATTAACTCAATAATCTTTGTATGTCTTGTATACGATGTTTTATTAAATAAAAAGACATATCAAGATTGTTTATGTTTAGTGAACTACCTAAACAAATGGAGTATAGAGCGAGCCTTAAAAAAAGTAACATTTTAACAGAGATATAGATCGTTGAAAAATAAAAAAGAATTGTTACATGGTCAAGAATAGGGAACGAAAGACAGGGCTGCACAATTGTTTAAAAGAGTCAACGTGGCCCTGGAATGTAATTGAAGGAACCGAGGTGCGTTAATGTCAGTAAAAGACTTACATTCCCTCTCGCTCTTAATGCAGCAAGAGAAGCTCTTTAGATAAATTCGCAATCTTAAAAAACAATCTCGCTCCATACCAAAAGCAATTTGGAACTACGACAATCACTAATACTAATATAATATTACGTTGTCCAGCGCCCCAGCTGCCTACTTTCTAGATGAAAAAATTTGGAAAAGAGTATCAACCCAAAATTTTTCATGGAATGGTAATCATTTAGCAATTTGATATAAACTCATCGAAAGAGATTTGACATTTCAAAATGTGTTCGATATGGGATTTGATGCATGTGGAATCCTGGATGAGCTGCAATGGCCTGATGCTGCGTAAGCGAGCGACGTGACACTCCGCCGCGCCGCGACTTTGATGATTACCATTCCACTGCGCACACGATGTTGGAAAGTAGCAGATTCTGGACTAATTGTGCTCCATTGGTGTAATTGCTGCAAGGCGTTCCGATGTGAGGATAAAAAAAAAATCTATATATATAAAAGGGGAAACTGACTGACTGACATATCAACGCACAGCCGAAACTACTAGGATTAGGAGCGTGAAATTTTACACAAGGCTTCCTTTTACGACGTAGGCGAGCACTAAGAAAGGATTTTTCAAAAATTTGTTTGGAGAAACCTACATTTACGCGAGCAAAGCCGCGGGCAGAAGTTAGTAAATAAATATAATGTTATGAATAGGGTTAAGCTTGTATAGGTTAGCTGCATACCGAAGAGAAAATAACGAAACGTCTTGGATGACCAATGACTACGCGCCACACCGATAGAAATTGGAGGAGGAGAATTCCTTTGACGAGAGAGAGACGATTCAGGCTAATAGTCTCTTGATCGGAACACAGAACGCTGTAGTATCCGGTATAAGGTTGGGCACGCCATAATCACGGTGGTAAGTCCCCTCTTTGAGGAGTGACTGGAGTGGCAACACGGCCTTCCGCAGGATACAGGTCCTCACCGGACACATCAAGTTCAGGAGATTCCTGCACCGGATTCAGGCGGAAGAACCGCCCGGTTGTCACCATTGTGTGGACCACCCGGAGGACACTGTAGACCATACGGTGGAGGTGTGCCCCGCTTGGGCTGAGCACTGCCGTGTCCTCGTGGAGGCAATCGGCGGCAGTGACCTCTCTCGCCGGGCTCTGGTTCAGGCTATGGTCCGGAGCGAAAAGGAATGGCAGGTGGTCGCCTCCTTCTGCAAAACAGTAATGCTAGCGAAGGAGGAGGCTGCACGCGTGAGGGAACGAATACGTCCTCACGCCCCAGTCGAGATTCCGACCGTCGGAGTCGGAATCTCGACTGCCAGCCATGGTAGACGCGGGCTTGCGGACGTCAACCAATGAGTAGCTCGCCGTCCGGCTGGCCGGTAATTGACCGGACCAAGCCCAGTCGTCAACAGCGCGTAGTGATCCACTCACTAAAAAAAAAACCAGTATGGGGTGCTGAACACATAATCGTATGAGAGTGGTCTAGAATGATCTTTTATTAGTTCACAGTGTGCGTCAGCGGTGAAGTAGACTTCTGCGTTATGTATTTCATCAATAGGTTGACAGCGCAGCGGCACTCATTTATGTGTTATTTTCATTCCTGCGGTACGGGGCGTTTAAGACCTCGTTTGAAAACTACCATTATGTCAGTAAAAGTACTTATTAGTACGTATGTTTAAGAAACTAGAAAACTTTTTTTGGATAAGTGCGGTACGAGGTCAAAGAGACCCCGTATTAAAGTAGATACACCACTGCATTCTGTTTTAATAGGGCATTATCTTTGGCTTATATTCATCACTTTACTAAATTAAATCAGACTATAGTTACGGCAGAGATGACAATGTTTTTCTTAGCCGCACCGCAAAGAAGACACATACGAGGTGAGACCTCGTCCCGCACTGAACGTGTTACAGAAAACAAATTTTCAACTAAAATATTTTTTTTTACCTGAAGACCAGTAATTTCGCTGTCTGTGTTGACCAGCTGGTCTGAAAGGTACTGGGTGACGTGGTCCTCTCTGTCAACCACGTCTATCTCATCATGCATGCCATGGGGCCGTTTCTCACCATCTTCTGGCGTATTATGACTTGGTGCACTACGCTTTGTAGTCTTAACCTCTGATCTACGAAGCGGAGTCAAATATTTCTCTGGTTTTTCTGAAAAAAAATTAGGTATTCAGTTTTTATGCCGCAATTTTGATGACAATGTATGAACACCACCAAATAATTCATAAATAAAAATTAATGTTGTATAATAATGATAGCGATCAGACCCGGTCCTCAGAGGCATCTTGGACGGTCAATATAAAATTCTAGACCAAGCTTCGCTTCCCGTAATGACAATTCACCTGAACAAAAAGTTATATGGTATAGGGGGGTGTTGAACCAAACGACGGTTGTAACGATAAAGGGTTTAATGAACACACAATGCGGTGGGTTTTACAGTTAAACAAATACAGGATCGAATAATAAGTAGGTATGAGGTAGGTAGGCTTCCGACGCCGCGCGGGGCGCGTCCGTGCGCGCTATCAAGTTGGTGGCTTACGGCAAACTGACGCTAGCGCTCTGCGCGTTACTAGAGCGCGCGCGCAGGCGCGCCGACCGACGACGTGGCATTACATGAGGGGTGTGCGGGGTACGAGGGGTGGCACGAGCTGGCAACGTGTCCCTTTTATTATGACGCGCTATAATGGGTAATATATGGTTTTCTATTTCAAAAGATGTCATGGCATGGTCAAAGGCCTAAGCCCATGTAGGCCTATGTAAGAAAGAAAGAAAACATGTTTATTCTGCTCAAATAGACGCACAATAAAATACAACAATCTGTCGGACCATGTGTAAACCGGGCATAACTGTGCTGCACCATAGACACTAGACAAAACACAGTTGTCTGATGTCTACAGCTAAGTCTGTGGTTGTCTATTGTCAAATGCACCTTGCCGAGACCGACAGAGACTAACATGTGTGAAATAAAAACATTTGAATTTTTTTGCCTCCCCCAATTATCACCACATTGACTGGTCCACAATGACTATACGTGTCGCATGTATCGTATTCCCGTGATCCGCACCAGGTCGTCAGCACACCTTGTATCAGGTCTTCCAACGCTGCGTCTTTCGCACAGATCTTTCGGTACGCGGTCGCCACTCCAGAACCTTTCAAACGGTAGGATGAGGTAACGGGTCCCTTCCCAATTACTGATGGTAATCACTGGGTGGTTCTAATGAGGTAAAAATTATTCACTCCCCGATTTTATTTCCAAAGCCTAGAAGTGTTTTTTTTTTAATTTTTCCCTAATCAAAAACAAAAGGTTATTGTCAAGAAATTATATAGTACTGATAGTTTACGGTGTACGTACATGGAAAAATAACTTGATTATTGAATTAATTAAATTAGCCGAATGTAGGCTCATGTAAGTGCACTTTGAACGCGACCTACATTATAATAATAATAATAATAATAATAATAATTCTTTATTGACATAAATATGATGGTATAATTTATGAAGCCTCTGACTCCCAAACTAGGCGGGCCTGTATTTCAGGAGTCAGCGCCCTCCCAAATTTATTGTAAACAATTTTTTTTTTTTTAATTAGGTAAGTTTTTTAAAAAAGTATATGAAAATAATAATTAATTAAAAATTAAAATAATAATAACGTAATTAAAATTGAAATAATAAAAATATAATTAAAATTAACCATTTAAATCAACTAAAATCGTGCTGTATGTGTAATTGTGTAGTGTTGTGTATGTGTGCGTGTTTATGAATGAGTTTATGTACGTCCACAAATATAATTTGTCCTTTTTGCAAAAATGATCACGAAAGAAATTTATATTTAAATTAATTACAAATTATTTTCTCTACAGTATCGTAATCAAGAGAAAGGAGCCAGTTTTTTACTTTTAATTTACAATCGCGTAGCGACAACGGGTAAAGATTGAGGATCCTATTCATTTTATTGTAGATATGTACAGAAAGGAATGCGTTTTGTCTTCTTGCAAAAGCCGTACGACATTTGACCGATTCCAAAACATTTGGGATTGTACGTTTGTTTCGAAGCTTATTACGATCATACGGGGTGCGTACGTGCTGTTTTGTTACTAAATGAAAAACAAAAAGTTGTCTTACAGTAAACACCCGGCATATCTCATACAAAGACTTCGTGGGGAATCTGTATGGCTTGTACAGCATAGTCTTCAGTAGTGACCGTTGTGCTCTTTCGAGGTGTAAGAGGTATGTTTTGCATGCGCCTCCCCAAACTCCTATACAGTAATCTATAACTGATTGGGCCAGTGCACAATAAACAATACGGAGAAGATCGCTGTCAGCTACGCGCCTGAGATTTTTAAAAACCCATATGAGTTTCCTAACCCTTGACGAAACCATTTCTATGTGTGGTTGCCACGTGATCCTCTCATCTATGAGAACCCCAAGGTATCGAATTGTTTTTGTATTATTCACCGCTGCGCATGAACACTGTTGAGTGAAAGGTGGTTGTGTACATGTGTGAATTCGAACAGACACATTCGGCTGTTTTATGCGAGCATTTGTGAACTGTACACAAGATGTTTTTGACAGGTTAAGAGTCAACAGGTTGTGCCGCAGCCACAAGCTGACTTTATGAAGCCCTATTTCAGCATTACGTTGGACTTCATCCCAAGTCTGTCCCTGAAATACCAGCGCTGTATCATCAGCGTAGGTAAATATTTTTCCATAATTCAGTGCCATTTGACATAGGTCGTTTATATAGATGAGGAAAAGACTGGGGCCAAGGATGCTGCCTTGTGGAACTCCGTAGGTGACTTTGGCATCTGAACTAATTGCAGTGCCTACCTTAACCTTTTGCAACCGACCTGTGAGGAAATCCTTGTAGATTTTGAGTACCGTTCCTCTAATTCCACACCTTTCCAGCTTGTCAACAAGAGCAGAAATCGAAACAGTGTCAAAAGCCTTGGCCAAATCAATAAATACTCCAACACACTTTTGCTTTTTATCTAGACAAGTTGTAACATAATCTACCAACGAGCCGACAGCTCCTTCCGTACTTTTAGCTACCCTAAATCCAAATTGTGAATCAGACAATATATTATTTTGCTCTAAAAATTTTATAAGTTGGTTATTAAGTACCTTTTCTAGTAATTTAGACAGTGCTGGCAACACAGAAATTGGTCTATAGTTTGTTACACTGTCTCGAGCTCCACTCTTATAGACAGGCGTAATAAGAGCCCTTTTAAAAACACTAGGGAAAACGCCCTGTTCTATACACAGCTTCACTATAGTAGTAAAGTGTGGGACAACGATATGTTTTGCCATTTTTAGAAATTTATTTGATATAGAGTCCCAGCCCACTGCAGAGTCGTTTTTCAGATTCATGATAAGGGATTCAATTTCTGTTTCTTCTGGTGGAAGCAGTACCATAGAATTAGGGACGCGAGGTATAATGAAATCACCGGAGAGGATTGTGACTTGGGAGCCACTAGCACATTTAATCTTATCCGCAAGCTGTTTCCCAGCATTTGCAAAGAAATTATTCACTGCCTCGACGGACTCAGATGGGTCATTACTGTTCGTCAGTAATTCATTAGCACCAGGTTTTTGCTTGACAGTACCAGTGATTGACTTTATAGCCGACCATGTCTCTTTACCATTTTTTGCACTTTGTAAAAGATGTTTTTCATAATTTATTTTAAGTTTGCGCAACAAAGTGTTACAGAAATTCCTGTAGCGTTTGTATGTAACCTCAAGAACTGAGTTATTTGGGTTTTTTGTAGCCTTAGCATGTAATCCATCACGGTGCCGAATACATCGTACCAAACCAGGTGTAATCCAGGGTTTTATAGCTTTCTTACGATTAGAAACGATTCGGGATGTTGTGTTTGATTTAATTGCAGAAGACAAGCTATCCGTAAAAAGGGTTGCGACTTCTTCAGCATTAGCTAAAGAAGAGACAAAAGAGAAATCCATAGATTCTAATTGTTTTATGGTTGCATTAAAATCTATCTTATTAATTATGTTGGATTGTTTTATTGATTCCCGCTTACAAGATAAACTAATAAGTACAGAATCATGATCTGTAACAGTAGACTCTATGACAGTGACTATGGCTGAATTGTTTGTTTTGATCATGACGTGATCCAAGCAGTTGTTCAGTCTGGTGGGCAATGTGTGCCCAGGAAGAAGGCCTAATTCTGAAATGAGGTTTAGGTATGATGGACTATTTCTGTCATTATTATTAGGCTTTATGTCAATGTTTACGTCTCCAATGACAATAATATTATTGCACGTAGCAGGTCGAAGTATACTGTCAATACTATTCAGAAAATTGTCGATGCAATAAATGGATGGAGATCTATACGTAGCTAAAATTTTAATATCATTGTCAATGTTAAGCAGCAGAAAATTTCCTCCTACGGGATCTGGTTCCTCCACAGTGCACTTTATATTATTAGTTACATAAATGACAATGCCATCATTTTTGTTTAAACTTTTCTTAGAAAAGAAACACGAGTAATTGTCTAAGAGTGGTGGTGGTTTGTGCTCGTTTAACCAGCATTCGGTTAAAATTATTATGTCTGGTTTGAACGTAAGTCTAGATAAATGAACAACAAAACCATCCATATTTTTATAGATGCTGCGAATGTTTTGTGAGATTACAGTCAATGCCTTCGAAGATTCGATTAAAATCCCACATGTTTCCGGGTCACATTTATATGATTTAGCCACTGAAACATCATCAATATCCTTAGCTATGGTATTTATGGTAGCCATTGAAAAGGCGTATGTAAAAGAAGTCGCAACTTTTGGCTTGAGTGTTCTGTTGTAACTAATTTTGTGTTATTTGTTATAAGTAAGACGAGAAAATATATATATGATTGATAAAGATGATATCTCGTTAAAAACATTTCGCTTATATGAAACTGAACCCGTGATTCTTTGCGAAAATTTAAATATTTGTAGTAGCTCAAAGTGTGTTCTTGATGTACGTTTGTGTAGAGTAGTTTTTTTGTTGTGTACCTTTGTAATTTATGTAAAGTCAGCACGACTAGGACGAAATTTACATTCATGCAAAATAAACAAAAACAAAAAATACAATCAAAGCGATAACTTATTTTCAGGAGCTGAATTAGTCATTCACAACCAGCAGGTCTAAGCCTCTGAATGTCCTCCTCCGAGTTTATTCGGATTTGGGGATCTCCAGCTTTTTTTCGTAGATAAACAACACCGTAAGAGGTCCAACAAAAGCTATACCCATAGTTCTTATACTGTGTTCTCGCTAGGTAATATAGTTTCACAAGTTTCAGTTTACATTCGGAGATGCATTGACATAGACAGAGCAACGATTGCGTGCATTTATGTAAATTATTTTTACTTTAGTGTTCAATTAGACATGGTTTGAGTCGGACTACTTGCATTTTTATTTAGACTCTTCTCGTTAGGCACTCAGTGACATTTCTGCATTTATTACACTTGCTTTTGCATTGCATTGACATCATATTTATGTTCGGATTGCACCCTACAGATAGCTACACCAAATCAAGCGATATAGTACAGCAAGCAGGCCAAGTATCTACAATCGTTAACGATTGACGCTAGTAGAAAACTAATAAAAAGTATGGCAATGACATCAGAGCAGTGGTGGCTGAGTGAATTATGAGTTGTAGGTCTCGGGATCAAACCCAGCCAGACGCATTACTTTGAGCCATTTATTTCATCACCACTGCTCTCAAAAAGGTGAAGGAAAACATCGTGAGGAAATCGGCGTGTTCTAGAACTAAAACAATTCGAAGTCATGTAACATTCACCAGCCCGCCCTGGGCCCGCGTGGTGGATTACGGCCCATCCCCTCTCCTAGAGAGGAGGCCTGAGTTCCTGCAGTGTGAACATTAAAAAGGCTGATTAAGCTTATTATGCAATAACATCATCTTAACGTTAAATCTCGTGGTCACACAGAACAAAACGAATAGAAAAATCGTAACCTAGTTAACATCATTCAAAATGATCGAATGAAATGTAATCGTTTCTACAATATTCATCGCTACATTGTGTAGTTTTATGGTAAAAATGGTGGCCAAGTTACGATTTTGAGGCGCGTCAATATGGATACCAACTTATCCTAGGCCTGCTGACCAAATCAGGCTTTTTCTTCTTCTTCTTTTTCGTGTCGTTGTAACTCTAACAAAAAAATTTCTGACCAGTATTTGGCAACCTCTACGGCTCTGTTATTGGCCTGGTATAGATCCTGAAAACTGTAGGTGGTTGTGCAGGATGGACAGCATAGCTAATGACGCAATGTTATCAGGCTTAATACAAACCAGTGGCAAGTTTCGCTGTAATTTTGACTTCATTTTGCGGTGGACCGTATTTCTCCTGTTTGGTCCCATCGTTCCGTTTTTTGATGTCTCTCGTGTGGTCGTGGCTACCCAGCTGTTCTGTAAAGTCTGGAGTCATGTCATCCTCGCTGAATATCTTCGAAATGTGTTCCGACTGTAATGTAATACAGAATTGAGTTAATTTCTGTGGCAGGGTTACATTTTTTTTAGTTGGGAAATCATCCAATGACTTCTCCCGCCCTAGGGCAAAGCGGGAGGTCGTGTCAGATTTTTACTGACTAAAATTCCTAAAGTTCCTTTTTTGCCTTGCATTCCAGGACCCCTGGTTTTCCTTTGAAAAGCGAACCAATGGCCCCAGTACTGTAGGCTTCGGCCCTGCTGGGCCTACCGCATGATACGTAAATTTTTAATGTATTTATTTTTTATTTTAATGTAAATATATAATTGACCATTCCCCCCTTCACTCCGAAACGACTGAGGTAGGCTCAGTATTTTTTTTTTTTTATTGTACAAATAACAGAAAAATCTGTGGTCTAAAAATAACAAAGTAATACTACAAGTTAATTTCTATTATTGGATTTTTGAAAAAAACTGGCCAAGTATGAATTAGACTTGAACACGAAAAGTTCCGTACTGTCCGTAGCATAAACCGCAAAAAAAAAACTTTGTTGTATTATAGGAACCCCACTTTAATATTTATTTTATTCTAAATTTATTATTTTTTGTTACAGCGGCAACAGAAATACATCACCTGTGAAAATTTCAACTGTGTAGCTATTACGATTCATGAGATACAGCCTGGTGATAGACTGATGGACGCCGGAGTCTTAGCAATAGGGTACAGTTTTTATCCATTGGGTACAGAACCCTAAAAATCAATTTTCGTAACTGAGAATCGGACCCGTTATTTAAAAAAAATACACACTATACACCACTAATTATTAATTGGTACAAATACTTAAAGGGCTTATTAAAAAAGCATTTATTATTATTTAAGTTAAGGTTCAATAAATAATATACATAAACTGCAAAGTTATTAGCGTTTGTTTATATCCCAAATTGTCACTCAATTTATGGAAATATTATGAATGAATGGCGATAAAAATGGAAAAACACTGCGCGAAGTATTTTCTAGTAGCAATTGTTATGAATGATTGATACAATTATGAATTAACCAATTGTAATAAATTTTCGTGGACAATTTTGGCATTTCGTTTTTTTTTTTACTTTTGACTACACAAATATGATCAGTAACGGCTACGGATAGCCCCATTTTTATGTGCCCCATTTAAAAAATAGGGATGTGTTACTGCACTGCTTTTGCTTATAAGGATCAAAATGTAGGAAGTAATGTAAAAAAATAACATCGTTATTTTTCCAGCGACACCAATTTTTACTAATTATACATAGTGTAAGGTAACTTACGTCAAATTGGTCTTCATTCGATGCTCTGGTGTTTACGAAGCCGACCCTTAACAGTGCGGTAGCAACCACCAGCATTGCCAACTGAACAGAAAAATACAGAAGAAAAACCAATAGAAAAGCAAAGAAATAGGCCATATAAACATTTTTCACTAACAAGGAATTGTTCATTAAACAAAATAAAAATAACTTTGAGCACAGGGTGCAACTTATTTCATCACCATCTTTATTTCAGCTGAAAGACATCCACTGCTGGACATAGGCCTCCCCCAAATGTCGCCACAACGAACAGTCCTGTGCGTCTCGCATTTATCAGTTTCCAGCGTCGGACCAGCTTGTGGAAGGCCTTCCAATGCTGCTCCTTCCAGTATGCTGTTGCCAGTCAAGAACCTTTCGGCCATCTGTTCTGCGAGCACTGCCATTTAAGTTTAGCAATATTTCGGGCTATGTCCGTAACGTTGTTTCTCCTGCGGATATCTTTATTTCTGATCCGATCACGCAAGGAACCTCCGAGTTAGGCCTCTCCATTGACCTTTGGGTAACTTCCAGAGTCTTCTGACGAGGCCCATTGTGAGCGACCACTTTTCAGAGCCTTATTTCATCACAGACAACACGCGCTGTTCTTGAGACATTGTGGTATTTCGGATGAGAAGATATCGCGCCGCTTCTCGAACGCTAACCGAGTCAGATTCGACGATTGACTTTCATACCCGAAGTTAGACTTACCTGACTGGACCATTTGTCCTGGGCAAACATATTTGACTTTATGTTTTTTGTTACTTACATTTGTAAATTTTACCGGCAAAGTATAAAATCTAGTTTCTGACCGTCGTTAGCACATTGCCGACTAAACATCAGCATTATATAAAATGCCTAAACAAAATATAGGATACATAATCTATCTATGTATATAAAAGCGAAATACCACTCACTGATTAATCAGGAAATCTTAGAAACTATAACACCAACAAACTTAAAATTTGGCAGGTAGGTTCCTTATAGGGTGCCTCAACAACCACAAATTAGCATTAGTTAACGAGTTTTCGTTATTAAGCTTAACCATAGATACGAATATAAACTGGAAATCTCACATTCAGAAAACAAAAACAAAATTTTCAACATTTTTATACGCTTTACGCGAAATAAAAAAGACCACAAACTTGCAGACAGCTCTAGTTACGTACTACGCATATGCTCATGCATGGCTCAGCTAAGGTGTTATAATGTGGGGAAATAGCACAGACACACCAGCGCTGTTTAAAATTCAAAAAAAAAAACCGTATTTTTGGCTAATATTGAACAAACCGAAAGCTGCAAACCTCATTTCAAAAAACTAAATATTTTAACGCTACCTTCTATTTACATACTAGAAATCTGTAAATTTGCACACACACACACCAAGACTTTTACACGAAACGAGAAGACATTCAAACACGATTCACACTTTGACACAAAACACGTCTAAACCTACCAACATCTCGATTAAAAATGCATTCATCTGGCCCACATGTAATGTCGATAAAAATTTATAATAAATTACCCGAGCCTAAGAAACAAAAAAAAAGATCGCTGTTTTTATAAATTAATTAAAAAAACTATTACTAAGTAAATGTTAATATAGCGTAAATGAATATTTAAATGAAAAATCGATACAACTCGCAAAATAATATAAAATAACAATAATAAATACTAACTTATAATGTAATAAATAATAATTAATAATTTATAATGTAATAAATAATAATTTATAATGTAATTAATAATAATTTATAATGTAATAAATAATAATTTATAATGTAATTAATCTTTAATAAAAATTGTTCTAGAAAAGTTAATTTTTAAGTAGAATAAGTATTGTATTTGTGTGTAATGTTTTCACCTACCCTAATCATGTACATTGTGGAATGCAATAAATAATTGAGTATTGAATTGAGTATTGGGTGTAGACATCTGCAAAGAACGGATTTTACGAAACTCCACTCCTAAGAGCGTAAAAGGGGGGTTGGAAGTTTGTATGGAGAAACCTACTTTTACGCGAGTGAAGCCTCTGGCAGAAGCTAGTAAATTATAAATTTCCTACGTGAAATGAATGCCTAAATACGTTTTGAGGCATTCTATAAAATGTTGGATTATAAAAATAGCCGATTACATACATAGGTACAAATTTCTCATTTTCACAACTATGTATATAAAATTTTAAATAAAAAATAACTTACCATTAGAAATATTTTTCTGTAAAATAAAGGAGTCTTGAACTCGCTAAGAAATCTAAACCAGAACTGTCTACTTTGTTGAGAACATAAAACAAACGATACCTGACAATGTGGTGAATAAACAATATAACGATAAGGCTGGGTTCACATGCTGCGACTTTTCTGCGATGTCGCGACGCGCGTCATGTGACCACATAAATAATGGGGCCAATAGATATAATTATCATGGCCAGATCTTATAATTGAACGAATAAAAAATTTTTTAGTTGGTTTATTATCAAATAACTTCTCCCGCTCTTGGCGAAAAGAGGGCCTTGTCCATTTCGCTAACAGCTTTGTCCTTACCGGACGGCAAACAATAGGTAGTTCATCGTCACCAGAAATCAGTCTGCGACTCTGGATACTCGGGGTCTCTCTGCGGCGTCGACTGTGGCGTAAGGATCTCCTCTTCTTCACGATTTCCGCCACCTCTGTCGCTTACACAGTACTGCTTCGCAAAAAGAGGTGACTCCAATTCCCTTTCGTTCCGTGCCATGGCTTGAACACCATATGCTCCACCATGTCCTCCAGGTGATTCACAAACAATTGAAACACTACGCTTCAAAAAACTCCAAAGATACAAAAAGTAATTTATATTTAATTTTCTTGCAAAACTGACATCTTTTGACAAATGAGTTACTCTTCTGATTCATCTTAGTTAAGACCGTAGGATTAGGTACCCGAAATAGAACCCCTATTGTGTCCCGTCCCCTGGAGTATTTTGTTTATTTCCAACTTTATTCTTCGGAATTTTGAAGAAAGGAAATTTCGTTTTGGCGCCGCTTAAAAAAGTTAAACAATTTATTTTTCTTCCTGCGAGGAAATGAAAGAAAATTATGTTATCAAGCCACGTTTTCACTTAAGTAATCTGAGTGAACAAACATTTTTTTTTGCGCTGTCAAATGTAAAATTTTTACCATGGTCCAGTGGCTACAATCGCTTACAACTTATAAGTAAGGTGTTGGTCGTGATTTCAAAACCAGTCGTGACGGCTGTTGGGCGGAACACCAATGTGTCCTCATGGAAATGATCGGCGGGGGCGACCCGAGAGGAAATGGCAGGTGGTCGCTGTAATGTAGGTAGATGAATAATAATCTGTACGTTAGGTAGGTTAGGCACCGGCCGCAGCCGGCAGTCCGCATTATACGATTTAGCGAATGCCCGTGTTTCATTGCGTCTCCCAAGTACTCACCAACATCACAGTGGCGACGAGGGTTAATTACCTTAGTGAATACCGCGTGCGTACCTATACGGACAATAGTCGAAATGTCGATTGGGAAGTTGAGTGAGTTTGAGGTGAAAACGGGACAGTGGTCATCATATGTGGATAGATTGGACATGTATTTTCTCGTAAATAAAGTGGCGGACGAATTGAAGTTGCCTACCTTGATTTCTACAATGGGAGATGAAGCGTACGAGCTACTCGTCAACCTATCGAGTCCAAAGAAACCGTCGGAGTTAAAATACAGCGAAGCGGTTAGTTTGATGCGTCAGCACATACAGCCGACGCCATCTTCGTTAGCCGAACGATATCGTTTCCGACAAAAGAGACAAGGAGCGGACGAAAACGTGGCGACCTACGTCACGGAGTTGAAAAGGTTAGCTCGCCATTGTAAATTCGCAGAATATTTAAGCGAGAGCTTGCGTGACCAATTTATATGCGGACTCAGGAGCGACGTCATCAGGCAACGACTGTTTGCGGAGGATGACTCAATAACTTTTATGCAAGCCGTGAAGTTAGCGAACGCTTTGGAGGCGGCAGAAAGAGACGCGGCGGTAGTGGATGTGGAGTCTACATCAAGTCCTCAGGCGGAAGCGGTGCATTCGATTACATCGAACAAACGGAGCAGCAGCGGTGCGAGTCGCGGTGGAAGCGGCGAGGGCAGCATGCGGCCGCGCGGGCGCCGCGGGCCGAGCGGCGCAGGCGGTGGCGGCGGGGCAGCCGCGAACCGCGCAGCGGGAGCGGGACGCAGTAACAACTGCACAGCTTGCGGAGCCACTAACCATAGTGTGGCAAGCTGTCGCTATAGGGAGCTCGTGTGCAGCAAATGCCAACAAATGGGGCACTTACGTCGGGTGTGTCCGGAGAATGTTGGTCAGTCGTCACGAGGAAGAACTTCATATCGTCGCGATCGGCGAAGTGGGAATATGTTTTCCGCGGAGGCCGTAAGCGAGGCCGACATGGAGGATATCGAAGAGAGTTTGAACCTTATTGGACTCAACAATTATAAGCCAGTGAGTTTACCTATTTTCGTAGAGGATACCGTATTAAATATGGAAATGGATACAGGAACTGCGATTTCATGTATAAATAATAACACGTACAAACGTTACTTTTCACATCTGTGTCTTAAGAAGGACGATACAATCTTAAAATTTTATGATGGTACTAAAATAAAACCATTAGGTATTATTCGCCCACGGGTTCGATACCAGGGGCAGGAAAAACAACTTGAATTATTTGTGATAAAAAATGGTACTACATCTTTGATAGGTAGGCAATGGCTAGCGGAGTTACAAATAAAAATACCTACATTTTCATGTAAAAGTATGAGTGACATCAATTGTGTGCAGATTAATGAGGGAATTGTAAATATTCTCAACAGATATAAGGAATTATTCAGCGGTGGACTGGGACGGTACAAGGGCGGCAAGGCCACGCTGCGAGTGCGCCCGGGGGCGACGCCGGTGTTCCAGCGCGCGCGGCCCGTACCTTACGCGCTGCGCGAGCGCATCGACGCTGAGCTGGATGCCATGCTGCGCGACGGCGTCATCGAGCCCGTCGACTGCTCCGACTGGGCCTCGCCTTTGGTGCCGGTGACTAAGGCAGACGGTACGTTGCGAATTTGTGCGGACTATAAAGCGACTCTGAATCCCGCCTTGCTGATCGATCGATACCCGCTTCCTAAGATTGAAGATGTGCTCGTAGGCCTGAACGGGGCACAGTTTTTCAGTAAAATTGACCTATCCCGTGCATACAATCAGGTAGAATTAGATGATTCAAAAAGATATACAGTTATCAACACACATCGAGGTCTATTTCAGTATAACAGGTTGGTTTACGGATTGTCGTCAAGCGTGGGTATTTTCCAACGCATAATGTCAAATTTATTAGGTAATATACCGAATGTGCAAGTGTTCCTCGACGACGTAATTATTGGCGGAAAAAATAAAAGCGAGCATTTATATGCACTCGAACAAGTCTTACAGCGGCTATCTGAGAGTGGGTTGAAACTAAAGCGGGAAAAATGTGTTTTTTTGGCGGATGAAGTGACATATTTAGGTTATGTTGTTTCAAAAGAAGGGGTCAAGGCGGACAAATCAAAAATTAAAGCTATTAGCAAACTAGAAGCTCCAAATAATATTAGTGAATTACGTTCCTTTATAGGTATGGTAAATTTTTTTTCAAAGTTTGTCCATAATTTTAGTTCCATGTTAGTACCTTTACACAGATTATTACGAAAAGACGTAGACTGGTACTGGGATGAACAGTGTGAGCGTGCATTTGCGCAGATAAAACAAGCTTTAATGAGTACCGAGGTATTAGCGCACTACGACCCAAACAAACCTCTTATCGTGACGTGTGACGCGAGCGCGCGGGGCGTGGGGGGTGTGCTAGCGCAGCCGGGGCCGACGGGCGAGCGCCCGATCGCTTATGCGTCACGTTCGCTCACCATCGCGGAGAAAAATTACTCGCAAATACATCGCGAAGCACTTGCGATTATATTCTGTGTACGGAAATTTCATCAGTATATTTACGGAAGGAAATTCATTTTACGCACTGACCATAAACCCTTAGTATCGATGTTAGGCCCGCAAGCGGGGATACCTACAATGACGGCTAGTAGGATGCAGCGATGGGCAGTGATATTATCGGCTTACAATTACGACATAGAATATATACGCACCAATGAAAATTGCGCTGACGGCTTATCGCGTCTACCGGAAAATAATAGTGTTAAAGATGTTAAGGAAGAATCTATTCCTGAGCAAACATACTTACACTTCGCACAGGACGGGTTGTTGCTTGACTATACCGAAATTAAAAAACGAACGGCGAGGGATCCGATATTAAGTAGAATTGTAACCTACATCAGAGACGGTTGGCCCGATAGGTGTGAAATCGTGAATTTACAACCGTATTTTAATAGGAAAGCAGAATTGTACGAAGAGTTAGGTTGTGTTATGTGGGGTCATCGGGTAGTAATACCAGAAAAATGCCGGGATAAGATTTTAAAAATCATCCATGAGCCCCACATGGGTATCGTAAAGTCGAAGGCGTTGGCACGCAGTTATGTATGGTGGCCGGGCATCGACGAGGCGGTGGAGCGCGAGTGCCGCTCGTGTACTGTGTGCGCCGCGTACGCGGACGACCCACCGCGTGTGGTTCCTCGCCTCTGGCCCTGGCCTGCCAAGCCGTGGTCCCGGCTACACCTGGACTTTATGGGGCCTATATGCGGGAAAACTTATTTAGTGGTAGTTGATGCAACATCCAAGTGGCTGGAGGTATTTCAAGTTCCCAGTACTGCGGCGAGTCATACGATGGTCAGATTGCGCGAGCTGTGGAGTAGGTGGGGAGTCCCAAGGCAGGTGGTCACGGACAATGGACCGCCGTTCACTAGTAGTGAATTTGCACAATTCCTCCAAAGTGACGGTATCCAACATATATTCACAGCACCCTATCATCCATCATCAAATGGGGCCGCGGAAAATGCGGTTAAGACCTTAAAAAGAGTAATCAAAAAAGCATATATAGAAAAAAAAAATGTAGAACAGGCTTTAAACACATTTTTAATGTATTATAGAAATACGGAACACTGCACTACTGGAATAAGCCCAGCAGTCGCACTTATAGGGAGACGGTTGCGAACAAAGTTAGACGTGCTTAAGCCCAATATGGAAGTTAGAGTACTTAAAGCGCAGCAGGGGCAGGTGGAAAGGGCGGGAGGGACGATAAGAACAGTGGAGGTAGGAGACGATATTTGGTATCGACAATATTTAAAGGGGGAAAAATGGTTGCCCGGTACTATAGTTAATTCATCAGGGCCTAGCAACTATAAGGTGCTAGACAAGGACGGCAAACAGGTGCACAGACATATCGATCAGCTTAGGCGTAGGACGAGGAGTTCTTTGGTGGTCCCCACAGAGTTGTCACGTTTGCCGGAAGCTCCGGCTTCTGAGGCAGCACCAGTATCGCCCCTCAAGGGAGGGTCGGAGCGGCCGGAGGCCTCGGTGGCGTCGCCGTCTCCTGCACGGGAGGCTACGTTGTCACCGCTTCAGAAAAACGATCAAACCCACCGAGAGGAAATGGCGGAAGAGTTCTCAACACCACCGTCAATGCTTGTACCGCCCCAGTCTCGCCCCGTTAGAAAATGTAAATTGAATGTTAATTATAAGATTTAGTTAAGTGGTTTAGTTATATTGTAATTATGTTAATTATAAGTTTTAGTTAAGTAATATAGTGATATCGTAATTAAGATTGGTCAGCTTGTTGTTAATTAGTGGTGGAGGGATGTAATGTAGGTAGATGAATAATAATCTGTACGTTAGGTAGGTTAGGCACCGGCCGCAGCCGGCAGTCCGCATTATACGATTTAGCGAATGCCCGTGTTTCATTGCGTCTCCCAAGTACTCACCAACATCACAGTCGCCTCATTCTGCGAAGCAATAATGCCAGCCAAGGAGACAGCAAGCATGTGGGAACCGACATTCTTACGCCCCAGCCGCCGCGATCCCGACTCCAACTAACAACTATGGCGGGCACGGGCGTGTGGACGACGAGCAAATAGGTTGCAAACCAGTTATATCAGAACTTAGGCATCCACCCTACAGGGTGACATGATGTAGCGAAACCTACTACTATTCGCTCCACGGTCCACCTAGAGTCAAAAAGATTAATTAAAAACGAATAGATTATTTTTTGTCTGAAAGTGTTTCCTATTACGTCATTTCCGTAAATATTTTTTTTTATTTAATTCCATATAATTAAATCAATAAAATTTAACTGAGACATTTCAACAATCGTTTCAAATCGTTGCGACAATCGCAAAAAAAGTCGCACCAGCTGTGTAGACCCTTATTCCGTGTTGATGAATCGCGCGTATTGTTTACACGGCATTTGATATTGTTAGTCTGTGGTCCGACATAACAAACAGTGTCAAATATAATACGCATCGGAACAGTTTCATACTGGAAATCCGGGGTAGTTCATAAATGTTGACTCTACTGTGTTTATATAGGAAAACCTTCAATTAATCTGCATAGACTTTTGAAACTATTCTTTTTTTAGGGTTCCGTCCAAAGGACAAAAACGGAACCCTATTACTAAGACTCCGCTGTCCATCCGTCTGTCTGTCCGTCTGTCACCAGGCTACAGCCTATAAGATTCATCTCATGAACCGTAATAGTTAGACAGTTGAAATTTTCACAGATGATGTATTTCTGTTACCGCGATACACTAACAAATATTAAAAAACAGAATAAAATAAATATTTCTATACAACAATCGTGAACACTTCATGCGCGATTCCGACTCGCACTTGGCTGGTTTTTTTGAGTTGAGAAACCATCCAGTGACTTCTCCCGCCCTTGGGTGGAACAAGAGGGCGTGTCAGACTTTTACTGACTAAAACCCACTCCTGTTCTTTCTTTACCATCGGTCCAGCGCCCAAGAGAACCCTCTTTCGCACAACTCACGGCCCCAGTAGGCTTCGACCCCCTACGATTTGCTGACATCTCCTTTAGGAGCGTGTGGAACACTACGGTGGCTGGAAATCGGGATCGGGATCCCAGCGTGAGGAAGCATAGCATAGCATAGTCGGCCTTTTTAATGTTAGGACTCAGGCCTCCTCTCTAGGAGAGGTAATGGGCCGTAATCCACCACGCGGGCCCGGTGCGGGTTGGTGGATGTCACATGTCTTTGAATTTTTGGTTCTAGGACATGCCGGTTTCCTCACGATGTTTTCCTTCACCGTTTTGAGAGCAGTGGTGATGAAATAAATTACACAAAGTAATGCGCCTGGCTGGGTTTGAACCCGCGACCTACAACTCGTAAGTCCGGGCCGTTACCACTCGGATACCACTGCTCTCCGTGAGGAGGCCGTTCCCTAACACGTGTTCTGTATCGTGGGTTCACAAATATAATGGCAACTCACTTACATGAGACACCTAGACCGATTAATAGTGGTTCCGCCACTATTAATAGGTCATGTAAACATTGGTTCTGTACACAGTATAATATAGAATAATATCCCGCTTTATGCGAGGGATACGTTCCGTAAAAACTCACGTTAAGAGGGTCCTTTTTCACTCGCCTATCATAAACATCGAGCATGTTTTAAAAGCTTGTTACTTCATCTAACGCAATCCAACGCGATGTTTGACGAAAAGGCAATGCAAAAAAAGAGAGATAACGCCTGAAAACTCTGTTAGCATTCGGTAATTTCGTGATTTACTCGAATATTTCACAAACAAAAATACGTGTTTTTTTTTAAACCCTTAAAAGTTTATGAAAAAAATGGTAGTCATTTAGAATTTTGATTAAATTTGCAAGGCTTCTATTGTTACAATATACTTTTTTGACTTTTTAAATTTTTGAGTAAATTATGAAGTGTCAAAGTTCATGCCAAAAAGCAGATTTTGATTAGTTTTACACAAATTTTTAAATAGATTTCAATAGAAGTCTAGATAATATCTACAAGATACTGTGTTTCCAAAATATCTAATGAAAAATACACATTTTTCACGTCATAATCGTTTAAGAGCGGTTGTGTGAAAAACAGTGAAAATGTATGTCGAGTTGCGTCCTCTTAAGTGAAATTCGCGTATAAAGGGGTGCCACTACTACATACGCCTGAGTTTATTTATTTTGCGTCTAACGGGGTCGTGTAAAGCGAGGTGTTACTGTAATCGAACCCGCGACACGTAGAGCAACTGCCAATCGCTCAACCACACCAACCGTAGATAGATAGATAGTTTTTTTTTATTATTATTAATTTAATTCATTCATATTAATGATGTTTATTTTAATTATCACATAATTCTACTTTATGTTTTAATTTTGGTTTTTATTTTGATTTGAAATTTGTATATTAATTTTATTTTTTTTTCTAATTTTATAGTTTCCATTTTTAGGTCTAGTGGTTAGTGGCCCTGACTGCTATGCCGGAGGTCGTGGGTTCGATTCCCACCCAGGACAAATGTTTGTGTGATGAGCACGATCATTTGTTCTGTGTCTGGGTGTAATTTATCTATAATATGTATGTTTTTAGAAATATATATGTATGTTTATCAGTTGTCTAGTCTCATAACACAAGCTCTGCTTAGCTTGAGACTAGACGGCGTTGTGTGATAGTTGTGGAATATTATTATTATATTATAAGGGGAAGACACTAGCTTACAGGACCTAGTGTCTTCCCCATACAGTGTGGTAGCTTTTTTTTTTAGGTTGGTAAATCATCTTAAGAGAAATCCCGCTCTTGGGCGGAGCGAGAGATAGTGTCAGACTTTTAGTGACCAAAAATCCACTCCTGTTCCTTCGTTCCTTCGTCCCAGGGTCCGGGTTTCGTTTTCACACTACCCATGGCCCCAGTAGGCTTCGACCCTGCTGGGCCCCTACAATTTGCTGACATCTCCCTGAGGCGCGCGTGGAACAATACGCGCCGTCGACGACTTGGGCTTGGTCCGGACGGCAGGAGCTAGGGAATTCATTAAATGCATGGATTATTGATGACAATAAAGATTATTATTATTATTCTTTATTGTACACCAAAAATAAAAAATATATTATAGCTTAAAATTAATAGGGTGTCACAATGGGCGGTCTTATCGCTAAAAGCGATTTTTTACAGACAACCTTTTCCTACCAACCGTACCGACTTACTCACGTGTTATATAGTAAGTAGTACTCAGACTCACAATGGATATGCGTGTGTAACCAATGACCGTAGTTTTTAAACGTACTTGTACGCCAGTGCGAATTGGTCAATACCACATGTCTTCAAATTTTTGGTTCTAGAATAAATGGTTTCCTTACAATATTTTCCTTCACCGTTTTGTACTTAGGGCATACAGAAAATTTCTGGATTCTGATAAATTATTGTTTTTTAAAATATATTCCCTCGCGATTAATTCATTTTTGCATTCGCTGAAACCACTGTACAAAGCAGTTTGACCAGTTTTCTTTAGGGATCTTTTCAATGGCTTTATGGAACGCATTCACAGATGATTCAAGGCTCGTAAAACGTGTGCCTCTAAGTTTGTCTCTAAATTTAGAAGTCGTAGGGTACAAGGTCCGGGCTGTGAAGCGGATGTGCCATCAGTTCCACATCTGAAGCCTTCAAATAGACTTCAGTTACCTTAGCGGAATGTGAGGATGCGTTATCGTAAAGAATCAAAATTTATAAAGTAGGTACTTCTCGTTGACCAAGAATTCTGAAATTTTGCATGAAGCAAGGTGTCATAGCACAGATATAGGAAAAAATCTGAAAACTGTAAATTTGTAGTTACGTCACCAAAATAATAATAATAAATAATAATAATAATAAATAAAGTTTATTGACACAAAAAACATATAGGTAACAAATTTTTTTGAAGCCCTGGCTCCTGAGCTACGTAGCCACCTGTGTTACAGGAGCCTGGTCTTCACCCAGTTGCTTATGTTACATTTGATCAATTCATTTATACATATTTGATAAAAAACAAAAGAAAAAACATGGTAAAATAAAATAAATGGAAATGCACGCATGCTCAAGTATTTAGTGACTCAGCGTGTTATGTGTGTGTTTTTGTGGATGTGCAGTATGTGAGTGTGTGTGTGTAGGTGTGCATGTGTGATAGTATGTTTGTGTGTGCGTGTGTGTGTATATTATTATTATTAGATATTATATATTCATGAGTACTACTGTTGGATGAAATCTTCCGTTTGGTGATAATTCAGTGTTTGAAGCCATGTGGAGATTTTCTTTTTACTTTCTCTAGCTGTAAATGGGTTTATATTAAGGGTATTGTTTATTTTATTGTAAATGTAAGTAGCCATGTAAATGTGTTGACGTCTAGCGGAAGCGGTTTTATATTTTGCTGGTCTACATAAGTCAGGACGAGTAACAGTTCTCCTTATTTTTGTGGCGTGATTTACCGGTGTAATTTGCTGTTGTTTTAATGTGAGATTAAGAAGGTACAACTGTCTCACGGTAAGTACATTACAATTTTTATACAGATCTTTTGTAGGAAACCGGAACGGTTTGAATGTCGATTAAATAAAATAATTAAAAATAAATTGCGATTCGAAAAATCTTCGTAATTCATTCGGGAATTGAACGGTTTTCATAAGTACAGAACCCGCAGTGCGCGAGTCCAACTCACACTTACCCAGTTTTTTTTTTATTATTGATAGGCTAGCGCTTACTAGTATCTCACCTGATGGTAAGTGATGATGTGGCGGACAATGGAGCGGCTTACCTAGAAGTAACCTATTCACTCTTGACTTAAAGACCCCTAGGTTGTGATGATGAAGCCCATTATAAGCGAACCGTTTCAGAGCCATATGTCATCATCATCATCACTGACAAAGCGCGCTGATCATAGACATAGGAAAAGATAACATTGTAAACATACTGTACATATGCAATAACGATTTTATAATAACAAACTTAATTATTGATCTTGACATATGTCAAGTGGCCATTAAATGGAAACTTATCATAATTTACCCCAAGGTTAACCTTGTATAGATATTGATAAGTGTCCAATTAAATTATGAATGTTGGCTTACAATATTTTAAGTGAAACGTAAAGGTAGACCGACGCACACGTGTAACTAGCCTAGTGATTTGTACCTAGAACTACGTCGCGTGGCGTGGATCAAGTGTAGCTCTACTAGTCTAGTTTCCATATAAAATGTATGGAGACCGACGCGCCCAGATCGGTGTGTGTGGCACACGTATGCACAGTGTAGTTCTGCCTTGATAGTTTTGCTGGATAACAAATGATAAACACTCTGCGATGTTACTTACCCTTTTTTTAGGTGGAAAATCATCCAATGACTTGAGGGCGTGTCAGACTTTTGCTGACTAAAACCCACTCCTGTTATTTTTTTGCCTTCGTTCCAGGGGTACACTTTCGCACAACTTATGGTTACGGTTTGCTGACATCTCTTTGAGGCGTACGGGGAACACCACGCGCCATCGACGACTGGTGCTCGGTCCGGACGGTTACCGGACCCTACTCATTCGGCTACCCATTGCTCACCGTCCGCAAGCCCACGCCTATGGCGGCTGGAAATCGGGATCGGGATCCCAGCGGCTAGGGCGTGAAAGCCGATCCCTCACACTTGCGGCTGCCTCCTTCGCTAGCATTACTGCTTCACAGAAGGAGGCGACCGCCTGCCATTCCTCCTTGCTCCGGACCATGGCCTGTACCGGGGACTGGCGCGAGAGGTCGTTGCCGCCGATCGCCCCCACGAAGAAACGGCGGTGACCTACCCAAGCGAGGCACACCTCTACCGTATGCTCCACCCGGCGGTCCACACAATAGTGACACCCGGGCGTTTCTTCCGCACGAATACGGTGCAGGAACCTCCCGAATTACCATGTCCGGTGATGACCTGCGTCATGCGAAAGGAGAGGACGCCGTGACATCTTTCCAGTCACTCCTCAAAAAGGGGACTTACTGCCATAATGACGTGCCCAAAGTTACTTACCCTTGGAATTATAACTTCAAATTCTATATATATGTATGTATTTGTTAGTTTTATGGTACAGTAAACAGGCATATATCAGACTCGCTTGCTCTATCGCAGACCACTACATCGCTTACCAGGTGAGTTCGGGGTCAAGAGCGGGCTCTTCTGTATACAAGCATAAGCATAATCAGCCTTTTAATGTTCCCACTGCTGGGACTCAAGCCTCCTCTCTCTAGGAGAGGGAATGGGCCGTAATCCACCACGCGGGCGCAGTGCATATTTGTGAATGTAGAAAAGTTCTGACTCGCTTACGGATTTTTAAACGCCCAGCCCAAGCCCTTGCCCGCCATAGAACGTCAAAATTTTGCATAGAGGTGCCTTTTATGACGTATACCCTTAAGGGGATGAAACGGAGATCCAAAGGAACAACATATTTTCACGCGGGTGAAGCTGCTAGCAGGATCTAGTCACACATAAAAACTAAAAAGAAGTTCTTTGGTGTGATTTTCGACTTCCAAAAGTAAAGAGTTTAAGTGTCGCCGCACATGGGCCACATGCCACAGCTACAAACTCCGGTAGAAGCGGCCATAACGGAAGCTGAAACGCGCGACAGCCACTTGTAGCCGATGACTGCTACTTTTTTTATCCGACTGTTACTAACCTATGCGCGCAGTATTATTGGAATCTGTCAAAGGTTTAAAGGTGCGAATGGCCGGTTCGGACCACAAGAAGCGAGCAGCGGCGATTTGTAGCATGTGGCGGCCACCTGCATCAACCGTGTGCGGCGAATCCATATAAAATGTAAGAAACCGATAAAAAATGTAATGAAAGAACCGAAGATACCGCGCAGCTCCCCGAACGCTGCCCAGCTGGGTTGGATTCGGCGATCGACTTCTTTCTCCTTTAGTGTTGGAAGACCTTCGACCAGATAGGCCGATAACCTGGTGAGGGTCTCGGGAATACAATCGATGCGAGGTGCACAAGGCTGGTCGTTGTGGCGACACTTGGGGGACGCCTATGTTCAGCTGTGGACGTCTTTCGGCTGAAATGGTGATGATGAAAGCAAAGACGCTGGGAAAATTCATCGCCATCTTTCTGCCCTTATCCAATGTTACTTGGATTCAGCGCAATACGTTTATTTCTTCCATTCCTACTCCTTTTTCTTTCATATCACTCCTCACACAATCCATCCATCTTTTGCTTTGGCCTCCCTCTCCCTCTCCATCCATCACATGTATACTCATAACTGTTTTAGTAAAATGCGCTTCATTCGCTCTCCTCTTTCCATGACCACACCAAGACAAACGAGTCCTTAACCTTTAACATTTCGGGCACTGGCGCCACTTTCAAACTTCCTCTGATATACTCACCTTTTACTAACATGTACAGCTGGAAAAATCCAGAAGAGAATAAGTTTTACAAATACTAATATATAACAAAAATATTAACAGGGATACTAGAAACAAAACCATTTCATATGATAGCCTTTTGACTCTTAGTCAAGATACGCGCTGCGCCGCACCCGCAACAGTTTCTTTGTCATGTTTACGATTTCTTCTCATAAACATGAATGTTTTGAATAACTCGAGTAATAATTAATACAATAGCTTCTCTTAAATGAAGACGATTGTCCACTGACACCGACCGTCGCGTTCAAATCAATTTATTTACTAGCCAAATTATTCCGGTGACTCCGCTTCCTTTAATAGGACTCTTTCATTTAATTATTTTAAACTTTACTGGCAGTCCCGACAGGTGTTGTCCTGGCGAACGAAAGCTGGTTTTACGTCAGAAAAAAATTTTTATACCCGACTGCAGCGCCACTTTTCGCTGTATGAAATCATTCTAAATACATGAATAAGTCTACCTAATTCCGACCTCTGGTAATGATGCACTCGTCGAGTCTAAGCTTCAAAGTCTTGAACATCGACGCCAAGTTATTATATAGCCTGTTGGTTTTCTACCGCTTGCATTTCAGGGAGTATGCATCGGAATCGGAATTATATGATTTAATTCGGCCAAGCCCGTTCCATCATCGGACCACCAGACGTACGACGATGTGCCACCAGTAAATGGTGGACATCCTACACATTCATTGTACGTACAGGTAAAGAGTGGAATTGTCTGCCGGAGTCTGTGTTTCCTGATAGCTAAAACCTCCCGGTTTTAGCTGGACCTCAATCTCGACCAACCTGGTCTATAAGTCAAGATTGAATAGATTACTTCTAGGCAAGCGTCTTCTATTTAACTGATATCTATTTGAAGAACCAGACGGCGAACTACCCATAGCTCACCGTCTGCGATTCTGTGCTCGATTGCCTGGAATCGCTCTGGGACTCCCGACGCCTGAAGCAGCAACGAGTCACTTAAAGGTCCTATCTAACAACATAAAAACTAAGAATTGTAGAAATAAAACAAAACATTGGTAGTTTTTCTGTTTTTTAAATTAAACCACAGGTAATATAACTAACCTTTCAATAAAGTCAACTGACACCAAACTGTGTTACACTAGCTTTAAATAGTCAAAAACACTTTTAGGCCGAAAGCCGAATTACTCATTCCAGTATTCGTCACTCAAAGAACAACGACACTTTTTTCTTCAGTCTCCTCCCCTTCCCTTCATCAGTCACCTTGCAACTACTATAATTTGGCGTCAAATAAAACAATTGGTCGCTAACTGCATCGTAATAAATCACATTGTTGTAATTGTCGAATACTGTTCTGAAAGGTGACCCGCTGCCAAAGGCGCCAATTTCAGTAAGCCGATCAGTCTTGTAGTCGATTTTATACAATCCTCTAGTTTCACTTTGCACAAAGTAGGCGTTATCGTTAATATCGGTCGTCAAGGAATATATTACACTGGAAAACATCGTAGGCATACTCTCTCCCTTTTTCAATTTATAAACTGTGAAATTACTCATGAAATAAATGTCATCTTTCTTGTCAACGATAAAATCATCAATATTATAATCTTTGAGCGCTGCTACTATCTTAGACTGTTTCTTCTCGAACGTATATAGTCCTTTTTTCATAAAGATCGTGTAATAAATCTTATCTTTAAACTGTATATGCCATATGGTCTTGTCAAAGAGACCGAAATGGCTGGTGACATTCGTTTCAGGATTATATTTGTAGATTCCATTGGCACCGCCTATGTAGACGTCTCGAGTGGACTGATCAACTGCTCGTGCGAAGGAAAATTGTATATCCGGGATATTCAAAAATCTAATGTCGTCCAAATCGAATGCAACAGTGTGGTCCAAAGGCCGAGAGTCTTCATAGTGAAAATAAACAACATTCGCTACTCTATCCACGGCTAATTGTCCGGAAATTGGATAGTTTTGAAATATTAGAGCTTTGGAATAGCAAATGCTGTCGAAGCAAGCATGACAATGGCTTTTGCCGGATATTAGACTCGTTAAAGCCGACAGGCAGAGCAGGATTAGGAGCTGTTTCATTTTCGTTCTGAAAGAAAAATAAATAAGCTTTATTGAGTGGGTTTTGATATTAAATTGTGTAAATTGAAAATGTTTTATGTAAAAATTCTATACAGGTGTCTGTTGTCATACTCTTAATATATAAAGGCGAATGTTTGTATGTATTTACGAGTATGTATGTGTGTGTATGTTTGTTAGTCTTTCATGCTTAAACGGCTCAAAGGATTTCGATGAAATTTGGTAAGTACTAGAATAGCTTATTTAAAGCATTAACGCAGGCTACAATTAATAAAGGTGGGAAGTACTAACTCCTTTTTCCTTCTTTTTTCATTGGTAGCTAGTATATTTTAAAAATCTTGTCTTTCTATTAATCCCGGTTAAATGAAAAAAAAAAACACATTTTTTTGTTCTATATAATCGGTATTCAATGAGCTTTAGGGAATATGTATGAACAAAATATTTGTTGTCTAACCAGTTTATTAATAAATATACAAAAATAGAATATTAATTTACTGTGAAAACAATATCAAAATTGGTAGGAAAGCAAACGAGATATAACAATTTTAAACAAATATATCTGCCTCACTCGCTAAAACGCCATTTTCTGTGGCAGTACAGTACGGTACGGCCTTTGATGTCGAAGACCATGTCGAATTTCTCTTTTATAATAGCAGCTTTGAAGCTTTATAATTATAACTTTGTTGTTGATGAAAGTTTTTTGTTTCATCATCATCATCATTTCAGCCGAAAGACGTTTAATGTTGGACATAGGCCTCCCCAATGTATCCCCACAAGAAATGTTTCTGTGCGTCTCACATCTATTCGGACGTTCGCGACCCTCATCAGGTCATCGGTCCACCTAGTGAAAGAGGCCTTCCAACACTGCGTCTTCCGGTGGGCGAACACCAGCCAGAACCTTTCCGCCTCATCAACCATCTGTTCTGCGAGCACTGTTTGTCGATTTTTCGATCTATATTCTTTATTAATTACTGATGTTCAATATGAATTTTATTGAATACGGAAATAAGTTTATATTTACACATATTGCAAAGAAACTATGAATAACCTTAGGATTACAACCCACTAACTATTGACTTTAATAAAAATATTATTTAGAAGTATCATTATCTTTTTAATTTTGTGATCGAACAATTTATCTGCCTCAATTTATTACATTTATCGTATCTAAACGATTTTTTTAGGTGGGAAATCATTCAATGACTTCTCGCGTTCTAGGGTAGAGCATGAGGGCCGGTCAGACTAAAACAGTAAAAGTATGTTACTCCTTTGGCTTGCGTCCCAGAACCCCATGGTTCACTTTCGGACGACCCATGACCGAGTCGCGCGTCAACCCCCTTTTATGTATTCCTTATTAAAGTGTACTGAATAACGTCTTTTGATACAGGTAGCAATTTGTCACTGCAGCACTCGCCTCCATAACGCCCTCACCTACGGCTCGGGCGAATTCCACCTAGGTCCCAATGAACAAACTTTATCCACTTGTTTCAAAATGTAAAATGTAATTTTGAGATTTTTTCGTGACGTACAGCAATATTTAATGGTGTACAAAATACACATCCCTTACATATTTTATCGAATTTTCAACGAAGCAAATGGCTGTGAAACATCCGGACAGACAGACGGGACGAAATTATTAAACATTTTGTTTTTGTCATTTGGCTACGGATCCCTAACTAGATATACCTACCTACAGGGTGGATTTTTCAGACAGGGCAGTAAAGGCAGGTACTTTAACCGTTGTAGCTCCAAGAAAGTGTGCTTAAGGGAGTTACGGGCTTGCGGACGGCGAGCATTGAGTATCTCGCTGTCCAGTAAGGACCAAGCCGGAGTTGAAGGCACGATGCACTTCAAAGAGATGTTAGCAAAACTGAAGGGATAGATTTCCTATGGTTATAATATAAATACTGCAACATTACAGAAAATACAAAACACAAAGAAACCATTAAATAACTAATTTTGAAATAAGAATAATGTACCTTTAATATAAAGTTTATTTCACCACTTTTCTATCTATATCTATTTATATAAAAATAAATAGCTGTTCGTTAGTCTCGCTAAAACTCGAGAACGGCTGGACCGATTTGGCTAATTTTGGTCATGAAATATTCGTGATAGTCCAGGGAAGGTTTAAACGATCAGAAAATATGGAAAAACTTACGAAAAAAAAATCGAATACAACGCCATCTCTAATTAAAATGTCATTATAAAATGGTTATTTATGCTGCCATTAGATGGTGTTATCCTAACTATGAGGCGGTACGAAGTTCGCTGGGTCAGCTAGTAATTATTTAAAAATGAATAGCTATTCGTTAGTCCCACTAAAACTCAAAAACGGCTGGACCTATTAGGCTAATTTTAGTCATGAAATATTCGATATAGCCCAGGGAAGGTTTAAAAAGGTGAGAAAAAATAGAAAATATGACGAAAAAAAAAATCTGAATACAACGCCATCTCTAATTAAAATGTCATTATAAAATGAATTATGCTGTTCTGGTATTGAATATAATAGAATAGAAATACTTTTATTCGGTACAGACACAGCACAACGGTTATAAATACTAAGTAAAAAAGAACAAAAGTACAGACTGCACCAAGCGTGCCCGCACCGAAAGGGTGACCACCTCAGCATTTGCTGGGCGTTAGACACCCAGCCCTGGTTTTCACACATTAGATATTGCGAGTAGATGGTGTTATCCTTACTATTAGGCGGTACGAGGGTCAGCTAGCATTTCATAAACACTTTCCCACACACATCATCCATTCAGTATTACACAGGGTTACTGGTAACTCGACGTATTCCTTGCAGGACGTCATAGTAGGGTTAAAATGCAACAAATTAAGCCACCAAATATTCTACCGATATTCAGTAGTTTTTGAGTTAGTAAGACTTTTAGTTTTTTATGCAACATCCCAAATTTAATCATTTGAAGCCAATTTGAAAATTTGCGGCGGGACTGTACTAAAATTTAAGTTATTATCATAATTGTAATAATTAAAAGTTCAAAATTACTAAAACTGGCAAATAGAAACATTTAATTTATCGTAACTTTTGTAACGTACAAATTACTAGAAAAATATCCTTGTCTATCAGCTATTCAGAAATGGAAAAATTAAAATTAAATCATTTGAAGCCATTTTGAAAATTTCTTACCTTTTCTAAAAATATAATAATATGTTTTATATAGAAAATCTGATGATTAATAGGTTGGCACAGTCTACAGTTGTAATAATCCTTTCTTAAATAACCTCACAGCTGAACACTGTCTCTTAAGATACAGGTTATCCTAGTTTGAGAGGCAGGGCTCACAATATCTGTATAAAAACTTCAGCAGCGTAGTTAGCATTTTGTTAACCAGTGCATACTAATGCATGTTTCTTTGTGACAATAAAATTTATTATTAATATTATATTTAAACTTATAATTTCAAGACAATTCGAAGATATCACAGTTCAAAGTAACCCGTATAAAAAACACCAATTTCATTAGACTTATATTATATATTGGTACCTATGCGATTAGTAGGTCATCATTTCAGCCGATAGACGTCCACTCCTGGACATAGGCCTCCCCCAAATGTCGCCACAACGAACGGTCTTGTGCGTCTCGCATCCATCGGATTCCCGCAACCTTCACCAGGTCATCGGTCCACCTTGTAGGGGGCCTTCCAACACTGCGTCTTCCGGTACGCGGTCGCCACTCCAGAACCTTTCGGCCCCAACGGCCATCCGTTCTGCGAGCAATGTGCCCTGCCCATTGCCATTTTTGTTTGGCGATTCTTCGTGCTATGTCGGCAATCTTGGTTCTCCTGCAGATATCTTCATTTCTGATTAGATCACGCAAGGAAACTCCGAGCATAGCCCTTTCCATTGCCCTTTGGGTGACATTGAGCCTTCTGATGAGGCCCATTGTGAACGTCCACGTTTCGGAACCATATGTCATCACTGGTAACACGCACTGGTCATAGACTTTCGTCTTGAGACACTGTGGTATATTGGATGAGAAGATACCGCGCAGCTTCTCGAACGCGAACGATTAGTAGGTACATGGACAGTAACTTATCGACCTATTGAACTCAGACGGTTATCATTAGTTCAATATTTCCTTATATATTTATTATCAGCTGCCAGTGGCTTCCTCTGCTTGATAATAGAAAATTATCCCAAGGGAACATACGCCCTCCCGGAAGAAAAAGTATCATATGTCCTATTCCAAGCTATGTGCTATTTATTTAAGACTTAAAGTCACCCAAAGGGCAATGGAAAGGGATCGAATCAGGAATGAGGATATCCGCAGGAGAACCAAGCTAACCGACATAGCACGAAGAATCGCCAACCTTAAGTGGCAATGGACAGGGCACATTGCTCGCAGAACGGATGGGCGATGGGGCCGAAAGGTTCTGAAATGGCGACCATGTACCGGAATACGTAGCGTTGGAATGCCTTCTACAAGGTGGACCGATGACTTGGTAACGGTTGCGGGAGTCCGATGGATGCGAGACGCACAGAACCGTTCATTGTGGCGACACTTGGGGGAGGTCTATGTCCAGCAGTGGACGTCTTTCGGCTGAAATGATGACGATGATGATGTGCTATTCCAGGACATGGTCTACCTATGTTCCAGGTTTCATCGAAATCCGTTCTGCCGTTCGAGCATGATGAAGCAACAAACATACAAACACGCCTTTATGATATTAAATGTGATCTGGCATGCGATAATTCTCGTTAAAATTCTTAAATACGTAACATTTTATTAACATCAAAAAACCCAGACATCACCTCAATTTAAGAAAAAAAAACCGGGCAAGTGCGAGTCGGACTCGCGCACTGAGGGTTCCGTACAAACTTACTTATAAAAACAGTTCAATTCCCGAATTGAATTACAAATAAGTTTTGTTTTCTGTAACGTAACAACAAATTTTCAGTCTCTTGTGCTATGAGACATTGTTTCGTGCCAAATTTCAGGATTCGAGGTCAATGGGAAGTACCCTATGAATTTTAAATTCCTTACGATTGTCGAAATATAAGTTTTTTTGCGACATAAACGGCCGTATCTTTTTTTTCATTAACTCAGAAATTTGATTTTTCACAGCTTCAAGGCTCCGCAGACTGAGTATATGGTTTTAATTTCAACTCGATACCTCCACGCGTTCCCAAGTTTAAGGGTCTTGACAGACAGACAGACGGACGGACCACAAAGTGATCCTAGAAGGATTCCGTTTTTTTTCTTTTTGATGTACGGAACCCTAAAAACAACTTATGAAAAGTAGAAATATAAGCTGTTTATTCAATTATTATTAATTGACTTCACTCCCTCTCCTACAGATGCCCGAGAACTAGATGTGGGAACATTAAAAGGCTGATTATACTTATGCTTCACCGACTGCAATAAAGGAGGTATGCTCCATTGAATTCGATTGTATTTCTTTATGTTTGTTATCTCAGTACTCCACCGTTTACCTAACGGACAGGTTCATCATCTACCCCGGTCGCCAATGAGAGTGGAGACGACGAGAGATGTTGTGCGGTGTTCCGCAGGGATCGGTACTAGGGCCGGCCTTGTGGAATATCAGATACGACTACTTGCTGCGCGGCGACCTCCCTGACGGGGTAAGCGTGGTCTGCTACCCAGACGACACGCTGGTCCTGGCGCGGGGAGAGTCGTACCAGGCGGCGGTCGAACTAGCGGCACGCGGGGTTGCGACAGTCGTAGGCAGGATCCAGCAGTTGGGACTCGAAGTGGCACTGCACAAGTCCGAGGCCATGTATTTCCATGGCCCTCGGAACACGCCAACACCGGGTTCCCAAATAACGGTAGGAGGGCTCACATCGGCGCCGGGTCGACAATGAAGTACCTGGACTCGTCCTCGACAGCCGGTGGAAATTCGAGGCTCCCAAACGGGCTGGGTCTGCCCTCAAGCGGCCAAGCTGAACGCGTCTCAGAGAGACATGGCCATCCGGACGAACCTCCTTGCGAAGGAACCTCCAGGAACTTCCCGAACTTACTATATCCGGTGAAGACCTTCGTCATACGGAAGGTGAGGACGCCGTGACGCCCTCCAGCAAGTAGTGCATCTTGTGATTCAATATTCTGCCTGATTTTTTACACCCAACATACTGCGCTCGATATCAATAGGGAAGAAAATCTCTAGAAGTATCTACGTACCCAAAAGCGTAGTAACTCATTATCAGAAACTTTTTACTTACTTGAGTTTAAAATCATAATCACACACAAATTGATTTGAATCTTCCAAAAACACGCACCAAAAAACAGTCCTTTGGTACAAACTGCAAGTAACACGCGTTATTTAAGTTGAATGAATTAAGTCTTGTTTTTACAATCAAATAATGTGTTTATTCCACAAAGTTCTGCGTTATAGTGATAAGCATTATGTATATATGTTATATGTTGGCCCGCTATCATTATCAAATTGGTTTGCTGTTGGTGAATAGAGGCGTAAGCGACTTCGCATAATTTATATAAAGTATCCTATGTCAGTTTCATCCGAAATCGTTAAGACGTGAAAAAGTAACAAACAGACAGACAATTGTGTAGTGGAAAATCATAAAATCACTTCTGCCGCTCTAGTGTGGAGCGATCGGACTTGTCAGAGTATTGCTAACATAAAACCCACCTGTGTTTGTTTAATTGCCCTTTGCTAATGCTACTGAAACTCTTTCTTACAAACATTACCGCGGCATCCCCTGATATCCACTGATATCTTGTGTGTCCTTGTGGGAGGCCTTCCAACGCTGCGTCTTCTGGTACGCGGTCGCCACCCCAGAACCTTTCGTCCCCATCGACCAACTGTTCTGCGTGCAATGTGCTCTGCCCATTGCCACTTAAGTTTGGCGATTCTTCGAGCTAAGTCGGTAATCTTGGTTCTCCTGCGGATACGGATGCTGTCAGCTGAGACTGGTCATCTCTTAGTTGCCAGCTGCTATTTTAATATCTATATTTAGTTTTTATTTTTACTTTATTTACATTATTAACACATGATAGTAGCGACAAGAAACATGTAACCGAGATATTTGTAACATAAAACATGATTACAAAGAGTGTCCATGGAGTTTCTTGCACATTCTTCTCCATAGAGATCTACGGTTTGGAATGTGCAATTAGCATCATTTTTTTTCTGACTGACTGACTTCTTGACATTTCAAAAGTACCTGTAAATGGTTTATTTGATATAAAATGCTTTGAATCTTTGATATCTTTTTGATGTGATCACGCAAGGAAATTTCTTTATGTTTTTCAGATAACTTTCCAAATTTCAAACCAGGGGCCTTACCATGACATTAAATGGTTCGCGTTAGCAGCTTGTGGTAGGGCCCGTGTATCATAAGTACTATACAGCGCTATTTTTTAATTAGTACAAAAAAATGGGGCTCTATCCGTGCCCGTTACTGATCATACCTATTTTTGCAGGCAAAAGTAAAAAAAAAACGAAATCCCAAAAATTTCCACGAAAATTTGCCATAATTGGTAAATTCATAATGATTGATTCTATCAGTCATTCATAACAATTGCTACTAGAAAATACTGCGCGCAGTGTTTTTCCATTTTGACCGTCATTTATTCATTCAAAATCATAAGCTTGAACAATATTTCCATAAATTATGTGACATTTTGACTTTACTTAAATAATAACAAGACCTTTTCTAATAAGCCTTATCTACTAATTAAAAATTAGTAGTGTATATTTTATTATTTTTTTATTTGATGTCATAAATTATTAATATTACCTATTGACATTTTAATAGCTACTTTATTGTAATACTAAATACTCATATTATCTTGACTGTAATGATGATATCAATTCTATGCAAATAGATACTAATGTTATTTTACAACGCGACTATGCTCAACAAATTGTACCAACAATGCAATAACTTAAATCTTTGCGACTTTACGCAACTAAGTCGAAAGCAGTTTCATTTGAAATTGTACCTATATTCTGGAAAATAAACCATTCATTCATACATTCATTCATAATACATTCGATCATTCGTTTTAGTAAGTCATTTACTCATTCATACATTCATTCATTTATTCATAATAAATTCGATCATTCGTTTTAGTAAGTCATTTACTCATTCATTCATTAGTTCGTTCTTTCATTCATTCAAAACAAACATTCCTAAAACAACGGATTTCAGTAAGATCATGAGGATCTTGTGGGAGGCCTATATCCAACAATGGACGTATTCCGGCTGAATGATGGTGAGGATCAAAGGGTGAAGAATGAAAACCCGAAGGTAAAAGTGCTCATATGCGCCTACCACACGCACACGTTTCACAACAGTTTTGCCTGCGCAGGCCGGTTTTTAGCCGACTTCAAAAAGAAGGAGGTTCTATGTTCGGCTGAATGTTTTTTTTTAATGTATGTTCACCGATTTGTCGGTCAATTGTGAACCAATTTTGAAAATAGTTTTTTGATTAATAGGTTATGCTTCCAAGTTGGTCCCATAGAAATATTGTCCGAAAATTGCGATGTCTCATCTAACGTTGTGTCCGCCAGCGATTATATCAAGTATGAGCAGTTAGACGCTAAATTATATGCACATCGTGTGGTCTGTTCCGAACTGAAATGAAATTAGACGGTGCGTAAAATGAAATTAGAGTAGTGCTTTGGAAAATCGAGTTTTATGAAAAAACCACAGCATAAATCTAATATAAAAAAATTGTATAGTACTCATCGATAATAAAAGTTTGTCGGTACCGACTTCGTTTTTGAGATTTTATACGATTTTTCTTATTTTTTTACACTTAAAGTTACTTACGTTAAAATCATCAAAAAACAGAAACTTTGTTGGCTCGTAGCTTTGTTACGGAAATTATTTTTGTTTTTCTGTTTCCGTACAGACAAAATTAAGAATAAGATAAAACCATATCATGTTTTACTTTGGATTTACAATGACAAACTGTGGAGTAATACCCCCCCCCCCCAAATTTGTAGAAAATGTGCCGACTAGTGTAACCTTAAAGTTATTTTGCACTTTTAAAATTTTTCTTTACATTGAAGTCGATTGTATATTTTTTGTTAAAAGTTTTCTTACACTGATGAATGAAGTCTTACATGATGTTGAGGCCTGCACAGGCAAAACTGTAGTGAAGCTTGCTCGTGTGGTAGGCCTATTAGTGTGACCAGTTCGCATTGTGTGGTAGGCCCATTAGATACATGTGGCCAGTTCGCATTGTATTGTGTGGTTTTTAAAAGAAACTGACCTCTGTGCTTGTATCAGATTTTCTTTTCTCGGCAATCAGCTAGGAAACACCAGCCTCATTTAGTTTAAAAACTAACAAAATATATTAACGTGTAAGTATTATTTTCAACCAATTTACAAAATAAAAAGATATAAGATGGTTTAAATACCAACCTATTTTTAGTACTTATTAGAATAGAATAGAATAAAACTTTATTGTACACCAAAATAATAACAAAACTTTTAAACTAACTTAATCTATGAGTACAATGGCGGCAATTCATTATTTTTGTTATAAGCTCTTGTAATAATTAAAAATATATATTATATTATTAATGTAAGTATAAACAGATTCTTCTTTGAGAAACATTTTTAGATTAATAACTTAAATATAAATATTTGTAAGTAAAACTAATTATCTAATACTAGTGACAAAACAAAATCGAATAAAAAACTAACTACTTAGGGCCGACGCTGCGTTATGCGGTCGCCTGCGCGGTTCCATACAAAAGTGCACCGTCTCGTTGCGGCTAGCCCCGCGGCCACCCGTGGCGGTCAGTCGCGCCCATAAGGAAATACCAAGAGGAGATGGGGTAAACAACTATGCACTGTAATTCTCAGCTAGGTCCTGACGTCATCACGGTGGGCGTGGCTTAAGTCAGTGTATTGTTGGCATTCGTCCTGTGCAAAACTTCGTAAATTTATTAATTTTACAGCATATTCGCGATAGAAGAAAAAGTGAATGAAATGTTGTGTTTTATCTTGTAAAAACTACTTGGATAGACTGATGCTATGGATGGCATCACATTCACATTTGTAAGTTATTTTATCGTAATTTATTAAAATAGTTCTAGAAAAATCTCTTAGCGTCAGCGTTTCCAAATATAATTCTACCCGACATTAGATGGCGACACTTTGTGTCACGGGAACTATAGTTATTTGTGCAACAAGAGAGCAAAGTTGTTTTTTGCTGCGAATGCTAATTTTGAGTCCCGAGCAAGCGAAGGATTCTTTGATTGGATCACGAGCGTCAGCGAGTGATTCTAAAGTAGAATCCTGAGCGAGGGGAGGGATTCAAAGGCACGAGATGCAAAAAGTTTTGCTCTCGTGTTACACATATAATTTTTAACTTCAGCAGCGAGAACACATATTACTTGGGAAATAAAATAATTAACAGTAATAGATTTAACAATGATTTCAATTAAAATAAATACTATCTATTTCGCAAGTTTTACTCATATTTTACAATTATTTTAACATTCTTAATCTTATTTGCCACTATTTTATTTCCGCTGCTTTTTTAAAGCACGTTCTAAAACAGTCAATTTTGAAACTCGAAATAATTATTTAATGGTTAAATGCCAGTTTTATCTGCTGCTATAAGTACTCAGGTACTCTTATTTTTGTTCAAATACAATAATAAATTTAAAATTTAATCATTTATTTATAAAAAAAAAAAAAACATTTTATATTTTACAAATATTTTCTATTTATTACGCATTTCCGAACGCGTTTTTCTTTGTGGTGGAATTACAAAATCGGAATAAACTTCGAAATGGCATGTTTCTCACTCGCTTTTTTATAAGGGCGAGAAAGAGACAGAGTACAGTGCAGTTCGAATGTTTCGAATAGCATGGCTAAAAAAAAAATAATAATTAAAAAGTTACTTTGTCTCACGCAGTGAGCAAAATCGAGTTTTACTCACTGTTTTCAAGCAGCAAAACCTACTTGTTTGAGCTGCTGTGGTGAAAAATATATTTAGGTACGTAGAGCTCAGTCTTAATATATTTTAATTACCACATCTCTTGGTATTTCCTTCATGGTCGCGCCCATCACCATCCCTTCACGGTGTGCATGTGCACACCGTTAAAGTTGAAATAGCGACACAAAAATTATATGAACTTTGTAGTTCAATAGCAAGTATTATAAGTATTCTAAGTTAGAATAAAAGTCCATATTTTTAGAAAGTTAGGATTTATCAACAATAACGAAAATGTTTGTAGCATTATTTCGCACATTGGCCAATACATCAGCTAAGGTAGGGTTTGTATCTTCTGCGGAGTACGTGGGAATGTTGGTGAAAGTGAATGTGACAGTTTGAACAGCTTCACATCTTGATCCCTCGTATCTATCAGCACATTCACAGAACGGCTCATCTTCCTCGTTCAGGGCACAGACACCGTTGTTCAGACAATAATTTTGACACGCAGTAGCTTCACACCTCTGCCCGGAACAGCCGACATCACAACTGAAATAAATATAACGTGAAACAGTATTATTAAACAAAGAAATCAATCATCATCATCATCATTTCACCCAAAAGACTTCTACTGCCTATGTCCAAAGGCCTCCCCCAAGTATCGCTGCAACGAACGGTGCTATGCGTTTCGCATCCATCGGATTCCTGCGTCCCACAACAGGTTATCGGTCCACCTTGTGGGGGCCTTTCAACGCTATGTCTTACGATACGCGGTCGCCACTCCAGAAACTTTCGGCCCCATCAGCGATCGGTTTTGCGAGCAATGTGCCCTGCCTACTTAAGTTTGGCGATTCTTCGGGATAGAAAATAGTACATTTCGATACAAGTGCAGAAAGTTTATCATTGCGGCCGAGGCGGAATTCGCACGAGTCGTAGGTGAGTGTGTTATGGAGTCGAGGACTGCAGTGACAAATTTGCACGTGTATGAAACGACGTTTTTCAATACACTTACGAAATGAATAACCGGCGACTCGTGAGGGTCGACGCGCGTCCAGCCTGATACGATAAAGGTAATAAAATTGTAGCGTGAGAGAGCACGCGAATTTTTCTGCACTAGTGCGGAAAACAGTATATTGCGTATCTAAAAGCGGTGGGATAAGGGCGGGTTTTCGAGTAAGTGTATTGAAAAATCAATGGAAGAATTGAAATATGTTTTACCTGCATATAGGAAGTCCTTCGTCACTGAAACTACAGTTGCCTTGGATACAATAGTTCAGACATGCATCAACTTCACATCTTTTACCGGAATAACCTGCATTGCACCTGCAAAAAGTACCTAATACGAAAAGTGTAATTTAAATAAATAAGGACACCAGTCCAAAGAGAGTGAATGATTTACCTGCAATGAGGAAGCCCCTCGTCATTAACGCTACAGATGCCTTGAATACAATAATTTTCACATACTGATATATCGCATCGCTCACCGACGTATCCAGGTATGCATTTGCAAAGAGACTGTCCAATAACTTTCGCACCGTGAACACAAAACGGCCCATTATAGCTTTTTCGGACCAGATAAGAGAGTGCTTCGCAATCATTAATGTCCTGAATTTGTTCTTTGATTTTGTAGTTCGCAACTATTCCCACAGTGACATTTTGAGTATCCAAATCAATAACTTTTACTCCTTTAAATGCAATCTTATTTAATTTCGAAATCTTTATGTCGCAGTCAGAGCACCAGCGAGCTCTGTAAAGGTTTGTTTTTGAAACACTCAATGTATTTGATGATGGATTGGTAAACTGTTCATCACTAAATATTACACGACTAAGTGTTTGTTTAAATTTTCTATTCAAATCTGCATAATATATATAAGAACTTAAACTAGTCTCAGGTTCAATCCAGTATATTCTTTGTGTTTGTTGGTCAATAGCCAGACTGTGTGGCTCTAGTTTGTAAGTTGTATTCATCGACAATGATTTACTATTAATAATAACTTCTCTCTCTGATCCATTAAATCGAGCCTTCTCTATTGTAGGCGTCATCAGGTTTGTGTTGATCCAGTAGACAAACCTGTAACAAGAAATCCTCTAATAACTCTCTGAAACGATCTAATTACTGTTGGTAAGAGTCTGAGACGCCTGGAAATTGCAGAGTCTGTATGATTGTAATAAATCTTTATTAGATTATAATTTCTTGATAAATTATGAAAAAAAATGTTTTAGATACGATAAATCACATCCAAATTCATTAGTTTCCAACATAACCGGGATTTCTTTAGAAAAAACGTTTACAATTTCTCCCGATATTTTACAATCTTACTTCGTTTGCAATTCTCCGGTGACATATAAACATTCAATTAATTGTAAACATACCCTCTGCAACTATCCACTGCAATATCAGTGGGGATCCCGTGATCCATCTTGATTAAAAGGTTTTCAGAAATATTAGAATCCGACTTTAATGAAATCCAATTAATGGTTCTTTCGTTTGTGTCAGTGAAGAAGAGTATTTCTGTGGCGGGATCGAAGGCAAGGCCATGGATGTTTCTGCCGTGTCTCTTAGTGAAACATTGGTTTACTTTAGAAGATATGTCATGAGCACATATAGCGTCGTTGTCGCTCTGTTTGTCGACGTACAGCAGCATGTTGTGTATTTCATCGTACGCCAGCGCTGTGAGGCGATGAGAATTAAATTGTACGGTGTCGGTGGCGGTTTTGATGTCGTTGGTATAAAATTCTAGCACATCTCCATGAGTTACTGCAAGGTCTGAAACAGTAAAAACATTGTTTAACGTAGGCAATAGCTAAATAAATCGCTAGGTGTACGTACTGGGAGGTCTTGAGTGCTCACAAATATACCTAAGAGCTACTGACACGACCGCTTGTAGATTTCTAATAGGTATCCAAAACCTTCTACCACCTATAAACTTTCAGGTTTCTGACTATCCTTAACAACTACCAAAGATCTACGAATATCAGCCGGGATCAACTGCTTATCCTGTATTCTGATAGACAGAAGTGGCTCGCTAACTCTACCCTACTCTACCCTACTCGTACTACAGTACCCTATGTCCGTCTCCTGGTTCTAAGCTACCTCCCCACCAATTTTCAGCCAAATCGGTTCAGCCGTTCTTGAGTTATAAATAGTGTAACTAACACGACTTTCTTTTATATATATAGATTTGGCAGCAAATGTATCAAGTCAAGCTTCTTGGCAAACTTCGCTGAGGTAGCCAAAACTATTTAGAGGGTATGCGGAACAGAATGTCAAGTCCCACAAACCTCCGTTGAAAAGGGAGGATCCTCCGACCAGACAGGTGTTATGTCTGGTGTGGACAACTGCACGATGGATAATTTCCAGCGATTGTGTATGCTCAAATCGCGCGGAGAACTCCAATTTAGCGATGTATTATTTCGTAGTTTAGTTCATAATTTGGTGTCATAGATGTTGCTACAACTGCAATAAAGAAATAGAAATCCCGTCAAAAACTCTCTACACAGAGATATGAATACGAAAAAAATTAACAATCAGAAAAACCACTTACCCCAGGAATGTGTGAACCCTACGACTGCGTACAGCACTACCAATCCTACCACAAACTGCATTCTGCACATTATTACTTTAAAATATTGTGTTAGTTTTAAAGAGGTCGATGGTGCGTCCACTTCTGTGGTCTTTCGTTGGATATTAAAATTAATGCTGAATTCTCGCCATATAAATAGTAGATACTTTTAAGCACTCTGAAGATAAAAAATACTCCCTGATGACTTATTACATATTTCGATAACCTTGTAGTAACCCCAATAAGTGACAGACAATCATTTATCTATGTATATATATATAAAAGGATAAACTGACTGACTGACATATCAACGCACAGCCGAAACTACAGGGCCTAGGAGCGTGAAATTTTGGACAAGGCTTGTTTTTATGACGTAAGGGGAACGGAAAGGGGAGAAACAGGGAGAAACTAGGGTTCAAAGTTTGTATGGAGAAATCTACCTTCACGTAGGCGAAGTTGCTTGCAGAAACTAGTCATCATATATTTTGGGAATTGTTAGGGTCTTGACTTGGACTTTAATAAGAGGCAATTGACTGTAAAAACTAACAAAGTTATATCCATAGGAATTGTACAAAAATAGAAAATATAAGGCGCAGCTTAGGCCAGACAGAAAAGACGTAAGACGTGCTTTCATACAAAACTTATAGAAGCCTCGCGACGCAAAACAGATAGTAGAGACGGGGCGCGGACGCAACGCTTTTACGTCTGCACCCTTTTCTCAAAACACAAAGGAGAGATGGGGCGTAGACGCGACGTTAGCGACAGGGCCGAGGGCGGAGCAATCCGCAACGCGTCCTAGACTGACGTCTTTTCTGTCTAGCCTGCGCCAAAGGCGCGCGTATGCGTCGTCTGTTCACACTAGTGAAGAATGGTGAGGCCACGGCCCTTCTTGTACACCCCTCCGCGCCGTCGCCTGCGCAGCAGTCCGACACCTGACGAAGGTAGCCGACGGCACCCAAACAGGATTCCTCGATGCATCGCTAAAGTGGACAGTGCAACTTTGCCACCAATTAGCTTCGACAGTCCGATTGTTCTGTTTAGCACCGATATAAAGGATGTAGGCTTGCGCATCGATGGTACCCTGAAGTCGCGTACTGAAGCAACTAGTGTTAGTCATGTTTCAGGAACGCTGCTAGCCCTATTTCTTTTGAAGAACCTTTTACCATCGAGCACGAAGACAATGCTTGTGGAGACCCAAATTTTTGCTTTTCTTGATTATAGCGACGTGTGTACCATTTTCAGTTTTTTTTTTTTAGTTGGGCAATCATCTAATGGCTTCTCCCGTTCTAGGGTGGAGTGAGAGGGCGTGTCAGACTTTTACTGACTAAAACCACACCTGTATTCCTTCAGTTAGTTCAGAAGGCATACCATGGTCCTCGTAGGTATCGGCTTTGCTGGGTACGGTTTTTCTGGCATCTCTTTGAGGCGCGCGTGTAACGTTACGCACCGTCGATGACTCAGGCTCGGTCTGGACGGTTACCTGACGGGCGGACGGCGAGCTACCCGTTGCTCGTCGTCCACAAGCCCGCGCCTAAGGGTCGTAGAGGTACGACACAACACCGTACCCATATGTACACGCCGTGGCAAAGTGACGCTATCAGGCGTCGCATACGTCTCACGATAACGACGAATTCGCCTTGGTAATGTGGCCAGGCCCTAAAGAATAAGCCTAAAATATTATAGTTCTATATTTACATAAATATCATTCTCTATAAGTACTCCATTCACGTTAAGATTAGACATTTAAATGAACCTTTTTTACTGTCCGTTCAACCGATTTTAACTTCTATTCCGTAGGCATAAGGATGGTATTAAAAGCAAAGAAGTGATTACAATATCAACTATTTACTGCAGCCGTCATTTATCATGCCACCAACCAGGGGCGCCGACTTTTAGAAAACCTAATGGGTGCTCATGCTCATTTGATGGACTCGAAAAAGTGGCGAAGTGTGATCTACCGACAAATAAATAAATGTTCAACTTACATATTGCGTACTTAATTAATAATTATGTTTGTTTAAAAGTATAAAATGAAACCACTATATAAAAATTAAACTAGTGTTTATTATCAAGAAATATTATAATTACTGATCTGTTTCTTGATGTCTATTCTCAGAGGTACTCAGCACCCACTATTTTTTTCTCATGGGTGCTCAAGCCCCCGAGCACCCACGGAGTCCGTGCCCCTGCCACTAACGCAATAAAAGTCAAAATCGGTTGAAAAGACAGTAAAAAAAGGTTTGTTTAAATGTCTAATCTGAATACGAATGGAGTTCTAAGTATAATTTAGTACTTTTTATGATAACTTTTTTGTCCGTATGTCAAGAACCTTTTCTCAGGAACGCCTGGAGATATGAATCTATAATTAATATCAAGAAATACTCAGCAGCAAGCTGCTACCCAAAGCAGCGGTGAAAAAATCAAACTTCTAACTTCTTCTAACTTCAACCCAATGTAAAGATGGCGCATACTTTGACCTAAAAGGTGGTACCATGTAGGTTTTGATTTCCTAGCAACTTTCCGTTGACTTAGAATCCTAAAATTTAACATGAAGCAAGGTCACATAGCACAAGTATGGGAAAAGTCTAAAAACTGGAAATTAGTAGTTACGTCACAAAAAAAAATTTTTTTGCGATGCGGAAAAATTTTCGAGAGTTGATTTTGGAATTGAACTATTTATGTAAATGGTTCATTTCCAAAATCAACTCTCGTAAGTTTGTAAGGAACCCCCAGTGCGCAAGTCTGACAGGCACTTTACCGGGATTCTTTGCGCGCAAATCCGACTCACAACTGGCCAGTTTTTTACAGGATGGCCTAACCTACATATTACCATCCTTTTGTGGGCAGGATAATATTCTTGTAATATAAGGAAAATTGTGAACTGAATATCTGCTAAGATACCCCTTGAACCGAAGATAACTTGTTTTCATGTAAGTACCTAACTAAACCGTGATAGACAAGTTATCAAATTGCATATTTGAAAAACCCACATTATCAATTTTATTGTGCCTACTCTACTTACCTACATAGCAGACCAAAGTAGTAGGGGGCGATCCGCGGCAATAACGTCTCGCGCTGGGCCCTGGTACAGACCATGGTCCGGAGCAAGGAGGAATTGCAGACGATCGCGCATCATAAATGAAATCTAAAAAATCCTCATCGATCCGACACCCTTTCATTTTTTCACAGCTTTAAGGAACGGCAGACCTGAGTATATGATTTTAATTTCAACTCGATAACTCCACGTGTGCTCGAGATAAAGGGTCTTGACAGACAGACGTACAGGCAGACTGACAATCAGACACAGACAGACAACAAAGTGATCCTATAAGGGTTCCGTTTTATCCTTTTGAGGTACGGAACCCTAAAAACGCACTAAGTACACTACCTCAAAGCTGGCGTGAAAACGTGTGCATAATAAAACGATGACCTCTTTCAACTTTTTGAATCATTATATCTCAAAAAAATCTGATCTTCTATTTTCTGGGCTAATTTTATGATAAAACTTACCATTTTGCTGAAAATAACGAAAAACTCGTTTTTTTTACCTTTAACCACTAGTATTTTTTTTCCATGTGTCATGTGTTCGGATCGATGAGGGCTATTTAGGTTTCATTTATGATGGTGTTTTGAACCATACTACCAATTTTCAGCTCGGCGCAAATTATTGTAACCTTGGATGTCTAAATTGACCGACTACTGGAAGTGTCAATTTTTGGGCTTCTAATTATTATGCATAACATGCTTTTCCAGACACGAAGCGGGCTCAGTATGTTATGTAACCCATGAACGGACGGACTCGTCAAGTACCTATTGCTTAACCTCAAAGATCGTCATGAGCAGTTATTATTTAGCCAGGAATCTCTTGCAGTGATGGACCAGGCGATAACAGCCCCGACTTACAAGTTTTTTTTTTATTTCATCACCATCGCTCTCTAAATGATGAAGGTTCTATTTAAATAAAAATCAATGTTTGAATATTTGTACTTATAGCGATCCTAAACCATTGATTAGTTTGTGATGAATGTTGGGTACCAGTCAAACGGGGTAAATAGGAACGCAGAGGTGAAGAGGAACAAAAGATTGAAGGGGATCTACGCGTTAATTAACATTTTTTCCCAGCATTTAAGTACTCCTATTTATTCATTAATTGTAATAAAACGGATGCTTTGATAGAAATCATTCATATAAATATATACCAATGTGAAAAACCTAACCAAAGTTTTGTTCCTGTTCACCCCGTTTGACGGTACCTCATTTTGTGAAAATAAATAAATTATTATTAATTATTTCACAACACATTCAATATAATTATGTAAAAAAAAATCTTATGAACAGATATAATAGATATTTCAAATCAATTCCAAGACTTGCAAGAGCATAGCATAATCTTTTCAGCGTTATATTGTTCCCACTATGGGATCCAGGCCTCTATAGGAGAAGGAATGGGCCGTAATCCATCACGTGGACTCCGTGCGGGTTAGTAGAGATTACGTCTTCGAATTTTTTGGTAACCTTTAAGACTGTTCTCAGGACACCTTACCGTCAAATGGGGTAAATAGGAACGCAGAGGTGAACAGGAACAAAACTTTGGTTAGGTTTTTCACATTCGTATATATTTATATAATTGATTTCTATAAAAGCATCAATTTTTATTACAATTAATGAATAAATAGGAGTACTTAAATGCTGGGAAAAATAGTTAATCAACGCGAAGATCCCCTTCAAACTTTTGTTCCTATTCACCCCGTTTGACTGTACAGTCTAAACAGTTTACAATAGATAAATTACCAATTCAAATGTGGAAGAAGGGTGTCCTGGCGTCTTAACTAACCTAGCTAGGTTACATAGTAACCTGTATTAAGATTCGCCAGCCCAAGATCCCATTATCACAATTATTTAGAAATACAGAGAGACTGCCTACGATAGTGAAATTAATTACTAAATAAAAAACTTAAGTTTGCCATCAAATGGATAATGTGTGTGTTTGTGCGTATGTATTATATGTTTAGGTAAAAATGTATGATCTGTGCTTGGTGTGAAGTGTGTCTGTGTGGGTAAAAGGTGGTAATTAGCAATAGTTTGGGTTTAGACACGGAGTGTTACTTGGAAAGCGCTAAGATAGTGATGTAAGTAGAAGTTCAGTATCGTCGTAGTTTTTATTGGCTAGGAAGACTGTTATCTGCTTTTTACAAATGCCATAAGAAGATTGATGAATAGGGGTAGTTTTACTTAATTTGTTGTATAAGAAAGGGCCTTGGTAATAAAAGAAACGTTTAGTAAAAGCAAAGCGTGTGAAATGTATGTTTTTCAAAGAGAAATAAATAAAATAAAAACACGTTTTGATAGTAACTTTTATTTTAAAACACTTTGAGCATACAAACTTAAGTCGCTTGACAATAAAATGCAATAAACCCTTTAACCGCCCGCGTCGGATATATCCGACATGTTTGTCGGACATATACGACGCGGGCGGTTTTTTCCGACGGGGCGTACTTTTCGCCAGGGTAGCACATCCACGACCAAATATTTCATCTCGTCAGCTCGTGGGAGTACCCAGTCGCAAACACACGACCCTGGCGAATAGGACGCCACAACACTCGTCGGACAAATCCGACGCGGGCTGTTTAAGGGTTAAACATTCAAATCTAAACGCATAGACTTTCAACAATTATGCCGAAAATAGCTTTCAAATATATATATATTAAAAAACTTTCATAAACTCTAGAAAAATAGGCAAAACTAATTCTAATTTCATTTTAAAGAAGCCAAGAACGTATCACTTTATTAAGGGCACATTTTATGTGTGATCGCGACATTTCAATAGTGATATTTTGGCCTATGTTTTAAATTTCGCGAGTCAAAAACGACGTCTTAATCAACGCGCTAATACGCGATCAGGCCTACTGTCTACAGACGCGTAGCTTCATGAACGCGTATTCGTAATTATATGCTTGGTGTACGCCTGCTCACAGCTTACATAAAAACTGAGTTTCATAGTTTCGAGGAAGCGGCAACATGCCGTCTATGAAGCTACGCGTACGTGCCTTAAAATTAAAAAAAAAACCGAAAGGCGGCCTTTATTTACGCAGCGATGAACACCCGATTAGGCGCAACAGTACAACTGAAAGGCGCCCTCTATCGACGCAGCGACAAATATACGATATACGCATTATATTACAACAAAACCAGAAAGCGCCATCTGTCAGTGCAGCCGACAATTATGCGATTGACACAGTACAACAAAACCGGAAGACGCCCTCTATCGGTGTAACGACAAAAACGCAATTGACGCATTATAGTACAACAAAACAAGAAGGTGCCCTCTATCGGCCGCAACGACGCTGTCGGGTTTACCGAACCGATCGCGTATTAGCGTAACGATCGCTATCAGGACAACGCCATACTATTTAAATACTACTTTTTTAAATTTTGCTGTTTGAATCAACTATAACAAATCAACAAACTCTAAGGCCAACTGTAAACGGACGCGTAGCTTCGTAGACGCGTAGTTGTCATTATACGTCGACGAAACTGCAACGACAGTACAGCACGACGCTGCCGCTTCGTTGATAGTTTCATAGTTTTGTATGTTATCTTCACGCAGGCGTAGTGTACTCCTGCGTATAATGACGAATACGCGTTTATGAAGCTATGCGTCCGTGGATAGTCGGCCTTACGTAATATTTTGAGCCAATTAGGCCAAATATTTGATCATGTTTTGCAGTCTTATAATTATATCGTGGAAAAACCATTTGGTAGTTTGAGCCAATGAATTGTCAAAGAAGACATAATAATTATACAAAACTTATTACTATACACCAATGACAGAACTAAATAGATCTTTTTTTTAATTTCAACCGATGCCGTTAGACTAAATTACATCGAATCAAAATGGTAATTACACGGACCTTCTTCACTTATAGACACATTTATATGACTATAAACCATTATATTATAGGATACGATAAGCTCAATAGTTTGATATATTTTTAAAGTTAATATAATATTTTTATATGAAATTACATTTTTAGAATATTTCAGCGAGTTCAGATGACAAACATTTTGATATTTTGTGAGCAGTTACTAAATTGGGAGACTTATTAAACTACAAAATTTTAACCTTCACGTCGGATTTATCCGACCAATACTCTCGGGTTTTTTCCACCAGAGTCGCACATCCTCGCCCAAATATTTCATCTCATCAGCTCTTCTGTCACCTATGGGGATTGAAGAGCTAAACGAAATGGAGTACCCAGTCGCTAACACACGACCCTGGCGAATAGGACTCGAGACGAAAACACTAGTCGGACTAATCCGACGCAAGCGGCTTCAAAATTTTTATAATTTTCGTTTGCATGTTTTTTTTTAAAAAAAAAAAAAGCAGTTCTTGTGCATCACTATCTAATATTATTCTTTTAATGTGAATTTAAAGGTGACATATTGTACAAAAACTCAAAACATTACCATCTGAACAAAGCCTTAGAAAATTTATAATTACTCTTCAAAAAAATAGAATCTGTTCGTCTTGAAGTTACTCATTTTCATGAAAATCATTGACGTGAACTTTTTGGCATTTTAATTGGAATACTTAACCCCAATTACGCTCGCTTGTCGCTGACGACTTGGGTATATTTTATTGTGCTCTGAGTGAATTCACTAAGATAGCCTTTTTAATTTTTTTTTACAGAATCTAGTTTGTAATTTAGTAACAAGAAACCTCAATATCGATTTGGACTAGCCTGTAAGGATATTGTTGGGACTAAAAATAAATAAATAATCCCTAAACTATACTCTTACAATTTCAAATGCCGTACAAACTACAGCAGTAACAAGTGTAACCTAAAAATCAGTCAAAATAAGGCATTAAAATAAGTTTTGACACTGTTTTAAAATCGTGCCAAAACTTATTTCTTCGTCTTCGTTAAAATGTGTATTAGGTGTATAACCAATACTAGCTTTTGCTCGCAGCTTCGCTCGCATACATAAAATATAGCTTATGTCAATCAGAATAGAGCTGCTTTATATCGGTGAAAAAATTTTAGCAATCTGACCAGTACTTTCAGAAATTACCTCCTACAAACAAAAAAACAAACTTTACTTCTTAGTGTAGACTAGTGTAGATTCACCAAATGCATATTTTAGAAACCAGCACTGATAATCCTGAATTACCAATAGCTGAACAATGTAATTATATAATTAATATAGTTGCCATGGTTACCGGTTCTCATACATAAAAAAGCATTCAGACTCTAGGGGCCTTACTATAACGTGACCTTTCGACTGACGAGTGAACAGCATTGGTTCACTTTAGAAAAGGCCTCTGCATTTTATAGAACTTTTTTTTTTATATATTCCACAACTTTCAAACAACGCCATCTAGTTTCAATCTAAGCAGAGCTTTACTGGACAACTGATAAACATACTTATATATTGCTAAATTCATACATATTATAGATAAATTACACCCAGACACAGAACAAATGATCGTGCTCATCACACAAACATTTGTCCTGGGTGGGAATCGAACCCACGACCTCCGGCATAGCAGTCATGGCCACTGACCACCCTCACTATTTTAAGTTTTTTTTTTTTAATTGTAAAAAAGTCGAAAGCGTTTATAATCTCAAGCGTGCGAGCGAGAAAGAAAGATAGAGCTAGCTATACACACTGTAATGGTCGATCCCTTTGACAGTTCAGTGTAGGTCGTCAATTGGATCGCGTTAACAGCTCGTGGTGTGCAGACGAACCGATTCAATTATTTTGAGAGTAAATTTACTATATTTTAAAGATCTTTAATTATAATAAAATGCAAATTGTCATAATATATCATTACACCACCATTCACCCAGAATATTAGTTAATAAAAAATACAACTTATTTAAAAATATTCAGTCCTTTTTATACTATCCAATCCACTAACGATTTTTTTCTTTAATCTTGTGCCCAATGTCCTTTGGCCACACATAGCCTGGCAGGTGAAAAAAAAAAAACTACAATTTGACAAATAAAGCCAGTTAAAGAAAAAAATGCCATCATTCTATGAAACAAATTCAATGATGGTGACTTTAATGAACATACTTCGGTTCACATATTTGTTACGTTGTAACAAAATCGCAAAAAAAAAACGCAAAAATAGTACATTTCGATACAAGAGAAGAAAGTTTGCAACTGCGACCTAGCGGAATTTGCACGAGCCGTAGGCGAAGGGGGTTATGAAACCGAGGGCTGCAGTGACAAATTTCCACTTGTATCAAACGACATTTTTCAATACACTTACAAAGACATAAATAAACGGCGGCTGACGTGCGACTCGTGGGGGTCGATTAGCGACCAGCGATAGATGTAATATTTTGTGGCGGGAGCGAGCATGCGCACTTTCCGCACTAGTGCGAAAAATAATACATTGCGTGCCTATAAGCGTATTTTCAAATAAGTGTATTGAAAAAATAATTTCACATAAAAATCTAACAAAATACATACCACAAAACAACCACATAAATCAAGGCACCCAAACAAAACGAACAGCACCTTATACAAAAAAAAAAATAACATACAATTTAGCTTGCCCGCCAACCATTGCGGGTTGAATCAGTCTCATAGTTTACGCAAGTCAAACAAAACCTTCAATGGATTGGATACTACACCCAAGTCCGCTTACATCGCCTCTCCGTCCATATGGTGTGGATAGGCGCCAGCGACTGTGATTGCAAGGTCTTCAGCCAAGGCTTAAGGTTTCGCTTCTGGCTGAAAAATTGATAATTAGTGCAAGTCAATTAATGTGTCTAACTACAATGGTTTCAAAGTACGGTAATGAGTCGGCTACTAATCAAAATATATATACTGCACTGATTGAACAAACAAAAAATAAGTATATTCTAAAAAAAACTTGTATTAACTGTCAAATTTGTAATAGCATAGAATAAACTTTATTATACACCAAAATAATAACAATTTTACAGAAATTTAAATCATTCGGCAAAATGGCGGCCTTATCACTGACAGCGATATCTACCAGACAACCTTAGGATGGGCTATAAGAACTAATAAAAACCGGAGGTTCGATATGTTAAAAGCGGCATTAAGAATCTAGTAAGTTTTAAAAATACAAGGCATTTGGAGATGTCCAACTAGTTTAGTAACGAAGGAATTTAGAGCCAACACGGATGAACTGTCTGTTTAAGAGACAAGTATACGCAAGAAGAAGAACTATAAAATTTTTCATAAGCAAAGGGAATTTGAGTGGTCACACTGGTTATTTTGATATGCAACAGGAATTTAGACCTGTAATACCGGTTATTTGAAATGCAAAGGGAATTTAGACCTGTCATACCGGTTATTTGAAATGCAAAGGGAATTTAGACCTGTAATGCCGGTTATTTTGACATGCAAAGGGAATTTAGACCTGTCAGACCGGTTATTTTGACATGCAAAGGGAATTTAGACCTGTCATACCGGTTATTTTGACATGCAGAGGGAATTTAGAGCTGACATACCGGTTATTTTGACATGCAGAGGGAATTTAGATCTGTCATACCGGTTATTTGAAATGCAAAGGGAATTTAGAGCTGTCAGACCGGTTATTTTGACATGCAAAGGGAATTTAGAGCTGTCAGACCGGTTATTTTGACATGCAAAGGGAATTTAGACCTGTCATACCGGTTATTTTGACATGCAGAGGGAATTTAGAGCTGTCAGACCGGTTATTTTGACATGCAAAGGGAATTTAGACCTGTCAGACCGATTATTTTGACATGCAAAGGGAATTTAGACCTGTCATACTGGTTATTTTGACATGCAGAGGGAATTTAGAGCTGTCAGACCGGTTATTTTGATATGCAATGGGAATTTAGAGCAAAGGTCAAGCTATTTTTAGGATTTGAAGGTATTTAAATCCATTCAAAAATTTTGAAATAGAAGTAATTGATGTCAAAGTAGTTGCAAATTTTTAGTTTATTCAGCAGCCAATGGAAACAACAAGAACTTTAATTTTACATCAAATCTATAAAAACTGAGAACTAATGAAGATGTCACAAAGATATTGTTTAGTCCGTACATCTCCGATGTTGAACGGGAACCTTCCCAAATGCTGCAAAAAATATTTTTTTATAGATTTCTTAGTTAATTTTGTGTTGATTTTTTAACCAAGGAAAAATACATTGTCTGTACTACATTTACATTATTTAAATTACCGAAAAACATTAAACATAAACCCATGCGTTTTTCTTATGTAGGAAGGCAAAGGAAGGCTTTTTATTATATTAATGCCTTGAAGGCTTATAAAAACTTAAACATACGCACTGACCACGTGACTGAGCGTTGAGTTGACGTCAGAACAAAGGAATCGGAGGCGTGGCCTAAAGGCGTTCGACGCAAGTGAATCGAAACGAAACGGTCGTAACTTGGCTAGGGGGCGGGAGTGACTAGAGTATGCCTGCGATGGTGAATCTTGGAGATGCGGGAGAATTGGTACCGGGCGGTCGATGCGATTCGAAAGGTGTTTCATGAACTGCTGGATGGTGAGGATTTTCGAGATCTAAGTGTAATTTGTTATTAAGGAAACAATAAGCACCGAGAATTTTAAGGAGGAATCGGTTTTAGAAGGTCTACATCCTATGGAGACGGGGGGCGGGGCTTTGTGTGTGCGAAGATAGGGCAAGCGTATGTCATGATCGGGCGGATGTCCGCGGTGAAGATACGCAATTTGGATCTGAGTGAAAATGAAATTACAAATGGCCATATCCTTGTCTACTTATACTAACTTCATAACTCACTATTACTATTAATTACTTTCGGATTGATTGGTTAGTATTATTTTATAGATTTTTCTATAGCTTTGTTCTTTTCTATTCAACCACAACGATGTTTCACAACATCATTCAATACAATTCAAAATATTTTATTTCACATTGGCGTACATGGGGTATTTGCACTTATAAAACGTCAGAAGCCAGTGCACGATTCCTATTGGTCGTTTCCTATGGAGAAGAACCAGCAAGAAACTCCATTGTTACCCTTTTAAATTTATCATAACATAGCATAGCATAATCAGCCTTTTAATGTTCCCACTGCTGGGACTCAGGCCTCCTCTCTAGGAGAGAGAATGGGCCGTAATCCACCACGCGGGCCCAGTGCGTAAATGTCACAAATGTCTTCGAACTTTTCGTACTAGGACATGCCGGTTTCCTCACAATGTTTTTCTTCACCGTTTTGAGAGCAGTGGTGATGAAATAAATTACACAAAGTAATGCGCCTGGCTGGGTTTGAACCCGCAACGTACAACTCGTAAGTCGGGGCCACTGCCACTCAGCTGCAATATTAATTAGGTATTAGAGGAAAATTTAGTTTTTTTATAACATTTCCATACAATATTAATATTAGGAATGAGAGGACAATGTTAGAAAGTTAACATTTCTCCACCTCTACCTATGCAATGCTTTATCTATGGTTACCTATTATCTATGGTTTTGAAACCGAATTCAATTTGAACCTTTACAAATATAATAAAATTATGATGAGAAATCGGATTTTCGGATGCATATTTAACATTAAGCTATTTAACTTAAGCTATTTTTGGCTTAAAAAGTATGGAAACAGCTTCTTAAAATATATTTTATTTTGGTAAAATAATTCCGGCATACAAGGAAATCCCAGTTTTTGATTAATTTTATTAGTGATTTGTTTAACGCTTCTGCCTCCGCCTCAGTTCCGGTTCCCATAACGTTTCCGGATAAGGTATCGTTTCCAGTTCCGGTGCCAGTTTTAATTCCGGTTTCTGTTCCAATAAACTAAATTAAAAAAACTATAGTTCCGAATTTGGTTCCATATAACCTCTTCCGTATTATAACCTAACTAGCTTCTGCCAGCGGCTTTGCCCGCGTGAAAATTAGTTTTTCTATACAAACTTTGGACCCCCGTTTCATTCCCTTAGGGGGTAATTTTGGGGGGGTTTTTTAAGCGCATGTTACTAAAAGAGTTACGAGTTTACATGTGGACGGATGGAGAGGGAGAGGGAGACCAAAGAAAAGATGGATGGATTGTGTGAAGAGTGATATGAAAAGGAAGTTAGTGATAGCATGACGAGTGACAGGGCAGAATGGAAGAAGAAAACGTGTTGCGCCGACCCCAAATAACACGGGACAAGGACAGGGAGATGATGATGATGAGGGCGTAATTTTGGAAAATCTTCTCTTAGTGCTCGTTTACGTCATATAAGGAAGCCTTGTGCAGAATTTCATGTTCCTAGTCCCAGTAGTTTCGACTGTGCGTTGATATGTCAGTCAGTCAGGTTCTTCTTTTCTATATATAGATAAATATACATCGATTATCCGATCTCTAATTACAAAATAAAATACGTACAGTGCACTCCTTTTCTTCTGCTTTCTTGTTCGCCATTGTCTCTGGATTGTACTCATTCTCCAAACCGAAGTGCTGGAATGTTACAAAATTAACATAAATATTTGATTAAATTGGAAAATAACACATCAGTTTGAAATGTAGGTTTTTTTTTAGGTGGGAAATCATCCAATGACTCGACGCTCTCGGGTGGAGCGAGACGGAGTGTCAGACTTTTGACTGACTAAAACCACACCTATGTCCTTCAGTTGCCCTTTGCGTTCTAAGACCAAGGGTTTCCTTTCAAATCAAATCAAATCAAATCAAAATCTTTTTAGGAATTCCCTGTTGCCCTAGAGAAATGTAGGGCGTTGCGTTAATAATGAACAGATAGACAAGACGCCGTGCAGGACTGTGTTTTATGATATGAATCATCTCCCGAACTTTTTCTCAACTAGTTTAGGGTCGGTTTTCAGTCCAAGTGGATGCAGCTGAATACCTGTTTTTTACATGGAGCAACTGCCTATCAGACCTCCACATCCCAGTTAGTGGGCATCACGATACTCTGGATAGACCGATAGTCAGACTAGAATTTGACTAGAATACGTATGAAGCCACAAGGTGGACCGATGACCTGGTGAGGGTCGCGGGTATCCGACGGTTGCGAGACGCACAGGACCCGTCGTTATGGCGACACTTGGGAAAGGCCTATGCCCAACAGCGGACGTCTTTCGGTTGAAAAAAAAATAATGTATCTTCTTCCTGCCCTTATCCCATATTACGAGTCGGCACAACACGTTTTTTTCTTCCATTCTGTCCTGTCTCCCGTCAAACTATCACTAATTCCCTTTTCTTTCATATCACTCCTCAGAAAATCCATCCATCTTTTCTTTGGCGTCCCTATCCCTCTGAAAAAAAAATGATGAATAAAGCATCCATAATAATCCTCCATAACTGAAGATTATTACATTAGTTAAAATAACACGTAACCTTTGGTATTCTAAACAAATAGCATACCGAGTACTTCAAACAATGCATAAGCCAAGCGTGGGAAACTGGTAATTACCACAGTAAATTGCGTAATTATTACTAAACACTTTTCTTATGTTATCTATCTCTAAATTGTGTATACGGATGTTTTAAAACAATAAAGGACATGAATTAACATATTTTTAATGTGAAATAACTAGCCATCCTGATTGATGTTGTCCTGGATTTTTTCTCTCCCTATGAAGCTTAGTCGAACTAATTCCAAACATGTTAATTAGCTGCCAAGCTCAAATGGGATTTGGCGGGCCACATCAGCCGCATGAACATTGACTGCTGGGCAAGTGTCGGCTTGCAGTGAGTTCCTGCAGAGGAAAAGCGCCGTCGAGGCCGCCCTAGAAAGAGGTGGCGAGGTGAAGAATGTCTGGAAGGACTTGGGGAGGCTTTAGCCCAGCTGTGGGCACAGTAATGGCTACAAAAAACACGTTAATTGCCATGTCAGCCACCGCTGGTGCCTGACTCACTATGTGTACAGGCCATGTCAGCTATTGGTGACTGACATACAATTCAAATGACCTGTGTGCCATCTGATACGCATATAGTATTCTTTTCTATTGAAAACGTCTTTCATGGCTATAACCAAAACATAATTATTCAACATGGCCCCTTATTTTTAAATCTACAACAAAAGACACCATATCTAATTAAAAAAAAAAAAAAAAAAAAAACTTAAAAAGGGGAATTCTTTTTAATATCTAATTTACAAATTAAACTAATAGACAAGAACTTAAATTTGGATGATTTAAAAATATATCTTGGCAGTTATTGTGATAAAAAAAATCGTACTGGTTAACAACGCACAACATCTGCACAACATTATTTTTGATTTATAAAACCTGATATCTATTTCAATATGGCGATAAAATTTGGTTTATATTAATGGTTAAATTGAGTAATTAAAGAGAATCGAGCACAAACCTGCAAAATCTCCTTATTAGACAAATGATCTCCTGGTCCGGTCTGCGTAAAGTGTCGGAGTAATTTCCCGCCCCTTTCAACCAGTACAGCACCGCCGGTTTGCACCCAATCCCCCTTCAAATCGCCTCCCAAGCCTAGTATAATACAAAAATAAAGAGAAAATAAACAAAAAATAACCTCTAAAATGTCCGTGTTCGGGTAACGGTCCGCAGGGCCCATTTGTACGAAGTGGTAGATCAATTTCCCGCCTTTTTTGACAAATATAGCTCCGCCATTTTGTAATCCGTCGCCGATAAGGTCGGAATCCAGACCTGTGACGTACTTTATGTTATTTATTTCATACTAGCTTCTGCCAGCGGCTTTGCCCGCGTGAATGTTAGTTATTGACGACGCGAAGTCGAAGATGGATAAAAATTACCCTATGTCCATCCTTTGAGTTCAAATTTCCTCCGTACAAAATATCATTAAAATCGGTTCAGTGGTTTAACCGTGAAAGCGTTACAAACAGAGTTACTTTTACATTTATAATATTTGTATGTATGTATGGATTCGTTACAACGAATAATGAATGAAGTATACATCATCACTAACCATATTAAACTAATGGGCGACTTGAACGCTCAAGTCGGAGTAAAACAAAGCAAAGAAGAATATGTCTGTTGGGAAACTTTGGTCAAGGAAGGAGCTCGAACGGCGAACAAAATAGGAAGATGAACTTAAAATCACGGCTGGACACCATTGGAGAAGGTAAGCGCGAGACAGAAGTGGCAAATGTCAGGAGACGTATGCCAAGAGGCACGCTAAAATATACAGGGTGGATTTTTGAGACGGGACAGTAAAGGTCCAAGAGGCACGCTAAAATATACAAGGTGGATTTATGAGACGAGACAGAAAAGGTCCAAGAGGCACGCTAAAATATACAGGGTGGATTTTTGAGACGAGACAGTAAAGGTCCAAGAGGCACGCTAAAATATACAAGTTGGATTTTTTTGACACGGGTCAGTAAAGGTCAAAGAGGCACACCGAAATTTACAGGATGGATTTTTGACACGGGACAGTAAAGAAGGTCTAAGAGGCACGCTAAAATATACAGGGTGGATTTTTGACACGGGACAGTAAAGGTCCAAGAGACACCCTAAAATATACAGAGTGGATTTTTGAGACGCGACAGTAAAGATCCAAGAGGCATGCTAAAATATACAGAGTGGATTTTTGACACGGGACAATAAAGGTCCACGACGCATTCTAAAATACACAGGGTGGAATTTTTAACATGGGACGGTAAAGTTCCAAGAAGCATTCTAAAATATACAGAGTGGATTGTTTACACGGGACGGTAAAGGTCCAAAAGGCATTTTAAAATATACAGATGGATGTTTGAGACGAGACAGTAAAGGTTCAAGAGGCACACTAAAATATACAGGGTGGATTGTTTACAAGGGACAGTAAAGGTCCAAGAGGCACGCTAAAATACAATGTGGACTTATGAAACGGTAAAGTATCAGACAGTATAGCAGGCAATAAAGAATATTTTGAGTTTATTTATCATTTTTTTATACAAAGTGTATGGAAAAAGTTTTTGACGATTTGATGTCCTCTCGCTCCGCCCAAGAGGATGTTATTGATTTGATGATTTATGAAGATCGGCCAACTTCAAGCTCTTAACCAATCAGAAAGCCAAACGTTTCGATCGTTAACGTAAAAACTTACAGCACTCAGCGCTCGACTCCAAAAGAAAAAAGCCTTATTATACTAGTGATGGGTTTTCAAAGCATGGAAGCCTTATTATTTAAATACTCTATCAGAAAAGCTTACGAATGAAAATTGGTATCACAATCGGCGACGGATTTACAAGATGTCTAGATCTATGCTACCTACTTATGATTCAAACTGACTAACTATTAACAACTGTAATGCTGTAGCTACATTATCAGGATTCCGCGAAAAAACGCGTTATCACGACAAAACTGGCCGAGTAGTTCGTCGAATCGGGAAGTATTCGGACGAACACGAATGCTTACATCGCAGTAGCTGTCGGTAACTTGCAGCCGCATAGAAATGCGATTGACCATGACCGCTAATGTAGTAACAACATCATGTACACCCGAATACAAGTTTTTATTCTGACATAAACATCAACTTATACCTGCACGTCTAAAGAGTCGTAAAAGCTTTATGCGATTTACGATCAAAAGACAGAGCAGAGGACGAGAGATGCGCGCTGTGGAGCAGAAGCACCCAACTCCTACACATTTCATCACCCCGTTAGAACATCTCCCCCCTGGATGCGAATTGCAGTGGCCAATCAGGAAATCTCTTAACCGACTGCGGACTCAGGTTGGCCGCTGTAAAAACAATTTGACCAAATGGGGCTTCCTCAACCCATCTCTAACACAGTGCCAGTGTGGAGCCGAAGCACAGGACATGCGTCATTTGTTATGCTGTCCATTCTGCACAACCACCTGCAGTTTTCAGGATCTATACGAGGCCGATAACTGATAACTAATAACAGAGCCGTAGAGGTTGCGAAATACTGGTCAGATAAAATTTAGTTAGAGTACATCGACAAGAAAAGAAGATCGTGCCAACACGACACGAGTATTCACGCGATAATGTAGCCACAGCAAAAAATATTTAAGGACTGCTATTTTTGAACATTTTTTAATGGCTACGCTTTAGGATCTAATAATATGATATTTAAATGAAAATCTCGATCAAAAATTCTTCTATTCACTCCTTTTACTGATACTTCAGACTACAGACTAGATCTTACCCATGCCGCGTCCCTTAAAGATGGCATCGCGCGACTGCTTCCAGAATAGAGACGTGATGATGGTGACCACGTTGAATCTTTTAAAGCCCAACGCTTGGTACGTCGAGATGTTGTCCACGTAGTAGAGTTCTGAAAGATTATAAATACCATCATCATCATTATTTCAGCTGAAAGACGTCCACTGCTGGGCATAGCCCTCCCCCATGTGTCGCCACAACGAACGGTCCTGTGCATCTCGCATCCATCGCATTCCCGCTACTCTCGATCCACATTGCGGTAGGCCTTCTAACGTTGCGTCTTCCGATGCGCAGTCGCCACTCCAGAATCTTTCGGCTCCATCGACCGTCTGCTCTAAGAGCAATGTGCCCACTGCAACTTAACTTAAGATTCCTCGGGTTATGTCGGTGACCTTTATAAATACAGCCTCACTAAAAAACACTTCCACACAATGAAAATCACGGCCAGTCCACTGTCCAGAGCATGCCTGGATTCTGAGGAAGCGGCAGTACACCGCAGACTACCTCCTGTATTATTTTAGTCCATTCGATCGGAAAACATCGTGAGGAAACCGGCATGTTCTAGAACCAAAAATTCGAAGACATGTTACATCCATCCCCCCGCACTGGGCCCGCGTGGTGGATTACGGCCCATTCCGTCTTCTAGAGAGGAGGCCTGAGTCCCAGCAGTGGGAACATTATTGGTGTTACATTTTTGGTATGCAATAAAGTTTATTCTATTCTATTATATCTCGTACGTACATTTTTTGCACGATGTGTAGCATTCTCGAACTACCTCCACTATACCAAATCCTTGCCATCATTCGCGCCGCCAACTATACTCAGCTAAACTGGAAGACGACACCAACATATTTGGGACCAGGTCAGGCAGATTGAATCTAGGTACAAGTTAATGCCCTTACCTCCATCGAAGAACTTGCCGTTGATAAACTCCTTGGATCCAGCCTCTTCCACACCGATGCCGACCAGTTTAATATTGTGTTTGTTCAGCACTGGTGCAATTTCACCCAACTGGAAATAAATGCCATTTTATTTAGTTACACAGGAGAAATCATTTTTATTTTGTGTTACTAAACATAAATATTCAGAACAAAAAAAAAGCGGGCAAGTACGTGTCGGACTCGCGCACGAAGGGTTCGTAGCAAAAAACAGAAAAAAAAAAAGTAAAAACAAAAAAACTGTTTTTAGTATTAGTTGTTATAGCGGCAACAAAAATACATCATTTGTGAAAATTTCAACTGTCTATCACGGTTCATGAGATACAGCCTGGTGACAGACGGACAGACAGACAGACGGATGGACAGCGGAGTCTTAGTAATAGGGTCCCGTTTTACTCTTTGTGTACGGAACCCTAAAAACGAGGGAATGGGAAGCACCTCCTGCGAAGCGTTAATGCGAGCGAATGAGGTGGCCGCAACCGTGAAGGAGCAGACATCCACACCCCGGGTGTCCGAATTTGCAGGGCAATTCCCAGCCATAGTAGGCACGTTTACCGTCCGGCCGTCCCAAAGTCCTAAAGTCCGAGCCCAAATCGACGGCGCGTAGTGTTCCACGTGCGTCTCAATAAGATGTTAATAAAACCGAAGAAGACCAGTAAGGCCGAAGTCTTTTAGGGGAATGTTCTGCAGGAATGTTTGGAAGAGTTTACCGTGGCCCTAGAACGCAAGAAGGGGAAAATAATAATAATATAATATATTCAACAACTATCACACAACGCCGTCTTGTCTCAAGCTAAGCAGAGCTTGTGTTATGAGTACTAGACAACTGATAAACATACTTATATATTTCTAAATACATACATATTATAGATAAATTACACCCAGACACAGAGCAAATGGTCGTGCTCATCACACAAACATTTGTCCTGGGTGGGAATCGAACCCACGACGTCTGGGATAGCAGTCAGGGCTGCTAACTTCTAGACCAAAAGGCCAGTCAAAATACACGTAGTTATAATCAGTAAAAGACACATGGTTATATTCTGCGATCCCACCTGATGGTAAGTAGTAATGCAATCGTTGATGGTGAGGCGCACTAATTTATTGAGAGCCTATATTCACTCTAGCCTTGAAGAGACCCAAATTATAATCGGACGGCAAAACCGCAGCAGGCAAATCATTCCAGTCCCTCGATGTAAGCGGTATAAACGACGAGGCGAAACGCTTGGTCCGGATCGTAGAGGTTTCAACCACGTAAGGGTGGATACTCGCCGTTCGTCGGCTTGTCCGATGGTAGAAATGAGATGGTTGATGGGATTTGATGATTTCAGTGAAGTGAAGCCATTCGAAAAGGTCGTAACAGTGTTATCGATCAGATAATATGGAAAGTTTGGAAAGATAAAAGTGTTTCCGACTTTTATCAGGCGTCAGTCAAGTCTGTCAATAGCGTGGGGACAGGTATATTGGGCTGTTACTGTGCACCCTAATTGAAGCCTTATCACTTTGGTATGATAGACGCTAATCCTGTGGGCTTACTTAATCATCGCTGGTTTCACAGGGCCTATATTTAGAAGCTGTTTACAAGGTACATCAGGTTTTAAAAACTGTTCACCTTTATAAAGACTTATTTTAAAAATCATCATTATTTCAGCCGAAAGACGCCCACTGTTGGACATAAGCTTTTTAACCTTTTAAGCTTTTTTATGTTTTTTTAGGGTTCCGTATCTCAAAGGAAAAAACGGAACCCTTATAGGATCACTTTGTTGTCAGTCCGTCTGTCTGACACTGTCAAGACCCTTTATCTAGGGAACGCGTGTAGGTATCGGGTTGAAAACTAAACTATATACTCAAGCCTGCGGTCCCTTGAAGCTTTGAAAAAATCGAACTTCTGAGTTAACGAACAAAAAAGATACGGCCATTTACGTTGCAAAAAACGTATATTTCGACACTCTCAAAGAAATCAAAATTCATAGGGTACTTCCTGTAGACCTAGAATCTTGAAATTTGGCATGAAACAAGGTCATATAAAAAATTTAGGAAAAATAACTGAAAACTGTAGTTACGTCACAGAAAAATACTTTTTTGAGATTCGGAAAAATCTTCGTAACTCAATTAGGGAATTGAACTGTTTTCATAGGTAAGTTTGTACGGAACCCTCAGTGCGCGGGTCCAACTCGCACTTGCCCGGTTTTTTTTTAAGTTAAGTATATTAGAGATTACTTACTTTTTATTTTAGTGTTATTTCGTCTTGTGCGAGTCATAAATAAATGTTTTCCTTTCTTTCTTTTCTTACTTTTCTAACCCTCATTATATACATTTTCAATTGCGAAATTTAATAGGTTTAGTCGTAGATACAGATCTACGACTAAACTAAAGTTAATTTAAAATCACTGCTTGTTTATACGACCCACTTAATTTCATCATCATCATTTCAGCCGAAAGACGTCCACTGCTGGACATGGCCTCCCCCAAGTAGTATAATACATAACATGATTAAAAAGGGTGTCCATGGAGTTTCTTGCACATTCTTCTCCATAGAGATCTACGCTTTAAAATATGCAATTAGCATCATTTTTTTCTGACAGACTGACTTCTTGACAATTCAAAAGTGCCTTTAAATGGTTTATTTGAAATAAATGCTTGATTCTATGTAGTTACTTACAAAAAGAAGAGTGTAAGGGTAAATCTGATGCCCAGGATGAAAAAGTGTGGAAAAAACCAGTTCAGAGATTATTTCATTACACAATAAATACCGATAAAATTGTTAGTAGATATCATTAATATGTTTTATCAATATAGCATACGGGAACACCGTGTTACCTGCACTTAGCATAATATTTATCTCAAATACGTGATCGACTACAGATTTTTATCAACACAGTCATCTTTCTAATATTTTTATCATGACGATTATTTAAATGTTTTAAACATGGAATTTAGACCTCTTTTATCTATAGATACATTTATCAACACTGTTTAGGGATTAATAGAGGGTACTGGTCTATAAAAAAACTGGGCAAGTGCGAGTCGCAAGGTTTCGTACAAGCTTACCTATGTAAAGAGTTCAATTCCTGATTGGAGTCTCGGAAGTTTTTTCCAAACCGCAAATTTTTTTTACCGCATACCTCAGTATATAGTTTTAATTTCAACTCGATACGTCCACGCGTTTCCGAGATAAAGGGTTTTAACAGACAGACGGACGGGCAAAAATGTGATCCTATAAGGGTTTAGTTTTTTCCTTTTGAGGTACTGAAACCTAAAAAAGTTAATTGATAATAATTCATTGACACGGTTATGAAATAATGGTATGAATTATATGAATACTATGTAACGTAGCGGCTAAATAAACACGTGACTGAATCTGAGCAATGAAAATATGTATCGCAAAATATTATGTTTAATAGTTTATTCTACAAAGGGTCAACCGTCGAATCCGACTCGACTGGGCAGCGTTCTACTGCTAACTGACTAAAACCCACCTGTCAGTCTATCTTTGCATTCCAGGGTCACGATAACTCTCTCGAACAATCCCGTAGACCTGGCCCCCGTGGGCCCCGTCTGTAATATCTTACCTCCTTTGCCCACAGTCTGCACAGCATGCACCCCCAGCGCCTGAAGAATATGATGGCAACATTCTGGTTTTCCCAGAAAGTCTTCAACTCTAGTGTCTGGAAAACAAAACATTTTTTTTTTTGTATTTTCTATATATATATATATAAAAGGAGAAACTGACTGACTATCAAATATATACTAATTATGTTTGATAAAAATATAAAATTTAAACTAGTTTTTATAAAGATATAAGAGAAGAGAAATATTATAATTTACTAGCTGACCCGGCAAACGTTGTTTTGCCATATAAATAAAAGAAATTAAAAATTTTGTCTAAAAAATAAAAAAAAAATTTAGGGGTGGACTACCCCTAACATTTAGGGGGATGAAAAATAGATGTTGGCCGATTCTCATAGATACCGGATAAGCACAAAAAATTTCATCAAAATCGGTCAGGCCGTTTCGGAGGAGTATGGCAACGAAAACTGTGACATGAGAATTTTATATTATAATTTATATGTATACTAAAAGGCGATTACTGATCTATTTCTTGATATCTATCCTCAGCCCTGCGTTAAAAAATGAGATTAGAGTTAACTCTAATGACGTCATCGGGTAGATACTCTAATCTCTCATTTTTTAATGCGAACGTAGAGTTCAACTGTCAATGCCAAGCAACTGTCATTTCTAAAGCTTACACCAAACTACCCTGCTCGGAGTTAAAGTTAGTTGGGTTAACTCTAGGGTAGCTACTCAAGTTATAATAGAACTACTCTGGGTTGCAATTCGAAGCTACTCTGGTTATTTTTGAACGCAGGGCTGGGGTGCTCAGCACCCACTGTTTATTTCTCATGGGTGCTCGAGCCCCCGAGCACCCACGGAGTCGGCGCCCCTGACCTTGCATTTTACGTTACAGCAGTCTGTACCCAGCTTTAGTGACAGAAAAAGAAAGAAGTAAAGGGAAGTGCGATTTGGTGTGACCAGATGTAGCTCACCCCTTACGTTAATGGCAAAGTTTGACAGATATTAGAATTCTTAAATCAGAAACAGGGGGTAACTACTTTCTATTTTAATGATATTTTAGATTTGTTTTGGAATTTCAATATTAAAGTTTTACAAATCACACACACATAAACATATGTCTCTCTCTGAAGTCAAGAATAATAATAATTTTTTTTATGACAATTAGTTTGAATAAGACTGGTCAAACTGGTTGATTAATTGAATATGACCTTTATCTCAAATTTAAATAAAAAATAAGATCTTGCCTATGTATTATTGTTTCCACTTTGTAATGTGATTAACTTATAACCTTAGGATAATCTGATACAATAACATTATTTTATTCCATGTGAATTCTTAAAACCCCAACATGACTTGGTTTGTTAGATTCACACTTAGTACAGTTTATTAACTTCTCAACAAATTTAGATGAAAGGGCAGTGAAACTTTTGCCATACATAGCAGGCATTAATTTTTTTTCTTATCGCTAAAAGTTAAACCTAGGCCATATCTTAAAGCCATATCTTTTCTATATGAGAAATCAATAGCAAAAAGAATTATGTCTACCAACCAAACGAAGTTAGAGACTATTTAGTAGATTGCCATTGTTTTTTTATCAGGTGTTATTTTTCTTAAATAAAAATACTCTTGTCTGATATTTTAAGTTTCCCATTGTTAAATATAATTTTTGATTTGGTGTTTATGGTGGGTACACACTAGTTTATATCAATAAAAAAAAATAGTGTCAATCACTATCGCTACACTAACGCGTATCTGTTCTATTACTATATAACGCCTTTTTTACTAGTTTTAGTGATGAAAAACTGCGAGTGTGAAACCTCAAAATATTTCAATTTCAGGAAAATAAGTAATATCTAATAAAAAGATATGAGCAATGTTTCTATAGATATCTTTGGTCGGTTTAAAGATCTAGTTCTTTTTGCCATTAATTCCTCGTATTTTCCTCTAACATATATAACACAGGTTTCATTTCAGGCAAAATAAAAAAGTAAATCATGCCAATAGTTTCCATTGACTTATCACACACATTTATATGTAAAAAAAGTTCTTGAAAGATAGTAATTAATGCCAGCATATCTACAGGGTTTACTAGTGAATTTATAATCCAATAATTGTTTACAACCTTAGCAAATTAATTATAATATGTAGTTTATAAATACTAGATTTTGCTGGCAACAATACCCTGTGAATGTCTATAATCACTACACAAGAACCTACTACCAGAATAATAAAAAACAGTCTACATGTGTTCCAAATCTGTGCATTAAAAAGCATCCTAACATACACCTTTTTCTGCATAAAAACGCTTTTACACTAGGTACATATAAAAAAAGGAAAGTCACAAGTTTTCACTTTCTAAGATATTTTACTGTCTAGACTTTTGTTCAATATCAAAATACTGGTTATTATCAAGCCTCAATGCAATACCAATGAGAGAATTGTTATTTTATTACCACATCAGTGCATAAACACCGGCTGACTGATAACCTGTAGCCTTTTAAATCTTTAATGCATTGATAACTGTTCTTGCTAACAATGTTATTCCACTTTCTACACAGGTATAACTTTCTTACAAACAAATACTGCTTGGACTATTGACTCTTTGGTAAAACTTATTTTCTTTTTAATGTCTATAAAAAAAATAATCGGAGTGAAAATTCACACTATGGTATTGGCTGAATAAAATCTGTCCCATGCAAGAATAGGTAACAAAGAGTAATAACGTAAAATGGAAATTAATACCGGAAAATGGTAATTAATACATCCTGCAATTACAGGCAGGTACAATGATTACAATATAGATAGTATGCAATGATTGCGGCTCATTTAAGTATCAGAATACAGAAGAAAAGCCTAGTGTATCGTTGCGTTAGGTAGAAAGATATAATTAACATAAATCCAAGTCGGATAAACACAATCATGACTGGTTCTATTATTACAAGTTTCAGTTACGAAACAGTTGCCAGGTGCAAGCCGGTTTGTACTTAACTTTAAATAAATAACAGATAAAGGCACTGTCCGTTCCTGGCACAGACTTTTAACTTGATGATTGCCCAGGAAAATTACTTTCAAATAGTTTTAAACAGTTCATCGGCGTGTAGGATATTAAAAAAAAAATCGTGTTCAAAGCAAAAAGTGTATAGTTACCTCGCCGCTGGCGATGCTCTTTACTTTTTGTGATCCAATCTGAGAGATATCCGTAGACATTTTCGATGTTTTTATATCTGATGATAACTATAATTTCACAAAAACTCAAATAAGTTCGAGACACAACGAAGCAAACAACATGAATGAAGGAGATTGAAGTGGATTGAAGTAAAATACAATTTGACACTGACAGCAATCAGACAATCGAACATTCTTTGGTGTACTATTGAATGAATATGAATGAATAAAACTCGTTTTTCGACCAATGGCGGACAAGGACATTGACACGATTGTCAAAGGAAAAAAGAGTAGTACTTGGAGTCCAATGAATTCAGAATATTCGGGTGTATTTCACCACTCAGGTGGCACTTGATTGGCTAGAATGTTCTGTTCCTGTACGTTGATTGGAGTTCATTTTATTGTTAGCGAATCACAAATTGTAGATAATATTGAGTGATTCAAACTTGCCTGATAAAGTGATGAAAATCGATTATTCATTACATAAGGATGCCGAATGTTGCATAATATATTATAGTTTTAATTGCTGAATAAACAACTTAGGTATCTGTTTTTCTCTTGTCGATAACGCAATAGCTGATGATGGCACCAAAGAGCTTACCCGTCCTGAGACAATCCATTAGACACAAACATGTCGAAAGACACTCGATCCTCCGTGCCTCCTCCTAAACCGTTGGTATGACCACCGGCACTCATGAAATTTTTTGACAATCGTATCGGTAACTAGTCAGAAGCACAGAGTACCTTGTATAATTATACTGGTAGTCAGAAGCCGTATCACTGACACCAGGCTAGCCAAGGTTCGCACTATGTTACCGAGCTATTGGTTACCCTCTCAACCCAGTCACATAGACTCTCTTATGTGTAAAATACTAACTCTCAACTGCATCCACTTAAACTGCCGACCCCAACGTAGTAAGCCAAAGGCGAGGCAGATTATCCTTCATTCTACGTGAAATACCCACTAATAATATCTAGCAGGCCGAAACCCCTATAGGGTGCTACTACTGATTAACGCATAAACAGTACTGATTTAAAAATTTAGTCCCCGAGTCTAACATTTATGCCACCCTAAAATTGAAAACGGATCTATGTTGTTTATTTAAATATGAATGTGAGCGTAGCGAGCTCAAAAATGTGGCACTCCGTCTCAGTTAGGTTAGATTATCATATATTCACAAATGTGTAGTTCACAAAATCTTGATTGTCTAAGATGCGATGGAAAATTTAAACACCTAACTTGAAAAACAACTGGCTGGTTTGTGGCTTATAACGTCCTTCACAGTCTGCTACTCATAGTCGTATAGAAGTGGAGTGCTTCCGATACTTGACTATCTTATGATATACAAGAAGTTATGATGCAACTAGAGCATAGTAGTACTCATTGTCTAAATAGAAAAATGATAGGTTGGTAGTTGTAGCTTACATCGTCCCTCATTGTCCCATGATCGTATAGAAGAGGGAAGGTTTAGGAGATCTGAAGCATATATTATGATGAAAACAAAAATCGTGGTATGTTTGTCTATAAGCAGATGTGTTACCAGATTGAGATTGATGCTGAGTGAAATTCTCATCGACAATGAGTCCTTGAAGGTAACCGGTAGTTCTTTTTAGGTGATCAAGGTTGAATATTTAATCTCTTTTGGTGAATAGTTGAATCACTAATGGACTGGGATGAGGTTGGAAATGCGCTTTTTATGTACGCTTTGCAAAGGACGATCCTTTGCTTTTCTTCAAGGGGATGGTTCTCTCTTTAAGAACTCTTGACTGTAGAAGTAGACTGGATGGAGTCTTCCGCCACATGAATCATGTTTATCCCATCCTCCCAACCCTCATCTTTTTTTTACCCCACAACTGGATGCCATTATAACCATGTTGTCTATTTGAAATAGGTTTTACAATAGTCCAAACCAGTATAATATAATCAGCCTTATAATGTTTCCATTGCTAAGACTCAGGCTTCCTCTCTATGATAGTGCCCATGCCACCGTAAATCATTTTTATTCCAAGACGAGTGATTTTCCTCATAATGTTTTCCTTCTACACATAGAAAAAATACACATATTAAAGCATCTGCCTGGGTTCGAACGCGCAATGTACGAATCGTAAGTTGGAGTTGACTTGTTACCACTGGGCTACCAAAATATTTTTGGGTTGCATTTAATTTAATTAATTTTTGCTTCTATTTCGTATCAAATTAGAAAAAAAATCGATTCCTAAATACGTATATATCTCAAAATCGAATCTATTTGTAACATCCTTATGCGCTCTTCCCTTCACTATCGCTTCATTCTGCCTTGATTGCTTGTCACCGCGTGTTTCACCGGTCTGAAAACTAACTTATTTATCTCAACACCTGGTGAGTATTCATTTATTTATCATTAATTTACAGATTTAAGTAACTTTTCTTTCCGTGTATACAAGTTTCGTCAAATACTTAAATCAGGTAATTAGTTGCATTTTGACCTTGTAGATTCGAGTCAGTTCGATTGATTTTTTACGTGTAGTAAGTAGTCACTTTTAGGAGTTTTATTGCGTTGTTTGTCTGTTTCTATTGTGAAAAACTGGACAAGTTTTCATCCACGCCCATTTTTGACCAATTCGAAATATAAAAGCAACTCCGAGCTTGTGGGAAAGCTGGAAGTAAGTAGACTAGTTATATATAAGAATTATTGTAAAAGAAGTATTAAGTTCCAACTTACGCTTCGTAGTATCTATTGTACGTCTTGCTTTACTTCTTTATGAATATATAAATACTATGTCAACAGACCTTCTTAGCTAAACCTACTTAAGTTTTGGCGCATTTTTATTCTAAATTGGTACTTCAACTACTCGATTTGTAGCAGTCCATGCATGTAAGACTAGAATTATTACTCATAATTAAATCTAATTAAAGTGAACAGTTTTGTTCCTAATAATGGTATTTAGGACAAAGTGGGGAAACTGGGTCACTTAAATCTATGGTGGCCATTATTAGCTTCTGTTATGTCTATGGTATATTCTCAATACTCACTGTGAGGAAAATAATGGCACATTTATTGGGACTATCAGTTATTTTTAAAAATGATAACATAAATAGATTAAAGGAAAATCCAAGGACTACAATAAAATTGTAAAATAAATATATTATGGTCTATAACTCTAGTCTGCGACAGTCCCACTTCAATGCAAGGCCTCTAGTCTCTATCACTGGTACCAAAAACAAACAACTTAGGGTATATTGTATGTTTTTGGTACCAATGACCCTTTGGTTGTTATTTTTGACTTGTGTTCATGCCCATTAAATGACTAGCTAGTCCAAATAGATTTTTCCTTTAATTTCATGACCCGTATACTGGGGCCTTTTCACCAAAAGTGTTAACGCACACGCTGGACACTCTCTAGCGTGTGCTGTACTAAAATCCAGGTTGCAACCAACATATCCTAGGTCCAAAAATACAAAAATTCTTCAAACAAATTATTTTCATACTTACTTAGTAAAATCTGTATGTATTATTCTTTAGTCTGATAGCACACTGATAAATTATTAGATTATTTGCCAGATTAAGTTTATAATCTAAGTGCTATTAGATTATGATATCTGGCTATTGTAACAATGTATAAATGAATGTGCAGGTTTATTTAGGTACAGTGGAAATAGTTTTGTAATTGAAAACTGACATTAATTTGACCAAAATTTATTTTATTTACTTAATTGAAGTATTTTTTTTTTTTTTGTATTTTAGGAAACTTCAATATTATACTTTCAATTTGACCTTATTATCTAAATGTCATATATTATTTTGTTACAAGTCGGAGCAACACAAGAATTACATTATTATTGAACCAAATTCTATTAGGTATTATATTTTTCTTGGCAATCTGGGAATTCAATTTTAATCATTTTCATCACTTGCTTGTAAATTGCAGCTTATCAGCAGAAAAAGTATGCAAAATTCAATTATAAAACAATAAATACGTATATAAAAAAACCGGTCAAGTGCGAGTGGGACTCGCGCAAGAAGGGTTCCATACCGTCCGTAGCAAAAAAAAAATGAGCAAACAAAATCACGTTTGTTGTATGTAAAAACAAAGTAAAAAAGCAGCAAAGGTCTTAAGTATTATTTTGTTCTGTTTTTTAGTATTTGTTTTAATAGTGGCAACAGAAATACATCATCTGAAAATAATTTCAACTGTCTAACTACCACGGTTCATGAGATACAGCCTGGTGACAGGCGGACAGACTGACAGAACGGATGGACAACGGAATCTTAGTAATAAAGTCTTGTTTTACCCTTTGGGTACATAACTCTAAAAACCGGCTAAGTGCGAGTTCCGACTCGCACTTAGCCGGTTTTTCTCGTGCTCCGAGGGCTCCATAAAAACTTAAATACGTAAATTGATCGATTTCCGAATCTCAAAAAGGAATTATTTGGTGATTTAACTACAAACTAAAGTACTTTACGGTTTTTAGAATTTTTTCTTTACTTGTGCTGTGAGACCTTACTGCCAGCCAAATCACAGGATCCTAGGTTAACGAAGAGTTCCCGTGGATTAGGTTTTGATTCCCTTGCAAGTGTCAAAACATAACATGTCAACACAACAAACAAACACAAAACAAAACAACAGAAACCCGCTCTTAGAAGATTTATTTTGTTCACTGCTCCAAGGGGTAGCAGACCTGGGTATTTAATATTAATTCCAGCTTAATACCACATGTTCCTGAAAAAAAGGTCTTGACAGCTGAAAAGACAGACAACAAAGTGATCCTATAAGGGTTACGCTTTTGCCGAAAAGTACGGAACGCTAAAAAACAGATGGCAGTGCCAACCTACCATTCCTTCTTTCGAATATATATATGTCACCGTAAAATTGTAAATACCGTTAGATTATAATCTATCTCGCGAGTTTGTAAACTGTCAAAAATAATGCGTTAATTTGTTGTTTACAATCTCACGAGATAGATTATAATTTAAGTGTATTTACAGTTTTACGGTGACATGTAATGTCAAATTCATTAATGACAGCTGTTATGGGTTAGATAGTATTTATAATCGGGATAGTTCAGGATTTTTCCTTTACAACATACAAATTCATTGAAACAAGTTGTCAGCCGGAAAACTCAACTACAATGAGAACATAAGCACCATTAATAAGATAATTTATTTCCTTATGTACATGATCACTGTAATTTACATCTTATTTTAACGTAATAGAGTTGAAAGTTTATTGCGGCTTGTACTAAACTGGTTAATGTACGGACTACTCTAAAGTATGACTGTGTATGTTTCTTGAGAAATCCTACGTGTAGAAAAATGATTAGATCATGGCTTAATTAAGATCTTTGTAGTGTCGTGCACTAGCTTTTAACGTTTTATAAGTGCCCATGTAGGCCTATGTGAAAAAAAAAAAAAACATTTGAATTTCGAATTTATTTTTTTTTTAAATTTTGTTGTTAGGATTTAATATGGCTATGTTTTCTTCAAATTTGGATAAGATTCTGTGCCAATGATCTTGCTCCCTTTTATTTTTTGTTTTCAAGAATCTTTTATCCCCGGGGCCCTGGAACGAAGGCAAAGAAGGAATAGGAGTGGGTTTTAGTCAGTAAAAGTCTGACACGCCCTCGCTCCGTCCAAGCGCGAGAGATGTAAAAAAAAACCTCCAAAACTTTTTTTTTTCATAGGCCTTACGACGACTACCACTAGCTCTTAAAGCGATCCAATTGACGACGTAAACTGAACTGTTAATGGAGCTATATAGGGTGTTGTATAGTTCCATCGCTCTTCTCGCTCGGACGCCGAAAATTTTAACAGGTTATGGTAAGGCCCCGAACTTCGAACGATTATCAGTCAGTCGGTCATTTCAGCCGAAAGACGTCCGCTGTTACCAGCATAATGACCGGTCCAGTGCATGTCGCATCCATCGGATTCCCGCGACCCTCACCAGGTCATCGGTCCACCTTGTGGGAGGCCTTCCAACGCTGCGTCTTCCGGTACGATTGCCTGCGCAGTAATTCTTTTTAAGAATCATATACGTATTGCGTATTTTTTCGAGTATGCGCAATAGTTTGGAACGCCAACTTCAAAGCGATCAATATATTTTGACCGTAACTACTGAAGATCTATCACGAGCTCTTAACACAATCCATTTTACGACCTAAAGTGAATCGTTTAAGGGATGGAGCTATAGTATAGGGTGTATAATAATAATATTCCACCATCTCATTTTTACCATCAGACAAGCCGACGAACGGCGAGTATCCACCCTTACGTTGTTGAAACCTCTACGGTCCGGACTAAGCGTTTCACCTCGTCGTTTATACCGCGTACATCGAGGGACTGGAATAATTTGCCTGCTGCGGTTTTCCCGTCCGATTATAATTTGTGTCTCTTCAAGGCTAGAGTGCATAGGCTCTCAATAAATTAGTGCGCCTCACCATCAACGATTGTATTACTGCTTACCATCAAGTGGGATCGCAGTCAAGCACTATTATAGATCAATTAAAAAAGAAATAACTTTATTTCAGGCTACTAAGGCCCATAGACACTATACATAAATCATCATCATCATTTCAGCCGAAAGACGTCCACTGTTGGACATAGGCCTCCCCCAAGCGTAGCCACAACGACCGATCCTGTGCGTCTCGCATCCACCGCATTCCCGCTACTCTCACCAGGTCTTCGGTCATAAATCTTAAAAATAAAAAACTAATACATAATACTAATACTTTAACAGTTCAGTTTAGCTCGTAATAGGGTGTAAAGCTCCATCCCTGTTTTTCGATCGCACGCCTGACAATTAAACACGTCATGCTAAGGCGTGACACGTCATCAAATAAGTCCACCGTTCTGGGTGAAGTGTCAGATTTTTACTGACTAAAACCCACCTGTATTCCTTCAGTTGCGCTTTGCGAGGGCCAAGAAACTCCTTCTAACAAGACTACAGCCTTGGCAGACGCGTAACCTTCAACACTATAGTTAATTTTGATAAAACAAATGACCTTGTCTCTTTAATTCACTCTAAACAAACTTACAAGCCAAGCGATACAAAATCAATATTCCAAAAACCTACCGGAGTCTGTGTTTCCTGATAGCTACAACCTAGTGGTCTTTTAAGTCAAGAGTGAATAGGTTAGTTCTAGGCAAGCGTGCTTTATCGTAGACCGCATAATCGCTCACCATCAGGTGAGATAGAGGTCAAACGTCAGTCTCTATCAATAAATAAATAAAAAAACCGGGCAAGTGCGAGTCGGACTCGCGCTATAAACTTACCTATGAAAACAGTTCAATTCCCGAATTAAGTTACGAAGATTTTTCCGAATCGCAAAAAAGGTTTTTTTTTGTGACGTCACTACAAATTTACAGTTTTCCTATACTTGTGTTATGAAATCTTGCTTCATGCCAAGTTTCAGAATTCTAGGTCAACAGGAAGTAGCAGTACCCTATGAATTTTGATTCCCTTGAGAGTGTCGAAATTCACGTTTTTCGCGACATAAACGGCCGTATTATTTTTTCTGTTAACTCAGATGTTTGATTTTCTCACAGCTTCAAGGGACCGCAGGCCTAAGTATATGGTTTTAATTTCAACTTGAAACCTCCACGCGTTCCCGAGATAAAGGGTCTTGACAGATATACGGACGGAAAACAAAGTGATCCTATAAGGGTTCCGTTTTTTCCTTTTAAGGTACGGTACCTTAAAAACCTCATAAAAGGCATCTCTGTGCAAAATTCCAGCGTTCTAGTTCCAAGGGTTTATACTGAGCGTTGATGATTCAATGAATGAGTGTGTGAGTGGGCCTTGTATACAGGTATACAGATAATATCAGTCTACACATTCTCGATATAAATCACAATAATTCAACGCACTACGGAACAACAGTTTAGTTAGTATTACTACGGCTTTTATTAGTACTAACTACGTGCTAAATTCTTAACTGCGCATTGTAATACGCGCTCAACGTGTATACAGCGCAGCGCTGCAAAGTACTGGATAGCTACAAGGTAGTTTTCCTTTTTCGACCAAGTTTTTCAGAAAATAGAGACTCATGGTTACCAGTTTCCGGATAGCGAACAATGGGTAGCTCGCCGTCCGATGTCCAGGTCGACGACGCGTTGTGATCTACGTACGCCTCAAAGAGCTGTCAGCAACATTGACGGAACCCACTAGGGCCAATATCTGCCAGGGTTGCGGAATTGTTCGAAAGACTTACCGCTGCCCTGGAACACAAAGGGCAACTGAAGGAACACAGGAGGGATGTAGTCAATAAAAGTTTGACACTTCCTGTTAGTCTCGACGAGATCGTGTCGAGGAGGTGTCGTTTGAGGATTACTCACCAAATAAAAAAAATACTACCGGTTTGCCTTAAGCTTCGAAGTAAACAAGAAAATGTATATTTATTCATGATGGTCTAAACGTGCTAAACTGTTATGTAACAGCAACAAAAATTTTTTTGCCGCATCTTTGACGGCGTAGTCGCAGTTTTGGTACATCCTAATTTGTACGACTCTTATTCGCCTCGTGTTAACACCTAATTTAAGATAGGCCAGTCAGCGTACATAATAGAATTAGTTCTTCCGACTAAAATCATGATTCAGGCACTAGCTAATCTAGAAATTTGAACAAGTGAATAGTTGGCAAAAAGCCAGTACGACATAAAATATTCGACAAAATCGATAAGGTGTCTGTGTTTTGCGACCGGCGGCAGCGGCGCCATGGTTCTGACATCATTTTTCTCGCTTCGCCAACGTCGAACGACCGCTGTGGGTCAATGTTTATCATCTACCTACTATAAACAGTCGGGAAGGTCAAAAGGTCAAGGCATTCCCATGAATTCTACAGTTACCTTTAATTAACTATTGTCTATATGTATGTCTGTTTTACCTATTTAACCAAAATTTTAGCTATTGTTACAAGTGAAATTTAAAGCAGAATCTACATCGAAGTTCTTCGCACAAGTGGCAAGTCCGTATGTTTCTCTGTTGGCGAATTCACGTGCTCAGTGTGGCACTGATATGCACATGCAAAACTATTCGACATCGCCTTGATCGAGAGGTGTCGATTTATATCGGAATGCCTTAAACCGACCGCGCTTTACAAGATCTATCCGTTGGCTGGTACCTATTACACCACCAGCTCTACGTATGGAATGTCGCATGCGCGCTTAAAATGCAATATCAAGAATCCGATTCCCAATATCCCCTCTTCGAACACACAACTGCCCTGAGTAGCCTTAGCCGGAAGAACTTGCTTCGCTGCACACGGGCACAAAATAGATAGGTACAGAAGTCAATCTACATAAAAAGCGCGCTCGAGTAACGCACACCACATAGACACTGCTCACAGACACGATATCTCGGCTCAATTCAGATCAGCCTTAGCCGGAAGAACTTGCTTCGCTGCACACGGGCACAAAATAGATAGGTACAGAAGTCAATCTACATAAAAAGTGCGCTCGAGCAACGCAGACATAGATACCGCTCACGGACACGATATCTCGGCTCAATTCAGATCAATGCGAGCTCGAGTGCTATCCGTTTGAGACACGCGTCTGTAAACTTTTTTGTGAAAAAATGGCCAATAAAAAATACATTATTCTAACTGTTCAGTGGAAGGTTGTTTAAATTCAACATTAAACAGTGAATTGACGTTTTTTAGGCTACCAGTTGTTTAGTAGATATTTGCTTGTATTTTGATGGTTTGTTTTAACGTAACACAGAACAGCCCCGTGCAGAGAAAGAGATGATTTTGTGGCCATGTAATATTTTTACAATTCAGATTAAGTAGCGTAGACATTTATCACCGCGCCCGATCGCACTCGGACAGTTCGGCGCCACGCGCCTACCCTAGCGCGATTGCCGAGCGTAGGTATGAAAAGTGAAGTATATACATGAGATTGACTTCTGTACCTATTTTGTGACACAGGTCATCCGAGACCTACCACTTAAAGGATCAAGCTGAGGAAAGAACACCTGATGTGAATGACAGTGGCCGACCTGTCTGATACCCAATGTGTCTGCGGTACTCCAAGTGCCTATACACACGTACGAGTATTTTGGAAGACATAATGATTGCCACCGATGCTGAAGTGAACATAGCCATCTACTGAATCCAAACAGTTTAAGAAGTTTACCATCGATTCTAAAAGAAGAACAATGTCGAAACTGATCGTTAACCTGTCCTCATCTCTCAACTTGAGATACAATCCGAGATTGCGTCTTTATTCGCTCCCATCGAGTGAAAACAATTTTTCCTAGCTTGTCTGCATCGGTCCAACTAGTCGAAGTGGCTGGTTGAAGTTGAGTGGAGACCGTAAGTCGACCAATCGGAGCGCCAAAAGCGGTAAACGTTTCCAACTCGCTCAGAGTTCGAGGTGGATACGCAGTCACATTTATGGTGCTAGGTTATGCCGGTTTCCTTACGATGTTTTTCTTCACCGTTAACTGAACAACAAATTAAGCACTTCTACCAACATTTTCCCAAGTCAACTTCAACTTCAACTTCAACTCTTCATTATGGCATTTGCGGAAAAGACACCACAATTTTGCCAATAACACGTGCAAACTGTTAATAGACTATCAAACGCTGGAGAGTATTTAGCGCGAATGAACAGTAAAATAAATATATATTTATAAAATATTAAAGTTCAAAATACAAGAATTTCTTCGCAGACTGACATTATGACCAGACCACAGACTATGACTATGGTACATGACTGAAACTCGTAAGGGTGAAACAAAGAGAGAAAAGAGGTTACAATTTAATTTTATTAATTTCAATAAATTTGCATAGTTTAAATATAAAACGAGTAAATACAAAAGAAAGAAGACATTTGACCGAGGTTGGACGAGGAATATGAGCAGGGATGATTTCATGAAAGGAGAAGCGCAATTTAGGACAGGAGAAAAATAAATGGTCCACGTTTCCTTCATCCAAACCGCATTCACAAAGAGAGTTATCCTTAATCCTAAGCTTGGCCAAGAAATGAGGAGAACAACAATGATTTAAACGTAAACGACAAATAGTTGAGGTAGTGTTTTTTTTTTTCAATTGATACTTAAAAAACCAAGGTTTGTGGGGAATCTCGGGTTGTATATCTCCATAAAATTTACCCTTTATAGACTTAGAGATTTGCCATGCCTTGGACCAAGATTTAAACAAAGTTAGAGGAAGAGTAGTGCAAATGTCATGGGAAAAAATCTCAGAGTGGGCAAGAGAGCCAGTGAGAACAGCATTTTTGGCGCATGAATCAGCTGACTCATTACCAAGAATACCAACATGACCGGGAATCCAAGCTATGACAACATTAATACCAAGTTCATGACATTGAAATAGCAAGTCTCTAATTTTTAAAATTATAGGGAATCTTGACTTAGATCTGAAAGGATTAGATAGAATGGCTTGAAGGCAACTTTTTGAATCAGAGAAAATTATGGAGTTATTCAACTTATGAGACAAAACAAATGAAATGGCTTCGAAAATAGCGATTGATTCACCTGTAAAAACGGAGGTAACAGGAGGGCACTTATAATTTAAAATAATTTTTGTATGAGGAATCCAAACAGCAACTCCTACAGGGCTATCATCGGAGACTTTGGAAGCATCAGTGAATATAGTATTCCAATTATTATAATTCAAGGAAACTTTTTGGACAAACATCTTATGCGGTTCTAGGGTATTTTTGTGAATGCCAAAGTCCAAAATGATCTCCGGATGGAATACCAGGGCGTTATAAGGCACCGAGTATAGATACAAAATAGGGTTTTGAAAAAGTGGGCTAGAAAGGCGAGTGAATTGAAGGTAGGCACGAAGAAGACAAGGAGGTTCAATATTAGAACGACGACTACAAGAGTCAAAGATGGATGATAATTGGTCCAGCTTACCAAGAAGGGGATGCTCAGAATTTTGCACAAGTTTAAAAATAAATCTATTTGCCAGAAATTGTCTTCGAATCGAAAGGGGAGGTTCCACACACTCAACTTGCATGGCATTAATTGGTGACGACTTCATCGCCCCAAGAATAATCCGTAAACACTTTGATTGGATTTTATCGAGTTTTTGAAGGCCAGATTTGTTACAAGGATCTAATAGGAACATACCATAATCAAAATGACTACGAACTATAGCATTGTAGATCAATTTTTGAGTATATGGGTGAGCACCCCACCAAACACCAGAAAGAGAGCGAAGAACATTAACGTTTCTTTCGCATTTTTGCGCAACAAAGTCTGTGTGAGCAATACCTGATAATTTTGAATCTAACCAAACTCCTAAAAATTTAACATTGTTCACCTGAGAGATATTTTCATCGTTAACTTTAATATCAACAGGAGGAACAAACTTTTTTTTTGTAAACACAACTACAGAGCTCTTAGAGGCTGATAAGGATAAACCGTGTTGTAGAAGCCAATCAGATAAATATCCAAGGGCAGAATTTAGACGGCTACTAGCCTCATCTAGAGATTTTCCAGAAAAGTATAAAGCTAAATCATCAGCATACTGCAATATTTGACAAAATGAATCAGTAGAAAAATGTAAATCATAAGTATAAAGACTGAATAGGAGAGGACTCAAAACTGAACCTTGTGGTAAGCCTTTCCAGATAGTCTTAGGGGGAAGAGAGGAGTCTTGAGACTTAATAGAGATGGTTCTCTCCATCAATAAATTACATATAAAACGGACCAATTTTATAGGAAGATTCAACTGATGCACAAGCTTATCCTTGAGCACCGGGAGTAAAACATTATCATATGCTGAGGCAATATCCAAAAAAGCTCCTACTAAAAATTGCTTACTTATCAAAGAAATACGAATATCAGAAATTAATAAACTAAGACTATCCATTGTGCTCATACCTTTACGGAATCCAAACTGGGATGAGGGCAACAAGTTCCTATTTTCCACAAACCACTCAAGTCGATGCTTCATCATATGTTCTGCAACTTTGCACAAAACAGATGACAAAGCAATAGGCCTATAGCTATTTGGGTCTGACGGGTTTTTGTTAGGTTTAATGACCGGAATTATTATTTGGTGTTTCCACGATTGAGGAACCAAACCGTACTCAAAAAAGTTATTAACGAGATCCAGGTAATATTGCTTTGTACTACTTGAGGCGTTTTTCAAGAATGAGTAAGGGATCCCATCTGCACCAGGAGAGGAATCAACAAGACCGTCAAGTGCCATTCGAAGTTCAGAAAAAGAGAATGGGGCATCAAAATCATTTTCAGAAGTAAGAAAAGCCGGTGAAGAGGGAAAAGAGTTCAAATTTGGAACTGAAGGGGGAGCCAGTTTATCCGAAAAAGATTCGATCCAGGAAGAAGGATCGTTAGCGGAAATGTCAAAAGAATTACAGGAGCCTCTGAATCTTTTGATTTGCTTCCATACTAGGGAAGAAGGGGAGCAGGGTGACAAGCTTTGACAATAGCGAAGCCAACCATCTTTTTTCTTTTTGGAAAGAAGTCTTTTAGCAGTGGCCGCTTTTCTTTGATACACTAAAAAATTTTGAAGTGTCATTGAATTAGAATAATTAACCTCTGCTATTTTCCTTTCCTTGACAGCTGAAGTACATTCTGAATCCCACCAAGGAGTTGAGACTTTGAATCTGTAGGGTTTTTTAAGAGGAAAATTGACATCAGCACTAGAGATAATGGAGTCTACAAATTTGGAATAGCAATCAACAAGGTTGTTTCTGTCGGGAAGGGGAAGAGATAGTAACTTACTTTCAAGAGAATCTGAGTAAGAAGACCAGTTTGCATCATTTAATCTATATTTAAGAGAAGGATTAAAATTGCGCATTGGTACTACTCTGTCAGAGATAGAGACAATAATGGGAAAGTGATCACTACCATAACAATGAGGCAAGATACTCCAGGAAAGGATGGAAGCAAGAGAAGCAGAGCAGGCTGTTATATCCACAGCTGAGTTAGGGTTTTGAGAAGGGCGAACTCTCCTAGTGGGAGAACCGTTGTTAATAATACACAGATTAACTTCGTCAAAAATTTCAAGGAGAGCCCGACCAAAGTTATCATCATGGCTCGAGCCCCATGAGCGATGATGAGCATTTAAATCACCCATAAAAATTATTGGAGAGGGAACTGAGGAAAATATACATAAAATGTCTGGAATTAAACTAGAATGAGGATGAGGGATGTATGCAGAGAGGAAAGTAATATTAAAAGCCCTAACAGCAACGATATTAATGTCAGGAGAAGTAGGGGGAAGAGATATAAGAGAGAAAGGAAGAGAGCGCCTAACAAGAAGGGCACTACCTGCGTACCCATCAGCCCTATCATTTCGAAGACAGGAGTAACCTGAGACCCGAAAATGAGAACCAGGCACCAACCAAGTTTCCGAAACGGCAATGACTGATGGGTGAAATTTATTTATTAAGAATAAAAGTTCAGGCTTCTTCGGCCGAATGCTTTGAATGTTCCACTGGAGTGTGGAGACTAGATCCATAATTATTATTAAAGAGAAGCAAAGAGAGTTTCTGGGCAACGTGGGGCGGTAAAGATAAATTATCACGGGAAACTAAACTAATAATTAGAGACAAAAGTATTTCTAAGAGGCTATCCTCTTGAGGGGACTTTGGGGATGAAGAATTTTGAGAAAGAAGAGAGAAGCCATTGGGAAAGGATGAAGGATCTTCAGCAACGATAGACCTATGGGCAGTTTTGTCATAAGACTTGCCTAGAGGAGCTCTAGGCTTAGGGGAGGAAAACACAGTTTTTTTATAAGAGGTAGGAGGAGAAAGGCTAGTAGATTGGGAAGAAGAGTAAGAAGACTGGGTTGGTAAATTTTGGGTCACTTCGGAATATAATTTTTTTACAGTAGGAAAGGATCGAGAAGCCTCTTCGTATGAAAGATTTTCCTGAGACATTAATATTTTAATTGATTTTTGTCTACCTTGCTCGGGACAGCTACCGTAAAAGGCAAAGTGACGGCCCAAGCAATGGATGCAAGTGGCCTTGGCCTCTACTACGTCACAACTGTCACCAGTGTGAGGTTGTGAGCACCTAAAGCACCTTGCCTTGGACCGACACTGTGCCTTAACGTGCCCAAAACGACAGCAATTTTGACACTGTATAGTGGGGTACTGATATACCTCCACTGGCAGAGATGTGTGAAATAGAAAAACCCTTTGAGGAAGAACCTGTCCCTTGAAAGTAACTACTATTGTCTGAGTAGGAATCCAGGAGGTCTTGCCCTCCTGTTTATTTTTCCGGTTTAACCTGCGTGCTTTTAGAACAACTCCACACCCATCGGGAAGAATAATTGAATCCACAAATTCGTCCATAGACATATCGACCGGCACTTGACGGACGATACCCATTTTGGTAATATTAAAAGATGGAATAAAAACTGAATACTTTGATTTCAAAACCGGGTTGGAAAGAAACTTGTTGGCCGCCTCACCAGAGGTGAATTCGACAGAGATTTTATTTCTGCCCACTTTTTTAATGCCATCCCTACAAATATTTTTGATATTATTTTTAATTAAAAACTGCCCAAACTTTATTGGACGAATTGATGTCCCAGCCGAAGGATCCGGTTCGGATCGGGAAACGTGGACTATAAAGGGACCTTTTTCTTGCTCACTGTATGATTTTATGCCATCTTTTAGAGAAGGGTGAATATATAGAGTTTGAATGGCCGCAACAGCCATATCCTTATCAATAATTGTTTTTTTTTTAAACAATCTCAATCGTTTCGGAGTCTATAATATGGCGTCGCTTACCAACCGCCGAGTTTGAATTTGAACATGTTACAGCGTCAGGAGGGTCAGGGGGAGCTGGAGGGGGAGGAGGAAGGTCCATGCCTGTTAAAAAAAACAAAAAAAAAGAGAAAAACACTGAAAACTGCGAAGAAATATAAAATTTCTAACTGTTATTTTGTTAAATAAGTAGTTTTGGAAAAAATAATCTCTCCAGCACGACTGACAGCTATCCGATTTTTCAAACGCGAAGTACAAAAAAAATAACTGTTTTGGTTTTCTTTTCCCAAGTCATCTTTCAAATTAGTCGACTCACATTATTGTCATCATATTGTAATGTCATCAGTACTGACATAACGGAAAACTTAGTGTTAATAAAAAATCGCATTCTCATTGAAAACATTCATTCATCATTGTGGCTAAAATATTTTGTCAGCAAAATCTTCGTATGATAAATCAGCAGTAAGTTTTTTTTGTAATATCTAGTTTTGAACGTACGCTATTTCGTTCGCCAGATAACTAATAATACAAAAGCATCATTTATCACGAAATAGACTAATAGTCAAGAGCAAGGAGGTTGCCAGGTCATTCGTATCAGCTTTGGCTCGCTGAATCCAAATCTGTTCACAGATTAACTATGTTTAAATTACCGGTACTGACTTGTTAGATACGTATATGTATTGATAAATTAAGAAGGGATTTAGGTGCACAAGTTCGCTTCACATTTGTTCTGGCCTATTGCAAGGCAAGAACCGGGTTTCTTTCTTCCAAACCTAGAGAGGTTGGGCAGGAATAAAACCTTTTGCGTTAGTGTAGATTAACTGCCTATAAGCGTCAAGCTCTTCCCACCGTTTTCATCTGGGCAGCCGTGACATCGTGATGACGAAACGTATATTCGAATTTAAAAACACTAATCTAGATCTCTAGATTTTTCTAAATTGAGCATCAACAAATATACTGCTTTAGTGTAACCTTACTATACGTGGAAATTGCTTAGGGATTAGACAAGCTGAAGAAATTACCACGGCCCTGGAACGCAAAAGTCTTAGTCGTAAAAGTCTGCCGCACCTTTTCGCTGCACCCATAGTGGAAGAAATTATCTGACGATTTTCCATCGCAAAAAAGGCCATTTTGTCCTTTCTTCTTCTTTGTGCCCAAAACGAATAATTGTCTAAAATACCTGGTAGTTGGCAGGGGCGTCCTGCTCTTAGAATGGTCGGTCGATGAAGGTGAAAGGTTCTGGAGTAGTCACCACGTACCGGAAGACGCTGCTTACAAAATCTTCCACTCGGTGGACCGACGCGCCCATGTGGACTACAGTATTCCATGGCTTTGGATATAAGTAGCCCAGGACCGGTCGATGTGGCGGCACTTAGTGGTTCGCCAGCAGTGGACGTCTTTAGGCTAAAGTGATGAGGCCTATAAGTTTCATCACATCTTCAAATACTCATGAAATATAGCCTTACTCACTAAAAGAAGTCGCAGTCACCACAAAATCTATCGTCTCAACTTTGTAGACATTGCGATGATAACATAATATTATTTTATCTTTTAACTGCTACTCGAGTTAAATCACCTTTCAATGAAGTTACAATGTCATTATCTACTAGACCACAACAATGACAGTTATCTGTTCTACTCTTTTAAACTCGATTTAGTGGAATTTCAATAAAAGTATTATATCGATTTACTCTTGATAATACTGCGTTTTTTAACATTCTCAAAATCGAATTTATTTCAAGCCCTCTTCAGCTTTAAATCGGAGACAAAGAAGACCAGTTCAAAAGTATCTGTCTACCATGTTGTCTTGAGGTTACTTACTATTAGAATCGTTAAGAAAGACAGCTGCAGTAGAATGACCTCTCAAAAAGTAGGTTTCAATGGAACTCCGTATATGAGGCCACTTAGCGAGTCGGTTTCATACTTTCTGGAGTCTCCGACTTCGTGAACAGCAATGATTGCTTTCTGGCCTCAAGTGCTGATCCTGCTACACCACGATGGTGTAGCAGGATCAGCGACTTTATCCAAGGAAACCATTTACAATCATTTCTAAAAGCACAACATTTCAACAGTTTATTTTTCTAAATGCAAGTTCCTTCTAATCATTAGCACAAATTAGCGTAATATATAAATTATTACGCTTATTTATTTCAATATCTTTTTATAGCATAGTCACAGCACACGTAAAACAAATTTCAACCAATTAGAATTGGAAAAAAGGCGTGAATTCGCCTCAGATAAGCTATACGCTCATTTTCTCTATATGATGAACACAGCTCTATAAATTGATCTTCATTTTGAATTTCATTTCGTTTAAAGTCTTTCAAAAACACTCCGGACTTAGCTATCGTCCGAGTCAGAAGTCCCATAGTTTTTCGCCCCTTTTCAATGCCGCTTTCAGACTGGCCATGTTGCATCGATATTTTTTTAAGGGTATTTAAAGGTATGTATACAGGATAATTTCACTGTACAGTATTCCTTTATCATATTATTATGGTCTGGTTTTCAAATAGTATTGAATGTTCATATAAAATTACGAGTAAATATTGCAAGTCATTTTACCTGTTTTTATTAGTATTAACTTTCCTCTTAACACCATATAGGTTCATATACGTTTTCCTAAAAATGACGCAACCATTCAAATTGTTTACCAGTGTGGTTCTTCCCAAATTAGGAAGGTATTGCGTAATTTTGAAAAATAAACGATTAAGGGTTTTCTGAAAATCTGAGCTTTGACATAATAATATTTTGTATGTTATTTGTAGTTGACTGATAACTGATTTGGTCGAATACGACATACGAATTCGTTGATAAGGAAATTATGTACTCGTTCATTTTATAAATTTTTGGGCTTCATTAATCGTTCATTCAAATTGTCTATTTACGTGGATTAGACATTTACGTCAGCTAAAAGCGACGGAACGGAAACGAAACAAGAAATTTTTACATTTATATTATTCTTTATTGCACACCTCATAAAAAAAACATAAGACAAACATTTATAGAAACAAATGTACTATGGCAATCTCTTAATACAACCTTTGAATGGACTGAACGAATCCAAATAGATTTACGGCTCTCAGTGTACAGAGATCAGAAATAATACTAATAGAATAAAACACAAAATACTTCAATATATACCATAATAATATACTAATAAATATATAATTGAAAAAGATGAAACATTACGAGTGAAAGGTCCTTCATAATTTTTTTTAAACGTTCGTCGGTAGCGTTTGAGCACGCTTCACTTCTACTATGTATAACGGCAGGTTTCTGAATTGAGTATTTCGAGTTAAACACGTCTCAAACCCTACTCAAATGCCAAATTATGACAGATTTTCAGGCTAAAGTAGAGTGAGAAATACTCAACTTCAAAAGCTTAAATCAGAAATCGAGGGTTAGTAATGCATTCTACAAACGATCAACTTGAATTGTGAAAGATTTGTCAAAGAAGGAAGTGTATGCGAATAAAAACTTTAGATTTTCCGATGATATCCAGGACCTAGAATGAAACCATAGAGAAACTTAAAAAGGAGTGCAAAGATAAGAGCACATTACCTATAAAAGGTTGTCTGTAATAAATCGCTATTAACGATAAGACCGCCCATTGTAACACCCTATTAATTTTAAGTTCCTATTGTAATTTTATTATTAGTGTACAATAAAGAATATATCTATTACCTATAAAGCAAAAGTACCTATGTGAGTATTCCGGCGAAGGCGAATACACAACATTTGAGCTTAGTACGAAATTCAAAAACGCGGTCATACTTGCGCAAGTCAAATATAAACCTGATAGTCTGATACAGAGATTTCGAATAGGATATTATGTGTCAATAGTTTTCTCGCCCATTTAGTACAGTAAATTACCGATTTTAGATTAATTTATCAGTGGAAAATATATAAACGGATTTAGAATACTTTGCAGCTGACTAAATCTGCTTTTAGGCGGTTCCCTAGAATTATTCCTGTTTTATTAGGAGAATGGGAAGGGATTATTTGATAAGAACAAGAATATACTGAAGTTTGTTTTGAAGTTAAAACTGGTGGAGACTTTTGAAAATGGTGGGTTAGCTGAAGAACGTTAGTCTAAGTTAAAAAGTTTTATTTTAGAGCTCTTTAAAAGTTGGATAGGCCAATAATCGGCGGTAGAATGAATAAAAATGCTGGCAGCGTCCAGCCTAAGTGGACACGCGACACTGGGTCGGCGCGTCTGCGACGATATCCTGATGATTACACAGGTCCGTAAGTGCATCATCGATGTGATTGTAATTCACGTGTGCTGTCTACTCCAACCGGCAACCATTGAATGCTTAGAGCCATGAGCTTTTTGAAGTGAAAAAACTTTTCAGCAGTAATAATCATCATCATTTCAGCCGAAAGACATCCACTGTTGGAGACAGGTGTTCCCCAAGTGTCGCTATAACGACCGGCCCTGTGCGTCTTGCATGCATCGGATTCTTGTGACCCTCGTCAGGTCTTCGGTCCACCTTGTGGTAGGCCTTCTCACGCTGCGTGTTCCGGTTCGTGGTTGCCACTCCAGTACCTTTCGGCCCCATCGATGATCTGTTCTGCCCACTGTCACTTAAGTTTGGCGCTATGTCGGTAACTTTGGATATTTTCATTTGCCTGATGCGATCTCGCAAGGAAACTCCGAGCATAAACCTTTCCATTGCCCTTTGCCTTCTGAAGAGGCCCATTGTAAGCGACCACGTTTCAGAGCCATATGTCATCACAGTGAGATGAGATATTTGCCAAACGAAAGCATATAATTCAGTGTCAGCTAAGTTCAAGTCCAGCTTAAAAATGTAGTTTCCTGGCTCAGGGTTGGTGCAGGATGTGTGGGCACGGTTTTGTTTTGTTTTTGTCCGTGGCGTTTGGTCTAGACTCTAGAGAAAATCTTTTTGACTCAAGAGGATTTTCCACAGAGCACCTGTTTCACCAAAATAGGCAGCTTCTAGGCTCACTCGTTTCATTGTCAGCGTGGACTAAGTCTGTCTGGTGTTTGGATCGACAAAACTTAATGACCCGCCAAGCCCGCTTCAATACGAAGAAAAGCTAAAAGACTAGAAAGGGAACTCAAAGATTTTACCGTCCTGCCTCGAAAAGGTTTGCATTTTCTTTTAAAGATTTTTTTTCATCCAGAAATTGGAGAGACCTGGTTGACCTACACAGAAAAGCTGACTCGAAGAGCTATTTTTTTTTTTTTGGGATGTGAAATCATCAATCATCTGTCTTCCTTCAGTTTCCCTTTGCGTTCCAGGGCCACGGTAACTGTTTCGAACAATTCCGCAGCCCTAGCAGAGCCCAAAAAGCACCATGTCTTAAGGTAGAATTCGGTTCTTAACGACAGCGACCCACGACCAGGTCGCGAGACCCACTGCTTAGATTATGAATTTCTATGAAACTTTATACTAAACAAATCCGGCGACCACGTCGCTGTGTGAGTGGCTATAGAGCGGCGTGGTGAACGCGACCTGGTCGCATCGGAGGCATTGCTATCGCGCGACGCAGGCGACAAGCATATCAAACTAGCGGCATTTTCACCAAACGAGGACCAGAAGTTGATAGAATTAGTAAATAAAAACCCACCTTTATATGATGTAAGGCTCGCATCTTATAAAGGCAACATTGTGAGGTACAATATTTAGGGAGAAATTGGCAAGGCATTGAGTAAGACAAGCTTCAATATCTGCTGAATAACTTTTTTCCTAGCTGGATTACTCCTCCTCCTTCGACATATCGTACTGCTATCTAAGAACACAATCATCACCCATAAAAACTGCGGGAAGAGTGGCTATTGTGGCTATGTCGCTGTCGCTGACATCGGAAAGCTGTCGCCCCGCGACAGGCGACCATGGTCGCGTAGTTGATTAGTCGCAGTCGCATGTCGCGGTCGCTGAGAACCCAATGCTACCTTAATTTTTTTTAGCTATGCAGAAAAATTAGTATTTAGGGTGCGAGCTCAAAAAATTATATACTGCTTACGGAAGGCGCATATTGGAGTATTTTATTATCCTAAATTATGAATAGCCTAACCTAATCCAATCTAAATCGAGCAAATTCAGTAGGTTTGAGTGAGCCGGTAAAACCAGTTAGAAAATGTCTGCGTTTATGTCTCCGAAGATATTTCTGAAAGTTCTGGATAATGGGCAAGCGACTCATTGCTAGAATATGCAATCACATATTCCCAAAATTTTTCAAAACAATCATGACAAATACTTCCCGAACAACATAAGATGACTCATTAATAAAAAATAAAATTACGTCATTGGATCGAAACAGCAAGCCGACAAGAACTTGTAGTTCGTACTCAAGTCTATACATAATGATACCAATAGATTTATTCCGCGTGACGCAGTATCACTGTCCTTGTCACAGATACAATAGTTTGTCCGAGAAAGAAAGAGACAGCAACACGTTTTGCACGCGATTTCACAATGCCTCAAATGAAACGACAGCATGAGCAATTAACGCGCCAAAATACTGCTGTATAAAACAAGCTACAGTATATGACACTCAGTCTCAGTATTCATTTGAACGTGAACGAGTGAGGGCGTGTGTGAATAAAAACGGCATAATATTTTATTGCCTTGTCTGATTTGAACTGTGATACTATTTTGTAAGAGTTAAAATAACTAACGGTGAGTAAAGTGAAACATTGTGGTTTAAATTGTTTATCGTTTTCGACACGTATGTATTATTATAAGTATCATTAAGTCGATGTTTGAAGTTTAAACACGTTATTTGCCCGTGAATGCAAACCAAGGTGAATCTGCTATTCCTATCATATTTTATGTAAAATTATGTCTGGATAATATTCTCATTGTTGCCTAGGATTTTCTGAATGTTTTAATAATAAAATTTTAGTTTACCTTGGCGTAGTTGCGTTCACGGCTGCTATCAATGAGGTCAATAACTTCATTCAGACACTAAGACTTGGAAATTAATGCCTTTGAAGAGGATCAAGCAATTAAAAAAAGTTAATCTTTGAACCTTGCCACTTAGTTACCTAATTTTATAGCAGTACACCAGTCTCCAAATAAATTATTTTTAATCTACATATCCAAAGGTTTTGAATTTATTTTAATTGTAAACATGCATTAATGTTATGTTCAGTCCTGTTTTCAACTTATAAAGATTGTTTACTATAGAACTGTTTTATAGATGACAAAATTTAGTTCTAGTAGAAAATGCTGTCGAGACACGACAGCACAGTGAAGGAAACGAGATGAAACCCAGACTAGAGCGAAAAGATATGTGTCACTGCTTCGCTCCTATTGGTCGTAGCGTGATAATATATTGCCTATAGCCTTCTTTGATAAATAGGCTATCCAGGATTAATATATATATTTTTAATTTGAATTCGAACCAATAGTTCCTGAGATTAGCGCGTTTAACCAAACAAGCTCTTCAGCTTTACAGTATGAAGTATAGATTTCATTCAAGTAAACGCTTTTAAAACTAGTGAAGGAAACAAAAAGAAACTGGCATGTCCAAAACTAGAGCGAATAAAGCTATAATAACTTTTTTATAAAGCTATAATAACGTTTTTCAAAATTCAACAACCCGCACTGGGCCTTCGTGGATTACGGCCCTCGACTCTCTTTCGTGGGACGTACATGAAAACAATAAAGTTTATTCTATTCTGTCCTAGCAGTGTGACTGTAATAGACTGCTTGTGCTTTTTCAAGTAGTAGTAGAAGTAGGTTCTTAAGATATTTTAAAATTCATTAAAACTTAACGTAAATACGAAGCGTTTCGTATTTATTTACTGAAACGATAAATCTGTTAGGATAAACAACTGTTATCAGTTTTTAAAACTGACTATTTACAATTTAGTTTATAAAAAAATCTCTTATGTAGGTGCACTAACATAAAGTTGTAAAAGACAATACTGTAGTCTCTAGAGTTTTTTCAACCAACGCATTAAGCATGCAGTAGGTTGAATTCAAAATACATAAGTGGGACCCTGAACTTGCATAGGACAAAGAATGTTCTGTACCGTATATTTCCAAAAAGAAAAGAAGAATTTCTTTATAAAATAGTTTTGGATTGTTAAATTACCAAAAAAGTTCAAAAGCATCCGGCTCGAAGGACCATTATGATTACTAAATCTTTTTCTTTCTTTTCCAGCCATAATGTCGATCCACATCAAGGACTTCGATGACCTGAAGACCAGGCTGACCGAGGCTGGCGAGAAACTTGTCATCATCGACTTCATGGCCACCTGGTGTGGACCGTGCAAGATGATCGGGCCCAAACTAGACGAGATGGCGTCCGAAATGGCTGATTCCATTGTCGTTCTTAAGGTAAGCTGGACTTTTAAGTGAAACACCGGGGGCCCTAGTCTGCTATTTTTATAAATTCGTCATTCCAACCCGATTCCTTTTTCATTTTGCTAAAAGTTCGTAATCTGTTAATTCATAAGGGCCGATCATTGATCGATCGATCAGTGGTCTCGTAATAGAATTGTGGTACGAGCTGTCTTTTAACGAATTAAAAACAATGACTGCACAGTGACGTTCTAATGGTAGGTCACTGATCAAAGAAACTGTCAAAATTTTAGCAGATTACCGCATACGTCAGACGTTCATTTGTCAATATGTACGAGATTACCATTCTTTGCCATTTCTTTCAATGGAGTGCCAGTGGTTGAGCATTGAAAAGTCATAATGACGCCATTATATTAGTAGATTACCAATCTTGTCAAAATCAACAATTATGAAATCAATGATAGACCATTCTGACACTATTGTAATAGCAGACTTGAGGCCCGGTTCCTAAACGACCAATAAACTTAGGGGTCTTTATAATATAATATAACTAGCGTCTGCCCGCGGCGTCGCTCGCGTGAAAGTAGGTTTCTCCATACAAACTTTGGACCCCCCATTTCACCCCCTTAGGGGGTGAATTTTGGAGAACCCTCTCTTAGTGCTCGCCTACGTCATAAAAGGAAACCTTGCGCAAAATTTCACGCTCCTAGTCCCAGCAGTTTCGGCTGTGCGTTGATATGTCAGTCAGTCAGTTTCTCCTTTTATATATATAGATAATAAGCCAAGAGTGAATAAGTATATATAAGTAAGCGTGCTCCATCATAGACCACGTCTTCGTTTACCATCTGGTAAAATAGTGGTCAAATAAAAAAATCCTTTTAATTACTTAACCATCTACGACCAAATACTACATCTCGTCAGCTCTTCTGTCACTTAAGGGTATTGAAGAGCTTTTCGTGTCCTATTCGCCAGGGTCATGTGTTAGCGACTAGGTACTCAATCTCGTTAGGTACCAACCCGCACTGGGCCCGCGTGGTGGATTACGGCCCATTCCCTCTCCTAGAGAAGAGGCCTAAGTCCCAGCAGTGGGAACATTAAAAAAGACTGATTATGCTTATGCTTACGCAATCTCGTTTAGCTCTTCGATCCTCATAGGTGACAGAAGAGTTGACGAGATGGAGTATTTGGTCATTGCTGTGCGAACCCTGGCGGAATAAACTTGAGATAGTTTGTTGGATATATTCAACGTAGGCGGTTAAAAAGGCCTCAGCAAATATGTTAAAGTATATATTGCAGTCACGTTATTTATAGCATAGTATAAAAAAAAAACTACCACATAAGGACCTTGTGGATGCATGGTCAATGCGGTAGAAACATAATACAGCATTATTGATCGGTGTGATTAACTTTGATCTTTGTTTGCATTCAACCGTAACTTAGGAACAGTAAAGTAGGTTTACAATCGTTATTTTTTATTACTTGTCACATTTATTCCAAGAGAAATTTATTTCATTACGGAGTAGAGTTGAATTTCTGAATGATGACGTAAAATGAAAGGGTTTTGCTCGCGGAATGAGCTTTATCCCGTGGCCTATCCTACCGGATTCTAAGAAACCATCAGTGTTTTTATTTTCGGGATTTGAAGGTGAAGGGAGAGGCCTTGATCAGATAGTGGGGCGCAACGAAGGTTTATAAAAACCAAACTTCCTTACATATTATAATACAAAGTCCTCCACCACGTCTATCTGTCTATGCATGATCAACTCAACAACTACCGAATGTGAAATCACTTCAAATAACTTCTACTGCTCAGGGTGGAGCGGGAGACTGATCGATCTGACTTACGAACTAAAATCCACCTGTGTTCCTTCAGTTTCCCTTTGCGTTCCAGGGCCACGGTAACTGTTTCAAGCTCGAAAAGCACCATGTCTTAAGGTCGCATTCGGTTCTTAGTGACGGCGACCCGCGACCACGACCAGCCCCCCTAGCCAAGTTACAATCGTATCGTTCGCGCCGAACGCTTCGAGTAGGCCACGCCTCCGATTCCTTTGTTCTGACGTCATCTCAACGCTCAGTCACGTGGTCAGAACAAAGAAATAGGTAATAGGTGTAATGGACCCCATATAAAAATATTCAGATAATGTAGGTAAATAAATAATACCTATTTACCTCTGTTTAATATTAGTTTAGATATGTATAGACTGATAACAAGTAAAACGGATGCTTTATAAAACACAGTTAATGATACCTAGGAGGCGTGCCTTGGCATAGATTAACCGAATTAAAATCTAATAAAATAAAACTCGTCTTTAAATTTTTGAAGATGGCAATCATATTTTTTATTGCTAGTATTATATTATAGCTGGTCTTCTCTAATAATAATAATAATGTAAAAAAGAACCAGATTTACTTTGGCGTTGCTTCTCAATGTAAAGAATCTATAATATAAACTATAATATAAAAAATGAATCGCAAAATGTGTTGGTAAGCGCATAACTCAACAACGCCTGGACCAATTTGGCCAATTTTTTTTTTTAAATGTTTGTTGAAGTTAATGGATGGTTTTTACGGCGAGAAAAATTCGAATAGAGTAGGGTAGCGTAGGGTAGAGTAGTCAGTTGACGGGAGCGAAGCCGCGGGCAAAAGCTAGTTATATATAAAAATCAATGCCACTTTTCGTTGTAATTTTATAATTCAAGAACGGGCTCACCTATCCAAACCAAATGTTTAGGTTTTGTTCGGACTATTTAGTAGATGGTTTATGTGAAGTTTGCACAAAATCGGTCGAGTGGTTCTTCATTTACCACATTTTTTGTAACAAATGAATTCAATAAATGGCGGATCATTTTGTTAATGGGGATTTTGCTGTCAAATTGAAACTTGTAGGGTAGGGTAGAGTAGTCAGTAGACGGGAGCGAAGCCGCGGGCAAAAGCTAGTCATACATATAACACACCGACCTCATTTAGTTTTGCTTTATTTTCTTCATCTGTAACAAGAATTTGTTCAAACTAGGGACTGCAATACCGAGATAACAAGATCCCAAAATACCGGTATACTGAGATACCCGGATAACAAAATACCAGTATACCGAGATACTGGGAACTTGCAATTAATGTCCGGGATTAATAGATTACAGTAAAATTTACCAGTACCAGCAGTATATAACTGTGCTAGTAGAAAACATGTCCTAATTCTCAGTTTTACAATAAAAATAGCTAAGAACAACTACGTACAATGCGTTCCAAAAAAGAATAGGATCGATTGCCATCGTGTGACGTCACGTCATACTGTCAAATCGCAAGAAATTGGACAAAATTGAAGAACTCAGAGATGAGCAAAACTGAAGAACTGGATTCTGATTAAACTATTTTCGTTCACAGTTCGTAAATAAAAATTAAATTTTAAAAATTTATTGTTTTGCTCACCATAATAATCTTTCGATTTGACAGTATGACGTGACGTCACAACATGGCAATCGATCCTATTCTTATTTGGAACGCATTGTACAGACAGGTACATCAATTGGATACCCCTCTCACATTAAAATATCTTAGAAAAGGAGGTAAGCATTAGATGACGCTGTCTGTACTATCAAATACCCAAGTGTAATTGCAATTCAAATAGTACACACATCGTAATCACTACAATCAGTTTATCTGATAAACGTGTCTCTGTTTACGTTCAAGTAGATGTAGCTTCGCATATAACTTGTTTGAATCGAAAAGTGTAAATCAGAAGTATCATTGATACGTGTCATCTAAAGGAGAAACTGGCTGAGACTAGGAAAATGAAATTTTGCACAAAGCTTCTATTTAAAAAGGTGAAAATATATCATTCCGTGTACCATATACGTACTCGAAAGTTATCACAAATAGTAACCTAATTAAATAATAAAGAATATGATTTTTCGTTTTAAATTTCATAAAATTCACACTAATCAAATACAAACCTCTTTATAATATTAGTGTAGATTTTTAGTCACACACACTTCAAGGGCTTATTAGAAAAGGTCTTGTTATTATTTAGTTAAAATCTCAATAAATAATATTCATAAACTGCAAAGTTATTAGCATAGCATAATCAGCCTTTTAATGTTCCCACTGCTGGGACTCAGGCCTCCTCTCTCTAGGAGAGGGAATGGACCGTAATCCACCAAGCAGTGCGGATTGGTGAATGTCACATGTCTTCGATTTTTTGATTCTAGGACATCCCGGTTTCCTCACGATGTTTTCTTTCACCGTTTTGACAGCAGTGGTGAGAAAATAAATTACACAAAGTAATGTGCCCGGCTGGGTTTGAACCCGCGACCTACAACTCGTAAGGCGGGGCCGTTACCACTCGGCCACCACTGCTCAAACACAGTTACAGTGGAAAGTTATTAGCGTTTGTTTATATCCCAAAATGTGTCACTCAATTTATGGAAATATTGTAAAGGCGAATGAATAAATGACGATCAAAATGGAAAAACACTGCGCGTAGAATTTTCTAGTAGCAATTATTATGAATTATTGATTCAATTATGAAGTTAGTGATAGCATGACGGGTGACAGGATAGAATGGCAGAAAAAAACGTGTTGCGCCAACCCTAAAGAAGACGGGACAAGGGCAGGAAGATGATGATGATGATGATGATGATGGTTCAATTACCAATTATGCCAAATTTTCTTTTACAATTTTGGGATATCTGTGTACGTCCAAAGGCTGAATTGCAGCCTAGTCATTATTGTTTTACGTGATTAACCCACTTAATCGTCATGTTTATGAGTCATTGTTTTTGATGGCTCCTCATCCTTCAACATATTCATGAATTGATAACTCTGTTAGTCACAAGCGTTTCATAGGATTAACAGGAAACTATAACATTAATGCATACCTATAGGTGCTTTTTGCGTTTGAAGCAAGCGAGACGCACCATGACTTGGCAAAATTATAATATATGTATGTAATGTACAAGTGAACGATGAGTGTTCAGATCATTGCTTGATGGTATTGTTTATCCAGCTTGTTCCGCGAATTGACCTTGTGTTTCTGCCAATTTGGTATCTCACAAACAGCCAAGAACATCGCTTATCCTTATTTTGGGGCAGTCGGACAAAAACAGGTTAATCCTGTAAAAACAATGACTAGGCAGGCTGCAGTTCGTCCTTTGGACGTACACTACACAGATTTTTTTTCTTACTTACATTACTGTCCCACTGCTGGATTAATGGATTCTTCTCAGACTCTACAAAGTTTTTTTTTCTTTAGTCTATTCTGGCCTATTCTTGAGTGAATTTCACTTCTATCCCATTTTTCGCAAGCCCGAAGTCTACAGGAGCAATGGGTTGCCCGAAAGGGAACCCCGGGGTCCTAGGACGCAAAGCAAAGAAGAAACATAGGATTGGATTTTATTGAGTAAAATTCTGACACCCTCCCAGCTCTGTCCTAGAACGAGAGATGTCATTGGATGATTTGCCATCCAAAAAAAGGACGTACTATTATTCCTAAAATATCATCAGGTTTTCAGTCGCGAAAATTTTTATGACATCGATATCAAGGCATTTTTTTGAGTAGGAAATCATATAACTTCTCACGCTCTGGATAGATCGACCAAAAATGTTGAGTTTACCACGATCTAGCGAGAACATTCGACGGCGAGCAATGGGTAGCTCAACATACAGTACTGTAACTATCCGGACCGAGCCTGAGTGGTCGACGGCTTGTAGTGTTCCACGCGAGCCTCAAGATGCCAGCAAAACTGTAGGGCCCAGCAGTGCCGGAGCCTACTGGGGCCATGGGTTCGTTTCTGAAAGGAAAACCTGAGGCCTTGGATTTCAAGGTAAAACGAACCGTCAGTAGAAGTCTGACACGCCTTCGGCTTCGCTTTCAGGCCCATTAGCTTTGATTTTAAATAAGACAATTATCGATCTTCGTTGTGTAGTCCTTAGTCGACCTTCTCCAATTTTCTTGTCGGTGGTCAATCTCGAACGAGTTTATGAGGTCACTTAGCAATTGCGCAATGTTACGTATGCTTGAGTTACGAGGCTATGACGTCATTTGTCATAATGCAGAGTCAAGTTTGTAAGATTAAAGTTTTTTTTGCGCTGACAGACCGTTTTACTCTCGCTTTCTTAACCAAACTTCTTGAAAACAGTCAACATGAATTTAACTTTTAAGTTTTGTAAGGGTGCGTCCATAAGGTACAGACCAAAGATGTTATGGAGCTCCGAAACCGATAACAAGTTTCGGATAGTTTCGTATAAAACCGGAGTGTCAGAAAGACAGGTTACAATAAGTTTTTGAATTTTAAAATCAGAATCCTACGGTTATTATTATATATAAAAATAAATAGCTGTTCGTTAGTCTCGCTAAAACTCGAGAACGATTGGACGGATTTGGCTAATTTTGGTTTTGAAATATTTGTGATAGTCCAGAAAAGGTTTAAACGGTGAGAAAATATGGAAAAAATCCGAATACAACGCCATCTCCAATTGAAATGTCATTATAAAATGAATTATGCTGTTCTTGTAATGCCAGTAGATGGCGATATCCTTACTCTTAGGCGGTACGAAGTTCGCCGGGTCAGCTAATACCTTTTTTTTTTCGGTGGGAAAATCATCTTATGACATCCCCCGCTCTGGGCGGTGCGGAAGATAGTGTCAGACTTTTACTGACTAAAAACCCACTCTTGTTCCTTCGTTGCCTTTCGTACCAGGGCCGAGTCTTCTTTTCAGAATCAGACCCTTGGCCTCAATCAATATTATTCCTATATCTGTATCCAAATCCGATATTTCACATCCTTAACATCCCTGTTACAAACTTATACATCAAAATTTGTCACTGCTATATTACACAGATAAAATTCTATAGACATGCTAGAAACTAGGGGTATTTCAGTCGGGCTGCGAAGAAGTTCGAAAGAGTTAACGCGGTTCTGGAACGCAAAGGGCAGCTGAAAGAACACAGATGGGCTTTATTAAGTAAAAATCTGGCACGCCCTCTCGTTCCACCGAGAGCGCGAGTTATTTTATGGTTTCCTCAAGAAAAAGGGTATATAAAAGTCAACAGTGAATAGGTTACTTCTAGGCGAGCGTGATGCATCTTCGACCACATCAGGTATAATAGTGGTCAAGCTCTAGACTACCATAATAAAAAAAAAACTAAGTACAATGCGTTCCAAATAAGAAAAGGATCAATTGCCATGTTGTGACGTCACGTCATACTGTCAAATCGCAATAAATTGGGCAAAATTGAAGAACTCAGAGATGAGCAAAATTGAAGAACTGGATTCTGAATAAACTTTTTTCGTTCACAGTTACGCGTAAATAAATTTAATTTTTAAAATTTATTGTTTTGCTTACCCTATTAATTCTTTTATTTGACAGTATGACGTGACGTCACAGCATGGCAATCGATCCTATTCTTATTTGGAACGCATTGTAAGTGTGTACCTACTATGTTTATGCCGTGTGGACTCAACATAAAATTTGCAAATGTGAATTCTTAAATTTATATAAATTTTAATGCATATTATTACTGCTAATGGCCTGTGAGCAATAAAATAAATCAATGACCTTTTATTTAAAACGAAATGGTAAATTGAAACCTAACAGTGATTTCCTTATCGAATGCAATAGCAGTATTGTTTGATGAAATCAGAATAGAATAAATAATATCGCTTCTCATTTTCTAGATCATAAACTATTGTAAAAAGCAGTACTAAGATTAATATTGAGTCAGTTCCAAGCTTCGCAAGAAACACACTGTCACCGGAAAGTCCTTAACGATTTCTTCGTAAATATTTCCTTCTAATTTTTCTTAAAATAAAACGATAGATTTTGGATAAAGATTTGTCAACACATATTTCTTTACGTCTTGAATAGTAACTAGCTTTTTTTTGTTAATTTTTGTGGCTTGGATACTAAGTCCTTTAAACCGTATCTTCCGCTTGAATAGTTAATTTGTTTACCATTAGTTATTCGTTTCTTCGTTTGAAGCAGCACTAACGTCACTAGTCTCTAAGCTATGGGTCAGATGGCACTCTGTATGCTATCAGACGCAGCTTTATACCCACCACCAACACCACTCGAGCTTCGCCCTCATGAAGGATGTACATATTCTAATGTCTTTGTAGTATTTGCCAGCAAATGTATCAAGTCCACCTTCTTGGCAAACTTCGCTGAGGAAGTCAACACTATAATATAATTCTCAGCTACATTTTACCGAGATCGCGCCTGTTTCAATGATTTCACATATTGTAGACACTTGAGATACAAAACTACACTAATTTCACATCACAGTATCCACTAGGAATCGAATACGAATAAATTAAAACAGCCACTAATTTTCACTCGAGATAATCTCGCTAAAAACTCCAGTAACTAACTTTGTCGAGGTCGTGTAGTTATTCCGCAATAAAAAAAAATGGTCGAGTAGCTTTCTTTTTTATTTTCCATTAAATAATTTTCCAAATGGATCATTTCAGCCAAAAGACGTCCACTGTTAGACAGATCTCTCCCAAGTATCACCACCGGTCCTGTGCGTCTCGCATCCATCGAATTACCGCGACCCTCACCAGGTCATCGGTCCAATACCACATTTGCTCTTTACCAATATTGACAAAAAGCTTTATTTAAGTCCTATAGAAAAATATTACTTTAGATTGTTAATTTTAACAAGCCAATCCATTTTTATTTCCCCTTCAAATCAAAATTACTTTTAATGACAAAAAGTGTGAAAAATGCCGTCTCCAGGGGCATCACATTATTCACTGTAATCTGTCTACCATCAAAGTTATATCGTTTCGATATTTCGAAGCCTTTTAGCCAAATTAAAGTTTGCTTGTAGAGGGTAAGTTCACACCGAAACGCGACGCTGCGCGAAGAGCATCTCATAATATAACTTTATTAGCTTTTGCCCGCGTGAAAGTTAGTTTCTCCATACAAACTTTGGATCCCCGATTCATCCCCTTAAGGGGTAAATTTAGGAAAATTCGTTCTGAGCTGATGTATACACCCTTTAAGGAACCTATTTGCCAAATTTTAAGTTTGTAGGTGTTATAGTTTCTGAGATTTCGTGATTATCAGTGAGTGGTATTTTGTTTTTATTTGTATATTATAGATTTACTACACGAAAAGATACACATTTCTGAGAGAGATGCCTCGCGGCGTTGCGCTTCGTGGTGCTACGTATTCTGAATTCACACAATGAAATGTGTATCGTTCCGTGTAGTAACTAAAGTTATATTTTGAGTCGCTCTTCACGCAGCGTCGCGTCTCGGTGTGAACTGACCCTAATAGGAACAAATGACTCACTTTGTCAATTCGTGCGCCGATTACTCGAAAACCACTTATTTATAATTAAATAGGTGCTTGTATTTATTTAAATTCTAAGTAACTGAGGTACCTATTTCATACGCAATTTGTAACTACATACATGTATTGGTAGCTTATTTTTAGCGAATTTTCCTACCTATGTAAAAAAATAACTACATATTATTATTCTGTAAGCTGTAGCTGATTCAATACATAAAGTATATTCGAATAAATTACTATTTTATCCGTCTAATAATAAAATATTTATTAGGAGCAGTGGTGGCCGAGTGGTAACGGCCCCGACTTACGAGTTGTAGATCGCTGGTTCAAACCCACCCAGGCGCATTACTTTGTGTATTAATTTATTTCATCACCACTGCTCTCAAAATGGTGAAGGAAAACATCGTGAGGAAACCGACATGTCCTAGAACCAAAAATTCGAAGACATGTGACATCCACCATCCCGCACTGAGCCCGCGTGGTGGATTACGGCCCATTCCCTCTTCTAGAGAGGAGGCCTGAGTCCCAACAGTGGGAACATTATGAGGCTGACTATGCTATAAATATTTGACCACTATCACCGGATGATTAAAATACCTACGACCTTTGTGTTTGCATGTACGTTATTGGTCACAGATAAAAAAACCCGCATGAATTCGGTATTTGGACATGCATGATACAATTCTACATATTTAGGTATATGTTTTGATAAGACTGCGGTCACCGGTCACCGCTATATGTGCATACTTGTTTATGACAATGTAACTATTAATAATATTATGTTAATTATATACATTAGGCACTACTCTAGAACGTAAGTGGATTGCGATAGGCTGGGTGTAGCATTGAGTAGCTTTAGCTTAGCATGATGTTCAACCCTTTTTACCTGGCCTATACTCCATCTGTTTAGGTAATTAACTAAAGGTAAACAATCTTGACATGTCTTTTATCTAAAAGTTGTCTATAAGTTTTATCTAAGTGTTTACAATTTCTTATTTACCTATACCGATGTTTGGTGACTAACTAAATTTAAATAATCTTTGTATTTCTTTTATACGATTTTCTTTTAATAAAAAGACATTAAGATTGTTTACGTTTAGTTAACTGCCAACCGATAGAGTATGGCTTTCATTTAACCTTTCATTATCATAGAAATCATAGATTGAGTGTTATGGCCAAACGTGGATTGATATATCATCAAAACGTTAACGTTTAAACGATTTGGTCAGTTTTAGTTGGCTATACACGTATGTACCATGAAATGGCCGGAAGTAATCTTTTCTAAGATCTGTCCACTACAGATGCACGAAACCGCACATCTAATTCGTTTGCAATATTAAAAAATAACAGAACCAGTTTTGTTCAGCGAAAAAAATTTGCATCTGCATTCAAATTTCTGGGAAAAACCAAAGTGGATATCAGTATGACTTTTTACTTCTTGCCAATAGATATAGTTATAGATAGTCAATGGTGCGTCACATAAAAACAAAACTGTTTTTATCGCATATGAGGTCATACTTATGAAATCAGATCAGTAGTCAGTGAAATGGGGTGACGGTCATCGGCATTACACTTTCGTCTCATACCTATTGACACAGTAAAAAGAAAACAATGTAACATCGTTTAAAAAAGTAACCATGAAGTTTCTTGTCGGTTCTTCTCCATAAGAAACAACTTATTAGAACCGTGAACTAGCTTCTGAGGACAATTCAGACAACACGGTTGGTGCCAGTGGTTGAGCGGTAGATTGCTGCGCTGCGTATCGCGGTTTCGATTTCCGCACCGAACAAGTATATCTATGGCCTGGCCTATATAGGGTTATTTGTAAAACACTAATAACCTTGCAGGACTGTATTACATAAACAACAACTTTTGTTCTATGACTTTTTACAAAACAATACATTTACCAAAAACAAACCTTCCAAGATTTCGTTGTTCTATCTAACACATTTCAACTCTGTATTTTGCGATACCTACCTAAGTCTGTGTCTCACCCCCGCCGCCCGATCCCCGCTCTTCTCCGCTATTTTAATATCGCTTGCTTCTTATAGACTTTTTAATATTTAGAACGTTCAATTTAAATATTTTTATTTTTGTATGAAAATCTGATGAACTAAAATACTCGTATGATAATTTTTTAAAAGTCAGAAGAAATGTTTTTGTTTATGATTTTAGTCCTGAGAGGTTGCCAGTGTTTTACAAATAACCTTGTAGATAGTTGTTCCGGGTACGGAACGCGCACACGTTACAGGGGTAACTCTTAATATGGAGGCTGTGTTTTTTACTAGACTGCACGAAGGGTTATTAAAAAAAAAAAGAAATAATTACATAGCATAATTATTATTTTTTTTCAAATATTTACAAATTGACACTGACCTGAACCACTCATTAAGAAGTACAAACCTTGATATTTAACGTTATTACACTTCTTTCCGCGTGGCGTTATCATTATTATCATCAGAAATGTAATTAGATAAAATGTTCCTTATCAAGCATATGTTATTACATTTAATACCGGAAATTAAAACTATAGAAATAACGTAATATTTATAAATATCAGTGATTTAATTCTATTTATTCTGCGATAGTAACTCTACGGCTCTAGTTTGAATAGAGACACTATTATAAAGGTGTCAGACTTTTACTGACTACACACATACACACATGTTCCTTCACACACCTATGTTCCTTCAGTTGCCTTTTGCTTTCCAGGACCATTAGCATCCTTTTCAGAACAGCTCCCATAGCCGTAGCATAGCATACGCGTAGACCTGACACGGGTCCTCGAATAGCACAAAGGGAACTTTTCATCCCGGGAGTATGTACCCTTGACAATAATTGTCTACGTTCTCGCCGGCAAAGCCACGGGCAGAAACTGTGTGACAACTTTGTGAAAAATAAACACTGTGCGTGTTTTTGTCAATAATTATCAAGGGTACATACTCCCAGGGTGAAAAAGTACCCTTTGTGCTATTCGAGTACCCGTGTCAGGTCTACCCGTATGCTATGCTAGGGCCATGGGAGCTGTTGTGTCTGTCCTGGAACGCAAAAGGCAACTGAAGGAACATAGTTGTAGTTTTAGTCAGTAAATTTTTCGCTTTTATAATAAAACTAGCGGTCCCGGCAGACGTTGTTCTGCCCAAAAGCGGGATTTAGTAAAAAAAAAAAATTATCCTACTCTACCCTACTCTTTTCTTTGCTATAAACCACACGGAGCCCGAGACCTTTCCAACGAATGCAAAACCGTGGAAATCGGTTCGTGCGTTATGGAGTTATAGCGTCAGGAAGGAAAACCCGACTTATTTTTATATAGTAGATAAATACAGAATCCTATAGAAACATACCGATCCAGTGTGTCAAAAGAATAGTCGTTATTGTGTTCTTATGAAGACCAATATTCAATTAGTAACTATTATAACCATTACCTATTGTTTCTTGTGATTATTTATCACCTTATTAAAAATAGTTAGTTACCCGTGTGGTTTTATTACTATATTTTATCGTTTAAATTCCTTGATTTAATTACCCTGATTAGGCAAAATTATGTTTTTTATTTCACTATTATTTATGTACGCTCTTGTTCGTAATGCTTATGCGGTAATTCACCCCCCAAAGGGATGAAACGGGGTTTCGAAGTTTTTATGAAGAACCCTACTTTTACAGAAGCTAGTTTTACTACAAGGTTATTAACAGTGGCGCAGCTAGGCGTGGGCTAAGCGGCCCCTCTCCCACGGCCTCGCATCCAAAGGGGCCTCGCGCAAACGGGGGCTCCATAAGAACGACGATTTTTATAATTGATAGGCTCGCGTGTAATTACTTTTTTACCTGATGGCAAGCGACGATGTGGTCTCGAACACTGGGTTGCGACAGTCACTGTCTTGTTTTCGAATTTATAAAAGAAAAACAGGCCTCGCCAGATATAACCAGAGCGTTATTAACATTACTATTTTCTTTTAATTCCAGGTCGACGTCGATGAATGTGAAGACATCGCGACCGAGTACAACATCAACTCTATGCCTACCTTCGTGTTCGTTAAGAGCAGCAAGAAAATAGAAGAATTCTCAGGCGCTAACGTCGACAAACTGAGGAACACCATTATCAAGCTGAAGTAGGGCGAAACACGAGTGTTGTACGCTAGCCCATTTTGCCACCTCGAAAAACCTTACAAAAAGGCATTTTACAACATTTATGATTAAATAAAATAAAATTCTATTTATATAACATTTTAAATCGGCATATTTAGTTGCTGGTTAACTAAAATATACCTACCTGTGTACGTAAATATTTTTTGTGTTGAGACGGCCTATAGACTTAACCTAGACGATACGCTTTGCTGCCCCAAAAAGACAATTGCTAAGACTGTATCTTCAGAACTTTTAAAATCAGCCGTTTTCGACTATGTCCAATTTGCAAGGTTTTTCTGTTGGAGGTAATTAATAGCAGCTGATAATTAAAAAAAAAAACGTTATAGCACACGGCACTATGCATAATAATTATGTTAATTTCTCAGCCATCAGAAGGATCACAATTATTTTTTTTTTGTTTTAAATAGATTTTTTTTAAATGAAGTAAGTAGACGTATTTTTGTAATGCAAGTGTCTTACTAGCACTAGTGTGCTTATATTTTCGCACTCCTGCGTTGGTTCAGCGTACAAACTCTATTTTCGTATTATTTGCCGTGTATTTTTCAATATATGTATGTTACAGAGTATTGTTACTTCAATAAAATATTGTCTAAAATATAAATTAATTGTTTTAATTATGTTTCACCGCTATACCTACTTAATTGAATAATTAAATCAATATGTCGATGGGACCTATGCATATAAGGGCCAAATAAAAAATTTGATAAATTTGACTTTTTAGTTATAAATGACAAACCATCAAAGAAGAAGTAATTTTTACATTACAGTAAAACGGCCCGTGTATCATCTATATATATAAAAGGGGAAACTGACTGACTGACATATCAACGCACAGCCGAAAATACTGGGATTAGGAGCGTGAAATTTTGCACAAGGTTTCCTTTTATGTCGTAGGCGAGCACTAACGAAGGATTTTCCAAAATTCACTCCCTAAGGGGTTGGAGGGGGGGTCCAAAGTTTGTATGGAGAAACGTAAATTCACGCGAGTGAAGCCGCGGGCAGAAGCTAGTCATGAATAAATTTTATAATCCCCTCTTGTACAGTTGTGATTTTTACAAATAGACATTGCTTAGGTACCTACACATAAGACCATGAATACGAATAGGGACCTAAGGAAAACCAAAAATGCAAACAGGAAAGTATGATTTTTTGGTTTTCCTTATGCAATACCTACCTCTCTGACCTACCTACCTTAAACATCTGCAGACCTAACACTCATTGCCCTAGTGTTTGAATGGCCTTTTGACTTTATTTCAAAGTATAGCACCTAATACCTAGCCTACCTACCTACCAATTATTTTCAATTATTATTCAGATACATATAAAGAAATGCCACATGTTTCTATTGTGCGAGAGATTTTAAACTTCTGATAATATCCACGTTTCTTTAAAAAAAATGTCTACATGCTCAGTGGTCGATTGGCCATTCAAGTAGGTGCTAGGGCGGTGAGTTAGTAAATTAATATTTAAACTTACTTTTGTTTTTGGGGGGAACCTTCAAAGACCCTGGACTTCTAGGGGGAGGCTTGAATACTAACCTCACTAAAACCACCTCGGTGATCACCATCACATGGAGCACATGTGACTTCCTAAAAGACCTTATAATTTTAATCTACATATGCAAGCAAGTAATTGGAATTTTGTCCCCTAGAAAAGGCGATGTCTATAATTTATTATAAACAATCAGTAACAGGGGCCCGAGAGTGCCCCTGAGAATAGACATCAAGAAACAGATCAGTAATCGACTTTTAGGTTACGTATAATTTATAATATTTCTTGTTGATAAAAACTAGCTTCATTTTTATAATTATAATGGTTTCATTTTATATTTTTATCAAACATGGTTAGCAATTAAGTAGGCAGAATGTAAGACATTTATTTATTTGTCGGTCGATCAGTGTGCATTTCTTTTCTCACACTTCGTCACTTCGAGTCGTCAAATGAGCAAGAGCACCCATGAGGTTTTCTAAAAGCCGGCGCCCCTGACCAGTAGAACTATACCTTTAGTTTTTTAGCAAAAAAACTTGAACTATTATTTAGTGCTGACCTTCGCTATTCCGCGGTCGAGAACAATGTCGCCTAACATTCAAATACGACCAAGTTTTCCTTATGCATTAACAGCGACAACAATAAACCTACGTGCTCAGGCATCAAGCATTAAGAATCCAATTTAATAATATACTTACCTATTTGGTGACAGGTTTTTCTTTTGACCGACAATATTTTGTCCAAAAACTTAAGAAAATCTATACACGGTGCTTTTGATATCGACGCACAAACGAATACCACGGATCCAGTATATGATTCTGGACCCTCCCGTGGTGTAATTTTTCTTCGGCTTTTTCCTAATTTAAAAAGAAAATCTGTACTTTTAAAAAATTTAAACTGTATAATCGTTATTCTAACAAACCCCGATGATACTTTTATTAAAAAAAAAAAAAAAACTTCGGGGTTGATAAAATCGTTATTCTAAACAATCCCGATAGGGATTGTGTCACAAGGGCGAGCTCCACAAGCTACTGAGAACCTAAGGTTTCATCCATGTGAAAATAAGTTATGTCAGATCGCTCTGGGATCTTGGACTATAATATCGAGAATTTTTTACCTAATCAAAATTTATGATAACCTTACAATGTTCGCAATAAAATTATGTGAGTAACCGGCTACACTGCGTCCATGTATGAATTTTCCCGCTAAAACAACGTTAATCCAGTAGGATCGCAGTCAAGCACTATAATATAACTAAAAAGAAAAAGTTTTTTCCGAAACGACAACTGTATAGATGATTACAAACTAATTACATCTCTCCGCCAACTGTCATCTATATATATAAAAGGAAAAACTGACTGACTGACATATCAACGCACAGCCGAAACTACTGGGACTAGCACCGTGAAATTTTGCACAAGGTTTCCTTTCACGACGTAGGCGAGCACTAAGAGAGGATTTTCCAAAATTCGCCCCCTAAGGAGATGAAACGGGGTCCAAAGTTTGTATGCAGAAACCTACTTTCACGCGGGCGAAGCCGCTGGCAAGGTGCTAGTCTTTTTATAATAACAATATATTGACTGGTCTAGTGGTTAGTGGCCCTGACTGTTATGCCAGAGGTCGTGGGTTCTATTAATGTGTGTGATGAGCACAATCATTTGTCCTGTGTCTGGGTGTAATTTATCTATATTAAGTATGTATTTACAAATATTTAAGTATGTTTATCAGTTGTCTAGTACTCATAACACAAGCTCTGCTTAGCTTGGGACTAGACGACGTTGTGTGAGTTTTTTTTTAAACAAAACGGGACTTGTTGAATTAAAAAAAAAACATCAATAATTACAACCAAATTATATTTAGCTAAATATTACATAAATGTATTTTTAATTACAACTATACTTAGTTAATAAATGTATAAGAATGTTCTGTACAGCACAAAATCATTCGTTAAACGTCTTATTGCTATCTGAACATAACGTGCGTTTTCAAGGCTTATATACAACTCCCATAACTGAAACAAAAAGAAAATGGAATTAGAAACACCATAATTATACATATAAAATGGAAACTAGCCTGGAATTTCACAGTAGCAGTTACCTGCTTCTGAAAATGAATTAGAACCCTTTCTTTGAGGTGAGAATTCATCCAATGATTTCCCCCACTCTAGGGTGGAGGGAAGAACCCCAAGGGGCCATCCATGTATTGGGTAATTGACTAATATTCTTTTCTATAATCAAAATGCTGTCACTAAACTTATCAACTCCCACCCCTTGTCACACTTCGTCGAACGAATGATGGAATTTATGAATGAACTAAAAACTAAGGCCTAGAAAGAGGTGGCGGGATGATCTGGACGCGTACCGCGAGGACTGGTTTGTGACGGCGCGGGAGATGAAAGTCTTGAAGGACTTTGGGGAGCCAGTAAGAGCTAAAACACACGAGCAGCATGTTACCAACGGCATAGATAACTGCAGCCGTCTACACGTCGGCGACAGCTGTTGACGCTCGACATTCCAACAAATGAAGATCAGTGGCAGCCGTCGCGTGTGTCCAGTGTCACTATAGGTCTACGGCTGCAGTTACCTCTGCCGATGTCAAAATGCCGCTCGTGTGTATGAGCTCTAAAGGCTAGATAAAGAAAAAAATATAAAAAAGAATAAAACTCACAACTAATCCCTCCTCTTCTTGCCGTGTTGGTCGTGTCGGTCGTGATGGTCTCGCTTGCGGCCAGACTTGTCGGCGCGCTTGGCCTCGCTCAAGAACCGATCCAAGCCGAACGGGTCGAAGTCCGCGTCTGGCTGGTTGTTTCGGGATTGTGACTGTGGAACAGATAACCCTGTTAGATGCGAGGTAGAATATTGTTTTTTATAGTTATAAGGTTGATTTTGTATTGCTAATGTGGTGAACTTGTAAGACAGCCAAAATCAACTTTATTGTTTCGAAATAATATTACTTTCAAGACTATAATGTGCGAGTTGTTACACTACTAGGTTCTTAGCAGTGGCTTGTTCGAAAGAGTCAACACAAAAAAGGTGGAGAAACGCAGGTGAGTTTTAGTCAATTAAAATCTGACATTCCCTCTCGCTTCACGGAGGGAGTTGCTTAATGAGTATATCATTGAGTAATTTCCTCCACAACTCAGTGAACGAAAAAACTCCGATAGCATTAACAATAAAGTATACTGCAGTCAATAGTCAGGGGTATCCACAGCTAATGCTCAAAAAATTCCCTGCCTTTTCCTTGACCGTCTTTTTAGTATTTTAAGGAAGCAGAACAACGTTTGCTGAGTCGGCTAGTATATAAAACTGTACTAACAGGTTCGTCTCTGGCGGGCGGCGCGTCCTTCTCGAACTGCACGGGCCCGGCGCGCGCGGCGCCGCTGCTGGTGCCCGCGAACTCTTTATCGGCCACGAACCTGCGCCAAACGGAAACACATTACTACATCTGTAAAGTCAGCGCTGAGGGCTCCTATGTGTTGATCGGAAAATTAATTATTATGTTAAATAGACATTCATTTTATTCACATTACTTCGAATTAAGAATGTACCTGCGCGTGTTAACGATGGCGTCGATATCCCCTCCATAGTTATCCTTGTCGGCGTTTCTGGAAGGTCTGTATATGTGCGCGCCCACATTGTCCTGGTTGCGCCATGGCTTATCATAAACGTTGTACGCTTCATCGTCACCGTAACCTGCAACGAAACAAAAAAGCTGTAATAAAATAATCCAAAACCCAAGTTTTTCGTAAAAAATTAGCTACGGAGCGATAGTTGCGTAGCCTGTCACATATTCTGGTGGTTTTGGTGCCCAGGGAATTTGAATTGAACACCTAAAGCCTACATCATATTATACCAGTTTTGCGGTCTGGAATAGTTTATTGTTTGTTTCAACACTCACACAAAATTATCTGTGGAGCTGATTAGCTATAGCTTAGGTTGTTGGTCGCGTGCTAGGGCCTATGAACCAACATATTTATTAAGAAATATAGCCTATACATACCGCTGTCCATTCCTTTACTGTTGTTGAAGAGTCTCTGATCGAACATGGCCTCGCCGCCCTGTGTCGTCTTGGCGGGCAGACCGAGTGCGATCTGTTCTGAGATGTCGCGCTCACGATCCTTTACCAGCTTCGACCTGGAAAATTGGAGAAAATTATATGTATAACTAATTTATATTAAACAATAACGTTTTTACTTCTCTAAGATTTAACTAGACTCGGATAAACAAAGAAAACAAAATCTTAGAGGCGCTGCAAAATTTACCATACAAAATATTTACGGCGTCGATATAGCGACGAATACTATTGCTTTAAACTCATGGTAGAGGTACAGAGGGCTGGCTCGTTCTTCGCCCAAAGAATTAGCGTTGCCAATTTTTTCTTTGCATACCCTACTTTTTAAGTAACATTGACGTTCCTATTCATTACTTTCTCGCGGTTTCACGCAAGCGAACCCGCTGGCAAAAACTATTACTAAACAAGTAACCTTATCGTCTTACCTCTTATCAGGAGCAGCTCTAGCCAGGTTCCTGTCCCTCTGTCTCTCTTTGTGTCTGTCAGCCCTGAGCTTGTCTCTCTCCGCTGCTGTCAGGCCACTCTCATCAACTTCATTGGTCTCCAGATCATCGTCAGGAGCTCTGATACCTGGAGTGGAAAATCTGAATGAGATGGGTGAAAATATATGTTCGTAGTCTGAGCAAACTACGACAGAAATAAAAAAAAATTTGGAGGATTGGATAAAATGATAAGATACTACTCTTAATTACTCGCGTCATTGTTTATACAACTCATAGGTGCGGGCTTACAGGCGACGAGCAATGGGTAGTTCGCCGTCCGCCTGTCCGTAGACTTTTCAAGCAACAGCTTTAGATGATACACAACTCACCCGCTCTATGATCCCTAGCCCTCTGCGCCAACATCCTCAGATGTTCTTCCTTCTTTTCCTTTTCTCGCTGGGCCAATCTTCTCTCGAGTTGAGCTCTCGCCTCCACCGCTTCACGCGCTTTCCTGTCGGCGATGTACAGCGCTTCAGCGAGTTTGGAGAAGTTCTCGTTGATGTGCACTTGTTGTAGGCCGCGTCCGTCTGCTGCTAGACGCTTGTCCAGAGGGATTGTGTAACCTAGGGCAGAAGAAAAAGGACGTGTTAAGAATAAAGTTGTAGAAAAAATATAATTGTCGTTTTTTTGTTTAAAATGATGATGCTAAACAGTGATGCAATTGTTGATGGTGAAGCGCACTAGTTTATTAAGAGCCTTATTCACTCTAGTCTTGAAGACACCTAAATTATAATTGGTGAGGAGAAAGTGGGTTACCTTTAGCGTTCTTCCAGTGGCTGACACAAGGCGGCACCTTCCAGTCGCGCTGCTGCTTGACGGACACGCGGCGCGGCGGCGAGTGCAGCACCGGGGCCGGCGGGGACGGGGCCGCGCGAGGGATCTTCTTGTTGATCTGGAAGCGAGGCGGCTCCATCGGGTCCGACTGGGCTTCTACCATTCTGGGGACAAGAGGGTGAAGGGTATTAACGATTGTAACTAACGAAACTGGCAATATTGTTTCTGGTGACGATTTACTGTGATCTTTTCACACACGCAATATTTTTTTTTTTGCTTTTGCACAGTTTGGCGCAGTGGTAGAGCGATTAGCTGCTGCGTTGTGAGTCACAGGTCCGATTCCCGAACAGAACAAACATTTCTATACACCTATTTGTAATAGGTGTTGCAGGCCTGGTTGTCTTCTGTATGATTATGATTATGACAGAAAACACCCAGGCCTGGGACAAATATCTGTGGGCCATAGAAATGTTTGCTCCGTGCGGGAATTGAAGCCGCGACACCACAATATAGATTTAAGGAGCAGTACGGAAACTACCTACAAATATTCGAAACGGCACACTCACACAAACATACGCATCGACGAGACTCCTAAGCGTTTCTCGCGGTCCTGTCAGTAGCGAATGCCGCTTAGGAGTCTCGTCGATGCGTATGTTTGTGTAAGTGAGCCGTTTCGGACATTTGTAGGTAGTTTCCGTACTGTTACATATCTATACTGTGGCGACACACAGCGCGGCAGCCCATTGCTAAACCACTTCACCAACCGTGTCACCTAATCACCTACAATTATTTGGTCATATTTTTGACTCTGAATGGAATAGGAAGCATGGTATGATAACCATGCCATGTAAAGAGTAGGGATGTAATGCTTGATACTAAAAGAGAAAGTATACATGAAGGAGGCCAAAGAAAAGAAAAGGAGTTAGTGATAGCGTGACATATGATAGGACAGAATGGAAGAAAAAAAACGTGTTCCACCAACTCCAAACAACATGGGAGAAGGGCAGGATGATGATGATGTATAATAGCCCATTTATCAAAGACGCTGGTGAAATTGTGGGGGACAGATGATAGTCAAGTCATAAAATAAGATGCCACATACCTGATAACCCTCTGCTTGGCTCCCGAGTTGAACTGGCCACCTTGCTGCGCTGGAGTGTACCTGATGTACTGCGCTGGAGCCTGTGGGAGTAACATACTATCAATGCATTGTTAAGGATAGGTTCTTCTCACAGATTTGAGAAGTTTTGGTGGTGGTATATATATATTATATTATTGGTAGGCTCGCACTTGACCACTATGTCACATGATTCAAAACAATGATGTGGTTGATGAAGCATGCTTGCCTAGAAGTAACCTCACTCTTGGTTAAACAGACAGTCAAAAAGGTTTGTTTAAGAGGCCGTGCATAAAATTCACTCGCTAGAGTTTAGGCAAATTCGTTGCAATGATATGTTTGTGAGCATCATTCATACAACTACACGCACACACGCGTAAAAATCGAGCTTCGTGACCGCTTAAACAATTCTGATCCTTTAGAAGATATTATTCTAAATTACAAAATTTTATATTAAGTAAGGTTTGTAAATAAACGTCTGAGACGTGTGTCTTTATATTTATCACACTGTACACCAAAATTATTTAATTTTGTGTTAGATGGATGTTGACAAATTTAGACATTTAACAGAACGATAAATCCAAAACAGATGATAAAATTATATTTATTTATATAAATGGTTGTAAAAAAAAACACTTTCGATACGTCAAAAATATGTAATAGTAGATTATGTGGCGTGCAGTGTCTTTAAATCGCGGGCGGCATGTTGAATTCCGAACGAAACGAAGTTATAATACCGATCGTCAGGGATTTATATAATTAACTCCCGAACATTGTTAAGGAGTTCATATAGAAACCTGAGTGAAGTAAGGGATTCAAGGTGCCCAAGACAAACAGCTTTATCCGTGTTGGATACTCTTCTTTTTAGGGTTCTGGACCTCAAAAGGAAAAAACGAAACCCTCATAGGATCACTTTGTGGTTCGTCCGTCTGTCTATCTGTCAAGACTGTTTATCTCGAGAATACGTGGAGGTATCGAGTTGAAATTAAACAATATACTTAAGTCTGCAGTTCCTTGAAGTTGTGAAAAAATCAAACTTCTAAGGTAACGAATAAAACAGAAACGGCCGTTTATGTCCCAAAAAAAAAAGGTAAATTTTGATACTCCCAAAGTAATTAAAATTCACAAGGTACTTCCCATTGACCCAGAATCTTGAAATTTGACATAAAGCAAGGTCTCATAGCACAGGTATAGGAATAAATCTGAAAACCATAAATTTGTTGTTACCTAACGTCACTGTTCGGTGTTTCCACCGAACACCTTATAACTAAAAAAATACATTTTTGCAATCCGGAAAAATCTTCGAGACTCCGTTCGGGAATTGTAATTTGTACGGAACCCTCAGGGCACGAGTCCGACTCACACTTACCCAGTTTCTTAGTTATCTGTGAGATAATTAAGAGACAAATTACTTAAACAAAATATATATTAAAGATATATAAATATTATTTACAAGTTAATCTTAACTATTACTCGACAAGTTTTAAGATTTGAAACAAATACAATGTAACTACTCTCAAGATTCTAGTTTTAATTATTATAAATGCGAAAATAAGTTTATTTTTGTTTGTTAGTTTTTCACGCCTAAATCAATGAACTGATTATCCTGAAATTATACATATTATATGTTGTCTGGTGAACAAAAACGGTTACAGGGTAACTTTCCTCCCGAAGAAAAGTACTGTCCCGAGGAAAATAACAATAACGTACTTATGATCCCTAGATACTGCCACGTGTCTTTCAAATCTTAATGGAAATCGAAATTAACGAAGCCGCAGGCAAAAGTTGGTTATTAAATAAATTAAATAACCCTTTTCTGAAACACAAATCGTCATCTTTGTGTCTGTTTTATCAAAAATTATATTATAACTAGCAAATATTTTAATAGTGCAATGTCACCATAAATCATATAATACATTGTTACCCAAGGGGTGAGATCAACTTATTTAGTCCCGAAAATACGCTTGGACGCCAATAGTTCGAAGAGATCTTTAACCCGAAGTAAAACACTGTGCTTTTCATTACGAATATAAATAAAGTAAAAATAAAAATCTGAGTCGTCCTCAAAATTTGTCGTATGACTTTAGATATATTTCTTTTGATTTAGGCGGTAAAAGGTTTTCCACTACTGCTTTAGCCTCTTCTCTTAACAATCAGGCGTTAAATCCATATCTGATTCTGATGAACTTATCGTGTTAATACAAATCTCATATAGCAGAGATTCAACAGAACTCTACAACTCGAAAAAATAAATACAGAGCCGATTGCCGCTTTCACGCCAATTTTTTTTTCTGTTGCTGGCCAGCTATTTAGCCTTTATTTTTATCATTGAAAAAATGGTAAATATTTTTACTTTCAACTTCCTATATAAACAGTCGCGATCAGCTGACTACCATGTAGAACTAAAAAAGTTATGAATTTCTAAAAGTAGGTTTGATATTAATTTACACCCTGTGCGTAACACAAAGGTTATAATTACCATGTTTAGATCAAGTTCACACATGTTGAAAATTTTGTAGTTGTCAACATTTGTAGTATTCATAGTCATTTCAAAATTTTCATTATCAATTTACTAAAAAAATAGCAACATTTGTCCCGCTCGTATCAGCCCTACATGTCGTTTTTCTCACCGGACACGCTAAGTTCGGAAAGTTCCTGCACCGGATTCGTGCGGAAGCGATCCCCGGGTGTCGCCACTGTGTGGACCGCCCGGAGGACACGGTGGAGCACACAGTGGAGGTGTGCCCCGCTTGGGCAAAGCAACGCCGTGTCCTCGTGGGGGCGATCGGTGGCGGCGATCTCTCGCGCCGGGCTTTGGTACAGGCCATACTCCGGAGCAAGGTGGAGTGACAGGCAGTCACCTCCTTCTGTGCAGCAGTAATGCTAGCAAAGGAGGCGGCCGATTGCATGAGGCAATGGTCCTCCGATTTCCGGCCACCGTAGGCGCGGGCTTGCGGACGGCGAGCAATGGGTGGCTCACCGTCTGATCGTCCGGTAACCGTCCGGACCGAGGCCAAGTCGTTGACGGCGCATACTGTTCCACGCGCACCTCAGGGAGATGTCAACACATCGTAGGGGCCCAGCAGGGTCGAAGCCTACGGGGGCCACGGGTAGTGTGAAAGTGAAACCCGAGGCCCTGGGACGAAGGCAAAGAAGGAACAGGAGTGGGTTTTTAGTCAGTAAAAGTCTGACACTATCTCTCGCTCCGCCCAAGAGCGGGATTTGTCATAGGATGATTTTCCCACCCAATAAAAAAAAACCCTACATGTCGTTTCCTTTTTCTTTTAGTGACGCATTGATAATGACAATTGATAATGCGTCTCTTTCTTTCGACCCATTATCTACAAAAAAAAATATTTCGAAAACTAGACCTTGAATTTCGACCTTAAGTAATCATAAGAAATATCAACATCCTGTACATAGTGTATAATACTGGATGATAATATAGCTGCCATTAAACATTGTAGATTTCATTAGTGAAATAATTTTTGTATTTGGGTAGTAGTAAAGTAATTCCGCAGATAACCTTTACAAACAAACATACAACCGTTACCTCCAATTAATATTAAAGTCGAAAGAAATTTTAACAATTTTCATAAACAAAAAAAGTACTTAAAATAAACTATAATACTTAATGGATCAAAAAGTGGTAGTCGGCGTGCAATCTTGGGAATATTTTCATGTAATATTCGCGAGCAGCTGCGAAGCAAAGTAACGTGTGCTCACGCTGGGAGAGCCCGGTCGTTACTGACGCGATCGAGTTTGCGCGGTCGATAATATAGTTCAATTTGCTTGTAATTTACGAAATGAAGATATTGTTTATTTATATAATAAATTTTAGATTCTATTAAAGGAATTTCTTAAGATTATTGTGCAATTTTTAAATTTTCTTAAATGTGTTGCTAAGGTGTAGAAAAAAATACTTATTTGTCCAGATGTTTTCCAAGAATTGTGTTTCTTCAACATTTTTTTTCTGCTATATTTTCTATTAAAGTCAATAATGTTTTCAACCCATCTGCCAGTAGACCATATAATGATGTTACTGATATTTTTTTTAATGTTATAAATCAGTTGTAGTTTGGTGTAAAACGTAGCCAAACGTCACTCGCTCGTTACTTTTGCGAGAAAAGGGTTTTGAATATGGGGAATTGCTATTAATACACACATTATTTAAAAAAAGTAATCAAGCCAACTGAGAGAATAAGAACTTGACTTTCATAATCTAATAAAAGAAGGTTTAAATTCTTCTTGCTTTTCTCACAAACCATGATCAAAAAAGTTCAAAATGTGTTGATTTTGTGCACGGAGCCTTAAGTCTAATATTAATGCAAATAGAGCATAGGCAACTAGATTGTAATCGATTAATGACATTATGCCATCAAAACTAAATCAGCCTAGAAAATATTACTCCCCTGCAGCAACAATCAAAAAATGTCAACTTACAGCTTTGGGAGCAGCTTTCACAGGCATAGCAGCAGAAATCTTTGCATTGGTTAATTTCTCCAGAGCTTGCTTTGTTTTCTCCGTGATATCCTGAATATCCTCATCGTCTGGCTTCTGAAGAGTTGGATCATCTTCAGCTAGAACCTCTGCTGGTAGTAAGTCTGTGAGTTTGGAGTATATTATCTAGAAGAACAGGAAAATCAAATATTAATTGAATCAAAGCATAAGGGGGAACACTGGAAACTGATTCTAATAAAGTTTGGAACAGGCTAAGTAGATGATGATTGGTCCTGTTATTTCTGAGATTGTTAGAGGTATATTATGGTTATAGGGAGCTACTTGAGGTAAGGTAATGAAATATGCATGGCACACAGTCAGCACAATTGGCGACCGACTGCAGTGCTGTATCGTAGGTTCAATACCCACACAAAATAAATATTTGTATGGTCTACAGATAGTTATTCTGAGTCTGGATATCCTCTGTGTGAGTACACATGTTTGAATATACACCCACAATAGGGGAATCACTTCTAGTGGGAGTAACTTTCTTTTAAAATAAATATTATCAGAATTACCTTATCAGCACTATGTCCTTGTCTAGCAATAGCTGAGTATTTAACTCTTCCAGACTCATCTAGTTGTACCGCTAAGGCATTGGATGTACTCTCCTTGCCTCTAGCACCCATACCCAGAGGGTATTGAGCCACATGGATTTCTGGGAAGGCACCTCCATCTGGAAACAGAGACAAGGTTATTTATGATGCCCATAATTTTAGGTATTATGGTACATAGGCAGGAGGACATGATAAAAATCTGGCCAGTACAGGGCCAAGTCCGAGTCAACAAGTTGTGTTCCATACCTTAGCAAGCCTATGCTGCCTGCTATGGGTTCCCATGGCTCTAGAACTCAAAGAACAACTGAAGAAATACAGTTGGGGTTTAGTCAGTAAATATGACAACCCAGAAGAGGTTGTTGATGATTTCCTATGAAGAATGTAAGTGGTAATTTAGCTTCTTTGCAATTGGAGGTTTGAGCAAGAGATGTAGAATGAAATAATTACAACATTAGTAATATGTTGTAAGTAGAGACCTATTCGTAATATTTGACTATGACAAAATTAGTGATATTTAAATTTACTTATTTGAGGTTTGCTCTGGCTCTCACTAATTTTGTAGCCTCTTTTCCCTTGATAATTTAAGCCAGATTGAATGCTAGAATTATTTTAGAACACTCTGCAATACACAAATAATAATGGTTCAAATCTGACCTCCAAAATCCTCTTCAGCCCTTGGAATCCATCCTTTCCTCTGTCCATAGGGTGGGACACTGGTCTGTGACACCACCAAGGCACTTCCGACTCGCTTCGCTTTCCTCTCATCATCACGATCCCACACCTGCTGTGTAGGCGCTGGTAGAAGGCTGAAAACGTAAAGTACAATGATTAAAATGAGAATCAAATTACGCTAAGGTTATCTTTCGTACATAAATCTTGCTGGGATAGTAAATAATTATAAAAAATCTACGTTAAAAATTACTGAAATTGTTTAGTTTGATATTTTTTACGAAATTTTGCCATGCAGTCGTATCGTAAACAAGGACACCAAAATTTTATTAACACGATCTTAATATCTTATCAATGCAGCGTAGGTTTGTGAATAAACGGTTGTAACTTTTAATACAAAATATAAACAATCGATTCAAATCAAAACCTAATTTACGGCTTACCCTGTAACTGTTAATTTGCTAAAAGTATAAATAAATAAAAATCACAACACAACTCACCTCGACAACGACGCCATTTTCACAGCCATTTTTATGATAACTGAATTAGAGATGACACGTATATACTGGAACAGGTTCACAGAGTACTTTGAAATATAACTGGTTTTTGGAATAGGTTTGGGGCAGGACGTGCAAAGACGTATTCCGTGCGCACCACACAAACGCGTCACGAGTACTGTGGGGTCTAACACGTTTTTTTTTTTATAGGTGCGGTGGTCGGCATGGGGATGGCAAGGATTTTGGGAGTGGGGGAAAGTTCACGAATGCCAGTTCTTGAAAAAATAAATGGTCGACAACTTTAATGATTATTTTATCAGTATTCTATTGTTATTGCCATAATTTATTTTCAACTCATTGAATATTGGTTATAATATTATCAATGCCTTTGTATAATCTTGTAGGTTCTTGAATTTGGCATGGAATACCATATCTAGTTAGATAGTAATTCTAAGAACTGCGTACTAATGTTGTCTTTACTTAATATATTAATATTATAATTTTACTTTTCTTGTGTTGAAGCCTACTTAAAGTTTCGTTCATTTTATTGAAGAAGATGTTGGTGTTAGAGTTAGGAGTTCTGTAAATACACAGTATTATCAGTTACAGCTCAAGAATTTCTGCACTACAAATTTCGAAATGCTTTTCTATATTCAACTCTATTATGTCATTTGAATTGATACTTTTCAAATTATTTTTACATAACATATATGTCCCGTGCCCCCTCTTCGTTCGGTTTGTCTTGAATATAAGTTTTTCGTTAAGTTTGTAGTTATTCAAATTTGAGTAGTGTTCTTCACCTTTAATTACAAAATGTTTTCTTGAGCACACAGCAAAAATATATTTATTTGACTCTTGAAGCTCATTCAAGACCAACTCTAGATTTCGCATTTTGTTAAGAACTCCAGTTTGTTGTGTGCTTTAGTGCACTACAGAAACACTACTTTACTTATATAAATTTCTGATTATTAATCATTACGAAAAAGCTCATCGTTTTGTGAGGCTACAGGAGAGTCAATTTTATTTCTTTTGACTAATGGAAATCTAATAGGGACGGTTCCTTTGACTGGTTTTGGGATATTGGCAACAGGTATAGAAGATGAGATTTTAGATAAGATCTAAGATTTATATTTAAAATAATAAGGGATATTCAGTTCCCTAGAAATCCCTTCTTTGTTATTATTTCTGGCACTAATTACCGGTAACAAATACGCTGAACCAGCCTTTGTGCCTCCGCTCGCCTGACCCCACCCCCTTATTCCAGGAAAAATTGGCGCTCCACCCAGAGTGGCAGCTTATGTTAGTGAATCGATGGATACGTCATCGCGTCAGTGCTATTAAAAGCAAAAATGTAAATCATGTAAATATGAATGAACCTCGATGATTAGAAATTGGTTTTGTAAATAAAACGAATTGAAACCTTCTAAATACGTCAGCATTTCTGCTTAGCTTGGTACTGGGTGGCGTTGTGTGATGGTTGTAGATTATTGTATTATAAAGGTAGATTTATTCTTTCTGAAACCGTACTGTTCCTTAGCCAGAATGAAATAGAAGTTAATGCAAGAGGTTTGTAATTATTCTTAACAGACTGAACCTTTTTTAGGTAAAGCTTTTTTTATTGGCAGTTTAGGTTCATCAGGAAAGCAACCTTGTTCGAAAGATAATTATATAAGCCACTGCTTCTGCAATAAAGAGTGTAATCCGTTTCAAGTGATCTTTATTTATATTATCATGGCTAGGAGATTTGATATGCTATAACAACTGAATTATCTGAAAGATTTCATGTGGAGTTGTAGGCTTTAGAAAAATGCTAGTGGCATTAGTTTTCAATTTGTTAATGTCATAATTGATCGTGTTAATTGCTGTATTATTAGTATTATTCTATATCAATGAAAAAGTCATTAAATAAATTACCTATATCAAATCTGGAAGAAATTGAGGTTTCTTTTTCAGCAGTTTTATCAATATATTCTGTTGTCTTAGTTTTACCGATGTTACACTTAATGATGTCCCTTGTAACTTTAGCCTTGTTTTTAGATTTAGTAATATAACAAATAAAACAGAATATTTTTAAATTTTATCTTATTACTATTGGTTTTGTCGGGATAGTATTTTTATCGAAATGAACGTTTAGTTTTACAACTTACTTTGATACCTTTTTTACCCAAGACAGGCTATTAGCTTTACAATTCTTTTTAATTCTTATTAGAAGAAAACTTAGAATAAGTAGAGAGAGAGAGAGAGAGTAGTGTAGAGTAAGTTCATTATGACAGGTAAAGAAGGCAATATTGGTATCCGCTATTTCATAGATCTACAACAGAATTTACAAACTTATTTATATTTTATTTTCTGAGGTCTTATTATCTTAAAGTAATTGTCATTGGTGTTTAGTTTAGGTCGATACTGAAATTCTACTACCTGTGCCGTGTTATGGTCTAATAAACAAAAGTTGTAGGTTTTACCTGGCATTGTATACCTAGTTAGATGGTAATTCTAAGAATTGCGTCACAGAGTATCTTTTTACATATAAACTGAGTACTAATGCTGTCTTTACTTTATCTTTGTTCGATCAAGCCTGTCCCTTGCTGCAAGCGACGCCCTAAGCCGAGGTCCATACTCCACAGGGGGTGCCCTTAGCGTGTATTCGCTTAGTTTGTAAGGTTAGTTAAGTAAGCCCTGGCTGGAGGCTTTGATTCTCGAATCGAGGCCACCACAGGCAAGTCCGGTTAAGCAGCCGACAACCTCCTAGGTTGACCTGCGAGAGGTCACACACAAAAAAAAAACTGTCTTTACATAATATATATATATTATATATTATTAGTCACCACCTATTACTATTTTACTTTTCTTGTGTTGAAGCCAATTTAAAGTTTCATTCATTTTATTAAAGAAGATGTTGATGTTACTGTTAGGAGTTCTGTAAATACTCAGAACTATATATTTAAAATAATAAGGTATTGTGCCCTGGTGCGGGTTAGAATTGTGTAAAGATGGATTAATGTCGTTGATTGGTATGATATTCATGTTGCGGTCGTAATTGATGGAGATTGTTCATCATCTTCCTGCCCTTTTCCCGTGTTATTTGGGGTCGGCACAACATGTTTTTTTTCTTCCATTCTGCCCTGTCACTCGTCATGCTATCATTAACTTCCTTTTCTTTCATATCACTCTTCACACAATCCATCCATCTTTTCTTTGGTCTCCCTCTCCCTCTCCATCCATAACATGCGCTTCATCCCTCCTCTTCACATGACCATACCAAGACGAACGATTCTCTTTCAATTTTTCAGTCACTGGCGCCACTTTCAAACTTACCCTAATATACTCATTTCTCACTTTATCCATTCTCGTCACACCACACATCCATCTTAACATTCTCATCTCCGCTACCTGCAATCTTTTTTCATCCGTCTTTTTCACAGCCCAACATTGTGATCCATACAGTATGACAGGTCTTATCACGGACTTGTAGATTTTACCCTTCAACTTGAGGGGCATCTGTGGGTCACAAGTTGTTCCCGTGACCTGTCGCCATTTCATCCATCCTGCGTTGATCCGATGTGTTACGTCCCGGTCTACCTCACCATCCCCTTGGACGAGTGACCCGAGGTACCGAAAGTCGGAGCAGATCGGTATGGGCGTTCCAGCGAGAGCTAAAGGCACTGGATTGGAGAGACCGCAGAAATCGCAGAACAAGTATTCCGTTTTGGTTCTACTCAATTTCAGGCCAACACTCTCCAGTCTGTGCCACCACACCTCCAATCTGTTCTGGACCTCTAGGCCACTCTCGGCAACCAACACAATGTCATCGGCAAACGGCATACACCAGGGAGCCTCTTCCTGAATGTCCGACGTCAGAGCGTCCATTATCATCAGGAAGAGGTAAGGGCTGAGAGCCGACCCTTGATGTAAGCTGACAGCCACATTGAAGCTGCCAGTGATGACCACTGTAGACCGGACTTGGGTACTGCATCGACTGTTCATCGCTCGGATCAACTGTACATACTTCCCAGGCACACCTTTCTCCTTAAGGGCCCACCACAGAACCTCACGAGGTACCCGGTCATATGCCTTTTCAAGGTCAACGAATACCATGTGCAAGTTTTTATGCGCACCTCTGTATTTCTTGCACAGCTGGCGTATAGCAAAAATGGCATCCGCTGTACCCCGACCAGGCATAAAACCGAATTGGTTCTGTGAAATTTCACTCTCTTCTCTTATCCTCCTTTCAATAACTTTCTCCTAGGCTTTCATAGTATGTGATATTAGCTTTATTCCTCTATAATTATTGCATTCAAGCACATCACCCTTGTTTTTAAAGATGCACCAGGTAACTGTTGCACCAGTCATCAGGTATGGCTTCTTCCCGCAACAACTTATTGAAGAACAAAGCTAACCACATCCATCCATCCACTCGCAGCAACTTCCACACTTCAACTGGTATTCCGTCTGGACCAATTGCCTTACCATTTACAGCTATTCTGACTTCATCCATACTAATCATTCTCACTAAACCCACATTCACTGGTTTGCTCTCTAAAATGGTGATGGATGGAGATTGTTGAGTTTATATAATAATAATTATTTATTTATTTTCACAAAATGAGGTACAGTCTAAACAGTTTACAACAGATAAATGACCAATTTAAATTTAGAAGAAGGGTGTCCTGGCGTCCTAGCTAGGTTACATAGTAACTTGTATTAAGGTTCGGTAGTTCAAGATCCCATTATCACAGTTATTTAGAAATAGAGAGAGACTGCCTACGATAGTGAAATTAATTACTAATAAACTTAAGTTTTCCATCAAGTGGATAGTATAAGTATGTGTGTTTGTACATATGTATAATATGTTTAGTGTAAGAATGTATGATCTGTGCAATTTCTAATCATCGAGGTTCATATTTACATGATTTACATTTTTGATTTTAATGGCACTGACGTGTCCATTGATTCACTAACATAAGCTGCTACTCTGGGTGAAGCACCAATTTTTCCTGAAATGTGGAGGGGGGGGGGGGGGGGTCAGGCGAGCAGGGTCACAAAAGCCGGTTCTGCGTGTTTGTTACCGGTAATTAGCACAAGAAATGATAACAAAGAAGGGATTTCTGGTGAACTGGAAATCGCTTATTATTTTAAATACAAATCTCAGATCTTATCTAAAATCTCATCTTCTGTACCTCTTGCTAATACCCCAAAACCAGTCAAAAGAACAATACCTTATTATTTTCCAGGAATCAAAAGAAATAAAAGTGACCCTTCTGTCGCCTCACATAACAATGAGCTTTTTCGTTATCATTGATAATCAGAAATGTAATTATAGTAGTGTTTCTGTACTGCACCAAAAGATTAATGGGGTTCTTAACAAAATGCAGGAACTAGAGTTGGCACTTTATAATTAAAGGAAAAGAACACTACTTAAATTTAAATGATTACAAGTGTAACGCTATATATTCAAGACCAACGCAACGAAGAGGAGGCACATGCATATTATGTATAGAAAATTTGCAAAGTATCGAATTAAATGACGTAGGTAAAAGAGCTAAGTATAGAAAAGCACTTCGAAATTTGTAGTGCAGAAATTCATGAGTTGAAACTTATAATACTGTGTGTTTGAAGAACTCCAAACTCTAACATAAAAATCTTCTTTAATAAAAAAAAAAAGTTTTTTTGAAGAAATGTGTCAATAATTTCCAGTCCATACGCAATTTGAGACATATTACTAAATCCAAAAGCAAGGGTAAAGCTACATGGCACATCATTTATCGTAACTTGGGTAAAACTAAGATAACAGAATATATTGATAATATTGCTGAAAAAGGAACTTCAATATCTTCCGGATTTGACATGGCTAATTTTTTTAATGACTTTTTTATTGACATAATACATAATAATTCTAATAATATAGCAATTAATACGACCAATTATGACATTAACCAATTGAAAACTAATGACTTTTGTATCTTTCTACAGCCCACAACTCCACATGAATTCTTTCAGATAATTCAGTCATTAAAGCACACCAAATCTGCTGGCTATGATAATATTAATGCAGATTTCTTGAAACGGATTAAAGTCTATATTGCAGAACTATATTGCTTTCCTTTATAAACTGGCAGAAATAAAACCTTTACATAAAAAGGTTTAAAGTCTAATAAGATTAATTACAAACCTATTGCATTATAACCCCTTTCTTAACTTCCTTACTTTCGGAATTCAGTGACTGGCCTGTTGGTGTGGTGGTTAGTGGCCCTGACTGCTATGCCGGAGGTCGTGGGTTCGATTCCCACCCAGGATAAATGTTTGTGTGATGAGCACGATCATTTGTTCTGTGTCTGGGTGTAATTTATCTATATATGTATGTATTTAGAAATATATAAGTAAGTTTATCAGTTGTCTAGTACCCATATCACAAGCTCTGCTTAGCTTGGGACTAGACGGCGTTGTGTGATAGTTGTGGAATATTATTATTATTATTATAGTGTTAAATAACAAAAAAACAATACCAGAAACATCGACTTCCGAAATAAGTTATTTTGAACGTTTTAAAAAGTTTTTTTAATTAAAGATGATGTTTATGTTAGAGTTTGGAGTTCTTCAAACACACAGTATTATAAGTTTCAACTCATGAATTTCTACACCACAAATTTCAAAGTGCTTTTCTATAATTAGCTCTTTTATGTCATTTAATTCGATACTTTGTAAATTTTCTTCACCTAGAATACATGTGCCTCCTCTTCGTTGAGTTGGTCTTCAATATGTAGCGTTAAACTTATAATCATTTAAATTTAAGTAGTGTTCTTTTCCTTTAATTATAAATTGCCAACTCTAGTTCCTGCATTTCTTTAAGAACCCCAGTAATGTTTTGGTGCAGTACCTACAGAAACACTCATCATCATCATCATCATCATCATCATCATTTCAGCCGATAGACGTCCACTGCTGGACATAGGCCTCCCCCAAATGTCACCACAATGAACGGTCCTGTGTGTCTCGCATCCATCGGGTTCCCGCAACCTTCACCAGGTCATCGCATCGGTCCACCTTGCATTGTAGGGGACCTTCCAACACTGCGTCTTCCGGTACGCGGTCACCACTCCAGAAACACTACTATAATTAAATTTCTGATTGTCAATGATTACGAAAAAGCTCATCATTATGTGAGGCTACAGGAGGGTCACTTTCATTTATTTTGATTACAGGAAAATAAAAGGCAATTGTTCTTTTGACTGGTTTTGGGGAATTAGCAACAGGTACAGAAGATAAGATTTTAGATAAGATCTGAGATTTATATTTAAAATAATAAGGGATTTCCAGTTCACTACAGATCCCTTCTTTGTTTTCATTTCTGGTGCTAATTACCGGTAACAAATACGCAGAACCGGCCTTTGTACCACCGCTCGCCTGACCCTCTTATTCCAAGAAAAATTGTAACAAAGGCCGGTTCTGAGTATTTGTTACCGGTAATTAACACCAGAAATGATAACAAAGAAGGGATTTCTAGTGAACTGGAAATCCCTTATTATTTTAAATATAAACCTTAGATCTTATCTATAATCTCATCTTCTGTAGCTGTTGCTAATACCCCAAAACCAGTCAAAGGAACAATTCCCTATTGTTTTCCAGTAGTCAAAAGAAATAAAAGTGACCCTCCTGTAGCCTCACATAACGATGAGCTTTTTCGTAATCATTTATAATCAAAAAATTTACTATAGTAGTGTTTCTTTACTGTAACGCGGTTACTTCTCAAAATGCCGGTCCCAAAATTAGAAATATTTAGACGTTACTGTGCATATATGCCACCATATATTTACAACTCCTTACTAAATTCTGTTGTGTTTTACGGGATTGGTTAACAGGGGAAAGTTTTTATTCAGTAAAAGATTTTTTAAAGAAAATTTCATGTTATAATTTTTTTAATGATGCATAAATTTATTTTAAGTTTAATTTTTATCTGTTTGGTTATTGTAATTATTCAATAATGTAAACTACAAGTACGTGTTTAATCAATTTCTATTAATTCAGGTGTTTATAAATTTTATTTTTTAATATTTGCATACCTGTAACTTAGGTTCATAACTTTTCGGTCTATAACTGTCTTTATAACAACTCTCTGTACCATATTTATAGCAAATAAATGATTGAATTGAATTGAATTTATGTTTCTATATTACTATCAATATTTTAAAGAAAGTTATTTTAAGTGTTCCAAAATATAGAAATATATATATAAATACTCCATTACTTGATGGTTTCGATATCTATTATAGTCAATAAAGTCGAGACTCTTAAATACTTGTGACCTAGTTTTTGGAACAAGTATTTGAGTGGACGCATACTTCTAAGACTCTGTAGAAAAAATAATTTACCTATTATATCTCACCTCTAAAGATGACCACAGACTACAGAGGATAAAGATTACACACTACAGACTACATATATATTTATAGTATCAGAAAATTTATGACTGTTGAAAAAATTCGTTCAGAAACTGATTAGAACTTTTGTCGGTTTTGTGAACAAGAAACGCATTTATTTGCAAACTGAAAAGCAAATACAAATGGGTTTTTAGAGAAATTATTACATGATGCCTATTTTTTCTAACACGAAAGCAACTTAAATATAATTAATTTGGTCACTAGTTTCTAAACGAAATGAGTGATATTTTTAAAATTTGTAACAAATAAGGCAAAGATTGAACTCATTCAGCCAATTTAATTATTTTAATAAATAGAAATAAATCTCGATTACACTTTATTTGATTGAACAATATTATAACAATGGTATAGTTGTATAGGCTTCATTTCAGTCATCAGATTTGCAGATTACGTGGTTAATCATAAATTGAGTATAAAAAATGGTGGAGAAACTGTCAGATTCGTATATAAATGAAGTGGGCTGCGAACGTCCCCCTTTTATAACCTCAAAAATGCGCGAGAAGTGTTAACATTCTGATGGTGAAGTGAGCTAATTTTATCATTTAATTGGTGTTAAAGTGAACGGATTATCACAATGCCTTCCAAGAAGAGAAAATACAATGCAAGGTTTCCTGCCGTAAGTTGAAAATTGTTAATAAACGACCACAACAAAGTGAAATTGGGTTTTGTTTTCGTCAATAATTTCGAGAGATTGGTGATATCATGACATTGTTTGTTTGTAGGGGCGAATCAAGAAGATTATGCAGACTGATGAGGAAGTGGGGAAAGTGGCACAAGCTGTGCCGATCATAATCTATATCCTTTTTAAATAGCATTGATAAACTTTTGTTAAGGGTCTTGAAAAACATTTTACGTATTAACATTGTTGGGAGGTACATTTATTAATATAGGGTTCTAATTGCTCCATAAGGTACGGTATTACCCACTCAGCTGATAATTAATATTTTATTTAAGTATACATACATCTTTATGCATCCATTTTGGGAGTTTATATAATCACAAACATGTTTTATTTTATGTTTGTTTTATCATGGCTGAAAAATTTGATGCTGTTGTCAGATTAAAAAATAGATGATCGTTTTATGGTTAAAATGTTTCCAACACATGAATTATTCTAACAAAATTCCTATTAGATTTGTAATTAAGAAACCACTAAGTAATAAGTACCGGTTGTGAAAAGTTAAATTCCATAACATAAACAAACAATTACTTTTGTTAATTGTTAATTTCAAATTAGCCTCTAATGTCCCACTGCTGGGGCGAAGGCTTCCCTCTCACTTTTCCCCACACTATTCATTCGGTCATTGCATTTAATTCATTATCATAGTAAGCATGATTAATATTGGTTCCCAGACATTATCATAATATTGATTAATCAATGATCCATGATTTTAACTAACCACAATTAACAAACAATGCATTTATCGAATGGTCCGTAATCTTAATGGCCTTTTTGAGAACTGGTTTTCAAAAGTGATAAAATACACTACAAATACAAATTACCATTTGTATTTGTAGTGGTTTTGGTGAATGCTGTATTAATGTATGAATTAAACCCTCCAATCACAATTCTTTTTAGAATTATATATCGACGGTTGAAAGGCTAATTGATCTAAACGATATTTTTTCCAATATTGAGTTATATACATATTCCGAATCAGCCAGTTTTTCTCCGTTGTTTGAGTCAGGTTACAATTTTTTTTTTTAATGTTGCTTAGATCAATTAGCCTTTCAACCATCGATATATATATATATGTCATGGCCGGATCTTAGAAATTGATCACTTCATGAAATGGCCAAGTAATACTGGCCAGACCGTTTTAAACGTTAAATTTTGATTATATGCGCAAAGATGGTTTTAGGCCATAAAAATAATGCATTTAAAAAATTGAAAATTTTCTTTTTCTCCAACAATTTTCACACGTCAGGAATCTGCCATTATAATATAATTTACTAACTCATATCTACATTGCCTTATCCTGGTTTTGCTAATCTGGCTAAAGCTAGACTACATTAGACCGATATACACATGTAACACGCCTGATTTGTACGTACAACGACGTCGCGTGGCGTGAATCAAGTGTAGCTCTACAAGTCGTTTCCATATAAAGTGTATCTTAAGTAATCTTGCATCATAATCTGTGGAACACATAATTTATTTCTTTTATTAATAAAAACAATTTGTCATCCATATATCTTGCATCTAAATTAAAACGATAATAAAAAAAAAACTGAAAAATTTCCTTTGTGTTATCTTCTAAGAGTCAAAGTTGAGTTTTACTTCAATTAAAATGTAATATACTAATTTAGGTACCTACATTTATTACCACAATAACATGGCTGTCATTTTCCAGTAAAATGTGGGTAGATTGCATTAGATGGCCAATCGCTAAAGGCCGAACGTAAAGCGCCTATTACACTACTCGATATTCAGACAGTCTTAGGCCCGTATTACAGAACTACAATCAAGACTCAAGCAGTCCTTAAAACGAGTCTCAGTTGGAGTTGTTTTCATTTTAGAACTTGACTTGAGCAGAGAAACTAAAATCAATAATCACCTGAGCAATGTCACTTTAAAATGACCTTTTTTACGTATTATTGAACAGTGCTTGAGTGAGCTCCATTCAATGTGTTCTTATTTTAAAATCACAATCAGCTCAGAATCTCTGCTTGAGGCGAGATTTGATCTTTGTGTTCGAGAGAAGTGTAGACGAGACCACGCATAGATTCTCATGGAAATTGTTGTGGATTAATCAAAGATCAAAATTTCTACTCAAGCGTAGTTTCGTTTGATTTGAGTTTGAGGATAGTTCTAAAATAAACTGAACGCTTCAGTCGAGATTCTTTACTGAAGCTGTTATCGGTTGAACGCAGTTTAAATAGTACTTGAGTAAGGTTCTGTAATACGGGCCTTAGTCTCTGTTTATCTATTTATCTCATCGTTCTGTTTCATTCCTTTAAACGACATAGGCGTAAATTGCTCTTTTTCTTGTGTGACGCTACATAGACTAAGACTGTCTGAATATCGAATGGTGTAATAGGCGCTTCAGCGATGAATCTATAGTGTAAGTCAAGATCGTTAACGAATCAACTTGACAAACACAATTTTTTTTTAATTGATATAAACCAGTGGTTTACTGCGATCCCGCCTGATGGTAAGCAGAGATGCAATCATTGATGGTGAGGCGCACTGGTTTATTAAGAGCCGATTCACTCTAACCTTGAAGACACCTAAATTATATTTGGACGGGAAGACCGCAGCAGGCAAATTGTTTCAGTCCTTCGATTTACGCGGTATAAACGACGAAGCGAAACGCTTAGTCCGGAACGTTGAAGTTTCAACAACATAAGGGTTGATACTCGCCGTACGTCGAGTTGTCCGATGGTAGAAAGGAGATGGCGGAATCAAGTCATGCATTCCCGCGCATACTCTCCAAAATGCAACCTGTAAAATACCGATAGGCTGGCTACCCTGCGCCTGTGCTCGAGGCTTTGTAGATTGGACTTAACCAAATCTGGTTATTTTAATTAATCAAAAAAAATTATCGATTCGTCGTTACGTTCGGTCTGAAGCGACGGATCGTACAGACAAATCGTACTGTGTATGGGGCCTTTTAGACGTTAGTCTGGTAAAAGTACCACTATACTTTTCTAGGAGTTCACACTAGGAATTACACCTGTATCGTGACACCTAGACCCGGAACGTCTATCTGTAGGCTAAACAATTCGCACCTTTAATCCAATACCGTCACTAAACGAAATTAAAAAAAAAAAACTATTTTTAACACAATCTGTAAAATTAGCGCTCAGCAAACAGAGGGCGTTAAAAACAGTTTTTTGAAGAATTTCGTTTAGTGATTAAAGGTGCGAATTATTTGTTCTGCGCGGGAATCAAACTCGCGATACGCAGGGCAGCTGCAGCCATTCGCTCAACCACTAGCTTGGCTTAGTGGTTCTCTGGTCTCGTCCACGGTTTTATTTTGGTTTTTTTTTTCATCAATATTCTAGTGTACTCAGTAAAATGAGAGTTGAGAATATCGTGTCCAAAAGCACCAACTTGATATCATTACTTTGCCATATCGACAAATATATCGCAATTTAATTGGTAACATATGTGTAAATATTATCCGTCTGCTAGGTATCAATTACCTTTATTATTACTGAGTCTGCCATCTGTTTTATTAGCTCAGAATATTTAATTCCGCAAATGGTATACAACAAAGTAATGTTTGCAATAAATAAAGGTGGGTTGAAAGTCATCGACGGCGTGTAGTGCTCCACGCGCGCTTCAAAGAGATGACAGCAAAACCGTAGGGGCCCAGCAGGGTCGATGCCCCCTAGGGCTGAAGGAATTTTTGTGAGTTACCATGGTCCTAGAACGCAAAGGGCAACTGAAGAACACCGCTGGATTTTAGTCAGTAAAAGTCATTGCTAGAACGTCAATAATGAAAGGAAATAGGTACTCTTTAATTTTCCTCTTAGGGAGATGCAATTCGACATACATTTTCACTGTTTTGCATATAATCGCTCTCACGCGTTTTTTTTTATGAATTTGTGTAAAACTATCCAGTAAAGACCTCTGAAAATCTGCAATTTTGCATGAACTTCGACATTTAATAATTTACTCAAAAATTAAATAAGTATAATAATAGAAGCCTTGCTTTAATCAAGATTCTGAATTACACAATTTTTTTCAAAACCTTTTAAGGCTTTAAAAAAAAAAACGTATATCCTGGAACAAGTTTTGTGAAATATTCGAGTAAATCATGGATTGACCGAATGCCAACAGAGTTTTCAGGCGTTATCTCTCTTTTTTGCATTGCCTCTTCATCAAACATCACGTTGGATTGCGTTAGATGAAGCAACAAGCTTTTAAACCATGCTCGATGTTGACGATAGGCGAGTGGAAAATGAGCCTTGTTATTTCAGGAGGAAACACATACAGTGACAGTAATTCCCCCGAGAATAAAATTAGCATTAACTCAGGCCACGGGTTCAGATAGAAGGCATAGATAATATAGATATGCAATCAAAAACTTCTCTTAAGCAACCATACTACTCGTAATAATACCAGTTAGCAAACGTTGTTCTGCCATTTATAGATTTATCAAAGAACAAATGGGGCTTTTTTTTAAGTAGGAAATCATCTAATGACTTCTCTCGCTCTAGGGCGGAGCGCGAGGGCGTGTCAGACTTTTACTAACTAAAACCCACTCTTATGTCCCTACTTTGCCTCGCGTTCCAAGGCCCCGAGGTTTTCCTTTCAGAAGCTAACCCATGGTTCCAGTAGGTTTCGGCTATTTTGGACCCCTGCGGTTTACGCGCCGCGACGACTTGGGCTCGGTCCGGACGGTTACCGGAAGGCCGGACGGCGAGCTACCTTGCAAAAATAACCTACTACCTATTCTTATACCTAACAAATATATACAAAATAAATATTATATTTCGGTCAAACCATTTTAGAGGACTTCGCTAACAAACACTGTGACATGTCATTTATTTGGATTTAGGTAAATTGCACTGTTTATTATAAATTAATTAATTAACTAAAAAACATTCGTTATAGGTACTTATTTCTTTTACTGATAGCAATTTTACACGTTAGTTTCTTCGAAAAGACTGGTTATTTATTTAATATTGGTTGAGCTGACTGGTGCTAATATTCGCGTCATGTCCGTGAACGGGTGCTGTCAGTTGAGACCGGTCATCTCTTAGCTGCCAGTTGCTATTTTAATAACTATATTTAGTTTTTATTTTTACTTTATTTACATTGTTCTCACATGATAGTAGCGACAAGAAACATGTAGCCGAGATATTTGTAATATAGGCATAACATGAATGAAAAGAGTGTCCATGAAGTTTCTTGTACATTCTTCTCCATAGAGATCTACGCTTTGGAATGTGCAATTAGCATCTTTTTTTCCAGACTGACTGACTTCTTGATATTTCAAAAGTGCCTGTAAATGGTTTGTTTTAAATAAAATGATTTGAATCTTTGAAATAAAAATAAAATGAGAACAATAATTGTGTTTCCTCATCTAAGCAAAGTAAAACATGACTAACCTACTTTTTTTTATAATAAATAATATTGTTATATTTAGAACTTTATTTAATTATAATTAGGCTATTGTTTTAAATATGAAAATTGTAATAATACTCGTAAATTAGGTATTTTATGGCATAGTTGCGGCAGATAAAAGGCCATGGCGGTTATAGTCATAGATAAGACGTGCAAACAAATTATTTTTAAAAGCTAAAGTTCAATAGGTAGAGTAAATAAGACTTAGATATACTTACGAATATTAAAAATAATAATTAAATATTCACCTATTCGTTTATACTGTGTACCTAGAAGGATTGGAACAATTTACCTACTGCGGTCTTCCCGTTCAATTAGAGGACTGGCCTGTTGGTCTAGTGGTTAGTAGCCCTGACTACTATGCCGGAGGTCGTGGGTTTGATTCCTACCCTGGACAAATGTTTGTGTGATGAGCACGATCATTTGTTCTGTCTGGGTGTAATTTATCTATCTATATATATAAAAGGAGAAACTGACTGACTGACATATCAACGCACAGCCGAAACTGTTTGGACTAGCAGCGTGAAATTTTGCACAAGGTTTCCTTTTGTGACGTAGGTGAGCACTAAGAGAGGAATTTCCAAAATTCTCCCCCTAAGGGGATGAAACGGGGGTCCAAAGTATGGAGAAACTTACTTTTATAAGCAAGCGAAGCCGCTGACAGAATCTACAATATGTATGTATTTAGAAATGCGATTGACCACCAACGATTGCATCACTGAAACATAAATAAAAATAAAAAAGTTACGTAAACAGAATATTTCTTTTTTTTTTAAGGTGGAAAAATCATCTAATGACAAATCCCGCTCTTGGGCGGAGCGAGAGATAGTTCAGACTTTTACTGACTAAACCCCACTCCTGTTCCTTCGTTGCCTTCGTCCCAGGGCCCCGGGTTTCGTTTTCACACTACCCATGGCCCCAGTAGGCTTCGACCCTGCTGGGCCCCTACGATTTGCTGACGTCACCCTGAGGCGCGCGTGGAACAATACGCGCCGTCGACGTAAACAGAATATTGGGGTATTCAGCTATTATGACCTGAAACTATCATCTCGCTTTCACAACTAGACGTACCGCAGGGTGGCATCTACACTCGCGGACGGCAAGCAATGGGTAACTTGCCGTCTGGTAAGGACCAAGCCCGAAACCACAACGTGCTTTGTTCCATGCGGACCTTAAAGAGATGTCAGCTGAATGAACGGGGCCCAGCTGGGCCGATTGTTGCTAGGACTACGGGATTTAAAGAAACACAGGGTTTTAGTCAGTAAAAGTCTGCTACTCCCTTTCGCTTCACCAAGAGCGCGATAAGTTTTTTGATAATTTTGTTGTTTTTTATTGTCCGTTTTTTATTCATGCTTAGATACCTACTTATCGTCTGTTTTTATTTAAACACCGATTATGCGATGCTAACCCGAATTTGTGTTTATCGCCACTTCCGTCAATGCATCTCTCGAAGTCATGACGATAAATCTAATAATAGACATTTATTAGGTATATGTATTTATTTCGAACATAATCGTCATTTTAGTCTAATAACGTTTACTGTTGGACTGGTTGGACATAGATCTCCCCCAAGTATCGCCACAATGAACGGTCCTGCGTCTCGCATCCATCGGTATTCCTGCAACCCTCACCAGGTCATCGGTTCACTTTGTAGGAGGCCTTTCAATGCTGCGTCTTCCTGTACGCGGTCGCTACTCCAGAACCTTTCGGCCGCCACTCTATTCTGCGAGCAATGTGCAGGCCATTGCCACTTACTATTTTGAACGATTTGTCGTAATTTTGAAAAAACTTTGTTTTTACTTTTATCATACTGGGCAAAAATATCTTTTAAAGCCTTCCACTCTACTCTGTGCGTTGAACTGAGTTGCCTTATCTGACCAATTTCCTATGAGCATCTTCAAGTCGAAATAGTATCAGAAATGAAGATATCCGCAGGAGAACCAAGGTTGCCGACATAGCACGAAGAATCGCCAAACTTAAGTGGCAATGGGCAGGGCACATTGCTCGCAGAACGGACGGCCGCTGGGGCCGAAAGGTTCTGGAGTGGCGTCCGCGTACCGGAAAACGCAGTATTGGAAGGCCCCCTACAAGGTGGACCGATGACCTGGTGAAGGTTGCGGGAATCCGATGGATGCGAGACGCACAAGACCGTTCGTTGTGGTGACATTTGGGGGAGGCCTGTGTCCAGCAGTGGACGCCTATCGGCTAAAAATGATGATGATAAAATGATGATCTTCAAATCGTGTCAGATTTTCATAGGCCTCACTTGGTTACAGCTCCCGTCTTCTGGCTCCCATTGCGTGATAACTCTGACCTATCATCTATCCAGATGCATGCGCTTAGACTTGGTATAATTAAATTAACTAGTAGACTAGTTATTAGCTAATTTGGGTATTTTCCTGTTTTTAGGTTTCCGTACCTCAAAACAAAAAAACGGAACCCTTATAGGATCACTTTGTTGTCCGTCTGTCTGTCAAGACCCTTTATCTCGGGAACGCCTGGAAGTATCGAGTTGAAATTTAAACTATATACTCAGGTTTGCGCTCCCTTGAAACTGTGAAAATATCAAACTTCTGAATTAACGAAAAACAAAGATACGGCCGCTTATGTCGCAAAAAACGTATATTTCGACACTATCAAGGGAATCAAAATTCATAGGGTACTTTCCGTTGACCTAGAATCCTGAAAGTTGGAATGAAGCGAGGTCTCATAGCACAAGTATAGAAAAAAATCTGGAAATTGTAAATTTGTAGTTATTTACGTAACATAGCACAAAAGATCCAGAAGGGTCGAAGTGCTCTGGTTTTAAGGCCAGCCCCACATCAAGATACTTACGTAACAAAAAAAATTTTTTTGCTACTCGGAAAAACCTTCGTAACTCAGTGCGGCAATTGAACTGTTTTCGTAAGTAAGTTTGTACGAAACCCTCAGTGCGCGAGTCCGACTCGCACTTGCCTTGTTTTTTTTTTGTTCAATAAGTTAATATAACGGATGAAGCCACGTTTGGCGCAGTGGTTAAGCGGTTGGCTGCTGCGCTGCGTGTCGCGTGGTCGATTCCCGTACGGAACAATTATTTGTATGACCTACAGATAATTGTTTCGGGTATTGGTGTCTTGTGTATGTTGAGTTATGAGTTTACATGTTTGTGAACGTACCCATGATACAGGAGTAATTTCTAGCGTGGCCGTGGGGCAACGTCACATTTTAGTTTGTGCATATTTTTTCTGCCACTCGACAGTTTCACTGCCATCAGATTTGAATGATTTCTAATTTACTTATCAACCCCTCGGACGCCCCGGGGTATTGAAATAAAATAAAAAAAAGCCTTTATTCTACTACTTACATTAATTGAGTTACTTAATTCTACACTTTACACTTAGTTACCAATTTTATAATAATTATTATGCTATATATTTTAAATGATTCATCTGAGTAGTAGTCGCCTCTTCGGCGTAGGCCTCCCCCATTACTTTCCAATGGTTCCTGTTCCTAGCCATAGTCATCCACCCTGGTCTGCGTTTCTACGTAAATCACCAAAAAATATTAAAAAAGATCTTTTTCTGGATATTTCTGGGAAAAACATAGATATAGAAATCAACATTTTCGGGAAAAAAATTGTACAAACGTGTCTACTAAACGACAATTAAGCGTTTTTCAAGGTCATTCAAGTTGTACAGACGTATTTCAATCGGCCTTCAAAGGGTTAAAAGATTAAAGTTATTTTTTGATAAAAAAAAAAAACAAATATATTGTCAAATACCCAATAAGCGATTAAATTCCTATTTAGAAATGTATCGAGGACTTGTAGCATTAGGTACTATTTAATCTCGTAATTTTAATACCCGATGACGTAGACCAATTAATAACTGTCACCACTTTCGATAAGTTAACTAGAATCGCATAAAATTTCAACTGAAATGTAGTTCCATTACGGATTAAATTGTAGATAGAATTGGTGCCCTAATACAAGTAATGGCTTGTGCACACCATGTTTTTTAAACACACCGTTAACGCGCGTTTTAGAAACGTGCGTCGACAGCGCGCTTTTATCCTAGGTCTACAGACTACGTTTGACTCGCGTGCACGCGAAAAATAAACGTGGTGTGCACAGGCCCTCAAACAGAGCTAAAAAGGGCTTCTCAGCACTGGCGCAGTTACCGAAGGGCTAGACTGATTAATAAACCTCTTATTGAACTAGGGAAACATTCTCTATTCCACCTTCAAAATCTAAATAAAATAGGTTACAAAATTATGGGAACTCATTTTAGTCAGTAAAAGTCTGACACTCCCTCACGCCCCACCCAGAGCAAAAGAAGTTATTTGATGATTTCCCATGTAAAAACAGGAGCCCAAGTTTTTTTTTGCCCCAGGGCCGTTTGTCATCTAGCTACGCCACTGCATGTCAGGGCCGAGTTAGGATTCTATTCTTACCAGTCTAGACTGCAGTATTGATTACGGTATTCTATGAGAACTTGGTCTAGTTCATTGCCACAAGTTTGCTCTTTGTTCGTCGGTATTCCTAAATTAGTTCAGTCAAATTAGAGAAAAAAATAGGAGTAGGTTACGGTTATCAGTCACACCCAGCTGAAAATTAGTAGGATTGTTCAAAACACCATTATAAATGAAATCTAAAAAGTCCTCATTGATCGGACAGTCACACAAGAAAAAAATTGTGGTCAAATGTTACAAAAACGAGTTTTTCTCGATTTTCAGCAAAACGGTAAGTCAGAGATCAAGATCAGATAATTATCTACAAAAAAAAAACTTTTTTTTCCTAAAAGCCACCGTTTTTGAGATATATTAAAAAGTTGAAAGAGGTCATGGTCATAATATGCACACGTTTTCACGCCAGCTTTGAGGTAGTGTACTTAGCGCGTTTTTAGGGTTCCGTACCTCAAAAGGATAAAAAGGAACCCTTATAGGATCATTTTGTTTCCCGTCTGTCGGTCTGTCCGTTTGTCTGTGTCTGTTTGTCTGTTTAATATTTTCACAGCTTTAAGGGACCGCAGACCTGAGGAGTATATGGTTTTAATTTCAACTCGATAACTCCACGCGTTCTCGAGATAAAGGGTCTTGACAGACAGACTGACAGACGGACAACAAAGTGATTCTATAAGGGTTCCGTTTTATCCTTTTGACGTACGCGATGATGTGGTCGACGATGTACTTGAAATCTTATAGCAAAGCCCCCTAAACACCATTCCCGATCCCGAAATCAAATTCTGTATCTCACATTCAGTAGTCAGTCACTACACAGATCAGAATCAGTAACCTTGTGCCAAAGTTATCTCTGGTCACGGATATCGTCTGTGATGTTCTCAGCGCATTTCCTTTACAGGAAACAATGCATTAATGACATGACATCACAAAAAATGGAAGTTGGCATTACGTGCATGCATTTCTGTCTGTTGTATATTTTTGCATGAATTAAGAAAAAAATAAGTTAGAAATAGCAAGACGGGAAATCATCCAATGACTTCTCCCGCACTGGGGCGGAGCAGGATCAGACTTTTACTGACTATAACCCACCACTATGTTCTTTCTTTGCCTTGCGTCTCAGGACCCCGGGGTTCCCATTCGGACAACCCATGATCTTGGATGCATTCACAAATATTTAAACTAACATACCAAACATGCTATCTGGAACGTCATAAGCGTCTCAGCGAAGACAAGTTCTGGTGAAGGTAGCGATCATCTACGGGATGAGGCAATATTTTAGCCAAAGTCAGCATTTCTTGTTTGGCTTCGTCGCAGCCTAAACAAAAGCGAAAAGCGCGAAGCGTTTTGAGAACACATTTATTATGAGTACAGTCAAGGAGTGGAATTCCTTGCCGGAGTCTGTGTTTCCTGATAGCTACAACTTAGGAGTCTATAAGTCAAGAGTGAAAAGACTACTTCTAGGCAAGCGTGCTCCATCGTTGACCACATCATCGCTTACCATCAGGTGAGATGGTGGTCAAACGCGAGCCTGAGAGCCGAAAAGACACTGGGCAAATGCGTGTCGGACTCGCGCACTGAGGGTTCCGTACAAACTTACCTATGAAAACAGTTTAATTCCCGAATTGAATTACGAAAATTTTACCGTAATTTAATCGAAAATAAGTACAAATTTAAAGTTTTTGATTCCCTTAGGAGTGTCGAAATATATTTTTTTTGCGACATAAACGGCCGTATACTTTTTTTTTCGTTAACTCAGAAGTTTGATTTTTTCACAGCTTCAAGGGACCGCAGACTTGAGTATAAGGTTTTAATTTCAACTCGATACCTCCACGCGTTCTCGAGATAAAGGGTCTTGACAGACAGACAACAAAGTGATCCTATAAGGGTTCCGCTTTTTCTTTTTGAGTTACCGATCCCAAAAATTATAAAGTTATCAGTAGTTAGGTATTATAAAATGTAGCCAGTCTAACAGCGATCCTTGCTGGCAATATAATATATCATGACGTCAACACGCACTCGTATACGGATGATAGAATTAGTCATGTAGCCCAGAATAGGACTACTGTTACAATACGAAGCGAGTATAGTCCAAGATGGTGGATGTATCATCTTACGGTGTCCTTGTAGGGAGGACGATCTTTCGTTTTGATCTATATCTATGCATCTGTACGTGTCCAATAAAATTCTCGTGTCACACAAGTGTTTGTTATCGAAGTGCTCCGAAAAGACATGTCTGTTCTTTTTTTTTTTTTTGTGTAATCAGTTTCAGATTCCATTTATTTGCTCAAACATGAGTGTACATACAATTATTATAGTAAACAATGCATGCAAGGTGTTACAGTTAATGGAGTTGTGCTAACATATTTACCATATTGTCATGGTGTGCAAATATTAATAATGTGTTCAGGATTTAAAAAATCAAAATTAAGTAAAAAAATTGCAATAAAATACCATTATAAAAATTATTATTATCATACATATCAAATTAAATTAATCTATAATTCAATGTCAATTCATAATAAATGTCAGTTGGTCCATAATAAGATAATAATAAAAAATAAAAAAATGTATGTGTTTAATACCGAGCGCCGCAGCGGAAACACTCAGTACTAAAATTTGAACTGATACTCTATATGTGTATACAGGTAGTTATAAAAATGAAACACCGTATACTGATCTATATCAATCGTGTATTTTAAGGTTGGTTGCTGGCCCTAACCAAGTCGCGGTAACGAAACCATATCGACTTTTAATTTGATCCCAACGCCATCTATCGAGCGAGGGGTCAATTACAATTAAACTTTTGGTTTTGTATTTTATTGGAACTCTGTTGGTCGCAAACATGCCGCCCACCAAGGACATTTAGTGGTAAAATGTCCTTCAACAAATACAATTTGCTTAAATGATTGATAAGGGATTGTCCCTTTTACAACATGCAACTGAGTATAATAAAAATGTAAACATAAAATTTAAAACTAACAAATGTAAAATACAAAAATAAAACAGTGTATAATTTCAGTAGCAACAAAAAACAGTGTATAAAGAATAAAAAAATGTAAAATTTAAAAAATGAAAATGTTCATCAATGGTCATTAATCAGCAATAGGTAGAATACATATTTTATTGGTTGGCCTCTTTATGGTGGTTGATTTGGTGCGTAATGTGACAACTCGCGTGACCTCATCATCTCCCGGATGTTTTTCAAGAACTCGTCCTAGTGCCCAACGACTAGGAGGCAGATCGTCTTCTTTGATAAGAACGACGTCGCCAATATTTGGTTCAGGAACTTTAGAACTCCATTTGTATCTGTTCATTAGATTAGCCAAATATTCCTGAGACCATCGTCTCCAAAAGGATTGCAGCATCCGTTGCACGAATTGCCACCTGGATAGAGAATTTACCGATAAACCTTCGTAGTTATAATCTGGTACGGAGATTAACGGTTCACCAACTAAAAAATGACCCGGAGTCAATGGCATTGGCTCACTTGGGTCCTCAGAATTAATAATGCTCATTGGACGTGAGTTCAGGCATGCCTCTACTTGAGTAAGGAGTGTGCTGAGCTCCTCATACGTGAGTGTAGACTCTCCTATTACGCGTTTGAGATGAAACTTAGTAGATTTCACTCCCGCTTCCCAGAGACCACCAAAATTGGGTGCGTGGGGGGGAATGAAATGCCACTCAGTGTTATTTGCTTCCAACTGTTCTGCAACTGATGCATGTAAATTATCTGCAATCTGTCGCAGCTCTCTTGACGCTCCTACAAAGTTTGTGCCGTTATCACTCCACAACTTGGCACAATGACCTCGCCTAGACACGAATCTCCTAAAAGCAGCTAAAAATGCTTGAGTCGTCATGTCGCTAACCACTTCCAAATGTAGAGCCCGTGTAGACATACATACAAACAAGCATATGTATCCCTTATATGAGCGGTGGCCACGACCCTTTGTTGTCCTGATATTTATAGGGCCAGCGTAGTCAACACCGCTGTGCAAGAATGGTTTTGCAGGTGAACATCGACTAGCTGGTAGCGATCCCATAAATTGATTTTTAATTGTCGCCTTTTGTTTAGCACACGTTATGCATTTACGAACACATTGCTTCACCAAGTTTCGCACCCCAATGATCCAATAAGCTGATCTTAAATAATTTAACATCAATTGTAGTCCACCATGGAGAGTCTTATGATGGGCGTCTGCCACCAATAAACGTGTAAAATGCGTATCATTTGGCAAAACTATTGGGTGTTTCATCTGTTCGTCCAATGTAGATTTTTCGATTCTACCTTGCACTCTCATAATACCTTTGTTATCAAGATAAGGACACAAGTGTTTTATTTTGCTACTTTTTAAATGTAAGTGTCCATCATTTTTAAGTTGTGAGTATTCTATTATGAAGCTTTCTTTTTGTATTTTCTTTAAACAACATTCTAAAGCTTCTTCTATTTCCCCTTTTTGTAAATAAGTTTTCCTATCTCCTTTGCTCTTCAGTATTCTACGACAATATGCTACTATTCTTAATAACCTTTGTAAAGAAGAAAATCTATCTAATATATTAATATCATAATTACTATCGGGTCTAACAGCAACGTGAGTCTTAACGGACTGTTCTAAATCTATTGCTAAATCGTTTGGCCTTTTATATGCAATGTTTTTCTCTTTTAGGAACTGTGGTCCTGAAAACCAATGTGTATTTTGAATGAACGTACATGGCATCAGTCCTCGAGATGCGCAATCGGCTGGGTTCTCACTTGTCGCTACATGATACCATTGTGATGAACTCATAAAGTTTAATATTTCAGAAGTGCGGTTGGCGACGAAAGTTTTCCACCTACTTGGGTGGCTATTTAACCAAGCAAGTACTACGGTGGAGTCCGTCCATGCCTTTATCTTTTCCTTTGAAACATTCAGAATCTCCGCAGTTTCTGACAACAAATTCGCCAACAGTACTGCTCCGCACAACTCTAATCGTGGTATACTGACTTGCTTTATAGGTGCCACTCTAGTCTTTGCAACTAGCAGTGAAACCTTGACCTCATTTGTAGAATCTATGAACCGTAAGTATACCACAGCGGAGTACGCTGCCTTCGAAGCATCGCAGAAGCCATGCAGCTCTACATCACTCTCTGTCTTTGTACCAAGCCAACGAGGTATGTGTACCTTGGCAAGTAGAGGTAGCTCTTCGCGGTAAGTGTACCATTCTTTTATTAGATCACTGGTTAATTGTTCGTCCCACCCAATACCAGCTAGCCATAACTTCTGTATGAAGATTTTAGCTAAGACAATGGTAGGTGCCAACCACCCCAATGGGTCGAACAATTTGGCAATGTCTGACACTACAGCTCTTTTTGTTACAGGTTGATTGTTTGACGGCTGAACACACACCGTGTACCGGAAGGAATCGTCTTGGCGGTCCCAGGTAAGTCCCAATATTTTCATCGTGTCATCTACTTTAATCGTTACTTCTTCATGGTTGTTACTATTCATTGCTCTATTATTCTCGTTGTCCTCCTCATTGCTTTCTATTGTACTTATTTTATTTATGCTTTGATTGCCTTCTAATGTCCTTATTTTTTCTAATATTTCTTTACTATTGCTGTTCCACTTTTGCAATTGAAATCCACCCTTGCCTAACAGTTCATTCATTTGTTTATATATTTCAATGCCCTCTGTTACGTCCTCACACCCACTCATAAAATCATCCACGTAGAATGAGTTTAAGACTCTTTCAGCTGCCAATGGATGTTTGCTACCTTCATCATATGCGATTTGATGTAGAGTCCTCACAGCTTGGTATGGAGCTGAGGCTGTTCCAAAGGTGACTGTAACTAATTCATAGTCTTTGATTTCTTCTTCGGGGTCATCTCGCCAAAGAATCCTCTGATACATGACATGTTCATCTGCGACTCTGATTTGACGGTACATTTTGATAATGTCCGCTACTAGACCAATAGGATGTCTTCTCCATCTCAAAACTGTGTGCCTCAAATCGGCTTGTAAAGTTGGCCCAACCATCAATGTGTCGTTTAGAGAGGCTCCTCTTTTGTTCTTTTCAGATGCGTTGAACACGACCCGAACTTTAGTAGTCGATTTATCTTCTCTTATAACGGCATGGTGAGGTAGGTAAACTGCAATTTCTCTCTTATCATCTCCTTCTTTTACAGGTCTAAGGTGTCCTAAATGTAAGTATTCATGTATTACATCTCTGTACTTTTTCTTTAACTCTGCATTTTTCCCCAATCTTTTTTCTAATGATTTTAATCTATTTTCAGCGATGGAGCGTGACCCGCCGGACGTGCAGGGAGGATCTTCAACGCGGAATGGCAACCGAACCTCGTATCTTCCATCTTGTGTTCTCTTGGTGGTGCTTGCATATAAATCTTCACATTTTTGTTCTTCAAGCGTTAGCAATTTCTTTGAACTAATGTGTTCTTCGATTTCCCAGAATTGTCTTAGGATTTGGTCGGTAGTGAGATTAATATGCATTACACTGACATTAGGTTCTGTGTAGCGTGAACTAGTAGTTGAACCAACCACCCCCGACAAGATCCACCCTAAAGTTGTGCTCTGTGCGACTAGACTATTGGATGGACTCTTTATCATGCCTTCTTTCACTACGCAGCCGTAAACATCTGCCCCTAACAGGATGTCAATTTTACTAGGTTTGCAAAATAGGGGATCGGCAAGTTTCAGACTCGTAAAATCGATCCAGTCAAAGGAATTTTGATCTATGGTTCGTTCTGGCAGGTAAGAGGTAATTTTACTTATAACATATGCGTTTATATTTAATTTAAACTTTGGATCAACCCTGGATTGGATTTCGATGTTAACCATATGCTTTGCTATTGTTGACTTTTGGCCTAATCCTGATACAATTCCGTGTATGGGAATTTTTTTCAGTCTGAGAAACTGCACGGTGGACTCAGTAATGAAGCAAGCTTGTGAACCTTGGTCGACTAAAGCTCTAACCGTTTGATAACCCATCTTAGACTCGATATTTACTAGCGCAGTGGCTAGTAAAACCTGTCCAGGTTTGGGCACTTTTTTAGTGGATAGGCAAGAAACCACTGGAGTGGAACTAGTCGACGGACTAGTTTCAACCGCAGGCGTGCTTGATGAAGCATCCACTTTATTTGCAAGTTCTCCATTCAGATGGAGCAACGAATGATGTCTTTTGTGACAAAGCTTGCACGTACTTGTATGTTTACAATTTGCGACTATGTGATTACCACCTAAGCAGTTGAAACAAATTTTATGTTTTGCCACGAAATCACGACGGTGATCAATTGATTGTTTTGCGAATGATTTGCAAAAGCAAAGTTTATGACCTTCACTACAATATTCACATTTAATATTGCCTGAACTCACTACCATAGCTTTTGGACTGTGTGAACTATTGACCTGATTATTCCGCTTTGGTTCTATGAATTCTAGGGCACGAAAACGATTCTCTAAAAAGGTAGCAAAACCCTCAAAGGTGGGCAATTCATCGGAGTCTAAGTTGCTAATACTGAATTCCCACTGTTTGCGGGTTTCTGAATCAAGTTTAAAGGCGCTTATATGAATGATCATGACGTCCCAAGTTGTCACATCCACCTTTAAATTTTTCAATGCGTTAAGACAATCATTAGTTGTATCAAGCATCTCCTTTAATGACGATGCTGATTCTACTTGCATACGTTTTTGACTAAATAGACGTTGTAATATACAGCTAACTAGATATTTCCTATTACTATATCTCTTCTCTAATTTTGCCCAACATTGAATGTAATTTGAGTCAGACACGGGTGTTTGTCTCACTAACTGTTCAGCTTCTCCACTGAGATGGCTCTTTAAATAATGCATTTTTTGTACATTGTCCAACCCATCATTTTTATGCACTAGTGAAACAAACAAGTCCCGAAATGTTGTCCACTCTGAGTATTTCCCACTAAACACCGGAATGGCGATCTTAGGTAACTTTACAAATGTACATGACTTAGGAACACTGCTTGATGAACTAGACTCCTTATCAGTCTTTTTTGCAACGCTATATTTGCTCAGCGTAGATTTTATTAAACATTTATATGTAATGTAAGTATCCTCTGTACTATCATACATTTCTACTATTTTTGTATTATCTTTAGTTGTATATAGTTCATGAAGTTTAGTATAATTATTTGTAAATAAATTCCAATCTCGTTCTAATAATTCATCTTTAGTTTGTATGTAATCAACTGTCAACCTATCCTTCGGACTCTTTTTAAAGTTGGTTAAGCCCCGTTGTATTACATTTTGAAGTTCCTTTAAAACATTGACTAAGCCTTCCATTTTAACAAACTATTAACTAAATAAAAAACTGTAAATAATACTCTATAAGTTGATTTAAACACGTATCAATAATAAACTACAATCCTATTCGCTATGCTTTGCTTAGCAAATAAAAAAACATAGAACAAATAACAATATGAAAACAGCAATGTAAAATCTTCTAAGTGTTGGAGCAATAAAGACAATTTTAAAATCTACCACAAATTTTCTAAGTCCTTGTAAACAAATAAATTACTAGAACAATATGTTTCCTAAAATTTTGCAAGTCCAAAATTTTGCTTAAAATGTTACAAGTGTTTGGCAATTAATATACTGCGGGAGGAAAAACGGGCGTAGGTTCCCCGTTCCCTCGTTTTCTTTAAAACTATTCTAAGTCTAAACATGCACACAATAATCACTTAAAATCTACTAAGTCCTTTCTTCAATATTCTAACTTCGTTGATCATGAACAAATTTGAAAATTGTCTAAGTTATTTAAGTAATGACACTAGGGTTCAAATTGGCGAACTTTGTGAACTTGCACTTTGGCGTATTAAAACAGAACTGTACTTACAGTTTTTGCACTTCACTCACACACGTTCAATGATGGTGTTGACATCAACTACGCAGGTGACTGGTGGCGCCCCCTGGTGGCGAAACGCCGAACTAGTGCGTGACGTCGGTCTTCTACTGTTACGTTGATCTGGATGATGTCTCTATGACGACCCGTTGAACTCCGAGAATGACGTAAACTATCACCTCGTTTGATCTGATGCAAGTGGTGCCCTCTACAACACCACTTCCCTGCCGCTGCTACTGACACCGTCCACAAAACGCTGGACGAAGCTGTCGTCGCTGCCGACGCGGGTACCGGGTACTTTGTCGCAGCGATCCACTGCAGTACCACGGGCAAGGCGGAACCGGCCGCGCGAGATGACTCAAAAAAAGGTTAATCTATCCTGGCTCGATGGACCAATGTTTAATACCGAGCGCCGCAGCGGAAACACTCAGTACTAAAATTTGAACTGATACTCTATATGTGTATACAGGTAGTTATAAAAATGAAACACCGTATACTGATCTATATCAATCGTGTATTTTAAGGTTGGTTGCTGGCCCTAACCAAGTCGCGGTAACGAAACCATATCGACTTTTAATTTGATCCCAACGCCATCTATCGAGCGAGGGGTCAATTACAATTAAACTTTTGGTTTTGTATTTTATTGGAACTCTGTTGGTCGCAAACAGTATGTATTTATTTATTTATATATACTTTATTGCATACCAAGATTACAAATTTAAAACTGATATTTTAATACAAAAAAACATACAATTGGCGGCCTTATCGCACTCGGCGATTTCTTCCAGGCAACCCAGAATGGACAGAAATTGCCTGGACACAAAAGTTTTGAAGTCGCTCAAGTTTATCCAGTTGTACTTCAGAGAGGTCAAGATAGCTGGCATCAGCATAATCAAGGATGAGTAGAAGAAGAGATTGTGCAAGCGTAATCCTGGTGGCAGTCGGCAGAAAATTACGCAGTCTTCTCAACGATCCAGCAGATGCAAATAACTTGCGGCTAACTTCTTGTAGTTGGACAGTCCAAGAGAAATTCTTGTCGATGAATATCCCCAAGTTCTTAACTTTCTCGCCAAAGGGAATTACTGAGCTGTCAAAAGAAACTTGGGGAAGAGTCGTCCAGTCGATCTTCGAGACCATCCTAGAACTGCCCACCACTATAACCTGCGTCTTTACAGGGTTCACCATAAGTCCGTACCTCTTGCTCCAGTCGCATATACGAGCCAGATCAAGGTTAATGGTCAAGATAGCCTCAGACAGTTTTCCAAGAGGTGCCCGTGAATATATCTGAAGGTCATCTGCATAAAGGTGGTACAAAGAAATTAATTCGTTGGAGATTGAGTTAATAAAAACTGCGAAAAGTAATGGTGATAAAACGCCACACTGTGGTACCCCGGCAGAAGTACTACACCAAGAAGACATGGTCTCTCCGATGCAAATACGTTGCCGTCGACCGAACAGGTAACTATGAAACCAATCAATCACTGGTGGAGATATATTAAGAGAGCATAAAATACCAAGTAAAACATCAAAATCAACCGTATTAAAAGCATTACTAAAATCTAGCAATGCCAAGACCGTCAGATTACTGCTTTCCATGGCTGACCTTATATCGTCCGTAATATTGAGCAGCGCTGTAGTGGTGCTATACTGGGACTGAAAAGGGTTGAGGAGATTATTTTTGGACAGAAAAGTACTCAATTGGTTGTGGATTAAACGTTCTAGGACTTTAGACAAGAATGGTAAGACGGATATTGGACGGTATTCGGAAAAGGATGTGGGATTGGACTTTTTAGGTAGAGGAATTATTTGAGCATCTTTCCATGAACATGGAAACACTAGATGCAGAAAAATTTAGAATATGACAAATGACAGGGAGGATTATGTCCAGTACTGGCAGTAACATTTTACGGCTGATACAGTCACTTCCTACCGCATTGGAGGTAATTGCTAGTATGCTCTTCTTAATATCACACGCAGAAAACTGACCAAATACGAATGGAGAATAACTGGGAGTCGGAAGAGATGAAAGATAATCTAATGTATTCAATTTTGTTGTTCTATCAAAATTGGACGATTGGATTGGATAGCTTGTCCCGGCTAATCTTCGAAACGGTTGGACCGATTTTGGCACGACTTTTACTGGTATACAGTTGATGTTATAAGAAGTAACTTAGACTACCTTAATTTGATCTCAGAGATACAGGTGTGGTTTTAGTCAGTAAAAGTCTGACACGCCCTCTCGCTCCACCCAGAGCGAGAGAAGTAATTTTGATGAAAAATCATCAAAAACCACACCAAAAACCACATTAAAAAAAAGGGGGAGACAGCTAATTAGGATAAAAGATAGTTTGAAAGATATTTTTTTAGTCTGTCTGAGCCGATTGTTTTGTCGATTTCAGCTTTACTTATAAGGTTTCACATTGGACTGTCCTCGGCCTACGTGACTTTTATATTTTATAGTTGGTTTTCTCGAGAAAGTAGCGAGCACACTACTGTATCCAAGTACACGCCATAATCATGGCGGTAAGTCCCCTCTTTGAGGAGCGGCTGGAAAACATCATGACGCAGGTCCTCACCGAACATGGTAAGTTTGGGAGATTCCTGCACCTGATTCGTGCGGAAAAAACGCCCGGGTGTTACCATTGTGCGGACCGCCCGGAGGACATGGTAGAGCATACGGTGGAGGTGTGCCCCGCTTGGGCGGAGCACCGCCGTGTCCTCGTGCCTCGGTACGGGCCATGGTCCGGAGCGAGGTGGAATGGCAGGCGGTCGAATCTGTGTGTGAAGTAGTAATGCTAGCAAAGGAAGCGGCCGCACGCGTGAGGGAACGGACGTCATCACGCCTCAGTCGCCGCCGGGACCTTTGGTGGCTGGAAATCCTGGTCGGGGTAGGGTAGGTTTGCAGGCTTGGTAGGCTTGGGGTAGGGTAAGCAGGGTCTGAGGTGGCCCGCGTAGGTAGGCCGGCACTAGCCGGGGATCATGGATGGCGTATCAGCTCCCACGATCCCCGGTCCAAGTGTGGGAGGGAACACCGAAGTGGTTTTTAGTAGTCAGTAAGGTCTAAGGCCTGCCCCAGGCGAAGGACATCCATGAGGATTTACCACCCCGGCAACAAAAAAAAAGGGTAGGCAGGGTAGGCTTGCAGAAGACGGGCAGTGGGTAGCTCGCCGTCACCATCCGGACCGAGCCCGAGTCGTTGACGGTGCGTAGCGGATATCTATGGTGCGTAGTGTTCCACACTCGTCTCAAAGAGATGTGGGCCCTGTAGTTTCGGCTGTGCGTTGATATGTCAGTCAGTTTCTCCTATTTATAATACTATAGTATAGATTAGGTATACATAATAAATCATGCAAATTATAAAAATATACTCCTTTAAACAACAAAATTTAAATTTGGTTTAGATTAACAAACCTATCTCAATCCAAATTTTGTTGTTTATCTCGATGAAATGTAGATTTATTTAAATGCAGACGCGTTATTTATAGTCTTGGATGGCCTTGGAATTGCCCGAAAAAATGCATGTAAAATTTCTCTATATTTAAACAGATATACGTATGTCCTTCAAATGACAGTGAATGAGATGCTGAAATGTTTTGTATGTCAGATTTATGAAAGCGTCACTTTTCAACGTGTTTTTTATTGGATCATGATCTGAACATTATTTTTGGAGCATTTTTGCTGCACGTCGTCATTCAAAACTTTTTGACGCTGAAGTTCACATCGTATTAAAATTAGTGTCTGCTGATGAACAGTAGTTTCGTGAAAAAAAATGAAATATGAATGTTGTGTTTTTTCTAAATCGAATGACTTAACCCGACAAAAAGTGGAGCGAGTGGTCGTGTTCAACTTTATGGGCGTTATTACACTAGCGGTTTGCGGGCGGGGCGGGGGCGCAGCGAATGCGTCGCGTTCACGCCGTGGCTGCAAAGCGACGTCGCGGCCGCGTGGAAATTCGCAACGTTTTCAAAGCGTGTTTGTTGCATGTTAACGACATACAATATACGAATACAATAATGATACTCAATAACAAAATGGGTTTCGACGAGGAGACACTGCTGTTGGCTTTGTTACTTCGAAGATTCGGAGACTCGCACCTCGTTGCCGGATTCGTTGCGCGTCCGTAACAAATTCGCTACGCATGCGCGGCGTGTTCGTTGCGTGCCCGTAACGTATTCGTTGAGGACGCTCGCAATCCGCTAGTATGATAAAGCCCTTAGGGCGCCTTGCACGTGTCGTTTTTTTTATTTTTTTTAGGTGAGAAATCATCCAAAGACTTCTCCCACTGTTCCTGTCAGATTTTTACTGGCTAAAACCAAGTCCTTTGTTCCTTCTTTGCCCCTGGTATCTTCTTCTCTTTTGCACAACCCGTGACCCCAGTAGGCTTCGACCCTGCTGGGTCTCTATGGTTTTACAGTCATCTTGAGGCGCGTGTGGAACACTACACGCCGCCGACGACTCGGGCTCAGTCCGGACAGTTACTGGACGGCCGGACGGTGAGCTACCCAATGCTCGCTGTCCACAAGCCCACGCCTACGGTGTGCACGTGCTATTTAACTGTGTTTAACCTTAACTCGAACTTAACGTATTGAACGACATCGGTTTAAATTTTGATTCAAAGAAATGTCAAATTTAAACCAGCGTGGTAAACCCACAATGATCCTTCAGTTGCCTTTTGGAAAGGACTAAAACCCACCTTTGTTCTATTATTTGCCCTTTGCGTTCTAGGGCCACAGTAACTCTTTCAAGCGTTCCTGTTGGGTTGAGAATGAATGTGGATGGTAATAAAGATAACGGCGGGCCAAAGATTTAATATGAGCATAATATTAAGGTATTTGTATCCAAGGGTTTACTAAGGGACGCCACACATGATCGAGTTTAAAATTTAAAAAAAATATTTTTCCAAGAGCTACGCGTCTTTGTGAGATAAAACAACAGTGCCAGATTTAAAAAAAAAGGTCGCCCCACAGTAGAAATTACTCTTGTATTGTGGATGCATTCACAGACGTGTAAATATTTGTTCCATCCATCGATTTCCAGCGGTTCCATTGACAACTTAACTCGTACTTATTTAAACGACGCGGTAATATGCCGCGGTCAGGCCGCGCCGCACCGTGGTTGTGTGGCCAGGCTCTTAGATATAGCATGTTAAGTTAATTGTTTTCGGAAAAACCCCTACTTACTACAAAATGTGATACAGTTGGGTTTCTCCATGGCCATTAGGCATGATGGAAATAGAATTCATGAAATTACTCCTAGTCTCAGTATGCGTGGGAGGCATTTATAATTCGCAACAATTGCATTCGGCATATTCCCACAAGTGGCGATATATGTGTACATCCGGCGCACCCTAGCCTCTCTGCTCCGCTTTCATTGATTCCACGACTGTTCTTGGAGATATAACTGTAGCATTGGGGCCTCTCTTTTTTCGGTGGGACAACATCAAATGATTTCTCCCACTCTAGGTAAAGTGAGAGGAAGTGTAAGACTTTTACTGACTTTTTTTTTATGTGGGAAATCATCCAATGAGATCTCCCGCCCTTTCGTGTCAGTCTTTTACTGACTAAAACCTACTCGTAGTTCCTTCGTTGCCCTTCATACCAGGGCCGAGTTTTCATTTCAGAAGCGAACCCATGGCCCCAGTAAGCTTCGACCCTGCTGGGCCCCTACGGTTTGCTGACATCTTGAGGCGCGCGTAGAACTATACGCGCTGTCGACGACTTGGGTTTGGTCCGCGTCTACGGTGACCGGAAATTGGGATCGGGATCCTGGCGGCTGGGGTGTGAGGGTCGTTCCATCGCGCGTGCGCGTGCTGCCGCCTCCTTTGCTAACATTACTCCTTCTGAAAACCCGGTCCTGGTATGAAAGGCAACGAAGGAACTAGGAGTTCTTCAAATACCCTTTACGTTCCAGAGTTTACAACTCTATTGAACAATCTTGCAGCGCAAACCCTGCCCCTGAATATTAATATTTTACAGTTGTTCTTCCTCACGAAGGCCGGTTTTGTGTGTGCGTAAGCTCTGAACTCTCGGTGTTGTGTCGTGGTCATGTCTTGCGTTACCGATTCACTCATGATACGACGCCATGCAGCTCTGTGTTTGGCGGCTTGGGAGTTGTCATTGACGCTAGAGTGTGGTGTGTCACACCCGAGTTTTTCTATCGAGTCCTCGTTAACTTGAGGATTCGTATTTGCAACCTAAACTTGTAATTTCCGAAAGAGTAAATAAACTAGGGTGTACAAAAACATTTCGTTACATAAATATTACCATATTGTATTTGACTTGCCATATAGTATATCTATGGGTCATATCTTACTATTGAATTGTAAAACAGTTATTCAAAAACCGGTTGAGCTGAAATTTTACATACACATTTCGTTTGGATGACAAATTGACAATACACTGTTAGATAAATTACATCATTTATTTTTCAATACATACACTTACTCAAAAAACCTGCTCTTATCCTTTGCTGTTCTGCGCTTTCAGGTAGGCAATTTATTGTTTTCCGCACTAGTGCGAAAAATGCGCGAGCTGGCCACTGCCATAATTTATTGTATTTATCGTATCAGGCTGGGCGCTAAGCGACTACCACGAGTCACCAGGCCAAACCCCGTTTATGTTTTTCTTCGTAAGTGTATTGAAAAACGTCGTTTGACATGTCAGTGTGACTTTCCACGCGTACGTGGAAAGTCACTGAAGCACTCGGGTTTAAAAGACTAGAATTCCGCCTCGGTCGCAATGACAAACTGTATCAAAATGTACTATTTACCCCAGGTATGTACTAGGTACCCCATGATATGAGTTCTTTGTGTAATTTATTTCATCACCACTGCTCTCAAAATGGAGAAGGAAAACATCGTGAGGAAACCGGCATGTCCTAGAACCAAAAATTCGAAGACATGTGACATCCACCAACCCGCACTGGGCCCGTATGGTGGATTACGGCCCATTCCCTCTCCTAGAGAGGAGGCCTGAGTCCCAACAGAGGGAACATTATAAGGCCGACTATGCTATGCTATGCTATGATATGAGTATCAATGCCGAATGAAAGGGTTTGCTGGAAGGAATAAGAAAAAGCATGTTTTTAATTAATATTTTCTTACGACCAATTTTATAGAGGGCATATCTATTTTCTTATATTTAATCAATACCTCCTTAACTCAGCATTATTATCCCCAACACCTCGCACCCTGGAACTGTTCGTGGAATCACTCCTCAGCAAGGCGATGCAGGTCACGATGGCGAGGAACGCGAAGACGCTCAGCCCTTCGCACGTCAAGCAGTGCATCCTGGCAGAGTCCAAGTTTGACTTCCTGAGAGACCTGGTAAGTTTTCTTTTTTCAATTACTATATTGTATATCTGAGAGCCTCTTCTGGACACGAGTTGTCATGGCCAACCTTTTTTTTTTCTTATGACATCCCCCGTCATCATCCCTTGGGCGGGCCGGGAGATAGTGTCAGAATTTAACTGACTAAAAACCCACTTCCTTCGTTGCATTCGTTTTCACACTACCCATGGCCCCAGTAGACTTCAACCCTGCTGGGCCCCTACGATTTGGTGACATCTCCCTGAGGCGCGCGTGGAACAATACGCGCCGTCGACGACTTGGGCTCGGTCCAGACGGTTACCGGACGGTCGGACGGCGGGCTACCCATTTCTCGCCGTCCGCAAGCCCACGATGGCCAACCTGGAAAACTCTAAACTGACTGCACCCAAGTTGGGCGCAGCAAAGACAATCTTCACAGATGGGGCTTCTCGGACGGTTCTGATCTTCAGTGTTTGTGCGGGGTTTTGCCGCAGACCATGTCCCACCTTCCATCCTGCATATGTGCCCTGTTAACTGTTCACGTAAGGACATAATGACAACATCAGCGGACGGCACTGCCGTGGCTGAATACTGGGCCAGGCAAGGAATTTGACTGGTTATGCCATCGACACGCTAAGAAGAAGATGGGTTAAGGTAAGTATGTCACTTAAGGGTACGATGGACGTGGCGACCTTTTCTCATAAAAATTAGAACAGTTTAACGAACATTTTTTTTATCAAGGGGTCATCGTCATCAGTTGTTGATTTTTAACGTATTTCACGATTACTTACCCCCCCCCCAATCTCATCCTGGTCACGTTTTGCAGGTCAATGTCAAGTTGTATATTGATTGAAATATGATTGGCCGTCGTAACACGGATTTATTTACGGCATTGTAATTACCAAAACAACCCTCTCGGTGCGTCAAACCCTATTAATAATAATCCACATCTATCACACAACGCCGTCTATTCCCAAGCTAAGCAGAACTTGTGTTATGAGTACTAGACAACTCATAAACATACTTATATATTTTCTAAATATGTAGATAAATTACACCCAGACACAGAACAAATGATCGTGCTCATCACACAAACATTTGTCCTGTGTGGGAATCGAATCCACGACCTCCGGCATAGCAGTCAGGGCCACTAACCACTAGACCAACAGGCCAGTCAAAAAAATGTAATGGATATTTCATGATTGAATTATGTAATAGGGTTAAGTGACATGCAACTGGGAAGTGAATGACCCGAATTTTTTTCAAATCGACGACCTTAATGAGGGGGTTGCGATCAGACTTTTCCGATGAGGTTATAGTTTATTGGTAGATAAGTGACAATATAAGGGACAAACAAACGAATTAAAAGCGACTACAGTGAAGAATATTAATTTTGGTTGCTTTTGATCATTTATTATTTATGATATTAATCATGAAAACCTGGTGTAAATTCGTATCACAGATAATCAAAGTATTTAGAATAATTAAAGTACTTTAATAACAAAAGTTACAGAATAGTCAAATTACCTACATATTTACAGTTATTACGTTTTACCAATAAAGGTACCTACTTCTCTCAAAAATTTGTTTATAAAACACTTAAAAAATATAAATAGTACAAAAAGCAAGTAAATCGCAGATACAATAACGAGATCACTCCAAAAACGCTTCAGTGATAAGGAGTATACAAATCATAATAGATGTGTCATTCCCTTTACCTTCTGTTTACCTGCTTTTGCATCTATGACATTGAAACGCAACTTAGTCAATCCCTAATCATGTCAGAGCAAAGTCCGTCTTGCAGTTTCAACCAAAGTAGATTTGTATATATAAAAAGAAAACATGGAACAGTTATTCTTCATGCAGGACATCAGTATAATTTAAAAAGAAAAGACAGATATGGATTAGAAACGTGGGAGTGTATCTATAGGAGAAAAAAGTGCAGGGGTTATATCAAAATACAAGTAAGTAATTATCACACTATGATTTGTTACTTATGGTTTTTATTTTTGAGTACCTATATTCATAGGCAATATCGATTAATTAAATCAGGCACTTATGAACTTTTCAAATCTACCCTCCGCCCGCGATGTTTATTTATAAACGTGTATGTATATAGTTTTGTGCGTGCGTTTCCAAACAAATCGATGTCTCCTACGCATAAAGTCGTAACGAAACATTTTTTTAAATAATTGAATTACAAAATATATATATTATTTGTTACCTATTACATCGAGCATCTGGTACTGTGATCTTTAATTGATTACTCTAGTTTATAGTGGCCATTGGTGGTTTTATATTATTAATGCATACCAAATGTGATTCCATATTTGAAAATTCCGTAACACGTACTTATCATTTGTGAGATTTTTGACCTAAAAAACTATCATTTATAACGTTAAATTCATCAGCGTACTATTTTGTTTACGTTTTTGGCTCGTATTCACCTAAATAACATGCTAAAAAATTGCTTAAAGTAAACTAAATAAGTATATTATGTTATCTATTTTAGATATCCTGAGTGAATCAACATCAGAACTCTGGGGTGCATAATTGAAAAAAAAGTTTACAATACAGTTAAAATAGTTGTATGTACACCTCATTACTTTGAAAATAAACATTAAAAAAAATAACATAAACTCTATCAATTTAAAATTTTAATGCTATCAGTGCAATGTAAGGGTATTTTTCTTGGGTTCCTTCTATTTGGCAGAATCTTGATACTCCGATTTTTATTTGGCATAACTCACATGGCATAATCTTATTTAATCGAATATTTTTAAGGCATAAAAATTATTTAGCATAACTTTTGTTTGGCAGAATATTTACGTGTCCGAATTTACAATGGCATACTTTTATCTTGGCAGAATTTTGTTTCGCATAATTACCTTTGCCATAATTAATATTATGCATAATTTTGTTTAGCATAACATTTATTTAGAGATACGATTATTTGGTATGGGTGCATATTTGAACATCAAAAATTAAAATAGATGTATCTTCTTGTAAAAATTTGTGTTCAAAACATCAAAAACTTATAATATATGGAATAAAACTGATAATTTAAATAAAGTAAATTTATGCTGTCGAATGGTTAGATAACCTACGTGCAATGTATTTAAAATAGAATGGTCTGCAAAAGTGACATAGAATGTTCTAAATATAGCATGTATTGGTAGCATTTTCAATATTGAATTAAATTTGTGTCATAAAAAGTCAATACGTTGTGCTGCAAAATTTTGTGACAGAAACGAATCGCTGCGAAACCGACTTTACGCAGTCTTGTCTGCCCTACCCCTAGAGTGTAATTTAAACCCGCGTAGGCGCGGAGGGGTAGGGCGGCCCGCGAGCTGAGGAGCAGGTGGTTTGAAGGCCCGCCACCGCGGCCGGCCAGCAAGCCGAAGCTGCGGTGGTGAGCGTTAAAACCATCTGTGACGATAAGCTCGCGTGGCGCCGCCCAAACCCCGCAGCGCCGGAGCCGTGACAGAAACAATGCTTGCTGCATGTTGCATGCCTGCTTGCATGCTGCATGCCTGCTGCATGTTGCATGCCTGCTTGCATGCTGCATGCCTGCTTGCATGCTACATGCATGCTGCACTATCGATAGAAAATGTATGCCAAAAAACGATTCTGACTGTGAATTTTCTGCGATATGATGGTTCTGCTTTTTAATTATTATGGATATAAACATTATGCCTAAAGATGATTCTGACTAACAAAATTATGAGTTTTGAATGTATGACAACTGAGTGTATGCGAAATGATTTTCTGCGAAATGATGTTTATGCTATCCGTTGTTATGCAAAATAATATTATGACGTAAAAAGTTCTGCTATAAAAGGTAGACCCATTTTTCTTAGAATTTTCGAGAAACTATAATACTAAAATGCAAGTGAAGGTTTAGACGAGATGGATTTTTTCTACTCTCAAATACGAACTAAGGAGTCTTCGAATTTAACGAAATATATGTTGTATTATATAAATAAAAAATTATAGACTAGTGTTATTGATACACACAATGCAAAAATATCGTTTAAAAGTATTTCACAAATTACCTCTTCTGAAAAAATGCACTTTTTGCCTGACGACCTTATGCGTTGGAGTTATCGAAATTATAATTTTACCGAACAATACCTTTTATTTTTTGTACTTGGGGTGAATTCACAAGGAATGCATTATTTATAATAATTTATTATAGATGTTTGTGTTAATAAGTTATGATAAGCGCATTTATTGCATTTGGGATTAAAAAAAAAACCTGTAAAGATAGATGTTAGATGAAATAAATAAATAAAATATATTTTTAGAGTATCAACAACTTATTTTATAATTTATTTAAAAAAAAAATAGTAATGCCTTGTTCTTTTTTTTTAGAATAACAAAATTGTACTCGAATTTCGTCATATATGTACACCCGATTTTGAAAAAAATGAAAACGAAGAACTCCTTAATCCACTTAAGCAAATGGCGGTAAAGAAAAATATTCCCGCTGTTCCTCAAACGTTAAGTCCAACGATTGCTCCGGGCGAAAACAAAGCATCTGTTATCGTAAGTGTTTTATCATGCATTGTACAAAGATGATTCCACACTAGAAAATTTGTGAAATCATCTTTGTACAATGTTTTTCAACTAAGAATAGGAACGTCAATGACCTCTATCTGTCAAATGTTATTTGAATAATACGATTTGCAAAGAAAACTTATTTGCGTATCAATATTTTTTTCTTACTTTGTTTAACCGAGTCTTAGTTAAATCTAAGTAAAAAAAAACGTTATTGCTTAATCTAAATTATGTATATATAAGCATAATTCTGATTAACGTTTTTTCGTTCCTGATTCGTAAATAAATTTAATTTAACAAAATATCTTGTTTTGCTCACCCTTCCTGATTCGATTTGACAGCTATGACGTCACAACATGGCGTTAAGTCGATCCTATTCTATGCGAATGATTTAGTTTTGGCAGATTATTCTGAAATGTAGTAAGAATCACAATTCTTTGTTCTAAAAGAACTAAATGACGTTGACTGAAATTGCTGAATAGTATAGCGATGGACCATTTCATCACATCCGCTTTACACGCAGAAGGCCATTTCTCTGCGTAAATGTATGCGGAACAGACTGTAAAGTCCCGCTCACCTTCTTTGGAAATGGAGGATCTTCCGGCCACATGGGTTGTTACGTCTGATCCGGGTAACTGCCCGATAGATAATAATACTTATAATATTTTTTTTTAGTTCTTATGTGGCGTTATAGATGTCGCTACATTGTCTAGCCCAAAACGATTCACACAGCTAAATACGTTGACATATAGCTATATACAATCCACGGGGATTTAGCGGGGTTACCATGACGTTCAAAGTAAGATTGTTTCATTCTTATTTCTGTGTGGGAAAGAGACAGAGCTATACAAGTTGTCTAGCGCTATCTCTTACCCACACTGGAAATAAGAATGAAATAATCTTACTTTAAACGTCATGGTACAGGTCCAGGAAGCACAGTGAACAGTACCAACATGTGCTACTCTTGTATGCTCTTATGAGTAATAGATCAGAACAATCGTACTACTTATCGTTTTCATTAATACCCTAAATGGAATCCGAGAACGTATAAAACTGATTACGAAAAGGTTTAATAGTAAGGGTTGCTGTTACAATTACAATAGAGCATTTTGGGTAAAAGGCAAGGAATTGAGTAACAGAAAATGTAATAATCCTATTAAAATACGAGAAATGGCAGTCGCAAGTGCAGTGCTGCTCGCAACTGGAATTATGAATGGCTGGACATACATCACATGCAGACCTTGTGAAAAAGAGCGTAATGGTGCAAGATTTTAATAATATCGACGGTTGAAAGGCTAATTGATCTAAGTGACATTAAAAAAAAAATTGAAACCTGACTCAAACGACGGAGAAAAATTGGCTGGTTCCGAATATGTATATAACTCAATATTGGAAAAAATGTCGTTTAGATCAATTAGCCTTTCAACCGTCGATATATGTAATTTTATTGTTTTAACTTGATTATTGTAAAAAAATGATGACATGTGATTAACTTTTTTATTTTATTTTTATTTTCCTTTATTGGCCAACCAACAATTGTTTACAACATAAATTTTCAAAACAATTATCTACCATAATCTAGGGTTAGTGTAACAATCTTTTACAGGTTATCACCGCATGCCCCATAAACATTTGGCCAAGTGTTACAGAAAAAAAGAATGATCTAATTAGCTAAAACTAACAAATATTTTATAGATAGACTCGCGTTTGATCACTATCTCACCTGATGGTAAGCGATGATGTGGCCGACGATGGAGCACGCTTGCCTAGAAGTAACCTATTCACTCTTGACTTAAAGACCCCTAGGTTGTAGCTATCAGGAAACACAGACTCCGGCAGGGAGTTCCACTCCTTAGCTGTACGCACAATAAAAGTATTGAAATAAAACTTATTTTTAATATTTACAAGTTTTTGCGTTTTTTATACAAAGTTTTTGTAATTTTATTGTTAAAATAATTATTGTAAATACCTTGATAATTTGTGGCACGAATTTACACCAAGTTTTTATGATTATAAGCAATTACGATGTAGAATATACTAATAGTTTAACAACAGGTAATTTTTACGTATAGGTAATTTTATTGATAAAACATTTTTATTGTAAATATGTAATTTGATTATATCTGTGAATAACTTATTAAATAGGTACATTTATTTTCTGTTTCCCAGTCGCTACCCGGTGGTGACTAAGGGCGGAATTTACCAATAAAACTAATCGCGTTTTAACGTTTGGCTCGCATAATCGCGTTTAGCCGCTGTCACTAGTGTCACTTGTAAAAATACAACAAAAGAAAAATACAAGTGACACTAGTGACAGCGATTAGTTTTATTAGTGCATTCCGCCCTTAGTTGGTTAAGAATCTTTGACTGGCTTGTTAGTCTAGTGGTTAGTGGCCTTGACTACTATGTCTCGGTGTAATTTATCTATTTAGAAATAAATAGGTTTATCAGTTGTCTAGTATTCACAGCACAAGCTGTGCTTAGTTTGGGACTAGATAGCACTATGTGAAACTTGTGGAAAAAAAATCTAATATTTCAAAGCTAACCAAAAGCTGAATTGCTTTTGGTATGTTTCTTGAAGCCTACCCTAATTATTCCGTTGGTCCAGCAACTCAATTGTTTCAGCCTATTACGACATTCAAGGAAAGCACAAATTGTGTTATTTAAAATAATGAAAAATTACGCAAAATGTTTGGCAAGATTCTCTTGTTTACGGTAGAAAATAGAGGCCTTACAAAATAAAAGCTCAATTATTCTGTAAACAACGTTTCTTTTTTGTTTTAAATTTCTTTTGTTACAACCACGCAATATTTTTTTTTCGCAAACAAAGTACATTTTAACAAAGGCCAGCATTTTTAGGGTTCCCCGTACCTCCAAAGGTAAAAAACGTACCCCTTATAGGATCACTTTGTTGTCCGTCCGTCTGTCTGTCAGTCCCTTTATCTCGGGAACGCGTAGAGGTATCGAGTTGAATTTAAAACCATATAGCCAAGTTTGCAGTCCCTTGGTGCTGTGAAAAAAATCAAACTTCTAAGTTACCGAGAAAAAAGATACGGCCGTTTATGTCGCAAAAAACGTATATTTCGACACTCTCAAGAAAATCAAAATTCATACGGTACTTTCCGTTGACCCAGAATCCTGAAATTTACCATAAAGCAAGGTCTTATAGTACAGATATAGGAATAAATCTGAAAACAGTGAATTTGTTGTTACGTAAAAAGATTTTTATTTTTTTGCGAAAAATCTTCGTAACTTAATTCGGGAATTGACCTGGGTAAGTTTGCACAGAACCCTCAGTGCCTGGTTTTTTTTTTGTTTAAATGTAACAAAGAACAACTGAAATCATTTCAATTGCTTTCAGTTGTTCTTTATTGCGCGTGACTTTTTTAACTGTTCTACAACTACACAAACATTTTTGGAAAAGTCTGGGGCATACGGCATCGGCACCGAATCGGGTGTAAAATGCCTGTTTTTTAGGTATATCAATTAAATAACTCCTCCCTCTCTGAGTGAAACGAGAGGGAGTGCCACAGTTCCTTCAGTTGCCCTTTGCGTTCCAGGGCTGCAGTAACTCTTTCGATCAATCTGGCAGCCCGGTAAAAAATAAAAACCAACTCTAATTTTCCTGCAGACATTTAATTTCGATAGATGTCCACGGTTGAACATAGGCCTCCCCCAAGTGTCGCCACAACAACCGGTCCTGTGTGCTTTGCATCCATCGGATTCCCGCGACCCTCACCAGGTCATCGGTCCTTTCATTTGGAAACTTTTAGAGCATTTTTTAGGCCCATATTTTACCTCTTACGGTCCACAAGTCGAGAGCCACTGAGAAAGCCTTTGAAAAGTATGTAGTAAAATTTTTGATTTATTTATTTTCAGGTAAAGAATATCCCAGATGTATCGGCGGCGGAAGAGAAAGAAATGATGAGCGCTGAAAGTTCGCCGAACTCATCTAGGTAAAATCTACTTTCATATCTAGACATACAGTATCAGCCAAGTTTGCAAAACAAAAAGGCAGCGGGTCCACTTTTAACCCCCTATTGCTTTTAAACAATAGATTTAATGGCAATACAAGCGTGGAGGTTGAATACAACTTCCACGCTTGTATTTACATACACCCGTATTTTTTAATTAATACAAAAAAAAAAATTAGATTCTACCCATACCCGTTATCTATCTTCTATAATATAAAAATGAATCGCAAAATGTGTTGGTAAGCGCATAACTCAACAACGCCTGGACCAATTTGGCCAATTCTTTTTTTAAAATGTTCGTTGAAGTTCAAGGATGGTTTTTACGGCGAGAAAAATTCGAATAGAGTAGGGTAGAGTAGGGTAGAGTAGAGTAGAGTAGGGTAGAGTAGGATAGAGTAGTCAGTTGACGGGAGCGAAGCCGCGGGCAAAAGCTAGTTATAATATAAAAATGAATCGCAAAATGTGTTGCTAAGCGCATACCTCAACAACGCCTGGACCAATTTGGCCAATTCTTTTTTTAAAATGTTTGTTGAAGTTCAAAGATGGTTTTTACGGCGACAAAAATTCGAATAAAAGAAAAAAAAAACTGCTACATTACAAATCTTTATGACAGGACGAAATCTGTCGGGTCCGCTAGTTGATCATATTTGTGTAGACAAAACTAATAAAAAACGAAATCCCAAAATTGTCCAGGAAAATTTGTCATAATTGGTAAATTCATAATTGAATCAATTATTTATAACAATTGCTACTCGCAGTGTTTTTCCATTGTTTTTCATTCATAAAAAATAAGCCTGTACAATATTTCCATAAATTGACTGACATTGTGGGATATGAACAAACTCTAATAACTTAGCTGTTTATGAATATTATTAATTGAGACTACTTAAATAATAACAGAGACCTTTTCTAATAAGCCCTTTAAATATTTTTACTAATAAAAAATTAGTGGTGTATAGTAACACGCTCTTCATGGAGTTTCTAGCCCATTCTCCTCCATAGAAATCTACGCTTTAGAACTTGCAATTACCATTATTTTTCTTACAGACTTCTTGACAATTTAAAAGTGCCTGTAAATGGTTTATTTGAAATAAATTCTTTGATTCTTGATTCTTCTATAATAATGACCAAATTACAATAAAAACACCTATTCTCGAGACAATGGACATTAAAAAAAAAACACTATTTTGATCACTCAATAAGTTTCTTAAAAAAAAAAAATGTAGAACGCTATTATTATAGGAAAAAAAAGGAAATTACTACATTAAGGGTTGGTTCCGAAGACGAAGTTACTGACGTGTTTTTTTTCGAACATTGTGTATGGTATATAAAATAGCTTTATATAGTTATTTTAAATCTAAATAAATGATATTCAGTGTGGATGATGACTCTGATCAGGTTCTGAAGACAGACTCGATCTGGACCCGAGAAATAAAAATTATGCTCAGCATAAAGTAACGATATCCTTATAAAAATATAAATGTGAAATAATTCCAACTTCTCTCGAAGTGTTTTAAATTTATAGCTCTTGTTCCTTTTCCTCACATTGTTAAGTAGTAGAAAACATAAAATTTCCTATTAAGACAACTGAAGAAGGTTTTGAATGACCGTTTTCACATGAGGCGACAACGACACGATATCGTGGTATTGGTAATTTCATACATTTTTTAACGAACGATGTAAGTGGTTGGTCCGACTAGGTACTGCTCGGTGGCATAACGCATACAAGATGTTGGTTAATGCCAAATAAGGATCAATCACATAATAGCAAATCCGATTTTTACTAAGTACATCGTATGTGTAATAATTTACTGAGCATTTAATTTTTTAAATTATTAAAATCCGTCAAGAAATGGTGGATTTATTAAAGTTTTTTTCTGAACGGCTACTTGGAAACTCGCGCTCTCGCTGGACTGTTTACGATGACGTCATCTGTCATGATCTGTGCGACGGACGACTTGATCGTATTCATTCGCCGGTGGAGACTGATCATGACAGATGACGTCACAGCAAGTCGCTTCATTCTTGGGCGCATTTCTGGAACTAATACAAAAATCCCGCCAAAATCCTTAATTAATTTATCATAGGTTTCATAGGTAATTACAAAGTTCACCGCTATACTGTGATTTTCTAATCCTAGATTCGACTAGGTACGTCATTTAAGTAACTGCTGGAGAATTCAAGTGCCCCGTATGGCACCGATCAGTACACGCAAAATAAGTAGACATCGCCCTAAACGAGACGTGTCGAATTATATCTGGATGCCTTAAACCAACTCCGCTTAAATAAGCTTTATCCGTTGGATTGTATTGCTCCACCTGCAGTACGTAGGTATATCGCATGCGCGATTAAAAAGAAAATTTAAGAATCCGATTCCCGACATCCCCTCTTCGAACACAAAACAGTAGGCTTAAGAGCTTCCTGCGTAGCACACAGGCCATCGATGACCCGCCACCTAAGGAAAGAATAAAGCTTTGGGAAGAGCATCACCTACCACCATCAGACTTCTTGAAACCCCAAGAATATATATCCCGCCTGGACGCGATTTGCAGTGGCCTATATGGAAAGCACTAAATCGGTTGCGAACCCAGGTAGGCCGCTGCAAACACAATTTGGCGAAATGGGGTTTTATAGACCCGTCGGATATTCAATGTGAGTGAGGTGCTCCTGTTCAAAACATGAGCCACATATTAGAATGCCCCAAGTGCCCATATGCCTGCACTTTGGAGGATTTGATGAGTGCTACCGAGCTGAGCTGCTATTAATGTAGCCACCTTTAGGCCCAAACAGTTTGACGAGTTTACCATCGAATCGAAAAGAAGAAGATTTAGGTACAGCAATGCACTTTCCTAATTTTAGACATAATTTTTGTTTTCAGATTTACGGACATGACAGTCCCACCCCGAAGGATAGCAAGAGAAGATTCGAACAGTTCGAGCAGTTGCGACGTAAAAATAGTACCTTTACAACCTCCCAGAGACCCAATTAAAAGGGCCCTCTCCACCGAGGTCGACCTGCCCCTCAAACTTGCAAGAACAGAAACTGTCACCTCAACCTCACTAGACACTGCCATAGATCTATCAAAGAAGGCCACAGAAGAAAAACCGGTGGTCACCGCGAACTTTTACCAAGAAACGTTACTTACCGACGAAGTGCAACACAGAAGTGTCATCAAAATTAACCCTACGTACGCAAGTCCGCAACCTTCGACGAGCTACACACCTGAACCTCTGAAAATCGAAATGGTGCCTAAACCAGTCATTGTAGAGAAACCAATAGTAGCACCTAGAACGCCGGTCACACCAATAACACCTATACTAAACATAGACTTTACAAAAAATTTAACAAACCCAGAAATAAAACTGCTGGACACAGCAGCTATTAACGTGAGCGTACCTAAAAAAGAGAATTCGTTACGGCAAATTCATCGGCAGAACTCTAAAACGAGTAGGCAAGAAGTGAAAAAGATTGAAATAAAGCCCGTGTTGGCGCATCCAGTTGATATAGACAGTTTGAATTCTGGTAACCTACAGATTGATGAAGACTATGATACCTGAGTAATGTATGTAAGTTTGTTTTTGTTTTAAGTTTTTTTTTTTTTGGCGCGATATTTGTTGTCCGTACTCGTGTTTTAATGTTTAGGTGTTAATTTTAATACCCTTGTGTACAATGACTAGTGAAACTTTGATTGTTACATTTCACAGAGTAGTAAGAAATGGAGTGCGTGCTAGGCTAGGTTCGAACTTACATATTCTTTATGTGTTGTCTTAGTTTTTTTTTTGCATGTATGTTTTACCGCTCCATTTCTTTTACAATTCTGTTTTTTGTCCGACTATCAAAAGCCGTTCTATTCGTTATTTGCATGACTATTAACCAACATGGGTCATTGTGTGCAAGTACCTATTAATTCATTTATTTTTTCTTACATTCCGTGTAGTAACGTTTTATTTTTGTCATTTACACACGGCGATCGAATATTTGTGTAATATTTATATTGATAAGTGTTTTTTTATTTGGTAATTTTTTGAATAAATACCATGATTGTTTTTGAATTTATTTTTTACGGATGATAAATATCGCGATCCAGTCAAGTTGTTTACCAATTTAGAATTATGAATGGTAAGTTTTCAAATGTAAAATGTTTTTATGAGTGTTGTGTTGCGGTATTCGTAAATGTTGAACGACTCCTACGTAGCATGTCTTGGTGTCTAATTTTTCTTTTTAGAACGCGAGTCATTTTGTGGCTAAACAAAATAAGCTGTCCTTATTTCTCTAGGCCTCTATGCTTATATTGAGCGTAGACTAGATTCCATTTTATATTTGCCAATATAAAATACGTAGAACATCAAATCAAGCTTAAAAACTGGTTATTGCCCAAAACCATCAACGAATACCGCAACTATCGACGTTTAAGTGAAATAACCTTTGTTTTAATTTGTCAGAATGAGATTGTTTATTTTAGAAACCACATTATGTCTAACGTATATGTTTCAATGTAAAATATTATGACTAGTTAGTTACGTGAGCTCGACTATGAAACGATGACATTAAAAAGGGACTGTATATGTAATTTATGTGTAGTTGAGCCATTTTGGGTGGTACAGTCAGCAAAGGAGTCTCTCGTCCACCAAAGTTACAAAACTCCGTTGTACTATTTTCCTAGAAGGTCAATTCAAACATTTATGTTTAGTAGCACAAATAAGAATGTACTAAATAATGTTTAGCTTGAAGGCATTATCCAAATTGAACTTAAACTCATGCTGACCGTACACATCATCCTGACTTATTAAGCGCTGGCCAATTAAATGTAAATAAAAAAATAAATGCTATGACAAAATTGAGAATGTTTTTTTGTCTATTTAATTTCGTTACGGAGTGGTCAACGAACGGAGTGAAAAAATTCCAAGATATAGGTACACTTATACACCCGGTCTCTGTATTGGGAATGTGAAGTTGTCAAAATCAATTATAGTATCATCAATACTTGTCAAACTTTAGGATTAATATAACATATTTCCAACTTCAAACTATCAGTTGAGAAGCCGGGTGAAATTCTGACTTTTGTAGTTAAAAAACCGCATAGCATAGATGAAAGTTAATGAATGGCCAGTAATCTTTCATAAGATACAGAAAACTTCTATCATCTAAAATTACAGTCGTTACAATTAATGGTATGTGATCATTTATCCGACAGCGTTTTCATGCACATAAGTCACAACATAACACTCCATTTCTTATCTATTCTTTGATGAAATTGAAATTTTAACTTGACAATACTCAAATGCCGCGAATTAGGTAAGCATGACCTCGGAACCTTTGGGTTATAAAATAAACAACCAGAACCGAAGGGCTCCAGGACTAGAAACTTGTCTGTGACATGAAGGAAAGATGTTAGGACATATATTCTCTGCACCATAGGAAAAAGGGCGCATCTGCTCAAAGCACAAATAGGAAAAAAAATAACGTGTTGAACATTAATTTGGCGATACTGGACTTTTCACTTGTGTTACTTGAGCATGAAAATTTCTAAACAAACAACTTGTTTCCCTAAATCAGAGTAACTCAATTTTACTAAAAACATTAGATGAGCCCTTTTTCTTCGAACGGCAGTACTTGCTGAGTCAACTTTGATAGAGTGTTAAAGTAATTAAAAAAAACCCCAAAACTGTATTCTTGTGTTTCTTTAATGTACAGTCGGCAGTAAAAGTTTGATCTTCGAACATTGTTTTGTTTCTAGAGTTTAAACAACGAAATTCTAATAATTGAATCAAATAAATTATAAGAACAATGATTTTAAATATTATAATTTAAATATTTTAATGTTTTTTTTTTAATATTTGACTTGAAATATAAAGTTATCGAAAGAAAGAAAAAACGTTTATTCGAATTCGTACCTCACATATACAGTAGAATTACTTAAGTATGAAAAAAAAAATACTTTAAAATCTGTACAAGGCCAAAAATTCGCCTAACTCAGCATAAGCTGCGATATTTAAAACGATAAATAACGCAGCGCTGGTATTCTGTGATGCCACGGTCACACTCGCGGAGGTTAAATAAAACTATGTAGGTATCGAATTATCGCTTTTGTAGTCGACTGTACAGACACGATGAACTTATGAGAAACTTTAACGAATAAGTGTTTGTAAGGAAAAAGTGTGGTTGACATAGGATTATACAAAAAAGTTTGAGATTGTAGTAAACCTTTTTTCAATTGTAAAAAACTACCATCATATAGTAAACACATATTAGAGATTGTTAAATTTAAAATTGCACGCCCGTCCTTTCATCATTTCAGCCGAAAGACGTCCACTGTTAGACATAGGCCTCCCCCAAATGTCGCCACAACGAACGGTCCTGTGCGTCTCGTAACCACCAGCGACTTGGCCCGTCCATTGCTTGAAATACTTTGGAGAACTTGAATAGAAATTATAAGTGGAGAAGCGTGCTATTTTAAAGTTACAAACGATCTATAATTATGTGACAAAAATAGGTATGTATAACTATTGAAAATAACGGTTGATATTAGAATGTAAGGATGTCTTTAGAAAGTGATTTGATGATTTAAATTCCTTCAACCAATCACAGAGCGCGCGTTTGACAATTTGTAAAATAAATTATGCGATATAATAAGTAAGTTTTGTTCGAAAAACCATAGACTAGACCATAGAAAAGTAGAAATGTGTGCTATAGACTTGACATGTCATGTCTCCATTCTCAGTGTTGGCTTGATTTCACTATTGGCGTATCTAGGTTTATTTGAGATGATGCCTGATTTTTGAGTGAAGTTTTAATTCCAACATCCTGGGGTTGGTGCCACCCCATACTAGAATGCCTCTATATACGCCTAATATATTAAACTGCGCAAACGCCTCAAGACACGCACAGATAGAGACCACGTTTTTAAATATTATGTCATTTATTGTCGTAGCTACCCACATATTGATCGTGGAAAATTCAAATGTCTTATGGACCACATAGATATAGCACTTTTGAATTTTAAATGCTTAGTTCCAGTTCTGAAAACCAACATCCAACATCTATGTCCCGTAAGACATATGAGATTTCCAATGTCATTATGTCAGTACAAGGATGTTTTTTTTAATACATGTTCCACAGACAAAATTCCCATCCGATCACTCAATTTAACAAAAACTATCCTGCCAATTATATTGATTTGCCAAATAACGTTATATTTCTTATACCTACCTATATATTTACAACCAAAAACCGTTCTTGCTTATTGGCGTCAATGTTTACGTTCCATTTTTACTTTTTACACCTATCATATATCGAATCTACCTTAGCCCCGTTAAGAATGGGATCTGCGTCCAAAAATAAAGCAATATACGAGTATAAGTGTGATTGTACGAACGTTAGACTATGTGTACAATGCTAATGTATGCTATATGTTGTAAATTATGATTAGCAATACAATTGGTGATACGTAATTCCTTGGTTTTATTTCCACACCTTTCCCTTTTGCTAACGAGAGCGAAATATCCCATATCTAATAGGATATTTGACTGCTAGCTATATGAATATTATAAAGCTAGAGTTTGTCTCCCTAGGAACTACTGGCTGACCTGGAATTACATCTTACAAAATGTTAATTATTATGTTGTTATTATTACTTTCTAAAACATACATTTTAAAGTATGGAACGCACAGCCAAAACTACTGGGACTAGGAGAGTGAAATTTTGCACAAGGTGTCCTTTCATGATGTAGGCGAGCACTAAGAGAGGATTTTCCAAAATTCACCCCCCAAGTGGAGGAAACGGAGGTCCAAAGTATGGAGAAACCTGTTTTCACGCGTGTGAAACCGCGGCCAGAAGCTAGTCTACCATATAATTTTAGAAAATCTGAATATTCACTACATAGTATATGTTATAAAACGTAGATATCTATCTCACATTTTTCAATAACACACAACTCCTAACCCTATAACAACAGCGGCCCGTTCAAAGGTGAATAACGGATGTAATAAAAGAGACTCGAGACTTGTGGGGTTACCATGACATGACGTCCAAAGTAAGATTGTTTCATTCTTATTTCAGTGTGGGTAAGAAAGAGACAGGGCTATATAGGTTGCCTAGCGCCATCTCTTATCCACTGGAAATAAGAATGAAACAATCTTACAATAAGCGTCATGGTTCAGGTCATGGGCTTAAGGTGCATTTTGATTCGTTTCGAGCACGACTAGCCCCAGTAGGCTAATATAATGAAGGTCATGTCCGTGCCGTGCAATGTATTATGAACATTAGAAGCGTTGTTAGTAGGTTTAATTTCGCTTGTTTGCTTTCGCAGAGTGAAATTTCTGTACTTGTACTATTAATTATTCTGTGCTACTGGTTCCATTTGAAAAAATATTTTAATATTCGATAGCTCATTTATCGAGGAAGGGAATACACTTTCCATTTTCCAAGACAGTTTGGCTTATACCTATTGACCAAAATCCAAAAGGTTGTGTGATCCTCCTTGGGTTCAGCTAGGGTAAAATATTTTTCTTGGAAGCTCCTGGTGAAACAAGAAAAATATATATTAGAGAGCAATATTAAGCAGGGACGATTCAAAGCAAATTGCTATCGCGGTAATCTGAGACTTCTGGAATCACTGCTTCAAACATTTTGATGACAAAACAGTGCACAATATGGTTAAACTGTGTGGCGTCAGCTATTTAGTTTAGGTTACAACTAGGTAGAGGTGGGAACGACTGGGAATATTATATACCACATTTGCCACTAATTCCTAACAACGGGGCACACCTCTACCGTATGCCCCACCGTGTCCTCCAGGCGGTCTACACAGTGGTGACATCCAGGCGTTACTTACGCACGAATCCGGTGTAGAAACTTCCCGAACTAACCATGCTCGGTGAGAACCTGCGACATGCGTAAAGTGAGGACGTCGTGAGGTCTTTCCAGCCACTCCTCAAAGAGAGGACTTACCGCCATAATTAAAGGCTTAAAGTCACACAAAGAACCAATGGAAAGGGTTATGCTCAAAGTTTCATTACGTCCAGATCCCATTAGAAATGAAGATACCCGCCGGAGAACCAAGGTTACCGACATAGCTCGAAGAATCGCCAAGCTTATGTGGCAGTGGGCACTTGGGAAGGAAACATTGCTCGCAGAACAGATGGTCTATGGGGACGAAAGGTGGCGACCACGTACCGGAAGATACAGCGTTGGAAGGCCTCCCACAAGGTGGACCGATGACCTAGAGAGGGTCGCGGGAATCCAATGCATGCGAGTTACGGCGACACTTGGGGGAGGTCTGTGTACATATATGATCACCAATTCAAGCGCTGCTCCCTGTAAGTGTGCTTGGCGAAGGCCATAAACAAGTCGAAGGGACAGATACTGAAGGCTGCGAGTGCTGAACTCTGGATCAGCTGCTTCGCACAGAAGACAACTGTACTTCGCTTGCTCCCGCGATACAAGTCCTGATTTTCTGTAAACTTTAGCTATTGAAAGTAAGACTACAATATGCTACAAACGCAGTGAACAAAAAAGTTTTATAAACCGGACTAATTTTATTTATACACTTTTTAGAATCCTATGCTTCGTTCAGGTTCATAATTCATGACATATTTACTAAAATGTAAATAATTGGTGTTTTGGCCTTTAGTATGTTTATGTGAAAGTAAAATAAATGAATAAAATCCTTTCAGAATTACTAATCGCAAACAGAGAATAATTAGTAGCTGTATTCAACCTTTTTTCTTCTCGGGCCACATGGTGCTTTTACCATTATCATGATGGGCCGCAAAAATCTTTATTGAAATAACTTTACATTTAATATTTTCTACATTAATAGTTTTTATTTTTGTGTTAGGCTACAGGGCCATTCAGAATTGCTTGACGGGCCACATGCGGCCCGCGGGCTGCAGGTTGAGTATAGCTGGTTTAAACGAATATAGGTTGTCGCACTTTGTGTAGTTTTACGTGGACGAAGTCACGGGCAAAAGACAGCCGCAAAAAAAAATTAATCACTTGCTTTCAAAATGCTACTAAAAAATTAGTAGGAACATTGAAAAGAAACACGAGAAAATATTAATTTTAAAAATTCAGTCACACACAGGGGCCTGACGTGACAATTGTCCCCCCACAAGGTGGCCTAATTGTCTGGTGACGATGAGGAAGCTTAAGGAAGGTCTTAGTCCAGCTGTATTTCGATTGAAATATTGATGATTATGTATACTAGCTTTATCAAGTGGCGCAGTCTCTTACTGTCTAAGAAATTTAGCACCTACGGTAGATTAAAATAAGCATAAGCAATTGTTATTTAAATATTCTTTTTAATGTTGCAATTTTGAGTCAATGTTTATTAAATGCCCGTTTGATAACTCACTGGCGAAAAGTGGGTGCACTTGTAAGATTCTTTCTAACCGTTCAAAGAAAGCAGGCGTGAAGTGAGCGATAGACAAACTTTATATCTACGTAATAACATCACGTCACGCCTAATACAATACTGACAGAAAATACTAATTGATTCCTTAATTTGACGTGGACCAAAGTTAGCGCCTTGAGGGACCCGGTCCCTCAAACAATAATTTAGCACAAATTAAATTTTTATTTGATTAACAAGGAAGATATTTAATATTTCCTTCAGTTTAATAACAAACTACATTCATTAGCCATAATTATTATCTGAGTGTTTCTAGCGGATTGTCTTTATTGACTTTATCAAATAAAAGGCCTTGTACAAATCTATACCTTTTATGGTTAAACAGGAACATGTCATTTATATGTTTATTGCTAACAATCAAATTAAATTGATTGAGAAACTAGATGCAGCTTATAAAAAATGTTTTGGTTTGTGTTGATGTTCGTTTAATATACGTAATGCGTAAAAAATAAAACCAAGATGTTGTCATCATGTACAAAAATATTTCATTTTAATGTCGTTATTTAAATTAAATTATTGTTACTTAACAATAACAAGTACTTAAATTACTGCTTATAAATACAAAATTTTGAATTTCCCCTTTATAAACCTAAGTTTTATATAATTCAGGATACAAATAAAAGCCAAAACGATGTGAAATATAATTAATGAAATGTATGTAATACAGGAGATTGTTAACTAAATGTATTTTTGCTTTTATATAAGTTTCTTTTTGATCAGCCTCTAAGCAATATTCTAAAAATGTCTTGTCACAAAAGATGCAAACAAAAAGTATGGCTCCAGATTTTTTTTCTTAAACTTTTTTTAAAAATCACTCAGAATCCTAATTTTAAATAAAATAATAAGTATGTTTTCCGGTAGTATTATTGGCAAGATAAGTGTAAATAATATTTTTATAAAAAAATTATAATAGTTTTTAAATACCAAAACTTAATTTCGATCTGATGAATTATTACTTCATTAATTTCAGGATATTTTATAATAATCAAAACATTCTTGAGACTTTAAACTGGTCTGCAGATTAAGAGGTCCACAATTTTGAGATTCAATAATCATATCAAGTAACTGATGAAAAAATACTAAAATAACATCTTATTATCTACATGGAAGTAACAAAATGGACACATATATACCTACATAACAGTCTGTTGTTGTTCTATCACTTAAAGCTATTATAAAACATAATATAAGATCCCGTAGTCGAAGTATGGTTTATTGCTTGATAAACTTATTAGAATATGGCAAGAACAGTGTCCGAGCAGTGAAATTTTCCAGCTGACATTTTAAATAAATTTAAAAAAGTGTTTAGAATTTTATTAAATTTTTTACTTTTTAATTTAAATTATAAGTAAAAACTTGACAAAAGAAAAGATTGATAGATTGTGTGAGAAGTGATATGAAAGAAAAGGAGTTAGTGGTAGCAAGACGGGTGACAGGACAGAATGGAAGAAAAAATGCAAAGAAAAACCACAGATAATACGGTAAGAGTAGGAAGAAAAAGAAGATGACGATGATGATGATGGCGAGGATGATCATGATTATGATACACACAACATTATAAGTTTCGTAGTACCTTCGAAGTCAATTGATTCGGTATTTAATGTTTAAACTATTTTCGATTTTTTCCACTTTGAGTTAATTTTTTTCCCCTCATGCCATCATAAGTTTACCAAACAACAATGATTTTTTATTATATTATAATGTCGATATAAATTAGGATATTGTATTAATACTGATTACATTTACTTATAAAATGGTAATTGATGGCATTTATGTACATCATTGTGGCATGGAATATAATTTAGTTAAAACAAAAATTTATAGACCCGCATTTTATATGCAATATCGAAACTAAATATATAATACAACCAAATAACTAACAACTAAAATAAATTATTGCTAAAACCGTCTAAGCTACTGTTTAAAACTATTATGCAAAATGTTTGCACTAAAAGTATATAATATATATAAATATATTCTTGAAAACATTTTTAATTCTAGATTAAAATATTATTACTGAGCACCCTATTTTTCACATTACGGTAAGGCACATTATTGGGCATTTATTAGACTTGTTTTACCAGATAGGTACTCTAATATGAAAAATGTCAAAAAAAAAAATTGGTGAAACCATTATAATGAAGTTAAACCAAATCCTGTAATATTAATTTTGTGCCAATAGAAAAAGCACAGTACTCTAATAAACACATATTGCAGTTAAGGAACATACTCTAAAAGGAAGACTGAGTAACAGATAATTACAATTAAAAACTAACACTACACATCATATTACAAATGTTACAACTCTAAAAATTAATATAAATTAAATAGAGCTAATTACTAAGCGAAACTAAGCAAAGTTTGGAATGTTAAATGAGTTGGCAGTCTTTGTAGATAAGATAGTTTATTTCAATGCAAGAGTTGTTTGCTGGACCTTACTTAATGACGTCAAAAGTTTATTATACTGAATTAATATATTAACGCTGAAGTATATACTGAATCTGGAAAGAAATTATCGACTCGTCACAAACGAAAAACCAATCAAGTGAAGAAATTGGCTGTTTAAGTTTTTACCGCCATTTACATCCGATATATTCGACACTAGCGTTTATGCCGCCAGGGTCAAACATCCACGACCAAATATTCCATCTTGTCAGCTCTTCTGTTATCTATGGGGATTGAAGAGCTAAACGAGATGGAGTACCCAGTCGCAAACACAAGACCCTGGCGAATAGGACACGAAAACACTCGTCTGTCCAATCCGACGCAAGAGGTTAAAAGGGTTAAATTAATTCAATCAAATTCAGCATGCGTTGCGGCAATTTGTCATGTAAATTGTTTGATAATTTTTTTTCTAGAACTGGGCCTGAGCCTGAAAACCCTTCAGAAATTGTTTGTTGAATGATAAATTCTCGTAAATTGTTTACAAACTTTAAATCGTACTTATCAGTTAACATAATGTTATTGATAGCCGCAAAATTTCCAGCATATTTCCTCAAGTCTAGCTTTATTTTCAGCTTGTATTTTTACAAATCTCAGACTAAAGATAAACATTGAATATTCAACTAAACTCATTTCCCTCATACAGACTTTCACAGACCTCCAACAATCTTAGCACAGGACTTATATTGTATGGAAACAGGGATTTTGAAACCAGTCTGCTGATTTGCAACCTTAATCTTATTAGAACCCTCATCGTATCATCCAGACCTCTGCTTCCCCCAGAATCCATTTGCTGACAAGTCTCCAAAAACTTTGGCCAGTTTCTTCTCACATATTTCAGAAACCTGAGCAAATACAACAAGAAACAAGTCTCATTGCTCACAAGATAGTCCAGTAATACATCACTATCATGTGAAACAACCTTCAAGAATTCTATGAATGAAGATATGGGGTTCAACATTGGTATTAAATCAGGGTACATTGAGTTTCTATACACAATCCCTACAGTAATATCAAGGGTACACACCATAGATTCAATCAAGTAGTCATCCTGTTCACTGAACAAATGTATCAGCATTTTTGTAAATGGTGTCTCAGGATGGAACTCTAGACTATTTCTGATGAAAACATCTAGTTTTTTGAGGACATCGCGAATAGATCGTTCTACAATCTGCATGTCTTGTATCGCATTATAATCTGAGGAGTCTATTGAACTGTCAGAGGAATCACATCGCATTTCTTTTACTGTGACGGCGACAGATTTCAGAACAAGTAATGACATCCTCTGGAGCATTGTTTTGTCAACTTCCGATCTAGACTGTGATTCGTCGTTTTCATCATCGCCATAACTCTGATCTACGAGTTGAATGGATGACGATAAAGGCGCTACTTCAGGCCCTAAGGCATAGTCTCTTAGAATTGTGCACTCATGGCCTAAGAAACCAAACCCACTTCTACTTGTCTGCACTCTTACATCACTTAGTAATCTAAAGTCTTTGACAAACCTCACAATAGAGTGTGCCAGACAGCATATCTCTTCAGGCAAAATATCTTGTAGCGCCAATGTTGACCCATAACACAGAACTTCATTGAACAAACTTAATAAATGAGTATATATTAGACTTGGCAACACTGTATTTCTTAACAAGTCTACAAAACCCTGCAAATCCGCATAAAACGGTTTTGTGTCTATAACTGAGAGATTCGCTTTTACACTTATAATATTCTCCCATAATGAGAAAAATGTTAGTATACAATTTTCAGCATTCGCTAAATTCAGGTACCTTAGAAGAAGAAGCTTCATATTTTTTACTAGCACAGGCCAGTGATGCTCCAGCGTTTTTATAGTTAGGCATTTAATGTGTGATGTGTCAAAAGATTCCGAGTCGGTGAGTATGATGGTGACACAACCATGTTCATTCACTCTCTCTATCCGTGACTGGGGTGGCTCTGGAGATTCAGATTGCTCCATATCTCTTTGTTCGTTAGATGATAGCTTTAATACTGGCTCATTTAGTCTGAATGTCGCTGGCCCCTCCTGCTCCGAAGATGTGGATGGTGCACCATGCGTTTGTAGATTTGAAAAAGCATTGTGCAGGTTACTGTGGGAACTTGAGGGAACTTCGCCACTACTATTGCCATAACCAACACTACTCCTAAACGGATTATCTTCCTGCACCTGCATGTTCCCTGCTGAATTAATGTAACTACTGTCTTCTAAAGGATGCTGTTCAACATCCTTCCACTCAACTATCCTCTTTATTATATCTAGACTGAAGTTTATCTTTTGTACTGTGATCCTATTGATTCTATCAAATAGGTAAATGTTTTCAGCTATCTGTTGCAGCCAGTTCTCATCTACGGTATCCTTAGAGACTATTAGAAAGCTTGCAAGTACTCTACAGGCTACAAATGTTATGAATTTACTCTTATGATCTGCCAATTCCACAACCTCAGTTATCCAGTCATGCCTATTTCTAACAAGTATGTCACACGCTTGCATAATTTTTGAACATATGGTGCCTGTGCTGTTTTGTTTTAAATATATATCGAACATTAGCTGCATCGTAGATAAATAAGTAAGGGAACATGTCAAGGGCCAGGAAACAATATTAAGTTGTCTGTCGAAGAGCTGTGTAACTGCTGTGTCGTTAAATCTACATAAACACTGACCAACTAGGGCATCCTGTAGTATTCTCAACTCTGCAAGCAGTTTATCATCTTCTGAGCTCCAATGTGGTGTTGAGTTGGAACAAGATGGTATGATTTCCACATTGGTATCACTAGGGAGTCTCAGGAGACTGGAACAGTCTACAGCATCCTCGCTGACGGTGCCACTGTCTGGCGACTCACCATTCCTGGATGGGAACTCCTCAGATGTCTCAGCAGGGGTTGTTTCAGAATCGAATATGTCAGTGAGAACATCCTCCGTGGATCTGTCGCTACCATCGTCGATATCGGGTGCGTCAATCCGCTGTTTCTTCTTCACAGGTTGATCTGAGGCCATACCTTCATCTAACTGTGGTCCACAAAGGTGCCCCCTCAAAACCATGAACACAAGTCCTGGTTCGCTGCCAAAACTATAATATACGTTGTTCACGCACCACAATTGCTTTTATATAGAGACGATCATCGTTCTGGAAACAAAAAGGTGAATATGAATGCATGACCTTTCCGTTTTGCTACTCAATTACGCGGGCGACAAAGCCTTCGAATTTTTGTACGATTACGACATTGCGCGTTTCAACTAATTTACAGGGATCACAATTTAAGACATAAATAAAGGAATTCACGTAAGATTTTGCACATAGAACTGATTTTAATGACAAATTCAATGAACTTTCCAAAATATTTTGATGTCACACATACCATTGATAAAACGAGGTTGTTTGAAAGCTTATTAATGCTTATGGTATCCATAAATTATTTATAACCATTCACTGCAATCCAGTAATACACAATAACAAACTGTTTTATGTGATATTTCGTCGAAAATTATATAATTATTTCAATTACAACTCGTCGAAAAGAACATCGACTCCATTACGTACAAATGACGCTCTATCAATGAAGTGACTTTTTTCAATGGAATTTATTGCATTTTGACAAAAGTGTAACTCGTTTTGTATAGTTTATACAATTTTATTTAAAAAAAATATTTTTATATACAAATTATGCTAGTGAAAAATACAAAAAACTATTATAATCATTAATAAAAACTAAAATGTTCACATATTTCAAAGTATTTCCGACTCCACATCCGGTAGAGACGTTGCCAGTCTGACGACTTCTGTATTTAGCAAACAGTGGCACATTTTTGAATTGATTTTTTCTTGATTTTCTATGTTGAGATAAAAAGGTTATTACTTGCAAAAATTATTCATAATAACGTGTGAATTATTACATAATAAAACAATATTAACTAAAAAACACTCTAACAACTTTTATGTAGAAGTAAAACCCAATAATACTATGCCGTAAAATCTCAATTAATCGATTTAATACAAATTTCATTACTTGATTTTTTTTGTACAATGATAAAAATGCACTTAAATAAATATGTTTCAAAACACAATATAAATATTTTGTGCATTAATTCCACTAACTTTTTCAATATATTTTATTGTTTCTAAGTATGCTTTCCTATCTTCTACTAGCAACACTGCCAGTGTCCCGAGTAAAATGTCTGCTTCGAAAGGATCGAAAAATATTTTAAACAAAATGATTTAGTAGCCATAGCCAAAATCAATTAAAGTTAACGGAATATCCAGGTGAATATCATGAACCTGCAGCCGTGGTGTTGTATAAAAGTGTAAACGATGACTCATCTGAGTGTTTTTGCATAACAATCGATAGAAAAAATATAGGTTAAGATCTCAGTGGTATTGTGTTCGGTTCCGAGCGATATAAAAATATATTGAAAATAGAAATGCATCAACGGGATGTTACATTAGCTACACGCAAGTATATGTTATTGTTTATTTATAGTCGCGATGCGGAAATCGTATCGATATGTCATGGTGATCATTATTCTTTTTTTGGTATAAAATTGTACATAAAAGTTCATTTGTAAGGGATTGCGAAATCGCTCTAGTATTGTATGACACCCGCAACCTTGCAATCAATGAACAGAAAGCAGTTGTCGCCTTTTGATTTGTTAGACAATAGTGAAATTCGCTTTTTATTTCCTGGTGACCCTAGACTAGATCATTAGTGGGTAGGAGTTGCAATCGCGGCGACGATGCTATAGCATTGACTTAGTTATAACTATTTATATTTGCAAGTGTTTATTTTCCTGCTTTGACTTAAATGTAGGATCACTATAGGTTTTATGTGAGTCACTTTTTTACATATAGTATCTACTCTAAATTTGACTTTCTCAATAATACCCTCGCTGAATTTTCATATAGGCATTTATTCAAGAAGCATCATTTATTCAGACTCAATAGGGTGTTTCCCCAAGTAAATTTTATTTAAAAAAAAAATAAACAATCTGAATTTGTAAATAGAACATTGTTGTAGTCAGCTTATCAGACACTTATCAGTGTGAAGATACTAGTCCTTTAAAAACAATTTTTTTTATGATAACACTAATTAGATTTGACACTTATATCATTTCTTTAATGTGGAGCAATAGTCTGAGAGATAAAAATCTAATTATTTAAAAAAAAATACTAATTTTTACACAAACTATTTTTAGTGTGGTGACCTTCAGAGTTACAAGATGAGAAAAGCTCCAATAAAATTCTATTTCAATATATCTCCAGATTATAAAGTTATAGGTCTTGTTTTTTTATAAGCATTTCTTACAAAGGAAAAAGCTTCATAGCAATAAATTATTTAGATTAGATTGCAAAAAAGTTTTAACTAAAAGCATATTAAGTATAACAAGGAATTTAACAAAAGAGCCTGGGTTTCACAACACAGGGTATCTTAGTGTGAGTTCCAGGAATTCAAATTATAAAAATATATGTCTTAATAAATAATTATTATTTATTCATTATTCTTTTAACATAGGGATGGATTAAATTATAATTAGCTAATAGGAACAGGCATATTTCAAATAACATAAAAAATAGCAAATCATAGTTTAGTTATCATTTATTTTATCAAGCTCAAGTACAACCAACACAAAACCTATTTTTACAGATGCTGAAGAAATAACAATGGAACACACTTATGATACAGACAAAACAATAAACTGCATGCCTTAAACTGTTTTTTAAAAGTAGATTTTATACATGAATCTCATAGGACTTAGTGTAAGTGTAATATGAAGTGATTTGTCACTAAGTGCAGACATTAAGTGAGTGACCGATGGTTGATGGTGTGAACGGAGCCAATATGTCTGACGAGGACGACTCTTCGCCCGATCGGGCACTGGGACCCACCAATAATGTACCAGGTAATAATTATTTTGTATTTATTTTTTGTTTTTATAGGTTGTTTTGCAACTATTTCTTAAATGTGTGCTTTTTCTCGTCAGGTACCGGTCAAAGCTTCTCATATGAAGGCATGAGCATAATTTTGCCATTTGCCTAGATTTAATCCACAGCCTGAATCATAAGAGGCAAGACCTAAATCACTGATCCATATCAATAATATCATCACTACCTACTGTTTATATTATCTCAAAATCATCTTTACAAAGCTGATCAATCTAAAGATTGTTTTCATGATAGTAAAAATAAACAATAGATCTATTGATTGATCATGGCTTCAATTACCAAACTGTGGTTTTCAATTTTGAAATGTGCATTTTTCTGAAGGGTTTTTCGTTATAACCACAGTTTTTCTTGTAGGTACTGAACATATAATTTTCTTTGTCTTTTCAGCTTATTAGAAAATTATTATCTACCTGTAACCTGTCTGAGTTCACCCAGGCATGCCAACTAGATAGAAAGTTGTTGTAATTTACACCTGGAATTATCTAGGTGTTAATTACACCCAACTATCTCTATTTTAGTGTTTATCAAGTTTTCTTTGGATGCAGTTTTTATTTTTAAAAGACTCATTAGTATATAGGTAGCCATCGTATTATATGTATAGATTAAATATTACTCAGATTTTTTTTTTGTAACTTCTATAACTAAGGTTTCATTGAAAACAGGGGCCAAAATTGGAGTCAGTGTTCACTTCTAAATTACTACTACTAATTCAAAATTGGGCCCAAATATATATATAATAAACTACCCTCAATTATATGCAGTTGAAATAATGTGAACTTATTTAAAAATAAACATCGGTCTTTTCTTATAGAAAAGACATATTATTTGGTTAGGGAGTACTTACTTAAATGACAAAATGTAACGCAATTATTGATAGTAATATAATTAATTAAATAATAGCAATTCAAATATATAAATATTTTTTTTTGACGTAATTAATTTGACTTTTAATTTATTATAATCATGATGTACCACTTGACTTTTTGTATTCAGTATTATCAATGGATTAAGTACGATTATTTTACAAGACATAACCATAATATTATATGACATTTTATTATACATTTGCATGTGAACATAAGCTGAATATGGTGAAACTGTACCTGTGCAAACATCTTTGTAAACCCATATTATGCAAATAAAATGATTGATTGATTGAAAAAGAAAATGATTACAATAACTATTCTTGTCAATATATGAGATTCCTCTTAAAGAAACTTTTCGACATTAAATTCATTCAATAAGAAAATCTTGACATTGAATATAGGTATGATAGCAGAAGTAACGACTTATCAAAAACATCTTTGATTATCAAGTAAAGATATAATCACAGTAAACAACTGAGCAAGTGCGAGTCGGACTCGCTCGCACAAATGGTTCTGTACCATTTATAGTTAAAAACTGCAAAATAAATCATGCTTGTTGTATGGGAGCCTCAATTAAATATTTATTTTATTCTGTTTTTAACCAACTTCAAAAAGGAGGAGGTTATATGTTCGGTTGAATGTATGTTTTTAGTATAATTCTGTAGCTGTAACGGCAACAGAATTACATCGTCTGTGAAAATTTTAACTATCTATCACAGTTCTTGAGATACAGTTTGGTGACAGACAGACATACAGCAGAGTTTTAGCAATATGGTCCTGTTTATACCCTTTAGGTATGGAACCCAAAAAATGTTATTGGCAACTAATAGAATTAATTAAACATGCATGCATGCATGTATGCATCTATGCTTAAATTATATGATAATATAATTTAAGCTCTTCTCTTTTATATCCATTATTTAACATTGTCAATGAGATTATTTTAAAAAATGAGAGCTGTTTAAATAAATATAAACGCCAAAATAATGCTAATTAGAAAGTTTGAGTAGGCAATTTAGATTTCAGAATCGGTTCGGTGAAGTAGAAATCTGCACAAGACTGATTTATTATGATAACTAGATAGTTTTAGTTTTAAAATATTTTTGCTAGAAATAATTTGGCCTAATTTCGCCTTGCAAGAGGTGGAAGCTGGGGATGGAGACTTAACTAAGACTGAGTCATAATACACTAACAATGAAGGGCAGCCATGATATGATCATTTACAAAATCTTGAATTGATTAAAACCAGTCACTGTTTACCTAATCTTTTTAACCGCCGACGGAAAAGAGGGGTGTTATAAGTTTGACGTATCTGTGTGTCTATCCGTGGCATCGTAGCTCCCAAACAAACGGACCGATTTTGATGCAGTTTTTTTAGCTTATTGGGTATAGTTCTGTTTAATTTATCATCACCACTTCAACCGAAAAGATGTCTATTGTTGGACATAGGTTTCCCCCTAAATGTCGCCATTATAACTGGTCCTGTGCGTCATGCATCTATCAGATTAGATGTCTAACTAGATGCATCTAAATAAAGAATATTATAAAGTTAGATTATATTTTTTACGGTTTCTTCAATTTTTCAAGTACCTTCAGTGCTATCTGTACAATAAATATAATAGCTGCTATACTGGAGCTATTCCAAATATAACCACTTTTTTTTTAATTTGGGAAATCATCCAATGACTTCTCGCGCTCTGGGCGGATGGCGTGTCAGACTTTTACTGACTAAAACTACACCTGTGTCCTTCAATTACCCTTTGCGTTCTGTAGTCCTAGAACAGGATTCTTTTCCAGAAATTCCTCGCGGTTCTAGCTAGCGGGCTCGGTCCGATTAATTACCGAACAGCCGGACGGCGGGCGTCCCATTGCTCGACGTCCGCAAGCTCGCGTCTACCGTGGCTGGTAGTCGGGGTCGGAATTACGGCGGCTGGGGCGTGAGGACCTTCGTTTCCTCATGCGTGCAGCCTCCTCTTTCGCTAGCATTACTACTTCGCAGAAGAGGGCGACCGTCTGCCATTCCTTCTCACTCCTGACCATAGCCCGAACCAGTTCCCGACGCGAAAGGTCGCTGCCGCCCAAGTGGGGCACACCTTCACCGTATGCTTCACCGTGTCCTCCGGTGGTCCACACAATGGTGACACCTGGGCGTTTCTTCCGCCTGAATCCGATGCAGGAACCTCCCGAACTTGCCATGTCCGGTGAGGACCTGCGTCATTCGGAATGTGAGGACGCCGTGTTGCCGGAAAGAGGGGGGACTTACCGCCGTGATAAACACTTGGAGATTGATTATATTAACAAAAATACAACAGCGTGGGAAGTATTATTTCTGAATTTTGTTTATTTCAAATCTTAAAAACAGCAACATTGCCCCGAGATAAATTCGCGCCAATATTGAACAGAAACCAGATTTCCACACACCTATCAAAATTATTTTTAGGGTTCCGTATCTCAAAAAGAAAAACCGGAACGCTTATAATAAATAATAAAAAAAAAATAAAATATCTTTTATTCTCAGGCATCGAAGGCCAATAGGATAGGTATTACCAAAAACTTAAAAAACTATGTTAGTAACAACTGTAGTACAACTCTAAGCACACATAAGTACAGAAACAAAATAGTATCACTTGTCTGTCTGTCTGTCTGTCTGTCAAGGCCCTTTTATCTCGAGATTATCCACTTTATCGCGTGGAGGTATCAAGTTGAAATTAAAACCATATATTCAGGTCTGCGTCCTTTGAAACTGTAAAAATATCAAACTTCTTAACTAACGAAAAATAAGATACGGTCGATTGCGCCATAAAGCAAAAAACGAATATTCACACACTCTTTAAGGGAATCAAAATTCATGGGCTACTTCCCGTTGACCCAGAATCCTAAATTTGGTATAAAGCAAGGTCTGATAGCACAGGTATATGAATAAATCTGAAAACAGTAACTTTGTTGTTACGTCAGAAAAAAAATTTTTTTTTACGTTTTGGAAAAATCTTCGAAACTCTATTCGTGAATTGAACTATGTATTTACATAAGTAAATATATACGTAACCCTCAGTGCGCGAGTCCAACTCGCACTTGGCCGGTTTTTATTTAATTCACATCTCATCAAGGCTGCGGTATTCAGTCATACAGCCAATTATCTAACTAACCATTGTAAACTAATTAGCATTGCAGGCGTTACTGATTCATTGTTACTATGTGCGTTTATGATGTACATATATTAGTATTCTTTTTAGTAATGGGATGTCCTTTTTAATTTAGCCATGTTGTTTCCTGTTTGATTGTTTGTGTAATGAGGTTTTTCGTGTTAACGCGCCATGGACAGTGGTTCATCGACTTTTTAATAGTTTTGTTTCGTATTTTAGGCTACACAGGTGTCGGTCATTTAAGTTTGAAAATAGTCTCTTCGAAGTTTTAAATCATCAATATTTATTAAATACCCATAGCATAATAGCCCAAGGAGGGACTCGGGCCTCCTCTATTGGAGAAGGTATGGGTCGTAATCGTAATCCACCACGCGGGCTCAGTGCGGTTTGGTGGATGTCACATTGTATGTCTTCGAATTTTTGGTTCTAAGACGATGCGATACGAATGCACGATGTTTTCCATCACCGTTTTGATAGCAGTGGCGATGAAATAAATTACACTAAATAATGTGCCTGGCTGGGTTTGAACTCGCGACCTACAACTCGTAAGTCGGGACCATTACCACTGGGCCACCCACCACTTTTTATTAAATACCCACTCTTGGCATATTTTTTCAATATATGCGTTTTATTTGGCATCGCGTGCTCAAAAGCAAAGCTTTTTGGTTTGGTGGACATCCAAATTGGCGTTTTACCCTTCATGACATAAAGCCTTTGGGATTCGGCCAATTCGGTCATAATATTGGGCCCCTGGAACAGATTCAGGGAAAGCTCGTAACATTTGGTTCTCTTTATTCAGTTGGCAAACCTCGTGAAACGACTTCCAGATTTTGTTGATCTTTTGAAGTGAAACTTCTTTACGCACGCTTGACTTGGGGAGTAATCTGGCGAACGCGTGACGTAAGCGTTACGAAAAGTGTGATCGGGCAAGGCGAACGGAAGTGAAGTTTCACTTCAGTCGTGTGGTCATAAGCACACTCGTTTTTTTTTAGGAGTTTTTGTTTTTTGACAAAATCAAGAAGAAGAGCCTTTAATAAGCGTTTTCTTCATTGTCATCATCATCGATAATGATTCCATATTCAATCTGTTTTGACTAAAATTCAGCCACGTCGGCAGAGAATTTGCCTCATATTTATTTATTTAGGATCTCCAACAAAGGATGTACACAAAAGCTGTATCTTATAATTAGTGGTTCCGGTATCTTGTTGATGTACTCCTTCACTTATAGGAGACCACACCACCATATTCATATACTACCGTCCAAAACTTTGGAGCACATCGGTTTTTAAACAAAATATTGCCGTAAAAATAAAATGTAATTTATATGTTATGAAAATGAATAAATTAAATAATATTCCACAACTATCACACAACGTCGTCTTGTCCCAAGCTAAGCAGAGCTTGTGAGTGACAACTGATAAACATACTTATATATATTTTTAAATACATATAATATATTATAGATAAATTACACGCAGACACAGAACAAATGAGTCCTGGGTGGGAATCGAAACCACGACCTCCGGCAACACACATTAAATTTAATTAATTCTAAAAACTACTAAAATTTAATTATTTTAAGTGGTCGGTTTGCTGCTAATAACCAAACCAATCAAATTCGACATAACAGTCAGCCACCTTCGTGTTCGGCCTAACTGCGTGTTTACTCGAATTGGAATTTGCTGTTAAAACTTCTGTAGTCGTCTTTTTGATAGTATTCGTATTTTGTGTGCCTCTGTCTAATAAGAATCCATTTAATAATCTAAAATATACCTTTCGAATACCGTAATTAGAGAAAGACAATGAGTGAGCGAACGCGTTCGCTTGGGGTTTAATGAACAAAGTAAATTGACAAAAATATAAGTGAAAGCAGAAAGAATGAAGATATCTGCAGGAGAACCAAGGTCGTCGACATAGCCCGAAGAATCGCCAAACTGAAGTTACATTGCTCGTAGAACACATGGTCTATGGGGCCGAAAGGTTCTGGAGTGGCGACTGCACATCGGAAGATGCAGCATTCGACTCCCACAAAGTGGACCGATGACCTGGTGAGAGTCGCAGAAATGCGATGGATGCGAGACGCACAGTCTGTTCAATGTAGCGACACTCGATGATGAAGATAAATGATGATGAAGATGATAAGTTATAGCTAGCCCTGTATTGAATAAATAGATTACGGGCAAGAGCGTGAAACTAGACAATAGATCGATGGGAAAATATACTTTCGAGTGACGAACTGAAGTTTCAGATCTTCGGATCCAATACAATTGAGTTTGTAAGATCGGTCAAAAGAAAAGAGGATTTCAGAAACTTGTATAGCACCTTCTATCAAAAACCGCGGTTATGGTTTGGGGCTGTTTTGGCAACTGTAAACCCGGAAATCTTGTAAGGGTAATCGGAAAACGAAACAAAAAAGGCTGTAAGTTTTCAACGATTCTGCCATTTCCAGAGGACTGAAGATGAGGCTGAGGCTAGAGATGCCAAGCCATTCCACCAATTTCTATGACGAGTCGTTAACAGTTCAAGCAAGGCTGTGGAATGCTTTGCCCGTGTCGGTAAGGCAAGCTCAAACACTCACGATTTTTAAAGATATGGTTATAGGTCACTACCTTTCCTCTTGAATGTCGTCATTACGTACATCACTTCTTTGCTTTTATAATTATATATATATGTATATTATATATTGTTTGTATTATATGAAATTTATTAGTTTATGTATTGTATGTATGTAAGTAGTAGACCATGAACTACTTTCGTATCTTTTTTCTCTTTCTCTGTCAAATCCATCCAAAGGTTGTTTTTAAAAAATCGCTTTTAGCGATAAGACCGCCCGTTATAACACCCTATTAATATTAAGTTCCTAATGTAATTTGTATTTTTGGTGTACAATAAAGAATATATCTATATATCTATCTATCTGAATATCATTGGTCCTGGATTCACTTTTCAACCGGATAATGATACTGTTGGACTTACCACACGTTTTGCTTGTGCATGTCGGTTTGTACACGGAACACCGTGCGTGTGCTTGATAAAATTCACACAGTTTTACACGGCTTAGTTTTGTCTACAAACTAAACCAAAACTTTTAGAAAAAGCAAAAATTTTTTTTTTATTATGCAATGGGCATCTCAATCACCTGGCTTTTCTCCCATTGAACTTATTTGGGACGAATTCGATAGAAGGGTGACAAATCGTTCTCCAATAAGCTCGGAACATTTGTGGTGACTATTGGAGAGAGCGAATTGAACTAGTTACTCACATGAAGATTTTAAGAAATTTAATAGGAGGCCACACACACACACACACACACACACACACACACACATATTGTAGGCCTTCTATAAATAAGTGGATACATCGATGAACCTTTCTTTGTTTAAGATCAGTACAAAAAGAAAATTACTGATAAGATTTTATCTGGCCGTGACAAGAGGTGAGGCTACTTACGACCCTGGCTAATAGGACACGAAAACACTCGTCGGAACTACCCGACGCAAGCGGTTAAATAAATAATAATAAATAATAATAATTTATTTCGCTCCAAAAGTACAATCTTAATCAGTATACAACATATAAACATACAATTCGCTGGTTGGTTGTACAGTAACACACAGTAAATGATCTACTAACTCCCAAACTAAGTCAAGCTTGTATTTTGGGAGTTAGTGATTATTCGGAAGGAGGTCTTACATTTACACAACCTTGTAGGTAAAGCGATGGACTTCAAATTACAGAAAAACTATAATAATATAAATATAAAATAAAACTTAATTTAGAGCATCGAACCTAGTAAATAATTAATTTTTTTTTTAGTAATAATTAAAAGAAAAAGAAAAGCTAGCAACAGAAAAAAAAATACAAAAGACTAGATAAATGTCCTCCATATTTTATAACAAAAATAATACTAATAAAATCCTTCGAAATCAAAATATTTACCGTTTTGAGTCATCGTTTTTGACTCATTCTGAGACACTTCGCAAATATTAAGTAGCTACAAGTCCAATTAGGTATAAGTATTCCTCTTATTCTTAAGTATTTTCAGCAAGTGCCGAGAACCAGTCACTCCTTGGTATGTGTGACGTGCAAATTAGTTTACTTATGTTAAAATGCGCTTTGTTTTCGATCGCAAAACATGACATTCTTGTATGTGATGCTATAGATCTCTTGTTATGTGCTAGAACGTATTTACTTTGCCGTGGCGGTCAGTCTGTCAATTGTTATTGTTTATCGGAGAATGTAGTATTCGCAACACTGAATGAGATGTTACAGTAAGAGGGTAGCGCTTTGGAAATGCTTTTGATAGTTAAAAGGTCTGGTAGCCTAAGTGCTACAATCGACTCAGTCTTTTGTAGTCCACTGCTGGACATAGGCCTCATTGTCTTACTCTAGTTGCTGCTATACCCACCAGCACTGCGTTCAAAAATAACCAGAGTAGAGTAGAGTTGCTACTCCAACCGTTCAAAAATGCTTCGAGTTGCAACTCAGGGTAGTTCTTTTATAACTCGAGTAGCTAAGAGTTAACCCAAATAACTCGTAACTCCGAGCAGGGTAGGTTGGTGTAAGCGGCTATAAATGACACTTGCTTGACATTGACAGTTGAACTCTACGTTCAAAAATGCGAGCGTATTATCTACCCTGATGACGTCATTAGAGTTAATTCTAACCTCATTTTTGAACGCAGGGCTGGGACTTACTATGACGTGTTAAAATGTCAGTCGTGCGAGATGCAAAGAGGGAGTTATACACCCTATATAGCTACGCCGTGTCCTCGTGGGGGCGATCGGCGGCGGCGATCTCTCGCGTCGGGCCTTGGTACAGGCCATGGTCTGGAGCGAGGAGGAATGGCAAGCGGTCGCTTCCTTCTGCGAAGCAGTAATGCTAACAAAGGAGGCGGCCGATCGCGTGAGGCAACGGTCCTCACGCCCCAACCGCCGCTGGGATTCCGATCCCGATTTCCGGCCACCGTAGGCGCGGGCTTGCGGATGGTGAGCAATGGGTAGCCCGCCGTCCGACTGCCCGGTAACCGTCCGGACCGAGCCCAAGTCGTCGACGGCGCGTATTGTTTCCACGCGCGCCTCAGTGAGATGTCAGCAAATCGTAGGGGCCCAGGAGGGTCGAAACCTACTGGGGCCCTGGGACGAAGGCAACGAAGGAACAGGAGTGGGTTTTTAGTCAGTAAAAGTCTGACACTATCTCCCGCCTCACCCAAGGGCGGGGGATGTCATAAGATGATTTTCCCACCGAAAAAAAAACCCTATATAGCTCCATCCCTTTAACAGTTCAGTTTAGGTCGTAAAATGGATCAGGTTAAAAGCTCGTGGGTAGCACTGCTGGTTCTCCGCCTTTCGCATCCAGCGTCTGTTAGTCGTCTTTTAAGATCGTCATCAAGCTGGAAAGTAACCCACGCTACACTGGCCCACTCACGGTCTTCAAAAAAGATCTTTGAACATTTGCGAAAGATAGTATAGATATCGTGTAGGCATTCACTTTAGTAGTTGCACCAAGCTTTTTGATGGCATCTCGTAGTTTCTTTTTCACAACTATATTTGTAGATATTGCAAGTCTAGCATGTCTATCTAATGAGTCAACCTAAACAATCACTACATAACAAGCGTAGTCATACACAATCTTGACCTATTGTAATCGGTCGTGTGCTTGTAGTCCTCAAGTGCTTGATACGGCTACTGGTCACAGAAAACAAAGGTGTCAACATGTTTTCTTATCAGTCAATAGTTTGATCGCTAAATATATTTTAATCGTATGAATAGAACAGCTAATAAAGCTATATGCTAGATTGAAGAAATGGTATAAGGTATCATCATCATCATTTCAGCCGATGGGCGTCCGCTGTTGGACATATGCCTCCCCTCCTCTCATGCAGCTTAAGGTTTGCTTTACCGCTCGTGTGTATGAGCTCTTAGGGCCTCTCTCGAAAAATTTATTTTTTATTTTATAGTAAAAGATCTGTCGTGAGATTTGTTCTGCATATATATTACGAAGAATTGTTACTGAAAATAGAAAAAATATATAGCATAGACCTGACCTCGATATCCCAAAAAATTCTAGTCGCAAGTGTCCTTTATTGGGTTACCAGTCTGTGTTATTGAACGACTCGAGCAAAATATGTTACGGTCATAAAGAGAGGTCGGCGTACCTTTCTTTTCTTGATTTATTTTCTCACGGATTTGCCAAAACCAGATTAGCTTTTGAATAAAATGCACAATAACAGAATGCGTATTTTGAGTTATTAGTAACCAGTAAACAAAAAAAAACTTTTGTTAAAAGCTTAAGAGTTGTTGTATTTTAAAAGCTTTGTATTAATGGATTTATAAACAGGAGCGTTAATTTGCGGTTAAAATTAAAAGCGCATCTAACATCCGCTACAGCTGTCAATCAAATGCATTTATATTAGAGTTGCGCCGAATATTCGTTTTATATTTGGTATTCGGCGTATTCGGCAGAATAGTCGGTTGAAATGCCGAATATGTTTGGTTTAATGGACAAAATAAATTAAAAGAAGCCCAAATTCTAACAATCATATTTATTAGAGAATCATATTTATACTTTGCTTCTGGGTCTTTAAGAAATGATTCCTGTAATGTTTGTTGCACAGTCAAAACCGATGATGACCCGGCAATCGATGATGGCCTAACCTCTGATGCTGGAACAATATCCGCTGCACTGTTGCTACAAGACGATCTCGAAACAACTTGTTGAAAATGACTTTTATGCTTTAGCATTATATGATTATTAATAGCACTTGTATAAACTTTCCGCCCAGTGTCCCCGCGAGAAAGCACTGCGTTGCTGCGTTTTACTATCATCTTCAATTTCTTTGAAAATCTCCCTCGCACGCGACTTTTTTCGTCGACTCATCACCGTTGAAAACACCAAAATTTTAATCAAATATTCAAGGACTGCACTAAATTCTGGCACCCGTGTTGTGTTTTCGTATGCAACGACAGTAGCGGGGTGCAGCGGGTAGCGGGAGTGGAGGTAGGCAAACAGTGTGAGTGACATCGTTTGCGCGCAGCAAAACCATGGAACGGGAAACCGAATTATCTGGCAGTATATTCGGTTCAGTAAGAAATTAACCGAATATTAACCGATATTCGGTTATTCGGTGAAACCACTATTCGGTGCATAATTTATATGTATCATAAATTGACGGGGCATATGTCTCGAAACGTCCCGAGTGACGAACGACATAGCCTGAAGAATCGGTAAACTTATTGGCAGTGGGCACAATGCTTACAGAATAGATGGTTGATGAGGCCGAAAGATTTTAGAGTGGCGACCGCGTACCGGAAGACGCAGCGTTGGAAGGCGATTGAGGTTGAGGGTCTCGTCTGCGAGACACGCTGGACCCTTCGTTAGGGCAAGACTTTGGGGAGGACCAGAGTGGACGTCTTTCGTTTAAATATAATATGATGATGATAAGAGCTTCATCAACGATTCGGATAGACGTATATTGGGTCCGCGTGAGTTCTGGCTGATGCCAGGGTTGCAGGCTTGTTTGAAAGAGTTACCGTGGCCCTCGCGAAAGACCAAAGAAAAAAACACGTGTTTTCTAGTCAGTAAAAATCTAACACTCCCTCTCGCTCTACCCAGCGCAGGAGGTGGAGTACTTTGATGGAATCCCACATAGAAAAAAATGTTATATTTATTTATTAAACACTATGCACATAAAGGTACAGAAGTGGACTTAATGCCTTAGGCATTTTCTACCAGTCAACCTTTGGGTGATGTTAAGAAATAGAGAGAAAGAAAAAATAAAATAAAAAAAACTGGGCAAGTGCGAGTCGGACTCGCGCACTGAGTGTTCCGTACAAACTTAAATAGTAAATTACGGTTTACGATTTATGACGTATTAAAAAAAACTACTTACTAGATCTCGTTCAAACCAATTTTCGGTGGAAGTTTAAAAGGTAATGTACATCATATATTTTTTTTAGTTTTATCATTCTCTTATTTTAGAAGTTACGGGGGGGGGGGGGGGGATACAATTTACCACTTTGGAAGTGTCTCTCTCGCAAACTATTCAGTATATAAAAAATATATATTAGAAACCTCAATATCATTTTTGAAGACCTATCCATAGATACCACACACGTATGGGTTTGATGAAAAAAAAAATTTCGAGTTTCAGTTCTAAGTATGGGGAACCTTCAAAATTTGTTGATATTTTGTGAAAATCTTAATGCGGTTCACAGAATACATCTACTTACCAAGTTTCAACAGTATAGCACTTATAGTTTCGGAAAAAAGTGGCTGAGACATACGGACGGACAGACAGACACATGACGAATCTATAAGGGTTCCGTTTTTTGCCATTTGGCTACGGAACCCTAAAAAGGCGAATACTTATAAAAAAGATCTACAAATGAACCGTAGACACAATACAATTATACAATATATGACATAAATGAATATACTAAATACATAAATATAGGTTACTGTTACCAGGATAATTAAAGATGGTAACCTATTTCACCATCCGTCGTACTGCCTTTCTTCTCATTGCCGATAACTGCATGACAGCTAAAAATTAGGTCAAGTTTGAGATACATTTGGTCTGCGACGATTACGAATCGATTCTTGTTATGGGTAACATGCTTACCGTGTTTTTTTATGAGAGGATGGATCCCTCCTTGTGTCATCCGCTTAAACTTTTTGGGGTGGACTTCAAGTTATTTTTTTCAATTTTTAGGAAAAAAAAAGTTTGTTCACAAATTTGAAAGTAAAATCTCAGGCGCCCAGACCGGCAAAACGTAGCAATAGGCCATACGCATATTTGTACCGTGCGGGAATCGAACCCGCAACACAGTGCAGCAGCCAATCGCTCAACTTAGTCTTGGCTAGTCTTTAAGTCAAGAAATGAATAGTTTTCTTCTTCTAGGCTAGCGTGTTCCACTCCATCGTCGTGCACATCATCGCTTACCATCGGGTGGTATAACTTTAATTTCGGAAGCTGGCGTTTTTACGATTTTAGTTATTCCTTATTTAACACCGACTCCCGAAATAGAAAGTTATTTTTTGATAAGGTTTTTATATTTTTGTTTTGGCTGTGGTACTTACCCTACAGATAAATCTTAATCGAGTCATGCTTCTCTGGAATTTTCCTTCTGCTTATTACCATTTATAAACAGAGAGTATCTCATGACAAACAACACAATGACAACAACAACACAACAAATCCAATAAGCCGATAAACGGCTAGGATACATTATATTATTACGGAGTTAAATATACATGGGACACTTATAAAACATGGGCCTTGTTAAAGCGGCAATAGAAATACATCATCTGTGAAAATTTCAACTGTCTAGCTAACACGGTTCATGAGATACAGCCTGGTGACAGACGGACGGACAGCGGAGTCTTAGTAATAGGGTCTCGTTTTATCCTTTGGGTACGGAATCATTAAAACGAATGATTAACAAATTATTATTCTAATAAGCAAAAACGGCTTGGCACGACATGTTCGTGGCCAAGAAATTGATCACTTCATGAAATCTCCAATTAAAACTAACCAGATCGTTAAAACGTTAACATTTGATGATATGTCAATCCTCGTTTGGCCATATCTATCTATATATATAAAAGGAGAAACTGACTGACTGACATATCAACGCACAGCCAAAACTACTAGTCTTAGGAGTGTGATATTTTGCACAAGGCTTCCTTTTATGACGTAGGCGAGCACTAAGACAGGATTTTCGAAAATTCCCACCCTAAGGGGATGAAATGGGGGTCCACAGTTCTTATAGAGAAACCTTCATAACCGCGGGCAAAGTCGCTGGCAGAAGCTAGTCATTAATAAAAGATTTCTATGATAATAAAAGTTTAAAGAAAGTAAACTAAACGAGGATTGATATATCATCAAACTTTAACGTTTAAAACGATCTGGCCACGACATATACATTGTTTTATTACGGAGTTACCGTGTCTACTTTTGTTCCGGCTTCATCATCTGATCTGTTCGATGGTACCATTTTCACCAGAGCCATTTATTTCAATAGCTTTCATCACAGTTGTTTTACTATTTTAATCGAGATATAGGTATCTGTGTGTTTGTAAAGATCCATTGGCCATCTATGGTCTTTTTCATCAGTTCCATTTCAAAAGGTATTCCCAAAAAAATACCAAAATCGCTATACGTATGTCATTGCTCATGGATTCCACTATTAAAACTGGGTATTGATAAAAAATAGGACCCGTTTGGAAGTATAATCCTATGAAACAAAAAATATCCAATTTGGACCTGAAATGGCGGAGTTCTGAGGTAAAAAACATGAAATGGGTAACTATAATAAATAATTCCACTGAAATGGGAAATCTCCTTTTGAATGCTTTGACGACTGAACAATTTCAATGAAATTCGGCATACAGTTTGACTGTTCAACTGGATATGATATACCTTTTGTATGGTTTTTAAAGTGTTATATTATTATATATCCCGCTATAGGGTGGAGCTAGGCGTGGGCGAAGCAGCACCTCGCCCACGGCCGCGCACGAGGGATCTCTAAGAGCGAGGGTTAAATTTTGGTGTACCCCAAATATTACTAAAAATCGCGAATTTTTGTAATCAGTGTATATTTATAAATAAAAATACTATTAAACTGACAAAAATGGAAAAATCCTGTCATTTCGTTCCCATCCCTTTTTGCCGTTGTTTCGGGCTTGGTCCTTACCGGACGGTCGGACGGCGAGCTACTCTTTGCTCGTTGTCCGCTTTGTACGGTATAAATATGTTGGAACTACATCTCTTTGATAATCGCGTGGAACACAACGTGCCGTTTTTTCAGGCTTGGTCCTCACCGGACGGTCGGACGGCGAGCTACCCGTTGCTCGTTGTCCTCTTTGTACGGTATAAATATGTTAGATTTACATCTCTTTGAGGATAGCGCCAACCAAGCCCGAAACAACGGCGCGTTGTGTGGCCAATTACGCGCTGTTGTTTCGGGCTTGGTCCTCACCGGACTGTCGAACGGCGAGTTACCCGTTGCTCGTTGTCCGCTTTGTACGGTACATGTTGGATTTTCTCGATGTTGTGAATGAAAATGCACTGGGAACAGCAGCTAGTTATTTAAAAAATATTTTGTGATAAAAGTTCGTTTCCGTTTATAAAAATATAAATTGGTATTGTTTTATTGCACAACACATACTTTGTGTATTTATTTATTTGTTGAAGGTATTTGATATATTTTCCTTCCTTGCGTTTTCCTAGGTACATATACATTGATTGGTTAATTAAAATAATACTCTTTATTATGTAAATGTATTAAAATTATAAAATAAAAGATAAAGGATAAAGATTGCGGGAAACGGATGGATGCGAGACGCACAGGACCGTTATTTGTGGCGACGCTTGGGGGAGGCCTATGTGAATGAACAGTGGACGTCTATCGGCTGAAATGATGATGATGATGATGATTAAAATGATAAATTCTATATGATTTTGATCTGATCGCTCGTTTTTTTTTGGATTTCCTTTTATCAATAGCAATAATTTATATTAGTAAACATCTACTTACGTCTGTAACTACATCTTTATAAAACTGTTGGCCCTTTAGTGCTACGGGACGACTTAGATGTCTTCCTTAGGAATTGGCCCAGACAGGGGCGGCGCCGACTCCGTGGGTGCTCGGGGGCTCGAGCACCTATGAGAAATAAAAACTAGTTTCATTTTTATATAATATTTTCATTTTATATTATTATTAAATTAATTAGTAATTAAGTACGTAGTATGTAAGTAGGGCAATTATTTATTTGTCGGTCGATCAGTGTGCATTTCTCTTCTCACACTTCGCCACTTTTTCGAGTCATCAAATGACCATGAGCACCTATCAGGTTTTCTAAAAGCCGGCGCTGCTGGGCCCAGAGCCGGAAACAATGGTAGGAATGGAGGGAGGTATTTGCCCAGCTGTGGTGCAGTATAGGCTCGATATATATGTAATAATCATATAATTATTAATGCTGACAGGCTATACACGAGACTTTTACCATAAATCTCATGACAATGTAGAAAACGTTTAAGTAATTTTCAACTTCGCAACAACCGCGAGCTTAAAGGGTTGACCAAACGGTTGCAAACTAGCGTTCCAACCAAGGTGACGTTGGTTTATGTGTTTGGTCTGTGTTGTGGCTACATGGATGTAAACCACGCGCCAGCACGTTTGTTAGTTGGGAAAACGCGGCTCCCAAGCAAGGGCGTTGTAAAACGTGGATTACACCTGCTGTCTACACAGATTGAAACTAGCAAAGTCACCTTGGTTGGAATGTTGATTTGCAACCGTTTAGTCACCCCTTTAGACGGCCATTCCCGGATGTGTTTCGATCCAGCGGGGTCACCCGAGCTAGACTGAAAAAACTAGTGGCATTGCTTTATTTGTTCAATATACCTTACAAACTTACTGACAGGATTCACTGTACCTCAACTAGTTTGATAGAAATTACAATTAATCGCCACATCCATCCAGCGGGACCCTCCGTTCTGTTACTCTCGGAATACATAAAAATAATATTGATCGTAACTTGTACCAATGTACCTTTTGAATCATGTATTAACTCCAAAGGATCTTTATAATAATATATACCTAATATAATAATAATTTATTTGTCTCAGATACATCAGATCCATATTTTTGTTAGTAGATACTTAAAAAATTATGTTAGTAAGCTAAAATGAACTACGTACATTACTTTTCCACATGCATCTGCCATATATACGATGCCACAATATTGGGCAGTCTAATCGACCAGCCACAACTCTAAGAATGCTGTTGCTACTGCCGCGGACACGACTTAGCAGCGATGCGGTCCTTTTACGTAGGATGTCATGAAAGCCATCAATACACGCATCGGCAAACATGCCAGATGCACTACAGTGCCACGGCAACCGCATCAGCATCCTAAACGCGTTATTATATTGAACGCGCAGGGCGTTGATTGTCTTCTGCGTTTAATTGACCCATAGACTGCACGTATAAAAGGATTGGCAAAACGACCAGAACAAAGTTACTTTTACTGCCTTGGTGCAGCGTGCAAATCTACGAGCCAACATAATTTGCATCGGAATAATCTTTAACATGAGAAATTCAACAAAAAAATAATTTACTGCCCAGCAGGGCCTTTTGTAATTTGAATTCATACGTGCAAAAAAACACCATTATTATGTATTACCTATGTACTTTCTTGACCTAATCTTTCCCTCATATAAAACCGTTTCTTTTCCTCCCCAGTCCTGGGCATCAAACGTCTCAAGCAGATCGAGACGATGTTCATCTCACGGCGGCTGCAAGCTCCACGCACACACGGCCTTAGTGTGGAGACCCTGGTGGATATGCTACTGGTCCTGTACGACGAGTGCTGTAACAGCAGTCTTCGAAGAGAGAAGGCGGTGGCGGATTTCATATCTTATGGTGAGTTAAATTGCATACACATTTACTGTACATACAGCTAAGGAGTGGAATTCACTACCGGGGTTTGTGTTTCCTGATAGCTACAACCCCCTATACTCCATTTGTTTAGGTACTTAACTAAACGTAAATAATCTTGATATGCCTTTTTATAAAAAAAAAATAAAAAAATTGTACTAAAGATATCATCATCATCTTCCTGCCCTTGCCCCATCTCATTTGGGGTCGGCGCAACACGTTTTTTTTCTTCCATTCTATCCTGTCAACCGTCATGCTATCACTAACTTCCTTTTCTTTCATATCACTGTTCACACAATCCATCCATCTTCTCTTTGGCCTACCTCTCCCTCTCCACCCATCCACATGTATACTCATAACTCTTTTAGTAACATGCGTTTCATCCCTCCTCTTTACATGAACATACCAAGACAAACGATTCTCCTTCAACTTTACAGTCACTGGCGTGGCGCCACTTTCAAACTTCCTCTATTACATATACTCATTTCTCACTTTATCCACTCTCGTCACACCACACATCCATCTCAACATTCTCATCTCCGTACTAACGGTTGGCTCCGTGGTAACGGCTAGGTCGATAATAGGTTTGAAAAATATATATATTATGTTTAATATAGACTCATGTACAACATTATCAACATAGGATATTTTCGTATGACTAAAACTTGACAAAAAAATAAAATAACGACATGATATTTTTTCACTTGTTTTCCCTAATACGGCTTTGATCTTTAGAAATATGTTTACACAAAGACATTACTGGTTAAGGGTTCTTCAGAATGTATATAGCACTAGTTGCTGCCAGCGTCTTCGCCCACGTAAAAGTAGCTTTCTCCATACAAACTTCAACCCCCCATTTTAGGGGAGTGGGGGGGTTAGAAGAGACAAAAAGTAGCCTATGTCACTCTCCATCCCTTCAACTACCTCCACTTAAAAAATCACGTCAATTCGTCGCTCCGTTTTGCCGTGAAAGACGGACAAACAAACAGACACACACACTTTCACATTTATAATATTAGTATGGATATTGAAATCAATCAATATTTTGCAAAGAAAATTAAAGGTCAGCGGGGCTTTATCCGGGCGTAGCTGGCCGGAATTAAATGCACACATACTCGTAAGTGTCCATTTAACACCAGCCAGATGTTTAAGGGAATATACGCCTTAAGGATGATACACGCAAGAAATGGTATCATCTAAACCAGGGAGTCGATAGATAGGTCTAAATGAAAGATGCTTAATCCAGTGGGTATATAAAAGGTGGCATTGATGATGATCTTGAATTGCGTAGAGTCCTAGCACGCAAAAGGCAACTGACGGAACATAGGTGTGGTTTTAGTCAGTAAAGTCTGATACGCCGTCCCTCTTCGCCCTTGAGCGCGAGAAGTCATTGGATGATTTCCCACCTCAAAAAAAAAGTTTTATAATAAAATTTACTGCTTTTTCTTTCAATGCTATAGACGATGACTTACAGATAATTGAAGATTCTTAAGTTACACTTTGGTGTCAAATAACGTAAATCCGTAGAACTTTGCTTGAATATTTAATTACCAATTTTTTAGTCGCCATAGTGATCGAGTCATTGGAAATTTTAAATCTGTGTTTGACCTAATTTTACTCTCACTACGCTAGGCGATCAATTGAGCTGTCAATTGAAAAATGTGCTGCGTCAATAGGGAATATGTGACTACTACTGACTATCATTTTAAATTATTCATGACTCGGGTCAATAGGTCTTTTGCATACTTCTAGGCAAGCGTGCAACAACGTCGTTCGCATTACGTTATCATCAGGTGAGATGACATAAATAATAAAAAAAAACTGACTGACTGACTGACATATCAACGCACAGCCGAAACTACAGGGACTAGGAGCGTGAAGTTTCTTTTTTTGACGTAGGTGACCACTAATAGAGGATTTTCTAAAAATCACCCATAAAAAAAATAAATGGGGTTTCAAAGTTTGTATGGAGGAACCTACTAGTACGCGAGCGAAGCCGCTGGCAGAAGGTAGTTAATATTATAAATCTGAAAGTAATTGTCTGTCTGTGGTTACGCTTTCACGGTTTAACTACTGAACCGATTTTGATGAAATTTGGTACGGAGCTAGCTTGAATTCTAAGGATGGACATAGGCTACTTTTTATCCGTCTCCGACTTCGACTTTGCGTTTTCAATAACCAACATTCACGCGGACGAAGCCGCTGGCAGAAGCTAGCAATAAATAAATAAAAATCTTTTATTACCGGGCAGAGTTCATAGCAGGTACATTTCATTATCATTGTCAGAATACAAATATATTAAAACTAAAACTAAATAAGCATTAAAATTACAATCACACATCAGTAAAAAAATAAATTTAAACCAAAATCATAATAAATTCTTAATTCTTATATATTCTTATTGTACACAAAAACATAACATAGTACACGGTGAAACAGACAGTTCAAACAAAGGCGATAAATCACTAAAAATTAAAGTTAGTCCGTTTAGTACAGGGGTGGCCAATTACAAAATCCTATCAGTTACAAAATCAATTTAACAGTAAGATAAAAGAGTGAGCGAGCTCACCAATTTTAGCACAACGATTGAAAGAGAAGAGGTATGTTAAACGAAGCTCAAGTGCCCAAGATCGACTGGATTAACGGCCAAGATCGACCAGTCGATCGCGATCGACCGGTTGGCAACCCCTAGCTTAGTACTTTAAAATCTCTTATATAATTTACGTGATTATTGTTACTATTATATTATATAACGACAGAGTTTTTTGCTGATCTCTAGAACTACATAACAGTAGGGTTGAAAAAATCTTTGTGTATGGGATAGACAGATTCATGGCGAATAGTATAGGCTATATAACATCACGCTACGACCCACAGTTAGTAAGCGGAGCAGTAACCAGAGACGCAAGCGAAACCGCGGGGTACAACTATTTCTTAAATAAGAGCTCTCTAGCAACACTCTCTGAACACAAAGGTCACCGTGGGGGTATCTAAAATTTATACGTAAAGATTTTGACACAATAAGTTAAGTCAAGCGAAAACATCCCCAGACGGTTACTAAGGCTACATCCGCCCATCGATGTAATCCCAAAATCGATGTACAGAGAAGAAAATATCTATTATTAACTCGGCTCCACAGCGCATCCTCAGTTGATATCGATCAAAATATTTTTAGACGAGGTATTGTGGAGCCTAGAGACGTAACTAGGGGCGGTATCAGAGGTTTCACGGCAGTCGCTCCACAGTAGTTAGCCAAGTTTGACATGTCCTCCCACTTGGTAACATTGAGTTACTTTCAAAAGAGCTATTTAATTTTTTTAAATAATAACTCAGTGTGGTCACAACGATCTGCAATAGAATTGGGTCACGGGAAAATCTGTAGCTTCTAGCTTGAAATGGGTCACCGCTCTGACGTAATGCGATGCAAGGCGCAATATAAGGTGTGGCCATTTACTTGGCCTAAATATTGTGACGATTAAGCACGGATAACGAAAGAATAATGAAGTTATATCACAAATGGTTGCATTTTGCGTTGGCCATTGCGTTTTGGTACAAGTCCAGTCTTCCAAAATTTTGTGCGCTGTATCGGAGATGACGTCATAATCAATGAGCTAAACCGTAAGTACTATGTTATATGTCTGAGTTTGCGTCATTATAGTCAATGGATCGTCTATCTGTTGTGCATCAAGTTAGGAAATATTAACGCCTCGCGAGATTTTTAAAGAAATGCGTAAAGACACAATACTGCAATTATGAAGCGTTTAAGCGATTTTTTTTTTAATGTTATAAACTAGTGCTTGACTGCGATCCCACCTGATGGTAAGTAGAGATGCAATCGTTGATGGTGAGGCGCACTAGTTTATTATGACCCTATTCACTCTAGCCTTGAAGACACCTAAATTATAATCGGACGGGAAGATCTACTAAAAATCTACAGATTAGATTATAATTTAAAACACTATGGTGAAACGTTTTTTTGTAGAATAATCTAACAAACAATCAGAATGATGGCATGTATGTTATTTCGGTTTTTTATCAATAAAATTAATTTTTAGAGGTATCTTCGTGATATTTTTCTAACGTACTAAATGAACTACGTATTTTTTTGAACTGTTTTTTTTTTTTTAAATTCGGAAATCATCCAATGGTTTCTCTCGCTCTAGGGCGTAGTGGGAGAGCGTGTTTTATTGACTCCACACCTATGTTCCTTCTTTGCCTTGCGTTCCAGCACCCCGGATTTCTCTTTCGGAAGTCAACCCCAGATCTGATTCGGCTTACTGCAGTGGATCATATACTTTTGCGCATAATTAAACTCGCGATTAGCTCCTGTAACCCTCGGAACACAGAAATATTAAATGTGCTCCTTCTTGTAGAGTTGTCGGATTGAAATTAGAATTTAAAAAATGTTTTTTTTTTTTCAACAGTAAAACCAGTGGCGACGGCGTTGAAGAGGCTACGGCTTTCTCGAGATGATTTTGAGCTGGTGAAGGTGATTGGGCGAGGGGCTTTCGGAGAGGTCTGCGTTGTGAGAGCGTCTTTTATGCAGGTACTGTGTGATTTTATTTATTTACTAGCGGGTCACACTCGCCGAACGTTATTCTGCCATATAAATTGTCAAAGAAAAAGATGGGGGGGTTTTAAGAAATAGCCTACGACCTATTTTTAGAACTTCTATCTAGCCGGGTCTACCGAAAGTCGGAATCGATTACTATGGACTTTCCAACCAGAGCTAAGGGCACAGGTCTGGAGACACCGCCGAAATCGCAATTTATGATAAGAATATAACATTCTAAAAAAATATACTTAACATTTTTATTCATGTAACTATCTGATCTAAAAGAATAGTTGCTATCAACATATTTTCATAAATACGTTTTAATTATTAAAAAAAAAACTTTCTACAAAAAACGCAAATTTTCGTTTATGACGTTCTTCCTAAAAAGAGTCGATATTGTTGTAGCTGTGTATTTTTCGGTAGATTTGTGGTTACCCTAAAATGAACTATTCTTGAAATTTTTTAGAAAACAGACAATGCCTTAAAATAGCTCAGACGCGTTACGATAAAGATACTTTACGCAAAAAAAATTATTTGTGGGCTTTTTAATAATAGTAAATGTATTCGTTTAGACAAAAAAAAATCGTTCGGACAGTAAAAGCGACTTTAGTAGCTTTTATGACTGGTTCTTATCGGATTAGTTCCAGGTTTATAAATAAAAATAAACACTTTATACACAAAAAAAAAGATTTAGTAGGTACTGTACGTTATGTCTTGGCGAGGCCGAACATTGCGCAGTAGGCTGCGCACGAACGTTTTTTTGGAACAAAATGGTGGCATCAGGCGACGTGCGCGGGGCGGAGGTCTAGGCTAGAGATTGACTCTATGCAAACACAATCGACCCTTCATTCAGTCACTATCGATTTTTATAGATTTGGTATTTATTAATTTTGGTTTCTATGAGGTATTGAACGAAATAGATTTACAAACATAGTGAATGTTGTCGTTAGTAAATGAGATTTCGACTTAAATGAAAAAAAAAGAAAAACTAATAAAATTTTATTTTCTTGGTTGAAAGACATAATTTAGTTAAATATCAGTTATTTATAAACAACTACTAGAATAACCATTGTTTGAGAATATTTTAAACCTCCATAGAAAAATGAATATTTCTATATATAGATTTGAAAAAAACGATTAAACAACACCCTCAGACATGCGTATTGGACATCTCTCTTCGGTAACTTCGTAAAGCTTCGTACTTATTCGGCAATGTTCGGTACGCAGTAATATGTCTCACTCACACGTTAGCATTGGTGTTATTTTCGTGTCTCTGTCTTGAGCACAGGCGGTGACAAATGTTTTTGTTGGTTGTTATTATTATATTGTTAAGTTTTTTGTGTAGTGTTAAGTTTGTTTGTTTAATTCATAAGTTATTTTTGTAGCTTTCTGTCCCAAAGTGTTTTAATATTTATTTTATTTGTATTTGGTCCCTGTATTAGTTGATTTTATTTATTAACTAGCGGGTCACTCGCCGAACGTTATTCTGCCATATAAATTATCAAAGAAAAAGATTGGGGGGGGGGGGGAGGGTAAGAAATAGCCTACGACCTATTTTTAGACCTACTATCTAGCCGGGTCTACGTCTACTACTATGGACTTTCCAACCAGAGCTAAGGGCACAGGTCTGGAGACACCGTCGAAATCGCAATTTATGATAAGAATATAACATTCTAAAAAAATATACTTAACATTTTTATTCATGTAACTATCTGATCTAAAAGAATAGTTGCTATTAACATATTTTCATAAATACGTTTTAATTATTAAAAAAAAAAACTTTCTACAAAAAACGCAAATTTTCGTTTATGACGTTCTTCCTAAAAAGAGGCGATATTGTTGTAGCTGTGTATTTTTCGGTATATTTGTGGTTACCCTAAAATGAAATATTCTTGAAATTTCTTAGAAAACAGACAATGCCTTTAAAATAGCTCACACGCGTTACGATAAAGATTCTTTACGCAAAAAAAAAATATTTGTTGGCTTTTTAATAAAAGTAAATGTATTCGTTTAGACAAAAAAATCGTTTGGCCATTAAAAGTTAGTAGCTTTTATGACTGGTTCTTGTCGGATTAGTTCCAGGTTTATAAATAAAAATAAACACTATACACAAAAAAAAGATTTAGTAGGTACTGTACGTTATGTCTTGGCCAGCCCGAACATTGCGCAGTAGGCTGCGCACGAACGTGTTTTTGGAACAAAATGGTGGCATCAGGCGACGTGCGCGGGGCGGAGGTCTAGGCTAGAGATTGACTCTATGCAAACACAATCGACCCTTCATTCAGTCACTATCGATTTTTATAGATTTGGTATTTATTAATTTTGGTTTCTATGAGGTATTGAACGAAATAGATTTACAAACATAGTGAATGTTGTCGTTAGTAAATGAGATTTCGACTTAAATGAAAAAAAGAAAAACTAATAAAATTTTATTTTCTTGGTTGAAAGACACAATTTAGTTAAATATCAGTTATTTATAAACAACTACTAGAATAACCATTGTTTGAGAATATTTTAAACCTCCATAGAAAAATGAATATTTCTATATATTGATTTGAAATAAAATCGATTAAACAACACCCTCAGACATGCGTATTGGACATCTCTCTTCAGTAACTTCGTAAAGCTTCGTACTTATTCGGCAATGTTCGGTACGCAGTAATATGTCTCACTCACACGTTAGCATTGGTGTTATTTTCGTGTCGCTGTCTCTGTCTTGAGCACAGGCGGTGACAAAAGTTTTCGTTGGTTGTTATTATTATATTGTTAAGTTGTTTGTGTAGTGTTAAGTTTGTTTGTTTAATTCATAAGTTATTTTTGTAGCTTTCTGTCTCAAAGTGTTTTAATATTTATTTTATTTGTATTTGGTCCCTGTATTAGTAAATTTTTACTCGTAATTTGGTTTAAAAAAATTTATGTCAATAACAGTTTTTTTTGCGAGTGTACATGCGCTAAAGTTCGCAGAGCCTATGTTCAGGGTCAAATCCACTCCCTTGATATGGGTATCAAATGAAAGGGTTTGCTGACAGGAATACGAAAAAAATAGTCACGTGACGTAAATCCAACATGGCGGACATCCATGATGGCGGATTGGCTATTTTTTGTAATTTTTAGTGCGTCCTAAAAGCGTGGTTTTCAGTTTTTTAAACTATTTTTGTATAATTATTATTTAAACAATAGGTTAGTTTTTATAGATAGCACATAGAATACATTTTATCCCGGAAGTATGATCCCTAAGGATAATTTTGCTACAATCATGCGGCCGAAGCGACTGATAGCAGCTAGTAAAAAATTAGTTGAGAAAGAGTAAATGGGACTCAGGACTTTTTTCGTGTTCTTTCTCTTTCCGATACGTTGATAATTCTAATGTGCCTGTAAATAGTTCAATTCAAATAAATGGTGGACCGATGATCTGTTGAGGATCGCGGAATCCGATGGAGGCGAGACGCAAAGGTCGTTGTGGCGACGCTTGGGTCCGCCTATGTCCAGCAGTGGACCTCTTTCGACTGTAATGAATGATGAAGATGATGAAATGGTGTGAGTTTATACAGCCGGCTGTTATCTGGGTTATTTTCTTTACTGAAAATTCTCAATTTAGATCTAAATGCACAATTTAGTATATTTTGTAATTTCCCTATAGAGTTAGTTAATGTCTAAATTGACGTCATTCTTACATTACCTACCTTACGTATGACAAATTAGGGACATTACAGGCATAGGCATTAGTATTTCAACGTTGTCGTTACCTAGAGTTGAAAAATACTACAACTAATCTTCTTTTTTTTTATATGATATTGAATGGAGTCCTAGATATTTTGTGGAGAAAGCACCATTTGATGTTTCCACCACGCCCAGACTCTCATGGCAATGTTTTAATTTTGCTGCATAAAATTTCAGCCAACTGCTTGCCGGCTGCAAGCAGACTGCACAGCATAAAACTGCATCCTAACTGCAATTTTGCAGTTGGCATACAGTTCTAACAACAATGCTGTCGAAATGGTAGGCAGGAACCATCGTCTTGTCACACAAGACAGTTGCTTTCGTCGATAGCAAAGTGCTGTTCGTATGTAACTAGCCAATTGCAGCTCGTCTTTCGCGTCAACTGTCAACGGTTATTTCCTTATGTGTTCTTCATAGTTTGTTTCCGCTACAGGGCACAGATGGCGGCGGCAATATGGCGGCCGTGACCGCAGGGACCACTGGCACGGGAGAACGAGTGTACGCCATGAAAATACTCAATAAGTGGGAGATGCTCAAGGTAAGACTTGTCATAGATAACTAAATGATGCTGAATGACTAGGACGTGGTTCCTGCTTGTTAGTTCCTTCTATTCCGTAACGTGGTCTATTCAGGTGCATTCAATTCATAACACAAGTACTTACCAAAACCAAATCACACTTTTATGCGGCTATGACAATATAGCTACGGACGGATATATTTCTACGCCGTTTTTGAATAATGATTTAAATATATGTGATTCTTAGCTGTGTTATACTTGAATAGATTTATATACTCCCATTGTCTGGAAAGACGGATTCTCAGGCAACGCCTTGTCCGGGGTCACAGTTAACCAGTGATGGGGTTAAAATTCTCGTGGTTAACTGTTGAGTTATACTGGTTTTGTTACGACCAACACGTGGCCTACTGTACGAAATGACCGCGCCCAACTGTACGCATGCGCAGTCAACATTAAGCTCACGTTGTTTAGCCACGCCTTTACTTCAATATTGTTTGTTAAGTAACCAAAGAGAAGAGACGTTAGCTTTGCTTCAATAAAACAATGTAGCTGTGTAAAGATCAGTTCGTTTCCTGATAAGCGTTTCTTAGTTATACAAACTACAATTTTATAATAGCAAGTGCTTATCGACTACGTACCAGAAGACGAAGCGTTTGAAGGCCTCCCACAATGTAGACCAATGACGTAATGAGGGACGCGGGAACCCGATGGATGCGAGACGCACAGGATGATGTCAGGACCTGTCGTTATGGCGACACTTGGGGAGGCCTATGTTCAACAATGGAAGTCTTTCGGCTGAAATTATTATGATGATGATGAGTGCTTATAATTTGCAGAGGGCAGAAACAGCATGTTTCCAAGAAGAACGCGATGTCCTGGTGTTTGGCGACAGACGATGGATCACCAACCTGCACTATGCCTTCCAGGACGAACACAACTTAGTGAGTAAAACACTTCTAATTTTCTTGTCTTTTAATTTCCTTTCTGGAACCTACCTTGCTTTTTTTGCCAAAGCGAGATTACTCATCATGCGCATTTGCAATCGATTCCCAGATCGAAAAAAAAAATTGCTTTTTGTATTAGGTTTTCTTTTTAATTTATATAAACCATTGCTTGACTGCGATCCCACCTGATGGTAAGCAGTGATGCAGTTGTTGATGGTGAGGCGCACTAGTTTATTAAGAGCCTAATCACTCTAGCCTTGAAGACACCTAAATTATAATTAATATTTTCGGCATAGTTAAAATCCTTTTCCATTATCTGTCTTCTTCTTTGGACGATACAAGCGTGATGTTAATTTTTCTGAAGGGCTTCTGTCGGGCCGATACCTGATAAAGTTACTGTGGCCGCCCTGGAACGCAAAGGGCAAACGAAGGAACACAAATAGGTTTTAGTTAGTAAAATCCAGACACGCCCTCTCGCTGCACCCAGAGCGGGAGAAGTTATTTAATGGTTTCCCACCTAAACAAAAATGTTAATGTTTTGTAAGTGTGTTGCATTGCAAGTTGTATTTCGGGGAGTGTGTGTAGGAATTGTATAATATAATTCCGCCCAGCCCGTTCGTTCCACTATCGCACCACCAGACCGTTTTGGGAACGCATTCATTGTGCATACAGCTAAGGAATAGAATTCCCAGTCGGACTTGTTTTTTTAATTGTTGATTGGCACGCGCTTGACTACTATCTCACCTGATTTTTAAATATTAATCTCGGGATTTGAGGCATATCCATTTCATTCTTTCGCTGTATGAAATCGGTGTAAGTGCGTATGTAGCGACATCTATGGCGCCATATAAGAAGTAATCCTGCATCGCGCAATCAAAGTTCTCCGCGCGATTGGAACATATAGAACAGCCCGAAATCATCTATCGGGCAGTAGTAGCCCACCAGACATAACACCCGTCTGGTCGGAGGATCCTCCCTTTTCAACGGAGGTTTGCGGGACTTTACTCTCTGTTCCACATACCTCCAAACGTACATGTTTTAACTCTACCTAATTCCTACCTCTGGTCATATTACGCTCGGTGTACGCCTGTTCACAGCTTACGTATGAAACAATGAAACTGTGTCGAAGAAGCGGCAACGTCGTGTCGTCGTGTCGTTGCCGCTTCGACGAGGATTAAAAAATCATCAAACTTTAACGTTTAAAACGATCTGGCCAGTTTTACTTAACTATTTCATGAAGTGATCAATTTCAAAGATCTGACCACGACGCATATTACAGTAACAGTAATGAATTAGAATTTGCGTGTTTTAAGTTCACGAATTTATCATCAACTTATGTTCATGCTGCAAATTAATAAATCCTACTTTTAAAGTGGTATTTATTAATTTTGACAGATTATACCTTTGTCCATCTTAAATTAGTTGCGGAGACATAAGTTGGTTCGTGGGCGCAATCTCTCTCAAAAGATTGTATGTAGGGGTCTTTAAATCAAGAGTGATTAGGTTACTTCTATGCAATCGTGCTCCATCGTCGATCACATCATCGCTTACCATCAGGTGAGATAGTGGTCAAAGGTGAGCTAAGTATAATAAAAAATAAATCATAAAAATTCTTATCCAACCTTCTTTTTTCTATTTTTAGTACCTGGTAATGGACTATTACTGCGGCGGCGACCTCCTGACCCTACTGTCGAAGTTCGAAGACCGTCTACCTGAAGACATGGCCAAGTTCTACATAGCAGAGATGGTGTTAGCTATACAGAGCGTGCATGAGCTCAGATATGTTCATAGGTGAGTTTAGTTATAGCTGGAGAGCAAGGAAATCTGCAAAAAGTAATTTGTCACTTAAATTCTACAATCTTCTAAAATATAAAAATCTCATGTCACAGTGTTACCGAGCTCCTCCGAAAGGGCGTGACCGAATTTTATATTTTTTTTTTGTGTTGGCAGGTCTAAGAATAAATCGTAGGCGTGGCGTTCGCCTTTTTGCAAAATGGTTATGTTGTTCGCACGTATTTTCCTTCCTCCTTCTCCTAACTCCTATTTTTGTCTTTATAATTATTTTTTAGATAATTTATAATTTATGTAACGTGACGAGTGACAGGACAGAATGGAAGAAAAAAACGTGTTGCACCGACCCCAAATAAAACGGGACAAGAACAGGAAGATGATGATGATGATGATTTATACGGCAGAACTTTTGCCGAGTCGGCTAGTAAATAAATAGAAACGTTTGTAAATTAAGACGTGGGAGGTAATCTCCGAAACTCTGATGGAATGCTGTATTACTGGAAGAACACATTATCGTTAAGTCAGCCCTCCATTCCAGCCTACTGGGGCCATGGGTAGTGTGAAACGAAACCCGGGGCCCTGGGACGAAGGCAATGAAGGAACAGGAGTGGGTTTTTAGTCAGTAAAAGTCTGACACTATCTCTCGCCCCACCCAAGAGCGAGATTTGTCATTAGATGATTTTCCCACCTAAAAAAACCCTCCATTATTTTTTTAACCATTGTTTTGTATATGGTAGACTAGTTGCTGCCAGTGGTTTCTCCCACGTGAAAGTAGAAGGAAACATACTCCTGGGATGAAAAATAAATAATACAAATCTGTTCAACCGTTTGAACATGAAGGAATCAAAACCATCCAAACATACAAAATTTCGCCTTTATAGTATGATGGTTCTAATTATTTCATTAATATTTTTTGACGATTTTTGATTAGTATTTCGATTTTTTAGGTGAAAATGAAAACAATAGATTTTCTAATAATCCAAACATTGGCTGAGGAATCAATTTATTTAATTTCACAGGGACATAAAACCAGACAATGTCCTCCTAGACGCGAGCGGTCACATCAGGTTGGCGGACTTCGGTTCCTGTCTCCGACTCGGTGACGACGGCAAAGTGCAGAGCAATGTCGCTGTCGGCACGCCCGACTATATATCACCTGAAATTTTGAGGGTATGTGTAATAAAAAAGAAAAATAAGGGTATGTATCATAGATTCAAAGATTCAAAGCATTTTATTTCAAATAAACCATTTACAGGCACTTTTGAAATGTCAAGAAGTCAGTCAGAAAAAAATGTATGCTAATTGCACATTCTAATTGCGTAGATCTCTATGGAGAAGAATGTGCATGAAACTCCATGGACACTCTTTTCAATCATGTTTTGTAATTACAAATGTCTCTGATACATGTTTCTTGTCGCTATCATGTGAGAACAATGTAAATAAAGTAAAAATAAAAACTAAATATAGATATTAAAATAGCAACTGGCAGCTAAGAGATGAACAGTCTCAACTGACAGCGCCCGTTCACGAACATGACGCTAATATTAGTACCACTCAGCCTCACAGTTGTCAAAAAATTCCGTTCCAAATGTAGTTTCGATATATAACCATTTATATCGGAATTGCAGTTGGAACTTTTTTAAATTCAATTCATCGGAATCGGGATCAGGATCGGAACCGGAATCGGTCTCGGAGTCGGAGGCGGACGCAGAAACGACAGTTGAAACTCTACTTAAACTAATCAAAACCCCGGTTAAGTAAACAAGTAGCTAAATGAAGATTGGATTCACAATATGCCAAATAAGAAACAAAATAACCTGTGAAAGAAAAGTCGACAGAAGGCACGGAAGGACAAGTATAAATTTATCGGAATCGGAGGTGCAAAATCAATCGGAAGTTCCGACCACTCGGAATCTAAAGCGAACCTCAATAACATCTCTGATTCCTTGTGTACGGGCAACGTTTTTCTTTTTTTTTTTTAGTATAGAGAATATTTTTTGATGACTTATCTCTTGTATTTTAGTTTAAATGTACAAAAATCTATTTGATCTCTTTGTATGATAATGTTTCTTGCCTTTGTTGTGTAATGCTCAGGGTTCCAGACAAACCGAATGAAAGACGAACAAGGCAGGTACAATAATTTATGCACGTATTTCTACATTAATTACATTAGAGAGTAAATCCACATCAAATAGAACAAATAAACACAATCCTCTAACAGAAGGAATACAAAAGGTACACGTCGGGATCGGACCCGAAGTGAATACATGTACGTCCGTAAACTCTGCCTCCAAGCTAATCGTTCCTTGTCAACTGTGGCGAATATGATGATTGGTGCGTTAATGGTGCAACGGACTCGTTGACTAGCGTGTAATGAGCGTTACACGCTAGTCAACGAGTCCGTTGCGTTAATTTAAATAAGGTCGAAATCCTTGGTCAATGTCCGGGTAACAGGGGCGTTTCCGCAAGCTGAGAATAATAATAAAGAATGTATCAACATTGTGGAACCGTGCCCGATCATAAAATAACCATTTGTAAAATAGTCGCAAACACTTACCCCGTTTCCTCCACAACTCGCACTCAAAGGTACATCCGTCGCTGATATACTTAGCACGTATTACGTTAGGTATATTCCAATAAAATGGCTCAATTAGCAAAAGTAAAATAAAAATCTGGTTCAGCTTAACACGATCGTTCGAGTCCCTTTGTTCTATTTTTTCATCATCTTACTGGCCGCGGTATCACTAATTTTCCGCCACCGTCACTTGTCAAATAATAAGTGATGTTCATTAATTTATGAAGTTGCGAGCCTAGTGACGCCATCTATTTCAAAATGATCGAATTCGATTCTCGATCATTACAGTTGTTATTATAGTGTTGCCATTTTTATGTGTACGTTAGCGACACTACTTTAGATTATATTATTATGCCATATTTATTATTATTTTGTCTACAAAACTCGTTATTTGAAACTCGCTCATTATCTGTTGTTGTATTGGCTATGATTGCATAGCCATTTATGTAACTCAACTTTATACCGCTACCTACTCGTACTACGATCTGAATCCAAGTTTATAAATATACCTGTGATAAAAATATTTGCCACACGTTATTTACTCCTTTTTTTACTTAATTAGACATAATGCTTAGCAACAATAATTTATCTGTCTATTATCAAAACTGCAGAGGGATCCGTACTAAGTTGCATACACTTTACACCAATATTCTTTCCATGTCGTTTGACGTGATTATACTATCTGAGACATGGCTAACACCTAATAAAATGGACAAAGACTTCATTGATGACCGCTACTTAGTTTTTAGAGATGATCGCGACCGCGTCGCTACAAACAAGCGCGAGGGTGGGGGTGTTCTCATAGCCGTGTTGCGCGGGCTTCGGCCAGTGAGGATATTAACCTCTCTCACTGCCATCGAGCATGTTATGCCCGCGTCGCGTTCCAACACTCACCATATTATTAGCGCTACCTACATACCACCTCGCACACTGGATGATGTTTACTTGTCACATTTTTCTGCATTAGAAAATATTCTCACCACGCCACGCGTCGAATCACTTTATATAGCCGGCGATTATAATCTGCCCGGAATTGAATGGTCAGGTAATGATGGTCATGCATCTAGTTTGCCCCAAAAGTGTGTGTCGCTCTTTGCTTGATTTGATGGCCATTACAAATGCTTGCCTTGCCTTGCCTTGCAATTTAGGTTAGCAATTCAGAATGCCAACTACAGTCCGACTTCTCCCTGCTCCATCCAGACGGTCACCATCCCCCATTTTCTGGTCTAACCTCACTGGAAACACAATACACACCTATATATAAAACTTCAAAATACAATAAAATTCAATTACTTCAAAGCAAATTACAAAGAAATAAACGTAGAATTTAAAAAGACAAACTGGGATGAGTTGTTAATCTTTCGAGTGAACAGGCCGTAATACTTTTTATGATCATTTATATGGCATTATCCGTCTATATGTTCCACTTTCACGTCAAAAAACGACTAGTTTTCCTGTTTTGTTTAGTACTGCGCTAATTAAAATATTCAAAAATAAAGAACGCACGTGGATAAAGTGAAAAAAACTACGCAACTTATCTGATTATGAAAAGTTCTCTAGTCATCGTAAGCAATTCAAACTAGTCTGTGAACAGTGTAAAGTAAGTAAATATATAAAATCAAAATATATAAATGTCACTTCTGGTCGTACATTTCTAACCGTAAGAAAGGTTTAGGACTCCCAGCAAACATGCAATACAAAAATGAGTCATCCAACTGCCCCAGTAAGATATGTTCACTGTTTTCTGCTTTCTTTAACTCTGTGTACGAGCCCTCAACATTTGACCCTGATATATGGATACCCCCTGATACGCATGACCAGTCTGCATGTATTCCGGATATTTATTTAAAAAAAAATGACATACTGAAAGCTCTTACCACATTAGATTTAACCAAAGGAGCTGGACCGGATGGTCTGCCTCCTTCTTTCTTTAAGAACACGGCACAAAACATATGTGTTCCAATACACATTTTATGTAATAGATGTCTCAGGGAAGAGGTTTTCCCATGTGTTTGGAAGAGGGCCTTCATAACTCCCATTTACAAAAGTGGAGACAAAAGTAACGTCGAAAACTGTCGACCCGTATCTATCTTGTCCACCTTGTTGAAGACTCAATTTTCATATTGCAAAAGAGAGCAATCCGGCCTATTTATAAAATGGGTCCTCGCGAGTCCCTCAGAAATAAATTCAAAGAAATCGATATACTTACTCTGCCTTCTCTTTATATTTTAGAAAGTATTTTTTACGTTCGTAAAAACCTAGGGCTCTTCAGAATTAGAAGCGATTTTCATAACATAAATACGCGTAGTAAACACGAAATTGTATTACCCAAATGGAGATTAGCTAAAACCAGCAAGTAATTTTTAGTAAACAGCATACGCTTTTATAACAAGCTACCAAAGGCGGTGACTGAACTTAGCGAGGGAAAGTTCAAAACCCATATTAAGCGTGTCCTAACTAGAAAAGTATATTACAAGGTTAAAGACTATGTCGAAGACACACTTGTTTGACAATGACTGCTTCTGCACATGTGGCCCCCTAGTAACTCATAATATATTGTACATCTATCTATTAACTGCTTCACATTTGTTGTAATATATACATTTTTTTTTCTTTTCTTCTAACACGTTGCTTTTGCAATATTTTTTATATTGTTAGACGCCAACCACCATAAATTCGTTAGTAATTTTCTTTTATTGACATGTCATTTATTGATAATTGTAATTATTTATTTTTCTTGCTTTTTTTTATATAGCCTCTTTTTTATAATGTGAATGTGAGAACACTGTAGACTTCGCGAATTCTTAGGTTACTTTATATTACGACTCACTTTTTTTTTAATATGATTATTTTTATTGTGCTTTTGGGTACAATAATTGTCTACACTGTTCTTACATAATGTCTATTAATACTGTAATATGAAAATATTGTAAACAACCACTTTTTTAAAAGAGTTACCATGGAGTTTCTTGCCGGTTCGTCTGCATAGGAAACGACCAATTTGGTACCGTGCACTAGCTTCTGACGTATTATAAGTGCCCATGTAGGCCCATGTGAAATAAAAACTTTTGTCTTGACTTGACTTGTCTAAGCTTTTTGAGAGTTTGTACAGTCACTTATTTCCACAGATGAGTCACATTATACCTGAACAGTATGGCTTCGTCAAATCCAGGTCAACTACCACAAATTTAATTATCTTTACCCAAGTTCTGGGTGCATATCCAAAACATGGATATGCACCCATGTTTTCAAACAGAACTTGGCTAACCAGAACTTTCTGTTTGAAAACATGGATATGCGCACGCAAGTTGACGCTGTGTACATTGATTTTTGGAAGGCTTTTGACAAGGTGGACCACAAATTGCTCCTCGATAAAATTGTCTACAATGGCATAAGAGGCAATTTACTTAGATGGTTTGCATCATACATTTTTTGTAGGACTCAGAAAGTAGTCGTCAATGGATTCGACTCTAATTATTTAGTTGTCGAGTCAGGTGTGCCTCAGGGATCTGTCTTAGGCCCATTACTTTTTATATTTATTTATTTATTTGGTCATCCAACAACTGCTTACACAATACATTTATATTATATTAAAACGAAACTGACATCCATTAGTGTAGCAATTAATAATAGGCTGACACCACATGCACTATATTCGGTTTTACAGAATGATGTAATTAATATTATGCTAAAAGCAATACAGAATAGGTAACAATTACTATTTACAACTAGTTAAAAAATGGAAGATTAATAAATAAAATTACATTACAACATAACAGATAAAATTAAAAATAGATTGATTAATAAATTAAATTAAGTGACACAACATCAATTCATTCGAGTAATTCATAGCATATTGATAAATAATAAATGAAATAAAAATTGCAATTAGAATACATTTAATTAAAATGAATTTAATTGCAATTAAAACAAAATAAATGAAATTGAAATGAATTATAAAATGAATTAAATAACAATAATTAGATTACAACTAAAATAAAATGAATTCAATTCAAATCAAATATATTATTTATAAACGACATAAAATCCTGCATATTCAATTTTAAATTCGGTAGATGTACGCCGATGATATTAAAATCTATAAGGTCTGTAGAACCTTTCAAAATTGCTTGCTACTGCAAGAAAACTTGTGCAGGCTTTCGCAGTATTGTCTTGATAATAAACTTCATCTTAGTCTCCTAAATGTTATTTTATATCCTTTACTAAAAAAAACTATTAATTACCAGTATATTCTGAACGATATAAAATTAAATAAAACTGAGTGCACATGTGATCTTGGCGTATTACTAGACAGCAAATTACATTTGGATACCCATGTCGACAACAGAATTAACAAAGCCTTACAGATGTATGGTTTTGTTATGCGGTCATGCAGGATTTAAGAAACCTTCTACTTTTCTCTTTCTATACAAAACTCTAATTCGTTCCCAGTTGGAATATGCGGTGCCCATATGGTGTCCATATATGAGAAATATAAGAATGCCATAGAAATGGTACAGGAAAGGTTTCTTTGTGTCACCCACTACAATTGTTTCCGTACAAAAATATCCTATATAGATTTGTTAAAGCATTACAAAATATTAAGCTTGGATTCTAGACGTTCATTGATCATGTTTATGATGCAATATGGTATATGCAACAACAAGTTCAACTGTATTGAACTCTCCAACGATCTATGTTATGTAGTGCCTAGAACTATTGTCTGGCGGGAGGTGCGCGTACCTTGATTGTACTATACTGCACGTTGTAGGACGAATGCTGGGGTGCGGGCGCCTCTCCGCCAACTAGTGGCAACATATAACTCACATTTTATAGATTTAGACATTTTCGCGCTTTCTCAATTTAAATTTTAAAAAATGGCATGCCATTTGCTGGCTCACCGCCCTTAAAATAGACTCATATGTATTTGCTGCTCATAAAATAATTGTAAGAGTAGGTATTATATCTATATATTACTCTTATTTAACGCTCGTCCTTTATCCTATTTCACGTTATTTCGAGGACAATGGTGTGGGTTATACTTTTATTTACTTTTCTGATAAAACTACTGTTTATTGATTCTGTATTGTATAATTGTTTTTTGTCCCAAATAAATAAAATATATAAATAAAAATATTTTATTTTGTAGGCCATGGAAGATGGTCAAGGCAGATACGGTCCAGAGTGTGATTGGTGGTCTTTAGGTAAGCTTTTAAATATTCATCACATAAGTTTATGTTAAGAAGCGAATAAACTTGGAAGTTATATAATTATGCTTTAAATACGTCCGCAATTCTGTATATTTTCTTGCATGATATATAGTTTCCTTGGAAAACTAGTTTTACTCATTTCATATTGGCTTTATATCGCTGTGCCCGTTTTTTAAGTTACTGCCTAATTGTACATTGTGGGATATATTTATCGTTTATACTTGTTTATTGGAACGAAGTTCCTTATCGCGCGTTGTGAAAGGGGGCTAGACGGAAAAAAATCTTACGAAAAGTTGTCACGACACTTTCTTACGAAAAGTTGTCACGACACTTTTTGCTATAGTAAGCTATTGTAAGCTGTGCGAGATTGTTTTATTTATTGATGGATTAAAAGATTGATAGATTGATAGATTCAATCTATCAATCTATTATGGATTGATTGATTGATATATTGATTGATGGGTTGATGATAGATTGATGGGTAGATGGATAAGTCGATAGATTGATAGATTGATTGATAAGTTGATGGATAGATTGATTTATTCAAAGATTGAATGATAGATTGATCGATTGATTGATTCAAAGATTCCAAAGATTTTAATGAAATGGTTGAGAAATTAGTTTCAGTAATCGAATCAGAGGAACTTCGTTCCATGCGGGTGTCCCTTGACACCTCTCAAGTTTTTGGTTTCATATCCGTTCTTGACTCTTTATAATTGGTGATCTAGTTCAAAATTAATTCATTACATAATTCTTTCTTTATTCTGCTCAGGTGTATGCATGTACGAGATGTTATTCGGCGAGACGCCGTTCTACGCGGAGTCTTTGGTAGAAACGTACGGCAAGATCATGAACCATGCGCGCTCCTTCCACTGCCCGCCCCCCGACGAGCACGCCGCGCAGGTAACTAACTTTATACAAGAACTAGATTCGCTCGTATGTAAGTAGAAAATTTTATTGTCTATGTCACTAAGTAATTTAGTAGCATTCTACTGGTAAACGATTTTTTTAAATCGTTCCAGTAGTTTTTGAGTTTATTCATTACAAACAAAAATACAAATGTTTCTCTTTAAAATCTAACTAATCTTCTAATATAAAAAAAAGAAAGTTTTTTTAAGTTTTTTTTTTGTATGTATTATATTGTCTGAGAATACATCGTAGACTATTTATTACCCTTCTACCCCCACCCACATTAGAAAAAAATCTTTTATAATTTATTTGGCAGAACAACGTTTACCGACTTAAGTCGTCTAGTATTTATTTATTTTATAATTTATGTACACACAAATACAAAGAAGACGATAGGTATCTTAGTATTATTATAGAAGAAGTAATACATCGAGTCTACATTCGGCTTATAATTAACTAGCTTCTGCCAGCGGCTTTGCCCGCGTGAAAGTTTGTTTCTTCATAAACTTCAAAACTTTCTAAAAAAGGAATCCAAACTTTGGACCCCTTTCATTCCCTTAGGATGTGAATTTTGGAAAATCCTTTCTCGCCTACGTCACAAAAGGAAACCTTGTGCAAAATTTCGTGGTCTTAAACCCTGTAGTTTCGGCTGTGCGTTGATATGTCAGTCAGTCAGTTTCTCCTTTTATAGATATAGTATAACAACATTTTCATTTGTTGAACAGGTGTCAGAAGAGGCGAAGGATCTAATCCGCAGACTGATTTGTTCTTCCGAAAATAGATTAGGAAAAAATGGACTGCAAGACTTTAAGGTAAGCTTAAAAATACCTACTGTGCAGATTCAGATTTATTTTCTATTTCCAATTTTTTTTTTTTATGGAGCAGTTGTGGCCGACTGGTGTCGGCCCCGACTTACGAGTTGTAGGTCTCGGGTTCAAACCCAACACATTTAATTCTCTCAAAATAGTGAAGGAAAACATCGTGAGGAAACTGGCATGTCTTAGAACCAAAAATTCGAAGACATGTGACATTCACCAACCCGCACTCGGCCCGCGTAGTGGATTATGGCTGATTCCCTCTCCTTGAGAGGAGGCCTGAGTCCCAGCAGTGGGAACATGAAAAGGCTGATTATGCTTATGCTTTATTATTGTGTTTTTATTATGCACCAAAAATATACCAAAACCTATCTACAGGTTCTCTCATACCCATTTATATTGTAATATGGAAATACTGTAAAAGTCCTTTCGAATTCTTCAAACGACCAATTGAACTGTGCACTAGCTTCTGATGTTTATAAGAGCTCATGTAAAATAAATATTTCGTTTTGATTTGACTTTTTATTAATAAAATTAAAAATCAATTATCTGTTTTGATGTCTCCCCTAGGGGTCTTCATGAGAATGTTTGAAATTTATGGAATAACACGTTTAGGTAGAAATCTATAAAATAAGAATATCCTAGAACCAAAAATTCGAAGACATGTGACATCCACCAACCCGCACTGGGCCCGCGTGGTGGATTACGGCCCACCCCTTCTCCTAGAGAGGAGGACTGAGTCCAGCAGTGGGAACATTGTAAGGCTATGCTATGAAGAATACCACGTGGGTGAAACCGCTGGCTGAAGTGAGTGAATCTATAATTTGGAGTGTTATTTGTATTACAGAATCACCCGTGGTTCGCGAACCTCGACTGGGAAAATCTCCGTGAGATGCAAGCACCGTTTGTACCAGATGTCTCGAGCCCCACCGATACCTCCAACTTCGATGTCGATGATACCGATATCAGGTAAGCATATCTCGCAGGAGATGCCCTGGGCGTCGGAAGTAGCAAGCCGATCTCCAACCACTTTAGGGCCGGGTTTATGGATGGCGAGCAATGGGTGGTCCCCGTCCGATAAGGACTAGGCCCCAGTCGATAGCGGCCATAAATTATTGATGAGGCTCTCTAAGGCCGATACCTGCCAAAACTTACATTGTTGGCACCTCCACGTACCGGACTAAGCGTTTCGCCTCATCTTTTCTACCGCGTACATCGAAAGACTGAAGCAATTTGCCTGCTGCAGTCTTCCGGTCCTATTATAATTTAGGTGTCTTCAAGGCTAGAGTGAATAGGCTCTTAACCTTTAAGCAGGTAGCGCGTAACCTAAAAGATTGATTAATTAAAATATACGAACTGCGGGATTGTTCGAGAGAGTTACCGCGGCTTTGGAACGCAAAGGGCCAGTGAAGGAACACAGGTGGGTTTTAGTCAGTAAAAGTCTGATACTCCCTTTTGACATTACTTGATGGTTTTCTATCCTCAACGCAACCTCAGTAAGTAAATATAAGCCCAAAAAATTTCTTTGAAAACTTGTATGTCAACCATACATCAGAGGCAGCATGAAAATCGACCTTACTTCTTGGGACATTAGGCATTCTCTCATGTAACCTAACTTTTCAATAGAACCAATATATCATGACTAGCTTCTGCCAGCGGCTTCGCCCGCGTGAAAGTTGATTTCTCGTTAAAAACTTTGGTCCCCCATTTCATCCCCTTAAAGGGTGAATTTTGGAAAATACTCTCTTAGTGCGCTCTTCCCTATAAAAGGACACCTTATGCAAAATATCACGCTCCTAGTCCCAGTAGTTTCAGCTGTGCTCTGATATGTCAGTCAATTTCTCTTTTTATAGAATTATATAGATTGTGCAATTGTCAATCAAATTGAAAGTAAAGCAGTCTAAAGCTGATATTTTAATTTATCAAATGACACTAATTTGAGACTTGTCCATCAACCGGTGCATCAAGTTTTGTGGCCAACAATGTATGGGACATGGACGGATTTCTATGTATGCTTTCAAAAAAGCAAGTGCTCACGAACTGCGGTTTCTACGTGTGCGGTGCTCGAGCGTGCTTTGTGTGTACCGGTTTTGTGAGTTATATTTGTTTTGTTCCCAGACTATCAGAAGCCGTCCCGCCTCCGTCCGCGTCGTCAGCGTTTTCCGGGCTGCACTTACCGTTCATCGGCTTCACGTTCACGGCGGGCTCGCGCCTGTCCGACCTGGGCGCGCCCGCCAGTCCGCTCAGCCCCGCCAAGAATGCTCCTAGTCAGGTTAGTAACCCTTAATCATAGGTGGGGGTCACATTATACGAGGGTCATTTACTAGATGTAATTCTCGCGGGATGTGATAGTGTGACCCAATTGCAACAATCAAGCATACTTTTTTAAACTTCTTTTTTTTATATTTCAAGAAATTGACAGAAGTTTGAGTCTTATTTCGTTCTCATTCCCCAAGAAACAATTATGTATACTTTTTGTATATCTTGTTTCATCTGCAAGTAATTCTTATTTTATTATTTATTCTTTTTTTTTGCTAATCCCACAGGCTCCATCAAACGCAGGCGATCGCGCGGCGCTGAAGGCATTGGAACGAGAGAATGCGCTCCTCGCGCAGACCATCGCGGAACTTAGAGCGGGCGGAGCGGCCTTAGACGCTGGCAGTGGTAATATTTTATATTTGACTATTTATGACTTAGCCTTTACTTTTGTAAAAAATTAAGTCTAAAAACTGAAAATTTGCAGTTACGTCACAAAAATTCGGAAAAATCTTCGAGAATCGATTCGGGTATCAAATTATTTACATTGGTAACTCTGTACGCAACCCTCAGTGCGCAAACTTGACACGCGCTTGACCGGTTTTTTTGAGGTGAGATTTCAACAAATAGAAGAGATTTTAGAACGTGAGAAGTGCTCTGGGTTGAACGAGATTGAGTGTCAGTCTTTTACTGACTAAACCTTCCTATATTTCTTCGATTGCCCTTTGCGTTTCAGGGTCACGTTAATTCTTTCGAGCAATCCCGCTGTCCTAGTTAGCATCGGCTCTACATGTTTCTGTCAATTTTACTGAGAGCTTTGAAATGCGCCTCAAAAACTTAGAACACAACGCGCCGTCGATTCCGCCTTGATCCTTACCGTCCATAAACCCGCGCCTACGGTGGTTGGGAATCGTCCTGCGACTTCTTGACGCTCTAAAAACATAATTGAAAGAGACAACGTCACATTGCATCCATCGTCTAAAGAAACTGCATAAATTATACAGTATCATACCATTATAGATTCAAAACCTTGACGTAAGTCGAGCATTAGAAAATCTATCTTCTATATATATAAAAGCGAATACGACTCACTGATTAATCACGAAATCTCAGAAACTATAACACCTACAAACTTAAAATTTGGCAGGTAGGTTCCTTATAGGATGTAGACATCCGCTAAGAACGAAACTCCACCTTCATTCGTTGGAAGTTTGTATGGAGAAACCTATTTTCACGCGAGCGAAGCTACTGGCTGAAGCTAGTAAGTTATAATACTGATGCGAACATCGAGATATCTCTGAAACAACTTAAAACGCGATCGTAATCTCTCAAGTGTTTTGTAACTAGTATATCCACTCAAGATTATGTTTTACACAAGCAAACTACAATTCTAAAAGACCTAGTTGTCTTTATTTATCAATCATTTATTCTACAGAATATCTAATACAAATTAACTATTAATTTAATATAATGTCGTCCACAGAAGATCTAATACAGCTGAAGGAGGAATTAGCGACGTTATCGAAAAGGAACGCGGATTTGGAGGCTCAAGTTAGGTGTTATGAACAACTCAATACTGGCATTAGTACACAGGTGAGCTGTCAATATTTTTTTCTTTACTAATAGTGTAATGAAATTAGCCTATTAACCCTCAAATGGCCGTAGGGGCGGGCCCAGTAGGGTCGAAGCCTACTGGGGACAAGGGTCTGATTCTGAAAGGAAGACTCCGCCCTGGTACGAAAGGCAACGAAGGAACAGGAGTGGGTTTTTAGTCAGTAAAAGTTTGACACTATGTTCTGCTCCGCCCAAGAGCGGGGGATGTCATAAGATGATTTTCCCACCGAAAAAAAAAATCCCTCAAATAGCAATGCACCGATTGTACTCCAGTCGCATTAAGATTAAGACTTTTAAGCAAACCTTTTTACTGTGCGTTCAACCGATTTTGAGTTCTATTCCGTAGGTAAAAGATGGCATTAAAAGCAAAAAAGTGGTCACACTACGTTGGTATTGCAATCATTTGTCTATTTACTGCAGCCGCAATTTATTACGGCACCAACGCAATAAAAGTCGCGCAACTGGCCTTCCTTGAGGAGCTGGGGTGGGTCGAAAGACTCAAGCGCCAGGGCGCACATCCACGACCAAATACTCTCATCTCGTCAGCTCTTCTGTCACCTATGGGGCTAAACGAGAAGGAGTACCCAGTCGCAAACACACGACCCTGGCGAATAGGACACGAAAGCCCAAGTCGTCGACGGAGCGTAGTGTTCCACGCGCGCCACAAGGAGATGTCAGCAAATCGTAGGGGCCCAGCAGGGTCAAAGACTGGGGCCATGGGTTAAGTGAAAATGAACCCCGAGCCCTGGAATGCAAGGCAAGTCTGACACGCCCTCCCGCTTCGCCCAAGGGCGGGGGATGTCACTAGATGACTAGATTTCAAAAAACATCCCTGTCGGATAGGACACGAAAACACTCGTCAGATTAATCCGAATGAAGTAAGAATGTATGATGCATCATTCTTGTCGTTTCTACTATAAGTACTATACCTACAATACAAAAGAATCATAAATTCAAATTCGCAGGACATGCCATCAAATCCTCAAGAAATGATGACCCGCCTCCGCGAGATGGAAGTCATCATCCAAGCGCTGAACATGGAGAAAGAAGAACTGACGAAGGACAGAACTGACTCCGTTGAGAAACTCAGGCTGCAGGTTTGTTAAACAATATCAAAATTTTCAAATATTCTCTCGGTAACCACAACTTATGAACTATCAATTAGCTATTGGCGACGTCTATGTCGCCGTCGCGGTATTAGAGTTCTCCGCGCGATTATAACATTATACAATCGTTCGAAAGTCAACTATCGGGCAGTTGTGCAGACCAGACACAATACCCGTCGGAGGATACTCCTTTTTTAATGACAGTTTGCGGGACTTTACACTCTGTACTGCCTCTTTAAGCTGTCTAATCTCATTAAATATTAGCAATTATTTGGCAGTAAATATTATAGACATCTATATAAAAAAAACAAGATTTTCCGATTTGTAATTTTTTTTTGTGACGTAAGTAACTACAATTTTTTCCTATACTTGTGCTATGAGCCCTTGCTTCATGCCAAATTTCAGGATTCTAGGTCAACGGGAAGTACCCTATGAATTTTGATTATTTGAGAGTGTCGAAATACACGTTTTTTTGTGACCTAAACAGCAATATCTTTTTTTTCGTTAGCTTAGAAGTTTGAATTTATCACAGCTTCAAAGAACCGCAGACCTAAGTATATGGTTTTAATTTCAGCTCGATACCTCCTCGTGTTCCCGAGATAAAGGGTCTTGACAGTCAGACTGACAGACAGATGCACGGACAACATAGTGATCCTATAAGGATTCCGTTTTTTCCTTTTGAGGTACGGAACCCTAAAAACGGAACCCTTATAGGATCACTTTGTTGTCCATCCGTCTGTCTGTATTTCAAGTCATTCGATAGGGTTAGGCTTTTAATTTTGGTTAAAATTTTGCAAAATGCATAAAACTGAAGACAATTTGAATTTCGTAGTCTACCCTGACGCATCTCCCGTAAAATAGTTTACGATTTGCGTTTTATATTTAATTTTTGCACAGTCATTTTCATGTATTGTATTTCACTCAGGATAAAGAACTGAAAGACGCATTATCACAACGTAAGCTGGCTATGACAGAGTACAACGAGGTGACTGAACGACTGTCCGAGCTGAGGCAGCAGAAACAGAAGCTTTCGCGGCAAGTACGTGAAACTTAACTATTACAATCCTTTCCTTTCATATATTGTTATTTATATATTTATTTGGCGTGATACGAGATCATGCAGAGGCCAAAATCATGACAATCCCTTTTTCACACGGTTCGGGTAAAACAAAAAAAAAATATATCTTTACGTTTTTTAATTTGAACTGTATAAAATCGTTATTCAAAAATTTGTAGTGAAAAAAATTAATGAATTAAAAATGTCATCAGGGTTGATTACAATAAAGATTTTATCTACCTCGAAGACTTTAATATTTTTTTTTTACTAAAAATGTCATCAATTTTGGTTAGAATAACGATTTTAAACAGTTTAAGTTAAAAAAAATTGCAATTATTATTTTTTAATTAGAAAAAGCCACCACTGGGGGGTCTAGAATTATTAGTTTGTGAGTCGATGTCAAAGACCTTTTAAACTATGTTTATATCTAGGTACGCGACAAAGAAGAAGAGTTAGAAGTAGCGATGCAGAAGATCGACGCGTTACGACAAGACATACGACGCGCTGAGAAAGGGCGGCGGGAGTTAGAAGCCAGGCTCGACCAAGCTATATCTGAAGCTACCAAGGTACGTTACATTTGTTAAATTATTCAATTATTAACTAAAAAGTATTACTTGATTGGCAGACTTTATCCACAGACAATACCAATCAAATTAAAAGAAGTTTTGTGACTTACCTTCTCTAACAAAAGATTTTTTTTTCTATCAATGTACAGTTTTTAAATCACAGGTTATTATTACTGGTCGTTCACGAAAAACAATTAAATTACGCAACGTAATATAGATATTTATATTGAAGGTTATAAAAATGTATATTGAATTTCTAACTAACTAACTAGGGCCAGCTTCCATATTATCAGTGGCAGCGGCGCTCAGTACAGGCGAGCTCAGTACAAGCTTTGTAAAGATTATTGTGACAGCTGTCAAAATAGGTTTGCGTTGGATTATCCCTATAACTTAAAAAAAAAAAAATGTCATCGTCATGTTCATCATATGAAAGAATTAACACCTATTTATTTAGTACTAAGAAAGTGTTGTTTGTACTTAGGAGCGTAAGTTACGCGAAGAGACGTTACGTTCTCAGCGCGTGGACTCGGGCGCTCCGCCCTCCGCCGCCGCCGACGTAGCCAGGTTACAAGCCGAAGTGGAGACGTTAGAGGTAAGGAAACATTCTATACTTGAATCAATCATTCGAGATACTTTATTAACGTTCATAAATCAGGTCATAAACGCAAGCCAATATTGTGACTACTACGCACTTGTTTTTTTTTTCCACTAACAAAAAGATCTGTGTGTCTATCTATCTAGGGCATCTTTACTTTTAATTCACATTTTTTATGTGTGAACGACTGATAATCGAACGAATGTGAGATATTCCACATTCACTTTTGCGTAGATGTCACAAGAAGATGACGGAATGTTGTGTGCGAATGATAAGGGGATGACGATTTCCTTTTGTTAGGCATGGTCAAATAATGCGTAATACGAAAAAAAGATAACATTCAACACCTTCAACAAGCAGTCAGACCACTGTTTTTGAAATGCAATGCATAAATACAAGACCTGGTTTTTAGGAAATACTATATCAATTCTTATCTATAGATGCAGTACAAAGAATCGCTACAACAGCAACAAGCGAGGTTCCAGGCGGAGTTAGCGGCACTTAACGATCAATTACAGGAGGGAGATGCTTTGCGCAATGTTCTTAATAGAGAGGTATGCAAGTACAGCAACAGCTGTGATCTTCGAACGGACGTTTCAGCTAAAACCATAAAGCGAAAAATGAATTTTGAACTTTGCATTAGCATTCGATTTAGTAGACAACGACAATCAAATCAAACATGAACATATTTATGGAAGCTAACCTTACTTTTCGAACAGTTAGGTTCGGATGGACTGAAAAGAAAACAAGAAAGTTGATTTCTGTATTATCATTTTTGTATAAATAAAACGTCGTCGTGGGTGTTCCACAAGGTATTATTTTAGGTCCGATCTTACTTTATAATCGCTATTAAATATTCCATGTACGCAACTAAGTCTATTGAACAACAAGAGCCATATTTAATTTCGCGCATTTGTGCATGTAACATCAAAATCCATTTGTTCTAGTTACAAACATCAAAAGAGAAGCTAGAAAGCCGTCGCATGGAACAACTAACCGACAGCGAAGACAAACAAATGCTGATGAACGAGAACCGGAAGCTGGCCAAAGATCTGGACGCTGTGAATAATAAAGTCTATAATTTTGTATTAACATTCTGTAGTACTTAGGTCCTTATTAAACTTATCCTGGTTCCCATTGTTCCGCTATCGGTGATTTTAGAATTTCTTACTTTTGGATTCTTACAATCTACTGTAATGGCATTTTTCAAATAGTTTTTCCGAGGCATAAAAATCGTTTGAAAAAAAAAACTAAAATATTTCTGAGACTAAGATGGCATTAGAAAAGTCTAAAATGGCGTACGTTTATCAATTGAAATTCTTGTATTTGGTTGCATCTGGTTAGACTGAAAGACGACTCCAACCTTTATTTTGATTATTGATTTATCACACATACATACATACATATATGCATATGCAGTGTTCACAAAGTAATTTTAAAGAATTAATAATCCTTATCATTGAGAGAGCACATTGAAAGGAGGCAGTAAGTAATAGAACAAATTATTAACTGGTTAAAAAGGTACGAGAGCAGTGGTGGCCGAGTGGTAACGGCCCCGACTTGCATTTTCGAAACGCGACACGATTTCAAACCCAGCCAGGCGCATTACTTTGTGTAATTTATTTCATCATCTCTGCTTTCAAAACGGTGAAGGAAAACATCGTGAGGAAACCGGCATGTCCTAGAACCAAAAATTCGAAGACATGTGACATTCACCAACCCGCACTGGGCCTGCGTGGTGGATTACAGCCCATTCCCTCTCCTAGAGAGAGGAGGCCTACTCAGCCTTTTAATGTTCCCAGCAGTGGAAACATTAAAAGGCTGATTATGCTAGATAAGTACTGGAACGCAGATCTATACGATACATATATCATCAGCATCGTCATAGTGCCCTTGTTTCATGTTACTTGGGGTTGGCATACGTTTTTTCCTTCTATTCTGTCCTATCACCTGTAACGCGATCACTAACTCCTCACACAATCCATCCACCTTTTCTTTGGCCTCCCTCTCCTCTATCCATCCACATGTATACTCATAACTCTTTTAGTAACATGCCTTTTCACCCCTCCTCTTCACATGACCATACCATATTCACGCGATACCCAAAAGGCTTTGTAACTAAGAAAGGTTAAGCAATTCTAAAATCACTGCATGGTTTCGATAACAGTCAAACAAATTTCTTTAAAGCGTAGTTGATATATCAAGAACTCATAAAATAAAAAATCTAAAACTCCCTCTATATTGTCCCATAGTTGGCAGAAAATGGCAGGAGATGGCAAGCAGAACGGAGGCAGATGGAGATAGAGTTAGAGGAACTTAGGGCTAAGAGAGATACCATGCAGCATTGGGAGACGCAGGTCAGTGATGTAAGTTCAACCCTGACGGTGCACCTTATTAACTCTACACTGAAACCTGCCTGGTTGTATCTTGACCCCTACTGGTTTGTATGTTACATCAAGTGGTTCGTATGGTTGTGGTTACCTTATAATTGAATTCAGAATTCGAGATGATTATCCAATTTTTGAACAATGAACTCTATTATATACAAGACAAAGTTCAAATTCCATTGCAACGTGCTGTATGACTTCATGCAAACAGACGTATTAGGGTCTGCGCCCAGTAGCTGCACGGCACTGCAAGGCATTTTTACGTGACGAAGCATTAATCACAATATAAAGGTGAATGGTTGTGTGTATGTTTGTTACTTCTTCGTGCTCGAACGGCAGAACAGATTTCGGTGAACTTGGTACACGGATAGACTATGTCCCGGAATAGCATATGGGTTACTTTTTGTCTCGGGAGTATGTTCTCTTGGGACAATTTCCTACTTTCACGCGGGCGAAGCCGCTGACAGCACCTAATAGACCATAAAACTATAATATTAAAGTTGAAATTCCAACACGTACGAACACGACATCTAATAGCACTTGTTTTTGTAGCTTCGATGATTATTATTGAAATTTGGACTATAATTTCTTAAATTTAAGGTATATAATGCTTTGTCACATAAGAATCACTTACCGAGCCGTGCTGCCACTTGATACAGGCCTTTAAAAATAAGTTATAAACAAAATTACAATCGTTCCTTGAGTTGGTGACGATAGAATCAAACTGTCTCGAATTGTAAATTCAAGTATAAACAAATTTTTTATTACGACCCAAAGAGTTGCCCGAATGTGTTTACATTTTAGCAATTTTTTTCTTATTCCTACCCTTCTGAATGTACCTGAATGTCAGCCCCTGACACAACGTTTGGCACATCCCGTTTGTTTTGTTTCTTATCTGTTCCATTTTTAGTATTATTTTTTGTAAATGTAATTCTATTGTTATTTTATAAATTTTTAAACGTTTTGATACTTCAATTGGCATTGGAAGTATCGGAGGGCCTAGTGCCAATTTGGTTTATGACGTTCAGCGCTCCAATTGGCCCGCACTGAGCTCTCAACCAATCAGCGAGTCAAACGCAGTAGACGTTTTAATCCAGTTAACGTAAAAACACATAGCGCACAGGCATATAAATAGTAAATGTTAGAAAAATTACATTCAAAGCTATAAAAAAAATGTTATTCCTTTCAATAATATCTTGAATTTAAATGTACTGCTGGGACTCGGGCCTCCTCTCTAGGAGACGGAATTGTTATCCACCACGCGGGCCCAGTCAGTTAAAATGTATAGTATGCGTTATTGCAATCTTATATCTGTCTGAACCTCTAATGAAGTCTGATCCTAACTGGGTTGTGGTGTTTTTTTTAAGGGTGGAAATCATCCAATAACTTCTCCCGCTCTGGGTAGAGCGATATGGCGTGTCTGCTTTTACCGACCACACCAGTGTCTTTCAGTTTCCCTTTGCGTTCTAGAACTACGGGTTTCCCCTTCAGAAATTCTCCATAGTCCTAGCTAGTGGGCATCGGCCCTGATAGGCCACTACGGTTTGCTGACATCTCTTTGAGGAGCGCGTGGGTCACTACGCGCTATTGGCGACTGGGTTCGGTCCGTTTAATTACCGGACGGCCGGATGGCGAGCTACCCATTGCTCGACGTCCGCAAGCCCGCGTCTACCGTGGCTGGTAGTGGGGGTCGGAATCTCGGCGACTGGGGCGTGGGGACGTTCGTTCCCTCACGCGTGCAGTCTTCTCAAGGAGATGAAGGAGGCATCCGCCTGCCGTTCCTACTCGCTCCGGACCATAGCCTGAATCAGGGCGCGACGCGAGAGGTCGCTGCCGCCGATTGCTTCCACGAGGACACGGTGGTGTCCTCCGGGACCTGCTTCATGCGGAAGGTGACACCATGTTGCCGCTCCAGCCACTCCTCAAAGAGGGGACTTACCGCTGTGATTATGGCGTGCCCAGTGATGGTCTGATAGGCAGTCGCTCCATTTCAAACACGGGTATTCAGTCGCATCCGTCCATGGAGTTTCTTGCTCGTTCTCCATAGAGATCTATACGCTTTGGATTGTGAAATTTAGCTTCACTTTTTTTTTGGATTGACTGACATTTTGACAATTCAAAAGTGCCTGTAATTTGGAAATAAACGTTTCTGATTTCTGAATATTATGTACTCAGAGAATTCACAAGTTATTCAAATAAGGACCTGAAACAGTTTTGAGAAAAGGTAAATAACACGATTTTTCTCGATAATCTTCTAGATAGCAGACATCATCCGATGGGTGGCTGATGAGAAGGAGGCACGCGGCTACCTACAGGCGCTCGCTACTAAGATGACTGAGGAGTTGGAGTATCTTAAACATGGTGAGTTATCATTGTGGTGTATATAGCAAATGTTTTGTGTAAAAGGTTTATTGAAAGGTTGAATTCGTTATTCGAACTTTATTCTCATGTGTTAAGCTAGAACTACATTAGACCGACGCACACGTATAACACGCTTGATTTGTACGTAGAACGACGTCGTGTGGCGTGTATCAAGTGTAGCTCTACAAGTCTAGTTTCTATATAAAATGTATGGAGACCGACGCGCCTAGATCGGCGTGTGTGGCACACGTGTGCGCAGTGTAGCTCTAGCTTGATAATGTTATCATTAATTCATCATAAAAACATCAAGCTGATAAAATCTAGGATTTGCGCTGCAGGATTGTTGGAAAGAGTTACCGTGGCCCTGGAATGCAAAGGGCAACAACTGAAGGGTGGTTAGTCAGTAACATTCTGGCATGTCCTCTTGCTTCACCCAGATCGGGGGAAGTTTTTTGATTATTTGATTTCCACTTCAAAACATAAATAGGATATTAAAATTAGACTTGTTTACATTTTTTTTTTGATGTGGGAAATCATCCAATGACTTTTCACAACCTAGAGTGACGCGCGAGGGCGGGTCAGACTTACAGACTAAAACCACACCTGTGTCCTTTAATGTTCTTTTGCGTTCTAGGACCAAACGCTGCTTTTTCTAAAATTCCTTTGGATGTGTTTCCAGTAAAACACTACTTTTGGATAAAAAAGTTGTACGTTTATTCTGAGTGGTGACAGCAATATTATTTTCCATACAGCAAGCGCGTCTCGTTCCTCACTTGTCGTGGCCTCGTCCCCGCCGTCCGGCCCCGCGGGCGCCGCGCCCGACGGGCGCGCGGCCACGGGCGGCTGGCGCAACCGCCGCTCGCAGAAGCTGGACAAGATGGAGATCCTCACGCTGCAGTCGTCGCTGCACTCCGAGATACAGGCCAAGCAGGCCGTGGGCGAGGAGCTCAGCCGCACCAGGGCCGAACTGCTCGCCAGCCAGAGGTCAGTTTGTGTTCACGTCAACAGAGAGACACCAGTGGAATCAGTACTTAACCAGATCCTTAGACTAAATGGTGCGGGTGCGGGAACGCGCGCGGTTATGCCTGCCTACAGTCGAGTTAAACAGATAAACATATTTTGGTAAAAATTACATTTACAAGTCACAATATATTTTAACTAAATGAAGTACTTAGTTGCGTAAATTATTTATTTATTATTTATTTTCTCGCTCGAAATATATGGCGTCTGATAAACTTGGAATAAAGTTCATTGGCCTTTTCCTAATATCTATGCGAAGGTACCCGAAAAACCAACAATGAATTATTTTTCTTACTGGAAAATGTAAAGGATCATGATAGATGTCGATTCAAGATGGCTTTTTGTATTTATTTCCGTTTTTGAAATTATTCATGTCAATAAATGTAGGAGGGTCAATGGCTGTTATTCCATGTTTTCTGTCGCCTACTTTTTTAGAGATGCTGGGACTAAGCATCTCTAACTAAAGTGCTCGCCGGCCGCGCACCCACCGTGGCCACGCGATATGAACGAGTTATGGCGTGAGTAGCTCACGCGCGTGTACCGTCTCGCAGGCCGCACCAGTTCCCGCGCCCGCGTGCGTGCTGTGGAGGCTCATATGAAGTTCTTATGATTGAAAGGGTCGAACCGCGCCCACGTTTGCAGTCTATCCAACACAGTAATTCGGTTGCAGAAATCAGAAAGACTGTCGCTCTATGTATACACACTGATATTCAACTGAAGCAAAATAGTTGTTTCAAAGATCAAGTCGGCGAAAATCCAGGCCCTGAGTGTCGTCAGGGCATCTAGCATTCGACACTGAAGTCTAAGCTAGCTGACATGCTCTACATCTTGATTCTTTCCTAACCTTATTTACGTTTATGAAAAATCTAAATTTTGGTTCAAACATCTTATCGGTGGTTATCTTTCTGTAATATTTTATGAAAAGAGACCTACTGGCAAGACGGACAAAATGTGAGAAAAATATTTTCCACGGGCTCATCAAAAATATTTTCTAAATCCGATATTTCAAACATGACCTGTTGTATTACAAAACATTTAAATTTTTCTTCTCTAGTTTATATTCAACCTTGGTGTCGAGATTCTTCCAAGTAAGCCTCGCCTATTTTGCCCAATCTTCTATTAACTAATCGTAAGTTCTACATTAAAACCTAACTTGGATTTAAAAACTATTCGACAAGTTTGTCCTTGAAAATTGCAATAGTCTTTTGATTTGTGTTTGGGTTTTAAGCATAATTTCATTCTGTCAGTTTATTACGCTCATCGATTACACAAGGGAACACATTTTTAACTTCATTGTATAACCAATAAAAATGTTTGTTTCGGGTGCCATTGAAGGTAAATGTAATCTGTAAGAAGCATTTTTATAACTAGAAACTGAAAAGAGAATTTAATGCAACAGGTCTAGATGTACAGAAACAGCGATACTTAAATTAAAAATAGCTATAGTCGGACTCGCACACGAAGGGTTTCGTACTCGACTGCTCGATTTTAATATTGTAATATTAAAATCGAGCAAAAAACGTCTACAAAATAATGTTTCTGTATGGCATACCCATTTAATTTTTAACTTTATTTTAATTTTATTATTTGTTCTTGTAATAGAAATATACATTTTGTAAAAATTTCAACTCTTTACCACTCACGGTTTATGAAATACAACTGGCTGGCAGACAGACAAACAGACGGACGGACGTCGGAGGTTTAGTAATGGGGTTCCGTTGGCACTCTTCGGGTACGGAATCCTAAAAAAAAAATAGTGGGGCCGTAGTAAATTCATTGCAACTTGCAAGCCGCTTCTAACACGAGGCGGAAAAATTGTCTGCGGCCATGTCTCTTTGTATGAGATAAGGCATCTGTATGCTAGTATTATTGTCTGTGGAGGTCATGAGATCATGAAGTTTTGCTCGGTTTGTCAGAAACTTTCCAGATTTCATTTGTGTCTGAATTTGCATGATTTTTATAAAATGTTTGCCATAATAATCACAAAGTTTCAGAATTCACGGTTTGTATTGAAATCAGTGAGACCTTACATACGCAGTGCATTGCAATAAGATGTGAAATTGAGAACCTTATTAAAGATTATTTTGATTTGACTCAACACTTTATACATATATCATTGTTCTGTACGTGTTTTTATCGTCTAACTCGTCGTAAACCTCTTGACCGATATGGATAAAACTTTCTGTGGGTCCGGTAGGTGGCATTGCAATCGTGTTCTCATTTTTTCTGACGAAAAGCCAGGTTTCTGGCACAACAACATCTCTCGGGACTGCTAATATACCATAATGTTGTTGCCATACACCATGGTTTCCTATTTCATTTCATAATTGCCATTAATCCCACAGAGAGCTACTAGAAACCCGGCAGCGGCTCGACACGCTAGCACACGACATGAAGCGCAAGGAGCAACACATCCGCGACATGCAGGCGCGACTCGACGCGCCGCACCAGCCCGGCAACTCCTGTGAGTATATTATATATGTGTGCTTTGATGGATTAACCGCCCGGACGGGGTAAGCAGAGAATATGGGGAAGTTATTTTATAATAGGAGGCGAAATAAAACGTTATTGTTCATCAAATAATCCAGTCACATTTTTACTGACTAAAACCCACATGTGTTCCTTCAGTTGCCCTTTGCATTCCAGGGCCACGGTAATTCTCGAACTGTAGTGTATTAGATATGTTGGCCGTACTCTCATGCGCAGTGACATGATGTATGTAACACCTGTCAGTCGCCATCGGGCGATCGACCGGAGTAGTTGCGTGATGCGAATATATGCGTGTTGTGGTATTGGTGAGCCGTGAAATACTTCAATAATCAGTACAATGCACGAACAATTCCGTAGGTTAGATTCGGTCTACGGCACAAATGACTTAATTGCTATGAAAACGCAGCTTTATTTGAAATTAGAGTAAAAATGGCGAAGGTTCACGGTTTTAGAATGTGCTCTTTAATTTTTAAGCTCGCCTTTGTACATTAACTGTCTGTATCGCCGTGTACTATGTATGTTTTTTTTTGTGTACAATAAAGAACCGTCGATTTAGTCTTTTACAATTTCATACGCATGTAACCTGGGAAAAAGCATGCAAGTAGCTTACTTGCCATAGTGACATATTCACACCAATCAGAACTGATTATAGGACAATGGCATGCCAGATGCTTGCATACATTTGTGCAAGTTATATGCATTTAAGGGTGTAGTGGTTGACCGATGGACTGGTGCGCTGCATCTCGCGGGTTCGATTCCCGCACGGAACAAATATGTTTATTAAACCAGCTCTGCTAAATAACTGCTTACTGGCTACACTTCTGGCGGGAGCTGATAAGTATTGGCGAACTATTAGCAACAGAAGAACAAAACAAACAACAAAGATAAGAAAAAAAACAACAGAAGATTCACGCGCTTACGCTAAACGTCACCCCCCCCCCCCCCCTGCCATCCACGCCTTTTCACAGTCGTCTACGCCCCCCCCCGCGCTCCTCATTGTATTCTTCTGTTATTAAAGTTTGCGGAACCGGAAACGGAAGTGAAAAAGTTTGCTGAACTTCTGCAGAAGCGGAAGCAGATTTCTGTTGCAACACTGATGAAACACAGTTCGGTTTTAGTCGGTAAAAGTCTGACACTCCCTCTCACTCTATCCAGAGCGGGAGACTTCCCACCTCAAAAGGTCATAATGATGACCATAATATTGTTTGTAGCTATTACGAGCTATTCTTCTGTAAATAGGTAGTGCAGCTACGAAAGGAGATATTTTTGTTTGTAATGGGGGTTAGATTACGATTAAACTGTAACATAGTATGGTAACTATTACGTGTTTGGTCGCAACCTTCGTTCAGTATGTGTTCCTCGCTAATCAAAAATTTTTGGGACAAGTTAGATGTACGCTTACCCCGAATGGGTTTGATCGTGTATTGACATCGGCACCACTGAACCACACTACTGCCGACTAATAGATAACGTGTAAGCTATATATATATAAATGAATAGCTGTTCGTTAGTCTCGCTAAAACTCGAGAACGGATGGACCGATTTGGCTAATTTTGGTTTTGAAATTTTCGAGATAGTCCAGGGAAGGAAAAAATCCTAATACAACACCATCTCTAATTGAATGAATGAATTATGCTGTTCTGGTAATGCCAGTAGATGGCGTTATCCTATTATTATATTAGTACGTTATAATTTCAAATGATAATGCTGATATTGGGCGAGTTCACGAGAGTTTCGTAAAACATAGTAACTGGTTTGTGGAGGTCTGATAAGCAGTCGCTCCATGTAAAACAATTATTCAGCCGCATCCATCGCATTTATACATTCATTTATGTATAAATATAATAATAATAACCTTTTCCCAACTAGTTTGGGATCGGCTTCCAGTCTTAACTTATTATTTAGTAAAGCCAAAGAATAAACATCGTTTTCTTAAAGGAACATAAGATCTGCAGAAAGAGATCATCTATGTTATTCACCGAACTGTGGGCCGTACCCGCTCCAGGTCTCTAAAGTTGGGATTAGTAGAAAAGTTGTGATTTTACCAATCCATACTTTAATGTTACAACTATGAAAGTAACTTTGTCTGTCTGTCACGCTTTCATGGTTAAACTATTGAACCGATTTTGATGATTTTGGTACGGAGGAAGCTTGAATTCCAATTATGGACATGGGATCTTCGCGTCCGCGATAACCAACATTCACGCGAACGAAGCCGCTGGCAGAAGCTAGTGATAAATAATTTGATATCGATAAGTTTTGTATTAGAACTTCATTACGGTGGTGATGGTGTGGTTAACCAAAAAAATGTGACCGACACTCCAGTGGTATGATCCAGTGGTGTCGTTGACATTACACGGGATTGAGTGGGAATTTTTATTTTGAACATTATTTTTTTAAATGGGAGTTGATAAGAGACAGCTATTTTACAATACGGGCATGGCACTTGCATTGCATAGCTTCGGTATAGATACGGTATCATTGTACAGTTGGGAATCAAAAGTTTTGGATATTTTTGTATGTTGTTAGCACGCTTTTAAACAGCACGGTTTTGGATACTGGTAAAAAAATTTAATTGGTTTAAACCTTTGTTGCCAACTTTATTTGGCAAAATCAAGATGGCATAATTTTTTTTTTTTAAATGGGCTCTTCTCAACTCCTTGTTATTGCTATAAAAGTGAGAAATATCTTACAGTATATCTAGTAAAAGTGAGAAGGAATAACATAATTTTGCTTTTCAGTTTTTAGATATTTTTGTATCTTCTTATTTTTGTAGTATGAAAACTTTAATCAAATGATAATCTGGCTTAACTATTTAATATATTTTTAGCACAAATCTATGTACAAATAAATATGTTTATTTAGTGCACCATTTCTTTTTGTTTTCGTTACATGTAACCGCACATTCCTACCCAATACACATATGAAACTTTCTGTGACCTCACTATTCACGACGAACGCACTTATATCGTCAACGGAATCTTGGCTCCCACCACAAAGTCCAACGTCGTCCTCGACGAAAAAAACGGAAATAAACGAAAAAAACTGCACATCACTATTTTATATTTAAAAAAAAAACGTGAATATGGACTCTAATGTGTTTGAAATTGGAACTGTGATTTGATATTCCATTAAAAAAATATTAATTAAATTTAAAATTCGAAAACTAACGTCCTTTTTTATTCTATTTAATAACGAACATGTATTATCTGTGGCATTTACTGTTTTTTTTTTTTAATATGGCGTCTAACGCTATTTTTCTTTTTGTTTAAAACTTACGTAATGGTGTATAACTTGTGTATTTTATTGTGCTGTTGGTATTTTTGTGGATGTTAGTTCGGATATGGTTGAGGAGTAACATACCTCTTTTTATAGGCGTGACGTCATGTTTATGGGGTGTTGCTATACTTGTGTACCACCATATATATCCCTGATACATAATGATATGATTGATTTCTATAGTCGCGAAAGTGTATGTGTTGATGTATGTATCTTGTAGGAGCAGCTATTTATTTTTTACTATTAGAAGTATTTTAAGTACTACTGTGCGATATGTCTTTTATCTTTTTTATGTTTGATAAGCATAACTTATTTAAAATCGAAGATCTTAAGTGCCTGATTACAACTTCGAAAGATTAAAAAAGTTAATTTTAGTATTCGCGCTAAAGTGCAGCTTTCAACAATTACTAGCAGCAATCTTTTTTTAATAGTTTAATTCAATATCATACACTTTTTCTCGTGGCTATAGATATCAATTTTAATGATTCGTAAATATTAATGAATTTTGAACAAAAAAATAACCAAAATGAACCGATTTTGGTAAATTGACAAAATTACTTCAATTAGAAATTAGTGCTCAAAATTTTTGACGTTATTATTTTTTAATTTATACACTTTTTATATATTGATAAAACTACACCAGTTCTCTTTTTATAATCTGTAATCTCACCAAAGTATATTCATTTCTAGTCTTCAGAAATTAGTCTAGTCGAAAACGATGGTTGCCAAAGATTTTTTAAACGATAGTGTTGTCCCTGACCGTTCGAGCTAGTCATTACAATCGATACGGTTTTTTTTAATACTTAATTTACTGAATGTGTGTGATAAGATTTGAAAAGTGTGTCCGATGGGATGTATTTTAAAAGTTTTTGCGGAAATAATGCTTGTCTTTTAGTATATAAATTGAGTTATGTCTAACCTACGACATAGTTCGAGTTGAATATAATATTAAAATATTATAACGAAGTAAGAATTCGATTTTTATAGTTTTCTTTTTATGTTGACTATTGTTTTCTTTTTTATTATATTTATTGAATTTGTAAAAGATAATGAAATTGATTTTGTAAAGAATTTTTTTAGACTCGTTTTACATGTTGTTAATATATGACAAACTAACGTAAAAATGAATTTATAAATATCGCACATAAATACGTTTAATATACTCAAATCGATCGATTGCCAAAGATACTGACAGCACAATGAATAGTTTTTTTAATTTATTTTTTAGTGTAATTTTTTTCTATTAGATCAGATTTAGAATCTCATTCAGTTTGTTTTTTTTTTTAATAATGTTAAGTTTTAAGACCTTACATATTTATTATAACAAAATATTAAACAAAAAATAAAATACGTAACCAAATTATTTTAAGCATAAGAAATAATGTACTGATTTTTTAAATATACGGTCTTAAAATTCAACGAGTGATTCTTATTTCATTTCTTTTTTGCGTTTTTTATTATGTTAATAATTTTAAGTTCTTGTCAGCACATTTAATCTGCATTTAACGTGTCTTTTATGTTTTACTGTTAGGTTTATTTGATATGTTTAACTCAGTGCATAACTGTATCTGTACATGTCCAAGTTAACTTCGTACATTGTTTTGTACATAAGTTATTAAAAGTTCTGTTGTACTTATCTTTTTGTTATTTATTTTTAACACTTTTTTTTTACTGGGTTTTGTACGGTAGTCGAAAAATATTTAAACACTAAAATGGGGATTTACTATAGTACCAAACCTACTTCAAAAGGTTGACTTAATTTGGAAACAATTCAAGGAATGTTACTAAACCACATTAAACTCCATTCACAATACGATTACATATTTAAACAAAGCTTTTTTATTGCTCAATCGATTTTGATTTCTATTCCGTAGACATAAAGATGGCATTAAAAGCAAAAATGTGGTTACAATATCAACTATTTACTGCAGCCACCATTTGTCATGCCACTAACGCATCGACTTATATTCTAGTGATAGACAATCACGACCATGAAAGCTATTTGTCGAAATACTGAAAAGTTAAAACAAAAGTTCTTTGCGGCGCTACATTGACATTATGCCGTTTAACAGAACTATTAAAACATACAGCGCTAAGATAGCTTTTAGAGGATACTTTTTTTGCGACCAAAACGTTCAACATAGTGTAATGTTCAAGATGTATGGATTACACTACACCTGAGTCGATTGAAGTGAGTGTTCGGCACGCGTAATCTAGTGTGTAGTACATATATATCGATACACTAACATAATTAAAGTCAAAATCATTTGATCGGACAGTAACAAAGAGTTGGTTAATGTCTATCTAATCTGATTGCGAATGGAGTACAAGTCAAAATTAAAAACCGACTCTGCTGTTTAGCAAGAAAAGGCTTAGAGAGCAGTGTTTATACATAATACAAAAATAATTCTATACTTCTTTTGGCTAAACAAACCCTCAACATTGAACTTTATCACAATACAATTAAAACACAAAGTTATGCGCAAGCAGCGAGGCAAGGATCGGCGAAATCTTCCACGTACTGGAGCGGCAAAGAAGAGAACGGTTCGTGTATTATAATATTAGCTAAAACACTCTTTTAGAAGTAGACTCATCGTATGTGACCATTGTAGAGATTGGCGATTTCGAATTTACCATCGTATAAACTGATTTTAATTGAATTTAAAGTATTTTAAATTAGGTAAATGGTTTCATCGAAATTCTAAATGATTACCCCATTTTTGGATGAAAATGGCTAAGTTTTTTAACGTCATTATTATGAAAAGCAAAGTATCTTTATGCACATCTGATTCATTCGTCTCATATAAGAACGAATTGGGTGAATTGTAATTGTGCAGTCTTTAACCCTTTAACCGCTTGCGTCGGATTGGTCCGACGAGTGTTTTCGTGTCGTATTCGCCAGGGTCGTGTGTTCGCGACTGGGTACTCCATTTCATTTAGCTCTTCAATTTCCATAGGTGACAGAAGAGCTGGCGAAATGTAGTATTTGGTCGTGGATGTGCGACCCTGGTAGAATAAATGTGAGACTGTCGGATATATCCGACGTTAGGCGGTTAAAAGTTTTTTTTTTTTAATTGATATAAACCAGTGCTTGACTGCGATCCCACCTGATGGTAAGCAGAGATGCAATCATTGATGGTGAGGCGCACTAGTTTATTAAGAGCCTATTCACTCTAGCCTTGAAGACACCTAAATTAAAGTTGGACGGACGGACGGAGTTTAACTGAATCGAATATTGTTTAAATCAATGATTGGTTCTATGTTAGACCGGATATAAATTCGCAATCGTCTATCGCTAGACTGTGTGTTATTTTGTCCCTATAACATTATCTGTTGTTATTTAAGATTTATGCTTCGCTGTCAATAACTTTTTTTTTTTCATACCGCTTCAAAAACACCTTGGGGCAAATGGTTTTCTTTTAACAGATTTTATTTTACCTTCCATTAAAAATGTTTATAATCATTTATAGTAAAAAATAAATAAAATACTCCAGTCGAATTTTTTTTTTGACTTAATGAATTTTTAATAAAAAAAAACCTTATAACGACAGATAGTGTTTATTTTTTAAAGGTGTAAGTAAGTTTTTAGTCTTTGTGCTGCGTACGTAGTTTTCTATCAACTAGTTTCATTTTGTCTATGAGGCGTCCATTGTAAATACGAGCAAGTGTAAAAAGGAAAAGGTTTTTAATTCATTAAATAATAGTCACTGTTTTGTGGGTCTTATGACTAACATTTCTTTTTCTCCCTTTGGTAATAAACATATTAGTTTTATTACACATATAAATTCCAAAATCATTATATGTATATTTTTTAAAGTTGACTACATATTTATATTCACTTTTATATAAAAATGAATCATTTATAAATAATAATTTGAAAAAAAAAAAAAATAGTATGACTCTAAAACAGTGACGCTTAACAATATTTTTTTTTTCAAAATTTTTATGCAATATGAAACAATTCTTCTTTTATTGCAAATCGCTTCGCTTTGCTTGAGCTTTGTTGAGGTGGCATGGATGTGACGAAAACAGTTTTGGCTCTAGTACACAACCTAGACATCCATTGCTCACATAACAAAAAAAAATTAAGTTCCCAAAAAAAATTGAGATACCATCGTCAAATTGTGTACTAGAGCCAAACTTCCCTGGTTTTTCTAAAAAAAAAATATCCATTCACCACATAACGCCCTAAGCAATTGGTTTTTCCTTTAACACTTGTTTTGTATACGCACTTAGGCATTTTGACTAATCTGTTTTTTTTTTTTAAATTGTGAACCTCTTTTCGACTTTAGTTTTTTTCGTTTGTAACTTACGTCAGCACACGAATCGAAATTTATATGTATAATTAAATGTAAATTAGTTTATTCTTATTTTATTATCAGTCATAATCATTATGGATATAATTATACTAATTTTGAGTTGATCTGGAATCTTAGTCTCGATTTTGGAAGATAAATATTAAATGCTGTGTTTGATTCAAACAACTTGTTTGGTTTTTTATGGGGCTCAATATGAAATAGATTAGGGACATCGCAAGTCTAGATAGCCAGACTTCATTGAAATTTATCCATTACAGTCGGTTGGGAGCTTTTATATAACATAGTATGTATGTTATTTTTTTTACTCAAATGTATCGTGTGCTGATGTAAATAATTTGTACAGTGTCAAATGTAAGCGTCCAACGTGCATGTCATAGTTCCCGTTTAGTTCCACTAAAATGTGTTCATGTACAGTCGAGCACAAAGGTGTTAGTCGACTGGAGGATCTTATTTGTTTTTTTTTTTAATACGTGGTTCTTTAATTTGCATAATTTACATGGAGCAGTGAAATAGACTGAATATTAAATTCAATACTTATAAAAACTGATTTAGTTTTTTCGTGTTCTATTCGCCAGGATCGTGGGTTTGCGACTGGATACTCCATCTTGTTTAGAAGAGCTGACGAGATGGAGTATTTGGTCGTGGATGTGCGACCCTGGCAGAATAAACGCGAGTTTATTTGTCGAATGTTACCGACGTACACGGTTAAAAGGTTAAGTTGTGTAAAATGCGCAACTATTATTATATTAAATGGTCTACTATGAGGTTTCACCGTAATTTGATCACTTCATAATAAAAGTTATTTTCTTTACTTTAGATGATATTTCATACAAGCTAGACATTAGCACTTTTGTGCTCGACTGTACGTAAAATTTAAATCTAATAATTGTTACGTTTTTTAATTTACTGTTTTGTGAACGTGGTTTGGGTTGGGATTTGGTTTCTGTGTTTTATTAAATATTTTATAAATATTTTCCTTTATCATATAAAAAAAAAATGCAATCATTATTTAATTTATATATATTTAAATTAACATTCTAGTGTTTCGTTCCTAAAGTTGAAAGAAGGTGATGGTGTACCTACATGGTACAGAGTTACAGACATTGATTAGTGAAAATGGCAGAAGTATCAAGTGATTAAAAAATAATCTAACTAATACTAAGCTACCGTTGACCACATAGTTGCCTGTAGACGGTAATTACTAAAAGTTAGACTTGTTTTTTTTTTCTCATATTATCGTCATTAGATATCAATACTAAGTCAGCTGAATCCCACTAATTCATTTATTTTGACCCCGTCCTTTTCATAGTCTACACACAAATTAACTCATAATTTGGGAACGAAACACTAGAACATATAAAAATCATAATTTTCTCAACTTACAAAATCTCAAACATTTCAGTCCTGGACCGGCCCCCATCACAGATGAGCTACTTAGACCAATTCCTGAAAGAAGCACCTACGGAGCGGCACTACGATAATGTAGCTACCATCAATGAGCAGAAGGTAGGTTTTGAATTGGCACGTATCTTTATATAATATGATGTAACCATGCTTTTGTCTTTCGTTCATTATTTCATCATTTTTGGGGCGTGTTTCAACATGTCATCTATTAATATTTTCACGTGAAACAAATTGATGCGCCTTGACAGTGAAAAAAAACTCAAACGCCGTGACGGCAAACGGCATGACGCTTTCATGCCGTTTGCCGTCATACCTCAACTACGGCACTGTTCTCGACTTCTTTGTGTGTGCGCGCGCTTATACTCATAAAGATGCGTCCCGAGACGGCCAACTTTTTGAAATTAGAACTGAGAAGAAATTCTAGACGTTCAATAAGAGCTGAAGAAATCTTCATCGTAAATAAACAACCTTTAAGCTGAGTTTTGTAAACGCTTGATGAAAAAAAATTTCAATCTTTAATCAAAATTGATGAAAATCGATTAGGAGTTCTATTTGAATTTGACAGTTGGATCGCGTCCCAAGCTTATTTTTGTGACTAATTTATAAGGTGACAGTTATTTTGATTGTTATTTCACTGTGTAATATCACTGATGTGTCTCTATAAAACCAATACATGTCCGAAAAGGCTCAATATTTTTTCAATAATATAAAAATAATACATCAAACGTCATCCGTATGTATGTACGTAATAATAATACACAGTGTAATACTAACATCATGCAAGCTTTTTATTTTTCTTTGGCCATTTTGTTTTTTGGTTATTCGTTGCTTACACAGATGTCGCCGCAGTACCGTTACAGAAACCAGCATTGTTGCAATGCAAAGGTATTTTAAGTTTTTTTATTTATTATTGCTTTTTTTTACGTTTGTAAAAATAAAATAAAACTTCATATGAAAGCGAATACATATTCCGTTTAAAACAGTCATAATCGAGGTATTATCTTATGACGTTACGTCCAGTTTGGTTTTTGTAGAATAGAATTTAATTAATTCTAATAAGTTTTTTTTTCTTTTTTGTACGTAGTTTTATTTTGGTTTTTCTATAGTTTAGTTATCCATTTGCAAATATTTTTATTTATAACGATTATACGCACAATAAAATCCTTTCTATTGTGAGGACCGCATAATTCATGTCACTGTTTTGCTTGTTTGAAAAAAAAAAACCATGATCTCGAAAATTTTATAAATGATTTCATATGTAAGGTTCAACTTAATTAATCCTACAAAACGCTAAAACCATCAATCATAAAAATCATGTTCTTAACCGATGCGGTGGTGGAATACCAGTGTGCTATTATCGTATCATTCGAACTCTCTAATATCTCAATTTTTTTTAGGGTTGGAAATCTAACTAACTTCTTTCGCTCTGGTTGAAACGAGATTCAGTGTCAGACTTTTACTAACCAAAACCCACACGTGTTTTTTCAGTTGCTCTTTGCGTTCCAGGGCCGCGGTGGCTCTTTCAAAACCCGTAGCCCTGAGAATTCCAATATATCATGCTGATATCTATCATTATAATCAAACATTTTGTTTATAGATTTTTTTAATGACATAAACTAGTGCTTGACTGCGATCTCACCTGATGGTAAGCAGTGATGCAATCGTTGATAGTGAAGCGCACTAGTTTATTAAGAGCTTATTCACTCACAGCCTAGAAGACAAAAAATCGGACTATAATCGGACGGAAAAACCGCACCAAGCAACATAGAATAGAATTTTAGAACTTTAGACTTCAGCGAATTTAAACGATAAAATCGTCTTGTCGCTAGTCTAATTTTTTTGTGAAACTTTTTTGAATGTTCAATATGCTAGTTCTTTTTTGTTTTTATTTAAAACTAGTTGACCCGAACTTCGTACCGCCTAACAGTCCATGAATGTAGTACATCTTTCCATATAGTCAACCGATTGCGATGAAACAAAGCCTAATATATCAAGTTACACACAATTTTAATGTATAAAACTTATCTACATCGATTTTGTACATTTTACGTGATGCGCGCACAACCAAATACTTCCAGATTTATTATATGTATAGATTATCTAAGAATACATAATTTTTTGCTGATCGTGTTAGCGACCAACTTCACTGCTGTTCTTGTCTTTCAACGCAAATAACACGGTTATATCGTCCAGTTAATGTACGGGTCGACGCAGTCAGGCGCGTTGAGCGGCTCGGTTGAGCTTCACGACGAGCTGGAGCCGCGGGCCTCGTCGCCCGCGTCCAGCAAGAGCTCGCCCAGTGAGATGTCCACCGTTAGTATAGTGAGTATTGTCTTTACTATTTTTGTGCCGTGGTCGACTTGAGAGAATTTAAACGATAAAACCGAATTACTATGTTGCCGGACTAATTTTTTTTTACGTTGTAAATCATTAAATGAGAAGTCATTTGATGATTTACCAGGTAGGTTAGGACTGTGTTCACCTCCCAGAAGGACCTGGATAAGAGAGCGTTCTTTGTCGAAGATAGCAAAAATAAAGTCTACAAAAAATCTGTCAAAATGAGACCACGTTTTTTGAGGTGGGAAATCATCAAATAACTCTTCCCGCTCTGGGTGGAGCGAGAAGGAGTGTCAGACTTTTGCAGACTGAAACCCGCTTGTGTTTCTTCTGCTCTTTCAAACAATCAGGGGCCAGACTAATTTGATTTCTATTGTCACCTTGAAACGTATATTTTCATACTAGCTCCTGCCAGTTTGCCTGAGTGCATGTAGACAATTCTACCAACGGATAATACTCTCGGGATAAAAAGAGTATCCTATGTGTTATTTCAGGAAATGGCCTACCCGTGTGTCAAAAATCATTCAAATTCAGAGTTCAGCTGTTTGAGTGTGAAGGTAACAATCATACACGCAGGCATACAAACTTTTGCTTTTTAATGTTAGTGTGATTAGAGTACCTACTGTTGTTACGACACGATTGTTCGTTGTAAATCTCTGGACAACGATCACACGAGGATCTGTCGCATCATCTCGTAAAGTCAAAATGGAACATTCCCGAGATAAGTTTGTAAATAGTACTGGTTCTAGTGAAACGGCGCGGAATTTTGTATTCCAATTTTTCAGAAGACAAAAGCGTAATTTTTTTAACACGTAATAAAATGTTAAACGAGAGGATGTGAAGACTTGTGAGATTAGACCAAAGTAGAAGAATACCTCGTTGATGCCAATTGTTCGGTCTCTTGAAGAATAATAAAAAAATACAAGCAAGAAAAGAAAAATAATATTTATGTCGAGCAAAATTATTATTATTATTTCCTTATCCAAAGAAACTGGTTTTAATTTTCTAATCCGTTTACCGGTTTTCTAAGTCCCTTAAATCTCCCATTGGATGGACTTCTGGATTACCCGAAATCGTTGCCTTTTAAACTAGCCGAGCGCCCGCTTAAAAGTTAAAAATTCGCTTGCTACTTACCCATTAACAGTTTCGGAATCTACTGCTGTATCAAGTATGTTTCTTAATCAATTCATGTGTTTGTTCACCAGGACCCATCACTCGGCCCCTCGGTACCGGGCAAGCAGAAAGTGCATCAATTTCTAGTGCGGACCTTCAGCAGTCCCACCAAATGTAACCACTGTACGTCGCTCATGGTTAGTATACTATGACCGTTATAAACTCTGAAAGCACCCAACCGTTATCACTTATCGCAATAAATTACAATAAATTATATAAAACATACTAACGGTATGTTTTATATAATTTACAAATATAAAAATATTGGAATCTATAATAAAATATATGTTGTTGAATGAAAAAAAAAAAAAAATTAGAATCCTGTTTATATTTTAAAACATGGTAGAGAAGGAAAAAAGATACGCAAGTAGTTCGTGATATCGCCTTAATGATGTTAGTTTCTTGATCCACTTATCACATTTATTGTAATTATCATCTTTAGAATATCTTGTCAGTTGATACCGTAGTCGTACTGTCCCTAATGCTTCTATCAAAATTCTTGTCAACAGATGCTTTCAGGTATCTTGTGTTTACTTCAGATTTTCAACGTAAAGATTATAATGTTTTAGATCGGTTTAACCCGCCAAGGCGTAGTCTGCGAGACGTGCGGTCTAGCAGTCCACACGTGGTGCTGTGCGCGCGTGGCAGCGCGCTGTCCCCTGCCCGCCGAGAGGTCGCGGAGACCGCTCGGCATCGACCCTGCGAGGGGACAGGGCACCGCGTACGAGGGATATGTTAAGGTGACACTTTATTTTTATAATAGACTACAATGAGGATCAATCACATAATAGTAAATTCGATTTTTACTAAGTGCATTGTATGTGTAATAATTTACTGAGCATTTAATTTTTTAAATTATTAAAACCCGTCAAGAAATGATCGATTTATTAAAGTTTTTCTGAACGGCTACTTGGAAACGCGCGCTCTCGCTGGCCTAATTACGATGACGTCATTTGTCATGATCCGCGCGACGAACGGCTTGATCGTATTCGCCGGTGGAGACCGATCATGACAGATAACGTCACAGCGAGTCGCTTCATTCTCGGGCGCGTTTCTGGAACTAATACACTAAAATTGTTGTATATTGTAATTTTTGGACCGATTAAAATAATTTCTTCACAGTATTTACAGTTTTTTTTTTGACGCTATAAGTCTGCATACCCCACAAAATCATGACTGATCGTCATTGACTACCTTATTACTTATTTATAAAGAGCGCAGTCGCTCCAATCAAACGATCGTTCTATGAATAATATAACGATGGCCTTTGTTAAAAAACATGTACATTACCTTTATTCTTTTACAATATCAAATCGTAAGTCGTGTTTTTAAAGCACAATTTCCAACGGCTAGTTAAATTATAAGGGTCAGCTCATACCACGACGCAGTATTTCTTTAAGAGGCTAGTTTCGCGCGGCGACACGAGCCATCGCGAAATGTCGTTGGAATAATAATAGTAATATTCCACAACTATCACACAACGTCGTCTAGTTCCAAGCTAAGCCGAGTTTGTGTTATGAGTACTAGACAACTGATAAACTTTTGACCGCCACAGTCTTGTATACATGACAAAGCAAAGTGTGTTCAACGCACCACGGTCACGACTACATGACAGACTTATCAAATCTTATAAAAAACTAGCATTTTGTCAGCGAAATCGTTTGCGCGAAAGTTTTTACAAAAACTAACATCCCTTAAATGTATTTGAACCTAATAATGATAATCTTTATTAATTATTTTGATTAAAATTCACGCCAAGTTTGAAGTGTATTAAACCAAGAAATAAGAATCCTCCATACAATCTTTAGAACTCCTTGAATAGTTGTATTGGGGGTAGTTCTGAAAACGAATAATGACAACCTTTGTTGTTTACTTAGATTACTATTTATAGTAACTTTTAAGTATATCGGTACACGGAATGAGATTTTGTGTACAAACGAAAGTACCATATTAGCGGTTAACAGATTGAAAAGTGCGCGTCTCGTCACGTCGCGTCTTGGCGTAAGCTGATCCTAAAGTAGCATGACCTTCCAAACCTATTCGTAGCCAAGCTGTACAGCCAGCAGTCAGGGTCAAGTCTAGCTAATTTAAAATCGATTTACCTTTAAATATTTAAATATTGCATTACCTATGCGCCTATAAACAGTTTTCCTCGCGTGCCATGTCAATAAACGAAAGAGTAGACAGTTTTCCAATTCAGCTTTCAAATTATGTATCCACAGCCTTGAAATGTTCGGAAATGGATTTAAATTGCGAGAAATTCGTCGGTTCAATTCAGTCGGTTGCACCAGCTTGTCCATATCAAATACTTGTTTTGTATTAAACTACGTTGGATTAGATTTTTATTTTCGGATATTTCGATCAGAAACGCCTTTTACCCGAACTTCAAAAACGAGGAGGTTCTATGTTCGGCTGAATGTATTTTTTTTAGAGCAGAAAATCGTAAAATAACTTCTCCGTTCATAATGTATTTTAAGTTGTTACTAACTGCTGCCACTCCGAAAAAGTGTCCTAAGTGCCATTTCAGGACATGATCTATCCGTATAACAAATTTCAACGAAATCCGTTTATCTGTTCGGGCGTGAAGAAGTAACAAACATACATACGCACATGCAATTACGTATCATGAAGCGCTGTTTGTGACCTATATAGTTTATTTCATCACCAGTGCTTTCGAAAATGGCGAAGGAAAAACATCGTGAAAGTAAAAAACCCCTTCCTGCAAAAAACGCTAACAGTCGCCTCTTACGTTGCCCTTCCTGAAAAAAAAGGTCGATATTATAAGGCTAATCATTTTGTATATTTAATTATTATCCTCATAATTAAATAGTTTTCTGTATTATATTGCCTGCAGGTACCAAAGCCGGGTGGCGTAAAGAAAGGCTGGATGAGACAGTTTGTCGTCGTGTGCGATTTCAAATTGTTCCTTTATGACATATCACAAGACCGGTGAGTTTCCTCCTTCCATCTATTTCTAGTTCGGTGCTGGTCCGATAAAAACGATAGTATATTTTGTTTAATAAGCTGAGTGAATTTTTTTTTATTGTATTTACAACTATCACACAACGCCGTCTAGTCCCAAGCTAAGTAGAGCTTGTGTTATGAGTACTAGACAACTGATAAACTTACTTACATATTTCTAAATACATACATATTATAGTTAATTATCTTTGTTTTATTGTCTTATGCTTTTCTGACGTTTTTGTTATTATTTATTTGTAATATTGTTGGCCAAATGGGATTTTTCATTAGAAATCCCGGGAAGATCCATATTAATATCAACATTTCGTTGCAAGTACATAAATAACTCTACCTAATTCAGACCTCTGGTCATAACAAACGGTGTTGATAAAAATTCTTGAGAAATTCAAAAGCTATTTTAATTTTTGGCCACCCCTTTTTTTTAAATGTCTGTAGGCTTGTTACATAGATTGTTGTAACAGGAATAAATTTTTTTTTTAGATTTGTTGGTCTGCGAAAATACTTCAAATAATAATTTCTATTATCCTTAATTATGTAATTAATTTATTGTGCTTGTTTCAGAAACGCGTTACCGTCAGTATGTGTTAGTCAAGTACTAGACATGCGCGATCCGGAATTCAGTGTCGCGTCTGTCAAGGAATCTGATGTAATACATGCCAACAAAAGGGACATACCTTGTATATTTAGGGTGAGTATCTACTTTTATAATATCTAAATGTGTTCTTTTTTTCTCCTACACAATTTTTGAAGGAGGATTCCTGACAGCACGAACCATTTATTTATTGTGATCGATGAGGTTTTCCATTGGTCAATATGATGATGACAAACTTTTATACTTTACTGGCTTTTTAGGGTTCCATACTCAAAGAGTAAAACGGGACCCTATTACTAAAACTCCGCTGTTCATCTGTCCGTCCGTCTGTCATCAGTGATAGTTACAGTTGAAATTTTCACATAATTATGATGTATTTCTGTTGACGCTGTAACTACAAATACTAAAAAAAAGAACAGAGTAAAATAAATATATAAGAGGGTTCCCATACAACAAACGTAATTTTTTTTCCATTTGTTGCAACGGACGATACGGAACCCTTCGTGCGCGAGTCTGACTCGCACTTGGCCGGTTTTTAACCTTTACTTGCGGCATCTATGTTGCTACATAGCAACTAAACTATATGATCCTGTATCGCGGTATTAGAGTTCACCGCGCGATTTGAACATATACAACAGTCCGAAAACAACTATCGGCCAGTTGCCCGGATCAGACAACACCTGTCCGGTCAGAGGATCCTCCCTTTTCACGGAGGTTTGTTTAAGACCCTGTTCAGTATACCTCTAAAGACTTATATTCAGACCCAGAACCTAACTAGCGAGTCGAGATCAATTTATTGAACGACCCAATTTAAGTTACTTAAAAGAATACAAAAATCATTATGTCTAAAGTCACTATTATCTTCACAGATATCAACATCTCAATTGGAAGGGGGCAAGAGATCACATACTCTTATGTTAGCGGAGTCCGAATCAGAGAAGACCAAATGGGTAGTAGCACTCAGCGAACTGCATAGGATATTGAAGAGGAATAACCTGCCCGACAAATGTGTAAGTAAATAATTATATACTATAATCCTTTCGAAATAAGATGAGACATTCAAACTATAATAAAAAAAAAAATAGTTTATTGTCACAATCAGCGTAATATTACAAATTTGTATTAGAAGCCTCCTTTTAGGCAAATAATGCCTGTGTTAGAAGGCTCCGCTCTTCCATAACAATGGTAAATTATTTACGCGTGACGTGAAGCGCGATGTTTGGTGTGTGTTGTGACGTGAAAGTGGTGTGTGTAGTGAGATGAATGTGATGTAGATTGTGATGTGTGTGTTTTAATGTGAGATGATACTTAGTGTGAGGTGTATGAATAGTTTGTGAGTTTTCTTACTAAACAATATGATGTAACAGAGTCTCCGTTTTCTCATAGGAAAGTAAAAACTAACCTTTTTACTGACCGTTTAACCGATTTTGACTTCTATTCCGTAAGCATAAGGATGATATTAAAAGTAAAAAAGTAGTTACAATACCAACTAATTTACTGCAGCCCCCATTTGTCATGTCACCAATGCAATAAAAGTCAAAATCGGTTGAACGGACAGTAAAAAAGATTTGTTTATATGTCTAATCTTATTTCGAATGGAGTTTATACAAAGACTATTCGCTTTAACAAAATAGTAACTCATCGTTGCTACTGCAAAGTAAAGGGTTATCCATACTGAGGTAAAAATTAAACCATTAATATTGAAGTAAAGCTTTTTATTACACAGTATTTTTTTTTTTTTAATTTAATCATAATTGTCAGAATTTTCACTTTTATTAACGCGAATACGATGATTATATAGGGTGACTAGTAATTAGTGTACGATATTTAAACACGTGATTGTGCTCATGATAACCAACAACTTTTACTATGGGAACAAACCTGAAATCCGAAAAAAATCAGCTGTTCAGTACATTTATGTTTGCCTAATGTACTGAACAGTTGATATTTTTTTCGCGACTTCAGCTTTGCTGCTAGCACTGCTCATAGAATTAAGAATCAAAGCATTTATTTCAAATAAACCATTTACAGGCACTTTTGAATTGGCAAGAAGTAAAAAAAAATTATGCTAATTTCATATGAACTCCATAGACACTCTTTTTAATCATTTCAATTTCTGGGTTACATCTTTCTTGTCGCATATATTTTTGTAATACAGCCACGCGAACGTGTAACCGTGCTTATCTGCGTACTTTCAGCGTATGTTCTTACACGCTGTCTTAACGCGTTGTCCTATGTAGGCTATACAACGTGATCGGGAAGCGACGTGATTCGAATGGAACAAACAATTGATACTCTATTGCGATGGTCACGTGGCTCGTGGGTTCGGTGTGGCGCGAGCTTTAATATTTTCGCGCGAACTCTAGTAATGCGGTGACTTGTTTTATATAAATAGCGGCTAAAGCGGCGACTTTGCGCGCACGTGGGATAGGAGCCGCCGCGTTGCGTTGAAGTTGCGTGAACTGTATCAGACCGCTTCGGAACCGCAGTCGCGTTGAATCGCCCAAGTAGGACGCCGCGTTAAACTATAGCTGCGATGCATTTCTACGATATCCGGCATCGTTTCTACCAACTTTCTCCATTCCCCAGGTATACAGTGCCTGCGTCCTACTGGACTCCACGGCCGCTGCGACAGTCCGCAACGCGATGTGCGCGTGCGTGCTGGAGCGGTCGCGCATCTGCGTGGGCGGCGAGGCGGGGCTCGCGCTCATAGACCTGGAGCGCGCCGAGATCACGCCGCGCCGGGCGCACGCGCCCATCTCTACTATCGCTTACGTGCCGCACGAGCAGCTGTTGGGTGAGTCATAGTGTTCCCGATGCTTTTGTCCCCGCTCTGAAAACAGTAGGACGTGTCAGACTGACTAACCTACCTGTGTTCCTTCAGTTGCCCTTTGCGTTCCTGAACTCTTTCGAACATGCCCGTAGGTTTCGGCCCTAGTGGATCCTGTCTATTTACTGACAACTCTATGAGGTGCGCGTGGGACACAACGCGCCGTCGAATCGAACTTGGTCCTTGCCAGACAGCCGAATGGCCAACTATGTTGGCTGATTGCTTCGTGGCGCAGTCTAGCCATAGCTGGGTTGAGTCTAGCAAGATACAGCTGACTACCAGTATTTTAGATAGAACATATGCCGATATGAGCTCCACAACCCAGTTAGATGATACGCAAAGCTTTCAAATCCGTAACAACTATCAAAGATACGAATGACAGCTGGGGTTATTAGGCTTGATGTTGTGACATCATCTGTATAGACAATGAGTATCAGTCATGATTTTTGTGGAGTATGCAGACTTATAGCATCAAAAAAAAACAGTAAATACTGTGAAGAAATTATTTAAATCGGACCAAAAATGACGAAGATACAGCAATTTTAGTGAATTAGTTCCAGAAACGCGCCCGAGAATGAAGCGACTCGGTGTGACGTCAGCTGTCATGATCGGTCTCCAAAGGAATAAATACGTTCAAGCCGTTCGTCGCACGGATCATGACAGATGACGTCATCGTAAACAGTCCAGCGAGAGCGCGCGTTTCCAAGTAGCCGTTCAGAAAACTAATAAATTCACCATTTCTTGACGAATTTTAATAATTTGAAAAATTAAATTTTAATTATTACACATACGAGGTACCTACTTAATAAAAATTGGATTTGCTATTATGCGATTGATCCTCATTAGATTTGATGTCATTCACATTCTTCATCCGCGCAAACAGTTTTTTTCGTAATGAATATAATTACAATAGCCTAACATCCACTCGTCGCAGCCTGCAGCCTGCTTGATCAGAGGATTTAGAGGTATGCGGAACAGGGTGTCAAGTCTCACAGGCCTCCGTTTAAAAGCAAGGTGATGGCCAGGTAGGCATAATGGTGGTGAGGATACCCATTAAAGCCTGTGCTGGGTACATGGTTCGCTGCTCTCTAGCTTGATGATAACGTCACAATGTAATAGCTGCACGAATGCTGTACTGATGTCAACAGCAGAGGGTCACCGGTTTAGAGGTATGGAACAGGGTGTAAAGTCCAGCAAAACCTCCATTGACAAGGGAGGATACAAAGACCAGACGGGTGTTGTGTCTGGTCCAGGCCTCTGCTCGATTATTGATGTTGCTGGATTTTTGTATTGTGATCTCAACAGATTCATTGGAGGATCGCCTGGTTGAGAAACTTTGTGTCTTTTTCCTCATATCTGTATAACGGCCTTTGTAATTTACATGGATATCTGACTAGACACTCTTTTTAAATTGTCGTCTATAAAATTTGTGTAGCATTTACCACTATAAAAAACTATCCTGATTGTATTCTTTATGTAATTCCTTAAAGCCTGTTGTTTACGGACGCGTAGCTTCATAGACGCGACACGATGGCACGACCCTGCCGCTTCGTCGACAGAGTTTCGTAGTAAAGGTAACCTTAAGCTGTGATCAGGCGAACACCAAGCGTATAATGACGAATACGTGTCTATGAAGCTACGCGTCCGTCAGCAGTAGGCCATTACTCTCAATTACTTTAGCAACAACACCAGTCTCCGAAGATCCCCGAAGTCTCATGCGTCGCTCGACATCGGTGAATGCCAACGGATTTCATAGCTACGGGCTATACGGTAGAAATCCCTTGATATTCACCGGTATTGCGCGACGTACTACATCATGCGTCATCATCATCATCATCAGCGAAGAATGAGGAAAATTTATTAGTGGTGTGATTTTAATGTGCCATTTTTAAAATACCATGTCGTATGTAAAGTCGTTTTACAGGCGTTCAATGTTGTGACTAAGTTTAACTTAATTTCAAAGTTTTTAATCTGTATAATTCAAATAAATCCATGCCAAAATAACACAGCAGTGTATCAGATACTATACTAATAAATGCAGTGTTTTTTTGGCAGAATTTCTTCGAATGAAGTTCAGTGTTTGTTTTGATTATACGCAAATTGATTCCTAGTAGATATTGTGGTGTAAAATTGTTGTAGTTTTGTATCCACATCACTTGTCTTTATTTCGTTAACTTCATGTGTGTTTTATATGCCCATTTTTCAGTATTCGTCCTTGACTCTATTTCGTCATATTTATTCGATTTTCATTTTGTGAACCGTGTGTGTATTTCATGAAATTTTTGACTGTTTGAGACTTAAAATCTTTGTTTTCAACTATCTATTACAAAGGTCAAATCCGTAGATGTCAGATTGACGATTTGTCAGGTTGACCTTTGACCTTAAAATCCACGCGTTTCAAAACACGAAAACGTTGCTATTAGCGCCTTTACAAACGGATCACCCGGAAGGAACGGCTGTTGGTGAGCCAACATCGATTTTATCGTGACTTGGAATGCAGTGCATAGAATACACAGATTTTGCGGTCACGTTAGTTACCACAGGGTTGCTAGCCCTTTTCCCTAAATCATTTAAAAAAAAAAATAACGGAGGCCTATAAAATGTTATTTAATGCTTGAAAAAATCAAGATAATTAAATCATGCTTTTTCAACCTGTATGAATCATATTGTTGTTCAATTTTTAAAATTATTTTTAGCCCAAGCTCCATACATTTATTGAACGTCTCCTTTCCTTTTTTAATAAACCATTTAATTTCCTCATCCACAGTGGTAATAGCGGGTCGCGGCCGCCACGTCCGACTGGTTCCTATCCGAGCGCTTGAGTGTGCGGAAGTGGAATGCGTGAAACTAGCGGAGAGTAAGGGCGCGCTCGCACTAGCGGCCGGCCCGTTAGGGCATGCGGCGCATGGGTTCGCGGTACTGTGTAAAAAGCAGGTTAGTTAATAAACTATGTGGTGTTGAGCTAGCATTTTCTTGCCTTTGTACCGATTTATTTTAGGTCAACGAAATATATTTTTTCAGCCTATACTCGTCATCTCTCGGTATTCTCCCTTTCAAGCCAGATTGCAATAACGCTGTTTTTTTACGAAGATTTAAGGCCTCATAAACGGTGGACCGATGACCGGGGAAGGGTTACGGGAATACGATGGATGAGAAACGCACAGGCCCATTCATTGTGGCGACACTTGGAGGAGGCTTATATCCAACGGCGGACGTTTTTCGGCTAAAATGATGATGATGAATGATTTAACGAACGCGACGTTGCCGACGCGACGTCTGGATGGCAAGCTCGTTAAGGTGACATATTGTGACGTGACTGTGTAATGGCTAGTTTGGAATATAAAAAAACACCTGTTAGAGTACAGTTTTTTTTCCGCTCTGGGTGGAGCGAGATCCAATGTCAGACTTCTTCTACTACCTCAAACCCACCCGTGTTCCTTCAGTTGACCTTTACGTTCCAGGGTCACGGTAACTCTTTCGAACAGTATTGAATTAAATAATTGAATCCCCATCGTAAACTACTACACATTCTGTGATGTGTAGTAGTTTACGATGGGGATTCAATTCTTAGACAACATAGGAGACAGACATGAGAACATTGAAGACAGACATTGGAACATTGGAGACAGACATTGGAACATTGGAGACAGACATTGGAACATTGGAGGCAGACATTGGAATAAGCTACTGAGGCACTGATTAATATCCATATAGTTCGTGCGCCATTATCGGGACATGTTGCAGTGTAAACCACGTCTTACAACGGGACCGTGAAATTTTACTGTGTTTACTGCAAACGATAGCATGGAAAGTGTTTAAAAGTGCCTTCTCCCCGTTACATTATAATTTAATGCACACTTATAATTTCCAATCATTTAAATTTCTAGAACGCGTACGTAGTAAACGTATACGAAATAACGCGGACGGCGGCAAGAAGAGTTCGAGTCGCCGAGTTGAGAGCGTGTGGAGCAGTGTGCAGCGTGCAGCTGAGTGGGGCTCGGTTACTGCTGGGCTACAGGGGAGGCTTCGCGGCACACTCGCTTCCCGACCCTCGCCGCCCGCATCACGACCAGCCTGCCGTCTGTAAGTCATCCATGGTTTTTCCTCATCAGGGGCTGCCTATAGTTATATTGCATTCGATCCTTGTATGTTCCACCCCTGCTACCAAGTAGTCTATACCATTCCTCATAAACCTGGCTATTTCAAACAGAAAGATTTTTCCAATCTGATGTTCAGTTCCGAAAATAAAAGAGAATTTTAAAGACTTGTAACACCCTTGCGAAGTTGGGATGGATCGTTAGTTATATTATATATGGATAAAATGTTAACCTTTTTATTTCCAGCACTGGTGCACCCAGAGAACCAGGTGAACCTGTTCCTGTCGCACTCGGGCGCGCGGCCGCTGGGCGCCGCGCCCGTGCCGGGCTCGGCCGACACGCTGCTGGTGTTCAACTCGCTGGCTCTCTACGTGGACCGGAACGGCCACCGCGCGAGGGACACCGAGCTCATGTACACCGCGCACCCCACGCATCACGGTGAGCCATCGACTTATTGTGCACCCAGTATAGTTCGACGCCCCGCCGGTCACGCATCGGGCAAAGCGACCCGCAGAGGGCTCCACACCTGAGTTACGGATTGCTCAAAACAGTTACCGTGGCCCATGTAAAGGGCAGTTGAAGAAATACTCACTCCATCCAGAGTGGAAGAAGTCGTTTGATAATTTCTCAGGGAAAAATAAAGTGTAATCAGACAGTTCACAAATCGCGTCTTAGAGACATAAATAACTAACAAGAAAAAATGTAGTCGATGGACAACATGGCAACAATAAACAACATCAAAATTGGTTATTAAATAACGCAGCTATCAGTATTTCAAATAGTGGTATGAGCAAGAGTGGGAGCATGAACATCTCGCCATTTCATTTGTACGCGCATCACATTACATTATTTTCAACATGTGCACCCTTACTCTATTACTTGAAAGCAACGACTTTACAGTCACTAGACGTCTAATAACAGGCGACGCATGTCTGTCAACACATATAATTATAAATCCGATGTCTCAACCAATCAGAATGCAGTAAGTACCCTACTCACTCGTACCAATCAGATCGTAGTACCCCGCTCCCCGTACCTCGGCTAGTTGACAGAATTGTTTTGATACGCTAGTTCAAGCATGAGGCGTCTAGTGGCTGTAAGGTCGTTGCTTGAAAGTTTCCCCTTCTGCCAGATTTGAAAGATTTCTAACTTAGTTAATTTTGAACGGATTTAAATACTTTTTGTCGTTTTTGCAGCGATCAACGACACGCACTTACTAATATTCACCGCAACGCACATCGACGTGTACGACATCGAGACCGGCGACTGGGTGCAGACTATGAATATACGTAAGTCCATAACATTCTAAAGTGGTTATAAATAGTCTAAAGAATAGAATAAATGTAATGAGTTCGTGACTTTTTAAAATACCTTCTTTTAACCCTTTAACCGCCTACGTCGGATATATCCGACGAACACTCTCGTGTTTATTCTTCCAGAGTCGCACATCTAATACTCCATTTCGTCAGCTCTTCTGTCACCTATGGGGATTTGAAGAGCTAAACGAGATGGAGTTCACACGAAAATACTTGTCGGACAAATCCGACGCAAACGGTTAACGGGTTAAATTAATTTAGTAAGTAATATGTCCATTCCCCAGCAAACGCGCGTCCCTTGGACGAGACTGGCTGGATCTGCTGCGTGAGTGGAGGAGTCGGCAACGGCTTCCCCTTCTCCACCGACGCCGCGCCCTTCATCGTGTACCTCCGCCCGCTGCTCACACGTAAGTCTTGTATCATTCACTATAATAATGTATTCGCGTTAATATAGAGATTCATTAACGCATTTGCAAAGTTATTCATAGTGGGATTTTAACTAGACCATTAATATTAAGGGGTGACCAGACAGTTGCAAACTAGCGTTCCAACCAAGGTTACCTTGGTTTGTGTTGCGGCTACATGGATGTAATCCACGCGCCAACACATTCGGTGGTCGGGAAAACGCGCCTCCCAACCAAGGGTATTGAAGGCCATAGAATACAACTGCTGTCTACACAGATTGAAACTAGCAAGGTCACCTTGGTTGCGATATTGATTTGCAACCATTTGGTCCGCGTCCACCCTTTAGAGTACACGTTTTACTATATAGTATTTTCAATTAATATTAAGTAACCTTAAAGCCCCGACCCAGCCCCAGGTCGAAGTCCCGGTGGCTGGGCGTGAGGAAGTCCGTTCCCTCACGCGTGCGACCGTCTTCTTCGCTAGCATTACTGCTTCGCAGGAAAACGTTTAGTTCTGAAACTTATAAATGTAATTTCCCAGATCCCAGAGCATCCGACCCTCCTATCGCAGTAGACACGTCGCTTTGGGGCAATAAAAGAAGGTTTTCTGTGCGGGAACAGTCTCATCAAGCTATTGAAGCGCATAATAGATTGTAAGTATTGTTTTTTTTTTAATTTATTTATGGTAAATGTGTAAATGAACCCGTGGCCATGTTTTCATGAGATGGCGCTGATCTCAACATTTTTACGAGTGGTTTATTTTGTACATAATTCTGACGTGCTATATTTAAACACTATGTCATCAAATGAACAGCCAGCCAGAATTTGAAAATAATTTGACTACGTTCAATAAAGCGAAATGTCTGATTTCCGCGGATACCATTTCCTGAACTTAACAATAATACTCCAATTACAATAATATATTTTTTAACATCACAGATCAGAGCGTCGATCACGCCTAATATCGGCGCCGACGAACTTCGCGCACCTGTCGCACATGGGCCCCGGCGACGGCATCCGCTCGCAGCGGCTCTTAGACCTACCTACCACGGTGGAGACTGCCGACGAACATCCCACGGTAACTATAAACCTGACAACTTTTGGATCCAACATTTAAAACTACATTTTAGGTGTTAAGATGAAAGCTAAAATCCCAAGCGTGACCATATTCTCGCAAGATGGCGCTGAACTCAACGTTTTTAGTTTATTTTGCTATCTAAAGTAATATCCGTCTAACTAAAGCGCTTGAATACAGTTGTATGTTTAGCTTTATTTATATATTTTAGGCGTAGTAGGTGGATTTTGATGGCGCTGAACTTAATTTTTTTACTTTATTTTGTTATTTTTGTTAGTTTATGTCTCTAACTAGTACAATTGTTTATGTATGGCGCTATACTTAAACACAATAGTTGTACATGAACAGTTGTTATTCCTATTGTAGTCGGAAGTCAGTTTAGGTATTTTTGGTGAATTTGTTGGATTTTAAGGAATTAATTTGATTAATCATAATCATTTATTCTGCAAACATGGGTATAGCTAGTACATAGGGGTTTTTTTATAACAGAGACTGCCATATTGCAAATTTTAATTTTTTTTTAATGTTTAAAAGAATATATTTATGTTAAAAATGTCAGCATAATAAAGTCATAGTAATAAAAGTTAAAATAATATTATATAAAAAAAATTGGAATGTCTGATTTTATCAAAATTACTACTTTTTTAAATACAATTTCCTTGACTTATTAATGCTGGCATAAATTAAAAACAAAATCTTTTATTTCAAGTCTTCAGTTTCAACAGTTATTCATGTGAGTTTTAATTTAATTTTTTTAGATGTACAGCAGTCGAGAAAGCAGTAAACGGACGTCACCGTTAACGATATCACATGGTACCGGGTCCTATAATGGTACGTAAAAGTTCGTTTTAGTTTTTACAGCGGCTTCGCCCGCGTAAAGCTGGGAAATTATCCCTAGAAAATACTCCTGGGATAAGAAGTATATTATGTTTTATTCCAGGACACTGTTGGATAGACAGTGTCCTGGAATAAAACATAGTATATATAGTTTTAAATTTCATTCAAATCCGTTTAGTCGTGTGAGTGTGAAAGAGTAACAAACATAGTTGATGTTTACCGAACCGATATCTGTCGTGTAGGCTCGTGGCGGCGCCGCTCTCCGCCGGGGGAGGCGCCGCCGTCGCCGCCGCTGTCGCACCGCCCCATGGAGCGCTCCCTCGGGGGCGGCTCGCAGGGCAGCGGCTCCTTGCTGCTCGAGAGGTCCATCACGCCGCTCAGCTTGGGCAGCATGAGCTCGCTGCATGACGTCTTGAAGGTAAAACACCCGAGTCCTTGTAATACGGACTATAATAAGGAATTTATTGACATCCACACAAATACTTCTACTATTATACCACTGAAATAAATATGTACCAATGACACAAATATCTTCTAGTTGTTGGTAGGCTCGCGCTTGACCACTATCTCACCTGGTGATAAAAGACGATCTGGTCAACGATGGAGCTACATAAATATCTACTACCCACACAAATATCTATTACTGACATAAATATCTACTACCGATACAAATATCTACTACCGATACAAATATCTACTACCGATACAAATATCTACTACCGACACAAATATCTACTACCGACACAAATATCTACTACCGACACAAATATCTATTACCGACACAAATATCTACTACCGACACAAATATCTACTACCGATACAAATATCTACTACCGATACAAATATCTACTACCGATACAAATATCTACTACCGACACAAATATCTACTACCGACACAAATATCTACTACCGACATAAATATCTATTACCGACATAAATATCTACTACCGATACAAATATCTACTACCGACACAAATATCTACTACCGACACAAATATCTATTACCGACATAAATATCTACTACCGACACAAATATCTACTACCGATACAAATATCTACTACCGATACAAATATCTACTACCGACACAAATATCTACTACCGACACAAATATCTACTACCGACACAAATATCTACTACCGACACAAATATCTATTACCGACACAAATATCTACTACCGACACAAATATCTACTACCGACACAAATATCTATTACCGACACAAATATCTACTACCGACACAAATATCTACTACCGACACAAATATCTACTACCGACACAAATATCTACTACCGACACAAATATCTACTACCGATACAAATATCTACTACCGATACAAATATCTACTACCGATACAAATATCTACTACCGACACAAATATCTACTACCGATACAAATATCTACTACCGATACAAATATCTACTACCGATACAAATATCTACTACCGACACAAATATCTACTACCGATACAAATATCTACTACCGATACAAATATCTATTACCGACACAAATATCTACTACCGACACAAATATCTACTACCGATACAAATATCTACTACCGATACAAATATCTACTACCGATACAAATATCTATTACCGACACAAATATCTACTACCGACACAAATATCTACTACCGATACAAATATCTACTACCGATACAAATATCTACTACCGATACAAATATCTACTACCGACACAAATATCTACTACCGATACAAATATCTACTACCGATACAAATATCTACTACCGATACAAATATCTACTACCGACACAAATATCTACTACCGACACAAATATCTACTACCGATACAAATATCTACTACCGATACAAATATCTACTACCGATACAAATATCTACTACCGACACAAATATCTACTACCGATACAAATATCTACTACCGACACAAATATCTACTACCGATACAAATATCTACTACCGACACAAATATCTACTACCGACATAAATATCTACTACCGATACAAATATCTACTACCGACACAAATATCTACTACCGACACAAATATCTACTACCGACACAAATATCTATTACCGACATAAATATCTACTACCGATACAAATATCTACTACCGATACAAATATCTACTACCGACACAAATATCTATTACCGATACAAATATCTATTACCGACACAAATATCTACTACCGACACAAATATCTACTACTGACTGCTGGTCTATCGACAAGTCGCCGAGTATAAATGTAGCTAATTGGTCAAACTCTACACCACTACTATTACACTACTATTTGACTTCTTTTCTCAAATATTTGTAGTTAAACCCTCCAGATGGAAATATCCTTATCTGAAACTTTGTGAACAGGAACCTCATTTCTTTTACTGTAGGTACTGTCCAAAACTTAAAATAACAAACATTTTAAACGAAAATCAGTCCAATAAAGGTGTCAATCGCTCGTTTTGTGAAAAATATTAATTATAACTGAGCATAGGTCATTTCTTTTCATTTTATTTTATTTTTTCGTTTTGTTTTTTTTTTTTGTTTAGTTTTGGTTTTTTATTTTGTTTAGATTTTTTTTTTGTTTGGATTTGTTTTTTTTTTGTTTTTTGCCATCTCTTACTGACCATAACACAGTATGTCCCGGGACAGGTTGGCACGGACATGGGCGATGGGCTACACTCCGAAGACAGCAGCTGCGGAGCCTCCCCGCCGCATCCTATGGATCCTTGATGGTATGTCTTTACCAATAAATTTAATTACAGGGCCAAGATGAACTGGCTGTATCTAGACTTCTAGAAAAACAACTAAATGACAGAAGGTCTTCTATGAAAACGTTTACTCCAGTTAAAACTTTGCCATACAATGCGATTCAAACATCGACTTATATTCTAGACAAGCATGATCATGGAAAATATTTGTCAAAATACTAAAAAGTTAAAAGTTCTTTGCGGTGCTACATTGACATTATACCGTTTAACAGAACTATTAAAACATCAGCGCTAAGATAGCTTTTAGAGGATACTTTTTTTGCGACCAAAATGTCTTAAGCGCCATGAATTTCGTGGCACTTACGCGTTTCGTTCAACATAGTGTAATGTTCAAGGTGTATGGATTACACTACACCTGAGTCGATTGAAGTGAGTGTTCGGCACGCGTAATCTAGTGCGTAGTACATATATATCGAAAGATTTAAATAAGAATAGGAACTACAATGACCTCTATCTGTCAAATGTCATTTGAAATGTACGGTTTGCAAAGAAATTTTTTTGCGTATTAATAAAATGCTTTTTTTACCGAGTCTTAGTTAAATGTGTGATTGAAGACGTTATTGTTTAATCTAAAATAGGGTAAATATTTTATTAAAGTCATAATTCATTAAAACATACTGTTTTCTTTCTTGTTTTCATTTTTGGCAACAATTCGATTTGACTTCTTCCATTTGCCACTACTCACACAATTCACATAGTGATGCAGAGATGAATAGAATTGGTCGTTTCATTATCATCGTCAGTTCGTCAAACATGACGACAAGCTAAGATGACAGCTATATCAATAAAGTACCAAGTTTATATGGCAAAATCCGATATTATCTAAAACCATTAAGTTTACTTAAGGAAAAGAAAAACAACTATCGTCAGTTTAGTTGATTAACAAAATGTACCACCGCAATTTGATAGTTTCGTTTTGTGTTTGAGTTAAGAAAAGGTAAAAAAAATGATTCTAATTGAAAAAAAAAAGCGACATTAGCGATTGTCATATGGGTCTAAATAGCAAGCTATGGGTTTTAAAACCATAGACTGCCGACCTTCCATTTTTAACAGACTTTCCTTACTTCCAGTATTTTAATCAATGACAGGCCTGTTGGTCTAGTGGCCTGTGGCGCTGACTGCGCCGGGGGTTGTGGGTCGATTCCTTCCCAGGACGAATGTTTGTGTGATGAGCACGATCATTTGTTCTGTGTCTGGGTGTAATTTATCTATAATTTATGAATGTATTTAGAAATATATAAGTATGTTTATCAATTGTCTAGTACTCATAGCACAAGCTCTGCTTAAATTGGGACTAGATGGCGTTGTGTGATAGTTGTGGAATAATATTATATTATTATTATTAATCGTGAAAAAACCCTCAATAAGGCATAAAGTCGCTTGTGAAATACACACACACTCATTCGTAAAATTATGCATTTTGAGAAGAGAGCAGTTTCTCATGAAAACGTTTCTTTTTTACAGAAGCCAACTGAACTCATCGTGGACACTAGACGTGTCCCGTTTCTACGCTTGCTTTTGTTAAAGTATTTATCATTTGCGACCACGACAGGTGCGCACGATTGTGCGCCGGATGTCGTTGAAACAGAGTTAATTGTTGCGTAGCAGCCGATGCTTTAAGTATATTATGTAAGCGGCCATGTTTATGATAGGTATTAAAGGGATGTCTTTTGAGAGCCTCGTGAACTAAGGTCTGTGTTCTCTCGTGATGGTATTTTGTATCTATAAAAATACATGAATCGGGGCAAAAAAATACGTAATTGATTACCAGTGGTTCGTTGGTCCTGGGGGTCAGTCTGAAGTTGGCAATAAATTTTTAGAAGCAGGTTCGCTTGATAGTTAAATATCACTATTTCACTCTCTCTCCTTGTAAAATTAATGAAAACCACTTAGCTTCTTTTCTTCCACGCGTCTATTCAGTACCTGATATTTAAAAAACAACCTGATATTTTCCTTGCTTTTCGTTTTGTGCCGTCACTACTTGTGATATACTGGGACATGGTACATACTGCTGTAAAAATAAAACGTTGAATTAGATAGAACTCAAGGGAACTTAGAGAGCCCAACCCGTGACAACTTCCTTTACAAATACTGTTACGTGGATTTTGACGTTTTTGCACATCTTTCTCTAGATATTTTGAAAAAATAGATATCTTGTTAGCTTTTTTTTTAAAAAAAGATCTTCTTTCCTGGACAAAGTTTTGTGAAATATGAGAATGAGCGACGGAAGTTGCCGAATGCCAACCGAGCGTTCTGGCGTAATCTTTTTTTTTTATGGCAGTGCCTCTTTATCTAACGTTGCGTTGGATGAAACAACAAGCTTTTCAACCACGTTCACGTTGACGATAGACTGACCGGGAAGGGTTCTCTTTACGGTGATTTTATACATTTATCTCTGAAAATATTGACAGTACAAAAATATTAAATAAACAGATCGATAGGGATTTTTTTCTCTTTTCACTACACCAGAGTAGGAGCACATTCGATCCACCCCAGCACCTTAATTAAGGAACGCCAGCAGCGGCTTGGTATTACTGACCATTTCGCGCATATCTGTGTTCTTGGAGTATCCTGTATCCAGCGACCACTAGACAGCTTTGAAGCAGATGGGCTGCTTTCTCGTCCTCCTCTATGCATGCTCTGCATCCCTGACCTTATTGAAACATTTATATCTATCATAAACACAACGCGTTTAAATAAATAAATTATTATCAATATATTTGGTTCCTAAAAGAATTATATGGAAGATTTATTTTGCAATGTTATGAAATTATTTATCAGAAACAAATAATAAATTAAATGTAATGGTTTTCTGCATAACACATAATACTAAACCTTCCATTAAACGATAATAACAAATTTAAATAGTAATTAATAAGCTTTGTACGCACTGACTGAATATTAGGTTTTAAGAAAATACAACTAGGAACTTTCCTTCGTTTGAGTTTTTTTTTTTCGAAAGATGTTACTTACGTATTTATTGCATGTTTATTTTTAGGTAAATTGTTTAGTGGTAAAAATCTTGCTATGAAATTGTAAATATAAATTATCTTGACTTTTTTGCCACTAGTGTGTGACTTTTTTTTTTAAATTCATCTGCTCGAGTTTGCCAGAAGGTAGGAATGTATTTTTAATGTAATTTTCCATTTTAAGCATTTTATCTTATGAAATATTGGTAATTTAATTCTTATGACATTTAATTTATTAAATTCTCACCTTTCTAACACAAAATGGTTCTAAAAAGATGTATTCAAGTCGCGACGTGTATATTTTCTTACCTAATATGGTCAGTGTGTACCAAGTTATAGGTATATAGACCCAATGTGGCTTGTAGGTCAATTAGATTCCTCTTAACACTACGCATTTTATATCTGCGTACGTAAAGCGTCGCTTGCTGGTGGATGAAGTTTTTTTGACAAATAAAATTATATCAAAAATTTGTAATTGCAGTGATAAAGGCGCTAATAGCGAATTCTTAATTCAGATTTTGTTCAAATAAATTGTAACAAAAAGTGAATAAAATAATAATTTTACTACGTGGAAGATTATCGGCAAACATTATATCAGTAATTAAAAATAAATAAATCTTAAAATTAAAAATTGATTTCTACACAATACAAGTAATGAAATAATCTCTCAACTCCCAATGAACTACCATCCACTAACAAGAAAACTATATAATAATATATAAAAAATAGTTGTAGGATTTTATTAACCAAATTGTATTTAATTGCTTTTATTTTTAATACTCCATACGCCATCCTGATGACGTAACAGACCGCCGAAATAAAACCAGAAAGGTTTATAAGTTATAATGAATTTATAATAATTATAATAATAAAAAAAAAACATGAACAATTTTATAATATGTGATGTCCTCTAACAAAAATTCTGATTGTGGCGTTTAAAGCCAAATGTTTTCAGTATAATTGTGAATATTGTTTTAAAATATCTTTAACATATTATATGCTAGTAAATTAGCTGTTAGGTACCTATATCTTTGAGTCTTGACTTGAATCTATGGCATCAACTAGGGAGAATAGCCGGGTGGTGTCACTTTTCATTTCGATACGTTTAATAGCTCCTCTGCGAGTTGACTTTGTCCCCTGGCATACCTTTCAAATGACCAGGTGCCTTACCATGACGTGTTAAAATATACATAAAGAGGGATGGAGCATACACCCTATATAGCTCCATCCCTTTAACAGTTCAGTTTAGGGTTTCAAATGGATCGCGTTGCATGCATGCAGGATTTGCGCGTGGAGATGCAACGCCGAGGCGAAACACCGCTGCCACGATTGTCGCGGCATGACGGACAGAGTTCCGGCGGGATCTCAAGGTGGAATGGCGACAGCGACTGTCGCAATTCTGTGCTGGGTACGCCATAACAATGGCGGTAAGTCCCCTCTTTGAGAAGTGGCTGGAAAGACAACACGGCGTCCTCGTCTTTCGCATGACGCAGGTTCTCACCGGAAATGGTAAGTTCGGGAGGTTCCTGCACCGGATTCGTTTGGAAAAAAACGTCCGTGTGTCCGCCCGGGGGACACGGAGGAACATACAGTAGTGGTGTGACCCGCTTGGGCAGGGTACCGCTGGGCCCTCGGGGGCTATCGGCGGCAGCGATTTCTCGCGCCAGACCTTGGTACAGGCCATGGTCCGGAGCGAGGAGAAGTGGCAAGCGGTCGCCTCCATCCGCGAAGCTGTAATGCTAAAGTAAAGGGGGCAGCCGCACGCATGAGAGAATGGCCCTCACGCCCCAGCCGTTGGGATCCCGATTCCGATTTCCAGCTACCGTAGGCGCGGGCTTGCGGACGGAGAGCAATGGGTAGCTCGCCGTCTCGCCGTCGACGGCGCTTAGTGTTCCACGCGCGCCTACTCTCTCATGGGTTGTGCGAAAGAGAACCCCGGGGCCCTGAAACGAAGGCAAAGAAGGAACAGGAGTGGGTTTTAGTCAGTAAAAGTCTGATACGCCCTCCCTCTCTTTCTAAGAGACCCAATTAAAAAAAAATGCATCGCGTTAAGAGCACGCTTTATCAATTTGTAGGCTTGATGTTATAAATAAACCTTCTTTTTGAGTCGATGGTAAACTCCTTGAATTGTTTGGGCCCAGACACTAAGTTCACTGCAACATCGGTGGCACACATTAAGTCCTCCAAAGTAAAGGTGTATACTTGAGGAACTCTTAAGCCGGGTTCAGACTGCTATAACGCAACATGCTAGGTAACATGAAATGGACGCAGCGCGCACACGAACTAAACATATACCTACTCACATAGTTAAAATCCTCCGTTTGCGCACGTAGTTTGCACGGTTCGCGCGCACTAGGCGTCCCACTATGGGAATTCTGTTACATTGCATGTTACAGGTTACAGCAGTCTGTACCCGGCCCAACGTGTGGCTCATGTTCTGTAAATCGCGCTCACATTTGTTATCCAAAGTAATATTTCTCTTTTACTACTGCTAGACAAAGAACTCCCTCTCCCTCCTCCACTCACATCTGTCCTTTGTCATTGTGGACCAATTTTGGACTCAATTTTACAGGCATTTTTAAATAATATTCACAATAATATATTTAACTAAATAAGCACTGCCATTCCTTTATAGGTAGGTAGGTTTATAGATAATTCCGCAGCGGAACAATATAGAACAATCACTAGATTTCGTTACCTGCTCGTATCAATATCGATAAGTAAAATGATATCGATTATTCGTCGTTTAATCGCTTATTATATCGACTTTCGATAAAATCAATAAATGTCCTACTGTATTAGTTACAATGGTTTCAAATATCGATGTGACGATCTATTGACAATATAAACAAACACAGTAGGACATTAATTAATATCGATATAATTATTATAATAATAAAATATTATTTTTAACCTTTTCGCTAGACATGTATACTGTATACATAAGGTTTGTATATTAATAAAATAATGTGATTATTTCCATTTTTAATGAAGTTATAAAATATATTACCAAAATAATCGTCACATTTAATGTTTAAGTTAATTATTTATAAATGTGAAAATATCGCTTTATTTTAATGCTTTGTGTCTAAAATGAAGTTCATTAATTTGTATTGTACTAAGAAATGTCGATAGATGAAAGTAACTGTAAAAGTTACGCAAATTATGATATATTCTGGTTGAAAGCCTAACATGTTTCAGATATATTTGGTCGTTATATTAACTGGTAGTCAAAACTGTCAATTCTACACTTAAGGTCGACAGTTATTTTTATCTATCAACATTTCCTTTCGTTTAGCTCTAAGTATTAACCCAATGTTTTGTAACAAATCTCATGATTATTTTGTGATTATTCACCCTTAACAGTAAGCAATATTTTTTTTTTGTAATAATTGTTAATTTTTTTTAACAATCTAGTCTCTTTTTTTGTTTATTTACGACCGTAATGTATTATCGCGACTATGATTCGTCTTCATTGTATTTTAAGAATAAACTAGTTGAACTTAGACAAATGAGATTTTTATAGGTTAATTTTTTTATTGTTTTGTGTCTACGGGCTGCCCAAGAAGATAAGTGAGGTGTTGTGTGTACTATGAAAATATTATGAAACTTAAAAGAATCTCGGTAAAAATATGTTTGGTTGTATGTAAGTAAACATTCATGAAGTTAAATTATTTTAAAATACCTATAGGTCTGAAAACATATCTGGGCGCCCTCCATCTTCAGTTGTACACAAAATTATTATTCCCTTTTGTATTTTTTTATATTTAAACATCGATAAAATATGTGTTATCCAAAGATCTTTGTATCGAAATATATTTAAATTGAACTATGCCGCCGATATCAGCTGCAGATGTAACTGCTCAAAGAAAGCAAGTATTCAAAAAGCATTTAAATTATAAGAAAAATAATATTCTACTGAATTGTATAGATTTTCAACTAACAAAGGATTATATTTTATATTATTTTCTAAATTATCTCAATGAATTCTTGCATTCAAAATCAATTATTTATAACAAAAACGGTATACATTATATATATTGTTTTGAAATTTGAGAACTTATGCCAACAAAATTAGTATTACCACGTTTTGATATAAATAGTGTTGTCCACTATATCAATATTGTAAAACGATTAATTTGAAAAAATTCTAGTTTTAAAATTTATATGCACCAGAAAGAACTGAATGTATATTGCTTTTATATAATTGTGTATATTAATGTAAACGTATTATGAACAAATTTTGTGTAACGTCCGCTTATTTGTAAACCGTTTTTCGAAAATGTAACGAAAATTGTTGTTTATATCTTTACGAAATGAAGACACAGTTTTAAGACCATATCTACAATGTTTTTTTTAATTTTCACGATTTTCTGAATCTTGTCTTCGTGAAAGAAATAAACAGCAATCACAAATCCTAAGTATTAACCGACATTCCGTTGATTTTAAACCCTGGAACCAATCTCATATCGGTAGTTTCGATGACTCGCTAGATATTCAAATAACTATCGATAAATGACTCGATACATCACTACACAGCATTTACCTTTGTCAATTGATATTAATAAAATTACTATCGAGAATACGTAAAGTAATAATTGGCGTTGTATAACCTAATAAATTGTATATCTCAATAAATTTGTTGATCGAGAAATACGCTAGTTTAAGATTATATAAAAATTGTATTTAAAATAAATCCCTAAAACAATACGCAACGGGTTTAGGAACGTAGATTTTGCTAAAATTGATATTTAAAATGCATTTTATATTAAAAGTACGCTTGTATTATTCGAAATTGTATTGTTTTTTTTTTCACTTTTACAGTTGCGATGTATGAGCGAATATTTTTTTAGGCTCAATAACTCGTTTTGGCACTTCTTAGCTTTCGACTTTAAGATCAGTGAATATTTTACGATTCTTACAACTTTTCTGATCATCATGGACTAAAGAAACATATCAGAAACACATTCTCGATTAAAGGTTTAAAATGTACAAAATTATAACATCATTTCACTAGGCGAAGAGTGCACGGTGGTCAGAAAGGTAATTCGAATTAATATCTAAAATATGCTTGTGTATAGGTGCCATGGACTACACAATATTATCTAAAATCACATACCTACACGAATCACACCTTTGCAGTGATTCTTTACACTATCCAAGCATAGACATCACTATACCACTAGATAATGTTAACAATAACCAATGTTTTTAATGAAATATTAGCCACCCAACCTTGTATCCAGCTACTGTTCTATTAACTATGTTATTATTTCATTGTAAATCTAAATTATTGTGTAATATTAAATTGCATTATGTGAATTATCTCAATACTTAATTATTTTATGTAAATATATCTGAATAAAGAAACATTTGAATGAGTTTTTCGTTTTATTGTACTTCATCCATCATAATTAAGCAAATGGAAATAATCCTATTATTTCCATTTGCATAATAATAATTAGGCAATTTTTTTTACAGCGTATATATTGCATGTTTGGTTTCCTTTTTATTAGTGCTTATTTCGGTAATAAAATATGACACAGGCGTTTTGCGGGGACGGTACTTCAGGACACGGGTCGTATGGCGAAGAGGTTCCTTTATTTGGGGCCCTGACTGCCTGAAGTCCTTCAATCACTATGACTCAACCACCTCGAGACTAATAAAATAATGTCAAATCATAATACGAGTTACCTTTATATAGAAATTGTATACTATATGGGTTGTTTTGTATCACAGCTAAGGCCCGAAACAGAGTAAAGCGGACGCCAGTGCGTCGCGCGTGTTCACGCGGACGGTCCCCGCCGCGGAAACCGGATTATTACCTACACGGTTTCGCTAGATTAACTTTACGGGGTGCATGTAGTCTTGTTGACGAAGAACTTAATATTATAACGTAGCAAAACGGGTGCGAGGCCGGTTCCCTGCGACGGATTCCCGCGTGGGTTTCGCAACGGTGCACTTTTGTATAGGACCGTGCGGACGTCCCGCTTTACACAGATTCACCCGACTTCGTCAGGAAGGTTATGTTTTTCGAGTGTATGTATGCTATGTAGATTTCTTTGGCTTGCCCTAGAGCCTAAACGGCTTGTTGCATTATAGTTTGAGGTGTTGTAAGATTCGTTCGTTGTGAGAGTGACACTGGTAATTCAAAATATTAGCGTTTTACCTTCAAACATGCGTTATGTTGTGTCCGGAGACTCATCCGGGGTCATATAAACAATATTTGAGTCTAGCATCTTCCGTTTCCGTGTCACATCTATGTGGGTATATGCTACAATCTCCCACCATCATGACGTATTTCCGCTTTCGTTCACCAGGCGTTCATCGCGTGATAATTATAAAAAGATTCTACACTCTGTGGAAAAGGAAATCTATAGTTCATCGTCAGTGCCGACGGGCGACTGGACGATTTATATCCGCTAGGTCCAGGGTACGCCGCCTGGGGTCTAGGAGTTTTCTTTTCTTGCCCAGAAAAAATTACTTTACTTGTATAAAAAATTTTGTTGACACCGCCATTATTTTTAACAAATTCACTAAAAGGTACTTTATCAAACAAAAATTCACAAGACGGCGGTATCTTCTTCAAACATGGTTAAATGATTTTTCACTTAATTGTTTAATGAACACTTCGCGCCTTTGTTCTACTATATAGGCTCTACGGCCGCAAACCAATTGTAAACAATCACGTGAAATCTTATGATAATCACCAGAAAAAAACTTCTTTAAATTTTAATGCCAACTGATCTGGTTCCACGTTGCCGGAAACCTTGACCCAGTCAACTATCTGCCTAAAACCTTGCTGCATAGCATCGCTTTGCATTACAAGTGCGCGAGTTATAGCGCCTAGAAATCTATCTGCCGACGGTAGATGACAAACTTTTTCTAAAGACTTGATTTCATCGTTTACTTCAAGGTCAACATATCCAGGACGAGCATTATAAACTTTTTGCGATTCCATATATCTTAACATTATTCTAAATATCATTATTGAAATATTGAATGGAATTTAATAACTCCAATTGATTTGAAGGAGTAGGTAGTCGTAACAGCAGGCTCCTTTAATTGCGTTGCCAAATCAAAATCAAATGATCGAAACTGTGCAGGATCTGACCCTGGTTCCAAGTGCCCTTCCGGAACTGGTTGTTCCCGCACCGAATCAAAAGTATCACCATATATTGGGTTATCGTATTCATGATTTTCATAATATGGATATTGAGGGTAGTAATATAAACTTTTCAAATCACTGACCTGTTTTGCAAGCTTTTAGATTACCTTGCTTTGTCCTCGGCTATGCTTACTTTTCTTCTTCTTACTTGCCTTCTTCCTCTTACGGGATCTTTCCACCTGTTCTGTCTTAAACTCCGATTACTATCGAGAATACGTAAAGTAATAATTGGCGTTGTATAACCTAATAAATTGTATATCTCAATAAATTTGTTGATCGAGAAATACGCTAGTTTAAGATTATATAAAAATTGTATTTAAAATAAATCCCTAAAACAATACGCAACGGGTTTAGGAACGTAGATTTTGCTAAAATTGATATTTAAAATGCATTTTATATTAAAAGTACGCTTGTATTATTCGAAATTGTATTGTTTTTTTTTTCACTTTTACAGTTGCGATGTATGAGCGAATATTTTTTTAGGCTCAATAACTCGTTTTGGCACTTCTTAGCTTTCGACTTTAAGATCAGTGAATATTTTACGATTCTTACAACTTTTCTGATCATCATGGACTAAAGAAACATATCAGAAACACATTCTCGATTAAAGGTTTAAAATGTACAAAATTATAACATCATTTCACTAGGCGAAGAGTGCACGGTGGTCAGAAAGGTAATTCGAATTAATATCTAAAATATGCTTGTGTATAGGTGCCATGGACTACACAATATTATCTAAAATCACATACCTACACGAATCACACCTTTGCAGTGATTCTTTACACTATCCAAGCATAGACATCACTATACCACTAGATAATGTTAACAATAACCAATGTTTTTAATGAAATATTAGCCACCCAACCTTGTATCCAGCTACTGTTCTATTAACTATGTTATTATTTCATTGTAAATCTAAATTATTGTGTAATATTAAATTGCATTATGTGAATTATCTCAATACTTAATTATTTTATGTAAATATATCTGAATAAAGAAACATTTGAATGAGTTTTTCGTTTTATTGTACTTCATCCATCATAATTAAGCAAATGGAAATAATCCTATTATTTCCATTTGCATAATAATAATTAGGCAATTTTTTTTACAGCGTATATATTGCATGTTTGGTTTCCTTTTTATTAGTGCTTATTTCGGTAATAAAATATGACACAGGCGTTTTGCGGGGACGGTACTTCAGGACACGGGTCGTATGGCGAAGAGGTTCCTTTATTTGGGGCCCTGACTGCCTGAAGTCCTTCAATCACTATGACTCAACCACCTCGAGACTAATAAAATAATGTCAAATCATAATACGAGTTACCTTTATATAGAAATTGTATACTATATGGGTTGTTTTGTATCACAGCTAAGGCCCGAAACAGAGTAAAGCGGACGCCAGTGCGTCGCGCGTGTTCACGCGGACGGTCCCCGCCGCGGAAACCGGATTATTACCTACACGGTTTCGCTAGATTAACTTTACGGGGTGCATGTAGTCTTGTTGACGAAGAACTTAATATTATAACGTAGCAAAACGGGTGCGAGGCCGGTTCCCTGCGACGGATTCCCGCGTGGGTTTCGCAACGGTGCACTTTTGTATAGGACCGTGCGGACGTCCCGCTTTACACAGATTCACCCGACTTCGTCAGGAAGGTTATGTTTTTCGAGTGTATGTATGCTATGTAGATTTCTTTGGCTTGCCCTAGAGCCTAAACGGCTTGTTGCATTATAGTTTGAGGTGTTGTAAGATTCGTTCGTTGTGAGAGTGACACTGGTAATTCAAAATATTAGCGTTTTACCTTCAAACATGCGTTATGTTGTGTCCGGAGACTCATCCGGGGTCATATAAACAATATTTGAGTCTAGCATCTTCCGTTTCCGTGTCACATCTATGTGGGTATATGCTACAATCTCCCACCATCATGACGTATTTCCGCTTTCGTTCACCAGGCGTTCATCGCGTGATAATTATAAAAAGATTCTACACTCTGTGGAAAAGGAAATCTATAGTTCATCGTCAGTGCCGACGGGCGACTGGACGATTTATATCCGCTAGGTCCAGGGTACGCCGCCTGGGGTCTAGGAGTTTTCTTTTCTTGCCCAGAAAAAATTACTTTACTTGTATAAAAAATTTTGTTGACACCGCCATTATTTTTAACAAATTCACTAAAAGGTACTTTATCAAACAAAAATTCACAAGACGGCGGTATCTTCTTCAAACATGGTTAAATGATTTTTCACTTAATTGTTTAATGAACACTTCGCGCCTTTGTTCTACTATATAGGCTCTACGGCCGCAAACCAATTGTAAACAATCACGTGAAATCTTATGATAATCACCAGAAAAAAACTTCTTTAAATTTTAATGCCAACTGATCTGGTTCCACGTTGCCGGAAACCTTGACCCAGTCAACTATCTGCCTAAAACCTTGCTGCATAGCATCGCTTTGCATTACAAGTGCGCGAGTTATAGCGCCTAGAAATCTATCTGCCGACGGTAGATGACAAACTTTTTCTAAAGACTTGATTTCATCGTTTACTTCAAGGTCAACATATCCAGGACGAGCATTATAAACTTTTTGCGATTCCATATATCTTAACATTATTCTAAATATCATTATTGAAATATTGAATGGAATTTAATAACTCCAATTGATTTGAAGGAGTAGGTAGTCGTAACAGCAGGCTCCTTTAATTGCGTTGCCAAATCAAAATCAAATGATCGAAACTGTGCAGGATCTGACCCTGGTTCCAAGTGCCCTTCCGGAACTGGTTGTTCCCGCACCGAATCAAAAGTATCACCATATATTGGGTTATCGTATTCATGATTTTCATAATATGGATATTGAGGGTAGTAATATAAACTTTTCAAATCACTGACCTGTTTTGCAAGCTTTTAGATTACCTTGCTTTGTCCTCGGCTATGCTTACTTTTCTTCTTCTTACTTGCCTTCTTCCTCTTACGGGATCTTTCCACCTGTTCTGTCTTAAACTCCGATTGTGATGACTCCGAGGAACTTGACGAATCCAGTGAAGAATCGGATTCGTTGCGGTTACGTATCCGCCATTGTAATAAAAAATTTACACTTTTCAAAATTATTTTATATACTTTATATTTTTAAGCATATACCGAATTTTATTTAGTAAAGTATCGAACGTTAACAACGTTAACTTTTTAAAAGATGTGAACCGTCCGAAAAATAGGACGCTAATGTACGAGTTGGCGCGCTGCAGCCAAATGGTGAACGAAAGCGAAAATACGTCATGTTGGTGGGAGATTGTAGCATATACCCACATAGATGTGACACGGAAACGGAAGATGCTAGACTCAAATATTGTTTATATGACCCCGAATAAGGCCGAAGGACACAATAAAAAGGGCGGAATTGACACTGAAAACCAATTTTTATTAGATTTTTTTGTATTCGTTATACTATTTTATATGCCTTACTAGCTGTCCCGCGTCTTTGGTTGCTTGCTCCGCTCGTTTTGGTCGTAGCGTTGTGTTATAGCCTTGTTCAATTAATGTAGTATCCAACACTAAAATAATTATTCAATTCAAACCCAGTAGTTTCTAAAATTAGCGCGTTCAAACAAACTCTTCAACTCAACTATATTAGTAAAGATTTTTGTTCGTGGTCCTAGCAAAGGGCAACTGAAGGAACACAGGTTTTTTTTAAGGTGGTAAAATCATCTAATGACAAATCTCGCTCTTGGTTAGAGCGAGAGATAGTGTCAGACTTTTACTGACTAAAAACCCATTCCTGTTCCCCCTTTGCCTTCATCCCGGGGCCTCGGGCTTCACTTTCACACTACCCGTGGCCCCAGTAGGCTTCGACCCTGCTGGGCGGCGGTTAGGGCGTGAGGACCGTTGCCTCACGCGATCGGCCGCCTCCTTTGCTAGCATTACTGCTTCGCAGAAGTTGAAGGAACACAGGTGTGGTTTTATTCAGTAAAAGTCTGACAAGCCCCCCCCCGCTCTGTCCTAGAGCGTGAGAAGTCGTAAGACGATTTGTTACCTCAAAAAAGTTATTAAAATAAAGCAAATAATTACAAATACAATTTTATTCAGCAAGTCACTAGGTCATATAGTTAATATAAACGCAACACTTAAAACAATCTTAAGTCTTTGTACAAGGCAATTTTATGTTAACAATATCATTACCACCAAGAGGAAGGACAACTGACAGTACAACATTACGATGCTACTATTTATTGTGATCATTCACACTTTCCTGCTTTAGAGTCTAGCCTCGCTATTATGACGAAAATATGAAAATATTTGTTAATTAACCAATTTATCAATAATTATACAAAAATAGAATGCTAAAGCTGGGTATTCATTAGACATTGTTTGTTAATAAATACGTTTTTAAACAGAGTTTAATCATCTCTGGAAACAGTTTATAAACAATGATGAAACATTGTTTAAGAAACATGTTGCCATGTTCCCTACTTCGAATGGAGAGCAAGACGAAACATCTAGTAAAGGAATGGAAGTAGTTTAGTCCAACAACCAGGTTTCGGTGCTTATAGAGCTTTATCAACAGCATCATGTACTTTGAGATTCTTCAAATAAAGATTATAAAGATAAATATAAAAAAAAAATTATGCTGAATTGAATTTGTCATGTGTAACTTTTATTTTAAGAGATAGTTTCGAATCCACCACCTTGTCGTTTTTTTTTTTCTAGTAGCAGTCGTTATGAATTATTATTTAAGCAGCAAAAAGCATTACTCCTTCCTCGGGCGACATCCTAGCAACAAATGACAAGTGTGGACGGCAAAGTTTCAGAAACAGTGTTTACGGTAAACTCAGTGATAAACATGTCGTAAACAGTTTATCAACAAATGTTGCCTAATGAATTGTACCGGCTTAATTGTGAAAACAATATCAAAATTGATAGGAAAGCAAACGAGATGTAATAATTTTAAACAAATATATCTGTCTCTCGTAACGACGCTGTTTTGTGTGGCGGCAGTACGGGTGTTATGGCCGTTGACGTCACGGACCATATAGGACCTCTTTTTCATAATAGCACCTTTGAATATTTATAACCATCCATCCAAAGGTTGTGTGGTAGATATCGCTGTTACGGTCCGTTCACGACCTTGCCGCTGTGAGCTGTAGCTAAGCGCGGGGCGACGAACGGTACGAACAAACGTATGAAAATGTATGAAGCACGCCACGAGACTCCGCCGCCGCACATAGCGGCGCGCGCCTACCGCAGTTAGCGATAAGGCCTCCATTGTACCCATAGATTTAAAAGTTTCGTTACTATTTTATTTATTTATTTAAGGACGACTAACAAATCATACACCATTATAAATGCTAATGATTCAGTTTTCATACATTATATAAAGGTTGCCACGGCATGCAGAAACATAAAAGGAGTTATGAACTAACGTATCTATTCACATTTTGTTCGACGCTAAGCCAACCAATAAAAAAATAAATATGACAAAAAAATAAAACAAATTGTGAATATATGAACATTTAAAAATTCTAAATATTTATTTAATCTTGGTGTACAATATTAATTTCCATTCTATGACTTCGTTGTTGAAGAAATTTTTTTTTATATTTGTTTTAGAGCTAAAAAGTATTTAATTTAGCATATAGAAAAAGATGCATTATTCGCTATTATATATACTATCCTTCAGACATCTGCAACACAGGCTGTGGTATATAGATAACTTGGTTTCGCCCTTTATGGTACTGAGTAGTATCTATAAGAAATCAACCTAGGGCTTCATAGATCGTTTATTGGCTACCATATGGTCTCAAGCAACTGCAACATTTATTAATGGCATTTGTAGAAGAGATACCACAATTTTGCTAACACGTGCGAACTTTAACTTGACCATTAAATGCTAGAGAATATTAAGCGAGTATTAACAGTAATTAAAAAAAAAAATATTGTAATCTTTTCTATTTTTTGTTAACGGCAAGTAGAGCCGATGTTGACTATTCTGCTAATGTCTAAAGTAAATTGAAAAAAGCAAGTGTGTATATTATTAATAACGGAAATGAAAAAGTGCAGTGACTGTGGACATAAAATTATCGTTTTATTCTTCGTTGAACTTGATAGGTTAGTATAGGAAAAAAAAAAACGTTGAATTGTGTCAATGACAACACCAAACGCGTGAATAACAATTTGTCACAATAATTTTTCATAGTTTTAGCTGTCAGTTCTCCTCCCTCTTTCAATACTCAACCTCCACAAACAATCCGTTAGTTACAGTTACAATTTGATTAACTCTAATGTTTCGTGTTCAAATAACTGTATAATCATATATAAAAATAATAAAAGCGAACTGATAATTTGAGTATTGCAACATATAATATTAATAAATACATATAAAGTGTTAATTTTATGATATACTTTTAGCTTTAAAAATCATTGCTAGAAAAAAGAAATACATTTATCACCACACTTGGTCTAACTACTTTTAAATGCAATATTTATGAATAGAATCTGATTTATAAATCTAAAAGTATAACAAACAAGTCCTATTACATATTCTAATCTCAATAAGTACGTAGATCGATACATTTTTAAAATATTGAGCGGTCAATTCGTTATTTGTTTAGAGGAATGTGATTCTGATAATTTTTCTAGAGAAGCGACTAAGTAGAAAAGTATTGTATGAAAATGCCATCATGGATGGGAGCGAAATAAATTAATATATTATATTAGAGCAGTTAAGATGATCATCTTGAAATAAATATAAAAATGTTAATATAAATTAGCCTCTGTACATAAAAGTCATAATACGAATATTCTATGATAGGTATTCAAAGATGGCCTAAGACTACATAGTCGCTTCACTCAAAAAAATGGTTGAGGTGAGAAAAATAAAAAAAATCTTGAATAAATATTTCACATGATTTCTTTTAGGACTCATTTCCATCCAATTTTCTTTTTAAACTCTGTAAAAATAAAAAATAAAAGAATTCACGTTACTTTGCTTACCAATGATTAAAAATTATTGATTGTTTTTGACAAAAATAAACTAACTTACTCCATATAAAAAACAACTTTCAAAGGTGACCTTGAAAATTAATTGTTTATAAGCAAAGTAGCAGTACAAGTAATATTAAAATAAGATATAATACTTTGATGAACATTTATAAGTCTCAAGTTTATGAACTAAATAAATGTAATTACACTAATTTTGGTGCGAAAACTAAAACACTCGTGATTGATAAATGCTTCGTGAAGAATTGTTGTTATTATTATTGTAAATAACGGTTAGATGGCAAATTGCTCAACTCAAGGCTGCGTAACTCATTTTCTATCACAATTCGATTTTGAAAGAAATGGATTAACAATTGCATATATTTAGAAAAGTTGCCTATCATTCTTAATCCATTGCTTAATAAATTTCAAAAACTCGCCTACCTGACCAACGTGATAAATGCTGTTGAATTGCCAAAATAATAAGCATACCCATTGATTGTGTTATTCAAACATTTCGCAGGTATTCAAAAGCAGTTTGTAAGTTTATACCAGTGCAAACTGTTGGTCATAGAGTCATAAATATCCTTTCAATCGAGAGACGTCCACTGTTGGAGATACGCCTCCCCCAACTCTATGGCGAATAGAGTAAGTAACTTTAACCAATGCCTTATCAGCCGTCTAAGCCCTGGTAAGCGAAATACGGGTTGCACCAGTTTAGCATTGGTTAAACTGACGTCACACATAACGATAACATTAATTGCTTAAATTCGGATAATTTAGGGCCATAGTTACAAATAATTACGTTTTTTTTTTTAACATTCGACAGTAACTGCATAACGTACGTAGTACGTAGTCTTGATGCAACCCACTCCTAGTGTTATTTACAATAGCCAAACAACATCTCCACGTTTAAAAACTGTGAGTTTACAAAATACGTCAAAATGCAAAACATTGTGCCGACAACAGTCTTCAGAAGATTCGTTACTCACAACGACCAAAAAGTAAAAGGTTAAATTTCAACTTCGATAGTCGTTGTTAACCAGGAACCCTTATTGTAAAAAACGACAAGGTTTTGATTCTACAAATCCGATATTTTGTACCCTCTTATTCATATGTGACGTACTTCGCATTAAGATTAGGCATGTTTTTTACTGTCCGTTCAATCAATTTTGACTATTATTGCGTTAGTAGCATGATAACTGGGGGCTGCAGTAAATAGTTGGTACCGTAACTATTTTTTTGCCTTTAATGCCATCCTTATGCCTACGGAATAGAAGTCAAAGTCGGTTAAACGGACAGTAAAAAAGATTTGTTTAAATGTCTAATCTCATGGCGAATGAAGTATAGAATGTGTTAGTATATTGTCTTTTCACTTCTTTTTAAGGAACTGACAAGGATAGAAAGTATTTGAAAGCTTTTTCTAAAGTTTCTATGAATAAAAGGGACAATTTACAGGTTTGAAGAGTCAAAACCCACGTTTTGGGAGAATTATTAACATTTTAACATAATAATGGGGTGAAGTAATGAGAAGAAAACTAACACAATAATAAAGAATGGAGCTTATAATTAAATCAGATATACGTAATGCGAATATACGTAATTATTGATATTTAACAAATTTTTATGCAATTTATTGAACTGTTGAATCACTGTATGTGTACAATGTAGACTACACCTCTGTTTGCCTTAGTGGAGAATATGAACGGTACTACAATTTCGGACAGATTACGAAAAAATAATTTTAGGAGAACTTGATAAGAGGTTTTCCCAGCTGTGGGCCAAGTTACGTTGAAGAAAAAGGCAGTAAGTAAAGTTGGAACTGTACCTCACCTGCCCCCCTATCCAAGTTACAACCGTTTCGTTTCGATTCTCTTTTCGTTGATCGCCTCGAGTCGGCCACGCCTCCTATTCACGTGACTGAGCGTTGAGATGAAGTCCGAACAAAGGAATCGGAGGCGTGGTATACTCGAGGCGATCGACGAAAAGAGAGACGAAACTGTTGTAACTTGGCTAGGGAGGCAGGTGCAGTTGCAATGATACTTACTGACTTTTTTCACAGCTGGGAAAACCTTCAAGTTCTCCTATGATTATTTTTTCGTAATCAGTCCGAAATTGTTGTATCGTCTGTATTCTCCACTACGGCAAACAGAGGTGTAGTTTATTGACACATACATTGATTCACCAGTTCGATAAATGGCATAAAAATTGTATCTTTGAACAATGTTAAACCTACTTTACAAAGAGAAAAGGTTATGTATTAGACGATGTTGTGTTCAGAATTAAAATTTGTTAAATATCAACATTCTCTATTAGAAATGGTATGAATCGAGCACTACATACAAACTTCACTATTTTTACTGTTTATGATGATATCGCAATAGGCCGGCCGCGAATTCAGATACCAGTGTTCCCAACGTCTTTACTATATTTAGCCACCTTCGTAGATGGTGTTGCCAGACTTTTTGATGCTGATTTTTGTGCGATTATATTAATTATAGATAGATTTTTATGTTTCCTAAAGTACGTACGTACGTACGTAAGTACGCACACAACGGTTAGGCATTCCTAATAATTTACATGTGGCAACATCTTATACATAGGTAGCATAGACAATAAAAATATCATAAACTTTCGACAGAAAAAAAACTGAGCTCAGTTCAAATGTATCATATCAAACAAATTTATAATTCACTTAACATATTTTAAGCTCATAAGACTATAATATTTTACACATTTTGATATACTTAAACTGATCTCAATTCACGACCTTAGGTAGGTCAAATCCCGACTACAATAAGGCCTTAGTAAGACCCCAAAATTTTGTTTAACCTCCTAAGGCCTTAGAAAACTCATAATTTAGCTTCAATAGGTCCTGAACCTTCAATTTGGTTGTTATAGTTGATTTTAATAGTATTTTCCGATAGTGTGAACCATGAGTGTAATTTTGTCGTGTTATTGATATAAGATCGTTGCCAAGGCTGTGGGAGTGTTTGAAAGTGTTACTGTGACCCTGGAACGTCAAGGGTAAGTGATGGAACACAGGTGTGTTATTGAGCTAGAACGTAAGAAAAATGGTATGAACATGTTAATAGAGATGAGGACCATGTTATAAAAATTGCACTAGACCTGCTAGAACAAAAGAGAGGCAGAGGTCGCTCACTATTGACCTGGTGATCTAGAATCGAGAGACTACGTTAACCCAATTGCCAGAGCCGACAACCCAGGATACGATATCCTGGCATCGATTAGTGAGAAGATCAAATTCCAGTTAATAGGAACAGAAGAGGACAAAAAATAACTAAAATGTAAAAAAAGCGTATGAAATTTACGTCAGAAACGAAAAAGTATGAGAGTGTGAACAGAACAGTACAATTTTTACCCTTCTGGCAATGTTTTTGATAGTCTAATGTATTAAGTCATCAAGAACTTATAACAAGAACGAAATTCAGAAGAAGAAAAGAGAATTCCAGATAAAGAAGAAAATAAACCATTAAAGTGAAGTTTGCCAGCTCAAGTTGACTCCAAATGTTGTATCAAAAAACCCGGGTGTTGTCCTAAAGCCTAAGATATTTAGGAGACAAGATGTCTATCAACATAACCCAACATGACGCGTAATGCTCAATTTACATGACGCTGCATAGTTAACTAGTGTCCCGCAATAGGGTACTTTATATGAGAAAAAACCTAAAAATATATTATTAAGATGGCTTAGGTAAAATGCAGTCGGTAAGTGCTAGTTTTAGTTTAGAAAATAACAAAATAAATTTTAAAATTCAATTCAAAGTTTTCAGTTTTTATTATCTGTTCTTTATCGCCATGTAATAGTACCCCACCATGTTATTACGTCATTCGGCTTTGTAAACTAAAGTGACAGCTGTCAACTGATCGGCCATATTGAATGAACATCGGCGCATTTGTTTACACAACTTACTGACGTCACGACCACTAGTAAATATGGCGTTCACTGCTTTCTATATTTTCGTCTACTTACGCACGAAATTTGAAAATGTAAATATTCTTAGGGACTTAGCGACGTGGTTTATTAGCACTATATAATCTAATTGAGACACTTCAAAAATGAGTGTAATACCCTATTTGCCTCCCAAGGACACTGGGCAATATTGCTGCGTCACTTAGATTGAACGTTGTGCGTCAAGTTGGTGACATTTATAATATAGTGAGGCTTTAATGTCAACTTTTACGACATTATCACACTTCATTTCGTTAACACTATCGAAAATACCCGAAAACAAAGGCGTGTTGAATGTATCGGCTGTGCTGGTGGCCTGAACCCGGGCCGGCAGTACGCACACTAGTCGGCCTTCCGCGGCCGGCGCTTGCGGACCTCGGGTTTGTCCGCGCCGTCCGCAGCCAACGAGTCGCCGCCGCCTTCTGTCGGCGCGTCTTTCTCCTCTTCAGACGACTGTGGGGCAAAAATAAAATGGGTAAGATACGATAGTATATACTACACTACTATATTATCCAGTCTAGCCACTTCTTACCAATAAGGATCAGTCATGATTTATGTGAAGTATGCAGACATATAGCATCAAAAAAAAAAGAAATTATTTAAATCTGACCAAAAATTACGAAGATACAGCAATTTTATAATGAATACGATCAAACTGATCGTCGCACAGATCATGACAGACGACGTCATCGTAGACAGTTCAGCGAGAGCGCGCGTTTCCAAGTAGCCGTTCAGAAAATAAATCATATCATCAATGTTTAATAAATCCACCATTTCTTTACAGATTTAAAAAAATTAAATGGTCAGTAAATTATTACACATACGATGTACTTAGTAAAAATCGGATTTGCTATTAAGTGATTGATTCTCATTGGCAAGTAGTGGCACAGACTAGGGATTCCTAAGGTAGACATCTAAGTCGTCCCGCCATCTCCTTAGTGGCCTGTCGCGACCTCGGCGTACTATGTGAGAGCAATTGAGTGTGTTACGAGCTCGCCGCTCGACAGGCAAGAGCAGACAGGTTCAGCCCTATAGAGCCAAGTCAACCATCTGTGTTTTATATATAATCTATATCTAACAGCCAGTTTCTTCATCAAAAGTAACAGCCAAAGTAACGTCATAAAGTAAAAGTAACGGTCAAATTCGTTTCTTCACAATTTTAACTGTTGGTTTAACTGTTACTTTTGCCTTTAACTTTTACTGCTCAATAAGGGGCTGTTAAAGCTAAAGTCACTGTCATTTTGACAAAGTTGTAGGTTATATAGGTTTCATTGTATTTATTTCTAAAATATTTTAGTACTAAAATGTTATCACGAACTTCGTCCAGTGAAAGTTCAAGTTCATCAGACGATGAACTTATCGTTAGTTATTTAACGCGTAGGCGTAAAAAGTTTAATATTCGCAAAGATCATTTTTTATGGGACGACTCTGATTTTCTATTCCGATACAGAATTTCAAAGGAAACAGTTACATACCTCAGCCTATTGTTACAAGATAAACTGACGCCAACCACAGAAAAGTAAGTTTATACAATTATTGCTGGTTTTACGATTTTATGCAACGGGATCAACGCAACAAGTAGTGGGCGATATAGCCGGCGTACATAAAAGTACAGTATGTAAATGCGTTTTCAAAGTATCTCACGCTATAGCTTCTTTAGCTGGGATGTTTATACAAATGCCAAGATATGAAACAGAACTTGCGATAGCCAGATTTCCAAAAGTAATTGGCCTTGACCTATTGACTGTACCCATTTAGTAATTACATCACCTGATAAGTAGTATTTATTGCCAACCTACACTGCCACTACTATCATTTCCTAGGATAAATAGTACCTATCCTGTTTTAATCGAGGATATGGTCTGTGCCTCTGTATTTCAAAACAAATCCTAACACAATAAAACTAGGTTGGGTTTTGCGGGTTTGCTAATAATAAAGACAGCATAATGGGGGCGTCAAATTCATGTCCAAATATCGCTCATTATCTTCGAAAAGCTCCATATTAATGTACATAGTTATGTTATTATTTATCAATTCAATTTCAATAAAAACATTCTTTTTTTATGGCAATTGAGCCGGTTTCGACTATTCTGCCAGTGTCACGTTGGGAATAAAAAAAAATTCGTTCGTTTAAAAAAAAATGACATTTGACTTTTGGCACTACTTGACAGTGGATATTGCGATGTTGTCATGGGTAAAAAAAGCTCCCCACGTTTTTTTGGGGTAATTATGACGTTTTTGTTGTGGTAACTCAATTGACTTTTAGTTTAACTGTTACTTGGATGAAGAAACACGTTTGCTGTAATATCAGTAATGGTCAAGTAAAAGTTAATACTTTTACTGATAGTTTTAGTTGTTGATGAAGAAACTGGCTGTAAATCTTTGGCGCGTAAGTTTTTTCTTAAAACAGCAAAATGTAAAAACTATAAATATGCATTTCGCGGGACAGCTTGTAGCATTCACTTTAGGAGCCTACATGCTGAAGTAGCTATCGATTTAATACATTTAAACGGAAGTAATTGCCTGAATATCTAATAATCTAATTGCATCGAATCGCACTTTCTTGTTCTTCTATCGTTTTCTGTCACTTAGAACCATAATTGAGTAGAGAGCTGGTCACATTCCCAATGTCTTTTTATTTTCATTTATGTTTCTAGGACCAGCCGGTTTCCTCACGTTTTCCTTTATCGTTCTTCCTACTTTTAATAACATAATACATATAAGAATATAACTCACATCGCTAGGTGAATTCTTCTCTGCATCGCTGTTGTTCACATTTTCATCGTCATCCACGATGTCGTCGTTGATCAGCTCCTGTAAAATAAAATAAAAACAATTTGGTTACACATGAAGCAAGTTAGTTTTTAGCAACTGCACTATCCAATTCGAGCAATTGGCTTTGCACTAATTTTATGAGGTCATCATCATCATCATTTCAGCCGATAGACGTCCACTGCTGGACATAGGCCTCCCCCAAATGTCGCCACAACGAACGATCCTGTGCGTCTCGCATCCATCGGATTCCCGCAACCTTCACCAGGTCATCGGTCCACCTTGTAGGGGGCCTTCCAACACTGCGTCTTCCGGTATGCGGTCGCCACTCCAAAACCTTTCGGCCCCAACGGCCATCCGTTCTGCGAGCAATGTGCCCTGCCCATTGCCACTTTAATTTGGCGATTCTTCGTGCTATGTCGGCAACCTTGGTTCTCCTGCGGATATCACCACCAAGTCCATGCATGTCCAAGAATTAAGAATTTGAAGATATGTAACATCCACCAACCCGCACTGAGTCTATGTGGTGGATTATGACCCATTCCCTCTCCTAGAGAGGACGCCTGAGTCCCAGCAGTGGCAATTGCTGCTGGGGCTGATTATTATTAAGAATAACCAGCCTTGTAATATTCCTACTGCTTGCTATGCATTGTTTACACCCCCCCAATTAGAAAATTAAGTTACAATCACAATTCAAGCACTGAAATTTTACTTAAATAGAATTATAATTAACAGATTACTTAAAAAAAAAACTTTTTATTTGCTACTACTTATTCATTTAGGATACCCAACCGTTGAAGTAGCCATGAACCTCTTTAGTAGACTGCTTCAGGCTGATAACGATGATGAACATGGAGCTCTTACCTGGTCATCATCCGACTGCTTGTCCTTGCCATCCTGATCGCCGCGCGCTCTCTTGTCCAGGTCCTTCTGGGAGATGAACACCTTTTCTCCTCGGCGGGGTGGGTAGAGAAGGTCGATGATGCAGACAAGGAGCTGGAAGGAAATTGAAAGCTAGGTTAACATTTATTCTGTCAATGGTTTTGAAGGTTTGTTTTCAAAAAGCATTTAACCCTTTTTGTGGGTACATGCGTCGGATTAGTCCGAGAGTCTTCGCGGCCTATTCGCTACTGGGTACTCCATCTCGTTTAGTTCTTCAATCCTCATAAGTGACAGAAGAACTAACACGACAAAGTCCTGGATGAGCGACCCTGATATAATAACGGCCGTATCTTTTTATTTCGTTAACTTAGAAGTTTGATTTTTTCACAGCTTCAAGAGACCACAGACCTAAGTATATGGTTTTAATTTCAACTCGATACCTCCACGCGTTCCCGAGATAAAGGGTATTGACAAACAGATAGACGGACGGACAACCAAGTGATCTAAGGGTTCCTTTTAAATTTATTAAACACTTATTTACGAACTTACTATTCGTAAATGCGACCTTAGTCCTTAAATTTTTTTTTTTTTTTTTTACAATTAAGTGTACTTACTAGTCCAAGCAGAGCTCCAACGAAAATGGTGGCCAGTGCGAAGATCAGGTAAGATCCCCATGTCGGTAGTCCGTAGGTCTCCATCAGCATGTTGTGGACACTCTGTAACACAGGATGATTATAAAGTAGCCTAAAAAAAGTAGCAAGTATTTCTAAAATTTCAAATAGCACGGAACGGTGGCGCAGTGGTTGAGCAATTGACCACTGTGCTGCGTAATGCGGTTTCGATTCCCACACGGAACAAATATTTGTATGACGTAGACATACCAGGTCTGGGTGTCTCGTGAGTTTACGTTTGTGAACGCATCCACGATGCAATTTCTAGTGTGGACACCAGTCTTTAAAACAAAAAGAATCTTCGGTCGGCGCAATAGGTTTTTTTTTTCTTCCATTCTGTCCTGTTACCCGTCACGCTATCACCAACTCCCTTTTCTTTCATATCACTCCTCACACAATCCATCCATTTTTGTTTGGACTCCTTCTCCATCCATCTACATGTATACTCAGAACTCTTTTAGTAACATGCATTTTATTCCTTCTCTTCACATGACCATACCAAGACAAACGATTTCCTTTTATAACTTTTCAATTACTGGCGCCACTTTCAAACTTCCTCTAATATATTTCTCACTTTATCTATTCTCGTCGCACCACATCCATCTCAACATGTGAAAAACAATAACAAAAGAAAACAATCATGAAACTCTTTTGGCTCTATATAGCCCAGCAAAGCTAGGCATGGAATATCATGGCTTCATATGACCCATCATGGTTGCATATGTCTGTATGTAGCTGGATAAACTTTATGTGGCCTATCATACCTCCACATTGATCCCATCACGACCTGTTTAGGCTACTACCCTTAACCCTTAACCGCCTTTTTCGTATATATCCAACAAACACTCTCGCTTTTATTCCATAAGGGTCGCTCGCACATCCACGACCATATACTCCATCTCGTTAGCTCTTCTGTCACATATGGGGATTGAAAAGCTAAACGAGATGGAGTACCCTGGTCACGAACACACGACCCCGGCGAATAGGACACGAAAACACTCGTCGTTAAAGGGAACTAATATAAAAAAATTAATACCGGCCAAGTCCGACTCGCTCAAGAAGGATTCCGTACCGTCCGTGGCAAAAAACGTCAATCTGTGAAAATTTCAACTCTAGAAAATTTCTAGTCTAGCTTTCATGAGATACAACCTGGTGACACAAACAGATGGATAGCGAAGTGATAACAATAGGGTCCCGTTTTTACCCTTTGGGTATGGAACCATAAAAAAACCTACATACCCTGAGTGCTTGGCTGAGCTTGAAGAACTCAGCGACCAGGGTCATCTGTATGGAGTGCGGCGCCTTCCACGATGGAACTGGATCCGTCTGCTTCCAGCGCTGATCTTCTACGTAGCCCAGCATGGATTCCACGTCGCGGGGGCCTTTGTATTGGCGGAATTCGCCGTCGATTACACTGAGGAAAGAAGATATTATAAGTATTGCGATTGAATACAAATGTTTACATTTCTACAAGTTTTCAATCGATAAAACGCCTGTCATCATCATCATCATTATCTCAGTCGAATGACGTCCACTGTTGGACATAGGCCTACCCCAAGTGTCGCCATAACGACCGATGCGTCTGGCATCCATCTGATTCCCGCGACGCCAATATATTAAGAAAATGTAATCAAAGCTCAGACCACATTACCAGCATAAGTTTTCAAAGGTAAGTTTGTACGGAACCCTTAGTGCGCGAATCCGAATCGCACTTGACCAGTTTTTTTTTTGTTTAACTCAAGTTTGATTTTTTCCACAGCTTTGAGGGTCCGAAGACTTGAGTATATGGTTTTAATTTCAACTCGATTCCTCCACGCGTTCCCGACATAAAAGGTCTTGACAGACAGACAGACAGACAACAAAGTGATCCTATAAGGGTTCCGTTATTTCCTTTTAAGGGACCGAACCCTAAAAATGTGGTAAACAATTATTCTTAAGATGCCTATAATTACATTCTTAAGAAGACAGCAATGCTTGGCGGAAGAAATTGATATTGGTAGTAGGTACTCTACTGGAATGTTCAATGTTTTTGCATCTTCATCATCATCATTTCACCCGACAGACGTTCACTGTTGGACATAGACCTCCCCCCAAATGTCACCATAAGGACCGCTCCTGTGCCTCTCGCATCCATCGGATTCCCGCGACTCTCATCAGGTCATCGGCCCACATTGTGGGAGGCCTTCCAACGCTGCGTCTTCCGGTACATGGTCGCATGAACCTTGGTTCTCCTGCGGATATCTTCATTTCTGATGTGATCACATTTGTGTTGGAAAGTTTTTGAATATCGAAATTACTTACAAGTCAACTACTCATACTCACTGGAAAATGGTAGGTAGAGCAGTTACAACAAATCGTCCGCTCAATCCCGGCGACTTGGTGACGTCAACGCCAGCAGTCCTGACGCCCAGCGCCTTGCGGGTCGCCCGGGAGGATAGCTCGCGCCATGCCGGGGAGAGGGCGTTGCAGGCGGGGCACCAGGGGGCGTAGCTGTAATGGATATGAGATCATGTTAAGATTTCTTAATTAATAATAGGTACCGATGAAATTACCGTTTTATAAAACGGGTTACTTTGAACTGTTATATCTTCGGATTTATTTGGAATCAAATAGACTTTATACTAAAGGTGGAATCATTCAATTACTTCTTACGCTCTAGGGCGGAGTGGGAAGGCGTAACCAACTTTTACTGACTAAAACCACACCTATGTTTTCTTTGCCTAGCGTTCTAGAACCCCGGGTTTCCCTTTCGGAAGTCAACTCATGACCCCATTAGGCTTCGGCCCTGCTGGTCCCCTACGGTTTTGCTGAGCCTACTGTGACTAGAAATCGGGGTCTGGATTCTGGTGACTGGGGCGTAAGGATGTCCGTTCGTAGGGCAGCCTCCTTCGCTAGCGTTACTGCTTCTGCTCCTCGCTCCGGACCATGGCCTGTACCAGGACCCGGCGCGAGAGGTCGTCAACGCCGTTGAGGACACAACGGTGTTCCGCTCAAGCGGAACACACCTCTACCGTATAATCCACCGAGACCTACGAGCGGTCTTCAAAATGGTCACATCCGGGTGTTTCTTCCGCACGAATCAGGTGCGTCATGCGGAAAGTCAAGACGCCGTGACGTCTTACCAGGCACTCCTCAAAGAGGGAACTTATCGCCATGATTATGGCGTGCCCTTTTATACTCAAGGTAAGTTATTCATTTTTTCTGTAACTATTATTAGGTTTTGTCGAAAGTTTCTTGATTATTTCCCACCTCAATCCAGGACCCATCGAGTTTCGTGTACAATAAGACTACTCGCATGATAACTTTGCACGCATCCCGTTAATCGATACACGTGTTAGTATAGTCGGCTTTATAATGTTCCCACTGCTGGGACTCAGGCCTCCTCTCTGGAGAGGAGAGAGAACGGGCCGTAATCCACCACGCAGGCCCAGTGAGGGATGGTGAATGTCACATGTCTTCGAATTTTTGGTTCTAGGACACACCGGTTTCCTCACGATGTTTTCCTTCACCGTTTTGAGAGCAGTGGTGATGAAATAAATTACATAAAGTAATGCTGGCTGGGTTTGAACCCGCAACTCGTAAGACGGGGCCGTTACCACTCGGCCACCTCTGTTCATAGTAAACATAATATCACAAAATACTGTATAATGAACACACACGACCATTACACTAGTTTACATGGGTTTTGTCCTTGAAATAAAAAGTGTTTTTTCTTATCATTTGAGATGTACTGAGTTTAAAAAAAAATAGGAAAAAAATGTAATACGTCACGTTTCCAAACTATTTATTATTTTTGATTTACAAAAATATGCCTACAGAAATAATAAAAAAAAATTAAAAATGAATTGCCTTAGCTTTTTCTTGTATTTATTTGTGTCTGTGTCTCTTATAACAGACCAGCAGTAATCACCTAACATGGCTTGGTCCCAGTATCCTTTATAATTTTGTTCAAAAAATTTCAAATCCTGATGAAAACGCTCTCCATGTTCGTCGCTGAATTCTCCGAGGTTTTCAGGGAAGAAATCGAGGTGCGCATGAAGGAAATGAATTTTTAGAGACATGTTGACACCAATTCGTTGAAAATTGTGTAATAAATCAGCAATTAACTGTCTGTAATTTTCATTTTTTTGAATTTGATCTTCTTCGGACTCTGTGTTAGTCATCAATGTTGAGCTGGAACAACCAGGAGGTTCTGGAACTTGCTGCTTGTCTGAGCTGTAGATAGGTTTAGTAAACGAAGGAACATCTGCATATTTAATTTTATCTTTGTTCTTCTGATTAAAACCAAATGTCTTAGTAAGACAGAAGTAACAGTCATTTTCGTGGTTGGATGGTTCTCTCCATATCATTGGCATATTAAAATGCAAAAATCTTTTTGCACCTGCAGCCCATAAGCTTAGCGTTTTTCTACATCTTTCACAAAAAACGTGAGGAGCCCATTTTTTGTCCTGGTGAGAGACCGGAATTTTGAAATAACAAAAATATGCTTCTTTCAGAGATTCTGTTATGGGATATACTTTGTTAGATATAATAAATTCACCACAAACGTAACAAAATCGGTCGGGATGTACTTTACACAACCTTTTTGACATTTTAAAAACAATATTTATTCAACTGAACACTACAATGCAACAAAATTTTAGAATTAATTCAGAACCAACTTGTGGGTAGGCTTAAAATAAAGTGTGTAGATAACTTGATTCTTTGACGTCATAAGAATAAAACAAATATATGTTTGCGTTTAGTTATTGTCACTAAATAACACGATATGACATTCTCTGGAAGGACATGAAATTTATTATATTTTGTAAACTAGTGTTATTATTGTTGTTGGAAAGGTCATGGAAGGACTGTGGCGGGTTAACTTTTTAGGATTCCGTACTATTACTAAGCCTCTGCTGTCCGTCCGTCCGTCCGTCCGTCTGTCTGTCTGTCTGTCTACCTGTCAGCGGACTGTATCTCAGAGTTTAGAGGTATGCGGAACAGAGTAAAGTCCCACATACCTCCGTTAAAGGGAGGATCCTCGGACGAGACGGGTGTTATGTCTGGTTTGGGTAACTGCCCGATAAATGATATCAGGCTGTATGTATGTTCAAATCGTACGGACAAATCTTAATTGCGCGATGTAGGATTTCGTAGTTCCTATGTGACGTCATAGATATCGCTACAAGATGTAGAGTTGAAATTTTCACAGTATGTGTATTTCTATAACTGTTACAACAACATATAATAAAATTAATATAAACTCATAAATTAAAGGGGGTTACTTTAAAGGAAACGTTATTTTGTCGCCGTTTCCTGCTCGATTTTAATATTGCAGTATGAAACCCTTCATGTGCAAGTACGACTCGCTCTAGACCAGTTTGTACAGCCTTTGTTTCAATGGTATGTGAAACAATAGGTAGACACAAAAGTAAATAGTCGTTGCATGTTGATATGGTATAAAAATGGTGGCTACTTGTGTTACGTCATCCGCAACTAATTTATTTGTTTAATAATTATTATGCTGTATTAGAAAAATTTGCCATTATCGCCACGCTTGGCAGGAGGGTTGGTGGTCGCAGTGTGTTTGTTGTTATGCAAATAGAATGCTGCTGCCCATTCTCTGGTATGTCCCTTAGTCGCCTCTTACGACACCCACGGGAAGAGATGGGATGGTGCTATTCTTTACGTCCGAACACCATCCGTTCATAAATTTTTGAGTTTATCGTGTTCATACAGACAGACAGACGCGGTGGGGACTAGGTATTATAATATGTAAGGATTACACCTAAAAAAGCCTTAAAGCCTTGTCTAACAATATAAATCTATATTATATAAAAGCGCAATACCATTCACTGATTAATCACGAAATCTCAGAAACTATAACACCTACAAACTTCAATGATAATAAAAGATCTAAAGAAAGTAGGCCAAACGAAGATTTAAATATCATCAAACCCTAACGTTTAAAACGATCTTGCCAGTTTTAATTGGCCATTTCACGAAGTGGTCAATTTCTATGATCTGACCACGACATAAAAATTTGCAAAATAAACATTTATAAGTATACTACGCGTGCCGATTATAAGTCCAATTTAGACTAAGATGCTGTAAGGCAGATATTACATATTTTACTGAGAAGAAACTTCTAAACAGAATACATTGAAGGTCAGCAGCTAACCTTCTATTGATTTAGCCTTGAGCAGGTAGAAGGGGATGACGATCGATGTAAAGTCGAAAACAAACAATGACTATCTAACATCTACGCATTGAAGCAAAACAAGTATTGATCGACAAATTACTTGTCGGTATGTGCAGTAAGCTTATCGTATTCAAACTTTAGTTCTTAAAGAAAAAATCCGAGCAAGTGCGAGTCGGACTCACACACTGAGGGTTCCGGACAAACTTACCAATAGTAAACGATTCAATTCCCGAATTGAGTTACGAAGATTTTTCCGAATCGCAAATAAGGTTATTTTTTGTGACGTAACAACATGTTTACAGTTTTCAGATTTTTTCCTATACTTGTGTTATGAGACCTTGCTTCATGCCAAATTTCAGGATTCTAGGTCAACGGGAAGTACCCTATGAATTTTGATTTCTTTGAGTGTCAAAATATATTATACGTTTTTTGTGACATAAACGGCCATACCTATTTTTTTGGTTAACTCAGAAGTTGGATTTTTTCACAGCTTCAAGGGATCGCAAACCTAATTATGACTAAATGGTTATAATTTCAACTCGATACCTTCACGCGTTCCCGTGATAAAGGGGCTTCACAGACAGACAGACAACAAAGTAATTTAGGGTTCCGTTTTTTCCTTTTTAGGCACAGAACCCTAAAAACCACTTGTATTCCTTCAGTTGCCTTATACGTTCCAGGGCCACTGTTACTCTTTCCCTGTAATAATCCCGTAGCTCTAGCAGGCATTGGTCCTACTAGACAAACTAATACGCTTTCTATAGCTTTCATAAACCCTCAACAGTTGATACAAGTGTGATGTCAGTCTTTATTCAACCAAGACATGAGTGGGTGTGGTTGATAATAACATGCTAACAATCGTATCGATGATGAAACCTGTCGTCATCATCACAAATGACATCATACCCTCATATTGTGTATTCTTTAACGACTCTACTAGTTTTATCTTTTCTTACAAAGTAATGAACATTACGAGCGATAAATATACACCGGGTTTTTGAGATAAGTTTAATGAACACTTAAGGGGTGATCAGATGGTTGCAAACCAACGTCCCAACCAAGGTGACCTTGCTAGTTTCAATCCGTGTAGACAGCAGTTGTATACCATGACCTTCAACGCCCTTGGTTGGGAGGCGCGTTTACCCAACCAACTTGTAAGCCGTTCAACGTCTCGTCGACGACGGCTGGCGCTGAAAATCAGCGCTGTGGCTCTGTTCAATACATGAGCCCCAGCATTTTGCTGAGCGCTGGCCGTATTGCGCGGATTTGTCGCATAACTCACTATATTGTATAGATAAAGTTATGTTTGTTGTAAATAAACTCTTTTTCATTCTTTTCTTTCTAACTACCGAACGTGTTCGCGCATGGTTTACATCCATGTAGCCGCAACATAAACCAAGGTGACCTTGGCTGGAACGCTAGTTTGCAACTGTCTGGTCACCCCTTTATGTGTGAGCAAAAGCACCGGTTTGATGTTTACTTTGTATTTGATTTGTTAAATACCTTTTTCCAAGAATGCTAATTGAGTTGCTCATTTGCTAGTAATATTTTTTGTTATCCTCCTAAATATGTCTGTACTCAGTGCTAGGACCCAGGGGCCTTATCATGACATGATAAAATGTCAGTCGTGCGAGCGAGAAAGCGGGATGGAGCTATACACCCGATATAGCTCCATCTCTAACATTTTGGGCTTGCAGACAGCGAGCAATGGGTAGGTTGCCGTCCGGCCGTCCGGACCGAGCCCGAGTCGACGACGGCGCGTAGTGTTCCACGCGCGCCTTAAGGAGATGCTATGCTAGCAAAACCGTAGGGGCCCAGTAGAGTAGAAGCCTACTGGGGCCATGGGTTGCGCCGTGCACTAGTTTCTGATGTTTTATAAGTGCCCAAGTAGGCCCATGTGAAATAAAAACATTTGAATTTTGTGCGAAAGGAACCCCAGGGCCCTGGAATGAAGGCAAAGAAGGAACATAGGAGTGGGTTTTAGTCAGTAAGTCTGACACGCCCTCCCGCTTCGCCCAAGGACGGGAGATGTCACTGGATGATTTCCCACCTAAAAAAATTCATTTAACAGTTCAGTTTAGGTCGTAAAATGGATCTCGTTAAGAGCTCGTGTTGGGGCTTCAGATATTGAAACGGCCCATCTAACGCTCACGACCTCACGCTCGCCAATTTACTACTATCCCGTTACTCAATTCGGCAAAACGAATAATAAAAAAAAAACATTTTTTTACCATCGACACGCTAAGAAGACCGCCATGGTATGAATGACTGTGGTTCACAGAAAGCGGCAGCACCACAAGAAATGGTACGCTATAGGTCGAAGGTACACATCCCACCCATTCGCACAAAGCGTTTTAAGAACACATTTACTGTACGTACAGCCAAGGATTGGAATTCCTGGCCGGAGTCTGTGTTTCCGGATAGTTACAACTTAGGGGTCTTTAAGTCAAGAGTGAATAGGCTACTTCTAGGCAAGCGTGTTCCATCGTCGACCACCTAATGGCTTACCATCAAGTGAGATGGTGGTCAAACGCGAGCCTATCATTAATAAAGAAAAAAGGTCTATGGTCGGGATATTCTTTCTTGATTCGATCATTTATGACCGTGTGTGAGTGTTACGGAGGCTTGCTTACAAATCGAAGGGGGTAATCGCCAAGTGTAAACAACGCTTCGACCGAGACTATTTCGGAACAGCAAAATCGGTAGACGAGCCAGTGCAAATGAGCGACGCCTAGTTACTTGACAACTTGGTTCGCTGCTGAGTCTTTCATTTTCGAGATAGAACGACTCGGAGGTTTGCTTACAAACCGAAGGGTGTAATCCGGGAATGTTCGAACTAACTAAACTGCAGGAACACTGGTAGGTTTTAGCTAGTAAAAGTCTGACACGCCCTTAGCTAGTAATAGTCTGATACGCTCTAGAGTAAAAAAGTCATTTGATGGTTTCCTCATATAAAAAGGTGCGAGGTAACGCTTCGATAGAGACGATTTCGGCACATCGAAATCGGTAGACGAGCCAGCGTAATAAAGCCGGTATAGCCATAAAGAAAATAAGTCAAAGAGCATTGTTCCTTTTTTTTAAACGAGCCATTATTATTATATATCCGGCATTATGTTCCCTTCTTTCATTGTTTCTTGGCGTATTGCCAGCGTAGTCCATACTCTGAAGATATTGATGTAAGATCATCTACTTCTTCAAGGTTATTAAATTTATGTTTCATGTAACGAAAATTATATTACTTTTTCTTCTTACGTAGTGGATATGAGAATGTTAAGATGGATGTATGATGTGACAAGAATGGATAAAGTGAGAAATGAGTATATTAGGAGAAGTTTGAAAGTGGCGCCAGTGACTGAAAAGTTGAAAGGGAATCGTTTATCTTGGTATGGTCATGTGAAGAGGAGAGATGAAGAGCATGTTGTTAAAAAAGTTATGAATTTACATGTAGATGGATAGAGAGGGAGAGGGAGGCCAAAGAAAAGATGGATGGATTTTGTGAGAAGTGATATGAAAGAAAAGTTAGTGATAGTGTGACGAGTGACAGGACAGAATGGAAGCAAAAAACGTGTTGTGCCGACCCCAAATAAAACGGGACAAGGGCAGGAAGATGATGATGGACGATATCTGTGCGTAAATCATTAAAAAAAAAAAAAATTAAGCACTGAATTTTAAGAACTGGTCTTGCCAAGAGGTAATGTGTCATTTACATGGTTGTAGAGGTAAATACTTCAGATACATAAAAATTTGGTTAAGTTGGTAAAAGACCCCAACATTGTTAGAACAAACTGATGACTGAGTGAAAACAAAAATTTGAATAAGTTGAGAACCTTCAGTTTTTTGAAGTCGGTTAAAAAAGGTTAGGCAGATTGAATAATAAATCAATTATTTCAATAATATAATAAAATATAATCTGTGTGTCGATGCTATAATTAACATTCATATTTCTGTATAATTTTCCTTCAGGATTTTACAGTTAGCAAATATTGAGACACAAAGGCAGGTAATAAATTATGGTTAAATTCATTTATTTAACATAACATGATCAAATTAACATCACAGAGGACCGTAACATGACCGTTACGGTCCTCTGTGATCTTAATTTGATCATGTTCTTCAAAATTAAAAGAAAAATGATTGTAGTTAAGATATTTTCGGCCAATTAATCGGTCAAAATGAGAGTGGACAATGCATCCTAGCAAGCTTACTGTGGGAAACCTTAAGTTAGAAGAACCTTTTTTTTTGGTGGCAAATCATCAAATTGCTATTCGCACTTTGAGTGGAGTGAGAGGGAGTGTCAGACATTTACTAACTAAAGCCCACCAGTAGGTCGGACTACCCGCGAAGCGACGCGAGTGACAGTAAATCAATAAGCTCTGTGTTTATTTTAAAATTTAAAATTATGTCTACGACTTTTTTATAAAGATAAACATTATAAATCAGTGCATTATGCCCTGTTAAGGGTGTGTGATTGTAAACAATACATATTATAGAAAAAATAAAAAATAAAAATAAGTGCAGAAAAATAAATATCCTACACAGAAGAACAAACACTATTACTATAAAAAAAGATAGTTTAAATTGTCAATCAGAGACAAAACAGTGATAAAAAGTGACAAAACTTAAAAAAAGTGAATAACTTCTCTTCAAACTAAGTCTGGAATGTGGAAAAGAAATTCCTATGCTATGAGTAACAACTAACGACTATCTTGCTTTTAAATCTGCATTGTTCATAAACGGAACACAAATTTCACCGATTCTCGTATAATTAACTTGGCCTAGCGTGTTAACGCGCTGTCTAATCAACACCGTACACGATAAGGCGCAGGTTCGATACTCATAGATCGCATATTCTTTTTGAGTATTCTAATATTGTGTTTAATAAAATTCAAATAAGTAAACTACGAGTTAAAAATGAACTTCCTTGAGAACATCACTTTTCGAAATCGTAACCGTACAAAATCGGAATCAAACACCGTCGTAAATGAATCTAAGAATGACACACTAGATGATACAACAAACAGTCTACCCGATATATCTAGCGATGAGATAGACGACTCACAACAAAATATTATTACAAAGTTGAAGGAACAAATAAATAAACTTGAGATGGAATTAAGTAGCGCGCACCAGGAAATCGAAACATTGTCACTCAAAAATAATAATATCAAGCAAATAAATGAAGAATTACAAAAAAAAAACAGCCTTTACAAAAAAATCGCCCACAGCCCCGCTAAGAAATCCAAAATAAATACACCGTCTAAAAAACACGAAACAAAGACCAAATACACTCAAACAAGCAATTTACCTACATCTGTCGAGATGCGGCAGATAGAAGATACCGCATCACCTGTGACACAAAACATAACTTCTACCAGACCGATAACATCAGGACAAAACAAAGAAAACTGTAAAATATGCATAATGAGTACAAACAAAAGAAACAAAATCAGAAGCATCGCAGAAACTACCCTACACAAACACTCAAAGGACATATGCCATTATTTATTGCCGAACTGTGACACTGAGCAGTTAATGAGTAACTTAGAAACCAAATTAGCAACTTTTACCATGAGCGACTTTTGCATCATTATGATAGGTGAGCAGGATTTCTACACAACCCAAGACTACTTCCAGTTAATACACAGAATAAGGACCACTCTACAAAAAATTAACAGTACAAATATTGTCTTATGCGCTCCGACATATAAATATGACTACTCTAAAAACATGTACAACTGGAGAGTTGAAAACTTCACAAACTTGCTGTATCTTGACATAACGACACATGAGCATGCATACTTCCTGGACTCTAATAAAAACCTTGACTACGAAATGTTTAACAAACGTACAGGGCTAGTGAATAACTTTGGTATGAACACCATCTTCAGAGACATTGACGAATTTATCTATGGCATCAAAAAATATGACCTACAACCAAATAATGATTATATGCTTGAAAATAATAGTTTAAATAATGAGTTTTTTCTTCAATAATAATATTAGTGGAAAACGGAAAGCATTAGATTTCAAAGATCAAGAACAACATTTTAGTATTTTATTTCAAAACATTCAAAGTCTATATAATAAACAACACATAATGGAAGTATTTGTTAGCGAAGATCAGTCTTACCAAGCCATATGTATTACTGAAACATGGCTTTCACAAGACAAATTAAGCATTATTAACTTCAGTGGCTACAACGTCGCAGCATCCTACTGCCGTGAAAACCGGGGAGGAGGTGGAGTTTGCATCCTGTTAGAAGAACATAAGGAATATATAGAAAGATGTGACATAGCCGAAATGTCACTTGAGTATATTTTAGAAGTTTGTGCAATTGAAATACCTAGCGAGAATCTACTATTAGTTACTATGTATTGGAACAAAAGAGAGGAAAATATATTCTTTAGTCAACTGCACAAAATACTAGCCTACATAAACAATAAATACAAAAAACTAAACACAGTAATTGGTGGCGACTTCAATATAAATATTTTGAGAGAAAACTATAAAGTTAAAACCTTTATGGACCTAATGTCCGAATACAATTACACACAACATATAAAACACCCCACACGAATTACACAAACAGCATCAACGTGTCTGGACCTAATATTTTCAAACTTTAAAAATACAGATTTACATACATATGTAGAGGACTTAGGTTTTTCAGATCACTGTGGTACAAGCATTAAATTTAAAATACCGCGACGTCCTACGCAATCCACTTGGTATACTGAAAAACGTATATATAGCATGAATAACATCCAAAGCTTTAAATCCGAATTGAAATCAATTAATTGGAGAGATATACTTAAAGAAAGTAATGACACAAATCAAAATTATACTGCTTTCAATAACCTACTAACTAATTTACTCAATAAAACTATACCCAAAATAAAAACTAAATTAAAAACAAAGCATAAAAAATACTGGCTAACAAAAGGCATAAAAATCTCGTGCAAGAACAAAAGACTGTTAAAAATTTTAAGCATTAAGTCTAACAACCCAATTATCAAGAAATACTATAGAAAATATGAAAAAATATTAAAGCAATCGGTGAGGACCTCAAAGAGACAGCATTACATTAAAAAGATTAAAACGTCCCAAAATAAAGTTAAAGCTATGTGGAATATAGTAAATGAACTTACTAACAAAAAAACTTTAAAAGATAAATACAACATTCAACTTCAAATCAACAATAATTTAGTATCTGATCCAAAACAAATAGTGAACCATTTCAATAATTTCTTCGCATCAATTGGCAAAGAGACCACCCGTCCGGTTGGTGGTGAGGCAAAAGGCCAACCTGTACTAAACCCCTCGGAAAATACTCTTTTCCTCAGACCCTTAGACTGTCGTGAAACTCTTAGGATCATAAAAGATCTAAAAAATAAAAAAAGTCACGGAATAGATGAATTACCGCCTTCCTTAATTAGACAATGTGCAGAAGAGCTTGCCGTACCGTTTTGTGTTCTTATTAACCAGTCGTTTGAAGAAGGTATTTTTCCTGACCTACTTAAAAAAGCTATTGTAAAACCATTGCACAAGAAAAACGCTAAAACTGATCCCAATAATTATCGGCCCATAGCTCTTCTACCCACGGCTTCAAAAATTTTTGAAAAGGCCATGTGTGACCGGGTATACAGTTTTTGCGAAAGATATGAAATCTTTGACGAAAGCCAAAACGGATTCCGAAAAAATCGTTCAACAACTCTAGCTGTTTATAAATATATGCAAGAAGTAATAAATATATTAAACGACAAAAAATATGCACTTTTGGATATGACCAAGGCATACGACAAAGTAAAGTTTAATATTCTACTGGACAAACTCTACGGAATAGGAATTCGGGGAACTACCCATAAGTGGTTTGCGTCATATTTAAAGGATAGAGAACAATACGTGGAAATAGAACACTTTAATAACGACTTAAAACGCATTATACAAGTTAGATCAGACAAACTCATTATAAATTCATCAATTCCCCAGGGTAGTGTTATTGGATGTCTCCTATTTATAATATACATCAATGACCTTCCCAAAATCATGGAAGAACCCTGCGTGCTATTCGCAGACGACATATCTTTGCTTACCACATGCCAACCAAATAGCAATATTACCGACAAACTTAAATTAATATTAGATAAAATAACAAATTGGATGGAGGAACATAATCTGGAAATTAATTACAGAAAGACCAAGCTGTTGACTTTCCACCCCCGGCAAAAATCCCCACTACCAATCAACTTCTCATTTAACGACACGGAAATCGAACAAGTAAATGACTTTACATTATTAGGGCTCACTATAGACACACACATTACTTGGAAACCACATATTGCGAAAGTAAGATCTAAATTATCAAAATTTACTTATGCACTTCGAGAAGTAAAGAAAACCACCGACCTACAAACTGCACTTACGACCTACTATGCCTACGCTCACTCATGGCTCAGTTATGGCATAATAATGTGGGGAAATAGCACTGACGTGCCTACGCTTTTTATTCTCCAAAAAAAATTAATTAGAATCATTGTTAACATAGACCAAACAGAAACTTGTAAACCTTTTTTCATAAAACATAAAATACTTACCTTAACATCTATCTATATCTTTGAAATATGTAAGTTTGTTAGGAAATATATGACTTTTTTTACAACTCGTGCAGATAAACATCCCGACCGATCAGTTAGATTTAAGAATATGTTAATATTACCCTCTCTCTCGCGCATGAAACTGCATTCAAACAGTCCTTTTGTAATGTCAGTAAAAATATATAATAAACTCCCTGATGTCCTAAAGAATGAAATCAGTGAAATATCATTTTTATGCCAACTCAAGCAAATATTAACAAATAAAGCATATTATACACTACATGAATATTTGAATGACAGTAATATTAATTGACATGGATAATTAAATAATAAGTAGTATGTTTGGACAATGATCTCAATAATATATATAATGACATAGCCTGAAAGATTTGTAATATTTAGTGTGATTAATTTAACAGAGCTATTTTATAAAATGATTATATGACATTATTATTATTATTATTTTTATTTAAGCTAACGACATTATTGTAAATATTTTAATTTAATTCAATTTTAACATTTAAATTTAATTTTTTGCAACCGTAGAGACCCAGCAGGGCCGAAGCCTACTGGGACCAAGGGTCTGATTCTTAAAGGAAGATTCGCCCCTGGTATGAAAGGCAACAAAAGAACAGGAGTGGGTTTTTAGTCAGTAAAAGTCCCACACCGCCCAAGAGCGGGGTATGTCATAGGATGATTTTCCCACCGAAAAAAAAAAGACAGAGTTGAATGAAGCAAATTATCTTTTGATTTGCTTAAAAGTAATAAGCCAAATATTTTTATGTGTAACCCAAACATGATTGTTTAAAATACAATACACAATTCTTCATAGATGTTATGATATCATTATGGTAATTGAATATACACTAGCCTTTACCAGCGGCATTGCCTGACTGAAATTAATAGTATATATAATAATAATTTACCACACAATAACATACATATACATCTATTAGATCTACCTATAATAATACTTAATTCCTTGAATTGTTACTTAGCCTTTATCCTCTGTCCTAACTTTGCTGTGCCCGACAGGGTCCTTATTGATTTTGACAATATTTTATACCATCTATATACGTAATATGGAATGTAATAAAGTATTGAGTATTAAAAGTAGAGAATATATAATATGAAATTCCCCAATTATGCAGAGCTTGTTGTATGAGTACTAGACAACTGATAAATTACACCCAGACACAGAACAAATGATCATGCTCATCACACAAACATTAGTCTCGGGTGGCAATCAACCCACAACCTCTGGTATAGCAGTCAGGGCCACTAACCACTGGACCAACAGGCCTGCCCTAAGTAAGATATACCTATGATACTTAGGTCAGGTTTCTTTTTTTTTCTCTCCTTTTATCTGCAATCAACATTAGGTGAAAGCAGATGAGCTGTTTGTAATATATTGTATATGTAGAGTATTCTGTGTAGGGTGGTTTCTGAATGAGTATTTTAATTTAAAAATGTCTCAAACCCTACTTTTCAGGTAAAAGTAGAGATTGAGAAATCAACAACAAAAAATGAGTCCAATAGTTTTTGAGTTTATTCATTACAGACAAACATACAAATCTTTCCTCTCTATAATATTAGTATTGCTACTAACAATTCAAGTTTGTATCAGAAAACAAAACTTGCAAGCAGCATGACTAATAGTGCTGCAAATTAACATTCATGTATGGCATAATGATGTAACACATTTGAATCGACTTTCAATTATAGAGTGACTCACTGGCCCAAATTGTCTATAGCCTGGCTTGTTAAGATGTTGGTATTTTAAGAGTACAACCAAAATTGCGATATTGGTGGAATGTGACCAGTATCGTGAACTGAGGAGGAGCCTGTTACCAAATATGATCTCCACAATGGTGGAATCAATATGATTCTGTGCCAGCCAATGTCTGAAGAAGCACAGAGTATTTACAAGTTCCTAAAATGATGTATGAAAGAGAGAAAGGATAGAGAGAATATGAGTATAGAGTGAGGAACTATATTTGAAGATGTGAGTAGGGGATAGAGTAATGGTGACTTGCAGTCTGCTATCGCAGCTTGCCAGATGCCCATTATGCTATCGCAGCTTGCAAGATGCCCATTATGCTACAATAGTCTGGCTGGCATAGTCACCCAGAATGCATTGAAGCTTCTAAATACTAGATATAAAAAAAACCTAAATTGATGGAGGCAATAGATTTTTATTATTAGATGTTTGGTATTTAAGAAGTTCAGTTTAATGAAATACAATTTTTTTTTCTTATTTTGCTGCACATGTTTTTTTTTTCACAAACCAATATGATCTTACTGCTGGACTTAGGTTTTGCCCTCTATAATTTAACTCTTTTATAATGATTCTATTCCATCATCAGCCTACTCCATGTTTGGCATTGCACCACTGGTACATGGTGGAAATCCCACCCATATTTATTAGTATTTTTTTTTCAGACTGGCATCCACAACTCCATGTAACTCCAAAGAAAAGATGGATGGATTGTGTGAAGAGTGATATGAAAGAAAAGGAAGTTAGTGATAGCATGACGAATGACAGGGCAGAATGGAAGAAAAAAACATGTTGCGCCGACCCCAAATAACACGGGACAAGGGCAGGAAGATGATGATGATCCACAACTCCATGTATAGTGTGTAAAAAAAATTACTGCACTCTACACACTACAAATCCTACCCATACATACTAAATGTTTTGGGAACATATTTAATATGCAAACAGTAAATGAGTGGAATTCCCTACCAGAGTCTGTGATAGCTACAACATAGGGGGTATTTAAGTCAAGAGTGAATGGGTTTCTTCTAGGTAAGCATTCTCCATTATCAACCACATCGCTGCTTACCATCAGGTATCAATAATAATTTAAAAAATATACTATTTGACCAACCTTCGATTATACGCCTATGACTCATTATCCTAGCACATCTTAGGCTGAGCTACATTCATTGAAAGACTACAGATGTTCTCAAAATATTTTAATTAGAGGTGATATAGAAGATACTATAATAGTTGCTGCCAGTGGCTTCACTTCCGTGATAGTAATAAATAATAATAAATATAATTTATATATATTTAGTAGTAAAGTATCCTATGTGCTATTCTAGGTTATTGTACCAAGTATGCTACCTATCTGTGTACCAAGTTTTATTAAAACCCAATCAGTAGATTTTGCGTGAAAGAGTAACAAACATCCATACATACAAACTTTCGCATTTATAATACTAATAGAATTGGTGTAACTCTAACGGTTCTAATAAACTCTGACAAAATTCGGAGGCAATGGACATTCTTATAAGGTTTGTTCACAAGTTCCGTTAACACATTCGTCAAAATATTATGTACTTTATGTGTTTACTTTCTACTCTAGTATGTTTACATAACTGAGTCAATATTAATACCATTTTGTAAATAATAAAGTTCTACACAAGGCATTTTGATTATTTCCATGATTTTTAGCCATTGGTGGATGTTATAGGTGGTTATTGTCCAGACCTGTTGCATGATATGGGGTTATGAGAGTAACTAAAATAATTATTGCCATTTATCCATTATTTTTTGAATATGTTGTAGAGAAAAATAACGTGTTTATCATTGAAACGTACAGTTGACAAAATGTAAAATGAACTTGACATGTTGTTCCAAACAATTTGTTTTTTCAGTGGAATTTTTCTATGGTGTTGGGACAAAATGGAAGGTGAATTTCACACGGAGCGTGCGGAAATCGTAGACATGTTCCGACAATAGACAATACATCACGGTTTTCAAAACGGTTCTTTTACATAGACCCTACCGACCTTGTAGTGGTTATTGAACCCAAACGAGTGGGCTGTTCCAAGACTCCAATTGCACCTTAAAAAAACCTTTTTTTAAAGGATAATGTTAGTAAATCATGAAAATTAGCTACATAAGCAACTTTTTAGGCATTGTTTATGCCAATAGTAACGTAATTCGCATCTAAATAATCAAGGAAAAAATTGACACGTTCCCGTAAATTGGTTGAAACCGGCTATAGCAAAAAATACTTACAACTCGACCATCCATTCTCCTTCAAGGATTTCTTTCCAGTTGTCTTCATCTAATTCTCGGTTGGCACTCACAAAACCAGTAAAACAACATAAAATAAATGAGAAATAAAGGAAAAAATGTAAAATTTGAGGAACCGTGTGTACGCGCGCCATGTTTGATTTTGCTGAATTGTTGCCAGTTGATAAAGTTTTATACTACTAAAATCATTAAAGTGTTGTAATAGAAAATGAGGAAATATTGACCAAGTAAAATTTAAATCATGGAAAATAAAACATTTATACAATAAAACATTTACACTTCAATCTAACATATTGGATTAGTAGAATAAAAAGCCCAGCTGTAGATTTTTATCAAACATAAAACCAAACCATAGCGCTGCCACCTAGTGTTTGCCAAATGCGAAACCCAAGTTTAGTTGTTACAATTCAACACAAGATGTCGCTACACGACCAAAAGAAGAGGATTTTATCTTCGATTCTACCCCATCTGCAATATAAGTTCAAAAAGGCAGAGTCAATGTAAAGCATTTACTTAGTATAAAGTTGTAGTAATCTTCATCTGGAAGAATTTTGGTCAAGTAAGTGTCGTAAAGTTGTTTTGTTTCTTTACATTCTACTACTAGTAGTCTCCCGAGGTTTTACTCACGTTTTAGTTACTGCTCTACTCCCGTGTGTCGTAGCGTGAAGTTATATAGCCTACTCGATAAATGGACTATCCAACACTAATGGAGTTATTCAATCCAAACCAATTGTTCCCGAAATTAGCGCGTTTATACCAACAAACACTCTTCAGTTTTGAAGTTGACCTATTCAAGCGCAGTATGTCTGTGAAGAAAGACATACCTTCTATTGCACTGGTTAAAAAATATATACCTACCTATAAAACTCATTTTTTTATTAAAACTCTTTCAGGAGACAGGATCATTTTCAGCAACCAACCTCGATTGGGATAAGTTCTTTTGTCCTTTCATACAGAGATAGAAGAACTTGGTCGAATTGTTTAAAAAGATTTGGGAACTGAACAAGGAAGGCGCTGAAAAAGATTGCCAAGCGGCCATATTGTTTTAAACATTAACTTGTGTTCCCGGTGCTTTTTTTTCAGAGCAAATATCAAATGACTCGGAACGAGAAAGAAAGGGCGGAATATTTCACTAACTTGCCTTTGCCTGCCACTAACTGAGACCAGCAACATCAACCAAGACCAGCGACGAAGCTAGTGCTAATGGGGCCCCAAATCAAATATTTTTGCAGTTTTCTTTTGTACAAAATAGGTTCTACTAGCATAAAATTAGTAATTCCCAAGCGGACGTCGCCGCGCCGGCGTCGCTCTCTCATTGTCTTTCTATTGTGTCTCTAATTACGGTATTCGAAAGGTTAAAAGGTCTCGAAAATGAAAATAAACTCGTTTAATGAATAATTCTGTAATTTTTGAAAAAGCTAGTACGAGCAGAGTGAGCTAAAAACTATTAGAGCAGATCATATAGATTTTATTTATTCACTAGTGGCTTCCTATCAATAAGGGAATATAAGATTGTGACTGAGTGAACATATTACGAATTATGGCACATGTCGGGGCCCCTGTAGCTTGTGGGCTCAGTATCATTGATACGGCTGATACTGCGGTAGCTACGCCTCTGACCAATACCCACACCACCAACAGTGGATGTCCTTCGGCTGAAATTATGATGATGATGTTTACAAGGTACTTTTAATTAGACAAAGAGGTTGGTAGCATTTTAAAAACCATTGCTGTTAATCCTTAAAAAAAACCGAGCAAGTGCGAGTCGGACCAGCTCATCAGTTTATACGGAACCCTCAGTACAAACTTACCTATGAAAACAGTTAAATTCCCGAATTGAGTTACGAAGAGTTTTTCCGCACATCGTAAAAAAGTTTTTTTTTTGGGACGCAACAACAAATTTACCAGATTTCAGATTTTTTCCTATACTTGTGCTATGAGACCTTGTTTTTTTATGCCAAATTTTAGGATCCTAGGGCAACGGGAAGTACCCTATAAATTTTAATTCTCTTGAGAGTACCGAAATATACGTTTTTTTGCGACATAAACCGTATCTTTTTTTTTTCAGATTTTTGATTTTTTCACAGCTTCAAGGGACCGCAAGCCTGAGTATATAGGTTTTAATTTCAACTCGATACCCCCTCGCGTTCCCGAAGGGTCTTGACAGACAGACAGACAGGCCGACGGACAACAAAGTGATCCTATAAGGGTTCCATTTTTCCTTTTGAGGTACGGAACCCTAAAAAGAATTGTAGATACCTGAAGTACCTACCTACTCGCATATACTAAATAACTATCTGTCTGTTTGTTAAGATTTCACACCCAAACCGATGAACCAATTTCGATGAATTCTGTTAAAGATAAATATAGAAATAGATTGATGACATGAAATCAAAGTATTTATTTGCACTTTTAAATAAATAAATTAATTTTTTTTTTTTTTTTTTTTTAAATGTTAATTGGTTGCTGCCTGCATGTCACGGGTTTGATTCCGGCAAAGAACAAATATTAGTATGGCCTACAGATTGGTGTTCCCAGTTTGGGTGTCCGGGTGTATGTGACGAGTTTACATGTTTGTGAACGCACCCACGATATAGGAGTCATTTATTCCTAGTGTGTTTGAGTATGGTTTCCGCACTTAGTCCTACGTGGACCATTGCACGTGGGCCATGGCGGCCATAACCTTAGGTGGGCTTATTCCAACCAGCCCACCTCTCTATTCCTACTGTGGGACAACGTTTTTATATAAGAGAAAAAAATCAAGAAGTCGGGCAGTCAAAAGAAAATGAAGCATTACAAAGCGAGCTCTAGGAAGCAAACCATACATACATAGGGGCCCAGCAGGGTCGAAGCCAACTGGGGCAAAGGGTCTGCTTCTGTAAGGAAGACTCGGCCCTGATATGAAAGGCAACGAAGAAACAGGAGAGGGTTCTTCGTTAGTAAAAGTCTGATACACCCTACTGCTCCGCCCAAGAGCAGGGGGGTGTTTCCCACCGAAAAAAAAATGGACACTGGAGATGAACTCCAAACATCACCCATATTCCTTCCCATCGATCTGCAGTTATCTATACCATAATATCTTTACTATTATATGAAAACGGAAAGATGTAATGAAAAATCGCAAAAACTACTAGACCGATTTGAAAAATTCTTTCACCAATAGAATGCTACGTTATCAGTGAGTCAGTCGCATCAGGAATGAAGGTATCCGCAGGAGAACCAAGTTTACCGACATAGCCCGAAGAATCACGAAACTTAAGTGGCAGTGGGTAGGGCAGATTGCTCGCAGAACATGACCGTTGGGGCCGATAAATTCTGCAGTACCGCGTACTGGAAGATGCAGCGTTGGAAGGCCTTCCACATGGTGCACCGATGACCTGGTGAGGGTCGCGGGAATCCGATGCATGCGAGACTCTCAAGAATGTTAATTGTGGCGACACTTGGGGTAAGCTTATGTCCTTGGGGTAAGATGATGACATAGGGACGCGGGTAAGGCCGCTGGCTGAAGCCAGTCTTCAATTATAGGTAATTCCTTCAACTCTGTACCTAGTATAAAACGTTAAAAACTGTCACGCAGCCCGTGCTGCTTACCGGTGGCGGTGTCGATGTCACATTACTAAGGCTTCGCCACCGGCTTCGTCTGCTATCGATCTGTACGTGTGCCGTTATGTCCTTTACATATTATAAAACACAGTCCCCTGACTGCATCTGTCTGTCTGTCTGCTCACGATTGAACGGATTTTTACGCCCTTTTGGAGGTATGCGGAACAAAGTGTAAAGTCCCGCAAACTTCCGTTGAAAAGGGAGGATCCTCCGACCAGACGGGTGCTATCTCAGGTCCAGGCGACTGCCCTATAGATGATTTCGTGCGGAGAAATTTAATACCACGAAGCAGGATTTTTAGTTTTAGTTCCTCTGTAGAGTCATAGATGTCGCTGCACGTTTATAGACAGAGATTCATGAGGAAGGCTTAAGTAATCTTCTTCCTGCCCTTGTCCCATATTACTTGGAGTCGGCGCAATTCGTTTTTTAGGATTCCGTACTTCAAAAGGAAATAACGGAACCACTTTGTTAGATCACTTTGTTGTCCGTATGTCTGTCTGTCCGTCAAGAACCTTTATCTCGAGATTGCGTGGAGGTATGGAGTTGAAATTAAAACAGTATAGTCAGATCTGCGGTCTCTTGAAGCTGTGAAAAAATCAAACTTAAGCTAACGATACGGCCGTTTATGTCATAAAAAACGTGTATTTCGACACTCTCAATTCATAGGGTACTTCCCGTTGACACAGAATCCTGAAATTTGGCATAAACTAAGCAAGGTCTTATAGCACAGGTATAGAAATAAATCAGAAAACAGTAAATTTATTGTTACGTCATAAAAAAAACTTTTTTTGCAATTCGGAAAAATGTTCAAGACTCCATTCGGGAATAGAACGACATATTTACATAGTTAAGTTTGTACAGAACACTCAGTGCGTGAGTCCGATTCGGTCTTGCCCAATTTTTTTCTTTCATTCTGTCCTGTCACCCCTCACGCTATCACTAACTCCCTTTTCTTTCGCATCACTCCTCGCACAATCCATCCATCTTTTCTTTTGCTTCCCTCTCCCTCTCCATTCATCCGCATATTGTATACTCTGAACTCTTTTGGTAACATACGTTCTATCCCTCATAGTATAGAAAAACCACGAATTTCAAAGATCTCTAAAACCCGAGCGAAGCTTGGGGGGATCGCTAGTTCACGATAAAATGACAGTAGAGTCAGCTGATATGGTAATAGTAGGTACTGTGTAGCATATCCAGGGTTCGACCCAGCTCTAATAGCCACCTGGGCATGACTGGTGATAGGTTGGACTTTGTTATGAATTGGTGCTCCGGTATTGCGGTATGCCTTCAGTATTAAAAATACTGAAGGCATTGTAGCAATGATTCTATAGACTTGCTTGTTTGTGTTGTCTAGTTGTTTATGTGTAAAATGTATGTATTTAGAAATATAAAAGTATGTTTATCAGTTGTCTAGTACTCATAACACAAGCTCTTAGCTTAGTTTGGGACTAAATGGCGTTGTGTGAAAGTTGTGGAATATTATTACATTAGTTATATTTAAATGCTGAAGTGTGAAACCAACAAGGTTTCATGCAACACTTCGTCTAGTTTAAAAATAAATTTAATGTCATTTATAATAATTTTTTTTTTAATTTTTGTGGCATGGCTTTTTGGCCTTTGTGCCATTGTCATTTATCAATGTATCTATAGCCATAGGCCTATAAAGAAATATGAATACCTATGTGTTAATGTACCTACAAACGCCATAACTAACCCCTAGAAAATATTACAGTGTTGTGTTGTAGGGAATAGAAGTCTCGACTTGTAGCGTAGGAGCCATACGCTCAACCTATGCACTTATCGTGCCAATACCAAGTCGATTTAATTATAGTTTTAACGTTACATAACTTAAATCTAGATCTAAATTTTAACTAGGTAGTAATAGTCTTATACAACCGCAATTAAAACTAACCACACAAACAAAACTAGATTTTACAAACCAGAAAAATTAATAGGAAAAAAAAACTAATGCATATTAGTTCGTTCTAACGTAACGTATAAGCATTTAAATAAATAAATAGATATCGATCAAATCCCGCGTGACAGTTGTCAAACATCAAAATATTTTACGCGCGCTTTTTTGTGACACGCTGTCTATGGTCAGGGCTGTCTGTAATGGAATTATTTAGGGGTGTTCGCCATAAATAGCTATTATTTTTTATTGTTTGGACATTAGATAATTATGTGAAAATTTGGTTGACCAGTTACTATTGTGAGGTGACGGGGATTCTGACGACTCCTACTGAAAGGACTGTGATAGTCACTAATAGAAAACAGAATTGTGAGAGAAAGGGGGAGGGAGGATTTTGTCCTGAAATTCTGGCTAGTTTTTATTAATTAGTTATTCTATTAATATAAATAGGGCTATAGGTAGCTAGTGAAGCAGACCAGTCCTATAGTGGACGATGATGTTAAAAAAGGAGCTGAAACTGATTGGATGCAGAAGGCGGGGGGGGGGACTGGATATTGTGGCACAGCTTAGGAGCTTATGTCAAGTAGGGGACTACCTACTTTACGATGAGTTGGTTTATTCCAATAATGTCTCAAAATGTGAATTCAATTATTTTCTGGACTTATTACTTCTGAGTTACTACGTAGTAGTTAGACCTTAGTTCTAACAACCTGTAATATTATGTTAATGTAATATTTGTGAAAACCTACTTTGGATGTTTGAGTCATAAGCTTAATATTGCCTCCTAAAGATATATATAATGTACTTTATGTTATGTTATTCTTACAATAAGTGACAACCCTAATGTCTGCCCTAGTTTCATTCCAAATTCAAACGCAGCCATCGTGTCTATGAGCGTTTTATTTTTTCAATTTTCAAATATCGAACGAATGGAAGCTTCAAATCAGTTGTTTATTTTCATAAGTATAATGGCATTGTTTGTGGACAAGATTATTTCGTATCTCGATCAATATGGCGGACTTATTTTTATTTTGGAGTGTTTGATACGTAACATTGAAGTTTTTGTTGATGACTATGCGTTTCATATTCACTGGTGTGCTGGTGCGCCGGGACTTTGATGTAGTGATAATTTTTTGTTATAAATATCTTTTCCTGTTATGCATAGTTGTCTATTTTGCACCGTGCATGGGCAGTTTGGCTTTTTTGATTAACTACTAAAGTAAAAGGTGTAGGCGTAGGTAGCCAACGATAAATTATCTGCCTATAAGATTACGATGGCAAAGGTGCGGTAATATCATCGATTGGGGAAACTCTATTAATAACTGACTTCTAACTTCATCGGCATCATTTCAGCCAGAAAACGTCCATTGCTCATACCTACCTACATACTGTTGAAAATCTTTCATCAGGACCTCTTTAGAGCTAGCGCGCACTGGTGACTTTTGTCAGGGTGGCAATATATTTTACTTTTCTACCACCAGCTTTCTTACCTGTCACGTCGCTCATATTTTTTTACCATACTAATGTTTTACTGGTTGGCTCTGGGAAACCAGGTATTTGAGGAATTTGAGGATGAGGGGAAATGACTACCACAACATGCAATTAACAACCAAAGAGTATAGTAAATATAGGGAAACCAAAAAACTGTTTTGTTTTATTATTTTAAAAATATTCACAAAAACATAAAAGATTTATCAAAAAAAGGTTCCATTGGGAACAGATATCAATGGGTTTTCTTGCAAGATTGCTTTAGATCTAGCTATCGAGAAGACGACTGAAAAATCAAATCAAACTACAATTAGTAGGTACTCTTGAAAACTAGCATTTATAATTTTATCTTATCAGGAATTCCATTCGTACTAAATCGTAGAGTCATCCCATGAGTCATTGGCAAGGCTCAATAGATAACGCGCATGTTGCTCCAATACTCGGCCGTTATAAAAACAATTTGATCTGATCTATGGTCACGAGATTATGTTGTGTGGTCCGGGGGCCTTACCATGACGCGTGACGTGTTCAAATGTCAAGCGTACGAGCGAAAAAGAGGGATGGAGATATAGACTCTATTTAGACCCTCTAGATTTTAATTATTACAAGGCTCTATCTGTACCCGTTACTGATCACATTAATTATGTAGTCAAAAGTAAAAAAAAAAAAACGAAATCTCAAAATTGACCATGAAAATTTGTTATAATTGGTAAATTCATAATTGAATCAATTACTCATAACAATTGCTACTAGAAAATACTATGCGCAGTGTTTTTCCATTGTTTTTCATTCATAATCAATAGTTTAACTGTACAATATTTCCATAAATTGCGTGACATTTTGGGATATAAACAAACGCCAATAACTTTGCTGTTTATGAATATTATTTATTGAAAATAATAACAAGACCTTCTCTAATAAGGCCTTTAAGTATTTGTACTAATTAAAAACTAGTGGTGTATAGCTCTATCCCTTTAACAGTTCAGTTTAAGTCGTCAAATGGATTGCGTTAAGAGCTCTTGTTAGGGCCTCCTGGTCCGTATCTGTGACATTAAATAAGGGAAGTGTGTGTGCACTGGCTGGTTTGTTAGAAGTTTGAATTTAGAAGTCTTTATTATCATAGAGCCTTGTGTGAGTTTTTCAATGCATCTACTTGATCGCGTTAACGTAAACGTAAACTTATGGTCAAATCGTGTATATAAAAAAAAATACGATTTTCAAACTGCTCATTACTTTATAGCGTTCCATAATTGGTATGTTGTTTAAAATTAAGATCCACCTCCTAAGGTGAATGCTCCATGGTAGCCGGCGAAATTAAAATTTTCTTAAGTTTCTTGCATTTTGCAGGTCAGTGTCAAGTAATGTATGTGTCGATTTAATTATATGATTGGTGGCCGTAACATGTATTTATTTATTATGGAATTACAATAATTAAAAATCATCAATACAACACTCTCAGTTCATGTTATGAATAAGTCATTCGTGCTTTCTGAATGCGGTAAAGAGACAAATAACATCTTTAATGTTGGGCTTACTCATGGAAGTACCAACTAAACAAAAAAAATCTACTACTACTACTACTACTACTACTTACTATACTTTTCAAACTACTGAATCTGTTCCATTTTCAAAATTTGAACAGTGAGCACCAGAGTGCTTTGGTAAAAATATATGAGCATAGCATAGCATAATCAACCTTAGAATGATCCCACTGTTGGGACACAGGCCTTCTCGTTAAGAGAGAGAATGGGCCGTAATCCATCACGCGGGCCCAGAGCAGATTGGTAGATATCACATGTCTTCGAAGTTTTTGGTTCTAGGACATGCCGATTTCCTCATGATGTTTTCCGTTAACCGTTTTGAGAGCAGTGGTGATAAAATAAATTACACAAAGTTATTCGCCTGGTTAGATTTGAACCTGTGATATACAATTCGTAAATTGGTTATGTTACCACTGGGCCACCATTGTTCTGTTGTTGTTCAAAAATATTATCATCTTTCTGCCCTTGTTCCGTATTATTTGGAGTATACGCAACAAGTTTTTTCTTTCATTCTGTCCTGTTACCCGTTATGCTATCACTAACTTCCTTTTCTATCATATCACTCTTCAGACAATTCATCAATCTTTTCTTTGGCCTCTCGTTCCATCCATTCACAACTCTTTTAGTATTTGGTCAGTTCTTCTTACAACAAATTAAATGTCACTCTCAATCTATAAAACTAAACAAAATTGTCACAAAACAGTAAAGGCATTTCTCAAAACCCCGGACTATCAGGAAACTGAGAATATTTTAACAGTTTTTAAATAAACTTTCATTCTTTCATTCCTTTCCTCCACGGCTGATCTAAACCTCATACTCGCTTTCGAACACTATCCCTCGATTTCTGATTTAAGCATTTGAAGTTGAGTATTGCTCAAACTATACTTTAGCCTGAAAATCTGTCATAATTTGGCATTTAAGTAGGGTTTGAGACGTGCTTAACTCGAAATACTCAACTCAGAAACCTGCGGTATGACACTCACATACACATCCCACAGGACACTTCCAATAACTTGCTCTGCTTAAACAATAATTTCTGTTTTGTTTTTTTTTAGTATTAATTTATTTTTACCTTGGTTTTATCATTAATTTATTTTTGTTCATTTTCACTTTCCCCTTGTTATGGTCTGATGTTCTGTAACCATCAATAGTATTACTGACACTCAAGGTCGTCTAACAATGTACTTTCTTTTTTTTTTTGCTGACGGGTTGGCCCTGGTGACCTGTACCACAGGTTCTTTCCAAAAACCTGTTTCAGGCACCAGACTCTTACAGTAGTGGAATATACATAGTCTTTAAGTCACTTTGTTAATTGTCAAAAAAATATTGTGAAGAGTGAGTGAATAAATTAATTGAATTGTGAGTAACATGCGTTTCATTTTATCCCTCTTTACATGAGCATATCAAGTTCTGCTCAAAAATATAATGATACCTGAAATTTCCTGCCGCTTTTAATTGTTAACTCATATTCTTCACAAAAGTCAAAAAGGGCTTCGCTCGCTCATTGCTCTCGACTCGCGACATTACAATCTAGTACCCTTTTTGTTTCTGTGTATCCTTTTTCTCTGCGTGTAATACCACCATGACTAAGGCTACAATCACTTGAACTGCCCTTCTTGGTAAGCTTATGTACTCGACTCCCTCGTGTCCGAGCTTCATTTTATGTGACCCTTGACTTTTCCTTCGTCATTGTAAGTTAATGTTGAAGGTTAGGATCTGATTTTGATTGGTTTAGTGGTCATATTTCACAGGATGCATTTTGGAGAATGTACGCGGGAATTCCATGACTTGATTGCGCCATCACCTTTCTACCATCGGATAACTCGATGTACGGCGAGTATTCACCCTTACGTTGTTGAAACCTTTACGGTCCGAACTACGCGTTTCGACTCGTCGTTTATAGCGCGTACATCGAGGGACTGGAACAATATGCCTGCTGCGGTCTTCCCGTCAGATTAAATTTTGGGTGTCTTCAGGCTAGAATAAATAGGCTCCTCAAAAACAAGTGCACTTCACCATCAATAATTGCATCCCTGCTTACCATTAATTAGGTGGGATCACAGTCAAGCACTAGTTTATATTATTAAAAAAAAACTTTTTCTAGCTACCGCATCAAGATTAGTTATAAAATTAAGGAGCAATTTGCATTTCAAATATTTGTATTAGGAAGACTTTGCGTGTGGTGGGAACATCTTGCCGTCTCTTTTCTACGCGCGTAAGTTGATAGATGTGACGTCACAATGTAGTTTGTGCATCCTTTTTCTGTTACTTGACAGTTACCCTTCTACCAGATTTGAAAGGTTTTCTAAAAGAACTTTCTAACTTACTAAATTTTCAATGGATTTGAAAAATTCTTTTTTCTTTCTTTCGTTACTTTTTATGCAAATGAGGCTTCTATTAACTATTGTAGCGCGGTAAATATAGCTGAATTATGAAGGTCACATAGGCTGTCACTCCATTTCAAATACTGGTATTCTGTTGCATCCAGTTAGACTGTAAGCCGACCCCATCACAATTGGGGTGCAATGCAAGGTGAAATAATTTGTTACGGAATGTTTTGTAGATGTTTGGGCATGAAGCAGTCAGACTTGACTTTTACTGACTAAAAACCCACTCCTGTTTCTTCGGTGCCTTTCATACCAAGGTCGAGTCTTCCTTTCAGAAACAGACCCTTGGCCCCAGCAGGCTTCGACCCTGCTGGGCTCCTACAGTTTACTGACATTTTCTTGAGGCACACGTGGAATAGTACGCGCCGTCGACGACTTGGGCTCAGTCCGGACTGTTACCGGACGATCGGACGGCGAGCTACCCATGCTCGGCGTCCGCAAGCCCGCGCCTACGATCGGGTTCCCGGCGGCTGGGGCGTGAGGGTCGCGCAATCGTGCGTGCACGTACGGCCTCCTCCTCTGCTAATATGGCATGAAACCCTACAGGTGGGTCTAAGCCAGAGGAGCCGAGTACGAGCCGAGCTCAAATTCGCGTAGTGTAGATCGACATCCATCTAGAGGGGCTAAGCACGAGCGACACTACACGTATTTGAGCTCGACTTGTGCTTGGCTGCTCTAGCGTATGCTCGCGACCTTTTTGCTTACGATGTCCCATCGTTTGCATTTTTGATGCAGTGGCGGATTAAGCCAGCGCGGGGCCAGTAGCAAATTCGATCAAGGGACTCTCTGCTAATAAAACAAGGTCTACCCTTATTTTATTAGCATAGCATAGCAGAATTAGCCTTTTAATGTTCCCACTGCTGGGATTCAGGCCTCCTCTCTAGGAGAGGGAATGGGCCGTAATAAACCATGCGGGTCCAGTGCAGGTTGGTGAATGTCACATGTCTTTGAATATAATTTAAGATAGATTAAATAAAATATTCTGTGTGTAATCAGCCGTATTTAAATTTTATGTAGTATAGATACTTTGATTAATTTTGGTTACGATCAAGTGCGAAATCCCCGAACGCGTGGGGCCCCAGAATGTGTGGAGCCCGTAGTGTTTGTTATACTTGCTACATGGCTAACCCGCCACTGCATGGTTTTTATTTTATTTTATTGTAATCGGAAAACAAACAGTATTAACAACTAATAAAAACAACAAATTATGCAACTATAAACCAATGACATGTTTTCGCATTTAAATCGCTATGAAGAGCATGGTTGAAAGAGAAAAAAAAAAGAATTTAATTACAATGATGGTAAGCACTTCGACAATACGACACAATCATAATATTACGTGTTACAGTGGTAAATAAAACCGTTATCGAACCAATGTTTGGTACGAATTCGATTGAATACACGCGGCTGTGTAGTGAATAAGTCAAGTTCAGAAAAGTCAATCCAGTTATTGTAGGACTTTGCGCATCTTATAAAGAACGAATTCTGTCTGTACTTTGTGTAGCAGCGGGGAACGTTAAGAAGAAGAAAGGGTAGTCTAGCAGATCTAGTGGAGGTGCGTTAATTAATCTTGGAGAAAAGTTGCGGGGCGTCGATGTAAGATTGTGCTTACTTAACGAGGAAAGAGATATCTGATATAGTCCTTCTCTGCCTAAATGGAGATGCTCGACCAAAGTCAGTGAAAGACTCTTTCGAACATGTGAATACCAATATTTTAACTCTCATATTTTCCAGCCAGCAACATTTCAAAACAACAGCACACCCACAGAACAGGGGTCGAGACTAATCCTCAAACCAGTTACACATTGTTTGATGTCCAAAATTCTAATCATAATTTTTGTTGAAATTCTACAATGAAATATTAAGCCATTTCATCGGCATACCTTCTTATCGAAAACTGTCAAATATCAACAGAAATGTGACACGATTGTCAAGTTTTTTGTCAGTACACGACGCAGAGGAGGCTGATTGGAGGTTGCTGTGCTTTTGATTTATATTTCCGCACATTTTGGAGAAATCTGTTTAGTTTCGAGCTGTGATATGAATGAAAATATATTATATCTATGTATCGGTATAATGTTCTTTACCCTTATCTTAATATCTAGCTTAAGAGAAAGTCTACGTATTAAGAATCTTGCCTATTGGCGATAAAAAAGACAAAATTGTTATCATTTGCAATAAATACATACTTATATAATTTTTTATTTAGGATCACCTGAAGTCCTTTACTTAAGGGTAAACCGTTATCGAATGAAATCTGGCAACACCATTCAAGTTTTTCATGCAACCGCAGTTGTCAAATTAGACGGTGTTCGATATTTAACACTTTGACACTGGCAGCTAATCCTCTCGGACACTCCTCTTTTTGTCGATGGTCTCGGGTGTCATGGCCGACGTCGAATAATCCTTTTAAACGCACGCTGTTATTAAATAACCTGTGTCGTATTTCTGTTCTTATATGCTCACATTTTATGTAAAAAATGTAATCGGAAACTTTGAGTTTGGATAAAAAGAGAAGTTGAGTGGCTAAAGCGTTTGAATTCTTGACAAAATTGTACACTAAAGATCAGCAATTAGCACTTTCTATCGCCCATGGATGAGTCTTAGGAACTTACCTATCTTCATTGTTGAAACTTTTCTAAGAACTGTGTATCTGTAGGTGTGAAATCTTTAGGTTTTGTAAGAGCAATGTTTTATAATTAGCATCTCAGCTTATAGCTAGAGTCTTTTAAGTAGGTTGGTATCTAGACACATGGATGCGTGTCAAGCCAAGAGATAACTGGTGTGCAGCACCTGTGGTTTTTTTTATTGACAGGTTCGCGCTTGATCACTATCTTACCTGATGGAAAGCGACGATTTGGTTGACGATGGAGCCGTGTAACTTACAATCTCAACATTTGATTTGGCTAGTTTTTACATACTATATATAGTCATCTTATATTTGGCTTATCATCTTTATGTTATAAGACATTTATTGTTTTTATACTGTAAGGTACTATTCTTCTAAATTCTGATTAACAAATTTCAGGATAGTCTACAGAACTTGACACCCATTTAGATCTTAATTCTTTTGTTGGTGAAGTCGACAACCACACCACATCATAATTTTTTCACATTTATGTTTTTGGTTTTTTGTTTGATGCGGGACGCACAGGACCGGTCGTTGTGGCGATACTTGGGGGAGGTCTCTGTCCAGCTGTGGACGTCATTCGGCTGAAATGATGATAATGTAAGTTACTAGGCTAGACCAGCTGGCTTGTATGTGTGTCTGCAAGTGGTGCAATATTTTGTATTATTTGAACAATACTGTTCGGGTCCTAGATAAAGATAACAGATATTTTTCGTCATTGCCTAAGATTAGCTTCATGACCATTAAGGCAGATTCAATGTTTTTTCGGATCGGTGGGAAAATCATCTTATGACATCCCCCGCTCTTCGGCGGAGCGGGAGATTGTGCCAGAGTTTTAAGCTGACATCTCCTTTGCGGCGCGCGTGGAACAGTACGCGCCGTGAGGCCCCTACAGTTGCTGACATCTCCTTGAAGCGCGCGTGGAACAGTACGCACCGCGACGACTTGGGCTCGGTCCGGACGGTTACCGGACGGTCGGACGGCGAGCTACCCATCGCTCGCCGTCCGCAGGCCCGCGCCTGCAGATCCAATATGTCACAAAAATGTATATCCAAGTTACACCTAGAAGGGCTGCGAGATGGGTTAAGAGATTCCGCAGCCCAAAGGGAGCACAAGAAGGTTTTAGGCAGTGAAAGTCTGACACTCTTTCTCACTCCACCCAGAGCAGTAGAAGTCTCAAATAACTTCTATTCTTCGATTTCTCACCCAAATAAAAGTAAGAGCTGTTGGTTGAATAATACTCGTAACAGTCGCACAGTTCAGTCTTCGAGGTTGAGCAACACTTCCCGAGGTCAACTTATGGATCTCGGCGAAGGCATGTGACTCCTCCTTGCCTCGGAAAGCACTTCACGCCGTTGGTCTTGTGCCTGTTTTCTCTCCAGTCGTGTCGGGTTGCCGTCCCATCGGACTGTGTGAGTACAGCACCCCTAGTCAAGTTTTCCGGCTACCGTAGGCGCGGGCTTGCGGACAGCGAACAATGGGTAGCCCGCCGTCCGACCATCCGGTAACCGTCCGGACCGAGCCCAAGTCGTCGACGGCGCGTATAGTTAAGCGCGCACCTCAGGGAGATGTCAGCAAATCGTAGGAGTCCAGCAGGGTCGAAGCCTACTGGGGCCATGGGTAGTGTGAAAACGAAACCCGGGCCCTGGGACGAAGGCAACGACGGAACAGGAGTGAGTTTTTAGTCAGTAAAAGTCTGACACTATCTCCCGCACCGCCCAAGAGCGAGATTTGTCATTAGATGATTTTACCACCTAAAAAAAACCCCTAGCCAAGTTGATAATCTGCAATCGAAATGTATGGGAATGACATCATCTCAACGTTAGGTCACGTGGTCAGAACAAACTAATAGAAAATTCGTAAGTTCATATCGTTCAAAATGATAGATTGCTGATACAAAGGCGTTACCGATTGGAGAACGGAATTCAACACAAAACGGTTGTAACTTGTCTGGCTAGGGGGCAGGCATAGCGATTGATCCTGTGTTTGCACACACACTCATAAAAGTCATCGTCATCATTTCATCCAAAAGACGTTCACTGTTGGACATCCCCCCTAAAGGTCCAATGCTTCTCGCACGTAGCAGATTCTCGCATCATTCGCCAGGTATTAGTATAGTAATAGAATAATCAATCTTACAATGTTTCCACTGCTGGGACTCAGGCCGAGGAGGCCTGACTCTAGGAGAAGAAATGGGCCGTAATCCACCACACGGTCCCAGTGCAGATTGGTGGATGTCACGTGTCTTCGAGTTGTTGGTTTTCGGACATGCCGGTTTTCTCACGATGTTATCTTTTACCGTTTTTGAGAGCAGTGGTGATTAAATAAATTACACAAAGTAATGCGAGTCCGTTACCACTGCTCTGCTCCAAAGTTCTGTTGCGCCAGGTATTACTATTTCATAGATCATAAAGCAATTGATATAAAATTTCACACGAATTTCAATGATCAAAATAGATTTTGACAAGTCATAAGTAACATTGTATAGGTGAAGGTATCGTCCACCCGTGTCACAAGGAAAAATAGCTACCCAAGTAGTTCCTATTGTGGCGGTTACTGCTAAATCATTGATCGTCGATAAATATGTGGATCATTCACACGGTGGATCGCGACAGGTGGCAGCACTTGCTATGTCACTTGTAGATCGAATCGCTGAGCTATTGAATTAGATCCTTTTTTGAAATTTGACGTTTGTGTCGTGAGGTTGGTTCCGTGGAGATTTTTTGACGGGATATATAGGACTACAAAATATAAATTTTCTTAGAAGATAAGTTTTGCATAGCTTTAATAAAATTGCTCGAAGACTTGCACTGTAAGCTATGATTAAAAATTCCAGGGATAGCTCTAATTTCAGTAATCTAAATGAAAATATTTCTATTTTGAGACATAAATCATTCTGATATTGTAATGTACTATTAAGAATCTCTGAAAAATGGCTCTTGCAATGTTTTCATAATAAGTAAATAAGTAGGTACTTTTCTATAATAATTTTATTGGTAAGTTGTTCAAAGTTCAAGAACTTAGTTCATGCGGATCTCCAAAAGTAGACAGAAACCAGCGACAAATATTTTGTAGGCGTACGACGTTGTTTTTTTGAAATTTGAATTTGGAAGCCCCAAGTTCAGTGTGGCCAACCAAAATGCGTTTGTCGTGTAATCCTCTAGGGATATGGATTATTCTTTTCTCATTTTTTCAATCAATTATTATTTTTTGAAACATTGTCCTTTGCGTGGGATATTGGACCGTAGGCATGTCGAGTATTTTATACGGTTTATTAATTTTCTATTAGTTATTGTTGCGTTTTTTCTTTGTTAGATGTCACGTCGATCACGAATGAATCCAATTACTGCGTCTTATGTTTTTTTCTTATTAAAAAATAAGTGTAATAATAGTGTCTGATATTTATAAGATATAAAAAATCCAGGCGTTAGGTATTTGACAAAGACACGATCGAGAAAAAAATAATTCTACATTAAAAAATAGAAAGAAAAATTAACCAGTCTCTATATTTTGTTGAGATAACCAAATAACAATGTACTAAGCTTATTATTGTGCAAATTGTGTTTCCTTTGATATTAAGTCAAGTGTGATAAAAATTGCATTGTCATACAAAATAACGTTATTATAAAAAAAAAGAGAAAAATGTTTTTACCTTGTAAGAAAAATTGAGGTAACTGGACTTTGATTTCTCGGAAAATATACAAGTATACGATTCCCAGAATTCACGCTGTTTATTTGGGAGAGTGTCTAACCGTGAATAAAGTTTTATTTTCCACACAGCTTGGTTGATTCAAATCATTACTTTGTACACTGATGAAAACAGGACAAAGTCCGTTTTTGTAGTGTTTCTCTGGAAAAGTTTATCTACGTATTTATAGGAATTTTCCGGTATGTTTCTTCTTTGTTATTTCATACTTTATGATTAACCACTGACCTCTACTATTTATTACACTGGACTGGTGGCTGTCAAAGTGCTTTTGTTTGCCATTTTGGCGCTGTCGGCCGTAGCGAGGGTTTACGGTACTAAAACTAGCGATGTCGACCTCGGTGAAACAAATATCGATAAATGTTGGTAAACAAGATTATACAAAAAATATATATATTAAGATGTGTACTTTATTACGTTATATTAGTAAGTTTGGAAGTATATTTTAAACTTACTGTATGTAAACTTTAGTACCTATAGTGTATGTTTACGTTTCGAGGATGTTAGGTCGCTACAATTTCTCTGACTAATGAAATATAACTTTGTAATAGTTATTTACTTTTTGTGGAGCTTTAAAGCGTCTGACAGAAGTTTTGGTCCATGGAGAGTGTCTGACACTTATGATATTACTTTAGAATAATTCTACAAAACATATACAAAAATCAGCCATAAAAAATTAAGTTAAGTATTTCGTTATTTTTAGTTCTCTTTCTTATCTGGTACCTGCTCAAGGGCCCCAAGGGGGAGCTTCACAAGTACACACGTATTTAAAGCACATGAGATGCTACTGAGAACCTAAGGGTTCATCCTTGTGAAAATAGTTATGTGAGTCAGCTCTGGGATCTTAGTATAATCCTAATTGTAGGCAAATATTATGGACACCGTTTTGATTGTATCTATACGCACGAACCCACAAACACGTTAGTAACGCAATCAAGATTTATTTAGAATTAATCAAAAAGCTGAACTCAATACAGTAACCGATTTTGACTATTACTTATACTACTCTCAGGATGTGCATTTACCAGCTTTTACTATGTTATATGTTGTAAATAAAGCAGTGGTAGCTGAGTGGTAACGGTCCTGACTTACGATTTGTAGGTCGCGGGTTTAAACCCAGCCAAGCGCATTACTTTGTGTAATTTATTTCATCACCACTGCTCTCAAAACGGTGAAGAAAATCATCGTGAAGAATGCATGTACTAGGACCAAAAAAAGAAAAATCGAAGACATGTGACATTCACCAACCCGCACTGGACCCGCGTGGTGGATTACAGCCCATTCCCTCCCTTAGAGAGGAGGCTTGAGTCCCAGCAGTGGGAACATTAAAAGGCTGATTATGCAATGTTGTAAATAGCAATAATTTCTGACTTATGTCAGGTTAAGGCTAGAGTAAATAGGCTCTTAATAAAGTATTACCTTCAGGTGGGATCGCAGTCAAGCACCAGTTTCTTTCTTTAAAAAAAAATATATTAACTGTTTTTTATTTACCTAAAATGACCTCCCTATACTTAGTGAACAGCAATTTATTTCACACCAGCTTCAAGATCTAATAGGAACTATAATTTTTTTTGGTTCACTAATGCGAGACGCACACGTCTTGTCTTTGGTCCGTATTGTGTCTGAGACAGTCCATTACCCTAAATTAACAAGAGGGAACCGTTTGATTACCTCCAGTACTGCAAGACGGTAAGCTTCGCATATACCTTCCGCCATGAATAATTTCCAAGTAGTATTTATTAATGTTCATCAGTAATCCTCAAAGTGTAAGTCTTGTGTGGCCCGTTCGGTTGGCTCCCCTGGGAGTAACGGTGTTGTGTTACGTTTGCTTTGTTATGTTGGTAGTTAAGTGGGCTGTTTTTGTTTTGATGTTGTAGTTGTCCAGAAGTTTATTGGGTTTTGATTCTGGTTCGTCAGGTTGTGGATTTGTAACTGGAAAATAATTTTTCATCTTACTCAAAAATCTGCTCCTACCCCTACTGCTTTTTTGCAGTTGAAAATCATCAAATGACTTTTTACAGACTAAAACGCACCTGTGTCCTTCAGTTGCTCTGCGTTCTAGAAGCACGGTCACTCTTTCAAACGTTCCCCGCATCTCCAGCAGGCATTGGAAAATGTCGTTTTATACACGTGGTGAATGGTCATTGCCGATTTTTAGTTTCAAAATTAAACCGGGCCTGCATTCGTATTCGGCTGCAGTAATAACGTATTGCAACATCAAATTTACTATTTTGGACGTTTGTCTACAATCTCATATGTACACCATTTAGGATTATACTGGCTTAATCATAGATTGATTCGACTTACGAGTTGTAGGTCGCGGATTCAAACCCAGCCAGACGCATTACCATGTGTAATTTATTTCATCACCACTGCTCTCAAAACGGTGAAGAAAAACATCGTGAAGAAACCGGCATGTCCTAGAACCAAAAATCCGCGTGGTGGATTATGGCCAGTTCCCTCTCATAGAGAGGAGGTCTGAGTCCTAACAGTAGGAACATTATAAGGTCGCCTATGCTATGCTATGCTAATCTTAGATTGAAAGAGTGAATAGAATATAATTAAGAAATAGGTGACCGAAGTAACATTTGATATTAAAAAAAACGTAATTGATAGCATCCCCTCCTTGTTACCGATTTATTTTTATCTTAAAAATACAACAAGGAATAGAGATAAAAAAAAAACATCAGTTCGGCCCGTTAACGCAAAGCTTAAGCCAAAGAAATAAATTTTCTTGTTGGAAAAAACCGACGATGGATTAGGCCGCACGCTCCATTGCCGATTATAAATTTCGCTCGGAAGAATCGGTATCTCCTTTTTGTTGTTGACTATGGTTGAGCCGTGGGTCTGCTTGTATTCGACATGCTATTTTGTATACGAATGTTATAAAATATACTATGTAGTTAAAGAAAAAAAGTAATATATTTTTGAATTGAGTTGCTGCTAAGGTGCATATATTACATCAAATTAAATAACATGAGATGTCATTATGCACATGAAATGAAATTCAAATAAAAATACATATTAAATGACACATTGGGTACATAATTAATCACAAAATTAGGTATACAAAATAATTAGATACAATTATTTTTACACACACAATGTCACAATGCCAAATTATGAATATAATTTTTTTTTATGCACTAAACATTGTACAAAGGCGGACTTAATACTTTAGGCATTTTCTACCAGCAGACCTTAGGGTGGTGCAGAGACGTAACATGGCAGGTGCAACTTAATAGATTATACGAGGAATTATATGTAGAAAGTCATCAAAAAACTTCTTTCGCTCTGTCTCCTGCTCTGAAGGCATAGACAATGTGAGATACTATATCCTAAGTAATTTTGTTTTTACCCTTTCGAATACCGTAATTAGAGACACAATAGAAAGACAATGAGAGAACGAAACGCCAGCGCCGGCGTTCACTTGAGGTTTAATTAATTAAACTAAATTTCACGTGGTTAATTTTGGCAATTGACTTCGCTGATAGAAATTTGTTCTGTGTTCCTTCAGTTGGTTTTTGCATTCCAGGACCGCGGTAACACTTCAGCCAGTGTTTTATCTCGAAAATCTTATTTATTTAATATTATTAATTCTTTATGCACACAAAAGTACAGAGGCGGACTTAATGCCTTAAGGCATTAAAAGCTGCTTAAGGTTTAAAAGTTACAACAATGACCTATATAAATATGAACGGTAACATTACAGACACAAAATCTCATCATTTTCCCTATGTGGCTTCCCCCACTGGCCTTCGCCAAACTCTCAAGAAACATCACTTGCTTCAATCCTTACATGTCTACTACTTATAATACATAAATATACAAAGCATTTTATTAAAAACCTTACGCATTAATTGAATTTTCAATGAGAGCAGTTTCTCTCCATCAAGCGTAGCAAAGTGCTACGAGATGGCTACGAAGGTCTACGAAAACAATCGATACATTTTTCTCTATAAAATGAAAGGAATTTTGCAAATAACTATCTTTACATACAAACGGACCAACATACGAGCTTAGATACACGTATATTTTCTTAGTATCTTCGCGAATTGTTTTTTTATATATATTTTTAATCCCCCAGGTGGGCGCAGAATAGTTTCTAATTGGGACGTTAGTTCACAATGGTGCCAACCCTTAATATAAAGAAATTGTTAAAGAATGTGTGACAATGGCTCTACTGCATCGAACGGTGGGAGGTCGCATCTATGAGTTTGAAGGTTACGTTAAGGCGTTCTATCATTCTATTTTTGAATTTATCATTGTATTTTTTTTATGTTGGTAGTATCAATTTTACGCGTAGACCGAAGAAGGGCAACTCTCGTATTATTGAGGAACGTTCGTATTGACAACATACCCACCCAACAATACATAGTTCACCTACGTAATAAGTACGTGTATAATAATTGTAACCATTTTTCTCAAGTACCCGGCGACTATGTTCACTTGCTTGCACGAATATTGTAAATCGTAAATATAGAGCCACACTAAACGACTGAACAATGCCACCCAAAACCGAAGCATTCGCTTAGTTTGGGAGACAGTTCCAGTATCTATAGCCTATACATTTCATCATCATCATCATCATCATTTCAGCCGAAAGACGTCCACTGTTGGACATAGGCCTCCCCCAAGCGTCTCCACAACGACCGATCCTGTGCGTCTCGCATCCACCGCATTCCCACGACTCTCACCAGGTCGTCGTTCCACCTTGTGGGAGGCCTTCCAACGCAACGCTGCGTTTTCCGATGCGCGGTCGCCAGTCTAGAACCTTTCGGCCTCATCGACCATCCGTTCTACGAGCAATGCGCCCGGCCAGTGGGCCGGGCAGTGGCAGTGGCCACTTTAGTTTGGCGATTCTTCGGGCTATGTCGGCGACCTTGGTTCTCCTGCGGATATCTTCATTTCTTAATGCGATCACGCAAGGAAACTCCGAGCATAACCCTTTCCATTGCCCTTTGGGTGACTGTAAGCCTTCTGATGAGGCCCATTGTAAGCGACTATTACATTTACTTGTGACTAATTATAAGTCTCCTTGCCACAATAAAGATTATTATTAGTATTCGTGTCTCAGTCAAGTTTATGAAAATTAGAGATGTATGTAGGTATGTCTAATTGCCCTATATTTTCACCAAGGAACTTGTATATCCTTCGAACTAATTTATCTACATTTTTACAAGTTTTTGGCATTGATTATTGCTGAAATGAAATTGTAACATGAATTTGAATGTTCCTAACTACAATATTAAATCTAGTATCATAATTATTAAAAAAATACATCAATCTGGAAAAAAACAAGGGAGTTGAAGGTAGATTAAAAGAATCACTTTTGTTTGAATATGCAAAGTTTTAATATTTCGATTCCCGGCCACAATTATTTAATTCTAACTTGTTCATGGGACACGATGCTCTATTTCATTTACCTAACCTCTACGTTAATGAAATACGGCCATTTCCTGTTCACAACGATCCGACATACAGCACATCCGTTTTATTATATTTGAACACATTAAAAATCCTGTTCCGCCTGATTAATCCCTTATACGACCTGTAACTAAATCAATTATACAAAAAATCTATTTCAAATAAATTCAAAACTTTAGTGACCTTCCGATCGGTCAGGAAACGAAAAAATGCACCGAAAAAAACTATGAAAGCCATAATTCACAATTAAAAACGGCTACTGGTCATGGCCGAAAGTATACATAATAAATTTCTTCCTTAAAAAGGTCGACTGAAAGAGGCAGGATACTGGCACAAAGGCGGGACAACGTCGGGCGCAGCGAGAAAAAAATAAAAGTTGTTTATGGTCATTTTGCCGCCAACGCTCCGAGTTTTAAATTTAGAATTAAAAGTTTTTAAAGCGAGGTAGCGATGTGTAAGTTTAATTCTATATTCTGTTGTGCTTGATCACTTTGGTCTTTACCCGACTGACGAGGATATTCATCCGAAAGATACCTACTAACGTATACGTATGTATGTGATGTCTGGTTTAGAGGCTTTACTTGTATAACTTATCGTCAATTTGTTAATTTATAAAATATGTGTGTTCATTTATATCGTTCAACCAGTTATATTTTTGTGGAGAAATCAGGCGAATATTGTTACAAGGGCGTTGTAACTTAACAAGTTGAGGTTTTGTTGACGGTACGTTTCAAAAGATTTGAAGCAATTTCGATAGTTCCAAAACAACGTGGTCGTAGCTTAATTTATTGAAATTCTAAGAGCACTACTATATTTAAGTAGAGTGTCAGTGCGTACCTAAAGCAACAACTTTCATAGAGTATGATGTTATTCCATAAAACTAACAAACAATTGCAAACTGTATTCTCTACATGTCTATTCGTACAACAAAATCGAATATTTCTCATATTTATTTAGCTACAAGTAACCAAACAGACAGAAAAGGGGCTGGTTTTTACAAAAATACCAAACAAATACACCTGTGTATACAATCGATTAAAAAAAAAATACGACAAAAGTTCATTCATAGAGAACGGAACTGACATATCATGGACAAAGGATGCGTCTGCCCGTAGACATATTCTCACGTTTTTTTTTAAACTCATTGATGACCACGCCACGGTAGCAAAATTTATGACGTCTAGGTGCGAAGAGGTGATGAAAAAAGGTTAAATATGGCTTGAATATTATGAATTGTTGACAAATTATACAGTTGGAGTTCTGCTAATGATCATGTGCGATTATAAATCAGATAATAGCTTGTTATTTATAGTGGTTAATTATCATATACTTAATAATAGTAATGAAGGAGAAAGTTGTCTGTGCTTAAGCTGATAATACCCTTTTGTGTTTGATGTCATGCAAAATAAACATAAACAACTAAAGAGTTGGGGGAATTGAGTTCTAAATGTCACGTTTGGAAGCTGGATTGAAGATTAAACAAAAGAGAAAAAAGAAAAGTAAAGGATTTTATGGATCACTAGCGACTGGCCCAGCTTCGCACGGATGTTAGAAATCTTTGAAATTCTTATCTTTTCTGTACTATAATATGCAAGTATTATACATTTAAATCTTCCTCGAGAATCACTCTGTCTATTGGTGCAAATTGCATGAAAATTCGTTCTGTAGTTTTGAGTATATCGCATTCATACAGACAGACAGACGCGGTGGAGAAGTTTGTTTTATAATTTGTATACGAATGACCTAAAATGTCAGTCTTGCCGCGAGCGAGAAGGAGGGATGGAGCTATACACCCTATACCTATAGTTCCATCCCTTTAACAGTTCAGTTTAGGTCATCAATTGGATCGCTAAGAGCTCCTGGTAGGGCCTTTGGGGTTCATTAAATACAGCGTGAATTAATTAGGTACCTACTTCTATACAAGGGTGCTCCATAGTCGACTACAATAAGGACTATATTTCACCGGTACACCATGGCGGCGCGACCAGTCGCCGCTGCCAACAAAATGTATACAGCTCTATAGAGAGTTACTCACCTGCCACCCTAGCCAAGTTACAACCGTTTCGTGTCGAATTCCGTTCTCCAATCGGTAACGCCTCGGTGTCAGCAATTGTAGAAAACGATAAGTTGGTAGCCATGTTGACGCGCCTGAGTCGGCCGCTCGTACTACAATAACAAAGGATGTAGCGTTGAACATTGTAGAAACGATAACAATTCATTCTATCATTTTTAACGATGTGAACTTGGCTACGAATTTTCTATTAGTTTGTTCTGACCACGTGACTTAATGTTGAGATGAAGTCATTATTACTTATCAACTTTGCTAGGGGTGCTGGTGTCCGTTTGGTTGCGCAACCAATTTGGTGGTGCGACCAGCTCGGACGCCAGTCCAGCCGCCAGTGTCGCCCCCACTAAAGAGTTATGTACTGAGATGAAAATCTACATATCTTATAAAAGGGCTATATTTCACCGGGACACCATGGTGGCGCAACTGGTCGCGCCGCCATGGTGTCCCGGTGAAATGTAGCCCTAAGAGGATGTGGTTAAAAACGAGACTTCATTAGAATAAAAAATAATTTTGATATAACACAACAGCGAGTGTACGATACCTACCTAATGTATTAGTCATCAAAGATAAGTGTTTTATTGATAAGTAATCTAACTACATACTTCGGAAAAACCCTAACTACTAAGTGGTTAATTAGTTCAATGATGATAATTCTTATCAACGCGTTTTCGGTAGCCCCATTTTTGGGGGTCATAAGAAGACTGAACGGGAAAAAGAATGAATGTCATATTATTTGCTGGCTGCATAGCTCGCTGCTCGAAAGCTTGATGACGGCATGATGTGGTAGCTGCACGAAGGCTTTTCCGATCAGACGGGTGTTTATCTGGGCAACTGCCCGAGAGATGATATTTATTTATTTAATAACACATACAATTGTTTTAACAGGCATACCCAAGATAACAAATGTAGTCGCAAAATAGCCGCACTCAGATATCTCTTGGTTGTTGTATATGTTCAAAGAACGCTTATTGTGCGATGCAGGATTTTGTAGTTTAGTTCATATGTGGCGCCATAGATGTCGCTACAAGGTGAAACTGATTTTTAGTGCCATCACTTTTGATTTATGTTTTGTATTCAGTAATCAAAATTGGGTTAAATCATCGTGGTCAGTTGTAATGGTTAAGTTTGTTTCCAACGCAAGAATTATGAATATCCGCGCTTTCAATTTAAAAATTGGCATGAGTGCGTGCAAAAACTAGGATTATCAAAAACTAAAACAAAAACTATAATAATAGGATTTTTTATTTTTCCCGAGGAGTCTCATATTAATATTATTTCCGCATGTAAATAGATAATTTTATTAAAATCTGTAAGTTGGGAAATTCCTAAGTATTGGCATCCAGGAATCCAGGAGAATCCAGAGTATATTGACGGTTCCTTAATTTATTTAATTGCAGTACTTGGGTTTTAATTTAAAGGAATCGTTTGTGTTGGTATGGTCATGTGAAGAGGAGGGATGAAATGCATGTTACTAAAAGAGTTATGAGTTTACATGTGGATGGATGGAGAGAGAGAGGGAGACCAAAGAAAAGATGGATGGATTGTGTGAAAAGTGATATGAAAGAAAAGGAAGTTAGTGATAGCATGACAGGGCAGAATGAAAGAAAAAAACGTGTTGCGCCGACCCCAAATAACACGGGACAAGCGCAGGAAGATGATGATCGGTTTTAAAGATCTTCAGAACAACATTATCATAACATAACAGAATCTAGTGTGTTATGTTATGACTAGATTTTTAAGAATTTTCAAGGAAAGATTTTACTAAAAGAAATCATTATTCCAAAGACTTATCTCATTAGTAATCAGTTAATCAACCCATTATATCATCAACTAATGAATTATTAATTCCTACCATATATCTCATTCAAGTACCACAATGGGAAGCTCTGTTTTTATTCAAAAGAGTTTCGTTGTACCATAGACGGGGAGAGTACCATAGACAAGCGACCATAGACAATTGATAGAGCCTCGTGCGAGGCACGCGTCGGCGGCAAGTGGCACAAATTGAGTGCTCCAATTACGGTGTCGGGTTGACTGGGTATAGGGTGTGCTTTTTATTTTGGTGAAGTTCAAATTGGAAATTCAAAATTTAAAATTCATAATTTAAAATTCATTTATTGGTGTGATTTTTTGTACATTTTACATGAGATCTTAATAACAAAAAAATTATAAATTAGGTGTCTTCAAGGCTATAGTGAATAGGATCTTAATAAAATGCGCCTCACCATCAACGATAGTATCACTGCTTACCATCAGGTGGTATCGCAGTCAAGCACTAGTTTATATCAATAAAAAAAATAGTTCCTCAAAAATCTACCCTAAAGATTTAAGTAATTAGTAATTATTGTAAAAAATAATAATCAATACATTGAAATAAAATAATTACAACAAAACAAAAGAGTGCCTACAATTGAAATAAATCAATGTCTACTATCGTAGGTACTCATCGCTGATACCTTAGCTGTAAATCAGCGCTGAGGTTCTGTCTTACACGAGCCCTGGCCGTAATTTGCTGAGCGCTGGCCGTTTTGCGCGGATGTAACGCATATCCTACCACTTCTAATATAAATCGTTGTTATTTTTTTTTTCTATGAGCAAGAAGTATTTTTTTCTTTCCCCTACCCATCGACAGGAGATTATGGCTAGCACTCTTGCAGCCAGCGTCAAGTTGTTAGCAAGAAGTTAAGGACTGGATATCTATGTTTAGGCCTAGTTTTTTGAAACAAAACATTACTAAATTAATGTGACTAATAGAGATAGCCATGGATGGTACTTGCATCGAAATTAATCTGGATCTTCCCGGGATTTCTAATGAAAATCTCGTGTGGCCAACAATATTACAAATAAATAATAATAAAAACCTCAGAGACAGATGAGACCAATAAAACAAAGATAATTAACATATAATTTTTATTAGTATTTTTCATTAAAAAAGATCTCTCTACCTCCTCGTCATTAATGCAAGAAGAAATTTTTCTGCTTTATTTTTGATAGTGTCATAAAAAAATTCTGCTCTTTAAAATTAATCTCTCTCTTCAAAATATATTTTTGAGGCATATCCACTTTAAATTCTTGCGCTGTATGAAATCGGTGTAAGTAGGTATATGTTTTACTCTACCTAATTGCGACCTATGGTGATGTCTCGAAACGGTTACCGTGACTCTTGCTGTGTTCTTTCAGTTACCCTTTGTAACTGGGTACTTTGTAGTTAGATTTTAATCAATAAAAGTCTCACTCTCGTTCCACAAAGAGCTGGGGAATCCATTTGATGATTTCCCTAGTAACAATAATTGTGAAACGTAATTGTAAGTTAGTTATTAGATTGTTAGCGTTTGATAATTTTATTTTAAAAATCATCGACGATCGAAGAAACTGGACTTCTTTTTTTCTTTTCAATCCAATGTAGGCACTATTGATTTGTTTTATTATTTATTTAATTCTTGCTTTTGCCCGCGGCTTCGCCCGTGTACATAAAATATAGCCTACGTCACTCAGAAATACAGCAGCTTTCTATCGGTGAAAAAATTTTAGCAATCGGAAACTTTCAGAGATTACCTCCTACAAACAAAAAATCAAACTTTACCTCTTTATAGTACTAGTGTAGATGTCACAATTTCATTTTTTTCACACTACTATATGAAGTAAAAAAATAAATAAACTTATGACATATGACTAGTAAATTCCAGAAGCACTTTATCCTTCACAACGACATCATCGTCATCCTGAAAAACCCATATAATCATAACAGTAGCGGCACAATTCTTTATTCACCATTTCACCGCCAACCTCCATTACCTATTCTCGTCACACCCCGTATAAATATTTCACCAACTTTTCGCCAACAATGTGAGCCGGCGCCATATTTGCGTTGCGCACGTGACTAAAATGGCGTCGTTCTAAAATCGAGTAAATCAAGAGGATTGGAGGGTAATCGTGGTGAAATATCCGTTATGGACGCCGCTGAAGATGAGGTGTCGGTGGAATGAAATGTAAATATTGAGGGTAGTTGGCGAATATACTGGATTAGTTATTTTAAAGAGAGGTTTGGTTAATTGGTAGATGATTTATTTGCATAGATTTTTTTTTTTGGGATGGATCTCATCGAATGAGTCCTCCCACTCTAGATGAAGCGAAAGCGAGTGTCATACTTGTATTAATTTTAACATCAGCTATCTACCGGTGAAAGTCCCGTCCAAATCAGTCCAGTAGTTTCGGAGATTAGCCGTAACAAACAGACAGATAAACAAAAACAAATATTAAAAAATTGCACTTTTGTCATAGGTATCGAATTCACTTTCAGATGCGGTATTACGTTTTTTTTTTTACTAAATGTAAAAAAGAAACGTTATTTTGAAATACAGAGTTACAAACAGGCACTCACAGTTCACATTTCTTATTCTTCTTGTTTACATTTTTTTTATATTTCCTTTCGCAGGTCTGCTGGAAGAAATTTCTTTTAGGAATAAGGAGTACTTTTGTAATTTTTTTTATAGTATGTTCTTCCAATATAATGTGTGTACAAAAATTTTAAAATAAAAATTTTAAAATAAATATAATACTTTGAAACTATCCGCCAAAAAATCAAATAAAGTCATCATCATCTTCCTGCGTGTTATTTGGGGTCGGCACAACATGTTTTTTTCTTCCATTCTGCCCTGTCACTCGTCATGCTATCACTAACTTCCTTTTCTTTCATATCACTCTTCACACAATCCATCCATCTTTTCTTTGGTCTCCCTCTCTCTCTCCATCCATCCACATGTAAACTCATAACTCTTTTAGTAACATGCGCTTCATCCCTCCTCTTCACATGACCAAGACAAACGATTCCCTTTCAATTTCCCTTTCCAAAAAATCAAATAAAGTAACTAACAAAAAAAATATTGTCATTATAATATCCAACATTGACATTCAAATGTGTGCAATTATTTAATTAACATTATTGATTAATTCAATCTAGATAGTTTAATATATTTAGTGGTCTAACGGGTATGGTATGGGCGGAGACTTTAAACGTATCTTTCTTCTGACGTATTGAAGTATGTCTGTCTCTTTTGTTGATAGTGTCAATTTCACCAGCTTTAATACGTAGTTGGTCGGCTTTTTAGGGTTCCTTAACGTGCCAATGGAACCCTATTACTAAGCGCCTGCTGTCTCCGTCTGTCAGCGGGCTAGAGTGGTAGAGAGTTGAAATTTTAAATTTCAAAAGTGCCTTTAAGCTAAAACTACTGGGACTAGAAGTGTAAAATTTTGTAAAGGGACTTAGGGACGGTGGTCCAAAATTTGTATAGAAAAACCTATTTTCACGCGAGCGAAGCCGCAAGCAGAAGTTAGTTTGAAAAAAAAATAATAATAAAAAAATAAATGCTTGGATTCTTCTTGATTGTTTCTTCAATTGATAAAAATTGCGTTATAAACTTTTTTATTGAGTAGGGAAGTCATCAAATTATTGACTTATCTCCCGCCCTGAGTGTAGTGAGAGAGCGTGTCAGACTTTAACTGACTAAAACTCACCTGTATTCCTTCAGTTGCCCTTTCCGTTCCACGGTTACTCTTTCGAACATTCTTGCAGCCCCTACGCCTACGTCATAAACTTGGCATTGATGTTATAGGTAGTTAACTTTTGTTCAATACAAATTGGAAATGTATGTTGCATGATTCAATTTATTATCCAACTAGCTCCTTTGATAGCCAAACGGGCTAGTGGCAGTGGCGTAGCTAGGTGAAAAACGGCCGCGGGGCAAAAAAAAAAACCGGGGCCCCCTTTTTTACAGGGGAGATCATCAAATAACAACTCCTGCTTTGGGTAAAGCTCTTTCATTTTTAATGTTTACTATAATGTCAATGTGTAAATCGTATTTATACTGTTTTAAACTTAAAGTTATACGTTATTATGAAAGCTGGTGCCAGTGATACTGTTTTTCATTAGTACAGGTACCAACAAAACTCCTTTTCTATATTTTCCACTTAAAAGAAAGAAAGAAAGATATGTGTATTTTTCTGAAAATTAACTAAATTAAATTAATTATTATTAAAGCAGGATAGTGTCAGACTTTTATTAACTAAAACGAGTTGCTATGATTAGTGTTACAACTTATTTTACTTAGATTTCGAAGGTGCGAGATTTTTTCTGTAGTTCAATAAGAGCTTAGCTAATAATTGGTATGATATTGGGGGCCCCCTGACTTTGAGGGCCGCGGGACACTGTCCCGTCTAGCCCTCTGGTAGCTACGCCAGTAATTTGACTCTGAAGTGACATCAAAGTAGCAGCCCTAACGTCCCTTACGATAGGGCCCGAGAACCCTCGTATTACCCTCATATTCATATCAGCGACAAATTAAATTGGAACTGTTTTATGCTTACTGCTATCATTTGATCCCTACTGATATTACAAATGCGAAAGTTTGTATGTTTGTTACTCTTTCACGGGTAAACCATGTTCAGCAGTGCTATTTTCTAAGAAAACAGCCTTGAGCGCAGCGTTAGCTGCAGCGACGACATCCAAATAGGTACATTAGACTCACAATCAATTACTTCTTCGGCTCTAGGCTGGAGCGAGAGGCCACACCTGTGTTCCTCACTTAGTTAGCTGCACTATGCGTTTTAGGACTAAGAGTATCCTCTTTAGAGGTTTTCCCGTGACTCTAGTTGGCATCGGCCCTGCTGGGCCCCTACGGGTTTGCTGACATCTCTGAGGCGCGGCACGACTCGGGTTCGGTCTTTATAGGATGAGCGGACGGCGAGCTACCCATTGATCGTTGTCCACAAGCCCACGTTTATGGTGACCAGAGCTCGCTCTGTGATTTCCGACGCTCGGGGAGAGATGCAGGACCTTAGAAAAGAATATAAAAAGTGAAGTTCTCTTGGTATATTTTTCCTTCTTGACGCAAACGACCCGCCGGCAAAAGCTAGTAATATTATAAATGCGAAAGAAATGATCTTTTGTTTGTTACGCCCAAATGACTATACCAATTTTGATGCACGTTGGTGTAAAGATAGATACTTAGATCCTTGAACAAAGGACGTAGGTAGGATTTTAACCCGCTAGTAAGTTCCTTTCCGATTTTAAGCAGACGAAGCCGCTGGTAGACTATAGTCAGTGATAAAAGGGGTTGCAAATTGAAAAGTCGAGTTCCGTGTAATCGAATAATCAGTACGAATCCACATCAAAGAAATTTATCAATTTAATCGAAAAAAAATTACGTAGCGAGCAAAATTGGCGCCACCCTCTAACATGGAAATGGCATTTAGATATTGTTTTTCGCGCGCTTTCCTTTTTAAATTTAGAACGTTTAGTGGCTCGTTCGAATAATAATGTTGAGGATTTTATTTTGTTTTTAAATTAGGGGTTTTTTTCTACTAATCAAATGTTGAAGTAGAAATTGTAGGCCAGATTGGAAAGTTTTGGTTTTTAGGTAAAAAAGCGCAGAAAGAAAATTTCAGAAAGATTCAAACTCGGTTGTCATAGTCAAACATAGAGACGAAAAAAATGCATCGTAAATAAAAAAAAAAAAAACAATAAGTTCAATCTGCGATTCTAATTTCAAAATGGAGCGTAATTCTCAACATATTTGCAAAACACAAAACTTTCAAAACAAAAGCGAAGAAGAAATTCTACGTATTTTTCAAAATCGTTCGAAATTCAAAGTGTTCGTCGGCGCGTTCGTTAAAGCGTTACGATTCGATTTGTCGCCATGTTAGGTTAAACCGCGTCCGAAAAGTAAATTTATTGCATTATTCGCGCATCGGTACGCCCTCGTTTCCCGTCTTTGATCTACAATTTCCTTTTTTTCATAAAACGGTTACTGATTGCTTTTTATGTCATCGAGATTTTTCTAATTCCAATTTTTGTCAGGTTAGATGGAGAAATTAACCTTGTGGAAATTGACTTGAGGTTTTTGTTTAAGTATGTACGTAGTCTAATGTAGTGAGGCCATTTTAAAACAATTTTAGTTTCAATATAATTATTTTTGGAGACAGAAAGATTTTTTCTATAAGAATTTTTAGTATAGTTAATTGTGGATGGTCTCACTAATTATGTTAAGGCATTTGGTAACAGAGTACTTCCCATTACAACGACACTTCTTGAAGGTCAACAATACGGTAATTTCCTGAAAAAATATATTTACTCTTGGACACGTATGTGTTTATTGTTTGTATTTTTATCATCAGTGTTACGAGTATTAAGTATGTTTTATTTGTAATAATACAGTGCATTGGAATTCCACATAACATTATACCTTGGTAAACTTTTACCTAAAAGTGACGTCATAATCCCGTATTCGATTTTTTTTATGAGGCTGAAAATCATCAAATAACTTCTTACTTTTGAGGGAATGTCAGACTTTTACTGACTAAAACCCACCTGTCTTCCTTCAGTTGCCCTTTGTGTTCCAGGCCAACATTCCTATTATTCTAACCAAGTGTGCCAAAAAAAATTTAACATATTGTGTGCACTTTAGACTGATACAAAATCTTTAATTACAAATGGACGTAAGCTGCGTAATGCTAGTTAAAGCTACGTAAATACTAAATAGTTATCATATCAAGCGGTTCTTATTCACATAAGTAGACTTTTATCATGTATCTACAGTTTAATATCCGTGTCTAATCCTAGTTTGTTAATTTAAAAGCGATATTTGCGTTTTTGCTACTCATTCAGAATGCATTTTATATACTGGTAAAACTTAAGGTTTATTTTCAACGTTAACTAGATTAAGAAGTAGTTAGTGTTCGGAGACAGATTATTCAATTATCTGCTGATAGTCTGACTAATTTTCGTCGTATTCTTGTCTAAAAACTATTTGACATTTGGATCAATTATTTTCGTGGAATTGATTGATGAATGGCCGGATGGCGTCATGTGTAATAGAACATATTCTATACCTGTTCTATTAAAGGTTAGACCTTCTAAAATATATCCTCGTTGTTTAAATATTGTCATACTCAAAATATGTCATTGTAAAAAGGTTTTTTTACATCCATAGGTCCATTTCTGTACAATAAATTAAGCAGAAGAGTTCCTACCTCTATAAAAAAACATTCTTCTACATTTCTTAAGCATATGTTATAATACAGAGGACCCGCTCGTTGTTTGTACATAAAACATGCGGTATTTTTTAATTTAGTTCAAGTTTCTAAGCATATCGTAACCTGAAGTGCTAGTTTACTCTAGTTCATACAAATAAGTAACTGTGTTATTTTTAATACCTATTTAATATATTTTATTGTAAATCTGCCCCATTTTAATACATCAGTGATGTGTGTTGACTATAGGTATACTTAAATATGTATCTCTGCAAGCGTTTCTTTTCCAAGATCAAATATTTAGCCTAAAAATCTCAATGACAGGTTCAGAAACGCTTCTGATATTAGCAATTTAATAGTTTTCTGAATACCCTACCATTTGCGGTTTCAATAAACCAAAAAGTACTACAACAAATAGTTATTCAACACTCTAAACTGCAACCCCAAAAATAATTTCGCGTGTAATATCGGGAGAAAAAAGCTTAAATCCCTCTCTATGCCCACCGAGGCAGAAGAAACACTTCCTTGCGCCAAATGTCCGATTGAAACCACCCCCGCGAAACTACCCTCCAGTCCTTACATGTTAAAGAATCCATAAATAATAGAGTTGACGTGCGTACGGATTGTGTTACCGAATCACCCCACCCCATGTAAATAGCGATTCTTGTCTATGCGCCTAATGCCTCTTTTGTCTGTGGTTCGGATTTATTATTCATTTTCTTAATACATCTGACGCTTATGAGTTTCGTATTGGCGATTTATTTTGTAATGTGATGCTCTTTTGTGATGTGGATAGTCTTTTTAGGGTCAAGTTTATTTTTTCCTATCTGAGGCTCAAGATGACTAATCGTCTTGTTTAGAGTTTTTGGCAAACATTGACTTAGATGACCAGTTCTTTGCTACCGGAATGATCGAACGAGGGCCCGACACGAAAAGTCGCTGCCACCGATCGCCTACACGAGGACACGGCGGTGTTCCGCCCAAGCGGGGCACACTTCCACCGTGTCCTACGGGCAGTCCACACAATGGTGAAACCCGGCGATACCTATGGCCTAGATGTGACTCGTAATACCTGGTTTGAGACTTTGGACACCTGGAAGAATTTTAAGGAAGGCTTTGCCTAGCACAGTGTGAGCTTTAAAAAATAACCATGACCCGAGCAGAGACGAGTTTTTCTAAACAAACATAATTAGGTATAATGCAATTTTGTCACGATTTCTATGTGACCTTTAAGTTACAAATGACGGAGACCTCAACCTTTAGCTCTGTTTGAGTTCGTTTTAATTCGATTAGCTGCCTACCGTACGTGAATCAAGGAGACCGCAAGTACGTAATACATTTATGTAGGTAGCTGTGTCGGTATAACTAATACGTTTACTGTATTATTTAAAGTATGTATCATGCTGTATTTATTTAAGTATGAAACTTTCTGGAAATCAGTAGGTATAAATTGGCTTATTACAGTTTTGACTAAGATGTTAGTCAGCTTTGAATAAATTGGGATCAATCACAATCTAATCCCAGTGATTTTCAAAAAGTTTTTTTTTTATTGTTGATAGGTTCGCGCTTGACCGCTATCTCACCTGATGGAAAGCGACGATGCGGTCGACGATGGAGCGCGCTTACCTAGAAGTAACCTATTAACTCTTGACTTAAAGACTCCCGGGTTGTCGCCATCAGGAAACACAGATTCCGACAAGCAATTCCACTCCTTAGCTGTACGCACAATGAATGTGTTCCCAAAACGTTTTGTGCGTATAGGTGGGATGTTAACGACTTCGATAGTAGTCGACTTTGATTAGATTTAACTTTGTAATAGTCAAATAACTTTTAGTTGGAAAATAAATAAGACGGTTTGACAATTTCTACTTAAAAAGTGTCATATCGCCATTTGTATTCCTCAAATAAAATTATTATGCGATTGGAAAAGACCCTTGATAAATGATAGGCATGAAAATAGTCTCAGACACCCAACCAAGAAAAGGTCTAGACTGTCTTAATCTTGAATGAATGCAATATTAAGTTACTTCAGCCGAGTCTATGGTGATGTTTAAGTACCCACATTAGGTTTAGAGCGCATAAATGAAAACTGAAATGGCTCATGATAAATCAGGATAGTACGAGTAAGTAGTAGATGTGTCTAAAAATAAAAGCTTTTATTGATCTTTTCAGACTATTAACCGAAACAAATCCAAAAAAACATCCTACTAACAAAATACAAAAACAACACAGTTGTCAAAATCGTAATTAACTCCACTTCTCTACGCACCAACCATAGACAAAGCAAACCGGTCGGCTGAATTGCGAAATATCAGTGAATAGCCCATTTGTTTGAATGACCATAGAGTGGCGGAGTGGCGCCGTGCTGTCGTTTATACAACACGCGCCATGACACCTACTCATTCTGCCTTGTTCTGCCTTTTCAACTATTCATATTAGATTTGATTTTAGAACGATATTACTTTTGTGTTTGATGACGGGAATGAAGGACTCATTTGTGATTTTGGGATATGAAAATTGGGAGATAGGTCAAGCGTGTGAGAGCGCAGTTATTACGAAATGAAAAAAATACTTATTTTAATCTTATTTATAAAAATATTTGAACTATTTAACTATTGATTAAACTAAGCTAATGATTAAATAAAGATCTCTATAGGAAAATACCTCTCGATTTATTCTGAATAAGGAGTCTGACGTTGAGTAATTGTTGGGTATTTGTCAAACTCTACTACGGGCGGTTGTATTTATGTTCAAATCGCGCGGAGAACTCTAACTGCGCGATACAACTCCCCTAGCCAAGTTACGACCGTTTCATTTCGATTCTCTTGCGTCGAACGCCTCGAGTAGGCCATGCCTCCGATTCCTTTGTTCTGACGTCATCGCAATGCTCAGTCACGTGGTCAGAACAAATCAAAATAAAAAAAAAAACAAAAAAAAAAAACAAAAAAAAAAACAAATCATCTATCGGGTAGTTGCCATCCGTCTGGTCGGAGAAACTTCCATTTTCAAAGGAGGTGTGCGACTTTCCATTCTATTCTCTATACCTCCAAACATTTATAAAATTGATTACCAGTAAACAAATTCTAAGTAAACCACAAGACATTCATCGTCCAATATAGCCTATAATATGATAACAGTACTCTAAGTCTAGTTTAAATATAATACCATGTTATCCAGCTGGACAATATTCCCATAGGCTGAGTATTATGCGAACATATTGTGTATAATACGTACGGCTCCGTTGAGCCACAGATTATACGGATCGCCACAGATTGACTGCCGTTTCACCGATTTACGTTGTTGCTAAATAGGTGTATTTAGCATTGTTATTTTATTGGTTTCTTTGTAGAAATAGCACTTGTTGCTATTCCTACATTATCTTTTTTAACACATTCGGACTAGCTATTAAATAATATGTTATTATGTGCACTAGGCATCTCATAACGCCAAGCAGTCTTAGTAAATTCCATCAGTTAAACTTTTGTGTCACAACACTTGCAAATGTCAAACATTTAGAACCACAACAAATCGAATTTTGGCAGCTAAAGGTGCCATTTGAACCTCGGCTGCAGGCTGCGGATGCAGGCAGCACATGCGGCGGCAACACGAAGCCGACTGCAGCTCTACGACTGGTTTTCTATGTAGTAGTATGGATTTTTGTGAAAACGGCTGCGGCCGCACGTGCTGCCGAGCTTCGGCTGCGAGTGCTGCCGGCAGTGACCTGCAGCCCAGCCGATCGCAGACCTGTTTAGGCAACTCCGAAATGATCGCTACTCGAAACCGATAGCGCTCATATTAGATTGAATCGTAGAATTGCGACTGGCAGCACGTGCAGCCAGCCTCGGAATCGATTTCGCAGCCTGCATCCGCAGCCTGCAGCCGAGGTTCGATAACGACCGGACCTGTGCGTCTCGCATCCATCGGATTTCCGTGACTCTCACCAGGTCATCGGTCCACCTTGTGAGAGGCGTTCCCACGCGGCCTTGGAAATAGTGTGAATACTCGTATGGATGCTTTTTTCCTTTATCTGATTCGAAAAGTCAAATTTGTTAAATTTTACAGAATAGCCCTGCAGCACAGAAGGGGTCAAGGGTCTTCACGCAATAGGTGCCTAACGATAAGTGGTGTTACTGAGGTCTCGGAATCTCTGTTTCGATATCTTATGTAAAATACTGGCATTTATTTGAACTTCATGTACGGTAGAGTACATAGGCGGACTTAAGGGGATGCAACTCAACATACATTTTTACTGTTTTTCATACAACCGCTCTTACGCGATTATGAAGTTTTTCACACATTTTTCATTAGATATTTTGGAAACACAGTATCTTGTGGATATTATCTAGGCTTCTATTGAAATCAATTTATGTAAAATAATCCAATAAAAACCGCTGAATATCTGCTATTTTGCATGAACTTTGACACTTCATAATTTACTCAAAAATTAAAAAAGTCAAAAAAAGTATAACAATAGAGCCTTGATAATTTAACCAAGATTCTGAATAACAACAATTTTTTTTCAAAAACTTTTAAGGGTTTAAAAATAAACACGTATTACCTAGAAAAAGTTTTGTAAAATATTCGAGTAAATCACGGAATTGCCGAATGCTAACAGAGTTTTCAGGCGTTCTCTCTTTTTTCACGTTGCCTTTTCGTCAAACATCGCGTTGGATTGGGTTATAGATGAAGTAACAAGCTTTTAAACCATGCTCGATGTTGACGATAGGCGAGTGCAAAGGGACCCTCTTAATGCAACAAGCCCTTCTCTATCAGTCAACCTTTGGGTTAAAAAAACACAATATATAAATAATAGTTATTAAAAATAGAATGAAGTATCATTATAAGTAATAAGTGGCTTATAATAATAAAATACATATGCTCATCGTACATGCTAAAATTAAAAAAAAAAAACTAATAAATATTTTTAAATGTTATAAACTAGTGCTTAAATGCGTTCCCACTTATGGTAAGTAAGTGATGCAATTGTTGACACTCTAGCTTTGAAGACACCTAAATTACAATCCGACGGGAAGACCGCAGCAGGCAAGTTGTTCCAGGCCCTCGATGTTCGCGGTATAAACGACGAGGCGAAACACTTAGTCCGGACCGTAGAGGTTCCAACAACGTAAGGGTGGATACTCGCCGTACATCGAGTTATCCGATGGTAGAAAAGTGATGGCGGAATCAAGTCATGCAATTACCGCGTACACTCTCCAAAATGCATCTTATGCATTCATTTTTAGTGTAATTTGTTATAGTAAAAAATACCGACACAAAGAGAATTAAACCACAGACAAGTACCCAATCCTCAGGAAGATGTCAGCAACCGTAGGGGCCAAGCAGGGTCGAAGCCTACTGGGGCCTGGGTGATGCGAAAGAGAACTCCGGGGCCCTGGAACATAGGCAAAGAAGGAACAGGAGTGGGTTTTAGTCAGTAAAAGTCTCTCGCTTTTCGTCGTTGTCCGATGGTAGAAATGAGATGGTGGAATCTAGTTATGCAACTTAGGAAAGGTTATGCAGAATGATTGGTAATTTACGCAGGAAAACTAAAATATAATGAATTTCATACGACTTTGTTTTCTTGGTCAAGCCGAATACTTTTCAATCCACCCTCTTATTGATGACGAACTAGCGAAAAAGGGGAACACAAACGAATGCTGAAAATAATGCGAGAAAATTTTTCGCGGTAGTAGCAGCATAAAATCTTAATTATTTTACAGAAAAAAAACTTTAATTTTGCGATTCGGAAAAATCTTCGTTCGTCGAACTCAATTCGGGAATTGAACTGTTTTCATAGGGTAGTTTGTACGGAACCCTCAGTGCGCGAGTCCGACTCGCATTTACCCGGTTTTTTTTCAATGCTTTGTTTTAATGTAACTAAAATAATTTTCAGGTGCTTCGGTTTGGGGTATATTGCTGGAATTGTTTCAAATTCTAGAACGGAAATACGTAGCTATTTTTTTTCTGTTTCTTATACAGTTATAGACTAAGTGACCCGCTTCCTTTTGCCATATCAAAGATAAAAAATGGTGAGTATGGGGATTTTTTTTGTTTTTTAATTTTTTAATTTGTGGAAATCATCCAATGACTTCTCGCACCCTGGGCGGAGCGAGATAGCGTGTTAGACTTTTACGGACTAAAACCACACCTGTGTCCTTCAGTTGTCCTTTGCGTTCTAGGACTACGGGTTTCCTTTTCAGAAATTCTCCGCGGTCCTAGTTAGCGGGCATCGGCCCTGCTGGGCCCCTAGGAGTATGGGTCGGAGCCGGAGGGTAAAAAATAGCCTTCCAAGTGAACATTTGGTAGATCTGAGAATATAAAATACATACAGAATTTCATAAAAATAGTAAAATAATATAAGTAGATAATTTATATATAAAACTAACACTAGGATTAAGGCAATTGTTTACTAACACTATGGATCTTTTGTTGTCTGTGGAATAAATAAATTATGTTTAAAAAAAGATGTATGCTTGGCTATATTAAGCCGCTATCCTTCGATTCGATCTGCAATCCTTCTTCGACTGTAATGACGCTTTGAAATGTATTCTATTTTCAAAACAGGCTCAAAGAAGTATAAAGGATCTTCTCACAAGATGGCTGACATCAACCGGCCAATTAATCCGTAATAAAAAATTAACAGATTAAATTCAATAATGGCGCTTATAAGATTATAGATCTTAGTGTCCAAATAAAACTAATGATTTAAAATCAATATATTGACCGTTTCCGTGACCCCCATTTTATTGTTTTGACATTATAAAATTAATGATTGAATTAAAGTCGTATTTCATATGATATAAGTATAGACTTCAAAATTAATGACGCGTTGTCTGCTTTAGAATAATATTAATACCACTTACTGTTGTTTTGTTCCATATTTATACTTGAATTTATATAATTCGAGATCATTTTAATTCATCGTTAGCCCGAAGAAACGCCAAACCTACGTGGCAGGGCACATTGCTCGCAGTACGGTCGATAGGGGCTAAAACGTTTTGGAGTGGCAACCGCATATGGGAAGACGCAGCATTGGAAGACTTCCTACAAGGCGGACCGACGACCTGGCAAGTAGTAGGTTTTTTTTTTAATAATACAAACTAGTGCTTGACTGCGATCCCACCTGATGGTAAGCAGTGAAACAATCGTTGATGGTGAAGCGCACTAGTTTATTAAGAGCCTATTCACTCTAGCCTTGAAGACACCTAAATTATATTCGGACAGGAAGACCGCTACAGGCAAATTGCTCCAGGTCCTTCGAATTACGATATCGGACAAGAAAATACCGCGCGGCTTTCCGAACACCGTATTTACATCAACTTGAACTTATTTTCATATGATTTCTGCGCATACGGGTGAAGTATATTTAGGTAGGTACTCATAGATGTCTCACTAACCTACCTCCAAAAACTTTCCCAAAATGAATATATGGCAACGATATTGGTTTGAAATTCACTGTTGATCGATTGTCCTTATATAACGCGTATATATATACGTATATATTTATATAGGAGACGGAGTGAGAGTGCGCTTGGCCGCTCTTCTTGTAATATATAGCTCGCAGCCTCATTCTGAAAGTTTTAGGACGGCTTGAGCGATTGATTTTTGTTAAGGTTTCTCATTTTATAATGAGATAAAAGAGTGTGTGGGTGTTGAAGAGGAAATGCTAAGTGTAAACTTAGAGGAAAAATAATAGATTTATTGCTTTTTTTTCCTTGTTTTTTTTTTCCTTTAAGATGCTGTTATTAAGTTCCGTCTGTTTCCCTGATCGAGTGATACTTTTGTGAGTGGTTTTTACTTGTGTATAATATTTTGTGAAATAAGCCACTAACAACTATACTATTATGATTAATTATTATTATTAATCATTAATTAATAATAGGCTTCTTCCACTTCTCTTGGACTTGGGTTAATTATAACCTGTTTTATGGAAGGACTCGAGTTCAGAAGAGTAAAGATTAAAGTCAAGCAAACGTATTTTAAGAGTTCTGACCTACTTAAAGCAAATCGGATCCTCGGATAGGTATAGGTAGAAATCCGAGGATAGGTAGGAATTTTATTTGGCATATTAATAAATCTCAATAACGCGCGTTCGTCTAAATACAGAAAATCAAAATTCTTCTTTATTTTTTGAATGTATTTATTTAATCTTCTTGCAACACAAAGTTGCAAAGGCGGACTTAACGCCTTAGGCATTTAATTTCTACCAGACAACCTAGGGTGGCGAAGAGATAATATGTTACATGCATAAAATCAAAGATTATTTGTTAACAAGGCTGCAAGGGTACAAAATTCATTAATTGTTAAAATAAACATATATATTTTCTTTATTTCTATTCTATCAAACCACAACAAGATGTCAGAAATAGAAACCATAATGGGAGTATTTCTTTATTTACGAGTGACAAAGGAAACCTTGTGATGTTTACTAGACAATGATATAAACAGGTTGGCTTACACCCACCTACGGGTTTACTTGATATGCTAAATGTTGTTTTGAAATGTTATATAAAACATGACCGTAAGTACCAAATAATAATAGATATAAATTTTATTGTAATAAAAGGTAAACCTTTGATCGATAAAGCTGGAAGAAAGTAATAGGTAACTTTGCTGCTTGGTAAAGGCACCTAAAGATGGAACCATGTAGGTTAACAGTTAGCAGGATTGTTGGAATGAGTTACCGCGGCCCTGGAAAGCAAAATTCAACTGAAGGGACACAGGTAGGTTTTAGTCAGCACGCCACGCCAAGTCTGCCACGTCATCTCACTCTACACAAAGAGGAACAAATAAAAAAATGTAAGCTAACAGTAGGTATTTTAAATTAGTAGGTGAGAAGAGAGAAAAGAATACTTCGATACTTAAGCATATTTTGTGAAGTGTAGTTAGGTTATAACCAACTAGGTTAATATTTGAGTTATTATTTTACATAATATTAGTAAAATATCATACCTACATTTCTCAGCCCAACTCTCCTACCGTAGGTCTGCTGGAAGAAATTTTGTTTGAAATAAGCAGCACCTTTGTGCACTTCTCTCTGTATTTTTTCTTTTTGTTTTTACGCGTATATACGTTAGGAAATACGTATTGAGTTATAATGTTAATTAGCTACTTAATAAACAAAAACAACAAGTGAAAAAGGGTTTTGGGAAGCATACTTCTTCACTTAAACTCGATTAGAATTAAGATTTTCCATGGTGCAGAGTTACAGATTTTTCGAACATAATATGGTTCTGAAAAAATTGTCACAGAAAATCTAAGTTTTAATTTTTCAGTGGAAACCGCCACCACCGTAGAATTGTAGAGAGGCATATGAAGTCAGAATTGTTCAGCTGGTCAAACTACAAACTAAAAATAAACTGTGTACTATCCTTTATCTGTCATCTCGTATTTAGGCACTAATCGAAACTGGCTTAATGCAGTTATTTAGATATTATTATATTTTATTTGTGGTAAATAAAAATACCACACACACAGCTAAAAGCCTAAATATAATTAACCAAATTGGATTTTTATATATTGCCTCAATACCAGCTTATTTGGTTTGGCCACCGTTCAAAATAGTCTCATTTACTGGGTGCCAGTAATGACTATAACTACCATAACCATAAATCAAACGTATTTTATAGCTTACTATTATTACACAAAATAAAAAATAATGAATAGCAAACGAATTGCAGAATGTGACGTGTTACTCGCAGCAGCCGGGGGAGAGGGGCGCGGCGTGCGGGCAGCAGATAAGCGGCTTAACTCCGCACCCGCCTGAGACAGAACTATACGAGAAACCCAAAAGCCAGAGTGAGAGGGAACTACTTTACTATATACAGCTGCAAACATTACTGCGTACGCTCGACGCGGGGCGTTCTCAATCCAAACGTACTAACTCCCTTTCCCGCCATTCTGCTTTGACGTTTATTGTCAAACTATATGCACTATTTTCCTTCGCGCCATTTCGGTAGGTTACCCGATCGGGGTTGCCACAATAAAATAAAAATACATTTTCCAGGGAATATCTACGTGGGTACAAGTAAAGTTTGCGTTTGTAACGTATAGCTATGTGTGCAGCACAATTCAGCGGGCCCGTCTAAACAGCTAATTTTAAAGAAGTCCAACCGAGTTGGGGGACGAATTTCGACGACATTGCGCTTACATTTTTTGTGTGACACTAGTTTTGATGTGTCTTTGAATATCAGTTGGGAGTTTATTAAAAAACGGATTTATTTTTTACAAAAAAAATTCAATAGGTTTTTTAAGCATACTTTTTACTTACGTTTTGATGAAACTTGGGATATGAATAGCGTGAAAGAGTGGTGATTCATTCCTACATTTACTGTTTGAATCCCACTCAAAAAATCTCTGGTTAATCGAGAATAGTTCACTTCTCGATCTTAAAGGCTTTAAAGGGGGCCAGTAGTGCTGATACCTACTAGGGCTGCGACATCGTTCGAAATAGTTACCGTGACCTTAGAACGCATAGGTGGGTTTTAGTAAGTAAAGGTCTAACACTTTTCGCTCTACCTGGAGCGGGAGAAGTTAAATAAAAGGAACATCACATCTACCTATAAACTTTTGAAAGTTTTATTTCATTTACTGCTATTGTTGCTACGATGAGGAGGACTCACTGTAAAGTTGTCAAAAAATAAAAGGCTTGCTTTGACATTTGTATTTTGACTACCATAAAACGGGGTGAATAGAACTTTGGTTTGGTTTTTCACTGTGATACTATATTATCGGTTTCTAACAAAGTATCGACTTTTTAGAATAGCAATTCATTAATAAATTGATATAGTTAAATGCTGCAAAAAATATTCAAATATCGTGAAAATACCCTTCGTTGTTTCTATTCACCCCATTTGACTGTACCTAGCGGCTTGTCCGGTGTAATGTAGCTGCTACTAATATAGCTACTACTACACCGAACCCCTAATTATTATTTTATTGTTTCTTTCAGTTTCGTTCCAAGTTACATTCTAGGGTTTTTCTCAAATGTCAAAATGGGCCTTTTATTTTTTAACAAGTTTACCTGCATCCTACCGTCACAACTCAGTAATTGGTTATCACGGTAACGTTTGGGAGGTCTGGACTCTGGTGTCAGTTTTTCTAGCTACATGACAGCCGGGATCAACGGCTGGTCAATGAGTTTTCTGAAGCATGAACTGGCCTGTTGGCCTAGTGGCCCTGACTCTATGCCGGAGCTAGTGGGTTCAATTCCCGCCCACGACAAATGTTTATGTAATGATCTCGATCATTTTTTCGGTGTCAGGGTGTAATTTATCTATAATATGTATGTATATAGAAATATATACATATAAATATGATTATCAGTCAGTAGAGCAGTGGTGGCCACCGGCCAAGTGGTAACGGCCCCGATTTATGAGTTGTAGGTCGCGGGTTCAAACCCAGCCAGGCGCATTACTTTGTGTAATTTATTTCATCACCACTGCTCTCAAAACGGTGAAGGAAAACATCGTGAGGAAACCGGCATGTCCTAGAACCAAAAATTCGAAGACATGTGACATCCACCAACCCGCACTAGACCAGCGTGGTGGATTACGGCCCATTCCCTCTCCTAGAGAGGAGGCCTGAGTCCCAGCAGTAGGAACATGATAAGGCCGACTAAGCTATGCTATGGACTAGTCTTGGTATGTAATGGATGGGTCGACGTTCCTTAGCCTCGTAAATAAATCTGTGCGGCTGTATTAATCATGCCAGAAATTCATTCTGTCCTTAATCCAGTCCAGTAAACGCTAACGAATCAAATCACCAAATGTAAGTGGCAGTGAGTAGGGTTCATTGCTTGCAGAACAGATGGTCGATGGGGACGAAAGGTTCTGGTGTGGCGACCGCGTACCGGAAGACGCAGCGTTGAAAGGCCTCCCACAAGGTAGACCGACGACCTGGCGATGGTCGCAGGAATGTGATGGAGGAGAGATCCCTGTCATTGTGTGGACACTTGGGGGAGGCCTATGTCCAGCTGTGGACGTCTTTCGACTGAAATGATGATGATGATAAAACGCTAAAAAAAGCTGGGGAAATTGTTGACTATTCCTGGAAAGGTATGCATCCGCAAAAAGGTTAATCCAGACCTTGTGGGAGGTCGAACGCTGCACTTTCCGGCACATGGTCATCACTCCAGAACCTAATGCGTAACTATAATAATAATAATAATAATTCGTTTATTTGTACATTAACATTTTAAATAATTTAGTACTCAGTTACAAACAATGTTGTACATTGAGGCACAAAGAAAACGCGAACTGCTGCCTCCTAAACTAGGCCAAGAGCCTGTGTTTTAGGAGCCAATGTTCCTCCAGATATTGTTAAATTAAGAACAGACAACATTGCAAATAGTATAGCATAAACAACAGCACAATACATTATATTTTAGTGCATATAAAATCCCAAAAATTATATTTAAATTAGTATAAGCATTATCATTTATCTCTTATTGTAGTGATAATTCTCTCATTCATTTAAAAGCGTCCTTCCCGAGGTACATTTCCGTATAAGCATTTAAAAATTATATTATTAGATTAGTAGAAGTAATCAAATGATTAAATTATATTATTAGACTAGTAGACGAAATTAAATTATTAAACTATATTGTTGTACATTCAGTATAAATTAATAAAAACACTCTTTGTTATATTAATTACCGGACTCCAGAAACATTTTTTAAGAGACGATTGTAATAAGATTTTCAGTTTCATCGTACGTTAACTTCTGCAACCATTTGGTAAGTTTTACTTTGACATCATGCTTAGCTAAGGGATAAATGGAGATGAGATTATTTATTTTATTATAGAGCCGAGAGCTAGTTGCCACATACGGATGGATCGGCATTGTACAGTGCCGCAAACGGGAAGGCCTTTACGTCTTTTCAACCTTTTGGGGTCTAGGTGCAACGTGGAGTGTTTCCGAAGTACTGCACGGAGCACAAAGAGCTGTCTCACGGTCAAGACTTCGGCGTCTGAGTATAGTATATAACTATTTGTTTTACTAAATTAACATTTTGATACAAGTGGACAAACCACGTGTATCAAACGACGATTGACTTGCGACTTGTGGGGATCGCTTAGCGCCTAGCCTGATACAATAAACATAAAAAAAAATGCGGCGGGAGCGAGTACGCGCACTTTTCCGCACTAGTGCAAAAACTCAGTAAATTGCGTGCTTTAAGAGGGTCCTTTTTCATTCACCTATCGTCAACATCGAGCATGGTTTAAAAGCTTGTTACTTCATCTAACACAATCCAACACGATGTTTGACGAAAAGGCAACGCGAAAAAAGAGAGATAATGCCTGAAAACTCTGTTAGCATTTGGTAATTCCGTGATTAACTCGAATATTTTACAAAACTTGTTCTAGTAAATACGTGTTTTTTTTAAACCTTTAACAGTTTTTGAAAAAAACAAACTGTCATCATTCAGAATCTTGATTAAATTCTTCTTCTTCTGTTGTTATACTTTTACACTTTTTTAATATTTGAGTAATTTATGAAGTGTCAAAGTTCATGTTTTCGAAGGTTTTACTGGATTACTTTTACACTATTTTATAAATTGATTTCAATAGAAGCCTAAATAATATATATCCCTATGATACTGTGTATCTAAAATATCTAATGAAAAATGTGTAATAACGTCATAATCGCGTAAGAGCGGTTGTATGAAGAACAGTGATAATGTATGTCTAGTTGCATACCCTTTTCAAGTAAATGTATTGAAAAATAAAATAAAGGGTAGCCGTCTACGTAGGTGCGTATTTTTCCGAGAAGTTACAAGTACTGGTTAGTAATAACGGAAATGTAACTTTATATAAACAAAATGTTGCTACATTGAACTGAAAGTCCTTTGAACTATAGGTGGCCGTTTGTATTGAACGGGCGTGACCTAAAAGGCAGCGCGGTCGCAATGTAGACTTAATTTTAATTGGGGTTACATTTGATTGCTCGAAAGAGTTACTGTGACCCTGGAATGTCAAGAGTAACTGAAGGAACATAGGTGGGTTTTAGTCAGTAAGTCTGCCCCCCTGGCGAGTTACAATAAGTCGATATGTCGGTAGCCATGTTGACGCGCCTGAGTCGGCCGCTCGTTCTACAATAACAAAGGATGTAGTGTTGAACATTGTAGAAACGATAACGATTCATTGTATCATTTTGAACGATGTGAACTTGGCTACGAATTTTCTATTCGTTTGTTCTGACCACGTGCCTTTTGACGTTGAGATGATGTCATTTCCATACATTTGATTAGTTTTCAACTAGCGTTGACGATTGCAGATTATCAACTTGGCTAGGGGTCTCGGTCCTCGTTTCATTTCATTTTGATAAATATGAAGGAGTATTTGAAAACTGTCCTAGCTCGATTACTTTTTTCGACAAAACTTAATAAATGTTTTTTAGAGCACAATTAATTGTAAAAGTAAAACAATACGAACAGCTCCATAAGCTTGATTATAAAGTTAATGATATGATGGTGATCCCAACCACAGATAGAAAGCTTTTAAATATCGAGTTTGCATTTTATTATCTATCTATGTATATAAAAGTGAAATACCACTCGCTGATTAATCACGAAATCTCAGAAACTATAACACCTACAAACTTAAAATTTGGCAGGTAGTTTCCATAGAGGGTGTAGAGACATCCGCTAAGAACGGATTTTCCGAAATTTACCCCCTAAGGGGATGAAACGGGGGTCCAAAGTTTCTATGGAGAAACCGACTTTCATGCGGGCGAAGCCGCTGGCAGAAACTAGTTTTTATATATACAATTATTTCGTACGTGTGTTTGTCACCTAACTCCTCCTAAACGGCACGACCGATTTGGATGTTTTATGTATATATTTGAGTGGGCCCCTAGAGGGTTTGAAAAGACAATTGAGCCCGGTAGGCGGCGATGCAATCGGATTCTCAATTTGTTTTCTCACAAAAGCCAGTTTTCTGACAGGACGTCGAAATTGTCAAAAAAGTGTTTTTTTTAGTTGAAACAGTTTTTATAGGGTGTAAAATGTTCTGTTCACCGAAACTTAGGTATCTGTACTAATATTAAAAAAACACTGATAACTGCAAAATAACTTTGTCGGTGTTTCTATAATAGTTTTGTCTCTTCGTTATTTAACACCGACTTCCAAAATTAAAGTTATTTTGAAGAAGCCTTTTTGTAGTTACTGCTAGTATTGTGTCTTTAGTCTTCGCACGCAATCAAGATGTTCTTCATCTCCAACGGAACCCTCAGAATCAATTAGTCTTCACGTATGTTAGATTCGCATCCTAATCTCCAAACGGATAAGTAAACTGTGACGGTTGAGTGTCTCTGGCTGGGATCACAGGCTACATGTCGAGTCTTTTCAGAAAAAATGTCGCAATCACAGCTCGCAATTTTTGCAGGCAGGGATTTTTTCTGTCTTACAGGTTGCATTTTGGAGTGTGCGTGGGAATTGCATGACTTGATTCCGCCATCTCATTTCTACCAACCCGACGTACGGCGAGTATCTACCCTTACGTTGTTAGAAACCTCTACGATCCAGACTAAGCGTTTCGCCTCGTCGTTTATACCACGTTCATCGAAGGACTGGAACAAAGTGCCTGCTGAGGTCTTGCCATCCGATTATAATTTGGATGTCTTCAAGGCTAGAGTGAATAGGCTCATAATAAACCAGTGCGCCTTACCATCAACGATTGCATCACTGCTTACCATCAGGTGGGATCGCAGTCAAGCACTAGGTTGTATTAAATAAAAAAATAATAATAAAGTATTTATTTGTGATAATATGTCAATAACGCCTATTCCTCCAATAACCATTTTATTCATAAAACTACTGGTCTATTAGTAGTTTTATGAATAAAATGGTTCCAGTTGAAATCACAGGCACACATCAAGTCTTTTCAGAAAGAACATTGTAAGCGACAGTTCGCAATATCTGCAGGAAGGGACTTTTTCTTTCCTAATCAAAAAGTATTAGTTATAATATGTAAATAGTGCCTATTTATTCTAATAGATCAGTGGTTCTATCTAGTTAAATAAAAGGATAAACTGTCTGACTGACATATCAACGCACAGCCAGAACTACCGGGACTAGGAGCATGAAATTCAGCACTAGGTGTTATTTTGTGACGTACGCGAGCACTAAGAAGGGATTTTTGGAAATTCAATTTTTAAGGGGGTGAAAAGTGGGATATTCCTTGGATTAATAAACTTGAAACTTGGCACAATATCTAACCAAAATGAAAAAAATAAATAAAGACTGTCATTATTAGTTTTTAAAAACTATTTTGAAATACAGTTTAAGTATTAATGACATTAATCCGCCGAGCTCTTGTCGCCGCCGGATGCCAGCTATTTTAGAGCCCAATGGCTTGGGATATGACGATGGGAAGAGGCCAGACGGGATGACTATAATGCCTTGGAAATTGGGTAGGCCTTTGGTGTGGGATGCAACATGTGTCGACACCCTTGCGCCATCCCATTTTCTGAGTACGGCAGGCTGTGTAGGTGCAGAAAACCACAAACGGCGTAAATATAATAATCTCATCGGAGGTTATATGCTTGAGCCGTTTGGGCATGAAACACTAGGGCCATGGGGTCCGGGCGCTCATCGAGTGGTTCGGGATATCAGTAAACAGCTGGTCGACTCTTTGCGTGACCGGGCTTTTCTTCGGTCAACGAATCAGCATTGCCATCCAGCGTGGCAATGCTGTCAGCGTTCGGGCACTTTTCCCATTGGCATTGATGCTGATGAATTTTTTGATACCCTATGGGTCCTTTTTCTACCCGTTTATACATATTATTATTTTCAGTTTGTTTAAATACCTATTAAGTAATAATATTTAATGAATAAGGGGTATGAAAGTTTTAAAGAAAACATTCTCTAGCTGTCAAAGTTGCTGGTAAAGTGCTAGTGAATAATAAGTCTTTACTTTTATCATACCACTACTTTTAAATTAGGAAAGAAAATACCACTTCCTGCAGAATTCCTTCACGTCCGATTATAATTTAGGTGTCTTCAAGGCTAGAGGGAATACAGGCTCTTAATAGTAAACTACTGCGCCACTGAACTCACCATCAATGATTGTATCACTGCTTACCATCAGGTGGGATCGCAGTCAAGCACTAGTTTATGTCAATTAAAAAAAACCACTTAATGTCGGTTACGACATTCTTCCTGTAAGGCTTTGTTTAACTGAGGATCTGAGATTGTGAGGGACTTTTGTACACTGAGATAGTTTTCAGCTACAATAGGTAACTAATGTACTAAATTCGCCTTAGGTACGACACTGTTATAATGTTACTTTTACGACAATTGTTTTTTTTTCTTTTTAAATGTTGCACTATTGTTATAAAGGCGAAGGTTTGTTTGTATGTCTGTATTTCCGTGTGGGCGTATGATGGTAACTTCTCTAACGGATTTGGATTAAAATGGGCACATGTCTTGCCTGCGCCAACTACTACACTACTTTGGGTGTAAGCTTGTACTCGGCGTCGAAGTAAACGTTTCAATACACGCATCGTAAGCTATTTTGAGTGAGAGGGAATGGGATGCGATACTCTTCTTCTGCGAAGCAGTAATGCTAGCGAAGTTGGCGGCCGCAAGAGTGAAAGAAATCATTAGGTAGGTAGGTAGGTAGTATATCTTTATTTTATTTTATTTTTTGGATGTTATATGTATTTTGTATGTACTAATTTTCCTTTTACTTCTACACACAGTGTCTACATCTCTTTTTTCTCCAACTCTCCTTTCGCAGGTATGCTGGTAGAGATTTCTTTAGAAATAAGCATCACCTTTGTACTATTCTTCTGTTTCCTTCTTCTTTTCTTCTATTTATTATTGTGTGTACATAAATTGTTAAATAAATAAATAATAAATAGGAAAGTACCTACATCCTCACGCCCCAGCCGCCGCAACAGGAGACGCCTCGGATGTTGGGAGTCGCAGACCGATGCAGCAGGCAGATGATGCAGGTAGATGCGGGCTTGACGACAACGAACAATGGGTGGCTAGCTGTCCGTAAGTCCGATAAAGACCGAGGTCGAGTTATCGACGGCGCGTAGTTTTCGACGCGTGCCTCAGCAAACTGTAGGGGCCCAGCAGGGCCGATGCCCGCTTGGGTCCCGGGGAATTTCTGAATAGGAATCCCGCGGTCCTGGACTGCAAAGGGCTACTGTATATTCGTCCATTTCAACGCCAAAGCAAAGCATTTCGTCAAAGTCTGAGTTTTCAGACTTTAAGTATTTTATAGGATGCATTTTGGAGTGTGCGTGGGAATTGCATGACTTGATTCCGCCATCTCATTTCTACCAACCTGACGTACGGCGAGTATCTACCCTTACGTTGTTAGAAACCTCTACGATCTGGACTAAGCGTTTCGCCTCGTTGTTTATACCGCGTTCATCGAAGGACTGGAACAATTCAATTCGCCTGGTGCGGTTTTCCTGTCCGATTATAATTTAGGTGTCCTCAAGGCTAGAGTGAATAGGGCGCTTCACCACTAACGATTGCATCACTGCGTACCATCAAGTCGCAGTCAAGCACTAGTTTATAACATTAAAAAAAAAGTATAAAGTTAAAAAAAAAACAGCTATTTCACCATTAAACGTCTAGCATCCAAGGTTTGTTTGTTTTTCCACTTGATTAGCTTAAAAACTTTCCACCGTCCCAAGGCGGTACCAATTACAGTAATTAAAGGTGTCGTATCGTCCTCGAGTCGTGTGGGTCACGTCGTCGACGTTGTAGGACGTCCACCATGGCTTCTGTCGACGAACTCGGCTCGAGTTACTGGCACGCGAGTAGCGACCGCATTTGAACGAAGCACCGGTCCTTACTGATTTTGTTACGTTTATCGATACTTTTTTAAGGGTAAAATGAATTAATAGCATAGTCGGCCTTATCATGTTCCCACTGTTGGGACTCAGGCCTCCTCTCTAGGAGAGGGAATGGGCCGTAATCCACCACGCGTGCCCAGTGCGGGTTGGTGGATGTCACATGTCTTCGAATTTTTGGTTCTAGGATATGCCGGTTTCCTCACGATGTTTTCCTTCACCGTTTTGAGAGCAGTGGTGATGAAATAAATTACACAAAGTAATGCGCCTGGCTGGGTTTGAACCCGCGACCTAAAACTCCGTAAGTCGGAGCCATTACCACTCGGCCACCACTGCTCTCTAAATAAATAAATAAATTAATGGTGTATAGTTTTGTTATTGATGTGCACGTGAAATAGAATCGAAACTTTGATTAGGGTTTTATTTATTCTTTATTGTTCACAAAAAAAACTTAACCTTAAAACATTAATTTGATATTTTTTGTACAAAGGCGAGCTTAACTCAACAATGAGTTTTCAATGGTTTTTTTTTAATTATATAAACTAGTGCATGACTGATCGCAGTCGCATCTGATAGTAAGCAGTGATACAATCGTTGATGGTGAGGCGCACTAGTTTATTAAGAGCCTATTCACGGCGGAGGAGGGTTGATAAGAGCCATTTTTCACCCATTACACACTTAAGTTTCCGTTTCTGATTATTTTTAAATGCATTTGTATAGTTGAAGATACCTATATATTTTTTTATTCAGTGACATTTACGTGATAACTAATATACCTAGTAAGCTAAAGTAATTATTGCCCAAACAGAGTGTTTAGTTGGTTTTGTGTATTTTGGTCGTTTTTTCAATATTATATAAGTTACTAGCTTCTGCCCGCGGCTTCGCCCGCGTGAAAGTAGGTTTTACATACAAACTTTGGACCCCCGTTTCATCCCCTTATGGGAGGAGTTTCGTAAAATCCGTTCTTAGCGGATGTCTACACCCTATAAGGAACCTAACTGCCAAATTTTAAGTTTGTAAGTGTTATAGTTTCTGAGATTTCGTGATTAATCAGTGAGTGGTATTTCGCTTTAATATATATAGATTTTTTCTGAAACAAGCGCTCCATGAATCATATTCATTTTGAGTCTCAATAATACTACTCTTAATAAAATTAGTTTGAGAGACAAAAACATAAACATAGTCCAACCAGTGGCTTAGCAAGCCATATATAGCTAGGCTTACGTCTGGTGACAGTGGCGGATTACCTATGTGGCAAGAGTAGAAAATGCTACAGGCCCCGCGCATTCGGGGGCCCCGCGTGTTCGGGGGCCCCTCGCGTCGGGGATCTTGCACTTGAACACAAAAAATGTAGTCAAATATATATTGAATTTCAAATACAGCTGATTATTTCATTAATTATGATAGTCAATCTTTTAGATTTCCCTCATTACCTGAATTTCCACATATCTTACTCAATCTTAAAATCCACAGGATAATTGAAGATAAGAATGAGAATAATAGTACTAAATAGGTCTAAGCAGGGGGCCTCTTGCTTGAATTTGTTACAGGCCCCGCGCTGGCTTAATCCGCCACTGTCAGGTGACAGTTTCTGAAAATGTGCTCCTAAAGCGCTGAGCAGGGTTAGTTTATTCCGCCTGACGCAGGTCGTCACCTGACATTAGTGTTTCGGGAGGTACCTGTTTCAGATCTGGCGAGAAGAAACGCTCGGGTGTCACCATTGTTCGGATCGGAGCACACGGTAAAGCATATTAAGGACGTTTGCCCCACTTGTGTGTAGCCTGCCGTCCTCGTGGAGGCGTTCGACGGTGTTAAACTGAGCGTCCGGTCCTGGCTCAGCGAGAGGCAATGGGAATCAGTAACCTCTTTCTGATGAAATGAATCAAAACTTGTGCTTGATTTGATCATTTCTTCCATGCCTGGGCACTGCTAGCACCGCCCTAGTTACGACTCTGAGTACTCGTTAATTTTCTACTGTTATCGCCAAGAGACTCGCTTTTTAAACGTTTAATAAATATTGCTATTATATTACAAGTGTGATAAAAAAAAAAAACTTAGTACTGTCACACTCTGCGACGATTTGTTTCGAGGACCGGGACTATTACTTCAAAGAAATACTTGGGAAGTTTTATAAATTTACTATATTTTTCTTCAAGAATTCAATATAAGCACATCTCGCTACAAGACTGAACTGAAAAAACTAGACATTTCTTCGTTCTACTCAATTTTCAAACCTATTCTAGAACAACAAAATCTTTAAAAGTATATTTTACGTGCCAGTTCGTTAACCTAATTTACATTTAATTTGGCAGTATGTATATTTAAAGACTAACAAATGATCCGAGCATCTGTAACCGAACTAGGCAAAGCCTGTAATAGGCATTTTGACTGTGTTTAAAATATGGAACAATTTGTTGTCATCCTAATAAAATGTAATATAAAAAGCATATTTTATTGATGTTCTGAAAAAATAAGGTCATTTTCTGTATATAAAACATAAATGTTTTTTTTTTGTGGTTTAATCACGTGTTTGAAAACGCTCTGTGATTGGTTGCAACTCTGATGACGTCACACAGAAGTAAACATTAGTTTCAGTGCATGCTTTCTGTTTTTCTTTATATTGATCGTGCGTTATTTCCCAGCCGTCCTATTACAGTTTAGTTTATTTAAAGTTCTGTGCATAAAATGGAGAGAAATTTTGTGCGAGCTGACAGCAGTAACTTACCCAAAGTAGATGCGACTATGGTTGGACAATTTTTTAGAAATAATCCAGATTTTTATGCAGCGGAACTTAAAAATGTAAAAACGGCAGCGTAAGTACCTATTTTCTACTTATTTAAACACCTCTAAGTAAGTCAATGGCCTGATTGTACTGTTATTTTAAAGGTTATGTATAGGTATGTTAGCGTGAGCTTGCTTCTCTAGTAAGCTACTTATTTTAATATTTTTTTTTAGCAATACAAATATTACTTACGTTAAAATGATCTTCGCACATATAAACACTTGAATTAGGTCCAATGCTTTCAGGGTTTCGACGAGCTACACTCAACCAATTTTTTCGTCTCTCAGGATCTATCGGAACAGGTACAAATAGTTTTTCCGGAGTCTTTATCGATGTACTTGTACATTTTGGTACAACACACCACTTATAAACCATTATATATGCAATAAATTTCAAAACTATTTTCAACAGTTTGTTGTTTACTGTGGGTGACGTCATCTGTCAGAGCAACCAGGCGCCATAGCAAAAATTGCGTTTTGGCGCGTAATTTTTCAATTCAAACTTTAACATTGATTTTCTCCGTATATACGACAGATCTCCAGGAAATATTAAAATGGTTTGCATTTTATGCAATAACAAATAATATAAAACTATTTTCCAGCAGTAGTCAAATAGCCTATTCAGTTATCAGCGCGAAATCCCTTCGTTTTAGAGTAGCCAACAGCAAAAATGTGGAATAATTGTACTATGACCCAAATATTTTTTTTAAATCGAAAACAAAGATATTAACGTCGTTGCGCTTAACAAGTTTCACTTGTGATTTTTGGATGGTCCCTAATTTAAATCCAGATTGGTTCCTAATTTTGAAATACTAATTAAAAAATTACAATTTAATGGGGCTTTTCTGATGATGATAATTATGTTCACATTCTAAGTAATGGTTGTTTTTTTTAGTATCAGGAATATTTCTAAAATGAAACACAAAAATGTATTTTATATGCATATATTCGGATTCAATATTTCAATAGCTATCATTTAATAATTAATACAACTTAACTTAAAAAAAATACACTGACTCTTCATCGAACCGTACAAGTAATGTACTTACCTAATTTAGCTATGTCCAAGCTTATATTTACTATAAATTACAATTTCATTACATTTAAATACTACCAAGTTGGGAATTTTGTTTTTGACGCTGGCATCCCTCAAACATTCGATGTAATCGTAATAAAAAAAAAATAGAATTATTCTACTCTTGTTTAAAAAAAAATAAAATAAAGTATTTATTTATTATGAAGATTAAAATAAATAAAAATAGTCTATGATTGACTCGCCGCCAGTTTGTGACATAAAATATGGCTATTGATGTACAATGAGTAAATAAACGATATCAGGTACATTTCTTGTACCATTTTTCCTCTTGTGTCATATTCTGAGGTAGAGGCAAATTTTACACAGTATACAAGTAATTCTTGTATTAATAATAATATTTAAAAAAATGTAAGTACTTCGATGTTTGAGTAATCCCAATCGCGCGGTACTCTCGGTCGCTAACAAAGACATTAAAGTCAATATCCCCGCACAAAATGATCCCATTTTATTCGTAAAATAATATAAATTAACTAATAATCTCATTAAATTACTCTCATGTGATTTTATTAGTCTCGAAAACTCGACATCGATGTCGAGTTTTAACAACAACATTTTTTATTTTTAAACCGCCATTTTTGCCGGCAACTGTTATTGGCGCCAATTTCGTTTATTGGTCGCCATCTTTTTTCTGGTTTTATTTTTATAATAATTGTTTAAATGATTTTTTTTTTAATGAATTTTATGCAATTTAGGCTTTAACTTTTTTCAAAACTGTTTTAAAACCAAAAAAGATGAAAATATTAAAAAAAAAAACACATAAATAATACCTAATTCACGATGGCGACACGAAGTTTTATACTTACATTCATTGTTTTACGAATTAAATTATTTGTATAACTTATGGCAGGGTTGTCACTGGTCTAAAAATAATAAAAAAAATTACGATCACTTAAAACTAGACAATAATAACCCACATATACATTCGTAGCACACACATATACAAAATAAAACTCTTAACATACAATTTATATACAATAGAACTATATGACGTTACTTATATTAAAACTAAATTATTTTTAGCTAACAATCAGCAATGAGGTATAAAAAAGATAAATAAGTAGGTGCTAGAAAAACTAATAGCTTCTATATGGTTTAAACTTATACTGATGGATCTTATTTATTACATTAAAAACCTCAGCCAAACTTTGAAGTTTGCTGTCGTATTTTTTTTTTAAATTGTTTTGATGCTGATGTTTATTCGTTGTTTTAATATAAGTAACGACTATTTATTTTGTTTATTTAGCGAATTCCATCACTAAATTTAACCTAAGTTAACTCGTTTTAAGTATTATAAGTGATATGATTCTGGGTGTTATTTTTACACGAGCGCAGGGAAGCAAAAATAGTTAACGAATTTTATACAATTTAAGACTTTATTGCTTTTTTTTTTCACAGATTGAATGCCAAAGAAACCTAAAAAGGTTCGCATTTGTTTGTTTTAAAAAACACTCTTAAATTATATCTGGCAACATTTGTTCAAAAAAAAGGAACTACAACAAAGTGTCCTTCGATACATATAAATAGGCCTTTTGACATTTTAGTTTTCGTTGAAAATCGTTAGTAAATAGCGTTTGGATGTAAAATATATATTTCAGTATTTTAGTAAATTATAATTTGAACAAGACTTGAGTTCACATTTAGTGTTAGTCGATGTTTTCTTATAAGTAGTTTATTTGCTAAATTTTAATAATAAATAACTTTGTATTTTTGTAAAAGTATCTAAATATGACGGCAAGTCTTGTTAAAAATGTTCATTTACAATATTATAACGCTTTCTACATTCGAAGTAAATATGAACGATTTAAAGAGAATTTGTATATTTTGTAAAAAAAAATATGTATTTTAATATACGATTTTATTGATATGTACTTACATCGTATTTATTTAACTTTCATATTTTATTAAACTAAAAGAATTTTAATCAGTTAAGTGAAACAACAAAATATGAAAATTATAAAAAAATACGAGAGAAAAAATGTTGGTACTGAAAGTTTTTGAATAAAAAATGTTAGAACCATTTACTAATAAAAACATTTTTAACTCAAAACTCAAAAACGATCTAACCGACAGAGGTGTAAAAGGTAAAAAGTACCAAAAACATACAAACTCCCTTTAAATCGTTCTCACACACCCACTATACAAGAAATATGTACAACTACAAAATAAAGGACTAGATATACTAAACCATATTGATACCATACTTTTCTGGCGCAAAATAACTGTTCCCCGTATTTGAAAAGTTCGTTATTTGGGATGCCTGAAGCATGCTTAGATGAGGCGAATTCTGGGACTGGTTTTCCGGGGATTCGGGGCCCGAAGATAGGATGTTGTGGTGGGATGCCCAGGCTCCTGGTGGGGATGGGTTGCCGAAGGAAACTTGGTTGTAGAGCTGGTTGCCGTTGGCAGTTAGGTTATGGCCGTGGTGACTGCCGTGCGTCTGGTTCACCGATGAACCGTTGAAGTACTCCATCTGAAAGGACGAAATTGATCAAATCTTGTTCTTTTTGGTGACAATTTATTTCTTTACTAAATGTTGGCCTGCGTCATCTCACTGTTGGCTAAAAACTCTGCCCCCCGTACAAATGAGCCCACTAGCCCTGGGTAAAACTGTTCATACCACAGAACTAAAAAATCTGCCTTGAATTAAGTCCAGTCCTAGTTTAACAAACAAAATACTGGTCAAACGCGAGCCTATCAATAATAATAAAAAAAAGTGTTATGACTTTATTTTTAGAATATTTTGTAATTAGAATTTTAAAATGCTGAAATAGTTAAGTCAACTAGGTGATTAGTTAGTCAAAATGGTAATGTTCGGCGCTTAAAATGTAATAAATTACTAGTTTTATTACATTTATATGCGCAATAATACATCAACACGATTGGCATATCAATATCATTTTACAGATTAGCAACATTTTTCCAATTTGCGTTAAAATAATTGATTCTATTAATGTGCAAGATTTTAATAACAAAATTAATAAAAATCATCTCAGTTTTGAAAAAAAAAATAGCTTGCGGTTAACTTATTAATATTGCAGAGAAGAATAAAATAATTACAAAAAATCTTCCGTGACTTATAAAATGTTTTGATTGTCGAAACAATTAATTTAATATTATTACTGGCTGACAAACGAAGTGAGGTTTTTATTGTTTGAATTTAGACTTTTCCTTTGATTAAAACACAAGACCTTTGAAGTTATATTTTTTACCACGAGGCATTTTATTTTTAAAGACATTAATAATAATGTCTGACTGCTTTTCGTTAATGTGATTGGTTTTGTACTTTTCCTTATTTAATTTTTTTTAGTAAAAAATAAGGCATTATAAGTCCAGTATATTATGGTCTCTAGGTATCTCATAACAACATGGACCTAAAATTCTTTATACCTAGAAAATACTATACTGTTTTGTAATTTAGTATATTGAGCGCAGCAGACTATGTGTTAAATTAATAGATTATATTCGAAACATTACATTGCGCTCCAAAACACAAATCGCTTTTTGAGCCATATCAAGTGGCTCAAAAGGCTGCCTACAAGCAGGACTGGTACCCTGACACAGCGCGACTAGGCCACGGAAGACCACGATGGAGACGACGGGACAGATGATTTGGTAAGAAGCGAAAAATCATGATCGTTGAAACCTTTTTCCTAGCACTGGGAGAATACAGGCTAGTAACAATTATATTTAGTCATTTTGAACACTCACCTGACTAGGATAATACGGAGAATTATACGCGCTCTGCCCGTAGCCCTGATGGTGATGCGAGGTCGAATAACTCCGGATATAGTCCGAACTACCAGGCCAATGGAAACTGTTGTAACTATCCGGGTGGTACACGTTCCCCGGCCCGTTTATACTCTGAGGAGTGATAGGAGGAGACGGCGTCGTCATAATCGAGGAGTTCGACCCCAAAGGAGTAAGATTCCCCGTCAATCGGGAGCTGTACTGGTCCTTGACCAAGTTGCTTCCGAACTTTTCCGTGTAATCCAACTTGCTAGCGTAGTCAAGCCTCTTTGGACTGCTATACAGCTCTTGTTTAGGAGTGACTCCATAACCATGGATGTTGGACACAGGTTCTGAAGGGGACGACTCTTTACCACTTATTCTGAGTTCGTTAGAATTATAGTGGGATAGAGAAGTTAGACTATTATTCTTGTTGAGAGGGGAACTTTCATAGTTCGTTCCAGCCGACTCTTTCTTGCAAATAACGTTGATAGGAGGACTGACAGACGTCGTGGGCGTTATAGGAAGGTTTGGAGACGACGTTGTGATACTGGAATTTTGTGTCGTAGGTACGTTTGAAGAGCTCGTGAGGGATTTGGACGTGGATATCTTGGTGGAACTCGTGGAAGCCTTGATACTGCTGTTGGCGACAGTGGTCTTCGAGCTAGAGGTGGATTTACTGGATATCTGAGTGTTGGTCTGCTGTTGGAGCTGCTGTCGACATTTCGCTCTTCGGTTCTTGAACCAGACCTGTTAACAAAAAAGTTTGGTTAGATATAAAGAAAGTATATTAAGTTATTGTTGTTTACTGAAAATGAAAGAGTAGAGAGTGTAATTTTCTTGTATGTGTCGCATGATATTGCGAAGGTTCATAAAATTACAGCGCTTGAAACGTCAACTGAACCTCATACGTCACTCCTGATCGCGATTACTCACAACTATTTTAGGATTGAAACTTAAGGACAGGTTCATATAGACACAATGTTTAACGTTAGGTTAGACGGAATTTAAGAAAATGGAAACAGCGTATCTACACAAGGTTTGTCCGGTGGTTTAAAAAAAAGAAAACATCGTTTTTTTTTGTCCAGTCTCAATTTGACGGTATTCTATGCTTTTGCCGTTGATAAATAGCAGCAAAGATTAGCTAAACAAATTCCCCGAACCCTAACTACACACAACCTCCTAAAATATCCCGATTGCTTGCAACAGCAACTGTTAATACGTCCTTCTATTTGTCCTCTGCTGCAACCGTGCACGCAATTACTTCGGGTTCGCGCTTGCAGTGTGCACAGCGGATTATAAGTGATTTATTATAAGTATACGTGAGTATCCTACCGGAGGTAGGGGTGCCTTTTTAATGTTTTTTTTGTTTGCTTTGTGTACTAAATTGTAGGATGAAAGAATTAGTTGTGGTTTTTTTAGAGATAGACTAAGCAGTAAAAATTAAGTTGTTAATAGGCTTGTGAAATGGTTTGGAATAGCGGATTTCTAATTTAGATGTACAAATATGGGCGGCATTGTTTGAAAGAGTTACCGCGGCTCTGAAACGCAAAAGGTTACTATTCTTTAGTTGCCTTTCGTGTTTCAGGGTGGGCTTTAATATTCTATGTTGCTTCATTCAGAGCGTGAGTAGTTATTTAATGAAATGGTAAGTAGTTGAACTACATTAATTTTATAATAATCAGGTTAAGATCGTTTCATAGATCTTTATCGAAACGACTACTACGACCTACTACGAATGACGTTGTTAAGAAAAAAAAAATTACTTTACGAAGACTGATCTGATATTATAAGCCATTACGTAGTATATTAATGATATACACCAAAAAAAAATATTGAAATGAATATAGATTTGAAACCATAAAAGACCTATTCCCCAATATACACGCACTTAGTACTTCACCTTTAGAGGAAAAACATACTAAGCACCAAACAGTAGCGTCATTACGGTAAAGTCACAGCATTCGCCAGAGGGCGTTACGTGCCTCGCCGCATCAAGCCGGGATTACCCCACCCTTAACTAATAATGAGTTGATATCGTTTTTTTTTGTGATAAGAAGTGAATGTTAAGCGACAGATGGGATGCTGGGTGGTGATGCTAATTATTCACAGTATTATTGTTGTTTGTTACTTTGTTGAGGGCATGTGGCTAGAAGTTTGCTGAATAAGCAGTAGGTTGGGGAAAAAATTGTGTGCCAGGTGCGAGAAATTTTTTAAAAGGATGAAATGGATGAATGGAGAGGGAGAACGAGGCCAAAAAAAAGATGGATGGATTATGTGAGGAGTGATATGAAGTATAAGGGAGTTAGTGATAGAGTGACAAGACGAAATAGAAGAAAAAAAACGGGTTGCGCTGACCCTAAATAACACGGGACAAGAGCAGGAAGATGATGTGTGAGGAATTTTTTTCTTAATTATTTTTGATAGATAACAAAATACTGGTCTCGGATGAAGGAATAACGCAATTTTTGTGTTTGCAAAATTGAGGCTTGGATCTTTTTCGAATAAAAAAAGGAGAATTTAATGTTTTGCTCAAGCTACGAACTGCACGCTCAAGGCAGCACAGACAGTACTTGTGTAGAAAATAACAAAAAAAATCGTCCTAATTAATTTTAATTACTTGTATTTCTATAAACACAGCTACTGCCGGAACATACTGACAAACAAACGCATGAGACAGACATTTAACTGCCAAGAACAACCCACTATATCTTGGCCGACGGCAAATCTTGAAACTAAGCTTAAATTATAGATTATCTGGCATTTCCCTTTGTAAATAGCGTCGTCCTGAAGTTCCAAGATACAGTGGTCCTGTATATCTCCCTTGTATCATAACATATCTGGCTGTGCGATCTAAACGGGCCAATTATTGTGTGTTTGAACTAACGATATCAAATGCACGGGGGAGATCAAATGGTTTGCGGGAATGTTCAAAAGAGATATTGAGTCTCCGGAAGGTAAAGGGCAACTGAAGGAACACAGGTAGGTTTTAGGGTGTTTTTAATATCGTGTGGATTTCATCACGCATGCGGAATTGCTCCGCATGCGGGGATGCTGCCCGATATCACGCCCCGCATCCCGCGTCAGTATTCCACGCATTACAATAAATACTTGTGTTAAAAGGACATTTTCGGGGGCTACGCGTGCGGAGCAATCCCGCATGCGTGATGAAATCCGCACGATATTTAAACACCCTTAGTCTGTAAAAGTTTGACACGCCCTCTCGCTTCACCCAGAGCAGGAGAATTTATTTGATAATTTCCCATTTCATAAGAAGTGATATCGGTTTGGGTTGAGGATATGTTCGAAAGAGTTATCGTGACCCTGGAACGTAAACCACCGGTGGGTTTAAGGTATAAGAATAGGTCGTAGGTTATTTTTGCTGGGTGGCTCGCCGTCCGAGCCCAAGTCGTCGTCGGCGCGTAGTGTTCCACGCTCGCTTTAAGGGAATGTCAGCAAAACCGTAGGGGCACAGCAGGGTCGAAGCCTACTGGAGCCATGGATTGTGTGAAAGTGGACCCCGGGGCCCTGGAACGAAGGCAAAGAGGGACCAGGAGTGGGTTTTAGTCAGTCTGACACGCCCTCGCGCCCCCCGAAGGGCGAGATGTTATTAGATTATTTCCCAACTAAAAAAATATCCTCAAATGAATGGGATTTTGTTTGTAAGATTTACAGAGGCCAATTGACGAGATGATAAGATTGTTACCTAAATGTCATGAATATTTCAATAATTGGGACTGCGAGATTGTCTAAAAAGTCATCGTGGCCCTAGAACGTAAATGGCAAATGAAGGATGAAGGAACATATGTTTTGGTCAGTAGGCCAACGTCTGATTCGCCCTGTCCTTCCACCCTAGAGCGAGAAAAGTCACTTGATGAATGATGAAAAAAAAGATAAGTTTAATATAAGAGAAATTCAATATGAAGATACATTTCTGAAGACCTATGAAACAAAATTTCTTTTATTTTGTTGTTTTAAAAATACGACAAGAGTTCGCAGATATCAGCAGCTTTTTCCTTGTTTATGTTACGACCAGATATTGGAAGTGTTAGCATTACTTATATGTATTTTTAGTTCAGGAACCAAATCTAGTTCGTTTTAGTACCTGCACATAACGCTTTTTAGACGTGTAAATAGTTTCCTATATGATCCCAAAAGGCCACCCACAAACTTACAAGTTCTTGTATTTCTGTTGGAAAAGAAAATAGAGCGTCAATTTTCGTTTCTTAGCTACAATTTCCATAACATTCAAAACTGAGCTAACATCGGAAAACTTTGTGTTTCGATTCTTTGAACAGTATCTAAACATATCTTTGAAGTGTGATAAGCTGGATAAAACCGTTACAAAGCGAAATTACTGTTACATTTTTAACACATTGTAATTTTCCGCAATTCGCACCCCTGTTCAAATGCATTCTATTTTTAAACTCCCGTTTAACCGCCATGTTCTTAACGGATTCTTTAGAAGCTTTCCAAGTACTTAACAAACCAGCGTCAACAGAAAACAATCGAATAATTCGATTTTCAAATTTCAAAATCGGAACGTAATTCAATTGGTTTGCTAATGCTCTATCCGTGTTGGTATAAATTGAACGTTTGAACGAATTAGAAATCAGTCAAGCGTCGGCCTCCGACTACTGTGGTCGGAGATTTTAATAAGTTTATTTTTAATGGCGTTTTGGGTGGCTCACATTAAGACGGATTATATTCACGTATTAGATCTGCTATCTCCAGTTAATTGAAACTTAATAATCTACGGATTTTCTCCGCTTGCTTGATAAGGTTGATAGTTATTTTATAATGTATTAACTAGACTATGATTATGAGTAGGTTTTGTTGTGTTCCGTGCTTGGAATGCTGGTTTAGATGTTAAAAATAAAGAAGGTGACTCTTAATACCGTAAATCTTAGTGAGAAAGGTGAAGAATCTGAATCTTGTAGACTTGCCATGATCATTGAAAACGCAACAATAAAGAAAAAAGAACATTGTTTTGTTAAGATAAAAGTTATAAAGAAAGAAGGAAAGAAAAGAAAACATGTTGAACACAATGAACAAATATTAGTAGTGAGTAACAAGTATTAGGACGCCTGCCAAGCCGCTAGGCGGATTGAAGTTATATAAATAACTAGCGATACCGACGGACGTCGTCCTGCCTTTTCAGGCAGTATAACGTCCGTCGTCCGATGGCGTTTCATTAGAAAAAAAAAATTGAGGATCTGATTGCATCCGGCCATCGAGCCACCTTGTCGCCTTCCAACGCTGCATCTTCCGGTACGTGGTCGCTGCTCCAGAACCTTTCGTCCCCATCGACCATCTGTTCGAGCTATATGCCCGGCCCACTGCCACTTAATAAATAAGTATAGCCCTCTAACAATATCATAGATATCATGTATCTTAACATACCTGCACTCTACTCTCAGGGAGGTTAATCTTCAGGGCCACCTCCTCTCTCATGAAGATGTCAGGATACCTCGTCTTGCCAAACAACGCCTCCAACACGTCCAGTTGCGCGCGAGTGAATGTCGTCCGCTCTCTCCTCTGTTTTCGAGGGTTCACACCTGGGGACAAGGAGAATGGGGAGTTAGAAACTGAGAATATTATGTATGAGTCAGTGAAAAAAAATGATCTCAAACTTTTTACGTGTGGTTACAACAAAAACACTAAAAAGTGCAAAATAACTTTACATTTGGGAAGTGGGTAATTCTTGTGTTGTTTCTTCGTCATTTAACACCGACTTTCATTTCGAAAGTCTAGTTTTCTTTTGTGAAAATTAAAGTCTAGTTATTAGTAAAGTAATATAATAGTTTTTAGTTTCTTTTTGGTTTGATTTCAGATATATTTTTTTGTAAAAAAAATTGAATTTTTTACACTTTTTAGTTGTGGTACCCCCCAGTACACATACAATATGACCATTACAAGTGTGCATGTGCCAGTTTGAAAAGTTCCCTCGATTCCTCCAAGATCTATCATTAGATCTGAATCTTGGGACCATGGAACCACCTGGAAAGTATATCCTTTCAAACAAAAAAAGAATTTCCCAAATAGGTTCAATCGTGTACGAAAAATCGAGAACAAAAAAAAAAATTGACGAATTGAGAACCTCCTTTTTGTAATCGGTATTTTTTTAAAGGACCTTTCCTCACTCTAGAAATTACTCCAGTATCGTAGATGCATTTACAAACATGTAAATTCTCGAATACACAAGACCCGGACACATTAGATATGTAATTAAAAACTGAACAGAAACATGCTACCGCAGCTATTTCCCATATAAACTCATAAAATCAGAGTTGTAATACTAAAATATGGTGAGAGACATAAACGGCTAAGTTATCACATTAAAGCATTTGATAGATCGCCAGGTTTAGCGACATATATCTCAGGTAGACATAATTAATATGATAATATAGTCAAACCTGTTTGCGACCGCAAAAACTTAGGTTTGATAAATTTATAACTTGAGATGAGAATATCCGTACAGGGTTTTGATTACAAGAATAAAATTAATAATGCCAAGGCAGATAATACAGTGATGATGACTAAAAGAACTATTGAAGATCTCAAAGATAGAAAAGGAGAGAAGACAGAGACAGTTGATGCAGAAGAAGAATTTAAACGACAAACACATGGATAAGAAGCTGAAGATATGCATATAAACATGTTGGTAATTGTGCTCCATCGTCGACTATAAGGCGATATAGTTGTCAAGTGCGAAACTATGAATAATAAAAATAAAGATAATGATAATGATAATAATTATCCTAGTAAAGATAAACAGTATAATATCGCAGGTCCAAAGAAGTTATATGAGAGCATCTAATGCTAAGGTTTGTTTCAGTTAGTAAATACAAGTACCTACAGAAAAGCTCGGTTTTCTAAAATACTTCAGATCAATATCTTCTTTTAAAGTAAAAAAAACAATGTAGTGTTGTAAAACAAAATAGATCTTTACGAAGTTTTCGGAAAACAAATACTTAGACAATAAAGTAATTTTATTTATTTGCAAAATTTTTGCGATATTTAAAATAACAAACAAAAGATATTTGTTAATCCTGATATTTTATTATAGCTTTATTTAATATTATTTTCGTATAATTTAGGTTTAAGACACATCTAGAGGTCTCATAGTTTTAATATACTTTTTATGATGCATATAAATTTTATAAAAAATCTTCCAAATTCAAATTTTACGTGGTATAACTTATGCAACAAAACAAATTATTTATATGATATTTTATGTTTAAAACGATACCAATAAAAAGTTGTAAAACTTTTCTACTTATTTTGTATTCATAGATTGGTTCCATAGTGATGTGTCTTTAGTACTTACTATTAGTAATATTTTTTTAATCTGTGCTACTTTGACAGTAAAATTGAAGATTTGGGAATTGGTCAGAAATAAAAGTAGACTAAATCTGTAGTTAAAATAAAGAACTAAAGATTTTAAACCACTTACTCGTTAAAACCTAAAACTTTATATTAATACTGGATTTGCATAATCTATAGATTTTTAACGTAAAACTTAATAATAGGCTCAAGTACGTGTTTATAGTGTAATATATATTTTAAGTATGTATAAGTCCGTTTCACTGACAACGTGGCTGATATTATTGAAACATAACGAGAGACACTACATACTTATACTTCATACTATCTATATACATAAAAGGAGAAACTGAATGACGGACATATCAAGATACAACCGAAACTACGGAGTCTAGGTGTATGAAATTTTGCACAAGGTTTCATTTTATGACGTAGGCAAGCACTAAGAGAGGATTTTGTAAAATTCACCCCCTAATGAGATGAAATGGGGGTCCAAAGTTTGTATGGAGAAACCAACTTTCACGCGGGCGAAGCCGCTGGCAGAAGCTAGTTGTCAATATAATATTTATAGGTCAAACTATGTACGAATTCCTTCTCACTTAGTATATACTTCTAAAGATATTGCAAATAGAATTCAAACAGTCCCTTATAACATAAAATAGTCAGATATTAATAAAACTTCACCTAGTAAACACCCACACACATAAAAGCGTAAATTACAAACGCATACAACTAGAAACTAATAGAATGATAACGATCCTACAATCTTCGATCAACTAATCGATTAGACTAATCACTTACTCGACCCTTATTCGATTATCAAGTCGCATCTCTATGGCCACTGGTTTTTCCCGTATAAATGAATATTAATATTAAAACGACATTAATTGTTCCACTCATCATAATAATAAATATAACCGGCTTCTGTTCTAACGCTTTTTTTGATATTCTGTCTATCAAACTTCATGGTATGATGTTTATGGTTTGGAAAAATTATTGTAGAGGAATTAAAACTTTATGGTCTTTATTGGAGTTCCTAATCTTTATAAGAAAGGTAGCTTAATGGCGGAAGATGAATTTTTGAATTTTTTATTGATTTAGATTTGTAGTTATGTGATCTTCTTAATTTTTTTTATAGTACATTAAACGTTCTGATAAACGTATACATGTACTGGTCCATTACAAAGGTGAGGTCATCGGATCACCTTGTGGGACGCCTTCCAAAACGCTGCGTTTTCCGGTACAATACGTGGTCGCCACTTCAGAACCTTTCGTCCCCATCGACCATTTGTTCTGCGAGCAATGTGCCCTGCCCACTGCCACTTAAGCTAGTGTATAATTAATTATATCTATTCATTAAACCCCGATTAATTACAATTGGTGTACATTAGAGAATATAGTAAAAATACGGGATTTTTAAATAGTAAAAAAAAAATGGCGATCTATCCGTACCTACTCGTTACTGGTCATATATTTATAGTCAAAAGTAAAAAAAAAAACGAAATCCCAAAATTGACCACGAAAATTTGTCATAATTGGTAAATTCATAATAGAATCAATCATTCATACCAATTGCTACTAGAAAATACTACGCGCAGTGTAGCCAATGTATCAATAAGCCTGTACAATATTTCCATAAATTGAGTGACATTTTGGGATATAAACAAACGCTAATAATTTTGCTGTGTAAGAATATTATTTATCGAGACTTTACTTAGATAAGCCCTAAGCTCTAGCCCTAGCTATAAGCCCTTTAAGTATCTGTACTAATTAAAAATTAGTGGTGTATAAATGAATCAATTATACCATTATTATAATGGCGAAAGTTTTTATTTTTTATGAAACACAGGTAGACCATAACCTGGAATTGCCCATAGGATACTTTTTTTATATGGGGAGTACGTCCACTGTTGGATATAGTGCTCCGCAAACATCACCATATTCAGCGGTCCTGTGCTTGCATGTGAATGAATTTATACTTGCTGTATGCGTCATTCTGAGCATCTGGCGTCGTACTAATACAGATGGCTAAGAGTCTGGAAGGTTTTGCTAACCTGGAACTGTCAAATCATTATGATTTGTCACTATCGATCATTTAAAATAAATTGCAAATCCTTTAATCTACTTGATCCGTAAGAAGAATCTACTGAGCTTTACAATTTGAAGACTAGACGGGACTAAATAACAAGTGAAGTTTTAAAAAATGTTCATCAATCATTTTAAGATGCACTCAATTGAAAGGTACACATTATTAAACACTAAAAGATATTGATGATATAAGTTTAGTAATTAATCATGCCAGTGAAGTCTATAAAGCTTTCTGAGATAAACTTTCTAGAACCACTCCTGTTTTTTATATAGACATTATAAAAAAACCATAAAGAATAGGCCAAAAAATGTGTCACGCCATAGACGAAAGGAATTTATCCGCCATTACTCATATGAACACATGTAAGACAAACAAACCGGGTCATACGTACACTAATACCTTGTAATCCTCATAGAAATTAAAAATCATTAACAAACCCATCTGCCATTAGTCAACTCTAAACTAAATCTAACAGGGTTGTAAGTTACTAAGTTCAATGATAAATAGGTTTGACGCATGTTTTTGACATGTACTCTTCTCAATGGTCAAAGACAGACTGCGTGTCGCGAGCGTGTTCTACGCTTTTGTTTGCCATAGACAACGACGGGCATAGAGACTAGAGTAATTCTTTATTTTCGGTTAAGGAATGTCTTTTTGAATGGGATTAGAATGTTGGTTTTTGGGACTGATTTGTTTGTTATTTTTGGTAGTTTATCGGTTATAAAATGGGCTAAACGACTTAGTATAACGAACGAAGAAATTCTACGTTTAATTTGGTCCTCTTTCCTGCAAGTCTTCAACATTTTTAGCGGATACTTTTTTGTAGAATCAAATCATCTTCGAAACTAAGGCAGGCGGAATTTATGTAACAAGATTCCCTTGCTACGTAATCATAGTCATCATTCTCAATTCTTAAAGCTCCGATTGAATCCTATCTGATGTAGGTAAGTACTAACCGTAAAAATTATTTAACAAGGTTCTTGCAAAGCTAATTAAGAATTAATTTATTCAAGTCTGAGACCAATGCGACTCCTGTATGAAAGTGGTCTGTGTAAACAAGATATACTGGTGTAACAGCCGGACCACTGACTAGTTCCTGTTTGCAAGATGTCGCAATTCTAGATGCTTGGTAACATGACTCTAAAATGTATAGAACCGTTCTTGAAGTTTCATCATTTTAACAGATTGCCCGGTGCAGAGATTATCTGGCCAAAAGGGGTATCCTTGACCATCATCATCATTTTCCTGCTTTGTCCCGTGTTATTTGGGGTCGGCGCAACACGTCTTTTTCTTCTATTCTGCCCTGTCACTCGTTATGCTATCACTAACTTCCTTTTCTTTCATATCGCTCTTCACACAATCCATCCATCTTTTCTTTGGTCTCCCTCTCCCTCTCCCTCTCCTTCCATCTACATCCATTCCATTCCATCCACAAGGGGTATCCTTGACCCATCTCTAAAATAGTGCCAGTGTGGAGCCCCTTCACAGGATATCCACACCTCCTTTCCTGCTCGTCATGCACAAACACTTGCACCTTCCAATTATACATCATTATTTTTAGTATATGCGAAACCTGAATATAGTTTGTTCAGAATCAGAAACTGAATCGATTCCTATAGTTTTTACACCATTTTATATTTTTTTCCCAAGAATATTAAACAAAGGTCAAAAGTTGGTCACCACAAAGTACTACACAGGTCACGGCAAGTCATAGCGGGCATTAGGTGCCAGTTCACAACTGTGTACGGGAGTAAAATAACCTCTCAGTCAGCCGGATAGCCCGGTGACCATGTATTTGCGCGGACAACCAGGTAAAATAACAAGCTTATAACTTTGTGATTTTTCGTACATAGATTCTTTACAGAAAAATACTAGACACGTGTTTCGGCTAAAACTAATGTTGTATATACGACGCCAACGACAGAGCTGTCCAGGTGGCTAAATGTTAGTCAGACAAGATTTGAGTCTGATTGACACGAAAGAACAAGAAAATGAATCATTTTAACTACGCTTGTAACTCTTGGTTTCATTCGTATCTTAGAATATTTTCTACATGTACCTTTTTTGTAGTACTTTTTTTTCAAATAATTTCTTCCATTGTTGGTGGAGCGAGAGGACGTGTCAGACTTACTGAATAAAACGCACCTGTGTTCTTTCAGTTGTCCTTTGCGTTTTAAAGCCACTGTAACTCTTTCGAACATGCCCGTAGCTTCTATAATTATATACCTGGTTATCTTCGACATTTTCGTTACCATCATTTGCTCACACCATTTTTAATTTTTATTGTATTGTCTATTCGTGAGGACTTGTAATTGGCTTTCTAGTGATTATGGTTTCCTTTTTTTGTCTGGTTTTATTAGCTGTAAGTCCTCCATCTACTAAATAAATAAATATATTATTATTTTTAGGGCGTCAACTGAAAACCAGGGGCGTTACCATGATAATCAAAATATCAGAAAAAGAGGGATGGAGGTGTAAACCTATATAGTTCCATCCCTTTAACAGTTCAGTTTAGGTTGTCAAATGCATCGCGTTAAGCGCTAGTGCTAGTGTTAGCAAGTGGTGTTTAACAGCCAGCAACTGCTGTGATTGCAACTCCTTCAAAATTTGTTGCGCCACTTCTTCAATACTTTTTTGAACTATGAACTTTGTTTTTTGAAGCCACGTTTAAGAGATGGAGAGAACATAAAAGATTATTTTTATCAGTTATGTAGGTACTTCTATTCTATCATATTATTAGTCTGTTTAGTGTGGGCGAAACATATTTTTCCTTATATCGGGATTTTTATTAAAAGGTTATTAAATGAGGCAGCAATTATCATTTCAAATATTGGTTTGAGGAAGATTGGAAGCGTGGTGGGAATATCTGTTTTGTACACATGTAACCTATTGGTAGTGACTTAGTGACGTCATATTTCAGTATGTTTATCCTTATTCTGTTACTTGACAGTTCCCTTTTCAATAGATTCGAAAGATGTACTTATGTAACTTGTAACTTAACTGTACATGGAACGGATTTGAAAAAATCTTTCTAGGTAAATGCGATGTTGGATGAAATTATTTTATATGGCTGCTCTCTTATAACGCCATTATGAGACATAGTACAAATAATGACATATTTTTATTGGCCGTGCTTAGACGTTTGTGTTACCAAAAAATTGTACAAAGACGTCATAGGACATTGCTGGTCCGAACGTGTTAATTCAAGACACGGTATTTCAGAGTTTCATCTTCATCGGTTCAGCCGTTTAAAAGGGAATTAATGACAAATATTTTCGCAAACTGATCTTATATAACATCGATACTTTCATGGCTTTTAAACTCACGGACTTTTCTTTTGGAAAAATAATTTATTTTGGTTTCAATTATATTTTCTATGAAACTAAAATCCTAAGCCACAGAACGGTAGGTGTCTATATAAAAAAACTTCGTTGGACTCAAAACCCATTTAAAAATTGTAAAAGCCAGCTATGATTTCACTACTCAAATGGACAGTTAATAAAATATTAAAAGGGGCATATCACATTTAAAAATTCACACAAACATAAAATTCGATCTACTATTTATAACAATTCGGCGAAAACTGATAATAGCTCTCTCTGTGACGGATTAAAAAATATAAAAATAATACAATATCCATTTTGAAACTCGTTTGCGATACCCCATTGTGAATATCCAAACAAACATTCATATGAAATCTGTCACATGTTGAAAAGTGAAAATGTATTCATATGGCTGTCTCTTTTACTCATATGGAATTGGGGCGAGTTAGAGAAAGATGGATAGATTTCAATTGTCATTTGACAATAGCCCGAGCGCTAATCCTAGTGACATGGCGGGTTTGGAGTTCCGTAGTTATATTATAAAACCTTTAGGAGCTATCCACATGGTGTTGTGGATATATGACGCTCGCGACCGATTCTACAAACGTATTATGCCTTTTATTGTAATGAATATGGGGCACGTATGTTTGGACTATTTCTCTTTGTCGTCTGTTAATTGGGTTACGAGAAAATGGGTTAAATGCTCGTGGTCCGATTGATTATTAGATGAAAGTGGTGCCTGAATTATTTATTTTTGTATTTTTATTTAGGGAATTGTAAACTCTGTCTCTATTTAAGAGAAAATAGTAATTATTACGTAGAAAAAATGTGGTAATAATTGCAGCTCAGTTTTGCTGTTTTTCACTTTTCCATTGTTATTTTCAGTTCTTCAAATTTATTCTAAAGTTTTCTGGTAGATATCGCTGCCAGCGATAAGACCATCATTGTTACCATAGATTTAGGTTTGTGTAAAAAGTTTTTTTTATTTGATATAAACCATAGAGGAAGTTTAAAAGTGGCGCCAGTGACTGAAAAGTTGAAAGGAAATCGTTTGTCTTTGTATGTTCATGTGAAGAGGAGGGATGAAACGCATGTTACTAAAAGAGTTCTGAGTATACATGTAGATGGATGAAGATGGAGAGGGAGGCCAAAGAAAAGATGGATGAATTGTGTGAGGAGTGATATGAAAGAAAAGGGAGTTAGTGATATTGTGACGAGTGTGACAGGACAGAATGGAAGAAAAAGACGTGTTGCGCCGACCCCTAGTAATATAGGATAAGGGCAGGAAGAAGAAGAAGAAAATATTAACTAGTGCAATCGTTGATGGTGAGGCGCACTAGTTTATTAAGAGCCTATTCACTCTAGCCTTGAAGACACCTAAATTATAATAGTAGTGTAACTATTTTGGTGTACTTGCAATAAAGATTATTATATTCTAGATAATCATCTCGTCAGAATAGACTGGCATTCTTCATAAAAGGCAAGTTCTAAAAACTGTACCAGGTTAAGAATGATTTTTTTTACATGTTACTTTATTGTTAATATAAAAGTCGACTAGCTCTCTATTTTCCAGTCAAGCTTTATAAAATGAGTTCCAAATAAGAATGGGATCGATTGCCATGTTGTGAGGTCACGTCATAGTGTCAAATTGGGCAAAGGAATTGGGCAAAATTTAAGAACTCAGAGATGAGCAAAGATGAAAAACTGGATTCTGATTAATCTTTTTTCGTTCAGAGTTCATAAATAAATGAAATTTTATTTTCTTTTGTTTTGCTCACCATAATAATTCTTCGATTTGACAGTATAACGTGACGTCACAATAATTAAATTAGAGGATGTTAGCAGTTATACTTGAAATCTAACATCCTCTAATATATTTTTTTTTAGTTTGTAAGTTTCTACTGTACAACACCTTGGACTTCCTCCGTAACGTTGTACAAGTGCTTGTAAATAAATAAATAAATAAATCATATTTGTAACCCCATTTAAAGAATTTCTAACTCCAGTCTCACTCTCATCTTTTCTCTACATAATGTTTGGTCCACTTTTTTCTCTATTGATCGTATCGTCCAAATCGATTTCTTTCCGATAACTATACTGCTCCTAATGGCGAAGTCGTGTTTGGACTCCTGTTTCTAAGCCCCTCAGATCTGGTTGATAATCGCCAGTTTTTGTGTATATGTAATATTTCATATTACTGGAATGTTTGTCTCATGGGCTGTGGGTGAGAATATACGCCTTGTTTTTGGTAAGAAATTATTTTTATTGGTTATTATTATATTTCAGACCCATAGAACAGATAAATTAAATAAATTAGATTAGATAAATTATTGAATTATTAAAGATACGTGTTTGGAGTTTAAATGCTATTGTTTTATATGTCTTTTGGGTCAATGTTATTGTATGTAACTTTATTTATTCCTTTGTAATTTGGTTTCATTATAAAAAATACACATCAACGTAGATATTTATATTAACAACACAAAAATCCTTTAGAACAACATTCAACATCACACCACATAAAAATAAATCGTGGAGCTAATTTGTTGAGTACATAGAGGGGACAGACGCATTATTTTCCCGTTTTTCACGGCGTTTGACCCCACGCGTCCCCGGAGAGCTGCTGCGGAACCCTAATGACGTGTAAAATGCTTTTGAGGGTAGTACACAGCTGCAGGGGATTATAAAATGTCATCTTTGTTTTCAATAGAATAGAAGCTGTTTTAGATTGATTTACATTTTTTTAGGATACCGGTCAGTTAAAATAATTTTGATTAAAATTAGGAATTATTATACCGATTTATTTGATGAATTATTTTGTTTAATATGTCGTGATGGCCCAGTGGTTAAGGCCACGTCTCATACACGAGGTTGTAGGTCCGAAACCGAGCAAGAACTAATGTGAATTTATCAATAGTACTTTTTTTAGTTTGTCCACTTCCTGCCTCGGAAAGCACGTAAAGCCGTTGGTCGCGGTGGTCATTCTTAGATCTTTGACAGTCGTTACAGGTAGTCAGACGCCAGAAAGTCACCATCACCCTATCTAAGAAGTATCGTGTTGTCCAGTAACTTGATTGTGGAGGTCTGATTGACAGTCGCTCAATTTAAAACGAGTAACGAGTACTCAGCCGCATCTGGAAACCGACCCCAAGTTAGGAAAAAGTTAGGCAAGACGATGATATAAATATTTTATTTCAAAGTCAGAAAATTAAAATACGTGTCTTATTTAATCAGACTTGTGATCAGGCAGTTAATTTTGACTTATAGTCATTCATTATTTATTTCTATGATACTCTAAAATAATTTAAAAATTAACATATTAATTGAAAACAACAAAACAAAAATACAGGACGCATTTTTTTAAAAAGCTTTACTACTAAAATGGCGGGAACGTCAACTGTCACTTTGACATTTCGGAGGGAGCTTTAATGGGCGCGTTCGGATTTAAACCCGATTGTTATTTTAGAGGAGCATTCTCGGTGAGGGTAACTTGCCAAACATCCTATTCGATTATATGAACTGTTGCTGTGATACAATCATCTTGACATGCGTGAACAAAAAAATAATGATTTCATTAGTGTTGATGGGATTTATTAGATCTGATTGGTTGATTTGTTTTTCTAAAGTCTAGTATGAAAAAATGATGTCAGGGTTTCTATGAAATCTGGCACTTTGCAATAGCTATGTGTTTTATATCGTTGGATAGGTGACTTTGAGTTGAATAAAGGTAACACTACTTTTTTTTATTGTTGATAGGTTCGCGCTTGACCGCTATCTCACCTGATAAAAAGCGACGATGCGGTCGACGATGGAGCGCGCTTACTTACTCGTAGAAGTAACCTATTCACTCTTGACTTAAAAACTCCCGGGTTGTAGCTATCAGGAAACACCGATTCCGGCAGGGTATTCCACTCCTTAGCTGTAGGTACGCACAATGAATGTGTTCCCAAAACATTTTGTGCGTATAGGTGAGATGTCAACTATGTACCGGTGGCGCATCGCCGTATGCCTGTCTGATAATGGGATGAATTAGGAAGGCTAGGCGGAATTAGATCATGCAATTCCAATGCACACTCTCCGAAATGCAACCGGTAGAAAACCGACAGGCTAGCAACTCGGTGACTTTGGACATACGTGGGCCATGTACACCGATCCGGGCGCGTCGGTCTCCATGCATTTTATAGGGTAACTAGACTTGTAGAGCTACATTAGATCTACGCCACGCGACGGGTTTCTACGTACAAATCAGGCGTGGACACGTGGTCCACGCCTGACCACGTGTGCGTCGGTATTATGTAGTTCCCGCTCAAAAGTTACTATGGCACTATATACTACTACACAATACTATCCACCGATATAACACACATAGCTATTTAATATATGGAAGGTGGGCTAGAATTTGCATCCTCCTTTTTCGAGATCTTGTTGTTTTTGTCTGCCTTTTTTTTCGGTTGGAAAATCATCCGATGACATTCCTCGCTCTTGGGCGAACCGAGATGGTGTGTCAGACTTTTACTAACTAAAAACCCACTCCTGTTCCTCCGTTGCCTTTCATACCAGGGTCGAGTCTTCCTTTCAGAAGCAGATCCTTGGCTCCAATAGGCTTCGACCCTGCTGGCCACTACGGTTTGCAGACATTTCTTTGAGGCGCGCTTGGAACAGTAGGCGCCGTCGACGACTTGGGCTCGGTCCGGACGGTTACCGGATGATCAGACGGCTAGCTGTCCATTGCTTGCCGTCCGCAAGGCCGCGCGTCTAACTACCATAGATTTCTGAAAGTGACTCATCATATTCACTTAGACTTTCCTCTGTATTTAGTTCTTGATTTATTCCCAGTTAACGATGCTGGCGTAGGCTTGCACTTTGCAGCGTAAAAAAAGAACATGCAGCAACCGTCATTTGTCGACCAAAATCCAGATACTGGCGAACAATGTTTTTCAGACTTTCATCTGCGAGAAAAAACTGAAAAATCTACGAATTTCAGCTAGGACCAACCGATCAACGTGCTTCTTTTAAGACTTCTGAAAACCGGAATAACTCTGCCTAGAAAATTTTGAATCAACAGAAAACTGCGAAGATCTGTCCAACTTACATAAAAAATCAAATATTATATCTAACTCTACGTATATAGCAATAGCCCATATAATAAAATGGGTAGCAACTAGCAACACCCACTGAAACGAGGGTTGCCAGCCTATAAATCATGTTAACACATAAATTGCGCTGGCAACTCTGCCACAGGGGTGCGAAACATGACAAGTTGTGATAGATTACTGAGGGAAAATAGGGCCTAAAAGTTGCGGAATTTTGAACCTCAACGCTTTAGGAATAAGAGTGATGGTGAATGGTAATGGTTACAGTATGCAATGAGTTATTTTATTAGCATGATAATGTAGCAGCCCTGTTCCAGGGGTGTGCTAACCGAATTGTTGGTAAATTGAAATATATCTAATAAATTATTGCTTATTTCGTTACAGTTCGATAGAAGGGGACAATAACTTTATAGGTGTAAGTGAGAGTGATGATTTAGTTAAGGTGAATGCTACAAGCTAAACTTTCTGTGAGCTAGACCGCGAAATTCATCAATACAACCCTTACCAATCATTTGTCAAAAAATATTCGAAAATTTGAATTTCGCGAGCAAACGCAAGAAAACCTTAAGAGGCTCCTGAAGCGGTCAATTGCGATTGACACCATTTGATGCAAAAAGAGATCTTTTGTTTTAAACAATTGAAGCAATTGTCAATGCATTGTCATTGTTCTATAAGTCAATATTGTCAATAGCAATTACCTGTTTCCGAATTGAGTTAAAATCGTTCTTAATTAAAAAGACTATAAAATAAAAACAAGTAGTTATAGAGCATAAGAGAATGATGACAAAACGTGTAAAGTTTTAGATTTGTTTTGAGAGTTGAAGTAGAGAATCGCGGCCTTCCCGTCAGATTATTGTTTAGGTGTCTTCAAAGCCAAACTGAAAAGGCTCATAATAAACTAGTGCGCTTTACCATCGCCGATTGCATCACTGCTAACCGACAGGTGGGATCGCAGTCAAGCACTAGTTTATGTCATTAAAAAAAAACAATTGAGGCAATTGTCAACTCATTGACAAGTCAGTCGCTTTTGACAGTTTCGGGCACCTTTAGGTATTCAAGGGTCCACGAAACTTGGAATCGAGTTAATATTAAAAAAAAACAAATAGGTACACCAATTATTTTTTTTTTACAGTAACTCTGTTTATTCATTTTGATTAAGATTAATTGATAAAAAAACACTTAACTAATTAAAACTATATATTAATTAGTACATATTTGTGTAGTCAAAGGTAAAAAAAATGAAATCCCAAAATTGTCCACGAAAATTGTCCAGATAAATTCATAATTGAATCAATCATTCATAACAATTTCTACAAGAAAATACCACGCGCAGTGTTTTTACCATTTTGATCGTCATTCATTCATTCGTAATCCGCCTGTACGATATTTCCGTAAATTGAGTGACATTTTGGGATATAAACAAACGCTAATAACTTTGCTGTTTATAAATATTATTTATTGAGACTTAAATGATAACAAGACCTTTACTAATAATCCCTTTAGATAGTTTTACTAATTAAAAATTATTGGTGTATAGAGTATATAAGAAAGAATTTAAGAGTAAAAGTCATCTGAGAGTTTAACTGAATTACCTCTCTACCTTCAACACCAAATACTTAAGTTCTAACAAGTCTCAAGGACTAAGAAACTACAGAACCTGACAAAGACATCCGATATATCTTTCCCTTTCTCACACAGAGGATTAAGTTATCGTAGGACGCCACGATAAACATGTAACGAGTGGGCTGCCGAGATAAGGGCGGGGGTTCGATTCCCGGTTCGCGATTTATTTCTTTAATGACGTAACAACTAATGGAGGGTTTGTTTTCGTAGCTAAAGGAAATAGCGAGACGAGTAACAACGAGTTTTTGAGTGGGTGAACTGAGAATGGTTGTAGCAAAATGGGGATGTCTTTTTTCAAAAGTGTTCACTGTTTATCATCCTTTTTTGTGGCTACAATATTAACAGCTGTTAACGTCGGTTGCCAACGTTAAGTGTAGGTGACTGTGGATGGGTGACTGTCTCAACATGCCGAGATTCCTCTGTGCCACGGAAAGCACGTTATGCCGTAGGTTCCGACTGTCATTTGAAGACAGTCGTTGCGAACAGTTAGAAGCCAGAAAATCTGACGCTAGGGTTACACATCCCTATTTTTTAATTAGTACAAAAAAATGGGGCTCTATCTGTACCCGTTACTGATCAGATTATTGTATTCAAAAGTTAAGAAACGAAGTCCCAAAATTGTCCACGATAAATTGACATAATTGGTAAATTCATAATAGAACCAAAATTCATAATAGAACCAAAATTCATAACAATTGCTACTAGAAAATACCACGCTCAGTGTTTTTCCATTTTGATCGTCATTTATTCATTCATCAAATAGCCTTATTGAGTGACATTTGGGATATAAACAAACGCTAATAACTTTGCTGTTTATGAATATTTTTTATTGAGACTACTTAAATAATAACAAGACCTTTTCTAAAAGACCTTTAAGTATTTGTATTAATTAAAAATTACTGGTGTATAGGGCTACCGTAGGCGAGAGCTTGTGGCCGACGAGCAATGGGTAGCTCGCCGTTCGAGTGTTATGATAACCGTCCGGACCGAGTCCGAGTCTTCATCGATGCGTAGTGGTACGCACCTCAAAGAGATGTCAGCAAAACCGTAGGGGCCCAGCAGGGCCGAAACCTACTGGGGCCATGGATTGGCTTCCGAAAGGGAAACTCAGAATCCTGAAACGCAAAGCAAAGAAGGAACACAGGAGTGGGTTTTAGTCAGTAAAAGTCTGACACGTCATCGCGCTCCGCCTTAGAGCGAGAGAAGTCATTGGATATTTTCCCTCCTTACAAAGTAAGCAAGCGTGCTCCGTCGATAACCCTAGCATTGCTTACCATCAGGTAGGATAACGGTTAAACGCGAGTCTATCAATGTAAACGTATACACCAGTGGCTCAACTGTTTCCATCCCCAATTAATTTCTTTTCCTAGCAACCCTGCCTAAATATCAAAAATTGATCACCAACTGTCAAGTCATCCTCTTAATTATTAACGGTAAATATATTCAGTGCGAATTGCTGTGCAAACAGATAAAAGGCTACGCGTGACCGGCACGTGCGCTCCCCACGCCCGCTCACTTACGACTGACGATTTCAACGACCATAGATAATGAGGTTTCCGTTTTCTGAATTTAAATTTTAAGAAAATATTTATGTAGGTAATCGAGGGTAGTTTTTGAAGTGCGTAGAGTGGTGTCATTTTCAAAGACGGTTAGTGGAAAACTGCAGTTCGCTTCTAACTTAGGTTTAATTGACTAGGGAAATTCTATCGGTAAATAGTCCTATTCCAGCCTATTAGTATTATATTTATAGACCTTGTTCTTTTTTTTTAGTCTCGGTTATACTCGACTCGGTGAGACTCGATACCTCCACGCTTTCCCGAGATAAAGGGTCTTGACAGACAGACATACACGCAGACGGACAACAAAGTGATCCTATAAGGGTTCCGTTTTTTTATTTTGAGGCACGGAACCCTAAAAAAAATAACATCAAATGAAAGCGTACAAATAACATACAATAATTGTATTAGCAGTACCACAGCATGTGTAAAGTCACCGACACACTCAGACGTCACTCGGCACGTGTCTCTAAGTAGGTACATGTTGTGAACTACGGTGGTGAGAACACGAGGTGTTTTCTTAACACTACCAAAGCTGAAGCGGGTCTTTTGGACCCCGTTTCTATGTACTCTTCTATATTTTTTTTATTATTATTGATAGGGTCGCGCTTCCACTATCTCACCTGATGCTAAGTGATAATGTGGTCGACGGTGGAACACGCTTGCCTAGAAGTAACCTATTCACTCTTGTTTTGAAGACCTCTAGGTGGTAGCTATCAAGAAACACAGACTCCGGCAGAGAATTGAATTCCTTAGCATTACGCACATTAAAAGAAAAAAAAAACATTTATTATCAGACTTAGTCCGTAGCCTGTACATTTTGACTGGCACGTTGGTCTAGTAGTCAGTGGCCCTGACGGTTATGGCGGAGGTCGTGGGTTCGATTCCCACCCAGGACAAATGTTTGTGTCATGAGCACGATCATTTAGATAGATGGATATATTCTTTATTGTACACCAAAAAATAAAAATAATATTAGGAACTTAAAATTACAGTGTCTGGGTGTAATTTATCTATAATAATTATGTATGTATTTTGTTTTTTTCACGTTTGTCTTAAAAAAACGAGGAGAAGAAAAAAGAGGAGGGATGAAACGCATGTTACTAAAAGAGTTATGAGTATACATGTGGATGGATGGCGAGGGAGAAAAGATGGATGGATTTTGTGAAGAATGATATGAAAGAAAAGGAAGTTAATAATAGCGTGACGAGAGACAGGGCAGAATGGAAGAAAAAAACGAGTTGCGCAACCCCAAATAACACGGGACAAGGACAGGAAGATGATGATGATGTATGTATTTAGAAATATATAAGTATGTTTATAAGTTGTCTAGTACTCATACCATAAGCTCTGCTTAGTTTGGGACTAGATGGCGTTGTGTGAAATTTGTGGAACATTTTTAAAAAAGGAAAATATATCTTCATTGTTATGAAAACACAAATATATTAAAATCAAGAATACTGAAAAATAAAATAAGAATTAAAGTTTAAAGAATGTGTCCCCAAAACGAGGAACAGTAGTTACTGTAATTTTTTACTACTCGTCATGCTATTGGTACTGGTTCGAATTGAAGAAAGCTTCTGGTGTTGAATAGTCTATGTATCGAGAAAGGATAGGTGTATGCCGTGTATGGGCCTGTTTAGGCTGCGGGAATGTTGGAAATATATAACGCAAAGGGCAACTGAAGGAACACAGGTGTATTTTAAACAGGAAAAGTCTGATACGCTCCTCGATCCACCCAGAGCTATATATAAGTTAATATATGATTACCCAACTCTTAAAAAAAATATGCCTGCTTAGAATTGAAAGTTAAATATGACAGTGAGGTTTCACTGTCATATTCCTAAAAAGCAGTTATTCCGATTAAGTTTGTTTTTTTTTTACTTTAGTTATTTGATTTAGAAGTAAATGAAAAGGGCTGGCCTTTATTTTATGAAGCATTTGCGGCATTACATGCTGCCGTTGGAAAGCAATAAGGAATAACATAAAGCACTTTCATTTATTATATTAGATAAAAAAAAAAAAAAAATTTAAGGGAATTAAATCTGATGAAAAGTGAATATTTATCAGAGAATAATAAAATTGTCTGAACTAAAGAAAATCATAAGAATGTGATGAACTTACTCCAACTCCAGGGTTTTTCATACTGATCTGGGGATGAAGGAAAAATATATATTATCTTCTTGTTTAATGAGGGTAGTTACGAATTAAATTAGTTGTAAAGAGGGTAGGTTAGATAATTTTAAAATAAATGTTAGGGTTAGAGTAAAAATGGTTATATTTTCATTGGTTTTTCGACTAAATTGTAGTTTAGTATTAAATAGTACCATTTTCTAAATGAAAAAATCTTAAGGGTATGCAAAAATAAACGTATCGCTACGTAGCTAGGGCTATGAGAACGGCTGAAAGAGTGACCGTGGTCCTAAAACGTAATGGGAAACTGAAGGAAACAGGTGGGTTTTAGTCAGTAAAAGCCTGGCACGCTCTGTCATTGCACTCTAAAGCGGGAAAACGAGAATTCATTTGATGTCTTCCAACCGCAAAAAAAACAGCTACTTAATTCGCTTCCAGCATTTTTAAATCGTAGTATTCCCTACCAAATTGTACACAAGTTTTCAATAAAAATATTTTTTTTTATAGCAAGCTTTTATAACCTGTTATATACCTATATAATTAATACTCGTCAAGACCATTCCAAAAAGCTCAAACACGATAGGGTTATCTGTTTCTATCGCCACCTTCCAGTTCCATCATCAGATCAGCTCCGTGTCATAATAATTTTGCATTGTCATCTGATTTACACATACATGCAAAATTGCAGCTCAATCGGTAACCGGGAAGTGGATCAAATTTAATTTGCAAGATTTGATTACAGACAAATAAACATTGGGACAGGCGAAACTAAATAAAAGCTTGTAAAAATAAAGTAAATTGAAAAGTGTATTTCCACGACGATAATTTCGGGCAACTCCAAAATGCCTTCCGCATAATTCAGCCCAAACACATCTGAAGCGCAACTTAAAAAAATATCGTAGCTTCCACTTCACACCCTCGCTCGTATCCTGGGGTCGTTTGCACCCTGGGCGTGATGCACTTGCCAAAAAACACAAACAATCACTAAAAACAGTTTCCTGAGCAAACAGAGTGTTGACTTTACAATTAGCGGCGTGCGGAGGGCACTTGGGGTACAAAACGACCCCAGAGTGGAAATGTATCGTTTGCCAATTAGGGGCCTTGAGGCATGGACGAGGAATTTTTAGAGGCACGTGCTGTAATAATAAGTTTTGAGTGTAGAAATGATCTTATGAACCGCTGGGTATGCTGTTCAAACTTTGTTAAGCGTAAGTTCAATCGGGTATGGAGTACAGGGGCTTTACCATGACGTGGTAAAATGTCAAACGTGCGAGCGAGAAAGAGGTTTGGAGCTATAGACCTCTACTTTTTAATTAGTACAAAAAATAAGGCTCTATTCGTACCCGTTACTGATCATATTTGTGTAGTCAAAAGTAAAAAAAAAAACGAAATCCCAAAATTGTCCACGAAAATTTGTCATAATTGGTAAACTCATAATCAATAGCCTGTACAATATTTCCATAAATTGAGTGATGTTTTGGGATATAAGCAAACGCTAATAACTTTGTTGTTTATAAATATTATTTATTGAGACTTTACTTAAATAATAACAAGACCTTTTCTAAGAAGCCCTTTAAGTATTTGTATTATTTTAAAATTAGTTGTGTATAGCTCCATCCCTTTAACGGTTCAGTTTAGGTCGTCAAGTGGATTGCTTTAAGAGCACTTGGTTGGGCCTCTGCTCTGCTCTCATCTTTGGGACGGATCTGCCAGGTACCAGCTTGATACGTTTATGAAACGAGCCAAGAAGATTATTCGCAATGATGTGATCGTCGAGTCAAAGTTTCAAAGTTTTGAGCATCGACGCAGAGTTGCATTTCGGGGAGTGTGCGTTGGATGATTGGAATTGCATAGTTTAATTCCAGCAAGCCCGTTCCTTCATCGGACCACTAGACGTACGTCGATGTGCCACCAGAACATGGTCAGACTTTTACTGACTAAAACCACACCCGTATCCTTCAATTACCCTTTGAGTTCTAGGACTACGGGTTTCCCTTTCAGAAATTCTCCGCGGTCCTAGCTAGCAGGCATCGGCCCTGCTGGGCCCCTGCGGTTTGCTGACATCTCTTTGAGGAGCGCGAGGATCACTACGCGCTGTTAACGATTGGGCTCGGTCCGGTTAATTACCGAACAGCGGTAGTCGGGGTCGGAATTACGGCGGCTAGGGCGTGAGGACTTTCGTTCCCTCACGCGTGCAGCCTCCTCCTTCGCTAGCATTACTGCTTCGCAGAAGGAGGCGACCGCCTCGCCACCAGTAAATGGTAAATATCCCACCCATGCACACAAAACGATTTGGAAAAACGTTTATTGGGCGTACAGCTAAGAAGTGGAATTCCCTGCCGGAGTCTGTTTCCTAAGCTGATAGCTATATCCTAGGGGTCTTTAGGTCAAGTGTAAACAGGTGTACCTAGACAAGCATATTTCATCGTTAACCATATCATCGCTTACTATCAGGTGAGATAGTGGTCAAACGTGAGCTAATCAACAATTTAAAAAAAAATAGTTTTGCTGAAGAGATTTTATATAAGAGAGGAGACTGTTTGATGAAGGCAAAAAAGGTGTGGAAGAAGATATGATAAAGGTATCTTCGAATAAGCGATTGACGCTGCGTGTCTTGGGTGAAAATCCCACACGGAACAATATTTTTATGGCCAGATATGGTACAGATAAGGAGATGTCAGCAAACCGTAGGTGCCCAACAGGGTCCAAGCCTACTGGGGCCATGGGTTCTTCTAAAAGGAAAACCTGGCCCTGGTGTGAAAGGCAAAGAAGGAACAGGACTGAGTTTTTAGTCAGTAAAAGTCTGACACATCCTTTCACTCCGCCCAAGACCGGGAGATATCATTGGATGATTTTCCCAACTAAAAAATAGATGTACAGCGGAGGAATTCCTGGTGTGGGGCGACGGTTTTTAAGAAAAACAAATTCTTAACCAGTTTCTAGAAATCACTTGTCTCGCACGAAATACCTTAAGCAGGAATTACATTAGACCGACGCACACGTGTAACGCTACGCCTGACTTGTACGAAGAGTCGCGTCGCGTTGCGTGGATGTAATGTAGCTCTACAAGTCTATTTGCTACATAAAATGTATGGAGACCGACGCGCCCAGATCACCGTACGTGGCCCACGTGTGCCCAATGTAGTTTTACCTTTAAGCTACACGTGCAACACGCCTGATTTGTACGTAGAACGACGTCGCGTGGCGTGGATCTAGTGTAGCTCTACAAGTCTAGTTTCCATTTAAAATGTATGGAGACCGACGCGCCCAGATCGGCGTGTGTGGCACACGTGTGCGCAGTGTAGTTCTAGCTCTATTCTCTAAAATGCTGACAGCTAAAAATCAACTTGTTATGTTTTTCTAGTCTGTGACCAGAGTTAACCCTGCGCGTGCCGCCGGGCGGGTCTTTAAGGCCCAGGGCGTAAATAAACAGCGCGAGTGTTAACTTTCACACAGTGGCCCCTACAAACAAACTGAATGTTTAATTGAATAATAATGAGAGTTTGTCGATTTTGTTTTCTTTGAGGGAAATGGTGGGAGACGGTTTTTGTTGGAGAAACACTATCAAATAAAAACCGTCTCCATGCTGCTACCTAATTTAATGTTGAAGAACTGTATCAATTGTTATCGTATATAGGTATGTGCTTGCGGACGGCGTCCAATTAGTAGCTCACCGTCCGACAAGAAACAGGCAGAGATATTAGTATCATTAACGGGGTCCGTTAAAGCTGATGTCTGCCAGCACTGTGGGATTGTTCGAAATAGTTACCGTGACTTTGGAATGCAAAGGGCACTGAAGGAACATAGGTGGGTTTTAATCAGTATAAGTCTGAAACTCCCTCTCCCATTCAGAGTTGAAGAAGTTATTTAACGATTTTCCGACCGAAAATAAAAGGTATGTAAATGTTAGGTTACAGACATAGCCCGAAGAATCGTCAAACTTAAGTGGCAGTGGGCAGGGTACATTGCTCGCAGAACAGATGGTCGATGGGGATGAAAGGTTCTGGAGTAGTAACCACGTACCGGAAGACGTAGCGTTAGAAGGCCCCCCACAAGGTGGACCGATGGCCTGGTGAGGGTCGCGGGAATATCGGATGCGAGATGCACAGGACCGGTCATTGTGGCGAGATTTGGGGGAGGCCTATGTCCAACAGTGAACGTATTTCGGCTGAAATGATGATAATGATGATGATGAGATGTAAGATAATAAATGGTTTGTAGATGTTAATATTTCATGAATTTAAGTACAAACTTATTACGTACTTATTTATTTTTGAAGAAAAGTGAAAGATAACGGAAGAAAGATGAAATTCTATAAGAACTTTTAAATTAATACGTTTAAACTTTTTACGCTGTATATATCTAAAGGTCAATTAATTTCACTGAAAGGTTTTCTCTTATTTTTAAATAACTTTTAATTTTGACAGAACTTGTTTTGCATTGTGGAAATTAATATAATAATAATATATTCCACAACTATCACACAACGCCGTCTAGTCTCAAGCTAAGCAGAGCTTGTGTTACGAGTACTAGACAACTGATAAACATGCTTAAAAAATTTCTAAATACATACATATTATATGTAGATAAATTACGCTCAGACACAGAATGAATGGTTGTGCTCATCACACAAACATTTGTCCTGGATGGGAATCGAACTCATGACCTCCACCACCTCCGGAATAGCAGTCAGGGCCACTAACCACTAGACCAACAGACCAGTCAATTAAATGAAACAGCTAAAGTAGGGCTAAATAAATTTACCTGAAAGTGCATTGACCTTTTTCTACTCTTCGTAAGTATCCTGAACAATATTAGGATAAGCTTTAAGATAGCTAGCTAAAATTCAAACATTCTTAAGTTTTTTTGCATTTTGCTGGTCAGTATCAGGTTCTATGTTCATCAAAATATGTTTTGCAGCTGTAACAAATATAGCTTTACCGAGTTAAAATCGACAATACAACTCTCTCAGTTCAGCTAACCCTATTGCGAAGTTATACGCATGACTTTTTCATGAAATAACCATTAGAAATACCAAGAAATTTGGATTTTTCGGGTTGCTCTAAGGCTAACTAGGACAGCTTCATGTATATAGTTCCATTTTCGAAATTAAAACTGTCAATAACTGTAGGTGGGTCAATGTACTTTAGGTATTGCAAATTTATCTGGCACCTACCATAGTAAAACAATCTTTGATTTTGTTTTTATTGATATAATTAGTGCTTGACTGCGGTCCCACCTGATGGTAAGCAGTGATTCAATCGTCAATGGTGAAGTGCACTAGTTTAGTGAGCCTATTCACCCTAGCCTTGAAGACACCTAAATTATAATCGGACGGGATGACCGCTGCCGGCAAATATTCTTTGATAAAATTTTGCTATGGCTTATACCATAAAAACTACATATATTATTATAGGTAGGCAAAAAATGTTATGTTTCTTTAATGAAACTAGGATTACAAAATAAAAACTGGGACATTATGGTTATCAAATCACTATTAAGATATCATTTTTTTTTTCAAACATGAACTGAGTATGAGGGTTTTCTAAAATGCCGTTCACCAGGTGGCAGCACTGATTCGTAACATAACAAGTTTATAACTTTGTGATTTTTCATGATACAGTTAAGAAATTTTGTACATGATCATCATCATCATCATCATCTTCCTGCCCTTGTCCCGTGTTATTTGGGGTCGGCTCAACATGTTTTTTTCAAATTTTGTACATGACCCTTTACATAAAAATATTAGACACGTGTTTCGGCTTTCGTATATACTAAAACTAATGTTGTATATCTGTATTTCTTGCCAAGACGTCGTTTTCTATGGCGGCCGTACGTGTGTCATGGCCTTTGACGTTAAAGACCATGTCGGACTTTTCTTTCTTATTAGCAGCTTTGAAACTTTTATTACTTAGTTAATGATGAAGATATTTTCTTAATTGTCGTTTTGTACATACGGTGTACGAAATTTATTCGGCCGAAAATTTTGGTTTCTATTTCTTCGTTTTTCATAGAAATATCCGAAAAATGTTTTTTTTTTTTGGTGATATTGCGTTAAAACGCGCAATTACGTAATAATAATAAATATCCCTTTATGCGCGAAGAGTTAAAAAATCAACTTTGTAGAAGCTCGCTTTTTGATAATCGTTCTTTCTGAAAAGTTAGATAGAACGATTATCAAAAAGCGACAACAAAAACATACAAACGACCGTATCTATTTTTTTCGTAAACTCAGAAGTTTCGCTCGTTAACTCAGATTTTTTCACAGCTTTACAAGACCGCAGACCTGAGTATATGGTTTTAATTTCAATTCAATACTTCCTCGCGTTCCCGAGATAAAGGGCCTTGACAGACAGACAGTCAGACGGACAACAAAGTGATCCTAAAAGGGTTCCGTGTTTTCCTTTTGAGGTACGGAACCCTAAAAAAAACTCTTCTAAACAGAAACACAATACGCGTTTTCTTAATAAATTATGCAAAATACGAGACAATGGTGTGTGAAATCAGGCGGACGCAACCCTCAAGTTGTCGCTGCGACAAATGAATTAACCCTCCAACGCGACGGGGCCCCAGAGACCCGACCGTGAAAATCCGAGTGTCAATTTTCACACGGTCTCATTTATGTTTTTCTTTTCATGCATAAATGATTTTTGCTATTGAATCCACAGTGCGGATTGATTTTTTATGTTTGATTCAACGAGATGTGGTTTTGTGTGCGTTTTTACTTGGCAAACAATATTCTCCTGAAATATTCTATGTCAATTTCATGAGCAAATCATACGATTAATCTTAGAGTTTAGATATTTTTTTATTTGAATGATATAGATGCTTTGTGATTCAAACAAAAGACAAAACACGATTGAAAAGAGTGTCCATGGAGTTTCTTGCCCATTATTCTCCATTCCAGATATACGCTTTGAAATGTGCAATTAGCATCATTTTTCTGACTAACTGGCTTCTTGACATTTCAAAAAGTGTCTGTAAATGGTTTATTTGAAATATAAAATGCTTTGAATCTTGAATCTTTGCTCAATAAGCTTGAAACAGCTTTATCGTTTGTCTGGCAGTTTGAGAACATTATGCGGCCTACCAAAATGTCCTTTCTTTGTTATTGTTCGTCGAGTCGATGAGTGCGTTAGTAGTCCTTGGTTGAGCTACACGAATGCTTGTACTGATTGGACAGGTCCAATCAAATCTGTGAGGTTCTTCCCTCAAAAGACTATCTCAGACACTAATCTGTATGGTTTTCACATGATTTTACCATTACATGACTGCTGTTTGGGCTTTAAAAGAGACTTTGACCTTTGAGTTTGTTTCGGTGATTTTTTCTCAGAGTAGTCAGCTAGGAAATACCGGCTTCCTTTATTTTAAATTGACCCACTCAGCGTCGCACGGGTGTTAATAATCTTTGCATTTCTCGGGTTTTTCCTACTATAATATGCGTGTATAATATGTTTAAACCTTTCTCATGAATTACTCTATCTATTAGTAAAAACCGCATGAAAATCAGTTCTGTAATTTTTAAGTTTATCGCGTTCATACAGACAGACGGACGCGGTGAGGACTATGTTTTATATAAAAAGGATTATATTATTCACTAGCTGACCCAGTGAACTTCACACGCCCTAATAGTCAATGAATGTTGTGTTAGCTAAACTGTCAAAGGATAACGCCATCTACTGGTATTACCATAACAGCATAATTCATTTTAAAATGACACTTTAATTAGAGATGGCGTTTTATTCGTGTTTTTTTTTTTCGTTAGTTTTTCTATATTTTCTCACCGTTTAAACCTTCCCTGGACAAACACAAATGTTTCAAGATCAAAATTAGCCAAATCGGTCCAGCCGTTCTCGAGTTTTAGGGAGACTAACGAACAGCCAATCATTTTTATATATATTATTAATTTACTAATCAGTCATCACCTTAGTAATCTTTTCAATCATAGAATTATCCCTCACATCAATTAATCGAATGAATCAATAACTATAAAACTAACAGCTACTTTTTTAATCTCCAGTAGTCAGTTTAAACTTAACTGCGGGTTTACTCACAAAGTTATCTTTAGTCTTGGGCTATCTGAGTGAGGTAGCAAATTTTTTACATGTCATTTTACTAAAATGACAGCTGACTGATAATGCATGACGTTGACAGGAGCATTGCATTAAGTTTTTTTTAAAAAAGCAAAAAGTTTAGATTAATGTTGGAATAATTTGGGATGGGTTCCGTAGGTTACTGGCTGCTTTAAGAAAGTGCGGTCTTAGTTATATATTTCGTAAAAGCTGCATTACACTTTATATATTGTGTGGAAATATATAATAATAAATAATTGATTGAATTCAATAATTGTATTCTGTGAATATTAAATTGACTTCAATTTGAATGTTATATTATTTTTAATTTTATTATATTATTGGTTAATTTATTTTATTTTTTGTAAATGTTATGAATAAGATCTAGTTGGTTTGATCCTTTGATCTAATTGAAATTATTATTGCAATTTATATTTTTGACTACACTATCGCATTGGGTTGGTCTGTATGTATGTCTAATAAATAAAAATATACAATTAAAACAGCATTTATCTTTTTTCAAAAGTTAGTAGGGATAATGTTGAGTTTGACATAAGTAAGCCTATTTTATTTATTTTACGTTTAATGCATATTGAAACGGGATTGGCCGAAAGATTTAAGTACCACGACCTTAGAACGCAAAGATATTTAGTTAGTTAAAGTCTGACACTGCGTCTCGCTCCACCCAGAGCAGAAGAAGTTATTTTAATTGAATTATCACCAACCCGCACTGGGCCCGCGTGGTAGATTACAGCCGATCCCCAAGTGTCGCCTTAAGGACCAGTCCTGTGCGTCTTGCATCTATCGGATTCTCGTGACCTTCACCAGGTCATCTTCCGGTACGTGGTCGTCACTCTAAAACCTTTCAGCCCCATCGTCCATTTGTTCTGCGAGCAATGTGCTACTTAAGTTTGGCGATTCCTCAGTTCAGTCACTCCACTTTTATTCACTATTTATTTCAAAGTTGCTGAGGAAATAAACGCATGTTTTATAACTGTTTTTGTGGTGTCAGTGGGCGAAGTCGGGCCCTGGATTGTGATCATGAGATAATGATAAACTTCCTGATCTTAATCGTCGTTTAAGATTAAACGATTAGACTACTACCCCATGGTAAATAATTTTAGAAACTACATACCTATAAAGTGAACCTAATCGATTGCTCGCTTTTATTAATCGTAAAATAAATGTTTAGCCGTTAATATTTAACGGAATCCTAAAAAAAATAAAACAAACATGGCCGCGGCAAGATGGCGGCGCGTCAAAGGGCCGCCGCCGGTAGCCGCTCGCCGCATCGGAATTCATAAATGATAAATTTAATATAATTTATTACTTTTAGTCCGTAATTGGAGCTCCTCGTATGTGACCAAGTACCATTTTGGTGTGACAATATTTTTATTCATTCCGGTAGGAGGGCAGTAAAATTTTTATAGCAATATGTAAATTCTAGATTACCTATTTTGTATTGAAATGTGCTTATTAAGACGAAAATATCAATGTTTTATGTTTCATTCTGAATAATGCTTGAGAATATGACATACCAGTAGCTACATAAAGGAATTAAAGTAGGTAGGTTTTTTTAATAAAAAATAGAAAAGTTTAATATTAGGTAGTCTTTCCAAACCCGATTAGGGACAGACTTTAAAAAAATAACGTATTACTTACATCGATACTTATCTCGCGAAGTTCTTAAAAACTTAATACTCAATTAATTATGAATAATTCAAAAGCGTAAACATTTCAACATTTCTAATGGACAGTAATTAATCAACTTATCACCGAGTGATAATCAGAAATAAATATCGTAAGAAAAAATATGATATTTGATTGTGGGCCAGGCGCCAATACATCGGATGTCAAGCTAATGCGTTGACTGACACTTGACTAGGTAAGATATGAAGTTGCCGAATTTTTCTATCGGTTTTGCTTAGTAAATGGTTAGGTACGGATATTTTTTTTCTTTCACAGATGAGTTTCGGTTACCTAAAGACCCTGAAGGATTCACCAGAAAATTACCAAACAACTATTGCATACCTTACAAATTAATCACCAGGTAAGCGGTGTCAACAGCTCAATAAAGATCTCAAAATAAGTTGGGTCATATAAAATATGATGGTTAATTTAACAGGTCTTTCTTGGCGACACCACTACGACCTCGAAGCTCGTGTGAAGGACCTCTCTTTAGTCGCACCTTCGTTTTGTTAAAGACTCCCGAATGGTCATCTTTTTGGATTTTTTTCGTCGTCTGTAGGTTTTGGGTCGGTTTCAAGTGTTATGTGGGAGTGTGGCAGTGAAACGGTGAAGGTTTGTAAGTTGGATCTAGAATGTCTGATTTATTAATATCTGAACCTGATCTTTAAATTCCATATGTTCTCTAGTAAATAGGTAATTATTACAATTTCTTTTTTTATTTTAATTTGTAATTAGGTAAATTTTTCAGTTTTATAGGTTTTTTTTAGGTGGGAAAATCATCTAATGACAAATCTCGCTCTTGGGCGGAGCGAGAGAGATAGTGTCAGACTTTTATTGACGAAAAACCCACTCCTGTCCTTGTTGTCTTCGTCCCAGGGCCCCGGGTTTCGTTTTCACACTACCCATGGCCTCAGTAGGCTTCGACCCTGCTGGGCTCTTACGACATCAGTTTCATAGGTAACATTTTTTTAAATTAACTCATAGGGGATCTCTCAATTTAAGAAACTATCTACTTGTGTATTCTTACTTTGTAACTATGGTGAAAGATGTAGGCCATAGTTTCTAAAAACCTTGCATACCTTACATTATTAACTCAAATAGGGAACAAACATGAAAAAAAAAAATTGTTTTCTAACCAGTTCATTGTCACTGTATTTATAAATATGTTTAACTTAACCTAATTAAAACAAAGTTACAAAATAAATATAAAAGCCCTAAAGTACTAAAAAAAAGCAATCGGCGTCGAAAAACTCCTCCGCATCGCTGTCGACTGGTAATGTACCCAAAAGACTGGCAGCATTGCCACGCTGAATGGCAATGCTTATCCTTTGTCCGAAGTAAAAGCCAGCCCTTGAGTCAGTTCATCAATAAATATACATAAATAGAATATTTACACTGATGCAATATCTAAATAGTCAAGACACCATTTTTTATGGCGGTCGTATGGTCGTGATTACCTATTCGTGATGGACATTGACGTCAAAGTTTACATCGGTCTTGTCTTTCTTATTGAAGCTTTATAATTCCGTTGTTGATAAAGATATTTAAAATGTTCATTCATATTTGTTTATTAAAGCTACAAATGATTTAATTCAGTAAATAAAATATTTACAAACGCCAAACTTAAGTGGCAATGGGCATGGCATATTGCATAATGGATGGCCGTTGGGGCCAAAAGGTTCTGGAATGGCGACCACGTACCGGAAGACGTAGCGTTGGAAGGCCTCCGCTACAAAGTGGACCGATGACCTAGTAAGGGTTGCGGGAGTCCGATGGATGCGAGTATATATATAGATAACTAATACCTTCATTTCAATTTGAGGTCTTTTATCAAAAAGGTTGGTTGTTCTAACGCATATATAGTACAAGGAACCAGTCCTTCAGATGACTTATTTGTATCCGGCCCCAGTTCAGATTAGTCACACTAGATCCCTGCCTGCCTACCGTTCTGAAGTTTACCGTAATCAGAAGTATTTTAAACTAATTTGCAGTAGTTTTAGGCTAAAATTTGTGTATGTTTATTACTCCTTCAAGCTCAAACGGCTGAACGGATTTAGATGAAATTTTGTCCTCTAATAGACTACAGAATAATATAATAATAATAATAGAATATTCTGACTTTGCTCGCGAGGTTGTCGACATGTGGGATGTGGAAAAGGCGATCATTGTACCGATAGTCGTGTCGGGCAATGGCTTAATAGCCAACCAACATCTCGATCAACATCTTAGGAGGCTCGCGTTAGGCGGCTGGATTAAGGGCTTGATTCAGAAAGCGCTACTCCTGGACACGGCTCGTATTGTTAGGGGAGGTTCCTTTCTCTGGGAGTCCTGACCGCCGGTAGCTTGGACCCTGTTCAATACTGGTGGGATACTATTTTTTATATTTTAAATTGTTTTTTTGATGATTAGGTTTAAAAATATTATTTAATAAGTATTTAAAATTAATAAAGGTGAACATAATATTCTAGTTTTCACGCGGGTGAAGTCGCTGAAAGAATTTAGTTCGAGATAATATCAAACCATCGCCACTAAGTCAAATTTCAATTTTAGCGTTGTCTATTTAAAGGTGATTTTTGAGTGTATTTAGTTGTAGTGTTATATGTTGCTATGGTAGTTATATGAACTTTGTTATGTACGACTTAGAGTTGACTGTTCCATTAGAAAGTCACAGGGCTATTGCTGTCCACCGTAGGCTTGCGGACAGCGAGCAATAGGTAGCTTAGCGTAGCACCGTCCGGTAAAGACCAAATACAGGTCAATGGCGCGTTGTGTTTCACGCGCCCCTTAAAAGCATGTCAGGAAGATAGACAGGGTTAGTGACGACTGCTTCTGAATCAGAACTTGACCAAAAATAAGTAGTATGACAACTTCTCAACTTCAAATTCTCGAGTTAAAAACGGGCTTAGATAAAACTTTAACAAAGCATTAATTGCTTAAGTAAAAGACACGGCGATAAACACAACTAGCTAAGCATTTAACAATCTAAAAACCAAACAAACTTAATCGTTTAAAAGCGGCCAAAAGTGTCGGTTCTCGAGCAATCGCCTTAATTTTTGTGGGGCTTCTTGCCTGACACAATGGCCTCCATATCGATTGGAAGGTGTAACGTTACAAGCCAGGGCTCTGGGATTCTTCCGAAGAGTCAGCGTGGCCCTGGGATGCGAAGGGTAATTGTTTTAACTTTAAGTCTAAAAAACCTTTGTGAGAGCTGGAGTCTGAACTAGGTTCGAGACCTGTAAGACAGATCTCCAGGCTCACACCCTTTTAAACATTATCGCAATTTGCGGCACATAAACATGAATCTTATGTTTATAAGATTATGATAAATGATATTTGAGAGATAGACATGTTAAGTGTGAAGGAAAAGGGATATTTTTATTGATATGTGTGTGTAGTGTTTAGTGTATGTGTGTGTAATGTGTTTATAATTAATGTTATGAATGAAGCGAAGACGTAAAAATCTAACCACTAGGCGTGTGTAACTCTTTACTGAACGGACTCCCTGTTCCGAAACATTTTATTGTTCCGAAAGATTGGAATGTAATTAATGTTTTAGGACTTTATCACACTAGAGGTTTGCGTGCGGCTGTGGGGCGGGGCGGGCGCGCAGCAAATTCGTCGCGAATACGCCGCGGCTGCACAGCGAAGACGTCGCGGACACCTGGCAAATTCGCAACGATTTCAACGCGAGTTTGTTGCAAGTTAACGACGTTCAATACACTCAGTAACAAAATGGATTCCGACGAGGAGACACTGCTGTTGGCTTTGTGACTTTGAAGACGCCGGAGACCCGCATCTCGTTGCCGGATCTCGTTCCGAATCCGCATCAAATTCGCTGCGCATGCGCGGCGTGTTCGTTGCGCACTCGCTCCGTTTTGAGGACGCTCGCAATCCGCTAGTATGATAAAGACCTTAAATGCACCATTTGGAATAATTGGAACACTGAAACACTTTTTACTTTATGTGACCTGCAGTCTTTTTAAAATTCAAATTAAAACTTAAATAGTGTAAATATAATAAATGACCTGAACTAATAATATCTACCTAAAATTATTCTTAAATCAAAATTCAATGAAACAAAACTGTTAGCGTAAATCTAACATTTCTCTGTCTCAGTGTGACTATGACACGAAATGTTTCAATCGCAAAAATGACACATGTCCAACTGTGGACATCTTTCGGCTGAAATGGTGATGATGATGATGAATGATGATGTATGTATTTAGAATTATATAAGTATGTTTATCAGTTGTCTAGATAACATAAGCTCTGCTTAGCTTGGGACTAGACGGCGTTGTGTGATAGTTGTGGAATATTATTATTATTCCGTTTATTCATTTACATATACATATAAACTATATTTATAGATATTTTAATAAAAAAAAATAGTAGTCCACCGGTATCGGGAACAGGGTCCAAGCCACCATTGGTCAGGGCTCCAGAGAAAGCAACCGAAAGTTATTATTATTAACACTGCCTCTTGTTGCATCCAGAGGGCAACAAGTTATCAAACCCATAAGTACATCAAATAATAGCCGTTGGTCACTGTTGTCATTAGTCAGATCTTTGACAGTCGTTACAGATAGTCAGACGCCGGAAAGTCTGACCATCAGTCTATCCAAGGAGTATTGTGTTGCCCAGTAACTGAGTTGTGAAGGTCTGATAAGCCGTAGGTCCATGTAAAATATGGCCCACGGGTATTTAACCGCATCCGCTTAGACTGGAAGCTGAACCCAAGCTAGTTGGGAAAATGCTAAGAAATGGTTTATGTCATAGAAATATATTAATTGATAGAATATACATATTATCCTTATATTGGGAGCACATATTTATATATCAAAATTCAACTGTCTTTCTATAATAGCTGTTTTGAAAACGTGTTCCGGGCGAGTCTGCTAGAATTGCTAGAATTTAATGAAAATTTTAGGATTGGGCGCTACATTTCGGATTTTACATTTAGACGGATAGTAATTTAAAATTACAAAAAAAGAAAAAAAGCCAGCCAAGTGCGAGTTCGACTCGCGCACGACGGGTTCCGTACGGTCCGTAGCAAAAAACGGTAAAAAAATCACGTTTCTTGCATGGCAGCAGATATTTACTTTATTCTGTTTTTAGTATTTGTTGTTATAGCGGCAACAGAAACACATCATCTACGAAAATTTCAACTGTCTAGCTGTCATGGCACATGAGATAGAGCCTGGGACATTTGACTGTCAAAAGTGTCTGTAAATGGTCTATTTGAAATTATAAATGTTTTTGATTTGATTTGTGACAGAAATTAGGACAGTGGAGTCTTACTAAAAGGGTCCCGTTTTTACCCGGGCGCAGCAGGGTAAAAGCCTACTGGGGTCATGGGTGATGCGAAAAGGAAACTCCGGGGCCCTGGAACGAAGGCAAAAAAGGAACAGGACTGGGTTTTAGTCAGTAAAAGTCTGACACGCTCTCACGTCCCACCCAAGGGCGGGAGATGTCATTAGATAAATATCGCAGCATATGCTGAGATAGGAGCCTTTTTGGCCTCGCACTGGTCTTTTATTGTTATCTTTTAATATTGTTTTCTTTTATTTAAATATAGATTAAGTAGTTACTTTTTATTTTATTGTTGTTTGTCCTGTACAAGTCTCAAATAAATGTTTTCTTTCTTTCTTAGATAATTTCCCACCTAAAAACCCTTTGGGTACGGAATCCTAAAAAGAAAAAAAAAAGGTTTCTTTAACTGATCATAGTTCAATGCTACAAGCCACAGTCTTCAACATCGGCTACCCTTACTGTGAGTAGTTACGTATTGATTAGAGAAGCCTAACGTGTATAATCCCGTCCATAGCTACAATGTGTCTACGTAATGCTTTGTTTGAGTATCATGCCACTGTCTTATAAGGTCGATATCTCCTTTGGGAGAACATATTTTCCCTGTAAACAGAGATATACAGAAATAACATGGAGATTTTGTATAATATAGCATAACATAGTCGGCCTTATAATGTTCCCACTGCTGAGACTCAGGCCTCCTCTCTAGGAGACGGAATGGGCCGTAATCTACCACGCGGGCCCAGTGCGGGTTGGTGAATGTCACATGTCTTCGAATTTTTGGTTCTAGGATATGCCGGTTTCCTCATGATGTTTTCCTACACCGTTTTGAGAGCAGTGGTGATGAAATAAATTACACAAAGTAATGCGCCTGGCTGGATTTGAACCCGCGACCTACAGCTCGTAAGTCGGGGCCGTTACCACTCGGCCACCACTGCTCTTGCTGCTGCTTGTATAATATATAAAGTTTTTTTTCACTCACACATGACTCCAGCCTGCAGGCTAAGCATATAATAGGTTTACCTATAAAATTACCGTTTTTTTTTAAAACCAGTAGCTTTGAAGTGTTATATCTTTGGATGGACTTGGAATTATAAGTTCAAATAAACTGTACATTAAAGCAAGGTACGTTATTCTTTTTTAGAAATTAGGTATGTATTGGTTTCTTTGTGTTTTTTATTTTCTGTAATTCGAAGTCAATCCAAAAATACACACAAAACACACACTTCATTCCAAAGCATTCCGTTTTAAAAACGGCAATTTCATAGGTTAAAGACCTATTATTTATTAATTTATTTAAACTTCATGTACAGTAGTAGTACATAGGCGGACTTAATGCAACAAGGCATTCTCTACCAGTCAACCTTTGGGTTAAAAAAGACATCACTGTGGTAGGCTTGCACAATAAACAAATAACAGATACTTCAAACAGACAAAATAAAACACTATCTCTTGTTTCACACAGACTGGGATAGGTCATTGGATGATTTTCCCATACTCTATATTCTATAACACTAATAGAAGAAAGAATAAAGCTTTGGGAAGAGCATTACCTACCACCATCCGACTTCTTGAAGCCCCAAGAACATCTCCCGCCTGGGCGCGATTTGCAGTGGCCTATATAGAAAGCACTAAATCGGTTGCGAACCCAGGTAGGCTGCTGCAAACACAACTTGGCAAAATGGGGTTTTATAGACCCGTCGGATATTCAATGTGAGTGCGGTGCTCCTGTTCACAACATGAACCACATATTACAGTGCCCCAAGTGCCCATACACTTGCACTTTGGAGGATTTGATGAGTGCTACCGATGCTGCTATTAACGTAGCCACCTATTGGGCTTAAACAGTTTGACGAGTTTACTTTAATCGAATCGAAAAGAAGAAGAAGACACTAATAGAGGCCGCTAAAATGCTCTTTTTCACACAATGTTTGCTATACTAGTGCCAGTCACGCTTAAATGATGCATACGAGTCTTTATGGTCATGGAAGTGAAGTGGCGGGAAGAGAGGAACAGGACTTCATTTAAATTTATTAAAAACTGACTACTGCCAGCGGCTTCGCCCGCGTAAAAGTTGATTTCTCCATGCAAACTTTGGACCCCCATTTCATCCCCTTAGGAGGTGAATTTTGAAAAGTCATCTCTTAGTGCTCGCCTTCGTCATAAAAGGAACCCTTGTGCAAAATTTCACGATTCAGTCTCAGTAGCTTCGGCTATGCGTTGATATGTCAGTCAGTCAGTTTGTCCTTTTATAAATATAGATAGATAGATGACTTCCTGATCTACGTAAACTTAGAATAAGAATGTTTGAAGTCGTACAATTCTTTTTGTCTTTACATTTCGTCGTCAAGTTCCAAAAAATACCATTTTTTTTTATAAATGATGGGTACTCTGTTTTATAAATTCATACTCATTATTTCCGTCCTTTGATATTAAATATACTCTATTTCTTCTAATAAAATTGGCAACCCTACTTGTGTATGTGAGTTGCATGTTTGTGAACGAATCCAAGATACAGAAGCAATTTGTAGAGTGGTAGTAGGCGTTGTGGGCCAGTCCCCTCGGTAAGACTCAAGCACATCTCTCCACCTAAACCTTAATCTGCCGAGATGTCGCCTTGCGTTTAATGGGACCCAATATGGAGCTCTTTTAACCCACAGCTCATGTGAGTTATAAACAGACCAAATTACAATATTTTCAAAGATACAACACTAAACACAGTAAGGCCTCGAACACTACTAGGCACCTAAATAAATAAATGTATTCAATAAATAGATAAAAATCAACTGTCTAACAATAAGCATTCACGTATTTCCGGCTTCCGAAGTTCCGATTATTAAAGCGGGAAAAATAAGAAAAGAAAAAAAATAACAAATTAATTATGCCCGCTAAAAGATTAAAAAAGCAACTGGCCATAAAATTCTAAGGGATGCCAATAAAAAACCGATACAATGAAAAAAAGAATTCAAAAAACGAATGCCCAGCTGCCATCGTTACGCTGAACACATCTATTGCAAGAAAGGGACAACATTTCATCGATTCACGAGTGAGAGAAAGAGATAAAAATATGGATTAAAATTGGAACTCGGATTAATTTTATTGGAGAATCAAACGTATAGTGCATTTAATAGGTCGCAAGTCGTTAACAATGTTTACAGATTTTGTAGTTTTTTTTTCTTTTTTAAACAAAGATAAAAGCTGTAAAACAAAATATCTTCTTTTTTAGAAATATTGAGTCTTATCTATGCTTACTTACTTACAAATATAATAAAGCTGAAGTAGTTTTTTGAATTTTTGTTTGTTTAAACGCTCTAATCTTACACTACCACCACTCAGATTGAAAAAAATATTTCTGAATATATAGCCTAATTCATGAAAAATAGTATTGGCTATATAGGTAAAACATCACGCTACGACCCACAAGACCGGAGCAGTAACCAAGGTCGAAACTGCTGCCGATAGCAAGGTTTAGATATAGGTCCGATCAAAAAATAAAAACTGCTTTACCTAAAACTAATATGGACTTATTAAGTATCTAGATTAGAACAAGCATCACGCACTTTTCAAGTAGTGAAGATTTTTTAAACTGTAATAAAGAAAAATAGGCAAAAGAAAATGTAACGAAAGATGATTCGATATACCTATTTAGAATTTACCTTAATAAGGTAAATGGTGAACACCCCACCCATACGTACTAAGCGTTTTGGGAATACATTCATTATGTGTACTCAGCTAAGGAGTGGAATTCCCTGCAGGAGTTTGTTTCCTGATAGCTACAACCTAGGGATCTTTAAGTCAAGAGTGAATAGGTTACTTCTAGACAAGCGTGCTCACACCAACGCTTACCATCAAGTGAGATATTGGTTAAACGCAAGCCTAATAAAAAGCATTAAAAAAAATCCTTCTATTATTTAAAAAAAGAACTTGTCTTTTAGTAACATTAAGTACTAGCAAAGTGAACTAAAAGGCTTTATCCATCAATGTCACTCACAAAATAATTCCAGTGTACAGAAAAAATATAGTTTTTTAAGAAAATATCTCAAAGACTACCTGAAACCCACACGCTAAAAATATCGCCGAATATTTCCTGGAACAACCCTTTTTGGGATTAAGAACCATTTTTTATAAAACAGCACTACCTTGGTGTACTTGGCGTTCTTAAAAAAATCCTTTTACTTATTTTACTTGAGTTATTTCAAGAAAAAATACTTTACACTCCCATAAAAAATCTCAAAGAAGAATTATCTGTTCCTTTATATTAATAGCTAAGTTAATCCGTCAATTTAGACATCATATTAATATGAAATAATCTATTGCACAAATATGCCTACTGTTTTTTTATTCAGCATTTCAGTTATTTTTCTCTTTTTTGGTCTTAAAAGTCATAAGGAAAGAGTAAATAATCAATATATAATATAAGTAATTTTACTAAACATAATTCAAGGACTAATTACAAACAAAATACATATAGCAACAGGATAGGACCAACAATAGATTCCTGAGGCACCCCACTATAATCTTAACTTATTTTCTTCAAAAATCCATACAGAAATGAATTCCGAGTAGGTAATTAATTATTATTCAATCAGTAACATAAAGAAGGATGTTTCAAGTAAAAACAATTCCATATCATTATATTTTTCACAATATTTCTTTCTACAACCGCCTCGAATGCCAGTATCAAAACGTTACTTCTAAGAAATGAAGGGAGGTTAATCCGGATTCTGAGATGCCTCCCTTTTGAATTAAAAATGTCGTCGTTCCATTTTCTTTTTTTTTTTAATTTTAATCTCTGTTGTGATTGGTCAGTTTTTATATTCGTTGAATTTTTGTTTTGGTAATTTTTAATCTTTTTTATGAAGCAAGTTTTAAAAAGATGCTTCTAAGGAAATAATAGGTAAGTACGTAAAAAAGGTACATATTTACGTTTCTTTTCGATTGTATCGAGCCCATACAAAATTATGTATTCATGGGCCCATATGCTCCAAAATTCGAATCACATGTTGCTGAATTTGTAAAGCTTAAAATACCATGATATAACTTATGAGATGAATGGGAAACAGTACATTATTCAAAATGATGACATCGCGGCTTAGAAAAATTTAATCCAAATGAAAACCTTTCTACTGACTTTATATTCACATATCAGAAACTTCCGCAAAGAAACATTTTACCATTTCACAATCAACAGAAAAAGGGTCTAGAAACACAACACGCTAAATGTTGCCAGCATCAAAACTCAAACTTGCTACTAATTAAAGCGAACTAACAAGCGACTTCCCGTTTCTCCCACATTTTGGGGGTAGCGTGGCAATACAGGGGGTGGGGATAAGCGGCTTATGGGGGTGAGAGAGGGGCTGTTTTGATTATTTCGCAAGGATGTCTTCTTGGTACGTAAATTATGCAGCGTTCCTTCTCTGCTGTTGTTTTGCGAATGGGCTTGCCTGTCACGCTGTTTTAGTTGTTTGTATAGATAAAATTTGTAATTTTCGTTAGGTTGGCAACGATGGTCTTGTGTCAGGGGTAATTAATTTAGTTTTAGATGTTGGAGATAGTTAGGAAGAAAGTAAGACGAAGTTTAATGGAAGACTTCACTTAAGTGAACAAGAACTTTTTGTAGACTTTAAAATTGTTGAAATTAAGATCGGACGGAGGTCAAGCAATTCAAGTATTTGCCATAAGTAAAAAACACAAAATACAAAGCATTTTTTTCGTTGATAGATTGCCATATATATCTTACAGCAAATGAAACATTAAACTTAAGAATCAGAAGTCAAAATGCAAATGGTGTAGAATATTTTACACGTTTTGTCAAAGCTTACAAATTGCGGTCATTAGTTTGACAAATGGAGTAGGTATCGCCTTTATGTTAACGAAGTTTAACTGAACATAAATTTAGGTATTTTATGACATTACTAGAATGGATTTTGGTGCCTTTTTTTCTTAAGTCTTGATGACAATTTAGCCATTGAATTTAAAAGAGGCATGGTTGACTAGTTGGTAATTTTTACCTTTGTTTTTATTTTTTTACAGTTAGCAATATGTATTCTTTAGTTTTTCAGTAAACATTTTGTGTATCCAAATAATGTATTGTAGAACTTGCAAACTAGTTCCTCGTGCGCGATGCGTAATAGGAAACAAGCAAAGCGCAATAGGAAACAAGAAAAAAATGTATAAATGAGCATCTGATCATTAAAGTTATCATAAATTATAACCTGAAACTCTGGATTAAATTCGTTTGATCTCATATTAGATTTCGTTGCAGACCACATTGCTTCCGCATTTTCTAAAAATTTTTGCAGTACTTATAACTTTTTAACACAATATTTGTAATGTATATTTCTTACATTATTAATATTTGAAGATATGTAATCTAGTGAGTGTTATATTAATGTTTTTGAGTCACGCAGCTAATTTGAGATATAGCATTACATATGGAAATCAATACTACCATTTAAATAAAATTATATATTTTGCTTTTTAAAAATAAATATCTATTTCAAAATAATTTAATAATTTAATTTGCTGCATGGTAATTTAGTAAACTTTTAACTACATAGTAGTAAACTAAATTACTTTTAGGGAGCAAGAAACACTAAAGTTACATTTTTATTTTTATATATTATCAACCTTGATCACGCCAGTAAACCTAATATCAATAGCTCATTTTTACCGAGATGAGACGGTACGCGTAACATATTTTATTTAAAAAACAACTTATTTATCATTTTAAAAATCTAGTAAAATAAACTTTTACTACAAGTGATTAAAACTTCTTAATTTAAACCTATATTTAAAACTTATTTTTATCAAGTATTTAACTAAAAATACTTGCCAATACCTACTAATATAGTTTTAATTGAAAAGTTTGTAGCATAGATGTGACATAGATGTTTCGAATATCTGTTAATTTAAAGTAGTCGGAACATAACTGAAAGCAGGATATAAATTTGACACATACAGTGCAGTGACAAAAATGTTGAAGGTCGATACTTTACTAACACCAGATCCATATACCTGACGTGACAACTTACAGGTTAAAATGAAGAAAAAACTCTTACCTTGAGGAAATCCAACAGCTTCTAACCCGTGCGGTGTTAAGCCAAACGGGCCTAATCCGCCAAGCGGGCCTGGTCCCATCCCCATATGATGCGCGCTTGAATGATGAGCGTAGGGATTCTGAGCCAGTGGAGAGGGCTGCTTTAAATAGTGGAAGTAGTGGTGTAGCGGCGTCGCCGAATGGGCCTGCGGGGCCGTCGGACCTCCGGCCGTCGGGCCCGTTGCCGACGCCGAGTTCGTCAGCAACGCCATTATGGTTTTTTTCTTTTTTTTTGACGCAAACTTATTTAGTCACCGCGTCAACCTCTTTCGTGTGTGTATTGACATTTTTGTTGTTTGGTCGTTGCGTTATGTTACTTGAGGGCGGGTGACATTCTGTTTTTTTTTTTTTTGCGTATCTGAAACAAAGTAATGGGATGGTTAGTTAATGTGTCTTTTGATATTTGAATGATGCAACCAGATGCAACAGCATAGTACAAATGTATTTTTAAGTGTCTTGTCAGCTTTTTTTGCTTTAGCATAATATCAAAGATAGATTGGTATATGATGAGAGTCAATACATCTCCAATTTTCTCGCACAACTGAACATTAAATGCAGCAATTATTTACGGCTCATACATTTATAAATAAACAGTTTACGCACGTCTATTTCAATTATAAGAAATGCCGATTGATTTTTTGTTGCAAACTACTTATTTTACAATTACCCATGACAATGGAACATTTTCTGCACTATTGCAACACCAAAAACATTAAAGTCAAACACGTGGAACGCCTTCCAATTTCGATGTTTGAATGAGCGTTCCATTCGTCACGGAATCTGGAGTTCCAAATTCAAAAGTTTTTTTTTAACTCATTGAAAAAGGTTTGAGCAAAGATTCATTCTTTGGTTTGCAAAAAAATCTTTAGCTATTTTTTTCGACAATCATAAAAAAAGAAATATCTTGAGATTGAAAGCAGTGGTTTTCCGAACACCCACGACTACAACCTGCCAGTCATTTAAATAGATACCATAACATCTTTGATTTGTTTTGGACTTAGAACTAAGTAAGTACGTCGAGTCTAAAAATAATCTGAATCGAGAAAGTTTGCACTAAAAAGATAGGAACAAATAATACCAAAATGTGACAAGAAGCAAAAGCTAGACATGTAAGAATGCAAAGTAAATAATTTCATACACTGAAAGAGCTCCGAGAAAAAATCTGCATTGCCCGAGTACCTTTCCATAGATCATATTCTTATATTTTTTCTAATGTTGGCAAAGGTGTAGTAGGTACATGTTTACTGACATTTTGTCACGTTTATTTTTTTTTGTGGCTGTTACCTGAGTTGCCTTTGCCAAATTGAGGGACTATCACGTGTATGGCTTTTGTGAGAAGAAAAAAATATAGACGAGCCGTATCAAAGTGATGACATTCGAGCTGAAAAAGTGTATGATATGTGTATGGAAGGCGAAAAAATAGTATTGTAGTGTCATGGGGTAGTTATTGGTATTAATAATAATAATAATACTGTGTTTCATCAGTTGCCCTTCGCGTTCCAAGGTCTGCAGCTGACTTGAAGTCTGGACTACAAATTAAATACGAAACCACCACCCATACCGATTTACGTTGTTTAAAAGGCATTGGACACACATACAGCTATTGCTTTTACTTCTGAAAAGGACAGCTCATTGTTTGAGCAGCCTTATCTTCAATGGTGTCCCAAAAAAACTAGTTGCCATTTGCATAGTAAAAGTGAAAGAAAAAAATAAACATTGTCACTTTCAGTGGTTCGCAGAAACCGCACTGTCCGTACATTTGGTACCACATAATCTATCAACAAAAGATTATCCCAAAACCCAGAGATACTATCTACAGGGTCTCAAAGTTAGAATTGGAAATTAAACTTTATAATTATTGGCGTAAAGGCGAAAGTTGCTCGGTATTTTTAAGGTTTTTGCAAAGGATTTACGCTTAAATGAAACGTTAGAGTTTTGCCGGCAAAACCCTTAAAAGGTGTTCAATTGTATAACTTGATGTAGATTTCGTTAAAGATTTTAGAGTTTCAAAAGTCGGTGGTTCTGAAGAGTTTTCACGTCAACGATTTTTTGACAATTAGAAGTTTTTTTTAGTTTCGAAGAAGTTTTCTACGGTTAACAAAAGCTGGGACCGCAACTAAAAAAAAGTTTGGTTTTACCAAGTTGAAACATGAAATGTGGGAGAAATTTGCAAGACTAAAAATTATTTTTTGGCGTTAGACATCCGAACGAATTAATTAGGAACTTGGTTTTCTCTTCTCAATCGATCGAGACATTGATCATGTTGAATTTCGATTAATTCGAACATGTCACATCAATTTAATTACTAGGTACTATAATCATGAACCTAGATTAAAGCATAAATCACTTTTGTGGATGCAAAATACGTGTTAATACGAACTACTGCTTTCAGAAATAAAATAACAAAAGCCATCTTTAAAAATACGGTGTCAATCTCCAAAATCTATTTGTCAAAGCGCAATAAACGCCATAAATAATAACATTGCAAACATCATCCATATTGTGTGAAGGAAAACAAACATTCGCGCCCTCGTACTGTTTGCGCAGTTGGCAGCTCCGGCTGTCAGTGTGACAAATTGAGAAAGCGCGCGCACTGAGGGTCAAAAGTCGTAAATTTAGAAAATTTTTTTTTTTTTAATATGTCATTTGGTAATAATGAGTGAAATGTATTTCTTCATCAATGGTGGTGTGGTGTCTCTATTGTGTTTTATGCTAATTTTAACACAGTTGTTCGTCTGCTGTATTTCCAGTTATTCACGTTGATATGAAGTTACCTACGATGTTATTTTGCATTGTACATTGAGAAATGGCAAAGGACACATTTTGTGAATTTATTTTAAGCATAATTTCAAAAACTCCTTCTCGAACTACATTTTTTCTCCATGACAAACATGAAAAATTTATCCTAACTTTGACTGCTCTAAATAGGCCAAAATCGTTCACAAAGATCATTTCTCTTGCCTGCATCAAGCTGCAATATAACCACACCATGTTATGACAAAGACATTAATACTAGGCGTGATAATTGCCCGCCAGGGGCAGCCATTGTGACAAATTTCGCGCATCGGAACACACTATTAACTATTTCAATGGCAGGCATGTAGTTTTTTCTCAGTAACCATTTGTCGATGGGTTGGAGCCACAATGGGTCTGTCGGCACTTTTTGTGGTGTTGCTGCGTGAACAGATTGTATCTGTATTCAATAGTTTTTGATGGAAATTGCTGGACAAATTGGTGGTTCAGTTATTACTTAATTCGTTCATAGTTTCTCTGCAATAGGTAATGGAAAACCAGAATAAAGGCGTTTGATTGTGCACTAACATGACAATACAACTCTGCTAAGTCGCTTTACTAGTGGACCTTGAAAAATATTAATTTATTTAATCTATGATTCTGATTAACTATGAAAACATGACTAAATTTAGTCGAAGATTTAGGTAAGAATTTAGTATAAGATCGAATCATTTCATGCGGTCGATATTTGGAAAACTAAAACTTAAGTTATCAAAACCAATTTTGCAACACACAAATGCATTAATAACGTATTAATTTTGCAACGCTTTTATAAAATCAATCAACAATCACACCGTTTCCTTTTCAAAATCCAAAAATATTTTAATTTGACATCCATATCAACGGAAATGCCATGGTAGCCTCAAATATTTATTCCATGTTAGGAAACATCAGAAAAAAATGTTATTGGACACGGGCATTAGGACGAAGCACAACGTCTTCTATTGTCCAACATGACAGTTGCTAAACATTCCATATTTGAATGTAACTTTGAAATTGGAACGTCTTTATAAAGTGCCTGTAGCAAAACTTTTCGTTACTTGAGAACGTTATTAGATATTGATATTTTAGAGTTAATTGAGCAGGTACTGAGCTTTTTGAAGAACGTTGTTTGATACACCTAGTTTTTATTGCACCATTCGGCTCCATAACAGAATTCCGCTCCGGTCACGATGAAAAACTTTCTCCATTTGTATCAATATTTATCACTATGACTCTTCATCAATAATATCAATATCATCTACAGAAAATCTAGTTTTAAGCAGCAGAACTTTGTAGACTAGCTTCTACCAGCGGCCTTGCCCTCATGAAATTAGAAAATCATCCCAAGGGAACATAATTCTGGGATAAAAAGTATTCTATATTTTATTTCAGGATATGGTCTATCCTTGTGCCAAATTTCAAACAAATCCGGTTAGCTGTTCGAATGTGAAGAAGTAACAAACATCACACGCACATACTCCCAAAGTTCATCTTTATAATATTAGTGTGATTAAACAATAAATTGGCATTTCAATTAAAATATCTAAAGAAAAATGCCTTGAGTTAGTGTCTTTTGAATCAGCAAAGGATATAAACTAAAAACTTTACAAAGCTGCCTATCTCTTCCACCAGATAGAATGCAAGATGTATCATACTACATATTTTCAAAGCACGTATCGCTTCTCGGCCTTTTGGCTAAGATCAAAGTGTTAAAGTACTTGACAACAATAAAAATACAAATAAAATCTAAAACCTCCTATCTATTAATCAGCTACCAATTTAGGTTTTTCATTGAATCAAAGATAAAAACTTGTTATTCTAGTTTCTGCTATTATAACGTCAGAAAGATTTTTAGTAGAGATTATCTCGTTTGATTCTTATCTCGATTTCCCATAGTGCTACTTGTGATACGTAGATGTAATCGGTTTAGATTTTATCTGTTTCAGTGATAAAATATATATCGTTTCAATTACGGTAGGATCTAAAAATTCACTACTCAGTGTGATTTTATCATGAGTTCGGTCAACAAAATTGATAAGTACCTAATCAGGAAATAACTCCTTTACTGTCATTATCATTTCCAAAAGACACTGTAGATGGATGTTTCTTCTCTACACTGTTATTTTCCAAGATAGTTGAGAGTCAGCAACAGTTAATCTTGTTCTCTCTCAGTCGCTATTGCTGTTTATGGCTGTCAGAAGTATCTCTTGTATTTGTATACTGTGGTAGAGTTGATGATATTGTTCATGGACACACACAGATCTCATAAATTGCCACAACGACTCTAATATCCTGTGCTGCATTAAGACGACGCACCGAGCGTTGGGAATCGCAGAGCGATCTATTTATTTATTTATTTATTTATTCATAACAATAAACATTGTGTTGAATATTACACCACTTTAAAATATTATTAAAATAGAACTGTCACATTTAAGCATAGCAATCTCCAGACGTCCAATCGTTGTATATAAAGACTGAGCCCAAGTCGAGATGGCGCGTAGTGTTCCACGCGCACCTCACAGTATGGATTCTATTTATTTTTATGTATCTACATTCTAAGCAAAGATAAGTATTCTATGCTATTTTAATTCTCAGGGCCGATGCCTGCTAGGGCCATGGGGAAAAGTATGAAAGGGAAACTCGTGGTCCTAGAACGCAAAACGCAAATGAAAGAACATAGCTGTGGTTTTAGTAAGTAAAAGTCTGACACGCCTTCTCGCTTTACCATATGGCGGGAGAAGTCATTAGATGATCTTCCATCTTTAAAAAAACCACACTTGTCCATCTTCGTCGCTCTTAAGCTCATTAAAATTGCGCTTATAAAAAGTTTTTGTTCAAAACAAAAGTGTAGAAAATGAACACTTTGTTTTTAAAGTAAGTGTGTGAATGATTTAAAAAGATAGTCGATTCGTTTTTTTAACTTTTTTGTTTGTTCTACGAAAAATATCTGGGTTTTGGCATCTATCTTCAATGATTGTGCATAAACGTAGTCTCGATATCAAAATGATATCTTTAGTTTAGCGACAATGAATATAATTAATAAGTAATTTAATGCTTATGTTTAGATATTTGGGGTTTTCCTTCAATTTTGATGAAACGTACAAACCAGATGTTATTGTGTTTATTGACTGTCACTTTTTATTTTATTTAAGTTGTGAGATTCTGGTCACTGTCGCCAAATAAATATTTTTTCTTTCAAATAAGTATCTACTTCGTTTAATTGTAGTAAAATAGAAAACAGTAGGTTTTTTTTTGTTACACAATATAATGTAAATATATGTGACTTATTACTGTTTGTAATTTGCAAAAAAAAAAAGAGAAAATATTCCCATTTTTTAACAAAAATCTATTTTCTTCGAGATTGTGACGGTCTACTTATCACTGCATACGGATGTTGCTTACATCTTATCTCTTTTATTATCAAAATAGAAGAAATACTCTTAACTTAAATTGCATAAAAATTCTCAATTCATAGACTCCAAAATAGAACAATTCCCCAGGGTTACCAGCACAGAAAACAATTAGTCGCACAGTGGGGCCAACATAATGTGCACCAGACAAAAACTAAAAGCAAATCAGTTAGGCCACTAGGGACGAAACTTGATACAGTCATTACTTGCTCGATTATTGCTCTTACTGCGGTCATGAGGGATAAAAGAGGGGTGAAAAAAAAACTATGCTTCAAAAATATCTGTGGTTTTTTTGTTTTATAGAATGAAAGTGGCGTACAATTACATTTTTTGGTTTGTACTAGTTAAATACAAACTAGGAGATGCTTCAGATCAAGTATTAGATATTTTGTATATAATTTCCTCCGTTAATCTAAGATATTATTACATTTATAGTGGGTTGACGTTTTAACAAACGATATAACTGACCACTCATTGGTCAATTTATTTTGGAGAAGCCGTCTTATTTTCAACTAATTTTAAATTGTATTATCGGCTTCTGAGCTCCTAATGCCCAGAAACGAATCATACGTGACAATTAGCTTCTGGGCTTGTAATACCCAGAACTTACCAAGCACGCAGTGAATAAACGAGGTTATCAATGGTTGTTACTTGTTTATTAATAGCAACATTTTCTCCACCGTGGCAGTCATTTACAGGGATTGTATTGTATGTTGTAACTCACGTGTAAAAATAATATAATAAACACTATACTGTTCTAAGAATTCATTGACGCGTTATCTATAATAATATGTTTAGTGCGGCTTGCAGATAAGAAATTTAATTTATCAAGGTTGCTATGCTTGTGTTATTGATGACAAAAAGTAATCAACACAAGCATTGAGTACTACTTTGTGAAAATTTCTAACGAAAATGAATTAGGTAAAGAACAGAAAACATTCGACATGGACACAACACAACAGTAACAAACACGATGTAAATAGAGTATTATAGAATCTAGGTAAGTATACACATTATCAAAAAAAAAAAAAAAAAAACGGCCTAAACAGCCGTATTTTTTGTTTGTCGTAAAAAACGTACACGTTTCGAACTCCTTAAGGGAATCAAAATTCATCTGGTAAGTACTTCCAGTTGACCAGAACCCTGAAATTTGGCATGAAGCTAGGCCTTATAGCACAATTATAGGAATAAATTTGAAAACTGATAATTAATGGCTACATCACAAAAAAAAAACTTTTTTCGCGGGGCATGTCATTGGATGATTTTATCAACGAATGAAAATAAATATATTTATATTACAGTTTACTAATAACCAACAAAGTAGCACCGATTCAATTTCATAAACATGTGCATTTAATAACACAGCAGAGAGACCAATATTAAGCTTATTTCAACAAAAACTGCTACCGCGGTTGTCTCGGTAATTGCGGCGAAGCCCCGGGGGGCGGAGACCCTGGGGAGACGGTAATGGCCCATGTTGGCAAATAGCTGGCCCACTGTGCAGCGATGAGCGGCGCTCTCGTGTTTTTTTGCATTTTATGAGAGACGCTTGAAGGCGGGGTTCGAGTAATTTGTGTGTGAGATCTTGTTTGCGGATCGATTGATGGTAGCGGCCTTGGGGCTGTTAGAATTGTAAATTAAAAGAGTTGAATTGTTTCTCGAATCTCGATACACATGAAATGAAAATACTAAGATGGGTGGTGTAACTAGGCTTGACAGAGTGCAAAATGAACACATACGAGGAAGCTTCAAAGTCGCACCTATCTCCAACCGTGTCACTCAGTGACTGATACTTCGAAAACGTTGGCAACTGCAAAATTGTCGAAAAAACTTTGAGACTGTAACTTTTGTGAGATTTATGTTAATCTCACAAAAATTACAGTCTCAAAGTTTGTTTTGGCAGCCTTGTTTTGGCTATGCTACAGAAATAGTTGTAGGTACGCATATAATTCAGCAGGAACTGTCGAAAACAACCTAGAAATTAACATTTTTTTTTAATCAACGAAACCAATCTACAGCACTGCCAACATTGCCAACATAACACCAAAAATATTCAAACAATATCCATAGCTAATAATACTTGCATTAACATGATTACGATCTCAATTCCATAAGGTTTCCTATTCAATCGTGGTATCAATACGTTTTATATTTTCTCCTTTGTAATTTTGGCGGGAGACCGCCGCTTGGAACAATGTGCACGTGGCAGCCACTGTTAGCTACCAGTGTTGCCAATTGATTATATTAATTTGCTGGAGTGCTCTTGATTTTTGTGTTTCTCGTTTAAAGTGTAGTTACGGTATCGTATCGCGTGTGAATCGTGAGGAAACATCTTGTTATTAAAGATAACAAGTACAATCATTTTAGAGAACTGATTTTATTTTTGCTTTTGAAAATATAAGTAAGTACCTATTACTGATCCTTTGGATTAAAGTTTTAAATATGATTGCTGGCCTGTTATTTGCAGATTTGTATTTTAAACTAGATACAGAATGATGGCTCACTTTATTAGGAAGTACAGCTTAGTAATAGATAGGTAGCTAAAGTGTAAATACTTCCTCAGAAAAACTTTCTCAAACTAAGTTCAACTAGATCATTTTTATTTTCTTTTGAAGTGAGAAATCATTTACTAACTTCTTCCGCTCTCGGCGGATCGGGATTGGGTATCATACTTTTATTGACTAAAATCCACCTGTTTTTTATAAGTTGCCCTTTGCGTTGTTTTTATAAGGGCCGCGGTAACGAATTCCCACAGCTAGGCACTACCAACATAAGAATATTTGACAGCTTTCCATAAACTGTCAAAAGAATACAAATGGCGCCCACGACAAGTTTCCAGCTTAACTACAAGAATCTGCCAAACAGTCTGTTAATTTTAGAGATTAATAATCATCACTAGATTTACAATTATCAACGTAATAAATCAGAGATATTAATAGCCGATAGGTTATTGAATTAATCACGAATATTAATCATGGAGTTACTTCATGAGAGGAACGAAGTAAATAAAATTAATTTGTTATTTTGTTGAGTGGTTTGCTGGTTATAGGACTTTCGAGGCTATTGAGAAGAATGATTCTTGTGATACAAGTTTTTCTAATACAAGAGTTAGAGCACCACTAATAGGGCTTGTTTTTCCTTGACCTGAGAAATCAACAAACGACTTCTTTTTCCAACGACTTTATTTTCTTTTTCTTTTTAGGGTGGAAAGCGTGGGGAAGTGTGTCAGACGTATACCTACTGTCTAAATCCCTCCTGTGTTCCTCAATTGCCTTTTGCATTTTAGGGCCATGGTATCTTTTTCAAACGTTTCCGTGACCGGTAACCGTCCGGACCGAGCTAAGTCGTCGACGGCGCATACTGTTCCACGCGCGCCTCAAGGAGATGTCAGCAAACCGTAGTGGCCCAGCAAGCCCGCGCCTACGGTGGCCGGAAAACAGTATCGGAATCCCGGCGGCGGTTGGGGCGTGAGGACTGTTGCCTCTCGCGATCGGCTGCCTCCTTCGCTAGCTTTACTGCTTCGCAGAAAGAGGCGACCGCCTGCCACTCTTCCTCGCTCCGGACCATGGCCTGTACCAAGGCCCGGCGCGAGAGATCGCCGCCGCCGATCGCCCCTACGAGGACACGGGGCCAAGGGTCTGCTTCTGAAAGGAAGACTCGGCCCTGGTACGAAAGGCAACGATGAAACAGGAGTGAGTTTTTAGTCAGTAAGTCTGACACTATCTCTCGCTCCGCCCAAGAGCACGGGATGTCATTAGATGATTTTCCCACCGAAAAAAACCCTCCTGAAATAAACGTTGTCTAAATAATAATAGAAATAATAATAATATTTATTTTCTCATTACAAATGTTACGATGAATAAGTACTTATTCTACTAATACAAATACAATGAATGCAGACATTTGTGAGAGAGTGGCGCCCGAAAGAGGCATGGAATACCAGTGTTAAGGGTAACCAGGCCCACAAGACATAACACGTAGATAAATTAGATTAGTTAACAGCTTGTAAGTTGTAAGATGAATTTTAAATATTAAATACAGAATGTTAAAAAATATATAAAATAAAATAAGAAAATCTTTTTTATTCTAACAGGACATACATATGTATAATTGTATGATTCATGATTTCATGTGTGTTAGAGATTGTGTTCATTTTATGAGTATAGTATGAATGTGTTTGTGTAAGTGATAATTATAACTTTACCGGAATGGAATAAAAAAAAAATCAGTTGCCTGACAATCTAGAGTTTTCAATCATTTACAAACAGTAAGTTTATAAACCAATCTCCGCAGAGGGTATATTGCAAGTGTTGTATTAATTTTATTATACCAACAGTTAAGCTCCAAGAAAACAGTAGAATCTTTGAGAGAGAACGGTGCAGAAAAAACTTGTAGATCATACACTACCCTTCATTCGCTTATCCTTGATAAGATTGGGGTTATGTTCCATTAACTTATGTTTTTTTGTAAACTATGGAAAGTATGGTAGGTCTGCCCGACTGTTAAAACATCCCAATATTTATAGACCTCCACAGTTAGGTAATGAGAAGGAAGTCTAGCGCCTGCTTCGAAAACTACTCTTTGTGCTCTTTCAACTTCCAGAAGGTGCTTTCTACCAGCTCCATCCCAGGATGTTATGCAATAATTTACTATTGACTAGCATATTGTTGAGTAGACCATTTTGATAGTCCCAATATCCACGACATGTCTCAAAGTTTAAAAATTTTAATAAGCCTACGAATCCTAGCAACAAGAGTGTCGATGTAAGGCTTAAAGGTTAATGTTTGATCGATGTACACGCCAAGATGTCTAATGACGTCCGTTTTTTCAAGGGGTGAACAAAGACGCGAGGAATTAGACGAAGAACAAGTGTGAGCAATGATAATGAGAGTCGCAGGTGGTAGAAGATTTCTCCTGGACGCAAAGGCAACATTTATTATTTATTTATTATATCCTTTATTGTACACCAACAACAACAACAAACAACAAGAACAACAACAACATTATTTGGTTTTAGATTTTAGTGTCAAAACATTTTATTTAGGCCATTATTAAACCTCATCATGCTGAGCACTTTGGAAAACCCCTTCCCAGGTTTTCCACTAAAGAATAGCGTAGTATCATCGACAATAGATATCGTTGAGAGAACGTTGTCAGAAAGGCTATTTGTTTAGGGCTAGATAATGCTACAAATACCGTTAGTGATGTTAGATACTAATTTGGAATAGATGGCCATTTTACTTTATACGATAATTCTAGTAATCTTCTGGATGACAACCAAGACATAATGTCACGCCGATAATAAATACATTGGATTATGAGTAAAATAATAATGATGATGATAATGAATGACATTTGGTATTATAAGTTATAGGCTAGATTAATATACATTTACCGGTTACCGGTTATATGAATGACATTTGGTATTATAAGTTATAGGCTAGATTAATATACATATACAGGTTACCTAAGGCACTAAAAAAAGCCTTACCATGTGTTATTTAAAATCCTGAGAAGGTGCTACACTGTTTAGATTGTTACAATAAAGATATATTTTTTTCCAAATCGTATCAAGGTTTTTAACGGTGACAGTATATTAGAATAAAATAAAATAAACTTTATTGTATTTGTATACCAAACAAGACCGGGCAATTATGAGTCGGGCTCGTGCACTGAGGGTTCCGTACAAACTTACTTAAGAAAACAGTTCAATTCCCGAATTGAGTTACGAAGATTTTTCCGAATCGTAAAAAAGTTTTTATTTTATGACATAACTACAAATTTACAGTTTTCAGATTTTTTCCTATACTTGTGCTGTGAGACCTTGCTTCATGCCAAATTTCAGGATTTTAGATCAACGGGAAGTACCCTATGAATTCTGATTCCCTTGAGAATATATACGAATTACATGTTTTTTGCGACATAAACGGCCGTATATTTTTTTTCAAGCTTCAAGATTCCGCAGACCTGAGTACCTACCTATATGGTTTTAATTTTAACTCGATACCTCCACTAGTTAGATAAATGGTCTTGACAGACAGACAGACGGACGGACAACAAAGTGATCCTATAGGGGCTCCGTTTTTCCCTTTGAGGTACGGAATCCTAAAAAGTAACACAACTTTTAAACAAACTTAAATTTCGAGAATACTGTAGCCAACCTCGTAAGCTACTTATATTCTATTGTACTTAAATATTATTTTCTTGCGAAAACTTGAATGCTTGCGAAATATATTTCCGTTTGAAAAGCGTTCTACGCTTCAATTTAATCGCCATTGTCCACCTTCTTTAAAAATGTATTTAACATTATATTATTATAGTCAATAAACTCGTATAATTTTCTATAATCCATAAATCACAAATACGCAATCCAATAGCCCATCATATTTCATACCAAAACCAATTTAAAAAAATAAATAACGAAAAAACTTTCCGACTCTGGCAACATCAACACAATTACATATAACCCCGCCATGTTTAGTTCACACAAGTTATGAAAACCTATCGAACTAAATATAGCTACGGAATTTGGTCGGGTAAACAAACTTGGGACGGCATAAATCGATAGTCGCGTGCGAGCGAGACAGCATAACTATTTGTACGAGATAGAAAAAGATAGGCACAGCGGGGTGTTTGTAAGGCGTGGTTACGAATCAGAAAGTACAGCAGTAAGAGTAAGCGAGACGACTATAGGTTTGTCGTTTCGTTGAAAATGCACACTGTAAAGAAAAGGTTTTATTTGAAACCTAGATTGTAAATAAAACATATGACTTATGGAACTGTTTTTAGCTTCTCGCTTGTTATTGGAAAATGCTTTGTGACTTATTATTGCGCATTTTTATTGGTTTGTTTACATTTTTATGGAAGCAAAACTTTTATTGGAATTGTGAACAATGAGTAGGTATTACGTTCAAAATAAAAATAAGGGGAAAAATTATAGGGTTTGAAACATTTACTTTTTTAATGTATGAGTATATAAAAAAATTACTTTACTTTAAAATGACGTAGGTCAAGACTGCAATTCAATATTAGTTTGTAAACTAAACTGGCTATTCAATTTCTGCAAAGTAAACGTATCTACCTGGGTTTTGAAAGTGCTGCGATTTTTCTATAGATTGGTGACCATCTAACAAAGCTTACGTAATATTTTGCCTGAAAATGCACGCAGAATCATGATAACCGGTTGGCATTTACAAAATAGACAATATAGGTAATATCTATAAAAAAGTCGTCACGAGAAGTCAACCTGAAGCCCAGTAATCATAAAATCAAATTTTATTTATTAGAAAATAATTGAATTGTTTATTATGTCACATTGTCTACTGAAAACTGACTTTTGCATATTGAAATATTGTATCTGGAGTTTCTCTTCACACACCAGATCCCACAAGCATACACCTAAAGCCCACAGCCATCTTATAAAGGTACCTACTATATGGTGTGCTATAACTTTTCTCGGAGTTTTACTGCTGTGGAAACCCCTGTGACCTAATGATAGAGTTGATTAGTGAGCGCAAATTGGCATACAGTGATTTTGTAGCTGTTATGTGAATAATTGCTTATCGTTCGTCATGACTCAAATTCAACACATCTTTTGAAACACAAATCCGACACATAACAAAACTTTTTACACACAACCTTAACAATTTTTAGATTGGCAACCCGATTCATGCGTACCAACACGCACATTCTAATTAATGCATCCTCTACGTGACTTTGAAAATAGAACACTAACAAAGGTTAATTTATAGTGTACGTTTTGTGCATGAATGCGTGTACGTGATTGTAACAAATACTTGTGTTTTATTGTGTAGTGGCGATATAAAAAACCTATAATTTGGCGTCGTGTGTGGGTGGATTTATGAAATGAATTAAATTGTTGAGCTTTTTAAAAATGGAATGATATCATTTTAAAAATGCTGCTACAGAATTATTATATCTAGGTATATCTGGCCATGCTGGTGCCTGGGGCTCAGATTTTTTATAAATGTTTACATTATTGTACTTTATAAATTGTTTGTGAAATTAATTTACTACCAAATATGATTAAAAACATTATAACTTGATTATAATTTATATTTTACTATAATTTATTCAACAATAAATATTTTATATACCTACTTAGTCCATTTAATTTTGCGTGTTTATGTTATTGATTTTTATGTTTTTAGGATTGTCTCTGGGATTTTCTTGATCTGCCTCTAGAGTTTTAAATGATATTTATTCTGGAAATAGGTTTATAAAACACTTTTACACGTTAATTTTTTTTGTCATTTTAAACTAGATGAGGCCGGTGTTTCCTAGCCGACTACCCTGAGAAGAAACACCGAAACAAACTCAGGGGTCAAAGTTTCTTTCAAAGTAAATACAGTAAATATGTAATGGTCAAATCACATGAGAATCATGCAGATTTGAATTTATTAAGGCTTAGTTGTTGAATATGACTAGGGAGTTTATTATAGAAGTGTATACATTGGCATCTAAATGAGCCCCCTATTTTTTTGAGCCTAAATGCAGGAACCACAAATTTATGTTTGTTCCTAGTATTAAAATTATGAACATCACTGTATTTTTTAAACATGTTTATATTTTTATGTGCATACAAAATATTCTCGTAAATATACTGTGAAGGTACAGTCATTATCTGGGACTTAATTTGTAAATCTAACGAATAGCCCTTTTCTGTAAAACGAAAATTGTCTGGATATCAGCAGCATTTCCCCACAGTAGAATACCGTACGCCATGACACTATGGAAATAGCTAAAGTAAACTAAACGGGCAGTCTCTACATCAGTTAAATTTCGGATTTGTCTAACAGCGTATACTGCAAAGCTAAGTTTTTTCAACAATTTGTCTATAGGTATGTGGGCCCCACTGAAGCTTAGCATCTAGAGTTATGCCCTGCACTGTAGAATCTTCGGTTCGATGATAAACCGGTATAATTTTATATCTCAAGTGTCTGCACAACTGCTGTGCATTCGTGCTACACTGGAGACCACAGTCTGCGACGCTATCCACATCGCCGAAGATAGGACAACATGGCGAAAAATAGTCCACAAGAAAGTAATCCGTCGAGGTCACGACCCTCAGCATTGAGGATAAACGATGCAAGGAGGAGGAGTTCCACAAATTTTAAGGGAGTCTCTTTTCAGAAACTTAAATGCCATTATTTAGATAGGGTCAGAATTACCCAATGACAACCAATTCATATAATAAAGCAAATCTACGTTTGAATTTTATTTAAAATTTGTCAAACTACTATAATTATTATCATTCCAACAAACATAACGGGTGTTGAGTGATTTTTAAAATGGGGCGTTTTTCACCCCTGTCTATGCTACAGGGCCACTCTTTGTCAAATTGGCTATGTACCACATAACGTATTATGTGCTGCAAACATCTGCCTGCACAAAAAAAAACGATTGTTTATGGTCGTCAAAATGGCGATGCGATGGCGGGAGCATTGTTTCGATTTTATAAACCCTTTATAAATGGAATGCTTGTTTTTGAATGACAACGAAATTTTTATTTAGTCTTTTTAAAATGAAATTTATAACGAGTGAATTTTTATTTATTTTATTTTACTATGTACAGTGACAGACTACTACAGAATAAGACAATCAACAACATACAGTAGTACATAAATCGGAAGTGCAATTGAATCATGTCATAATTCAATGTTTAACATGCTTCATAAGTGACAGTAAAGGGGAAATAATGTGTAGAAGTTAATAAATGACAATATTGTAATTACAATGGTAAAGTTGATTTTTAGGGTACCGTACCGCAAAAGGAAAAAACGGAACCCTTATAGGATCACTTTGTTGTCCGTCTGTCTGTCTGTCAGGAACCTTTATCACTGGAACGCGTGGAGGTATCGAGTTGAAATTAAAACCATATACTCAGGTCTGAGGTCCCTTGAAGCTGTGAAAAAATCAAACTTCTGAGTTAACGGGAAAAAAGATACGCCCGTTTATGTCGCAAAAAATGCATTAAGTACGCCTTTGTACCTTTGCATCAAGTTTTATTAAATAAATAAATAAAAAATGTACATTTAGACACTCTAAAAAAAAAAAACAAATTAAGGTATTTCTAGTTGACCTAGAATTTTGAAATTTGGAATGAAGCAAGGTCTCATAGCACAAATAGGTATCGGAAAAATCTGAAAACTGTAAATTTGTAGTCACAAAGAGTATTACTAATTTCCAAAGTTCACCTCCTAAGGGGATGAAACGGGTGTCCAATGTTTGTATGGAGAAACCAGTTTGTATGGAAAAAATCTTCTTTTAAACGGGTGAAACTGCTGGCAGAAGATCGTATATTGTTTTGCCTTGACTCCCAAATAACATACATTAAAGCTAGAACGACATTAACCCGACGTACACGTGGACCACGCCTGATTTGTACGTAGAACGATGTCGCGTGGCGTCGCGCGTAGACCTTACATTAGATCTCTACAAGTCTAGTTGCCACATAAAATGTATGGAGACCGACGCGACCAGATCGGCGTACGTGGACTATGTGTGCACAATGTAGTTTACCTTTAAGCTAGAACTACATTAGACCGACGCACACGTATAACACGCCTGATTTGTACGTAGGACGACGTCGTGTGGCGTCGCGTGGCGCGGATCAAGTGTAGCTCTACAAGTCTAGTTGCCATATAAAATGTATGGAGACCGACGCGCCCAGATCGGCGTAGGTACGTAGCATACGTGTGCGCAGTGTAGTTCTGTCTTAAAGATCAGACATGACAGAGGTTACCCACTGGCGCCGCCTGAACTTCTCATCAACTCAAAACACATTCATGAATGACCACCATTCTTCAATTTTACATACAAAATACTAAACTAACTACATGTCCCATTGTGTGGGCAGCTTCTAAGCCAACATTCACGCTCGCCTAATTGGGAACCGGGCAGTGAGTCAGCATAAGTCTTTGTTGCTACCGAGTTACGTATGGGAGTGTTAACGATATGTTTTTAAAAGAGTTTTTTTTGGTGTTGAGAAATGGGAGTTTGGTGATTTAGCAGTTACCTATGTTTGTAGGTAATGGGTTGTTTGGGGATCTAAGGTTTAAAAACAAATCGTTGGTTTTGGTAAACAGTAGATATACCTATTAGTCAGTCGTAATCATCGAGATATAAGTACTAACGTACGTCGTAATCAATTAATGCTTCAGGGGCTAGAAGAAAAAGTACCATCTAGTAAAAAAATAAAAATCAGCACATTGCTCGCATAACATATGACCGTTGAGTCCGAAAGATTTTGGAGTGGCGACCACGTACCGGAAGACGCAGCATTGGAAGGCCTCCTACAAGGTGGACCGAAGACCTGGTAAAGGTTGCGGGAATCCGATGGATGTAAGACGCACAGGACCGTTCATTCTCGCGACACTTGGGGAGGCCTATGTCCAACATTGGATTTCTTTCGGCTGAAATGATGATGAAATAAAAACAAAATAATTCCCTACAATAAAAAACACACGGCATTATATCCCTAGCATTTTTCCAACTAACTTGGGGACCCGTGTTTTACACGACTCAGTTATTCGGCAACAGGATACTCCTTGGATAGACTGATGGCCAGACTGTCAAAGATTAATAAATGACAATCGGGACTAACGGCTTTATCTACGATGCGTTCAAAATAAGAATAGGATCGATTGCCATGTTGTAACGTCACGTCATGCTGTCAAATCGCGAGAAATCGGGCAAAATTGAAGAACTCAGAGATGAGCAAAATTGATGAACTGGATTCTGATTAAACTGTTTTCGTTCACAGTTCATAAATAATTTATAGAATTTAAAAGATTCTTCGATTTGACAGTATGACGTGACGTCACAACATGGCAATCGATCCTATTCTTATTTGGAACGCATTGTACCTATGTGCTTTCTGTGTTAGGGGTATCAGTAATGACCTAGATAAATAACCTGTAATATGGAATAAAAAAAAGTTAATTGTAATATGGAAATATTGTAAAAACAACAAATTTTTTAAAAGAGTAACCATAGAATTTCTTGCCGGTTCTTCTCCATAGGAAGCGGCCAATTTGGAACCGTGCTCTAGCTACTGAGGTTTTATAAGTGCCCATGTAGGTCTATGTGAAATAAAAACCACAACTGTACATAATGCCTAAATGGTGGCACTTGGGGGAAGCCTATGTCCAGCAGTGGACATTTTTAGGCTAAAATGATGATGATGAATGATGAAATAAACATAAAATAATTCCCTACAAAAAACACACAATGACAATTGAATTTAATATTAATATTAAATCACAATTTTATATCGAACTGTAATGGTCCTACCACGGCTTGCCTAATCGTAGGCGATTTTATTATCATTAGACATAGAGCTATGCTACACTGCAAGCTATACGATATGTGATGCTATGCGCTAAAGACGACATGCTAAGTTTTTCGTGTCCTATTCGCCAGGGTCGTCTGTTTGCGACTGGGTACTCAATCTCGTTTAGCTCTACAATCCCCATAGGTGACAGAAGAGCTGACGAGATGGAGTATTTGGTCGTGGATGTGGGAATCTGACGGAACAAACGTGATAGTGTTTGTCGGATATTTCCGACGTACGTGGTTGGAAAATGTTGAAAAACAAGTGTTTTTAACACGTCAATGTTTTCAACAATTCAAACTAGATAAGGCTGGTTATTTCGAAGTAACGTAGTTACCGAAAATTTGTGAAGAAAAATTGTGTTTGAGGTCTCATAAAACATGGCATAGCATAGCATAGTCGGCCTTACAATGTTCCCACTGCTGGGACACAGGCCTCCTCTCTAGGAGAGGGAATGGGTTGTAATCCACCACGCGGGCCTCTAGTGCGGGATGGTGTCGTTGATGGATGTCACATGTCTTCGAATTTTTGGTTCTAGGACATACCGGTTTCCTCACGATGTTTTCCTTCACCGTTTTGAGAGCAGTGGTGATGAAATAAATTACACAAAGTAATGCGCCTGGCTGGGTTTGAACCCGCGACCTACAACACGTAAGTCGGATATAACATGGGATGCAAGAGTATTAGAAAGAATTACTGCGGGCGTGGAACGCAAAGGGTAACTAAAAGTACACGACTGGGTTTTAGTCAATAAAAATTTGAAACCTTCTCTCGCTCCTCCCAGAGCAGGAGAAGTTATTTGAAGAGCCGAAACTCTAAAAAAAAAAGTGATATTTTGTTGTGCGTAAAAATCTGACCGTGATAACTAAGGTGAAGTCTGACAGAATAAGGAAGAGAGTTAGCAAGAATGACAGTTTACTTCACGCTAATCATTATCATTTCAGCCAAATATATAGGCCTCCCTAACTTGTTGCCACAACGACCGGTCCTGCCCCCCTAGCCAAATTACAACCGTTTCGGTTCGATTCTCTTTTCATCGATCGCCTCGAGTAGGCCACGCCTTTGATTCCTTTATTCTGACGTCATCTCAGCGTCAGAACAAAACGGTTGTAACTTGGCTAGGGGGGCTGTGCTAATCGCATCCATCGGATTACCGCGACCCCCACCAAGTCGTCGATCAACCTTTCAATGCTGCGTCTTCTGGTACACGATCGGCGCTCCAGAACCTTTGATCCCATCTGCTATCTGTTCTGCGAGGAACGTGACCTGCGCTCTGCCACTTAACGACTATTTCAAGTCAATCATATCAATTAATTAGTGTTTTCTCAAATTTGGCCATAGATCATGATTATAAGCTTATTTAATGATACGGACTGCAGCGAGGAGCTAATCAATTAATCTGGTGCAATCTACGTAAGTACTTACACTAATTATATATTATATTAACGGTCATCGGAAGCATGATACTAAATCGAACATAGCTTACCTTTAAAATAGAATTTAAATCCTTATTGAATGTCATCATCTTCCTGCCCTTGTCCCGTGTTATTTGAGGTCGGCGCAACACGTTTTTTTCTTCCATTCTGCCCTGTCACTCGTCATGCTATCACTAATTTCCTTTTCTTTCCTATCACTCTTCACACAATCCATCCATCCTTTCTTTGGCTTCCCTCTCCCTCGCCACCCATCCACATGTATACTCATAACTCTTTTAGTAACATGCGTTTTATCCCTCGTCTTCACATGACCATACCAAGACAAATGATTCCCTTTCAACTTTTTCGAATCGAATGTACAGCACAGAAATATCTATATTATAAAAAAAGGAACTGACCGTCTAACATACATATCAACGGACAGCCGAAGTTAAGAGAAGCGTGAAATTTTACACAAGGCTTCCTTTTATTACGTAGGCAAGCACTAAGAGAGGATTTAACACAATTCACCCCCTAAGGGGATAAAACGGGTGTCCAAAGATTGTTTGAAGAAACCCACTTTCGCGGGCGAAGCCGCTGGCAGAAGCTAGTTCTAAATAAGATTTGACTTTTAAGCCAACCTTTTTTACTGTCTGTTCAACCGATTTTGACTCCTATTCCGTAGGCATATAAGAATGGTATTAAAAGCAAAAAAGTGGTTACAATACCAACTATTTACTGCAGCCGCCATTTGTCATGACACCGACGCAATAGAAGTCAATATCATGATGAATGAATGTTCAACAAAGTGAATCAAGAATTACTTCAGGATTAAAACAATACCTTTTTAAAAAATAGCTGAAATCGATTCACTAACTGATTTTCTTAGTTCAAGTTCTGAACATACTTTTTTCAGGATGTGCATTTATTATGTTTCTTTGTATATCTATCGCATATCTTGTGCTGGTCAAACAGCTTTAGATTAGAGTTAATTTAAGATTAGCCATGTAAGCATGAAGGCTTTTGTCGTGATTCATTCAAGTTCAATATGGCGCCAGTGACTTTGTATTCATGGGAGAAGAGCGATTGTTACAACATCTTACTAATTATATTTATATTATAGTTTCTTTACAATGATTCGACCAGTAGTAGATAATATTGTTTAACTGAACATTACTTTTAACGGACTGAAGAGTCAGTAAGTTATTTCTAGTGATAGTGATAACGTGTTACCTAGTTTCCGGGTAGTGAAGGTCAGATAAGCATCATCATCATCATCATCATTTCAGTCGAAAGACGTCCACTGTTGGACATAAGCCTCCCCCAAATGTCGCCACAAACCTTAGGCCACGGACGCGTAGCTTTAGACGCTTATTTGTTATTATACGCTTGGTGTACGCCTTTCACGCAGGCGTACACCAAGCGTATTACATAAATAACTATGACTATTGTGTCAACGACGTGGTAGCAACACGGCACGACACTACCGCTTCGTCGCTACTTCTTCGTAGTCTTCGTAGCTACGCGTCCGTGGATAGCAAGCCTTAGTTTCAATTTTCAACATTTCTTTTATGGCTTTTCGCCCAATTTTCTCGATATTCCATTGTTTTTAGGGTTCCGTACCTCAAACAGGAAAAACGGAACCCATAAAGGATCACTTTATTGTCCGTCTGTCAGTCTATCAAGACCCTTTATCTCGGGTACGCGTGGAAGTACTTATCGAGTTGAAATTATAACCATATACTTAGGTCTACAGTCCTTTGAAGCTGTGAAAAAATCAAACTTCTGGGTTAACGAAAAAAAAGATACGGCCGTTTATATCGCAAAAAACGTATATTTCGACACTCAAGGGAATCAAAATTCATAGGGTACTTCCCATTGATCTAGAATCCTGAAATTAGGCATGAAGCAAGATCTCATAGCACAAGTATAGGAAAAAAAAATGAAAACTGTAAATTTGTAGCTATGCCACAATAAAAAACATTTTTGCGATTCTGAAAAATCTTCGTAACTCAATTCGGGAATTGAACTGTTTGCATAGGTAAGTTTGTACGGAACCCTTAGTGCGCGAATCCGACTCAGACATTCAAACATAAAAAGTTTTTTTATTAGGTGGTAAAATCATCTAATGACAAATCCCGCTCTTGGGCGCAGCGGAAGATACTGTCAGACTTTTACTGACTAAAAACCTACTCCTGATCCTTCGTTGTCTTCGTCCCAGGGCCCCGGGTTTCGTTTTCACACTACCCATGGCCCCAATAGGCTACGACCCAGTTGAGCCCCTACGATTTGCTGACATCTCCCTGAGGCGCGCGTGGAACGCGCCGTCGACGACTTGGGCTCGGTCCGGACGGTTACCGGACAGTCGGACGGCGGGCCACCCAAGCCAATCATACGAGGTACGTTATTCATCATTTAACGTTATCTTTAGGAAACGTACAACTGGTATTGGAATATAATTTCATGCTACAGTTTCGCGTTCAATCATGATAACTTATCTGGCAGATAGTGTCGAATTTATCTTGTTTTTTAAACAATTTCAAGTTATTACGTGACCTCCTTGTGTTATTTTGTGTTGATTACTTTTAGGTGTCGTGTTTCAGGCCAGGGTAGGCAGGAGAATAGGGTCTCCTGTCAACGGCCGCATAGCTTCATAGACGCGTATTCGTCATTATACGCTTGGTGTACTTTTGCTCACAACTACGGACTTCTGTCGACGAACCTACACGTCTAAATAGATATCTATAGACCGCATCGTGATCTAGATCGCGAGAACGAACCTGCTGGCGCAGCAGCGCTGCATGTTGCAGGTTCTACTCCCGCATGTACCTAACAAATATTTGCATGGCCTACAGATAGCTGTTCTGGGTCTGGGTGTCTTGTGTATGGGAGTTTAATGTTTGTGAATGAACAAGTAACTCCTAGTGTGAGGCAACGTCTTATAAAAGAAAAAAATAATAATTAAGTATTATATGCCTGAGCAGTGGTGGCCGAGTGGTAACGGCCCCGACTTACGAGTTGTAGGTCGCGGGTTCAAACCCAGCCAGGCGCATTACTTTGTGTAATTTAGTTCATCACCACTGCTCTCAAAACGGTGAAGGAAAACATCGTGAGGAAACCGGCATGTCCTAGAACCAAAAATTCGAAGACATGTGACATCCACCAACCCGCACTGGGCCCGCGTGGTGGATTACGGCCCATTCCCTCTCCTAGAGAGGAGGCCTGAGTCCCAACAGTGGGAACATTAAAAGGCCGACTATATGACTCTATATATATGCCTACAGCAATCAGATAACTGTAGCTTTTAAATAAATAATTTTCGTTATCTGATCAATTCACTTCCAAAGATTACCTCCTACCTATAACTCCATCTGTTTAGGTAATTAACTAAAGGTAAACAATCTTGACATGTCTTTTATCTAAAAGTTGTCTATAATTTTTATCTAAAAACATTTACAATTTGTTATTTACCTATACCGATGTTTGGTAACTAACTAAATGTAAATAATCTTTGTATTTCTATTATAAGATTTAAAAAAATACATATTATGATTGTTTACCTTTAGTTAATTACCTACATCGATGGAGTATATATGCTTACAATTGTACGTCTCTATAATAGGCATTAGTTTAGATTTAGGTAAATATTTTTCGTGTGTTTGACAACAAATAATCAATCTGTTTTATACGTCACCGGAAAATTGCAAACGCCGTACTTAAGATTGAAAAAAAAAGCGAGAAATTGTAAGCTATTTTTTTCTAAATAAAACACGGTTATGTTGGACACTAAAGAATTTGGATTATGATTTATTGTATACAAAACGAGTTTTTTTTTCATAATGTATCGAGAAATTCTAATTTAACAAAGATTTATTACAATCACTACTACGGCGCCTGCAATTTTCTGGTGACATAGGCATACAAGAAACCCAGAACAACCATACATACAACAACAACAACAACAAACAACAACAACAACTAACAATAGGATATGAACTTTTGTCTGAAATTAATGTCATATTATTATTATTATATAGTCATAAAAATATTGTTTCGTGCGGGTATTGAACTTATGACACGCAGTTCAGTAGCTACTCGAGGTGTTTTTAATATCGTGCGATTTTGATCACGCATGCGGAATTGCCCCGCACGCGTAACCCCCGCAAATGTCCATTTTATACAAGTATTTATTATAATGCCTGGAATACGGCGCGTACTGTTCCACGCGCGCCTCAGGGAGATGTCAGCAAATCGTAGGGGCCCAGCAGGGTCAAACCTACTGGAGCCATGGTTAGTGTGAAAACGAAACCCGGGCCCCTGGGACAAAAGCAACGAAGGAACAGGAGTGGGTTTTTAGTCAGTAAAAGTCTGACACTATCTCCCGCTTTGTCATTAGATGATTTTCCCACCTAAAAAAAAAACGCGGCACGTATTTTTGTTGCATTTTGAAATTTTCTGATTTTCTTTTCGTGACGATATCCGCACGATATTAAAAACACCCTAAGACACAAGACAGCCCCAAATCAATATCCTGTCGTACAGTTCATCCAAAGGTTGTCAGAAAAAGATTACCCTGTACGATATGACCGCCTATAATTGTACACATGTTTTTGTAAAAGTTTGTCCTGTCCACAATAATAAAAGGTGTACCATAAAGTATATAACAACTAAATAAATGATGATAGTGACTAATTCACAATTTTTCCGCCATAAAATAAAGATATCTACATATATTTATTACAAGTGCATAAAACAGAAGAGATTGTATAATTTCCTCTCAATCAACTTTTATAATTTCCGTCTACGATAAGTTAGATTTCTTTGAATTACGATAAATATACTTTTAATCTTGATATTTGTTGAAATGACTATAATATAATTTGCGCACGATTAGAAATCTAGCTGTCATATTATCTACAAAAGCGAGGATGAGTAGAAATTTCTTGTTCATAGCAACATACGGCCCACCCAGGGTCTTTAGACGCCAGGCCCACCGGATTCTTTGAAAGATTTACCGAGTGTTCCCAAATGTTCAATGATCCCAATGCAGGAACTCAGGCCTCCTTTCTAGGTGAGGAAGAGAGCCGTAATCCCCCATGCGGGCCCAGTGCGGGTTGGTTGATGTCAGTTGTCTTCGAATTTTTTGTTCTAGGACATGCCGGTTTCTTCGCGATGTTTTCCTTCACAGTTTTGAGAGCAATGGTGACGAAATAAATTACACAAAGTAAGGCACCTGGCTGGATTTGAACCTGCAATTCTTAAGTTAGGGTCGTTACCCCGGGGCCACTGCTCTATTATACCATTACATTACGACAAATAGCGGAGCAGTAATCAAAGATGCGGGTGAAACCGCGGGGTATTATTAGACTTTATAATATAGAATATATTCTGCTAAAGGAAACACAATAACAATCCGAACCAAACGTTTGTCGGTATCCACAATAATTAGAAGGGCATATAAATATAATAATAAATATAATCTCTTATCATTATCACAGCTGTAACAGTAGATAAGATTCTTATCAGGCATATTCTGTATCTAAAACAGTTTTCACTATCAGTGACAATAACCCGAATTACTCAATCTAACTGGTGGTGTTACTGCGGATTATTACACTGTGTTAGTACTGCGCATCAGTCATCATTATCATTATCTCAGGCTGCATCAGACGGACTGCATCGCAGCAACCGCACGCAGTCGATACTCTCACCTGCATGCAGTTGTACGTTCGACTTCATTCAGTCATGATATCAACTTCATGCGATCGGCTGCAGTCGTGTGTAGTCAATATTAACTGCAAACAGTCGTGACTTCAACTTTACTCGGTCGGCTAGTCGTGTAGTAGGTATCGACATACACTGTCCATCGCTAACTGCGCGTTGGTCGCGTTGCACGCACATTGACATTATGCATTGTCATCTTTATTTTGAGGCTCTTAAAGATCAAATCTTTCACTGAGCTCCTAAACTAGATGTGTGGCTTCAACTGTGCAAAATCAGACCCTACTGCAGTTAACCACATGCAGTTGAATCGTCTGATGGCAGCCTCAGGCGAAAAATGTTGCTAATTCAGTTTGTAGTTTAAACCTCCCACAAGGTAGACCTTCAACCTGGTGAGGGTCGCGGGATCCCGATGGATGACCGAGACACAGGACCAGTCAAATTGGCGGCACTTTTGGGGATACCTACTTTCACGCAAAGTGGAATCGTTGATAGAAGCAAGTATGATAATAAAGCGAAAGGAAAGGCAGATTTGTATTTTTATTTGTAACTAGCTTTTCTCTGCAGTTTCGCCCGCGTACATAAAATATATCACCCAGCCTATGTCACTCAGGAATAAAGCAGCTTACTATCGGTGAAAAAATTTTAGCAATCAGACCAGTACTTTCAGAGATTACCTCCTACAAACCAAAAAAACAAACTACCTCATTATAATACTAGTGTAGATGAATAAAATCAAAAACTAATGGATATATTTTAAAAATCTCCAGTAGAATGCCACTACTCTACCTCATCATTGAGTGAAATTAAAAAAAAAACTTAGTAAATAAGCAAAATTTTCAAAAATCCATATTCAACAGCACATGAAAATGAGAAGTCAGTAAATAAGATTTTAAATTGTAATGATAAAATCAGAAGACGAAGTAAACAGGTGTAATAAGAAAGAAATAAAAACGGTTTCAGAATTAAGATTTAATTTAAGCTTGGTGTTATCTTTACTTCTGTAAGTATGTCTTTACAAGCCCATTATTATAACAATCACTTTAAGATTAACCCGTTATCATAAATAAATACTTAAAAGTGAACTAAAAAGCCTTTTACGACACGAAAATAAAATCAAAAACGAATTCTTAAACTGTAACATTTCTTAATACGCCTTAATCTTAAAACGGACAATAAAAACGAAATCCTCACTAAAAGCAAAAAGGAGACAATTAAAAAAATAATCTAAATTCCACTAAAATAAGTTATAATCTGGCAATACTAAAGAATTACGCGTGTTACTTGTTCAAATAATAAAAATAAATCGAATCACTAGATATTTTTTTATCTGTAATTACTAAAAATTCTTGATAAACGGAGAGATAGTGAATGTAATGTGTTCTGATAATATCGAACTGTCAGGATAAAGATAAAATAAGAATTGATGATTTATTTTCGCTAATCTAATTACGAAATAAAAAATCCAATGTTAATTTGATTAGGTGTAGACAAAGGTGGTACCAATCACGTGTTGGATCATTAAATACCTATTGGCTAACTAAATTACCTAACTAAAATATACCTGTGGCTTCATTCATATGCCTAGCATTGTCCCAGTAGGTAATTCGCATGCAAATTCTATTATTTGCTAAATTATTGTAAATTTTGACACAAATGAAAAGAATTTGTCGTTGCAACCGAGGCGGAATACGCCCGAGCCGCAGGAGAGGGTGCTATGGAGCTGAGTGCAGCAGTGACAAATTTCAACGTGTATATCAAACGACGTTTTTCAATGCAATTAGGAAGAAATAAATAAAGGGGAGTTGACGTGCGACTCGTGGGGATCGCTTAGCGCCCAGCTTGTTACGATAAATATAATAAATTGTGGCAGGGGGGCGAGCGCCAGCAATTTCCGCTCTAGTGCGGAAAACAGCGTTGCGTGCCTAAAAGCGGTAGGGATAAATGGTAAACAATTAGGTGTGAATAAAAAAAAATTCTTTATCAACAACGGAAGATATAAAGCTTCAAAGCTGCTATTATGAAAGAGAAGTCCCACATGGTCTTTGACGTCTTGGCGAGAGAAAGAAAAGAAAGAAAGAAAAATATTGTATTTGGCACACGTACACAGATACACACAATGTAGAAACAACATGTAAACACTTAAGATAAAACAAAAAAAATACTAACATTGTGTGTCTCGCGCGTTTGCTTTCTTCCTACCAATTTTATTTAAGTATTTATTGATAAACTAGAATAGAATAGAATATCGTTTATTTAATAAAAGTGTCACATTTAAATTAAAATTACATAAAAATAATTATAACGCATACATTGCATTTTTGCCTGAACTAGGTTGGACCTAGTTGGTTGAAACTGGTTAGTTAACATATATTTTTTCATGTATATTACCTGTTATGTTACGATGGGCTTCTAGTGTAACCGAATACACGTAGATACCAGTATTTTGCACAGCCTGACTGTCTGACCAACCCGCATTACGCTGGGTACAGTCTCCTGTAAATCCACGACAATGCACCGTCGTAAAACCCTTTGGTTGAATGCTGACCGCAGAATGTTTTGAAGAACCGTTAGAACTACCGTTAACCGTACCGGGCACCGTAAAGCACGCGCGGTCAACGTGCCGTGGTCAGGTACGCGTGCCATTTCAGGATGCAATACTGCTCTGTTTCACGGTATGACGCCAATAGGGTATTTATTACACTCATTTTTGAAAAGTTTCTCAATTAAGATTCTATATATAGTGCTAATAAAACACAAAAAAAAATTCTGCCGCTAAGTACCCTAAAAATGCATTTAAAATTTACAGTTTCAAATTTCACACGTAATTTGACGAAAATGTAGAAAGCATATTTACTCAGTGATCAAAACGTCAGTTGGCTGTGTAAACAAATGCGCTTAGTATAGGTAATTCAGTGGTATCCCAGCCAAGAGTATTGTTTTGTGTAATTTATTTCATCACCACAACTCTCAAAACGGCGAAGGAAAACATCGTGAGGAAACCGGCATGTTCTAGAACCAAAAATTCGAAGACATGTGACATCCACCAACCCGCACTGGGGGCGCACGTGGTGGACTACTGCCCATTCCCTCTCCTAGAGAGGAGGCATAAGTTCCAGCAATCGAAAAATTACATAGCTCATTAGGCTATGCTACGCGCTAAGAAAGGATTTTCCAAAATTCACACCCTAAGGGAATAAAATGGGGTCCAAAGTTTGTATGGAGAAATCTACTTTAACGCGAGTAAAACCACTGAAAGAAGCTATCTTTAAATAAGTCTGTATGTGTTGATTTGCTAGATTCCTACATTCTACAATATTTCACGCAATTTAATTACCTACTTGTTTAAATTACAAAGATTATAGCTGAAGTTTCATGAAAATACTCGTAATAATTATTCCCACTTGAAATCTATACTTGTGGAAACGAGACAGCACTAGCAGCTTTCTATAAGTCCTTCTCCCTCACACCAAAATGCTTTCATAGCACATTATTACACGTAAAGTATATCAATGTTATCATTAGCCGGCTCGGTTTGTTTTAATTACACAAATATTCAAAATTAATTAAACGTAGGACTAATAATTGGTAGTGTATGTGATGCTGGTATAGTTTTGTGAGCTTTGTGCCTAATTAGCGTCGTGTCAGTGAATGTACAAAGCCTGTTGCCAATTAATTATGTTAGAGTTGGTTACCAGTTCAACCAGATGGAGCTGAGTACTAGTATTTCTCAAGGAGTAACTGCTGAAATGACTTTCATAACCCACTAGTGGGTTCTATTCTGAACTCCAACATGGCAAACAAAATCGTGGTGGACAGCTTTTATATTTCAAGGATGTTGAGAATAGACATATGAAGAGATGCGAAATTGACCACGCGACTTGGGAGACACAGGCTCTAGATCAGCCTGAGTGGAGACGTCGTGTGCAGCGGCACGTACAGGCCTTTGAAAATAAAAGGATATTGGAATTAGATCAAAACCGCGACGACCTCAAAGCTAGACCACCAACAGCTATAGGTAGGTAATGTATCATATCTTTAATGCTATTATGAGGTGTCCGCTCTGTGCTCGGAGTTTTTCGGCCAAAGTTGGATATGCAAGTCACATGAGGACCCATAACAGAGCAGCACATCTGAGCTCACAACCACCATGAGGAGCCAAGGAATGCGGTCGCTGTGGCCGAAATCGGCTAGATGACATCAGTTATCAATGAGTTACGGTATTCGTAAGGATATCAGCGTCAGGTATATTTGCTTGACACATGCTTGAGAATGCTAAAATAGCATCTTCATAACTAATGTCGTGTATAGGAGCAATAAGTCAAGTCATTTGTGTTGGCGGGAAAATGGTTGTTTTTTTTTCTAACCCGTATTGGCTATGGTTGGTAAGTGATGTAATGAGATGTTGAATGAGTTTGACGACTTTGTGAACTTTTATTGAATTATTTCCTTTTTTTTCAAGAAAAATAATATTTGTGATAATCTTAAAGGAAAGATTTCCACAATTTGCTTTTACACTTGCTTTTATTTTGTTGTATTTATACCTACTGATTATACAAAATCGCCCTTTGAATTATGCACGCTAAATCAACCCTTTACTAGTTTAATCTGCGATTAGATTCAAAGTGCAGCAGTCGTCCAATTAGCTGGTGATTTGTTTGTTTGTTAACAAACGGAGGCTCAGGGGGGCTGACGGGGCTGCAGCCCCCGACGTTTGCTAACGAGATGGCTAATTAAATGGATATCGATGCCAGATAAATGAGTTTTAGTTTTAAGGAGAAATAATGACGCGTGGTATTTTTTTTAATGATCGTGTGTCATAGAAGGTCATAGACAATGGTGGATTAGTGCTGGCTGATTACAAATGGAATACATATTCGATTAGACTTTTTTTTCTTTCTTAATTGGCTATATGTAACTTTAGCTTGAGTTCTTTGTTTTCAAATTAATGATAAATAATATTGCTAATTTAAGTTAATTCGCGAGTAGCTACCTAGTACCTAGATTTTATTTATAAGTAATTAGTGTTTCATAAGACGTAAGCGCTCAGCCGTTACGTTTTTTATTAGTGAAAGAGCCTTTAAAGCAAAACTAGAAAAACAAATTCTGTAGTTTACGGTTAATTTAATTTTCTATAATTTGCTTGTAAGAAAAACCTTATTTGTCACCGCCATAACTAAAAAATAAACCTACATTAGTGGTTTCTGTGCTTTTAAAGTAAGGATTTTATTTTCTAGATATTTTGAAATGCTTGTCATGGCATTATGGTAAAAAGGAAAAGCGCGGAGAAAATGATTTCGATTTATTCTGTTAAGCGATTTGTTGATTTTATTAGTTTCATGAATCTATATATATAAGGAGAAACGTGACTGACTGACATATCAGCGCATAGCCGAAACTACCGGGATTAGGAGCGTGAAATTTTGCGCAAGTTTTTTTTTATGACGTAGGCGAGCACTAAGAGAGGGTTCTCCAAAATCCTTAAGGGGAATGAAATGGGATCTAAAATTTGTTTGGAAAAACCTACTTTCATGCGGGGTAAGCCGGTGGCAGAAGCTAGTCATGATATAAGTTGTAGACATTAAATTTTTGTACTCAAAAAATCGTTAAAAAATTGTGCAAAGGCAAAAGTTTGTGAGTGTATACAGTATGTCTGCTACTTCTTCACGCTCCAACGGCTGAATGAAATTCGATAAAATTTAGTACACTGATAGACCATGTCCTGGAATAGCACAATTTTGATCTCGAAAGTTGAGTTGAGATAAAATTCTATTATCACATATTCGAAGCCGCTAGCAGAAAGTTAGTAAAAAAAATAAAATTATGTCGTGATTTTTATTAAAACGCGATTTATTCTAAAAACAAGAATAATAATAATATTCCACAACTATCACACAACGACGTCTAGTCCCAAGCTAAGCAGAGCTTGTGTTATGAGTACTAGACAACTGAATATTGCCTCTCGAACCGTTAATACGGTTCTGAACACATGGCGTAGACATGCTTAGTATTCTTATAAACAATTCTGTCATAGCTTTATTTATATATACATAAAAATTTAAAAATGAAAATAAGAAATACAGATAGAAGATCACAAAGGTACTGTTTATTTCAAACGAAATTTCTTCCTGCGACAGGAGAGTTAAAAACTTTCTATGAAAACGCAGACACATTCAAATAAAATATCAAGTAAAAAAACAGCTGTCACAAAAAAAAAATACCATAGACAAAAATATGTTTCTTTCAAAAAATCAGACACTAAAATTATATAGGTACCACAAGCAAGATAGAGTAGTACCTAAAATCTTTCTCATAAAAAATGTGTAAACTTCACCCCAGTGACTTGGGGTAACTCAAAATGGTAATAAATTGAGTGGGCGTGGCTTACCCCTGTCACGCCCCTAGGGGATGAGTAGTACCCTCAAACTGCGTACCGTGGAGTACCACGTAATGCGGGTACTCGGCATCTATTAGAGGAGATACGAAGGTTCGCGACGGATGGAGAATGCCGTAGTTTATGTCAGAAACATGATTTTAAAGTATTTGAATTTTTTTTTTCGGAATTGAGTTAAATACATATTTGTAATCAGAAAAAAAATTTGATCACGAATATATATATTTGACTCAATTTCGAAAAAAACTAATGTTAGTTGTGCCCTTATTAATAAAGACGGCAGTATTTATTAAAAAGGGCACAAGGGCTTTTTGTATAACTCTAGTATTGGATTAAAAAAACATAAAAATCAGTTCAGTACCTATTATTTTTTTATTTGATATAAACTAGTGCTTGACTGCGATCCCACCTGATGGTAAGCAGTGATGCAATCGTTGATGGTGAGGCGCACTGGTTTATTAAGAGCCTATTCACTCTAGCCTTGAAGACACCTAAATTACAATCGGATGGGAAGACCACAGCAGGCAAGTTGTTGGTAGTATTTGAGTTTATTGGTTACAAACAATAATACAAATATTTTCTATTTATAATATATCAAAACCCAAAATAATAAACAAAAAATGTGATCTCTAACATTTTTTGTTTATTATTTTGGGTTTTTTATATATTTTGGGTAATCATCAAATAACTTCTCCCGTTCTTGGTGGAGCGAGAGGAAGTGTCAGACTTTTACTGATTAAAACCCGCTCATATTCCTTCAATTACCCTTTGCATTTCAGGACCGCGATAACTCTAACGAACCATCTCACAAAATTAACTGTACAGAATTCTGTTATGAAAATGGTAACTGCTGAAGTCTGTGTTTCCTGATAGAAACAACCTGGGGGCTTTTAGGTCAAGAGTGAATAAGTTACTTCTAGGCAAGCGTGCTCCATAGCCGGCCACATCATGGCTTACCATCAGGTGAGATAGTGGTCAAGTACAAACCTATCAAAAGTAAAAAAAAATAGTTCGATAAAAGAATTTAAAACTAGTTTTCTGAAGATGTATGACTATTACCTAATTGTACTATTAATTAGCGAAAAATAATAATAAAGGAGAACAAAAAATGCATAGTTTTTTAGGGTTCCGTACCTCAGAACGAAAACACGGAACCCTTATAGGATCACTTTGTTGTCCGTCTGTCTGTCTGTCAAGACCCTTTATCTTAGGAACGCGTGGAGGAACGCGTGGAAATTAAAACCATATACTCAGGTCTGCGGTCCCTTGAAGCTGAGAAAAAATCAAACTACTGAAATAACGAAAAAGGAGATACGGCCGTTTATGTCGCAAAAAACGTTTATTTCGACACTCTCAAGGGAATCAAAATTATTTCCCGTTGACCTAGAATCCTGAAATTTGGCACGAAGCCAGATCTCATAGCCCAAATATATGAAAAAAATTGAAAACTGTAAAAAATCTTCGTAACTCAATTCGGGAATTGAACTGTTTTCATAGGTAAGTTTGTACGGAACCCTCAGTGCGCGAGTCTGACTCGCCATTGCCCGGTTTTTTATCTACTGTACGGTACTCTTCAGAAACTTACCTATTTAGTTTATAGAACAGTTTAATGCATTCTGTAAGATTCTAATCGTAATATATTCGTGCAATTACGGGTACATTGAGCCTTATCAGGATAAACATTGTAAGCGACAATTTGCGCAGGAAGTATTATGTAATTCGGCGTTGCGCCATCGGTACATGGTGGACATCCCACCCATACGAAAGTGTCTATGGGTTGTGTGAAAGTGTACCCGGGGCCCTGGAACGAAGGCAAGCAAGGAACAGGAGTGGGTTATAATTAGTAAAGTCTGAGACGCCCTCACGCTCCGCCCATAAGCGCGAGATATCACAGGATTAATTCCACACACAGATGGGAACACATTCATTATGCGTACAGTTAAGGAGTGTAATTCCGTAGTTTTCGTTTCCTGATAGCTACACTACAACCTAGGTTACTTCTAGGCAAGCGTGCTCCATCGTCGGCCACATCGGCGCTGACTATCAGGTAAGATCAAACGCGATCTATCCATAATAAATATTTTCTTTCCTAATTTATTTATACTTAGGTTAGTTAATATAATTCTAATAATGTTAGGACCGTTCCTCATAATAGGTAAAAACTATCTTATATTAAAGGGCCTATTACACGCCCGCCTACGCACGCACGCCTATGTCGCGTAGTGTAGTGTGCGGCACGCGCTACTGACAGGACCGCGAGAAACGCTTAGGAGTCTCGTCGATGCGTATGTTTGTGTGAGTGTGCCGTTTCGAATATTTGTAGGTAGTTTCCGTACTGTTCCATATCTATACTGTGCGCGCGTGGTGGATTTCGGCCCATTTCCTCTCCTAGAGAGGAGGCCTGAGTCCCAGCAGTGGGAACATTATAAGGCTGATTATGCTATTTTGCATACGGGTAGACTATGTTCTCCATAGGATACTTGTTATCTCGGCTGCATGTTCTCAGAAGCTGGTCTCTATATCTAAACTAATATTATAGGAAAAGAGGAATGATTTGTATTTAAGTTTGTAATGAATAAACTGCGTGAAAGAGATCGCGGAATGCGGTAAGGCCGCCAATTCTATGTTTTTAAATTTTAGATTCAAATTGTAAATGTTATTGTCTTGGTGTACAATAAAGTATTATAAGTTTAAATAATAATTTATTGTGCCAAAAAATTATAATAAACATATTCCTTATTATATATAAACCCTAGAGCCTACACTAGGATTTCCTGTGTCGTAGTCTCCTTCAGTCCGAGAACAAAGTATTTAATTAAGCTTATCTTGCATTGTTAAACAATTCTCTATTTTGGGTACATTTCCACTCGACAGCGATGCGGAAGAGTTTTATAACGCCATATTTTAGTTAGGAGTTAATTAAGCCTTTAATTAGTTAAGTGTTTTTGAAATAATCGTGTAAATATATTTATAATAATTTGTACATACACCCTTAGAACAAAGTTGCACAAACTTAAAAAATCTACACTAATATTGTAAAAAGGTTAAGTTTCTTTTTATGTTTTTTTTGTTTGTAGGAGGTAATCTCCGAAAGTACTGGTCCGATTGCGAATTTTTTTTCACTGATAGAAAGCTGCTTTTCTCCAGAGTGACATAGGCTATATTTTATGTATACAGGCGAAGTCGCGGGCAAAAGCTAGTATTTTATAAACAAATAAACTCTGAAACTACTGGACCGATTTTAAAAGGCCTTTCTACTGTAGAACATTATTTTATCACTGAGTGACATAGGCATATATTTTCACGAGAGAGAAACCACTAGTAGAAACTCGTAGACAATAAAATGCAGCGTGTCAGTCTAGAGACAGACGGCCGTGAACCGAAACAGTTTTTGTTAATTTTCTTGTTAATCTTTTTTTGACTAGTTTAGTCATGTAACTCTCTCATAAAATATTCGGAAACCACTTAGTAACCGGCTTGAGATATATAAACTAAGAAGAGCCATTGTCTACTGATATTTCGGAATTGTAGAATTACTCTAGACTGGCCTGTTGGTCTAGTGGTTAGTGGCCCTGACTGCTATGCCGGAGGTCGTGGGTTCGATTCCCACCCAGGACAAATGTTTGTGTGATGAGCACGATCATTTGTTCTGTGTCTGGGTGTAATTTATCTATAATATATATGTATTTAGAAATATATATGTTTGTTTCTAGTACTCATAACACAAGCTCTGCTTAGCTTGAGACTAGACGGCGTTGTGTGATAGTTGTGGCATATTATATTATATATTATACTCTGTAACTTTCACAGGCATTAAAAATAAAAAAGAACATCATACAGAATGACAAGATGATACCGCGTAGCTACTACAAGTCTGGGTTTTTATAAAAATCTCTTTTGGCCTTAGATATTACACCCCTATTTTTTAATTAGTACAAAAAAAAATGGGGCTCTATCCGTACTCGTTACTGATCATATTAGTGTAGTCAAAAGTAAAAAAAAAACGAAATCCCAAAATAGTCCACGGAAATTTATTATAATTGGTAAACTCTTAGTTGAATTCATAACAATTGGTACTAGAAAATACTACGCGCAGTGTTTTTCATTCATTCATAATCAATAGCCTGTACAATGTTTCCATAAATTGAGTGACATTTTGGGATATAAACAAACTCTAATAACTTTGCTGTTTATGAATATTATTTATTGAGACTTTACTTGAATAATAACAAGACCTTTTCTAATATGCCCTTTAAGTATTTGTACTAATTAAAAACTAGTGGTGTATACGATAAAATCAATCTTATAATATTCCCACTGCTGGGACTCAGGCCTTCTCTCTAGGAGAGGGAATAGGTCGTATTCCACCACGGGCCCAGGGCGGTTTAGTGGATGTTTTAGTTCTAGGACATGCCGGTTTCCTCACGATGTTTTCCTTCACCGTTTGAGAGCAGTGGCGATGAAATAAATTACACAATGTAATGCGCCTTCCCGGGTTTGGACTACTGGGCCACAGAGGCGTAACTAGGCCTTTATATGCCCGGTGCGAGCTTCTATAATTGCGCCCCCAGATAAAAGTACAATACAAGCAAAAAGGTATATATGGTTATATTACTATTTATTAGTTTAAGATGTCATAAACTCTTCTATTCTTATTTCTACACACTATACCTACATAAATGTATGCATTTCAAAGTATATTTTCACACCTGTATTTTCAGAACAGTCAAGCAGAGTGGTACACCTACATTTCTTTTGGTAATAATAGCAAGCCAACAACATCAATCTAGATTCTGGGTTAGTACTCATCTTATCAAAAATTGTCCTAATATCATTTTTAAATTTACGACCCGCTCCAACTTCACATGGACGTTACATATAATTTAAATTCACAACTTTTATCAACTATAATATGCAAGTGTACTTAAACCTTTCTCATGAATCACTCTATAGTCTATTGGTGCTAACAGCACGAAAATCCGTTCCGTAATTTTTGAGTTTATCGCGAACCAATGAACACCCGCGGTAGGGGACTTGGTATTATAGTGTGTTTTATAGATACGAATATCTAAAAACTGGCTTTACTTAAATCTATATATATGTATATATATACATATCAACGTCTTCCCAAAAAAAACTGTAAACAAAAAACCGTCCCATCCTAAAAAAAAACTATTATTATTAAACTACTTTTTTTTTCTATTCCAAAGCATCAGCAGATTAAATTCGTTCCAACAATAGAGGTGCACCCCAACATTGCCCGTATCGTCCCCAATGTTGCCACACGCGAAAATGAATTATTATAGAGTTGCCAACTGAGGCGGGGTGGGTAAAACGAGGGGCGTAGGGGCGTACCGGATATTGGTCATATAAATAAATTAGTAGGAAGATAAAGGAAATTAATGTTAATTTCAAGTTATATATGGGTATATGTGTTTTATAGCTCATACAGTCTGTAGGACGGGGTTATAGGAACATAGTAGGTATAGCAACCTGTATCGTGTACCTAATGATCGAGATAAGTAATTTTTTTTTCGCTTTTAATGTATTTTGTTTTTTGAAGATATCAGAAATCAGAAACATTTATTTCAAATACACCAATTACAGGCATTTTTGAATTGTCAAAATGTCGGTCAGTCAAAAAAAATACAAGTGAAGCTAAATTGCACGTTCCAAAGCGTAGATCTCTATGGAGAAGAACGTGCAAGAAACTCCATGGATATAAATTGTATATTAGGTACCTGATCATTTAATATTTATCTAAAATAGGATAATTCTAAAAATAATTTAAATGTTATATCAAAGTAATAAAAAATCTTCAAATGTTTTGGTACGATTAATTTGATTTTAATTATTTTAAATTTTATATTTTATCATCAAAAAATCACATTCTAAATTCAAAATTTATTTACTAGCACATCACTAATACGCCAACCAATAATTAAAAAATCTCGAGACAACCTATAAATAATTCAACATTCGAATCGAATGCCGTTTAAATTCAAATCATTTATATTACATTTTTATTCACAAAATAGCTGTTCCCTGCGTTTTTCTATATATTCTTTCTGACTTTTTATTCTTTTGCTAGGCTCCTCAGGGTCATAGTTTGCTGTTAAATAGTCTACAACCTTCCTTAAAAATTAAGCTGTCAAATCTAAAAAAAAGATTTTTTTAAATTCAACTTGTTCCAAAGATTAGCGCTTTACAAAATAATCTCTTTAAAATTTTATTAAAGCAAAAGATTTCAAATTTAAATACGTCGAAAGGTGAGAAAATGCTATTGATAATAATAAGTCAACATTCGGAACTAGACTTAGATTAAACACGTACATTTTTCAAATAAGACAGAAAAAAAGGCAATGTGATTCACGGCTAGATCAATTTTGTAGTTTTTTTTTTATTGTTAATGATCACGCAAGTAAATCGCATTAATTTTGTAAAACTTGACTACTGACAGTTTCCTTGTGTTTTTTTCTACATATTGAGGATGTTTAGTGATACAATGGATATGGTTATAAAGTATTATGTTTTGTTGTTATTTTAACTTTGAAGTTAGCCGGCAAAATAAACTAACATGTTAAGAAAATTGTTTAAAAAAGTTTATTTCCTATCCTACATAAAGATGCAAGTAGGTACGGTAAAAAATAACACTATTCTTCCATCGGTTATTTTTCAGTATCCAAAAAAAAAACACCAGTAAGAAAAAGTTTTCGTTTTTTTTCTATTTAGTTTTTTATCACTATTAAGCAACTCAATTGCCTAGATAACTGCAGTGATGTTAATATTTTTTTTACTATTCAGATTGTGCAATTGATTTCATTTCGTAATTCCTAATTCTACAAATATTAATCGGAGATACGCATGATATCGACACATGTTATCGTAAAACTGACATTGTAGATAGGCCTAAACTGGCACGCGACGTTTACCTCGTTTCCTCACTTTTTACTATTTTTAATACTTTTTTTTCAACTTAAATGTACTTTCACTGACTATAGTTGCGTGTGGAGTCACTATAAGTTAGAAAAAAAATGTTTAAATTAATTGAAGTGTACGACGGCAATGATTTTGTGATTTTAAAGATAAGTAATATTTTTGTTTTGCTAGTGCTTGCTTTTTAATCAATCGAGGGTACTTACGTTAGAAATAATAACAACACTAAGTACCTAACGTGGGCGTTAGGTTGGTACAAATGTTTGAGGTTAATGACTCCCAAGTAATTACTCCAATCAACTTCTTAAAAAAACTTCAATATTTTTTTTTTGCAAAACTGTCTTGACAGCTGTATCCGGCTGCGTAAAGCAATAGGAAAAACAAAAAATAAACAAAAAGTAAATAAAAACTTACCTATTTACGTCAAAATCCAAACTTTCAACTGTTCACGAACGCACTGACAGTGAAACTTGATAATGCACTCGACAAAAATAGTAAAAAAATAAAATAAAAACAACGCTAATTATCCGCGAGCGATCACACGGCACGAACAGGGCACGACTGAGACGTTCTCAGTGAATTATCTTATCAAAATAACACGTTAATTACGATTGTAGTCCGAAAGGAATGTATTTCGTTGTGTACTTAGGCCTTTTGAGTAGTAATAACACTGCACTTCGGACAGTATCGTGGCTATGCGTCGACGCGTACTCTGGCGAGGACGGAGCCAGACTGCCGCATCGGGTCGCCCCTCACGTCGCTCGCCCCACCCCCTCTACAATTTTCAGGTAAAAAAAAAAACGGGAAAAACAGATAGCATTTCTGTTTATTATCTATTTGGCGACAGTTTTTTAGTAACCGTGTATAGGCTGAAAGTTGGTGGTCTTAGCTCTTTTGTTTCTACGTGTATGGTTGTTTCTTTTGTATTGTGGGCGTTGCTAATATTTGGCGCCGGGAGGCACGTGCTATTATTGTTTTAGTTAATTATTTACTGGTAGTTTAATGAGGGCGTTTATTAATGTAACCTAATTGATTGTTATTATTTTTGATGTTATCTATAATTATTAAGTTACTATAAGAAACTAAGGATGATCTTTTTTTTATTGCTTTTTTTTGGCTTCACACGTCTAGTGCATTTAGCCAGAATCTAGTTTAGAAAGTAATAAGTTTTCAGTCACTTTAAGTTGTTTTGAGTTCCATTAGAACGTTGATGTAACATATATTAATGTTTTTTTTTTGCAATATTTGGCAGCAAATGTATCTCAGACTCGGTCAGACTTATCGGCAAGCTTCGCTGTGGTATTTAATACTACCATAATTCTCAGCTCCATTTTATAGAGATGGCACCTGTTTCAATGATTCCACATATCGTCCAGCTGCAGACACTTGAGATACAAAACTACACTAATTTTAAAACACAATGTCTACTAGGAATCAATTTGCGAATAATTAAAACAGCCGTTGAACTTCGCTCGACTAAATCCCGCCAAAAACTTCCACTCCAGACGATCTTATTGCTTTTTTACTTTATAAAAATCGATTTTATTTTTAAAGTTTTTTTTTTTTCAAATTAAACACCTGTTATTTTATATAAGACTTAGTAAGTAAGCCATTAATCGATGTAACGATTATTTATGTAAAAATAATTGAGACATTATTCATCTAGTGTTGATAATTTATACATTTTGTATCATCAATTATATTTCGATACTACTCTGTACTTCTATTGAACATGTCATGCAAGAAACTTGAAAAATTACTAAATAAATTATTGATGAGCGGTGTAATTAGTCATTTCCCTATGAATTTGCATTTTTTTAAGTTATATGAAGGTTTTTATGTGATTGAAGTCCCTAAATAAATTTTTTTTTTTCTTTATCATTGGTAAAATGTTACTGTACTGTAAAAGGTTTTATAAATGATATTTTTTTTAATATCTCATGTGTATAGTAATAAATCTTCGCTATAACTTTAAAAGTTTATAATTTTAAAGTCTAGATTAGTCTATTTTGATAGTTTTAACACTATTTCTTTGTATTAAGTTCGTTTTAATTATAAATTTTATAAAGATATTTATAAAATTAATAATTTATATTATTATTAATGTAAAATCGTTATTTTGTTCACTCGTAAGAGTTAAATTTAGGTGTTTTTTTTTCTGATGGTTCCATTTTATTTATTTTTTAATGATTTTGTTTTCAATTTTTGTACGCCTTCACGGTAAAACATGCATGTGGTGTTTGCCTGTAATTGGTTGTACAGTTAAATTTAAGACACGTTTACTTATAAGTTTCTATCTATATAATATCTGTAACAACTGTTGGTGAACCTTAATTAAATAAATAAATAAAAACATATATACTATAATTTACTATTTACACTATAATTTAGGTGCCTTCAAGGCTAGAGTGAATAGGCTCTTAATAAACTAGTGCGCCTCACCATCAATGATTGCATCACTGCTTACCATCAGGAGGGATCGCAGTCAAGCACTGGTTTTTAGCGAATTAAAAAAAAAAAAAAAAAAAAAAAACATAGCGCCCATAAATATCTATTTTGATTATTATTTTTAAAATTTGTATTATTTGAGTCAATGTTACTTGCAATAAATGAATTATTATTATTGTTATCTTTGTTTATTTTTTAAACATATTTTAAAATATTTTCTATTCAAAAAAACATTTAAAAATATTAAAAATGCCCTATTATTATTATTCACTTTATTTATTTAATATACATACAAATTACATATCTAAATATTTTTTTTACAATATCACATATAAATAAAAAAAAAACCATTATTATTATTATTATTTAATATATCTAAGATCAGAAATAAACAATCTGATTCTGTTATTGTTGTTGCTGTTTAGGTACAACTCCTATATCGTGGGTGCGCTCAGAATCATCTAATCTCACATGCCCAAGACACCTAAACCCACCAAGGTGGTCCACTTATTTATAGGCCATATAAATATTTGTCCCGTGCGGTAATCGAACCCGCGACACGCACCGCAACAGACAATCACTTAACCACAAAAAGATGTGTCTAAGAAATGTAACCAATTTACTGATTTAACTTTTATGGCCTTATTGTCGTTTGGGCTAATACCTGAAAATAAGAATGGTCATTTCACAAAACAGAAAATAATAAAAAAAAAAACAAAAAGAAGCTTACCATTATTATTCGTAGTAAAACACAATGACTTAGTACAATGTCTTTTTGGGATGACAATTGTCAATGTCAGTAGCATCATCACCTTATCTAGCGCCCGACTTAATCCGCCCTTTCATTACCTGGCTAAAAACAATTAAAAATGGCGCACAAATGTATTTTTTTTTTGTCTTCGGATTATGAAATACTTAAAAATGTCTATAGACTGAGTGTTCGTTTAAAAAGATTAATTTTATCTCTTGCGTTTTCGAGAAGTGATAGATTTCTTTCTCACGATAGCTATAGAGTGTGAAAATTGTAGTAATGTGTTAATCTGCTGATATAACATCCATTATAATAATATATTTTAAATTAAAGTGTTGGTACACTTTCTATTTTTATTTTTGAAGATGTAAAAACGAGCTCACTTTTTGATTTCAAGTAATGTGTTGTCTGTCAAAAATATTGAAAAACCGGTTTTCAATGAAACATTTTTTTTATGGCAAGCTTTTTTAGCGCAGTATATACCTATATAATTAAAACTCATCAAGACCATTCCGAAAATCAAACACGATAGGGTTATCTGAGTTCTTACGGCCACCTTCCGGTTCCATCATCAGATCAACTCCATGTCATAATAATTTTGCATTGTCATCTGATTTACACATGCATGCAAAACTTCAGCTCAATCGGTAACCGGGAAGTGGATCAAATTTAATTTGCAAGATTTGATTACAGAGATACAAACATCGGGACAGATGAAACTAAATATAAGCTTGTAATGAGTTAGTTACTTACTCAAATGTATTCTAAATATGAATGTTTTATAGGACAAACGAGATATTTTATAGGATAACTGGACTTTTTTTGTTCTTTGACCCTCACGGTAAAGAACAAAAAAAGTCCAGTTGTAGTACAAGTAGTTCGTATACAGTAATACAAAAAAGTACAAAGGGATATGTAATTGTCTCATTTAATTGTTTTATGACTCCTTTTAACTTGACAGCTCAGTTTCTGCAGATTATTTAGATTGGTACAGCCTTTTGGGCACACTTCCAGTCGACAGCTATGCGGAGGAATTTTATGACGCCATATTTTAGCTAGTAGTTTTTGCCTTTAGTGTTTATATAGTTTTAATTGGGTAAGTAATAATAATGATAAATAAATAAATTATATTTTTAAATGTTTTTTATTTTTTTATTATTGAAAATTTAAAAATATAATTTATATGTTAGAACAATGAATAAATGAAATAATAATAATAATATTCCACAACTATCACACAACGCCGTCTAGTCCCAAGCTAAGCAGAGCTTATGTTATGGGTACTAGACAACTGATAAACATACTTATATATTTCTAAATACATTATATATGTGTATATAGATAAATTACACCCAAACACAGAACAAAAGAACGTGCTGATCACACAAACATTTGTCCTGGGTGGGAATCGAACCCACGACCTCCGGTATAGCAGTCAGGGCCACTAACCACTAGACCAACAGGTCAGTCAAAGTAGCATAAGCATAATCAGCATAATGTTCCCACTGCTGGGAATCAGGCCTCCTCTCTCTAGAAGTGGGAATGGGCCGTGATCCACCACGCGTGCCCAGTGCGGTTTGGTGAATGTCACATGTCTTCGAAATTTTTGGTTCTAGGACATGCCGGTTTCCTCACGATGTTTTCTTCACCGTTTTGAGAGCAGTGGTGATGAAATAAATTACACAAAGTAATGCGCCTGGCTGGGTTTGAACCCGCGACCTACAACTCGTAGGTTGGGGCCGTTACCACTCGGCCACCACTGCTCTTCAGTCTCAGTCAAAGTGTTTTATTGAATTATACACATGATTGGTCTTAACAATATTTAAATACTAGCATCTTTCAGCGGGTTCGCCTGCATAATAGTAGAAAAAAATCCCAAGAGATCATACTACCAATATTACAAGTATTTACTCTACGACATTTTCTACCCGTGTGCCAAATTTTATGCAAATCCGTTTTACTTGGCCATATCATGAAGTGATCAATTTCTAAGATCTGGCCACGACTTGTAAATATTATTTTTCTTTGACAAGCGTCCGTTATCCTATTTCATATGTAATTTCGGGGGCCACCGTGTGGGTTATACATCTTTCTCCTATTTATACATTTTTACTTCCATGATAAAACTACTGTTTATAGATTCTGTATTATACTTGTATACCTGTTTTTTATCTCAAAATAAATAAAGTAAAATAAATGAAATTATAATATAAGTGTGCGCGCGGGAATTGCATGACTTGATTCTGCCATCTCCTTTCTACTATCGGACAACCCGACGTACGGCCAATATCCACCCTTACGTTGTTGAAACTTCAACCGTCCGGACTAAGCGTTTCGTTTCGTTGTTTATACCGCGTACATCGAAGGACTGGAACAATTTGCCTGCTGCGGTCTTCCCGTCCAACTATAATTTAGGTGTCTTCAAGGCTAGAGTGAATAGGCTCTTAATAAACTAGTGCGCCTCACCATCAATGATTGCATCTCTGCTCACCATCAGGTGGGATTGCAGTCGCGCACCGGTTAATATCAATAAAAAAAATATATTATAAGTGTGATGACAAAATAGACAACTATTTAGATTGATTTTAACCATATTTAAAAATTATTATTGAAGTTATGAGGTCCTGTGTTTGGTTTCCAGATCGGGCTAATTGTTATTGAAATTTTCCGTCTGGGATTATTCGGCAATAGCAAGGAATCTGGATTTGTGGTCTGTTTTACGGTAATAAGCCCTCCCTGTTTCCTGGAACTTAAAATATGGCGAATATAAGTGGATTAACTATAGGTAGGTACATTTCTACCTAACCAGCCGTAATGTTATATTAATAAATAGAGAGCCATTGTTTTCAATTGCAATAATCAGCCCTATAATAATGACCCGAAGAATCGCCAAACTTAAGTGGCAGTGGCAGGGCACATTGCTCGCAGAACAGATGCTCGATGGAGCCGAATGGTTCTGGAGTAGCGACTGCATACCGGAAGGTGCAGCTTTGGAAGGCCTCCTACGAGGTGGCCCGATACCTGGTGTGGGTCTTGGGAACACAATGGATGCGAGATGCATGGGACCCTTGGGAAAGGCCTATTTTTTAGGGTTCCGTACCTGTAAAGGAAAAAAACGGAACCTTTATAGGATCACTTTGTTGTCCGTCTGTCTATCTATTAAGACTCTTTATCTCGGGAACGTATGGAGATATCGAGTTGAAATTAAAACCATATACTTAGGTCTGCGGTTCCTTGAAGCTGTGAAAACATCAAACTTCTAAGTTTACAAAAAAAAAAGATACGGCCGTTTACGTCGCAAAAAACGTATATTTCAACACTCAAGAGAATCAATATTCATTAGGTACTTCCCGTTGACCCAGAATCCTGCAATTTAACATAAAGCAAGGTCTTATAGCACATACATAGGAATAAATCGGAAAACAGTAAATTTGTTGTTGTTACGTCACAATAAAAACTTTTTTTGTTATTGAGAAAAATCTTGGAGACTCCATTCGGGAATTGAACTATTTTTTATATTTTACATATGTAAGTTAGTACGGAACCCTCTGTGCGCGAGTGCGACTTGCACTTGCCCAGTTTAACTATTATTATTGATAGGCTCGTGTTTGACGACTATGTCACCTGACGGAAAACGATGATGTGGTCTACGATGGAGCACGCTTTCCGAGAAGTAATCTATTCACTCTTGACTTAAAGACCTGGGGGGGGGGGGAAACCTAGGGGTTGTACCTATCAGGAAACAAACTCACTTAACAGAGAATTCCACTCCTTAGTCTTGAGATGTTATGTGGAGTTTTTGGCGGGATTTCTTCGAGTAAAGTTCAGCGTCTGTTTTAATTATTCGCAAATTGATTCCTAGTGGATATTGTGATGTAAAATTGTTGAAGTTTTGTATCTCACGTGTCTGCACACCTGGACATTATGTGGAATCATTGAAACAGTCGCGATCTCGGTAAAATGGTGTGGAGGTTTATACTGGAGTGTTGGCTATCGCAGTGAAGTTTGCCGAGAAGATTGACTTGATACATTTGCTGTCAAATACTGCAAAAACATTGGAATGCATACAATCTCTATTGTAACGGTAAACAAATGAACTATTGTTTATGAAGACATGACTTAAAGGACTCAGTATCCAAGCCAAATACATGAACAAAAAACTGGCAAGTCCCAGTCAGACTCGCTCCCTGAGAGTTCCGTACAAATTTACTTATTACATAAGTATATGGTGTAATTCTCAAAGATGCTATTTTTTTTTAAACGTAGGTAACAACAAATTTGCTGTTTTCAGATTTATTCTTATACCTGTGCTATAAGACTTTGCTTTATTCCAAATTTCAGGATTCTGGGTCAACGGGAAAGTACCTTATGAATTTTGATTTTCCTGAGAATGTCGAAATATACGTTTTTTGCTACATAAACGGCCGTATCTTTTGTTTACTTCGAAATTTGAATTTTCACAGTTTTAAGGGCCCGCAGGCGTACATGGTTTTAATTTGAACTTGATACCTCCACGCGTTCCTGAGATAAAGGATATTGACAGACAGGCAGACAGACGGACAAAAAAGTGATCCTATAAGGGTTCCATTTTTTTTTTTCGAGGTACGGAACCCTAAAAAGACACTGTGTGTGTTTAGTGCCTATATAAAAATATTGATCTCAAAAACTAAGCGCGCGTTGAAATCTTCTAACGCTACGGGATAAGGGTCTACGCGCTACGGTCTACGCGTTACGGGTCTACGAAAATAAAGATGGATTCCTTTGTCTTAACTAAATGCTGGGCGTTGATTGGCTGCACGAACTCACTCAGGTTTTTTCGGCAAGGTCGGTATTTAGTTGGAAATATGTAGTCCACATATTGTCTGGCACACAACACTATCTACGAACCATACACATATGGTTTGTAGATAGTGTTGTGTTGTTCTAGTAGTGTAAGTTTTTTTTTTATAAGATTATTTTTTAAAGATCTAATAAAATGTGTTGATGAAGTAAGGTGCTGTTTTATTTTTATTGTGAAACAATTGCAGTATTCCTTCTTCCACAGTGACGTCCTAATGGGAGGTCACTGATCAAAGGAATTGTCAAAATTTTAGCAGATTACCGCATACGTCAGACATTCATTTGTCATTATATACGAGATTATCATTCTGTGCCATTTCTTTCAATGGAGTGTCAGTGGTTGATCATTGGAAAGTCATAATGACGCCATTATATTAGTAGATTACCAAACATGTCAGAATTAACAATTATGAAATCAATGATAGACCATTCTGACACTTTGTAATAGTAGACTTGAGGCCCAGGTAGGATCGCAGCACTAGTTTATATCAATAAAAAAAAAAATAACCGACTTCCAAAAAGGAGGGTGCCTTTAAGTAAATTTCCTAATCCAGCTACTTTAGTTTATAGATACAAAAAGCTACTCAAATCCTTTGGCCCCCACATACTGATTTCCTAATTGATATGATGGCCATAAATAATCCAAGATGGCTACTGGATCGCAGTAACTATGTCGTTAAAGGATTAGGAATAACATATAAAATGGGTTGTAAAAGTAAGTAGAATCTGTTGGAATGCCGGCTGTAAACCCGTGCTTGAGTCCGGAATCGAACCTGTAACCTTTAAGTTCCTATTTGGTTAGTGAAGCTGCTTTTTTTGTCGTTTTTTTTTCTGTTTATGTTTCGTAAGCTTGGGAGCTCGTGATAACGTAGAACGTGTCGATATTTTAGGTGAAGCAACGGTTGATGGGGTTGATTTGTGGATAGGGAACCATACATTTCATACCGAAACTTCTTCATTACTTGGAAAGTATTTTTCAATACACTTACTCGCTTTTAGGCACGCAATAGACTGTTTTCCGCACTTATGCAGAAAAGTGCGAGTCGCCGGTCAACCCCCATTTATTCAATTCTTTGTAAGTGTATTGAAAAAAGACGTTTGATACACGTGCAAAATTTATCACTGCAGCCATCGGCTCCATAACAAACTTGCCTACGGCTGGTGCGAATTCCGCCTCGGTCGTAATGACAAACTTTTTGCACTTGTATCAAAATGTAACATCCAGGTTTGTAAACAAGTCAGAAAAAAAATATAAACCGTTCAAAAGATGACATTCAAATTATAAGTACACTTGGTCCAGCTAGACAGAATATCATCATCATCATTTCAACCGAAGGACGTCCACTGTTCGATATAGGCCTGCTCCAACAGCTCCACAACGAACGGTCCTGTGCGTCTCGCAGCCATCGCGTTTCCGCGACCGAATATACAATTTGAACACTAAAATATTACGGTTCCAAAGTCCAATTAAAAATGATTTCCTATTTTTTTTTTAAATTGATATAAACCAGTGCTTGACTGCGATCCCACCAGCATTGCTATTCTGAAAAGTTTATTTGCGAAATCACTTCTGAATCCGCAGTGAAATCATGTGAAATTAAAGTTTCGTATTCTTAAATGAAGTGAGTCGATGTAAATCATAACAAGACACAATTCAGCACTGCACTACTACCATAGAGCAATGTCACTTGGGTTCTCGGAACTCTTCTTCTGTTCTCGGAACACTTGGCCTTGATCTTGACATAAGAATAACGAAACTTGTACAGGCGAGATGAGAAGCGAAGTGAGTGTGACTTTCGAGATGATTTGCGAAATGATTTACCATTTACAGAATAGCACTGCTGATGGTAAGCATCTACAAGTAATTCGGTTGCGGAATTCATCGAAAGAGTCCCATGCCCTGTAATGCAAAGGGTAACTGAAGAAACACAGGTGGATTTTAGTCAGTAAAAGTCTGAAACTCCCTTTCACTCCAGCTAGAGCGGGAGAAATTATTTGATAATCACACACCTCAAAAAAAAAAAATCTTTTTGAAAATTAACTTTATCAGAAAGTTACAACCGTGCGTGACCATCATTGCTTACCATCAGGAGAGATAGTGGTCAAACGCGAGCCTATCAATAACAAAGTCGTAAACGATTCTAAGAATTTATAAGTTTCCAGTAGTATATGTTTCTTAACAAAGTTATTAACCCAGTTTCTAGAATGGTTTAGAGCAGTAGTGGCCCAGCAGTGCCGTTACTGGGGCGATAACAGCGGTGCCAAGGCTCAGGGCGCAGTCCCTAGAGGAGCGCAAAAATATTATTTTATTAAATTAAATGTTTGGGAAAACAAACGGTTGCACATTACAATTTTACAGTATAGAATACAATATAATAAATGAGATAAATGCACAACCAACATCATTTTCCACATAAAATAAATGAGTATGTAAAATAAAATTTAAATTCAGTACGTGCGAATGTATAAAATCGGACATTAAAATTAAATTCATATCAAATACTAAAATTAAATTAAACCGATATTAAATCAAATCCAAATTAAATTAAACTAAAATCAAATATTGCAATTTAATGATAATCCAATGTAATTTAAATTAAATTAATTTTAACATTTCATTGTATGTAATTTTATGATATATATTGTCGTTATGTGTTTATGTAGCTAAAATGAGTCTTTGGTACTTGAAATTAAAAAGATAATAAATAATAATAAATGAATAAATAGTCATATCTAGAAAAAGAGAAAGAGGTATATCTAGTACTTTTTGTTTGTATTGTACTTTTTTTCGGGGGGCGCAGTTATAACTCGCACCGGGCGTATAAATGACTAGTAACGCCTCTGTGGCTCAGTAGTAGCCCGAATTATAAGTTATACGTCGTGGGTCTAAACCCAGGAAGGTTAGGTTAGGTTTACTTTGTGTAATTTATTTCATCACCACTGTACTTAAACGGTGAAGGAAAACATCGTGAGGAAACCGGCATGTCCTAGAACCAAAACTTCAGAGACATGTGACATCCACTAAACCGCACCGGGCCCGCGTGGTAGATTACGACCCATTCCCTCTCCTAGAGAGGAGGCTCGAGTCCCTGCAGTGGGAACATTATAAGGTTGACTCTGGAAAGGAATTATGGACACATCACTATCACAAATGCAAGTCAAATGAAGTCATTGGCTGTTTAAATATATTCAACCAATGACACACAGCTACCACGTGTTTACCGATTAGCGGTGATTTTTGTTTCAGATATTTATTTCTTATGTGAGAATAAGTCATCAAATGACTTCTCTCGGTCTTGGTGGAGCGGGAGGGAGTGTCAGGCTTTTAACTAGTGTACTGACTTAAATCTAGTGTTCCTAAAACAATAAAGAACCAAAACATTTATTTCATACTAGCTTCTGCCAGCGGCTTTGCCCGCGTGAAAATAGGTTTTTCTATACAAACTTTGGACCCCCGTTTCATCACCTTAGGGAGTGAATTTTGGAAAATCCTCTCTTAGTGCTCGCCTACGTTATAAAAGGAAGCCTTGTGGAGAATTTCATGTTCCTAGTCCCAATAGTTTCGGCTGTGCGTTGATATGTCAGTCAGTCAGTTTCTCCTTTTTTATATATATAGATAAAAAATATGCTAATTGCACATCTCAAAGAAGAGTATGCAATTCCATGGACACTCTTCAGTTGCTTTTTGCGAGTGTCATGGTAACTCTTTCGACAGCAGGTCGTTTCACTTACTAGGCCTATGAGTTAGAAAAATGCCATTAATTGCGAAAAATATGATATGTTCACACTCTAAGTTAATTATTCACTGTTTTACTAATAAATATTCAAACAAATTATAATGTTGCCATATAAAATTAATGATTTTAACAAATAACTTCCAAGAAAGCAGTTTTCACTGCACATACAACATTCGATACTGGCCACCGACCGAATTCAAATGTCATAAGATTCACACCTGTCTAAAAAGTCCGAAAATAACAACTATCTGCTAAACTAAAATAAGCGCTACCGTAAGTACATAAAGTTGATTACGCCTTGTACGATTGAGGACTTATAACGTTTTAATTTTGAAATGTGTTTGTAAATGTCAATGGTTTTGTCCAACTAATGAAGCAAGATTTGTATGGATAAGACTTTAATTTGATGTATTTTTTTTTTTGTTATTTTATAAGTTTATGTCGTAGTTTTATATAAAGAATGAATGTGAAGAATATTGCATTATTACAGTAGGTTTAATAGAAATAAATACGAGTAAATGTAAACTATTTTTTTTTTCATTCGGAGTTGTTTATATATTATGTGATTTTGAGATAAGTGAATGTAATTTCACACTTTTTTATCTCTTCAGAGTACAGGTGAGTGCGATAGCATGCTAAAATTGGCGATAATGTCAAGGTGATACTGCGATATCAGCAAGACTCAATATCAACCGCAATCACTGCACATCAGAAAGAAAATTCTAACTGGGACCAGTATGTAGATCCCGCACAGTGTATAAGTGCATTATTTAATTTTGAGTTCTCTTAATTTAACGTTTTGATATTTATCACAATACTTATTTATTAGTTGATTATATTATCATATTAATGTATTTATTAATAAGTACGCGTACCTTATGTTGATGATCCTGAATTCTATTTCAAATATAATTTATTCATTGTGCACACACATCTACCACTCTGTTGTCTTTTTTAACCCAAAGGTTGACTAGTAGAGAATACATTCATTCATTAAGTACACTTATTGTATAATATTATAATAATAATATAACTATAACACAACTCCGTCTAGTCCCAAGCTAAGCAGAGCTTGTGTTACGAGTACTAGACAACTGATAAACATACTTAAATATTTCTAAATACATAGGTACATATTATAGACAAATTACACCCAGACACAGAACAAATGATTGTGCTCATCACAAAAACATTTGTCCTGAAAGGGAGTCGAACCCACGACCTCCGGCATAGCAGTCAGGGCCACTAACCCCTAGACCAACAGGCACCAAATAAAAATATAAAGTTTAAATAAATAAATAAGTTCACTAACACATAAACCTTGGTAGTCCCAGGTGCTTAATCATCTTGCAGACGATAATCAATGGGCCGTGGCCGATCGCCGTCTAGTAAGAAATAAACCCAGGTCGATGACGCATTGTGTTCTGCGTGCGCCTCAGAAGGACGTCAGGGCCGGTGCCAAGGCTGCGGGATTGTTTGAAAGAATTAATTAATTAATTATTAGAAAAGGTTTCGTTATTATTTAAGCAAAGTCTCAATAAATAATATTCATAAACAGCAAAGTTATTAGAGTTTGTTTATGTCCCAAAATGTTACTTGATTTATGGAAATATTGAACAGACTATTGATTATGAATGAAAAACAATGGAATAACACTGCGCGTAGTACCAATTATGACAAATTTTCGTGGAAAATTTTGTAACGGGTAAGTACTGATAGAGAACCATTTTTTTTTGTACTAAGTAATTAAAAAATAGAGGTGTATAACATGTTTTTTTTTTCATGTCAATATAAACTGGAAATAATCCTACTGTTAAGCAATTGCATCACTGTTCACCATCAGGTGGAATTGCAGTTACAAAAAATACACATTTCACAGCTTAAATAATTTAAATATTACAAATTCAAGTTGTCCTTTAGAAATATTTCAACAGTCAGGTCCACCCTGTTCTCCGCAGCCATTCGGCGCGCACCCAAAGTATTACCAGTTTAAATATGATATTTTTTTCTAGTTTTCAGTGCGTCGCGCCCGACACCGCCATACAGCCTATATTTATGTGTTACCGCGTAATTTATTTATTTTTATTTATTCACCGCTCTGTAACAGTCGGTATTGGACTGAGGTTTATGGTGTAGAACTAGGAGTAAGGAAAATATTATGAATGGTAAAAAGAATGGGCGACGTTATAATTTTATCTTTTTCAGAAGAATTTGGACTGATAATAAGCTTAAAGAAGAAGCTTGTAACTCAGTTTGTAATGAATTATCATATTTAGATCATTGTTTAATGAGATTTTCTCAACGAACAGATGGTTGATACGGACGAAAGATTCTGGAGTGGCGACCACGTACCGGAATACGCAGCGTTGGAAGGCCTCCCACAAGGTGGATCGATGACCTGGTGGGTCGTGGAAATCCGATGGATGCGAGACGCACAGGACCGGTCGTTAAGGCGACACTTGGGGAGGCCTATGTCGAACAGTGGACGTCTTTCGGCTGAAATTATGATTTAATGAGACAGATCATTTCGACTAGAGATTTAACATTATTTCGCCTTTTAGAATATTCACACATAGACAAATTGACAATATAGGTTTACCTAAAATTGACAAGCGACCGTCCGCTAACCGTCCGGACCAACCCAAGTCGTCAACGGCGCATATTGTTCCACAGGCGCCTTAAGGAGATGTCAGCAAACCGTAGGGGCCCAGCAGGGTCGAAGCCTACTGTGGCCACGGGTTCGCTTCCGAAAGGAAAACTAGGCCCTCGTGTGAAAGGCAATGAAGGAACAGGAGTGGGTTTTTAGTCAATACAAGTCTGATACACTCTCCCTCTCCACCCAGAGCGGGAGAATTCATTTGATGATTTCCTACGTAAAAAATAAAGATTTACCTTCAGTGATAAACACACGGACAACAGCAGGTTTACCTGCCGGAGTCTGTGTTTCCTGATAGTCTTTAAGTCAAGAGTGAATAGGTTACTTCCAGGTAAACGTGCTTCATCGTTGACTACATCATCGCTTACCATTTAGTGAGATAGTGGTCAAACGCGAGTCAAACCATAATATAAAGATAATGCTACATGTGTTCTTAAAAGAGTGGTCACTTCATCAACCCCCAAATAACCCCCCACCTTACTAACCCCTTACCGCCTTCCCCTGAGGAGAAAACGTGAACTAAATTCAACTAATACGACCACAGCTAGGTTACTGTCGGTCTTAGTCGAGTTAGCTTTAATAGGTACCAAAGACAAACTAGACAAAGGAAGGATATTCTATCTGTGCTATCAGACATATAGTTTTATTTAGGTTTCGTATGGTGGGTCTGTCGTGGCCAGATCTTAGAAATTGATCACTTCATGATATGGCCAAGTAAAACTTGCCAGATCGTTTTGAAAACGTTAAAGTTTGATGATATATCAATCCTGGTTTGGCCTACTTTCTTAAGACCTTTTATTTTCATAGAAATTCTATATCAATGATATGGCCAAACGAGGATTGACATATCATCAAAACGATAACGTTTAAACGATCAGGCACCCTAGTCAAGTTACAAACGATTCGTTTCGATTCTCTTTTCGTTGATCGCCTCGAGTCGGCCACGCGCGCCTCCTATTCCTTTGTTCTGACCACGTGACTGAGCGTTGAGATGACGTCAGAACAAAGGAATCGGAGGCGTGGCCTACTCGACGCGGTCGTCGAAAAGAGAAATCGAAACGAAACGGTTGTAACTTGGATAGGGGAGCTGGCCAGTTTTAATTGGCCATATCACGAAGTGATCAGTTCTAAGATCAGGCCACGATATATCTACATTCAGTCAGTATCAAATTTAGAAAGTTAGCTTTTGATACAAAATACAGTCAGTCACACAGTACGTCAGTGAGATTTCGTTTGAAATAAACATAACCTTTGTGTATTTGTTCTTTTCGATTCTAAGTGTTTGTGTGTACATAAATAAATAAATAATATCTACAGTCAATTTGTTTACTAATAGAATGCGTTGTATAATATTCGTTTTTGCAGTATTAAGCAGCTAATGTATCGAATCAGCCTTCTCGGCAAGCTTCACTAAGTTAGCACTAGAATAAACTCTTAATTTCACTTCGATCGCGCCTATTTCTATGATTCCACATATTGTCCAGCTGCGTATACATTTCAGACACAAAACCACACCAATTTTACATCACGATATTTACTAAGAATTAATTTGCGAATAATTTAAACAGCCACTGAAGTTCACTTGAAAAAATCGCACCAAAATCTTTGAAAAATCAAAATTTTTGGGATCACACACATTTATTAAATTTTAAAAATTTCACCATGTCATTATTTCCACCTCTTTATCAATTTAAAATTAAATTTTTGTTAACATTCTTTTGAATATAAGATTTATGTATAAGATGTCTACGGGTACCGAACCTAGTTCAGACTCCAGACTCACAAAAGTTCTAGTTTAAGGTAAAGTTTCTTAAATAAATTAGTGTTACAATGTACCTTTATGAGATGAATAAATGACAGATTATTATACATTTTATTCACATATGTACATAATTGCTGACACATAGCAAGTCACTTGGCCAAGAGCCCCATAGCGCATCCATTTTGATCTGGCTCCATGTGATGTGAGTATGCCGGAGGTCCCTCGATCTTCTGTTAAATGCTTTATTTAAGTGTGTTATTGTACTGTTAGGTTTGTAAAGATATAAACACGAAAAGTAAAAAGCTTGGAGAGGAGTAGGAATTAAATTGGAAGTCTATAGTTCACCTTGAAAATATTAGTAGCTATAGATAGTTTTAGTTTGGGAGCCGGCCGCAATAATATTTCATCTTTTATACCTTTTTTGGGTTGAAATATCTTCTTCATCCCTTGGTGGAACGAGAGGGAGAGGAAGAATTTTACTGACTAAAATTAACCAGTGACGCTTGGCATTTCAACAATCTCTGATTTAATGTCACTTTGTCCAGGTCCTCATAAGTGCTCAAAGGCGCGCCATTTGTGTCTACTGGCGAGGCGGCATCTCCTTTCACTGGCTACGACCTTGAGACTATAAAGTCGGCCTATAGATGAACGTTGATCCTCTCTTCGCAGCTGGGTTATAACAGCTTTGTTAGATGTTTGTAAGATGAGAATTGCAATGCATATTCCAAATATTTCTCATAGTTTTCACATATCTCAAAAAAGTTCTATTTCAACCTCCTTTTCCTCAAAAGACCATCTTAGATACTAATCTACATAGTTTTTTTTTAATTGATATAAACTAGTGCTTGACTGCGATCCCACCTGATGGTAAGCAGTAATGCAATTGTTGATGGTGAGGCGCACTAGTTTATTAAGGGCCTATTCACTCTAGCCTTCAAGATCGCAATACCGCAACAGGCAAATTGTTCCAGTCCTTCGATGTATGCGGTATAAACGACGAGGCGACAAGTTTAGTCCGGACCGTAGAAGTTTCAACAACGTAAGTGTGGATACTCGCTACTCGGTTTTCATATGATTTAATTTTGACCATTACATTTTTGCTGTATGAACTTTAAAACAGACTTTGACCTCTGAGTTTGTTTCGGTGTTTCTTTTCAGGGTAGTTTGCTTTAAATTCAGCGTCTTTAAAGAATCAAAGCATTTATTACAAATTAATTATTTACAGGCACTTGAATTAGCAAGAAGTCAGTCAGAAAAATGATGCTAATTGTACATTCCAAAGTGCAGATCTCTATGGAGAAAAATAGGCAAGAAACTCCATGGATACTCTTTTAAATCATGTAATATATTAACCTATTTACAAAATAAATATCATGTATCGTTTAACTGTCACAACTCAATTGATCAAAGATCGAACTCGTCGACTGACCGTAGAATTGATCAGGTGACGTCATTCAATAGTTAAAGACTAATATCGATCTATGCCATCAATCAATTAGCCTGGTAACACAATGCCAGTGTGAACAAGAAGAGGAGACTCTTTAATTATTTATTAAAATTATGTTATAACACCTTTACAGACACGTCCAATGCGATATTATAACTAACACTTAAAATGCATATATTATTTAATCAATTAAGATTAGAAATTACAAGTCCAGATCTTTTTAAATAACTATTTGAGACACTTTAACAAATTTCGGTAGGTTTTGGCCAATTAGATATATCCTCTGATAACGCTATATTCGAAAAAAATAAAAGAAAGATAGAAAAAGAGTTTATTCACGTCAAACATGGCGCATATCTTAAAAATAAAAGCAAATATCAACAACGGCTAATAATATAAATGGTAGGATATGCATCACATCCGCGCAAAACGGCATATTATTAATAATGCGTATGGCTCGTGACAAAGGGGCAAACTAGGGGGTTAGTCCTAGCAGACGGCACCTCTAAGAGACCAGACGGCGGCGCGCACAGTCGCAGTGCTTTCAGCACATCTGGGTGGTGCAACAACCCTAGCAGAAAGCTAGCGACGTACTTGGCCAGTGCGATATCCCTTCTTACTTCCAGTCTAGTAATACCTGACTATGCCCAGGACGAACAGACTCGGGTACATGAGCAGATAAAGGGGTTGTACCTAGTCATATATTATCGTTTCTTTCACATTTTTAATTGCACAATAGTTGTATAATTATTATACCCTAATTTGGTTGTCTAGAATAATATTTTGACTGGCCTGTTGGTCTAGTGGTTAGTGACCGTGACTGCTATGCCAGAGGTCGTGGGTTCGATTCCCACCCAGAACAAATGTTTGTGTGATGAGCACGATCATTTGTTCTGTGTCTGGGTGTAATTTATTTATAATATGTATGTATTTAGACATATATAAGTATGGTTATCAGTTTTTTAGTACCCATAACACAAGCCCTGCTTAGCTTAGGACTAGACGGCGTTGTGTGATAGTTGTGGAATATTAATATTAACATATTAACATATGTTAGGTATGTTTAGAGAGTCGCTCTCCGAGCTCGGCCTGTAACAACCGTGTACCATTTTAAGATTTACTAAAATAAATTCATAATATCGTGAATAACCCTGTATGAGTTTCAATCAGTTATCATCCGAGTGACTCTCCTACACAGCACACCAGACTCGCACAGCCAGCATCGGCAAAGGTTAAACCCCACATAGTTTCAAGTACGAAAATCTCATAAACTTATTTACTCATCTCTTCAAAAGTTTAAACAAAATCATACTAAAAAACAAAACACGCTCAATCCCTGCCTCCCCTCTAACAGCCGTAGCGTGAAGTTAGTCAATAAAACAGGTTGCATGACAAACACATCGACCTATTACCTCGTGAGGTCACGGCTCGTATTTTTCATTAAATTTTGACATAATTATAAATATCATTATGACTCCGAATGTTTAGGCGAGGTCGTACGGTAAGCGATGAGGCAATCGCTTGAGCGTTTTAGTCAGAGAAGTTTGAAATTTATTGTAGATATTATAAGTATGTTTATCAGTTGTCTAGTACCCATAACACAAGCTCTGCTTAGCTTGGGACTAGACGGCGTTGTGTGATAGTTGTGGAATATTATTATATTATATTAGATATTATTTGAATAAAATTAAATACTGTGAAAAATACTTTGATTGTACACAATCAAAGTATTTTTCAAAAGAGCGGAATTCCTTTCCGGAGTTTATGATTTCAAATAGCTATAAAATCTGTAAGTTTATAAGTCGAGCGTGAATAGGTTACTTCTAAGAAACTGTGCTCATAGAGCCATTTGGGAATACCGTAGCTAAGGTTCCTTGTAAGCCGGTGCTGACAAGGAACGGGTCTAACTCCTTGTCATCAGATATATGCTGAAAACATACAGGCAATCATATAATAATAAAAAAATAATCACATACTTTATGGTTAGTAGTCAAAAGGGAGAATAAAACAACAAAAATGAAATAAAATGTGAGTGTTGTGTCTAAATGTTTGACGATATCCTGTGGTCAGCAGAAGTCGCCTTCCCATTGGTACGAGTATTTACTTAATTTTGATCATAATGGTTCAGGAAACAAAGTATGTATTTACATTTAGAAATTTATCTTTGCAAATAAATACTCCAAAACACTCTCTTTATCTTTTCTATTTATGTATTATTTACGCTAGCAGCCAGACCTCGCCTTAGAACCCGGTACGGTACAAAACTTTACTCACAGACGAAAACTATAAAAAGCCGACGCGATCACCTTCGCGACCTAAAACAACCTTCCTATACATTGCTGGCTTTAAAATTTAAATGTATAAACTTTCCAATACAAACCCCGCAATGGACGAGGAAGTATTAATAACCGTTGAGCAAGGCATTCGAGTTATAAAGGTTAGGTCACACCGAGACGCGATGCGACGATGCTTGGAGATGCCGGGGACGTTTGTGGGATTGATTGAAAGAGTTAGGGCCACGGGCCCTGGAACGCAAAGGGCAACTGAAGAAACACAGGTGGGTTTTAATAAGTACAGGCCTGTCTCACACTCCCTCTCGCTTCATTCTAAGCGAGAGAAATTATTTGATAATATGAAAAAATTTACTAATAAAGCTATCATCATCAATTTGCCCGCAGCGGTCGTCCCGTCCGATAAAAATTTAGGTGTCTTCAAGGCTAGAGTGAAAAATCTCTTAATAAATTAGCGCGATTCACCATTAACGAAAACGAAATTGTAATAGCATTTTAACGTCATGCGAGCTTGCGGAAGGCGAACAATGGGTAGCTTACCGTCCGATAAGGCCGAAGCCCGGGTCGACGACACGTGTTCCACGAGTACCCATGAAAGAGATGACAGCAAGATTAAGGGGCCCGTTAGGCCCGATACCTGTGAGGGCTGCGGATTGTTCGACATAGTTACCGTGGCCCTAAGGGGCACAGGTGCGATTTAGTCACTCTCGTTTCACCTTAGAGCGGGAGAAGTCAGTAAATGATTTCCTATCTTAAAAAAAAACCCTACGGGAATGAATCGGGAGTCAAAAGTTTGTATGGGAAAACCTGCATTATCGCGGGTGAAGCCGTTGGCAGAAGTTAGTTGTGTATAAAGTTCTATATTGTACCATTCTATCTTAAAGGTAAACTACATTGGGCACACGTGGGCCACGTACGCAGATCTGGGCGCGTCGGTCTCCATACATTTTTAGGGCAACTAGACTTGTAGATCTACATTAGATACGATTGTACTGTAATCAGGCGTGGCCCACGTGTGCGTCGATCTAATGTAATTCCCGCTTAAAAAGTGCGTGCAGCGTCACATCGCGTCGCGTCACAATGTGAGCTGACCATAAAGTTCAATAATGGAATCCCGCCGCCCGGAAACGTATAAAAAAGCGCGGCAAAACTTTTTCAACCTGGCAACGTTGAATGGAACGTCATTTTTTACCGCGGTTAGGGATGTCGCAGTGAAAAATGATATAATTTATATCGTTTGGTAGCGGCTACCCGTTTTGTTCGACAAAATACAACTAAAAAATACGTAAAAAAATATGTATATATTACAATATTTTTTACTCTTTTTACTACTAATTTAAAATGTTTCCTTATCAACGCGCGGCGCGATGCGACAAAAGGTTTAGTGATGCACGTTTTTATGAAAATATAATTATCGATATCGGTGTTTCCTTTTTGTTAGGAATACTTTCGCTTGTTACGGAAGCCTCATTTAAAAGCACATCACGCAAAGAGCAGTGCTGCTCGTAAATATAGCTTTCCATGACAGGATTGTAAATTAGATATCAATCACTTGTTTTTGCTCTCTGAGAAAGTAATAAGATCGTAATTTATCAGCGGTAAAATTACTCTTCATTAATACACCTTCTCAGATACTTTTTTTGCGCTTAATTACTCGTATAAGTTTCTCAAAGCACAGTTTTTAACCAATCCTTTTGTTGCTTTAATGATGATTTCATCGTTAATTTGCAATTACTTATTCGTTTAGCAATTTTTAATTATGTATTTCATTACAGTAAGTAATAATTCATTTTAGCGTATAGGGACGTTTGCTGATAATTTATAGAATTTTTGCTATCTAACAAGATAGCAAACATTTTTATTAGCAAAAAATAATGTTTTTTTTTATCAAAATCGTAGCCTTTGGATCGGTTCTTGACTTTAAGTATTGTTATTAAGAACGTAAGAGCTTAATTTTGAATTAAATTGTCTAACTTATCGATAAAACCCATCTCTACGACACTCACACAGACAAAGAGACAACACAAATCAAAGCGCGCGCGTCGTACGAGCGAGAATGAAATATTCAAATTTGGAAGCTGATTCCGTTTATGGCTACTTAATTTGGGTGATTCGATTTGAATATTTAAAAAAGGTACGAAGGAAAAAAATGTATGGCCATAGACATTCCTTGAGCGAGACACGGAGGTTTTAATGTAGCAGATTTTACGTTATTTATTATCTGTGAGCGGTGTGTAAGATCGCTGAGGTTAAGTTGCCGTGATTGAGGTCTGGATTTGGATGGGTGGTTGTACGAATGAAATGTAGGGTCAGTTCAAAGAATTAGGGTTGTGTGATTTACTTATTTTTTAAATGTTTATTTTGACATGGTTATTGGGCAAACTTGCGGTTATTTCGTTAGTCATGCTACCTGAAGGCGATAAAATAGTGCGTGTTGGGGAATAGATTCATCATATTAATTTAGAAGATTAAAGAATGTGGTTTACTGTTATGCCCGCGCCGGCTATTAACAATGGGTAACGATAGGCCATCTTGCGGATGTTACTTTTATGGTTTTGGAATTTCGCCAAGTTTGACGCATAATTATATCACTATGCTTGGCAGACGTAGTGGCACATTTCACGTCGCTTATTGAACAACAGTGGTCGGTGTTTATTCTCAGGGCTTAAACTGACGTAAAAATTTACGTGTAAAAGTGTTTTTAAAACCTATTTGGAAAATAAATATCATGTATAACACTGCTTATATTGAATCTTGGTGAGTTGTAACTTCGAAAGGCTTTGAGCCAAACTCTGTCATGGATCGAACTACATAATTTCATTTTAGGTGATCATCCAAACACAGGCTGGCTTTTTGGGAATTGGGAAATCATCTATATGACTTCTCGCGCTCTAGGGTGGAGCGAGAGGGAATGTCAGGCTTTTACTGACTGAAACGCACCAATATTCCTTCAGTTGCCTTTAGTGTTCCAGGGCAACGGTGGTTCTTCGAAAAATACAGCAGAAACATTAAGAACGAAAGAAAAACGTTTATTCGTACCTCACACATGCAGTAGAAATAAAAATAGATATGGAAAAATAACATCAAAATCTGTGCAAGGACAAAAAGGCGCCAAACTCAGCATATGCTGCGATATTTAAAACGATAAATAACGCAGCGCTGGTATTCTGTTAGGGCACTCGGTGATGCCACGGTCACACTCACTGATGTTAAATAAAACTAGGTATTAAGTAAAGAAAACAGATAAAAAACGTGAATTTATATTAATGTGTGTCATGTGAATGTTAAATAAATATTTATAAAAATATTAAATAAATAATGAACCATAGACAGACGCATAAAGCATTTAAGCAAGACTGTGGTTACAATATTTGAGAAATGAATCTGTGACCATACCACTAGACTTTTACGTGTTTTCCTATACGTTTACGCATTTTAATTTGACCTTTCAAATTTTTTATATTTTTTATGATAGTCAAGAAATAACTTTTATTGCTTTTATCAGGAAATTACAAAACTAGGCCATGTCTGTTCATTTGTTCATATTTTAGAGAAAATATTTAAAAAAAAACGCCAAGTGCGAGTCGAACTGGTACACGAAAGGTTTCGTAACATTATCAATACAACTTTAGGCACTACATTATAATCTTTTTTTTAGTTTCACCTGTCCCGGTGTGTTTGTTGAAAAATCATTAAAATTGTATAGAAGCCCCATTTAAATATTTATTTTATTTTGGTTTTATATTTGTTGTTATAACGGTAACAGAAATACATCATCTATGAAAAATTCTACTTTCTAGCTATCGCAGTTCATGAGATACAGCCTGGTGACAAACAGACGGACAGCGGTGTTTTTACCCTTTTGATACGGAACTCTAAAAATAAGCTAATTAAAGCGTTATATTTATTTATTTATTTATTACATACTTCATGCGCATAGAGGTACAGAGGCGGACTTAATGCCTTAGGCATTTAGGCTTATGTTTAAGCGTGGTATTGATAGGCCTCCCAAAAGGTGGACTGATTACACTTCAGCATAGCATAATTAGCCTTATAATCCTATCACTGCTGGGACTCATGCCGTTGGTGGATCATAAATCATAAATCATTTATTAATTTGCAAACATGGGTATAAATATACATTGATGTTTTGTTTTTAAATGAATAATAAAGTTCTCCATGTTTAGCCATCACATGGGTATGCAAATAATGAAAATAGGTACAAGATAAAAAGTTGACAGTAACAGTTACGAAATTATTGTAGTAATATTAAAATTCAAAATTAAATTAAGAAATCAATACAAAATAAAAAATCAATAAAAAATTAAATGTCAAATTAAAATATAAAAAAAAAAACAATAAAAAATTAAATGTCAAAGTAAAATAAAAAATACTAAAAATTAAATTACTAGTATGGATGTCACATGTCTTCGAATTTTCGAAAGCACCCGCCTGGGTAGTTTTTTGTTTTAATGATATAAACTGTGCCCACCATTGCTCACACTAAAATTCATCTTTCAGGTCGTCAGTCCTTAACTGTTTTTTTGGTATCTAAGCAACTCTCACATTAATTTACCATTTTATAAACCCAATCAATGGTATATTATGCTGAAAAACGAAAATTGCCTCCATTCCTACAGTAACAAAGATGGCCGATCCAATACTGCCAACACTGACAAATCTGTACTCAAACCGTACTGCCATGCATTCCTCTGACTGTGATCGAAAGTTTTAGGTTGGTACTAGTTTCGTCTAAGCTTGCCCCGTCAAATCTGAGAAGGATTCGGATCACTCCCGTCCGTCTTTCTTTGAGAAATGCTGTGTGACTGAAGTTTTTGGAGGGATTTCTTCGAGTGAACTTCAGTGTCTGTTTTAATTATTCCCAAATTGATTTTTAGTGGATGTTGTGATGTAAAATTGATGTAGTTTTGTATCTCAAGTATCTACGTAACTGAAAAATATGTGGATTTTTTTAAAACAGGCTTTTATTTCAGGCAGAATTTTATTGGAGTGTTGACTACCTCAGCGAAGTTTGCCGAGAAGGTTGACTTGATACATTTGCTGCCAAACGGGTACTACAAAAACATTAGAATGTGTACATCCATATTATAATGGCAAACAAATTAACTATTTATACGAAGACATGGCTTAAAGTATTTAGTATCCAAGCCTAAAACTTCTTCTTCCTGCCCTTATACCATATCACTTGGGGTCGGCACAACACGTTTTTTTCTTCCATTCTGTCCTGTCACCCGTCACAATATCCTTCCATCTTTTCTTTGGCCTCTCTCTCCCTCTCCATCCATCTACATGTATACACAGAACTTTTTAGTAACATGCGTTCACCCAAGCCAAAAACACTAACAAAAAAAAAAATGCTATGTGACTTGGAATGGCTGTCTTTCGATTTTCGAATGTAAATGTGAATGGAATAGGTACTGTTAGCTGAAGTGTCTCGTTAATGGTTTTATTTTTAAATTAAGTAGAGTTTTGTTTGTAAACTTGTAAACACTTTGGGGTGGAAACCACCCAATGCCTTCTTCCGCTCTATTTATTTATTTCTTTGGGAAAACAGAAAATTGCACAAAGTTTCATAATTAATAATCCTCCTGCCGTCCGACAGTCCGGTAACCGTCCGGACCGGGCCTTAAGTCGTCGACGGCGCGTACTGTTCCACGCGCGCCTCAAAGAGGTGTCAAACCGTAGGGGCCTAGCAGGGTTGAAGCCTACTGGGGCCAAGGGTTGTATGTGTATCTGTAATGTGTATCGCCGGTTCGATTCTCACACGGAAAATATTTCTAAGGCGTCGCTATCTCTTTTCTACGCGCGTAACCTAATAGCGGTGACGTCATATTGTAGTGTATGCATCTAGTCCCATACTAAGCAGAGCTTGTGCTATGAGTACTGGACGACTGATGACTATATATTTCTATATACAAACATATTATAGATAAATTACACCCAGACACAGAATAAAAGACCGTGCTCATCTCACAAATATTTGTCTTGAGTGGGAATCGAACCCATGACCTCCGGCATAGCAGTCAGGACCACTAACCACTAGACCAGCAGGCCGGTAGATTCGTCTATTGTCTCTATGCAGTTACGATTTACCTGGATAGGTACTAGATCTGCAGCACATAGCCCAGGTACCCTATGTCAGTCACAAACCTCAGCGTAAGCAGGCTCAGTTTATTATAACCAATATTTCAATGCTAAACCATTGCGGATGACGCGGTACCTCGTAAGTCGATGGGATCCGCAAGACATAGTGTTGTGCTTCGCGTTGTCGTAAAATATCGACACTACGCTATCGACAAATCGATGCGAGCTATTGATATTGCTTAAGTAGGGCTTGATGGGCGGATTTTGAGTTTATTTACTTTTGTGATCTGTTTGTGTGTAGACAAACTTGAGTAGTAGCTTAGGGCCTACTGTTCACGGGCGCGTAGCTTCATAGACACGTATTCGTCATTATACCTATGCTTGATTCATACAAAACTATGAAAATCTGTAGACGAAGCAGTAGCGTCGTGCCGTCATGTCGTTGCAGCTTCTTCCGACAGAATGTTAGTGGATAGTAGGCCTTTGTAATATTGACGGCGCGTATTGTCCCACACGCGCCTTAAGGAGATGTCAGCAACCGTAGGGGCCCAGCAGGGTCGAAGCCTACTAGGGCCAGGGGTCTGATTCTGAAATGAAGACTCGGCCCTGGTATGAAAGGCAACTAAGGAACAGGAGTGGGTTTTTAGTCAGTAAAAGTCTGACACTATCTCTCGCTCCGCCCAAGAGCGGGGGATGTCATTGGATGATTTTCCCACCGAAAAAAAGGCCTTTGTAAAAAAACAAATCCTGCGTTAGCTATAAAATCATTATAAAATCAATTCTTGTCTGTTTGCTTTAATACATATCAAATATATTTAAATAGATGCTAGAAGATTGATTAAATTTTAAAATATAATCAAATCTGCAATCTCTCATTCGTTTTTATGAGCTAAAACTAATTGCTTAAGTCAATGAATTCATTATAATGAATGATGTAGCATCAACAAAATTACCAATTCAAAATAACTACACCAATGAACATCAATAAACAATACACTTAACTTTGTACCTTCTGTAAAATATATACCCAATAAAATTGTCCAGTAGGCAGTAAGTGATGTTAAAAACATGATAAATATTCAACGCAATCGTATCGTTCTAAACGACCGCTTGCGTCGGTGGACGCTGAGCGAATGAGCAAAAAAGCCCGCGAGACGTTCATCTGACATTCAACGTTGGGTGGGGCCTGAAGCTACCCGCCTCCCCAAACGAGCACCACCATTGGCTCATTTAAAAATCGATTCCATTTTATAAATATGTAACCACTTTCGTTTCCCGCGCATCGAAACCGTTGCAAGACGCAAACGTTGCAGTACAACTGTCACACTTATTCTGACAGTTAAAGAATCCATTTTCGAAAATCTAACAGCTAGTGTTGGGACGTTTGCTATCGATAAACACTCAATTGTTTTACCGACATGTCTTTGTGGTCTCTTTTGTTTTATTTAAAGGAGAACAGGCCCAAGATGTTTTTTTGTTTGAATTATTTTTATTATAGGTCCGTGTAGGTAGGTTGGAATAAACAAGAGTAAGTACGTAGGTGGGTGAAATTGTATCTGTAATAAATAATGGTGTATTTATGATTTATGGTAGAACAGGAGGGTTTCGGGAGAAGATTATGGTGGTTACGTTGGAACGTTTAATAGTAATGATCTTTACTCTGTACGTGCTTTTCAAGAGTATTCAAGATGGTGGTTTAATGAGTATATTGAACGCTATAATTTACATTTCACCTGTTTGTTTAAACATTTAACTTTTTTTTAGATGGGAAATCATCCAATGACTACCTACTCTCGCTCTTGGGTGGGAAAAATCTGACTAAACCCCGCTCCTGGTCCTTTTTTGACTTCGTTCCAGGGCCCCAGGGTACTCCTTCGCACAACCCATGGCCCCAGTAGATTTCCCTGCTGGGCACTTACGGTTTGCTGATTTCGGGCGCGCGTGGAATATTTCGCTTCGTCGATAACTTGAGCTAGGTCTGGACGGTTACCGGACGACCGAAAGCCCAGCTATCCATTGCTCGCCCTCCGCAAGCCCACACCTACGGTGGCTAAACATTTAACTTTGGATTAGCGCGGCGTGTGGATACCTACGTAATAACCGCGTTATAAATTCCTTCTTCAAGGTTAAGCTGCAGTTACTGCGGTCAATCTGTAGATGGGTAGGTCACATTTACACCTTTTAGTATTTTGTTACATGCTTTAGCGTCGGTCCTGGTAGCGCAGTGGTATCAGTCCCGACTGACAAGTTATTATAGGTCGTGGGTTGAAACACAGCCAGGCGCATTACGCTGTGTAATTTATTTCATCACCACTGCTCATAAACGGTGAAGGAAACGGAACAAATATTTGCGTGGCCATATAATTATATGTATATTATATAGTTGTTCCAGGTGTGGGTGTTTGTGTATCGATACTGGAAATATGAAATAACGTAAGGGACATTTACCTAAAATGTAAAAATGTAGGTACCATAAGATGGTTATTGTAAGGGTATTCGTATTACGTGTTTTTCAATACACTTACTCGAAAACCCGCTCTTATGCCACCGCTTTTAGGCACGCAATAGACAGTTTTCCGCACTACTGCAGAAAAGTGCGCGTGCTCTCCCCCGCCACAATTTTATTACGTGTATCGTATCAGGCTGTCCGCGCGTCGACCCCCACGAGTCACCGGTCAACCCCCGTTTATTCATTTCTTTGTAAGTGTATTGTAAAAAGTCGTTTAATACACGTGCAAATTTGTTACTGCAGCCCTCGGTTCCATAACACACTCGCCTACGGTTCGTGCGAATTTTGCCTCGGTCGCAACGACAAACTTTCTGCACTTGTATCAAAATTTACTAGGTATATCTACATAGCAGCTTTCGAGTAAGTATTTTGAGAAAAATGCGTTAGAAAAACAGCTTAGTATATTTGTACAAAAAACTATATTTTTATATTTAGCCATCATTTAACATACGATTTTGTGCTAACTTAGGATAATTTTGGTCGGGTCTGACCATCTATCACCATTCTGTATTGCTGAATACGCTGAAAAGTTATTTTGAGGTATCTGATAAATGGTCGCCTAATTTGAATTTACACGCCTCTTCAGTTATATTTCTATTCAAATACTTTAAAAGCACTGCGTGAGGTACTCTTAGGCGTAGTGGTTTTGCGATTGGCTCCTGCACTGCGTGTCGCGGGTTCGATTCCCGCACGGAGCATATTATTTATATGACTTTCTTCTTCTCTGTTTTCTTTCCCTCTAAGTTTTTGGGTCCAGTAGGTTGCCATGTTTATGTTGTGTCAGTAGCGTATTTTAGGGCCTGTGGCGGTTTTTAAACGCGCCGTTAATGCGCGTTTGTAGCGATACAGATGCGATACGTATGCGAGTCAGACTGCGTATCCCATCTGGGTGGTTCTGTGATTTTAGGTGGGAAAATCACAGAACAACGTTTGCCGGGTCAGCTAGTAAATGCATATTTTTATATATAATTCTTCTGTATGTGTGTTTGTCACCTTCCTTATAGTATACTATATTGTATATCTCCCATAATATATAGTATCTTCCAAATCAGTTTAGCCATTTAAGAAATCATCATCATCATTTCAGCCGAAAGACGTCCACTGTTGGACATAGGCCTCCCCCAAGCGTCGCCACAATGACCGATCCTGTGCTTCTCGCATCCACAGCACTCCCGCGACCCTCACCAGGTCGTCGGTCTACCTTGTGGAAGGCCTTCCAACGCTGCGTCTTCCGGTGCGCGGTCGCCACTCTAGAACCTTTCGGCCCCATCGACTTCGATTTAAGAAATGGCTAATCCGATTTGAAACATATTTCGCTTGTATATTTAAGTTAGTCCCTGGATGGTTTGAAAATACAATTCGATCCGGTAGGTGACACTTCAATCGGGTCACCGCTAGTTTATTTATATTATTTAAAACACACTTACAAAAGAATTATTTTATACTAGCAGTCCCGGCAGACATTGTCCTGCCCGAAAGCTGGCAGAAAAAAAAAATTAAGAACTCGCTTGCAGCGCCACCTACCGAGTCCAATTGTTTTTCAAACCATCCAGAGATCCACTCAAATATATACACAAAATTATAACCAAATCGGTCAAGCCGCGGAGAGGAGGAGTTACGTGACAAACATACATACAGAAGAATTATATACATATTCAGAAATTAGAAACGTTTATTTTAAATAGACCAATTACAGGCACTTTTGAATTTTCAAAATGTCGGTCAGTCAAAAAAAGTGAAGCTGCATAAAGATGCACGCCACCTTTCTACTCTCCCCTTTAAAGATGCACGCCACCTTTCTACCCTTCCCTTTAAAACAGGACAGACGTTATTCATCAGTAAGTCGCAGACAACATCACTAAATAGAGTCCATTACTGGGATGAGAGCTCGCGGCTATTGTTAAATTAAATGGCGGAGCAGGATTGAGTCGCACTATCTTTAAATATGCTGGATTTCTTTTTACTTGGTTAACGATAGTAGAAAATAATGTTTTTTTTTTGTGTCAATTAATTTGACTGGCCTGTTGGTCTAGTGGTTAGTTATGGGTTTGGTTTCCACCCAAGACTAATGTTTGTGTGATGAGTACGAGCATTTGTTCTGTGTCTGGGTGTAATTTATGTATTATACCTATGTATGTATTTAGAAATATGTATGTATAAGTATGTTTATCATTTGTCTAGTACTCATAGCACAAGTTCCGCTTAGTTTGGGACTAGATGGAGTTGTGTGCAAGTTGTGGAATATTATTTATTGTGCAATTTTATTGCTTTACTTGTTTCTAGAATCTTGAGCTTAAGAGCGTCCTTTTCGAGGTACATTTTCATACAACCGCTCTTACGTGATTATGATGTTATTACACATCTTTCTCTAGATATTTTGGATACACAGCTATCTTGTGGATATTATCTAGGCTTCTATAGAAATCAAAACATAAATTTGTGTATAAATAAGTTGTCTAGTAAAGACCTCTGAAAATCTTCTATTTTACGTAAACTTTGGCTCTCCATAATGTACTCATAAATTAAAATATTAAAAAGTACATCCACAGAAGCCTTGCATATTTAATTGAGATTCTGAATGAAGATAATTTTTCTAAAATAAAATTAAGGGTTAAAAAAAAACACGTATTTCTTGGAAAAAGTTTTTTGAAATATTCGAGTAAATCACGGAATTAACGAATGCCAAGAGAGTTTTCAGGCGTTATCTCTCTTTTTTTTGCATTGCCTCTTCATCAAACATCGCGTTGGATTGCATTAGATGAAGCAACAAGCTTTTAGACATTGCAAGTGGAAAAAGACCCTCCTAATCTGTAATTGATATAGAACGAGATCTCTTTTTATTATTGATAGGCTCGCGCTTGACCAGTATTGTATTCCATCTGATGGAAAGCGACGATGTACGAAACCCCGTTTCATCTCCTTAGGGGTGCATTAAAAAAATCCATTCTCTTTCTTTGTATACGTCATAAAAGGAAATTCTAGCAAATTAGCAATTTGAACTATGTATAATTTACCAGGAAATAAAAGGATTTTTTAATTTTATTTCATTTAGGTATATTTAAATAAATACAAAAATAATAATTATATTTTGGCTATTTTTATTATTAACATTTCTCAAAAGAAGGCGTGTGATATAATACAAAATTTTTGGAAAACCCACCGATAGGTAATTAAATTGTACCCGTATGAAACCGGGGCCGATCGCTAGTATGCAATATCAGTAGGTTATTGTTACTTCTCTACGCGGTTGACCGTACTGCAGAGAGTGCTAGGGAGTAGTTTTGAACCCCGCGGCCGCGAAATGGCAGCACAAAGGACTGTTATGAATATTACATTTCACCCCTCACTTGATGCGGCTTGGGGTTGTGACCAGATTTAAGTGTCGATATCGATAGTTTTGCAGAATGGACGACACTTTTATTGGGTCATGAAAAAAAAAAGAAAATGTCAGACAAAAAAATTAAGTAGATATTTTTTTTATATCACACCAGTGGAAACAGCCCCTACTTACGTGTTATATGTCGCGGGTTCAAACCCAGCCAATTACTTTGTGTAATTTATTTCAACGCTATTGCTCTTAAAACGGCGGAAGAAAACATCGTGAGGAAACCAGCATGTCCTTGAACCAAAAATTTGAAGACATGTGACATCCACGCACTGGGTCCGCGTGGTGGATTAGAACCCATTCCCTTTTCTAGAGTGGAGGCCTGAGTCCCAGCAGTGGGAACATTATAAGGCTAATTGTACTAGTTTATTCTCTTATACATTTTCACTGCAATCATCAATCCAACTGACTATAGTGATTACGATTACGAAAACTTGTTTGGCAGTTTTTTTTTGGTTGCGAAAATCTGTCATCTCTCTTCGGCGGATCGCAAGGGCGTATCAGACTTTTGCTGACTAAAAACACACACTCCTGTTCCTACTTTACCATTGTTCCAGGGCCCCGGGAATCTCTTTCGCATCACCCATGGCCCCAGTAGGCTTCGACCCTGCTGGGTCCCTACGGTTGCTACGTGCCTTCGATGGCTTGGGCTCGGTCCGGACGGTTACTGAAGAGGTGGCGAGCTACCCATTCGCCGTTGGCATGCCCGCGCTTACGGTGGCCGGAAATTGGGATCGGAATCCCGGCGGTTGGGGCGCGAGGGCCATTGACTCGCGCGTGCGGCCGCGTTCTTTGCTAGCATTACTGCTTCGCAGAAGAAGGCGACCGCCTGCCACTCCTTCTCGCTCCGGACCATGACCCGTACCAAGTTGTCTGACAAAAAATGTTAACTTTAGTAATTGATTTTTCTGTAGTCTGTGTTTCCTGATAGCTACAACTTAGGGGTTTTTAAGTCAAGAGTGAAAAGGTTACTTCTAGGCAAGCGTGCTCCATCGTCGACCTCATCATCACTTACCATCAGGCGAGATAGTGGCCAATCGCGAGTCTATTAATTAAAAAAAAATGTGAATAATTTGAAAAAAAAAATGAAAATAATTAAAAATCATCATCATTGCCCTTGCCTTTTCTCAACTAGCTGGAGGTCTACTTCCAGTCTTACCGGATGCAACTAAATACCCGTGTTTTACATGGGGCCACTGCCTATTAAACCACCACAACCCAGTAAATACCAAAAAAATAAAATATTTTTAAATACACTTACTTGAAAACTCGCTCTTATTCCTATCGCTTTTAGGCACGCAATTTATTGTTTTTCGCAATAGTTCGGAATAATACTTTCGAATTCCGCTTCGGTCGCAATGACTAACTTTCTCCACTTGTATTAAAATGTACTATTATTTTACTCTAAAACCATCGACAAACTCTCCTGCCAAAACCACAACCCTCCTTACTCTATGGCAATCACTCAACGGGGTTGCCAGTAATATTCACCACTATTACCCCGCGAGGCCATACCTCAAGTACATCACAATTTCACGCTCGTATAGCAGGGGTATCAGCAGACAGAGAGGTTGCGTCACAGCTTGATACAAGGGCCAATACTTTGTAGATGTAACAACTGTTTTTAATACGAAACATGGTGTAGTTCGGGGTATGTTGAGTTTTGTTTTTTAATTATGCCATGTGGCGTAATTTGCTCGATATGTGGTCTCTTTTTTATTGAGGTGGGCAATCAAAATAACTCATTCTATTCTGAGTTTTTGGCGGGATTTCTTTGAGTGAAGTTCAGTGGTTGTGCTGTAGTCAGAAATGTACAAAATGCTTTTAAAAAAGTATTTAAATCCAAAATACAAATACTTTTCAAATTTACTATTTCAAATACAAAATACTTTAAATTGCTTTTTGTATTTAAATCATCATCATTATCAGCCGAAAGACGTCCACTGTTGGACATAGGCCTCCCCCAAGCGTCTCCACAACGACCGATTCTGTGCATCTCGCATCCACCGCATTCCCGCGACTCTCACCAGGTCGTCGGTCCACCTTGTGCGTTTTCCGGGGCGCGTTCGCCACTCTAGAACCTTTCGACCAACCGTTCTACGAGCAATGTGCCCTGCCCACTGCCACTTTAGTTTGGCTATTATTCGACTATCGACCTTGGTCCTCCTGCGGATATCTTCATTCTTTATGCAATCACGTAAGGAAACTCTCAGGTATTTAAATACTAAATACAAAATATATATTTTCAAAATACTTTATTGAAATAAAATACTTTCCGATAAAATTACTAATGTTCTTTATTTATTAAAGATTTTAACATTACAAGCTCTTCAAAAAGAGCTTCAGACATGTTGCGTATGTGTGGACGCATCTCAACTGGGTATATGTTGAACATGGTCAGACTTGTGTCTTCTTCTCTTAAATATTGGAGGGTCTCCAAATCAATGCAGGTGCTGCTGTGGTAATGGTTTCGAAACTTAGCAGTAAAGTTTTTTTTTTTTAAGTAATTAACGTTTTATTGCATTGCTAAAGTTAATGTTGTTAACAAAAAATTAAATATTTTTTTAAAATATAGAATATATCTCGGAAAGTATTTCAAATAAAATACAAAATAATTAAAAAAAAGGTATTTAAGTACAAAATATAAAATACGTATTTTGTATTTGCATTTTAATTACAAGTATTTCAAATAAGTCACAACTCTGTTCCTAGTGGATGTTGTGATGTAAATTAGTATATTTTTGTATTTCAACTAGGCAATAAATTTGGAATCATTGAAACAGTTGCGATCTCGGCAAAATAGAGCTGAGAGTTTTATGGTAGTGTTGACTACCTCAGTGAAGTTTGCCGAGAAGGTTGACTTGATACATTTGCTGCCAAATACTACAAAAATATTAAAATGTGTACTTGTGTACCACTAGAACAAGGAAGCACAGACTTATTGAGACTATGGGTCACTTGGGCAAATGATGACTAATGGCGCGCCACCCGCAAAAATTAAAAACAAAAATACCAAAAACGTCATAAAATATATATATATATTAATTTGAAGCGTGGCACTGCATTGTGCTTACTATCTTTTTTTTATATTTGGCTCAAATTTACTTGTAGCTATACGTAAAATTGCTTCCAAACTTTCATTTGCAAGGCAGTTTCGATTTTTTGTTTTGTTATTATTCAATGCCGAAAAAGCTTGTTCACTTATATAAGTAGAACCAAATAAGCTGGCGCATTTTAGGGCATTTGAGCAACTCTTTGTACATAGTTTTATCTAGCGGTAAAAGTTCAGCAAGTCTCCTTCATTGCATTTGTTGCAAAAATCTTGGAAAAAAAATATTTCAGGATTATAAGTCAACGGATAGTACCCTATGAATTTTAATTCCCGTGCGAGTGTCGAAATATATATTTTTTGCAACATATACGGCCGTATCTTTTTTTCGTTAACTCAGAAGTTTGATTTTTTCACAACTTCAAGGGACCGAAGACCTGAGTGTGAGTATATAGTTTTTAATTTCAAATTGATACCTCCACGCGTTCCCGAGATATACAACCAATTTGAGAAACTCCTCCTTTTTTTTGAAGTCAGTTAAAAAACAAAGAAAATCGTTCCACTTTATTATATTAGTAAAGATCAGTTACGTATGCATTCATCATGGACCCCATCATCAAAACTAGATTTTAACAAAAATTGGACAAATCTTTGTTAATTTTGCAAATCGATTCATAAATGACGATGTTCTGAGGTAACAAACACAAATAAATTCAACCAAATTCCGAACACCTTCTGTTTAAAATTAAACAAAGAAAAACCCTTCCTCTAAATTATATTACTAATAAAAAGATCAGTTATGTATTGTCTATAATTATATGGGTCACCACACCAAAAACTACCTGCGTACCTTTCTCTGATTGCCAATAAATTTGTCTTCGAAGGTTGTTGTAAAAAAATGCTATTTGCGACAACATCTACCCATTATACTCTGTGTAATAATTTTAAGTTCTTATTGTAATATTTTATGGTGTACAATGAAACGTATGTTTATGGGTCTCCGTTACAGAATTGTGTTATAAAAACAATTCCGAATGTAGTCAAGGATCCTTCCTACCTGCCTAAGCTGCGGGATTGTTCAAAGGTTATGCGGGCTTAGAATGCAAATGACAACTGAATTTATTTATTTATTTATTATGAGGAATACCAACAAAATATTAACAAGATGCTATAGCATTGTCGGCCTTATAATGTTCCCACTGTTGGGACTCAGGCCTCCTCTCTAGGAGAGGGAATGGGCCGTAATCTACCACGAGGGTCCAGTGCGGGTTGGTGGTTGACACATGTCTTCGAATTTTTGGTTCTAGGACATGCCGGTTTCCTCACGATGTTTTCCTTCACCGTTTTGAGAGCAGTGGTTATGAAATAAATTACACAAAGTAATGCGCCTGGCTGGGTTTGACTTGTAAGTCCAATCGGCCACCACTGCTCTACTCTCTCTGTAGATAATTTTATAGACATACGAACTGAAGGAACACAGGTGGGTTTGAACAAAGAGGCTGTGGTCACAGCTGATAGCCACCCGAAAATCTGCTAAGTGTAAGACGAAGCATGAAGTCGCTTACGATCGATATACGTGCATTTTTGCCTAGGAGATGATTATAAAATCTATGAAGCCCTGACCAAAATTTTGTACAGTGCTTAGTTTAACGTGGGCAAAGCCGTAGGGCAAATTGACAAACCTGTTAAATGTTGGTTTCGATCCCTCCTACGCATAAAGTCGTAACGTATATAAAAATGAATCCCTATGTCCCTTCGTCACGCCATCATGCGTGAACGGCTGGACCAATTTTACTATCTTTTGTTCGTTGTGTTTGTCCAGGAGAGAGGATCTAATGAAAAAAGAAATTAAGAAATTGGTAGTAAGGTAGAGTAGGGTAGAATAGGGTAGAGTAGAGTAGAGTATGGTAGAGTAGGTTGGAGTAGGGTAGAGTTGGGTAGAGCAGAATAGAGTAATCAGTTGACGGGAGCGAAGCCGCGGGTAAAAGCTAACTGTATTATAAACAATAAAATTAATATTGATTGTTACTCTCTATTACACCCAGAGTCTGATACTGTGATTTTATACTGATAAAATAACGAAAAAACATCGGTAAAAGTGTTTCACAAACTCACAATATCGATTCTCCTGAAAAATTCCCTTTTTGCCTTAAGACGATGCTTACGACCTTCTGTGTACGGGGAACGGTTTGTTCGCTTACAAAAATTATAAAAGTAGCATCATCAGCATGACGGTGAGAGTGTGACGTTACAAGCCTGTTAGGGTTGTGGGCATGAAGGATCCACGCTTGGGTTTTAGTCAGTAAAAGTCTGTCACTCCTCGCTCCTGCAAGGGCAGAGGCACTAGCAAGAGCTCTTAACGCGATCCATTTGACGACCTAGGGCCCTAGTCTGCTATTTTTATAAATTCGTCATTCCAACACGATTCCATTGTCATTTTGCTAAAAGTTCTTAATCTGTTAATTCATAATGGCCGATCATTGATCGATCAGTGATCTCGTACTAGAATTGTGGTACGAGCTGTCTTGTAACGAATTAAAAAAGCAATGACTGCACAGTGACGTTCTAATGGTAGATCACTGATCAAAGGAACTGTAAAATTTTTAGCAGATTACCGCATACGTCAGACATTCATTTGTCATTAGGTACGTACGAGATTACCATTCTATGGTCGATCATTGGAAAGTCATAATGACGCCATTAATAATAATAATAATAATCATTTATTTGCAAACAAGTGACACTAATTACATGAATTCTCTGCCTCCTGAACTAGGTAGTGAACCTGTATCTCAGGAGACAGTTCCTTCCCTATACATATTACCATCCGTTTACAAACAATGCCAATTGGTACTTATATCAAGATTCAAAAAAAAAAAAATGTAATGAAATGAGACACGTAATTATATAAAAAAAAAAAAATATTGATTCCATTATATTAGTAGATTACCAAACTTGTCAATATCAACAATTATGAAATCAATGATAGACCATTCTGACACTATTATAATAGCAGACTTGAGGCCCTGAACTGTTAAAGGGATGGAGTTATAAAGGGTCTACCTATAGCTCCATCATTTATTCTCGCTCGCATGACATTTTAAGACGTCGCGCCATGGTAAGGTCCCTAGAGAGAAGGATTTACCAACCAAGAAACGCTGTCCTACCTTTTTTTGAAGTGAAAACTTCTTTAGCGGCGTTGTGCACTTTTTCTGTAATGGGTATAAAATCTTAAACTCGCGTCAGGACACGTGACCTGATCGAAAAAGCGTAAGACGGATTTCGGAGAGATAAACTTTTTAATGTAAAATAATTGTAATAGTTTTAAAATGTTAAATTTTTAATGTAATATAAATTGTCATGTTTGTGTACGATAGCGCAATAAATGAATATTGTATTCTACCACATAAATGATAGTACTTTTATACTGATAAAGCAATTGGTGCAAAATTATTCCCTAACTATTCCAAAATATCAAACATGCTCAACGTTAATAATCAAGTTTTCACTTCTGCCGGCACTCCCGGAGTGCAACCCGTCTTTTTTTTTTTTTTGTTTTCGAGGGGAAACCTTCAAAAGGTGCCTGGACTTTGGGGATAAGTCCGGGGAGTGTGGGATTTTTACCTCACTAAAACCACCTCGGTGATCACCATCAACACGTAGAAGGGGCCCCGTTACCTCTCAAAAGACCATTCGGGAACCCCCTCTGTGCAACGCCTGATTTGGCACATCCCTGAAGAGACTGTATAACGGCCTCCCCTGAACCTCACTGTGTACGGCAGCACGTGATCACTGTGCCACCGTCTTCCCTGGAAAACGCTGTCCTACCTAGAACTATAATTTGTAATTGTTTTTGCAAAATCTACACAATTTACGAATCTGTTTGACATGAAAAAATAATCAAAATAAACTTGATATAAATTAAGCTCACGCCATGATTTATCTCGAGCATCGTTTGGTTACGTTAAGGTCGTTTGCGATACACAAGGTCAAACAAGGTGTAGGTAATAATTATAGGGGTTTTTTTGTTTCGGTGGGAAAATCATCTTATGACATCCCCCGCTCCTGGGCAGAGCGGGAGATAGTGTCAGACTTTTACTGACTAAAAACCCACTCCTGTTCCTTCGTTGCCTTTCGTACCAGAGCCGAGTCTTCCTTTCAGAACCAGACCCTTGGCTCCAGTAGGCTTCGACCCTGCTGAGCCCTACGGTTAATAATAATAGGGGTTAAAGTATGAAATGCCGTTTTTTGAAACGGTTTGCCATGAAGTGTTATATCTTTGGATTGACTAGGAATTATAAGTTCAAATAAACTTTATTATGTATTAAAGGTACGAAATTCTTTTTTCAAAATTAGGTATTTATTGGTTTCTTTGTATTTTGTATTTTCTGTAATATCGCAGTTAGCTAATCATATTAACATTTGTCAACAACACCTCTTTTCTTGAAGTCGGTTAAAAGAGGTAAACAGACTTGTTATTGGAAGTTTGTGCGATAAGATGGATTAGTATTACTGGAGGCCCCTCCCAGCTTCGCATAGATGTTAGAAATCTTTAGAAATTCACAGCTTTTCTGTACTATAATATGCACGTATTATACACCAAAACCGTTGTCATGAATCAATCTATTGACTGGTGAAAACCACATGAAAATCCGTTCAGCAGTTTTTGGATATATCGCGAACAAACGAACATACTTTTAATTCAGGGAGTGTGTTATTTAGTTCCTTATTATTACAATTTTATTCATTAACGCGGGCGTTACATATGTTTTAGGAACTGAGTAAATAGTAAGCATGATCCTTAGCAAAAAAAAATGACCTCATCTGCATCTCTCGATTCTATTATCATAACTTACATGTCCCCGGCGACTTTGGTTATTGCTCCGCTCCCGTGGGTTAAATATATGTGTTACCCATCACTTAAATAATTTTTCAATACACTTACTCGAAAACCCGCTCTTATCCCACCGCTTTTAGGCACGCAATAGACTGTTTTCAGCACTAGTTCAGAAAAGATTAAAAGTATAGCATACCAACAAATTAAAACTTGTATTTCTTATAACAAATATTCGAATTCTATTAAATTGATTCTATTCGAATTAGTTTAAAAAAGTTTTGTATTCAAGACCTTTTTCAACTAATTTGGAACGCGACGTATTTCCGGTTTTTGGTCGTAAAGTGTTGCCAGCATAAAAAAATATTCCCATTATATTGGAGCAAGAAGGGCGAACGTAGGTCAAGAAATATTTGATTTATTGATAAAGGTTTCCTTTGCTTTGTCCTTTTAGCTTATGGAGGTGTTTTAATAACATCATAAGTGTCAAGAAGGGAGTTTGTGACGGTATTTTTACGAGAGTAGTTCAGTAGCTTTTTAAATTGTTCGCAAATTGATTCATAGTGGATATCATCATCATCATCCTGCCCTTGTGCATTTATACTCAACATGTTGCAAAAGATATGGCTACTGTGGTACAGTCGGCCGCCTGCCTGACACTAACTCTCCTTGGGAATGCTGTTGCTGGTGGTTTACCCGCCACCACGCGGTGACCTGAGGTGCTTAACAGTCTCAAAAATGTCCCTTAGTCGCCTCTTACGAGACCCACGGGAAGAAATGGGATGGTGCTATTCTTTACGTCCGACCCCATTAACTACCGTGATGAAAAATTGCTGTAGTTTTGTATCTGGTGTCTACACAACAGACAATGCTTTTTAGGGTTCCGTACCTCAAAAGGAAAAAACGAAACCCTTATAGGATCACTTTGTTGTCCGTCTGTCTGTCTGTCTGTCTGTCAAGACCCTTTATCTCGGGAACGTGTAGAGGTATCGAGTTCAAATTTAAACCATATACTTAGGTCGGCGCACCCTTGAAGCTGTGAAAAAATCAAACTTCTAAGTTAACGAAAAAAAAAAGATACGACCGTTTATGTCGCAAAAAAACCTGTATTTCGACACTCAAGGGAATCAAAATTCATAGGGTACTTCCCGTTGACCTAGAATCCTGAAATTTGGAATGAAGCAAGCAGCAATAGCACAAATATAGGGAATATCTGAAAACTGTAAATTTGTAGTTACGTCACAAAAAAAAACTTGTTTTTACGATTCGAAAAAATCTTCGTAACTCAATTCGGGAATCGAAGTATTTTCATAGGCAAGTTTATACGGAACCTTTTTAATCGTCTTATGACTTCTACCGCTCTAGAGTGGAGCAAGAGAGTACGTTAGACTTTTGCTAAGACCCGCTTATATTCATTCTTGCCTTTTGCGTTGTAGGACCATAAACCACGGGTTCAGAAGAATACCGTGGGGAGCTTGTACAAATCAGGCGCCACCCTAGGCTTTACTTAACCTTATTCATCTTACCTTTGTCCCTTGCTTGTATGGCATCGGCGCACCACGTTTTTGTCTTCTATTTTGTCACCACGCCATCATAATCAGCCTTATAATGTTCCCACTGTTGCTAATCCACCACGCGGCCCGTGCGGATATGTTAATGTCACATCTTCGAGACATGCCGGTGTCCTCAACGATGTTTTCCTTCACAATTTTGAGAGGGTGATTAAATACACACCAGCCAGAGATAAAGTTGTGTCTGGCTGGCTTTGAATTCGCAACTTACAACTCGTAAGTCGGGACGGGACCACTACTGCTCTTTGCGCTGCTCTTGCTGTCACACTATCACTAAATTCCTTTTCTTTCATATAATCCATCAATATTTTCTTTAGTCCCCTCTCTCCCTCCATCCATCTTAAAATACTATTGCTTTTGAATACTAAGATCCCAGAGCTGTCAGACATAACTTATTTTCACATGAATGAAACCTTAGGTTCTCAGTAGCGTCTCATGTGCTTTGAGTACCTATGTACTTGTGGAGCACCCCCTTGGGGCCCCTGAGCAAGTACCAGGTGAGAAAGGGAACTAAAAATGTTAAGTTACTCTTATTATAATACGAAAAAATAAAACTCTCGAAATAGTTTTGTAAACATATTTTATTTCCAAACATAATAAAAAAAAATACTTTATAACTTTTACAATCGTGCAGTGCGCAGCGAGTTAAAAAAACACCTATGGAATTTAAGCAGAAATATTATAACTAGAGACCGACTGAAATTTCGGTTCTGGTTTCGGCCTAAAAGAGGCCGAAAATTCGGATCCTTTTAGGCCGAAACTAGCGTATTAAGCTGACGGTCGTTCATCTAGTTCTATGTTATATTAGTTTTGTGATTATTATTGAGTTTACATATTGTGTAAAAATTTAATTAAGAATCACTATTGTTTAATTTTAGAGACCAATTGAAAAAATCCCACGGTTTTCCAACAGGTTCGTTCAAGGCCATTGAAAATAAGCTGGTTTCATTGCCTGCCTGAAATGATAATATAAAATCGTATCACTTGTCAATTTGACATGTGTCAAGTTTGACAGATCGTTCTGTCATGCGGATTTGCAAACTCAAGCAGGATGTGCCCGCAACTCGCAACACATCTTTTCCGGAGTGACTTAATTAGTAAAATAAGTAAGAAAAAAACATACTGCGCCCACTCCAAGAAACATGGGACAAGGGCAGGATGATGATGACAGATGATTTCGGAAAGTTAAGGCCTCAGATACATTGGGGGACAAAATGTCCCCCCAACATGACGCGCAACGCTAAATCTACGTGACGCTGCAACGTTGCCGAGAGTCCTCCAACATTTTACAACGCATTCACGAGACGCGAGACATGTTGTTGGATTATTTAACAACATTGCGCGTTATGTCTCGGGGGAGGCCTATGTCCAACAGTAGACCTCTTTCGGCTAAAATGACGATGAACATGGTAAATCTTGTTTTTGCTCAAAGTGCTTTAATCGCCTAAAGGATTTTCAATAAATTAAAAGTCACGCGTCTCTGGGAGATGTCAGAAAATCATAGGGGCCCAACAGGGTCGAAGCCTACTGGGGCCATGGGTAGTGTGAAAACAAAATCCGGGCCCTGGAACGAAGGCAACGAAGGAACAGGAGTGGGTTTTTAGTCAATAAAAGTCTGACACTATCTCCCGCTCCGCCCAAAAGCGAGGGGTGTCATAAGATGATTTTCCCACCGGAAAAAAAACCTGTATTATGTGATAAACGAGTTTTTTTTTTAATGAAAATATGTATTATAGGAGTTCCGCATGCGATCATATCCTCTCATAAGCGTAAGCCTATCCGTATGACACTAAAGACCTTAGTTGTGGAGAGAGGTCTATAAGCGGACAGCCTTTGCGCAATATTATACTGGAACATCATGGTCGCTAAGTACAAAGGATCAAACTAAATTAACTAGGGAAACCTCGCCGGGAATGAGAAAAAATCTGAAGCATTTGATTTAAAATAAATTGCGATCATTAATGCATTTTTTTATCGTCATTTAATAACATTATCCATCATGTCTGACTTTCGCTAGTAAATTTAAATTGTCCTGTATTATTGCTCAACCATGATGTCCTTAACCCTCAGATACATTAGGGGACAAAACGTCCCCCAATATAACGCGCAACGCTCGACCTACAATGCGTTCCAAATAAGAATAGGATCGATTGCCATGTTGTGACGTCACGTCATACTGTCAAATTGCAAAAATTTGACAAAATTGAAGAACTGGATTCTGATTAAACTTTTTTCGTTCACAGTTCGTAAACAAATTATATTTTAATAATTTCTTTTTTTGCTCACCATTATAATTCTTCGATTTGACAGTATGACGTGACGTCGCAACATGGCAATCGATCCTATTCTTATTTGGAACGCATTGTACGTGACGCTACAACGTTGAACAGTACCACGCAACTTAACCCCCAATATTTTACAACGTGACGCTGCACATGTTGTTATTCAATTTGACAGCGTTGCGCGCCATGTTGGAGGGTTATTTTGTCCCTTAGTGTATCTGAGGGTTATGGCTCTCGACAAAGTGACATTTCCTCTACAGTAATGATTGTAGAAAAGTCCAACATTTATATAGGAATGACATGCGATAGATACCAAAACTATTTAATATAGCCTAAGACAAACATAATTAGCCCTTTTTTTATTTGAGCTCCAGCTCTAGGTGGAGCGATAAGTGTGTCAGACTTTTACTAACTAAAACTTACACGTGTTCCTTTAGTTACCCTTTGCGTTCTAGGACCACAGCATCTCCTTCGAACCGCAGCCCAGGATAATGGGCCGCAAAATGGGCCGAATGCGAATTTTTGGTTCTAGCCGGTTTTCTCACGATGTTTTCCTTACCCGTAACCAAACAAGTTGTAAGTGTTGCCTTACCCAAGTAAGGCAAGACTTACAACTTGTAAGTCAGGGCCGTTAGGTACTACTGGATCACCACGGCTACCCAACATATATGTACACGTGATCAAAACCTTACATTTTTAATCGATAATCGTTACCGCTCTTAGCATTAATGCTAGCAAAGGAGGTGGCCTCACGCGCGAGAGAACGACCCTCACGCCCCAGACGCCGGGATCCCGATTTCCAGCCACCGTAGGCGCTGGCTTGCGGACGGCGAGCAATGGGTAGCTCGCCGTCCAACCGTCCGGTAACCGTCCGGACCGAGCCCAAGTTGTCGACGGCGCGTAGTGTTCCACGCACGCCTCAAGGAGATGACAGCAAAACCGTAGGGGCCCAGCAGGGTCGAAGCCTACTGGGGCCATGGGTGATGCGAAAGAGAACTCCGGGGCCCTGGGCCGAAGGCAAAAAAGGAACAGAAATGGGTTTTTAGTCAGTAAAAATCTGAAACTATCTCACGTTCCGCCCAAGACCGGGGATGGATCATTGGATGATTTTCCCACCGAAAAAAACCGCTCTTAGCATGTCACTCCGTCAAGAGTCTCCAGTGTATTATACTGGAGAGAGATCACCAAGACGTACAGGGGAGGAAAGGCTAAATTCTCTTTTTTATTCTGCCGCTTTTGCAAAAGGTACTGAGACAAAGACTAAAATGAGGGCTATAAAAGTTTTCTGAAAAATCACGCCACCAGGTGGAGCCACTGCAAGAACGTATGAAAGAGTTAATTAAGGTCTAAGAACACAAAAGGCAAATGCAAGCAAGTGGGTTTTAGTCAGTATCATACTTCTCGCTCCACTCCAAAGCGAGAGAAATCGTTGATGATTAAAAAAAAAACCTGTTGGTGCCACTAGGAGTGTACTACTTGAGCTCGACAAGTTAATGTGCGATTAACGCGCCTAATTTAAACTGCACGCTTATGCTATATGCTGAAGCTCGACATCACATTGCCCCCCTAGCCAAGTCACAGCCGTTTCGTTTCGATTCTCGTTTCGTCGATCGCCTCGAGTCGGCCACGCCTCCGAATCCTTTGTTCTGACGTCATCTCAACGCTCAGTCACGTGGTCGTAAACGGCCGTATCTTTTTTTTCTTTAACTCTGAAGTTTGATTTATTATTTCGACATATTATTGTGTACTTATTAATGACATCAAATTGTATTTTTATTAATTTTGACATATTATTTTCTAATTATTAATGTGAATAAATTGTTTTTTTTTTCTGACAATAAAACACGAATGCAATTATTAAGTATTAATTTAAATTTAAATATAAAACTATAGTATATACTCATAGCAATAATAAGTACCTAATCAGTTGAAATGAACTAAACGATATAATAAATATAAAATTATATAGGTTCTTATATTAGCGCTCTTCCTCTCTCCTACTATTTATAATGTTGCTGTGCCCGACAGGGTCCATAATTTGTTTAATTTTTTTATTATTTATCACCTGACATGCACATTATTGATTGCAATAAAGATTTGAGATTGAGATCGAGATTGATTTTTTTCACAGCTTCCAGGGACCGCAGATCTGAGTTATATACTCAGATCCCAGTTATATACCCAGAGTTTTAATTTCAACTCGATACCTCCACGCGTCTTCGAGATAAAGGGTCTTGACAGACAAACAACAAAGTGATCCTATAAGGGTTCCGTTTTTCCTTTTCAGTTAAGGAACCCTAAAAATAATCACGAAGGCCAAGGCGGAAGCTCCACTCCACTTCGCTCCCGCCTTAGCCTTCATCTGACTTAACCTGTCCATATCGGGATGCCCAAACATATTATGTTTATGTCGAGCTTCAGTGTGTCGCACAAGCGTGCTTTCGAACTATGGTGAGTTGCAGTACAATTTTGTTGCATAAGAGTTAATCGCACATCCATTTCTCGAGCTCACGTATACTTTGTCACAATGGCAAGAGGTTAACGTCAACTATCGCAAGACAGGTGTCCCGACCTGATGTCTCCAGTATTTCACGTGGTGGACGACTTTTCAGAAAACCCTCATTGATATAATATATCATAGCTTTACGTGTATGATCAAATTTCTGCGATTTCCCTTGCGCAGTTTTACTATTTCCCGCAGATGAGGCGGCCGCGCACTGCACAATAATTGTCAGGAGGCGTTCTCGGTCTTGATTTGGGATAGAAAGTTTCTGAAACATAAAAAGTAAATTGATCAATATTCTCAAACTTGGTTATGAAGTAGACAGGTAAGGAAGATCGTAGTATGCATAATGAAGCATAAGCATAAGCATAATGAGCCTTTTAATGTTCCCACTGCAGGGACTCAGGCCTCCTCTCTCTAGGAGAGGGAATAATGAAGGGAACAACACAATCGCGGTGGTCAGTCCCCTCTTTGAGGAGTAGTGAATAAGGCACTATAGCGTCTTCACTTTCCCCCTGTTACAGGTCCTCACCGGACAAATTCAGCAGGAAGATACGCCGTGGTGCGGCGTCACCATTTGTACGGATCACCCGGAGTGAGAGGGAATGGAAAGCCTTCACCTCCTTCTGGGGCCTGTTACGAGCCGATGCCTGCCAAGGCTAGGGGATCCGTCTCATTCTACTCAGAACGAAAGAAGTTATTTGATGAAATCGGACACACAAAGTTGTTTTCAATCATCATGGAATTGACCTTGTCTGACATTCGAATTTCTGTTTCCAAATATATATATATATAATAAACTACTAAATAATAAAAATAAACTGGGCTTAAAATAGAGGTAAAGTTACAAAATTGCATTCAACTTGAATTAGGTAAATTTAATAAACCTGTATCTCAGGTAACTTATTTAAGTGCTTATATGTATGTTAATAATATACAAACTAGAATTCATTAAACAAAAAGTAAATAACTTATGAGTAATATTATTTAGTCTAATTCTGACGAATAGCTACTTTGCTTAGTCAACTAATCTGCATCATCGCAAGACATTATTGTGACACAACATTCCATTATAATTTTTTTGCAAAGTAACGGTTATGTCCCCCAAATGGGCCTCATCAGAAGGCTCAAATTCACCCAAAGGGCAATGGAAAGGGCTATACTCGGGGTTTTCTTGCGTGATCGAATCAGAAATGAAGATATCCGCAGGAAAACCAAGGTTGCCGACATAGCACGAAGAATCGCCAAACTAAAGTGGCAATGGGCAGGGCACATTACTCGCAGAACCGACTGATGGCCGTTGGGGCCGAAAGGTACTGGAGTGACGACCGCGTACTGGAAGACGCAGTGTTGGAAGGCCGTCTACAAGGTGGACCGATGACCTGGTGAAGGTTGCGGGAATCCGATGGATACGAGACGCACTGGACCGTTCATTGTGGTGACCTTTGGGGGAGGCCTATGTCCAGCAGTGGACGTCTATCGGCTGAAATGATGATGAATGATGATGAACGGTTATGTAAACTAGGTTGTATTAGCACAATCAGTAAAATTGTAAAGAAATAGGTATTATATTGAAAATGAATTAAAAGTAGAATAATATCTTACCTCACAACATCCTTAAGATCTGGCGCTTCACAAAGGTTGTTGTGTCCGAGCCCCTGGCCCCGCTCAAATGTGTGGAACACTAACAGAGCCCCTGTAGTGGCCCTACAGTTCTTCACTTTTTCATACAACTGGAAAAATATTCATCATCATCAGCTATCTAGCTTTTTCTCTCTATTTTGGCATAAAATTCCAATCTAACCTGATACAACTCTTTGATAAAATTAAAAACTCAGTTTCTGAGTTTCTGGTCAAAATTACCAACTATCGGAAAAAGAAACAGAAAAGGTCCAAAAATGCTTCCATGTGGGAACCCATATATAATGAGTACTAAGATAGCTAGGTCTAATACAAGAAATAATGCAACGTGATCAATCTGTAAGGCAAGTATGGAATAAGCCTGATAAAGAATCTTTTATATCCATTGTATTATTTGTTTTATTCCGTAAATGTGCATTGGATGGATAGCATGTCAAAAGCCTTCGTTAAATCTAGAAAGATGCTGACACAGCGTTAGTGACGTTCTAACAGTGCTTAAATCATTAATTGTGGTGACCTGTACTACAGGTTTTTCAAAAACGTACTTCAGGCACCAGTCTCTTAAAACGGTGGAATATAATATTTAGCACAAGTTACAATAATTGTTAATTTTTAAGAAAGCCTATATTTAGAACAGAAAATAAATTGACTTGGAATTAAATTCATCGGGAACAAATCCAGACTTCGAGATGCTACTAAACATTCTTAACGGATAGACTCAATGGCCGTTTTCATACTAGACGACACGATATCTTGGGATTTCTAATTTTATAAATTTTGTAACTAACGTTGTCATATTGTGTCGTTGTTGGTGTCATTATCGCATAATGTGAAAACGGCCAATACTCATCACTTTTCTCAAGTTAGGAATCGGATTTTCTCTTGTTCAGACTTCGCACCTGAGTCTACTAGATACTAAAGAAGATGACAAAAAATAATAAAATCATCATCATCATCTTCCTGCCCTTGTCCCGTCTTATTTGGGGTCGGCGCAATAAGTTTTTTTATTCCATTCTATCCTGTCACCCGTCATACAATCACTAACTTCCTTTTCGTACATATCACTCTTCACACAATCCATTCATCTTTTCTTTGGTCTTCCTTTCCCTCTCCACCCATCCACATGTATACTCATAACTTTTTTTAGTAACATGCGTTTCATCCCTCTCCTCTTACATGACCATACCAAGACAAACGATTCCCCTTCAACTTTTCCAAATAATAAAAAATCTGGGTAGGCGCGAGTTGGACTCGAGCACTGAGGGTTCCGCACAATTAACTTGCCTATGTAAATAGTTCAATTCCCGAATGGAGTCTCGAAAATTTTTCCGAATCACAAAAAAATTGCTTTTTTGTGACGTAACAAAAAAAATACTTTTTTCAGATTTATTCCTATACTTGTGATATAAAACCTTGCTTCATGCCATATTTCAGGATTCTAGGTCAACGGGAAGTTCCCTCTGAATTTTGATTCCCTTGACAGTGTTGAATTATACGTTTTTTGCAATATAAACGGCCGTATCTGTTTTTTTCGTAAACTTACAAGTTTGATTTTTTCACAGCTTAGGGACCGCAGATTTAAGTACAGGTTTTCCGTTTCCGAGATAAAGGGTCTTAACAGACAGACAGACGAACCACAAAGTGATCCTAAAAGGTTTCTGTTTTTTTCCTTTTGAGGTACGGAACCCTATAATAATAAAATATAAGTTTAGAAACTCCTTAACATTACCTTGCAAGCCAGATTATAAGGTACGATTTTGTCTCCTTTGGAATGCAGCATCAAAATGGGGACTTGTGGTATTCTGCAGAGATATTGGTCAGTTTTGAAAGCGAACTCCGAGGACTCCGAGAAGGGCTTCACGAACGAGTTATTGTAGTAGGGCAGCCAGGACACCAGCTGTTGGTAAAAAAATTAAAGTTTATAAATTTTAGAAGTGTACCCCAATTATCTGAATTAAGAATTTGAAGTTGAGAACTAGTTCAACTCTATGTTACTATGAAAAGCTGTTAATTTCGTTTCCTCGCTCTAGGAATTCCTCCTGGGCCTCAAGTCTGCTATTACAATAGTGTCAGAATGGTCTATCATTGACTTCATAATTGTTGATTTTGACAAGTTTGGTAATCTTCTGATATAATGGCGTCATTATGACTATCCAATGATCAACCCTGACACTCCATTGAAAGAAATGGCATTGAATGGTGATCTCGTACATAATGACAAATAAATGTCTGACGTTTTTATGCGGTAATCTCACGAAATTCTCTCTATTCCGTGGGTAATCTGCTAAAATTTTGATAGTTCCTTTGATCAGTGTCCTACCATTAGAACGTCGTTATGCAGTCTTTGCTTTTAATAAAGTCGATATTGTCATTCCACCGCGACTCTATTAAGAGGCCATTGACCGATCAATGAACGATCATTATGAATTAGCAAATTACGAACTTTTAGCACAATGACCAGTGACGGATTAACCCTTAATCAAATTAAGCAATTGCCTAGGGCATCACGTCTCGGGGGGCACCAGAAGAAGAACAAAAAAAACCGTCCTTAGGGCATCACGTCTCACTCTCATCATGCCACCAAAAACCACACCAAAAAAAGTTTCTAGGACTAATTTGAAAATTCGCGGGTTTTAAGTTGACATAGAGTCCGACCTAGAGTCATAACCCCGCTCCCGCTTGCCCACTTGCTGTTACTGCCTGCTAGTGCATTCGGAAATTCAAATGCACCGGAATTGCGATCAGCCAATCACAAACCACCCCTACCCTACGCCCCCCCCCCCCCGCAAATCTGTGTCAATCAAATGTTTTGCTTTTTGAGTAATTGTGCCGGCCGGCTTCTATGCATACGTAATAATAGGGGTTAAAGTATGAAATTGCCGTTTTATTATAAAAGGTACTTCGAATTGACATAAAACTGATAAAACCTTCATGGTTTGAGATTTTTGAGTGAAACTTTTTTCACATAGTACACACATAGTACCTATGAAATTCTTCTTTAAAAAAAAACATTTTACAAAAAAAAAAAAACCGACTACCGAAAATAACTTTAATTCCGGAAGTCGGTGTCTCTCGGTATTTTTTGTTTCTTATTTAACACCGGCTTCCGAAATGAATTGTCATTTTTTAAGTTTTTTATTTCACACTTTTTAGTTGCGATACACTGCTAGGTTACATTGTTTTATTATGAGGTTTCTGTGTCTACCTTCTACATTCCGGCTTTATCATCAGATCAGTTCGATAGTAGGTACCTTATAGCTAAAATACATCTCATGACAATTCTAATAAGCCCAAACATGGCTAAGATACATTGATTAAATACGCAGTTCCTGTGCCTACCTTCCGGCTCCATCATCATCATCAGTTCACTTCGATGATACCATTTGCAACATAACTATTCAGAACCATTTATTTATTTGCATTTTCGTAGTCGCTTAACTATCTTCATTGTGATATCTATGTGGGTATGAAGTTCCGTTGGCCACTTCTGGTCTTCTTCATCAGTTCCACTTCATCAAATGTTACTTTTTGACTGTAAATGCTCAAGTCCTCGATGAAAATACCAAAATAACTATATGGTTGCCTATAATATTTGAGAAGTTCCCTCGATTCCTCATGGATTCATCATGAAAACTGGATTTTGAAAAAAATGGGACCCATCTGGAAGCATATCCTCTAAGGGAAAAAAAAAAATTGCCAATCGGTCCATAAACGACGGAGTTCTGAGGTAAAAACCATAAAAAAAAACCGAATTGATAACCTTTTTAGGTAGTCGGTTAAAAAATGTACAACATTCGATTATCGACTTTCAGTTGTTTTTTATACAGCTTAGACAAGAAAGATGGATACTTCGAAATTGAGTGATTTTTGAATACGAATTCTGACGCAGAAGAAACAGCTCGCAATATCAATGTTGTGTTTGGAGAGAGGACTGCTAATGAACGCACCGTGCGATTTTGGTTTAAACGCTTTCGTGATGGAAACTTTGATTTCAAGAACGAACCACGTGGAAGACCGCCCCCACAGGTATAATAATAACAATGACAACAATGAATTGAAAGAGATGGTGGAAGCCGATCCGAGCCAAACTACCCAGAAATTAGCGGCATGGTTTAACGTTGCCTTGACTGATCTGCAGAAAGAAACGCGTGTTGAAACTTGTGTTGCCTTGTTGAATGGATACAGAAATGAAGGTATATTGGATCGAATTGTGGCATGTAATGAAAAGTAGGTTCTTTACGATAACTGTAAGCGAAAAATACAATGGCTAACCTCAGGTCAAACGCCGCAACAGTGTCCTAAAGCAAAGCTTACCAATAAAAAGATAATGGTAACTGTTTGGTGGTCTCAGCATGGTGGTCTCAGCATGGTGTTATTTCCTATAGCTTTCTCCGATCTGGTCAAGCAATAACGGCAGATGTCTACTGTGCCGAACTCCGAATAATGATAGCAAAACTAGCAGTGAAACCGCCCCGACTCATGAATCAATCTTCACCATTATTGCTCCACGATAACGCGAGACCTCATACAGCACGAAACACCATTTTAACTCTACAGGAACTGCAATTAGAAACCATTCGTCACACTCCGTAATTCTCAGACCTTGCTCCAACGGACTACCATTTTTTTCGTGATTTGGACAATTTTCTACTTGATAAAAAGTTTTGATAAGAGGCAGTACAAAATGCTTTCACACAGTTTGTCAAATCTAGATCCAAAGAGTTCTATCGTAAAGGCATAAATGACCTTCTTATTAGATGGCAGCAATGTATAGATAATAATAGTAATTATTTTGATTAAATAAATATGTTAAATAAAAAAAAATAAGAATTTCATTTTTTTTTTGTACAAATCGGCAATTTCATACTTTAACGCGTAATAAATAAATTATGCTTTGGTTTTTACTGTTGTCGCACCTACTCCACTTCTAAGGTACGTTACCTTATTTTACAAAAAACTAATTTTTTAGGCGGTAAAGGTTTAAAGACCGGTTCTAGTTGACATACGGATAGGGGGCCCACAGGCTTAGATTGCTTAGGGCATCAAGTAGTCTTAATCCGTCACTGACAATGACAATGGGATCGTGTTAAAATGATGAATTTATAAAATAGCCTTAGGCCCCTGTATCATGGGTACATTCACAAACATGTAAACTCACAAACACAAGCCACCAGACCAGGAACAGCTCAGCAGATCTATAGGCCATACAAATATTTGTTTTGCGGGAATCGAACCCACGACACACAGCACAGCAGTCAATCTCTCAACCATTGCGCCAAACGTGCATTAGAGTTTGAAATGTTCTTCAATTTCTGGAACCGGATGATTATCACGAATAACGACCGATAAATATGATCGATAATCTCAACTAGCTACTACCAGCGGCTTCATCCGCGTGATAGAAGAAAATTATCCCAAGGGAACATTCTCCAGGGTTAAAAAGTATTCTATGTGCTATTCCAGGACATGGTCTACCCGTGTACCAAGTTTCATCGAAATCCCTTCAGCCGTTCGAGCGTGAAGAAGTAACAAACATACACACACACAAGCCTGTTGGTCTAGTGGTCAGTGGCCCTGACTGCTATGCCGGAGGTCATTCCCACCCAGGACAAACTCATAGTGGCGAAAAAACGGAATATGAAATTCGTATCGAGCTGTGCAAACACGTCCGTACTTGACCGCGTATTCCACTGCACTGCACACATATGGTTATGACTGTCAGAGCGGGTCTAAGGCATTGTACAGACGAAACGTATTGTTGACCGCTGATTCTTTGGTACAGATTGATATCATGTATCATCTTCCTATCTAAACAACCCCCAAATTGTATGGTTCAGTTTACGTTTTCTTTACAGATGTAACGTGGGTTACTCTGGATAAAGGAGGGACGTCGACGTGTGCTTCCACTGTTGTCTGAACAACGGAGATTGTTCAGAACGAGCACGAGAGCTGAAGCCGTTGAAGAGGTTCCTTCAACCTTCGCCATCACTACTACCACAAAATAGGCTGGCCTGTTAGTCTAGTGGTTAGTGGCCCTGACTGCTATGCCGGAACTCGTGGGTTCTATTCCCACCCAGGACAAATGTTTGTGTTTCTGTGATAAAGCACGATCATTTATTCTTTGTATTTAGAAATATATAAGTATGTTTATCAGTTGTCCATAAGTACTCATAGCACAAGCTCTGCTTAGTTTGGGACTAGACGGCGTTGTGTGATAGTTGTGGAATATTATTATTTCATTTATTTTCTATCATCATCATCATTTCAGCTGAAAGACGTCCACTGTTGGACATAGGCCTCCCCCAAGTGTCGCCATACTGACCGGTCCTGTGCGTCTCGCATCCATCGGATTCCCGCGAACCCTCACCAGGTCATCGGTCCACCTTGTGGGAGGCCTTCCAATTTGCGTCCTCGTACTGCGTACGTGGTCGCCATTCCAGAACCTTTCACTCCACTTAAGTCTGGCGATTCTTCGGGCTATGTCTGTAACCTTGGTTCTCCTGCGGATATCTTCATTTCTGATGTGATCACGCAAGCAAACTCCGAGCATAGCCCTTACCATTGCCCTTTGAGTGACTTGAAGTCTTCTGATGAGGCCCATTGTAAGCGACCACGTTTCGGAGCCATATGTCATCACTGGCATCACGCACTGGTCATAGACTTTCGTCTTGAAACACTGTGGTATATTGGGCGAAAAGCGACCGCGCAGCTTCCCGAACGCTGCCCAGCCGAGTCGACGATTGACCTCTTTCTCGCAGTTAGACCTACCCAACATATTCTCTACCTACCCACATATTTTCTATACTTATTACACATATTATTTACTTTTTTAAATCTTTCTTTGAAAAAGCATATAAAAAAATACAAATACTTTTAAAATCTAGAGTGATTAATGATCAATTTATTTTCTAAAGGTCGTAACGAGCTTTCTTTAAAACAATGCATCTTACCTTAGTGAGGGGATGTGTCGTGATCTCATCTAAGAGATTGTTAAAAGGGGCTTCCAGCACTAACGCATCAGGGCAGGGCAGCTGAGGTCTACCCTGCTCACAGCACAGTTCTGTCAGATGAGCTGTCATATTTGCGGCTACTGCTGTTCCTGGTAATGAAAGAATAAAGAAATTTAAAATTAATATTATTGTTTTAACACGCTAATTTCTGTAACTACTGATTCGAATTGAAATAGTAGGTACATTGTGATACAAGTCGAGAAAGTTTGTTATTACGTCCGAAGCGGAATTCGCCCGAGCCGTAGGCGAGGAGGCGGAATTCGCCCCAACCCGTAAGCGAGGAGCCTGTTATGGAGCCGAGTGCTGCAATGACAATTTCTACATTTTTCAATACACTATGTTTACGTTTTTAAATATACATAGATATAAATAAACGGCGGTGGACTCGTGGGTGTGACTTTAGTGCCCAGTCTGATACGATAATTGTGATAAAATGAGGCAGATGCGAGGTCGCGCACTTTTCCGCACTAGTGCAGAAAACAGCAAATTGCGTGCCTAAAAGTGGTAGGGATAAGAGTGGGTTTTCCTAAGAGGCGATTACTGATCTGTTTCTTGATGTCTATTCTCAGGGGTGCTCGGCACCCACTGTTTATTTCTCATGGGTGCTCGAGCCCCCGAGCACCCACGGAGTCGGCGCCCCTGTGCTCAAACCAACGCAAACAATTCCTTTTAAACTTCTCTTTATCTGAAAAAACTTAAAAAAAAAGTGAAAGCCAAGCTTTACCTAAGGGCTGCGAGAATGTTCGAAAGAGTTACTGCGGCCCTGGAACTCAAAGGGCAACTGAAGGAACACAGGTAGCTTTTAGTCAGGTAAAGTCTGACACGTCCTCTCGCTTCACCTAAAGGAGAAGCAGTTATTTCATGATATCCTACCTAAAAAAGGGACTTACCTAAAGAGTGACCCCATATTAACACAGGCGGTCTATTCGTGGAACTGAGCGACTCCATGAGCCAGGCATACACTGCCAGAGCATCTTCCACCACACCTTTCTCTGTAGGCCTCATATAAGTTGAGTCTCCGTATCCTGGAATTTAAATAGGATCGTCTTTATGTCTTCTTTTTACAAGCTTTTTGGGTTCTGTACCCAAAAAGTAAAAACGGGTCCCTATTATTAAGACTTCCCTTTCCGTCTGTCTGTCACCAGGTTGTATCTCATGAACCGTGACAGCTACACAGTTCAAATTTTCACAAATTATCTAGAGCGGAGTCTTAGTATTAGGGTCCCGTTTTATCCTTTGCGTACGGAACCCTACAAACTGCATCACACTAAATTCAATACCTATGGCGGACTATTTTTTAAAACCTTGTTTTTAAGAATGGTTTTTTAACATTATCTTGTTATTATGGACTCAGCGTTAAAAGGTCTCCAAATAGGAGTGGATGCAAGAAGCACGTCAAGACTGGTCGATTAAGCGATGTTTGGAGTAGGCCTATGTGTATGCCATACTGCTATACTGTTGGGTAGCAGTTGACGTCTTTCGACTGAACCGTTGATGATGACGATTTCGATTATAATCATCCATCTGTTTATGCTTGTTTCACTTATGTCTTATCCGATCCCTATTTGAAACAGCCCAGTATTACTTCTACATACTGCTTTCTATTTTCGTGAATTATTCTGAGATCTTTGGCTTCAAGATTATGATGTTACGAAATGAAAAAATTATAATATTCACACAGCTGGGACTCAGGAGGCCTACTTTCTAGAAGAGGAAATGAGCTGTAATGCAACACGCAGGCCTGATGATTCTAAATTAATTGAACTTTAATCTGTCAAGAAATACAGTCTAGACTGTTGTGGAAAATTTGTTTTGACTTACATACCTATCGCATAATTTTATTGGTGCTTTTCACTTAATTCAAATAAATATTTTGACTTACAATTCCTGAAATACTGTTTCATGGACCACAAAGGTAATACACGAAAAGCCTATTCAAAATACATAATTAATTGGAAAGTTCACGTGAAATATCATGAACATATCAGTAAATAACTATTCATTACAGAAAATACCTCGATAGTCAAATGTGATCACATGGAAATTTAGTTCTTGGAAAACTTTATACATTTGCAACCGATGTGGCGACCCGCGGTGGTTTGAATTACCTGTAAATTAATCATGTTAATTAAAATAATGAGATAAGTCTTTTATGTTGTGAACAACATGAAATTAAATTTTAATTACACGATTTTCATGATAGAGTAATCTGCTCCTGTGAGTTTTATTGTACCAATTTAGCATTGGTAGTTTTGTTGCTATGATTAAAACAGTAGGCGTTATTACTTAAAACCTTTAATGTTAATCTGTTTCACTCAGATTTCTCTCTATGCTTTTATTATACCTTATCATTTACTCTACAATGTCAGAGACAGCACTTTTTGCAGGATAGGCTTTTTTCTTTCTTAATGAAAAAGTATTTAATTATTTATGATAATATGTTAATAAGCATTATTTCAATGGATCATTAGTGATATAAATATCAAGTAATATGATCTTTAGAAAGAAGAAAGATATTATCACACATACTTTTTAATCAGGAAAGAAAAAATCCTTTTCTGCAATGGCGTCACTGTTGTGAAATCTATGGCACCAATCCACGGCATAGCATAGTCATCCTTATAATGTTCCCACTGTTGGGACTCAGGCCTCCTCTCTAGGAGAGGGAATGGGCCGTAATCCACCACGCCAGCCCAGTGCGGATTGGTGGATGTCACATCATGTCTTCGAATTTTGGTTCTAGGACATGCCGGTTTCCTCACGATGTTTTCCTTCACCGTTTTGAGAGCAGCGGTGATGAAATAAATTACACAAAGTAATGAGCCTGGCTGGGTTTGAACCCGCGACCTGAGAACTACAAAATTCTGTATCGTACAATTATAGTTGCCTGCGCGATTTGAGCATATACAACAGCCCGAAATCATCTATCGGGTAGTTGCCCACACCAGACAAAACATCCGTCTGGTCGGAAGATCCTCCCTTTTCAATTGAGGTTTGCGGGACTTTACACTGTTCCGCATACCTCTAAACTGGTGACCCCGACGTGATCACGATCATCTATATATATATAAAAGGAGAAACTGACTGACTGACATATCAACGCACAGCCGAAACTACTGGGACAAGAAACATGAAATTTTGCACAAGGTTTCCTTTTACGATGTAGGCGAGCACTAAGAGAGGAATTTCCAAAATTCACCACCTAAGGGGATGAAACGAGGGTCCAAAGTTTGAATGGAGAAACCTATTTTCACGCAGGTGAAGCCGCAGGCAGAAGCTAGTATCTTATGAGGCCCGTATCAAATTCATTGGATGAGGCCCCAGAAAAAGTCTTGGATTTTTTTTTTTGTAAAATAGGTTAGGTTAGCTTCTTCTAAGCTGTCGGCCTAACGGATCGGAAGCCCCGTGGGTCAAGGGCACGTGTTATTCTTCCTGGAAAACAGCGCAAATTGTCGCTTACGATGTTTTTCCTGACAAGGCTCGTTATATTTCTTACCATGACAGTATAGCACGACTGGGTTCTTCGTTTTCTTCAATTCATCATGGAGACGAGCATCTATTGTCAAGGTGTCTCGAATTACGAACACTTCGCGAAACATAGAACATGGTACTATGTGCCACACACCTAAAACAACAATTATATTACTAGCTGACCTGGCGAACTTCGTACCGCCTAATATAAAGATAACGCCATCTACTGGCATTACCAGAACAGTATAATTCACTTTATAATGACATTTTAATTAGAGATAGCGTTTTTTTTCGTGATTTTGTCCCATTTTTCTCACCGTTTAAACCTTCCCTGGACTATACCGAATATTTAAAGACCAAAATTAGTCAAATCGGTCTAGCCGTTTTTGAGTTTTACCGAGACTAACGAACAGCTCTTCATTTTTATTTAAATAGATAGATTACTAGCTGACTCGGCAAACGTTGTTCTGCCATATAAATTATTAAAGGAAGAAATGGGGGATGGGGTGGGAGTGTAAGAATAGTTGCCGTCCTATTCTCAAACCTACTGAATATACACCCAAAATTTTATAAGAATCGGCCCAGCCGTTTCGGAGGTGTATTGTTACAAACAAACACTGTGACACGAGAATTATGTATTAATAAAAGATTAGCCAGAACATACAGACGGACGGATTGAGAAATCGACGGACAGACAAAAATGAAAAAAATGCTATATAACTTTACACATTTAACACCTAAAACTTATAAACAAGTAAGCAAAATTACCGAGTTTGACAAAACAATCGTCTGCAATAGATTTAAACTCTACATTGAAGTGTCTTCCTCCGACAACGTTGCAACTCGACGGGTTCTGATAGTCCAAGTTTCTCGGATAGTTTACTGCAAACAAAATTAATTTAACGCCTGACAAATTTATTATAGCAAAGTTTTACGACAGCAATTTGTTGCTGTGCCTTATTTTGAAGGCGTTTTATTTTTTCCACTGTGGGGAAGGCCTCCTCCTTCTAAACCTCTCTATTTCGTGCGATCTCTAATCAAGTTTGCTTTGCGAATATGATTAGATCATCACAACACCTTTGCCTCGGCCCTTGAACTTTGAAGGCCTCCTCCCAGATGTCCAGTGAGTAACAATCTTCGTCCATCTGTCCGAATGAAGTCGTGTGACGGGCACAGCCCACTCAAACTTCGGCCTGGTTATTTTATCGTCAACATCTGCTACTTAAGTTATGGAGCGCTAGGTGCTGATTCTGACGCGATTCGCTAAGTACCTATTATGCTGCGCTTTATTTCTCGTAGAAAAATCCTAAGTAAGAAAAGTGTGACCAACTATGTGCAACGTATAGGTAGGTTAGGACAGACAGGACAAGCTGCCAAGTAGGTAAATAAACATGCAAGCAAGCATTTTGGACTCGCCTATTGACTTCCTTGCGACTTGCCTATTTTAAAACACACAATCGGAACAACCGAATGAGAAGTACATTACAAAACTGATAAATAATAAATGTAAATCAGTTTCTGCTTAAAAGTTATAATAATAATATTCCACAACTATCACACAACGCCAACTAGTCCCAAGCTAAGCAGAGCTTGTGATATGAGTACTAGACAACTGATAAACATACTTATATATTTCTAAATACATACTTATTATAGATAAATTACAGCAAGACACAGAACAAATAATTGTGCTCATCACACAAACATTTGTCCTGGGTGGGAATCGAACTAACCACTAGACCAACAGGCCAGCCAAAATATGTTTTTGAAAGTGAAAGGCCACGATCAGTAGCGTAGCTAGGCGTGGGCGAAGTGGGCACTGGCCCACGCCCTCGTACCTAAAGGGGCCAACGAGGGTTTTGTTTTATAATTTATAGGCTTGTGTTTAATTATTATTTCACCTGAAGGTAAGCGACGATATGGTCGAACAATGGGTTGCGACAGTCGCTGTCTCGTTTTCGAATTAATGAAAGAAAAAGGCCTCGCTGATGCGCCTTTACCAACGTCTAAATTAGTCCACGCTACGCCTCAGCCACGATTACTTTACATTGAAACCTCCTGAGAGCCACGCGAACGCGGTCGCGCGTTGACGTCATCGCGCATTCGGCCGAAAGTTAAGCGACCGCCGGCGTTCACTCTCTCCCACTTCATTGTAGGCCCTATTTTCAACACTTAGTACTTTTGTATGAGCAAGTTTGATTACTTACGTTCTTGGATAAATTTCCTATAAATTGAACGCATTATATTTTATAGTCTTTACCCTCAAATATTTTTTTTTCGTTTTTATTTTTAAAAAGTCATATTCCCGCCACCATTTTGTTTATGGCACCCCTGCAGTTTGACAGTTCTTGTTCGTGAAAAGGTTAAAACATTTCGGTCGGTGTTTTTCATTATCTGCATCAAAATCTGGACTAGAACCTTTTAGCAAAGTAAAGTAATACAATGATAAATACGTACTGCAGTTAGAAAACACCATTTTCCTCTGAACCGACTTGCTGTATTTAAAGACCAGGGGCAGTACAGCCACCGGCACCATCAATATGCTGGCTGTCACCGATGCTGTTGCTAACAACAAAGACCTGGGAAAAACCAATAAAAAGATTTAACTCGTTTAGCATTGCATGCAGTGGCGTAGCCAGTCCCAAAGGGGCCCCATATCAAAAGTTATGGATGGATTTCGTTCATGTCATCAATACCGAGACCGATGACCTCATTTATTGGAGCATTTTGTAATAGAAAAGAGGTTGTCATCTTATGTAGAGAATGCTAGAACGAAAAGAGCTATAAAAATGGAACATCCATCATTTAGTAATCATTCATTAACTACGCACCTCTCATCAATAAGAGAATCTAAGGTTGTGGATAACATGTTACGATTTTTTTCATGGGGCCCCTGCAGCTTGGGGGCGCCGTATCATTGATACAGCTGATACGGCGGTAGCTACGCCTCTGATTGCATGGATTCTAAACGTGGATTTCCTTGTTGAAAGAAATTACACGTTCGTACCAGCAACGTACTATGACGTCAAATTTGAACGATTTGTTGTTGACACAAAGTAGTGCGAGGAGAATTTCGTTCCCTCAAGCGTGCTGCTGCTTTCTTCGCCAGCATTACTGCTTCGTAGAAACTTCCTGCCATGCCTCCACTCTCCGGACCGTGGCCTGTATCAGGGCCCGGCGCGAGAGGTCGTTGCCGCCGATCGCCCGCATGAAGACCCGATGGTGCCACGCCCAAGCGAGGCACACCTCCATCGTGCCCTCCGGGCGGTCCACACAATGGTGACACCCGGGATTTCTTCCGCACGAATTCGGTGCAGGGACCTCCCGAACTTACCATGTCCAGTGAGGACTTGCGTCATGACAGCGTCGTGACGTTTTTCCAGTCACTCCTTAAACTGGATACTTACCGCCATAATTATGGCTTGCCCAAGGTATAGGTACGTATGGATGCTTTTCTACCGACGTTGAGCTAGGTGGAGTGAAGAAAAGCAGAGAAAAGTGGGCAAGTGTCCATTGAAGCGGAGAACTTATTTATGATATTACCTACTTTTTTGGTACACTAGGTACCTACTACACTAGCATAAAATAAATCAATGCTGCATAATAATTAAAACAAAAGTTATTATTATTCGTAAGTAATAAATAAATTAATTTTAAAAAAATATTTATTTATTTAAACTTCATGTACAGTAGTGGTACATAGGCAGACTTACCTAATGCAACAAGGCATTCTCCACCAGTCCACCTTTTTTTTATTTCTTATGAAATTGAAAGATTCAGTTTCTGGAATTTTGGAAAATCCTCTCTAAGTCTACGTCATAAAAGGAAACCTGATGCAAAATTTCACGCTCGCGCTCCCCAGCCAGTAGTTTCGATTGTGCGTTGATATGTCAGTCAGTCAGTTTCTCCTTTTATATATTATACATAGATTTGAATGTTCGCTCAGTTCCACTTACACAGTTTCCATTGTTGCGGAGAGGAGATTTCGAGCGCTCTGATTGATCAGTTCACGGTCCTCAACACTTTCCCTGCTCAGTCAGTGAAAATGCACACTAAGGCTGTTGGGCGGCTCGATTGTCTATCTACCTATAAAAGGAGAAACTGACTGACTGACATATCAACGCACAGCCGAAACTACTGGGACTAGGAGCATGAAATTTTGCATATAGCTTTCTTTTATGGTGTAGGCGAAAACTAAGAAAGGATTTTTTGAAACTCAGCAATTGAAGGAATGAAATGGGGGTCTAAAGTTTGTATGGAGAAACCTACTTTCGAACAGGCGATGCCGCTGGCAGAAGCTAGTGACAAATTTAGAAGATACTTACGCAAACACCATACTGATTTGGAATTAATCTATTTCTTTTTACTTTTATATTTAGTTTATTCTTTTCTCTCCAATGTTTTTCGTGCATTTTATAATTTTTATTGGGGTTTATTTTTTATAATATTTTTTTTAACAAATCATTTTAGGTTGATTCGTTTTGATTTGGACGCCAAATAAGTGACGTTTTATATGATTTTGTCATTTTTATTCGCAATGATAGAAAAAATATAGACAAATGAAATGAGTTTTTATTCTGAGTATGGTCGGTACCATATAACCTTTTTTAGGCAGGCTTTAGATGGGAAATCATCCAGTGACTTCTCTCGCTCTAGGGTTGAGCGGGAGCTGGGGGTGTTAGACTTTTACAAACCCATTCCTATGTTCCTTCTTTGCCTTACGTTTCAAGACCCCAGGGTTCCCTTTCGAACAACCCATGGCCCCAGTAGGCTGCGGCCCTGCTGGGCCTCTACGGTTTCGCTGCCATCTCTTTGAGGCGCGCGTGGAACACTGTTTTTTAAGGTGGGCCATCATCCAATCACTTTTCTCACTCTAGGTGAAACGAAAGGGCGTTTCAGACTTTTACTGACTAAAACCCACCATAGTCCTTTAGTTTGCCCTTTGCGTTCCAGGATCACGGTGGGTGGGGTCGGATCTTACGGACAGCCCGTTCGGCTTCCGCAGGGGGGCGATCCACGGTGGACGCCATCATGCGCACGCTTGCCTCTACGATAGGGGTACTATTTCCCGGGCCAGGTTCGTCTTGGCGGTGTCTCTCGACATCTCCAACGCCTATATCCTACCCTGGAGTTGCATTAGAGGCACTCCGGTATCACCGAATACCGACCTACCTTTCTCATTTAATAGTCGCGACAAGAAACATGTAACCGAAATATTTGTAACACGATAACATATAATTGAAAAGATTGTCCATGGAGTTTCTTGCACATGCTTTTCTATATATGTCTACGTTTTGCAATTAGCATAATTTTTAAGGTTCCGTACCTCAAAAGGAAAAAGCGGAACGCTTATAGAATCACTTTGTTGTCCGTCTGTCTGTCAAGACTCTTTATTTCGGGAACGCGTGAAGGTATCAAGTTGATATTAAAACCATATACTCAGGTCTTCGGTCCCCTGAAGCTGTGAAAAAAATCAAACTTCTGTGTTAACGAAAAAAAATATACAGCTGTTTATTTCGCAAAAAACGTGTATTTAAATTTGATACTCTCAAGGGAATCAAAATTTATAGAGTACTTCCGTTGACCTAGAATCCTGAAATTTGGTATGAAGCAAGGTCTCATAGTACAAGTATAGGGAAAAATCTGAAAACTGTATATTTGTAGTTACGTCACAAAAAAAACTTTTTTTGCGATTCAGTAAAATCTTCGTAACTCTCACAGGTAAAAAAGTTCACTGTTTTCGTAGATAAGTTTGTACGGAACCCTCAGTGCGCGAGTCCGACTATTACTTGCCCGGTTTTTTTCTGGCTGACTGACTTCTTGATATTTCAAAAGTGCCTGTAAATGGTTTATTTGAAATAAAATGCTTTGAATCTCCTTCTTCATGAGATTGACGCCTATTTGGCCGAAAGGCCCTCTACCCCGGCCACCGGAACTTATATTTTAACTTAGTTATGAGGTAGGCTCATAACTAAGTTATATACGTTTACTATTAACTACTTTTCTGTTTTAACAGCTTAGAAAAGCGCATTGTTACATATTACTCTTAGTAGGTATGTTGTGGAAAATGTCGTAGGTTATACATTTATAACATCTGCATATTAACTTAGTATAAGATTTTAATGTATAACTGTTATTTTTCCCGATTAAAATAAAATAAAAATAAATTGGTATCCGTGGTGACAACTACTAAGTATCAGATACGTAGCAGGTCATTTGTATGGTGACCACTGATGGAGATTTGACGGTTAGGTACTTCAGCATTCAATGGATTAAAGAAAAGCAACACTTACCAAAATGGTTTAGTGGAAGGGTAACCATTCACCATTTATTCATCGTTCATACCGAGATTCCTCCGTGCCTCAAAAAGCACGTTAAGCTGTCGGTCCCGATGACTCCTCCCGTTCTAAGGTGGAGCAGGACATGTGACCTTCAATTGCCCTTTGCGTTTCAGGACCACTGTATCTAATTTTTTTCTTTTCAATTGATATAAACCCGTGTTTGACTGCGATCCCACCTGATGGTAAGCAGTTATGTAATCATTGCTGGTGAGGCGCTCTAGTTTATTAAGAGCCTATTCACTCTAGCCTTGAAGACACCTAAATTATAGTTGGACGGGAAGACCGCAGCAGGCAAATTGTTCCAGTCCTTCGATGTACGCGGTATAAACGACGAAGCGAAACGCTTAGTCCGGACCGTTGAAGTTTCAACAACATAAGGGTGGATACTTGCCGTACGTCGGGTTGTCTGATGGTAGAAAGGAGATGGCGGAATCAAATCATGCAATTCCCACGCAAACTCTCCAAAATGCAACCTGTAAAATACCGATAGGCTGGCTACCCTGCGCCTGTTCTCGAGGCTTTGTAGATTGGACTTAACCAAAAGTGGATCCCCAATTAGCCTCTTCGCACACCTTTCCACTGAGTCCAAAGCTGCCAGATGGCATTTTGCAGCACCAGCCCATATGTGACTGCAGTACTCCACACACGATCGGACCTGTGCTTTGTATAACATTAGAAGCTGTCCACGGTAATTACCGTGGCCTTAGTGAGCATCGGCCCTGCTGGGCCCCTACGGTTTTGCTGTCAGCTCTTTGAGGCGCGCGTAGTACACTACGCGCCGTCTACAACTCGGGCTCAGTCCTACCGGACGGCCAGACGGCGAGCTACCTATTACTCTTTGTCTGGTAACAGTTTGGTTTGGTAGGGCACACAAATAAATAAAATAGAAATTTATTTCATAACAAATATATTGAAGTTTAACTTAATAAATAAATTAAAAACAACATTGCTATTTCAGCAAACAACATTGAGTCCATTTTGACTTTTAACCATTGTGCAATTTAAATTTAACTGTTTTATAAAATTACCTAAGTCAATAATTGTGTTGCATTTAGTAAAGTCAGGGAAATCATTTGTTTACCAGTTTTGACGACAATTGGCAGTCAATTGAAGCTCAAAGCCTGAATATATTAGGGGATAAAATTTCTCCCAACAAAACATCACGAAAATAATTAATTAATAAATAAGTTCACTGATTGTTTATTTGTATATAACCATGGGCAAAAATATATAGGGTGACTGGTAATTAGTGACCGATACTTAAACACGTGATTGTACTCATGATTACAAACAACTTTCCCAAAGAAACTTTTTTTATATACTCACTAGTTTGCAGGTACATTCACTGATTAGGTACGTAAACCTATGGGTTTGCAAGCTGCGCGGGTGTTCTATCACTATTGTAGGTACGGCGGCGTCACGCGGCTAACAGCTGAGCGGTCGCCGGTAGCAGGCGCGCGCGCGTTTTTAAACAGCTGTTTTATTATTGTGATAAAACTAATGAGAATATAAAAATGTTTCTTTGGGAAAGTTGTTTGTAATCATGAGTACAATCATGTGTTTAAGTATCGGTCACTAATTACCAGTCACCTTGTATACACATACTAACGTTTTGTAAACTTTGAAAAGACCCTGTTTCTCTTGTGAGTTTTGAAGTCTCAACAAAAATGTATGCGTAGATGCTATAAGATACATAGCCCGAAGAATCGCCAAACTTAAGTGGCAGTGGGCGGCACATTGCTCGCAGAACAGATAGTCGACGGTGACGCAAGGTTCTGAAGTGGCGACCGCGTACCGGAAGACACAGTGATCGTGGACCGACTACCTGGTGAGGATCGAGGGAATTCGAAGATCGCGAGACGCACAAAACCAGTCATTGTGGTGACACTTGGGGGAGGCTTATGTCCAGTAGTGAACGTCTTTCAGCTTAGATGCGTCTACGCTAGAGGAGTCGAGCAAGTACATGCATCGCCGCTGCGAGAGGTAGTGTCAGACTTTTACTGACTATAACCGACCCGTGGCCCTTCAATTGCCTCTTTTGAAAAATTCCACAGGCAGTAGCTAAATCATGATTTTTTTTCAATCTGTATATGTATTTCTGCCCTTGACTGTACAATATAGTTTTAGTAAGTTTTCCTTTCTTACAAAGAGCTACATTATAAATATAATGCACTGGCGGTATTACTAGAGCCTCTAATCTAATATCAATTCCTCAATATTGTGTGTACTTCAACTCTATTTTGCGACAAAAAGTATAGGCCTTGCATTTAAGTTAAAAAAGCTACAGTATTGAAAATAAATTAGGTATTTTTCGTACAAAAGCAGGAACTGCAGTTTAGCGTGACTTTTTGGACGCGTTCAGAGTGACCAAATAGTTAATTTAGGGTCTCCAAATTACGGTCCGTGGACCAAATCCGGCCTGCCAGTGCTATTAATCCGGCCCGCGACAGCCTTAAGACTAGTGCCATCAATATGGCCCGCGACAGTCAATGTGTTATTGTTAAATACTGCATACATTGTACTAGTGGACGCGAAATACAGTGGTCAATCTGGAAATCTCTTAGCCGACTGCGGACCCAGGTTGGCCGCTGTAAAAACGATCTGATCTGAATTGACTGGCCTGTTGGTCTAGTGGTTAGTGGCCCTGACTGCTTTGCCGGAGGTCGTGGGTTCGATTCCCACCCAGTACAAATGTTTGTGTGATGAGCACGATCATTTGTTCCGTGTCTGGGTGTAATTTGTCTATATATATGTATGTATTTAGAAATATATAAGTATGTTTATCAGTTGTCTAGTACCCATAACACAAGCTCTGCTTAGCTTGGGACAAGACGGCATTGAGTGATAGTTGTGGTATATTAAATTAAATTAATCTGGCCAAATGGGGCTTCCTCGAGCCATCCCTAATACAGTGGCAGTGTGGAGCAGCTGCACAGGACATGCATCACCTGCTATGCTGCCCATCCTGCACAACCACCTGCACTTTCCAGGGACTATACGAAGCTAATAACAGAGCAGTACAGGTTGGCAAGCACTAGTCAGAAAAAATTAGGAGATTGTACTAGTACAGTGTATTTGTCCCAGTTTCGATTCTAATAAGTCAAATTTAAAAAAACTCTGCTTCCGAATTCCTATAACCCTTTTCATTACATTCCTAGTCATAATCCAGGTACTGTAAAAACATAATATTAAGTCAAAGCGTTCTAGATTTTTCTATTATTTTATTTACTAAAGTAGGCGCCAGATAAAATTGGAATAACGATCATTGACCCTCGGAATTAAAGACTGTTCACGCGCATACGCCGTGACCAACGCACTACCGCAACACAGACGACAAGCGGCCGCGGGGAAGGCGCGGGCGGCCAGCTTCATAGCGCCGGCACTGCATCGACAGCGCGTTGTACCGGCTGCTCGCTCTATTATGCCCATCTTACATATATTATTGTACATTTATAAATTAAAATAAACCAACTTTTCTATCATAAATTATAAGAAAATAAATCATTGAAGAGTCTCCGCGTTGTTCCTGACCTCACACAAAGAAACACACAAACCATATACAACCATACATTTTCTAGTAATGAAAAACAGTTAATTGCTTGTTTTTCTGGTATCTAAGCAGAGATATTAGGAAAAGGGCACTATGTACTTCATTCCACGTTTATCTGACACCTTGTATAGGAACCCTGGGTAGCAGTTCAGTTGTCCTAACTTATTATTTACTATAAGTAATATCAAAATAGCCGGTATAGGCAGAGAGATCGAGTCGATTGTTGTTCGAAGATCGATGGTATTAATTTCTTTCTTGAACGTTTTGTTCCACGAATTCACTGGAAAGAAAGAAAAGACATAATTATTAGTATTGAGAAAAAAGAACTTTGCCCCATACTAGGAATGCCTGCTGTATCAAGGGTGTGTTCATAAACATGACTGTTTGGCAATACCTGCTTCTGCACATGTGGCCTGGTAACTCATAATATTGTGTAAATGTATCTATTAACTGCTCCACATTTGTTGTAATATATTCATAATTCATAATCATTTATTTGCTAATATGGGTAATTACATAGAGTTATTGAAATTATATTACAGTCCAACCATATTATACCTTGAGGCATGCAAATTACGAGCTTTATTATTATAATAATACATTTCCTTGCAAAATTTATTTATAATTAGATAATATTACAATTAAGTTTTATTCATTTCACCGTATCAAATAACAATGAAAAATATACTTTTTCTTTTTTTTTCTAACACATTGCTTTTGCCATATTTTTTATATTATTAGACCCCAACCACCATAAATTCGTTAGTAATTTATTTTGTTAACATCTTATTTATTGATAATTGTAATTACTTATTTTCTTGCTTTTTTTTATATAGCCTCTTTTTTATAACGTGAATGTGAGAACACTGTAGACTCCGCGAATTCTTAGGTTACTTCCTATTACGACTCACTTTTTTGTTATGATTATTTTTTTTGTACTTTTTAGTACAATATTGACCGGTCTACACTGTCCTTACATAATATTTACTTATACTGTAATGTGGAAATATTGTAAGAAAATTTTTTTTTAAAAGAGTAACCTTTTACTTTGAATTTTGACTAACATGTCAAATTCCATCCACAAGACACCTAGGACCCGGAACACCTATTTTTAGGCCACACAAATATTTTGTCACGTGCAGGAATCTAAACCCGCGACGGGCAGTGTAACGATCGATCCTATTGTTCAACGTATTTTAAAGAAAACAAAATTATAACTTGACACGAGTCAACGTTGTGGACCGCCCGAAGGACACGGTGGAGCACACGGTGGAGGTGTGCCCCGCTTGGGCAGAGCAACGCCGTGTCCTCGTGGGGGCGATCGGCGGCGGCAATCTCTCGCGCCGGGCCGCGCGTACAGGCCATGGTCCGGAGCGAGGAGGAGTGGCAGGCGGTCGCCTCCGAGTGCGAAGCAGTAATGCTAGCAAAGGAGGCGGCCGATCGCGTGAGGCAGCGGTCCTCACGCCCCAACTGCCGCCGGGATTCCGATCCCAATTTCCAGCCACCGTAGGCGTGGCTTGCAGACGGCGAACAATAGGTAGCTCGCCGTCCGACCGTCCGGACCGAGCCCAAGTCGTCGACGGCGCGTACTGTTACATGCGCGCCTCAAGGAGATGTCAGCAAATCGTAGGGGCTTAGCAGGGTCGAAGCCTACTGGGGCCAAGGGTCTGATTCTGAAAGGAAGACGGCCCTGGTACGAAAGGCAACGAAGGAACAGGAGTGGGTTTTTAGTCAGTAAAAGTCTGACACTATCTCTCGCTCCGCCCAAGAGCGGCTTTTATCATTAGATGATTTTCCTACCTAAAAAAAAAACCCGAGTCCATGTTTTATTCCACGTTTACCTGATGACACTACTGGTAAGAACTAAATAATTAATTTAATTAAAAGCCTCATAAATTCAAAAGATGGTTAGTTCTAATGAATTCATTTAAGTATAACAGTCATCGATATATATGTACTACGCACTAGATTACGCGTGCCGAACACTCACTTCAATCGACTCAGGTGTAGTGTAATCCATACACCTTGAACATTATACTATGTTGAACGAAACGCGTAAGTGCCACGAAATTCATGGCGGTTAAGACAATTTGGTCGCGAAAAATGTATCCTCTAAAAGCTATCTTAGCGCTGTACGTTTTAATAGTTCTGTGAAACGGCGTAATGCCAATGTAGCGCTGAAGCGAACTTTTGTTTTAACTTTTCAGTATTTTGACAAATATTTTCCATGAACGTGCTTGTCTATCTCTAGAATATAAGTCGATGATAACAGTTGGTTTATAAGTTGATTATAATAAATTCAGCATCAATCTTAACTGTAATATAGCACAATATACATATATTGTACTTTTATTAAAAAGTGTACCCTTTTTTTTTTGCCGGGGTAGAAAATCCTCATGGATGTCCTTCGCCTGGGGCAGACGAAGGGGTCTGTGTGTTCCCTCCCACACTTGGACCGGGGATCGTGGGAGCTGATGTGCCATCCATGATCCCCGGCTAGTGCCGGCCCGCCTACGCGGGCCATTTCAAGCCCGCGGGGAGTGTGAGGCGTCCTCTCCCCGCGACGTCTAATAGGGGCGCGCGTGGAACACTACGCGCCGCCGCCTCGGGTCCGGCGGACGACCCCGAGTCTACCGTCCCTCCGGACCTCTTTATGGGGGCTGGAAGAGGGCGTTGTCTGCCCTCCGCCGACGCCCGGTGCGCCTGCTGCGGCACGGGAGAGTGGCCACGGCCTCCCTCTCCCTCTCCGCAATCTCCTTCTGTGAAATTACGGCTTCACAGAAGGAGATCACCGCATCCCCTCAAACAACCTTTTTTAACTTCCGTCTAATGCTATTACGAACTGAGTATAGTTTGGGACAAGATGGCGTTGAGTGAAAGTTGTGGAATATTATATAATTACCTTACAACTTCGGGCAGGTCAGTAGCGTGGCAGATCCACTTGTGTCCGAGGTCTAACTTTTTATCGTAGGCATGTAGCTTGATGCTCGCATCGTTACTTGTCCTGGATTGCAGTACAGTTCTGTATAGCTGAAAAAGTATCAGATTCAGATTATTTGACTGGCCTGTTGGTCTAGTGGTTAGTGGCCCTAACTGCTATGCCGGAGGTCGTGGGTTCGATTCACTCACCCAGGACAAATGTGCCTCAGGGTGATGTCAGCAAATCGTAGGGGCCCAGCAGGGTCGAAGCCTACTGGGGCCACGGGTAGTGTGAAAGCGAAACCCGGGGCCCCGGGATGAAGGCAAAGAGGGAACAGGAGTGGGTTTTTAGTCAGTAAAAGTCTGACACTATCTCTCGCTCCACCCAAGAGCAGGATTTGTCATTAGATGACTTTCCAACCTTAAAAAAAAAACCCAGGACAAATGTTTGTGTGATGAGCACGATCATTTGTTCTGTGTCTGGTTGTAATTTATCTATATATGTATGTATTTAGAAATATATAAGTATGTTTATCAGTTGTCTAGTACTCATAACACAAGCTCTGCTTAGCTTGGGACTAGACGGCGTTGTGTGATAGTTGTGGTATATTATTATTATTATTTTATTTGTAGAAGAAATGAAAGAGATAATATATTTATATATATATATATTTATTATTATCGTTTGTCTTGGTATGGTCATGTGAAGAGGAGGTATGAAGCGCATGTTACTAAAAGAGTTATGAGTTTACATGTGGATGGATGGAGAGGGAGACCAAAGAAAAGATGGATGGATTTTGTGAAGAGTGATATGAAAGAAAAGGAAGTTAATGATAGCATGACGAGTGACAGGGCAGAATGGAAGATAAAAAACATGTTGCGCCGACCCCAAATAACACGGGACAAGGGCAGGAAGATGATGATGATATATATTTATTACTAGCTTCTGCCAGCGGTTTCACCCGCGTAAAAGTAGGTTTCTCCATACAAACTTCCAACACCCGTTTTACCCCCCCTAGGGGTGAAGTTTCGTAAAATACGTTCTTAGCGGATGTCTACTACACCCTATAAGGAACCTACCCGCCCAATTTTATGTTTGTACATGTTATAGTTTCTGAGATTTCGTGATTAATCAGTGAGTGGTATTTCGCTTTTTTATATATATATATATATTATATAGATTATTATTATATTATTATTACTTACTTCTCATCACAAATGTTACGATGAATAAGTACTTAATCTAATACAATAAATGCAGACATTTGTGAGAGACTGGTGCCCGAAAAAAAGGCATAGAATTTTCGAGAATACCTGTGTTACGGGTCAGCAGGCCCACAAGACTTAAGACTGTCATGTAGACAGATTAGATTAGTAAAAATCTTTTAAGATGAATCTTAAATGTGTACAGAATGTCAAAAATAATATACAACATTGTTTTTAGTATATGCAAAACCTGAATATAGTTTGTTCAGAATTAGTAACTGAATGGATTCCAATCATTTTTACACCATGTCATATTTTTTAATAAAAATATTTAAAAAAGACGTCACCGACAAAAACTATAACACAGGTCACGGTAGGTCATAGCGGGCATTATGCACCAGCGCACAGCTAAGTGCAGGAACTAAACAACCTCTCAGTCGCCCGGATGGCCCGGTGACCATATATTTGTGCGGACAACCAGGTAACATCACTTGTGATTCACCATGCTTATAACTTTGTGATATTCCATGATAAAGTTATACAATTTTGTATGTAGGTTCTTTACATAAAATCGGTTTGCAACTTGACTCAACGCTTGGCTGGCAAAGTCAAGTTTCTAGTGTCTGTCAAAAAGTCAACGGGACTTTGCGGTGTCTGTATCGTCTAAGAAACTTTTTACCTGCAGAGACGAAGACAATGCTTGTGCAGACTTTGATTTTCCCTGTTATAGACTATGGTGACGTATGTTACTTTGACCTGAACTCTGTCTTGCTGGAACTTCTTTCGTTACTTTATATTAATATTTATGTATTTATATTATGTTAAATATGTGATGTATGTGTATTTTAATTATATGTATACTTTTTTTTACTTTTGTTTTTCGTATAAAATTTTCTTTTTATGTACTTGCTATATTGTCTCTTCACCACCCTAGATTGACTGATAGAGAATGACTCAGGCATTAAGTCCGCCTTTGTACTTTATGTTGCATGAAAACTAAATAAAAAATAAAATAAATAAAAATACACGTGTTTCAGGTTTCGCATGTACATAAAATAAAATAAGAAAATCATTATCACAGGATATACCTATGTATATGATTTGTATGTGTTAGAGATTGCGTTTATGTCATGAGTATGAATGTGTTTGTGTAAGTAATAATTGTAACTTAAGTATAAGTAGATCACACTCACCTTCAATCCCACGACGAAAGGCACAATAACATCATCCTTAGCGTGCAGAATGAGTATCGGCAGAGATTTCACCTTAACAAGGTACTCGTCAGACTTGAATGTCTGCTCACCGCCGCCATTCGAGCGGAATGGCTCTACGAACGTAAAATCGTAGTAAGGTAACCATGTTACTAGCTGTAAATGTACAAAATAAGTGTAGAAAGAAAGAAAACATTTATTTGAGACTCGCACAGGACAAACAACAATAAAACAAAAAAGTAATTAAGTAGTGTATAAGCATAGGTATAAGATTCCCACTGTTGGGACTCAGGACTCTTTCTATGCAATATGAAACATAGTAAACGAACATTCTGAAAGTAGCTTGGCACTTGGAACGCCAGAATTACAGCGGTAAGTCCCGTCTTTGAGGAGTGGCTGGATAGACGTCACGGCGTCCTTCCGCAAGACGCAGGTCCTCACCGGACATGGTAAGTTCGGGCGGGTCCTGTATTGGATTTGTGCGGAAGAAACGCCCGGGTGTCACCATTGTGTGGACCGTCCGGAGGACACGGATGAGCATACGATGGTGGAGTGCCCCGCTTGGGCGGAGAACCGTCGTGTTGTTGTAGGGGCGATCGGCGGCGGCGACCTCTCGCACCGGGCCTTCGACGACTCAAGCTATATCCGGACGGTTACCGAACGGCCGGACGGCGAGCTAAAAAACGATAATGGTGAACTTACCTTTGATAAAGGATGCTTGGCCACCTCGTCAGCTAAGTTATTAAAGGGTGACTCCAGTACCAGTCCTCTGGGCTGTGGGAGGGCGACAGATCTGTCCAGCAGCGTCAACGACAATTCTTGTAGATTGCCAAGGAGGTGCGAGGATATTGCGGTGCCTGAAAAAAATATGAAAGGTGGAATGACGAGGTTTATTACTAAGTAGCTCATGATTATGTTTCAGATTGTTTGTTTGTTTAAATATAAACAACTAGCTTTTACCCGCGGCTTTGCTCCCGTTAACTGACTACTCTATTCCACCCCACCCCCTGCTCCACCCACTCTACCCTACCTACCCTTCGCTACCTACCTACCCTACCTTCCTTATATGCTGGTGAACAAAACAAAAAAGAATTATTCAAAATGGTCCAGCCGTTCTTAAGTCATAGCGTGACCAGGAGAAATAGGGGTTCATTTTTATATAAATAGATCTGATAAAATAAAAATTGAAATAATACAAAAGAAAACAAAACTAACGGATGTAAACCTAAGAATAAGATTACTGAAATGGAACAGGGCAGGACATTTGTGTAGATTGGAGTGTACGAGATGGACAAAGCGGGTAACAGAATGGATTCCACTAGACGTTAAAAGAAAGCAAGGGAGACAAAGAAAGAGATGGCGTGATATATTTACCCAACGTTGTGAACCAATCTGGACGCAGAAAGCGCGCGATAGGAAAGCGTGGAGCGATTTAGGGGAGGTTTACGCCGTAGAGGCGACCGCTATGAATAGCGATGACACACCACAGTAGAAGACAGATTGAGAAGAAGAGCAGAAGATTCGTATATTTTTTAATGGTTTTCGTAACTTAATAAGGTTTTCTAAAATTGTAATTAATGGAATTAAGAGCATTTTTTATTTATTTTATTTTTTATTTATTTTATTATATTTTATTTTATTTTATTTATTAGCTCATGATTAACCTTATAAATGCCTACGTCGAATATATCCGACAAACACTGTTGCGTTTATCCCGCCACAGTCGCACATCCAAGATCAAATACTCTATCTCGTTCGTCAGCTCTTCTGTCACCTGTGGGGGATTGAAGAGCTAAACGAGATGGAGTACCCAGTCGCTAATACACGACCCTGGCGAATAGGACACGTCACTCAAAACAAAACACTCGTCGGACTAATCCGACGCAAGCGGTTAAAGGGTGAAGGCATTTTTAGAAGAGCATCAGACTTTTTATTGACTAAAACCGACCCGTGTTTCTTTAGTTGACCGTTTTATTTATTCTACATAAAGCTATTAGCACAATACACTGTTGCAACGTCTTTGTGTCGACACCGCCACCGGTCCACGCAGAAAACCAGCGCGACGAGACCACATCGTCGCATTATGCATTATGCATGTGGCCACGACATTACGGGCGTGCGGCCGTTTTGCGCTCATGTGACGGATATTCTTCACAAAATGCAATTTTGAAACCGCACAATATTTCAGTATATTGTTGTAGTTTTTTTTTTTATAATTTTGAGAATTCAGTATAACCCTCTTAATAAACCTCTTTATAAAAACAGAATCATCCGTTACGATTTATCGCTCGTCATGCCTCTTTGGTAAGGTTGCTCCTAAGGTACCTTCTCATTTTATTTTTGATTCGGATCGAGAAACGTTTTTGCCTCCAAATTTTTTTTTGTAGATTCAAAACTACACCTTGTATTAATGAATGATTATAATAATTGTAGGTGCTTGTCTTAAAATTGCGTAATTTCCGGTAAATAAATTGTTTTTCTTTCTTTCTTTGCGATCCAGGGCAGCAGTGACTACATGCATGATCATACTATTTCCACACAATTTTTCAGTATTTTTAGTACCTACTTTCAATATTATAATGCTTGCGCGTCAAGAAAATAGTGACTCATCGTTGTTACTCGGATTAGCCACGCCCCTTAACCAATTAGGTCCACTGTCTACGGACGCGTAGCTTCATAAATGCTTATTCGTCATTATAAGCTTAGTGTACGCCTGCTCACAGCTCACAGAACATACAATACTATGAAACTGTCGACGGAGCGGCTACGTCGTACCGTCGTGTTGCGTCTATGACGCTACGCGCCCGTGGACAGTAGGCCTTAGATAATACAGTAGTAGAAGCAACTAGTAGTTACATTGTAAATTAGAAAAGCATATTCATATTGACGCGTATTTTGACAATTTTAAAAATGTTATCCTCGCCTATTCTTAAAAATAAAAGTAATTCGGACGATTAAATTTAAAAATAATTACATATTATTAATATTCGAAGATTTCATTCATATCAATGGTTTAGTTTTTAGCCTAGCATGAATACATCTTTACTATGCAGAAGTGTCAGTGCAGAGTAGCAGAAATAGTATAAGGCTGATTTGATAATGCTTGCAGTAATACTGGCAAGTCACTATTTTCATAACGTGTATACATAGATTATGGTAGTATAGTAACTTACCTAAAGAGTGTCCCCACACGAATATATTCCCGTTCCCGTTGAGCGTGGAGTGCAACCACTCGTACACAACTAAAGCGTCTTCCACGACACCTGCCTCAGTAGGCTGCAAATAAGTCGAGTCGCCATAACCTGCAAATATCAAAATAATTAGAGACCGCTCTTTTGAACAATCTCGCAGTCAAGCTTATAGGCTGAATAGCTTTTTAAGAATATTCTTACCTCTATAATCGAAGGTGATGGTGTGAAACTCCATTTTTTGGAAAAACTTGTACAGTTCAATTCTATGCGTCGCTGCTCTGGAGTTGGAATTGCCTGAAACATGAACAGCAGGATTTTACTAAATTTTAGAATTATTTATTTTTTCATCAACAGCTTTCACATTAAGCACATTAGTATAAGCACTGCCATACAGCGTGGCAATGCCGCCAGTCTCTTAGGCACATTACCAGTCGACATCGATGCGGAGGAGTTTTTCGACGCCTTGCTTTAGTTTACTTTTAGTGGATTCTCTTAGAGGATCCTCTGACCAGACGTGTTATGTCTGGTGGGCAACTGCCCGATAGATAATTACGGGCTGTCTATTTTTGAGTATGGTTTCCGCACCTAGTCCTATGCGGACCATTGTACGTGGATTTCGGGCAGTTCTATATGTTCAAATCGCCCGGAGAACTTTAATTGCGCGATGCAGAAATATTTAAGTTTTTTTTACATTTCAATTTCACACGCACGTACGATAAAACCGCCGCATCGCGTTGTATTCGATCGAACCGCATCGGATCGTTTCGCGTTGAATGGTTCACGTTGGACGCCGAGTTATTGTTCATCTTACCGTGACAATATAAGACAATGGGGGTCTTAGACGTGACTAGTTCTTCATCCAGCATCCTGTTCAGTTCTTCTTTGTCCGTGTGTGACTCGAAACTGCCTTTTAGTCTCTCGTACACTGTCTTTGGTAATATGTGCCATATTCCTGTGAAACAGTTGTATAACATTATATCACAAAATCACGCCTGTATTGAGAGAGAAGAGAGAGAGTTGTCTTTGTAACTCGAAGGTTGACTGGTAGAGAATGCCTAGTTGCATTAAGTCCGCCTACGTGTATAGTTCCATTCCTCTATATAACCATGGAGTTTCTTGCCGGTTCTTCTCCATAGGAAACGACAAATCTGGAACCCTGCACTTCAAAGTCAAAGTCAAATGTTTTTATTTCACAGAGGCCTACATGGGCACTTATAAAACGACAGAAGCTAGTGCACGGTTCCAAATTGGTCGTAGAACCGGTAAGAAACTCCATGGTTACCCTTTTAAAAAAAAGTGGTTGTTTACAATATTTTCATATTACAGTATTAATAGATATTATGTAAGAACAGCGTAGACCAGTCAATATTGTACCCAACAGCACAATAAAAATAATCATACTAAAAAAAAAAAACTAGCTTCTGACGTTTTATAAGTAGGTACCCATGTAGGCCTATGTGAAATAAAAATATTTTTGATTTTGACTTTCTCACTCGCACGACTGTCATTAATTTTATCACTTCATAGTGAGGCCCCTCATCACCTTCCTGCCCTTGTCCCGTGTTATTTGGGGTCGGCGCAACACGTTTTCTTCTTCCATTCTGCCCTGTCACTCGTCATACTATCACTAACTTCCTTTTCTTTCATATCACTCTTTACACAATCCATCCATCTTTTCTTTGGTCTCCCTCTCCCTCTCCATCCATCCACATGTAAACTCGTTTTCATAGTGAGGTCCCTGTACCTACCAATTACCAATCCAACACCGTTGACGTTATTTAGCACCTCTATGGAATACAAAATGATGTCATTACCTTGTTAATATTAAAACATGAACAATATAGACTTAGTCAAAGTCTGAAGTCCGAACGTTACAAATAAACAACTACTATAATGAATTAATTAATAATCACACTTATAAAGGCGAATTTGTGTGTATGTTTGATACTTCTTTACGCTCGAACAGCTGAACGGATTTGGGTGAAATTTGGCACAAGGGTAGACCGTATCCTGGAATAATTATATTCATATCATCTCTCTAACCTTTTCCTAACTAGCTTGACGTTGGCTTCTAGTTTAACCGGATGCGGCTAAATACCCTTGTTTTACATGGAGTGACTGCCTATCAGCCTCCACAACCCAGTTACTGGGCAACATGATACTCCTTGAATAGACTGATGGTCAGACTTTCTGGCGTCTGACTACCTTACAAGTAGATTCGACTGTCCTAGAATAGTACATAGGATGCTTTTATCTCGGGAGTGTGTTCCTTTGGGATAATTTGCTATTTTAACGCGGGCAAAGCCACTGGAACAAGCTAGTTCGAAATTATTTGAATCCATCGCTAGTAATTCTAGAGACTCATTTTTGTGAACGTGAGGACTATGTTGATTGCTTTTTTTTTCCTTTTCAGTAATTTTAACGTATGTCTGGCAATTTGAGTATTTTCTGCGGCCTACCCGAATGTCCTTTCTTTGGTATTGTTCGTCAAGTCGTTGAGCTCCTTAGTTGTCCTGAGTTGAGCTTTACGAATACTGACAAATGCTTGCACTGACTGGACAGGTCTACTCAAATTTGTATGGTTCTTTCTTCAAAAGACCATTTCAGACAAATCTGCATGGTTCTCATGTGATTTGACCATTACATATTTACTGTATGGACTTTAAAAGAGACTTTGATCCCTGAGTTTGTTTCGGTGTTTCTTCTCAGGGTAGTCAGTTAGAAAACACCGGCCTCATCTAGTTTAAAAATTACGGAAAAAAAAATTTGACGTCTAAAGTGTTTTTTTAAACCTATTTACACAATAAATATCATTTATCATTTATCACTTGTCTCTCATGTTTTTTGAGCTAATTTTATGTTAAAAATAACCTAGAAAAATAATGGATTGCAATTTAATTTGAACTTTAGCTTTTGCAGCAAAGAGTTTATTATTCCAAAATTTGATAATTATTTTTAATTCTGAAAGTAATATACCTCGCTTTACTTACCAATTTTAACCCTACACTTATCTACTTTGGAGTCATACTCGATGCTCAGGTTGCGCGCCCCATCTAAGCCTGCTGACGACGGCTCTTCGAAATCGATGTTTAGGGGCCATTGTACTGAAAATAGATAGAGATTACAATTAAAGGATCAATTACTTTTCAAAGATCGACGTGAGATTTATTTTTTAGGTTGGAAAATCATCTAATGACAAATCCCTCTCTTGGGCGGAGAGATAGTGTCAGACTTTTACTGACTAAAAAACCACTCCTGTTCTTTCTTTGCCTTCGTCCCAGGGCCCCGGGTTTCACTTTCACACTACCCATGGCCCCAGTAGGCGTCAACCCTGCTGGGCCCCTACAATTTGCTGATATCTCCCTGAGGCGCGCATAGAACAATAATCGACGTGTGATTGCTGACTATCAGTATTTGTTTAAGATCTTCTATAATTATCTATTATCTTTTGTATAGCTTTAGGTATACTCTCGAGGGCAGCCTAATCGACTCAACGTACAAGTGCGCACTTGCAGATGTGTTCTTCAAAGAATATTGAACTATTTTAAAATAAAATATGATACACCGTTGGAAAGGCTGAAACTTCAGCTATAAATTGATCTTTATTATAAAAATTAATTGAGTATTTTTTTAATTGAATGCATAAGAAAATGTACTCACTACGGTACCTACGAGTTGGCGCACAAAGAACTCCTATACCAACTCCTAAACCCCACGCAACTTTTTCACCTTATTCGTCGCTTACCAGAAGTTGATCTGTACTCTTCTCAGCAAATACCTTTCTTTTTTTTGGTGAAATTGTGCGTACAATACCAGAAAACCCGCTGAAGTGGTTGCTCTACTGGAACAGGGACTTAGTCAGCGAAAAGTTGCTGCTCAACTCAATTTCAGCCAGACTGCTCTATCAAGAGTTAACAAAGGATTTCAGTAGATCAGTGGCTTCAATTGGAGACCAAGAGCCACCCGCATCAGGTTCACCTCGGAGAGAGGTGACCGTGCAACCTCTTGCGTGTGGATAGAGGTAGCCTGCGTCTGGTGCCTGGGACCATCACCGGACACTGTTCACTGAACAAACACTTCTTCGCAATGAATCTCACGTGAGGTCGGCTGGTTGGAGTGAAGGCCGCCATGGCTCACGCACAATAGTTCACCAAGGACTAAGTGCGGAAACCAGATCACAATAGATAGATAGATAGATAGAGGTGACCGTTTTACTGTTTCGGTTTTGCTGCAACATCGTCACCTGATCGGTGTCCATGTACAACAGGAGCTGAAGAGTTCAAGGAGTGGCGGTCAGCGAGTGAACAGCATGAAGACGGTTAAACGAAGCTAACTTTATCTTATTCTTCAGCTACATCGAAAACTTTGGTTCTCTTGTGGGATATCTTCATTTCTGATTCGATTGCGTAAGGAAACTCCTAGTATAGCCTTGTACTTAGCCCTTTGGATGACTTCAAGCCTTCTGATGATTACGAATTTATGGTGTGACGATGGGTATTTCGTGCGAAATACCCATCGTCACACCATAAATTGTCAACTTTTTCTTCTAATGATATAAGCGGGACAATAATGACTGACGGGATGTCAGACTTTTACTGACTAAAAATGCACTCCTGTTCCTTCTTTGTAAGGACGCCGTGTTGCTTTTCTAGCCACTTCTCAAAGAGGGGACTTACCGCCATAATTATGGCGTGCCCAGCACTGGGTTGCGACAGTCGCTGTTGCCATTCCACTATGAGATGCCGCCGGAACTCTGTCCGCCATGCCGCGACTTGGCGCAGCAGCGGAGTTTTGCCCCGGCGTTGCAATTCCAGGCGCAGATCGTACAAGCGTGCATGGAATGTTGCCTCTTAATCCCACGGTGGTAGGCTAGCAAGGAAGCTCGCTGCTTCGCGGGAAACCGTGCGGTATCCCCGCACCATCCGGATGGCCATGACCCTCTGGCTTATGTTCAGCTTGGCCGCCAGTCGCTTACGTAGCGACGGCGCCCATACCGGCCCTCCATAAAGGGCCATGGACCGAACGAGCATACAGTCTCCGGCAGGGGGCGTCTGGACCCCTTAGGTTGGGCAGAAGCCTCTTGAGGGCAGCCCCAGTACGATCCAGTTTGGGAGCCAGACGTCGGAAATGCTCCTCGAAATTCCATCGGCTGTCGAGGACGAGTCCCAGGTACTTCATCGTCGACTCGACGCCGATGTGAACTCCTCCTACCGTTATTTGGGAACCCGGGGGTGGCGCGTTCCGCGCAGCACGTAGTTGTACCCGATGTTCCATAAAGATGGTCCTAGCACCGATCCCTGAGAAACACCGCACGCACTCTCCGTGGTGGTACGAATGTCAACTAAGTTATGTGTTCAGCCAGACCGCAAACGCAGGCGCGGGGCAGGTGCGGCTGGAATACTCAAACATAAGAACTTCTTTGTAGTGTCCATAGCGGGCGCGTGAGCGCGGGACACGCGCGGCAACTCACTCCATAGCTTCGTTCATACAACCACTTGTTGTCCGCAGTGAGTGCGCGGGCGGCGAGCGGAAACTGCGCGAGAACGAGCATCTGAAACTAGTCGAGCTAACCGCGTGCGTTATGTTAGCTCGACAGCGGACAGGCAAATCGCGCACGTTTCCGCACCCGCGTTGCTCCCCGCACCGCGCTGCCAGTTTGGCTGAGCACTTAGAGGTTATTTGTCTTACCGAAATTGGCGAAAATTAGGTTTCTTCTGAACGCTTTGGAGTATTTGAAGATGAGAGGCACAACGGCGACATGGAACACGAACAGGCCGGCTGACACCGAGGCACCAAAGATTAGCACCCTGGAAATTTGAAAAAAGCTATATTACTTGAAATTGTTGTTGACAACGTCAGAGTCACCATCATGCAGAACAGGGATTAGCAAACGAGAGTTTGAGACGGTAGTTGTACTTGGTGAGTAACTTCCCGATAGTTGTTGGCGGGCCGTTGATGTTCAGGGATCTAGGATGGGGATGGAACTATACACCTTATATAGCTCCATCCCTTTAACAGTTCAGTTTAGGTCGTCAAATGGATCGCGTTAAGAGCTCTTGGTAGGGATCGCAAAAGGTTTTTTCGTACTTCCCATGCGGCGGTATACTACCGCATGTCGTTCGAGTGATTGGGATGGGCCCGTAAAACACAAGATTGGTGACCTGAAATCGCAGGATCCCTACTTAGATGTCTTCTTTACGAATTGGCAAGCAGTGGCTCAGAGCCGGGAACAATGGAAGGAATGGAGAGAGGCCTTTGCCCAGCAGTGGCTCAGAACAGGATGGTTATAATAATAATGTAGTGGTATAGATGCCGCTTTAACATATGCATATACCCTCTTTAACTTATGCATATACACATATACCCGTCGTTAATGTCCGTACCGGATTATTACCAAAGCAGTGTCGTTAGTTCAGTTGAACTAGCGTAATAACACGACCAACCAACTGTTTAAAGTTTTAACGGTGTGCATGTAGTCGTGTTGATGGAGAACTTAATATATTATTACGTAACAAAACGGGCGCGAGGCCCTTGCTCCCCGCAACGGATGCTCGCGCGGGTCCCTCCTACTGAGCATTTTTGTATGGGACCCAGCCCTTATGTTTGACCGGGAGGGCGGAGGAGAGCCTACAGGCACAAATCCAAAATCCTGTTGTATAGACAAACCCAACCACTCTACCCATACTGGACATTGAACAAAGTCTCTTTTAAAGTCTATATTACAGCAAACATGTCATGCTCAAATCATATGAGAACCATCCAGGTCTGTGTCTAAGATTGGAGCCTGCAGTGGCCTATATGGAAAGCGATCAATAGAATGCCCACCCAAGTTGGAGTTTGCAAACACAACTTGACAAAATGGGGGATTACAGACCTCCGGACACGCAGTGAGAGTGCGGTGCACCTGACCAGACGATGGCCTACTTATTAGAGTGCCCAAAATATCCCTAAAGCGCCACTGATGCCGCTATAAATGTGGTAACCTACTGAGCTCAAAAACTTTGAGGAGAAAAAAAAACATCGATTCGAAAAGTGTCTGAGATAGTCTTTTGAGGAAAGAACCACACAGACTTGAGTACCTCTGTATTTAGTTTTCTTTGTTTCTTTAAAACACTGATTATTTTTTGCAGTCTAATAAGACAATGGTTACAATAATATTATCAATTCGAAACCGTTAAGATGTGTCAATTAGTCCATTATTGTATTTAAAGAGCACCGAAAATGATAACAATTGATGTGAATCATACAGAGACATGTAATAATAGCTGCATGTGTCGAGGTTAAAGGTTAAGCAATTCTTACTGAGGTCAGACTATGGATGTGTGACCATCCATTTCATACCGGGAGTTCTTGGTCCCATACAAGGCCCTTTAAGCCGTAGGTCCCGGCTGTTATTTGATAATTTGTTTAACAGTCGATATAGTAGTCAAAAGCAGCCATAAAATCTACCCGCAGAACACGCTGGAGCATACGGTGGAGGTGTGCCTCACTTGGACAGAGCACCGCTGTGTCCTCGTGGAGGCGATCAGCGGCGGCGACCTCTCGTACCGGGCCCTGGTTAAAGCCATGGTCCGAAGCGAGAGGGAATAGGACGCGGTCGCCTCCTTTTCACGCGAAATGATAGCAAAAGCGTAGTGGCCCAGCAGGACCGATGACCATAAGGGCCATAAGGAATTTCTAAAAGGGAAGCCGTGGTCCTAGAACGCAAAGGGCAGCTGAAATACACAGGTGTGGTTCTATTCATTAAAAGTCTAACACTCTCGCTCCACCCTAGATCGGGAGAAGTCATTGGATCATTTCTCACCTCAAAAAAGCTATAAACACGTCCTGCCAAGGCATACTTATCGTGTAACACAGTTACTGGATTATGAAGGTCTGATATCCAGTTGCATCAGCTTAGACTGAAAGCCAACCCTAACATGCTAGTGATAAGGTTAGTTTTTCGATGGTAAACTCGAACTTTTTGGGCCCAGTAGATGGCTACGTTCACTGCAGCATCGTTGGCACTCATTGAGTCCTCCAAAGTGCAGGTGTATGTGTACTTGGGGGACTCCAACGCGTGGCTCATGGGAACATGAGCAAGCGTTAAACAGGGGCAGCACTCACATTGAGTATCCGACGGGTCTCCATAACCCCATTTCGCTAAGTTGTGTCTGCAGCGGTCTACGCGGGTGCGCCACCGATTTAGTGCTTTCCATATAGGCCACTGCAATTGACAGTCAAGTGGCAGATGGTCCTGAGATTTCAAGAAGTTGAACAATGGTAGAAGATGTTCTTCCCAAAGCTCGATTCTTGCTTTAGATGGTTGGTCTAGAATTGCCTGTGTTCTACGAAGAAAGTTCTTTCTGTTTCTTGAGATTCCTGCACGTTCTTCTCCATAGAGATCAACGTTTTGGAACGTGCAATTATGCTTCACTTTTTTGACTGGCCGACATTTTGACAGTTCAAAAGTACCTGTAGGTAAATGGTTTATTTGAAATAAATGTTTCTGATTTCTGATTCCCTGCTCTTAAGACAACACGGAGCCGTTTTGTGCTCGAAGAGGGATGGAGGGAAGGGGATTGTTGAAGTAAGGACACACAATCTTGATGCGATTTGCGGAACATTTGTAGTGTTTGCGAATGATAAATAACTGCGGTTTATCACAGAGGGCAAAGTTAGCACCTAAATTACTCCTTATGTTATTAAAAAAAAAAAACAGTTACTAGGTTATCAGTTGCGGCCGTCGAGGCCGTTGGGGCATTTAGACACGTACCACAAGGACTGGTTCGAAACGGCGCGGGAGAAGAATGTCTGGAATATTTTATGACTTCTTCCGCCCTAGGTAGGAACGGGAGGGAGTGTCAGACTTTACTGACTAAAACCACACCTATGTTCCTTCAGTTGCATTTTGCGTTCTTGCCCACCACGGGTAACCTTTACAGAAGTCGATTCATGGCCCTAGTAGGCTTGATTTGCTGGCATCTCTTTGAGACGTGGGACACTACGCGCCGATGACGACTCAGGGTCGGTCCGGAGGATCACCGGCCATGATCATGGCCTGTATCAGGGCGAGAGGTTGCCGCCGCCGATCGCCCTCATGAGGCCACGTCGATGCTCCGCTCAAGATGCGTGGAAGAACATGGAAGAAGCCTAGGAGTAGAACAGTAACGGCTACCTTCGTTATTGATGAATATATTTCAAAAACCCTTTCTTTTTTATCAATAAAAGCTAAAAATATTTAATTTAGTAAATAAAATTTGCATCCATTTTTTCTATTCTGCCAGTTTTTTTTTTTTTTATATAAGGTGGGGAATCATCAAAGTGTCTTCTCGCGCTCTGGGTGGAGCGTGAGGGCGTGTCAGACTTTTACTGACTAAAACCACACATTGAAGGATACAGTCCTTCAATTACCCTTTGCGTTCTAGGACTACCTACGGGTTTTCCCCTTCAGAAATTCTCCGCGGCCCCTACGGTTTGCTGACATCTCTTTGAATAGCGCGAGGATCACTACGAGCTGTTGACGACTGGGCTCGGTCCGGTTAATTACCGAACAGCCGGACGGCGAGCTACCCAGTGCTCGACGTCCGCAAGCCCGCGTCTACCGTGGCTGGTAGTCGGGGTCAGAATTACGGCGGCTACGGCGTGAGGACCTTCGTTCTCTCACACGTGCAGCCTCCTCCTTCGCTAGCATTACTGCTTTGCAGAAAGAGGCGACTGCCTGCCATTCCTCCTCGCTCCGGACCATAGCTTGAACCAGGGCCAGACGCGAAAGGTCGCTGCCGCCAATTGCCTCCACGAGGACACGGCGATGCTCCGCCCAAGCGGGGCACACCTCCACCGTGTCCTATAGCTGGTCGCGCCTGAACCCGATGCAGGAACCTCACGAACTTGCCATGTCCGGTGAGGACCTGCGTCATGCGGAAGGCGAGGACGCCGTGTTGCCGCTCCAGCTACTGCTCAAAGCGGGGACTTACCGCCATAATTGTAGCATGCCCAGCACTGGATTGCGACAGTCGCCGTCACCATTCCACCATGAGATCCCGCCGGAACTCTGTCCACCATGCCGCGACTTGGCGCGGCAGCGGAGTTTCGCCCTGGCGTTGCATCTCCACGCGCAAATCGTACATGCATGCAAGGACTGTTGCCTCCAAATCCCATGGTGACAGGCCAGCAAGGAGGCTCGCCGCTTCGCGGGAAATCGTGCGGTATCCCCGTACCATCCGGATGGCCATGACCCTCTGGCAAGCGCATGGCCGCCGGTCGCTTTTGCAGCGACGGTGCCCACACCGGCGCCCCGTAAAGGGCCATGGACCGAACAATTCCCACGTAGAGCTTCCGGCAGGACGCGTCTGGACCCCCAAGGTTGGGCAGGAGCCGCTTTAGGGCAGCCCCGGTCCGTTCCAGTTTGGAAGTCAGACGTCGAAAGTGCTCCACAAAGTTCCACCGACTGTCGAAGACAAATCCCAGGTACTTACTTCATCGTCGACCCGACGTCGATGCGAACGCCTCCTACCGTTATTTGGGAACCGCGGTGGTGGCGCGTTTCGAGGGCCATGAAAACACATGGCCTCGGACTTGTGCAGTGACACTTCGAGTCCCAACTCCTGGATCCTGTCCAAGACTGTCGCAACCCCGTGTGTCGCTAGTTCGGCCGCCGCCTGGCGCGACTCCCCCTGCGCCAGGACTAGCGTGTCGTCTGCGTAACAGACCACGCTACGCTGACTCGTCGGGGAGGTCGCCGCGCAACACGTAGTCGTACCCGATGTTCCACAAGGGCGGTCCTAGTACCGATCCCTGCGGAAAACCGCACGACATCTCTCGCCGTCTCCACTCTCCCTCGTGACCAGGGTAGATGATAAACCTGTCCTTCAGGTAGGCCTCGATCAAACGACGGAGGTAGTCGGGCCCCTGGTGATACCGGAGTGCCCTCCTAATGCTACTCCAGGGCAGGGAGTTGAAGGCGTTGGTGATGGCCAAGGACACATCACTACGACCTTGCCCCGGGACACCGCATCCCCCGTAGTGAGGGCTCGCACGCGCATGATGGCGTCCACCATGGAGCGCCCCCTACGGAAGCCAAACTAGTTTTCCAAAAGATCCGGCCCCACCCGCGCTAAATGCGCGACGTGGCGGTCTGCAAATACTCTTTCAAAGAGCTTGCCTACCTCGTCGAGCAGCACTATGGGCCGGTATGCGGAAGGAGAGTCCGCAGGGCGCCCCGGCTTCGCGATAAGGACCAGTTTCCCGGTCTTCCAACGAAGTGGGAACTGGCCCCTCTCCAAACATGCGCTAAACAACCCTGTTAGTCGAGGCCCGAGTTCCTCCATGGCCAGGCTTTCCTAGGCAAGCCATCAGGTCCTGGGACGGTATTTTTAGCGTTTAGCCTTTGTACCGACACACTCTACCTCGGTCACCTCCGGAGTATCGGCGTCATCGCCGTCGTGGTCCGCGTCGACACCGCAAGAGGCGGAGCCGTTGGCGGGGAAGAATGCTCCTCTCTCGAAGGGAACAGAGCATTCACTGCACCCTCGACGAGCTAGGGCCGGAGACTCCGGAGACGGATGTACCAGTGTTCTGAGTACGTCTCAACCCCCTCCATGACGCGCCAGTCAATGACGCGCGGAGACAGAGCAGGGCTCGCGAACGATATGTCCACCACGGACTCACCCTCCTATTCTGCCAGTGAACACTCTAATCTGCACAGTTCTCATATTATGATTTGATCATTACATGTTAATGATTATGGACTTTAAAAGTGACTGAGCTATAAGTTTGTTTCTGTGTTTCTTCTCAGGGCAGTCACCTAGGAAACACCAGTGTCATTTAGTAAGAAATAAATGCATAGAAGTGTTTTTAAAAAGCTATTTCCAAAATAAATATCATCTATCATTGACAAGATAAGTTTTTGAATAAGTACTTGTGAGAGCTATTCTTCTGGCAAAGATTTATTTTGTGAACAATGTATCACTTAGGTAAACAAATCCTTGTTTTATTTTATTGAACAATTCATTAATTAGGTTAATTGGCTCCGGACAGACTTGTCTCAAGATAACATGAAATAAAAATTTTCCACAGGAACTTTAATAAAAATGGATATAATATCTAGAATTAAGATAAAAGTAATTAAACACTGATAATTTTACTAATAAGTAAGTACACAATGTCCTGATTAATTTATACAACAAAATAGAGATTTCTTTTGTGTCTGTTGGTACATTTGGACCGGTGCAAAGTTACAAAACTTATCTGCGATTTTCTGATAACAGCATTTTTATTATTTTTGAAGTCACCCTTTGATTTGGTCTTCATATACATAGTCCAACTTAGGGCTGTTTTTTGGTAGGGAATCATCAAATGACTCCTCTCGCTCTGGGTGAGTGACTGGGAGGTTCAGACTTCTACTGACTAATACCCACTACCGTAAACAGCCACTAAACTTCACTTTTACTAATAAATAAGTACACCATGTCATCATTGATTTATAATATTTCTATATAATCATTGAATAAATTAAATAAATAAATAAAACTAAAAAATAAATAAATAATACATCTGTGTACTGATGACTGACTCTCTCATACCTATTAACCTTTCGTATATAAGTACACAATAGAATGACAATTTGACATCGAATGCCGAAATAAAATACCCCCAAGAACACCTAGGACATTTCAGACTTTTTATTTACCTGGAAGTATGTTTCCTTGGGTTAAAACACTTAGCATTCAAATGTAGTTGCACATTACATACAGATTTATTTTGTTATAATATTTGTCATGGTCCAACCAAGCATCTGGTTTTAGATAAAAGAAATTAAAGAGGAGATATGTAATATAAAATATTTTTCTTTTAAATATAAAATGAAGGAAATATCTGGCTTAAATCCAATATTCAAAAAAAAGAAATCGTTTACAGACACCACTGCAAATAAAATAAATGGGCCACTGTTATTAACTTTCTTTGGGTCAAGCTTTCTCCTTTCACTCCAAAAAAATAAATTAATGTGATGCATTGAGAATTTAAAAAAGATTTAGGCATGACTGGCCACGATTTGAGAACTTAGCCTCAACACAGTAAATATTAGAAAAAAAGGGTAAGTATTTAAAAAAAGTTATGTTACTTACGACGCAATGTAAAGAGGCACGCATATCAACAGTCCTTGGAACTCTACCATTTTTAATATTTAAAAAAAAAATAATAACACAACAGTCAAAATTATTAATAATTAAACAACAACTTCTACACTTCACAAAACATAATAGAAATATTAGTGACAAAAAATAAATAATACACAATGTAATACGTGCGATCGTCTACGAAAATATTTTTGAAATAATGAAATAAACAATGAATGAAAACTATGTCGAGACTAAGCTACTATATTATTTTATGAATTAACTATCCGTTTTGTGTTTAGATTATTAGTTATCGGGGAATTGTTACAAATTACTGCAAATCATGAATCGAACCTTCGAACTTTTGACGACATTTGATTTTGACATTGACAAGCTTGACGTCATGTTCTTTTTTCCTTCATTTTTTTTTCTGTGTTTACCCCTTAGTTTAGGCTATAGTTGTTCGATCATATCGCCTAGTCTTTCATCCATGTTTTCTTGTAATAATGTCTTGGATTTCGTATTACAATATCGTAGTTGTTTCTTTTCGTTTTACATTAGAATGCGGGTGTTACACATTCTAATGTCTTTGTAGTATTTGGCAGCAAATGTATCGATTCAGCCTTCGCAGCAAACTTCACTGAAGTAGCTAACTACAATAAAATTCTCAGCTCCATTTTACCAAAATCGCGCCTATTACACTGATTCCACATATTGTCCAGTTGCGCTGCGGTGTAGCTTTGTATCCTAAGTGTCTAGGATACAAAGCTACACCAATTTTACATCACAATATCCACTAGGAAACAATTTGTGAATAATTAAAACAGCTACTGAACTTCACTGAAAGAAATCCCGCCAAAAACTCTTTTTCCTTCACTCTATTTGGGCAGGCTAACGTCATATGCACCATAGCGCTTAGTCATCAATAAGTGGTCACTTTATTTTCTATATTTTAGTATGCGGGAGTAACACAGTGTAATGCTTTACAGTATTTAGCAGCCAATGTAATGAGTCAGCTTTCTCGACGAGCCAAGAGGGCTGACTTGAGACAATGGCTTTTCGCTGAGGTAATCAATACTGCAAAATTCTCAGCACCATTTTATCGAAATCGTTCTTGTTTCAATGGTTAGATATAAATATTGTCCAGTTGCAGACACCTAAGATATAAAACTATAAGTACCAATTTTACAATACGATATCCACTAGAAATCAATTTGTAAGTAATTAAAACAGCCACTGAACTTTATTCGAAAAAATCCCGCCTAAAACCCTAACGTCACGTCATTCATAGTAATTTTGTTCACAGTGTCTATTTCGTGGAGAAATGGCTAAAGCCCTTAAATTAGACTACACGTTATTCAGAATACGATATTCAGACTGTCTTATAGTCTAACGTCCTGTACACGGTCATGCAGGCTTCAATCAATTCCATCTGTAGCGACATCTATGGCGTCACATAAGAACTAATCCTGCATCGCGCAATCAAAGTTCTCCGCGCGTTTAGAACATATAGAACAGCCCGAAATCATCTATCGGGCAGTAGTAGCCCACCAGACATAACACCCGTCTGGTCGGAGGATCCTCCCTTTTCAACGGAGGTTTGCGGGACTTTACTCTCTGTTCCGCCTACCTCCAAACATCAATAGGGTACTTTACTCTATATGGGAAAAATCTAAAAATATATGATTAAAATAGCTTAGGTAAAATGCAGTCACTAATAGTGTTAGTTTTAGTTCTGTAGCGACATCTATGGCATCAAATAAGAACTAATCCATTTCATTTCCATTTCATTTCCATTTCATTTCCATTTCATTTCCATTTCATTCCCATTTCATTCCCATTTCATTCCCATTTCATTCCCATTTCATTCCCATTTCATTCCCATTTCATTCCCATTTCATTTCCCATTTCATTCCCATTTCATTCCCATTTCATTCCCATTTCATTCCCATTTCATTCCCATTTCATTCCCATATCATTCCCATTTCATTCCCATTTCATTCCCATTTCATTCCCATTTCATTTCCATTTCATTTCCATTTCATTTCCTTTTCATTTCCATTTCATTTCCATTTCATTTCCATTTCATTTCCATTTCATTTCCATTTCATTTCCATTTCATTTCCATTTCATTTCCATTTCATTTCCATTTCATTTCCATTTCATTTCCATTTCATTTCCATTTCATTTCCATTTCATTTCCATTTCATTTCCATTTCATTTCCATTTCATTTCCATTTCATTTACATTTCATTTCCATTTCATTCTCATTCCCATTTCATTCCCATTTCATTCCCATTTCATTCCCATTTCATTCCCATTTCATTCCCATTTCATTCCCATTTCATTCCCATTTCATTCCCATTTCATTCCCATTTCATTCCCATTTCATTCCCATTTCATTCCCATTTCATTCCCATTTCATTCCCATTTCATTCCCATTTCATTCCCATTTCATTCCCATTTCATTCCCATTTCATTCCCATTTCATTCCCATTTCATTCCCATTTCATTCCCATTTCATTCCCATTTCATTTTCATTTCATTTCTATGAATCTGGTGAGTTCTCACCAATTGTTTTGTAGTACCTGTCATGAGTGTATCTGTCATGAGTGCCTTTGTCTCTGTTGACGTCGACATCCTCTAAGGTATCCTTTCCACGCGACAGCGTCAATCAGCATCAAATCGTATCAAGTATGAGCAGCACACAAACACCGTTCCGAACTGAAATGACATTAGACGGTGCGTAAAATCTGAGAGTAGTGCTATGTAAAATCGAGTTTTATGAAAAAACCACTGTATAAATCTAATACAAATAAATTGTATAGAACTCTTCGATAATAAAAGTTTGTCGGTACCAACTCCGTTTTTGAGATTTTATACGATTTTTGTTACTTTTTTACACTTAAAGTTGCGTTAAAATCATCAAAAAACAGAAACTTTGTTGGCTCATAAAAGTTATGTAACGGAAATTATTTTTGTATTTCTGTTTCCGTACAGACATAATTATGAATAAGATAAAACCGTATCATGTTTTACTTTAGATGTACAATGTCAAACTTTGGAGTAATACCCCCACAAAATTTGTATGGAAAAAGTGTCGACTAGTGTAACCATAATGTCTCAGTAGCAGTAATTGAGTGGTTCAAATTTTATCTTCGGGGCCGCTCGCAGCCTGTTCGAACCGATGAGGATACCTCTGAATGGTGCGTTTTGGCTGCGAGTGTTCATCAAGGTAGCGTCCTCGTACGGAGGACCGTAGTGATAGCAAATCGTCTGCCTAACGATGATAGAAGTCAGGCTTCTAACATCTTTATGCAGACGATTTGCAGCGATATCGTAATTTTTTAGGGTTCCGTACTTCAAAGGAAAAAACGGAACCCATAAAGGATCAATTTGTTGTTATCTGTCAAGACCTTTTTTATTTCTGGAATGTGTAGAGGTATCGAGTTGAAATTAAACCATTTATTCTGGTCTACTGTCTCTTGAAACTGTGAAAAAATAAAACTTCTAAAATATGAAAAATAAGATACGGCTGCTTACGTCGCAAAAAACGTATATTTCGACACTCTCAATGGAATTAAAATTCATAGGGTACTTCCCGTTAACCCAGAATCCTGAAATTTGGCATATAGGCAAGGTCTTAGTACAGGTATAGGAATAAATCTGAAACCCGTGTTATTATTGTTACGTAAAAAAAAACTTTTTTGCAATTCGGAAAACTCTTCGAGACTTAGATTCGGGAATTAAACTATTTACTCTCTATAGGTACTCGTAGTTTGTACGGAACCCTCAGTGCGCGAATCCGACTCGCACTTGTTCAGTTTTTATTTTATTTACTTTAACATAAACATGGCGAAAGGCCAATTATATTAGTTAAACTCATGTTTTTGACATAAAATGTGAATAAAATAATAATGAGATATAACTACACGACAGTCATACACGCATCTCACAATACTCCAGATAGACAGTCTTCCAACACGTCACAATTAGGTTTAGCATCCAAGAGTGCGTTGCATTTTAAAGTTAACTCGGTGTGACTGCGTTGTCATCAATGATGACCTTGATAACGTTAACAAGAGGGCTAAATGTTTTGGACTCTTCGGAACTGCATTGCGTCTCTGGAACTCTCTCCCACACTCCCTTCGCGACACCTATCTCTGTAGGTCTTCAAGAGGAAAATTAAAGAGCAGTTCCTTTCACAATTGACATAATATTCGCATATATTAGTATTTATTTATGAGCAGTGGTGGCCGAGTGGTAACAGCCCCGACTTACGAGTTGTAGGTCGCGGGTTCAAACCCAGCCAAGCGCATTACTTTGTGTAATTTATTTCATCACCACTGCTCTCAAAACGGTGAAGGAAAACATCGTGAGGAAACCGGCATGTCCTAGAACCAAAAATTCGAAGACATGTGACATCCACCAACCCGCACTGGGCCCGCGTGGTGGATTACGGCCCATTCCGTCTCCCAGAGAGGAAGCCTGCGTCCCAACAGTGGGAACATTATAAGGCCGACTATGCTATGCTATTGGTATTTATTAAGATTTACGTATATTTTTATATAATTTTTAGACTTATTCGTATTTATGAAAATTTATATTGTATACTGAATCTTACGCACGACTGTGATCTTTGCCACTCAAAGGTTTGCTGGGAGATTTTTTTTTTTGTTGAATTTAGATCGCCTATAAATGAATGGTCTAAATCACTGTCGACTACGAGTATATTAAGTTTTATTTTGTGTACCTACAATAAAGAATCGAGGTAATAACAACACCATCTTCAACGTACATTTTATTTCTTAATCTTTTGCATTTGTTTTGGTTTTTTCTTTTTAATATAAATAATTCGTGTCGTATTTTTATCTCGTATTATTTTCATACGAGGCAGTTTCCTTTTTGGAGGTACTACAATTGCCCCAGTGTGTTTGTCATAGACTTTCAGTCTCGGATTCGTAAAACACCTTATTTCCAGAAATTCCGAAGTGATCACTTCGTTTGTCATATTGGCTGCTTTCAATACGCTTAGGACTGACGGAGCATAGAAGTGGTAAGTACCGTATACCCTTGCATAGCTGGCTATGATACTTCCTACAAGTTGTGCTTCATAAATAACTTTCATTAAAACGATAGTTTTTGAAGCGATTAATTCTGTCACAACTGTTTGTCCCGGTTTGATCATTATATCCCTCTCTTTAGTTACTCCGATGAGTCCTTCGACAGTATAACTACTTTCATTTCTCCATTTATTCACATATTTTACCATTCCGTTGCCAAAGTCTATGGTGAAATTTGCTAAAATTTCATCTCTCGGCAGTCCGGTTTTCGACCACGTAGAACTGATTCTGTTTTCAATAACTTTGTACATGCTTCTTTTGGATTTTATATCATCAGTCGTATTGTTAATATGTTCGTGTTTATCTAGAACAATGTCTTCATTTACAATGTCTATGACAGTAATATTCTTAATCGTGAGTATTCTTGTCATTTCTTGCCAATGAAACTTAGTGAATGTATCTCCGTGCGGTGTAGGATTCTTCAGGTATATGGCATCTGGCAATTTGGTCAGCGTTTCTTTTATTCCGTTATTAAGTGTATCATTGGTTATGTTGAAAAGATTTAGTTCTGCATCTGTAACGACTTTACCGTCACTTCCGCTGAAAATCATACGGACGACATTAGTTTCATTGAAGGGCACTGTTATATTGATCGCTAGTCTGGCATCCACTATGATTAGGATTGAAATTAAAAAGTATATTAATAACATTTTTCCATACTTCTTCTCATGAGATATTTGTACACTTGATATCTTTTGCACAGGTATTATTTTCGAATTTAGCCGTCCTTGGGAAATTTACTTTCCTGATGAGCACTATTTCACCGCTAAGATGCACTGTTTATAATTAAATTACGTATTTTGTTGACTAAGGTACAATAAGAAATATTTAGTTAGGTATGTGTTCAATTTCTGTTTTCCTCGTAAGTTCGTTTCTATCAATACTCAATACGTATTAATAATAACATTAAAATAATTTTAATCTCTGTATATATTCAAGAGCTCAATCTTGACCTTCTTATCGCGGAGCGTGTAGTATCATCAATTATAGTAGTCAGCGTAGTGGGCAAGACGCAAATAGGAATGGGATAATTTTGTCTCAAAAAATGAAGATCAGGAGGTTATTTACGTAATCGGCCGTCACACAGAAAAACAGTCAGTGTTTTATTAAACTTCACTCCAACACAATACTATCGAAAATATTAGAATGGGACTTAAATTACTTGTAATAGTGCTTGTATTAAAAATAGTGGTAGCAAAAATTAAAATAGACGCAAATGTAGATAAGAATCAAAATGTGATAATAACATACTCAGGATCAGAAACCGATCCAATTACAGATAACGACAGGAAATCCTTCAAAATCGGAAACGGCAATTTGTACACAGTAGTGCAACAACACTTAGGAAAGCGACCGAATGATGTTTACTTAAGAAGTCCAACACCATGGGGAGATTTGTACACTTCCTATAATTGGGAACCAGTGAAAAGAGTGTTGTCGATAAAGTCAGCGACAGTGAAGAGCCTGATGAAGAATCCCATCGTAGTAATGACTCAAGACTTCGAGAACTCTTCGAACCAGACGATCAAAGTGAACACAGGCATATCACACACGATAGAAAACACTTTAACAACCAGTTGGTCAAGAGAAAAAGAAATTACTGTCTCACAAGAGATAGAATACGAATTTAATGTAGGAATCGCAAAAGCTAAGGGAATAACCGCATTCTCTTTTACCACTAACTGGGGTGTAAGTGAAGAGAAATCTAAAACTGAAGTTATTGGCACGACTAGTGGCATGGAAGTGGAACTGAAGCCGGGAGAAGCTGTGACAGCTGTTTTGTCAGCGAACGCCGGTTATTTAGAAGTAGAAGTTGAGCATATGGCATCGTTGAGAGGTAATGTGGCAGTGAATTACAAGAAAAAGCACAGAGGCCATCATTTCTGGGGACCTTGGATAGGCAACGTGTTGGAGACTGCAGGTATCAAGAATGAAGTAACCACAAAGGAGACAATACGTTTTGGATTCCACGTTGAAGGAAATTTAAGAGTTTATGATAAGGAGACCGGGTTGCCAAGATGAAATTTATTTTCTCATAAATAAATCAAATTTGACAGTTAGACTTTATTCTAAAAGCATTAAACATAAAGAATATGTGGATTCTGTAGCTTATGACGTCTATATAAAACATTTACGAATACGTTATGTAATGCTTATTGTAAATCTTAGATATCTTTTTACTTTTGTTAAATATGACATAAAACGCACTTTTTACACCACTTGCTGGATAAATGGTATATTATTGGCTAATTGAGCGCCTATATTTGCAAAGTAGCTATTTATTGAGTTGTTAGATTCGATAGGCGTTTGTCCTAATATTAATTATTTGTTTTATGTTTGTTATTTTTTGATGGAGAGTGAGAGGGAGACCAAAGAAAAGATGGATGGATTGTGTGAAGAATGATATAAAAGAAAAGGAAGTTAGTGATAGTATGACGAGTGACAGGGCAGAATGGAAGAAGAAAACGTGTTGCGCCGACCCCAAATAACACGGGACAAGGGCAGGAAGATGACGATGTTTGTTATTTTTTAAATATTTCTAATGAGTTTCTTAGTGCTATTTTTGGCCAGCTTCTATAATGTTTTTTTTAAGACATATTTATAAATGTGTCTAATAAGTACTAATGGTTAAGAAATTACTTTATTTCAGTATCAGTCACTCTGATCCCATTAACGTTGAATGATTGAAGGTCGTTTAGTAAATGGTTTAAACGTGTGCCTGACCTGCGCTTCTTAAAAGATATTTCGTAACTATAGTTCATGTTACATTGGAAATGAAGATCAATTTGGTACCATCCTTATTACAATGACAACCTTTCATTTGATGTCCTAGAGTTTAATGAGGACGGATTGCATGATGTATAGTTAGAGCACGTGTGCGTAGGGTAACTTTAGTTTAAATTAAGAGATATTTTTGTTAACCTGCTGCGGTCTTCCCGTCCAACTATAATAAGACTAGAGTGAATAGGCTCTTAATTAAACTAGTGCACCTCACCATCAATGATTGCATCACTGCTTACCATCAGGTGGGATCGCAGTCCCTTAGTCTCTCTCTCAGGACTGGTTTATATCAATTAAAAAAAAAGACATCGTACCTGTAATACTGTCGTTGTACCTCTTTATCTTTTTATTTTTTTAAATAATTTTGAGTATACTTTATACATTATGAGTAACGGATAGGAATATTATTGTGGAAAACGTAGAAAAATTCCAACATCAATCAACATCTTTTCTTTTTTCTTTTAAACCCCCCATTTATTGTGTTATTTCTGATTATATTATGTAACATATATAAAATAATAAAAAGGACAGAAGCCCTGTCCTTTTTATTTTTTAATATTTTTAATAAGTAAATTTATTCATTTATTTTTATACATTTCTGATCCTGTATCCATGTTGTTCCAAATTCCTTTACTTTCTTTTCACTTTAAATGTTTCCCTGCCTTTTTCTTCAAACTCCACCTGAAATAAAACTATATCTTTATACAACTTGACACTGGCGGAAACACAAGAGTGCTAAGCCATAACCTCCTATTGAAGGGCTGCCGGCTGGCAGGAAACAAAACAAATAAACGAAGCAAAACCTAAGGTCTTTTTACAGTTTTTACATACAATGGGTAGAATGACAGCAGGACGAAATTATGCATCTTTAAGATGAGAGAAAGGATAGGTTTATTACATTGTAAGTATCTGACAGCTGTCACCCGCACTGTTCTTTAGCAATTGTAGTGTACTTCCGTGCTACGAATTAAATTGTGTTACGGACACTAAGGGCAGCTCCATCGTCTCACTAGAAACATTACTTCAAACATTTGTAGTAAAAAAATTGAGTTACTAGGGCTCCCAATTTAGGCATGCCTCTGATAGGCAATCATAAAATACAATAACACCATACACACACCACACACCACACCCACACACCACACCACTGACCACATGACCACATACACACGACGTCACACACAACACACACACACACACACACGTGGCGCACACACACGACACACAACACACACACACACACATGTCTCCGACACACAACGACGACGACACAACGACAACACAAGCAACTAATCTATATTCAAAGCCATTCAAACTCAAGACATTTCAATTGAACCATTTACAGGATTAAATTATCAAGGATAAATTCTCCGTTAATTCTTATTATTGTTAAATAAAATACCAAGATCAACATTTGATGACTTATAATTTTAAAACCACTCGTCAAAGCTAACGTCAGTTTAACTCTATAGTGGTGTCATCGACTTACCACGAAGTGCATCTAAAATATCATTGAGCTTAATTTAACAAAGGTATGAAACTAGATGATGTGATAGCACATGAGTTGATTCATTTTGTACTGAATATTTAACCTATTGATGCAATATTTCCACTTTCTTGCTATGTTTGAAATATATCTCAAATGATAATAGTAAATTATGTGACTAGGGAATAAAGCAGTGTCTTTAAGTAGCGGGCGGCATATTAGATCCCAAACGAAACCAAGATTGGTAAGTTTAAATCCCGAACGCAGTAAGGGAATTATATAATTAACTCCCGAGCAAAGCGAGGAACTTGAGTGAAGTGAATAATTCAAGCCGCCCATAAATAAAACAGAGCACAGCTTTGTCTCCGTGTTGGATACTCTTGTTTTTACACCTCTGTGACAGCTGCTCGATAATGCCATTTTAGTCATTCTGTCCTTGAGGATCTAATGTAATATTTGAATTTGGAATATCAAAATAATATGAAAAAAAAAACACATAATTTAAGCAAATTAAAATGAGCTATGTGAGTCAAATTGTCCACTAATGAAAGTGCGGTGATAATCGCAGGTATAGAAGGTGCAATGCGGGAATGCAAATAGTGCAACCACACGAGGCGGGATCTACGCCGAAATACTCTGCCAACTCTTCGTGGAACATCTGCAGGCGTCATGTTATGTGTAATAGCATAGAATATTTCGTCCAGATTGTACATACAAAAGATCATCACGCTATGACCAACCCAGGGCCAGACAGAGAAGGTCTAATTCAAAGTAGAGCTTTATGTCAAACACAAAAGGTTTCCTAACATCGATCTGTGCAGCGAATTGTCATTTGTTTGAGCTCATCACACAATTCAGTCTTTTGTTTGCCTTTATCTTTGTCATAGAGCAGAGAGCGACTAGAGATGCCATCTTTAAACTAATATTTCAACTGATCATGCTCGTTTGTTCACCAGATATGACCAGAAAAAGTAAACTAAGAAACTATCCTAAATAATTAGAATTAAGATATTAATTTTAAATCATATTGAAAAAAATAAGACTTTTTGTTGATTGTGTATCAGTTTAAGTTTCATTCATTCATTTATTCTTTTGATTAATGTAATCTAAGTGTGATACTGTCTCTAACCGCTGCCGCGTCTTTTCACTCTGTGGTCTTCATGTGAAGAGCGTCCTTGCCCTTAATAGACTACCTCCTTTTGTCCAAGTCGTGATGATACTGACAATGCAGGTGTTTTTGAAGACAATAATAAGGTTCCGTTTAATCTGGTATGCTTAATTGGATTTTTTAATCGGTTTTGTTTCTCAAAACTGGATGTTACAATTGTTGTTGTTTGGGAGAAACACAAACAACAACAATTTTACTCACTATGATTACTACTGTACTGTGTGTGTTTATGACTACTGTGGCGCCAAAGGAAGTCACCAGTTATTATTAACTTGTAAACTGGCATATTATACTTTTAAGGTTTATATTTTAAAAGTTTTGGATTGATAGACGTTCGCCGGTCCAATCTTATTTATTTATTTATTTCATTCTTATCATTACATAGTACATAACAAAGTAGCTTCCCGCTGTCTGTCCCTATGTATGTTTAGATATTTAAAACTACGCAACGGATATTAATGCGTTTTTTTTAAAGATAGAGTGATTCAAGAGGAAGGTTTATATGTATAATATATGCATAATGCAATAGAGGAACACTGATAATTTTAAAAGTTTGTAATGTCGGAAATAAACACATTTTTATGCGCTTAAATTGCGCCTGGCTGAACCTTACGCGAGATAGATCAAAATAATGTACCTACTACATATTGCACACCATAAAAAAGGTATACAAAAAGTCTGCGACAGAATATGTCTATCTCTTAGGGATAACCCACAATACCCATTTTTTATCCTTTACTTTTTACGAGAAATAATAGCTTATTTACGAAGCGATTTTAACCAGCATTAATCCTTATCCAATTAAGTAAATAACTTTAAATCATTGTGCATTTAATATAGATCAATATGGCCCTTTACAGCATGTTATTTAAATGAATATTTTCGAAGATATTAGAGATTTAAAATGCAGTGACATAGCGGTTGCGGTGGTATCAGCATTGCAGACGTGCAAAGCTGGGGCGGGTCGCTAGTTCAATACAAAGATACACAAGCGTATTGAATGCCTAAGGCATTCTCTACCAGTCAACCTAGGGTGGTGTAGAGATAATATAGCAAGTACATAAAGTAGAAAACGAGAGTACAAAAGTTTATGTACTTATACAACATATATATATATATATATATATTTTATTCGATATAAACCAGTGCTTGACTGCGATCCTACCTGATGGTAAGCAGTGATGCAATCGTTGATGGTGAGGCGCACTAGTTTATTAAGAGCCTATTCACTCTAGCCTTGAAGGCACCTAAATTATAGTTGGACGGGAAGACCGCAGCAGGCAAATTGTTCCAGTCCCTCGATAACTGGAATATTGTTTGAGCACACGGTTGCCGCAGTGGTTGAGCGATTGACAACTACGCTGAGTGTCGCGAGTTCGATTCCCGCACGGAACAAATATTTGTATGGCCTACAGATAGGAGTTTCGGGTCTGGGTGTCTTATGTATGTTAGTTTACATGTTTATGAACGCACCTACGATACAGGAGTGAACCTTGGAGAAGGTCATTTAAAAAAAAATGCACACCCTATAGACCCTATAGATAATGTATTTAGAGCTAGAAATTGTACTTAGATGCACTTAGGGTCGAAGCACACAGACCACACGCGTCAACCACAAACGCCGCCACGAGAAGCTAGAAGCGGCCGCAAAGGAAACTGAAGCTCGCGACAGCCACTTGTTTTTTTTTTCACTTTATTTTGATTCGACAAGTGCATCATCACCGATGATCCTCTTAACTCGCTTTTCAAGCTGGTATTTGGCAGACCAATCCTAAAAATGAGAACAGTATTCCATACACGATTGAACTGGTGGCCGGTAGCAGGTACTTTTTTTTTAACTCATACGCGCAGTATCATAATGGACTCTAACGAAGAAGGTTTAAATGCGCGAGTGGCGTGTGACGGCGTTTTGTATAGGCGTTTAGTGGCCAGTGCGGGCCACATGAAGCGAGCAGCAGCGATATGAAGCGTGTGGCGGCCACCGGCGGCAACCGTGTGCAGCGAATCCATATAAAATGTATGAGAACTTTATGCATTATGCCGGTGGCATCGATTTGTGGTTATGGACGGTGGCCCGTGTGTGGCGACCCTTAGGCAGTGTTTTTTTTTAAGAAATTAGTTATCCTGATTATAAGAAAATAGTCACTACGTACACACATACACGCTAGAGATGCAATGAAGATTTATCAAAATGTATCAAACAAAATAGATCATATTTCATACTAAAACAATTATAAACTCACATACACGAGTCACTCCGGACCGGAACAACTATTAGTAGACCTTACATATATTTGTTTCTTGCGAAAATTGAACACGGAACACAGCAGCCAATCGGTCAGCCACTGCGCCCAACGTACCGTCTGAATATATAAAGTAAAGGAAAGGGGTCCAGTCGACAGCGCGTAGTGTTCCACGCGCGCCTCAAGGAGATGTCAGCAAATCGTAGGGGCCCAGCAGGGTCGAAGCCTACAGGGGCTATGGGTTAAGAGAAAATGAACCCCAGGGCCCTGGAACGCAAGGCAAAGAAGGAACAAACGAGTGGGTTTTAGTCAGTAAAAGTCTGACACGCCCTCCAGATCTGCTCAAGGGCGGGTGACGTCATTAGATGATTAAAACTAAAAAAATGTCTAGGGGTGGAATTATCGTGATGGCCCTGTGGTCAAGGCAACCACCACTCATGCAAAAGGTTGCGGGTTCGAAACCGGGCAAGTAGATAATTAATTTTATAAATTATATGTACTTTTCCAAGTTTATTTAGGACATTACTGACACCTCGTACTTTGAAAAGCACGTAAAGCCGTTGGCCGCGGTGGTCATTCTTAGATCTTTGACAGTCGTTACAGGTAGTCAGACGTCCGAAAGTCAATCTAAGTTTTTTTTTTGTTTTTTTTTTTATTCCGCAACTATCACACAACGCCGTCTAGTCTCAAGCTAAGCAGAGCTTGTGTTATGAGTACTAGACAACTGATAAACATACTTATATATTTCTAAATAAATACATATTATAGATAAATTATACACCCAGACACAGAACAAATGATCGTGTTGTCCTGGGTGGAAATCGACCACCCAACCACCACCACTAACCACTAGACCAAGAGGCCAGTCAAAAGTATCGTGTAGGCCAGTAACTGGGTTATGGAGGTCTGATAGGCTGTAGCTCCATCTAAAACACAGATTTCAGCCGCATCCGATTAGACTGGAAACCCATCCTAAGCTAGTTGGGGAAAAGACTAGAAAGATGATGGTGAAAGGGGTCCAGTCCGTGCTTGCCTTGACTGATCAGATGTGGATTTAAGAATGTCAAATATTTTCAAACAGTCTGCTGCAATGCTATGACGCAGGCCTCACCGGACATGGTAAGTTCGGAAGGTTCCTGCACCGGATCCATGCGGAAGAAACGCCCGGGTGTCACCATTGCGTGGACCGCCCGGAGGATACGGTGGAGCACATGGTGGAGGTGTGCCCCGCTTGGGAAGAGCAGCGCCGTGTCCTCGTGGGGGTGATCGGCGGCAGTGATCTCTCGCGCCGGGCCTTGGTACAGTCCATGGTCCGGAGCGAGGAGGAATGGCAGGCTGTCGCCTCCTTCTGCGAAGCAGTAATGCCAGCAAAGGAAGCGGCCGATCGCGTGAGGCAACGGTCCTCACGCCTCAACCGCCGCCGGGATTCTGATCCCGATTTCCGGCCACCGTAGGCGTGGGCTTGCGGACGGTGAGTAATGGGTAGTTCGCCGTCCGACCGTCCGATAACCGTCCGGACCGAGCCCAAGTCGTCGACGGTGCGTACTGTTTCACGCGCGCCTCAAGGAGATGTCAGCAACTGTAGGGGCCCATCAGGGTCGAAGCCCACTGGGGCCAAGGGTCTGATTCTGAAAGGAAGACTCGGCCCTGGTACGAAAGGCAACGAAGGAATAGGAGTGGGTTTTTAGTCAGTAAAAGTCTGACACTATCTCCCGCTCCGCCCAGAGCGAGAGATGATTTTCCCACCAAAAAAAACCTTACCAATGCTAAAATTTCTTTGTAGAAGTGGGACAATAGTTCATGACTGAATCTAAAGTATTAAATAAACTAGTTGTGGACTATTATAATTGAACTTCTACAACAAAGAAATTTTAGACACTTTAGCATTGGTAGAGTGCAACTGCACTTTTGATCCCAGACTGTACCTAATTTTTAATTTTTATTACAATACAATCCTCAATTTAAGTAATTTCAATGTATTAAATTTTAATGTTATTTTATTTTATTATTTATTTGTATATCTCTACAGGGGAGATAAATATTGTCGTAAGTAAATTCTATTCACAGATTACAAAACAGCATGGCCTAATAACAAACCTAATCTGCATTTATCACGATTTAACACCGAGGCTCATAATTCTGTCTAATAATAAATGTATGGCGAACATGAATGTACAACCAATTTCAAGTTGCGACAGACATGCTCAGGTAGGACTTACGTTGGGTAAAACGTATCGTGGCTATGAGGCCATCTTTTTTTAGAGTTCTGTACCCAAAGGGTAAAACGGGACCCTATTACTAAAACTCCTCTGTCCGCCTTTTTAATTTTTTTAATTGATATAAACTAGTGCTTGACTGCGATCCCACCTGATGGTAAGCAGTAATGGCGCACTAATTTATTGAGAGCCCATTCACTCTAGCCTTGAAGACACCTAAATTATACTTGGACGGGAAAACCGCAGCGGGCAAATTGTTCCAGTCCTTCGATGTACGCTGTATAAACGACGAGGCGAAATGCTAGGTCCGGACCGTAGAGGTTTCAACAACGTAAGTGTGGATACTCGCCGTTCGTCGGCTTGTCCGACGGTAGAAATGAGATGCTGGAATCAAGTCATGCAATTCTTGTGTGTCTGTCTGTCACCAGACTGTGTCATAAGAACCGTGATAGTAAGACAGCTGAAATTTTGACAAATGATGTGTTTCTATTGCTGCTATAAATACAAATACTAAAAAACAGAACAAAATAAATATTTAAGGGAATACAACCCATACAACAAATGTGATTTTCTTGCCGTTTTTTGCTAAGGACGGTACGGGACCCTTCATGTACAAATCCGACTCGCACTTGGCATCGAGTAAAATAGACTAACATAGTCCCTTTTTTGTAGGTGGGAAAATCATCCAATGACATCCCCCGCTGTTCCTTTTTTGCCTTCGTTCCAGGGCTGAGTTTTCCTTTCAGAAACAAACCCTTGGCCCCAGTAGGCTTCGTCCCTGCTGGGCCCCTACGGTTTACTGACAACTCCTTGAGGCGTGCGTGGAACAACACGCGCCGTCGCCGACTTGGGCTCGGTCCGGACGGTTACTAGACGGTCGGACGGCGAGCTACCCATTGCTCGCCGTTACATAGTCCCAATCCACCAAAAACCCATAGTCCTATTATCTTTGTTTTGCATAAAATCGCAATAGGTTTTCACCAACCGGTGGTTGTCCTTGGGCGTACTAACCATAGCGCGTACAGGGATAATCGTCGGTTGGTACCACGTAAAGGGTCTCTGTGAGTTGGTTTCGGTAAATACCTTTCAAAGGTTCAGGATCCTCAGGGTTCTGATATATGCTGACCTGTAATAATTATAAATAATGCGGTTTCCATTGAAAATTGTTTTTAGGGTTCCGAACCTCAAAAAGAAAAAACAGAACCCTTGTAGGATCACTTTGTTGTCCGTCCGTCTGTCTGTCTGTCGGTCGGTCTGTCAAGACCCTTTATTTCAGGAACGCGTGGACGTATCGAGTTGAAATGAAAACCGTATACTTAGGTTTGCGATCCCTTGAAAATCAAATTTCTAAGTTAACAGAAAAAAAAATATAACCGTTTAAGTCACAAAAAATGTTTCGACACTCAAGGGAACCAAAATTCTGGAGTACTTCCCGTTGACCCAGAATCCTGAAATTTTACATGAAGCAAACTCTTGTAACACAAGTATAGGAATAAATCTGAAAACAGAAAATTTGTTGTTACTTCACAAAAAAAAAATTGGTAAAAACTTCGAGACTTCAATCAAGAATTGAACTCTTTAGAAAAGTAAGTTTGTACGAAACCGTCAGGGCGCGAGTCCGACTCGCTCTTGCCCAGTTTTTTAAGCCATGCGGCTTGCCAGAGGAAAGTTTTTTTCAATCAAATGGACACAAATCTGGACCTATTTGGTGCAGGCGCGAGACACAAAATGTTAGTTATTTTATTTTCTTATATATATATATATTTTTTTTAAGTGTTTACATGTTGTTTCTACATTGTGTGTATCTGTGTACGTGTGCCAAATAAAATATTTTTCTCTCATCTTTCTTATTTTTTTACAAATACTACTGCTACTAATGCTACTGAGAAGTTCTAAGCACAATCTATTCCTGTACAGCAGTATTTTAAATAATCGACAGCCTACCTGACCTCCGCAACCCAGTGCAGATGTTGGTAACATGTACCATGTCCTTGGCAAGACAGTTGCTAGATTTCCTGGCTTCTTCTTCTTATTTCCATAACGACTGTCATAGATCTACAAATGACAACCTTGACCAACGTACCGTAGGCGCGGGTTTGCGGACGGCGAGCAATGGGTAGCTCGTTTCCGACGATAACCGTCCGGACCGAACACAAGCCGTTGACGGCGCGTAGTATTCCACGCGCGCCTCAAGGAGCTGTCAGCAATATACAGTAGGGGCCCAGCAGGGTCGAAGCCTACTGGGGCCATGGCTGATGCGAAAGAGATCCCCAAGGCCCTGGAACAATGGTAAAAAAGGATCAGGAGTGAGTTTTTAGTCAGTAAAAGTCTGACACGCCCTGGCGCTCCGCCCAAGAGTGGGGGATGTTATTAGATGATCTTCCCACCTAAAAAAAAAAGCCCTGACCAACGTGCTTTCCGAAGCACGAAAGAATCTTGGTAAGTCAAGACCCATCCATAGGCAGACCTCGATTAACGTTTCTTAACTTTAAAGATCGATCTGTACACTATAATTTTATACGGCCGAAGCCGTTAGCAAAACCTAGTATAATGTTTTGAATGTTAACTGCGTCCTGTATATGTCTGTTTGTTTATTATGTTTTCACGCCTAAACCGTAACTAATTCAATTTTGATGAACTTTGGTATCGAGACAGATAGAACCTCAAGAGAAGGACATACCTAGTACCTAATTTTAATTTCAAGGTATGAATAGGACTGAACGTGAACCAACCGCGATGTGGAACAATCGCGAATTGGACCAATCGTGAAATGGAGCAACCGCGAATTGGACCAATCTAGCCTGAAGAGTTCTATTGGGATATTTTACGACATACACGCGGTCGAAATGAGCCTTACGTTTGTTCCAAATTAGTATAGTCGGCGTTATAATGTTCTCACAGTTGAGACTCAGGCCTCCTGGATCCACCGCGATCAGTGCGGGTTGGTGAATGTCGCATGTCTTCGAATTTTTGTGTTTTTTTGGTTCTAGGACATACCGGTTTCCTCACGATGTTTTCCGTCACCGTTTTGAGAGCAGTGGTGATGAAATAAATTATACAAAGTAATGCGCCTGGCTGAGTTTGAACCCGCAACCTACAACTCGTAAGTCGGGGCCGTTACCACTCGGCCACCACTGCTCTTGTTCCAGATTACTGCTCATCATTATCAAAGTGCAATAAACCTGCATTTAAGACACAATTTCGAAAACAGGTCCTAAATTCAGTGCAGCATCAAGAAGACCTCACAAACTTACACTATGTGGATCACTAAGTGATGTCACACGCATATACTATCAATACACAATGTAACTATATACCAAGATAACTCCACCACTCACCGAATCCCACCACACCTTTATCACAAAGGTTTAAGGCTGTTAATGCAATGGTAAGAGGAAGGTACCGGTGTAAATGTATCGTGGTTTATGGGAAGGTATTGTCAAGAATAGTTAGTATAAATAGTTGGAGAGTTTTAGATGTTACCATTCGAAGATCAGCTCAATTCGAGTCGTAACATACCTATTTGAAGGGTAGGTTGATTTAAAAGCTTTATATACCTATTTAAATTCCGATTAAAATAGGAATTGTGTGAAAAAAGTCATTTCAAAATTTATATAAAGTAGTCACATTCAGTACTGACTATGTATTTAAAAACATAAGTTTTATGTTAACATTTTTCATTGTCAAAATTCACGTAAAATACTGACGCTAGGAACATTTAAAAATAAATAATAATACGGAACTTTCAGAAAAACTAAAGCAAACGGAAAAACTTTTCTTTTAACAAATTAAAACTTTAGTAAAATACTTTCTCAATACAAAACTCATATGTGAAAATCTGTTTTGTATCAAAATCTCAGTTATCTATTTTTATAAAAGGAGAAACTGACTGACATATCAACGCACAACCGAAACTACTGGGACTAGAAGCGTAAAATGTTGCACAAGGTTTCCTTTTATGACGTAAGCGAGCACTAAGAGAGGATTTTCCAAAATTCACCCTCGGGGGGGGATGAAACGGTGGTTCAAAGTATTACGCGGGCGAAGCCGCTGGTAGAAGCTAGTTTCAAATAAATGCATCACCATCAATAATTGCATCTCTGCATAACATCGAGTGGGATCGCAGTCAAGCACTAATTTAAATTACATGTTAAAAAAAAAAACATTTTCAAGCACTTTTGAATTGTCAAGAAGTCCGTTAGTCAGATGCAAAAATAGGTAAAAGGCTCGTTTTGACATTTGAGAAAATCCCTAGAATGTAACTTGAAACGAAACTGAAAGAAACAATAAAATAATAATTCCCCTAATGATTATTATCTGGTGTAGTAGTAGCTATTTTAGCACCTACAATGCGTCCAAATAAGAATAGGATCGATTGCCATGTTGTGACGTCACGTCATACTGTCAAATCGCAAGAAATTGGGCAAGATTAAAGAACTTAGAGATGAGCAAAATTGATGAACTCGATTCTGATTTAATTTTTTTCGTTCATAGTTCGTAATTTATAAATAAAATTTTAAAAATGTCTTGTTTTGCTCACCATAATAATTCTTCGATTTGTCACAACATGGCAATCGATCCTATTCTTATTTGGAATGCATTGTATTAGATACACTACACCGGACAAGTCAACTTCAATTCTTCATTATGGCATTTGCGGAACACCGGACAAGTCGCTAGGTAGTCAAAATACAAATGTCCAAACGGGCCTTTTAATTTTTGACAACTTCAATTGCATATTCCAAAGCATAGATTTCTAAAAGAAAGAATGTACAAGAAACTCCTAGGAAACTTTTTTTTTAAATAATGTTAATATATAATATTTCTAACAATTTATAAATGTTTTATTTGTTTCAGTTACATTAATTGGTATTTAAACTCAACTTAAGAATATGAAGGTAAGAAAAATATCTAAAAGCGAAATACCACTCACTGATTAATCACGAAATCTCAGAAACTATAACACCTACAAACTTAAAATTTGGCAGGTAGGTTCCTTATGGGGTGTAGATATCCGCTAAGAACAGATTTTACGAAACTCTACCCCTAAGGGGGTAAAACGGGGTTTGGAAGTTTGTATGAAAAATCCAACTTTTACGCAAGTAAAACCGCTGTAAGTGCTGTATGTGCTAGTAATAACATAAAGATAAATGTTTTGTATACATGTTTGTAAGTATGTTTGAAATATTAATTTCACGCGGGTCAAACCGCGGGCGGTAATCTGTTTCTAATTAATATATTGAATAATTTCAACGCTCACTTCGTTTACTTAAACGAGAAAAAAATAAATAAAATTTGAAATAATTACAAATATTCAATCGGTTTTCACCAATGGACAAAGTAATTCGTGAAGGTGCATATTATTTTAGTGACTGGCCTTTTGGTCTAGTCGTCAGTGGCCCTGACTGCTATGCCGGAGGTCGTGGGTTTGATTCCCACCCAGGACAACTGTTTGTGTGATTAGCATAATCATTTGTTCTCTGTCTGGGTGTAATTTATCTATAATGTTTATGTATTTAGGAATATATAAGTATGTTTATCAGATGTCTAGTACTCATAAAACAAGCTCTGCTTAGTTGGGGACTAAATGGTGATGTGTGAAAATTGTGCAAAAAAAAATTGTAGAGAAATCCTGTGAAGCTGGGGCAAGTATATTACCTAAATAAGTATTATATTTTCTCAATAATAATTAATACAATTTTTTTCAGGTGTTCATACCTCTCCTATGTATTGCGTCGCTAGCCCTCGCCGAGCCTCCAGTTGGGTAAGTAAAACACTTAATTTACCTATATCTACTAATTATTTTGTTGACGACGCGCTTAGCGCAGTGGCTGAACGATTGGCTGATGCCCTGCGTATGGTGGGTTCGATTCCTGCATTCCACACGTAACAGATATAAGTATGGCCTACAGATAGATTTGCCGGATCTGGATGTGAGTTTACAAGTTTGTGGACGCACCCATGATGCAGGGCTAATTCTATGTGAAGGACAAAGTTTTTTTTTTAATCAATCAAGACAAAAAAGAGAATTACACATTAACAAATTTAGAATAGTTGGTCCTTTGAGCCGTATCTAACAAGCCTGAAAGATCAAGGAGTAATTTGAATCATCTCATACAAAATGATATACCTACTAAAAAAATTAAAAAACTAACTCATTATGCTGTAATAGTTTAAAAACAAGACACCGTCTATCTATCACTATACGAAGATGATTTAATTTGAACATTAATGTGTCAAAAACCCCAACAACAATAAATTTAAATCATAATTTAAACACAATCATAGTCATTTTCCATTTCCACATTACAGCGATGGCTACGCATCTTCCCGCTCCAGCCACAATCATGACCACGAAAATGATCATGACCACAGCATAGATTTCCAAAGATCTATCTCCCAGGAATATGGAACTCCCACTTCCAGAGCCTTTGGATCCTCTCGCAACGCCCTCTCAACTGAATATGGACCTCCTAACGCAAGGACTGCAAGCTCTAGAACCACCCTCTCCCAAAGATACGGGGCTCCAAATCAAAGGAGTGGACCATCTCAGGAATATGGAGCTCCGAATGCAAGAAGTCAGATTTCATCATCTAGGTCTCTTTCCACGGAGTATGGTCTTCCAAACGCTCGAAGCTCACCGTCTACCGAATATGGAGTCCCAAATGCCCGCAGTTCCCCTTCAGCTGAGTACGGAGCCCCTAATGCTCGCAGTCCTTCTCAGCAATATGGCGCCCCGGCTAGCAGAAGCTCTTTGTCCCAAGAATACGGAGTCCCAGCAGCAGGAAGGAGCGGACCATCTCAAGAATACGGAGTTCCATCTGCAGGGACACCTTCTACTCAGTACGGGCCACCTGAATTTCGTTCAGGACCTTCAGAAGAATACGGCGTACCTTCTCAAAGAAGTTTCGGAGCACGCACACCTTCACAGAAATATGGATCACCGACTTCCCGGAACTCTCCTTTCTCAGCAAACTCTCTTTCCCAAGAATATGGAGCCCCTTCAGCCAGAACTGCGGAATCCCAAAGCTTTACCACACCCAGAACTGTTGGGAAGTCGTTTGGAAGTAGCTCAGCCCGTTCCTTCAAACCTCAGTCAGAAGCCCGATCATCCTTTGGTTCCCGATCCCCTTCTACCAGCTATGGTGCGCCCAGTGCAAGGAATTCAGTATCTTACCCCCATAATTCGAAGGTTCCTTCTCAATCGTATGGTGCGCCTGCCCAACGTGATCTGTCAGACACCTATGGAGTGCCAAGTGCGAGAGGTGTATCTCAGGAATATGGCGTACCTTCGAGCCGTGCCGCTGATCAAAAGACCAGTGCTATTGCTTCGTCTTATTCTGATGCTGCATCCAGGTAAGATTTTCTTTCTTTGTAAAGTCTAAATTTTTTCTAAAGTTAACATTCAGTGTAAGCCACAACGCAATCTAGCTAACTGAGTAAATTTTTTATCCCAATAAAACATCGATATCACTAAAATTACATTATCCTCCATCGGACAAATAACTTTACTGGATTATTTATTTAAAAAACACACATAAAATGGGCGGCCCTATCGCCTTCCGCGATCTCTTCCTGGCAACCTGGAATGGACAATAATTCTCAGAACATGTTATGGGGCAGTCATTAGTTGACAAAAAACACCAACCACGGTGGTTTCCTTTACGACGAATTCCAATCTAACTAAATCAATTGCATATTTTCCCAGATCTACTCCATCAGATACCTACGGACTTCCTTCAGCCCGCGACTCCATGCCCTCAGAGCAATACGGAGCGCCAGACCAGTACAGCAACCAGAACAGCCAGGGTTACTCTTACGCCAGGGATGCCGCTCTTAATGATCTGCTGAACCAGGTAGGACACTTAAGTTTACAAAATCTATAAGTGGCACCCTGAGATATTGTAGCACTCTAAAAAATTTTTGATTAGTTTACTTCCAGAGATCTTTTTTATTATTATTGATAGGCTTGGGTTTTCCATTATCACACTTGATGGTAAGTGACGATATCCTCAACGATAGAGCACGCTTGCTTAGAATTAGTGACCTATTCACTCTTGACTTAAAAACCCTGAGTTTGTAGCTATCAGGAAATGTTTAGGGTAAAGCAATCCATTCATTGGTACGCACAATGAATGCTAAAGAGTGAAATTCCCTGCCAGAGCATGTGTTTCCTGATAGCTTTTGTCACCTTTGATTATAATTAAATATATTCCGGGATGAAGCTGGCCTTTATTGATGTTGGAGCTATAGCTATAGTTTTAATTTCCATCAAGATAAAAACAGCTGATCTCCATTTTTCTCTGCTGCAAAAGGAAGAAAAGATGGTCTTTAAATATTCTTCTGTAGGAATCTATTTCCACAAAAACAGTCGACATTTCTAGGTGAGAATGAATCTTTGTTTTTGTAGGCGAACCAGGTGGCTTGTACAATGACCTTATGGAAGTCATTCCAAGATCTCTGAATACGTTTAATGTTTGATTTATTTGCTGGCTTTTTTACAAACATTACATTACATGTTTTTTTTTCATCCTTTTATCCTCTGTGCCCTTCATCGGTCAAGCTTGGATCCGGCTCGAAGGACTAAAGTACATTGCGTCTTAGTTAAAATTTGTGACATGTTTACAGTACTTATACGTGGCTATATATTTATTTAACTCTTTATTAAAAAAAAAAGAATTTTGGCCGTAGATTTGCGACCCTGGCGAAATAAACGTGAGAGTGTTTGTCGATCCGATATATATATATATATATATTATTAATGTTAGGCTCGCGTTTGACCACCATTTCACCTGATGCTAAGCTAATGATTATGAGGTTAAAAAATCTTTTTTTGCTTCCAGGAGCCAGCAAACTACGACTTTACATACAAAGTAAACGATTATGAATCAGGCAGTGACTTCGGGCACACGGAGTCAAGGCAAGAGAACAGAGCCGAAGGCACCTACTTCGTGGTCCTCCCTGATGGCACCAAGCAGGTAAGCTTATATGATTTCTAGGAAATCTTGTAAAAGCTGAGAAGTTGTGGTAACAACCCTAAACAGACGCTTTATTTTATGTCATAGTCATTTATTTATTAACAATAAATTGTACCTGTCTTAAATTACAAACACGTTAAATATTACAACAATGCAAAAACATAAAATTAATATAACATTGTGTACATAGTTTCAACAACAATTTCATTGACTGTCCTGTTGGTCTAGTGGTTAGTAACCCTGACTGCTATGCCGGAGGTCGTGGGTTCATTCCCACCCAGGACAAAAGTTTGTGTGTTGAGCACGATCATTTGTTATGTGTCTGGGTGTAATTTATCTATGATATGAATGTATTTAGAAATATATAAGTATGTTTATCAGTTGTCAAGTAGGTACACAAACACAACCTCTGCTTAACTTGGGACTAGACGACGTTGTGTGATAGTTGTGGAATATTATTATTATTTTATGTGTGTTTTAAAACTTATCCCTAAAATAAATTATGTTTATGTTTTTTTTTTTTACAATCTGACATTGTAGATTATCTTTATTTTGCAATTTGTCTTTTTTTTTCTAAAAATTATCATAATATTTACGCGGATTTCGGGTTGCTAATTAACCTATCGACTGCAAACACAATTTCCAAAAACAAATCCTAAAATTGTGTCAGAGCTTAAATCAAAATCTCTTATTCAATCAAATCTTTTAATTATTTGTACATTAAATCGCAAAGTCAACATATTTAGCGGCACAGCATGACAACATTTTTTTTTCTTAATATTTTAGTGGCACGTTCTTAAATAAAGGTTTGCAATCCCTGACATAGATCATCAATCTCCCTCGCCTTTTCCAACTAGCTTGGATCTACTTCCAGTCTTCCGGAAGCGGCTGAATACCTATTTTACATGGAGCGACTGCCCATCAGACCTTCACAACCCAGTTACTGTCAACATGATACTCCTTGGCTATCCAGCTATTAGTCTATACTAATGGTCAGATTTCCAGACATCTGACTACCTGTGTCGACTGTCAAATGTATAATCTATATAATCTTGTTTTTCTTTTTCCAGACTGTAGAATACGAAGCTGATGAGCGTGGCTTCAAGCCCAGGATCTCAGTGGAGCCGGTAGACCTTGGCCGCTCAGGTGGATATGATGAGAACGCGGCAGACCTCGCCAGGTCTGGTGATGGACCTTATTGAGAGGACTTAAGGATGACTTTGCGATGATGAAATGAGAAGTAGTTTTAGAGGTTTCTGATTGGTCTTTTATCTATATTTGTCTCTGTCTTCTTCTATGTGTGTAATAATTATGTTGTTGAAATTATGATGGTGCTGGAAAAATCATCATCATCATCATCATTTCAGCCGAAAGACGTCCACTGTTCGACATAGGCCTCCCCCAAATGTCACCACAATGACCGATCCTGTGAAAAAAAATATGGAGTGAAATATACGCGCGCACACACACAAGGAAGTTGACAGCGGTGGCACATTGAGGGCATCACGGCATGACAGCCTCATGCCGTTTACCGTCACGGCATTCGTTTCAGTTTTACTGCCAAAGTGTGACAATAGATGTTTCATAAACAAAAAAAACATACGATGTCTTTCTTAAAATTTTATTTTGGCATTATTGGTACAGTGATGTAGTACCTACATGGAATCCAGTTTTGTTTCCTATCTTACAGTCTGGGGTACTACTATAAGCAAGAGAAAACCTTAGTGAGAGCACTGACAGTACGTAAGAATCAAACACATTGTTTTAAAAAACAATTGAATCGAAAAAAGCAGAAAAAAATGGTTTTTAATGCCGTTTATAATAAACATACAGCTATTTAATAATGAAAAGAAACAATGAATTCTCTTCACACTGGCGCCTCTAGCGGCTACATCTAGAACTAATATTACTTCTCATTTCATATCTTAGTAAATCTACAAATGTAAATGGCATTGTAAATGGATAACTCGACTGTGTAATACTCAATTATTTATTATTTTCTTTAGCAAATGTGCAAAAAACTATAAAAAAAATATTGAAATGTACCTCATAGTATGTAAGTTGCTTGTGTTGTAGTGATCTAGTGCAAAATAAAATGTTTTTGTGATATTTCTGTTATTTTAATTTTACCTCCGTCGAGACCTTGTGACACTTGCCATTATTACACTTCTCATTAGAAAAAACGAAACACTTCCGTTTTTATGGTCTCTGTCCTAATTTAACACAAAAGAGTTTTCATTCCATGAAAAAAATCACAAAATTGTAGCTGGCAGTTTGGCTATTACAGTGATAAGCGGAAATTCTAAATTTAAAATGAATTTAATTTGTTTATCCTTTATATGAAATGATTCACTGTTTTGAGACAAATGTGTGTTTAGAGTTGTAGTAAATTTCACCTTTGAAAACTAAAAGTTAGCGCTTATCTTGAAACTTTTTGTTCTTTATTTGTTTACTGTGACTTTAGGACGTCTGAAAAAGTTTTTTTTCTAAAACATATGGATACTTCGCTCGCAGAAGCCGCCAAAGTGGTGGCATTCTGGACTTAGTCAGCGTGTTGTGGCTGAAAGATTGCATCTAAGCCTGTCGGGAGACTGGTTTGTTCACGCGCCGTTCAGGATCTGGCAGGAATCGGGCACTTCTGAGCGAGATGATCGATTTATTGTAACAAATTCTTTACGAAATCGACGCCTTAATGCTTTTCAACTACAGCAGCAGCTTCATGTTGTACGTAGGGTGGCTATAAGTGACTCTACAATTAGAAGAAAGTTGAAGGAACGTGGACTGGTACCGCACAAGCCAGCAAATGTAATTCATTCCGAATGGAATTCAATTCAAGCCGAAATTGACTGCAAATCATCAAAGAGCGCATTAACTTTGTACATGAGCACCTAAATAAGTCATACCTCCAGTGGAACAAAGTCCTCTTTACTGATGAGTGTAAAATTATACTGTATGGTAACGACGGAAGGAACAAGGTCTACAGAAGAGATGGAGAACGCTTTGCACAATGCTGCATTGAAGAAAAGGTCAGCTATGGTGGCGGTTCGTGGATGGTTTGGGGAGGAATCAGCGCCGACGGTAAGACAGAGCTTATCTTTGTGTCTGGGCCACGTCTACTTGCACTAAACAGTCATCGGTACACCGAACAGTGTCTTGAGCCTCACGTGATGCCTTATACACATTTTATTGGCAACGGTTTCATATTCATGCACGACAATGCTAGGGCTCACACCGCGAGCGTCGTACGAGATTATGTTAACGAAGTCGGTATCTCCATTATGGAATGGCCAGCAAGAAGCCCGGACATGAATCCGATTGAACATCTATGGGATAAATTAAAGAGACGAATTCGTGCAAGAGATCCTACCACAGAAACACTTAGCCAGCTGCAAAATGAAATCCAAGAGGAAGAATGGCATGATCGTGACTCTCATCTGATCGATGAAGAACCGTATGGAAGCAGTAATAAGAGCTCGAAGAGATAATACAAGTTCCTTATTAAATAAACTTTTCTTAGCTTTTTTTTTCATTTACACGTGTTGTTTTATTAATTTCCTTCATACTCCATACAGGGTTAAAATGACTTGATAAACAAAATACGCAACTGATGCTTTTACATTCAGTCAGAAAAGTATCGGGAATGGATGATTTGTTTATGGTTCCAAATTCAAATTTTTGTTGTTGGTAGATTGGCACAACTGTTTTCCATTTTGGCGCGGAGTTTGAGTTGCATCTGTTATTTATATTAGTGCTGTTTTTAGTTATATCATATCTAGTGTGTATTGCGAATTTCATAATGGACAAAAACATAGAACAAAGTGTTTGTCTTAAATTTTGCATCACCAACGGAATTTCGTGCTCGGAGTTACTGAAAATGTTACAGAAGGCTTACGGTGAATCGACTTTATCAAAAACACGTGCTTATGAGTGGTACAAAGCATTCAAAAGCAGTCGAGATGTGATGGAAGATTTGCCTCGCTCTGGTAGGCCATCAACTTCTTCAACTGAAGTTAATATCGCAGAAGTGAAGGAAAAAGTGACTGAAAATCCTCATTCAACTTTGAGAGAGATAGCCCTCGAACTTTTTTTATCTCACAATCCGTACCATTTTAACTAATCATTAATTTGGGTATGATAAATGATATTTATTTTGTAAATAGGTTTAAAAAACACTTTTACACATCAATTTTTTTTTTCGTCATTTTTAAACTAGATGAGGCCGGTGTTTCCTAGGAAACCCTGAGAAGAAAGACCGAAACAAACTCAAGGGTCAAAGCCTCTTTCAAAGTTCATACAGTAAATATGTAATGGTCAAATCACATGAGAACCATGCAGATTGGTCTAAAATGGTCTTTTGAAGAAAGAACCATACAGATTTGAGTGCACTTGTCCAGTCAGTGCAAGCATTTGTCAATATTCGTAAAGCTCAACTCAGGACTACTAATGAGCTCAATGACTTGACGAACGAAAGGCATTTGGGTAGGCCGCAGAAAATACTTAAATTGCCAGACATACGTTAAAATTACTGAAAAGGAAAAAGAAAAAAAAAGCAATCAACATAGTCGTCACGTTCACAATAATTAAAGGAAAAATATAGTTTACAAAATGTAATTTTTGACACTGTTTACTTTGCTACAAAGTAAACATTGATGTCAAAAATTAATAGAGAAAAAAAAAGTCAAATTGCAAAATAAAAATAATCTACAAGATCAAATTGTAATAAATAATAATAATAAAAAGCACAATTGAAAATAAAAACAAAAGAAAATAATAATAAGACAACAGTTGTAGTGCGTACTGGAGCAGGTCAATCCCAAGCCTTTTGGTCCTCAACATAGTCCTTTATAGTGTAAAAAGCCTTTTGGCAAAGTTTTCGCATTACAAATAATTTGAATTTATTAAGGCTTAGTTGTTGAATATGACTAGGAAGTTTATTATAGAAGTGTATACATTGGCATCAAAAAGAGTCCTCTATTTTATTCAGACTGGTTGTAGAAACCACAAATTTGTGTTTGTTCCTAGTATTAAAAGAACATCACTGTATTTTTTAAACATGTTTATATTTTATGTGCACACAAAATATTCTCGTAAATATACTGTGTGTCATTATATTGATTTCTTTAAATTTATCTCTGAGGGAGTATCTGGGACTTAATTTATAAACGAACGAATAGTCCTTTTTTGCAAAATAAAAATTGTCTGTATATCGGCGGCATTTCCCCACAGTAGAATACCGTACGACATGACACTATAGAAATAGCTAACTAAACGGGCAGTCTCTACATCAGTTAAATATCGAATTTGTCTAACTGCGTATGCTGCTGAGCTAAGTTTTTTTTGATGATTTGTCTATATGTGGGCCCCACTGAAGCTTAGCATCTAGAGTTATGTCCAAGAACACTGTATTATCTTCAGGACTCAACTCTTTCCTTTTTATTAGCACACTAGTTTCTACTTGCCTAACATGAGGCATGGTAAACTTTATACATTTAGTTTTTTTCATTAAGAAGAAGGTTATTTACATCAAACCAGTGTACTATTTTTGAAAGTGCTATATTTATATCGTCTGTAACCGGCTGCTGACGTTTAAGTTTAAACAAAAGTGAAGTGTCGTCTGCAAACAACACTATGTTATGGTTATCCTTTATGAGGTAAGGTAAATCGTTTATATATATAAGAAACAAAAAAAAATAGGCCAAGAATTGAGCCCTGGGGGACACCCATTTTTACTACAGATCCAGGAGATCTTTTTCCGTTTACATCAACTCTCTGAATCTTTTCACTCAGATAAGATGTAAGAAGACCCAAGGAGGAGTTCCGGATTCCGTAATGGTGTAGTTTTCTGATTAATGTTTCATGGAGAACGCAATCGAAGGCCTTTAACAAATCGCAAAAAATGCCCAGGGCATCGCATTAGTCTTCTCATGCATTATAAATATGTCCTGAAAGTTCAACACTTCATCTGGCATCGGTTTTTGAACGACCCCTTGTAAAACCAAATTGGTATGCAATAATTTAAGTCTGTTAAAAAATCTTTGTAGTTGCTCTAAAATAAGATTCTCAAATATTTTACTAAAAGTAAGCACTGAAATGGGTCTGTAATTCGTGGGGTCAGATGACCCGTTTTGAACAATAGAATTATTTTACTATTCTTCATTAGATCAGGAAACTCACCGCGATCAATACAATTATTAAAAATAAAAGCTAAAGAAGAAGCTATAATGTGGATTATAGACTTAACAACGTCTACAGAATTACCCCATAAATCTGCAGTCTTTTTTACTTTCAAGGAGTTAAACGTCTTAATAATATCTACATAAGTCACATGTTCGAAATTAAAATCAGAATCGCAAACTTTAACATTTTCTTTAAGCAGAGACTCTGCAGCAGTGGGTGACGAGTTCAGAGATTTTGTTGTTGATATGGGGATCTCTGAAAAGAAGTTCTCAAAAGCCGCGGCAACCTGTGAGTCCTGTGATCACATTGTCATTAATTACAAGTTTATAGTCACTGGATGGCCTTGTAGACCTTCCAGTTACACTATTTATAACATTTCAAGTAGTTTTAATTATATTATTACTGTTTTTAATTTTGGAACTCAAATAACGATTTGATTTCGCCACAGAACATTTTTTTTTTAATAATTTTGAATAATTTCGCACATATGAACTAAATTCAGCAGTATTAACAAGAACCCTTTCATCATACAATTCGTAAAGCCGAGTTCTACTTTTATGAAAATGAAACATGTTACCGCTCGGCTAGTCCCAAAAGACCTGAATTTTCTCCAAAAACACAGTCGCATAAGAGTCGCTGAGGATATGCTAGAACGAGTCAATTCCGACTAAACATTCATGAAACGCATTGTTACTGATGACGAGACGTGGGTTTACGAGTTTGACATGCATACTAGTCAACAAGTTTCGGAGTGGCTCCCAAAGTCGATCAAAAGTCAAACTCATGTTGACTGTTTTCTTTGATTATCGCGGTGTTGCGCACTCGGAATTCTTGCCGGATGGTCAAACGGTAAATAATAGTACATTATGATATAAGTGTGTAATGTTAGTAATTAATATATAAGTATGTTTATCAGTTGTCTAGTACCCATAACACAAGCTCTGCTTAGCTTGGGACTTGGCGTTGTGTGATAGTTGTGGAATATTATTATTATTATTCTCTTTATTCCTTGTAAACACATATAAATTACATTTTTAAATATTTTTTAAACTAAATCATACAAAAAAAAAACATTTAAAAATATAAAAAATAGTACCCCACCGGTATCGGGAACAGGGTCCAAGCTACCGGCGGTCAGGGCTCCAGAGAAAGGAACCTCCTAACAATGCGAGCCGTGTCCAGGAGTACCGCTTTCTGAATCAAGCCCTTGATCCAGCCGCCTAACGCGAGCCTCCTAAGGTGTTGGTCGAGGCCAAGAGCCTCGCTATTAAGCCATTGCCCGACACGACTATCGGCACAATGATCGCTGAGTCTACATCCCACATGTCGACAACCTCGCGAGCCAAGTCGATATACTTGATTTGTTTATCTTTCTCGGCTTTCACGAGGTTCTCGTCATGCGGAACGGATATGTCAACAATCATTGCACGCCTCTCGCTTCGGTCCACCACCACTATATCAGGCTTATTGGCTACAATAGTCCTGTCAGTGATGATGGACCGATCCCAGTACAAAGTGATATGACCATTATCAAGAACTGGGTCGGGCTCATACCTATAGTACGGCACTTCCGATTCCACAAGAGAGTATTTCAGAGCAAGTTGCTGATGGACAATCCTGGCTACAAGGTTGTGTCTATGCAAGTACTCTCCGTTAGCTAGACGAGAACAACCAGAGATAATGTGACGGATTGATTCTCCCGGACGGTGACATGCCCGACAGATGTCAACCGTGCCGTCCTTCACAATAAATCTCCGGTAGTTATTCATCATGATAACTTCGTCCATAATTGCACAGACAAAACCTTCGGTTTCCCCAAAGAGGTCACCGAAACGCAGCCAGGCTACGGACGCCAATTGGTCTACATCGGACCCGTGCAGGGCCCGGAAAAAGCGTCCGTGAAGTTCCTTGCTCTGCCATACTTCCCTGCGATCGTTAGTGTCAAGCACTACCGGTTTGCGCCAGTTCCCGTTAGCCAAGGAGAGCGGGGTGAGCCCCTTGTCCACTGCCACTACATCTCGATGCATACCCACGTCGGCAGCTAGGAAATATTCCCTGAGACTGCATACCTCGCGGTTGTGTAGGGTCTTAGCATTTAAAAAACCTCGACCCCCACACTTCCGCGGGATATACAATCTCATCACCGACGATCGTGGGTGATGCATTCGGTATGCAGTCAGCAGTGTGCGGACCCTCCTATCCAGGGCGTCAAGTTCCGTTTGAGTCCATTTGAGTACGCCGAAAGAGTACATCAATACCGGCATGACCCAACCGTTGAAGGCGCGCACCTTGTTTCCGCCTGAAAGAAGGCTATTGAATACCTTCTTCAGGCGTCCAAAGAAACGCTCCTTCAACGATTGCTTCATGTCAGTGATATTGATGCCTAGAGCTTCCGACATACCCAAATACTTATAAGTTTCGGTTGGAGAGAGGGATCTCAGGTTTATGGAATCCGTGAGTTGAGTGCCCACGGATTCCACAACCTCCCCTCGCTTTACATGCATGAGCGCACATTTGTCCACACCAAACTCCATCCTGATGGCACTACTGAAGGTTTCAGTTACCTTCAGTAGGTCCATCAGTTGCAGATTGTTGGGGGCAAAAAGTTTCAGGTCATCCATGTAAAGTAGGTGAGATATTACCTGACCACCTCTCTTCAACCGATAGCCTAGACCTGAATTCTCCAGCAGTGTACTTAGAGGATTCAAGGCTAGGCAAAACCAAAGTGAACTTAAACTATCACCCTGGAATATACCTCGCTCGATCCTTACAGGTTCGCTATTCCTCTGGGTATGTCGACATCCTGGATAGCGGAGGACCGTACTCCATTGCCTCATACACGACCCCAGGAAGGTGCGTAGTGTTGTATCAATTTTATACAATTCCAGCACCCTCATGAGCCATGTATGAGGAACAGAGTCATAGGCCTTCTTATAATCTATCCAACATGTCGACAGATCCTTTCGGGAACGTCGAACCTGTTGGCTAATGGTCATATCAATGAGGAGCAGCTCCTTAGTACCGCGGGACCCGTTCCTACATCCATTCTGAGAAGGTGACATAATTAAATTTTTGTCAATATGACTGTTAATTTTGCTTCTCAGTATGGATGTAAGAACTTTATAGACCGTCGGCAAACACGTGATCGGTCTATAATTTTTGGGCTCCGCAGTACTACCTGACTTATGGAGCAGGTGGGTTATTCCTGTTGTTAGGAACTGGGGTAGCAACCCTGACTCTAAGGCAGACTGAAACTGATATGCCAAGCGAGCGTGCGATCTTGTAAACCACTTAATCCAGAAATTGTGCAGCCCATCCGGCCCTGGAGATTTCCAGTTTGGCAACGGACGGACTGCACGAGCTACATCTTGGGGGCTGATGTCAATTGCCCCCATTTGTGGTATTGGATCGCACGCACGCTCGACCTCCCGAGTCCAGTCACCCTCGGTGTGACTATTCAAATAGATGAAAACAGGGGTTATTGAAAAAAGAGTAACATCGAATTAAAAATCTTCAGATTTTGAAAAGTAGATATACCTTCGCAGAGAAGCGCAGGTAAACTTTTCAAAATCTGAAGATTTTTAATTCGATGTTACTCTTTTTTCAATAACCCCTGTTTTCATCTATTTAAATAGATTGTGGGTGAATGGTATTAGTTCTAAATAACTGGACTTATTGATTTCCGTTGATCCAGAGAACCCAATAATATACAGTTGAAAACTTAATTACTTCTTATCTCTAAAAAGGGGGAAAAAAAAAACAACAATTGCTAATCATTAATTTTGTCTTTTATTAATAACACTATGTCTCTATATGATTTATAAACATCGTCCATAAACATGTTTTTGACAATATATTGCACACATAATTCGGAATGACACTTGCAATTTAACAATTCTGCAGGTAGATTTTCCACATCATATAACTCAATTCGTATCATTTTCGTTCCCCTTGATGGTTTTTTTATACAGATATAAGTCTCTTTGTCTTGATATGCTCTCTTTTTTGATTTGTCTTGATTGTTCGGCAAGAAGTTGAATAGATCCTCACCAGATTCCTGAAACAAACATCGAGTTAATCAACCGACTTCAATGAAGAAGGAAAGTTCTCAAGTCAACGCATATTTTATATTTAATTTATGTATTTACATTGTTTATTCTATTTAAAAAAAAATTGAACTATGACAAAACTGTTGACGTCGAACCCGTTAAGTATTCATCTTGAAAACATTGTTTATATACTTAATCCATTATTCGATCAACGAAAAAAATAAATATTTTTTTTAAATAAAAATAAAAATGTTTTTCAATAACTTACCGACATGTTAGATGTTCAAAGCTGCTCCGGTGTTGATAAAAATCAGAGAAATAATGATGTTGGAAATTTAAGTAAATGATTCTTTATATGTGATTTTAGTATGCTATTAAGGTTTAAAATCGTTAATTAATTTGAACACATGCCACGTTTCCTTAAATGGAAATGAGTACAATAAGACTGGCGCCTGGAGACAGATGATCTGTCTATGTTTACAGTGAGAAATATAATAATATCCTAGGCGTCAATGTTGACGCCTACTATTTTATCTCATAATACGCAGCAGTAACGTCGTATTTTGGTTACGGAATATGTTATGTTACTATATTGTACCCTTATAAACATATAATAAAAATGAAGAAGTTTGTCTGTTTATTTTAGACTAATTCACACTTATAGTACCTTTATTAAGACTGATTGGTTACCTGAGGAGTAAATTAAAAGAAGTGAAGCCGTTGGATACAGCTAGTGTATTTAATTTGCTGACAAACTGTTTTCTGCATAACACTAGTGTAAAATCTGCATGCACACATTGATGTTTTTCATATTTATTTAAATGACCGTGAAACAATGAGCCACTACAAAATTTTCTTTCTGAGGTGCTACAAGTGATAAAAGTGTTTATAAGTGTGTGTAGTGCGTGTCCCATATGCAGGTTTCGGACAACTAGTCTTCTTAACAATACAAAGTGAGTATCAAGCTTTTCAAATGTAATAACTTTTCAGAATAGTTTATCTTTTTCATCAGTTTCAAAATTTGTTATTTATGTTCTAACAAATATTATGTGATGAATAAGTAATTATTCGATTAATTAAATCTGTTTATCCAATTTGTAAGAACAACATAAACCGACTTCACAAAAAGGCGGAAGGTTCTTAATTCAACCCGTACCTATTTATGAATACAAGCGTTAAAATCACTTTTAGATTTCGGGTGTATTATTTTTATGAATGATTCAACATGAGCTCAATACAAATATTTGCATTGGTATTCTGAAAACATTCCTGAATTAACAAGTCAGCTTGGCACCAGGTAACCTGATGTTAATAGCGACAGTGTATTCGAAGGTGTAACTTACCTTATCTGATACGAAAACTTAAAATAATTAAATATGATTTCGATAATTTAAATTAATCAGTTTATTCTATTTTTGTTTTCAGATCTACAACTCCACTGTACAAGTCAAGTCAACAAGTTTTCAAAATCTTCATCATCGTCATCTTACAAAATCTTCAATCAAATTAAACAAAATGTAAGTATCATTATAGATTATTATCAGACTGGCCTGTTGGTCTAGTGGTTAGTGGACCTGACTGCAATGCCGGAGGTCGTGGGTTCGATTCCCACCCAGGACGAATGTTTGTGTGATGAGCACGATCATTTGTTCTGTGTCTGGGTGTAATTTATCTATAATATGTATGTATTTAGAAATATATATGTATGTTTATCAGTTGTCTAGTACTCATAACACAAGCTCTGCTTAGCTTGAGACTAGACGGCGTTGTGTGATAGTTGTGGAATATTATAATTATTATTAATATAAAAAATACCTTTTAACCTTAACCTTTGTAATTGTCACGAAAACGTTGTTTTATTATAGTACTTCTAATATTATCAACATCTGCAAGTTTTGTAAAAAGTATTGAATTTATTAATTTTTATTTTCTAATACAACAGAGCTGTTAGCAGAGAGAGGTAGATAAGTAAAACGTATATATGTAATTATTTATTTATTTTTATTTTCAGGTCAAAAGCTGACGAACTTTTTCCCACATCCTCTGAAGAAGAGGTTGAAGAAATTTGTCCTCAAAAGAAAACGAAACGGAGTAGAGAAGAGTCTCGTCCATCTAGCAGCATGCCAATCTTGGATGACGAGGGGGAAGAGCTGGGGAGAAAGCGAACTAAACGCGAAAAACATTCGTCAACACGTCGAGCTGAGCCAGCAGTGAGCACTGAACATATACGATCATCATTGAAAAAGCCGAAGATTCGCCCAGTTACAAGACCTACGGCTAGGGAACTTTTTGGTACGGACAGTGAAGATGAAGCACAGGAAGCGGCCTGTGCCTCTTCTTCCTCTTCTAAAAAAGTATCAACTTTAGTATCTTCTATCACGAGAAGATTAGCTAACGGTATTTCTCGACAAGGTCATCCTTCTAAAGAGGGATCGCACTACATTGACTTAAAAGTCTATAAAGTTTCGGATATTGAAAATGTTTCTGCAATGAATAGATGGCGTCAGGCAGTGATCAGTTTAAAAAATAAAACAGACGATAATACTGAAGCTTGGGGATATTTAGCAAAATTTATAACTTCAAGTAGGAAGGAATTTAAGGATATCCCACCGACATTTATTTCAAACTATTATTGAATACGAACAAACCATATTTTTGAACATATCATAATCAAGATGATCTTTTCAAAATATGAATTTAGCTAATATTTGCTTTTCACATATAAGCCTATATCATATAAAAGCGTAGATCATAAGCATATAATCAAAATGTATCCATAGGTTAAGTTGAAAAAGTTAAATAAATTAATATAACATTATTTTATCCTAATGATGTCTTGTTTTTTTTTATTACAGCTACCGCTACCGCCGATAACGGATCTCATTTTCAAAGTCATGATACTATGATATGCCATGAATGCAAAGTAATTTTACGAAAACCTGATTATAGATACCATGTAAGAAGTAATGTACATAAATCAAATTGTTTATTGAAAACTGAATTTGAAAATGTTGAAATCATTGCAACTGCATTTAAAGACAGGATCCTTACTTATCGATTAAATCCATATGAAGAATGCTTTGAGACCCCTGAAACTTTCTTGCATGATAGTATGAAATATATCATAAAACTAATTACTATGGCTCTGGAAAAAAGTACTTGCTTAAAAGTAAATTTTGAGCTATTTGCAAACTTTATATTACCACATTCAGACTCACAAAATCTAAAGTCGTTTAACACTAAAAATACAATTATTCTTAAAGATACATGTATAAAAGAAAAGTATATGGAGGCAGTGAATACAATTAATAAAAAAATGAGCGAGTTCCAATTTTGTGAGTCAGGCTGGTCTTTTCTCTCAATAAGTCATTTAGAAATAAATCTTAATAAATACTGTCCTATGAGAGGTGGCTCCTATATTGATTTACCACCCATAGTGAAAAATACTAAAAGCTGTATTAATATACAGAATAATGATAACCACTGCTTGTTATGGTCTATAGTAGCAGCTTTACACCCACGCGAACGTAACGCGTGCAGAGTAAACTCTTATCCACACTACAGTAACGTACTGAACGTTCAGGATATGACTTTTCCCCCTACAATAAGCGATGTAAAGGTCTTAGAAAAAAATAATCCAGACTTGAGTGTAAACATCTACGGATTAGATAACAAATTTTATGTAACTGGACCTCTATATAAGTCAGATTCAAGGAAAACAAATCACGTGAACCTACTTTACATTGAAAAAAATGGTAAGTTTCATTATTGTCTGATTAAAGATCTTCTCAAATTAGTACGCAGGCAAATTTCTGAACATAAAGGTAAAATGTATTTATGTGAAAATTGTCTACAATTTTTTTCAAGTGTGTCTAAGTATACTGCGCATTCTTGTTCAGAAATATTATCGGTGTTGCCTCCAAAAAACAGTGTATTGAAATTTGAACACTACGAGAGACAGCAGAAAATCAACTTTGTGATTTATGCAGATTTTGAAAGCATTTTGACAGATTGTACAGAAAACCAATCAACTGAAAACACTAAACTTATTCAAAAACACGAGCCTTCTTGTTTCGGCTATTATATATGCTGTTCACATGATTCAGGCTTAAATAAATATGTAACTTATAGAGGTCCAGATTGTGCTAAAGTATTCATTGAGTATTTAATCAGAGATGTGTCACAAATACACGATATGTTGCAATGTAAAAAGCCCATAATGAAATTGTCTAAACATCAGCAGGACAAATATCAAAGAGAAACTACTTGCCATATCTGTAATAATTTACTTTTTGATGATAAAGTAATGGACCATGACCACGTGACTTCTGAATTTAGGGGAGCAGCGCATAATCAATGTAATCTTTTATATAGAGTTTGCCCTTTTGTGCCTGTGATATTTCATAACTTATCTGGCTATGATAGTCATCTGTTTATAAAAGAATTAGCGAAGTATGAGGGTGATTTGAAAATTATACCGCAAACTAAGGAAAAGTACCTATCCATTACTAAATATTTGCCATCAAAAGACTCATCAAAATCAATTCAAATAAAATTTTTAGACTCTTTTCAATTTCTTAGCTCGAGCTTAGATAATTTATGTAAAACTTTATGTGAGAAAGATTTTATTAATTTATCTCATGAGTTCCAAAATCATGAACAGTTTGAGCTTATGCAACTTAAGGGCATTTATCCATATGACTACGTAGATACATGGTCTAAGTACAGTGATACGACACTGCCGAAAAAAGAATACTTTTTTAATAATTTAAAACAAGAGCATTTATCAGACGAAGAATACCTCAGAGCGCTAAGAGTGTGGGATGTTTTTGACATTCAATCGCTTGGAGAATACACAGACTTGTATTTGAAAAGTGATGTTTTGATTCTTAGTGATATATTTGAAAAGTTTCGAAATACATGCCTTCAATACTATAAGTTAGATCCGGCTTATTATGTCACCTCGCCCGGACTCAGCTGGGATGCAATGTTACTATGTACGGGTGTGCAATTAGAATTAATTAATGATGTAGAGATCTATCAGTTATTGGAAAAAGGTATTCGTGGAGGTTTAGCTCAATGTTCCCTGAGACATGCTAAAGCAAACAATCAATATCTCCCCAATTACGATGATCAAAAAGAAACATCGTTTCTTATATATCTTGACTGTAACGCACTCTACTCTCATGCTATGACAAAACCAATGCCAATTTCCGAGTTTAGGTTTTTAACAGACACAGAAATTTGTAATTTCGATATCATAAATACTGATGAAAATGGTGATTACGGTTATATTCTGGCAGTTGATTTGGAATACAGGGATTATTTACATAATACTCATAGTGATTTACCATTCGCAAGCGAGAAATTCATTCCTCCTGGTGGTAAAAACCCAAAACTTATTGCAAACCTTTATGACAAATATCATTATGTCATACATTATGTTCACTTGAAAGAATGCCTAAAACATGGGTTACGTCTTAAAAAAATCCATAAGATTCTGTGTTTTCGACAAGGTAGCTACCTCAAAAAATATATTGATTTGAATACTCAGTTACGTCAAAAGTCTTCATCAGTTTTTGAAAAAGATTTTTTTAAATTACTTAACAATGCTATTTTCGGGAAAACGATAGAGAATAAAAGGAAACATGTCAATGTTAAACTAGTCTCTAAATGGAGCGATACTAAAAATAAAACTAAAAAAGTTTTGGAGGCCAAAAAACTAATTGCAAAACCAAATTTTCATAGTGCTACTATATTTTCTGAAAACTTAGTAGCAATCCAGCTAAATCCCGAAAAAATCAAGCTGGACAGACCTATATACATAGGGTTCAGCGTGCTAGAATATGCTAAAACTCATCTCTATCAGTTTCACTATGACTTTATTAAAAAGAAGTATAATGAAAACGTAGAACTATGTTATACTGACACAGACAGCTTACTTTATTTGATATACACTGACGATTTTTATAGAGATATGAAGGAGAATATATCTTTGTTTGATACTAGTAATTTTCATTTGAATAATCCGTTTAATATGCCAATAACAAATGATAAAGTGCCCGGGTTATTCAAGGACGAGTTAGGTGGCGATGTGATTGCCGAATTTGTAGGACTCAGAGCTAAATTGTACTGTATAAAAAGCGTAAAGGTGCAAATAAAAAAAGCAAAAGGTATATCTAAGACTGTCACTAAACAACTAAACTTATCTGACTATTATCAGACTCTCATAACAAATAAGAATTTGCGGTTCAAAATGAATATGCTAAAATCCATAAAGCATACTATATATACTCAGGAAGTCTACAAACTAGTCTTGAACAGAAACGATGATAAAAGACAAATTCTTCCCGATAATTCTCATACGTTACCTTGGGGACATTGTGATACAATATTTTGAATGTACGAGCACCTATATGATAAATTACAATACTTGTATAATAATTGTAACTAGACTGTTAATTAGATAATAAATGATACATTTAATGATTAGATGTACCATCGATAAGATATTTTAATTTACTTATTCAAAATAAATATATCGAGATTATATTTGGTGTTTTATTTATGTTTTTTTTACTGAATATTGATATTATAATGGTGTAAAAAGAGTATGCATTATATATTTATTATTAGATCAAATTATGAAAGCATTAAAATTTACTTATGATGCGACACGAAACGATTTACTTATGGAATAGACAGTATCGAAGAGAAGTGATTATAATAAGTACAATCAGCTGTACCTTAGATTAAATATTATGAAAGATGAGAATAGCATCTTTCTTGTACTCAATACAGGATTCGACCTAATTCGACGAAGTATATATATATACACGTTAAATAGTTTTTTAATTAATCGGTGAGATGAAGTTGATCAAGCAACCTATATCCCTCAATGTTAATAATATAAGATTAAGTGATTCTGTTCACCACATCAGACATAGCGCTTTATTGCCAAATACCATTCGCTGTATAATATGCGGTCCATCAAGCTGTGGCAAAACGAATGTTATGATTAGTTTACTGCTGCATGAAAATGGACTCAAATTCAGAAATCTTTATCTTTACTCTAAGACTTATTTCCAACCAAAATACCGTTTTTTAAACGAAGTATTAAAAAGAGTGCCACAGATTAATTTCTATGAGTTCAGTGATGATAAAGATGTAATATCTCCGAGTGAAGCTTTAATAAATTCTGTATTTATTTTTGATGATGTTGCGTGTGAAAATCAAGTTAATATCCGCAATTATTTTTGCATGGGCAGGCATAAACAAATCGATTGTTTCTATTTATCTCAAACCTATTCTAAAATTCCGAAGCAATTGTTACGTGACAATGTTAATTTTCTTATTATATTCAAACAAGATGATGTGAATTTAAAACATATTTATGAAGAGCATGTTAGTTCTGATTTACAATGGAAAATGTTCAAAAATATTTGTCAAACTGTTTGGAGTAAACCTTATAATTTTCTACTTATTAATAAAGAATCGCCATTAAATAATGGAAGGTACAGACAGAACTTTGATATTTTTTTAAAGTTTGACTGACTGTTTATACATATAAGTAATTAACATACAAAATCAAATTCAGTATAATTTGATTCTTAGCTGAACGCAGTTGTTAAAATATAACATGGAGAAAAATATTAAAATAGAATTAATGAAGTCAGTAGACTCCATAAAGAATAAAATAAAACAAATGAAGAACCAGGATCACTGTATGAAATTGTCGCTTGATCAAATGCTTAAACCGGTCACAGACCCTCTTAAAACCCTAGCTGATTCCAATACAAATATGAAAAAAATATTGTTGTTACAAAATACAACCCCAACCACATGTTCTGGAGATATTGAAATGGATGATATTAATACTAGCTCGACTACAAAGTTTGAGGACTGTTACGAACCAAAACATAATTCTGCACAATTGGTTAAAAAGTCTCCTAAAATGGAAGATGATTTAGATATTTCATTAGAAGATTATGATATGTATGATGGTGTAAATATACCGTTTGGAATAAGAAGTGAAAACAAAACTTTATTTATGGGTAATTCAAAAGTATCATTTTCTAAAATTGATAGTTTGAATAACGATAGCGTTATTTTGATTAAAATCGGTGATAAATCTTACAATTTAACTCCTGGTCTGAAAGAACTTTTACTTAACAAAAAACCTGATTTAAAATTAGTATCCCCTAAAGATAAACTTTTCTACAAGGATATATTGCATTACACCAATGCTCACAAAAGAGACTTCAATCCTAAAGGTCAAATAAAAGGTGATAAAGGAATAAAATATCGTGAAATAATCAGACCTTTTTTTTCTGAAACATTAAATGATAACATTCACACTAAACTTGGAGGAAACTTGCCAAAGTTAAAGAAGTACAAAAACAATACTGACTTGGTATATTGGGACGATCCTAACGAGTTGGTTGAGAGATTAAAACTATTAGTCGCTTCAAGAGATGCTGGCAATACAAATCATGATAATGAAATTTTATCGATAATTGAAGAATTAAAAGAAGCTGATATAATTGAAGAATAAATAGTGGAGATAGTATGATTTTCATTCAGAATCATTGGTAGGTTCAAGACAAATGTTGATATACTGAATTAAAATATGAGTAAAGCTGACGTAGTAAACGAAATTCATAAAAATGCAAGACTAAACTTTCCACGAAGACATGTTATTATGAAAGATATAGATGACCTTTGGCAAGCAGACTTAATCGACATGCAATCAATTTCCAAAGAGAATAAAAATTACAAATTTATTCTTGCTGTTATTGACACATTTTCGAAATACGCCTGGACCTTTCCTTTGAAAAGCAAGACCAAAGATATTGTATGCAATTCTTTCAAGATTTTGTTGGCTAATGGGCGTGTTCCCAAAAATTTGCAAACGGATAATGGAACAGAATTTTATAATAACATGTTTCAAAATCTTATGAAATCTTATTATATAAATCATTATTCAACCTTTTCAACAAAAAAGGCATCAATAGTTGAGCGATTTATTAGAACATTGAAATCGAAACTATACAAGGAATTTAGTTTAAAAGGTAACTATAATTGGATAGATAATACTCTTAATAATGTTATTTATGAATACAATCACACCTATCATCGCACAATTGATGAAATCCCAGCAAACGTGGATAATGTTAATAAAAAACGCATATTACAAAGATATTGTATGTTGATGAAAACCGTTAGCATAAAAAGCAAGTTTAAAGAGGGTGATTATGTACGCATTAGTAAATATAAGGGGACATTTGAAAAAGGATATACTCCCAACTGGTCGACAGAAATATTTAAAATTCGAAAAATACAAGATACATCGCCTATCACCTACTTAATTGAAGACGCAATCAGAGGCCAACCCATTTTAGGTGCATTTTATGTACAAGAACTTCAAAAGACAAAAAATGCTAATTTATATCTAGTTGAGAAAGTTCTTAAAAGTAAAGGAGACAGAGTTTTTGTAAAATGGTTAGGTTTGCCTGCTTCTGAAAATAGTTGGATTGATAAATCGAATATTTATTGAGTGTTCAGTCCAAATGTTTCAGTCTTATGATGTGTATTGAAGAGAGTAGTCTTCTCAATTGGATTATAAATCATTTACCATTTGAATTACATTTACCAGGATACAATTATTGCGGGCCTGGCACTAAATTGATGAAAAGGCTTACACGTGGAGATAAAGGTGTTAATAAATTAGACGAATATTGCAAACAGCACGACATTGCCTATCATAAATCTTCAAACTTAAAGGATCGCCACAAGGCAGATTTAGTTTTGTTAAATATGGCTAAAGACCGAGCACTTGCCTCTGATGCGAGTGTAGGGGAAAAACTGGCAGCACTCCTAGTAAGCAGCGCTATGTCAACAAAAATTAAAACTGGTTTTGGCCTACAAAAAGATAGCAAAAAGTGTCCTCCTAAAATTGGAAAAGGATTAAAAAATAAATTTAAAAATGTTATTAGAAAAACCAAGAGACATATCAAAAAATTAAAACCGAAATGCAAGAAAGTGGCAATAGAATTAGCTATGGCCGCTGCCAGAGAATTAGCTGATGATTCATCCATTAAACTTCCTCGTGTTATTCCTATACCAAAAACTGGTGGAGTATTGCCTTTGATTCCGATTTTTGCGGGATTATCTGCAGTGGGAGCTTTAGCAGGCGGTGCAGCTGGTATTGCTAAAACCATAAATGAATTCAAGATTGCGAAAAAGTTATTGACTGAATCGAAGAGACACAATGAAAAGATGGAAGCTCTCTGCATCGGAAAAGGACTACACCTTAAACCACATAAAGATGGACTCGGCATTTTTGTATCGAAAGAAAAAAACTAAGATATCGGCTACCCAAACGAGCCTTGAGTAATTTAGACATTTTGAAGCATGGAAATAATATTCCCTATTTCAGAGGTGTCTTTATGAGAGATAAGCTACCTAAACACCCTTTTAAAAAAGAATGTGGAGTAATAAATTTAGATAGCTCTAAAAATCCTGGTTCTCATTGGGTAGCCTATGCAAAATACAACGATTATATTGAGTATTTTGATAGTTACGGAAATCTTAAGCCTCCAAAGGAATTTATAAAATACTTGGGCTCCAAAATTCACTATAATTATGATAATATTCAGCGTGATCACCCTTTTAATTGTGGACATCTTTGTTTAAACTTTTTGAAGAATTTTTGGTGTAGTGAAGGAATAAAATAAACATGATCTTTCGAAAGAGGTCAGTATAGAAGCATGTCTACTACGGTTACCATCTCTGGGAATAAATCGGAATTGGTTTCATACTTTCAACCACCATTGCATTTGTCAGATCAATATGAGTGCGGTTTGGTATACTTTTCAGTATTAAAATCAAGACCAAATATTCCCATTATTAACAGAGGTCTGTCTGTAATCAGAATCGAATGTGATCTTGTTAACGGTTCGTACTGCAACGGGTTACCAACTCATTTTATTCATGAGTTTGTGTCTGATACTACTCCAGGTCATCAGTGCATGGAAATACCACTACATGTTATTTACTTTCCAGTAAACAAAAATATAATTTCATCGGTATCTGTTAAGATTGTAGATCAATTTGGTCACTGTATTAACTTTGGAGAGGAACAAGTTCAGTTACGTCTTCATTTAAGAAAAACAAAATGATAGTATATTATAAAAACACCCAAGCGAATGAAAAATGTCTTAGTCCTTCTGCGATTGCTAAAGTGCAAAGACGCAAGAAATACGTTAAGAAATTGACTAAAGCAAATAAAGATTTTCTTAAAGCCCTAGGGTTCAAAGTATGAATATACTACAGATTACTGAATTACCGCACTTCGACACTTCGATCGAAAGTTATGAAGTCCATTCATACAATCCCTACAATAGCAGCTTTAGAGAAAACGATGAAATCAGAATTCCCATCCACCAGCAAGACATATACGTGCTACCATCAGCCAGTTCAATTTACATCGAAGGACAAGCGAAGCTCTTCGGTAAAGATGGGAATCCAATCAAGAAAACTTTTTCATTCACTAATAACCCTGTTATGTATTTGTTTCAAGACATCAGATACGAAATGAATGGTATTGAAATAGACCGCATAAAAAATTCTGGAATAACATCAACAATAAAATCATACATCTCATTAAATGAAGCAGAAAATAAAGTTGCTGCTCTATGGGGTTGGAATTTAGAGGGATTTCAAAGTGATGGGCATTTTAGTGCTGTTATCCCATTAAATAAGGTTTTAGGTTTTGCAGAGGATTACAATAAAATAGTGATAAATTGTAAACATGAACTTATATTGAACAGAAGCAATACTAACTTAAATAGCGTTATCCTTTCTGATGATATTGTTAATTTTCAAATAGACGTGCAAAGAGTTCAGTGGAGGGTGCCACACATAAAAGTATCAGACCGAGAAAGACTGTCACTTTTAAAACATTTAGAAAGAGATAAACCTATTCAGATGGCGTTTAGAAATTGGGATTTATATGAATATCCGTTACTACCTAAAACCACAAAGCATTCTTGGTCAGTTAAAACTGCTTCACAATTGGAAAAACCCAGATATGTAATTTTTTGTTTACAAACAAATCGAAAAAATAATAAAACTAAAGACAGTTCACTATTCGATCATTGTGAAGTAACAAACGTTACACTCTTTTTGAATTCACAATATTATCCATATGAACCTTTAGGTTTAAAGTTTTCTGAGAACAAATATAGTATATTATATGAAATGTTTGTGAAATTTCGTCAGTCGTATTACAACTGTCCAGTAGACCCGTTGCTTGACCTAAAGGAGTTCAAAGAAAAAGCCCCTCTTTTTATCTTAGACTGCTCAAGACAAAACGATAGCCTGAAAACAGGTCCAGTGGACGTGAGGTTGGAAATTGAATGTTCCACAGCATTACCAGATAAGACGACTGCATATTGTTTGATTATAAACGATCGACTCGTAGAATACAAACCTCTCAGCAACATTGTGCGCAGATTGTCATGATAGCTATTGTGGATATTCAAGGCTTTAAAACAGAAACAAATGAATTTATAATAAAAGAAATCGCTATATTGTATAATAAAACATTACAAGTGTTTTTAATTAAGCCACCATTTCCATTTTCAAAATTAACGAAACATGAAAAAAAACATGTTTGTTGGATTGAACGTAACAGAAAGATACATTGGCGTGAAGGATTTGTACCCTACCCTAATTATCAGAATTTAGTTATAGATATTTTAAGAGATAAATGTATCTACGTTAAAGGTTCAGAAAAAGTGTTGTGGTTAAAGCATATTTTAGAAAACAGTAATTCTAATATATTCAATTTAGAAGATAAAGGATGTTCTAGTTTGATAAGTTTATACGATCTATATAAGTATTCTCAAGATTTATATAACTGTATTTATCATGACTCTGTATGTGCTTTAAAAAATGTATTGTGTTTAAATAAGTGGTGCTTTGATAATAAAATTCTAAAATAAATAGTTTCTTGTTTTATTTCTATAGTTAGGTAAAACGCATCTTAAAGTTTTCTATTCCCCTCCGCCCACCTCTGTCCGGTCTTTATAAGTTATTGACAAACGCTGGACGATACCATTGAACGTTTATAATTGAACTAGAAAGTTAATAGAACATGTCTCAAAATGAATACAAACCTCGATATGACATGTATAACATGTTCAAAATGCGTGAATTTTCATTTAATTATTACTGGAGGACGTTTAATCAAAAGAAAAGATTAGTGAGGGAAATGGCTGACGCGGGATTCTTTTATTATGGAAATGGTATAAATGATATTGCAGCATGTTTCTCATGTGGAGGTGTTATCAAAGATTGGGAGATTTATGATGATCCTTGGATGCAGCATGCTATACATTATCCTGAGTGTTTTTACTTGAACGCTGTGAAAGGAAAAGAATATATAATTAAATACACATATCTCCATCTCAGCATTAAACTCTCAGCATTGTAGTGTGATGGTTCAATTTTAATCAATGCTTGCTTCAACAAGAGAGAGAGAGAATATGTTAAATAAATTAAATTAAAATTGACAGAATGCTTCATTCATCGAAATTTGGTTTGGAAGGCAATTCTAAACTTATTTTCAAGAATGCTAGTGGCGAGATTATATTTACTCAAGACCTGACTAACCAGAAAATAATTGTTGTTTTTTTTCCCCCTTTTTAGAGATAAGAAGTAATTAAGTTTTCTGATACGAATTGAGTTATATGATGTGGAAAATCTACCTGCAGAATTGTTAAATTGCAAGTGTCATTCCGAATTATGTGTGCAATATATTGTCAAAAACATGTTTATGGACGATGTTTATAAATCATATAGAGACATAGTGTTATTAATAAAAGACAAAATTAATGATTAGCAATTGTTGTTTTTTTTTTCCCCCTTTTTAGAGATAAGAAGTAATTAAGTTTTCAACTGTATATTATTGGGTTCTCTTGATCAACGGAAATCAATAAGTCCAGTTATTTAGAACTAATACCATTCACCCACAATCTATTTAAATAGATGAAAACAGGGGTTATTGAAAAAAGAGTAACATCGAATTAAAAATCTTCAGATTTTGAAAAGTTTACCTGCGCTTCTCTGCGAAGGTATATCTACTTTTCAAAATCTGAAGATTTTTAATTCGATGTTACTCTTTTTTCAATAACCCCTGTTTTCATCTATTTGAATAGATTGTGGGTGAATGGTATTAGTTCTATATAACTGGACTTATTGATTTCCGTTGATCCAGAGAACCCAATAATATACTACTGACAGGCACCGACCAGATGCTGCGCCAAAATGAATTCATGACGTCATCATACGGCAGGCGCGTATCAGTCACACCTTGGTCCGCACGCTCCCAAGCTCTATAAACCCACCTTTCATTTCTCCGGAATGTACGATTCTGGGTGTACCGCTCCACCCTCCGCTTATACCTGCGGATTCGGTTTGCCCATGCATATATCTTCTGCTTCAGGAAGTCGATGCGCTCTGTGACATGGGACATATAGTCTCGGGGGCTGATGTCAGTCCCCGAAAATGCCCGCCTCACAAAGCGCATCACTCTTGGGCGAGTGTTGCCCTCCCTGAAGCAGATTAGTTTGCCGATGAGTGCTCTGGCCCCACCAATACGACGCTCGATCCTGCACTGCCAAGCCGGCACGGCTGGTTTCGGTCGTGTAGCTACGTCACAGTTTGGAAACTTGACGTGAGCTACACGACATGCCGCTACAGCCGCGCAGTACATTATCGAGTGTGTATCAGTGAGATCTTCGCAGTCGTCAAAATAGTTTGACAACTGCAAATCCAGAGCAGCCACCAGCGCCTTATTCTTGTTATGCATGGGCAAACGAGGTAAGCGCGGCCTAAGTTCGAGCGGCATGTTGCGGTACTCCCGAATGGCACACTTATTATTATTATTATTAATTACCATCGAGGCGGTATTTAGCCGTGGCGAGGGTCTTAAGAGAGCCAAGAACGGTAATCATTAATTACTCACGTGTGTCATACGACGTTTTTCAATACACTTGTGAAGAAAACAACATTAAAACTAGTAAAATTTTCTGTTTCATGGCGGTAAAATTACCGCCATTATTATTAGGCCTGAATAGCTTAACATCAAAACATTTGCCTGTTTCTCAAGAAATACAGGCGTATTTATACTAGAGCAGTAGGCAAAAGTGCATGGGCATGGCTCAACTCTACATTTCTCACCTAAGTTGAAATTAAAAAAAAAACTGAGCAAGTGCGAGTCGGACTCGCGTACTGAGGGTTCCGTACAAACTTATCTATGTGAATAATCCAATTCCCGAATGGAGTCTCAAAGATTTTTTGGAATCGCAAAAAAGTATTTTATTTTTGTGACGTAACAACAAATTTTCTGTTTTCAGATTTATTTCTAATTCTATAAGCCTTGCTTCATGCCAAATTTCAGGATTCTAGGACAACGGGAAGTTAGCTAGGTACCCTATAAATTTTGATTTCCTCGAGAGTGTCGAAATAGTGTCTTGGAGCGGGAGATAGTGTCAGACTTTTACTGACTAAAAACCCACTCCTGTTCCCAACTGGACCGTCTGTCCCAGGTAAACATAATCATCCACAATATCGAGCGTAGAGTCTCGGATCTTGATAGGAGTGGGTGCTACATGGATGTTTACCATGACGTTGGTTTTGTCCACGTTCATTTTAAGTCCCACTCTTTCAGAAGCTCTCTCTCTCAAAAGGTCACCGAGCATTGTACTGAGCTCCTCCGTAGTCTCAGCCTACTATTCGTCGGCAAACGGATGGTGAGTGATGTACTCGCCATTGAAATTGATGACTAAGCCCGCTCCATTCCAGAACCTTGAAGACATCCTCAAATGCTGCTATGAACATTTTACATTATTGCTATTTGCTATTTTAGATACAAAAATATGTTAAATTTGCAGTTCGTGACTTAATTTTTTGAAAGACTCACTAATTTCATTATGTTGGGACACCGTTGTCGCCTTATAATATTAATACTAGTGTTATTTTGGTATTTATTAAAATGTATACTATTCTATCTTTGGTTTTTTTTTTAGGTGGGAAATCATCCAATGAGTTCTCCTGCTCTAGGACGGAGCGTGAGGGTTATTACTATTAGGGTTATTGACTAAAACCTACTTCATGTTCTTTTTTTTGCCTTGCGTTCCAGGACCCCGGGTTTTCCTTTCTGAAGCGAACCCATGCCCCAGTAGCTGGAAATCGTGGTCGCGATCCCAGTGACTGGGGCGTGAGGGCCGTTCTCTCACGCATGATTCTATCTTGGGTGAGCTTCAACTCAAACCAGATGCAACGGAACATCAGCTTTTCACACGGAGAGACCGCCTGAACTCCACAACGACACGATACACTATAAATAATAATTATTATTGTGTAGTTAATCCAGAGTAAGGTCAAATTGCAAATAATGCATGTGCGTAGTATTAGGAAGTCTGTGTTCTTGGTACATCCTTGAGTGACATATTGGTAGGGCAGGAAAAACTGTTGAGAGGTGTGTGGTTTAAAAACATTTGGTAAGCTTTTGAAGTGGAAGGAGGCGGTTAGGGTGTTTAATGTTTTTTTTTAATTTTCGATTTTTGACTATGCTCGAATTCTTGATACCACTCATGCACAGTGTCCTTATACCAAAAATCACCATAATCTGTTAATATTTAGAGGTTGCACGTCATCAGTTACTTGGTTAAATTATTAATATTATTATTTTTACAGTGGAGGGTAGCAAGTGTTACAAGTGTGTGTTGTGTCTAGTAAAACTTACTTCCCTTCTCTGTAAAAAATAATAATATTAAAAATTTAATCTTCACTGTTGGCTTTGTGCAACTTCCAAATATTAACCGATTTTGGTGATTTTTGGTAAGTATATGAATACTGCATGTACATGAGTGGTATCAAGAATTCGAGCAAAGTCAAATGAAAATCGAAAATTTAGATAAACATTAAACACCGTAGAGGTGGTTTTATTTAGTTTTGGTAAAGGGGGTTTTTAATTCATTCGCAATCTTTCAAGCGATTAAAGTAGTTACTGATGACTTTTACTATGGGATTAAAAGTAATAATGTGAAAAAAAAAACTGCTGTTCAGAACAGCTCGTCGACCGCATCGTTGCTTTCCATCAGGTGAGATAGAGGTCAAGCGCGAACCCATCAACAATAAAAAAAATGGCTGATTGTTTTGTTCCATAGTTAAAGTTCATATATATGCACCTACTCATATTCACCCCCTCGATAGGCAATGAAAATTTTCACAAAGTAAAGCTCAAAACATAACATTGATCAAAAATAATCAAGTGAAGTCTACTCTATGCCATCCTCTATCCCAAATCTCGATACACCTTGAAAGCTCATCTTTTATGTCACTAATGACCGTCAATTTTTCATCCCCAAACCTTTTGAAGACTTGTCGTATAAAAGCTTCATGCAACATGGCGACAGTATCATTTGAACAAGTTGTATCTGTCGTTATAGAGTCAGTTTCGACTATAGATTGGTTGTAATATCTGCATTATGAAGGTATTCATTTTATTAATTTGCGAACAGTGCGACACTCGCAATGAACAAGGTTGTAACATTAATTCAGTCATTTTACAAAATGAACCTAAAAGTGATAATACCATGTTTGAATTTTGTTCGGACTGTAATCCGAGATATTGCCTTGTTTAATGTATGTGGGTGTCGAGTTATTGGATTGCAGTGACTAGCATTAAAAGGCGTTGGAATAGTACATTTTGATACAAGTGGAGAAGGTTTGTCACTGCGACCTAGGCGGAATTTGCCCGAGCCGTAGGTGAGGGTGTTATGGAGTCGAGTGTTGCAGTGACAAATTTCTACGTGTATCAAACGACGTATTTTAATACATTTACGAAGATATAAATAGACGGGGGTTGACGCATAACTCATGGGGGTCGCTTAGCACTCAGCCTGATATTATAAATGTAATAAATTGTGGCAGTGTCAAACTCGCGCACTTTTCCACACTAGTGCGAAAAACACTAAAATGCGTGCATAAAAGCGGTAAGATAAGAGCTGGTTTTCGAGTAAGTGCATTGAAAAAGTCTTTTTGATTTGAAATCTGTGCGCTAAGGCAAATTGTTTTTACTTTAACGCGATTGTGCGTTCACCGCGTTTGTCTCCCTATTTGGTTGAGAGCTTGGAACGGGCCAATCGGAGCACCGAACGGCACAAAGGCACTCTGAAGATACAATCTACATATCATATAGTTACCATAGTGACTATATTAGTAGAGAAAAGACAACATACAAGACTAGCGGTCGCACTTACGTCTTTGGCTACTGCTCCACTTCTATTGGCCGTAGCGTGATGTTAATAGCTAATAACGTTCCTCGATAAATGAGCTTTTAGGGTTTTAAGTTTATTTGTGGTATATACCACGGATCCAGTACATGACTTTGGACCCCCAGTAGTGGAATTTTTCGTCGGCTTTTTCCTATTTTTTCATTAATTTAAACTATGTAAAATCGTTATGTTAAATAACAACACAATATTATAAAATAAAATGTGTACCACATTGGATAAAACTACTTGAATAAAATTACTTGGTACCCCAATTAATTTTATAGTTTTATCGTTACACAATACTCCATTAAAAAACATGCGCGCTGATCAACGCCATGACGCATAATTGAGACACCGCTGTACCAGCCCGAGAATTAGCCGTCACGTCACCTAGGACTTGTACCATAAATATAATTAAATATAAGAAGCCAGTAAAAACAAAAAAGAAAAACATTGCCTTCTATAGCTTTATAAGAGGAAATATCTTCATTAACAATATCATATTACTATCTCTTTTTCAGACCATCGCAGCTGTAGTGCTCCTGGTGGCGTTTGCTTGTGCCGAACCTCCTCCATCAAACAGGTATATACCCGTTCCTATATCTACGATCATTCATAAAGTTCCATCACCACCTAAAATGGTATTTAGTAACTTGTTCTGGGCCTCGTCAGAAGGCATATAGTCACCATAGTTCTCTGGGTGCTTGGAGGTTCCTTGCGGATTCAAATCAGAAATGAAGATATCATTGTAGCCCGAAGGTTCGCTAAGCTAAAGCCGCAGTAGGCAGGGCACATTGCTTACAGAAGAGGTCCATGGAGCCGAAAAGTTCTAGAATGGCGATCGCGTACCAGAAGACGCAGCGTTAGAAGGCCTCGCACAAGATGGACTGTTGAGTTGATGATTCGAGGGTCACGGGAATCTGATGGATGCGAGACGCACAGGACCTGTCGTTATGGTGACACTTGGAGGCCTTTTTTTTTTGGTGGGAAATCATCCAAATGACTTCTCGTGACTGACTGGGCTCGGTCCGGTTAATTACCGAACAGCCGGACGGCGAGCTACCCAGTGCTCGACGTCCGCAAGCCCGCGTCTACCGTGGCTGGTAGGTCGGAATTACGGCGGCTAGGGCGTGAGGACCTTCGTTCCCTCACACGTGCCTATGGAGGCCTATGTCCAGTAGTGGATGTTTTTTGGTTGAAATTATGATGATGATGAAAGTTTTCTGTTCATTTTTACGTATCTAAAGACAAACAAGGTGCATTGTTGAGGAAAGAAGACATATGTATTTTATTTGTCTTCTTTCCTCTTTTAAAGATTTATTGAAAAATGTTGTAGATGATGTCTGGAATTATCGCTAAAAACTATTTTTTGAAGACAATTTGACTAATATGCATTTGGGTTTACTTTCAGCTACTTACCACCTCCATCCTCAAGCCGTGGTGCCGGCTATCCTCAAAGTCCAGTCAATCAGAACTTCGGCGGAGGACCTCAGATAGTGGCAGCAAGGAACCTGGATGGCCCTCTAGGCCACGCTGGTGTTGGAGCCCATGGACGTGCCGCTGGAGCTCACGGTGGAAAGAGTGGACACGGAGCCCAAGTTAATGGTTTTGGAAGGTAAGCAAAGTTTACGATACCTGAATTTAAGCGGAAGTTTGAAATGTGTAATTTGAGTTTTGAATTTGAGGAGATGTTTCGTTAGGATCCCAGATCGAGCTTGTTACAGGGTCTTTCTTATTATTATTATGCTAGCCCGTGCAAAATAAGTTAACTCAGTTTTTTCAATAGGTACCTAAGAAAGTATTGATTGATCAGTTACCGGCCAAACCCGATTTTAGGACGAACTATTTCGCCTAGGCCAAGCCCGTGGTATTATTCCTTTTAATGAATTTTAGGGCACCCCGACACAGACAGGTTAGGTTAGAAGGCTAAGGCGGATGCGGACCGAAGTGGAGCTCCCGCCTTAGCCTTCCTGGTTACTTTAAAAAAAAAAAACAGTAATCTCGCGTGTCTCCGCGCGTTTAGGGAGAACTGGTTTGGCCTAGGCGAAACTAGTTCATCCTAAAATAGAGCTTGGCCGGTAACAGATCCATCTTTTGTAATCCTTTTTAAAATAAAATTAGTTTTAGGAACATGTTTTAATAACAGCAATGTCAGGCATGGAAGAAGCCTGGATCTCATGTGTCAGGGAATCCTAGTGTGAGTTCCAGGAAACCATGTTATCTAAATGTATTTTCAGAAATAATAAATTATTCTTATTCTTCTTGGCTATTTTAATATCTATATTTAGTTTTTATTTTTACTTTATTTACATTGTTCTCACATAATAGTAGCGACAAGAAACATGTAACAGAGATAATTGTAATACATAACATGATTGAAAAGAGTGTCCATGGAGTTTCTTGCACATTCTTCTCCATAGCGATCTACGCTTTGAAATGTGCAATTAGCATCATTTTTCTGACTGACTCGCTTTTTGACATTTCATATGATGACTTGAAAAAGTGGCGAATTTGAGAAGAGAAATGCACAATGATCGACCGAAATATAAATAAATGTCCTTAATTACATACTGCGTACTTAATTACTAATTATGTTTGATAAAATTAAATTAGTTTTAATTATCAAGAAATATTATAATTTATACGTAACCTATAAGACGATTACTGATACTGTTTCTTGATGTTTATTCTCAGGGATGCTCGGCACCCACTGTTTATTTTTCACGGGTGCTCGAGCCCCCGAGCACCCACGGAGTCGGCGCCCGTAATAGGTTTATTTGAAATAAAATGCTTTGGATCTTATCCTCAGGTCTGGTCCTCAAGAACACGGCTCTGGTGTTCACGCTCGTCTTGGCGGTGGGGAGTCAGCAGGCTACGAGCACAGCGCGGCTGGATACGACAACAATGCTGCTGCATTTGCCAGGAACGCTCTGGAAGAAATCAATTCTGTGAGTGTACAAAAACCATTGTTAGCTTTATCGCCTTCTTGCTCTTTGCCATTTTCTTCTTTTTTTTAAACCCTTTTTTTTAGGTGGATATTCATCAAATTACTCCCACTCTAGGGTGGGCGAGAGGGCGTGACAGACTTTTGACCCACCTGTGTCCTTCAGTTGCCCTTTGCGGTCCAGGACCACGGTGCCTGTTTCGAGAATTCCCGTGGCCCTAGCGACTTTACTTTTTGATAGTTTTTAGTTAACTTTTTGATAGTTACTTTAACTTCTTTACTTTTTTGCAAAGCTAGCTTCTGTCAGCGGCTTCGCCCGCGTGAAAATAGATTTCTCCATACAAACTTTGGATCCTCGTTTCATCCCCTTAGGGGGTGAATTTTAGAAAATCCTCTCTTAGAAACCTTGTGTAAAATTTCACGCTCCTAGTCCCAGTAGTTTCGGCTGTGCGTTGATATGTCAGTCAGTCAGTTTCTCCTTTTATATATATAGATAACATATTTTGAATAGACAAATAGAGTAAAACAAGCAGTCTCCTTTTCCTCTATTTGTTTACCTACTTATATTTTGACTAATTTCACATTTATTCTATGTGATTGTCGTGAGCACTAGTAACTGACGACACTGTTGGATGATTGGCATTTACGCTGTATGTTGCAGATTCGATTTTCTTACGAAACAACTTTTTGTATGGCCTGCCCCCCAGCCAAGTTACAATCGTTCTGACGTCATCACAGCGCTCAGTCACGTGGTCAGAATAAAGGAATCGGAGGCGTGGCCTACTCGAGGCGTTCGGCGCAAACGACGTAACTTGGGTAGGGGGGCTGCACGATATAGATGTAGACAGTTGTTCAAAGATACAGAAGTTATCCCTAATGTGGAGCAACAATTTTTTTGAAACCATTTAGAAATTGTACTTACATAGGTAGAAACATACATATTTTTCCGTGAATTCCGTGTCAATTCTGTTGGCGTATTTTAAATAAAAAAAATCTGGGCAAGTGCGAGTCGGACTCGCGCACTGAGGGTTCCGTACAAACTAAATTATGTAAATAGTTTAATTCCGAATCGATTCTCGTGGATTTTTTCGAATAGAAAAAGTATTCTTTTTTTATTTGTGATGTAAGTGATGTAACTACAAATTTTCAGTTTTCAGATTTATTTCTATACTTGTGCTATAAGACCTTGCTTTATGCCAAATTTCAGGGTTCTAGGTCAACGGGAAGTACCTACCCTATGATTTTCAATTTCTTAAGGAGTGTCATATGTGCTATTTTTCAGACAGACAGACAGACGGACGGACAACAAAGTAATCAGAAATCAAAAACGTTTATTTCAAATAGACCAATTACAGGCACTTTTGAATTGTCAAAATGTCGGTCAGTCAAAAAAAATACAAGTGACGCTAAATTGCACGTTCTAAAGCTTAGATCACTATGGAGAAGAACGGAACGGTTCCTTTTTAGGTACGGAACCCTAAAAATAAGTGTTTCGATACAATAACTAACCCGTTGCTTGCCAACTAACCTAACGATACTCCACAGGAGCCAGCAAACTACAACTTTGGTTACATGGTGAATGATTACCAGGAAGGCACCGACTTCGGGCACCACGAGGAGAGGCTGGAGGAACGAGCGCAGGGAGAGTACCACGTCGTGTTGCCTGATGGCAGGAAGCAGGTTGGTACCTAGCTAAATTAAGAGCGCCCAAACCGAGATACATTTTCACACGACTGTTCTTAAATGATTATGACGTTATGACATATCAATCTCTGGATATTTTGGAAGTGCAGATATTTTGTAGGTATTATCTAGGTTTCTATTGTTTGTGTTATTTTTTTTTCCTGACATATGTGTTATATCAACGCTCAGACGAAACTATGGGGATTAGGAGCGTGTAATTTTGCACAAGGTTTTCTTTTATGACGTAGGTGAGTACTAAGAAAGGATTTTCCAAAATTCACTCCCTTAGGGGATAAATGGGGGTCCAAAGTTTGTATGGAGAAACCTACATTCACGCGAGTGAAGCCGCGGGCAGAAGCTAGTATTGTAATATAATAATGACTCTCTGCACGTGTTGGTTTCGACAGTCGAAACCAACACGTGCAGAGAAATAAAATAAATAAATTAAACATATTTTTTTTTAAAACTAATCCAGTAAAGATAAGTCTTTATAAAAAAAAATCGGGCAAGTGCGAGTCGGACTCGCGCACTGAGGGTTCCGTACAAACTTACCTATGAAAACGGGAACTGTTTTCATAGGTAAGTTTGTACAGAACCCTCAGTGCTCGAATTGAGTTACGAAGATTTTCCCGAAACGCAAAAAGTTTTTCTGTTTTGTGGACGTATCTACAAATTTACAGTTTACTGATTGTTCCTATACTTGTGCTATAGGACCTTGCTTCATGCCAAATTTCAGGATTCTAGGTCCACGGGAAGTATCCTATGAATTTTGATTCCTTTGAAAATGTTGAAATTCACGTTTTTTTGCGACATAAACGACCGTAACTTTTTTTTTCTTTAACTCAGTAGTTTGATTTTTTTCACAGCTTCATGGGACCGCAGCCGCGTGGAGGTATTGAGTTAATTTCAACTCAATACCTCCACGCGTTCTTGAGATAAAGGGTCTAGACAGACAGACGGACAACAAAGTAATCCTATACTATAAGGGTTCCGTTTTTTTTCCGTTTGAGGTACGGAACCCTAAAAAGGAAACAAAAATCATAAATTCAAAAGGTTCTATGGGGACATTGACATTTTATATTATACCTAATATGCCCCTTCACTCGCTTCATCGTTTAAACAAGAATGATCTCGGTAAAATGAAGCTGAGAATTGTATGGTCATCATTTTCACATACTGCAAAATTATTTGAGTGTGTTGCATTCACCCACTAAACAAAAAATTACTGTACCTATGCTGTAACAAAAACTAAATACTTTTTAAACTTAATTATGGCAAAATGCCCAAATTGCGCCAAAACTATAGAAAAAAAAACATGTTGAAACTTAAGAAAGTAACATTGTGTGCCTCGCAGTTGCGCCAAATAGATCCAGTTCAGCAAAACTGCTCTTCACTAATCATTTTCATCATTTTTCAGACCGTGAGCTACGAAGCTGATGAACGCGGTTTCAAGCCCCAAATTTCATATGAAGATTCCGAAGACCTAGCTCGTTCTGGAGGCTATGGCAGCAACGCTAACAACGTTCGAAGCAACCAAGACAATGGTTACAACAACCACGCTAGCCACGGCGCTGGTTACGCTGATAGTGACACTGGTTATGCTAACCACGGAAATGGAGACAGCGGTTACCCTAATCATGAAAACGGGAATGCACGTTCCAACGGTTACTGACTACAAAATGGCCGCCACATAGACGGAATTCTATTTTTGAATTGTATTTATTTTTTCTTTTGTAACACTGGCATGTAGTTCGATTTGTTTCATTTCCTTTTTGGGTTATTATGGGAATATATAATATTATTTGTAAACTTATATGAGTTTTTTTTTATTTCTTTATATTTATTAATTCACACAGTTTATTACGTGGTTTATTAATTCTATGAACACGTTTAAAAACCCTTACCTAATTAACATGAACAGAAAACAATCTAAAATTCGATCACAAAAAATCCTCTGCATCACCGGCGACTGGTATAGTCCAAAAGTCTGGCGGCATGGCCAAGTTGTATGGCTTATCCTCTGTTCAAGGTAAAAGTTAAGGCTTGAGTTAGGCAGAGTGTCAGCAATGTTATTTCACATTATATTTACTTATTTGTTTATTTTTCGAACAAAGAATATTCTGTCCTTAGAAGCCAATAAAAAACTTTTTACAAAAAAAGAAATAACCGACTTCACCACAAAAAAACTTTTTTGTAGTGAAGTCGGTTTTTTTTTTGTTTTTACCGAACATTGCGTTGGATGAAACAACAAGCTTTTAAACAATGTTCACGCTGACTATAGACGATTCGAGAAGGGCCCTCTTAAGTGGCCTAATCAAAATCAAACAAGTCTAAACCAACACTTATTAACGGAGCGGTAAATGGCTAAATATTTTATTAAAATATAAATATAGATCGAATCTTCGCCATTAGCCTTGGACTGTATTATCTTATATATTGTTTTAATAGAGTTCCGTGCTAGACCATTAGGCGACATGTTTTGCAAAGTAAATTTATACGGCTTGTTTAATGATAAAACAAATGACGGCTTAGCTATGATAGCTTCAAGTTTTTGAGGAAAATGAGAATGTTGGGATATAGCATAGCATAGCATAGTTGGCCTTGTAATGTTCCCACTGTTGGGACTCAGGCCTCCTCTCTAGGAGAGGGAATGGGCCGTAATCCACCACGCGGGCCCAGTGCGGGTTGGTGGATGTCACATGTCTTCGAATTTTTGTTTCTAGGACATGCCGGGTTCCTCACGATGTTTTCCTTCACCGTTTTGAGAGCAGTGTTGATGAAATAAATTACACAAAGTAATGCGCCTGGCTGAACCCGCGACCTACAACTCGTAAGTCGGGGCTGTTACCACTCGGCCACCACTGCTCTTATTGATGGGTTATATCCTATTGTTGGGATATATCAATAATAAATAATGTTGATAAGTAAGTAGTAATATTGCTAATTTTAGTATCGCATCGCTATCGACCGATCGACCGGTAACCGAACGAGCCCAGGTCGTCGACGACACGTACTATTCCACGAGCGCCTCAAGGAGATATCAGCAAACCGTAGGGGCCCAGCAGTGTCAAAGCCTACTGGGGCCAAGGGTCTGATTCTGAAAGGAAGACTCGGCCCTGGTACGAAAGGCAACGAAGGAACAGGAGTGGGTTTATAGTCAGTAAAAGTCTGACACTATCTCCCGCTCCGCCCAAGAGCGGGGGATGTCATAAGATGATTTTCCCAAGGGAAAAAAAAGACTCGCTATCGACTATTTTGGTACGCAGTAAAGTTTATTCTATTTTATATCAAACTAGCTTCTGCAAGCGGCTTCGCCCGCGTGAAAATAGATTTTTCCATATAAACTTTGGACCCCCGTTTCCTCCCATTGGGGGGTGAATTTTGGAAAATCCTCTCTTAGTGCTCGCCTACGTCAAAAAAGGAAGCCTTGTTCAAAATTTCATGTTCCTACTCCCAGTAGTTTCGGCTGTGCGTTGATATGTCAGTCAGTCAGTTTCCCCTTTTATATATATAGATAACTTCTACCTGCGGAATATGTTACTCGGTGATAGAGTAGCATTATACTGGTGAAAGATATTTTAAAATCGATCCAGTAGCTTTTAAGTTTATTAATTACAAACAAAAATACATTTTTTTTTTCTCTTATTAGTATAGAGAAGACAAGCATAATACTGTTTCCGCTGTCGAAACTCAGACCAATTATCAAGGATAGGGATTCTGGCATAAACCTACACGTCGACCCAGTTCGTCTTGATGTAAATTTAAATAAAAGCTTTAAGTTCAAATCAAAATTCTTCATTTTATTTATAAAGATATTAGACTAGCTTCTGCTAGAGGCTCCGCCCGCGTGATAGTAGGTTTCTCCAAACAAACTTTGGACCCCCGTTTCATCCCTTTAGGGGGTTAATTTTGGAAAATCCTCTCTTAGTGCTCGCCTATGTCATAAAAGGAAACCTTGTGCAAAATTTCACGCTCCTAGTCCCAGTAGTTTCGGCTGTGCGTTGATATGTCAGTCAGTCAGTTTCTCCTCTTATATATATAGACTAGCATCTGCCAGCGGCTTCGCCCGCGTAATAGTAGGTTTTTCCATACAAACGTTGGACCCCCATTTCATCCCTCTAGGAGGTGAATTTTGAAAAATCGTCTCTTAGTGCTCGCCTACGTCATAAAGGAAACCTTGTGCAAAATTTCACGCTCCTAATCCCAGTAGTTTCGGCTGTGTGTTGACATGTCAGTCAGTCAGTTTGTCTTTTTATATAAATAGATAAACGTAAAATTTATTGAAATATGGCCGAGTAGTTCGTCGAATCGCGAAATATTCAGATAGACATGAATGTTTAAAGCTGTCTTTGCATTGGGCAGCTTAGCTTGATTTTCTCACTATACTCATGTTTCTAAAATTACATCCCTTACTGCGCTCGGGATTTAACCTCAGTAACCTTTTGTTTCGTTTTTTTTTTTTTTTTTTTTTAATTCGCTATAAACCAGTGCTTGACTGCGATCCCACCTGATGGTAAGCATCATTGATGGTGAGGCGCACTAGTTTATTAAGAGCCTATTCACTCTCGTTTGGAATACGATAGGTAGCTACTATAAAAAACTTTTCACAAAAAAAATTGTTTCTATAATAGTTTTGTCTCTACGTTATTTAACACTGACTTCCGAAATTATAGTTATTTTGCACTTTTCAGTGTTTTTTTTTTACTTTGAAGTCGGTTGTATTTTTTTTTTTTTGTAAAATGTTTGTTATTTTACACTTTTTAGTTATGGTACCACCACTAAAAAGTACCCCTCAGCCAAACTTAAATACCTTATAGCCAGAGTACATCCCATGACAATTCTAATAATCCCAAACACGATTAGATTACATTAATTTATTACAGAATTTCGGCGCCTAACTTCAGGCTTCATCATCAGATCAGTTCAATATATTCCCCATCTACTTTCAGTCAGTCATCGACTACACGTATAAACAAAGCAATTTTACTTGTTACGACGGTTCTGCTGTGATCCTATGAGGAGCCTTCTCGAATGCTGCTAGCGCGTCTTCCGGCGATGAAAAGTGTATCCCTTTAAGTAGATTTTTTTTTATTTTAGGGAATAAAAAGAAGTCACACGTTGCCAGATCAGGACTGTAAGGAAGGTGCTCCAAGACTCTGACCGGTGTGGTGTCCAGGAAGTCCCTCGTTTTGAGCGCTGAATGCGCGGGTGCGTTGTCATGGTGAATCTCTTCTGGCAGGTATTTTGTGGTATACCATTCGGCGTTGATGCTGCTTTGGTCTCGTAATGGAATTGAAATCAGATACCCCAACAAAGTGAAGAAACTAGCGATCTAAATTTTCCCTGCGCTTCTCGATCTCTTCATTTTCGTAGGCGTTGGTTCGTTTTGAAACAGCCAAACTTTTGTTCGCAAAACTTTCTGAGTGGGCAGGTGAAACTGACTGACTGACATATCAACGCACAGCCGAAACTACTAGGACTAGGAGTGTGAAATTTTGCACAAAGTTTCCTTTCATGACGCAACCCAGCACTAAGAGAAGATTTTCCAAAATTCTACCCCTAAAAGGATAAAACGTGGGTCCAAAGTTTTGTATGGATGAACGTACTTTCAAGCGGGCAAAGCCGCTGGCAAAAGCTGGACCGCTAGTAACGTAACGAGTTTCACTAATACAAAAAGCACTAGACTTCACTGGCCTGTTGGTCTAGTGGTTAGTGGCTCTGACTGCTATGCCGGAGGTCGTGGGTTTGATTCCCACCCAGGACAAACGCACAAATGTGTGATGAGCACGATCATTTGTTCTGTGTCTGAGTGTAATTTATCTATAACATGTATGCATTCAGAAATAAATAAGTATGTTTATCAGTTGTCTAGTACCCATAACACAAGGCGTTGTGTGATAGTTGTGGAATATTATATTATATTATTAAATACGAAGCTGGATAACATGCGAATCTAAAGCTGGTGCAGGACACTCTTCTACTTATAACTAACGAAACATGAGAAGGCACTAACTAGCAAAATGCTAGTTTTACTGTTCAATAAACACCGATTACTAATAAGAAAATTATTAATTGGAATAATCAACTAAGTCGACACAAACCTTGTTATTAAAATTGATTCTATAATTATTTTTATGTAGTCTTGATTCGAAAATTTTATATGCCTTTTTTCCTTGTTTCTTATAATTATTTTACTTTGCTTTTACATTGCTGTTTTAAATATTTTTTTTCTTTATTTAAATTTAAATTGTAATTTTAGGTTGGTATTTAATTGTCGAACACTCCAACTCTCTACACGTATAGAAACTGACTACTGTAAACTGTACGAAGAGCAATTATGACCAATATATAAAATAAAACAACTAAAGACAGTAGAAAATCTAAGTTCTTTCCGTAGGACGTACAAAATAAACTAAAGCAAATCTCTCATTCAAAACCTCAGAATTCTGTCTACACCTTCAAACTCATTAACCAAATGATAACACATGACCTTCACAAGCCAACTAACAATTAAATCACATTAAAAATTGCACAACTCAATCTTAATCAAAATCCGTTCAACCAATATTTGAACTAAATATTGATCAAGGCCTAAAGCATTGTTTGACTTATTTTAGTATAAAACTGGGAAGTTCTGAGGACAAGGCATCATTCGAAGAATCAGTTCTTTAGATCTCATACAACATGAAGGTAAAACAGTCCTGATTTATTAATAATATTCATTTCGTAAATATTTTTCCCTTTCCGTCTTCATCGAGGAATTTTAGGAGTTTAAAATGTTCTGCTCTAGTTAATAAAGTAAATTCATTTGTTGATTTTTTCTTACTTAAAAATAATGTATTCCCCTTGTTCATCTTTCGAGTTTAATAAATTTTCATTGCCCTTTTAGTTTAATTTAAAAGTTGGTCAACTACTCTAATTGTTTTATCAATTGATTTCCAAACTTTATACTTTTAAGCTTAATAAACTTCTCCTAACTTATCATGTACTACACATAATCTTATTGGGTACACAGTTCAAATCATCAATCTTTTGATCAAATTCATTAACCTTTATATCCATTGAATCCAGGTCATCATCGCCATTGTTTTCGCCATCGGCTCCGTGTCGGCTTTGGGATCTGGACCCTACCTGCCAAGTGGATGGAGGCCCCAAGGTCCTAGCTTCTACCTGCCTTCTGAAGTTTTGGTAAGTCATCATAATACGTCAATATAGTCACACATAATCTTGCTAATCAAATCGGTTTCGAATTTAAAACCAAACCGAGACAATCCAATAAGAAATAAACTATATGAAGAAGTCAACTAAGACTTATTAAGAATATTTGAAACAAATCATTTGGAAATAAGCGATTTATGTAAGCGGAATCTTTAGTAGCAGGAAGACTCCTGTTACTAAAGATTGAAAAAAAGACAACAATGAAATTTGAATAATGTCATACAAGGGCTATTCATACATTTTAGAAGAATGCATTAATTTGAGTTTTTTTTTATTAAATTGCTAATATTAACTAACCAAAAATCAATTATTTATAACACAGAAGCCATCAAACAGTCCTCTCAAAGAAAACCTCCTGCAAGAGACTGAAGCATCTGGCTCCGATGCCCTCAGGGAATACGGACCCCCGAAAGTCGAAGAAGTCATTCAGTTCAATGTCAACCAGGGCCTGCCTGATGTGGCTACTGAACAGACCTTCTTCGTACAATCTTTGGCTACCCAAGAATTGCAAACTGGTGCTGAGGAATCTGCTACCGTTGAAGGTATTTAACTATCTAATCTACAAAATAAATATGTTTTAACTAGTTAGTTTTATATAAGGAAGGGTAAAACACACTTTCAGAGCTCTTTACCCTTATTTCCTGAATATAGAAAGAACCACCATTACAATTTTTCGTATTAAAATAATATAATAATATTCCACAACTATCACACAACGCCGTCTAGTCCCAAGCTAACCAGAGCTTGTGTTATGAGTACTAGACAACTTATAAACATACTTACATGTTTCTAAGTACATACATATTATAGATAAATTACACCCAGACACAAAAAAAATTATCGTGCTCATCACACAAACATTTGTCCTGAGTGGGAATCGAACTCATAACCTCTGGCATTGCACTCACGGCCACTAACCACCAGACCAGCAGGCCAGTCAAAATGTATTATACTGTCACAGATTATTGCCTATCAATATCTAACTACTAAAACCATTCATAAACCATCTACCAAATCTAATTTAAACTTGTTAAAAATGTACAGCAAGCACCGAACAAGCCGCCCTGGTCGTCGATGAAGTAGCATCCACCACTGAAGGCCAACTCGCACAAATAGCAGTAGAACAAGTAACTGAAATCCTCTCTGAAGCCCAGCCTACCTTCGAAGCAACTCCCCTTGAAGTAGTAGCAGAGGCTGTTGAACAGACTTCTGAAGCTGTCCAAGAGGTAGCTACAGAGGGAGCAGTTCAAGAAGAAAACGTTGCACCTACAGCAGTTAACGCTGAAGAAGAGGTCGTAGCGCCTACAGCTGTGGCACAAGAAGATGTTACCGTAGTCGTAGAAGAAGCGGTGGTACCCACTGCTGCAGTTGTTGAACAAGTGGTGGTTGAAAGACTATCTGAAGGAGTCAACAACATTGCTGACGCTTTGGTTAAGTTGGAGAATGAAGTTAAGGCTGCTGAGGTAAGACAAAAACAAAATAACACCGATAATAATGGTTATACTATTCAAGAAATAGTATTATTTAGCTAAAGAATTGATGATTTACAAAGGAAGAACACTTCTGATTACCAACACCATATACATCGACTAAATTATTTATTTTATTGTTTCCAGGCCCTTGAAGCCGCTGTTGAAATCAAGACTGAAGTGTCAGGGTTAGTACCAGTACAATTGTAAGCACTCAAAACAAACGAAGCTTCATTACTCATCACGACAAACTGACATATCAAAGCATAGCCGAAACTTCTGGGATTAGACATATAGCGTTTTGTACATGGCTCATTTTTGTATCATAAGCGAGCATTAAGAAAGCTAAGAAGCTCTCTGGGTTTTTAGAAATTCAACCTTTAAGCGGGCGAAAAGGGAAATTTTATTTGTATGTAAAATCTTATTCCATGCGCCAATCTACTTGAAACTTGGCACAAATAGTAACCGTCGTAAAGGTTTTCAAGATCGAGAATAGACGGGGCGGGCAGCCAGTACAAGCATATTCAACCCTAAAATGCACACTTTAGAATTTATAATTCATTGTGTTCACAGTTCCCTACAACAGGCCCCTGAAGGTTTCCTTGAATACGGACCCCCCGGCTTCAGGGAGTACGGACCCCCCAAGGCTGAGGATATCGCCAGGGCTGCTGCATTTCAGGTATTCTCGTGGATTACATTTATTAAGGTATTTTTTACATGGCATGGGTAGGATGACAGTTGGATAAAAATATGCATCTTTAAGATAAGGGAAAAGGACAGGTAGCCATTGTATGAATCCCACACCATCCTGTAGCAACTGTAGTATAATAGGTCTAATTACAGTATTTACTATTACCTACTGTAAGTTTTCAACTGTTGTACATAGGCCTTACCCAATTACACACACAACAGTAAAATCTTGGCATGCGTGTGCTTTTTAGGGTTCCGTACCTCGAAAGGAAAAAACGGAACCATTATAAGATCACTTTGTTGTCCGTCCGTCTGTCTGTCTGTCTATCAAGACCCTTTGATACCACTTGTTGAAATTAAAACCATATACTCAAGTCTGCGGTACCATGAAGCTGTAAAAAAAAATCAAACATCTCAGTTAATGGCAAAAAAATATACGGCCGTTTATGTCGCAAAAAAACGTATATTTCGACGCTCTCGAGGAAATCAAAATTCATAGCCTACTTCCCGTTGACCCAGAATCCGGAAATTTTGCATAAAGAAAGGTCTTATAGCACATGTTTAGGAATAAATCTGAATACTGTAAATTTGTTGTTACGTCACAACAAAAAAAAAAAATTGCAATTCGGAAAAATCTTCGAAATTCGGGAATTGAACGGTTTGCATAGGTAAGTTTGTACGGAACCCTCAGGGTGCGAATCCAACTCGCACTTGTCCAGTTTTTTATTTAAAGGAAAACAATTGAAATTTCTTATTTTTCAATTGTTACCTTTGAATGGTCTTTATAATTGTAGTCATGAATTAAAAGAGTGTCCATAGAATTTCTTGCACTGTCTTCTCTATAGAGACCTACGCTTTGGAATGTGCAATCAGCATAATTTTTTTGACTGACTGACATCTTGACAATTCATAAGTGCCTGTAAATGGTTTGTTTGAAATAATTGTTTTGCTTCTTGCTTTTTTACCATCTCTTGTCTGTAAGCCTGTCGTGGTACGCATAAGTAGGTAGGATTTGTCATGTAGAAAAAAATATTAGGTTTTAATATTATGTTAATTTCAGATCGCTCCTACTAGTGCCTTCGAGAACAATGAAGTTAGGAGGAGGCGCTTTTCCCCCAAATTCAAGTGAGTAAAGAGCATGAAATATTTTTAATGTGGTCTTCAGGCAATTTGATGGAACGGTTGGCGCAGTGGCTGAGAGATTGGCTGCTGCGTTGCATGTCGTGGGTTCGATTCCCGCACGGTACAAATATTTGTATGGCCAGATCTTGTGTATGTGAGTTATTATGTCGACTACGTCATCGCTTATTATATGTTATGTAAATAAAGTATATTTAGTGATCTATCTATGTACTGATACAAATAATTCTAAATAGCAAAGGAAAATACAAGCGAGCCTTTTTAATAATTTGAAGCTCTATCGAATGCAAAAACTCTCATGTGTATACGACGATTTAATCGTCATTTGTTTACCAATTTCAAGATCAACGATATTGATCTTGGTGCTTCCTAATAAAACACTACTTTTACATATAAACAAATTTTACAAAAAAAAAAAAACAGTTTACATAACTGTTTTTTTACTATAATACTACTTTTTAATTCAACTAACAATAGCAAAATTAAAAGCAGGTAATCATATGGCTGATACCTATATTTTTTGTTATATTTTTGTCAGTTGACGGTTTTTATCGATTTTCTCTTATGAATTTTACACATAAAAGGTCTTAAAGTTGCAACGACGATATACTAATTAAATGTAATTTCTCTTCCAGGTCAGGACACAAGAAACACTAAGACCGCAAAAATCTAAACAAAATGAACCAGCTGGCCAAAAAGGACTTCGTAGACAACTTCTTATTTAAAAAAGCAATTTAAAAAAACATTTTTGCCAAGGTGACAGACATGAAGACGCCATCTTTTTCTATTTGAAATTAGAATTTTAAAAAATCGATAGAACGTTTTGGCAAAAATAAAGAAAATATGAGCATCAAAGTGATAAGTTATGATGAACTTTTGAAGTAAAATGACATCACTTTGGATGATAAAAATATCTTTATAACATGTAATCAATGGTAGAAAATGATCTAATGTGATAACTAAATAAATAAATGAATTTAATGAAAAATTTTATGGTCTTATTTAAACCTCGTGTGAGAAACGATATGAAACAAAAGGGGATTCAGTGATAGCGTGACTATTGATGAGGTCGAAATGGAAGAATAAAACACGAATGCGCAGACCCCGAGTAAAATGGGACAAGGAAAGAAAGAAACATAAAAATTTCGTGTCACAGTTTTTCTCTCACAGAATTCCTCTGAAACGGCTGGACTGATTTTTATGCTTTTTTTTTGTGTATATTTGGTAAGTCTGAGGATAGGTCGTAAGCTATTTTTTACCCTCCTACACTTACCCCCATTTTTTTCTAGAAAATTTATATGGCAGGACAAAGTTTGCCCAGTCAGCTAGTAGGTAACACTATTTTTTCTGTTTTTCTTTATGATGTCAGTTAGCCATACATTTTTCTCTTCTTCTATAATATATCACATATGATTAGAGATCTACGCTTTGGAACGTGCAATTTAGCTTCACTTTTTATTGACCGACCGACATTTTGACAATTCAAAAGTGTCTGTAATTGGTTTATTTGAAATAAACGTTTCTAATTTCTGATTTAAATTTCATTCCAAATTTTATCTTCCCAAGAAACTCTTAAAAGCAAGTTCCTCGGTCCATAGCACACTGACAGATCTTTTTGTAGACCAAGGACACAAAAAATTCTCATTTTCTTGTAAACAAGACCTACCTCCGTCAACTTCGATTAAGCTCAGTGGCATCAGATATATTTGTATTATGTAACCGCGTCTGTCTGTTCTTTATTCTTTATTGTACACACAATTTTATACAGACAATAAAAATAGGATAGTTGATGGATTTTCTTACAGCAAACCATATGATTGAGAAAGAAATTTTACATTTGAGGAACTTTAAATGTACAACAATTAAACACATAAATTAAATCTAACTTAAAACTAAATATATACTAAACAGATATGTGTACCTACCTACAGCACACTATACATAAACATAATATAAACAACTAGCTTCTGCCCGTGGCTTCACTTTAGACCCCCCTTAATACCCTTAGGGAGTGAATTTTGGAAAATCCTTTCTTAGTGCTCGCCTACGTCATAAAAGGAAACCTTGTGCATTTCACGTTCCTAACCCCATTGGTTTCGGCTGTGGGTTGATATGTCAGTCAGTCAGTTTCCCCTTTTATGTAAGTATATAGATAAAAAAATACCTATAAACATACATATTTATGGGTCATGCTTACAGAAAATATTCCTTAATTCTTCCCCTGAAAACTTCTAACTGAAGGTTTAGCTCTCAATGTATGTGGAAGAGAATTCATTTCGTTAGAATTCGTTCGTGATAAACTCAAAAAATATTGAAAAATTTTTATGCTGTTTTCAGAATGCTTACATACCACTACAGTTACTTTACATAAAGTTTAAATAAATAAATCGATTTGAAAATAACTTTCAGCACGCGGGCGCTGTCGAAGCTAGTATAACATAGTAGATCAAAGCCTAAATCCCATTCTTTTTTTTTTGTTTTTAATTGATATAAACCAGAACTTGACTGCGATCCCACCTGATGGTAAGCAGTGATGCAATCATTGATGGTGAGGCGCACTAGTTTATTAAGAGCCTATTCACTCTAGCCTTGAAGACACCTAAATTATACTTGGACGGGAAGACCGCAGCGGGCAAATTGTTCCAGTCCTTCGATGTACGCGGTATAAACGACGAGGTGAAACGCTTAGTCCGGACCATTGAAGTTTCAACAACGTAAGGGTGGATACTCGCCGTACGTCGGGTTGTCCGATGGTAGAAAGGAGATGGCGGAATCAGGTCATGCAATTCCCGCGCACACTCTCCAAAATGCATCCTGTAAAATACCGATAGGCTGGCTACCCTGCGCCTGTGCTCGAGGCTTTGTAGATTGGACTAGACCAAATCTAGATATCCCCAATTAGCCTTTCCGCACGCCTTTCCACTGAGTCCAAAGCTGCTAGATGGCATTTTGCAGCACCAGCCCATATGTGACTGCAGTACTCCACACACGATCGGACCTGTGCTTTGTATAACATTAGAAGCTGTCCCGTTGTGAAGTACCGTCGGACCTTTGCAAGAACGCCTAGTTTTCTAGCTGCTACCTTGGATTTGGACTCAATGAACCGCCCAAAATTGAGGTCTGAGGAAATTTCAATTCCCAAGAGCATTCCTAATGTATTTTTTGTCGGTAGAAAAATCATCCAATGACATCCCTCGTTCTTGGGCGGAGCGAGAGATAGTGTAAGACTTTTACTGACTAAAAACACACTCCTGTTCCTTCGTTGCCTTTCATACCAGGGCCAAGTCTTCTTTTCAGAATCAGACCCTTGGCCCCAGTAGGCTTCGATCCTGAAGGGCTCCTGACATCTCCTACCTGGCTACCTTGCTTGTGAAGAATCACTGAAACAAACTCAGTCTCTATTTTAATGTCCATACAGCAAACATGTAATGGTCAAATGGTCATGATGGTCTTTTGAGGAGGAAAGAACTAGTGTTGCAACAGAACTGTACTTTTTCACTTCAGTTTTAGCGTCTGCTTCCACAAAATTTATAACAGAACTATAAACGGAAGAATACAGCGAAGAGCGCGGGGGTGGAGGCGCGTGGACGACTGGATACATCGGAAGAGGCGCGGTGCGGTGCGTCCACCCCCGTGCCTCTTCCGATGTATCCACAAACGTTTTGCAACGAGTTTCTTTATTATTATATTTTTTTGGTTCATTTTGCGCATCCCCGCGCGTCGTGACGTGATTACGACGTACCTATACCTTCTGTTGTTTTTAAAAAATAATATTGTGCTATTTCTTCATAATAGGCGTGGGAAAAGTGTGTCATCTTTGCGATTGGAACATTTGCATCTGAATCACTGAAATGTTCCGAAACAGTGATATGTATCATTTGGCACATTTGTAACATCGGCTCAAAAGATATAAACGGAACATCGGCTGAAAAGATAGAAACGAAACATTTAAAACATCGGTTCACAAGATACAAACGGAACATTTGGAACATCGGCTCAAAAGATACAAATGGATCTTTTGAAACATCGGCTCACAAGATACAAACGGAACATTTGGAACGGCGGCTCAAAAGATATTAACGGAACATTTGAAACATCGACTCACAAGATACAAACGGAACATTTGGAACAACGGCTCAAAGATACAGACACTGACTGTTATGAATTGTTGTCTGTCACGTTGCGTCATATACACTAAAAGTTTTATTTAGTTGAATTTTGATTTGAGAATAATTTAATGCAGTTGTTTTTAGTTCAGGTCATTAATTGTATTTACACTATATATATTATAATTTGAATTTTAAAAAGACTGCTGATTACTTATACTAAAAAGTGTTTCAGTGTTTCAATTGTTCCAAATGATGCATTTAAAACATTACTGTGAAACAGTGAGTCGGTTCAGTAAAGAGTTACACACGCCTACTTCATAGTATTAACACATCCACTTCCGTTTCCGCTTCCGCATCCGCAAAGATTTACTTTTGACATCTGTTTGCGTTTCCGCTTTCGTTAAGACATTTCCGTTGCATCACTAGAACCACATAGATTTGACCCGCCACAAATAAGCTGATAACTTGTTTTCCGATATCTACACAAACGGAGTCGCGGGCACAGGTTAGCTGTAATAAAATGTATTAGCGGATTTCCAAGATGCGAACAAATTATTAAGATTTGAAATTACCATTTTTATAAGATGCCAAGAATTATGTAGGTATATAAATACTGAGGAGACTTAAATTTAGTACATTTAGGAAAGAGTATTCGTTTTGGTAACACCATGGGACAGTTTATAATTTTGAATTTGTTTTTGGTCGTCACCGTATTGTCTTTGTAAGTAGCCATATCGACCTTTTGCAAGAATGGGTTTTTTTCTCCTAATTGTTATTCATACACCACTAATCTATAAGAATAGTTTCAATTAACATTATATCATCTACACTAATATTATAAAGAGGTAAAGTTTATTTTTTTATTTTTTTGTTTGTAGGAGGTAATTTCTGAAAGTACTTTGATTGCTAAATTTTTTTCATCAATAGAAAGTTGCTATTGATTCCTGAGTAACATAGGTTATTTTTTAAATACGAAATTAAAAACCCCTTTCTGCAAAAAGTGTTAACTGTCGCTTACGACGTTATTTTCTAAAAAAAAATGGGCAAGTGCGAGTCGGACTCGCGCACTGATGGTTCCGTACAAACTTACCTATGAAAATCAGTTCAATTCCCGAATTGAGTTATGAAGATTTTTTCCGAATCACAAAAAAAGTTTTTTTTAACGGGAAGTACCTATGAATTTTGATTCCCTTAAGAGTGTCGAAATACACGTTTTTTTGCGACATAAACGGCCGCGTTTTCGTTAACTCAGTTTTTTTTTATCACAGCTTCAAGCGACCGCAGACCTTAGTATAAAGTTTTAATTTCAACTCGATACTTCCACGAGATAAAGGGTCTAGACAGACAGCAGACGGACAACAACGTGATCCTATAAGGGTTCCGTTTTTTCCTTTTGAGGTACGGAACCCTAAAAACTATGGTTTTGTGCATCATAATAAACGTCCATTACTCCATTCTTTCGGGAACGCGTGGAGGTATCGAGTTTAAATTAAAACCATATACTCAAGTCTGTGGTCCCTGGAAGCTGTGAAAAAATCAAACTTGTCAGTAAACGAGAAAAAAAGATACGGCTGTTTATGCTGAAAAAAAAACGTAGGTATATTTCGACACTCTCAAGGGAATCAAAATTCATAGGGTACTTCCCGTTGTCCTAAAATCCTGAAATTTGACATGAAGCAAGATCTCATAGCATATGTATGGGAAAAAAATGAAAACTAGACGACTGATGATGACTATTCGTAGTTACGTCACAAAAAAAAACTTTTTTTTGCAATTTGTATAAATCTTTGAGACTAGGATTTGGAAATTGGACTGTTTTCATAGGTAAGTTTGTACGGAACCCTCAGTGCGCGAGTCCGACTCACACATGGGGCGGTTTTTTTAATTTCAGGTCCTTACCTACCGAAGTCAGAGGGTACAATAGCCCTGACTACCCTACTAGAGACTTCTACTACTACCCTTTGCGAAGATTCAACCCTCGCAAGAGAATGGAAACTGATGTGGCGAAAAATACGGTGGTAGTAGACGGACAAGTTTTATCGGGCCATAATATGTGAGTTGCTTTTTTTCTTATTCTTTTTTAAAAGCTTCTATTTAACTTGCAATATTTGTATGTATGTTTGTATAGCATAGTCGGCCTTATAATGTTCCCACTGTTGGGACTCAGGCCTTCTCTCTAGGAGAGGGAGGTAGTTTGTATGTTTAGAGCAAATCTCGCAAATGGATTTTGAAACTGTACCCCTGTGGTTACCTCAGCCTATATGGGAAACGTTCAATAGACCGCACACCCAAGTTGGCCATAACAAATACAACACGGCAAAATGGGGAATTATAGACCCCTCTGATACCCAGTGCGATTACGGTGTTCCTGACCAGACGATGGCCTACTTATTTGAGTTCCTAAGTGTCCCACCATCTGTACTTTGGAGAACTTAAAAAACGTCACTCACGCCGTTTTAGACGTCGCAGCCTGGCCTACAAAAACTTTGAGGTAAAGAAAACTACCGACTCGAGAAGAAAAAGGGTTGGAGGAGTCTATAATAATAATAATAAGAAGTGGTACTCCTGGACACGGCTTGTATAGTTAGGAGGTTCCTTTCTTTGGAGCCCTGACCGCTGGTAGCTTGGACCCTGTTCCCGATACCGGTGGGATACTCGTTTTTATATTTTTAAATGTTTAACTATCACACAACGCCGTGTAATCCCAAACTCTGCTTAGCTTGGGACTAGACAACTGATAAACATACTTATATATTTCTAAATACATACTGTATATTATAGATAAATTACACCCAGACACGAACAAGTTATCGTGCTCATCACACAAACTTTTGTCCTAGGTTTTTTTTTGTTTTTAGGTGGGAAAATCATCTTATGACAAATCTCGCTCTTGGGCGGAGCGAGAGATAGTGTCAGACTTTTACTGACTAAAAACCCACTCCTGTTCCTTCTTTGCCTTCGTCCCAGGGCGTCCTCATTTGACCTAGGTGGGAATCGAATCCACAAATTCCGGCATAGCAGTCAGGGTCACTAACCACTAGACCAACAGGCCATTCAAAAGAACTACTGAACGCAACAAGATAACACCATCGTATTTGAAACGGTCCCCTCTTGTTAGAATGGTCTTGATCAATACTATGCTGCGCGATAAAAACATGTTATAAAAAAATGTTTTTCGTTGAAAACTAGTGTTGCAACAGAACTCTGTTTCCACTTTCGCTTCTGCAAAAGTTCCGCAAGCTTTTTCACTTCCGTTTCCGCTTCTGCATCAGCTAAATTTATAAAAGAACTCTAAACGGAAGAATACAGTAAGGAGCGCGGGAGTGGGGGCGTGTGGATGATACACAAAACGTGTCGCAACGAGTTTCTTTATTGATATATTTTATTGGTTCCTTTTTCTATTTCTTCATAATATTAATGCTTCTGCTTCCGTTTCCGCTTCCGCATCCTCAAAAATTTACTTTTGACATCTGTTTCCGTTTCTACTTCCGTTAAGACACTTTCATATTTGCATGACTATTGAAAACTTATTGCTTTTCAAACTCAACTTGGGCTTAATATTCTTCCTGACTGAATGGCCATCATGGTGTGGGAGATAAGTCCTATAGTAGTGATAAAGTGTGAGCGTAAACTTTTGGGTTGTGGAGTTCCGTGGACCGGGACCGAGATTACACCTGTAGCGACATCTATGGCGTCACATAAGAACTAATCCTGCATCGCGCAATCACAGTTCTCCGCGCGTTTAGAACATATAGAACAGCTCGAAATCATCTATCGGGCAGTAGCCCACCATACATAACACCCGTTTGGTCGGAGGATCCTCCCTTTTCAACGGAGGTTTGCGGGACTTTACTCTCTGTTCCGCATACCTCTAAACTGGTGACCCTCGACAATGAACATCAGCGCAGCCTTCGTGTAGCTACTACTTCGTGACGTCATCATCACTTCCTCAAGCTTTCGAGCAGCAAGCCACACAGCCAGCACCCACGGCTTTAAAGGGTATCCTGACCACCAGAATACCTACCTGGTCATACCTGGTCATCACCCTCAGCCTCATCAGCGACTTTGGCGAAGCACACTGCACCTTCGGCCAGTCACATAAAGAGCCACGAAGAACCTCTCCTGGTCGACGCCAGCAGTCAAGCCACTACGTTGCACAGCACCGCTCTGACTCACTGGAGCCAGCAGCACTACTTCGACTCACTGGAACCTGCAGCATCATCCCGATTCACTGGGACATCATCATCCCGACTCACTGGGGCATCATCCCGACTCACTGGGACAGCACCACCCTGACTCACTGGGGCATCATCCCAACTCACTGGGACAGCGACACCCCGACTCACTGGGGCATCATCCTGACTCACTGGGACAGCAACACCCCGACTCACTGGGGCATCACCGCAGACAGTTCCGACTCACCGAGAACTATGCGGCATTCGGTTCCGACTCACTGGAACCAACCTACCACTGGCCTGGCACGCATCAAGAACCATCGATCTCCGATCTCCGGAGGGGAGTGATGTAGCGACATCTATGGCGTCACATAAGAACTAATCCTGCATCGCACAATCAAAGTTCTCCGCGCGTTTAGAACATATAGAACAGCCCGAATTCATCTATCGGGCAGTAGCCCACCAGACATAACACCCGTCTGGTTGGAGGATCCTCCCTTTTCAACGGAGGTATGTGGGGCTTTACTCTCTGTTCCACCTACCTCTAAACACCTATTAAATTTTTGAAGTGGGAAATCATCAAATAACGTCTCCGTCTCTGTGGTGGAGCGACAGCTGTCAAACATACTGATTAAAACTCACCTATGTTTCTTCATTTGCCCTTTGCGTTCTAGGGCCACGGTCACGGTTATTCTTTTAAACGTCAAGGGTTTGAAAATGGGTGGAAAAGTTTATTTGTACATTATTTTGTTTGTGGTCGTATTGTTCAATGTTCACACTTCCGTCGCCGCGAGCAAGAGTCAATATATATATTTATTTATAACTAGCTAACCCAGCGAACTTCGTACCGCCTAATAGTAAAGATAATGCCATCTACTGGCATTACCAGAACAGCATAATTTATTTTATAACGAAATTTTAATTAGAGATGGCGCTGTAATCGGTGTTTTTTTTTCGTGATACCTACCTACTCTACCCTACTCTGCCCTAATCTACCCTACTCTACCCTACTCTACCCTACTCTACCCTACTCTACCCTACTCTACCCTACTCTACCCTACTCTACCCTACTCTACCCTACTCTACCCTACTCTACCCTACTCTACCCTACTCTACCCTACTCTACCCTACTCTACCCTACTCTACCCTACTCTACCCTACTCTACCCTACTCTACCCTACTCTACCCTACTCTACCCTACTCTACCCTACTCTACCCTACTCTACCCTACTCTACCCTACTCTACCCTACTCTACCCTACTCTACCCTACTCTACCCTACTCTACCCTACTCTACCCTACTCTACCCTACTCTACCCTAATCTACCCTAAAAAAAAAAAAAGTAAAAAAAAAAGTACCCTATGTCCGTCTCCAGGTTCTAAGCTACCTCCCTACCAATTTTTAGCCAAATCGGTTCAGCCGTTCTTGAGTTATAAGTGGTGTAACTAACACGACTTTCTTTTATATATATAGATACATAGATATTGTGTAAAGAGGTTAAAAATTACCAATTGGCTGACATTCTCTTACCGATTCACACCAACGAAATAACGAAGAACATTGCAATTCCAGAACCAATCCGACTTCACCCATTTATTATAAGTACAGACTGCAGGTCGAAGGCGAAGAAGCTTCTTTCAATCATGAAGACAAGAAGTCATCTGCAAATAAAGAGCGTATACACAAAAACATACAAACAGTAAGTATGTACTTACATATTGAACAAAAACTATCTAATAATACACTAGTTCAACTTACTGTACGAGATATCTGCCATCCACACCTTTGCCCGGATACGTCGTTACCCAGATACGTCTTTGCCCAAATACGTCTTTACCTAGATACGCCTTTGCCCAAATACGGCTTTGCCCAGATACGCCCTTACATACTCTGTTCCCAAAGCTTTAACTACACAGAGACTAAGCATTTTCCGAAATAAATTAATACTTAATATTATAAAGCTCAAGAATTTGTTCGTTGGTTTGAACGGGCTAATCTCAGTAACTATTGGTTGGAATTGAACAATTCTTTAAATGTTGGACAGTTTATCAAGGAACATCATAGGATATATAACATTACCTTTGGGAGCGGAGCAGTAACCAAAGATGCAGATGAAACCGTGGATGACAGCTGGTGAAAGTTGGTAACTCAGCAAGTCTCGTTTTTCTCTAAATGAAAGAACTTTCATGACCGAAAAAAAATTCACCAAACCCTACAACGGCTACAACCAATTCAGCAAAGGACGTCAAAAAGTCATCATAACTCTAGTGTAAGACAGAGATGGCTATACAGAATGAAAATGCACGATCGACATAAGGTTTGGTGGATGTCACTTGTCTCCAGCATTTTTGGTTCTAGAATATTTTCCTCACGATGTTTTCCTTCGCAGTTTTGAAAGCGAAGGTGATGAAATACCTAAATTTAAAAAAATAATACGCCTGGCTGGATTTGAACCTACGACGTACCGCTCGTAAGTCGGAGCCGTTACCACTGGGTTACTACTGGTTCTCAGCCACTATTGCTCCTTCTGACACCAGAATATGATGAGTTTAAGACGTCATTGTAGGATAGTAACGTAGTAATTTGATTTTTTGCCCAGAGACGCCTTCAGTACATTTAGTATCAGCCTCGATTTTGCTTGGTGGGCCATGGCTGAAGTCTACGAAGTAAATGAACTCAAAAAAAAATACTATTGACCCTTGCTTTGAAGGCTGTTGGGTTATGGTGGTAAGGAATCCTCCTAGCTTAGATTAATGAAAGAAAAAAAGAAAGAAAACATTTTAATTTAATGACTGTTTTGTTTTCCAGGTCCATGGATTGAAAGTGCTATTTGGTCGCCTCCCCGTTACCTTTTTGTTATGGCCTTCGGCTCTCTGAAGACTGGCTACTACCATTTTTGGAAACGATTGGATAATCGTCTCTCTTGCAGTCCTGCCAAACCAAAGATAAACTTCTTACAAATTGTTAGTTGTGTATTTTGTAACATGTTCAAATATATGAGTTGTCAGCAGCTGAATACATGTTTTTATGAGTTAACTTGCCATTTTATTTTATCAATATTCTTCAATATTTTTTCACTCATTTCTCAATTTAGAGGCTTTTTTTCCAAGAACCTGTCGAAAACTATCTCGTTCAAAACCTTGTCTATATTTTACTCGATGCTATGACCTCTATCTATTTACTTTGTTAGATTACATAGTACCAGTACCTTTGGGATGACAGGATGAGGTAAGGGCCATGAATTGAACCCTGAAGAACACCCGTACAACCAGAGTTGTAGCAACTTATTTCCTTGTTTTTAAGGTTGCTATTAAACAAGCAAAAACAAAATCTACAAATCAATTAAATTAGAAATTATACTTTGTTTTTCTTATTAATAATTTTGCAATACAATTGTGAATAATACAATCAAAAGCCTCTGATAAGTCACGAAGTTAAATAAAATGCTTATGACTGGACTAAGAGCGTTGAGACCAAGAAGATTGGTAATCTAATACCTTAAAAACCTACCGAATTATTACGTTAACAAGTTGTAAGCTAAATTCACAGATATAGAGGTTTCTTCGAAGGATAAGATTTAAAATGAGGTTATCCGGAAAAGATCCGAAGTCACCAACATTCGAGGAAATAATCTTTAGCAGCACACACACACAGCTTTCAAGGTTAATAAGCTGAAATGACGGAGCGCCAGTCACGTTGGTCGAAAAACTGATAAACTTAGCAGCAAAAATTAAAAAACTACTTTTCTTTTTTTACATGGTCTCCCTATACTATACTATATACTATCAAAAGATGCACAACTACATTATCTAGTTTTCATTGACGAGTGCTGCTATCTTCACATTGAGGACGGAAACTTTTTAGACCACCCACGTAAGTGCTGCGCGGCGACCTCCATGCCGGAGGCTCTATGCAAGTGCCGTTCGGTTTATGGCCCTTTATGGAGCGCCGGTATATGCGCCGTAGCTGCGAAAGCGACCGGCGGCCAAGCTGAACGCATGCCAGAGAATTATGACCATCCGGATGGTACGGGGATACCTCCTTGCTGGCCTGCCACCATGGGATTTGGAGGCAGTAGTCCTTGCACTCAGGCACGATTTGCGTGTGGAGATACAACGCCGGGGTGAAAGTCCGCTGTCGCGACAAGTTGCGGCATGGTGGCCAGAGTTCCGGCGGGACCTCATGGTGGAATGACGACAGCGACTGTCGCAACCCAATGCTGGGCGCGCCATAATTAAGGCGGTAAGTCCCTTCTTTGAAAAGTCGTCGACGGCGCGTAGTGTTCCACGCGCGCCTTATGGTTCAAAGCCTACTGGGGCCATGGGTTCGCTTCTGAAAGGAAAACCTGCGGCGTATTTCTCATAGGCCTACATGGGCACTTACAAAACGTCAGAAGCTAGTGCATGGTTCCAAATTGGTCGTTACCTATGGAAAAGAACGGCAAGAAACTCCATAGATTCAAGGGAACGAAGGAACATAGAAGTGAGTTTTGGTCAGTAAAAATCTGACACGCCCTCTCGCTTCGCCCAAGGGCGAGAGATGTCATAGCATATTTTTTTCTTTCTAAATTTAAATATTGAACAAAGCTATTAATTCAAATACTGCTAGGTTTTGCCCTTTGGTTACATAACGTTCACCCCCAAAATAACTTTCTACCCCTTTTTAACCCCGTTAGGGGATGAATTTCAATAAAATACGTAACTCGTCTTCCATTAATTCTGTTAAAGAATGTTCATAAAAATTTGAAGTAGATTGGACCAAGGAATCACGTTGTCCCATACAAACTTTGCCCCCCTTTTTCACCCCCTTAGGGATAGAATTTCGAAAAATCCCTTCTTATCGGATGCCTACGTCATACAAATAATATACCCTCCAAGTTTCAGGTCTTTACGATCAGCGGTTTAGGCTGTGCGTTGATCCGTCAGTCATTCAGGACAAAGCATTTTATATATATAGATTACATCCAATGGGTTAATTAAGTTTATCTACAGGATAAGTCCATAAATAACCCATTTAGAACTATTTTAATTTACAGTATCGATAAAAACCATGTCCGTCACTACACAATTCTTAATCAAAAATTATGACGTAAAGGAAAAACTAAAAAAAATTGTCACATTTCGTTCCATACACAAATCGTAGGCAACTCAGCCGCCAAACTAAAATGGAACTGGGCAGACCACATCAGCGGCACGTTGCAACGAAATTGGGTGAACGCCACCACTGACTGGATTCCGAACAGCAGGACCCGGCGACGCGGTAAGCTCAGAAGGAGATGAGGTGAGAATTCGTACTCCTACCTAAAGGATTGGCCAGAAGTGACTTATAACAGAGAATAATAATAATAATATTCCACAACTATCACTTTTGCCCTGCAGTGGGGCACAACGTGGGCACAACAGACTCATAATAATAATAATAGTAGTCACCCTTCCGCCTATCCTATTTTCCTTCTTTGCCCCTTGCGTTCCAGGACAACGGGTTTTCCCAGCAGCGGTACGTGCCTTGCCATGCATTATTGTATATCTTTATTGCTATTCCAAAATTTGGACCCACGGAGTAGATTCTGCCATTTTGTATACAGATGACATTCGACATCTTCTCATCATCATCATTTCAGCCGAAGGACGTTCACTATTGGACATAGGCCTTCCCCAAGTATCGCCACAAGGAATGGTCCTGTGCGTCTCGTATCCACCGCATTCCCATCAGCAAAAATCTGATGACATAATAATTAATTATTGAAAATTTCAGGAGCCATATTGAATAAGTTCATTAATTTTATCTACAGGATAATAGTACGTTTAACCAATTTAGGACATTTTTCATGTAGGGGAGAGGTGCCATGAAAGGGATACGTATTGAAAGGGACAAGTCCGATAATCTGTAAAATAAGAACCGTCTCGAGACGAGATAACTTGTGTTCTGTGGTAACCCCGAAGCACAACGATCGATTCAGTAGACATTGACTGGCCTGTTGGTCTATTATAGTGGCTACTGGTCCTGAATGCTATGCCGGAGGTCGTAGGTTCGATTCCCATCCTTGACAAATGTTTGTGTGATGACCACGATCATTTGTCGTGTCTGGGTGTGATTTATTTATTTTATTTTTAGGTTTGTATAGAGAAACTTACTTTCACGCGAGAGAAGCCGCTGATAGAATCCAGTTTAAAATATTATTGAGCATTCACTAGAACTATTACAACAAAAATGTCCCTTTCATGGCACTTCTCCCCTACAATGCTGTTACTACGTAATCCTTAATCAGTAATGACGTAGGGGGAAAACGTAATTTTAATATTTAAGGCTGGCACTTTATCTGGACTCTCAGAACACGTTCGGAAGCCAGACCCTCCTGACGTGCCGACGTACCATTCATTATAAATAAGTACTAAAACTAGTTTTTGTAACGTAAACTATAACAACTGATAGTGATTCATCGTGTACTCTTTAAGAAACTTTTTAAGGTAATTTCTAGCCTAACCTTTTTTTATTAAAAGAATATTCTGTTATCCAATTCTCAATTTTTGACTAGCCTGTTGGTCAAGTGGTTAGGTGCCCTGACTGCTATGCCAGAGTTCATGGGTTCGATTCACATCCAAGACAAATGTTTGTGTGATGAGCACGATCATTTTTCTGTGCCTGGGTATAATTTATCTATTATTATGTATGTATTTAGAAATATAATAGTTAAGTATGTTCATCAGTACTTATAGAAAATGCTCTGCTTAGTTTGGGACTACATGGCGTTACATTGTCATTATTCCAACAGTACACGACCCTCTCTGCTCCTCACATCTCATTGATTTCACTAGTCATCAGTGCACTTTCCATAACCACTTGTCCCATTTGAATTGGTTTTTCTTCTTCTATTATGTCTTAGCAACCGACACACTATCACTGACTTCCTTTTCTTTCACGTCAGTTCTCCCATAATCCTTTTTCTTCTATTTTGTCCTGTTAACCGTCATGCTAACACGAACTCCCTTTTCTTTCATATCTCTCCTCACACTATCATCCATATTTTCTTTGGCCTTTCTCTCTAAGTCCATTCATCCACATATTTGCGAGCCAATCAGTCATTTATTCTGTAAGGTGCTCCGTCCACTGCCACGAAATTCAGCAATTTGTGAGACACAATGTTGTTGCTTTTTAAGTTTCTATGTATTTGTTTCTTCATTGTGTGTGTCTGTGTACTAAATAAACGTGTTTTCTTTCTTTATTTCTTTCTATTCTTCCAGACTGCTTAATTATTCTTTTGTTTCAGAACTTGCCCTGCTGAAAATTACTTGGATACTAATACTTTGACTTCTTAAAGCTACCTCTCAGTCGAAGATGCAAATTACAAACCAACAAATCGAGAAAGAACAGATGGTGAACAAAGAGGATGGTAAAATAATTGCTGCATCCAACGATAATTATAAAATGTACGTTATAATTTATATTATATCCTAGCATGTAACTGTCGATGGTCGATCGAAAACTCACCCTGTATAGTCGTAAATAAGTTACGAGTAAAGTGAAAATAAATGTAATATCATTCAAATTGCAGCAGCCCCACACAAAGAATATTCCCCCGAGGTCGACACATTCCTAAAAATGATTCAAATAGGTCTGATGATGGCGAAATACTGGCGGGTCCTGATGCAGCGGCAGACCAAAACAAAGATGAAACTGACGTAACAAGTGACCACCAAGTAAGTTTGAAAGTTATGACTTTTTTTGTGTTAATCTCTCTTTATTTTTTTAGTGATATTTAGTTTGACTTATAATACAAAAACACAAAGTACACTCAGGCGTCGAAATACTCCTTCACATCGCTGTCATCCGGGAATGTGCCCAGAAGACTGGTAGCATTGCCACGTTAAATGGCAATGCTCTTTCTTCTTTGGGCAAATAACGAGCCAGCCCTCTGGTCACGCAAAGTGTCGATCAGTCGGCGTGACGTGCGCATTTCACCCCATGACCCAAGCGTTTCGATCCCAAACGGCTTAAAACTGTAATGGCCAATAAGGTTACAGTATTAGCGCCGTTTAAGGGACTCAGCAGCTGTAGCGGCAGCGCCAGCACAGCCCGCCGGAATATGGGATGGCGCAAGGGTGTCGACACAGGTTGCGTCTCACACCACAGGCCTATCCACCTTTCATGGCAGTGTAATTTTAAAACGATGAAGGCAAATTTAAAAATATTTATTTATTTAATCCTCATGCAACAAACACGGACGGAAGGACGAGTACAAAAGCGGGCTTAAAAGAAAATGTTATTTATTTATTTTTGTACACAAAACACTTAAAATTGAAAAGAAATGGGTACAGATAGAATATAATGAATGAGTGTGTCATATAAAAAAACAAGAGTAAAAAGTACATAGAAAGAAAAACACATATACCTATAATTAAAATAATAAGGGAAAAACTTTTTGAGACGAATTCTTAACCCTTTTAACAGTTTTTCATAAGTTCAATGATATATTAGCTGCTGCACGCGGCTTCACCCGTATGATAGTACGAAATTATCCCAAAAGACCATCGGGATAAAAAAAATCATATGTGCTATTCCAGGTTATGGCCTTACCTATGTACCAAGTTTCATCGAAATCCGTTCAGCCGTTCGAACGTGAAGAAGAAACAAACATGCTAGACAAGAGACTCTTACAATATTTTAACATCAGTGTGATAAGAAATAAGGTTGAAGAAATATTAATATCATACAAATTTTTTCTTTTGTTTTCAGAATAACGAAAACGACATGAATACGTCAAACAAAGGGAACTAAATTGGAAATCTTTTCAAAAGTTAATCTACTATTTTAGTTTACAACTTACATACACAATGCTCTTCATTTTGTTCTTAAAAAGAAAGAAAGAAAAATATTTTATCTGGCGGAACATAGTGCAAATTTAGAAATAACAAATTGTAATCAACAGTTTAAAACTGCTACATTTTGTGTGTGTTATAGATTTTATTCAAGATCTGATGATATCGTCAGCTGTAGTCGAATATTTCACGCAACCAGTCGGCACATTTCGACGTGTTGTGTGTGAAAATAACCCTACGGCAAAATGTCATTAGAAACATGATTTAGATACATTCCTACGTTTGTACAAGACATTTTATTACAAGTATGTATATTATGTGAAAAAACAGTCAAACGGGGTGAATAGGACCGCAGGGGTGAATAGGAACAAAAGTTTGAAGGGGATCTTCGCGTTAATTAATAATTTTTCCCAGCATTCAAGTCCTCCTATTTATTCATTAATTGTAATAAAAAGGGATGCTTTGGTAGAAATCAATTATATAACTATATACCAATGTGAAAAACCTGACTAAAGTTTTGTTCCTATTCACCCCTGCATTCCTATTCACCCCGTTTGACGGTACTTCATGTTCATAATTATTATGAACATGAAGTAACGTTTTAAAATTCGCACATTTATCTGAACAACGCAATGAAAATTATTGATTTGTTAAAATTAAAGCGATTGTAAATATGGTACACCCAACACATAGAATAGAATAAACTTTATTGTACACCAAAATAGTAACAAAACTTAATAAAATTATTACACACATCCATTGTACACACATACACCGTTGCTTACAGGTACTAAAATATGTGTGTGTAGTAATTTATTCAAGCCAAATGCTTAAAATTAGGTTATCTTGATAGCCCAAGATCTGGAATCATAGCATTTATTTTTTTAACTGCAGTAGGTACACAGATATTTGATTTTTTTTAGTGGTGAAAGTATTCATAAATTTAAACCACTTTTACTATAGGATCAACTCAAAATTAAAGTAAAAATCATCTGACATTTATGAATTTGTACCAAGTTGAAAATTGTTAATTTTCATGGGGATTTCCACCCCCTGAAATTTTGCTTAAAAATCACCTTAAATTTTCTCCTTTCACTCCATAACTGTAGTTTCAAATAAGAGAGAAAATTATTATACATTAAAAAAAAACTTTTACTTACTAGAACACTACAGACTGACACACACACAGACAGACTGACAGACTGTAGTACTTTTTCTAGGTAAACGAATATCTAAGTGATAGACTTATAAATGTATGTAAACCAAAGTAAATTTTAAGTCCAATTGAATTATGCATGTACATTCAAAATGATGTAGATATACTAAGGGCGGAATTCACCAATAAAACTAATCGCGTTTTAAACTTTTGGCTCGCATAATCGCGTTTAGCCGCTGTCACTAGTCTGTATTTTTCTTTTGTTGTATTTTTACAAGTGACACTAGTGACAGCGGGTAAACGCTTTTATGCGAGCCAAACGTTAAAACGCGATTAGTTTTATTGGTGAATTCCGCCCTAAATTAGTTACAATTATGTATGAGTACAATTTCTTTTGTCTGGTTTTTAAACCATATCTAGACCTTACTACTAAATTATCGTAAACGACCTCCAATCGAAAATGTGTTTTATATGTTAAGCTATAAGTAGGAGTTTCAAATGAATATAACATACGATAAATTGGTTGCAATTTAAGGGCTCAATATTTATAGTTCAGGAAAAATAAACCATCAAGAAATAAGTAATAAGTATTATAATTGATGCATGCAAATGCAGCTGAAAAATAAGTATATATAAAAACTATTTAAAAAAAAGGTTAAATTGTAAGTTAAATTATAAATTAAATTATTTGTAATTAATAGCGCTCAACATTATAAAAATAGATAGGTACCAAAAGAAATAGCAAGATAGCCCCAACACAAGTGTTTTTTTATAACTTACTGTGGTTACCTCTAAGCGTCTAACTCTGTAATGTTGTAATAATAGATAATAATAGATTGTAGAAATAATAAAAACATTTTGATTTGATTTTATTTTATTTTCTTTTTTGAAACTATTTTCGATTAATTAATTTTATTTATACATTAATGACGTGGTTTATCATCACTACTGGGTAAAATACATTTAACAAAATTTTTGTTAAATAAAGTATTTGAAAAGAATCGTTAAACTAAAGTGGCAGTGGGCACATTGCTCGTAGAACGGATCGTCAATTGGGCCGAATGGTTCTAGAGTGGCGACCACGCACCGGAAAACGCAGCGTAGGAAGGCCTCCAAGGACAAGGTGGACCGATGACCTGGTGAGAGTCGCGGGAGTGCGGTGGATGCGAGACGCACAGGATCTGTCATTGTGATGACGCTTGGGGGAACAGTGGACGTCTTTCGGCTGAAGTGATGAAGATGATGAGGAAAGTATTTAAGAGACAACCGCTTTATTTGGAGGATTGCATACTCAAAAATCCGCCCCTAATCTATCGCATTTAGGCATGCAATTGACCGGTTTACGCATTAGTGTGGAAAAGTACACCAGCGAGCTCCTGCAACAATTTGTGGTATTTATCGTATCAAGAAGCCCCCGCTAGCCACCGATCAACCCACGTTTATTCGAAATACATCGTTTGTTACACGTAGAAATTAGTCAGTGCAGCACTCGGCTCCATAACACCCTCGCTTGCGGCTCGAATATTTTCACTTGTATCAAAATGTACCACGCTCCAGTCCCTGTAGGATACTGTTATATACTATTCCATGGTATAACCAAAGAGTATCGTAGGTATAACTAAACATTTAAGGCATAAGGAATACCACTCCAGGGTGATCCTTTGAAACCGAGAGAACGCCTCATTCATCTGGCCTAGCTTCCGATACGTACCGTACAGTTTAGTGTCGTTATATATACATTTATTGACCAGGGAAAACTAGTATGCAAATAAAAATATCATTTTTTGTCTAGTATTTATAACAAATAAATTTAATTTAAAGGAAAATATATATACAAAATTATATACAAAAACACTTAACTAATTAAAACTATAATATACACTAAAGGCTACTCCTAACTAAACCTACTATTTTGAGCCGTTTGGGGTTGAAACTCTTGGGCCGTGGGGTCCGAGTGCTCATACGCTTTTTAAAGAACTGTCCAAACGCTTAGTTGACACTTCGCGTGACCCAAGGGCTGGCTTTTACCTCGATCTGCCATACAACGTGGCAATGCCGCCAGTCTTTTGGGCACAATTCCAGTCGCCAGCGATGCGGAGGAGTTTTATGACGCCATATTTTAGTTAGGAGTAGCCTTTAGTGTATATATATTATAGTTTTAATTAGTTAAGTGTTTTTATATATAAGACGAATGAGACACCCTCTCGGTTTCAAAGAATCAGCCTCCATGTAAAGTATTGCTAAACTATAATCTAACCGGATGTCGGTTAGACTGAAATTTTCATAACAAAATAAGTTGAATAAAAACTGATTGCATAACATGTCATTGAATATGTAAAATTATTTTTTCCTTATGCGTCAATACGCAAACAGGGTTAAATACTATATTAGTGTTCTGTGATTATTCTCAATTAGTTAATACCTATTGACCGCGTCCTGATGGTAACATGGGTTTTAGTTTTGATTAACAAAGGAGAATGGCCAAAAAAAACCCAGGCCCGGTGCTAAAATTTATATTTCAGATTTTAAATTTGAATATAGTTATTCTCAGTTGTGATCATTGCTGAATTAAATGGCTAACATAGTTTATTTGCCCATAGTAGTTGCTTAGCTGGCGCTCAAGGCAAACAGTGTTTTTTGTAAAACTTATCAATACCTAATTGTAATTATTTATTATGATTATCGTATTAGGTAAGCCTGCAGAGTTAAAATAGTTGAAAGTTAACAGTTAAAAGTACTGATTAGTACTTAAATGTAAAAAATGGCTTTAGCTAATATATTTATCACCCTGCTGAAGATTTGGACTATGTATTGATAGCTTTAGAAAACTCTTAGAGCCCCTTCACACTAGCGTTTCTTCAGCGTAGGCGTTCGATGACGTTAACTGTAGAGAAACGCCGCCACAACGCTACGCACGCGCCCCGTTGTCGCGGCGTCTGTGCTGCACATACGTTCGTCGAACGCCTACGCTGGTCAAACTAGTGTGAAGGCGCTCCTTCTTAACTGAACACTTTTTCTTGTTCAGTCTGTTTGCTAATATTATAGGTAGTTTTACTTTTGTTGTTGTGTAATATAATATTGTAATTATGATGTCATTATTAGTAGTCATTAAGTAATACCATTGTAAAACTTTTTAAAATAATGTTTTATTAAATATGATACTACAATACTTTTGTTTTTTTTTTTTTATATGTACATATTTTAGTAGTAATACAAGTATTGTTTACTTCCTTCAGTCCGTTTATATAATAATCATATCATGCTGCCAAGTCCTACAAAAAGGCACTAAGGAAGGCTCGCTTCGACCGCATTACCGGCCCCTCGTATGCCTTCCAGAGAAGTGAAATAAAAATCAATGTTCGTTTACAAGGATATATTTTCTTGATGTCGTCATTTATTAAGCTCTTTGTATTCTTTACATTTAATAACTCGGGAACCACACATACAACAAATCTATAATACTGACAGTACACAGGATTTTATAAATAATATTTTATTTTCACTAAGCATTAAGGTACGGACACATAGCAGACAATTTTTTTTAATTGATTTATAAAAGCGTTTACAGAGCTGTAATTTGTCTTCATTCCTCAAACGTATTATCATGTTTGCAATGCGGATGCACTTTAATATAATTCTATAGCTACGCCACTGTGCAAATAAATATTTTTTTTAAATATATTATCGATATGACTTTTTAGTAATACATCAGTATTACTTCTAAATTTGAATTATTTTTTATTCGTATATACTCAGTGGTGTATAGTTAAAAAAAACGAAAACAGAAAATGATTAACGGACCAGTTTGTAAGTATATTTCTATACATGCCTTAGTACATAACTTTAAAATAATAACTACTATTACAGGAACTTGCAGAAAGATTATTGTTTTTCAATACCTTTTAACAATATCTACGATCAACCGTAACTTAAAAAAATAACCTAAAACAAAAATACATTTAAAGTACAGAGCATGAACATAAAATTAAATGTGTAATTATATCGCAAAAATCAAAATTAAACAATATTTTTGGACATTTATTATGAAAAAAGTTTTTATTAAAATTATAGTCGTTAATTATTAAAGAAAAATACTTTTAAACTTTTACGACCGTTTAAGGATAAGGTACCTACTTTACAATGGATAAAAAAGTGAGTGATACATAAAACATCTGAATTTAAAACACAATGGTTTCCTTAAAGAATAAAATAATCTAAAAATTCGTTTATCACAAAAAAATGCCTGCCTGACGTATTTTGCCCGCAAAATAACGTCATAGACCACAAATGGAATATTTTATTTTAATACTAACACAAAAAAAAAATCGAACCTGGTCAACATTATATTGCAAAAAGAATAAAATATTTCACGTTCGTAAAATTTGTGACTTCTATAAAAAAAATTACCAGGCTATGCAAAATATTAAGATTTTTTTCTAGACACTAATCTTTACACATTATTGCTATAAGCGTGTTTTTCAGTAGCATTATCAAAATTACATACTAAAAATGTCAAATTTAAATAATAAAAAAACACGGAGCAGTTTATCAGGGTCAATAAAATTACGCCAGTTTTGTAGCCCTAGCCGTAAGTAAAAAAATAAATTGTAGCTCTAACCTAAATTTATTTATATAATAAGGAATAAAAACTTAAAAAACTAAATTGACTAGTAAAGACAGCGAACAGTGCAATAACAAGTCCACATTGAAATCGAGTCAGATCATGAATTCTCTAGTTCTATCGGTCCACCTGCGTTAATTAATATTCTGTATGAGTAACACTTTTGGTCCTTATTATACATTACATTACAGGATACATATAATAGTCACAAAACAGTAAAGATAAAAATAAAAAAACAATTACATAACATACAGAATTAATTTCTGGGTTGCATTCGTTGTAACAATACTTTGGGAGATATCCCTCTTGGCATAAAATTGTTTGGCATAACGTTTTCACATAACTTTTTTTAGCATAAAAATACCTTACATAATGCAAAGACTAGCATTATTATCATTTAATCTAATGTGTTTTGGCATAATTTTTAGTTGCATATTTTTTTTAGCTAGGTTAGGTTACATTGTGCTTAATATAATTATGCTTCATTATTATTATGCCAATAGTATTTTTTATAGCGTGACATTTATACCTAATAATATTATACGACAGTTCAATAAGTAGTTATAATTTTACAAAACTTAGACATTTAAAAAACTATGCTTTATAACTTTTTAGCCTACGATAAAATTTGTGTATAACTGCAATTTTTGCGAGTCATCCTTTTATTGAATCTTAAAAACTGTTTGATCATTGTAAAGAAATCATTCTATGAATGTGTTCTTTGTAGAGCCTATTGTGATATAAAAATATTGAAAGAATATAAATTTTCTAGTGCATGCATCAATGATTTCTTATGTACTAGTTTTATTGGTCTATATTTCTTCATCTACATGCTCGAACAATCGAACCAAAAACATCGTATCTAGTAATAAATTAATTGGAAAATCAACATAATTATAATATGCTAGAGTAAATATTTCATTTCATTTACTAACAATACAGAATGCATAACAATCCCCACAGATAACAATCCCCTAAAATATTGTTATTTCAATAACAATATTTTAGGGGATTAAATCCCACAAATATGAACAATGCTCACTATGGGTACAAAACATACATAAAGGGTACAGGCAAAGGCAGGAAATGTCATAATTATTGTTTTTTTTCTGTACATGATCTGAACTGAACACAAAAATTTTCATTTTCCGTTTATTTCTGTATGCACGTCTATGTTTAATGTAATTTCATTCTTAATTACTGGTTTCCACAAAAACTCAATTCATGTTGCTAAAACTACGTCCTTACAAAGTTAAATCTCAATAAAAAATAAAAATAAATTAAACTTTAAACGAGTTTCTCCCAAAATCAGTTTATGAGAGCGTTCACTGTTCTTTGCTACCCTTTAAATGTATTCAGCAGTAGAATTTTTCATATCTGAGATTATTCTCATAGCAAATGTGGTTCAAATTTATAAGTACTTCCAACACCAGAAAGATTGGTAATATTTTACAAAAACATTTTAAAAAAAACATTTTCTTTTTTTAATTTGAAACTTGTTGTGAAGCAACGTTATAAATATGAAATGAAAATGAAGATGCACTGTAATTTAAAAAAAAATAGCAAATATATACCTACTAGCGCCAATATATCAAAAATAGTACAGTCTATAAAAAATCTCGGATTGATCAACAATATCCATTTTTTTTTCTAATTTCTTACCCTTACATCAATATACAACAAATATATGACCAGCTATATAATATCATTTTGTTTTATAAGCGTAAATAAGTACAACAATTTAAATAATATCCTAAACATTTGGTCTGGTTCTTGACTCCGGTGATCTACTCGAAGGATGAATTCCTTTTTCTTAGAATTTTGATCGAAGTGGTAGGATGATAGTGATAGATGCACTGTTGTCGGCATTGATGTTATTATCGTTATTCTGAAAAAAAAATAAAAACAAATATATTTCACCTTTCATCAAAGCTAATATGACCTACAAGAAACAATAAAACGTTGAAAAAAAAATCAAAGGCGTGTTGGACGTAAATCTTTAAATATCTATCTATTACTTATCTAATTTATAAAATTTAGTGTCACAGTTTTTGCTATCGAACTCTTCCAAAACGGTTTGACTAATTTTTATGTTTTTTTTTTGTGTATTTTTTGTAGATCTGAAAATAGATCATAGGCAATTTTTTACCTTCCTGATTTTTTTTATTTGATAATGTATATGCTATCATAACGTTTTGCCAAATCAACTAGTAAAAAATAAAAACAACTATATTCGTAATTATTACAATATTTGTATCATTTTGTTTTTGGAAAAAAAAACCTCACTATTGAATTAAAACACAGCCTTGCGAAGCTGGGGCAGATCGCTACTATTTCATAAAAACTTAATCTTGAATTAATAAAAAACAAAATGTAAAATTATGGAAAGATATTATACTTAAATTTAAAAAATTGGTGCAGTCTGAGAAATTAATTTTTATCATCGCCCTTTATGTCACCTGCTCATCATTAAACGATATGGTCTATGGTATTTACACGATATCTAAATTATCACTTTTTTTTTAGTTTTTTTTTGCTGTAATAGGCACCAAATATATAATCAAGTCAGCAAACTTCGCTTCGTTAGTCGACATTAAATCTAAATTCTCAGCTCCATTTTACCGAGTTCGCACCTGTTTGAATGATTCTACACATTGTCCAGTTCAGTTGCGTCGACACTTGAGACAAAAAAACTGCGTAGATACATTACAAATCTAGGAATCAATTTGTAATCTATATATATAAGAGGGGAAACTGACTGACTGACATATCAACGCACAGCCGAAACTACTGGGACTAGAAACATGAAATTCTGCACAAGGCTTCCTTTTACGTTTCGTTAGGCGAGCACTAAGAGAGGATTTTCAAAAATTCAGCCCTTAAGGGGGTGAAACGGGTGTCCAAAGTTTGTATACTTTTTCTCAGCGCGGTCAAAACCGCTGGCAGAAGCTAGTCATCATAATATAACATGTCATTATATGTCATGTCATTATAATCTAGGAACAGCCTCTGAACATCAGTGGAAAAAATCCCGCTAAACCCGAAGTGCACTTTCAACTTGTTATTTGAATTGACAAAAGTGAAAAACAACTTCCCTAACTTTATATCTGAAGAATTTAAGAAAGATGCTTATAGGTAGCTCCCGAAATTCAAACCTAATTGACCTGACCTGCCTGCCTTTGACTGGCCTGTTGGTATAGTGGTTAATAGCCCTGACTGCTATGCCAGAGATCGAGGGTTCGATTCCTACCCAAGACAAATATTTGTGTGATGGGCACGATCATTTTTTCAGTATCTGGATGGAATATGTGTATGAGAAATATTGAAGTATGTTTATCAGTTGTCTAGTACTCACAGCACAAGCTCTGCTTAGTTTGGGACTAGATGGCGTTGTGTGAAAATTGTGCAATATTATTATTATTTCCTTCATTTAAATTATTGTCTTAAACAAGTAATTTACATTTTTAAATATTGACGTATAAAAAATAAGCTTATAAATATGGTTCGGCAGATCTGTGGTTCACCACACCATATTTGACTTTTATTTATTTATTTACTTCAGATACAAGATCCATAATTTGTGTTAGAAAGTAGGCACTTGAAATTATGTTAACTAGCTTCTGCCAGCGGTTTCGCCCGCGTGAAAGAAGTTTTTCATCATACAAACTTTGGAACCCCGTTTCATCCCCTTAGGGTGTGAATTTTGAAAAATTCTGTCTTAGTGTTCGCCTACGTCATAAAAGCAAGCTTTGTGCAAAATTTCACGTAGTCTCTAGTCTATGTAGTTTCGGCTGTGCGTTGATATGTCAGTCAGTCAGTTTCTCCTTTTATATATATATAGATAATAAAATGTATATAAAAAAATACAAATAAACATTACCTAGATACCAATCAAATTACACATAAAATGTCTAAATACTTACATCATACCCATGGGCTCTTTTTCCACCACTAGTCGTATCTGTACTCTGGGTTGAGTTAGTATCAAAGAGTACGTCATAGTTGTTCGTTGGCTCCTCATATTTGTTGTAATTTACGCCGGTTGGCGGTGTGTCCTGATGACCAGGTAGTACATCACCATTTTCATAATCTTTTTTGTTCATTGAACGTAAAAGCACGCTGAAATGAAATATTAAAACGTTATTATCTATTTGATGAACCAAGTAATAAATAGAGGCATTTTTAGGGTTCCGTACCCAAAGATTAACCCTATTATTAAGACTCCACTGTCCGTCCGTCTATCACCAAGCTGTATCTCATGAACCGTGATATACAGTTGAAATTTTCACAGATGATGTATTTATGTTGCTAGTTAGTTCACTATAACAACAAATACTAAAAAACAGAATAAAATAAGTATTTAAGGGCCTTCCCATACAAGAAACGTGATTTTTTGCCGGTTTTTGCTACCGACGGGTTCCGTACCTCTTTTTCCCGATTCGCACTTTTAGAATATTACACTATTAGAATAAAAATAAATATACCCAGTAAGTTCAGTTGAGGACCATCAAAGGCCCAAGCATCACAATCGCCATTCTGTCCTTCAAAGAAATTGGGCTTTCAAAAAATCTAGTCCGCATTCAGACGACAACCGTCTTCGAATTTACCTACATAGAGATTTAAGCCATAATATTTCTACATCCAGCAGATTCCCTCGATCTTCTACAGCAGTGTTCCGCAAACTTTTTGTATTTAAGATACGTCTAGGAAATCGAAAAATTTTGGACAAAATGAGTTTCTGAAAATTTTAATCTTTCTGCTTGTCAATCGGTGAATGTCAAAAAATACATTCAGCCGAACATAGAACCTCCTTCTTTTTGAAGTCGGTTAAAAAGAATTGCCCTCGGAAAATTAATTTCGAACCCAGTAGGTAAACATAGAAGATTGTTCGTATCCGTAGATCGATCTACATTTTTCTTTCGTCTGTCTATTAACTTTATGAGATAACAGTATTGACTGGCCTGTTGGTCTAGCGGTTAGTAGTCCTGACTGCTATGCCGGAGGATCATTTCTTTTGTGTCTGGGTCTAATTTATATAAAATATGTATGTATTTAGAAATATAAAATATATGTTTATCAGTCGTCCAGTACTCATAACACAAGCTCTGCTTAGCTTGGGGCTAGACGGCGTTGTGTGATAGTTGTTGAATATTATTTTTCCAAGGTACATCAACTATTCACCACGTGACCACGTTCACCACCAGTGAGCCGTGGCACACACTTTGCGGATCACTGTTCTACAGAACATCACTCCACCTAGACTGGTTGACCTCAGTCTTAAGATGCTTAGGACCGTCGACTCGTGGGTGCCAAGATGTCTTTATTTACAAGATAATACTTACTCTTCGTTATCTGGGGTTCTAAATAGGAACTCGCCCTCATTAGCCTCATCTCTATTCCCTTCTTTCTTGATTTCTAAGTCCATAATCTCCTGTTTGGTTACTCGCCTCCACGGAGAGGACTGAAGTCTTTGCTCTGATAAGTCTAAAGGGTAGCGACGTACAAAACCTTCGGCTGGACTAGTTCTGGAACAAATGAAAAAATATGTTAATTAAGAAGTCTGTACTGTAAGAATAGCTAAATTATACTCCACTCGCTTTAAGATTAGACTTTTAAACATCCGTTCAACCAATTTTGACTTCTATTCCGTAAACATAAGAATGGCATTAAATGCAAAAAGTGGTCACAAAAAAAATAAAAAAATATCGTATTTACAGGGTTTCTAACTTACATAATTTTTAAGGGATTTCAAAAATTCTTTCTATTTGCAATTTTTGATAAAGTTGTAGGAAGCGTAGCGTGAACTAATTTAGACGTGGGCGAAGGCACAGCAGCGAGGCCTTTTTCTTGAATAAATTCTTAAACGAGACAGCGACTGTCCCAACCCAGTGTTCAACCACGTCGTCGCTTACTATCAGGTGAAATAGTGGTCAAATGCGAGCCTATCAATTATAAAAAAAAACCTCGTTCTTAAAGAGCCCTCGCTTGTGTGGGCCTAGGCCGCAGCCTCGCACCCAAAGGAATACAATACAAATAATATAAGAGTAATTGTGCTCAATGAGATGGACACATTGCAGAACGAATGGCGAACCTAGCGTGCTGGAACACGCAGAATGTCTCGACGTGTCACCTGATGAATTCGCACGAAGTGAAAAGCATAAATCCGTAAAAAGTGATTTTAGTGAAAATAGAAATGAATTTCATTTAGATAACGGTCATGTGGGGTTCACTAAAATCACCTTTAGGGACTTTGGTTTATAAATGAAACAACCAAATTATCAGTAAGCTGGTGCAACTTTAGAATAACGTCTACTCGTTCTCGGGAGCTGATCGAGTGTCCACGACGCCACACCTCAGCTGGTCTACCACATCTTTAAGAATTGGTTGCTATCACGCACGTCATGAAAATTGTGGTAATCACAAAAATGGTTATAGAGATGAGTCATGTTGTATAGTGGGTCTATGCTCCTAGACTGCACAGGTGTCGCTGAAATACGCACACGAACCTTAGGATTCCCGAACTCCCTTATTGATGCCCTGAAAAACCTAAGAGGCCTAATCTGTTTTTGGAGAGAGCTGGTCTGGTTGGAATGGGCCACCTAAGGTTATGGCCGCTATGGCCCACGTACAACGGTTCACATAGGACTAAGTGCGGAAACCTAAATAGATAGATAGACTCGAGCTCAGTCAATTTTGTATGGCTGATGATGATGATGATGATGTTCAGGGTTAAGATGGGTATGTAAATTTACATGTTTGTAAACACACCCACGATACTTCCTAGTGTGGGGCAAAGTTAAAAAATAGAAATAATAAAGAAACTATTATATTAAGTCTAGACAGGTTAAGCCCGGTCATTATGGCGACCCTTGGGAGAGGCCTATGTCCAACAGTGGACATCTTACGGCTGAAATGATGATGATGAGATCAAGCCCTTTCTTGCAGATACGACAGTCCCAGCATCTCTGGGATTTCCCTGACTATGAGCAAATGTATTGAGGATAATGTTGAAACATGATTAATTTAAAAGTGACAGACGTCTGACCCTCGGGAGCACTACACTGGGTATTAATAGTTGACGCTGATAAGACAAGACAACAAATCTATATTATCTTTGTATACAAACTTATTTTTAGTATATGCAAAACCTGAATATAGTTTGTTTAGAATCAGTAACTGAATCGATTCCATTAATTTTTACACCATGTTATATTTTTTTCCAAAAATATATGTATAAAAAAAGTTCACAGGTCAGACGCCACCGACACTAAATACGAAACTGGTCACGGCAGCTCATAGCGGGCATTAGGCGTCAGCGCACAGCTGGCTCTTTTAGTAACAAACTTTTTTTTTTTAAACACGTCAAGTTTCCTGTTAAAACACACACATTTTAACTTTTCTCTAAGTTAGAGAGTCATGTTTAGGGTTTTAATGAGTATATATATAATTGAGTAACTACATATACACGTTATTACCGCAAATATATATCTATATATATATAAAAGAGAGAAGCTGACTGACATATCAACGCACAGCCGAAACTGCTGGGAGTAGAAGGGTGAAATCTTGCACGAGGTTTCCATTTATGACGTAGGCGAGCACTAAGAGAGGATTTTCCGAAATTCACCTCCTAAGGGAATGAAACAGGAGTCCATAGTTAGTATGGAGAAATCTGTTTCCGCAGATGCTAGTGTATATATATATGTACCTTGCTATCCGAAACTAAGCCGCACATTGCATAAAAATGAACGAAACGAACCATTAATACACGAAATATTAATGTTACGCTTATCCTCCACGTCATTCCCCACAAAGGATCATGTAACGGAAGTGGTTTTTGTCTTATCGCTCCAGCAAACGAATAATCCAGTCAAGTGCGAGTCGGACTCGCTCACTTAGGGTTCCCTACAATCTGACCTATGTATCCATCCTCCTTTGTTACTAGTACAAAAGAGGATGCAAATCTTGGGCCCTTCTTCCTAATAGAGCTATGCGAATTACATCGTTAAATAGGTATTCTAGAAATAAATAAAAGGTACTATGGCACCTGGTTTCAAATTCAGTCGGTTCAGAATTATAATAATGCTTAGCATAGCATAGCATAGAAAAGCATAATCAGTCTTTTTAATGTCCCCACTGCTGGGATCAGGCCTCCTCTCTTTAGGAGAAGGAATGGGCCGTAATACACCACGCGAGCCCAGTGCGGATTGGTGAATGTCACATGTCTTCGAATTTTTGGTTGTAGAACATGCCGGTTTCCTCACGATGTTTTCCTTCACCGTTTTGAGAGCAGTGGTGATGAAATAAATTACACAAAGTAATGTGCCTGGCTGGGTTTGAACCGCGACCTACAACTTGTAAGTTGGGGCCGTTACCACTCGGCCACAACTGCTTATACATATATTAAAGAATATAATAAATAATAATTAATCCGTAATCCACCACGCGGCCCCAGTGCGGGTTGATGAATGTCACATGTCTTCGATTTTTTTTTTGGTTGTATGACATACCGGGTTCCTCACGATGTTTTCCTTCACCGTTTTGAGAGCAATGGTGATGAAATAAATTACACAAAGTAATGCGCCTGGCTGGGTTTGATCCCGCGACCTACAACTTGTAAAACTACTATGACTATGTGACTATGTATTTGACATTAATTTAAGCTTCTTAATTTCTTCTATAATTTCTATGATCTGGCTACGACATATACAAATGTCGTAGCCAGATCATAGAAATTGATTACTTCATGAAATGGCCAAGTAAAACTGGCCAGATTGCTTTAAACATTAAAGTTTGATGATATTTCAATCCTCGTTTGGTCTACTTTTTTTTAGACCTTTTATTATCATAGAAATCCTACCTCAAGCGGCGGAAATATAATAACCTTGTTGGTAGTTATATTTTCGAGCCGTTTGGGGTTGAAACTCTCGGATCGTGGGGTCCGAGTGCTCACAAATTATTTAAAGAACTTTCAAAACGCCTTGTTGACACTTCGCGTGACCCAAGGGCTGGCTTTTACTTCGGACAAAGGATAAGCATTGCCATTCAGCGTGGCAATGCCGCCAGTCTTTTGGGTACATTACCAGTCGACAGCGATGTGGAGGAGTTTTTCGACGCCGTACTTTAGATTGCCTTTTTTTTTTTTAGTACGTTAGGGCTTTTATTTTTATTTTGTAAGTTAGTTTTAATTACGTTATTATTAGATTTAAATGTATATAATATTATAAAGTATCAATAAATAACTCTTACCACTTTGCATAAACTAAAAAAAAATAAAAAAAATTATATGGCTAAACAATGATTGACATATCATCAAATGTTTACGTCTAAACGATCTGGCCAGTTTTAGTTGGCCATTTCATGAAGTGATCAATACTAAGATCTGGCCACGACATATACACGGGTTCATGAGAAAAAGTCTTCCCAGGCGGACAGATGGGTTCTGTTTGTCTGTGGTAACGTTTCAAAGAGTTGCCTTGGCCCTAGACCACAAAGGGTAAATAACGGAACATATATTCATTTTTTAGTCAGATGGATGTGTGGTGTGACGAGAATAGATATAGTAAGAAATTAATATATTAGGGGAAGTTTGAAAGTGGCACCAGTGACTGAAAAGTTGAAAGGAAATCGTTTGTCTTGGTATGGTCATGTGAAGAGGAGGGATGAAACGCATGTTACTAAAAGAGTTCTGAGTTTATTACATGTGGATGGATGGTGGGGGAGAGGGAGTTCAAAGAAAAGATGGGTGGACTCTGTGTGAGTGTGTGGATGCGTGAGGCCGCAGCTTTATGCTGAGCGTTCGGCCGTTTTGCGCGGATGTGACGCATATCTTTCCCATCTATTGATAATGTTTGTTAGCTAGTTTTAAGAATGCGTCATTTCGCGCGAATAAACAATTTTTCTTTCTTTCTTTTTTTTATAAGTGATGATGAAAGAAAAAGGAATTAGTGATAGCGTGACGGAGTGATAGGACAGAATGGAAAAAAAAAAACGTGTTGCATCGACCCTAAATAAAACGGGACAAGGGCAGGAAGAGGATGAGGTGCGTTTTTTAGTCAGCAAAATACAGACAAGCTCTCTCGATCCTCACATTTCTCCACTCAAAAAGGGTTTTGTTTTAGCCAGCTTAGTTACGGAACCCTAAAAATGTTCTCAAAATAATTTACGTATGGGCCTATCCCGTAGATAAGACTAATTGATTGCTTTGATTACCGTTTCTGGATTTTGTGGTTGCTTCATTAGTGGTGATGACGTCATGACTACTATTTATAGGTGTTAGGTGGACCAGTTTATCTATATATATATATATATATACTGGTATTAGGAGCGTGAAATTTTGCACATGGTTTCCTTTTATGACGTAGGCGAGCACTAAGAAAGGATTTTCCAAAATTCTATTCCTAAGGGGATGACGTGGGGGTCCAAAGTTTGTATGTAGAAACCTATGTTTACGCGAGCGAAGCCGCGGGCAGAAGCTAGTAAATCTATACTAATATAATAGAGAGGAAAGATTTGTATTTTTATTTAAAATGAAAAAACTCAAAAACTACACTGTACACTTGTTTTTATAAATATTTGTCCTGTGTTTTAAGCGGAGTACAAAGAAAGAAAGAAAGAAGGAAAGAAAGTTAGATAGAAAGAGAGGAAGAAAAATATCTTATTTGGCACACATCGATACTCAAAGTGTTGAAACAATATGTAATAACTTAAGATGAATAAAAAAGAAAACTAACATTGTATGTCTCATGGTTAGGTACGTCAAATAGATCCAATTCAGCAAAAATACAACTTTGTGGTAGTTGCCTGATGCTGATTTTCAGTACAATACAAAATATAGCATGGCATAAGCTTAATTAGCCTTTTAATGTTCCCACTGCTGGGACTCAGGCCTCCTCTCTAGGAGAGGGAATGGCCCGTAATCCACCACGCGGGCTCAGTGCGGTTTGGTGAATGTCACATGTCTTCGAATTTTTGGTTGTAGAACATGCCGGTTTCCACACGATGTTTTCTTTCACCGTTTTGAGAGCAGTGGTGATAAAATAAATTACACAAAGTAATGCGCCTGGCTGGGTTTGTACCCGCGACCGTACCCCCCCGACTCGTAAGTCGGGGCCGTTACCACTCGACCACCACTGCTCTCTATAATATTCCACAACTCCGACCGATCGGAATTGAACTCAAGAGTAAACCTGCTGGTAAGACTTGAAGTCGACCCGAAGTTATTTGGGAAACATCTTTAGGGAGCTGATGACTATAGGTAATATATTTTCTTTTGTCATGCGTAATGCATCATGACACAATGTCTAAATTCACACAATGTCTGAGAGTACCTAGTAAGACATTTTGTTTCTTAATATCATCGGTCACTAATAATAGGTATCAATATTACCACAATCGATTGTGTCATCAAGCCGACGTGGAATGAATCACCCCCGCTACTGCTATATGTTCAAATTAAATTATTAGGTACCTTGACTTTCAATTTCAAGTAACTCCGGCTGACTACAAGGTGAATGGCCGCTTGTAGTGTTGTCACTAATTCTAATATCGTCGATACATGTTCAGTTTCGTTAGCAATACAAAGAAATCGTATCGATTGTCAATATATGAAAGGTGAAACTGACTGACTGACTGACTGACTGACATATCAACGCACAGCTGAAACCACGGGGTCGGGTTTCCTTTTATGACATAGGCAAGCACTAAGAGAGGATTTTCCAAAATTCACCCCCAAAGGGGATGAAACGGGAGCTCAAAGTTTGTTACGAGAAATCTAGTCAATATATAAAAGAAGAAACTGACTGACTGACATATCAACGCTCAGTTGAAACTACTGGGACTAGGAGCATGAAATTTTGCATAAGATTTCCATTTATGACGTAGGCGAGCACTAAGAGAGGATTTTATAAAATTTACTTCCTAAGGGGGTGAAACGGGGATCGTAAGTTTGTATGGAGTAGGAGTAAAACCACTATCAGAAGCCAGTTGAAAATTAATATAGTCTAAGGGATTGTGCAAAAGAATTACTGGGGCATAGAAACGCAAATGGCAATTGGGTTTTAGCCAGTAAAAGTCTGACATTTCCTCTTACTCTAGCCAGAGCGTGAGGGTTTATCTGATGATTTCTCACCACAAAAAAAAGGTGTTTGTACATAATCCGTGATTTTTTTATGAAGATTATAAAAACGGATCCGTGTACATTAATATCTAATAAATAATTAAGCACAATGATGTGTAAGTATAGCAGTAGGTAAGCGCAAGAAAACAGTACATTACTTGATAATTAATATTTCACAAGATCGAGATCTTTCACAAACAAAACAAAAAAATACACAATAAAACATACCAGCTAAAAAACGTAACCTTCAATGAACACAACACTAAAAACAACTAAAGTTTGCAATAAATGAACCGTAATTTATCGTATTATTTTACAATAATAACAACAAAATAGTCTCCCGACGTGTTTTATACAATGGCACTGATCTGAATTCCGTCCGAGTGACGAACACGTGCAGTCATACTATATTTTCTTCTGTAGTTCAGCATACTGAAATGAATGACCGCTACATTAGCATTGCCAGCCAATCAGCGTCGGTTTCGTTCGGCAGTTTCCGCCTTGGCGACTTCAGCCGAACGCTGTACTCGTGTTAGTGGAGTTTAGATCAATCGATGTGATTGCTGAGTCAGAATTTAAGGACCTTTTTTTTTAATATGGGAAAATCATCTAATGACAAATCCCGCTCTTGAATGGAGCGAGAGATAGCGTTAGACTTTTACTGATTAAAAACCCACTCCTGTTCCCTCTTTGCCTTCATCCCGGGGCCTCGGGCTTCGCTTTCGCACTACCCGTGGAGAATTTAAGGACCTAAGTTATGTTGTTAGTAAAAAGGGTACAACTAACATTTTTTTTTTAATACATATTCGTAAAGAAATGTTAGATGTGCCCTTTTTAATTACGACGGCAGGTAGGTATCCGTAAACCGTTGCAGTTGAATGTCCGAAATGTTCAGAATATGTACTGGTTTTTTTTTTCTGAATTTTTGTTTTTTTTTCGAGGTTACCTGTTTTTTTTTACCCGTCTGCAAGAAGGGTTATGGTTTTCGGATTCGATTGAAAGACTAGACACACTTCAACGTACCCGAAGAAGGTTGAATGGATGTAATTTCTGATAAACTTTGACTGATATTTACTTTGATAGATATTTGACTTGTGGAATATTATATACTAGCTTCTGCCCGCGGCTTCACTCGCGTGGATGTAGGTTTCTCCATACAAACCTTGGACCCCCACTTCATCCCCTTAGGGAGCGAATTTTGGAAAATCCTTTCTTAGTGCTTGCCTACGTCATAAAAGAAAACCTTGTGCAAAATTTAACGCTCCTAATCTTAGTAGTTTCGGCTGTGCGTTGATATGTCAGTCAGTCAGTTTCCCCTTTTATATATATAGATTATATTATCTAAAATCTTCTCCCGGTCTAAGAGGCGTGTCAACCTTTTACTGACTAAAACCACACCTATATGCCTTCAGTTGCCCTTTGCGTTCCAGGACCCCAGGTTTCCCTTCCAGAAGTCGACCCATGGCCCCAGTAGGCTTCCGTCCTGCTGGGCCCCTACGTTGACTGAACTATGCGTAACTATCTAGGTGTAAGTGTGACTGTGTAAGATTAACATGAGCTATTGAAATGTAACGTGGTCAGTCTACACTAATATAATAAAGAGGTAAGTAAAGTTTGTTGTTTGTTTTTTTTTTGTTTGTAGGATTCTCTGAAAGTACTGGTCCGATTACTAAAAATTTTTCACCGATAGAAAGCTGCTTTATTATAAGACAAAGGCAATATTTTATGAACGCGGGAAAAGCTGCTGGCAGAAGCTAGTCCTTTATATTTGAAGTTTTATTTTTTATTTTTTTATTATTGATAGGCTCGCGTTTGACCACTATCTCACCTGATGGTAAGCGATGATGTGGCCGAAGATGGAAGTCTTCGTTTTTCATCATTATCATTGCATCGTATCCTACGAATAGGGACGTAACTGCATAATAGCAACTTTTCAGGAGACACTTTTTTGTGTTTAATTAAATATTATCAAATATGTATTAGCGATTTCATATAATGTGTATTGATATCTTAAGATTCGGCTAGGATTATTTTCAATAACTTATCTTTATATTTTAAACGCATTTTGTCCCTTAAATCCTTATTCTCTGTTGTGTTAATCAATTTTCAATATTAGGTACATAGAAAAAAACCATAATGGTGATTGTGGCTGTGTTCTATGGAATGGCTGTATTGCGATACGCAGCCCTAATTACGTTTGTTTCTTTCTTCTATGTTTCAAATTATGTTTTTATCTTATTCTTCCGCAGACAAAAGGCATAATGTAACTTATTGCTCAAGTCCAGCACTACTTCGCATTAATTAGAATGACCTAATTAAGTACAAACTCGTTGATGTTATGATATTTGAACTTATTCAATACTACAATTTAACAAAACGCGTTCCGCCGACTAGTGGCCGAGAGGCGCTAGTACTCTCTCTCCGCGCCCGCGCACCCCCACTACTCACGAAGAAAGAGAGCGCAACACCGATTGTGGCTTTTTAAAAAACCTAATTATTTTGTAAACTGTACAGTTTTTAATGGATTTGTTAAACTGATTATATGTGGCTATTGATTAGTCTCATCAAGACGAATCTACAGGTAATACCGATTATTAGCTACGACACTTATTTACAAAGATAGCTTCGGCAAAAAGTAAATAACCTACAGATTTGATCGAATATAATAATAATGATTTAATAATACAAAAATGTTGGTGCATTTAATTGGTTTTTGCATTAAGAGTACGATATATTAGATACACTTTTTCTTTAAAATTCTGAATAATATTTTTTTCTTAAATATTTTTTAAGGTTTAAAAAAAAACTCGTATTTCTTGGAACATGGAGTTTTCTGAAATATTCGAGTGAATACAGAATGACTGAATGATAATAAAGCGTTCAGGCGTTATCTCTCTTTTTCCGTGTTGCCTCTTTATTAGACATTGCGTTGGATGAACCAACAAACTTTTCAACCATGCTCAGGTTGGCGAAAGACGTCTTGGGAAGGGCCCTCTTAAAACGCATTTATGATAATATGCTAATAGTTTGAACTATTCTTATAGATCAGTAGTTTTATGAATAACAAATCATATATTTTTTTTTACAAAGGTATAGTCAGAATTAGGGGTGAGAAAATTTGCTTTTTTTACAGGAACGGGTTTTCTGTAAAAATCGCAAATTATGGCTTACGAGGTTCTTCCTAATAAGGCTCGTTATTCATACAATGACGTGAAACAAGGATTTATTTGTTTTATTTTGAGGTTTCCGATTCATGCGGTTTCATTTTTGTTTAAATACATTTAAGTATTCATAATTAGAATATAATTCAAATGTAGAGCAAAAATAATGATTTATTACAGTGTCGGTTTTCCCGATTAACCTCACAAGGATAGAAACTAATTTATTTAAAATCATCCTGGTGAGTTGTCATAATTCGTGACGTTTATGTGACGTTTAATGTATCAATTCGAATACGTTTCATTTTGAACAATACATATGGAAAATCCATGGAATTAGTAGTTAATTACTGATTAGTACAATATGTCACTCAGGTAATTCGTCACTATGTTATTATAACATTTCGTCACATATGGTGTAATATGATATTCTGTGATGTTTTTATTACTACATATCGTACCTACTCTTAATGCAAAAACCAACTAAATGCACCAACATTTTTGTATTATTACATTATATTATTATTATTATATCCGATCAATTCTGTAGGTTATTCACTTTTTGCTGAAGCTATCTTTGTAAATAAGTGTCGTAGCTATTAACCGGTTACCTGTAGATTCATCTTGATGAGACGAATCGATAGCTATATATAACTTAATTATTTGTTAACAAAAATATTTGTTGTAATATATACGTTTTTTTCTTTTCTTCTTACACATTGCTTTTGCAATATTTTTTATATTATTAGACGCCAATCACCATAAATTCGTTAGTAATTTTCTTTTGTTGACATGTCATTTATTGATAATTGCAATTATTTTTTTCTTGCTTTTTTTTATATAGCCTCTTTTTTTTATAATGTGAATGTGAGAACACTGTAGACTTCGCGAATTTTTAGGTTACTTCCTATTACGACTCACTTTTTTTTTTAATATGATTATTTTTATTGTGCTTTTGGATACAATATCAACTGGTCTACACTGTACTTACATATTTAATGTCTATTAATACTGTTATAATACTAGGAAACGACCAATTTGGAACCGTGCACTAGCTTCTGACGTTTTATATATTATGTGCCTATGTAGGCCTATAAATAAAAACTTTTGACTTTGACTTCGACATTAGGGTAGAAAATTGCAGATAATTGGTTTTTGCAATAAAGGTACAATATAGTATAGGTATTCTATTTGTTTAAATGGAATTTTGGCTTCTGAGAATCTCTTCTTTTTTGATTCACCCTTTGCGATCCATGGTCCCGGTAACTACCCGGTAACGAAGACCGTATACGAAAAAACAAAATTATTAAATATTAGACAGCTGTACATTTATTACACCTGCATTCTTATCAAAAACATAACTTCAAACTCAATACAAACTAACATACAACTAAAGAAAAAAACAATGTCACATAACCTGAGAAATAGATATAAAAACAAACTTGAAGTCATCAGCGTACGCACTAATTACGGTAGAAAAACCATGTTATTTGAAGGAGTACATCTGTTCAATGGATTACCGGACGATATTAAAGAGTGCAACAATGTGAATACATTTAAACAGAAGCTAAAGAAATATGTATGTACACTATAATCTGCTAATACTCTGGAGGAAATTCGTATTGTATTATGTTTATTACTTTGTATCTCATTTTAAGTGGACTGTACGTTCTTATGAGAAATAAATTTCTTTAAACCGAACTCTTACGAACAATCCCAGTGTTATTGCCATGACACAAATCATCACCGACCAAAACACGTACTGCTATTGAAAAATTCTTGATGGGAAAACCCGATAACATTTTGTCAGGAATCGACCGGAACTCATAATTGTCAGTTTCTTGCGTCAAGTTTATCAGTAATGATTAATTAGTGTTACGATGTTAGTATACTTTGATGAATGGACTCATTCTAAATGTGTGAAACACGTGTCGTCAAGAATTTGACGTCTTCCATGAATGGATGTGAATATGCTTGAAGTAAGCATTTGATAATTAAATGTTTCTTAATGAGTAATCTTGTGAAGTAACTCGTATTATTCAATATTTTTAAGTTTTTCATTGGAAAAACATATACTACGGCGATACTTAAATGTTCTTATTTAGGGTTCCGTAGGTACCTCAAAAGGAAAACACGGAACCCTATAGGATGCTTTGTTGTCCGTCCGTCTGTCTGTCTGTCTCTTGACAGACAGACAACGTCAACGGGAAGTACCCTATGAATTTTTATTTCCTCGAGAGTGTCGAGAAAATATACGTTTTTTGACACATAAACAGACGTATCTTTTTTTTCGTTACTATAAAAAATTGATTTTTTTCACAGCTACAAGAGACCGCAAACTTGAGTATACGGTTTTAATTTTAACTCAATACCTCCACGCGTTCCCGAGATAAAGGGTGTTCTGGTCTTCCCTTTATCCCGATTACCAACGTAATGAAATAACAGCTGTTACAAGCAACTGTAATAAATATCAATGATCATTGTCTGAAACACTCAAGTGTTCTTTGAAAATGATATAACCGTTTCTTGAACGTGATCGCATGATTAATTTCTTTAGATGTATGTCGTCGTCATTGGGGTTATTCTTGATTTTTGTAACGGAAGTAGCGTTGCTAGGCGTCCGGATAAAGCCGGACACGGTCAGGCTTTATTGTTGCGTGTCCGGCTAAATTCAACGAAATCCGGCCTATCCGGCTTTTGTTAGGCTTTTTAAATTTGATCATATTTTTTAGATTTGTCATGTTGTCTGCTTTACCTTGTATCGCTTGAGCAAGCAGATGGGACTAGCAATTTTATCAGTCAACATTATTGTTGTTTAATAACAATATTAAAAAAAATGTCGCCTTTTTACCAAAATTTACGGCCGGCACCGGCTTTTCGGTTTCTAGACCTGCCCCCCTAGCCAAGTTACGATCGTTTCGTTTGCGTCGAACGCCTCGAGTAGGCCACATAAAAATGTACACAGGATAAACATATGAAAAAACAAAAATAATAATAATAATAATAATAATAATAACTCTTTATTTCAGGCTACAAAGGCCCATAGACACTATACATAAATAACAATCTTAAAAATAATAAACTAATACATAATACAAACACACAAAGCACAGGCCAATCTTTTACTAGATTACGCGTGCCGAACACTCACTTCAATCGACTCTGGTGTAGTGTAATCCATACACCTTGAACATTACACTATGTTGAACAAAACGCGTAAATGCCAAGAAATTCATGGCGCTTAAGACATTTTGGTCGCGAAAAAAGTATCCTCTAAAAGCTATCTTACCGCTGTATGTTTCTGTTAAACGGCATAATGCCAATGTAGCGCCGCGGCCGCAGCGAACTTTTGTTGTAACTTTTCAGTATTTTTACAAATAGTTTCCATAATCGTGCTTGTCTATTCTTTTACAGACAACCTTAGGATAGACTGAACGAAAAGAAATAGATTTGAAGGAGGAGAATCATTGCGCTAACCGTACCGTCGAATCTCTGGGTACCCGAACCTGAATTTTTAAACTAATAATACAATTTTTTTTTTTTTTGAATTTTGATTTTAGTTTTAGGTTTTTTTGTATTTATTTTTTTCCACAACTGTCACATTACACCGTCTAGTCCCAAGCTAAGCAGAGCTTGTGTTATGAGTACTAGACAACTGATAAACATACTTATATATTTCTAAATACATACATATTATAAGTAAATTACACACAGACATTTGTCCTGGGTGGGAATCGAACCCACGACCTCCTGGAGCATAGCAGTCAGGGCCACTAACCACTAGACCAACAGGCCAGTCAAAAATTTAAATGCAAACTGTCGCTTACAACATTCTTCCAAAAAAGGTCGATTAGATCCGTGCAGACATCGAACCAGCGACACATAGCGTACCAGCCAGTCGCTCACCATTGCGCCAACCATATCGTTGGTAAAATTAAACAATCAAAAGATACATATAATATTTAACTATAAATCAATAAGTGCAATACATTGATGTATTGTACATTGTTCTTCAAAAACATTGTAAAGTCTCAATATTTATTAACTGTGTACTCTGTACTCGAGTAAGTTTATTACTGCAGAAGTAACAAAGTGTATCGTTAACTGACATCATACAGTGTCAAACTTAATCGGCCGCATTACTTTGTGTAATTTAATTCTTAGTTCTTTTAAAAACCTTGTCGAAGAACGTTACCTTTCTCTCTAATATTATTCTGGTTCTACCTAATTCCATTTCTTCCATCACTAACCTTTATTATTTTCTAAATCATAATTTTGAATATTAGTTTTATCTGACTCGATTCACAATTCTAGTGAATTCACAAAGTTATAAAAAGATTTATATGGCATGTGGCACATCACTAGCAAAAGCATAAACTAGAGAATTTTTGAGGAAGTTGGAAGTCTTCGGTCGCTTTTGTTTTTTTTTTATTTTTATAGCCATGTAAATAGATGTAACATAAACAGCTTTAATTTAAGCCCAACACTTTGCAAGTAAAGTAAAAAAAAAAACTAGATAGCTAATGTCACTAATTTTAAATTTAAAAGTACTCTTATACAATACACATCTAAATAAAATTAAAATTCAGAGTCTACGACTTACATATTTTTTTAAATTTGTATTTGAATGAAAAATTTGAGTCTAATTTTCATAAAACAATAAAAAGTCGATTAAAAAAAAATCCACAGGGTATGAGAAGTTTTACGGGTCTGAAATAATAATAATAATATTCCACAACTATCACACAATGCCGTCTAGTCCCAAGCTAAGCAGAGCTTGTGTTATGGGTACTAAACAACTGATAAACATACTTATATATTTCTAAATACATACATATATAGATAAAATTACACCCAGACACAGAACAAATGATCGTGTTCATCACACAAACAGTTGTCCTGGGTGGGAATCGAACCCACGACCTCCGGCATAGCACTCAGGGTCACTAACCACTAGACCAACAGGCCAGTCAAAATGATAGCAGATGACCCCTCCCGTCGACCATTTCAATTTGGCACACGATGCACCAAACACCCTTTATAACATTACGATGCCTGTTGCACCATTTTGTGCAATAAATATATTCCTTTCTAGCATCTTCTGCTGGCTCGTAAAACTAGAAAATTAACCGAAGGGAACATACTCCCCGGATAAAAATTACCGTATTCAGGACATGGTCTACCCGTGTGCTAAATTTCATCCAACTCTTTTGTGCCGTTCGAGCGTGAAAAAATAGCAAACAAACTGTCGCCTTTATAACATTATATTTGTGTGATTATTTTGTGATGTAACTACAAAGGAGAATGAAACTTTTCCCATATATTGCTTGCATGTAATTTTTTTTCTTTTCGCCAAAAGTGGAACTTAAAGGACTGTAAATCAATAGCAAAAAGAATTATGTCTACCAACCATAACCAAACGAAGTTAGTTACTATTTAGTATATTGCTATAGTTTGTTATCAGGCGTTATTTTTCTTAAACAAAAATACTGTATGTCAGATATTTTAAGTTTTCCGGCGTTAAATATAGTTTTAATTTAGGTTTTTATGGTGGGTACGCATTACATAATCGATCACTATCGAAATACTAATGCGTATCTTTTCGATTCGTTAATCACTTCTTTTTTTACTAGTTTTAGTAATGAAAAACTACAAGTTGAAAATAAAACTATTTTATCAATGGAAACCTCAAAATATTACTTATTATATTTCCATTTCATTATAATATAACGAAAATAGGTAACGCATGTCCAAAACATACTAGTAATGCTTCTATACGGATCTTTGTTCGGTTATGGTTTAAAGACCTGGTTATTTTTGCTATTGATTCCTCGTATTGGCGTCTAACATAAATAACCTAGGTTTCATTTCTGGTGAAGAGAAAAAAGTAAATCATGCCAATAGTTTACATTGGCCTTACTTTTGCTATATGACATTGTTTCTTGCCAAATTTTATGATTATAGGTGATGACCTAGACTCATGGAAATTTGGGTTCTGTTATTGCTAAAGGAGATACGGAACTCTACGAAAATGAGCCAAGTACACAATTATATAATAATGCATTCTAGTGGTGTTCAAAAATAAGTGTTACGGTCGACTTGAACTCTTATCAATAGCCAAGGTTAAAAATAATGTATTATTAGCTATATTGTCTATAAATAACAGTTTAAACATTAACTGCGCTAAAAATAGATTTCACACAAATGAGTAATTCCTTATTGCATGTCGCGCTCTGACAGCGTGTGAACGCTACGTTATTGATCTAAAGAAAATTTGAATTTCGGGGACTACCCTGACGCTGTCACCTTAAGAGGATCTTTCCCGCCCCGTCTATCGTCAAAGTGGGCGTGGTTTAAAGGCTTTTGGTTTCAACCAACGGATGCTTGATAAAAGTCAACGCGTATAAAAAACTTTTTACAAAAAAAATACAACCGACTTCAAAGTAAAAAAACACTGAAAAGTGCAAAATAACTTTAATTTCGGAAGTCGGTGTTTCTATAATAGTTTTGTCTCTTCGTTATTTAACACTGACTTCCGAAATTAAAGTTTTTTTGCACCTTTCAGTGTTTTTTTTTAACTTGAAAGTCGGTTGTATTTTTTTTGTAAAAAGTTTTTTATTTTATACTTTTTAGTTATGGTACCACCACTAAAAAGTACCCCTCAGCCATACTTAAATACCGTATAGCCAGAGTGCATTTCATGATAATTCTAATAATCCCAAACACGGTTAGACTACATTAATTTATTACAGAGTTCTGGTGCCTTACTTCATCATCAGATCAGTTCGATATAATTCCCCTCTTCTTTCAGTCAGTCAGCGACTACACGTTTAAAAAAAGCAATTTTACTTGTTACGACTGTTCTATTGTGTTCCTATGAGGAGTTCTGTTCCATATCTTCAAAGTTCATGATCAGATCTTCATTTTCCAGACATCGTGATTGAGCTATTGATATCCAATTTTGGCTAGATGCCAGAACTGGATATCAATTGATCATCTGGTCAAGTGTTTAGTCATAGAAATAACCAGTTAATGGGACTGCCATTGCACTTTTGATTGACCCTGATATATGTCTCACAATTCAATATTACCATACATCTACACTAATATTACAAAAAGGTAAAGTTTGTTTTTTTGTTTGTAGGAGGTAACCTCCGAAAGTACTGGTCCGATTGTTAAAATTTTTACACCGATAGAAAGCTGCTTTATTCCTAAGTGACATTATAGACTATGTTTTATGTACGCAGGTGAAGCCGCGGGCAAAAGCTAGTGTTTAAATAAATTATCATGTGAATCTTTCAATGACTTCTCTCGGGGTAGAACGAGAGAGCCTGTCAGACTTTTACTGACTAAAACCGACCTATGTCCTTCAGTTGCCCTTTGCATTCCAGGGCCGCTCTTTCATATGTTCCCTCAGCCCTAACTGACATCGACCCTAGTGTGATTTTGAAGTTTTGAATTCATTGGCACACTTGATAAAGTGATGCAAATGCGACTGATGTAAATACATGTAATTATAATGTTATTAATTACTTTTATTCATTTAGCGACCCGATCAGGCGCAAATCGGGACGCGTCCCTAGTCTCCTTTTTTTTAGGTGGGAAAATCATTTAATGACAAATCTCGCTCTTGGGCGGAGCGCGAGATAGTGTCAGACTTTTACTGACTAAAAACCCACTCCTGATCCTTCTTTGCCTTCGTCCCAGGGCCACGGGTTTCACTTTCATACTACCCGTGGCCCCAGTAGGCTTCGACCCTGCTGGGCCCCTACGATTTGCTGACATATCCCTGAGGCGCGCGTGGAACAATACGCGCCGTCGACGACTTGGGCACGGTTCGGACGGTTACAGACGGTCGGACGGCGGGCTACCCATTGCTCGCCGTCCGCAAGGCCACGCCTATGGTGGCTGAAAATCGGGACCGGAATCCCAGCAGCGGTTGGAGCTATAGAGAGTATATAGAGTATATAGAGCTATCAAGAATCGCTGCGGCACCTGCAACTCCTAGCCTGCGTGCCGCCCAGCTGAACACTTCAGTGTACATCTCCCGCCTGCATCACGCCATAAGGATGGAAGACATCGTGGAGTACGTGCATCAAAAGACGAAGTTCGCACTGAGGGTACAGCTGTTGGAGTCGCACCGAAACGTCAATTTCAAGGCGTTTGTGGTGCGAGTCCCGAACACTATCTTGCCCCTCATGCTGAAGGAAGACTTTTGGTCGCAGGGCGTAGTGTTCAGTCGCTTCCGCGGACAGGTGCCACAGAACAGCACGAAGTAAACATGGTGCAATGTGAAGTGTTACTAACATAGCCCTAAGTGTTATTTACTAACGATAAATTGTATTTACTCTATATATGTTAGTCCTTAGGGCATGTATCTATGGGCCAAGATATCTGATAACAAATGATTTATTATTATTACTACTCTCGCCCCACCCAGAGCGGGAGAAATCATTTGACAATTTCACATTAAAAAAAAACCGGCCAATTGCAAGTCGGACTTGCGCACGAAAGGTACCGTCCGTAGCAGAGGACACGGTGGAGCACACCGTAGAAGCATACCCCGCCTGGGCAGAGCACCGCCATATCTTCGTGAGTGCAATCGGCGGCAGCGCTCTCTCGCGCCGGGCCTTGGTACAGGCCATGATCCAGAGCGAGGAGGAGTGGCAGGTGGTTGCCTCCTTCTGCGAACTACTAATGCCGAGATCCCGATCCCGATTTCCAGCCACCATAGGTGCGGGCTTGCGAACGATGAGCAATTGGTAGCACGCCGACCGTCCGGTAACCGTCTGCACCGAGCCCAAGTCGTCGACGGCGCTTAGTGTTCTACGCGCGCTTCAGGGAGAGTCAGCAAACCGTAGGGGCCCAGCAGCTTCGAAGCCTACTGGGGCCATGGGTTGTGCGAAAGAGGCCCTGGAACGAAGGCAAAGAAGGAACAGGAGTGGCTTTTAGTCAGTAAAAGTCTGATACGCCCTCTCGCTCCGCCCAAGGGCGCATGATGCCATTTGATGAATTCCCCCATAAAAAAAAACCATCCATACCAAAAAACTATAAAAAAATCACGTTTGTTGGATGGGAGCCCATTAAATATTTATTTTATTCTGTTTTTTAGTATTTGTTGTTATAGCGGCAACAGAAATACATCATCTGTGAAAATTTCAATTGTCTAACTATCACGGTTCATGAGATACAGCCTGGTGACGGACGGACAGAGTGACGGACAGACATCGGAGTCTTAATAACAGTCCCGTTTTACCTTTTGGGAACCCTATTGACGCGCTTGTTTCGCCTCTCATGTAGGACTGGTATAGTGCCCAAGTCCTGGAAGCTTGCCAACGTGTAACCCGTGCCCAAAAAGGGCAGTCGTGCTGATCCCGCCAACTATCGGCCGATTTCAATAACCTCCATACTCTGCAAGATTATGGAGCGTGTATTGAACTCGCGTCTCATGGCATACCTGGAAGGTAACAATCTCCTCAGTGACCGACAATACGGGTTTCGCCACAATCGGTCTACTTGGGACCTACTAGTGTATACCACTCACATGTGGGGCGAGGCCCTCGAGAAGAATGGAGAAGCGATTGCTGTCTCCTTAGACGTTTCGAAGGCCTTCAACAGGGTATGGCACGCCAGTCTTTTGAGTAAGCAACCAGCGTACGGCATTTCCCCTGGTCTGATTAGCTGGGTAAAAGACTTCCTGAGTGAACGGTCTCTCCGAGTTGTTGTCGATGGCTGCTCATCAGAGCCCATGACCACTAATGCCGGAGTTCCTCAGGGGTCAGTTCTCTCTGCAACTCTTTTCCTGCTGCATATTAATGATCTGCTGATGCCCGGTATCTATGGGTATGCAGATGATAGCACAGTTGTAGTGAGATACCTTCTGGGTGCCGGGCTAGTAAGGAACTAATCCGGTCCGAACGAGAGGCTATGGTAGAGCGTACGAATGTCTCTCTTCAGGCAGTCTCCAAGTGGGATGAAACCAATCTGATAGAATTCAACGCCGCCAAAACACAAGCGTGTATGTTCACTGCCAAAAGGAGCCCGTTCACCTTGGCTCCTGCTTTTCGGAATGTATCCCTGGCGTGCACCGACCGCCTTCAGCTCTTGGGAGTCGAAATTTTTTCAGACCTCAATTTCGGGCGGTTCATTGAGTCCAAACCCAAGGTAGCTGCTAGAAAACTAGGCGGTCTTTCAAACGTCCAGCGGTACTTCACACCGGGACAGCTTCTAATGTTATACAAAGCACAGGTCCGATCGTGTGTGGAGTACTGCAGTCACATATGGGCTGGTGCTGCAAAATGACATCTAGCAGCTTTAGACTCAGTGGAAAGGATGAAGATGGAAGGTGCGAAGAGGCTGGATCCCCAATTAGATCCAGATTTGGTTAAGTCCAATCTACAAAGCCTCGAGCACACGCGCAGCATAGCCAGCCTATCGGTATTTTACAGGTTGCATTTTGGAGAGTGTGCGCAGGAATTGCATGACTTGATTCCGCCATTTCTTTTCTACCATCGGACAACCCGACGTACGGCGAGTATCCACCCTTACGTTGTTGAAACTTCAACGGTCCGGACTAAGCGATTCGCTTCGTCGTTTATACCGCGTACATCGAGAGACTGGAACAATTTGCCTGCTGCGGTCTTCCCGTCCAACTATAATTTAGATGCCTTCAAGGCTAGAGTAAATAGTATAAACTAGTGCGCCTCACCATCAATGATTGCATCACTGCTTACCATCAGGTGGGATCGCAGTCAAGCACTGGTTTATATCAAATAAATAAAAAAAAGAACACGTACATACATCTATATTTATAAAAGAAAGTCGTGTTAGTTACACTGTTTATAACTCAAGAACGGCTGAACCGATTTGGCTGAAAATTGGTGGGGAGGTAGCTTAGAACCAGGAGACGGACATATGGTACTTTTTAACGAGTAGGGTAGAGTAGGGTAGAGTAGGGTAGAGTAGGGTAATTTTTTTTTTTACTAAATCCCGCCGCTTTTGGGCAGAACAACGTCTGCCGGGACCGCTAGTAATCTTTTATATATATAAAAGAAAGTCGTGTTAGTTACACTGTTTATAACTCAAGAACGGCTGAACAGATTTGGCTGAAAATTGGTGGGGAGGTAGCTTAGAACCAGGAGACGGACATATGGTACTTTTTAACGAGTAGGGTAGAGTAGGGTAGAGTAGGGTAGAGTAGGGTAGAGAAGGGTAATTTTTTTTTTACTAAATCCCGCTTTTGGGCAGAACAACGTCTGCCGGGACCGCTAGTATAATAATATAATATAATATTCCACAACTATCACACAACGCCATCTAGTCTCAACCTAAGCAGAGCTTGTGTTACGAGTACTAGACAACCGATAAACATACTTAAATATTTCTAAATACATACCTACATATCATAGATAAATTACACCCAGACACAGAACAAATGATCGTGCTCATGACGCAAACATTTGTCCTGGGCGGGAATCGAACCCACGACTTCCGGTATAGCAGTCAGGTCCACTAACTACTAGACCAACAGGCCAGTCATATGATACATAGATTTAATTTCAGTCGCGTATTTTACAAGCTTTGCATTCAAAACAGAAATGATACGCAACGAACTGACCATTAACACAAATCAGGGCTGCCATCCGTCCGGGTTTTCCCGGATTTGTCCTAGTTTGAAGGGCGTCCAGGCGGAGTTTTTAAAAGCGTCCGGGTAAAACCCGGACGCTTTTGCTGTCAGGGGAAACTCATTTTTTTTTAATCTAGCAGTAGGTACACCTTCAGCAATGCGCTTGCGTTAATGCGGTTACATACGAACCTAATTAGATTTAATTAACAACCTGTATAAATGAATTAAAAAATATATATATATATAACGATTACGTACAATTTTTTTTCATAATGTCCGGGTTAAAAACCATATTTCGCTCAAATGTCCGGGATTCTCACCGTGTTTGTCCGGCGTCGGCAAATTAGGTGATAGCAGCCCTAACACAAATGTAATATTATGCACTACAATTACACGAATTCATTCAATCGTACTTTGCATATCGTGTGATTGCCATTCATGAATCATTATTTTACGCTATGGAAATTTTGCATTACAATGACTCCAGTTATCTTTTGCCCATCTTTATCCTGGTTATGAGGTATCCCATTGTGTTCTGTGGTTAACGATTATAATAAAAAACACTGTCCTATGACTTTTATAAAGAATATATGACACATCAATCATCGAAAGGACAGATGACGATAAAATCATGGACGTTACCCAGAAAGTCGCTACGCTACGCTTGTCTACCGCATGACAGACGGGAAAAAAAATCGGGCAAGTGCAAGTCGGACTCGCGCACTGAGCGTTAAAAAGCGAAACTGAAGAACCTGAAGTATTATACTATAAGTTTATTTCTACAAGTTCAATTATGCATACGAAGGTTTGAAGTGTCAAAACAATAGAAAAATTAAATGTTTATTATAGACAGTTTTCTTTAATGTTTCCTGCTAAAGATGTCCAGCCCAGCGTGGAAGGGATGCAAAGAACAAGAAACTCTTGTCTTTCTTTTACTTTATTTATAATATTTTAACAATCTCTGATAATTTGATTTGGTTCTTAGTATGTACTGCGATGAAATCTCCACAGTACACAAAAATACCGTCGAGGGGCACGTGCCCCCCCGCTTAAATCCGCCCTTGACCAGAAGACTAGCTCGTTCTTTGACCAAATTCTTGGTATTGCCACGTCAATATAAAAATACAAAGGATTAGGCTGTGGCACAAAGGTGACGAAGGCTGAATCAAAGGAATCAGGGGCGTTCAATACCATATTGGGTTGACCAACGATATAACCTAAGCTGTGGCATACCCGTTTGACGGATGCACCGAGCGGGGAAGCATAGGTAGGAAGGAACGGAGACTTAGATCAGCAGCAGTGGGTGAACGCAGGCTGATATAATGATAACTACTACTACTACTAGGTTATTACCTGCCGGGTGCAGGTGTGAGAAAGGGATTACGCTATTTATTTATAAAATTTCCAAAATTTCTGCCATAAAGAGGTGAAACGGGGGAACAAAGTTTGTAAAAAAATGAAATATAAAACGAAAAATAAAAACAGACCAGTCACAAGTCACGCGGGACTTTTAGAGGTAGACCTATTTATTTGTCTATTTATTTATTATTATGAGGAACACCAACGACATACTAACAAGATTCTATACTGGTAGGTAATTTTATAGACATTCGATTCTGTGCAAATATGTCAATTAGAGGTGTCCACATTTAATAAATATACGCAGTCACACATTCATGAGACAAAATTCTGACAGTAACTACTATCGTCTTGCAATTTATAAAAGTAAAGTAATCCAGTAAGCATGATATTAATAATATTAAAGAATTATCCAAACGCCTACGCGTGACCCAAGTGTTGGGTTCCACCTTGGTCAGAGATTAAGCATTGCCATGTGCTATACAACGTGGCAATGCTGCCAGTCTTTTAGGCACACTTTCAGTTGACAGCGATGCGGAGAAATTTTTTGACGCCATATATATTTTAAGTATCTAAGAGTTAGGTATTGATAATATAATATAATTAGTATTATTATTTTTCTTGTTTTAGTATTTTTTTTTTATATATTAATTAGATTAGTCATCTGCTATTTCAGATTTAAAACCGGAAACTGCACACTTCCGATGTGTCAATACACATCGGAAGTGTCAGCCGGCGCCGGTTTGATACCGTTGCTTAAATCTAAGTTTATAATAAAAAATAAAATACTCGCATCGCTACAATACTGTTTGTATACGAGTTTTTTCAGGATTTTAATGAGTGAAATTCAGGGGCTGTGTTTGCATAGTTATTGTGATGTACTTATAGTAATTATTGGCGTAGTTTTACATCTCAAGTGTCTACACTACTGGACTGGATATGACTGAATAATATTCAGCCATATCCAGTCATCATCATCATTTCAGCCGAAAGACATCCACTGTTCGACATAGGCCTCCCCCAAGCGTCTCCACAACGACCGATCCTTTGCGTCTCGCATCCACCGCATTCCCGCGACTCTCACCAGGTCGTCGGTCCACCTTGTGGGAGGCATATCCAGTAATATTCAGTAATTAAATTAAATTAAAATTCATTTATTTCGGAAACCAGTCCCATATTGCTTACAAAATTTGAAATTAAAATATTAAATTTAAAAAATAAATAAAAATTATACACATTACAAAAACACAAAATTACTACAATAATGTCATTAATAAAAATACAATAAATCACAATAAAATAAAATATACACACATGTTGTATCTAAGCCTAAATTTGTGTTTGGCTCCGGAGTGCTCAACGTGCAGCCTGGTCCAGTACCGCATTATCGGGCTCCATCCATCCTCCAGGCGAACAACTGAAGGTAGCTGTTGGAACTGCTTCATATGCGGCGCATTAGAGACACAACTCTCTTGCGAATGATCGCCGCAAAACCATCTATGTTTGCGTCCGCAAACATACCCACTACAGTAGCGAGGCACCTTCATCAGATCGCCCTGAAGGCATTATTATAGAGGGTACGCAGGGTGTCATACAATTTTTTCGTATGCTTGACCCAAAAGCTGCACGTGTAAAACGATTAGCAGAAGGCCCTAAACAAAGTAGCTTTTACTTCCGCAGTACAACGTGCGAACCTACGGGCCAGCATGTTAGCTCTAACAGACAAAGCCCTGCGTTCCCCATCTATATCCATATCATCTACAAGCGACTCGGTGACCCAGTGGCCCAGATATTTGAACTGCGATATTCTTTTAAGGACACTGCTATTCAGCATGACCTGTAGGACAGTGTCATAAGTTTTAGAACCTGCCTTAAACACCATGAACTCGCTTTTATAACTGAGCCCGTGGGCCACCGCATACCGCTCGCAGATGGAGATCAGTTTTCGAAGGGCACTGATCAAAGGATTCAGCAGCACCATGTCGTCCGCATAACTGATGTAATATTCAGTCACACATATTATGTGGAATGATTGAAAGGTCAAAGCAAGGAAAAAAGTCATTACACCCAATAAAACAGTAAGTGCATCATTTGAAAACGGCTTCATCGATTGGGTTCGTAATAGTTCGAATAAAGTATATACCAACTAACTACTTATATTGAGACAAAAAAAATACTCATTTATGAATTTCCAATACGAGAACGTTCTTTTTTTGAACTACGTGGGTCACGTTCTACGTTCGAATTTCCCGGGCAAATCTAAAGTTTCAATCACTGTCAAATTTAAAAGTTGACAGCAACATTAAATAATAATTTAAACAACCCTCTTACACGAAAAAAATTCAGTGATATATTTGTTAAAACCTATAAAATTATCCTTGATTATTACAAAATACTCCAAATTAATATTAAAAAAAAACACAAGTTTTTTTTCTCTTGCATTGCATATTAAAAAGTGAAAAGTGCTGCTACATTAAAAAAAAATACTTACATTAAAAACATTCCTAGAAGCACAAGACTGGCAACGACACTGATGGTATCCATTATGTTGGTACTGTTCCACTTTTTGGTGATAGTGCTACCCAAGCAAAAGCTTTTCACAAAATGTAGCTCGTTTGATCTAGTCCTTAGTTTTTATACGCTACATTGCCGTAAGGCAAAGGCCCGAAACACTTAAACGAATCCTGGCAACATTGATTAAAATGATAATCTGTAATTATTATTTATTGCGAATTATCTCGGTTCATTTGTAGTCATAGCAGTTTCAAAATTGTTTAGGTATTTTTACGTTATTGTCCTATTATCACTTTTTCATTTTCACGGTTTATTAAACATGTCCACGGTCAAGATTAGGTACATATTTGAACCGCAGCGACCCTAATGACCCGCGTATTATCTTTTAAAAAACACAGTTTCTGAGGCAATGTGATATCAACCTTAGTACGTTGTGTTATGTTCTATTATAGAATACATCAGAGCCTTTTAACTTGTAGACTGTGTGGTCATTATCTAGTAATTTCAGTTTTGTTCCTATGCAATATTAAGATGTCACGATAAACACGTTCGAAGCAGACGAATGCCTCTTAACTTTATCATTATGAAGTTAAGACTCATCTGCATTTATAATACTCCTAATTCACACCCCCTCGTTTCGTCGTAAAACGGTTTTTCCCAACTCCGAAGCTGAAAATTAGTACTCGTAATATTCTTAGATAATAACGCCATCTATTGTGTGTTCGGTGCATTAACTGAAAGTTGGTACCGTAAGTAATGTTAGATGTCACTTGCGCGCGAATTCAAATGATGATATAATATAAAAATTTTACCTTAAAATAAAATTTGTATTGTTTCCTAAGACGTCCGAAGTCCATTATGAGAGAGTACATCGTCTTTTTCCACGTTTATTCGCTAAATAGTCCTACTTCCGCTACGTAAATCGACCTCAGCGCCACCCGTGGCCGTACCTGGAACTAACTAACAGCGCAGAGCAAGCCACCATTCCTTTATCATTGTTCGGCTCATAATAATAATAATTGATATACACCAGGAAGAAATTATTTGGACTTCGGACGTCTTAGGAAACATAATACAAATTTTATTTTAAGGTAAAATTTTTATATTATGTGTTCCGTTTGACGTCCGAAGTCCATTATGAAAGATCTGTTTGTTATGTCCTGGTGGCTTGCTTAGTAAAACGCAACAATGTGATCAATATTCCTATAATTGTATAAGAAAGAATGTAGGACACAAAAGAAATCAGCATTGCTTAGTTATCTATAATAAACCTGATTTCGTTCTATTAATGAAATCGGCGTTTAACAGGACTGCATTGATATTTAGTAAAAGTTTGTTACTGCACAAGTTTAAAAGTAGTCTTTCGTTTGAATATGTATATTAACGGGCTACGTAACAGTTACGTGATGAATTTGCTGACCCACATTGGTAAGTACCGGAAACAGTGTATATTCCGGAAATAGTGTTTTATCTACTAGTAGTACTAGTTGTTTGACGAGACTCGGTTGTAGGTAAAAAAAAATTTTCAAAGAACCTTTGATATTTTGGATATCCGGATGCAAGGCTGTTGGAACTTTATTGTCCACAAAATAATTTTGAGTTACAAACAAAGAGATTCGAAGTATGAAGTCTGACTCAATGCTAGCAATAATATAATAGCAGTACGCCACGTAGCACGTATGCACGTAGATTTGCAAATTTTTGTAGAGTTAATCAGAAACTGATGCTGTAGCTTGTTTGTCAGTAAGAACAGTACACTAAGCTAAAATAATCATTTGATAAATACTGGACTATATCAGACGGAATGGGTGGTGGTCCCAGCACCCATCTGCAGTTTTATTTGGTTGTATAAGTGTTGAAACTTTCTCTTAAACCAACCAAAACCTTAACCTCACTTTACCAGTTTCCTGCTAGGGAGTTGTAACCGAATTGGTCAGGTTTCCAGCTGTAGGCCATGAACTTCACCCAGATGCGCGGTGGTGACGTAACACAAGTGGCAAAAGAGTTAGTGCAGTGTAGTCACGTCGCTCAGCAGATCTCGTTCTGTGCTGTATAGTCCCAATACATGGGGACAGATATCAGACGGCCCATCGGTGTTACTTACAGTTTTGCCCTCAAGATTTCTTTCTCGCCAATGTAGTAGTCCGCGTAGCTCGTCAGCAAACTGTGTCGGATGACTTGAACCTCTCCCAAGACGATTACTATAGCTACGTACGGCAAGCAATCTTCCCCGGAGGTTGATGAAGGTCGCAAGTTGAGATACCCTAAGAGGCTTGGCCTGCTTGATTGATCAACTCCCGGCTGCTAAGTGAATCTACAAACACGGTCTTCCTTCTTCTTGATGATGGATTGCGTGTCCTAAATTTTCTGAAAACCTACACAAGACATGTATGACAATGCAACTTTCCTGAAGGGTGATGAAGGTCACAAAGTTGACATAGGTACCTTAAAAAGGTGTTGCACCTGTTTTAGAAACTGCCGACTGCATCGCGAATCAATAGGCTCTGATGGATATTGAGGTAAACCCTTTAAAGTTAGTTCAAGTGTCACAATGTTCAGGAATTACATACAAGGTTCGATAATGCAAACTTTCCCAGGCGGTGATGAACGTCACAGAGTTGATGTACACCGAGAGGCGTTTGCTGAGCAAGTCTATAGGCAATGAAGGATAATGCAAAACCATAGTCTGGTGGTCAACACTCGGAAATGGACCATGTGTCTTATAGAAATTTCCAGAAGCTTAATGCATGATACGGCAAGCAACCTTCCCCCGTGGGTGATGAAGGTCGCAAAGTTGAGATACCCTAAGAGGCTTGGCCTGCTTGAAGGATCAACTGCCAGCTGCTAAGCAAGTGAATTGGCACTGACAGATCATGCAAAGCTAAGTCTGGAGACAAACTCTTGGAGATAAATAGCGTCAATTTCCAGGAACTAAATGCAAGATAGCGTCAATTTCCAGGATCTAAATGGAAGCTACGACAATGCAACCTTCCCCAGGGGGTGATGAAGGTCACAAAGCAACTATACCCTTTTAGGCGTTACGCCTGCTTGAGGGTCCGACTGCCAGCTTCTAAGAAAGTCAATAGGTATTGACAGATAATATGAAGTTTTGACTGGAGGCAAATTCTTGAAGCTGGATAGCGTCAATTTCCAGGAACTAAATGGAAGCTACGACAATGCAACCTTCCCCAGGGGGTGATGAAGGTCACAAAGTAACTATACCCTTTGAGGCGTTACGCCTGCTTGAGGGTCCGACTGCCAGCTTCTAAGAAAGTCAATAGGTATTGACAGATAATATGAAGTTTTGACTGGAGGCAAATTTTTGAAGCTGGATAGCGTCAATTTCCAGGAACTAAATGGAAGCTACGACAATGCAACCTTCCCCAGGGGGTGATGAAGGTCACAAAGTAACTATACCCTTTGAGGCGTTACGCCTGCTTGAGGGTCCGACTGCCAGCTACTAAGAAAGTCAATAGGTATTGACAGATAATATAAAGTTTTGACAGGAGGCAAAATCTTGGAGCTGGATAACGTCAATTTCCAGGAACTAAATGCAAGCTACGACAATGTAACCTTTCCCAAGAGGTGATGAAGGTCACTAAATAGAGATACCCTTTAAGGTGTTACGCCTGCTTGAGGGTCCGACTGCCAGCTACTAAGAAAGTCAATAGGTATTGACAGATAATATGAAGTTTTGCCTGGAGGCAAATTCTTGGAGCTGGATAACGTCAATTTCCAGGAACTAAATGCAAGCTACGACAATGTAACCTTTCCCAAGAGGAGATGAAGGTCACTAAATAGAGATACCCTTTAAGGTGTTACGCCTGCTTGAGGGTCCGACTGCCAGCTACCAAGAAAGTCAATAGGTATTGACAGATAATATGAAGTTTTGCCTGGAGGCAAATTCTTGGAGCTGGATAACGTCAATTTCCAGGAACTAAATGGAAGCTACAACAATGCAACCTTCCCCAGGGGGTGATGAAGGTCACAAAGTAAATATACCCTTTAAGGCATTGCGCCTGTTTGAGGGTCCGACAGTCAGCTACTAAGAAAGTCAAAATGTCAATACAGATAATTCAAAGTTTTATTTGGAGGCAAACTCCTGCGAGCTACGGCATTGCAATCTTCCCCAAAGGATGATGAAGGTCATAAAGTAGAGATACCCTTTAATGCTTTGCGCCCGTTTGAGAATCCATCTGCCAGCTGCTAAGAAAGTCTTAGCACTAACGATTTTTAAAATTTTTGGATGCTTCTAAATGGCAACCAGACTTGTAGAGCTACATCAGGCCCGTGCCACGCGACGCCAGCCGAGGCGACGCTACGTACCACTCAGGCGTCGCTCACTATGCTTCGGTCCCATGTAGTTACCGGTTTATGGTGATAACTACATGAGATTTAATTAAATTATTTGTCTTAAAATAGGACCAGGCAATGACCAGTTAGCCCAGGTACAGAGGTATTTAATGTTACGCAGCTCAAGCACTACGTTACACGTCGGCAGTCCAGTTTGGAACTGACGAAAACTCTTCCAGCGCCATGGCATGACCAAAAGACATGTAATTTGTAGCAGTTGACTTTCTTAACTTATGCGAAGAAGAGACAGTGTGACTCTTTGTGAAATTCGCATCTCATGATAGGCTAGGATCAAGCTCAACCTCTCAACACGTTTGTAAAAATGGGGCGTAGCTTTTTCACTGGTTTTTGTTAAAAATTAAAAGTGGTGATAGTGGATAAAGCCACAGGCATGGAAATCAATTTGACATTAATTTTAGTTTGCCCGAATAAGGCTCCCTGAGCTTACTTCTGGTAATTGTACATTTTCGGCTCCCCCCTTTCTTTTAATCATCAAAAGTTGCGAGATTAGATGATCCTTCCTGGGCTATTTTTATTGCAAAAAGAAGAGTGTTTTTATGTAGTCGAGAGGTACTTCAACTTCTTTATTTTTAAAGTTTAAAGATCGGATAAAATGTCGTTTTACAAATTTTGGTAGGTACTCCGAAAAAAAAAAGTAATTCAAAAACTTGGTTCAAATAAATTGTCTCGTAAGATAAAGATATAAAGATTCTCATATCCTCATCCAATTCCTGTATTGTATACGTCGGAAAGGCAAGCTATTACTCTCCACTCTAACCCAAAGAGTCAACTGTTTTCACTGAAGCTATATGATGATGATATATGAACCTCGGAAAATACGAATTGCTCGGCAGTAACATTTGCAGGCGCCATACTCGAACTGAGCCGAGTAGTAATTAATGATTACTGACTACTTGAACGCCCACGAAGCTGTTAACAGTCGTCCATTTTAAAAACGAACGAAATAATTTTACGTTCGGAAAAATAAAAACGGTAACTTTCTACTTTATTCTCGAAAGTTAAAACATTTTAACAAAATGGAGGTTTGTATGTTTTCTAAATTCAAAATCTAGCGACATGCGCGTGGTATGAAAAACGACGCAACAATGATAAAGGAATGGTGGCTTGCTCTGCGCTGTTAGATAGTTCCAGGTGCGGCCACGGGTGGCGCTGAGGTCGATTTACGTAGCGGAAGTAGGACTATCTAGCGAATAAACGTGGAAAAAGACGATGTACTCTCTCATAATGGACTTCGGACGTCAAACGGAACACATAATACTTTTTCGATAAATAGATAGGCAGACAGTGTCTTCGCTGTCTATTTCACAGGTCAGTCGCAAAGGAAGGAGCGACCGCCGTCTCGCTTCGCTTGTACATTCAGACCAAAATAATAATAAAGTATTTTCTCAAACATAGGTATAACATAATTTCATATCTGTAACAGGAGTTGTATTTTACTAGAATTATTACAATGGCCCCCAAACTAGGCATTGTCTGTATATTGGGGAAAATTGTGAACCGAAGTATCGTTTAATTATCCAAACGCCTGCTCATGTCAATAATGCAATAGAGTGACAAGTGAGTTCCTGCGGTGAATTATTACCGTGACCCACCGTGACATCATCGTCAATGTCCGACGTTTATTCGAAACAACCCGCACCGCTGAGTCATAATTAAGGAATGAAACTTGACTTTGATTCATGATTGATGGTTTTGACTGACGTTTGCATGACCGTGTACTGGACGCCATAAATTGTCACTAAAAATCGCTCGAACCAGCCTGTCCGTTAATCTCCCCCCCGAGCGACGCAGTGAATCTAGATCTATCCGTACCCTTAGTTGTACTATTTCTTATTCTGGGCTCCAAGTGACTGTCCTTAGCGGGTAGTCACTCAATTGTAGTTTAATTTTTTTTATGTCCTGTTCGGAGCCTTTTATTTTACTAAGGTCGCCACAGGCAAGTCCGGTTAAGCAGAAGACAATCTGCGAGAAGTCACTCACAAAACAAAACGCGTGAGTTAAGAAAACCTTTGAACTGAGTGTAACTGTAAATAGAGCACGAAACAGAAAAAAAAAACGGTTACTCCCGGCTACACGTCATGTCGTAACACCTACATTTTTCATAATTACTCCACACTAAGAATTACTCCTGTCCTATATCGTAATAGTGTTCAGAAACATGTCCGATTTCCGCTCACCATAGACGCGGGCTTGCGGACGACGAGCATTGGGTCCTCCGTCCGATCGTTCGGTACGGGACCAATTCCAAGTCGACAGCGCATAGTACGCCTGAAATAGATATCACCAAAACTGCAGGCTCAATGCCTTGCAGGGCTGCGGGAACATTTGAAAAAGTGACCATGGCTATAGAACGCAAAGGGCAACTGCAGGAGAGAGGTGGGTTTTAGTCATTAAAAGTCTGACACGCCCTCTTATTCCACCTTAGAGCGCATAAAGTCATTTAATGATAATTATCTCATCTAAAAAAAGACTCCTGTCATGCAAACTTATATTTAAAGTTTTAGTTTATAGTGATATAATTTTGTTTTATTTTCGGGTGGGAAAATCATCTAATGACATCCCTCGCTCTTGGGCGGTGCGTGAAATAGTGTCAGACTTGTACTGACTAACAACCCACTCCTGTACCTTCTTTGCCATTTTTCCAGGACCCCGAGGATCTCTTTCGCATCACCTATGGCCCCAGTAGGCTTCAACCCTGTTGGGCTCGTACGGTTACTGACATCTACTAGAGGCGCGCGTGGAACACTACGCGCCGAAGAAGATTCGGATGGAACCTGGATAAACCCTTTTATTTATAAAGCAGCTAAACTGCTTTCAAAACCGAACTATAAAACGTATCTTTTACACCACCTGCTCGATAATGCCCTTTTATACGTCATACAACCATCACTTAAAACAAGTCATTCTGTCCCTACGGAGATAATGCAGTATGGGCGATCCCTTGGGAATAATGAGATTTGAATTTGGATCGTGAAAAACCGTCAGCATTATGTGAATTAAAATGTAGTGCATCAAACAAGTTCACTCAAATTTCAAACTGGCCACTAATAAAAAAAAACAGAATACGAAAAGTTTCTAAAAAAAAGTAATGAGCAAGCAGGAGCGTTATAGAAAATTTAAACTATAGAATCTTTGAGTAGTGAATTTTTTTGTTTCAAATCTCAAAACATTTTGAGTGATAGTTAAGATTAACTCGTAAATAATATTTATATTTCTCTATTAGATGATTTGTTTTACTAAATTGTCTTTTAATTATCTCACAGATGGTGTAAAAAGTAGAGTATGCAAGACGGGGATAAAGTCTTTGTCTTGGGCGGCTTGAATTCCTCACTTCACTCAGGTTTCTTTATTAACTCCCTCGCGGTGCTCGGGAGTTAATTATATCAATCCCTCACTGACGTTCGGGATTAAAATTAGCAACCTTCGTTTCGTTCGGAATTCAACATGCCGCCCGCGACTTAAAGACAATGCTTTATCCCCTAGTCACATAATCTACTATAAAACCTGTGTCCTGCACGAAATAAAAATGGTGGCACTCATAAAACCCTCTCACTTCCACATTCTAGACAAGAACTTCTGTGCGAGTGAGAGAGCTCATGTGTTTGACCTCCAATTTTAATTCGTTTATTACGAGATGCGGGCTACAGTAACAATTTTTATCAAATATAGTAGATTAGTAAGTGAAAAAATATAATAACATACTATCAAGAATTATTGCAAGCCCTGACCGCACCTGAGCAATTTGTTTTGTTGTTTTTAAACATATAGAACAAACATGCCAACGAGCAAAAATAGTTAACGATCTCTCACCAAGAAAACAACGAATTGCTCAAGTGTTTCATAAGCAGACCCTGAATCTGTACCACGTATAATCTCATTAATGTTCAAATCAGACTAAGCTTTTGATGGATTTACTTTCCTTGAAAAATGATTTATAATCATCAATCAATAAAATACAAGTTTATCCAAAAGTTAACGAGTTAAGCTTTCATTAACAGTCCACCCAATCAAATATACCTATAAAATAAATTGTGGCAATAAAAATGATATTGAAATTGGGAGTTCCCAGATCTTGCTATGGAATAAATAAAGCCTTGTGCACAATATTAATTTCATCAATACTTTATAATAACTAAAATCATTAAACTCATACCTATTTACTTAATATTTGTTGTCAAGTAGCGATTTTAAAATACTAAAGTAAAAAAGAGTTAGAAAGAACTTTTTTTATAAAAACGGCAGAATAATATAATTCCTTCGACGCATTATAAAATAACTATGCTAGAAGGTTGGCTAAACTGACTGTCAATCCAGTGTTACCGTTACATAACCAATAACAATATCTAGGGAAACTAACTACAAAATTCTTGATTTATTTTTAAATATTGATTTTAATTAAAAGCTTGTACAACTTAATTAAGTCAAATAAATAATTCGTTCGTACCATCACACATTAAACACTGTGGTTCTCTATAATCGTTTACTATTTTGAAGTATTCATTGCACTTCTCTTGTGCTATACACATAAATATTACATAGAAAACCACAGTACAGAACAAAACACTATATCATATTTAACATTGTGAACATTTATTTCATTCTATCAAACAAAATCGGTCTATTTTTTAAAATTGTAATGCTTGGTAGGTTTTGAATCATAATATGGCAACCCAACAGACTCACGTCATTCGTTCCAATCAGTTTGAAGTTCGGTTTGGTTTGGTACTAATCGGTGCGTCCCGCTTGTTTGTTTTGTTTACGTTTTATTTTCAATTAAAAACTTTACTAACGTCGCCGTCCTTTGTTTACATTAGTACACTAATTAACACGAGAAACGTTTAAGTGTTGTGCGTAACTGTGATATCTGATGTAATTATATTGCAATTATTTGCATGAGTTTAGTCATCGTTCGTGAATTTTGAGTTCTAGTTTTTCTGTTTTTGTGAAATTATTCGTGAATTTAACAGTAGAATGAGACTTCCGCATTAATCAGGTGGAAAGTGGAGGTTAGTATTGTTTTTCATATTGATTTCCCAGTATCTGCTATTGATAAAACGTGTGACATCCAGTATCTTGTTTTTGCCTTTTTTGTTTTGTCATTGCATTTTTTTTCTGTGTCGGCGCGGGTGACCTCGATTCTCTTTTTAAAAGTTAACTTATCTGTTATGGTGATTATGATCTTAAATAATCTGAACGTGTTTGCTATTCTTTTACAAATATTGCGTTACATATTGCATTTTGAAAGGTACAAAATTGTTATGAAACTAACAAGAGTTTTGTAAGAAAATATTTACCTTTTTCCGGTTTTTACGTATCTTGATATATTTTCGGAAATAATATCTTAGTATGAGACTAAACTAAGCACAGTTTCTATGTAAGTAGAAAGTTCTTTTTAGTTATTAGACAAACTGTACATAAATCTTATAATTACAGTAAATAATTACAGTTTTCAGTCATAATATGAATCCTATTTTTTTTTAAAGGTTAATAACTAAATAGAACCGTGCACTAGTTTCTGACATTTAATAAGTGCTTATAGATGTACAGGTCTGTGAAATAAAAACATTTTTAATTTGGAATTCTGAGCTGTATCTGTAGTATGAAATTATGAATGTACCATAAATATCTACTATTTATGATTAAAGTATTTAGTAAACAGTATTTACATACTCCTGATTTTTGTCAGAAATCTTTAATTTTTTTTATCTACTATAATAAGCATGTATTATTCACTAAAACCTTTCTCATTCATCACTCTTTCTGTTGGTGAAAACTACAGTCGCATAAAGCTGTTTAGTGGTTTTTGAATTTATCAAAAGCAAACAGACAGACACATAGGGGGACTCTGTTTTATATTATATATCAAAAGATTTATGCAATATGTTGATCTATATTAGTTTATCATAATATCACAAAAATTACCCAGTCATAAAATTGAATTTCATTCTCAAAATAGAAAAACAATTTAATATTATAGACTTAAATGACAAAAATCCTTATTTGTCAATGTTAAAATCTATTTTAATTTTAACACAAAGGACATTTGGATTTTATTGCGCCAGTATTTTCATATATGGTGTGGTGTGGCTGTAGTGGGTGCATGATTATCTCCCACACTCCACATTGCATCCTTGGCAACATCTGTCATATTGTACAGTTAAGTTTATTAAATTACTGTTTGTATAGTCAACTTTTTTTAGAATAGAACTTTTTGAATTGTCGTGGGAATGTGCTCTTCTTTTTTAAAAAGTGTGTAAAGTGACTTTCTTATTTTATTAAGCTACTGCCAGCGGCTTCGCCTGCGTGGAAATAGGTTTTTCTATGCAAACTTCCAACCCCCGTTTTGCCCAATTTGGGGTGGAGTTTTGTAAAATCCTCTCTTAGCGGATGGCTACGTTTCTGAGATTTCGTGATTAATCAGTGTGTGGTATTTCACTTTTATATTATGTATATAGGTAGGATTCAAGAGTTGAATTGTGACTGGCCTGTCGATTCCCACCCAAGATAAATGTTTGTGTGATGTGCACTATGATTTGTTTTGTATAAGTATAATCAGCCTTTTAATGTTCCCACTGTTGGGACTCAGGCCTCCTCTCTCTAGGACAGGGAATGGGCCGTAATCCACCACGATTGGAAAATTGTCACAAATCTTCGAATTTTTAGTTCTAGGTGGGATCGAAACCATCGTGAGGAAACCGGCATGTCGGTTTCCTCACGATGGTTTCGATCACCGTTTTGAGAACAGTGGTGATGAAATAATTTACACAAAGTAATGCGCCTGGTTTGGTGTGAACCCGTGACCTACAACTCGTTAGTCGGGGCCGTTACCACTCGGCCAGCACTGCTCACATTTATATTTTTTTTTTTTTTTTTTTTTTTTCGTTAGGAGTGGGAAATCCTCATGGACGCCCAAGCTGCCTCACAGACGAGCCAGTCTGGGCAGTGTCAGACTCCTACTGACTAAAACCGCACTCCTACCTTACATTTAAACCACGGACATGACGTCCGTGCCCTTGTTTGGTAATTCTACATTGTTTGCTTCTGGGCAACTCCACGTGCAAGTGGCGTCACTCCAGAGCACCTTTCAGCGATCATCACAATAAAAGCCGTCAGAATTTCAGGGGTTAGAGGCCACCAGCCCGAAGCGATACCCAAGCGACAACGACCCACATACGCATCAAAAATCAGGAATCTCCCAACCTTCAACACATATACAACTCATCGCCGGCCGTAATGCCGCACCAAACAAATGGCCCCTCAACCCCAACAACTATACTTAACAATACTTAATAGGTACAATTAATAATATATAATTATATAATATAACAATAAAACACATTTATATTGTGGTTGGGTGTAATTTTTAATTTCCATGTAAAATCAAAGGACCAAAACCGCAAGCAAAATATGATACCTAAGTTCTTAGCTATAATGTATTTACAAACACAAAGTGAATTACATTACAAACACCAAGTAGGCACTTTAGAATTGATGTAATTCACTTGATTTGTGTTTTGTTGTATCAATTAATTTTGTTGTGCATTTATTTCTTATTTTATTTGATGAATGAATTCATACCAAACTTTGTAACCACAATATAATAATAATATAACTTGAATTAATATGTAATAAATTGTTGCAATGAGCAATATAAAATGCTTGTTGTTTACACATGTTCCCTTTTCATTGTACACTAGCTTTTGCCGGCAGCTTTACCTGCGTAGGTACATAAAATATAGTCTATATCACTCAGGACTAAAGCTGCTTTCTATCGGTGAAATAATTTTAGCAATCGGACTAGCAGTTTCAGAGATTACCTCCTACAAACAAAAAAACAAACTTTACCTCTATAATGTTAGTGTAGACAATTCTTTTTTTAATTATGATACTAGCTGATACCGACGAATTCGTCAGCGTCACAATTGTAAATAGTGAAAGTCCCGTTAAAATCTCTCCAGCCGTTTCGAAGATTAGCCGGAAAAAACAGATAGACAAAAAATTTAAAAATTGTTTTTTTGTTAAGGGAATTTAAATATGCTTTTAAATGGATTTACTTAATTAAGTAGTAAAGAATTAAATTGATATTACAAACAGACACTTCAATTTTATTCATAAATTGAATGTATGTAATATCTATGTAAATAAATTGGATTTTTTCAATCCGACTGGTTAAACAATATACTTATATATACTTATACAAAAACAAAAAACTTGCGTTTTATTATATTATTTGCTGTCCCAGTTTCACCCGCGTCTTTGGTTACTGTTCCACTCCTATTGCTAGTAGTATGATGTTATATAGCTTAAAGCAGCCTTCCTCGATAAATAGGCAATCTTCTTTCATCATCATCATCATCATCATTTCAGCCGAAAGACTTCCACTGTTGGACAGGCCTCCCCCAAGCGTCGCCACAATGACCGATCCTGTGCTTCTCGCATCCACCGCACTCCCGCGACCCTCACCAGGTCGTCGGTCGTCACTAAAATATATTTTTCGTACCAAGATTAGCGCATTCAAACAACCAAACTTGAGTTTGTGAAGGTGTGTGTTTGTTATTTCAATACTTCATGCTCAAACGGCTGAACGGATTCGCACACGGATAGATCATCTCCTGGAATAGCACATAGGATACTTTTTATCCCGGGAGTATGTTACTTTCCAACGTAGGCGTGGGCTTGCGGACGGCGAGCAATGGGTACCTCGCCGTCCGACCGTCCGGTAACCGTCCGGACTGAGCCCAAGTCGTCGACGGCGCGTATTGTTCCACGCGCGCCTCAAGATGTCAGCAAACCGTAGGGGCCCAACTGGGTCGATGCCTACTTGGGCCACGGGTAGTGTGAAAGTGAAACCCGGGGCCCTGCGACGAAGGCAAAGAAGGAACAGGAGTGAGTTTTTAGTCAGTAAAAGTCTGACACGCCTTCTAGTTCCGGATGATTTTACCACCTAAAAAAAAAATTATACCTTGGGACAATTCTCAACTTTCACGTGGGCAAAGACGGCTAGTATTAACATAGACAGCAATAACACTACAGTTTAACATTCATTTTAATAGCACTAATACACCATGCATGTCAGGAAAACCCGACATTAATAAGTTTGTCCTTAGGGTACGAACAAACACCGCTTTCTACGCGAATACCATGGTATTGACGTTATATAACCGTTCATTTCAATTCCGCTAGTGCACTTTGCTTTTCTGCATAGTTTCTAATAATAATGTACCTGCATATTAATTATTTGTTAAAGGAATAATTTTATCTAACGATTTTTAATGCCTTTCCCGTGTTCTTCCTAATTGCGCAATAACAAGGTAATTTTTCAGTTTTGGGTGGTGACCGAGTGATAACGGCCCCCCACTTACGTGTTGTAGGTCGTGGGTTCAAACCCAGTCAGGCGCATTAATTTGTGTAATTTATTTCATCACCACTATTCCCAAAACGGTGAAGGAAAACATATTGAGAAAACCGGCATGTCCTAGAACCAAAAATTCGAAGACGTGACATCCACCAACCCGCACTGGGCCCGCGTGGTGGATTACGGCCCAATCTCTCTCCTAGAAAGAAGGTCTGAGTCCCAGCAGTGGGAATATTAAAAGGCTGATTATGCTACGCTTATGCTAAGGTTATTTTAGAAAAACACTTTATAACTAGTTTTTAAAAAATTGTCCCGAATATTAAAATATTTAAGTAATTATTGAAATTATATATATACACTAAAGGCAAAAACTACTAGCTAAAATATGGCGTCATAAAACTCCTCCGCATCGCTGTCGACTGGAAGTGTGCCCAAAAGGCTGGCGGCATTGCCACGTTGTATGGCAATGCCTAATCTCTGACCGAGGTAAAATGCCAGCCGTTGGGTCAAGTGTCAAATATTGAAAATATTGAATTTTTTATTGTGACGTAGTTTTATTTTCGTATTCTCCTCAATTGACCGCAAAAAATTACCGTCATCTTCAAGAGACCGCCATATGGGATTTAGAATGAAGTCAGTTAGCTATACATTGTCATCCAAACTTAATAAATATAATAATAACAATATTTCACAACTTTCACACAACGCCATCTAGTCCCAAACTAAGCAGAGCTTGTGCTATGAGTACTAGACAACTGATAAACATATAAGTTATTATTTCTAAATACATGTAACTTATATAAAAACGTAAATTAATTATACTCAGTAACAGAACAAATGATCGTGCTGCTCATCACACCAACATTTGTCTTGCGTGAAAATCGAATCTACGACCTCAACATAGTAACCAGGGCCACTGATCACTAGACCAACAGGTCAGTTAAATTACCACATCAACTTCTGAGCGCCACGATCTTGTGTAGAAGACGAACGTTTTGTGCCCTCCACGCCACGTCTTTATTAGAAGACAATATCTAATTTAACATTTATTGATAAAAATACATAAAAATATGGACTTCTGTTTATTTAAGATACAGCAAAATTATAGTACCCAGTATAATACTTTAATACATTATAGTTTGGCGCCGGACAACACATCACGTTCGGCCTGGATTGGTGCTGAAAAGGTTAAAACTATCGATTTTCCGGATGTGCCGTGTACCTATTAACTATTTACTTAAACAATTATAAATTAAAAACAAGCGACCTGTCACTTTCTTTAGTTTCCTACTTGAATGTCGTATTGTGTTCGTGACAGTGTTTAGCATTGCTAATTGATAGTTAGTTAAGGAAAAAGTACAACGGACATTACTTTTTCTTATATAAATTACTAGCTGTTTCCTGCGGTTTTACCCCGTGACCTGATTCAAAGTAACCTTTTACGCTCTTTTTAGGGTTCCGTACCTCAAAAGGAAAAAACGGAACCCTTATAGGATCACTTTGTTGTCCGTCTGTCTGTCAGTCTGTCTGTCAAGACCCTTTATCTCGGGAACGCGTGAAGGTATCGTATTGAAATTGGAACCATATATTCAGGTCTGCGGTCCCTTGAAGCTGTGAAAAAATCAAACTTCTGAGTTACGAAAAAAAAAAAATACGGCCATTTGAGTCGCAAAAAAAACGTTTATTTCGACACTTTCAAGGGAAACAAATTTCATAGGGTACTTCCCGTTTACCTCTACCTGTTGCGATTTGCCTGTCCGATTATAATTTAGGTGTTTCAAGGCTGGAGTGAATAGGCTTTTAATAAACTAGTGCGCTGCACCATCAGCGATCGCATCACTGCTTACCATCAGCGGGATCGCTGTCAAGCATAAAAAAAAAATGGTAGCAAGGAACCAGAAGCCTAAAAGCAACATATAATTTCTTGGTCCTTCCCTCACGAAATCTCACACTATCGATCGTGGAATATTAAAATCGCCAATGAAAAAAACATCTTTTTAACTTCTTCCTAACCTGTTACAAAGTGCCGAATATTTTCTAAACCTAACTCTAAATCCCGTAAGTTTAAAGTCCCCATTTCAAATAAAATACACAACTAAATAAGGCAATTAACATTAATTAACTCTGTAAAACGCCGTTTAAATACAATCTGTATAAAATTTTAATTACTCAGTATTTATACAAGGTACGATGGCTTAATGATTGAATATTAAACGTATGTAAAAGATTAGCTTATTTATATTTTAGTTTCCATACTGGATTGGATGAATAAAATTAACATATCGAACTTCAACAGTAACATCGTAAGCGACAATTTGCCTGGTTGCCTCTAGGTACACTAAATGACTGGCCTGTCGGTCTTGTGGTTAGTGGCTCTGACTACTATGCTGGAGGTCGTGGGTTCGATTCTCACCTAGGACAAATGTTTGTGTGATGAGCAATGATCATTTGTTCTGTGTCTGGGTGTAATTTATCTATAATACTTATGTATGTATTTAGGAATATAATAAATATGTTTATCAGTTGTCTAGGACTCATAACACAAGCTCTGCTTAGCTTGGGACTAGACGGCGTTGTGTGATAGTTGTAAATGTTTTTATTAAAAAGTATTAATCATTATGGTGGTGTGGTGGCCGAGTGGTAACGGCCCCGACTTACGAGTTGTAGGTCGCGGGTTCAAAGTGTTCAAACCCAGCCAGGCGCATTAATTACTTTGTGTAATTTATTTTATCACCACTGCTCTCATAACGGTGAAGGAAAACATCGTGAGGAAACCGGCATATCCTAGAACCAAAAAAAATCAAAGACATGTGACATTCACCAACCCGCACTGGGCCCGCGTGGTGAATTACAGCTCATTCCGTCTCTCCCACTGCTGGGACTCAGGCTTCCCCAGCAGTGGGAACGTTAACCCTAGAGTGGGCGCGTCTTTTTGCGTAACGTCAGTAGGCGCGTGGGGAGCATTTTGCCGCCTCATTTTCTTTGTCTATTTTGACTAGTAATACAGCAATTTAATATTTTTTCTTTTAGGATTTAAATAAATAAACAGTAAGTAATAATAAATCAACATATTTATTCAACTTTGTTCTATAAACTTTGGTTTACAAAAGACTTTAGAAAACTTAATATTTTAATTGACTTTTTTTCTCTTATGCTACATAATACTTTTTAATACTTAAAAAAAATGGAAAAAATAACAAAATTATATATTTTCTAAATCTACAGGATACGCTTTATCAAAACAGTCTTCACAAAGATATGTACAAAGTTCATTGCACAGTAACTTTTCGCATCTGGAACACCCTTTTTTCGTGCGCCTGTTTTTCTTTGAGGGACATATGCTGCATTTGCCCTCCTTTTTTGAAGAAGATCCTTGTTCTACTGGGACAAAGCGAGCAATTTGGGTCCTCAAAGGAATATTTAAAGTGCCTATAGAAGCCCTTGTGGTCATATATTGCTTCACAAGTACCATGGCAATTTGTTTCAAATATTCTCGACGTAGCATCAAATGTTGAGTATTGGCTTTGTAAATAATTTGACTGTTTATACCGGCAATGAATTCTTTGAAATCCTAAAACAAACAAATTTTTAGTTGCAAAAATGATTAATGCACCATAAAATATAGTCAACATTTCGAGTTTGCAAAAAATACATTATACAAAATTACTTACGTGAGTGGGCGCGCGGTGAGCAATTTGCCGCCCGGCGACACGTGATGGTACAAACCTTCTTCTCCGGCGGTCCCCCGCGCATTGACGGCGTCCAGATTCTCAGCAAACGTTGCTAACGAGAGTGGGGGCAGCTACTAAGAAGCGCAAGTCTAACGGCTATTTATTTTAAAAAATATTAACGGTTTTTTAGCGCGGGCGGCAAAATGCTCATAGCGCGCCCACTCTAGGGTTAAAAGGCTGATTATGCTTATGCTAATCCCTATGCCTTTCTTTAAAAAAATATTGATTAGAAAAGTTCCTATTAATTTTTTTTCATAAAAACTTTAATTCATCATCATCATCATCACTACAGCCGAAAGACGTCCACTGCTAGACGTAGGATATTTACATCAGCACTGAACATCAAAATTAGTAAAGACAATACCGCAAAATCCACTAGGAAGAAATGGCTAACAATTTTTCCAGGTTGCTGGAGAATTAGTTACGCCACTTCTATAATACCCGTGTTGCCAGTGATAAAATATGGCACTGAAACGTGGCACTAAGCCTCATCAAAACGCTCAAAGCCAGCCCCCGAATGGCACTGCTTGCAGTATCCATGCGTGAGCAGTTATGGAGATGTCGTCGATCAGATTGAAACGCTCTGGAGTGGCGACCGCGTACCTGATGCGCGTCATTGATGACCTGTGCGTGTCACTTTAGGATCGCTATCCTATAAGTAAGAAAAACTGGAAGTAGTGCTGAGAGCACTATTGAACTGCGAGAACATTATTTGTTTTGCAAATATATCATTACATTTCGAAAGTGCCTTATTCTCGTCTATTGCCTAGTCTTAGATCTTACCCACAACATCTTCCTACTTCGCCACGACTCTATAATTAGCAGAATTGGGTTCCAACGCATCCTGCAGTCGCGGCCTAGTTTCACACATGTTTAAGATATCAAATCGGCCTCAATTGAACACTACCATTAGTGTTGTGTGAAAAACGCATTGGGTGCGTGAAGATTTAATTGGGTGACTCAGTTTTATTGATGAACTAGCCTGTACCAGCGGCTTCGCCTACGTGGATGATGTTTTCCCCATACATACTTTGGACCTTGAACTTTCAAAAACCCTTTCTTAGTGGTCGCCTACATTATAAAAAGTAAGCCTTATGTAAAATTTCACGTTTCTAGACCCAGTAGTTTCGGCTGTACGTTGATATGTCAGTTAGTCTGTTTCTACTTTTACGATTATAGAGTAGTAACCTGTCCCTGCTTTGCACCTTCTTCGTGTGCTGCTTTATGTGATTAGAGGATTAGAGGTTAGCGGATAAAAACAGACAGTGAAAAGCAAGATGATGTGGAATTTGTGTCAGTATCTAGATGATTGTTTTTAGAACTAGGTTTCAGATCCAAGCATAGTCCAAGTTTGACTTGACCGGTCCGATGCTGACTTGTAAACTGATCAAGATGAAAGATTTTTGTTTTTGCCAGTCCTTTGTGGATAAGAACTGCGTATAGCTAAGGAGTGGAATTCCCTGCCGGAGTCTGGGTTTCCTGATAGCTACAACTTAGGGATATTTAAGTCAATAAAGTAGAATAAGTTACTTCTAGCTAGCATGCTCCATCGTCGGCCGCATCATCGCTTACCATCAGGTGAGGCTGTGAGATGGTGATCAAACGCAAGCCTATTCTATACAATAAAAAATAAACTTAAAACGTGAGAATCAATTCTGTTACTACTGTTTTTTATTCAGAAAGTTTATAATATTGTACATTTATTCAATTAGCTGGTGCTAATTTTGACAATCGATAAGACCTGCTTAAACGGTCCCTAATAATGCTTTTTTCCATTACTTTGGGCCGTACGCCAGTCACGAAAGTCGCGACAACATTCGAAAGTTTACTTTCTTCTTTTTATCTTCTAAATCATTTTCTTTTTAGGGTTCCGTACCTCAAAAGGAAAAAACGGAACCGTTATAGGATCACTTTGTTGTCCGTCTGTCTGTCTGTGTGTCTGTCAAGACCCTCTATCTCGAGAACGCGTGGAGGTATCGAGATGAAATTAAAACCATATACTCAGGTCTGCGGTCCCTTGAAGCTGTATAAAAAGCACACAAAGAAAAAAAATGTTCGGCCGTTGTATGTCGCAAAAAATGTACCTATATTTCGACACTCTCAAGGAAATCAAAATTCATAGGGTACTTTCCGTTGACCTAGAATCCTGAAATTTGGCATGAAGCGAGGTCTCATAGCACAAGTATAGGAACAAATCTGAAAACTGTAAATTTGTAGTAACGTCTCAAAAAAAAAAAACTTTTTGATTCGGAAAAATCTTCGTAATTCAATTCGGGTATTGAACTGTTTCATAGGACCCTCAGTTCGCGAGTCCGACTCGCACTTGCCCGGTTTTTTTTGTATACTTTCCTAATCACTAGTCCTTGCTGTAGGCATCCAGGTCGTCTCTGGCTTCCTAGGTCAGCGGCATCGTCCATCCTCAGGCACCCACTTTGTGGAGACTCTAGTTCAGCGATCAATGTGCGTGCGACAAACGTGACCCGCCCAATCACCGTCTGCAAGACTAATTAGTTAGTGCTAATTACTAAAACTCCATTAGAAAAACCATAAATCCACAAGAAACTTGTACAGATTGTAAGCAATCTCATTAATGAATTCAACCAATATAGATTTTTCGTTGTTTAGCATACATTTGAATTTAAACCAGTCACGTTTTCAGACGGAATGGCGTTTAAACAAATTGTTTTGGCGTTTCCTTCATGCCTTCATCGGTATTGAATTTAGGTCTTTAGAAATTGTGCTTAAAACTAACAATTTAGTTGGTTTACGAATAACGTTCATGAAGTTTTTATTTGTCTCAATGGAAGCCTGCATTAAGACGAATCCAACATTGTTGATTCTTTGTCGGAAATAGCAGTAAATAATCTTCTTTTTAGTTTAGACTGTTGGAGTATTAATATTTCTCGTTGTAACAAGTGTACGGTCAGCATCCGTACATTAGACTTAGACCTAGTTAGTAATTACTGCAAATCGGGTAAAAGTAGATTTGCTGTATCGTCACGTACACAAGTACGTCAGTAGTACGTTTGGCACCGAACTCTCGTAACATTTAACATTTATTAGTCTCTTTAAGTAACATTTATTTAACATTTTTAAGTAACATTAAATTAGTGAAGTGTATTATTAAACATCATTTATAGAAAATTAACATCCTTTCATTTCATAACATTCAACATTATATGTAAAGGCTAGTGCCCTTACAGCAAGCAATCATTGAAATATGGCACGTCAACCGTGAAAGCTTATAAGGCTTGTTTTTGAGGCGATAGATAAATCATCAAATAGCTTTGCCCAATTTGGGTAGAGCGATAGCGAATGTCAGACTTTTTACTGGCTGAAAAGCACCTGTGTTCCTTCAGTTGCCCGTTGCGTTCCTGGACCACGGTTATTCTTTCGGACAATCCCATAGCCCTAGCAGACATCGGCCTTAGAAGACCCCGTCCATTTTGCAGGCATGTCTTTGAGGCGTGCCTGGAATACAACTCGCCGTCAATCTATAGATTGAGTTACTTCAAAATTTTATCTGACATCATCCAAATTTCATTCTCAGATCTTATGTCCTCTGTCTCCTTATTTCGCAGCTCTAAATACATGGACACGTTAAACTTTGCCAACTTGCAAATCGTAGTGTCTAGACGAGCCATGATGTCATCGCATAATTGCTTGCACGCAGATAAATCGAGACCCTGTAGTCATAACCCACAAGCCACTCTCACTCTTAAAACAATATCTGTAATGGTTAATGTTGGTTGTAGGAACCGCAGTAGGCGTTAGAAAGTTAAAACTGACTAAAGATGGTTTCCGAGGAAGATCAGGGCTGGCATTATCTTGACGTAATGATGGATAAGTTGCAAGAGGTTCTTTGTGATTAGTCTTGGTTCTTGTTTTGCCTGAAGGGGTATTTTGTGTCTAATCTAGTGCATTACTACATTATGTGGCGGAAGTTGAGCAGTGATAGATCCATTAAAAATTTTGAATGTGGCACTAATGAACGTCTTTTTATTTTGTTTGTTCTCTCAATCTAAATCAAACTTCTGTATTCTCATGTCGATTTTAGGGTTTCGTACCCGAAAGGTGACAACGAACCATGTTACTAAGCCTCCGCTGTCCGTCTGTTTGTCTGTCTGCCTGTGTGATCGTCTGGCAGTAGGCTGTATCTCATTAACCGTAACAGGTAGAGTTGAAATTTTCGCAGAATGTGTGAAATAAAATTCAAAATTAAAATTCCATACAAGATACGTTATTTTGTTGGCGGTTTTTTTTTTTTTTTGCTCGTATTTAATGTTTTAGTAAGGAACCCTCCCTGTGCGAGTCTGACTCGCACTTGGCCAGTTTTTTAGTATATTTTTTTCATAGCTTCGGAAATAAAAACCCTGTAGCTGTTTTATTTGAATCTTCGTAAAATCTGTAACTATTATCGTCTTTGAGGATATAATTTGACCTTGCGAAGAATGTCGTTTTGTATTTTTTATGGCGCTCGCGAAAAGGAAATTACGTATTTTCCCTATATAAGAAACATGTAACAGAGATATTTGTAATTACAAAACATGATTGAAAAGAGTGTCCATGGAGTTTCTTGCACATTCTTCTCCATAGAGATCTACGCTTTGGAAGGTGCAATTAGCATCATTTTTTTTTTTCTGACTAACTGACTTCTTGACATTTCAAAAGTGCCTGTAAATGGTTTATTTGAAATAAATGCTTTTGAATCTTTGAATCTATATCTATATGGCATAAACTATGATGCCAAGACCGTGGTAGGTTTAAAGACCTTTCAATAGTCAATAACTACATCAGTAACAGATCGCTACACCTGATTGTATACATAGATACTTATGAAAACAGTTCAATTCCCGAATTGAGTTACGAAGATTTTTCCGAACTACAAATATACAATTTTCAGACCTTGCTTCATGCCAAATTTCAGGATTTTAGGTCAACGGGAAGTACCCTATGAATTTTGATTCCCATGAGAGTGTCGAAATACAAGTTTTTTGCGACATAAACGGTCGTTTTTTTTTTCGTGAACTCAGTAGTTTGATTTTTTTCACAGCTTTAAGGGACCGCAAACCTGAGTATATAGTTTTAATTCCAACTCGATACCTCCACGCGTTCCCGAGATAAAGGGTCTTGACAGACGGACAGACGGACAACAAAGTGATCCTATAAGGGTTCCATTTTTCCTTTTGAGTTACGAACCTCTAAAAAAGAATATAGGAGTAGAAAAGAAGAAGACATTCGGACCTATTCTATTAAACTATTAAAGTAGAAGCAGATTGGTACATAATCGAGAAATGTAAGCAAAGGACCAAAAAATACAGAAAACATTCAGTCATAAGTTACTTTATTCTTTCACTTGAAGCTTGATAGCGTACGCCTACACCAAAATAACATCATAATTATGCAAAATACCGTCGAACTTATCAGACTTGTTTCGCATAAATAAAACAAGTTCATTTGGCAACTGATAACCCTTACTAAAGCCGACATCGTTAAAATATCTTAACGTTAACATTGTGCTTAACTCAGCTACGTAATTATGAGTTATCGCAAATTCGCCATCTTTTTAAGGTTCCGGACCTCAAAAATAAAAAAGGGAAGCTTTTTAGGAGGACTTTGTACAATTTTGGCTAGTTCAGCTCATCATCATTTGAGCCGAAAGACGTTCTCTGTTGGATATTGTCCTCCCCCAAGTCTCACCATAATGACCGGTTTTCGCGTCTCGCATCCATCGGATTCTCGCGACCCTCACCAGGTCATCAAGTACCTTGAGAGCCAGGTCAGGTTCTCGAAATTTTGCATTGCAAAACATCCGCTAGTTCTTAAGCCAATCCATCCATCTCTGTTCTCTTAACAAAGTGGCTGTTTAACATAAAAATTAATCGTCATTGTCTTTGAAGATGGGTGCCCCAAATTCCTGACACCCAGTCTCTATTGTTTTCAAGTGAAACGAAGTGATTTATATGGCTTTTCGAAAGTCGGTGACTTGATAATTAAATGCCAGCCGATCGGTCTTTTAGTTAAGATAATATCGATTGGGTACTTAAGTGGGCTGACTAATGTTACAAATTATGAGCATTAAAAAGGTCAAGTGGTTTGTAGTCGAGAACGAAGATGCGCGATATGGAAGATGTTTCAAGATTCCAGTATCGGTATTGTTCGGTAAAGTAGACCCTTTTTTTTGGGGAATCATCAAATAATTCTCTCGCTCTAAAGCGAGAGTGACAGATTTTTACTGACTAAAATCCACTCTTGTTCGTTCAGTTGCCCTTTGTTCTAGGGCCACGGTGAATCCCCATCATGACGCCATGGTAGCCATGGTCTCAATCATGATGAATAAAGTAGACCCTTTTGTTTGAAGGGAAATCATTAAACAATTCCCTCCGCCCTGGGTGAAGCGAGTGTGACTTTTACTGACTAAAACCCCAGGTGGGTTTCCTTGAATTCGACCACGGTAACTCTTTCGAACAATCCCGCAAACTTGGCAGGCCTCGACCTTAACGGTTTCTTTCAGGGTAAAGTGGATCTTTGTATTTTTTTTTTTTGATTTGGGAAATCATACGGCTTCTCCGACTCTAGGGTGGAACGAGAAGGCTTTTCAGAATTTACTGACTAAAACGTACCTGTGTCTTTGCCCTTTACGTTCAAGGGCCATGGTCACTCTTTTAAATGTTCCCGCAGCCTCTGCAGGCATCGGCCTTACTGGGCCCCTTCAGTTTTTGACGATTCTTACTGGGCCCCTTCAGTTTTTGACGATTTACTAATGTTCTTGTTTGACTGGCCTGTTGGTCTAGTGGTTAGTAGCCCTGACTGCTATGCCGGAGGTCGTGGGTTCGATTCCCACCCAGGACAGATGTTTGTGTGATGAGCACGATCATTTGTTCTGCGTCTGGCTGTAATTTATCTATAATATATAATATGTATTTAGAAATATTAAGTATGTTTATCAGTTGTCTAGTAGTACTCATAACACAAGCTCTGCTTAGCTTGGGACTAGACGAAGTTGAGTGATAGTTGTGGAATATTATTATTAATATTAGTACCACGATTATAGATAACCTGTAAGGGAAAGGTCTTTAGGATAGTTTTGGGTAAAGACGAGGCTCTGAGAGTTAGGTACATCAAAGAAACAATGGATTGAAGACTAAACTAGTGTCTGTCTTAATTCTTGATTAGATAAACAACCAGCAGTTTTGCAGGGGCTAAATCTAGCAATAATTCCTAAGAAACCTGGCATAACCAATCAACCAGACATCGGAATGTTGCTACAAATAAACAATACTTACATCTTTACTTTGAAATCTATTTTCAGCGCTGAAAATATCTTTTAATCGGCGTGTAGGTAACGCTAAACCGTAATGGAACAACAAAGCTTGCCAAATGAAACGTCTTATTAGATAACTGTGTTTTATAAACACACTGGAAGATTGTAAATAACTGCATTTGTAAATTGAAATGGATATTTTTGTTTTTTGGTCTTTGCATCCGGGATAAGAAATGAAAGCGTGTGATGTTTCGTAATTCCTGTTGAAGAACATGGGAACTAAAAAGTTTAAAATATTATGGGAATAATATTCTCATCAGCAGTTTAGGACCCATTAATATGAATTTCCTTACAGCACTTCCTGGCAATTCTTGGTGGCCGCCGCTTGATTCTGGTTTTCAGGAGTTGTATTACAATCACCTCGGAGAGACGCCACCATTGACGGGAGAAGCTTAAACCTCCTGATGATTTTATCGAGCCGTCGGAGACGTTCTCGCCTGGACATGAATGGCCATTCCCAACTTGGAAAACTCTAAACAGACTCCGCACCCAGCATGGGCGCAGCAAAGACCACAAGTGGAGTTCTCGGATGGTTTCGATATTCAGTGTTTGTGCGGCGTCTCTCCGCAGACCATGTCCCACCTTCCATCCTAAGTCACGTGCACTGTTATCTGTTCACGTAGGGTCCTGATAACAGGGGTGACTACATTGCAGTGGCCGAATACTGGGCTAGGCAAGGTTGCCAGTAGGTTTGTGCCATCGATACGCTAATTTACACTAAGAAGAAGGAGTTGCATTCGGATGTGATCTCTCTGTGTTACTCAAATGTTTGCTGAGAGAACACTCATTGTTGAGTTATGCTCGCCTTTGTACATTCATTGTCAAATCACTGTGATACTATTATGTTTCGTGTAAAATAAAGAATTAAGTTAGAGTAATTACTGATTTTCATTTTGCACACATACACAACCACTTTGCTAATAAACTTACAAAATAACAGATTTTATCTCGGGCTTATTAAAATTATATTTTCAAAGTGACTATTTTGCAAAGAAGAGATAAAATTAAACAATACCTGACTATCTGCCATCTGACACACTTTTGCGACGGTTTTATTTTTTAATTTGACCAGTTTTGCAATTAACTGCGTTTGGCTTGTTATCATGTATCCAAGATTAAATTAGTAATTAATAATATCTTATCATCATCGAATCCGACTCGGCTGGGCAGCATTAGGGAAGATGCGCGGTATTTTCTCGTCCGACTTACCACAGTGTTTCAAGATGAAAGTCTATGAATGCGTGTTGCCATCTTCTATATGAATCTGCAACGTAGGTGCTCACAATGGTTCTCATCAGAAGGCCACCTAAAGAGCAACGGGCTAAGCTCGCATTCTCCTTGCGTGATCAAATCAGCAATGAAGATATCTATGGTTACAGATATAGCCTGAAGAATCGCCAACTTAAGTGGCAGCGGGCAAAACCGGTCGTTGTGAACACAAGGAGAATGCCTATGTCGAACAGACGACGTCTTTGGCGGAAATAAAAATGATGAATCTTAATTTGTGCTTCATAGATGTGTTTAGATGAAAATCCCTCTAAGCGATATTCCTCTAGCACAGACATACTATATGTTAATCCCTTGTATTACTTGCATATTGGCAGTCTTTGTCACTGATGACGAACGACGTAATATCACTTTGTCAAATTTAGGTCCCCTGGACTTTTTATTACGGAGTATTTCTGTTTCAACGCTTCATCATAATCGATTTCAATAACCAACCATCCGAAACAATAGCGATTTGTATAACAAAGATCACTTTTTGTCATGGATGCAATAGTCTCGCCATCATGACAAATGACGTTACAAATACACGCAACCAATAGCCTCGGCTGCTTTTTTTTTTAATAATAATTGCATCGCACGACCATTCTGAAACCATTCTGCCTAGTTGCTGGCCGGATCGAATCATAGTTTTTCCCAGGCTGAATAAAGGGAGTTTCCACGGTCAATTCTCTTGTCGTAATTCGAACGTGATTTCGAAAAATGTGACAATAGCGACTATGGCGGGAATTTGTATGCATTATTTTCGTAAATTATTTATAACATACCTACAATGTTAACGCTTTTTTTTAATGCTGGGAAATAGAAGCGTTGAATAAATTAATTAAAAAATAACGCTGCACGAGACACACTGGCATTCAAGGATTCCGATTTTTCCATCTCTTCGTTCGATTTTTCATTCTAAAGAATATATCAGTATTCAGTACGGATAAGCACAGCAATGCAGTCTAGTATGTTGGGATGCAAGTCCATACCAATGCGTAACTGTCGTCACATGGCTTAGAGCCAAATACAACACACATTCTGTCGAGATACCATTACTAGGTAGTTCCGATTCTCCTGGTATTGGTACTAGTAAAAGGAGTAGCGACCACCCTGAAAGTCACTGCAGAAAATATTAACGCGTTTAAGGTGGAAGCGTCAGAAATACATACATATACTGACAATCATACAACAGTATAGAATAAACTTTATTGTACACCAAAATAGTAAAAAAATTACAGAAACTTAAATCTATGGGTACAATGGCGGTCTTATGGGGGTTTTTAAACATACCTACAACTTGATACTAACCTACTAAATGCAAAAAACTTAAGAAAACTTGATTTTCAAAAAGTGGATGGTTTCTGTTACTCTCATTCATGAAAATTAAGGCAGAAGCAACTTTTTGGATAAGTACTGATAAAAGGAAAATGCGTTAACCATCTGGTTTCAAAGACTCTCTCTCTTTTTATTGTCTATGATCATCCTTTCCCAGAAACAATATGGCTGTTGTAAAAATAATAAAAACAGCACGCTGCGGTCACGCATTCATCTGCGGTGCGTTGTACCTACGTAGTGAAAAGTGACCGACATGTCAATGTCCGTTGGCCGTTCATTGCCGTGTTTGGCCTGACAGTTACGGACAACAGAATATTCTTGTCAACGGATATTGAACGCTTTGACAAATCAAATCGAAATAGACGAGTGATGACTATATCAATGTGAATGGTCAAGGAGAGTATCGTTGCTTATCATCAGGTAAGGTGGTGGTCAAACGCGAGTCCATCAATAAAAAAAATAGAGAGAGGCCAAAGTAAAGAGCAAATGAGAGGGAGAGAAAAAATTTACGTGACGGTGGGCAGAGGAGACTGGAAGAAAAAAACCCGGTTCCTTAACCTAACTAGAAGAAGAGAATCATTGCTTACCATCAGATGAGCAAACGGGAGCCTTTCAATAAAAAATAGAGGTTGGCCAAAGTAAAGATGGGAAATGGGAAAAAGTTAGAAGAAAATTAAGTACTTGACGGTTTACAAAAGAGAGTGAAAGAAAAAAACGTGTGGCCTCAACTCTGAAATAACATGGGACAAGGGCAGGAAGATGATGACGTCAATAAATAGGATCGAGTCTTACAGAATATGGTAATACAAGCCCACGTTAGAGGTACTTCAAGAGGCGTGACGTCATTGTTGTTGTATTAACAAGTATAATTTATTTCTTAGTATAATCTAAGTACTTAGATTAGCATTGCATATTCATAGAAACGGATGTTGTAGTTTTCTTTTACAGTGTCGTACCCAGATAATAGTATCCCTGCAAATCGACTAATATGTAACTTGGCTACCGAAGCTACATCATTTTGGCCGTAAGACGTCCTCAACTGACTGGCCATAGGCCGTCACAACGACTGGTCCCGTGCGTCTTGCATACATCGGATTTCCACAACTATCATAAGGTCAACGGTCCACCTTGTAGAAGGTCTTCCAACGTTGCGTCTTCGTACGCTGTGACCACTCCAGAAACTTTCGGTACCATCGACTATCTGTTCTGCGAGCAATGTACTCTTCCCACTGACGCTTAAGTTTGGCGATTCTTCGAGCTATGTCGGTAACCTTGGCTATCCTGCGGATATCTATACAATGTGGTTGCTTGGGTGGAAACTGGAGAGGCTACTGCTTGACGAAGAGAATTCGGTCTTATCAAACCCTATGAGGATGTGGCTGATGTGATCAGTCTGCCGCAGTGGCTTGATCTGATCTGACGGAATTATGAATACCAGAATTAACCAGATTGTCAACATCCTAAGAAAGTTGCCTTTTACGCAACCAACGAACATAAAGGCGATGATATTCCTAATTATCCCCACCGCTGATGAGCAATCAAGCAAGAATAGCCATTTTGAATCGCTTTAATTAAATAATGTCGGTCAAAGTCTCGCCATATTACTCGCCATTAACTTTACTTCTGATTCTGTCTATCAGAACAATGCACAAAGATATTATCACGACCAAGACACTTTCCTTGTTCTTGATACCGAATTCACTTTCGTTGTGTCTCGCACTTTTAATACTAACATTACAAACTGTGCAGATTATGCAGAAGTATTATTGCATGCGGTGAACAAGATTGCTAGTTAGTGTGGATGTTATTATCTGGATAAGACAAAAAGACTGGACTTCTCTCCAAATAGAACTCACTCGAAGCTTGATGATCAATTATTTTTCGTATCGTGGAAGCGACAAGAAATATGTATCCAGGATTGATGTAACCCATATTATGATTTAAAGGAGTATCTATGGAGTTTCTTGCACGCTCTCTAAAGAGATCTACGCTTTGATTTAGCTTCACTTTTTTGACTGACCAACATTTTGACAATTCAAAAGTGCCTCTAATGATCTATTTGAAATAAACTTATCTGATTTCTGATTCGTTTCTTATCTGTATGACGAGTCGAATTCTTCTTGCCCCGCAATTGGAAAAGGAACGGACATACGACCGCACATTAATAAATGACGTGTTAGAATCAGGAATGTTAACATTAAACCAAAAATACTTAGTTAACTAGCTGATTTTGATGTTGAACCTGCTTATTTTTGTTCCGTAGTACATGTGTTTCCTAAAGTTACATAAAACAGCCGTCACAGTAATACTGCATGGATTAGAATGATTGGACATTGAAAAAGACGGGTGAAAAAATATTGCGAGATATGACGAGAATGGATCAAATGAGAAATTAGTAGATATATATTAGAGGAAGTAACACCAGCTATCTGAAGAGGAGGGATGAAACGCACGTTACGTTAAAACATTTAGAAGCATAAGTGGATGGAAGTAGAGAGAGGCCAAAGAAAAGAAAAAGGAGTCAGTGATAGCGTGACGGTTGATAGGACAGAATAGAATGGTATCAGAGCGGCCCCCCTAGCCAAGTTACAACCGTTTCGTTTCGATTCTCTTTTCGTTGATCGCCTTGAGTCACCACGCCTCCTATTCCATTGTTCTGACAACGTGACAGAGCGTTGGGATGACGTTAGAATAAAGGAATCGGAGGCGTGGCCTTCTCGAGGCTAACGACGAAAACAGATTCGAAACAAACGGTTGTAACTTGGCTAGGGGGGCAGGAAGATGATAACACTCATAGTTAAGAACGGACTACTATAATATCACAGATCCTTATTCATTAGAGATCGTTTAACCAAGCAGACAGCCAGTAGCGCTGGTATTTTACAAATAAATACTTTGTTTCAATTAAGACTACTCTAACTTATCTGTATAACTGTCAATCTCAAACAGTACACTTACTGGCTATAAGACGAATCATTACAATTCCAAACCTTATGCTGCTCAAGTTAGAGTTGGAATTACTACAGGAAAATCTAAAATTTTGCAGATAATGGACTCCGTTGTGCCTTCTTAGATAACGATAGTTCTGTATATTTCGTTGAGTGGAAAAAACCGGTTACTGATTCAAGTACGAATTTATGTAGCGTTTTGTTTGTATAATTTATGTATTTGGTTTAATGTATGATCTACATCTAAGTCTAAAAAGTTGTGGTGTTTAGATATAATAATAATAGTAGCCATAGTCTTAACATAATTCCTGGTAACCAGTCCACTTAATATTCCAAAAACCATAGCCTTATAGTCTTTGTTCCGTATATCTTAATAGTTTTTCACCAAATTGATACAAGACTTACTAACTTAAAACAAAAAGACATACAATAAGCCTACATCACATACCTGAAAGACGGTCTGTGTACCGCCATCCAATGAGACACCATTAGGCTATCCACCCTGCCGGCTACAGTAGCCGCGAGGCTATTGGGGCTGTCGCGCATCCGACGCATCAGTGGTGCGATTTGCAGCCGCAGTAGTCAGCCGAAATCCGGAACACGCGCGTTCGCGAACATTCACGATGCGCTACAGAAACGCGGCTACCCAGCCTTACCCGGAACGCGTTATTATATTGAACTCATAGAGCAACCATCATAATTATATTTAAACTAGTTGCTGCCAGAGGCTTCGCTCGTGTGTTGCTATGAAATTATCTCAAGAGAACATACTTACGCCCGGGATAAAAAAAAACAATGTAAGTACCTACTCTATGAAACGATTAATTTTTTATAGCATATGAGTATAGTTTTATTTGCTCGTATTGAAAATTTAATAAGAAGATTTTATTGTTACGAAATAATGGTAGGCTTTAAAAAGTGTTTTCTTGATTTTTTCGTTAATTGTTTACTCGTCACATCATATTTTCAGATTATATTCGTAAAGTACGTTGCATTGCTTAGTTAAATATAAGATAACCATAAAATATGTACTACATTCAGTATCAGTATTCATCCGTCATTTTGACAGTCAGGACCACGAATTTCATTAAAGTTACATTGCTGTTACATTCCTTTCATAATAACATATTAATTTCTGCAGCACTAAAGCCTTCATTCTGATCCGTACAAACATTTGAATGTACAATGCGTTCCAAATTAGAATAGGATCGATTGCCACGGTGTGACGTCACGTCATACTGTCAAATCGAAGAATTATTATGGTGAGCACAACAAGAAATGTTTAAAATTTAATTAATTTACGAACTGTGAACGAAAATAGTTTAATCAGAATCCAGTTCTTCAATTTTGCTCATCTCTAAGTTCGTAAATTTTGCCCAATTTCTTGCGATTTGACAGTATGACGTGACGTCACAACATGGCAATCGATCCTATTCTTATTTGGAACGCATTGTATGTAGACAGTAAAGGGCGGTTTTATCGCATTAAGCAAACCGTGTTTTCTTTCATTTATGCTTTCAATTTTAAGGTGTTAATAATTTGACGTATTATGTTCACACAAGTAGACACAAGTGATCCAGTAGAGCTAGAAGAATGCCTGTAGTTAGCCTCACCTGGTGAAGTATTAATTTGACTCATTCTGCTAAACATAACTTACTGTAAAATACGTAATAAACTGTAGTCAAGAAATCTAAATTATTAAACAATTACCCAGGAATTATTGATAGACAATCACGCTTCGTATAAATTGTAGCTATAAATAATTTAGATAAACGAGCAATACACATAAAAGCCAGGAATTCAGATTTAACACTAATCCTACGGAATTTAGGTTGGCTTAGGAATTTATAGATTACGATTATTATACATAGTAGGGTCACAAATGAAACGGGATTGTTCGAAAGAGTTATTGTGACTCTGGAACTCAAAGAATAATTGAAGGAACACAGGTAGGTTTTTATAAAAGTCTGACAGTCCCTCTCGCTCCACCTAGAGCGGCAGGTGTTAGTTGATGATTTCTACAGAAAAAGAAAAGGGAGGCCTTTTCTTTTTCGGGTTTAAACCTAGCCAGGCGCATTACTTTCTGTAGGTAATTTATTATGTATGTCCTAGAACCAAAAATTCGAAGACATGTGACATTCACCAATCCACACTGGGACCGCGTGGTGGATTACGGCCCATTCCCTCTCCTAGAGAGAGGAGGCCTGAGTCCCAAAAGTGGGAACATTAAAAGGCTGATTATACATGTATTTTGAGGACTAACGGCTTTACGTGCTTTCCGAGGCACGGGCTGTCAGACTCAGTAATGTCTTAGATAAACTTAGAAAAGTACATATGAAATGTGAAATCATCCTTCTTTATTTACTTTATAGAAAACAAGTCGGTTTTCTTTGATCACCTTGTAAGGTCAATACAGCCATACATAATCTAAATACAAACACTAGATATATCTTAATTAATATTCTAATCTCATATGCTTGCGTATGTTTCTTAGTCATCTGTTTATGCCGACAAATGTGGATCGTAATATAATTCAGCACACATCGAGGAAGTTTACTTTGACGAGAATTCCCCCTGAGACAGTTCGCCTACATGTGCTGAAATGTGTCATGTCTATTCTTTATCATCCCTGAAGGTATACGCAGAATGGTTGATAAGGACAATTAGCTATGGGTTCTTTAGATGAGTCAAGATCTTTATGTAACGTAGGTTCTACAAATTGATGGTTTGATGCTTGGGCTTTCCTGAGTTTATTTTTGTACAATTATCATCATCACTGTTGGACATAGGCCTCCCCCAAGTGTCGCCTCAACGAACGGTCCTTTGCGTCTCGCATCCATCAAATGCGGTCCACCTTGTGGTAGGCCATTCAACGCTGCGTCTTCCGGTACGTGGTCGCCACTCCAGAACCTTTCGGCCTCATCGATCATCTGTTCTGCGAGCATTGTGCCTTGCCCACTGCAACTCAAGTTTGGCTTTTCTTCGGGCTTTGTCGGTAACCTTGCTTCGAATTGAATTACTTTTTGGTGCAAGTTGAGAAAGTTTATCATTACGACCGAGGCGGAATTCGCCCGAGCCGTAGACAGTAGTAGTAGTAGAGAGTGTTATGGAGCCGAGTGCTGAACTGACAAATTTATACGTGTATCAAACGACGTTTTTCAATACACTTACGAAGATATAAATAAATAGGGGTTGACACGCGACTCATGGGGGTCGCTTAACGCCCACCCTGATACGATGAATGTAATAGCTAAATTGTGTTGGAGGTGAGCTCGCGTACTTTTATGCACTGGTAAGAAAAACAGTAGGTAAATTGCGTGCCTAAAAGTGGTAGGGATAAGCGAGTTTTCGAGTAAGTGTATTGAAAGATTCTTTCCGTTTACGATTTTGGATAAAGCTACTTCTTGTTAAAAAATATTTTAAAAAGTGGAAGCCTGCTACTTACCCAATTCTTCCGCTTACAAGCAAGCGGAAGAATTAAGTCCTGGAATTTACCAAAAAAAAAACTCTTTGTTTCAATTAAGTAGGTATTCTTTACTCAGGTTTTTATCTATTGCTCGGAAATGAGTATGCTTATAAAATTGATCAGAGGTGATTTTGATACTACCAACCTATAGGCTTGACACTTTCTGTTAGCGTTCCCGCCAAACGACGTCACACGTACAAAATGTATGACAATGACATTACCTTTCATGTCACTTGTCACGTGACTTCTCCGCAGGCACATACACCTCTCACATAGAGTACATAGACCTCTTTTATTGCACGCTTTTTTTAAGGGCGAAATTATCAAAAATAACTTCACCTCCTCTAGTTGGAGCGAGGGGGCGTGTACCTTTTAGTGACTAAAGCCTGTGTTCCTTCAGTTGCCCTTTGCGTTCCAAGGCCAAGGTAACTCTTTCGAACATTCCTGCATTTCTCTATTGCATGCTCTGACACTCATAATGAGGTTTCCTCGAGATTTCCTGACTCATGTCCTTGTCTGTGCCGATAATATTTAGAGCAAACGACCCATAAACTTCTCACAATAATTTTCCCTCTATTCTTCGTCTTAGTTTTCAGTGACCGGCAAATAAACCTGTAAAAACAAATCGGGTCTAAAATCTAAATCGTGTCAGTGTTATAAAACTTATTATACGATCCAGCTAACTGTTTCCTAGAACATCTTGGCTGGTACGCTAACATAAACAAATTCTTACATGCAGGAGCCGATTCTGAGAATCGAGTTAGGAGCCAATTCAGAGAATCGAGTTGCAATGCAATCGAATTCTAATCGATACATGATATGTTTGGACTTTGTTGAGATTTCGATGTCATCAGGAGTCTGTATGGGGTCAGACGATTCTAATGACGGGGTTTGATAGGGCCTATGCCAAAATGAACTGCGGAATTGTCATCGCGTCCCTGAAACGCAAAGGGAAGGCGAAAGAACACGGGTAGGTTTTCGGTAAAGTTGTAGTCAGTAAAAGTCTGACATTCCCGCTCTCGCTCCACCCAGATTGGGAGAAGTTATTTCATAATTTCCTATCTAAAAAAGTAACATAAAAGAGTATAATTTTGACCTGTTTTCGTATGGCTATGTGGATCGTTGTTGGAACTTTTGAAATCGTCAACGAACTTAGACTTCAGGGAGTCCTAGAAAATATAACATACAATACACAACGTTAAAGTCAATATTTTATTTGTAGGCCATTGATGGACTCAAATTATCTTGATTTTTTTATTCAAACAGATATAGAAACTGTTAAGTGCCGTCACTAAACTTACCGTTATTACCACTATTCTCTGCAAATTATCCTCAAAAGAAATCAACAAGCCGCAAAAGTATATATACAATTTTAAGTACCCCATCACGCACGCATCTAACGTTTCGATTGTATCAATATTACAACGCAACGCATGTATAATGTTTAAATTGACTAAATTGACCATATTGTGATCGTCAGTACTTTCTAATGTACGTGACGAAGGTATGGGTTAAGTTAGGAGATGGATGACCCTTTTGTCTGCATTCTGCTTGATGGATTTCGTCCCCTCTTTACTAATGCTTTTTTTTAGTTCGGTAATCATCAATTGTCTTCTCCCGCTCATATATGTACGTTCCTTTATTTGCTTTTTGCGTTCTAGGCCACGGTCACTGCTGACCGCTGATGCTGCAATGATCAGGATTGCTACCATATTTTTCTCTTCAAGCTTTATGGTTTAGGTTGGACTGGGTTGCAGTCTTCCTTATTGGGTCCCTAGGATTCTAAAAATTAGCTTCAGCTTTTAACCATGCAGATGCAAAACAGTTGCACGCCCTTAAAGTCAGACTTCATAGCTAACGACGCTTAGGTTCAGTGAAAAAACGCTGGAAATCTGATTATCTGGTTTCCCTTTTTCTAATTTACGAAACATTAACAATATTTTTTTTATAGCCTATGCCTTCGTGAAAGAGATCAATCGTCGAATCCGACTCGGCTGAGCAGCGTTCGGTAAGCTGCACGGTATCTTCTCGTCCAATATAGCACAGTGTCTCAAGACGAAAGTCTATGACCAGTGCGTGTTGCCAGTGATGACATATGGCTCTAAAACGTGGTCGCTTACGATGGGCCTCATTAGACGACTTAAGGTCACCCAAAGGGCAATATTCATATTCATATCCTTATTTGCAATAGAAAGGGCTATGCTCGGAATTTCCTTGCGTGATCGAATCAGGAATGAGGATATCCGCAGGAGAATCAAGGTCACCGACATAGCACGAAGAATCGTCAAACTTAAGTGGCAATGGACTGGCGACATTGCTCGCAGAACGGATGGCGTTGGGACCGAAAGGTACTGGAATGGCGATTACGTACCGGAAGACGTAGCGTTGGAAGGCCTCCTACAAGGCGGACCGATGACTTGGTAACGGTTGTGGGAGTCTGATGGATGCGAGACGCACAGGACCGTTCATTTTGGCGACACTTGGAGGAGGCCTATGTTCAGCAGTAGACGTATTTCGGCGATTTCTCGCCAATTGGCTTGCCCCGACCTAACCAAGTTGACGGGGTAAACTTGACCACAGTTTAACAATATAGCCCAAATAAATAATTTTGTAAATCTAACCGTTCTCCCAAGAATCTTTTAATCCAAGAATATCCATCTATAAACATACAAAAGTAAGCAAGAAATCGTCGTGGTAATCTCATCACTTATACCACCCGACATCATTGAATACAATGACTCGGCGATATTTAGAACATTGTTCAACTGACGAACTCGATCTTCCTTCGTCAAATTATATCGTGCGACTGTTTTTTTTATTTCGCCTTTAAATTGTACTTTTAGTCAAAATTAATTTTAGCTTTCGCTATCCCTGTATTAGTGTCTGTCTGAATGATACTCTTAATATTGGTTTTAAAGGTATCAATTTCTATTTTTTTTTATAGATATGCTCGCGTCCGATCACTATCTCGCCTGTTGTTAAGCGACGATGTGGTCGACGATGGAGCACGCTTGCCTAGAAGTAACCTATTCACTCTTGACTTAAATACTTCTAAGTTGTAGCTATTAGGAAACACACATGCAAGGAATTCTACTTCTTGGTTGTACGCATAATAAATGGGTGCCCAAAACGTTCTCAACCTATAGGAAGGATGTCCACCATGTGCTGGTCGCGCAACGCCGTAAGTCCAGTGTGTTCTATGGACGATAGCACAATACTAAAGTGCTACTTCACTCCTGTAAAGATAGCTTTACTTATCTAACCTTATGTCATCAATTCAATGAATGCTAGATATTTCGTTAATCTAACATTATCTGTAGGTATTTTATCGGAGCCTCGAGATACTCTATAAGCGAAAACAAATCTGGAAAAGACAAAGATTGCTACAACATTTGCCAATGGTGACAGCGAATCTCCATAGGATCACGATCTGATTGAAATCGGAACTTCCGCAACTTAAAACTCTGATACTCGCTCTGGCTTCACAAAAAGCAAAGTTATTTGATGATTTGCCACCAAAAAAAGAAATGCCTAATAATTACTCGTAAGTGTAGGCTGTTTTACTGGTCGTAGTTAGCAACTTAATTGGCAGCTATTTCATTCCGTCTCTCGCTAAGCTGTTTTCACTCCTGATTTTATCAATGACTAGCTTCTACCAGCGGATTCGATTCGATACCCGCGTGAAAGAAGGTTTTCATCATACAAACTTTGGACCCCCGTTTCATCTTCTTAGGGTGTGAATTTTAAAAATCCTCTCTTAGTGCTCGGCTACGTCATAAAAGGAAACCCTGTGCAAAATTTTACGCTCCTAAGCCCTTTAGTGTCGGCTGTGCGATGATATGTCAGTCAGTCAGTTTCTCCTTTTATATATGTAGATTTCTCATCATCATCTTCCTGCCCTTGTCCCGTGTTATTTGGGGTCGGCGCAACATGTTTTTTTCTTCCATTCTGTCCTGTCACTTCACACAATCCATCCATCTTTTCTTTGGTCTCCCTCTCCCTCTCCATCCATCCATATGTAAACTCATAACTCTTTTAGTAACATGCGCTTCATCCCTCCTCTTCACATGACCATACCAAGACAAACGATTCCCTTTCAATTTTTCAGTCACTGGCGCCACTTTCAAACTTCCCCTAATATACTCTATATGTAGATTTCTAAAAAACTAAATTTTATAAGGAAAACAAACAATATTAAAATTTCGTGTTTACTCAAAATTTTGTCACAAGTTGAAGATAAGCAGATCTCCATGACAAATAACAAAGCTATCTACTCAGACGATTTGAATGGAGAGTTAGCCGAGTTTACCACCGCTACCGTGCCTCTGAAGGTCGTGTAACAATGACATATTATTATGTTTGTAGAGCGTCTGCAGTCGGTCTTTCATTTATGGTTTTGAGTGACCGTTATTTAGGATAGTGTCAGTTTTTACATCATATACGGATATAGGCAAAACATTAGACCGGATTGTAAAGAAATCTTCTGCTAGTTATGCCGGCCATACACGATCCAGTTTACTATCAAGCTTACAGCCAACTAACGTCATTCGTTTTTGACTGCTCATACACACAGCAGACTTGTCATGCATACTGAGTGCCTAGGAGTTTGTATAACGTATCACGATCGATACGTTTATGACTTTCGGCGCTCCGATTGGCCCACTCCAAGCTCTTAACCAATCATTGAGCTAAACGCACTAAACGTTTCCGTCGCGTTACACTCAATGCATGGGGCCTTACCATGACGTGTTTAAGTGTCAAGCGTGCGGGCGGTAAAGAGGGATGGAGCCATAAACCCTATATAGCACCATCCCTTTAACAGTTCGTCAAATGGATCGCGTTAAGAGTTCGGGCCTCTGATAACCACACGCCGTCACGTTTACCGGAGGCAGCTTCAAGCGCACTGCAAACTTGTCGCTTAACTGGATCGTGTGTGGCTGGCATTATGTTGTCGAGATCAGTCGCGGTTACTCTTTTGGAAACTATAGTGTGTAGTTCGTTCCCATGAATGCCTCTAATTTGTGGAAGGAAATGTAATTTAGATTCTGCAAAGTCTGTGTTATCTGTATATTAAATACGTTGTACTTTATCTACAAGTTAATATCATCCCTGACCACCCTATTACTCGTCATCATCATCATCATCGGCTGAAAGGCGTCCACTATTGGACATAGGCTATTCTCAAGTGTCGCCTGTACGTCTCGCATCCGTTGGATTCCCGCGACCCTCACCAGGTCATCGGTCCACCTTATGGGAGGCCTACCAGCGCTGCGTCCAGTATTACTGCTGTCTACATATCACAGTCTTGATTCTATCGTTGCTTACAAACAAATATATAATACATATTATAATGGCGAAAGTTTGTATTCATGTTTGTATCTTTGTAACTCCTTCACCCTAGGACGGTTGCACAGATGTGAATGAAATTTGGAACACGTGTAAACCATGTTCTGAAATACAAGAAAAGGTAGCAAAAGCAGTTCCTATGAGATAATTTTTGCCTTTCACGCGAGCGAAGCTGCTGGCAGAAGCTACCATATAAACGCATCATTATGAATCTTCCATCATAAATCTGTTATCTCTACACTTTGACGCGGGATTACTGTAAAACGGATAAGATCATTTGAACTACTGATAAAGTTGACATACTGTGTGTTTTACCTACATTCTGGTTCCGTAATGTTTACAGATTCAATGACCTAGTGACTAAGTAAATATTTTCATCGTTAATGAAGGATTTTTGGTCGATGGATTAGAGTGGGCTACTGGGTGGTCTGTTGAAGGTTCGATAGGTATAGATTTTAGAAATGAAAGCAATGACTATGTTGTATGATAAATTAAATTGGCATGTCGTGATTAATAACTGGGCGTTACCAGTTGCTTGATTGGGTTTTAATATGTCCTGTTATTTGTGTTTTTGTGTGTGCAAATGGACTTCGCCTAATGTCTTTCTTATGATCTGCGTCAAGGAGCACTTCTGTTAATTTTTGATTTTACTTTTACTAGTTGTTTCCACATCAAGTATTCTGTGGTTTTTTCTGATTTATCGAAGATTGTATCTGCACGTTAGCAAATAAATAATAGTTAAAGCCTTACAAAATGTCCGTAATCTTTATATGAATCAAATATTATCGTGGTTAGTTTGCCATCTTGTCATAAAATATGGACCTAAAGCCCTAAGTCATCATCATCATCATCATTTCAGCCGAAAGACGTTCACTATTGGACATAGGCCTCCAACAAGTGTCGCAATAACGAGCCTTGAACCTTGTGGGAGGCCTTCCAACGCTGTGTCTTCCTGTACGTCCGGTCCGTCGAACCACTCTGCGATCGCCGTCCGTCCATCATTCGGTAGACCCTTAAGACCTACCTATTCCTTTTTGCGAAAACTGATCCTATTTGAATCGTCCTGATGGGTATTGTTCTGTGGAATTAGTAACAAGGCCTTTAAGATGAAGAGCAGAAAGGTGGATAGTGAATTCTAGGTCAGCCTATACCATTCTTCTATATTGTTAACTCTCACGATAGGTATGGTGAAGGAGCATTTTTTCAACCTTTCACTTTGAATTTTTCGTCTTCTGGCTCAATTATATGTATATATTTAATATTATTTTATTTTTTGTATTGTATGTATGTATTTGTTTTGTTATATCTTATTAGTGTTATTTCTGATGTTGTACACTGAGAGCCCTAAATCTATCTCCTTTCTTTCAGTCCATACAAAGGTTGTCTGTAAGAAATTTCCCTGTGCGATAAGACCGCCCATTGTACACTTATTTTCTTCCTGTATTTTTTGTTTATGTGGTGTACATTAAAGAATATAATAAATAATAGGTAAGTACCTAATTATGTCGCGTGCGATTTCACGGCACCAATGCTTCGCGCCTAGCAAAACTTCTAGAGGTCTCCTTCCACTTCACTCAAAGTGATTCTACCTTGATTTCCTGCGTGTTACGACTGATCCCAGCAATTTCTCATACTTAACCAGTTAGTTGCCACAAAAGCAGGATATTCCTCATTAGGTGCGGTATTCCCAATTCCATGGTCTAGCGTCAAAACCCCGATGACGCGGATGCTCCAATAAAACGAGTTACGACTTCTTGTGTTCGGAGGAAACTTTATCTTTGCTAATCATCAAAATTAAAGCTATGAGTAAGCTAATTATTATTTCGTATCCACTGTGACTGTGTCACTAAATAAAATATATTAGTGGAAGTCTGAAAGTGGCACCAGTGACTGAAAAGTTGAAAAGGGAATCGTTTGTCTTGGTATGGTCATGTGAAGAGAAGGGATGAAACGCATGTTACTAAAAGAGTTATGATTATACATTTGGATGGATGGAGAGGTAGAGGGAGGTCAAAGAAAAGTTGGATGGATTATGTGAGGAATGATATTAAAGAAAAGGAAGTTAGTGATAGCATGGTGGGTGACAGGAAGGAATGGAAGAATAAAACATGTGCACCGGCTCCAAATAACACGGGACAAGGGCAGGAAGATGATGATGTGGCTGTGTCACTCTGTCCTTAGTATGATACTCAAAGATCTGATTAAGTAGAATATATTATTAGTCTCACTGTCATACAAGTTTGTAAATGAGTATCATGGAGCAAGTTATGGTTTTAGGTTACTATTAGACTTGTTTGACATAAATGAGCAGTTGAGAGTTTTTTATTTTTTTTTATTAATGATAGGCTCGCGTTTGACACCATCTCACCTGATGGTAAGCGATGATGTGGTCGACGGTGGAGCACGCTTGCCTAGAAGTAGCCTATTCACTCTTGACTTAAAGGCCCCTAAGTTGTAGGTATCAGGAAACACACACTCCGACAAGTTTGTCATACTCACTCAAATATCTCACTGATGGTGGCGCTTAAGTTGGACCATTCGGTTGCCTTCAAAATGATTGAGCTGAGTGGTGCTGATACGACCGTCATGTCCGTGAACAGGTGCTGTCAGTTGAGGCTTATTTTAATTTCTATAGTTAGTTATTTTTACTTTACATTGTTCTCATATAAGAGTAACGACAAGAAACATGTAACCGACATAATTTGTAATAGGTACATAGTTTTGTTCTTTTCTAGGGTAGTTTTGAAGGTTGTTGAGTTTTATGATGCTCAATTTGTGTTTTGTTTTTGTTACAGGTAAGTTACTGAATATATCAACAAGTGAGAGGGCAAAAATGTGACTTGAGGGTAAGTAACAGATCAGGCATGCGGTCGCCATGTCTGATGAGGATCAGGCCCGGGTCGATGACTCGTGTTCTACACTCGCTACAAAGAAATGTTAACATAAAACATTATTTCTTTAGTCGTCTATTACGTCGTCTAAAGTACTTAAAATAGGATTTAAGTTAATTAATCGAAGTTACACTTTTTTCTCCACTTGGCACAGGTAGCGACAAGAAACAACGTAACCTAGATATTTATAAAACATGAAAGACACATTGATTGAAAAGAGTGTCCATGGAGTTTCTTGCACATACTTCTCCAAACTCAATTTCATTGTATTATTGCTTTTTAGCTTCCGAAGGGTAACGACTAACTGACAATTCGGGCTCAGTATATTCGGACACAATTTCCGGAATGACACATTTTTATTTCAATATTTGTTTTATTGACAATACGGACACACACTGTTTAGTACCTATAGTCAGATAAAAAGTTTTGAATAGGGGGAAAAAATGCTTTAAGTACTTACCATAACTATTTTAGGTTGGATTTAAGGCGGCAACTTTAGGTAATAAATTTCTTTATAATAAACAAGCTTTGGACCCCCACTTCATCCCCTTAGAGAGATAATTTTGGAAAATCCTTTCTTAGTGCTCGCCTACGTCATAAAAGGAAACCTTGTGCAAAATTTCACGCTCCTAATTCCAGTAGTTTCGGCTGTGCGTTGATATGTCAGTCAGTCAGTTTTCCCTTTTATATATACAGATAAGACATTTTTTATCTGACTGTACTTCAGCTTCTAGCTTCAATAAATTTGGTGGTGTCCGAATGGTTAGTATTGAAAATATATATATATATATATATAAAATATATATATATTGAAAATAAAATGTGTCGATTCAGACACTGTGTCCGAATTGTCAGTAAGTCTATCTTACAAGGTTGTGAACTCGTCCATAAGCTGCATACATTCACCATTTAGGCCAGCAAACTCATTAACCGTGCCACGAGGCTCCCCATAAACTGACTTTGTATCTCTGTAACGCCTAATTACTTTCTTAACAGTTGTTTTATGAATACTAAATCAGATTTACGAGGCCTATGACCTGGTGTACCCAGGACTATTGGCGGTATGAGGAGCCTGTTTAATGCTAAACTTAAGAATGGCCAATTTGTAGGGTAATTAATTGGAACAATGGCAAAGAAGGAACAGGAGTGGGTTTTTAGTCAGTAAAAGTTTGACAATATCTCCCGCTCGAACTCGTTTTTGTGACCTTTAACCACGAGTATTTTTTTTTGCGATCGATGAGGGCTTTTTAGATTTCATTTATGATGGTGTTTTGAACAATCCTACCAATTTTCAGCTGGGTGCGAATTATTGTAGCCTTATCCCTATTTTTTGGTCCAATTTGACTGGACTATAATTATGAAACAAGAATAACCTACCTTTAATAAAGTACTATTTGAACTTATAATTCCTAGTCAATTCGAAGATATCACAGTTCAAAGTAACCTGTTTTAAAATCGTCAATTTCATCGGTAAGGACCTCGAAATAAATATCGATAATTTAATTTGTCTAGCTGTCACGCTTCATGAGATACAGCCAGGTGACAGACGGTCAGCGGAGTCTTAGCAATAGGGTCCTGTTTTTGCCCTTTGGATAAAACGGGACCCTCAAAAGACATTAAAGAGTTATGGTACAATCAATATCATTGTAAAAATATTGCCTAATTATCTTTCATACACTTTCATAGCTAGGTTGATGAAATGTCAATACTTCTAAAACAATATTAGTGTATTTCAAGATCGTATTATGTAAAGACGCCTTTGTTTTACTTAGAAGTTACGCTTGAATAAAATTTCAAGAATCTCTCTTTGAAACCTATTACAAAAACAGATTGAGTATTTCTTATGCCTGATTTTGGAATTCATTTACCTTGTCTTGGTTGTAAAACATCGTCGAGAAAAATGTGAGCCACAAGCGTTTTTGTAACCTAAATCTAAGAACATTTTGCAAGGCTATCATTGCTTTCTGCATATTCGTCTTTTTTTTTACATGATATAGAGTAGTTCTTGACTACGATCCCACCTGATGGTAAGCAGTGGTGCAATCGTTGATGGGGAAGCGCACTAGTCTATTAACTCTAGCCTTGAAGACAGCTAAATTCTAATTGGACGGGAAGGCCGCAGCAGGCAAATTATGTAGACTAGTGCTTGACTGCGATCCCACCTGATGGTAAGCAGTGGTGTAATCGTTGATAGTGAAGCGCACTATTAAGAGTAGCTTATTCATGCACTAGCTTATTCACTCTAACCTTGAGGATTCTAAAATTACGGGGAGACCACAGCAGGCAAATTGTTGCAGTCCATCGTTATACGCGGTATAAATGACGAAGCAAGGACTTCACCTTTCTCCGTCTTCCGCTCTAGACGAGTAAAAGCAGACGCTTTTATTCGTCCAGCCTTTGTCGCCAAGGTTGGCAGAGTATTCTTATGTGATAATAATTGTCAAAATTCTAAAATGTGTAGGATTATTATCGACGGCTATGTAATATTTCATCATAACCGCTCACAAAACGACGAAGGAAAACAACCTGAGGAAACCGGCAGGTCCTTGAACTAAAATTCCACGTACTGAATCTGCGTGGTAGATTATGACCCATTCCCGGTCGTAGATCTCCTACAGAGGTGGCCAACAGTGGGAACCTTATATAGCTGTTTATGCTATGTGATATTTTGGTCGGTAACGCAGGTCAGGTCCATAATATATTTAGGACTTTTGGACTCATCCAAAAATGAGTATGTGTAGTGTACACATGTCCCACCTCGTTCATATCCGCCAATGTAACATAAGTATTTCCAATGCTGTATTTGTTGTCTCTTGTAGACCTTCCCATGTTAGGATTTCAATATGTGTACCTATGATTACCAAAGAGGCCTGATGTGCCTGATGTGCAATTTTCTCAGTAACCACAAGACATCCAACAGTTTCTTATTCATCGCCAATATCTACTTTAAACTTGCGCATAATTATAAAAGACATTTACACATTTGTTTATCTTTTTTCTTTTCCTTTCGTAAGACTCGAACCGGCTCTCTCGATATGGACCGTTGGATGTGGGTTCAATCTGTGTGCAGTTCGCTTCGTGCGGTTTTTGTTAATATATTTCTGAATCTTCGTAGGCGGTTGGGTTTGATCTGATTTGTGGCGATTTTGTTATGGCTTTAGATTTGTGTGGTGTGTGGTATTACTTTGAATATGCCTCTACTTTTTAGGATACAGAGGTTTAATCGGTTAAGCGGTTTGAAATTACTGCGGTTTTTTTAAGGATCCCAGATCATGAAAGTTTCCAGGGAAAGGTTTACAAATAAACCTAGTTTTACGTTCGTTCATCTATCCTTTTGCCATTTGTTTTTATCAGCACCTAAGAAGGAGTATGATGATGTTGGAACCATGGCTTGTAGTAAAGGAAACGCTGTTTACAGTTTGGTGTCTTATTAGACTATTTAGTCTAATAAAAGACACCAAACTGTAAACGTTTGTTTACAATAAAAGGGAATTTGAAGGAAAGTTGCTTACATAGCTAAGTGCGCGCACATATATCTCTATCTTCTCTATCAGTTTGACTGCTGTGCTGCGTGTCGCGGTTTACCCGCATAGAACAAATATTTGTGTGCCCTACAGATAGTTGTTCAGAGTCTGGAATTATGTATGTGAATTTATTTTTTTGTGAACGCACCCAGGGTACAGGAGTAAACTAGCTGTAATTAGGGATCCAACTAGAATTCTGACAAAATAATGTAACTCACTTTCTATTCTTGCTAATACTTCCTTAGATAAAACCGTTACCAAATAAAATAACAATTACTATATTGCTATTTAACTTTAAGTAATACCCGGATCTCCAAACTGCTTTATGTTAAAGCCAGTTAAGATCACAATCCTCAATACACGAGCGACTACCCACTTAATAATGACGCGTACCATTCAAGTATGCGCGTGAGTTTCGTAAGCTTGTTTGTCTACATCAACTACGCCATCAACATCACCATTATGGGTTTGTAGGGTTGGAAAGAGGAGTTTTACAAGTATGGACCTTTTATTTATTTATACTATACTGCCCACAGCTGGGCTATCTCTAGTTGTTTCTGGTATTATTTTCCTTCCACCTCTCTACTTTTTAATTCATATCATGATTTAAAAGAGTGTCCATGTAGTTTCTTGCACAATTTTCTGCATAGAGATCTACGCTTTGGAACGTGCAATTTAGCTTCACTTTTTTGACTGTCTAACATTTTGACAATTCAAAAGTGCAACGGCTGGGGTAACTGCTGTCGTCGACAAGGGGGCGGTCGCAGCCATCGACCTATAGCGACACTTAACACACACGACAGCTTCGGCTGATCTTCATCTGTTGAGTGTCGACGGCCGATGTGGAGCGTCAACAGCTGCCGCCGGCGTGTCGACGGCTGCAGTTATCTCTGCCTTTGGTAACATGCCGCTCATGTGTTTGAGCTCTAAATAGTCTATTTGAAATAAACGTTCCTGATTTCTCCGTCCGCCCTCAAACACCCACTTTAGTGGAGGCTGTTTCAGCGATCAGCGGTCCATGTGGTTCACCAAGAAAAGCATTAGATCTGCCTTCATTAGCCACAGCATCACTAAGCTTTTGTTAGTCCATGTTTTCCTTATCAATGATGTCACGATCACGAGTTTCTGCGAAAAACGGTGGGTGTACCTAATAGTCTATGATCCACAACCTGTTTGCCAATTTTTCTGCGAACTGCATTTTTTATGCTTATGATTTGCTCTAGCAAATTCCATGGCATTGCTTAATCTTAATCTTTATCATCATCTCAACCAAAACTCAGCTTACTACTGTACGTATTAGCATCTCCAAGCATCGCTACAACGACTGCTCAAGCCTCCCTAGCCAAGTTACAACCGTTTCGTTTCGATTCTCTTTTGGTCGATCGCCTCGAGTAGGCCACGCCTCCGATTCCTTTATTCTGCCGTCATGTCAACGCTCACTCACGTGGTCAGAACAAAGGAATAGGAGGCGTGGCCGACTTGAGGCGATAAACAAAAAGAGAATCGAAACGAAACTGTTGTAACTTGGCTAAGGGGCTGCGCTCCTATCCATTCAATCCCCCCGACCTATAATAACTCATAAGAAACCAACGATGTGTCCTCCAGTAATCTTAGTATCCTAATTCTCTGAACCTACTACGAGTGTTTAACGTCTAATCATTCATCATGTTACCGTAAACGTTCTTTCAGCGTATCGAATTATTTTTTTTATATGATATAAACTAGTGCTTGACTGATTGCAATCGTTGATGGTGAGGCGCACTAGTTTATTAAGAGTTTATTACTACTACTATTTTATTTAACTTAATCCTTAGCTATCCAAATATGATAGACCAACACCAAACCTTATACTCCGATTTTGTTATCATTCGTTTTAGGGTTCCGTACCCAAAGAGTAAAATCGAGACACTATTACTAAGACTCCACTGTCCGTCTATCTGTCACCAGGCTTTATCTCATTAAACGTGATAGCTAGACAGATTACGTATTTCTGTTACTAAGAATATACTAAGAATAAACTAGGTTATTAAGTGGATCCCATATAACAAAGATGATTTTATTTTCCGTTTTCTGCTCGTCATCAATAATTATTATAATATAGTGTCTAATGTTTTATAGACAATGGTAAGCAACCGCACTTGACCGGTTTTCTTTGCATATGAAGTGTTCATAACAAAATGTAAAAGAAAGAAAGAAAAAGAGTTTATTTACGACAAACATGGCACAAAAATATATATAATATTAAAGTAATAAATCTATACAAAAGAGTGAGTTATGCGACACATCCGCGCAAACGGCCAGCGCTCAGCAAAATGCTGGGGCTCATGTACTGAACAGAGTCATAGCGCTGATTTTCAGCGCTGTGGACGAAAGGACACCAGTCATAAAAGTTTGCCTGCCAACCCTAATCTCTGCGCCTGCGCAAAACATTCACATAAACATTACGTTACTTACGTCTGTTACACAACATTGACCCACAAAATAGCCACCGTGAGTCATGACGTCATCGCCATAGTAATTAATTTAGCGATAGATCATAGAGAATTGACCTTAATTTGAATATGTTAGTTTCGCGCTGCGTCTGCGCTGGTGTGAATAAGGTTAAGTGTGTGTTCTGATTTATTATATTTTTCTTTTGACAGGACTGCTAGTCTAGTGGTTAGCGGCCCTGACTGCAATGCTGGAGGTCGTCGGTTCGACAAATGTTTGTGTGATGAGCGCGATCGTTTGTTCTGTGTCTGGGTGTAATTTATCTATAATATGTACCTATGTATTTAGAAATATTTAGTATGTTTATCAGTTATCTAGTACTCATAGCACAAGCACAGCTTAGTTTGGGACTAGATGGCGTTGTGTGAAAATTAATATTATTTATTAATACTTGATTTCTTCTGTAGACAATTGTTTTATTGTATAATCAGTGAGAATTTCCTTGGTAGTCTTACAGAAATAATTTCAGTTGTCGGATTACTTAGGAAAGCTATTTGAAAAGCTTTCATTCGTAGCCCTTTGTTATTGATACAACAGTAGCTACGCCCCTGACACACCTAAACCAGACTCAACTCTGACCTTGCACTAAACGAAAACAAAATTAACCTTTACCCAACAATAGCAGCTAATATAACAGCTTTCAAAGCTAACCAGACAGTTCAATACTAAATAGACCATTAACACAATACTGGAGATAAACGAGAACAGACACATGAACTACCATTTATTATGCGATTGACTGTTCAAGATCAACAGATGTTGCTGAATATGTTGTGAAAATATTAAACAGACTGTTTTGTATATAAGGCTGCTTGTAGATGCATTTTTAAGGTTTATTTAACGTCAAAGTCTTGTCTAATTTTGCTTAACTTGCGCTAGGGAACTTCAACTTTCCATGAATATATCATAGACCAGGCTAAAATAGGGTTATGCGGGTCACTTCAGCCGCATGCACATTGAAGGCTGGACAAGTCTCCACAAAGTGGGGTGTCTGAGAATTGACGATGCCGCTGAGGCTATGAGACTAGGCAAGCTTGCTGTAAGGACTGGTCCGAGGTGGTTCGAGAAAAGAATACTTAAAAGATTTTGAAGGAGGAGACCTTCACCCAGCAGAGAGAATGTATAGGTTAAAGAAAACATAATACATCATCATCTTCGTCTTCCTGTTCCCTTTGCGTTACGATTTTCGTCTTGCTTGTCAATTACTGTCTTTTCTTTTATATCATTCCCACACGATTCATCCAGGAGTGTGTGGGTCTTTTCTAAGTAATAAATAGCGCAAGAACTGTGTCAAGATACTGATCACGTTACAATTTTAAAACCTAAAAGAACTGTAGTTGCAGAAGAATATTTCCTCAACTTCTGCAGTCACCAACTACGACTATTTGCATATCATCAGTCTGCTAAAACAGTGAATAAAAGACATGGATTGCATGTAGACAAGAATTGCTACATCATTGCCAATGATGACAGCAACTTTACTTACGATCATATTGAAATCCGAACTTCCGCAAACTTCAGTTGCGAAGTGTGATGTGGCAAAAGAACCAATGTTGGCAATGTCATTAGTATTCATAGGCTTTAGACAAAATATGGGATATCGTTATCATCTATAGAATGATAACGATATCCCAACATTCTGTTATAAAACGGATGGAATAGGTACTAATGAAATGCTACGTTATCAATCAATTTTTTTTTTTGAGGGCGTTTATATTATTATAACTAGCTTCTAAATGCGGCTTCGCCCGGGTGAAAGTAGGTTTTTCGGTTTTCCATACAAACTTTGTATCTCTGTTACATCCCCTTAGGTGATGATTTTTAGTAAATCCTCTCTTTCGTTATAATAGGAAACCTTGTGCAGAATTCACACCGTCCCTAGTCCCCGTTGTTTTGGCTTTGCGTTGTTATGTCAGTCAGTCAGTTTCTCTTTTTAAATATATAGATTAACTTCTCCCGCTCTCAGTGTACTGAGAGGGCGTGTTAGATTTAATGATGAAAACCCACATGTGTTTCTTCAGTTGCCATTTGTGCTGCAGGGTCATAGTGACTCTTCCAAGCAATCCGTGAGACTTCTTCAATCCCTTACATTAGATTTTTTGACATTCTTTTCACTGATAAAATATAATTTTGTCTAGAAACCAATGTCGTTAGACTATTATCGTTGTTGACAAGTTTTATCACTTCATTCTGTCTCTACAACACAAATAATTCATTACTGTTAATGACTTGATTGTATGCATCTGCTTTTGGTCAAAGGTCTTTTCTAAATAAGGATTTAACACGATCGAAGCGGTTGCTAGCTTCCGTTAACTGTCAATCAAAAACTAAACTGCCATCAATCAATGGCGCTTTGGCGGAAGTTACTTACATAATGAATCTGTACTAGTAATGGCTGGGATTGATTTATCATAGTTATGTTATCATCATCTACAGCCCGACTCTGTCCACTGGTGGGCAGAAGCATCTATTTTAAACCGGAAAAATAGAAAAATAAAAAAGAACTTTTTTACAAAAAAAGTGTTTTATAATATCTTAAACACCGATTGGAACTTCCTAAATTACGTAAGTTTTTTTTTGTATAATAATAATATTAATAATAATAACTCTTTATTTCAGGCTACAAAGGCCCATAGACACTATACATAAATAACAATCTTAAAAATAATAAACTAATACATAATAATAACATTCTATTTTTATTTATTATTATAACTACGTTGTGTCGGCGACGTATTGCGCTGAGTCGTGGTGTCATGTAGCCTTCCGCGGAAGCGCCGATACACGACACCCGTCGGCCAAAATTCTTCCTTCATGAAAGTGTCCAGATGTTGAGTCGGTACCCGTGCAACAAAAGATTTGAAGTTGATCTTGTGACGCGACTCCAACCTTTCAACTCTCAGGATGAACCTGGTCTTCATCTTTATGTATTCCACGACATCCTCTACGTTCGTGGAGTGATGCAGACGTGACACGTACAGCTGCGTCGATGGAATAGCGGGACGTAGCAACATGTTCGGACCTGTCAATGCGGTACCGCACTGATTGCGACAAGCAGGCTTCTTCTTCTTCTTTACTACACGAACGAAGCCTTCTTCATCGACCTGACCTTGGCTTGTTACCGGAGGTAACGAGCTTCGAACGTGGACGTTGGGCCCCTGGGTACCCCTCACTTGCTTTGATGGCCGCTGATTTTTCGCTGGAGTAGCAACAACGGCAGCAGAGTAAGCACGTGACGCGCTCACTTGCTTCGGTGCCCCAGAGAAGGGGGACGCGGGTAGGGCGGGGCGCATTTTTGCATCACTTGCAGTGACGGCGGCCGGCGACGAGTCCAATTTTGCTGACTCGAAACTCCGCTGCGATGCATTCAATGCGCCGTGACTGGTGTTGATGTAGGTAGTCCGCTCGTGTGAAAGGCACTATAGCTTTGTCAAATTAGGTAATTTTTTTTTTCGGGTGGGAAAATCATCCCATGACATGCCCCGCTCTTGGGCGGAGCGCGAGATAGTGTCAGACTTTTACTGACTAAAAACCCACTCCTGTTCCTTCTTTGCCATTTGTTTTCCAGGGCCCCGGGGATCTCTTTCGCATCACCCATGGGGGCCATGGGTGATGCGAAAGAGATCCCCGATCCGAGAGAGAGTAGGCTTCGACCCTGTTGGGCCCCTACGGTTGCTGACATCTCCTTGAGGCGCGCGTGGAACACTACGCGCCGCCGACGACTTGGGCTCGGTCCGGACGGTTACCGGACGATCGGACGGCGAGCCACCCATTGCTCGCCGTCGTCAAATTAGGTACTGTCGTCGGGTTTCTCCGAGCACCTCCAAACCCGTCCTTAGTTTGAAAAACGGAAGCTGCTATACAAAAACATTGCAGTAACGTGAAGTCAATATTTGGCTCGTTTCTCCATATTACCATGTAGGCACTTAGCAATTTAAATGTGTTGTTTTATGTGCAAACATAGTATTGTCCTCGTCGCGTGACATGTGCTTGACAAGGTGGTATTGCCTTTTACTGTATAGGGTGAGCCATCAGATGTAGCGGTTTTGCATTTTTCGTCAGTTGGTATAATTTTTAGGACACGAGTGACTGAGGAGGTCGAGGAGGCACCTAGCTGTCTACAAAGAAAGGTGCACCGACAGAAGGATTGATGTTAAAGTGACATTTTTGTGTTTTTAGGGTTTCGTACCTCAAAATGACAAAACGGAATCCCTTAATCCCTTATAGGATCACTCTGTCTGTCAAGACCCTTTATCTCAGGAACGCGTGGAGGTATCGAGTTGAAATTAAAACCATATACTCAGGTCTCCGGTCCCTTGAAGCTGTGAAAAAAAAACGTGTATTGTGACAATCTCAAGAAAATCAAAATTTATAGGGTACTTCCCGTTGACCTAGAATCCTGAAATTTTGCACGAACCAAGGTCTTATAGCACAAGTATAGGAATAAATCTGAAAATCCGCTCTGGGTAGATAGGGAGTCTCAGACTTCTACTAACTAAAACTCACCTGTATTCCTTCTGTTGCCTTGCCTTTGCAATCTAGGGCCACGGTAACTCGTGCATACGGATAGCATGTGCCCAAAAGAAAGTTGGCTCCCATCCGCTTCAAGTTCTACGCTTGCATCCTCTCAAACTACGTGACCAGCCTGTCAATCTCCCTTGGTACTTTGAACCACGTCTCTTGTCTGAGCATTATGACCTAAAATGGATGTTTTGCGCTAGTCCTTGCAATGTAAAACATGGCACGTTTTTGGTACTTGCTGATTCTGCGAGCATTATCGCAGTATTGTTATGTCTAGGCAATGAATTACGTCACTTTGGAATTCTAAAAGTGATGTATGATGTAATTGTGGGTATAGAGACCTTTGGCTGGACCTCTGTTGTTTGTTTCAATATATATATATCAAAAATCCCCTATTTATATAATATATATATATATATATAAATAGGGGATTTTCATGAAAATAGTACATTTTTGTACAAGAGCAGAAAGTTTGACATTGCGACAGAGGCGGAATTCGCACGTACTTTTCTGTACTAGTGCGAAAAACAGTCACACAGTATTGCATGCCTAAAAGTGGTGGGATAAGAGAGGTATTTCGAGTAAGTGTATTGAAAAAATATTAATGTTATCTAACCAGTGCAAGTGTATCAACAAATATACAAAGATAAAATTGGCAGAACAGATCTAATGATTGTGTGATTTTCTTTACTACATAATGACGATCATTCTACCGTGTACCTTCTTAAATTCCTTTATTCTATGATACCACAAGCAATACATAAGTTAATTAACACCTATAAACTTCATAATTGGTGTTTCATAAGCTCTTCTACAAAACTGTGAGTACAACGAAGTTTAAGTGTTGATTAGGTCCGATTGTAGGCATATTGTGAAATTAGTTAGCGACTGCGCAAGGGTACGTTTGAGCCATTAGTATCGTTGTTAATTTAGGTTTCGTCCTCTAATTCGTCTAAGCGTTTGTACATCGGAAGACTGGAACAATTTGACTGCTGCGGTTTTCCCGTCCGATTATATTTTAGGTGTCTTCAAGGCTAGAGTGAATTGGCTTCTTTAATAGAAGCTTTATGCAATATAGCTTAATAAATTGTTAAATAAATAAATAAAAATAAATTGTTATATTAAATAAATTTTGTTAGTTTTATTTAAATATTAGTTACTGTTACTGTACTAAGTTTGATTTTATATTGTATTTACATATAGGTTACGTTAAGTTTATTTTATTTTTTTAAGTACTTCTTTTATCTTTATAGTTAGTAGTCTAAATTGTAATAGAATTTAGTATTGTTTTAGATTTTTAAGAGTTAGTGTAAGATGATGACTTTTTCAATTATTATAATTTTTTTGTTTGTGTGACCACTATTGTATTAGGTTCAGCCTGTAAAGATAGTGTGTGTATATTTAATAAATAAATAAAGCCTCAAGTCAAGCAGTAGTTTATTTTATTAAAAAAAAAGTTACCGTAAAGACCTCATTCGTCATTGCTTTTTGTTCTTGTTTATCCATTGCTAGATCATACATAAGTTTACACTAGTCGATGCTTTTTCCATACAAGTTTAGTCAGTGCGGAAACAGAAAAAAAAAACTTTTAAAAAGTTATGAGCCAACAGTTTTTTTTTTTTTTGATCATTTTAACGCAACTTTAGGTGTAAAAAAGTAACAAAAATCGTATTAAATCTCCAAAACGAAGTCGGTACCGACAAAGCTTAATTACCGAAGAGTTCTATACAATTTATTTGTAATAGATTAAAACAATGGTTTTTTCATAAAACTCGATTTTCCAAAGCACTACTCTCAATTTTTTGCGCACCTTCCAATGTCGGTTCAGTTCGGAACGGTGTTAGTCGGAATGATCTGCTAACTTCTTGTACCAGCGCTGCGTTATTTTTACTTTTTAGTTAAATATCACAGCATATGCTGAGAAAGGAGCCTTTTTGGCCTCGCACAGGTCTTTTTTATCTTTTAATATTATTTTCTATTATTTTTAAGTTAAGTATTTATAGATTAAGTAGTTACTTTTTATTTTGTTGTTGTTTGTCCTGTGCGAGTCTCAAATAAATGTTTTCTTTCTTTCTTTCTTATCAGATATTTTTTTCCAAAAGTTAAATTTAAAAAAAGCATTAGGTGAACAAAGGCGAGTTCTACAGTTCCTAATTACCTTTAGTAATAGTTCTGTTAATTAGAACTCCCAAAAAAAACATGGTCCGTCCGATTTTTTTTTCAAGACCTGGCAACCCTATCCATACAAGTAGAATCCCTTGTCGTGAACAACATGGCGAGTACAATTGACCTCGTCAGTTGTTTACTCATAACTTTCTTCAATCGTACTGTTGATGGCAATTAGCTTTTATGACCCCCAATCAGCTGTAGCATCTAAGTGGATTGTGGTATCTTAGTTTGTTCTCATCTTGCATGAAGTGATAATTGTCCTACTTTGGTAAATTGTGAGTAACTGGCAAATAGAGATAGAGTAACGGAGATATAGACTCCAAGGAATAGTTACTTATTGAACTGCCACAAGGCCTGGGTTCGTTACTCGGCTTGGGCAAAAGTGGAAAAATTTGCCTGCTGCGGTTTTTCCGTCCGATTATACATAGTATAGGTGTCTTCAAGGTTAGAGTGAATAGGTTCTTAATAAACTAGTGCGCCTCACCAACAACGATAGCAGCACTGCTTACCATCAGGTGGGATCTTAGTCAAGCACTAGTTTATATCAATAAAAAAGGGCTACTAGATTTTTCTATTAGGAATTACTCTGGCAGCCTGGAGTTTGGAAGTCGATTGTGTGACAACCCCAGGCTTCGAAAAGAATGACATAACTCATAAAACATGCTTTTACATACCTATAGATTAGCTACCCATACTAGTTTTGGACTCATGTTAGAAATCTTCGAAATTCTCGGCTTTTTTTCACTAAAATATTACCTTGCTCATGAATGTCTATTGGTGACGAAATCGCACGAAAACCCGTTCAGTATTTTTTGAGTTTATCGGGAACAGAAAGACAGACGCGGTGCAGGACTTTGTTTTTTAATATATAAAATACGACATTAATTTAATTTTTGAAAGTCGTTCCGCGTGGAAATACAGATACTTGACCATTTTATCCATTTTCTAATCAAAATTCTCTTTAAAGGATTAAAAAAAACTCGTTAATATTAACGACGGCGATCTTGTGTGGTCCAGATCATGTAGGAAGGTTTTTGCCGAAACTGGTACCAATAACTTATTTAAACTACGTTAACCCAGGTGGCCTTCGCATGCCTATTGCATAGCTTGTTTAATTTAAGAGTAAATCTTTTAATAAATCAAGAATGACGTGTTCTTGTAAGTTATTTATCGTCATGTTTTATTTCTTGGTAATTGGTATTCTTAGCTGTAAACATGGACCTCTCGGGCGTCGAGAATCGCAGAGCGATCTCCGGCCGTCGTAGGCGTGTGCTTGCGGACGACGAGCAATGAGTAGGTCGCCGTCCGTTCGTCCTATAAGGACCAAGCCCGAGTCGTCGACGGCGCAGAATGTTCCACACGGGCTTTAAAGAGAGGTAATTAAATCGTATGGGCTCAGCAGGGCCGATGCCTGCTAGGGAGGGCCATGGGATTGGTTCTGAAAAGGCTCATGGTCATGGAACACAAAGGACAACTGAAGAAACACCGTTGAGTTTTAGTCAGAAACAGTCTCTCTTTCTCGCTCCACCCAGAGCGGGAGAAGTCATAAGATCATTTCTCACCTTAAAAAAGATAGCTGTAAACATAGGCTGCGGTTTGAAAGACTTACTCTGGTCCTGGTACCCAAAAGGCAACTGAAACACTGTTGGGTTTAGTCATAAACAGTTTCACACTCCTTCTCGCTCCACCCAGAGCGAGAAAAGGTTTCTGATATCTAAGCTCAAAAAAAGCTATGCAGTAGCTTAGTTCGACTCGCACTTGTCCGATTTTTTCTTTGATTTATATGACTGAATAACGTTTGTCGAGTTAACTAGTAATATATTATATAATAATATGTATTAATTTATTATTGTTTAAGATTATTTGATGTATTTTTTCTATGGACCTCCGATGCCTGAAAATAAAATGATTATTATTATTAATACGAGTACTCTACCAGATTTTTCATACGTCTATTTTCTTCACTCGCTTCACCAATAACCTCAGTTATGAAGTAAGACAAAGCTTTAACTTTCCCTTCACTTGGTACCAACGGCTTGATGCTTGACATCTGACCTGTTGGCTCACGCAGCAAAAATATGTCGTTACTGACTCTAATCGTTTCGTTAGCCAATCATCTATGGATATTGTACAGTGATCACAGTTATGTATGACTATTAAAGTATTGAATTAATCAATGTTATGACTATGTTTGGAAGAAGATAAAATAATGATCAGTCTGATAACGTAAAAGATTCATTGTAATCCTCTGAAGGGAGATGCTCCAAGGTACCCCCGAAATTTTGGATAAGGATCCAACTGAGAGTGCTTGATCTGTGAAGAAGTGATCATATCATCATCATCTTCATTTCAGCCGAAAGACGTCCACTGTTGGACATAGGCCTCCCAAAATTTCGCCATAACGACCGATCCTATGCGTCTAATTTGATCACATAAGAGACGAATAAAAGCCTTATTTCTCTGTTTTGATCCCGTCTTGCAGAAGTTAGAATCAACTTTATTGTACACCAAAATAATAACATAACTTTTACACAAACTTAAATCTCTGGTTACATTGACGATCTTATCGCTTACAGCGATATCTACCAGACAACCTTTAAAAGGATCGTAAGAACTCAAAACAATGAAGGGGTAGACTACAGTGTACCTAATGCTAAAAAATTAGTTAAACATTTTACTGAGTAAACAAAGATATAAAATTATATACTTACTAGCTGACTCGGTAAACGTTCTGCCGTGTAAAATTATTTTATTAATTAAAGAAAAATATAGGGGTTGGAAGAATGAAGATATCCGCAGGAGAACCAAGGTCGCCGACATAGCCCGAAGAATCGCCAAACTAAAGTGGCAGTGGGCAGGGCACATTGCTCGTAGAACGGATGGTCGATGAGGCCGAAAGGTTCTAGAGTGGCGACCGCGCACCGGAAGACGCAGCGTTGGAAGGCCTCCCACAAGATGGACCGATGACCTGGTGAGGGTCGCGGGAGTGCGATGGATGCGAGAAGCACAGGATCGGTCGTTGTGGCGACGCTTGGGGGAGGCCTATGTCCAACAGTGGACGTCTTTCGGCTGAAATGATGATGATGATGATGATAGGGGGTGGTGGTAAAAATACCTACGTAATAAGCCGCCATAAAAAAAAAATGAAAAAATCGGTCAACCGTTTCAGAGGAGTTCGATTGCAAACACTGACACGAGATTTGCGCGGATGTGACGCATATCTTCCCGATCTATTGATTATGTTGGTTAGCTAGTTTTAAGATTGCGTCATTTCGCGTAAATATTTTTTTTTTCTTTTAGATTTTTATATAGGTACTGGTGTTCACTAAAATCACTAGTTAGGAATTCGGTTTTATAAATGTAACAACCACATTACAGTAAGCAGGCACAACTTGAGAATGACGTCTAGTCATTCTCTTTTTTTCTAGAGACCGATCGAGAGTGTACCCGACGTCACACTTCAGTTGGTCTACACTTAATATGTATACCACATAGGTATTAGATATATACTTACATTATACGAGAGAGAAGGAAAAAATATACTTAAAGGTGGGTTAATGGGAAAAATGAATTAAGTACAACCAGCCCCCTTAACCAAGTTACAACCGTTTCGTTTCGATTCTCTTTTCGTCGATTGCCTCGAGTAGGCCACGCCTCCTATTCCTTTGTTTTGACCACGTGACTGAGCGTTGAGATGACGTCAGAACAAAGGAATCGGAGGCGTGGCCTACTCGAAGCGATCGACGAAAAGAGAATCGAAACGAAACGGTTGTAACTTGGCTAGGGGGGCTAGAGATAGCATTAGAAAGAAAAGAAAAGGTATTTAACAAGATTTTTAAAAGGAGCTACTGACTGGGTTTGCCTAATTGGTATCAGTTACGCGTCAACCCACAAATTAGCGACATATAAGTATACAATCGCGCGTAACCGACAACGCCAAGCAACCATTAAAACATCCAATCACACGTCAAAGATCTGCTATAAAAATCGGATCACCCAATCTATCGTAACGTTTCAATTTCGGCTTGACCCCGAGCGAGGCCGCGCTATCGTATGTGTAAACACGCCGAGTATTTTAGATCGGTGTGACGTAAGCTGACGGACGTAGCGTGAGTGCGTCCGCGCAGGTGTGATTTATTTTAAACGCTCTGTGATTTTTTTGCGTTTGTCTATTGTCATGTTGTAATACTTGTAACCGTAAATCGGAAATCAGTGATAACAATATAATTTGCATTCTTATGTTGATTATGTTATGCTGTAATGGTTGGACGTTGGGAATCGCAGGGTGGGTTGCGACCACCACTCACATACGGTGAGCATTAGGTAGCTCGCCGTGCTGCCAGCCGGTAAGGAGCAAGCTCGGATCGACAGCGCGTTGAGTTCGGAATTACCGTGGCCCTTGCAATAGGGCACCTGAAAACCCAGAACGGGTGAAGTCATTTGATGATATCCCACGTAACTCTCTCTTGACTTGAATACCATCAGATTGTAGCTATCAGGAAACACAGACTCCGACAGGGTATGCCATATTAAAGTTGATTAACAGTAACAAAGTTAATTTAACAGCTCATACATTCTTCCACGCATTTTAGATATTATGTCTAGTTACTTTTAAATTATTACTTTTTAATTACTAACATTAGTTATAAGTTAAATTCTTGTTGCTAACAACTTTGCCTTGCTTTATGACTGTTTTGTCCGAAGTAAATGATTTTTTATTTATTATGTCATTGCGATTCAATAATGAATAAAATATAACTGTTTGACCTTGCACTGCCCGTTAAATATGTCAAAAAGGGTGTCCGATATTATTGTTAGTCGTCTGGTTACCATGGAAGCCATATTTTGAATACACCTGCGTATTCCTGGGCACCTGGTAATGTGTTTTGATCATACATTTTAATTTTTTTGAAATATAATCCCGGACGGTTGCTGAATATGGCTTCAAGATACGAGGGAATTCATCAGGCAAAAAACCTGATTATGTTGTTGTTTTAACTCCTCAAGAGATGCCTAAATTTATTGTTTAATACACTTACCCGAAAACCCACTCTTATACTTACCACTGTCAGGCACGGAATTTATTGTTTTTCCGCACTAGTGTCGAAAAGTGCGCGAACTCACCTCCGCCACAATTTATTGTGTCAGACTGGTCGCTAAACAGCCCCCACGAGTTGGCGATCAACCTCCGTTTATTTATTTCTTCGTAAGTGTATTGAAAAACGTCGTTTGATGCACGTAGAAAATTTCTCAGCTCGATAAAACCCGCGAAATACCGCCTCGGTCACAATAACTAACTTTCTCCACTTGTATAATTTTTTTTTTATTCGCGCTTGATTACAAGCTCACCTTGGTGTGGTCATCTATGGAGAAAGCTTGCCTAGAAGTAACCTATTCACTCTTGATTTAAAGGCCAAGCTCAGACTCCGGCAAGGAATGCCACTGCTTAACTGCCTATCAATTGGATTGGATCAATTGAATCTAACGAACGTTTAAACAAATTAACAAAACCTAACCCTAACGCGGCTTCGCGGGCTTGCGGACGTCGAGCAATGGGTAGTTCGCTGTCCGGTAATTGACCGGATCAAGCCCAGTCGTCAACAGCGTGTAGTGATCCACACGCTCCTCAAAGAGAGGTTAGCAAACCGTAGGGGCCCAGCAGGGCCGATGCCCGCTAGCTAGGATCGCGAGGAATTTCTGAAAAGAAAACCCGTAGTCCTAGAACGCAAAGGGCAACTGAAGGACACATGTGAGGTTTTAGTCAGTGAAAGTCTGAGACACCCACCATTTGACTGGCCTGTTGGTCTAGTGGTTAGTAGCCCTGACTGCTATGCCGGAGGTCGTGGGTTCGATCCCAACCCAGGACAAATAAATGTGTGATGAGCACGATCATTTGTTCTGTGTCTGGGTGTAATTTATCTATAATATGTATTTATTTTTAGAAATTGTATAAATATGTTTATCAGTTGTCTAGTACTTATAATACAAGCTCTGCTTAACTTGGGACTGGACGACGTTGTGTGATAGTTGTGGAATATTATTCTCCTTTATTAATTTTAAATACCTACAAATTACATTTTTAAATATTTTTTTAAACTAATCACAAAAAAGAAAAATCATTTAAAAATATGAAAATATTATTATTATTATATTACCCTCACGCCCCGCCCAGAGCGGGAGATGTAATTGGATGATTTCCACCCTTAAAAAAAAAACCTGAGCTGCATAAGATGTGTGATAACGACGATAGGCATCCAGCTAATTAAGGTACCATACATAATATATCTCTGCTTTCTATCGCAGATCTAATTATAACCCATAGCATCTGCGGGTTGACCGAATAGATGTAGGAAGTTGGCGTCTGAAACAGTGCCAGATACCGTGAAATGAAATACCGGGAAGAAGGAAATGCCTCAAGATTTCTTGTAAGAGAATTTTGGAGAAGTGTAAATTGTTGATTTTAGACGATAAAATGGAAATTAGGACATGGTTTCCGGATTTTAGTTGTGTTAAGTGTTTAGCTTCCCGGTTTAATGCTGCATTGTTATGTTTGCTTTTAACAGATCTGATGTAATAGGATTTGTCGAAATTCCAAACTTAATAAGGCACTAACTCTTAGGAACCTGTGTGTGGGCAATAGATGTAAGAGTTGATTGTAAATTGTTACACGGTATTAAAAACAAAATTGACAATGTGACTACAAAAGAGCTGTTTATGCATTTTAGAAATAACTAAATTCATGAATTACGATAAAATTAGGAATGTTTTTGTTTCGAAAATTGTAAACATTCTCTTAGATAAAAAACTTAAATATTAACTAAACTATCATCATCATCATCATCATTTCAGCCGAAAGACGTCCACTGTTGGACATAGGCCTCCCCCAAGTGTCGCCATAATGAACGGTCCTGTGCGTCTCGCATCCATCGGACTCCCGCAACCGTTACCAAGTCATCGGTCCACCTTGTAGGAGGCCTTCCAACGCTACGTCTTCCGGTGCGTGGCCGCCATTCCAGAGCCTTTCGGTCCCAACGGCCATCTGTTCTGCGAGCAATGTGCCCTGCCCATTGCCACTTTAGTTTGGCGATTCTTCGTGCTATGTCGGTAACCTTGGTTCTCTTGCTAACTAAACTATACTAAAACTTAACCATAAATATAATACAAAAACAAAAAGTACACTCAGGCGTCGAAATACTCGTCCACATCGCTGTCATCCGGAAATGTGCCCAGAAGACAGACTGGCAGCATTGCCACGTTGAATGGCAAAGCTAATTCTTTGGCGCGCGGACCCCATGACCCAAGCGTTTCGACTGCAAACGGGTCAAAACTGTAATTACCAATAAGTTTACAGTATTTGCGCCGTTTAAGGGTCTCAGCAGCCGCAGCGGCAGCGCCACCACAGCCGGCCGTACTTGGAACATGGGATGGCACAATGGTGTCGAAAACGGTTGCATCCCACAACAGAGGCCTACTCACCTTCCATGGCACCAATGTCATACCATCTGGTCTCTTCTCGTCGTCACGTATCAAGCCATTAGGTTCTAATGCAGCTTCTTATCCTGCAGCAGGACAGGCCATGGTGTCCGAGGCTGTCGACAGCTTCGCCAGTGGCACCGATGTGGAACAAAACAAGGTGCGCCTAAACTTAAACAGGTTGCTAACTGAAACGATGCGTCATCCATCATAGTGCCTATGGTGGATGACGGGAGTGCCTGAAGCCATAAGCCCGACTCCCATTCCCCCACAGCAAGCAGACGCGCACAAAAATAAAATTAAATATGATAATATTATTAATTGAATGTAGCATACTTCAAATATTTGATTAGATACGAAAATCACGAAGTTGTGTCAGCGATTGTAGATCGTCGCTGTTTTATATCCGGGTCGAAGGACCAAAAATTTGGCCAAAACAAGAGGAATCTATGAAACTGAGGTTATATCTAATTTGAAATATCCAATTGATCTCTATATTCTCTATGCTAAATAAAAACTCTTGACAATCAACACATACAGATTACATAAAGACAAATGCAACAACGACAATAGCAACAAAAAACAGGAAGCTATGATAAATAATTAACGTAATGGCTCCAAAGAAGTAGGTCTAAAGGTCAGTGTAGTAGACCAGTAGTAACAGGTTGATAACCAACACCTACACATTCTAATGACCTGTTTCCTGTCTGGACGAAAAACTTCTATATGAATGGACTTCTTATATTGGAGGTTCTTACTATAAAAATAAAGTACTATGCGTTCCAAGTAAGAATAGGAAAGTCAATAACCTCGATCTGTCAAATGTTGAGCGAAAAGTACGGTTTGCAAAAAAAAACTTATTTGCGTATTAATAAAGGATTTTTTTTCCTTTGTATTACTAAGTCTTAGTTAAATCTAGGTGAACTAAAAACGTTATTGTTTAATATAAATTAGCTAAATATATTGTTTTATGTCATAATTAGTTAAAAAAAAAACTATTTTGTTTCTTATTTTCATTGTTAGGAACAATTCGCCTTCTTCTTCCATTTGCCACTACTCAGACACTTTACACAGTGACGCAGAGATAAGTAAAATTGAAGAACTGGATTCTGATTAAACTATTTTCGTTCACGATTCGTAAATTAATTAAATTTTAAAATTTTCTTGTTTTGCTCACCCTACCCAATTTATTCGATTTGACAGTATGACGTGACGTCACAACATGGCAATCGATCCTATTCTTATTTGGAACGTATTGTAACAATTTTTAATAGGCTACGTAATCTATATAATATACAGAAAACAAACTAATGTTAGTTGCACCATTTATAACTCCAGAAAGGCTGAACGGATTTTAATGATCTTTGCTTTGTTAGATTCTTCTCCGTCCCGAATAGCAGAATAACTATAAAATATCGAAAAGAATAACGTAACAAAATAAATAAAAAAATGCGCAATAACTTCGAAAAATGACAACACTGTCAAATACTTTGGTCTCAATCATTTCATCATTCGTTCAATCAGTCCAAGATTGACAACACCGAATGAATGAGAAATCTCAGATCATTCCAATGCTGCTGCCTGTTAATCATTGACTGTTAGGCGGTAAGAAATTCACTGTAGTATACACGATGATACCTTCAATATTTGCACGCCGCGACGACAACAAATTCTCATTAACTTTTAGAAAGTTTATATTTTAGCAGGGATCATTAATTCAACATCAAAGTCTTGATTATTAAGAAAACTCTGTAATGAAGTCGGATGTAATAAAAATTGGACACAAACCTGTTTCAGATAGACGATTCTGTCAATAGATATCGATTAACGAACCTTTTATCAAGGTTTTGCTCGAATTATTATTTTTCGCCTTTCGAAATATTGAAGACATAATACATATAGAATACTATCAGGATGAATTTTATAGAGAGTGCCCCGGAATCCCATGACTTGATTCCATCACTTTTCTACCATCGGACAACGCGACGTACGGCAAGCGTTCACCCTTAAATTCTTGACACCTCTACGGTCCGGACTAAGCGTTTCGCCTCGTCGTTTATACCGCGTACATCTCTTAACTGGAATAATTTTCCTGCAGCTGCGGTCTTTCTGTCCGATTATAATTTAGGTGCCTTCAGACACCTTTCGACTTTCTTTTCGGCTAGAGTGAATAGGGTCCATTCAAGCCCTAAACATGCCGTTAGATCTGGAGTAGGTCATCAGCATCCAACGACTTGGAGCTAGCCTTGGTATCTCTATGATTCGTCGTAAATATATGCAATTTAGGACGTTCGGAGATAACCAGGTCGCAGTTATAAAGCATGATAGTTTATTGTATCAGCGTGTGTACTGACAACAAAATGAAATAGTATGTAGGTTGAATCACTCATGCATTTAGTACCTATCTTTTAAGAGAAACTAAATAACATGCAGGTAGATTCTTGTTTTTATACTAAGGTCCGTCTCTGAGACAACTTCTCGTAGTCTTCTTAGAGTTTCTTAAAGCTATACGAAATCAGCTCAACAGTGTTGTGAAGCTTGATTTGTGATTTAGCTTAGTAGCTGGTCAGACTGCTTAATAAAATCAGATAATATATCTAAATTTCTACCTGTTGTGGCAGATAAGGTGGTAACAGAACCGACTACTCAAGCTCCAGATTTCTCGCTTAAGAATAGGAAGATGCTAACTCTACTTCGATATGAAAGTAGTATGTATTGTATTAGTCTTTACTAACATTCCTTCTCTTTCTCAATTAAACTTTTACTGATATCCAGGATGACCATACCCATAAATTATCCCTATACCACAGGACTCACACAATATTCGCGTCATGTCCGTGAACGGGCGCTGTCAGTTGAGACTGGTCATGTCTTAGCTGTCAGTAGCTATTTTAATATCCATATTTAGTTTGTTTATTTTAATTTTTACTTTATTTACATTGTATTCACATGATAGCGGCAAGAAACATGTAACAGAGATATTTGTAATTACAAAACATGATTGAAAAGAGTGCCATGGAGTTTCTTGCACATTCTTCTCCATAGAGATCTACGCTTTGGAATGTGCAATTAGCATCATTTTTTCTGATTGACTTTTTGACATTTCAAAAGTGCCTGTAAAAGGTTTATTTGACATAAAATGCTTTGAATCTTTTGAATCTTGACTCAAGAATGTGCAGCCGTTGACCATAATCCTGCACACACAACTCTTTCGCCGCGTGTACCTACCCACTAGTCGCGAGACCTGATTAATGGTGCATCGACCTTTACAGCTTTGTATACTAATTGTGCTGGTATACCTAGATGACCTGTTCGAATTATGATGTCATCATCTACTAGGTGTAGTCTTGTAGGATGATTTGTGGATTAGCCATTCGAGGTTATTTTGGGTCGGCACAAAAGCATAAAATCCTGTATTTGTTTACTAGCTGTTCACTGCGGTTTTAGACGCCTTTTTCTAAGACTCCGCTGTCCGTCCGTCTGTCACCAGGCTGTGTATCTCATGAACCGTACTAAACAGTTGAAATTTTCACAGATGATGTATTTCTGTTGCCGCTATAACAACAAACGTGTTTTTTTTGCCGTTTTACGCTTTGGACGGTGCGGAACCCTTTGAGCGCGAGTCCGACTAGCACTTGGCCGCGCCTACGGTGGCCGGAAATCGGAACGAGGAATGGAGCGCGAGGGCCATTGCCTCGCGCATGCGGCCACCTCTTTTGCTAGCATTACTGCTTCACAGAAGGAGGCGACCGCTTGCCACTCCTTTTCGCTCTAGACCATGGCCCGTACGTAAGGCCCACGAGAGATCGCTGCCGCCGAGTGCCTCCACGAGGACACGGTGGTGCTTCTCCCAGGCGGGGCATACCTCTACCGTATGCTCCACCGTGTCCTCCGGGCAGTATATAGGCTGTATAGCTTCATTCCTCTTTCTCGCTTGCACAACTGACATTTAAACATGTCATGGTAATCCATAGAAAAGGCCCCTATTCTTTAAAATAAATCGCGGAAAGAAAGTTTAAATTACCAAAACTGAATTAGCGCTACATGCATCTCTACTTTCCTTATTGAAAAAACCGTGGCCGACGCTACAAACGCACCTGCAGCTAATTAACATAATTTATAACTATATCCTCTCTCTAACTAGTCCATATAACAGTTACGTAACTGTCTTTACGAACAAAACTTCCTGCCTCCTTATAAGATAACCATAAACCAGCGCACGCGCCGAATTTTAATTCAAATATCCCATTCCAGATGATCCGACTGGTGGTAACAGCGATGCAATTGGCGGATACGTCTCCGTGATGACGCGAGCTTCGCTGTGATTGGCGGAGCGTGTGCTTGCTGTGCCGTGATTGGTGGAAGATGTCCGGATTGCAGGCGAGGACTGAGGAGCCGGTCAATGGAGTGGATGTTCGGGAGCAGGGAAGCGCATTGAGGTCAGGTTTTTTTTACTTTCGTTTTGTATATCAAGTTTGTGATAACGGTGGTTTAAGCTTCAAGAAGGAATCAATTATGGATTAGATTGCAAGTCTATAAAGTTCAATAAATTGTGAATGTACACAATGATTTATTTATTGAATTTGCTTACTTCAAAAAAAGAGTCAAAAGTTTGTAAAAATAAACCAAAGAAGATTATGTGAAATTTTAAACTAAAGTATTAAATAAACCTACAGATATAATTTAAATATTAATAATTACTATAAAATATAACTATATATACATAAACCTATATAATTATTATCACTGTTGAGAGAACAAAATAGTGCTCTTTGACACGATTTTAGATTTGAACTGTGAAATCGATTTATGTCCAAAATCAAACAGTAATTTCGGTTAAACTCCCTCAATATAAAAGAAATGTATGAATTCTAAAAGAAGAATTCGTAAGTACCTGCCAGTGTTACCAAAGTGCACCTGACTTCCCGCAGTAAAACAACAAACACGATTTTTCCTAACCGCAATAGTTTGTAGGAAAACATTTTATTTTCTATTATCTAGATTAGATAATTCGATTACGAACCAACAAGACCATTTTGAACCCTATCGTATTACCATAAGTGTTAGTTGTGCGTGGCAGATTGCATAGCAATTTTGCGCCGTATGGGGGTAGTCAGCAGAGCGAAAAATTACTAACTGCCCACACGAATATATTATTGTGGTTTGGAATACATTTGTAAAGATAGAGTGATGTAACGGAACTTCTGTTGTGTTCATTTGGTTTTATTTCCTTTGAATGGTTACTTCAATTAGTTTGGTATATAGAATACAGTTTTTCAATAGTATACCATCATCATCTTTTCAGCAGGAAGACGTTCACTACTGGACGTAGGCCTACCCAAGAGTACACTTCCCGCGTTCCTCACCATATAATCGGTCTACCTTGTGACAGTCCTCCCAACGCTCCTGAAGCTTTCGGCCTCATCGACCATCTATTCTGCGATCAATGTGTCCAGCGCTCTGCCACTAAAGTGTGGCGATACTATGGATTATGTCGGTAAACTTGGTTCTCTGCGGATATCTTCATTTCTGATTCGATCGCGCAAAGAAACTCCGAGCATAGCCCTCTCCATTGCCCTTTGGGTGACTTTAAGCCTTCTGATGAAACCCATTGTAATAGACCTGATTTTACGATTACAATGCTATTTTTCATCACTGATAACACGCACTGATCAACTTTCTTCTTGAGACACTACGAAGATCCGTTTTTTGAGTCATCACAAAGATCGCGTAGCTTGCCAAACGCTGCCCAGCGAAGAAGAATTCGATGGTTGATCTGAATCTCTTTTTCGAACATAGACCTACTACGTAATTGTATTATTTGTATTAGGTAAAGTTTTAAGCTTATACAACTTCTAGTGTATAGCTTTTTTTACAAAATTTACCATAGCCTTGGTTTTTTCCATGTTCATTTTAAAGGCCTTTCGTAATAATAACCACACACGATGTGTGACCAAGTGCTCATCCATTACCTACATACGAAAACTCCTCCATCCTTTCTGATGACTTAGAAGTATCCTCTGGAAACCGTTGGTCCTGATTGTATTTTTTAGATCTTTGAAAGCCATTACAGTATCAGTAGATTAAAAAAGGCCTCGTGGGCGCAGCCCAATACGTTGGTCCGTCCAGATCAGCACCGCTCTTGATTCTATGCCATCATAAAAATAAAAGTGATGAAGCAGGGTGGTCACAACCCTCACTTTGAGGACGACGCAAAGAGGCCCTCCTCTTTGCGTCGTCCTCAAAGTAAAAGACAGTAGTCAGAAGCCAAAACATCATGCCATGGGGTATCTGGAGTATCGCATTCCCAGCCACCGTAGGCGCGGGCTTGCGGCCGATGAGCAATCGGTAACTTGCCATCCGACCGTCCGGTAAAGACCGAAGCCCGAGTCGTCATCGGCGTGTAGTACGGCGTGTATTCCACGGCCGTCGACGACGGAGTTTCTGAAAAGGAAACCGTGGTCCTGGAACGCAAATGGCATCTGAAGGACATAAGTCTGACTCGCCCTCTCGCCCCAGCTTAGAGCGGGACAAGTCATTGGATGACTTCCCACCTAAAAACAAAAAACTTCTGGAGATCAGAGCGCGTGTCTAACGCGCTCCATTTAAAGTTACCTACTAGTTCTTAACTGCATGCGGTTAAACTCGAAGCTAACCCTTGTCGTTGAAAGGCTAGGCAGATCGACTGAAAACCTTAATTGTACTACAAAATAGCTAAATTGAAATTGCCCGAAATTATTCACTAAATTAGGTACCATTCAACATCAGACATGAGCAATCTTCTTCATAACAATAGCATCAAATCATGAATAGCTAACTGGACTATGTTTAATTTTGAATACCAAGTCATGATCGAATGATTTTGCAATATCCTTCTGTGTATAGATTGTTACTAATTTTTATATAATGTAACATATTGGCTCGGTAAATAGTCCGTGAACATGTCCCAATTTTAGGACAATCGAACCTGCAAATCGAATTGATGTCTTCATGTCTGCATGAGAGAATAAAATTAACAGTTCACCAGGGGCGCCGGCTTTTACAAAACCTCCACCATGGGTGCTCATGCTCATTTGATGGACTCGAAAAAGTGGCCAAGTGTGAGAAGAGAAATGCACACTAATCGACCAACAAATAAATAAATGACCTACTTACATGCTGCGTAATTAATTACAAATGTTTGATAAAAATATAAAATGAAGCCATTATATAAAAATGAAACTAGTTTTTAGTATCAAGAAATATTATCATTTATACGTAACCTAAAAGGCGATTACTGATCTGTTTCTTGAGGTCTATTCTCAGGGGTGCTCGGCACCAACTGTTTATTTCTCATGGGTACTCGAGACCCCAAGCACTCACGGAGTCGGCGCCCCTGCAGCTCACCATGGCTAATGCACAAGTTTGCGGACGACGAGCAATAGGAAACTCGTTGTCCGGTAAGGACCAATGCCGATTCGATTCGACAGCGCATTGTAGGTATTCCATATGCTCGACGCTCCTCAAAGAGATATCAACAAAACTGACGGAGCCCAAGTAGGGCCGATGCCTGCTAGGGCAGCGGGAAGGTTCGAAAGAGTTGGGCACGATTGGCGCAGTGGTTGAGTAATTGCTTACTCCGCTGCGTGTCGCGGATTCGATCCCCGCATGGAACACATATTTGTATGGCCTATATATAGATGTTCCGATTGTGATTGTCTTGTACGTGTTAATTTACATGTTTTTTAATTGCACCCATGAGTAAACATAAGTAAAAAAAAATTGCTGGACAGTCTCCATAACACTTGTTAGCTCCAATATATCTGGGATACTACTTTTTCAGCTGGATAACTCTGGAAAGTATATCGCGGATCGGTGACTCCAGATCTTGTCTGAAACATTTCATTGGAAGAATGACGGTCGAGAATTGTAGATTAGGACATGTTTCAACATTCTAAAAATAAGAATATGACAAGAAATTATTTATACGATCTTATCCCATGCATTACCGGGAACAAATTGATTCACTTCAAAGTGAGATTGCTCCAGAATTTTCAGAGATTTGTACAGAAAATGTGCTACACTCATTTTATAGCTGGTTTCAAGTGAAAATGGTCACAAACGAAAATAATATCGTGATTCATTATTATCTCAAGATAATCGATGTGTTTCAAGGGAAATGCGTAGTCATAATGTTACTTAGAATCGTTTACTCGTAATTTTGCATATCATTAATATTTTAATGTTCAGATTACATTTCCAGCTTCAGTTATAGATTTAGTATCTACAGCTTTGACAATAGCCAAAATTTACAAGTCCGTAATAAGACCTGTCATAATGTATGGATCAGAATGTTGAGCTGTGAAAAAGACTGATGAAAAAACTTTACATGTAGCGAAGATAAGAATGTTGAGATAGATGTGTCGTGTGACGAGAATGGATAAAGTGAGGAATGAGTATATTAGAAGTTTGAAAGTGGCGACTGAAAAGTTGAAAGGAAATCGTTTTTCTTGGTATGGTGATGTGAAGAGGAGGGATGAAACGCATGTTGCTAAAAGAGTTCTGAGTATACATGTAGATGGATAGAGCGGGAGAGGGAGACCAAAGATAAGATGGATGCTTTGTGTGAGGAGAGATATGAAAGAAAAGGGAGTTAGTGTGTGTGACAGGACAGAATGGAAGAAAATTAACGTGTTGCGCCGACCCCAAGTAATATGGGATAAGGGCAGGATGAAGAAGAGCTTTGACAATAGCCCTTCAATCGGAAGGTTGTAAGATTCTGTCAGTACCATCGTACATAGGTACAACCTCTTTGCGTCAAGTGCAGAGGAAAGCTGACGGTCATTCTCGTAACATAATTCTAAAAAATCTCTTTTTTATTAGTCTTACATTTGACCATTATCTCACCTGATGCTAAGCGATGATGTGGTCGACGATGGAGCTCACTTGCGTAGAAGCAACCTGTTCACTCTTGTCTTTAAGACCCCTAGGTGGTTACTATCAGGACACACAGACTTCGGCTGGGAATTCCACTCTTTCTCAGCGATCTCTCGCGCGGTTCAGGCCATAGTCCGGAGCGAGAGGGAATGGGAAGCGGTCGCTTCCTGCGAAGCAGCAGTGCTAGCAAAGAGAAGGCCGCAATCGTGAGGGAACGGACACCCTCACGCCACAGGAGACGCCCCGGGCGTTGGGAGTCGCGGGGCGATACTCAGCCACCGCAGGCGCGGGCTTGCGGACAACTAGCAATGTGCAGCTCGCCGTCTGGCCTTCCGGTAAGCATCGAGCCTCCATTGTTACTCGATTCCCTGGAAACATACACTTTTGTATAACTACCATACGAGACGCTTATCAATATCTGCATCGATAACGGACTTGATAACTACATAGGAGTAAATGACATTATGTAGTTTTATCAATTGATTAAAAATGTGATTTCATTTCCTCATAAGTGGGCACTCGACTACAATATACTAAAACCTTTTTATATAACATGGTTGTTATATAAAAAGGTTTATTATAACAACTTCTATTTAGATAAGGAACACATCCGAACCTTTTCCTATACTAATATTATTAACATTATAACAAAGGACACAGGTAATTATATCCTAAAACAGGATACTTTTCATCCCAGATATAAGTTCTGCTATTAACGCGGGCGAAGCTGCTGGCAAAATCTACTCGTTTCTCATCACCGCTGCACGGTTGGCGCAATGGATGAGCAATTTGGCTGCTGCACTGTGTACTGCAGGTTCGATTCCCGCACAAAACTAATATTTGTGTAGCCCACAGATAGTTGTTCTGGGTCTGGTTGATTTAGGCTCGTGAGTTTAAATATTTGTGTATCCACGTTTTTTTTATATAAAAAGATAAAGGCTATCCATAGTTAAGAAACTGACTATCATCATCTTCCTGCCCTGGTCCGAGGAATATGTTGTTTTCTTCCATTTTGTCCTGTCGACCATCACGATATCATTGACTCCCTTTTTTTTTCATTTTGCTCCTCAGTCAATCAATCTATATTTTCTTTAGACTCCCTCTCCAACCATCCACATTCTCTTCATTCTTCCTCTTCACATGACCATACCAAGACAAACCATTCCCTTTCAGCTTTTCAGTCACTGCCGCCACTTTTAAACTTCCTATACTATATTTACAGATTTCTCAGATAAGAAACACATAATTAACAATTATCGGCAACATTGTATAAAGTTCAATGGAACGACTCATTCAGATATAGATCGCGCTATCTATATCCCACGCGGTTATATCATTCAGGTCAATGACATTATTGTAAACTGTCAGTGGCGGATTAGCCATGTAGCAAGAGTAGTAAATGCTACAGGCTCCGCTCATTTGGGGGTCCTGCACGGTCGGGGATCCTGCTCTTAAAGCGAAAAAAAAAACTATTCAAAGTATATGTAACCTATATATCTACATATATGTTGAAATCCGAATACAGCTGATTATTTCATTTACTTTCCATGTACACTAACCAATCTTGAAATCCACGGGGTGATTGGTGATTGAGAAAAAGAATGAGAATAATAGTACTAAATAGGTCGATAACAGTTCTCGACCAAGTGGGGGCCCCTTGGTCGAGTTTGCTACAGGCCCCGCGCTGGCTTTATCCGCCACTGTAAACTGTTCTTGTGTAACTAACTTATTTATACAACTCTACATTTAAGAGCTCTTGAAAGATCTCTTTGACAATCTAATTGGCTATTACGAATTTTGACACGTCTAAAGAGGCAATGCCACCTGACCAGCCTGATTTCTGCTGATGTTTCAATTATCTGATATGCAGGAAATCGTAGACGATTCCAATGATAGACTCATTTAACATTTCCAAGTTTACCTGTGAAATTGCCTGGAATTACCACTTTCTACTAACTTTCCAAAATATGTTCCAGTTCTTCATCTTCTCCTTGCTTTAAGTCAGCAGTCATCTTTAAGTAAGCAGCAGCAGCACCCTTCTAATTATCTTTCTTGCACGTTCTTCTCCATAGAGATCTACGCTTTGGAACGTGCAATTTGTCTTCACTTTTTTTTTGAATGACCGATGTTTTGACAATTCAAAAGTACCAGCCCCCCCTAGCCAAGTTACAACCGTTTAACCGTTTCGTTTCGATTCTCTTTTCATTGTTTGCCTCGAGTCGGCCACGTCTCCTATTCCTTTGTTCTGACCACGTGAACGAGCGTTAAGATGACGTCAGAATAAAGGACTCGGAAGCGTGGCCTACTCGAGGCGATCAACGAAAAGTGAATCGAAACGAAACGGTTGTAACTTAGCTAGAGGGGCTGTAATTGGTCTATTTGAAATAAAGGTTTTTGATTTCTGATTATCTAACTCCTGGGCAAGTCTGTTGTGGATTTAGGAATTGTTTGTGTGTTTTTGGTCCATTTTGTGCTGCAATCTCTTTTTTGAAAAAATCATTATCATCATTTCAGCCGAAAGACATCCCTGGCAACATGTACTGGTCATAAACTTTTGTATTGTTACACTTTGATATGTCTGACGAGAAGATACCGTGCAGTTTCCCGAACGCTACTCAACCGAGTCGGATTCGACGATATCTTTCTCGAAGTTAGACCTACCTAACTGATCCATCTGTCCTAGGTGAACGTAATCGTCTACAACTTCGCGTCTCAGATCTTGATAGGAGTGGGTGCTACATGGGTGTTTACCGTGGCTTTGAAAATGTCAAAAATGCTATGATCAAATTATAATTCAGCACTAACTTCGAAAAAATCTCATGCAGTATTGAAATGCCCCATTCAGCAAGATTGACAGACAAGTAGCGGTAACTCAAGGTCCCCAACGGTTTTCGCGCTTGCTCACGACGTGGGTATATATTTAATTAAGTATGTAGGCTTTGCCACCCACTTAAATGACTAAAAATGGGTGTGAATAAAAGGTGAACCGTTAGTTTCGTCATAGTGTCATTGGTTTGTGAATTTGTAGGACGAATGTCGACGCTAAAATATCTCATTGATAAACAAAATATGTGAGTAAACGAAGACTAATATAAGGTTTTTATTCTAAATAGTGAAGTTCAGAAACCTGACTGCAGTTGCAGTAAGGTTTCTGTACTAATTCATAACAATAATATAGGAAATCAAGATTCCAACATCGTTTCGAAATTATTGAAAGGACACGGGAACTGAATCATGGGCCTCCTAATTTGTAGTCGAGGAGTTGGTTCGTTGTTTGATAATAACCATCCATGTTCGAAATAGTCGCCCAAAGGGTAAATGAAAGAATACATGTGGGTCTTGGTAAAACTTTGACACTCCCTCTCGCTCTATCCAGATCGGATAAAAATATTTAATGATATCTAACCAAAAAAAGGGTAATTCCAAGGTAGGGTAAGCACCAAGAGTACCGACATTGCCCGAAGAATTGCCCAACTTAAGTATCTCGCAGAACAGATGGTCGATGGGACCGAAAGGTTCTGGGGTGGCGATTACTTACCGGAAGACGTAGCGTTGGAAGGCCTTCCGCAAGGTGGACCAATGACCTGTCGAGGGTCGCGGAATTCCGATGGATGCGAAACGCACAGGACGGGTCGGTATGGCGTCACTTGGGTGAGGCCTACATATGTCCAACAGTGGGTGTCTTCCGGCAGAAAAGATGACGATGATGATGAAGGTAGCTCAATCTTTGCACCATACCACAAACAGCGATATTTTCACTCAGTCCGGTCCTTTCTGAAAATAGCAAACAATTTTATACAACTATTGCAATAGTCCGTAATTATATTTGTAAGTGCGTCACGCAATAAATCACGAAACATATCATCACATAAATAGAATCTAAACTATCTTCACATTCTCATTATGTACTTACTTACATAAGTGACGTATGTAATACATAAAAGATTGTCCAAGGCAGACGCTAATTATTATGTAACATCAAGACTTGTACGCCTCAAAGAAGTGGAAAGATGCTCATGAAACTCTCCTATTTTTTTTGTTATAGGGTCGCGCTTGACCATTATCTCACCTGATGGAAAGCGACGATGTGGCCTATGATGGAGCACGCTTGCCTAGAAGTAACCTATTCACTCTTGACTTAAAGATCACTGGAAACATTGACTCTGGCAGAGAATTCTTCTACTTGTACGCACAATGATGTGTTCTCAAAACGTTTTGTGCGTATAGGTGGAATGTCCACCATGTACCTGTGGCGTATCATTGCCGTAAGTCTGGTGGACCGATGATGGAACGGGTTTGGCGAAATTAGGTTATACACACTCCGAAATGCAATCGATAGATAATTGACAAGCTTGCAAATCGGCGTCGGAGCTCTCAAGAATTTGAAGTTTGACTGGATGAGTGCTTCATTAACAAAACACCCACATTTCGCCAGTTATGTGGTTCCTTGCTATATATAAAGATTGTGCGTGACCAATCTATGCATCTATTCTCTTTTTTTGATAGTTGTGAATCATCAAATAACTTCCCGCTCTGGATGGAACGAGTGTCAGACTTTTGTGTTCCTTTGCGCGGTGACTCTTTCGAACGACCTCACAGAACATAAGTAGGCATTTGAAAACCTCGCTTCCATTCTTAAAAAAAAATTACCGAGTAAAAAAAAGAGATTATCTTATAATGCACTAAAGATTACGTTACACGCATAAAAAAAAACATAATTACTTCTTGTATTGCGTTATTCTTGTAATGGTATTATAACTATGTGTAGTCACTTATGTTAATTGTCGAAATAATCAGTATCATGATTAGTGTTTCGTTGGTCTAGTGGTTGGCAATGAACATTTCTAAACGTGGGATCTATGCGGTTTGATCTCGCGGTCGGTCAAAATGTTTTTGAAATTTTTACCGGACATCTCTACAGTATGGTAGCTGGACCCACCCAGCTACCTCACCGTCCGATACGGCCCGAGCCCGAGTTTTCTTCGGCGCGTAGTTTTGCACGCGCGTCTCAAACAGATGTCAACAAAACCGTAAGCAGCCGATATCTGCGAAGGCAACGGGAGTTTTTAAAACTGATACCGTGCTCCTGGAACACAATGGGCAAATGAAGGACACAGGTAGGTTTTAGCCAGAAAAAAATTATCAGTATCTCCCACTCGCTACATCCAGACCGGGAGGTGTTAGCATAACATAGCATAGCATAATCAGCCTTTTAATGTTCCCACTGCTGGGACTCAGGCCTCCTCTCTCTAGGAGAGGGAATGGTTCGTAATCCACCACGCGGGCCCAGTGCGGATTGGTGAATGTCACATGTCTTTGAATTTTTGGTTCTAGGATATGCCGGTTTCCTCACGATGTTTCTCTTCACCGTTTTAAGAGCATTGGTGCGGGAGGTGATATTTGATGTTTCCCTACCTCAAAAAAACCATGCCTCGCTTACTTGGGCCTTCTTTTCTTTTATAACTATTAGGTGACATACAAAAAAAATCTGTGAACAACCCATATAGCATCATAGGCATAAAACTAATTCCCATCGGAAAAAAAGGCCTACTTTAGTTTCAAGAGAATCTCCTAGACCAATACCGTTAGGTAATGAGAATCTATCCATGTCATGATTGAGTCTACTTTCATTAAGGACTGAATGCAAATCATGATAGAAATCTTATCTCGTATCGATCTAATAGTATATTAATAATGATCAAGACCTCGAGGTCTAAGTCCATGGTTGTTGTCATAAAAAATTCAAGGGTACATAGAAATCATTACGAGGCTGTCATTAGTGAGTGGTAGGTATGGTTTAGTATGAGAAGTGAGCACATTAGAGGAAGTTTGGTGCCAGGCTAGTGACTGAAAAGTTCAGAGGGAATCGTTTTTCTTGATTTGGACATGTAAATAGAAGGGATGTAACGCATGTTACTAAAAGAGTTATTAAATGAGTGCCAATATCTACGTGTTGATGGATGAAGAGGGAAAGCAAGGTATGTTTTATTGAAAACTTATTTTATATGATTTTTTTTTTCTCAATATAAATTCCGTCACATAGGTAAGCCGTATTCGTAAGCATTCCCATTAGTTATTGTCTGCAATTTGCATCGTCTATGTTTTAGCTTTTCCTACTTTAAGGAACGGAAAAAAGGCAAACACGCCCATGGTAGACTTACCGACTAAAACTACACCTGTGTCCTTCAGTTGCCCTTTGCGTTCTAGGACCACGAGTTTCCTTTTCAGAAAATCACGGCCTAGTGGCCATCGGCCCTACGGTTTGTTGACTTCTCTTTAAGGAGCGCGTGGACACTACGCACTGTTTAAAGAGACGACTTGGGCTCGGTTTCAATGGTTGCTGGATGGCAAGCTACCTAATGCCCATCGTCCGCAAGCCCGCGCCTTTCTTGAGTCATCATTTCAGCTCAAAAACTGATTACTGCTGGAGGTAGATAGGTGTATCAACCACTCATACTTCTCACATTGAACGGATACCCGCAGCCTTCACCAGGTCATTGGTCCACCTTGTGGAAGATCTACTCCCTCATTAAAATCTTAACCTTACTCCATTTGTACAGTGATTACCTTCCAAACAATTAGATCAGAATACGTGACATTAGCAACGTGTCGTACGGCTTCGGGTTCCTAACCTTGAGGGGATGTCACTTATTGGATGAGGAGTCTCAGTGAGCATGAACTGGATTATAATTATATGAGAGACCTATAGTTGTTTGTTTTGTCAGATTTTCTAAACAAGCTAGGTGATTGATCAAGTTACGAAATTGATACTTTATAGTACTTTTTCGCCTTTTAAGCGGGGTGCACCTCCACCGTGTCCTCCGGGCGGTCCACACAGTGGCGACACCCGGGCGTCGCTTCCGCATGAATCCAGTGTAGGAACTTCCTGAACTTACCGTGTTCGGCGAGAACCTGCGTCATGCGGAAGGTGAGGACGCCGTGAGGTCTCTTCGACCACGCCTCAAAGAGGGGACTTGCCTTCATAATTGTGGCCTGCCCAGTTTACAATATACAATGTTTTCTCTCCTGGTCTCCACGATTCGGATTTAGTCGATAAGTTTACGAAACAAGGTTGGTTCGAAAGAGTTACAGGTTTTTTTTTTTTAGTCCCTCTCTCTCTCTCTCTCCACCCAGTGCGGGACAAGTTATTTGAAGATAGTGAATTGTGGTTTCATATCCTTAAGCTTTTTTTTTGTAGGTTGTAAAATCATCCAATGACATCGACTTAGTATATATATATCTATGTCCAGTGATAACCCGCGCTCTTGGGTAGTGTGAGAGGGTGCGTCTGACTTTTACTGACTAAAAATCCACTTCTGTTTCTTCGTTGCCTTACAAATATTTGAGTTTGAACCGCCTTCGATACTCGACCGATCCATTTAATAAGCAAAATCGGCCTTATAATGTTACTGCAGGGACTCAGGCCTCCTCTCTAGGAGAGGGGCTGTAATACACCCCGCAGCGGGGTTGGTGGGTGTCACATGTCTTCGAATTTTTGGTTCTAGGATATGCGGTTACCTCACGATGTTTTCCTTCATCGTTTTGAGAGCAGTGCTGATGAAATAAATTTCAAAAAGTAATGCGCCTGGCTGGGTTTGAAACCACGTCCTACTACTTGTAAGACAAGGCAGTTACCACTGGGCAACCACTGCTCTCAACCGATACATCTGCCCTTTTGTTTTGTTGTCTTTAGTCCTGCTATCTGTCCCTTCGACATTGAGCTCGATTTTTAAATATTTGTAGTGTCGTGCGTGTATGGCACAGTGTCCAACGATATGTCCAAAATTGGTGCTTTAACTGCATCTACTAGTTGAATATATTGCCATTCTCATCATGCTTGGCAAATAGATGACTGATCTTTTTTGTGACATTTAAAATGACCATTTAAGGAAGTTATTGCTGGTCATTAATTCTTATCTTGATGAAATAATCTGGTCACTACTTTAAGAGGACATTCAAGACGCTGAATGTCAAAACCACAAGGTCAACTATCACTTATCACTACCTACTATTAGTGCCTTTTTTTTCGGTGGCAACATCATCCTATGACATCCCCCGCTCTTGAGCGGACTTTTACTGACTAAAAACCCACTCCTGTACCTTCGTTGCCTTTCGTACCACGGCCGAGTCTTCCTTTCAGAATCAGACCCTTGGCCCCAGTCGGCTTCGACCCTGCCTGGCCCCTACGGTTTGCTGACATCTTGAGGCGCGCGTGGAACAGTAAGCGCCGACGACGACTTGGGCTCAGTCCGAACGGTTACCGGACGGTCGGACGGCGAGCTACCCATTGCTCGTAGTCCGCAAGCCCGTGACGGTGGCTGGGGCGTGAGGGTCGTTCCCTCGCGCGTGCACGTGTGGCTTCCTCCTTTGCTAGCATTACTGCTTTGCAGATGGAAGTGACCGCTTGCCACTCCTCGCTTCGGACCATGGCCTGTACCAAAGCCCGGAGCGAGAGATCGGTGCCGCCGATCGCCCCCACATACCATATTATACTATGTTCTAGAGTTACAGGCGTCCGACTAACTAATCAATTCATTACATTGTAAACTATTCTGCACTGTTCTGCCTAGTACTGGCTAGTAGCCCGTAGGTGAATGATCTATGATTTCATGCAGATGCTATGTTATATTCCTGGTTACGTATGTGTCTTTCTTTGGGATCAACTAAGACTAGACTCTGCAAGCGGCTTCGCCCACAAAACTCATGATATGAACATAATTTATACTCTATATCAGTCAAGGATGCTGCTGAATATTAGTGAAAGAATTTTCAGAACCGGTTCAGTAATTTCAGAGATTACTCCTTAAATACAAACTTACAAATTTAACCCCTTTATAATATTATAGTATAGACTAGCGACCCGTCCCCAGCTTCGCACGAGTGTTTAAATATCTTTAAAATTATCGGTCTTTCTCTACTATTATAATTATTAATTACGTATGTATACCACCAAACCTTCCTCATGAATCACTCTGTCTGATTTCTGGTAGATAGATAAATATACTCTTTATTGTACACCAATAATAAAATCGGTAATTCTGGTATTGTTTGTTTGTTATTTTGCACCGACTTCCGAAATTGAAATATTTCGATCGTTTTAGTGTTTTCTTGTTATTTAATCTGAAAGCATATCCTTTTAGGAAAAAAAAAATTGCAAATTGATCCATAAATGAAGGATTTCTGACAAACATAAAAAAAATTACAACCGAATTGAGAAACTCCTCCTTTTTTTTGAAGTCGGTATAAAAAAGGGACGAAAAGAAATGAAAGAAAATGATAGCGTGATAGTATGACAGTAGACAAGGGAAAATGGACGAAGGCCATGGTGCGCCGAACACAAGTACCTCCTCCTACGAAACAAGAACAGATGATGATGATCGTAAATGTCTAATCTCTCAGCTTAGAAAGTCAAGGCTTGATTTACCTCGGAAGTCTGTTATAAATAACACCGAATTCCATAGTTTCCTGTGCATAAAACAGCATTACATCTACCGGAAAGCATCAACTTTCCCACAATTTCTAAATCAGACGCAAACATATGGTGACAATATTTCGTCACTCCAAACCGGGGCAGCTATTGGATCGTGGAATCCAATCTCTTCGTCCATGTGTACGATATAAACCATTTATTTGTCTCATCTACCAGACTGTGGCGGCGCGGGCACGAAATTGATTTGTCACATTATTATTGTATTTTGAATTTATGTTGATGAGTATTTAAATGATGTAATTTAGACATTTTTATTTTTATTAATTTGAAGTAATTTTATGATTTTTGCTCTTAAGATTTTATTATTATTGTATTTAATTTATTGGCAAAACATGCTGAAACATTTTTTTGTTTTGTAATCGTTCCAACTGATTGCTATCTTACACATGTTTTTGACAAATAAAAGTTATTCTTATTTTATCTTATCTTATCACATAATTATATCAGACTGTGGCGTTGAAAGGGTTAAAGTATTTAGTATCCAAGTCATTACATTAAAAAAAAATGATCGCAAATTTCTTAAAGTCTTAGTTTATTCTATAAGTCTGTTATAAATAATACCGAATTCCGTAGTTTCCTAGGCATAAAGCAGCATTACATCTACCAGAAAGCATCAACTTTCCCACAATTTCTAAAAAGAATGAACAGAAAGAAAAATAAACAGTTTATTTACGGGAAACGACGCAAACTTAAAACAGACAAACACATGGTGAGGTGACAATATTTCGTCACTCCAAACCGGGGCAGCTATTCAGCAGTTGGAAACGTACAAATGGACGAAGAGATTGGATTCGACGCTGTCAGTATTACAAAACAGTGATCTCTGTAACAACTGTCTTATATATATTTGTCAGGAAGTCATATTTTGGTGTCAACATCAAAGCTGTTTGAGAATTAAATAAACGTTAGATTCAGGGCTGTCGCGTGGTTTAACGGTGGCTTCATGGATTAACGCAAGATTTATTTTAACTGATGGCTTTTCTTAGATAGTGAATAGATGTTGAAATAAATGGGTGCTGATTTTGAGCGACTGTCATTTACAGAATAGGTTCTATCCGAATTAAAAAGATAGGAGAAGATCGCGATCGAAACGCAAAAAAGTAAGGTATTAAAACTTGCTGCTTATAAACCTGCGGTATTCGGCGGATGTTTCAAGCATCGTCTCGTATGAAACTAAGTGGTATCATGCGACATTTCAGGGGTTGAGAAACTTGGCGCTTTTATTAGACTTTATTGAAGATTCTAACATACGATCACCGAAACTTCCTGCATCTACAGTTCAGTATATTCACTACACAAACATTGGTGTATTTAAGTAGTACCTATCCATCTTGACGTACGTATTTATGGCTCATCAAATCAATAATCTCATTGTGCAGATAGGTTTAAAGAATTTATTTCCCATACGAACATTACAGTTCAGTTACAATGAGATACAAAGAGCTTACATAATATGTATCATAATATTTTCATTTGTAGATCACTAATCGCTGTAATACTGGACAACTAAGCATATACTGCTACTAATAAATATTTAGCTAGTGTTTTAACGAAACTGCCAACCCTATACCACAACTCTGGTTTTCGCAAAGCATGCATGACTAACGCCAACATTTCTGAGTTTCCGCTTCCCGCCATAACACTTCCAATTTTATCCGGTATTTATTTGAAAGTTAGCTCATCGGTCCATAATACTGCCATATTGTGAAGGTCGGTCTATGCTAGAGGAGCCGAGCAGGAACCGAGCTCAAGACCATGACGTTTAAAGTAAGATTGTTTCATTCTTATTTCCAGTGTGGGTAAGAGATGGCGCTAGACAACCTGTATAGCTCTGTCTCTTACCCACACTAAAATAAGAATGAAACAATCTTACTTTGAACGTCATGGTAACCCCCCATATTCATGTAGTGTCGAGTGTCGCTTATGCTCGATTCCTCAAGAGTCGGTCCACACTACACGAATTTGAGCTTAGCTCGTGCTTCGCTCGTGCACGACTCCTCTAGTGACCACTAGCGACCCCCTTAAGACTGCTAGCCAAAATCCTTTATAGAAGAGGATCAAGCATCGATCATCAGTTTTGCTTACAGGAAAACAACATATAAAACGCTTTAGAACCGCATTCATTGTGCGCACAGCTAAGGAGTGGAATTCCCTGCCGTAGTCTGTGCTTCCTGATAACTACAACCTAGGTATCTTTAAGTCAAGAGTGAATAGGTTACTTCTAGGCAAGTGTGCTCCATCGTTGACCTCATCGTCGCTTACCGTCGTTGAGATAGTGGTAAAACGCGAGCCTATCAATAACAACTAAAAAAAACTTACTGCATTCAGATCCTTAATAAACTAGAATATTGTCAAAAGAATGCGAGAGGTATTTTCGCAAGCGTTGTGATTGATCCTTCGATGTACGCGGTATAAAAGACGAAGCGAAACGTTTAGTCCGGACCGATGAAGTTTCAACAACGTAAGGGTGGATACTCATACCATGCGATTTTAGTACTTCCTTTGCTACGTGTCTGAAATACTGGTTCTTCTGTTTTTAGTCTCTGGAGCGCGCAATTGATACTCGTGCGTTTTCTGTATGACAAGGGGCCTAAGCTGTTCCCTGCAGCGCTGCAGTGGGTCAACTACAGGCTGGTATTATTGCAATGCTAGAGACGGATCCTAGGCTCACTTAAAAAGTACGTTATTCGAATCTACTTCCAAACCAGGCCATTTAAATCAGTCCTTATAACACTTGATAACAAATATATCATCGTTAACAACACGATCAGCCCTAGCCCTAACACAAACAATAATTAAACTAAATTGATGCAACTATGAGTTCAACGCACCGTCAGTTGTGTATTCCTGGTTCCTGTCAAAGATTCAGATGTTAATTTGTGATGTAATACCGTTTTAGTTTTGTGCCTATGATGGTTTGAACTCAGTGAGGATTGTTCACATTATTTATTTTTCTTTTCTGTGTCACTCAGTGGTTACAAGGGTAGAGAATGTTTATTTTTGAGGCTAGAATTCATTTAATGGCTTTATTTTTATTTATTTATTTAAAATTTCTAAACCTTAACAGCTCATGCCAATGCGATACTATTACATACTTCCGTATTTTCATTATAAATTAATAATCATACCAAATACAAAATTTATACAAATTAGAGAAATAACACTAATAAAAAAAAACAAATAAAGTTCAGTACAAACGTATGTAGGGGTCAATAAATATAATATAGAAAAAATTTAATTACCCTGGCTGCATATTTTTAATGCATTTCAGCAGGCTGCAGTTAAACACATCTATCTCAGCGAGATGAGATTAAAGAAATAGTTCAGCAATCTGACGGCGCGTGACATGGGGGCAAACTTGTTCAGGTTTGTCCTAGAAAAAGATTTCTCCCACTCTAGGGTGGAACGAGAAGGCGTATCGGACTGAATAACTAAAACCACCTGTGTAATTTAGTTGTTCTGAAGGTAAACTCACTCTTTCAAACGTTCCCGCAATCATAGCAGGCATCGACCCTGTGGAGCCCCTTCAGTTTTCAGTTTTGCTGACATATCTTCGAGGCGCGTGTGGAACACTACACGCCGTTGACTCGGACCTGGTCCTTACCGGAAGAGCGGACAACGAATTACCCATTGCTCGTCGTCCGCAAGATCGCACCTGCTGTCACCCGATTGTGTGAAATATAGTTAGAAAGGTAATGACTACGCAGACTGTTGTGGAGGTCGGACAGGCATTCGCTTCATATAAATTACTTTATTCAGCTGCATCATAGAAAGAAATATTATGTAACCAGAATTTTTGTTGTACTGATTTAAAAGAGTCTCCATGGAGTAGTTTCTTGTTCGTTGTTCTCCATCGAGATCTATGCTTTGGAATGTGCAATTGCAACTGATGATTTTGCTTAGGGATACATCAGTGGAATATATTTTAAAATACCGAAAGACACGCCGTATTTCATAATATTTTACACTTGTGTGTAAAAAAGAAATACTAACTAACCGTGTAATGTTCGAGTTGATTACATTAATTAAACATGACTCAATTTGTTTTTTGTTTGAAATCTAATATTCTTGTAATCGGAGAATCAATTTGATTTAATGATTAGATTACGTAGATTGATACTGATTTGTAAATTAAGTGTTAAATGCGTTTTGACACATAAAAACTTTTTATTGCTTTTGATAACAATACATTATTCACACGTTTTTGCAATCGTTTTGAAGCCATCAGAAATGATTAAATGGGTTTTTGTAAAAATTATAATTATGAATACCTCTTAACCCAGTTGTTACTCCAGTATTTATTTTGAAATTCAATACTCAAAGCTCAACGTGTCAGAGAGATGCGAGCAAAACCGTAGGGGCCAAACAGGGTCGATGCCCGCTTTGGCTACGGGGATTTTCCGGACAGGAAACCCGTGGTCGTAGATCGCAAATGAAGGACGCAGGTGTGGTAAATTCTGACATGTCTTCGTGCTTCACCCTAAAGCGAGAGTCATTGGATGATTTCCCACCTTTAAAAAATGCTTAATCTAACTTAAGCGTCCAATTGAAACGAATTGAAAACAATAATTAACAGCTTATAATAGACTGGGTAGAAATATTGTCTGTCGCTTAAGTGCTTAGACCCTCATCATTCCCTCTCGCTCAATCTTGGGCGCTGACTTCCACCTGCGCAGAAGTGAAATATCGGGTCTCTTTAGTGGTATGAAGTGAGACGCAGGGGCGGGTAGTGCAATCCTTGTACGGTGATTGGCTCGCCGATGTGTACGATGCGCAAAGCGATCCCCACTTTTTCGCCGAGCGCTCAAGATTCGTGATAATTTCCCATCGTAAAAAAAGAGTTTTGTTCTTTGTCTATAATATCTCTTTTATGGAATGCCACATCTGTTCCCCTGGCATGATCTTTGCCTAGTCCAAGATGCGTGACGAAGGAATGATAGTAAGAATGTGAGTGGTGTATGTTCGTATGTTTTACTCGTATTTTATACAGAATGCTGTCTAATTTTATATTAGTGAAGTTCGAGGAATGATTCATTCATTTTATACCTATGTGTATGAAGGAATGTTTGGGTGATGGCGCTGTATTTTTAGTTTGTTGATGTTTTGCGTGTGATCTCGGTGGATTTGTTTTTTAGTGCTTGGTGTATTAGAGACTAGAGTTGAAAGTTTCTAATACTACAGAGAATAATAAGATAGCTAAACCTTACCGTACCCTAAAAATAGTGCTTTGGTGAGGCATTTATAACAAGCTATTAGAGAATACTAATCAGGTATCAAGCCTAAAGACTTTTTTCACCACAGAAGCTCAAACAAGTAGGTTTTGCTGCTTGATAACAGTGAGCAAAACTCGATTTTGCTCACTGCGTGAGACAAAGTAACTTTTTAATTATTATTTTTTTAGTATAACATACAGTTCGAAACATTCGAACTGCACTTTACTCTGTCTCTTTCTCGCCCTTATAAAAAAACGAATGAGAAACATGCCATTTCGAAGTTCATTCCGATTTTGCAATTCCACCACAAAGAAAAACACGTTCGGAAATGCGTAATAAATAGAAAGTATTTGTAAAATATAAAATTGATTTTTTTTTTTATAAAAAAAAGATTGAATTTTAAATTTATTATTGTATTTGAACAAAAATAAGAGTACCTGAGTACTTATAGCAGCAGATAAAACTGGCATTTAACCTTTAAATAATTATTTCTAGTTTCAACATTGACTGTTTTAGAACGTGCTTTAAAAAAACAGCGGAAATAAAATAGTGGCAAATAAGATTAAGAATGTTAAAATAATTGTAAAATATGAGCAAAACTAGCGACAGATTATTTATTTTAATTGAAATCATTATTAAATCTATTACTGTTAATTATTTTATTTCCCAAGTAAAATGAGTTCTCGCTGCTGAAGTGAAAAATTATGTGTGTAACACGAGAGCAAAACTTTTTGCATCTCATGCCTTTGCATCCCCCATCCCATAGCACAACTTTTTGCATTTTTGCTCAGGATTCTACTTTAGAATCACTCGCTGACGCTCGTGATTCAATCAAAGAATCCTTCGCGTGCTCGGGACTCAAAATTTGCAATCGCAGCAAAAAATAACTTTGCTCTCTTGCTGCACAAATAACTATTGCTCATGCAATCATACACAGTAAGTATTTTTAATTATAAATGTACAAATAAACGACGCCTAACGAGAGCCTCCTAAGATGGTCGAGGCTATTAAGCCATTGACTGACACGACTATCGGTACAATGATCACTGAGTTCACATCCAACATATCAACAAGCTCGCGGGTCAAGTCAAGATACTTGATTTCCATATCTTCCTCGGCTTTCTAGAGATACTTTTCATGCGGGACAGTAAAATCAATTATCATTGCACGCTTCTCGATTCGGTCCACTAACACTACGTCAGGCTTATTGGCTACATTAGTCCTGTCAGTGATGATATGACCATTAACAAGAACTGGGTCGGGCACATGCTATATATATTAATACATTTTTTTTTTTTTAATTCGCTATAACCCAGTGCTTGACTGCGATCCCACCTGATGGTAAGCAGTGATCCAATCATTGATGGTGAGGCGCACTAGTTTATTAAGAGCCTATTCACTCTAGCCTTGAAGGCACCTAAATTATAGTTGGACGGGAAGACAGCAGCAGGCAAATTGTTCCAGTCCCTCGATGTACGCGGTATAAACGACGAAGCAAATCGCTTAGTTCGGACCGTTGGTGTTTCAACAACGTAAGGGTGGATACTTGCCGTACGTCGGGTTGTCCGATGGTAGAAAGGAGATGGCGGAATCAGGTCATGCAATTCCCGCGCACACTCTCCAAAATGCAACCTGTAAAACACCGATAGGCTGGCTACCCTGCGCCTGTGCTCGAGGCTTTGTAGATTGGACTTAACCAAATCTGGATCCCCAATTAGCCTCTTCGCACGCCTTTCTACTGAGTCCAAAGCTGCCAGATGGCATTTTGCAGCACCAGCCCATATATGACTGCAGTACTCCACACACGATCGGACCTGTGCTTTGTATAACATTAGAAGCTGACCCGGTGTGAAGTACCGCCGGACCTTTGCAAGAACGAACATTCCGAATAAAATCACGTATAAATTAATGTTTGTATTTTACAAAGCACCGTGAGACTAGTTAAACAATGTCCCTAGGAGCATTAATCTCAATTGTACTAATTATAGTAAATAATGCTGTTTGAATTAGTTTGAGTGCTTGACCGACATTGTAGTCTCTAGTTCGGGTAGTACCCATTGTTGTACGTATTGTCGGGTAGTCTGCTATGACTTTGTACGTAAATCTAATTCAATTGGGTAAATAACATAATACAGGGTGTCTTTGATATCGACGCAAAAACGAATACCACGTATCCAGTACATGATTCTGTACCCCTCCCCCCCAGTGGTGGATATTTTCGTCGGATTTTCTTTGCCCTTGTCCCATATTTCTTAGGGGGTCGGTGCAAAACTTTTTTTTACACGACTGCGATCCCATCTGATGGTAAGCAGTGATGCAATCGTTGATGGTGAGGCGCACTAGTTTATTAAGAGCCTATTTACTCTAGCCTTGAAGACATCTAAATTATAATCGAATGGATAGACCGCAGCAGGCAAATTATTCCAGCCCTTCGATGTACGCGGTATAAACAACGACGCAAACTTAGTCCGGACCGTAAATGGTGTGGAAAACCACCCGAAGGACACGGTGGAAGTGTGCCCCGCTTGGGCGAAGCACCGCCGTGTCCTCGTGGAAGCAATGGGTAGCTCGCCATCCGGCCGTTCAGTAATTAACCGGACCGAGCTCAGTCGTCAACACAGGAGCGCGTTGATCACTACGCGCTCCTCAAAGAGATGTCAGCAAACCGTAGGGGCCCAGCAGGGTCGATGCCCGCTAGCTAGGACCGCGGGGAATTTTTGAAAAGGAAACCCGTAGTCCTAGAACGCAAAGGGTAATTGAAGGACACAGGTGTGGTTTTAGTCAGGAAAAGAAAAGAGAAAGAGCGCTAGAAGTCATTGGATGATATCCACCCATAAAAAAAATTAATTCTGGCGCCTAATAGACAGAAAAAAACATATTCAAGACTAAAGTCCACTAACTTCCTAACAATACCCACACAGTTACAATGAACTAATGGAACAACGCATTTCTATTGCGACCTATTTACAAATGGATGCACTGCCACTGATTGAATGAGACCGCCATTTAGACAATTGTTCTGGATTGACGCAACATGTGGCTGTTATTTCAATAAACGTATACAATGTCCTATGTATTTAGCTTGATTCAAATGTGTCTTCGGTTTGGTCTGAGTCACCAAACTTCGGCGCGAACGCGCGGCGCGGGCGTTTAAAGGAGTGAACGATTGACACTTAGTTAGCTGTCCCAATTTCGCATGGCTACAAATATGAACACAAATCTTCTTCGTTTTGTTGCAGGTGTTTTGTGTGGATACTGGCGTGTGGAGTAGTGTTTTTTGTAGCCTTATCATCACACGGTGATTCGCAGGCTTCAGGGGACAAATTGTATTGTATGTCGGGCTGGTGTTCGCAACTCCCATATCTAAAGCGTGTATTTTGCGTATGGGTGGGACAAATGTGTCATTGATCCACTTCTATTTTTATGCTATGCTATGATCCACCTCAGCTCCTCAAGGAAAGCCAGGAGCGCTTTGATGTTACTAACCATTTCGCTGATGGTACCTGGGTTTGCCCTGTATCCATCGACCACTGGGTAGCTGAGAAGCAGATGTGCTGCTGTCTCGTCCACCTTCATGCAGGCTCTGCAGATTGGGCTGTCTGTAACTCCTATGACAGCAACTTGTAACGGCCGTGACCTTTGCGAAAGTGAGGTTTAGATGTTTCGTGAAGTGGCTATCAATGGAGGGAAGTGCCTCTTTGGCCTACCGGCGCTGACTATGGTCTACCCATAGTTTGTGGTAAATCTTTGATGAGTTTTCTTACCAGATTGCGTCCTGTAGGGGAGCGGCACAATCAAAAGCTATGTTACTTAACACCCCCAAAGTTTTTTTTTTACCAGCCTATTTTGTGTTGCACTGCTAGGCAAAGGCCTCTCCCTTCTTTTGCCAAACCTCTGTCTTTCACGATCTGATTGCATGATCAGATCATCACACTACCCTCGCCGCGGTCCACCTCGACCGCTCCAAAGAAAAATAAAACATAAATTAAATCACGTTACAATATAATTAAAGCCTAGATCTCTTGCCCAACATCCAATTTCGTGTATCACTTTCCAAAAGATTTTCCCCACAATTTAATAATTTTCTGAGTCACTGCAGTGAAAGTGTTATGCAGGCCATGCTAATCCGAGCAGAAACCACTGGATCGACGACGCCTTCGTTAAAATAAATAAAATTCTTAATCACCGCAAATTGGTGCGTTTACCTTATTTGAATTGAAGTTTCTTTGTACATATAAAGTTAATGGACTGGTTATTTTTGCGTTTACCTTTTCTGAATTGTCTTTGTAACTGCGAGTTGGACTCGCGCACTGAGGGTTCTGTACGGACTTACCTATGTAAATAGTTTAATTCCCGAATGGAATTTGGAATATTTTTTTGAATTGCAAAATAAGTTTTTTGTTATGTAATAACGAATTCTCTGTTTTCAGATTTATTTCTATACCTGTGCTATAAAACTGCTTTATGACAAATTTCAGGATTCTGGGTCAACGGGAAGTACCCTACAAATTTTGATCTCTTGAGAGTGTCGATGTCATACGTCTTTTTGCGACATAAACATCCGCATCTTTTTTTCATTAACTTCGAAGTTTGATTTTTTCACAGCTTCAAAGGACCGCAGACCTCAGTATATATGGTTTAAATTTCAACTTGATACGAAATAAAGGGGCTTGTCAGACAGACGGACAACAAAGAGATCCTATAAGGGTTCCGTTTTTATTTTTTGAGATATAGAACCCTAAAAATGGACAAAATAAACCTCCTTGCTACATCCAAAATCACAATCTGCATGCTTTTCTAAATTCAAAACTGTGCATAGAATTGTCTTCATATTTTGCACACTTAACTCCTTCCAGCGCCCAGTCTATAATATAAATCCCACCAACTGTATCAGTGACTTGTTTCAAACTTTGTATATTATTCTGTATAAAATCTGTAATCTTAGTTTTAGGCGTAGTGTTTTTTACACGGTCCGAATTTCTTGCAGCTTTTTCTCCATGGGAAATGACCATTTAGAACCGTGCGCTAGCTTGTGACGTTTTATAAATGTAAAAAAAATATAATTTTGAATTCGAATCCCCAGAACACTGCGTTGCATGGCACTTTTGATAAAAAACAAAAAAAAATGCCCACTCAATTTTGAAAAATATTCATAACGAACTAAGCGAGATAATAAATCAACCGGTGAATCACAAATCACAATGAAATCGGTCATCGCTGATCACAATACACAGCCTCAGGTTAAGTTTATTGATCCTAACGCTCTTTGTGCTTATATATTAATGAGAAATGACATTGAATTCAGTTTCGATGACGAGGAAATTATAATGACTTATATTTAATTTTATTTTTTCTGTTTGAAGTATCTGTTATTTTTTTATTGTGCAAGCATACCACGGTGTTGTCTTTTTTAACCCAAAGGTTGACTGGTAGAGAATGCCTTATTGCATTAAGTCCGCCTATGTACCACTACTGTGCATGAAGTTTAAATAAATAAATAAACATTGATGTCGGTCGGAAATTGTAGCACTCATACAAAGAAATAGGAATTAGATCGACAGAAGATTCGGTTTCAGTTTCGATCTGAACTTTTTTCCCGATTTCAGGAATGGTCTGAAGTAAAGACTATTTTTTATTTTATTGTCGTCTGCACAATGTGCCGTGTCATTATGGCCGGTGGTTAAGGCAGCCGCCTCTCAAGCATGTTTTTTTTTTATTTATACGTACTTTTTTAAGTTTGTCTAGGACACCCCCGTGCCTCGAAAATCACGTAAAGCAGTAGTAGTACCAACTGCTTGTGGTCATGACAACAGGGACCACCCTGTGGTCTAGCTGTAGTCTGTTGTCACCCTGTTGTAGATCTCTGGGTTCTGGAAGTCTGATAGGCAGTCGCTCCATGTAAAACACGGATTTAGCCGCATCCGGTTGGACTGGAAGCCCTAGCTATATGGGAAAAGGCTAGAGAGATGATGTAATGTCCACATTGTATCAGTATAAATTATGGATCTAGCTACCGATGACAAAAAATAATCGTGTTCTTGAAAGTAAGCCTACGACATTTTGTAATATACAGTTGGTATATGCACTACTTATGTGGGAATACGACTATCGGCATAGAATTAGCACATAAATTGTATTCAAAATGCTGTTTAAGTTAAAGCAAATTCCAAAGCCTGACAGTTATTTTGTCTGGGCCCCTGTGTCTAAGATAGATACTGTCGTTAGGCCTGTAGACCACTTAACCGAATTACAAACAAATATACAGACATCAACAATCTGTCTGGCACTGCATTCAGTGATCGGTCACCGTAAACATATATCGCACTATCTCCATTCAAATTCCAACTCTACCATATTCTCCAAGGGTTTTATTTTGTGCGACACTTTACCGTCAAATATATCAACATCATCATCCACCCAAATATCAACTCTATCACCGTTTATCAAAATCTAATTTACATGTCGCTCCTAAAATCCCTCACTAAATTACCTACCCTCCAAATACGAACTTTATCACCTTTGCCCAAGGTCGAATTTCTGTATGACAGCTAACCTCTGAGTCACAAGATAACAGTAGACTGTATGAACAATGAGATAGTAACATGACAAAAACACTGTTTCTAGGTCATGATCTCGATGTGGAACTATGTTAATTTGTGGCTCATTTGAATAGCTTAGCCTTATGGCTGTTCGATTGTTGGTCATGGTTATGGCGCCTACAGCATATTCTTTTGCTTGGGCGGCGATTTTCACCTTTACCACTTCCTGTGTACTTGCGTGAGCGAACGGACATCCTCACGCCCCAGCCGCCGGGATTCCGACCCCGACTTCCAGCCACCGTAGGCGTGGCCTTCGGACCACGAGCAATGGGACCGAGACGTCGTCTACGGTGTGAGGGACTTGCTTGTGCCTTCCAGAATTACCATAAACCCTGATTGAAATGTTCCCACTGCTAGGATTTCTGGCCTCCTCTCTAAAAGAGGAAATGGCTCGTAATCTAACACACGTGCCTAGTGCGGGTTGGTCCATGACACGTGTCTTCGAATGTTGGTTTCTAGGATATGCCGGTTTCTTCACGATGTTTTCCTTCACCGTTTTGCGAGCAGTAGTGATGAAATAAATTACATAACGTAAAGTTCCTTCTGTACAACTCTTAAGTCGTACCATTACTACTGGACCACTACCGCTCCCTTACAAGGGTTTAAAAAGCAACAATTGGAATACTCCATTTAGGATGAGAAAATCATCGATAAGTAGACATCGATTAGAGTGCACTGCCCGATAATGCGGTCCACTGACCTCAATTAATTTATCAGTGTATTTATAAATCTGAAGAGCATATCAGCAATTATTAGGTTTATAAGTGATTTGCATAAGTATTACGTTATCAGCGGCTAAAACAAATCGGTTACGACTGTTTACATGATCGAAAGTTGGGTCACGTTAATCTGCTTGTTTATTATTGTTCAATTCATCCTCGATAAGTTAAAGTTCTTCACTTTATTTTATTTTTATTTTATTTTAATAAGTACAGTGACAGACTACAGACTAAGACAATCAGCACAATTAAAAATAACATACAGTACATAAATCTGAAGTCCAATTATTGCTGTACTACAACACTCAAAGTTTAATATGCTTCAGAAACAGAAAAAAAAAACACAGTAAAGGTGAAGTATTATGGAGAAGTTAATAAAGTACACTAATGTAATTACATTTTATATAAACAATTTCTAAATTCGTTAAAGCTGTTCAAAAACAAGTCTACCATAGGGCATATTATATTATATTGATTGCACATTCTAAATAACGGGTTATTCTCAGAAACATTATTGTTACTAGCGGGAATACTAAATAATTGTGGATTGTGGAGTGCGCACAGATCGAGTTGGTATTTTAAAGTTTAACTGGTCAAGTAATTTAATGTCAAAGGAGCCATTAGCAATTTTATGCAATACACTTAAATCACTAACCCATCTCCTTCTCTCAAGACTCTTCATGCGGAAGTGTGTGAGCCGCTGATTGTAATTGGGGAGTTTACGTCTGAGGCCACATTTCGCGCTTAAAACTCTGACAAATCTTCTCTGTACAGATTCTATGCGATCTATATGAGTGTTATATATTGGAGACCATACAGAGGAGCAGTACTCCAATATAGATCTTACCAGGGAATAGTACAGTATTAAAAATGTTTGCGGATCTTTAAATGGTTTGGAGTTTCGTAATATAAAAGACAGTAAACGGTTGGACTTATTACAAATATGATCGTAGTGGGGTCTAAATGACAAAACCGAATCAAACATAACACCCAGGTCACGTACCACCTTTACCCTATCTACTACTACTCCCCTGATAGTGTAGTTATAATTAATTATGTTTTTACTATTTTTCGAAAATGTTATAACCTGACATTTTTTGGTGTTTAGTGACATCGAGTTTTCATCACACCATTCAACAATTGTATCAATATCTGACTGAAGAACCTCACAGTCTTGATTATTTGAGATACGCCTGTAAATTTTTATATCATCTGCATAAGCTAAGCATTCGCTTTTAATTTTACTTAGCAGATCATTGACGAATACCAAAAATAACAACGGACCCAAATTCGAACCTTGGGGCACTCCAGATGTTGCTTCAAATGGTATAGAGTCATACCCACTCAGTGCGACTAATTGTGTACGATTTAACAGATAGGACGAGAGCCATCTATAAAGTGTCCCGTGAATCCCGACATGGTGCATCTTTGCAAGTAATATAAAATGATCAACCCGATCGAAAGCTTTCGAAAAATCCGTGTAAATTGAGTCTACCTGACGTTTACAGTTGAATGAATCACATAGATATGTTGTATAGCACAATAAATTAGAATTCGTTGATCTACCAGTGATAAATCCATGTTGTCGTGTATCTAATATGTGCCTAAGGTGAGTATACATATGTTCATACACAAAACCCTCGAATATTTTAGCAAACAAGTTCAATATACAAATTGGTCTGTAGTTAGTGACGTCACTCCTATCGCCAGATTTATAGATAGGTGTGACTTTTGCTATCTTCCATAAACTTGGAAATGCACCTTCCTGTAGAGATTTATCAAATATAATGTGCAGGGGAGTCACCAGGGCAGTAGCACACAACCGGATAAAAATAGGTGGTATACCGTCAAAGCCTCCATTCTTTGAGAGATCAATATTTTGTAACTTTAACAAAAGTTCTCTTTTTGATATATATAAATTTGCAATGGAGTAGTTCGATGGCTGGAAATTGGGAGTATTGGGAGTATTGGGAGTATTTGGTTATCAGTTTTAGTAGAGCTGTATACTGATGCGAAGTAACCCGCAAATAAGTCAACTATGTCTTTACCTTTACTATAGATTTTCCGGAACACGAACTTTTATTCGGAAAATCGACTATAACTTGGCAGTATTCAAACTAGGAGTCGATGTAGCAGTCTATGAGAATAAGGCGCAAGAAACGTTTTGGGAACACTTTCATTTTAAGTACATCAAAGGAGTGGAATTACCTACCAGTGTCTGCGTTTCCTAATAGCTACAGTCTAGGGATCAGTAAGTCCATACTGAATAGGTTACTTCTAGGCAAGCGTGCTCCATCGTCTACCACGTCTTCGCATACTACCAGGTGCTATAGTCAAGCGCATATCAATGGTCCTTCCTCTTTGTCCCTCCCTCATCTGGGGTCGCGTCTCCTCACAATTCTGCGCCAGGACAGTCTGTCTTGGATCAGTCGATTTAGACAATTAGGCTTTCTTGAGGTCTCTCTCGATGTTAGACCACCAGGTTAATAGCAGGCAGCCTTCACTTGTCTTGTTCGGGTAAATTTAGTCTGTTTTTATCACATGGTCTTCGCTACACCTCGTTACATACCATCTGAGGTGACGCCTATCAATGATAATAAAAATAAACAAAAAAGACAAGAATGATGATAGAAGTCGTGGGATGTGATTGCCTCCATGCTTATTCTCAAAGAAATCCTATATCATATCCGAACAGTATAGTCTACTAGTGTTTGCCCGCAGATGCACCCGCGTACATAAGACGTAGCCTATGACACTCAAGAATAAAGCAGCTTTCTATCGGTGAAAAAAATTTAGCTATCAGACCAGTACTTTCAGAGATTACCGCCTACAAACAAAAAAACAAACTTTACCTCTTTATAATATTGGTGTAGATTTAGACACAGTCAATATCTAGATTTAATTCATCTTGTAATGTATGTTACGTTAACACTTTTGAGCATACCCACATAAGCCAAAATGACCTTAACATGATAATATATTCAACAAACTCAACCCGCATCTTTGCTCCAGTTAGAGATGACTCAATTGAAAAATACGCTGCTATCTTATCGTATATCTGAACGAGAATGTGTTTGCCAAAGATTTCTAACATGTTACATATTCAATTGTTGGAGATAGCAGCTTTGTGGTGAAATAGTCGTGAGCTCAAATCTGGGCCTGTATTATGATGATAGGGAAACTCATAAGCATCAACTGGGATCTGTCTAATCGCAATCGGCCAGAAGATTTCCACTTCTGATTATTCTCTAGGTTCTCTAGTTTTGAAGGTTTGAAATCATCAAATAACTTCTCCCGATCTGGGTGGAGCGAAAGGTTACAGTTTTATTTATTTATTTCAGTTTGGAGGACTTACAGCTTATAAAAAAAACGAGGAACAATCCTATGATTTTATGGTTCTATGGTCTATTCGAGAGCAACTCTCAAACCTGACTCTATTGATGATAAGCAAATCCATTAGCATCAACAATCTTACATATCATCCTCATAACAGCCAAAAGTTGTCTTTGGCTGGCTAAAGAATCTTGCGTCCTCATTTATGATACAGCGCCAGCCTCTTGTAAAAAGTCAATCTATTATCCTCTTCAGCTTTTTAGTATATTATATCCTCGATCTTTGAATTAAAACAAATCGGGCTTTCACCACTTCACCACTATATCCGAAAAATAGTGAAAGTAGTCCTATCAGTGAAAATAGCCTTATCCTCAGTTATTTTAACATTAACGTTTTGTCAGAGTTACTAAATATAGTAGGAACTATCTTCCGCAAAAACATGTTTCTTAAAGATTAGACATGGGTTCATCCCATAAAGATTCAAAGAAGTGAAATACAAATTTCCTTATTACATGGCGATAACAATAGAAAATAATGCCCTCGTAACTACTTGGAATTATAATAGTTACAGCTAAGTTTATATTATGTAGTTATCTCCATCGTTTAGTCATTTTATGGCGTCTTACCACCATCTTTATATTATGATACCTATCATCTTAGATGCTATTAAAATCTTGTTAGTGAACGTAGAAAATAATAGCCGTTTTCTATGTTAATGATAATGTTAAATAGACATTGCGTAATTATTTTATTCATGCTTGTAAATAGGATTTGTAATCGTTTAACTTGGAATTATTCTATCAGTGTTATCCTTGGATGGTTGTTGTCGTAGCGTCTTGTATCTTACACTAGCTTCTGCCAGTGGCTTCACCCGCGTGAAAGCAGGTTTCTCCATACAAAATTTAGAATCCGATTTCACCCTCTTAGGGAGTAAAGGGCAATGAAACTTTTCCCATACATTGCTGGCATGTATTTTTTTTTTGCTCCAAAAATTAAACCTTGGCCACATCTTAAAGGACTGTATGATAAATCAATAGCAAAAAGAATTATATCTACCGTAACCAAACAAAGGTAGAAACTATTTAGTATATTGTTATTATTATCAGGCGTTACCTATTTTTCTTAAATAAAAATACTGTGTGTCTGATATTTTAAGATTCTCTTTGTTAAATGTAGTTTTAGTTTCAATTTTTATGGTGAGTAAACATTAAATAGTGTCAATCACTACCACAATTTTAACGCGTATCTTTTAGAAAAAATTGTTTACAATTTCTGGAGATATTTTACAATCTTATGGCGTTTGCAATTTTCCGGTGACATATACATCATAAAAAGAATGTCTATGCAAAACAGCGTTCTATGTCTTGGGGACCTAGGGCTTTAGGCTGGGTGTTGATGAGTCAGGACTTTGCATTTTATATATACAGATAGGCTCTCTTTTTAAGGGTCCCTGAAACAGTCAATTACCATTGACAATATTTACATGATTGATGCTAATAGATGCCAAAATTTATTGTTTATTTTAAACGATTTAAGCAATAGTCAATACATTTTCATCGTCATTTACGTAAATATTTGTCATTTGGGATTTGACTGTTTCAGGGCCTACAAGCATTCCAAAGTCTGTTTCATCACCCTTCGTTTCCACTCTGGTTTCACCTACTAAGTTTAGACCTCCTTCCTTTTCTTCCATGCTTTCCTGATCAATGCAAATATATCTCATCCAGCTGCTTCCACTTCTCTAATTCGTCTACCCACCGTATTCGGTTGTTGGTCTGATTTCTTTGTTTGATATTGCCTCTCTTGTTTCTTTAAGTAATTCTTTCTCCTATTAATAGCCATTCATATTCAAAACTTTACTCCAAGCATATCTACCGTCCTGAGATCCTACCATGAGCTCTTAACGCGAGCTATTTTACGAACTAAATTAAACTGTTAAAGGAATGGAGCTGTATAGGGTGTGCCTTACATTTTAACACTTCATGGTACGGCCTCTGTTAGGGTGCTGGATTGTTCTGATAAAAGTGAAAATCTAACACTTCCTCTCGCTACACCCAGAGTGCAAGAAATCATCTACACTAATCTAAACTAATAATATTATGAAAAGGTAAAGTTTGTTTTTTTGTGAGTAGGAGGTAACCTCTGAAAGTACTAGTCCGATTGCTAAAAATTTTTCACACACATAGGCTTTATTTTATGTACGCGGGCGAAGCCACGGGCAAAAGCTAGTTTAATAATATCTCCTTAAAAAAAAAAAAAGGGAGCCTGCATATATCTGCCTTCATAGATAGGATACAGTTGGATCCGCTCCATAATTTAAAAACCATAAAATCACAGTAAACCAATCCTCATAAACAAAACACCCCATTACCCACCAGTTAACCCTCACCGCAAGCACTGGAGCCTAAACGGCGAAACCTCTAACATTACGCTCATTTGATACCACGTGTTATATGATACAGTAGTAGCGTAGGGTTGAGTTACACTGTCTTATGAAATGTGATACGTGGCTGATATGGTGCTGTTGCGTTATTGGTATTGGTTAGCATAATCAGCCTTATAATGTTCCCACTACTGGGAAGCAGGCCTCCTCTCTAGGAGAGAGAATGGGCCGTAATCCACCACGCGGGTCTAGTGCGGATTGGTGGATGTCACATGTCTTCGATTTTTTTATTCTAGGACATGCCGGTTTCCTCACGATGTTTTTCTTGACCGTTTCAAGAGCAATGGTGATGAAATAAATTTCAAAAGGTAATGGGTCTAGCTTGGCTCCAACTCGTGAGTCGGGGCCGTTACCACTGGGGCACCACTGCTGGTATTGGTTATAAGTAACTAAAGGGTGGTTTCTTGATTTTTTACTTGTAAGAACGTTCCCATTTAATATAGGTTTCTATTCATTTTCTTAGCGTGTCGATGGTAAAACTAGTTTCTTTGCCGAAATTAAATTCCTTGCCTGGCCCAGTATTCGGCCACGGCTATGCCATCAGGTGACGCTGTCATTAGATCCCTACGTGTACAAGGTTGTATTCGCGAGATGAAAGGTGAGACATAATCTGCAGAGAGACGCCGCACAAATACTGAAGATCGGAACCGTCCGAAACCCTCACTTGTGAAGATTGACTTTACTCTGCCTGACCTGGGTGCGGAGTTTTCCAGGTTGGTCATGGCAACTTGTTTCTAGGCGAGAGGCTCTCCGACGGCTCGATAGAACCATTAGGACATTTAAGCGTTTCCTGCCAAAGGTGGCCAAAGGTCGCATCTTTCAATTGTGTTACTATCATTAACCACATAACCACACTCCTCAAAACCCTGCCTCCTTAAACTTCTAATCGCCTTGGAGTTCAACATTTTGGGAAATCTATTTTAATGATATCAAGTTCCCTGGTTTGCTAGATTGTTTGGAAGAGCTACCGTGGATTGAGAACGGCAACTGAAGGAACACAGGTAGGTTTTAGTCAGTAAAAGTATAACACTCGCTCCACCCAGAGCAGGAGAAGTTATTTAATGATTTGTAAAACACAAAAAAAATGGCAGTCTCTTGGCAGTTAAAGTAAATAGGCCAAAGTCATTTTCATAGAACAATGATTGAATTAACAAGTATTTCTGCTTTGAATGCAACAGATTGAAGATCCCATTTGTGGCTAGTCGTAACCGGTACTAATATAGCCAATTGATAGGTGAATAAATCTCTATTGATGCGGACTATAAAGACTGATGTTCTGTGTCGACGGATCTTGCAGAGTAGTTAACCATTTTTAGGGTTCCGTACCCAGTGGGTAAAAACGGGACCCTATTGTTAAGATTCCGCTGTCGTCGGTCTGTCACCAGACTGTATCTCATGAACCGTGATAGCTAGAAAGTTTCAATTTTCACAGATGATGTATTTCTGTTGCCGCTATGACAACAAATATTAAAAATAGAATAAAATAAATATTTACGTGGGGGTCCCGTAAAACAAACGTGTTTTTTTTGCCGGTTTTTGTGGGATCGCGGTCACAACAAATAAATACAATTGTTTTTGTGGGTAACTGTACTGTAAAGCCTTTTTCCTTTTGGTCCCTAAATACTACTCAAAAAATTATTCTTATAGGTGGATGTTGACACCACGGTCCGGGTCCAAAGAGCCCCACGAACCGTTTTTGCTACGGACGGTATGTACATAATTCGCGCGCCGTTCCGACTCGCACTTTTTTTAATTAACGAGATGTAGTGTTACACTTTTACTGACTAAAACCCATCTTCAGTTGCCCTTTGCATTTCAGGGTCATGGTAACATGTAACTGGAATATTGTTTTGCTTCACCATCAATGATTGCATCACTGCTTACCATCAGGTGGGATCGTAGTCAAGCACTGGTTCACATCAATTAAAAAAAGGCATGGGCAGTGGCAACATTATGATGTTTATTACACTTTCACAAATTATGAGCGGATATTCTGTTAAGACTCTAGAAAGACCACCCCTTTTATTATATGTATGTACTAGAATATTTATCTTCCCTTGCCTCAAGTAACCTAAATAATAAGCCAGTGCTTCAATTGGTTTCACCTCATTTCTTTATTCATGTTAAAAGTTCAACAAGTGGGGTTCAAACTCTTGACCTCTTATCCGCCAGTCTGGCTCATTAGCATTAGCTATCTACTTCGAAACAGGAGCCCATATTTGCTAGTTATTCTTTATCTGACAGCAGATGTCATCTAGCTACTGCTTTAAAAAATATGTCCTGAAAGCCAAAACACCAAAAACTAAGACAAAAAAACAAAACAAAAAAAAACTATATTTACAAATCAACACGTGAGTTTGTCTGCAGCTATTCCTGTTTACCACTATCCTATTAACTAAAAACAAACAAAAATACACTTTAAAACTATATTTATAAGACCGAATCTAACCGCATAAGTCATTGACTCACTCATCGTAATGTTTACTTAGTAAAAACTTTGCTTTACGAATTTGAACCTTATTACAAAGTGTTAAAGATGTGTCTAAATATAGTTTTTAACACCAGGATCCCGTTAAAGCGACAGACGGATAACATTGGATTTAGTTTAGTGATTGATGGTGAACAGAATGGGAGTCGAACCTGGGATTCGTCATCATAGTGTCAGTTTCTTGTTGACTTAGTTTTAGATGGGTTTCTTGACACTATGGATTAAGATGGATGCTCCAGGGTAGCTCGGGATAGCCGGCCGTTCATCTAACTGTCTGGACTGCTGTCGAAGCCTATTGAGGCCATGAGTTCGCTTCTGAAAGGAAAACCCAGGGTTCTTGAACGCAAGGCAAAGAAGGAACACCTATGTTCCTTGTCAGTAAAAGTCTAACACGCCCTCACGCCCCGCCCTAGAGCGAGAGAAGTCATTGGATGATTTCCTACCTACAAAAAAAAAATAGCTAAGAACGAAGTACCTGAACAAAGAAAGAGGTAGAAATTTGTATCAGCCTCAGTATTCAGAAGAAAAAGAGGTACTCCACTCGACCTCAGATTAACCATGTTACAGTGAAGAAGCACCTAATAAACTACAGTCTCAATACTAATTAACGTAAAACTTAAACAGCGTCTGCAAAGGGCCGATGGAAACTAAAACAAAATGTCCACGCGCACGATGGCGGGCGCCACTCGAAATAGATTGTCGCTTCCTCCTGAACTTATACATTTTCACTTGAATTTCAACCTACTTAAGCTAGCTACGTTTTATTTATTTTTTTGAGGTGAAAATCATCCAATGACTTCTCCTTTACTGATTAAAACTACACCCGTGTCCTTTAATTGCCTATTGTGTTCTAGGACTGCGATTTCCTTTTCAGAAATTCCTCGCGGCCCTAATAGGCATCGACCCTGCCTGGGCAGAATTCTTCCGCTCAAGGTGCCGAGATAAGGGTCAGATTTTTACTGACTAAAACCCTGTATTCCTTGGTTTACCCTTTGCGTTTCAGAGCCCCCGTGACTCTTTCGAACAATCTGAACTACCTGAGCAATGTATCTCCACCCAGGACAAATGTTTGTGTGATGAGTACGATCATTTGTTCTGTGTCTGGGTGTAATTTATCTATAATATGTATGTATTTAGAAATATATAAGTATGTTTATCAGTTGTCTAGTACTTATAACACAAGCTTTGCTTAGCTTGGGGCTAAACGGCGTTGTGTGATAGTTGTGAAATATTATTAGATATTATTATCTTCAAAGAAAATCCAGCTTATCAGTCAAGATAAGCTGGATTTTCTTTCTCTCTTTCTATATTTCTGGTTCTCTATTTTTTTTCTCATATTATGTTACGTGGCGCCAAAGACTATGCTAAGACTGCCAAGTCCTCAACTAGAATTGCAGGTCACAATCCTAGACGATAGTTCTGTTGGCTGAGTTTCAATAAACCAATATTGCGTGCAATCTTAGCGCCATCATTACTCAAAATAGTCTGTTAATTATTTCTGACTATATAGATCTTCTCCGTATTTAGTTTTTTAGCGTATTTATTAGTAAAAGTCGTACGGCGTTGCGCCACCAGTACATGATGGACGTCCCATCCATACGTACAAAACGTTTTGGGAATGCAGCTAAGGAGTAGAATTCCCTGCAGGAGTCTGTGTTGTGTTGTGTGTGGGTTGTAGCTATCAGGAAACACAGTCTTTAAGTCAAGAGTGCATAGGTTAGGTAGGTATTCTTGGCAAGCGTGCTCCACCGTCGCTTACCATCGTATTAAAAAAAACATTGTTAAAAACCGTTGTGTAGAAGTTAGCAGAGAAGCAGACAGAGACATACAGCTACTTTTTATAAATACGTATATGACGATGGCCAGTGTATTAATTATTATTTTTATTTCCTGAAGTATGAAGGGAATAAATGTTTTTCTAAGCTACTATTCTTGTTATAATTTAATTATTTTCTGGTCATCAACTGGTACTCCTTAGCTTGATGGATCGACCTGTTGCTATTGTTTCATATTAAATTGACTATCATTTTCTCGTCATACAAAGATGTTTCTACACAACTCAGTTGAAATTGTCATTAACTATTTCCAACCGTGGTGTTTCCTAATGGCCGTTTAACCTCAACTTTAACACTTGTCCTGCCATTAAACTGTAAACTTGTCCCCCTAGTTTCTCCAGTCACAACAGGAGCAAAAAGCGCGCGCACGATGCGCAAGCGCCACTCAAAATAGATTGTCGCTTCCTTCCCATGACCCCGCCATGTTATTTGCTGCACTTCCAGCTCCCTAGGGCTTTTATTGGCCAGTAAAGTTTTATTTCGATATTTTTGTCGAGTTTTGTACTGAATTTAGTGTGGTGGGCAAAATTAGTGTTAAAAAAATTAATAACTAAGTACACCATATTGAAAAGAATTCTCGCACGTGAGTGGTTGAAGAATTAGTTTCGTGGATTCTGACTGTCAAACAGGCATGCCTTTATAAAGTCAAGCAGACGTCTAAACTAAGTCATCATCATCCCAGTCACGGGAATGTGGAGACATTCCCGTGACTCTCAGGCTGATTTTGAAGTTTTCAACATATCATCACACCTGTTACCACAAACAGAAGGGCGATGCAAAGCTATGTTCCCCAGTATAGTTCACCCACCTCTCGCGTCCGGCCCTGATTCAGGCCATGGTATAGAGCGAGAGGAAACAAGACCACGTAGAACTGTTCGGTGCCAACTCGGCCATTCCCCGGATGTGCAAAATTGTTAATAGTTGCAGCGATTTGGTGGACGCACTTACGGGCTCGCTTGCCAAGTTCCGGAAATTCACGCACAAAGTAATGTAATTGGCCTATTTAGTATTTGTTTTTCCATCTCTATGTTAAGTGTATAAGTTAAATAGTAAGTTAAGTTTCCTGATGGCTGCAACCCGGGATTCTTTAAGTCAATAGTGAATAGGTTACTTCTAGGTAAGCGCGCTCCATCGTCGATCGCATCGTCGCTTTCCATCAGGTGAGATAGTGGTCAAGCGCGAACCTATCAAGAATAAAAAAAGCAAAGATATTTATTGCAAATCTAATTTTACCTTCGAGTTGGATACATAAATCATTTTGTACCATTTTAGCATATTATGTGGTGCTTACCTGTAATAAATTGTGACACTAGACTATAGATTTAAGTGAACTTTTATAATAATTTTAAGTGTTACAAATGTTGGTAATCCTAATAAATAAATAAAGATAGTCCCCTCCTTCTGCGAACCCGAAATGTGAGCAAAGGAGGTGGCGAAAAGCGTGAAGAGGAGACAATTCTGACGCCCCAGCTCCGAAGGTACTCCGATCGTCGAGAGTGCAGGGTGATTCCCGGCCCCCGTAGGCGCAGGCTCGCTGACGGCGAGCAATGGGTAGATTGCCGTTTGGTAAGGACCAAGCCGGTCGACGACGCGTTGTATTCAACGAGCGCCCCAAAAGGATGTCTGCAAGATGACAAAGCCCGTTAAGATTGTTCAAGAAAGTTACCGTAATCCTCGTAAAAAGAAATTGAAGGAACAGAGGTAGGTTTTAGTCAATAAAAGTCTGATATTTTCTCTCGCTTCATCCAGAGTGGAAAAAATATATAAGTATTTTTCATCCACATATAATCAGTTGTTATGTCTTAATTTTGTAACTAAAACGGTTTTAAATATTCCTGAACTTAAAACGCGCAACTTTAATAAAGCCGACATCGCAAAAACTTGGCCGCAAAACGAACACTACAAAAGTGCACGCGTGGACCGGCGACCGGCGCGCGCGCATCGAGATCACCTATAAATAGAATGTCTCGCATCTTTCTTCCTATAATTATGAGTTATAGTCCCTTATTCTTAGTTAGCTTTAATAAAATGGGAAGATTTATTGAAGCTTAACAGTTGACAAGAAAGTTGAATTCCTCGTCAACTATTGTGGACGAAGCTTTGATGTTATCTAGAAATACTACCGTATTTTTAAATGTTGATTAACCTTTTAACCGCTTACGTCGGATATATCCGACTAAAACTTTCGAGTTTATTACGCCAGGGGTCGCACATCCACGACCAAATTTTCCATCTCGTCAGCTCTTCTGTTGAGCTGACGAGATGGAAAATTTACCATAGTACCCAGTCGCTAACACACGATCCTGGCGAATAGGACACACAAAAACACTCGTCGGACAAATCCGACGCAAGCAGTTAAAGGGTTCACAAAATGGGAAGATTTATTAACGTTTGGAAGAAGAATTCCTTGTCAACTGTCATGGACAAAATAACAGAACGAATATGATCTCTCTTTTACTCAAAGGTTTGTTGGGAGAAAACTCATTGTTGAGTTAAGCTCGCCGTTGTCAAATACTGTGTACTCTATAAAGAGGCGCTATCTAACACAACCACGACTGCTTTGTCATAAGATTGTTGGTGGGTTGTTGGTCATATCTGAGCTGCCAGTTGCTATTTTAATATCTATATTTAGTTTTTATTTTTACTTTATTTACATAGTTCTCACATGATAGCGACACTTAAAGCACAATTAACACAGTCATGTCAATCTTATGATGATTATGATACCAAGCCACGTGCGGACAGACGGACGGACAACAAAGTGATCCTATAAGGGTTCCATTTTTTCCTTTTGAGGTACGGAACCCTAAAAATAGAGCTAAAGGCGAGGCAAAGGTTTATAACAAGCTAGAAAATACCAATAAGGCATCAGACCTAAATACTAAGTTTTTTGCTCACACAAATGTAAAACAGTAAGTATTTTAATGAAGCAATTAGTTTACATATACAGTTTTTTATGTTTGATAGGCTCGCGTAGTCGCGTTTGATCACTATCTCACCTGATGGTAACCATTAAGCACGCTTGTCTAGAAGTAACCTATTCACCCATAACTTAAAGACCCCAGGTCGTTCGGCAGGGAATACCAATCCTTAGCTGTACACAAGAAAGTGTTCCTGAAACGCTCAGTCCATCTGGGTGGGATGTATCAGTGGCACGTACATCGACGTACATCTAGTGTTCTGATGATGGAACGGGCTTGGCGGCACTAGATTGTGTAATTCCTACGCACATATGAACTGGCCTGTTGGTCTAGTAGTTAGTGACCCTGACTGCTATGCCAGAGGTCGTGGGTTCGATTCCCATCCAGGACAAATGTTTGTGTGATGAGCAGAATCATTTGTTCTGTGTCTGGGTGTAATATGTTTGTCAGCTGTCTAGAACGCATAACACAAGCTCTGCTTAGCTTTGGGACTAGACAGCGTTGTGGGATAGTTGTGGTAACCTACCTACCTAAATATACAATACATATATATGCATATTTCGCGCATATTTAAACATGCTATTATGTAAATACCTATATTATAGCAAATAAATACATTTCATTTCACACTCTTCGAAATGTAAACGATAGAAAACCGACAGGCTAGCAACTCGGCATCGATGCTCAAGACTTTAGTTTGTAAGTGTAGGCTCGACGCGTGCAATATTTCCGATGATTTTCTTACAAATGCATAAACTAATTTCCAGAATAAAGCATAGATTAATCTTAGAATTAAGGGATACCACATGATTTTGGCCAAAAAAAAATGTTTAACACATCATAACTCAACTCACGTAGGTACTCATTTCTGGATCACCCAAAATATTTTTGACATGTGCAACGGAAACTATTCCGGCAAACCCCTGAGTTAATTTGTCAGACAACTATAAATGGGGTCACCTTGATTTCTTCATCATCCTCCTGACTTAAACTATTCGGGGTTTTGCGCAAGATGGTTTTCTGCAACCGTATTCGTAAAGGCAGTTTATAAAAACTGCGACCTGCCCTTGCTTCGCACGTTTTTTTTTTTTAGTTTGTAAATCATCAAATGACTTTGCCCGCTCTAGGGTGAAGCGAGGAGTGTCAGACTTTTAATGAATAAAACCCACATGTGTCCTTTAGTTGCCCTTTGCGTTCCTGGGCCACGGTAACTCTATGAAACATTCCCATGGTCTTAGCTAGGGCATCGGCCCTACTGTGCCCTTACAAAGCTTCGCACGGATGCTGAAACTTTAAAATTCTCGGTTTTTCTTTACTATAACTATAATATGCATAACACCTAAACCTTCCTCATGAATCACTCTGTCTATTGGTTATTGAAAATCCGTTCACTAGTTTTTGAGTTTATCACAAACATACAGACAGACGCGAAATGGGTCTTTATTGTTTTATCATGTAAGAATGTTTCCCACGAAAGTTAAAGAAATAGTTTAATTAACTTGGATTTACCAAAGGCCTTTCATCGAATCCCAATACGCGCTATCTAGATGATGTAATCCTACAAACATACGTCGGGATCACTCGTCAATAGTCGGAAACTCCTTGAACTAGCCATATGGTGAAGCAATAAACGCTATTTAATGCGTAACTCGTAACTCTGCAATAAAACGCATTGAGAATAACTGCGTTATATCTGCAATTAGTTTTTATATCGGTTCACAGTTTTATAGTACTGGCGGGTTATTGTGAATGGGAAATGGCTATTTTTAATCGTTTGTTGATAGATGTGTTATTTTGTAGTTTTGGTCGTAACATTGTATAAATGAATAAGGAAGATAAAAGCAGCTACTTATATAGAAAACAGTTTTACACTTTTGTAATTACAAAAGTGTCAAACTGCTTGCTAAATAAAGCTTACAGCGTTTAGTTGGTTAAGTCCAATCTACAAAGCCTTGAGCACAGGCGTAGGGTAGCCAGCCTTTCGGTGTTTTACGGCATGCATTTTGGAGAGTGTGCGCGGGAATTGCATGACTTGATTCCACCGTCTCATTTCTACCATCGGACAACCCAACGAACGGCGAGTATCCACCCTTATGTTGTTGAAACCTCTATGGTCCGGACCAACCGGTTTTCCCATCCGATTATAATTTAGGTGTCTTCAAGGCTAGGGAAAATAGGCTCTTAATAAACTAGTGCACCTCACCATCAACAATTGCAACTCTACTTACCATCAGGTGGGATCGCAGTCAAGCACTAGTTTTTAACAATAAAAAAGTTGTCTTTTTTTCCGCCGAAATATGACATAACTTTTCAAAAAACTTTTTCATTTTTGTTTTTTCTATTGATAGGTTCGTTTGAGCATGCTTGGCTTGCCTATCCAAGGAGTATTGTTTTGACCAGGACCTGGATTATAGAGGTCTGTTATGCAGTCGCTCCATGTAAAATTCGGGTTTTCAGCCGCATCTGATTAGCTTCCTACCCCAAGCTTGTTGGGAAAAGGCTAGCGAGGTGCTGATGAGGTTCGCTTGACCTAGTAGATAGCTCACCTAATGGAAGGCGACGATGGAGGATGGAACACGCTTATCTAAAAGTAACCTTCACCCTTGACTTAAAGACTATTTTCTGTTGACCTATTTCCCTTTAAATTCTAACGGTATTTTTAATAACGGTTTAATAGGTAAAAAACTGCCATTTACAAGTTTTCACTTATACGATTTTTTTTTTAATGGGTGGGATAATCATCTTATGACAAATCCCGCCCTTGGGCGGAGCGCGAGATAGTGTCAGACTTTTACTGATTAAAAACCCACTCCTGTTCCCTCTTTGCCTTCGTTCTAAGGCTCCGGGTTTCACTTCCACACTACCCGTGGCCCCAGTAGGTTTCGACCCTGCTGGGCCCCTACAATTTGCTGACATCTCCCTGAGGCGCGCATGGAACAGCTCCTTCGACGACTTGGGCTCGGTCCGGACGGGGTTACCGGACGGTCTAAACTAAAACTAAGACGACAACAGCATAGGGCAAAAATAAAGGAGGCTATAAAAGAAGTCCATATTTATCGGTAGTCATTCATCATTGCCATGAATGATGTGAATCATACCAAAAGATCAACCCAATTAAATAATTCATCATTTGGAGGACACGCAGTCCTCCAATTATATCGTTAAAACAATTTCGACGTATAAAGATACCAGGCGAAAAGGTCACTTGTAAGGCTGTCATAATCCCCATTAATATGAAATCTTAATTGAAGATATAAGGAAATATTTAAATAAGACGTAGAACCTCGCTGATCTTTGACTATGTCGTATAAAAAACATGTGATTTATGTACTTAAGTGCCGGTTTTTCTCGTCACAATACTAGTACCTATGTATGTGTAAATTTAACGTGACAAAGTGGAATCTTAACGCTGTGTCTAATCTTGCATTATCAATAATATAAAAAAAAAATATCTAAATCCAAGCTTCTTTGAAAATTTCATCAATTGAATCAAGGAGATTTTGAGCACCCTCATTGTCAGTTATCGGAAAATGCTAAGAAAAATTGGAAAGCCTTGCCAAACTTCACTTGTAGGCAATCTTCGCATTGTAATCAGTATGTAAGTCGTACTTATTTGTTTCGTTTCTATTTTTCAGGGTGGCGACGAATACTCCACATCTGGTGAGCCTCGGAACGGGTCGGCTGAGCACTGCGGTCACCTTGCATCCCATCAAGCAAGGTATGTTAAGTTTTTAGGGTTCCCTACCTCAAAAGGAAAAAACGGAACCCTTAAAAGATCACTTATCCGTCTGTCTGTCTGTCAAGACCCTTTATCTCGGGAATGCGTGGAGGTATCGAGTTGAAATTAAAACCATATGCTCAGTTCTGTCAGAAGCTGTGAAAAAATCAAACTTCTAAGCCCGTATTTATAAATGTTGCTCCACTAAATCCTCAAGTGTGATATCATTTGATCCCCGATTATTACGATGTCAGAAGCTCAAGGTCATTGCTAATTAATAAACGCATGAGTACAAAATCTCAGTTACCAAGATCAGCTCCTTAATGCGCTTTAATCAAGCTGTGCTTACGTGAACGATTACGTCACATTAACCAAAGTTTAAAATAAAATTCTTATTAATGAATCTTGAACAAATCTGAGTCGTTTTTTGAAATATTTATTTGGCAGTCCAAAAGGATTTGAGGCATATCTTATATAAATTTTTGGTAAACAATATCGCAAAGGCCATAAAATAGCATCACAGTGCTCCATTTTATCGTAATAATTAATTTCACTCAAAATATTTACAAACCCCATGTTTTGCGCTACGCTATTCACGACCTCGAGTCCCAGTCGGTCTACTCTCATGATCTGGCATCTTGAGTACACAGATTAATCGAGTTTCTTTTATTAATCAGTCAACACTCGGCTGATGACGTAAACCTAATTCTTAACTTGAGCTCAAGCTTGAGCTTGTGAATCTCGTTTATTAATACGATCAGCACCTCAAGCTTGGTATCAAGTTCGAGAACTTGGGCTGAGGAACGTTTATTAATACGGGCCTAAGTTAACGAAAAAAAGAAACGGCCTTATTTCGACACTCTCAAGGAAATCATAATTCATAGTGTACTTCCCGTTTACCTAGAATCCTGAAATTTGATATGAAGTAAGGTCTCATAGCACAAGTATAGGAAAAAATCTGAAAACTGCAAATTTATGATTATGTCACATATTTTTTTTTTTTACTATTCGGATAAATCTTCATAACTCCATTCGGGAATTGAACTGTTGTCATAGGTAAGTTTATACGGAACCCTCAGTGCGCGAGTCGGACTCGCACTTGCCCAGTTTTTTTTAACAACACATTTCCATTTGGTCACAATTTCAGGGTTTTTTAGGCCGAACCCAAATTTTGTTTCTAAAAAAGTAGCCTAGGTTATAGCATCAGCTATCTTATCAGTAAAAGTCCCGTCAAAATCGGTTCAGCCGTTTCAGAGTTTAGCCGAAACCAAGAGACAGTAAGACGCGAGACGGACAAAAATTAAAAAAATTGCATATTTGTTATATAATACACTAGCATTTTTTTGCTAAATGCCTAGCAAAAAAATGTTATTATTTTATTTACATATTTTATCGCTGTAAGTCCTCTGATTGTAATGCCATTTTACACCGCCGCCTATTTTATTGATTCTTTTCTTTTCTGGGTTTCAGGTCGCGTGACCATAGGCTCGGACCCGACATGCGACATCTACGTGGTCGGCACGGGCGTGTCAAGCGTGCACTGTCGAGTGGAGAACTCTCACGGCGTCGTCACGCTGTATCCGCTCAGTGGCAGCACACTGCTAGATGGAGTGCCCGTCGACAAGCCCACCAGGTTGTCACAAGGTGTGTATTTGTACTAAACTCTCGGTATGTGACGTGCGCTGTCGCGTGGAGGACTCTCACGGCGTCGTCACGCTGTACCCGCTCAGTGGCAGCACACTGTTAGATGGAGTGCCCGTCGACAAGCCCACCAGGTTGTCACAAGGTGTGTATGTATACTAAACTCTCGGTTTGTGACGTGCGCTGTCGAGTGGAGGACTGTTATAGCGTCTCCACCAGGTTGTAGCAAGGTGTGTATGGTATACTAAGCGCTCGGCAGGTGACGTAACTCTTATTCGATTCAGCCCGTACCTTACTGTCCTCCCCCAGCGTCTCTAAGCCGAGGTCCGCTCCTCACAAATGGTGCTCTTAGTGGGCAGTCGCTTTTAAAGTTTTAAGTCCTAGCTGGAGGCTTTATTTTATTAAGGCCGCCAACGACATGCGAGAGGCCACTCACAAAAATAGAATGTGTCGTGCGGAGGACTTTCAAAGCGTCGCCATCAGATTGTACAATATTTTGAACACGTATGATACGTTTAACCAGCATGCATTGTATCCAGTACAATTCTCGTTGAACTTGTAGTAAGCCCTGCTAGTTTATACTACTAGCTTCTGTCAGCGGCTTCGCCCGCGCGAAAGTAGGTTTCTGCATACAAACTTCCAACCCCTGTATTACTCCCTTATGAGTGGAGTTTCGTAAAATCCGTGCTTAACAGATATCTACACCCTATAAGGAACCTACCTGCCAAATTTTAAGTTTGTAGGTGTTATAGTTTTTGAGATTTCGTGATTAATCAATGAGTGGTATTTCGCTTTTATATAGAGGGATGTAGTGTATGTGAGTGAAAGAGAGGGAAGCATTATGTCATCTCTGGCGCACGTGCGAGCGTACACAGCTCAGTCGGCTGTGAGCGGTGTGAGTGAGAGGGCACGCGCGGCTAAGAGCCGACAATATTGAAGGATAGTACATTTTGGCTATATTATACTCGTAGAATCGTACAAAGATGATAAATCGATGATTTCGAACGAATTTATTCAGAACGAGTCTTCAAGTCAAACCTTGTATGAATTAAAATTTTAGTGTACGCATGTCAAACAAATATATTTTGTATGAGTACTATATCTATGCATATAATATAAATCTGTGTCTGTATGTGTGTAATCTGTGTGTCTGTGTTATTTTGTGTAATTTATTTCATCAACACTGCTCTCAAAACGGTGAAGGAAAACATCGTGAGGAAACCGGCATGTCCTAGAACCAAAAATTTGAAGACATGTGACATCCACTAACCCGCACTGGCCCGCGTGGTGGATTACGGCCCTTTCCCTCTCCTAGAGAGGAGGCTTGAGTCCCAACAGTGGGAACATTATAAGGCCGACTATGCTATGCTAATATAATTCTGTACCTTGAAATTTTTAGTTGTACGAAATCGATGTAGATAACTTTTATACAATAAAATTGTGTGTGGGTAACTTGATATATGTATATTTACTTAGGCTTTGTTTCATCGCCGTCGGTTGACTGTATTGAAAGATGTACTACATTCATTGTATTTTAGGTGGTACGAAGTTCGCCGGGCCGGCTAGTACTAGATACATCTATACTAATTACCTATTAATTAATATTATGAAGCTGAACGGTTTGTTTGAACGCGCTAATATCAGAACTACGGGTCCGAATTAAAAAAAAAATTTAAGGTTTCCTTTTATGACGTAAGCGGGCAGTGAGAGAGTATTTTCCAAAATTAACCCCCTAAGGGCATAAAACAAAGGTCCAAAGTTTGTATGGAGAAACCTACTTTCACGCAGCCTAAGCCGTTGACAGGAGCTAGTAAATTTATATTGAAGCGTATAGCAAAACCAAGCATAGTTCTGTAGCGACATCTGTGGGGCCTATGAAATAAACTACGAAATCCAGCATCGCGCAATTAATGTTCTCTACGCGATTTGATCATATACAACAAATCATCAACCAAGCCCGAAATCATCTCTTGGGCAGTTGCCCAGATCAGACATAACATCCGTCTGGTCGGAGGTTTGTGGGTCTTTACACTCTGTTCCGTATACTTCTAGTCTAGTAGTCCCAAGGCCATCAAAGGAAATAAACACAATTTCCTGTCTAGACTTTAATTTGCTCAATTTGTCGCAGTTGACATCCAAAATTGATTAATTTCCGGCAACACTTTATTGTCACACTAATATTATTAAAAAGTCTGTGTGTATGTTTGTTAGGTCTTCACGTACGAACGGCTACACGGATGTGAATTAACTTTGGCACATGGATAGACCATATCTTGAAATAGCACATAGGATATCGTGAGTGTGTTCCTTTGGAAAACTTTTCTGTTACACGGACGAAGCCACTGGCAGCAGCTAGTATCACACTACCATAAGCGTGGGCTTGCGGAAGTCGAGCAATGGGTAGCTCGCCGCCCGAACAGAGCCATAGTCGTCGACGGCGAGTAGTGTTTCACGCGCGCCCTAAAGAGCTGTTGGCAAAACCGTAGGGGCCCAGCAGGACCGAAGCCTACTGGGGTCATGGAACGCATAGAGCAAAGAAGAAACATTGGTGTGATTTTAGTCAGTACAAGTCTGACACGCCCTCTCGTCCCGCCCTAGAGCGGCAGTAGTCACTAAATGATGATGATGATGTTTGATGTTTTTTTTTTTGTCTTTTTTTTTTCATTGTATGTATCTTGTGTGTACGTGTGCCAAATAAAATATTATTCTTTTTTCTTTCTTTCTTTACCTTAAAAAAAAACTAGTATCATCTTGTCGTGCCCCAATCTCATTACCGCTACTCTGGAACTCAAAGAACAAATGAAAGAACACAGGTGGGATTCAGTCAGTAAAAAACCTGACACTCCCTCTCGCTCCACCCAAAGCGGGGGATTAGATGGTTTCCCACCTCAATAAATAAAACAAATCTGCTATTAAAATAAACATGGCATACTCAGACAGGATCGTTAATGTTAAATTAGCTTCATAGCATCTGTGTGTGAACTAGAACATGGTGATTCGTGACATATACTTTAATTTAATTGATATTGTAAATATTTGTGTTTTTTTTGTAGGTGGGAAAATCATCTAATGACAAATCTCCGCTCTTGGGCGGATCGGGAGATAGTGTCAGACTTTTACTGACTAAAAACCCACTCCTGTTTTCACACTACCCATGGCCCCAGTAGGCTTCGACTTTACCCTGAATCGTAGGGGCCCACCCTACGATTTGCTGACATCTCCCTGAGGCGCGCGTGGTACAATACGCGCCGTCGACGACTTGGGCTCGGTCCGGACGGTCGGACGGCGGGCTACCCATTGCTCGCCGTCCGCAAGCCCGCGCCTACGGTGGCCGGAAATCGGGATCGGAATCCCGGCGGCGGTTGGGGCGTGAGGACCGTTGCCTCACGTGATCGGCCGCCTCCTTTGCTAGTTAAAGATTACGTAAATGTAGCTTATGTGCGACTGTGCGTATAATGTATAATAATCATTTTTTAATTGTATACTTTGATTGTATCTGATGAAAAATAAATGTCCAACTTGTAACTGGAATAATGCATACGCTTATACGTCCCAACTAGGAAATTAAGTTACAATCATAATTTATGCACTGAAATTTGACTTAATTGTACTTAGGTAGTGGTTTAGGGCCCTATTCAGGGAGCCGTGAGATAAAAGGTAAACAAACCACTTATACCCACCACTACCCACCACCTTCACCTACACCTACCACCTGCTAAATTATAGACCATAGATAATGCAAACATTTTACATGAAAATGTGACGTTTTGTCATCGGGCGGGTTATAATCCGCCATATTTTTTTGTTGAATTCTTGATATTCGCATGAAAAAGCGTGCAAAGAAAACGCCAATGCATTCAACAGAAAAGGAGACTCTTATTAATGTATAAAATTGTTAAAACACGTCGAAGAAACTTGGTCGAAGGTACCTACAGTGTTCTTTGTTTACATTTTATCTCAAGCCCAGATGGATAGGGTATAGTTATCCTAATTTTAGATAAATAATATGGGAATCGGTGCACTACATTGGTAGAGCACCGGTTTTGGTATCTAAGCTCGCACACGCAAACGCGCTAGTGACGTAATCAAATTTTATCAAAAATTTATCATAATAGTTAATTTTTTATACTAAAATAATTCTTTGTTGTTTTAGGATACAAAATTACCTATTTTAAAAACAGCTGAAATTGATTTAGTACCCGGTTTTAAACATAATTTCAAGATGTGCGTTTATTAGTGTACACATGTTGTATAACACTGGTATCCCACTCCCGCTAAAGCGAGAACTACACCCGACCGACGCACACGTGGACCACGCCTGATTTGTACGTAGCGGCGCGTTGCGTGGCGTCGCGTGGCGTGGATCTAATGTAGCTCTGCAAGTCTTGTTGCCATATAAAATGTATGGAGACCGACGCGCCCAGATCGGCCTGTGTGGCACACGTGTGTGCAGTGTAGTTCTATCTTATGTAGTGGGACACCAGTGTTACACATACAAACTTTCCCATTCATAATATGGGTTCTTTTTTGGTGGGAAAATCATCTAATGACATCTCTTGGGCAGAGCGCGAGGGCGTGTCAGACTTTTATTGACTAAAAACGTGGTGGTCAAACGCGAGCCTATCAATAATAAAAAATAAAAAAAGTAAAAACCCACTCCTGTTCCTTCGTTGCTTTTAGTACCAGGACCGAGTCTTCCTTTCAGAATCAGACCCTTGGCCCCAGTAGGCTTCGACCCTGCTGTTGCTGACATCTCCTATTGATAAAATGGGTGTTAATTAAATAGACTTCTTTTTAATAACATTATTCGCCTCTAAAAGTCTACATTGCCTTCTAAAAGGCCTATTACATTACACCACGCGTTATTCAGCCAGTCTTAGTCTAAGTAGCGTCACACAAGAAAGAGAGCAACTTAAGCCAATGTCGTGTAAAGGAATGAAACAGAACGATGAGATACGTAGAAATGCATAGACTAAGACTGTCTGAATAACGCGTAGTGTAATAGGCCCTTAAATGACTAAGTCAGCCACAATTAACGAGCGTCTGAATGATACTATCTAGCCACTAGTTATCTCCTATTTAAGCCACTCTTTTGGTGGTTGAAAAAAATATCCACGAAGGCTAACTTGAGAGATGTATCCTGTTGGTCTAATGGTTAGTGCCCCTGACTGGGTTCGATTCCCACCCAAGACAAATATTTGTGTGATGAGCACAATCATTTGTTCTAAGTCTGGGTTGTAACTTATTTATAATATGCATGTAGCATGTATTTAGAAATATATAAGAATCTTTATCAGTTGTCTAGTACTCATACCATAAACTCTGCTTAGTTTGGGACTAGATGGCGTTGTGTGAAAGTTGTGAACATAAATTTAAACACAATTTTTCTTCACATTCCAGGGAGCATGCTAACAATAGGGCGATCGAATTACCTCCGATTCAACCACCCAGCGGAAGCCAAGCTGATGAAGTCGGTGCTACCGTCTGCGCATGTTTCCATGGCGCCCGTGCAGTTCACACCCAACGACCAGTGTGCCACAGGTGATTAACAATTTAAATATAACTACCTATATGCAAGGGCTGAAAAGTAAGTTTTGTACAGTCATGTGAAAAGGAGGAATGAAACGCATGTTACTTAAACAGTTATGAGTATACATGTGAATGGATGGACAGGTAGGCCAAGAAAAAGAGAATTGTGTGAGAAGTGAAATATATAAATATAAAAGAAAGGGAATCAGTGATAATGTGATGGCTGACAGGATAGAACAGAACTAAAGTAGGACAAGAGCAAAAAGATGATGATACCGGACCAACGACCTTACAGCCACTAAACGCCTCATGCTTGAACTAGCGCATCAAAACAATTCTGTCAACTAGCCGATGTACGGGGAGCGGGGTACTACGTTCTGATTGGTTCTGATTGGTACGGGGAAGCGGGGTACTGCGTTCTGGTTGGTCGAGACATCAGGTCTAAAATGATTTTTTGACACACATGCCTCACCTGTATTTAGACGTCTAGTGGCTGTAAGGTCGTTGTACCGGACCATCATGTCAAAGGAGGTCGTCCTGGGTCTCATTTTGTCTTCTGGCAAGCTTAGAGGTATTCTCACGATGTGCTGTTCTGTTCTCATGACAAGTCTTTATCATCATTGTAACTGCCTGCAAGATTATACACGGAACCATCGACTCGCCTAGTTCGCATGGGGAGCTGTATAAAATTTTGGTCTCCGACAACTTATTGCCGGGCAAGACGGCATAAATTATATTTGTGGCGACACGTTGACGTACGGTTGCACGACGTATGTCACTCATTCCTTGAATGTTAATCGCACACAACTTTCTCCATGAATCCAGTCCTAGACTAGATTTATTCGCTGATGAATGGAAGGAGATACTAACAGAATGTCTGGTGATCTGCGAGAAGACTGAGTGAGAGGTTTAGTTATACACGGTGTCTTTGACATCGACGCACAAACGAGTACCACGGATCCAGTACATTTGTAACAAACACCTCACGTGTTGGTTACAAATTAAACGACCGTGCTCCGGGAACATTAGTTTATTACTGAATGACGCGAAAGCAATGCGTCCGCGCGATGCGTGAAGGTGTGTACACACACACATATAAAACAAAGACTCTCTGTATATCTGTGTTATATTTTCTTTAATGTGTTTTACATAATTTTTAGCTAATTCAATCTGTGTAATTTGTCGTTCTGATTGAATAAATAAATAAATCTCAATCAGCTGATACATCCTCATTCAAATAAAAAACAAAGAGACCATTCTGTACCAAATACAAAATACTTAATGAACTTGACACTTGTTAAAAAAAAAATTAAAAACGTTAACAATATTTATTTCTGTCCACAGCCTACGTCACCCACCACACAGAAAGTTACCAAACCTCAAACATACAGAAGATATACAAAGACAACTCTTTAACGCATTTAGACCAAGAACTCGACATGACTCTCAAAGAAATGTCCAAGAAGAAGCCTCCAGTCGCACCCAAGAAACCTTACCGAGATCTCGACCTATCTGACTCGAATTCAGACCAAGAATCCAGGCCGAAAATGACAGGGATCATGGCTAAAGTATCCAAATTCGAGTACTACGCGAAACAGCAGAAAATTGGAAGAAGTCAATTCTATACATCAAACGAAAATGAAATATCACCAAAGGTTTTCAGCTCAAATTCTCTAACAGTCAACACACCAGCTAAAGACGTACTCGGAGGCAAAACAATACCAAATTACATGAATAAAATACAAAAGAATGTTTTAATAAGTGAAAATAATGCCGTCGACCCTAAAAACTGTTCTTACGCCAACGTAGCCATAAGAAATAAAACAAAAATCGACGACATAGTGAAAAACTTTAACGAACCAACTAAAGACTATAACAAGTTACCTAAAAAAGTGAACAACGACCAACAAAATGACAATATCTACGGCAAAATCAACGTTGACAGAAAACCAGACGAAAAAACCAGTCAAAACGGGTTAGAACCGGGTAAAAATGGATTAGAACCGAACAAAAATGTGATAGAACCGGGTAAAAATAATCTAGAATCGTATATGATGGAGAGGAATGATGTGTACGGGAAGATTTCGGAGAGGAATCTGAATATGTCCAAGGGGATCAGTCTACCGTCTCCAGCATATGACAGGAATCCGCAGTACTCCCCAGTGTATGCCAATAGCTATGACCGGAGTATAGAAGCTGAGACGAGAAGATTGAGGGTATGTATTTAAATTACTTTTTATTATTATTATTATCCCGTTGTGTCCCACTGCAGAGCAAAAGCCTCCCTTCCGTTACTCCATTCTCCAGGAGTCGAAATCGTCACGCCAGCTGCTGCTGTGCCTACGGCGTCGCCGGCTCCTGCTGTTCGGAATCCAGTCAGTGGTTGCCTTCGCCCAATTTTGTTGCGGCAAGCGGCAGATGTGACCGGCCCAGTTCCATTTTAGATTGGCGGCTGTGTTACCTACGTCTGCGATTTGTGTTTTGGAATTATACTGTTCCTGCGATCTGTTCTTTTGTCTCCGAGAATACTTCGTTCCATTGCTCGCTGATAGACCCTGAGTGCGAACTTTTAACGTTTCGTTAATGACCACGTTTTGTAAAATTAGTTATTGGTTTTTTGTTTCATTAGATATTACTCTGTAGCTGCCCGGATTTTGAAAGATGGTGGTGAGGTGGTGATGACTCGGTGCGCATGCGGTGCCAACAGTCCTTTTTTATGCGTGGAATCAAATAACTTCTCAGGAGCGAGTGTTAGACTTTTAGTGACTAAAACACAAGTGTTCCTTCAGTTATCATTTTTTGCGAGGGCCACGATAACTCCGTCGAACAATTTCGCACAGTGCCGTAACTAACTTTTTATATACCCAGTGCGAACTTCTATAAGTGCGCCCCTAGAAAAAAGTACGAAACACACTAAAAGGACTAGATAAAACCTTTGCACCCCTTCAGGAACTGCGCCCTGTGCCTAGGCACCCCTAGCACCGCTTTAGTTACGACACTAATTTCGTAAAACATTTCTCTTTACCTTTTCACAATTGCCTTTTCAAAACCGTGACATTCTTTCACGAACAACAGATAGAAAGAGATAAAGGATAAATACAGTGATAATAAAGCATTGATCAATATTAGGGTTAAAACATAATATTCCACAACTTTAACACTACGCCAGCTCCAGGCGCAGAACAAATGATCATGCTCATCACACAAACATTTGTCCTGGGTGGAAACCCACGACCTCCGGCATAGCAGTCAAAGCCACTGACCACTAGAACAACATACAAACATTGCCTTATAATGCTGAGTGTATGTTGTGTGGCCCATCGTCTCGTCGATTCCGCCGCGTGCGATCGCACTTCTACGCTTTTTCTTGCTTGTTCTATTAAGTAGCAGAAAAGATATAAGCATGAGGTGGACTGACTCTAGATCAGCCGAGCACGCGCGACACGAACTTGAGATCGGCTTGTGCTCGACTCCTCAAGCGTAGTCCTACCTAAAATGTGCAATTCGTAAGTGCAATGTTTGTGATACGTCTCTCCGCAGACTATGTCCGATCCTGCATCACGTCCTTTTTTACATGTTCACGTAGAGATCTAATGACAGCATCAGTGGACGGCATTGCCGTGGCCGAATATTGGGCCACTAGCAAGGAATTTAACTAGTTTTGCCATCGATACGCTAAGAAGAAGAAGTGCGATTCCGAGCTCCCTTTACCATTAGGGCTATATTTCACCGAGACACCATGGCGGCGCGACCAGTCGCCGCTACCAACAAGATGTGTACAGCTCTATAGAGAGTTACTCACTGGGTGTCCGTTTGGTTGCGCAAACAATTTGGCGCCGCGACCAGACTCGGACTCGTGCACTTAAGGTCCATTTTGATACTGTCTCAGTGTGGGGTAGTGACTCTGGTGTCTGTATGGTGTCTAGTTTGGTAGCTTACGGACACCATGGCGGCGCAACTGGTCGCGCCGCCATGGTGTCCCGGTGAAATATACCCCTTACACATCTAATTTTCTAATGACTTCTTATGTAACCATATTATCATAGACAATGATATCTCTCCGGTGACTGAAACGAGAATTTACAGTTAAGAACTTGTCCACACTGCTTTAATGCTTGACTAATATTTGACAAGTTACCATGTTAAATTACAGTTCTATAATTCAATACAATTCGAAATTTCATTTCAATGGGCCTGGGCACTTAAGAACGTGCAAGCTTTTTTCTCTTTTAGTTGGGAAATCAACCAATGACTTCTTCCGTTCTAGGGCGGAGCGAGAGGGCGTGTCAGACTTTTACTAATTAAAACTCACTTATATGTTCCGTCTTTGCATAGCGTTCCATGATCCTAGATTTCTCTTTCAGAAATCAATCCATGACCCTAGTCTGTAGGCTTCGACCCTGCTGGGGCCCCACGGTTTTTCTGACATCTTGTGACGCGCCTTTGATGACTCGGGAAACGTCAGAAGCGCATGGTTCTAATTAGTCGTTTCCTAATTTTATTTTATTTTATGAAAGAATATTTTATGAAAATAAAATAAAATTGATTCACTTTTTCATGAAATAGCCATTCATTAAGGTAAGACGAACAGAGAAGATTGTATTGATGACATAAATAATTATAATGCCATAGACCACGTTTTACGGTCGCCAATCATATTACCTGCAAAATGCAAAAACTAAAGAAAATTTGAATTTCGCGGTCTACCTTAAAGTTGTCACAAAATAAAAGGCCCGTTTTGACAGCTGTCAAAACGAAAACTTCATTTTCATTCATTTTGTTAAATTCGCAAAAAGAATACTCGCAATATATTCCATCATATTATTTAACGCGCTCAAAAAAATGTATGTATTTTTTTTTATGCAGCTAATTATTATATTATTGTTTCTTTCAGTTTCGTTCCAAGTTACATTGTAGGGTATTTCTCAAATGTCAAAACTGGCCTTTTATTTTTAACGAGTTTAGCTCTTTCATCTCGAAGCGTCATTCAGAAACGAGTGGTCTAAATTAAATAATCAATTTGCTTTTAGCAAACCTAGCCTACCCAGCCTATTTTTCCTGCTAATCTCGTGCCTTTTTGCATGAATAAATGTGAAACATAGATATGATATCAATGACGAACAAACACCTCCACTTTGGTATCATTGTGCAAATTGATAACATAATCATTTATTTACGGTATTATATTTAGTTAGAAGCTATGAACGACCTTCAGGATATCACAAGTTCTTTGGATTTTAATATACATACATATATTTATATATATCTCCTCTCCTCTGTACGCCACCTAACCACAGTATAGATAAGATATGGAACAGTACGGAAACTACCTACAAATGTTCGAATTCGCTACTGACAGGACCGCGAGAAACGCTTAGGAGTCTCGTCGACGTATGTTTGTGTGAGTGTGCCGTTTCGAATACTTGTAGGTAGTTTCCGTACTGTTCCATATCTTATCTATACTGTGACCTAACTCCCCTTAAACGGCTTGACCGATTTGCATGTAAGTTTGTGTGTACATTTGAGTAGGTCCCTGAATACAATTGAACCCGGTGGGACCACCGTGTTGCAATCAAGTTCTCAATTTTGTTTTCTGACAAAAAGCTAGCTTTTGGGTAGGACAACGTCTGCCAGGGCCAGTTGTATACATAATTATATTTATTTATATCTTTATATATATAATTCGCATCCATCGGATGACAGGACCGTTCATTGTGGCGACACTTAAGGGAGGCCTATGTCCAACAGTTAACGTCTTTCGGCTGAAATGATGATGATGATGACGATAGATGCCTCTGTACGTGTGTTTGTCACCTGACTCATCTTTAACGGCTTGACTGATTTGGATGAAATTTGTGTGTACATTTGAGTGGATCCCTGGATGGTTTTAAAATATAATTGAACCCGGTTGGTGGCGCCACAATCGGATTCTCAAGTTTTTTTTTGTGACGGTAGGTCAGGTTTCGGACAATACAACACCCCCCCTCCCCCCACCCCCGGAAAAAAATATATACAAAAATATCCGGTCATAGTGTTTGTTTCTAATTTTTATGTTTTTAACACAGTTTTTAGGGTTCCGTACCTCAAAAGGAAAAAGAGTTCTATCTTTTTCCTTTTGAGGTACGGAACCCTAAAAACCTTATAGGATCACTTTGTTGTGACAATCCGTCTGTCTGTATGTCAAGACCCTTTATCTCAGGAACGTGTAGAGATATCAAGTTGAAATTAAAACTATATACTCAGGTCTGCGGACTCTTGAAGCTGTAAAAAAAAATAAACTTGTAAGTTAACGACAAAAAAAAACGTTCATTTCGACACTCGAAGAAAACAAAATTCGTAGGGTACTTCCCGTTGACCTAGAATCCTGAAATTTGGCATGAAGGAAGGTCTTATGGACAAGTATAGGAAATAAATCTGAAAACTGTAAATTTGTTGTTACGTCACAATTCTTTTTTCTTGGGATTCGGAACAATCGTCCGAGACTCCATTCCGGAATTAAACTATTTGCATAGGTAAGTTTGTACGGAACCCTCAGGGCGCAAGTCCGACTCGCACTTGCACAGTTTTTTTTTATACATGTGTATGTTAGGTCCGAGAGGATTTTTTACCCTCTTCGCTTTATAGACAAAGCTGTCTTGATTCGACATCGGTCGCGATCCTTTACATTTTGTAGTAATGAAAAATGTTAATTGATTTTATTTTTATTTTTCCCCAGTAGTTCCGGTTATGCTTTGATATGTCAGTCAGTTTCTCCTTTTATTGTTACAAGCTTTTATTTAGTTTCACCTGTCCCGATGTTTGTTTATCTGTAATCAAATCTTGAAAAATAAATCTGATCCACGTTCGATCGTCCGGTAACCGTCCGGACCGAGCTCAAGTTGTCGACGGCGCGTTGTGATCCACGCGCGCCTCAAGGAGATGTCAGCGAAACCGTAGGGGCCCAGCAGGGTCAAAGCCTACTGGAGCCACGGGTAGTGTGAAAGCGAAGCCCGGGGCCCCGGGATGAAGGCAGAGAGGGAACAGGAGTGGAGTGGGTTCCCAGTTACCGATTGAACCAAATTTATCTGTCAAGCTATACTCTGTAGTCTGTTATAGTAGGTATCACTACCTGGTTATTAGGAAAAAAATATAACAATACCAAAAAAAAAGTAGAAAAAAATAATAAATGTTTTTTTTTTTAATTTTTGGTAGGTCCGCGCTTGGCCGCTATCTCACCTTATGGAAAAATATAGTAACACAGAAAGCAGTAGTAGTGGATAATACAGAAAATACTTCACATTATTATTATTTATTTACTAATAGATTAAATATATTAGTTATAATTTATACACTTCCCATCGGTGAGGTCGAAGATTAACTTAATCAAATCCTGAGTCATTTTAAAACCGGCTCGTTGACCTGTAGGTCACCACTAGTAACATTAAATTTATGTAAAATTAATTTACATAAACAAGTATAAAATATATTCTTATCAGTTTACAACAACCTTTGCGATAAGAGTGTCAATACACGGCCTTTGCAAGGTAATATCGAAATGATATTGATATAATTATGACACGACTTTGTTTTAGTGGTGGGTAGGTAGGTGTGACATGTAGATTATGTTACACAATTTCATAGAAAAAAGGGAAAAAAATAAATTAGGGTTGGTGGAAGAAATTAATGAATACTCCGTCTGGGGAGATCAGGGAATTCTGTCGTCTCCTATCGATTATAGCCCCACATTTGATACAAGTGCAGAAAGTTTGTCATTGCGACCGAGGCGGAATTGGCACGAGCCGAGGGCTTTAAACGACTTTTTTCAATACACTTACGGAGAAATGAATAAACGGGGGTTGACTGGCGACTCGTGAGGGTCGACGCGCGCACAGTCTGATACGATAACTGTAATAACATTGTGATGGGGGAGAGCACACGCACTTTTCTACACTAGTGCGGAAAACAGTCTATTGCGTGGCTAAAAGCGGTGGGATATTAGTGGGTTTTCGTGTAAGTGTATTGAAAATAGATTTAGTGGTCATGGAAATTAACATATTATCACTACATATTATTATCTAATCTATACTAAGTATCCATGTTTATCATGAAATACACGTGCGTTTGTCAGTTGTCGCAAATGTAAAGACAAAATGCCGACATAAGATCACAGATTTAAATCAAATTAATTTGGTATTTGCCTGTATTTGTAAACTGACTTCTTTATTAATACTAGCTTTTATCAGCGGCTTCGCCCGCGTAAAAGTAGGTTTCTCCATACAAAGTTTAGACCTCAGTTTCATACCCTTGAGGCGCACGTGGAACACTACGCGCCGTCGACGAATCGAGCTCGGTCCCATTACTCACCGTCCGGCGGTTGGAAATCGGGGTCGTGATCCCGGTCGCTGGGACGTGAATGCCATTCCCTCGCGCATGCAGCCGCCTCCTTCGCTAGCATTACTGCTTCGCAGAAGCCGCCGACTGCCTGCCATTCCTCCTCGCCCCGGAGCATGTCCGTTTTATCTCCTTAGGGGCTGAATTTTGGAAAATGCTTTCGTACTCTTCGTATACATCATTAAAAGCACATCTGTGTTAAATTTCAGCGGTGTAGGTCCAAGGGTTTTGGGCTGGACGTTGTGAGGACTTAGCATTTTATATATGTACAGATTTTATACTAAACCACAACTTCGACTGGCCTGTTGGTCTAGTAGTTAGTGACCCTAACTGCTATGCCTGAGGTCGTGGGTCTGATACCCACCCGAGACAAGTGTTTGTGTAATGGGCACGCATTTTTTTGTTTTTGGAGGTAATCTCTGAAAGTACTGGTTCGATTAGAATTTTTTTTTTACCGATAGAAAGCTGCTTTATACCTGAGTGACATAGGCTATATTTTATGTTATTACGCGGGCGAAGCTGCGGGCAAAGCCAGTACACAATAAAAAAAAGAAAGTTATAATCAGTGCGAGGCCAACAATGTGCCGAACTCAGCATATACTGCGTCCATTGACGACGACACACGACAAAAACGACCATCGAAATGTCGCCACAATGAACGGTCCTGTGCGTCTCGCATCCCACGAATTCCCGCAAACTTCACCAGGTCACGATTGACCTCTTCCCACGTGCACAAAATTTTTGAAGCAAGATCTTTTTGTTATGCTAAAAACCGTGCTATTCTTCAACAACAGATAGAGAGAGATAAAAGACAAATTAAATGAGACAGCTAATAAAGCATTGATCAATATTTGGGTTAAAACATGCAAAGTATGCTTCAAACGTGAATATTATGCAAATAAGTGTTACGTCGCTCGTGAGTTTGTTTTGCTCTGTATCCGCACAATGTTATGTAAAAGTGTAAATCTGCAAAAACTTTAATACTGTATCAAAAAACCAGTTTCTGATACAGTATTCTATGGATTGCGCCCGTGTAGAAAATGCATAAAACTACTGATGTTGTGTAACTTGCTTGTTTATTTGTTTTCACTTCTTTACAACTTCTGATGGATGTGGTGTGATGAGAATGGATAAAGTGAGAAATGAGTATATTAGGGGAAGTTTGAAAGTGGCGCCAGTGACTGAAAAATTGAAAAGGAATCGTTTGTCTTGGTATGGTCATGTGAAGAGGAGGGATGAAGCGCATGTTACTAAAAGAGTTATGTGTTTACATGTGGATGGATGGAGAGGGAGAGGGAAACCAAAGAAAAGATGGATGGATTGTGTGAAGAGTGATATGAAAGAAAAGGAAGTTAGTGATAGCATGATGAATGACAGGGCAGAATGGAAGAAAAAAACATGTTGCGCCGACCCCAAATAACATGGGACAAGGGCAGGAAGATGATGATGACTTCTTTACAACTTCTTATTTTAAAACTTTGTAATAAACTTCTTTGGGAAAATACCTTCCCAACTCTAGATGATGAGGGAACCAGGTAAATATGTAAACAGGCAGGATACAACTCATGTTCATTATATATTACGTGATGAAAATCTAGATTCAAGTCCTCTCTAACCGTCAACATGAATGGTTCAAAGGAAAAAGTTGGGGCATGGAAATAGTTAGTGCTCTGTATGGTTATGGCGATGTTGTCGCCATACTCCGTTCTGTCACTCATGTTCAGAAGTTGCCATCTATGCTCGTGTCTCTTTCATACACTTCCTTTTCTCGTTCTTACACTATGCTTCTCTCTATAATATCTCCTTTTATCCATTATACAGTATTAAAAATCAGTTCAGGCGTTTGTGCTTGAAGGAGTAACACATCGTACAATTTTTCGATTTTTACTAGTTGCTCCCAGTAGCTTCGCCCTCGTGAGAGAAGACTATCCCAAAACAACATACTCCAGAATAAAAAAAAATCTTATGTTCTATTCCGGGACATGCCGGGTGTGCCAAATCTATACTAATATAATAAAGCTGAAGAGTTTGTTTGTTTGTTTGTTTGAACGCGCTAATCTCCGAAACTACTGGTGCGATTTGAATAATTCTTTTTTTGTTGGATAGTCCATTTATCGAGGAAGGCTATAGGCTAAATAACATTACGCTATGACCAATAGGAGCAAAGACAGAGCGGTAAATGTGTAAAAAACGGGGAAAATTATTCATTTTTGAAGGCTTTCTTTGCGTGCGCTGCGAAAACGGTTCAAGATACACAAAAAATATGTATGAAAGAATTATTCCTCTATACATGATCTAAAAAAAAGTCCGCGACGGCATATGTCTATCTTTTAAGGTTTAGTCACAATGACCGTTTTTATGGTACCAAATTTGGTCGAAATAATTTGTTTAAGTTGTATCAACATAATAATATTAATCTTTATTCAAATATAAATATAAATATGTTGTTGGTTAAGAGTACTTCATTGTGAATAAAATTGTCTTTGACATAGCTTAATTTCAACAAAAAACTTCAAAGATTACAATGATAAATAACTCCGAAACAAAACCAACTCGCTCTCTGCGCTCACTGCGCTGGCCGGCGCGGCGGGAGAGAGGCGGTGCTTGCGGGCAAGCCGGGAGGGGGGTGCAGCTCTACGAGATACCATGCCGCGCGGCTCGCGCGGCTCACTCGCGCGGTCGGCTCCCTACTGAACGGTTGAATACAGCGCTAATTTGTTTATGCGATATAATTATCATCGTAATATTACTTTTTAAACACAGTTTCATTTTGAGGTTGTTTTCTATATAGTAGGTACTTTATTTGTTTTAGGATAGTATTTAGTGAAACAATAATAACACTTTTTTGTTTTCATGTAGATTATTAATTAATAAGTATGTGTTTTTTAAAAGTATAGTATCGTTTGTTTTAAAAATAGTATTCAGTTTCTAATATTTTTTTGTGGTACATAATACCTGTAGGTACCTAAATAGGTATCGCCTACTTAATTATTCTTATTAGATTAGGGTTTAGTTTAACGTATTTAGTTTCTATTTTTTTTTCGCTTTAGGTAAAACCTGTAAATAGGTGTGGTCTACCTATTTATTCTCATTAGATTAGGGTTAAGTTTAAGTATAAAGTTTGTTAACTTATTTTCATTTTACGGATTTTCTTTTGACATAATCGTTAAAAATAAAAACAATTAGGTTCCTAATTATTAATCTTACGTTTCTTTTTTTTTACGAGTTACGCTTTAGTTAAGTTTTCATTTTCTACGTTCTTTCTTCATCACTATAATGCCGAGAAAAAGAACTCAGCTTTCTCGGCAGACTGCTACTGCAAAGCGGCTGCGAGTTTTGCGCAGCAATGAAACTGAGGATGAAAATATGCACAGGTTGGCTACACAACGAGCAATTACTGAACAAAACCGTGCAAGGGAATCAAGCGTTGAACGTTCGCAGCGTTTAGCGTCACAAAATTTCCGAACTTTGGCGAACCGGCAACGGGAATCGAGTGCTGATCGTTCTCAACGTTTGGCCTCACAGAATGCCCGAACTTTGGCTAACCGCGATCGGGAATCCAGTGCTGAACGTTCTCAACGTTTGGCCTCACAGAATTCCCGAACTTTGGCTAACCGTGATCGGGAATCAAGCGCTGAACGATCCCAACGATTAACACAGCAAAATGCCCGATCAACTAGGAATAGAACTCGCAGACAACATAATTTATTAAATGCTGCTTTTGCTTATGATTGTACCGTTGACTATTCTGAGCTAAATGATATTGATATTGGCAGAATGGATAAAATATGCAACTTATGCCAAGCAAAAAAATGGGCAGCTGAAACTCCTGGATTGTGTTGTAGTGGTGGCAAAGTAAATATACCTATAATTCCGGAACCAACATCCGTTTTAAAGGAACTGATATCAGGCTCACATCCATCATCTAAGCATTTCTTAAATCACTCAAGACAATATAATACATTATTTCAGATGACTTCATTTGGTGCCAAAGAAATTCGTGAGGGAAACTTTATGCCCACTTTTAAAGTCCAAGGGCAAGTTTATCATTTAATCGGTGACTTACTTCCAGCTGTAGGGGCACAACCCGAATTCCTACAAATATATTTTGTTTCCCATGCAGATCAGGTATCCTTGCGCTCAAATTTAAACCCAAGCTTGCAAATCGATCTTATCGACGTTCTCCAAACATATCTTCATGATCATAATACGTATATTCAAAGTTTTAAGTACAATCTAGAAAATAGACCACCGAATGATTTAAAACTTATCATTCATGCTGATGTAAAACCTCCTAATGAGCATAGAGGTCGGTATAATGCGCCGGTAGTAGATGAAGTAGCTGTTCTTATGATAGATGAAGACAAAGGTCCCCGTGATATTGTATTGACTGCGAGAGATGGTCGACTTCAACGAGTTTCTGAAATTCATAGATCTTATGACCCGCTTCAATATCCCTTACTGTTTCCCTTTGGAAACGACGGATACTGTATTAATATTCCACAGCAGAATACTACGGCTACATCTAAAACTGTTTCATGTATGCAGTTTTATGCATTTAGATTCATGGTGAGAATAAATGACTTTAACAGTATACATTATTTTAAAGGATTATTCAACCAATATTGTGTTGATATGGCGGCAAAAATGATTTCTGAGAGGCTGAACTTCATCAAAAGAAATCAAAAAAAATTGAGAGCAGAAGATTACATTCATTTAAGAGATGCCGTCGTAAATGATGGACATTTAAACGCTTCTAATATTGGCCAGCACGTTATATTGCCGTCGTCATTTACAGGATCCCCCAGATTCATGAATGAAAAAAGTCAAGATGCCATGACATATGTCAGGAAATTTGGAAGACCTGACCTCTTCATTACATTTACATGTAACCCCGAATGGCCAGAAATAAAAAGTGAGTTATTGCCCAATCAACATTCTTATGATAGACACGATTTAATTTCTAGGGTATTTCATTTAAAACTCAAAAAAATGATAGACCTATTAACGAAGAAACATATTTTTGGCCCATCGAAAGCCTTTGTTTACAGTGTAGAATGGCAAAAAAGAGGTTTACCTCACGCCCATATTTTATTGTGGCTGGCTAACAAAGTTCAACCAGATTCTATAGATGCAATAATATCGGCTGAAATACCTGACATACAACAAGATCCGATTCTTCATAATATTGTCATAAAAAATATGATACATGGTCCTTGCGGATTTCATAATCCTGCATCACCATGTATGAAAGAAAACGTTTGTTCTAAAAAGTACCCGAGGCATTTTATTTCGGAAACACAAACCGGGGATGACGGTTATCCAACCTACAGACGCAGGTCTCCAGATAATGGTGGATTCACAGCTATAATTCGTGTAAAAGGTACAGAAATGAGCGTGGATAATCGTTGGGTGGTTCCCTATAATCCACTGCTGTCACGCATTTTCAATGCACACATTAACGTAGAGTTTTGTCAATCGGTCAAAGCTATTAAATACATCTGTAAGTATATTCATAAAGGTTCTGATCAAGCCACATTTTCGTTACAAAGTAATAACGACGAAGTAGAAAAATATCTAAATGGTCGCTATATAAGTTCCTCGGAGGCGTTTTGGAGAATTTTTCAATTTTCGATTCATGAACGTTTTCCGGCAGTAGTTCATTTAGCCGTTCATTTGGAAAATGGACAAAGAGTATATTTTTATAATAATGAAAATCTCCAAGATCGTGTGAACAATCCTTCATCAACGACACTTACAGCGTTCTTTGATCTCTGCAAAAGCGACGATTTTGCAAAAACCCTTTTATATCACGAAGCTCCCCAGTATTACGTTTGGCAAAGAAAATCATTTTCTAGAAGAAGACGCGGGCAAGATGTTGAGGGATATCCCGGTGTAAAAAAAGACACAACTTTAGGCCGTGTTTATAACATTCATCCAACTCAAACTGAATGTTTTTATTTAAGAATGTTACTGCAATATGTTCGCGGTCCAATGTCATTTCAACATCTACGAACCGTGAATGGTGTTATTTTCCAAACGTACCAAGGCGCTTGCAAGGAATTAGGTTTACTGGAGGGAGATGAACATTGGCAAAATACCATGTCCGATGCGATTATATCCGAGCCAGCTACAAAATTAAGAGAATTATTTACCACTATCCTTATATTTTGCCAACCATCTGACCCCTTAGAGTTATGGAATAAATTTCGTGATGCTCTATGTGAAGATATATTAAACAGAATGCGTAATGAGAATCAGGATATGACATTAGCATATAATGATGATATATACAATGATGGACTAATCATAATTGAAGATAAAATTCATGAGATTTCAGATAAATCCCTAACCGACTTTGGGCTTCCTGCAGCAAAAAGAAATAATTCGCTTCTGGACCCGTTAGAAGTAGCGTTGCGAAAACCATATAATTTAAATGATTTAAATGAATATATCACAGAAAATGAACCAAGATTAGTAAATGACCAGGTGACAACGTATAATTGTCTCATGAAAAGTGTTAGTTTTAATGAAGGAAAAATTTTCTTTTTGGATGCTCCCGGTGGGACCGGCAAGACGTTTATTACTAATCTTATATTGGCAAAAGTAAGGTCTCTAGGAAAGCTAGCCTTAGCAGTAGCGTCGTCAGGTATTGCTGCAACTTTATTAGCAGGTGGACGCACAGCTCATTCCACTTTTAAACTGCCCCTAACTGTGTCTTTAGAGAAAGATAGCGTGTGCTCTATACGCAAAAATGGACCTTTGGGAAAAGTTTTACAAGACGTCAGTCTAATAATCTGGGACGAATGTACCATGATACATAGAGCTCACGTAGAAGCTCTAGACAGAACTCTCCGAGATATTAGAAACTGTGATAAAATCATGGGTGGGATTACGGTTATGTTTGCTGGGGACTTTCGCCAAACCTTACCGGTAATAGTAAGGGGAACCAGAGCAGACATTGTGAAGGCTTGCCTTAAAAGTTCTCCATTATGGAAATTTGTAAATATTTTAAAATTATCTACAAATATGAGAGCACATTTGGGGGGAGGTAGTATAACTTTCCCGTCAAAATTACTTTCTGTAGGAGACGGGAAAATACCTCATTCTAATAATAAAATTGAAATTGATTGCGATTTAGGAGTAAAAGTGGGTAACATCGAGGAATTAATAACTAAGGTATACCCTGACATCAGCCAAATAGAAAACAAGGACCACCAATGGATGTGTCAAAGAGCAATATTGGCGGCAAGAAATAGTAACGTTGACGAAATAAATGATATAATTTTAAGTAAACTCCCAGGAGATATTGTAACCTACACATCCATTGATACCGTGATGGATCAAGAAGATGTAGTTAATTACCCACAGGAGTTCCTCAATTCCTTGAACCCAAGCGGCCTTCCCCCACATTCTCTTAATTTAAAAATAGGTGCCCCAATCATTTTACTAAGAAATCTCAAACCACCAAATTTATGCAACGGGACCCGACTTCAAGTAAAATTTCTGCGCAATAACGTCATCGTTGCAATAGTTTTGACTGGTCCAGCAGTTGGTCAAACAGTCCTCATACCCCGCATCCCAATGATACCCAACGACTTACCTTTCAATTTTAAAAGAATACAATTTCCGATTAAATTATCCTTCGCAGTCACAATAAATAAATCACAGGGGCAGACATTCAAACACGTGGGGATCGATTTACGCCAAGACTGTTTTTCGCACGGCCAGTTATACGTCGCCTTATCAAGATCAGGTTGTGGCGAAAATCAATATATTCTTCTGCCACAAGACAATAAAACAAAAAATGTAGTATATGCAGAAGTTCTATAATAATTTAATTTACTTAAAAAATTGTACAGATATAATTAGTTTGGAACTCGAAAAAAAAACATAGGTTTTATCCTAAAAATTCTGCGGAAACTCGACCATTCCGAAAATCCCGCAAGAACGGGAACTATGTGGGAAAAACCAAAAATCTGCCGGAAGTCACTATTCCACGCGGACGAAGTCGCGGGCAAAAGCTAGTTTCATTCATATCTGTTCAGACGTTTGTACGTGAAGGAGTAGCATACATACTATTCACAAACTTCCACGTTTATAACATCAGTGTGATATAATTAAGTAAGTATGATAATCATGGCTTTTTATTGTCTATGTTATGACTCTATTGCTCTCGATTTCTAGAAGAATGGTAAGGTTTTCTGAGTGTGTGTTTGTAGCTCTGAAACCTGACGATGAGGTTAGTAGTCGTTATTTAGAAGGTATGCGTTCAGGATGCATTTTTGAGAGTATGTGCGGGAATTGCATGACTTGATTCCACCATCTCATTCCTACCATCAGACAACCCGACGAACGGTGAGTATCCACTCTTACGTTGTTAAAACCTCTACGGTCCGGACCAAGCTTTTCGCCTTTTCGTTTATACCGCGAACATCGAGGGACTGAAACAACTTGCCTGCTGCAGTCTTCCCGTCCGATTATAATTTAGGTGTCTGCAAGGGTAGAGTGAATAGGCTCTTAATAAACTAGTGCGCCTCACCATCAACGATTGAATCACTAATTACCATCAGGTGGGATCGCAGTCAAGCACTAGTTTATAACAAATAAAAAAAAGTAAGGTAGGTGCAGTGGATGCGCGATTGGCTGCTGCCCTTCATTTCGCGGGTTTCATTCCAGCATTTAACAAATATTTGTACGGCAGTTGTTACGGTTCGGAGTTTACATATTTGTGAACGCACCCACATTTCAGAAGTTATTCTTATACTTATATGCGGAACTCAACAACCAAAAGCCAAATATCTTAAAAAAATCACATAGTCTCAAGATAGCCAGGGCGTTATAATTGAAATTAAAGAAACAATGGTCTTATCAGTGATAAGAACCGTCGTTCTGATACGCTAACTACTGCGGAATCGCAATGCGACATTTTAATAGTATAGTTTTATACTTGAGGAAAAACTAACCTAATTATTCTGAAGAAAAACTTATCGTTTTGTTTATAAAAAATTTGATAAAGTGTGTCTTAAAAAAAGTGATCACAAAGATAAATAAATTATTCTGTGAGAGACTAAAGTCGCTTAAATTCTGTCAAAGCAACTAACGCTTGGAAACGTAGTTTGTTGGATCATTCGGTTTCCTTCAAAGTGGTTGAGCTGAATGGTGCTAATATTCGTTTCATGTCCGTGAACGGGTGCTGTCGGTTGAGACTGGTCATCTCTTAGCTGCCAGTTGCCATTTTAATATCTATATTATTTTTTGTTTTATTTACATTGTTCTCACATGATAGTAGCGACAAGAAACATGTAACTGAGATATTTGTAATATATAACATGATTGAAAAGAGTGTTCATGGAGTTCCTTGTTCTACGCTTTGAAATGTGCAATTAGCATCATTTTTTTTTTTCTGACTGACTGACTTCTTGACATTTCATTTGAAATAAAATGCTTTGAATCTTTGAAAATGCTGACTGTTGACAATTCATTCAACCAAACGTCAATTTCTACGGGTATTATAATTTTTGTAGGTAGCGGTAATTTCCGTTCGGGAAACGGGGATAAATGTGGGTTAACTCTCTTATTTATAAACGGGCCATAAATACAATTTATTATGGTTTTAATATGGAGAGAAGTGGTTTAACTTCAAAAAATAAAAATCACATCAAGTTAATATTAATCTTTTATGTTAACCTCTAAAGTAGGTTATAAGCATTATTTAACCTTGTAAATCAATTCAATTTCCTTTACAAAAGACATTCAGACATCCTTTTCCTTTCAATAACGTTAACAATGAAATCTAAAAGCAAAAACAAACTGAGACTTAAGAAAGTCAATTCATAAAATTAATTACCATAACTAACACTACCTTGCCAAACCAAATTGATACTTATTTGCACAACGCTAAGAACTTTAAACATTTATGCAAATATTTATGATGACATGTGATATAGTGATCAATGTCAAGATTTTGTTTCAACTTTCATTTATTTTAAGAGTTTATTCAGTGTTCATTGAGCCTCGAACTGTTTTGGTCCAAATGTAGAGGACATACTCACGGTTTAGTATTTTAGCTTTTGGGGTAGGCAGAAAAGTTGATACTTCTGTGAAGTTATTAATAATATGAGTTCTTGTTTTATTTCCAAGTGGTTTGTTATCATATGAAGTGAGTGTAACAAATATAGTTCAAATACAATAGTGTGTTATTACACTTCAAGTGAATCAGTGCAGTCAAAAACATTGTTCTTTGTGCTCCAAAAATACCAGTCAAAAACGGGTATAAAAGCTATCAAATATGGCGTTAAAAAGCAAAAAAGAACCAACCCACAAACGCCTAATAAAACTGTTCGTAAACAACCTCAAGAAAAACACATTAGCACTAAAGGAACTAAAACAATCAATCGACACTTCCCAACGATCAAACGACTACGAAAAAATCATCGACATAACGAACTCCGTCAACGAAAAACTCGACGTCGTTCAGAAAATACGAAACGACATTAAAATCTATAAAACAATAAACACAATCCTAACTAACCATTATATAAAAGTAACGAGAGAACACGAGAATTGTATCGGAGCAAAAATCATTAAATTAGAAGAAAAAATCAAACAGTCTTACGATAATTTGAAATTGGAACTGACAAAGATGGCGTCCGTCAGTGTTGCCAGTCAGAATATTTCGTCGCCGATACAGAACAGTAATGTAATTTTAATTGGTAATGATTTGAAGTGCAATCAGTTTAACCAGCTACATATTAGGAACGAGATGTATAATACGATCATTAGGAAGATTGATAAGCTGTTCTGTGGGATGGTGAGTTGTCTTGTATATTCACTGTTTCTTTCTAACTTTAAAAACCTGTTATATTTACACAGTGTAAAAAGTTTACAGTTTGTAACAAACCATAAAGAAAATTATCCTCCTAAGAAGTGTTACAAACTTCAACCACAGCATACTTAAAACATACAAGATTGAAATATTTAATGGTATACGAAGTTCTTAAAACATCTTCATTGAAAAAAAAATAACTTGCCTATACGCATTCTGGATAATGAAATTAGTAGTAGGGATATACATAGTATTACTTACGTATCTAAATTCATTCTTAATGATGACCGTCATCAAGCTATCAAGAGAAATGTGTGCTACAATAAATACCTAAGCGAAGATTGCATCACGAAAAAGTCACCGCGGTCCTGCCCCCCTAGCCAAGTTACAACCGTTTCGTTTCGATTCTCTTTTCGGTAATCGCCTCGAGTCGGCCACGCGTCTTATTTCTTTGTTCTGACTACGTGACTGAGCGTTGATATGACGTCAGAATAAGTTTATTTTCATCATTACTTCTAGAACTAAAAATTCGAAGACATGTAACATCCACCAACCCGCACTGGGCCGACGAGGTGTATTACGGCCCATTCTCTCTCCTAGAGAGGAGGCCTGAGTCCCAGCAGTGGGAACATTGCTGCCGACTATGCTATATGCCCGGATACATCAGACAATTTTTATTCATTTTCTCTATTAACTTTATTGTTATGTTGTTTCAGGCGTATCAGGACAGGATAAAGGAAGAAGAGCAGAAAGAAGCGGAGACGGCCCGACTGGAAGAGATCCTCAACATGTGCGCAGAGTATGAAAGGCAGATTGCTTCAGGTAGGTGAAGCTATTACAAGAATATTGCATCCATACTGCGTGGGCGATATGTTGTGTTTTTTCCTTATCCTTTAATTCTTTATTGTAAACAAAAACATAACACTACACACTAGTACACACTATAAACAGTGATACGACAATTTATATACATAGGCAAGCTTAACTCAACAATGAGTCTTCTACCAGCAAACTTTCGAATTATAGAGATAGAAAATATTCGAAAGTAGGATCCAGAGCACAAAACTGGCATAACTAAGGCTGGCCTCATACATCAGGAATGGCTCTTTGGATTCATAGTCTAACATTTATAGTTTAAATTCTGGCGCCATGCTTCATGTATATCTTAAAAATTCAGATTGATCAGTAGTCTTGTGATTCCCGGCACATGCAAAGGTCTTGCTCGCAGAACAGATGGCCGTTGGGGCCAAAAGGTTCTGGAGTGGCGACCGCGTACCAGAAGACCAAGTGTTGGAAGGCCCCTTAAAAGATGAACCGATAACCTGGTGAAGGTTGCGGGAATCCGATGGATGCGAGACGCACAGGACCGTTCATTGTGGCGACATTTGGGGAAGGCCTATGTCCAGCAGTGGATGTCTATCGGCTGAAATTATGATGATGATGATGAAACGTCATAACGGAACAGGAATTAGTACTAATTGCATTGCTTTTGGCAATGTCATCTGAAATAATTCATAATCTGATTATGTAGTACTGTGTATGTGTGTGCCAGTTTATTAAAATATATGGAAATACGCGCGTTATGAAATGATAATCTTAATATTGCGATCGGGAATTCAGAACGCTCGTCAGTATATTCTTACAAATCTATCTGAGAAATCCATAACCTGAAAAAATCGGAATGTTTGTGGAGCATATTGATATTGTATGGTATTCCGGTCTTTCTGAATTAATATTATGAATTCAGATTATGAATCCATTCCGAATGAAATGAGACCAGCCTAAAGCTAGAACTACACTGCGCACAAGTGTGCCACACACGCCGATCTATGCGCGTCGGTCTCCATACATTTTATATGGAAACTAGACTTGTAGAGCTACACTTGATCCACGCCACACGACGTCGTTCTACGTACATATCAGGCGTGTTACACGTGTGCGTCGGTCTAATGTAGTTCTAGCTTTAGTCTACTGAATTTTAGTAGAATCTTATTAACCGTTCTAATGATTTATGTTTTACTCTAGTGATCTTACCTAACCTGAACAATACTACGTTAGCTCTCTTCTCACGCTCTTGACCAAGAAACCTTCACATTAGTTCACATGTTCAAGGTTTTTCAATCCAACTGACGTTTGTTTAATATTAAATTACTTTATAATATCATGTATATAATTTTTGTTGATTAGTGATCAAGTATTAAGTCGGTATATTAAATCAAAATATAAGTAAAAAGGAATGACTAAATATGTATAAAGAAAGGAAAAACGAAAAAGAAAGAAAAACTCGAAAATCGCTAGACCAATTTCGATAACAACATTAATTATTTTTTTGGTGGATGTCTCAGGAAGGTTCACATTAAGACAAAATTGAAAAACCCTTTTTTTACTAAAATCTACTGTTTGAATGTTAGCTAGCTCAATATTAGGGACTTTGTTTTTGAGATGGGAAATCATCAATAACTCGTCTCGCTCCTGGTAGAGCCAAAGGGAAAATCATACTTTTACTGACTAAAATCCTCCTGTTTTCCTTCAGTGGCCCTTTGTGTTCCAGGGCCAGGGTAACTCTCGAACAACCACGCAGTCCTTGAAGCTCTTACATATATGTTTTTATGTTCCAGGCATCCCAATAACCCCCACAGAGAAGAGGCCACATAATAAGATCATCACGAACGGCTCACTGCCGCGCAGTGTAGCCCTCAACAATCCTAACTTTGTGCAGACCAGCGATGGTTATTATAAGTAAGTTGACTAAAATCATCGTCTGGAATCAACGACCTTACAGCCACTAGACGTCTAATAACAGACGACGCATGTCTGTTAACATATATGATTATAGAATTAATGTCTCGACCAATCAGAATGCAGTACCCCGCTCCCCCGTACCAATCAGAACGTAGTACCCTGCTCCCCGTACCTCGACCAGTTGACGGAATTGTTTTGGTGCGCTAGTTCAAGCATGAGGCGTCTAGTGGCTGTAAGGTCGTTGTTTAGAATCAATAAAGTACATAGTACCCCCTGGTAGGACTGTTTGCTAAATTTAATGGTTTCTGGCAAAACGACTGTCTAAAATCTATGCATGAAAACTGAGATAAATGGCTAACGCACCGTCCTACGCGAGAAGTGCGCGCGAAGTCGCCGCTTCAGCCGTAAGAGTTCGCGCGAAAATATCAAACCAACTGATTGCTACTAATTCGCTTCGCTCGTCGCCGCACCGCACCCACGTGCAAATCACGTAGTCCACCGTAATAGAGTGTCAATTGTTTGTTCCATTAGCGCCGCATCGCTTCGTGTTCGCCGTCGCGTTGAATCGCTTACGTAGAACACCACTTTAGTGGGCTTTTTAAGTCCCGGAAAGGTCTTGGTATAAAATAGATGGATACCTAAACCATCGAAATTGACTAAAATTAATTTGTATTATATCTGCCTTATCTAAGTGGACCGATAACCTGGTAAGGCTTGCGGGAATCCGATGGATGCGAGACGCACGGAACCGTTCATTGCGGCGACACTTGGGGGAGGCCTATTTCCAACAGTGGATGTCTTTCGGCTGAAATAATAATGATATCTGCCTTAAAAAAAATTAATATAAAATTCTAAAATAATTTCTTTTTGTTACAGGTTTGAAACTAGTCATAACAAAAGCTCCCCAATGAGCCAATCTCTTCCCATCCAAAGGAATCTCTCTAGCTACGAGAACTTCGAATCATCCACCCCCACGGAACTCACTCCCGAGGTCGTCATCCCCCAAAACAACTACGAAAACATAGGCAGGATGGATGAGATAGGCATCCCCGTTTTCGACGACCCATCCCCCAGAATGCACGATTTGTCTAGTCCGATTATGATAAGGAAACTTCACAACCAAAGCGGGGATCGAGGTCCGAACCTATCCTCCCCTATAGGCAGCCCTTACGAAAACGTTTACTATAGAAATAATGTAGTATATGGGAATTTAAAACCTAAGTCTCCAAACACACAGAGCCCTAGAACAAGAATTAAGACAACTTTCGCTCATAAGAACCTCCCATCACCTCAATATTTTATATTCCCCACCCCTCCTCCCGTAGATAATTCTAAAAAACCAAACTTTGACCCCGAAAACAAAAGCACAGATTCTGACAGACCAAAATTCGATGGAATCGAAAAACAGCTAAGTCTAGAAGAAGAAATACCAATGATAGATGACGATTTGACAAATGACTTGGAATTTAGATATTCCAATGTATTTAATGATGATAAAAAGGAAGATACTCCTGAAAAGAGCCCAGAAGTAATCTTGACTAAGAACCAAAGCTTCGATGACATGAAGAAAGAGCTAATGGCTGACATTCCAGAACTAGAAGAATTTGAAAAAGACTTAAAAGAGAATAAAAGAGAAAAGATAATCAAGAATATAACAGAAGATATGAAGAGGATTGATATTGAAGCCGATTCTTTGGACGGTACAGTTTTAGATGACAATGTAAATGAGTTGAAGGCCAAATATGACAAGTTAAAGGAAGATCGGAAGAAATTAGTGACGGAAATACATGAAATCAAATGTAAGATGTCTGAAATTAGGATGCAGGAGGATGATATCTTGAGAGAGGCAAGTTACTTTACAATTAACTATATTAATATTTCACACAATAATAATAATAATATTCCACAACTATCACACAACGCCGTCTAGTCTCAAGCTAAGCAGAGCTTGTGTTATGAATATTAGACAACTGATAAACATACTTATATATTTCTAAATACATATATATTATAGATAAATTACACCTAGACACAGACAAATGATCGTGCTCATCACACAAACGTTTGTCTTGGGTGGGAATCGAACCTACGACCTCCGGCATAGCAGTTAGGGCCACTGACCACTAGACCAATAGGCCAGTCGTCAGTTACTTTACAATCTAACAATATTACGATTTGATTATTCTGAACCCGGTCAGATCAAGTCCTGGATTGTACATATAAATAAAATAGAAGTGTTTGTTTGTATTAATACCATTTTTTTTACCAAATGCATATGAAAGTATATTCTACAGCTTTAAACTTTTTTTAAATATTTGTCTGTATGTCTGTTTGTTCTGGCTAATATTCGAAACAGCTGGACCAATTTTGACGGGACTTTCACCGATATATAGATAGCTGATGTTATAAGGAGTAACTTAGGCTCATTTTATTTTAGAAGAAGAATTAGAGTTCAGCGCAAAAACACTTCTTAAAACTGTGATCGAATAGCATTAAACTGTTTTACGAGTCTGACGCGAACAATGTCGCGAACACCAGTTTAGGATAATGGGCAGATGTCAATCAATATACTTAAAACTAGCTTTTGCCAGCGGCTTCGCCAGCATAAAAATAGAAAATATAGGCCTATGTCATTTAGTTATAAAGTAGCTTTCTACTGGTGAAAGACTTGAATATCGGTCCTGTAGTTTTTGAGTTAAATCAAACCATACAAACAAACAAAAAATCAAATCTTTCCTCTTTATAATGCTAAGGTAAAACGGAAATAAAGACATAAAGCTGTCTTAAATCTACATTATATTGTGATCCTTTACATGATCTAGTAATGAACGAAAGTTCATTGTTTGTTTTTCGGGTACCTACGCAGAGATATTAAGAAAAGGTCAATGTACTTTATTCCACATTTCGCACCTTTAAAACAATACCGTCACTAAACGAAATTTTTCGAAAAATCTGTTTTTAACGCAATCTGTTTGCTGAGTGCTAACTTTACAGATTGTATTAAAAAAAGTCTTTTTGAAAAATTTCGTTTAGTGACGGTATTGGTTTAAAGGTGCGATTTATCTGACCTTCTATAGTTCAAATAGAAAGAAAGAAAAAAAGTTTATTTGCACAAACATGGCACATAACTCAGAAAAAATAATAAATATATATATATATAACAAATCAATACCAAAGAGCGAAGTTACGCTACACATCCGCGCAAAACGGCCAGCGCTCAGCAAAATGCTGGGGCTCATCTACTGAACAGAGTTTTCTTAATGATTTGATATTTTTCATAGTATTTATTAGTTTATAATTTTAGAATATATATGTATTCTATTATTATAAATAACTTATTTTTTATTTTATTTGTTATTTTTAAAATATCTGTTATTTATTTATTGTGCAAACCTACCACATTATTTTCTTTTTAACCCAAAGGTTGACTGGTAGAGAATGCCTTGTTGCATTAAGTCCGCCTATGTACCACTACTGTACATGAAGTTTAAATAAATAAATAAATAAACAGAGCCACAGCGCTGATTTTTAGCGGCAGCTGTCGTCGACGAGTCGTTGAACGAGTGAAAACAAATGAGTCATTTCATAACACTTACCATCATTTTTACAGTTGGAAATGGAAAAAGCTCTAATCAAAGGAGAATACGACTCGGAGATAGCGATCCTCAACATAGAACAGAAGAAGAAGATGGACCTGGTGGACAGCGCCAAGAGGATAGAGGAAGAGATCCGACAGCTGAAGGAGAAGCAAGAGACGCGGCAAAATGAGATGAGGGATCGAGTGGAGATCGCCACGTTGAAAGTTGAGAGGTGGGTAGATTGAATTTTTATTTTTTAAGGTTCCATATCTCAAAAGGAAAAACTGAACCTTTATTGAATCACTTTGTTGTCCATATGTCTGTCTGTCTATCATGACCCTTTACCTAGGGAACGCGTGAAGGTATCGAGTTGAAATTAAAACCATATACTCAGGTCTGCGGTCCGTTGAAGATGTGAAAAAATCAAATTTCAGAGTTAACGAAAAAAAAAGATGTGGCCGTTTATGTCGCAAAAAACGTGTATTTCGACACTTTCAAGGGAATCAAAATTCATAGGGTACTTCCCGTTGAATTCTAAAATTTGGCATGAAGCAAGGTCTTACAGAACACGTATAGAAATAAATGTGAAACAGTAAATTTATTGTCACGTCAAAAAAATAAAAAACTTTTTTGCAATTCGGAAAAATCTTCAAAACTCCATTCGGGAATTGATATATATTTACTTGTACGGAACCCTAAGTGGGCGAGTAAATACAAACATTTGTCTTGGGTGGAAATCGAACCCACGACCTCCGGCATAGTAGTCAGGGCCACTAATCACTAGACCAACAGGCCTGTCTAAATTAAACCTATGATTGATGATACTCTTTTTTATCCAGGATTGAGAAAGACTGGAAGGACAATACAGCCACGCTTGAAGAGTTACAGAACGCGCAGGACATTCTGGACAACGAGACCAAGATCTTTGAGGACCTGGAGTTCCAGCATCTTGAGGAGGAGTCTGAATTGTAAGTAGATTTATTGTCAAGACACTAATAAGGTTTTTTTTTTTTTATTCGGTATAAACCAGTGCTTGACTGCGATCCCACCTGATGGTAAGCAGTGATGCAATCATTGATGGTGAGGCGCTCTAGTTTATTAAGAGCCTATTCACTCTAGCCTTGAAGGCACCTAAATTATAGTTGGACGGGAAGACCGCAGCAGGCAAATTGTTCCAGTCCCTCGATGTACGCGGTATAAACGACGAAGCAAATCGCTTAGTTCGGACCGTTGGTGTTTCAACAACGTAAGGGTGGATACTCGCCGTACGTCGGGTTGTCCGATGGTAGAAAGGAGATGGCGGAATCAAGTCATGCAATTGCCGCGCACACTCTCCAAAATGCAACCTACTGGTAGTACTACACTGCGCACACGTGAGCTACGTACGCCGATCTGTCTCCGGTCTCCGTAAATTTTATATGGCATCTAGACGTGTAGCCACATTAGATCCACGCCACGCGTTGTCATTCAACGTACAAATCAGGCCACGTGGTCCACGTGTGCGTCGCTCTAATGTAGTACTAGCTTTACTTACATATACATAACTAGCTTCTGCCAGCTGCTTCGCCCGCGGATAAGTAGGTTTCTCCATACAAACTTTAGACCCCAGTTTCATGCCCTTTGGGGGTGAGTTTTGGAAAATCCTGTCTTAGTGCTCACTTACGTCATAAAAGGAAACCTTGTGCAAAATTTCACGCTCCTAGTTCCAGTAGTTTCGGCTGTGCGTTGATATGTCAGTCAGTCAGTTTCTCCTTTTATTATACACTAGCTTCTGCCAGCGGCTTCGCTCGCCGGAAAGAAGATTTCTCTATACAAACTTTGGACCCCCGTTTCATCCCCTTACTCGATAAATTTTGGAAAATCCTCTCTTAGTGCTCGCTTACGTCATAAAAGGAAACCTTATGCAAGATTTCACGCCCCTAGTCCCAGTAGTTTCAGCTGTGCGTTGATATGTCAGTCATTCAGTTTCTCCTTTTATTATACATAATTATGTATAACCAAAAATAATTAGGAACAAAGACGAAGGCTAAGAAGGTTAAGAAGTTGTGATAATATTTTGTGTAAAATAAAGGATACCTACGACATCTAAGAATCTGCCTTTCTATAACCTATGATCATCATCATCATCTTCCAGCCCTTGTCCCGTGTTATTTGGGGTCGGCGCAACATGTTTTTTTCTTCCATTCTGCCCTGTCATTCGTCATGCTATCACTAACTTCCTTTTCTTTCATATCACTCTTCACACAATCCATCCATCTTTTCTTTGGTCTCCCTCTCCCTCTCCAACCATCCACATGTAAACTCATAACTCTTTTAGTAACATGTGTTTCATCCCTCCTCTTCACATGACCATACCAAGACAAACGATTACCTTTCAACTTTTCAGTCACTGGTGCCACTTTCAAACTTCCCCTAATATACTCATTTCTCACTTTATCCATTCTCGTCACACCACACATCCATCTTAACATTCTCATCTCCGCTACGATCTATAACCTATGATCAAGTTTTAGAAATATAACAAGTATGAAGAAGAGTTTCAGGGATGAAAATCTACAAAAACAAAGTATTTGTTTACTTGATGTGTCACGTCAACGCGATTATACAACATAACTTCCAAAAAAAAACCCAAATGTGTTTCTTCAGTTGCACTTAGCATTCCAGGGCAACGGTAAGCCTTTCGAACAAACCTGCAGCACAAGAACTTTACTTACTAACTGTGGTCATATGCTCACTAGATGGCGGTGAATTCAACATTTTCAGTGTATGGGAATATTAACTGGACTGGCCTGTTGGTCTAGTGGTTAGTGGCTCTGACTGCTATACCGGAAGTCGTGGGTTCGATTCCCACCCAGGACAAATGTTTGTGTGATGGTAACGACCATTGTTCTGTGTCTGGGTGTAATTTATCTATAATATGTATGTATTTAAAAATAGGTAAGTATGTTTATCAGTTGTCTAGTACTTATAGCACAAGCTCTGCTTAGCTTGGGACTAGACGGCGTTGTGTGATAGTTGTGGAATATCTTATTATACATTATTAAGTCAAGGAAATAGTCTTTGCTAAAACCAGACATTCCATTATATTTAACTTAATTAAATTATGGCCTCAAAATCGACTTAATTCGGACATTTGATGTCTCTAACTACGTTATTTAAGTATAGCGCTATACTTAAGCACTATGCACAACAGAGTGGTTTTTTTTTCTGTAGTATCGAATATCTAAATATGCTAAAACTGTGCTAGATAATTTAATCAACAAAATTTGACTCAGTTTTAATATAGTTTTCCTCTCCCCAGATTATCAAACAGAGAAGACATACAAAACGAAATCATCCTACTAACAAAGAAGATAGAAGCGCAAAAAACTCGAATCCTAACTCTGAAATCAGAAGCTAACAACAATCTAACATCAGCACTCGACGAAACGAAGATACTGCACGCTGAATACGTAAGATTACTAAACTTGGTCGAAGAATTAACGGGGAAAGTGCAAACAGTAGAAAAAGAATTAAAACCTATAGTAGCTAAACTCAATGATATTGAAAGGACTCAGTCACCAGATAGTGCATTCTACACAGATCAGACAAGAGCAAAATCAGGCGAATTCGGCTATTCCCCACAAAGTTCAGATAGCGATGACATTGACTTAAAATTGTCAACCTTCGAAGATCATACAAAACATTTAAAAGACAAGTTCAACTCTATAGACCAAATGTCACAGTCCATGACCGTGGATATAGAAAGAAGAGTCATAACAGACATTGTAGATCATGACGAGAGATTCAGTGAAAGTCCGTCGAAATCATCGACTTCTTCAAAAGAGAAAAAAGGCTTTTGGGAAAGGAACTTCGATTCGTTGAAGAGAAAAAGCAAGAAACAAAAATCACCTGAAAAAGTTGATATTATGTCTCAAAGTTTGAACGAGAATCTTTTCTATAACGATAACATTGAAGCCGACGTTAGTCTCGACAAATTCAATAGTTTAAGACATTCGAAAAAGAAAGAGAAACATCCAGGGCCTGTTAAAAGCAATTCCTCATCGAAAATACCGACTTTCGCTGCTCTAGGAAAGATAATGAAAAAAGATTCCTTTACAAAAAAATCTAGAGAAAACAGTATCAAAAACGATGAATCAGACAAGGAGAATAATTCTAAAAATCGATATATAAAAAATACAAAATGTGTAAGTGTAGACAATAAATATGTTAAAGCTAAATCCTTATCGCCTGAGAAGAAAGAAGAGGATATACAAGAAGAGACTGATATCGATAATAATGAGCAAAAAACTAAAGTGACTTTCGAAAATACGCCTCCGAAAGAAGCCACAGTACAGTCAGCTAAAATACTCCATCGCAAAAGCTGTGGTGATGAACCAAGTATAAAAGAGTTTAACAAAATCACTGATACTAACAAAGTACCTTCTCAGGACGATATCGATAGGATTTCTAAGGTAACGACAGATGCACCGATACTGCCCAGCGATACAGATATGAATTCTTTGGGGAAACGGACGCTGGACAGCTTGATGGAGGTCGAGAGGAAGAGGCTTGAAATGTTGGAGGAACAAGGTATGTAGGCATTTGTTATTTTGAAGATTTCTTAGGGCACCCTGCAAAGGTCTCTCAATGCGTCATTATGAAATTTATGGGAGTGATATATATGTCGTGGCCAGATCATAGAATTGATCACTTCATGATATGGCCAACTAAAACTGGCCAGATCGTTTAAACCCTAACATTTTATGATATGCAATCCTCGTTTGGCCATAACATTGATGTATGATTTCAATGACAATAAAAGGTCTAAAGAAAGTAGGCCAAACAAGGATTGAAATATCATCAAATTTTAACGTTTAAAACGATCTGGCCAGTTTTACTTGGTTATTTCATGAAGTGATCAATTTCTAAGATCTGGCCACGACATATACTATTGCAGTCGTACTAACAAATAATATACAGGTTTATTCGTAAAACACTGGCAACCTCTAAGGACTATGGTACTAACATCATAAACAACAACTTTTGTTCTAAGACTTTTCAATATTTATCATATTTTAATTCATCAGATTTTCATACAAAAATAAAAATATTTAAATTGAACGTTCTAAATATTACGAAGTCTATGCGAAGTAAGCAATAGTACAATAGCGGAGGGGAGCGGGGATCGGGCGGCGGGGGTGCTTGATGCGCTTGCGTCGCGTCATACAGACGTAGGTAGGTATATCAAAATACAGAGTTGAAATGTGTTAGATAGAACAACGAAATCTTGAAGGTTTGTTTTTGTTAAATGAATTATGTTTTGTAAAAAGTCATAGAACAAAAGTTGTTGTTTATGATGTTAGTAATACAGCCCTGCAAGGTTGTTAGTGTTTTACAAATAACCCTGTATATATTTGGAAAACTGTAATCGATTTGTAAATACAAAGAAATTTAATCGATATCTCTTTAACAATCGCTTGTGTGCGTGTGGTAATCGATTTATTTGAACCCATCCCTATTTTTCAATCTGTCAGAACTGTCAAATGGTACTTCTTACATTTGATGGACTGTAGCTTATTTTTTTTGCCTGTAAATTGTTTTTTTATTATTTACTAGCTGACCCGGCGAACTTCGTACCGCCTAATAGTAAAGATAACGCCATCTACTGGCATTACCAGAACAGCATAATTCATTTTATAATGACATTTTATTCGTGATTTTTTTCCATTTTATCTCACCGTTTAAACCTTCCCTGGACTATCACGAATATTTCAAGACCATAATTAACCAAATCTGTCCAGCCGTTCTCGAGTTTTAGCAAGACTAACGAACAGTTATTCATTTTTATATATATAGATAGGCTCGCGCTTGACCACTGTCTCACCTAATTGTAAGCAATTTTAAAATCTCTCGCAATTTTAAATGCTCCAACGTCAAAAAAGTTGACGTTGGAGCACGTTTACCTAGAAGTAACCTATTCACTCTATAAGCAAGACTCCGGCAAGGAATTACACTCCTTAGATGTACGCATAGCATAGCATAGTTGACCTTATAATGTTCACACTGTTGGGAATCAGGCCTCCTCTCTAGGAGAGGGAATGGGCCGTAATCTACCACGCGGGCCCAGTGCGGGTTGGTGAATGTCACATGTCTTCGAATTTTTGGTTCTAGGACATGCCGGTTTTGCTCACGATGTTTGGGCTGGCTGGGTTTGAACCCGCGACTTACCATTCGTAAATCGGGGCCGTTACCACTCGTCCACCACTGCTCGTTAGCAGTACGCACAATGAATGTATTCCCAAAACATTTTGTGCGTACGGGTGCTATTGAAACAAATGCCTTGAGTTTGAGTTTATTATTAATCTAATTCTACTCTTATTCCTTAGTAGAATTATCAGTATTAATTAGTCAAGTAAGTAAGTCGATAGTGTATAAAATTCCCATAACTTTTGGAGCTCAATAGTCTATTTTATATTTCATTTATGTATCTAATAGATACCGTGTTATCTGACAAATATATTGCGTGTATATTTGTGTGAATCAATCGTTTAGTAATTATAAAACTTATCTGCCACAATAGGAATATGAAAAGTACCTAAAATTGACTCATCATGAGTCAATTTTAGGTACTTTTCATATTCTGACTGTTCAGGTCATTCAATATTACTATTATCTTTGAGTGTTGACAGTGACACTTAAAACCGTACCTAATATTACAAGAATGAGTACTTAAGGTGCCATTCCATGGAGTTTCTTGCACATTCTTCTCCATAGAGATCTACGCTTTGGAATGTGCAATTAGCATCATATTTTCTGACTGACTGATTCTTGACATATGGTTTATTTGAAATAAAATGCTTTAAATCTAATCCACAAGAGCCGGGCATTTTAAGAATTTTACTGAGCGGTAGTGCTGTGTAGGAAAGAATTATCATAATCCGATCACTACGTCCAGAGATTACTCTTTATAATATTATTAACTATCTTCTGCCAGCAGCTTCGCCCACGTGGAAGTAGGATTATAAGCTTATGTCACTAAACAATAAAGTAGCAGTAAAATTTTAAAGCAAAATTTTTAAAATGGACCCATTAGTCAAATCTTTCATCTTTATAATATTAAGTTTTTTTTTTAAATTGATATAAACCAGTGCTTGATGGTGAGGCGCACTAGTTTATTAAGAGCTTATAATATTCACTCTATCCTTGAAGACAACTAAATTACAATTGGACGGGAACACTGCAGCAGGCAAATTGTTCCAGTCATTGGATATACGCGGTATAAACGACGAAGCGAAATGCTTAGTCCGGACCGTTAAAGATTCAACAACGTAAGGGTGGATACTCGCCGTACGTCGGGTTGTCCGATGGTAGAAAGGAGATGGCGGAATCAAGTCATGCAATTCCCGCGCACACTCTCCAAAATTTCGGCGGCTATCTCCCTCAAAGTTGAATGAGGATTTTCAGTCACTATTTCCTTCACTTTTGCGATGTTAACATCAGTTGAAGACGTTGATAGCCTGCCAGAGCGAGGCAAATCTTCCATCACATCTCGACCGCTTTTGAACGCTTTGTACCACTCATAAGCACGTGTTTTTGATAAAGTCGATTCACCGTAAGCCTTCTGTAACATTTTCAGTGACTCCACGAAATTCCATTGGCGAAGCAAAATTTAAGACCAACTCTGTTCGATGTTTTTGTCCATTATGAAATTCGCAATACACACTAGATATGATATAACTAAAAACAGCACTGTACTTAATATAAATAACAGATGCAACTCAAACTCCGCGCCAAAATGGAAAACAGTAGTGCCAATCTACCAACAATAAAAAAAAAATGTATTTGGAACCATAAACAAATCCATTCCTGATACTTTTCTGACTGAATGTAGATCATTTTCAACAATAACTACACCATCAACGATTGCATTACAGCTTACCATCAGGTGGGATCGCAGTCAAGCACTAGTTTATATCAAATTAAAAAAAAAATAACTACAAGACTTTCCAAGAAATCTAGAAAAACTATCTAAACGACATTAAAGACACTTTTCTATTCGTAGGATGTCAAGTAATCGAAAACGAACGCGAGAAAATATCGGAGCTTAAACGTCGAGTACAGGACGAGACAAAAAAGCTCTGGGACCAGAAGTATCGTTCGGAGCAAAGAAAGTCGTTCGAGGAGCAGTGCCACAGCCTGCCGCCTTTGTTGCCGCGTGAAGAGGACAAGGGGTACGACAGGAGTGTCATGGAGGATTCTAGTCTCATTGATGATAGCTTTATGGCGAATTCTAGCATGTTTGAGGAGAGGTGAGTCGTTTTTTATTAATATTTATTTTATTTAACCCCTCATACGACAGGGTGTATTATTATTACGTAATAACGCGTTTTTACGTAAAATCGCCAAAAAAAAAAACTTTTCCAGGTTTATTCCAGGAAAAACGAAGATATACAGAGCAAAATTTTCGGCCGAATAAATTATGTACACCCGTGTGTACAATACGACAATTCAGTGTTTTTCAATGTCATTCAAGTTGTACAAACGTATGTACAATCGGCGCTTGAGGAGCCGAGCACTTACCATGACGTGTTAAAATGTCATTCAATTACTCTTGATATCATTCAGTATCGAAAGAGGGAGCTATACTCCCTATATACCATTGAATACCGAATTTAACTGTCAAAGCACAATCAGTGCCCATCCACCATACAAATGGTCAGCTACGAAATACTTCGTAGTTGGTATTACAGATAACAAAATATATGTCGCATCATGGGTGGCCGAGCGAGATGCATAGCATCGGGTCTTCATCATAATCCGACATAGTTTTAGGTAGATGTGGGCACTGACGTGGGCACTCGAATGAAAGATAATTCAAATCAAAATAACTTTATTTTACTATTATTTTACGAAACTAATTGTTAGATGGCGCTGTCTGTCGTACCATAGCGCCATCAATCCACGACGTATAGAAGGATGCCGCGGTACGTAATATTGCGTGGTAACATTTATTTTATCCAGGTTGTTTACCTTATTCTGTAGACCTACGAAATAATACGTAGTCGGCATCTGCTATCATTACCAGCTACGTAATATTGCATAGTTGGCATTCAATGGGTTAAACTAATGCAGCCGCGACATCACATACTTTCATGAACACTCACAAACCAAGTTACTCACACGAGCGGTGATTCAAATCAGCACACGGGTCACTGATAAGACGAGCAGTCGTACCGCGAAAGTGGACGCAGGCGGTCGTATGCGTCCTGGTCGGAACACACGGTAATATAGCCATGTTTAGTGGTCAGTAAGGTAGTGACGAAAAAATAATTAACGCACATCCTGAATGGTAGTATGCTCAGAATCAAGTACTGAATCGATTACTTTTCAAATAGTTTTTTTTTTTTTTTTTCTCAATTAGATTTGATCAGTTACTTTTAAAATACATAGCGTTTATCCTTAAATAACTAAACATTATACTGAGATAAAAAAAAAATACCTGTTTTCATACATTCTTGATAAATCTTGATTACTTACGTCACTAGCGTGTTGGTGTGTGTGTGCATATATGGGTACTAATTCTGATGCAGTACCAATGTGGGACGTCGATTCCCATGTCCTTTGCCTATTATAATTAGATTAACTAATTTATTTAAAAAACACTACCTAAATACATTTAAATAAAATTTCAGTGCTTGAACTATAATTGTAACTTAATTTTCTCATTAGGATGTATAAGGGTTGTGCATTATTCCAGTCATATGTTGTATAGCTGCACCTAACGGTGGAGTTCGAGGCTAAAATAATAATGGCAACTCCTACCAAGGTCGGTCCATGGATGGGTGACTATCTTAAGGCTGCTTTTCCATTAGAGATGTGCTATGCAGCTATGCTGCGAGGATGTAATAGCTAAGCTGTGAAACTATGTGACCGTTTCCACTGATACTAAGCTATGTGGAGGTGCGAGTAAGGTGTGCTATGAAGATGCGCTGCCGCAAAGTACGAAGCGGCACATAGCTACAAACATCTATAGCACGCATCCATAGTACGCATCCTTCCATGTAAAAATCACATCTTAGTTGAATCCGTTTCCACCAGTGCTAAGCTATGCGCACCAATGAATATGATTGGTGGAAATAAAACGCATCCATAGCAACGTAGCACATCTCTGGTGCATCCTAACATACCAAGATTCCTTCGTGCCTCGGAAAGCACTTTATATTACTCAGACAGTCGTTACAAATAGTCAGTCCTCAGTAGGGAGCGCCCCCAAAGCCGGCATTCTCGTCGCTGGTCGTATCTCGCTGGGCTTCCTCTGGGTAATCACGGGTTCCCGAGATGTGATGAAGAAACGGCACTACCGGAACAGTGCCGAAGCGCTCCTACTGGACACAATGCAGTTACTCTCAGGCAAGCTGCGTACGCGCGCCTGCCATGAGGTTGCCGCCTGTGAGTCACCCCAACGCAGGTCCCGTATTTACGGGCCCCTACCCTGCAACCACGGGACAAAGGCAGAGCCTATACTCCGCCTGCCGCGCCCGCTTGTGAAGACGCAGCGACTTCCATGGACAAATATACAGAAGCTAGGAAATCAGAAAGTGAGTTTTGCTAAAAAGTTACTCAAATACTGGGTTGTGAAGGTCAGGTAGGCAGTCACTCCATGTAAAATAATGGTATCTAGCTCCATCCTGCTGGACTGGAAGCTGGCCCCAACATAGTTGAGATAAGGCTAGGCAGACAGACGCAATGCTGGAGCATTTTAGGGGTGAGACAAGAAGCGTAATGTAAAAATCTCTGGTATACACACATGCAAAGTCCAGTATGGGTCTTTTCCCTTTACTGCCGCGGGGAATTCCTGGAAAGGAAACCGGTGGTCCTAGAACGCAAAAGGCAAGTGAAAAATTCAGGTGTGGTTTTAGTCAGCAAAAGTCTGACACGCCCTCTCGCTCCACTCATGAGCGAGAGAAGTCATTGGATGATTTACTAACTCAAAAATAAATAATGGGTCTTTTTACATTAATATCTTGAAAAGATGGGTGGATTGTGTGAAGAGTGATATGAAAGAAAAGGGAGTTAGTGTTATCATGAAGGTTGATAGGACCGAATAGGCGAAAAACGTGTTGTACCGATCCCTAATAAAATGGGACAAGAATTGGAGGATTACGTTTTCCTGTGTACAACAAAAAAAGCAACATTTTCTAAATTAACTCGAAACTAGGAACTATGTAAAAACCGTGCTATGTGAAGAAAGGCACAAAAAGACTCATTTTGAACAGTAATTAAAACAAAAGAAGTAGTTTATAAATGCATGAACCCGCGTAACTGTAAAACCGTACAGTGATAAGAAATGAAAACAATGGTTTTTGTGTAGGTTGTTAAAGCAAATAACTTGTGTGACTGAGTCACAGGTTTCTTAACACATACTTCACAATTTTTCATGAAAGATTTTTTTTTTTCAAATCTTAGAGATTTGAAAAAAAAACTAAGTAAGTTAGAAACATTTTAAATCTGCTGGAAGGGGAGAAATGTATCATATTTGTCTTTGCCCTCGCTCACCACTCAAACACATGTGTACTCTTTCAGTAACATGCGTTTCATCCCACCTCTTCACATTACCATACCAAGACAAACAGCATAGCATAATAACATAATCAGCCTTATAATTTTCCCACTGCTGGGACTCAGGCCTCCTCTCTAGGAGAGAGAATGGGCCGTAATCCGCGGGCCCAGTGCGGATTGGTGAATATCACATCGAATTTTTGGTTCTAAGACATGCCGGTTTCCTCACGATGTTTTCCTTCACCGTTTTGAGAGCAGTGGTGATGAAAATAAATTACACAAAGTAATGCGCCTAGCTGAGTTTGACCCGCGACCTACAACTCATAAGTCGGGGCCGTTACCACTTGGCCACCACTGCTCCAAGACAAACAATTCCCCTTAATCTAAAAACTGAAATATAGTATTCTCTATTTGCAAATAAAGAGATGGCCACAAATCCTAATTGTTCTGCATTCCCCTAATTGTTTAAATTTTAGCATGACATCAGTATCAGTGTAGTATGTCCATGCTCACAATAGACTGATGTCATCTACGATCATGATTCATTTCACTTAGATATTATCTATGTGATAATAGACAATGACAATACTTGTAAAAGAATTCAGCATAACTTGTTGTAATAGGAGAGCTCTATGTGATGGAACTCATTCCATTTCATCATCGGCCATAGCCCGTCTTCGCCCGTTGCTGAGCATAATATATGTCTCTCTTTTCTTGTGCCAATGCCCCATTTTGAACGCCGGCGTTCGTTCTCTCATTGTCTGCTGACCTGTTGGTCTAGTGGTTAGTGGCCCTGACTGCAATGCCGGAGGTCGTGGGTTCGATTTCCACCCAGGACAAATGTTTGTGTGATGAGCACGATCATTTGTTCTGTGTCTGGGTGTAATTTATCTATAATATGTATGTATTTAGAAATATATAAGGATGTTTATCAGTTGTCTAGTACTCATAACACAAGCTCTGCTTAGCTTGAGATTAGACGGCGTTGTGTGGAAGTTGTAGAATATTGTTATTATTGTGTTTCTATTGTGTCTCTAATTAGTACCTCTCTTTTAATATCTTCGCATAGAACGCAATAGGCGGTCTTATCGCACAGGACAATTTCTTACGGACAACCTTTGGATGGACTGAGAGAAAGGAGATAGATTTAAGGCTCTCAGTGTACAACATCAGAAATAATACTAATAAGACATAATAACACAAATAAATACAAACAATACAAAAAAAAAAAACAAATATAGAATTGAGCCAGAAGAAGAAAAGATCAGAGTTCATCAAAGAGTCATTAAATGATTTCACACCTCAAAAAAAAATCCTCTGACTTATAGCTTCAATAACCTTATTTTTGTTAATGTCCAGTGACGATTCCATTACTCAGCCGCAGTATAAAAACTATACCGAGAAAAAAAAAACAAATAAATTTTGCTTGTTACGAATGAATCAGCTTTTTTTTTTATTATTAATTGATAGGCTCGCGTTTGACCACTATCTCACCTGATGGTAAGCGATGATGTGGCCGAAGATGGAGCACGCTTGCCTAGAAGTAACCTATTTACTCTTGACTTAAAGACCCCTAGGTTGTAGCTATCAGGGAACACAGACTCCGGCAGGGAATTCCACTCCTTAGCTGTACGCATTATGAATGTGTTCCCAAAACGCTTTGTACGTATGGGATGATTTCACACCTCAAAAAAAAATCCTCTGACTTATAGCTTCAATAACCTTATTTTTGTTAATGTCCAGTGACGATTCCATTACTCAGCCGCAGTATAAAAACTATACCGAGAAAAAAAACAAATAAATTTTGCTTGTTACGAATGAATCAGCTGTTAAAAGAAACTTCGATTCTCAGTACCTAATTCCAATTTATTGAACATCAATATATTATTAATTTCAAAACAAAACTGTGCATTTGTTTTTCTATTGATTTTTGAATTGTTTATTGGAGTTTGTTGTTTTAAATAATATATTTATTAGGTGGTTGAGTCACTTCCTATTCATTTCATTTCATATGTTATATAAAAGGAAAATCTGACTGACTGATATATCAACGTATTACATATTTGTAATATTAGTGTGAAGTGTGACTCAATGAATGTACATCATCATCATCATCATTTCAGCCGAAAGACGTCCACTGTTGGACATAGGCCTCCCCCAAGCGTCTCCACAACGACCGATCCTGTGCGTCTCACATGTAGCGCAATGAATGTTATGTTATAATATTTTGAACTAGCTTCTACCAGCGGCTTTCCCCGCTTAAAAGTACGTTTCTCCATACAAATTTCGGAGTCTTCGGACCCTTGTTTCCTCCCCTTAGGGCTTAAATTTTGGAAACTCCTCTCTTAGTGCTCGCCTATGTCATAACAGGAAACCTTGTGCAAAATTTCACGTTCCTAGTCCCAGTAGTTTCGGCTGTGCGTTGATATGTCAGTCAGTCAGTTTCTCCTTTTATAAATATAGATAAATCATTCTACTTAATAAACTTTCCTGCATTAGCAGTGCAAATGCAAACACCGTTAGTGTGTGTAGATAGTGTAGCCCGGTTGCCTATTTAGCTATCTATGTCAATAGGTCTACGATACCGAATGATAACGGATCTATGTGGTGATAAGAGCGCAGTGGATTAATAGTGATTTTATGTACCAAAAAATGGTAAGGTTTTCTGTGTCTCCATCGTTCTCTAAGAAAAAAAGCTTATTTATTAGTATCTATCTGTAAATATAAAAATGAAATACCTATTTCCCTTGGTTACGCCATCACGCGTGAACGGCTGGACCGATTTCACTATTTTTTTTTTGTTGTGTTTGTTATTGCCTGGCGAAGGATCTATGAAAGAAAAATTTAAAAAAAATTGGTAGTAGGGTAGATTTGGGTAGAGCAGAATAGTCAGTTGACGGGAACGAAGCCGCGGGCAAATGCTAGTTAAATATATTTATATCTAAATTTCCAAAATTCTCAGCTTTTCTCGGGTATAATATGCACGTGCAATATAATTAAGCAATATAAAATAGCATGAATATCCGTTCAGTAGTTTATGAGTTTATAGCGTTCATATGGACAGACAGACGCAGTAGGTGACTTTATTTTATATTAAGTAAGGATATAGATATGCATATGTTACCGGCAATCTGTATAATCTGGTATTCTATATAATACCTTGGCAATGTAGAATATAGAATACCTAAAACATATAAATAAAAAAGTAAAAAAAAAAAAAGTTAATGTTTATGTTAGTTATAAGTTTGCGCCTTTTCCGGCAAATAAAATGTTTATTTCTTTGTTTATAAAATATTATTTATGGCCTCCTATTTCTGTCTACGGGGTTTAAAGAAAGGCTCCCATTTCTAGGTGGTTATAAAAAAAAAAAAACACGATGGCTGCCGCTTCAGCCTTCTAACCTAAACTGTCCATGTCGTGGTGCCCTAAAAATCCAATAATATTCATAATATCTCATAGATTGTCTGGATGCCCCTAGTATTCTATGCATTGCCTAGGTATTGCGTAGAATACCTAAATTTATACAGATTACCGGTACCTCATACAAAACTCAAACCATTTTTACACGACTGCCCAAAAAAAGGAGTGTTATGTTTTCAGGGTTAATTTAAAAAAAAAAAACTGAATGAATGTTACAACCTTGTTCGTTGTGGGTGTCGAAATTATAATAATAATAATAAAACGTTTACTTCGGAACTTGCCATATCGTGTTACTAACAATTTAAACTTAGAACTAGTGTTAGTAAAATAAAAAAAACAAATAGGTACTTAATCTAAGCTGGGTGAAACCCACCGAATCTGGGGAATGTCTATTTGACCGCGTATCCACCGCTCCAAGATCGGAGAGTCCCACCTGTCAGCCAGCGTTCTGAGAATGGTGCTGGGGCTGGCGCATACTCGGCGTAGCAAAGAGGCACATCTTTTGCGCATAATGTACGAGAAACTATCGACGTTTGCGTCGGCAAACATTCCGGACGCACTACAATGACGCGGCAGCCTCAGCAACACCCGGAACGTGTTGTATAAACCGCCATCTGCTACTATCCTTACATTCTATCCTTCCGTACTTCTTTTCATACTAACATTCCATTTTGCAACTTTTTTTAATAAACCGGAAGTATAAAACGTACCAACGCAGTTTAATGTCTTTCACAACATCCTACCGTCCCACGAGAGCTCCCTACTATAATTATAATTAATTAAACAATAACTATCGACCTCTTGGCATTACAATCACAGCTAACTGCGTCGGTATGCTACACGATACTTGTTTAGGACGTACTTTATATACAGCGTGATGTTTTCATAATATAATTATATATTAAAACTATCAGTCATACTAAAGCATAGCATAGCATAGTCGGCCTTATAATGTTCCCACTGTTGGGACTCAGGCCTCCTCTCTAGGAGAAGGAATGCGCTGTAATCCACCACACGGGCCCAGTGCGGGTTGGAGGATGTCACATGTCTTCGAATTTTTGGTTCTAGGACATGCCGGTTTCCTCACGATGTTTTCCTTCACCGTTTCGAGAGCAGTGGTGATGAAATAAATTACTCTAAGTAATGCGCTGGGTTTGAACCCGCGACCTACAACTCTTAAGTCGGAGCCGTTACCACTCGGCCACCACTGCTCTCCGACGTCATACTAAAGACACAAATATAATTATTTAAAATCACATAAAAATTTTATTGCTTTTTTTTATTCGTTGTTAAAAACCATTTAAAATTTTCATACAATTTTAAATAATTATATTTGTATCTTTTGTATGACTGACATAATTCCTTTGAAAAAAAACAAAGCATGTCTCCTAAAATTAAAAAAAAATTAAAGAAGACAGGACTAATCCTATACATGTGTTATAAGACCTTGCTTTATGCAAAATTTCAGGATTCTGGGTCAATGGGAAGTACTCTAGAATTTTGGTTACCTTGAGTGTCGAAATATACTTTTTGTTTGCGTTATAAACGGCCATATCTATTTTTTTTCCATTAAATTAGAGGTGTGATTTTTTCAAGGGATTGTTTTAATTTCAACTCCATACGTCCACGCGTTCCCGAAATAAAGGATCTTGACAGACAGACAGACGAACGGACAACAAAGTGATCCTATAAGGGTTCCGTTTTTTCCTTTTGAGGTACGAAACCCTAAAAATAGTTTTGTCTTGGGACATATTAAACCAAAACGATATAAAACAAAAACTTACATAACTAAAATTTCTTAATTATAAGTAACAAAATTCTCGTCATAATCCTTTCATTTTTATCGATAAATACCGGTAAAAACAAGAATATATTTATAGAGATTTATCAAGCGAACATGCTGATAACGTAATCAGACGCTTGCAATTGTGAGATATCGGACGTTGTGGGTTATGGGCTTATGGTTTCTATCGATTTATTGTACAGGGCTTTCTGTAAAAAAATTAGAGATGAGGAAAAAAATCAACACAGGTCCACACAAATCTGTCTGGTTCTTTACTCAAAAGACCATCTCAGACAATAACTCACTTACTATCTAACCTATTTATAATTTTTTTTTATCCGATCTCACTAGCCATATATAAGCCAGTAAAGGCTTTTGTGGTTTTTAATATAAAAATGGAATGTATACTGCGATTTTGAACATAAATAAAAAAAGTGCCTACACATCAGGTTGCAGGACTTTTGAAATTTTAATAACTGTCACGTTAAACACAGGGTTTCCAGAAAATGTATACTGTAATTCTCCAGGATTATAAAAGTTTTTTTACTTCAATAATATTGACCCCGTTACTTTACGTTTTAGAAACGTTTATGTACAAAGTAAAAGTACAAGATGTTTCATTTCAATTTCAAAAAAATATGATGACGCATCATAATTTTTTCTACCGACAGTTGTCCACTGCTGAATATACGCCTCCCCCAAGTGTCGCCACATTGACTAATCCGACATCCCACTCATACGCATTAAAATTTAAAATTACTTCCTACAATCAAACTTACAAACTTTCGAATACCGTAATTAGAGACACAATAGAAAGACAATGAGAGAGCGAACGCTTGCGTTCGCTTGGGGTTTAATGAAATAATATTAATTCATTAAGTATAGATAAAGAAATGAGCATAAGGGTCTAGTTGGGAAAAAACTAGAAAGATGGAGTTATGTTCATTCAGCCACTTTTTAATTTTGTTAAACAGCGGCTTGCTGAAATACTAAAACGAAATGTGAAGAGTTTTTTTTAGTCTTGGCAATCAAAAAGATATAATCTTGCAATATGTGCAATACAGGTGTAATAAAATTGAAATAAAACACCTAATAAAAATCAAATAGTGACAATAAAAACTCATTTTCATTTCCTGCTTCTAAAAAAAATCACGCACGAAAAATCTAAATCACGCACTAGAATTTTCTTTGTATCTCTCCTAAAACTTTCCTGTAATAAAAAAGAAAACTTAAAAATAAACGTAGCAATATCGTTTATTTGATACTTTATAAAGTGAAAACCGTCGTTGTTGACACACGAGAGATACTGAAATTAAAAACGTTAAACTTTTACAAAAATAGAAGCGAATGATCAAAGAGTAACTAAGAATACTTATTTTTAACAGAACTGTCACTTGAATTAACATAAAATAGTCGGGAGTGTTCCAAATGTTTTGATTGTTTAATTTTTAGTGAGAGTTAGAATCTGTCAGTGGCGTAGGTTTTTTATTTTTTTTATTTAGGTAGGTAAATCATCTTATGACAACTCCCGCTCCCGGCCCGTTTTGGGCCCCTACGATTTGCTGACATCTCCATGAGGCGCGCGTGGAACAATACGCGCCGTCGACGACTTGGGCTCGGTCCGGACGGTTACCGGACGGTCGGACGGCGGGCTACCCATTGCTCGCCCTCCGCGACCCGCGTCTACGGTGGCCGGAAATCGGGATCGAAATCCCGGCGGCGGTTAGGGCGTGAAGACCGTTGCCTCACACGATTGGCCGCCTCCTTTGCTAGCATTACTGCTTCGCAGAAGGAGGCGACCGTCTGCCACTCCTTTTCGCTCCGGACCATGGCCTGTATCAAGGTCCTGCGCGAGAGATCGCCGCCGCCGATCGCCCCCACGAGTACACGGCGTTGCTCTGTCCAAGCGGGGCACACCTCCAACGTATGCTCCACCGTGTCCTCCGGGCGTTCCACACAGTAGCGACACCCGGGCGTCGCTTCCGCACGAATCCGGTGCAGGGACTTCCCGAACTTACCGTGTCCGGTGAGAACCTGCGTCATGCGGAAGGTGAGGACGCCGTGAGGTCTTTCCAAACACGACAACAAAGAAGATGGGAGCCTCCCCCCCCCCTCTCGAAATTGGGGGGGGAGGCACAAACAAAGGGTACTGTCCCACCTAGCATTTCGGTAACTACGCCGTTACTAGTAGACATTTTGCGAAAGAGACGTTTTACGAGTAGGCCCTTGTATAGGTATCGTTTGTCGGATTACCGCGAGTCAACTGTATCATCTTTCACATTTCAAACACGCTGTATACAACGTAAACTCATTGTGTCAACGCGTATTATAAACTTCCCTACATCAATTGAGTCAAACAGATGTTTGCGATCGCGACTCCACGCGTCCACAGTTCTTTATTACGTACTCGGTAATATGTCGCGCGCGGGCGAGTCCACGTATTTATAAAGCAGTGTTTTTTTTTTATACATAGATAAAAATTGTGTTATTATTTTTACCAACAATCGCTTGTACTGGCATCTACATTTATTTTTTTTGATCCGACTGGTAGTTTCAGAGATTAGCACGTTTAAACAAACAAAAAAACTTACGCCTTATTATACATAATTATACTAGTTTCTGCCATCGGCTTCGTCTGCGTGAATGTTGGTTATTGTGGACGCGAAGTCGAAATCAAAGACGAATAAAAGAAACTAGCATATATCCATCCTTGGAGTTCAAGCTTCCTCCGTACCAAAGTTCAGTTGAAAACCAGCGTCTTGCAACTGCTACGTAGTGGCCTGGCATTATGCTGAACTGGACCTATTTGGCACTATTGTGAGACACACAATGTTGTTGATTTTTTAAGTTTCTATACTATAATTGTTAGCTCATTGTGTGTCAGGTACCAAATAAACGTGTTTTCTTTGTTTCTTTCGTATCAAAGATCAAAATCGGTTCAGTAGTTTAACCGTGAAATCGTAACAGACAGACAGACCGAGTTACTTTATACATGTACTATTCACCTGAACCTTCCTCATGAATCACTCTGTCTATTGGTGAAAACTGCATGGAAATACATTCGGTAGTTTTTCAGTTTATGGCATTCATACAGGGACAGTCTGTCGCGGCGGGTGACGTTGTTTATAATATGTAGGTAAGGATAGTATTGATACCGTGTTTATAATGTGGGTAATGATGTGTAGTAGTTTAGTTCTCCAAATACAGATACCGGCATGGATCTTGAGCGCTGACTTCCACTTGCGCACAAGTGAAATATCGGGTCTCTTTAGTGGTATGAAGTGAGACGCGGGGGCGGGGAGTGCAATCCTTGTACAGTGATTGAGTGTGTATGTGTACGATGCTCAAAGATTGACTGACCTAATGGTCTAGTGGTTAGTGGCCCTGACTGCTATGCCGGAGGTCGTGGGTTCGATTCCCACCCAGGACAAATGTTTGTGTGATGAGCACGATCATTTGTTCTGTGTCTGGGTGTTATTTATCTATATATGTATGTATTTAGAAATATATAAGTATGTTTATCAGTTGTCTAGTACCCATAACACAAGCTCTGCTTAGCTTGGGACTAGACGGCGTTGTGTGATAGTTGTGGAATATTATTATTATCTCCACTCTTTCGCCGAACGCTCAAGATTCGTGCCGGTATCTGTAACACAAAATGGTGGATTTGTGGTGTTGTGAAAAGATTGTGAGCAAAGTTTGTTAGAAAATATTAAACAGATAATACTTTGTTAGTAAAAGCATCTAACAATGTTAGTCTTATGATTTATTTTTGGGTAAATTTTTAGTTTGTTTATAATTTAAAAAAACAACACGTCCGTATTCCAGAAAAGGGGAAGCAGGGATGTTTAATATACCCAAGTCTCGCGTCATGTTTACAAAATTAATGTAAACGATTTTCAAATTTTTTGTTTTATTGTACACAAAACCTTAACATAGTACAGACAGCGTCATCAGTTGGTTACCCCTCTCACATTAAAATACCTTAGAAAAAGGGTGTTAAGACCTACAAAGTGATTTGCCAATTCATATAATAGTCACAAGCAATAAGATACATTACCGGAAAATTGTAAACGCCACAAGTTTGTAAAATATCGCGAGAAATTGTGAACTTTTTTTTTTCTAAATAAGACGCGGTAATGTCGGAAACTAATGAATTTGGATGTGATTTATCGTATAGGTACTTACAAAACGATATTTTTTTAATAGTCGAGAAATTATAATCGTATTGGTAATTTATTTTTTTATTAAATCCACAATTTTATGAAACTAATATATTAACCAAACTAAGTATTTATACTAAATTTAACTATGTAGTTATTTACATATAATACAAAAACACATAATACACTCTGGCGTTGAAGTACTCCTCCACATCGCTGTCATCCGGAAATGTGCCCAGAAGGCTGGCAGCATTGCCACGTTGAATAGCAATGCCAATTCTTTGGGCGAAAACGAGCTAGCCAGGTCACGCAAAATATATGTAATCTTATAATCTAATAAAGATTTATTACAATCATACGGAGTCTGCAATTTTCCGATGACATATACATTGTCATCGTTTCTATCTAACTTCAGAAATATCTGTACGACAATTGATTTTAAATTACCTAATAGATGGTAAGGCAATTGAAACATTTTTCATATTTTTTTTTCTCGAAAAGCAGTTGTTAAAATTGATTAAAAATGTGGTAACTTATTGTGATATCTTGTTGCTCGTGACTGTACAAAGGCGCAAGCAAATTAAAAAGATTTTGTTAGCCATCTAGAAAACTAATTAGTATTCCTAAGTCGCCTTAACCTACTCGAGAATAATAAGGTAACGTTCTTATTATAATACAAACGAAAGTTTCTAATGACGCCTGTCTGTCTGTGCGGTCTAATTTCCAGACATAGGTACTTGATAGATTTTCATACATTTCGATGTGCTCTCTTTTAGCAGTGTACGAGTTGCGGGTTCAAACCCAGCCAGGAGCTTTACTTTATGTAATTTATTTCATCACCACTACTTTCAAAACGGTTAAAGAAAATATCGTAAGGAAACCGAGAATAGAATAAAAAATACGAAGACATGTGACATCCATCAACCCGCCCTAGGTTCGCGAGGTAGATTACGGCCCATTTCCTCTAATAAAGAGAAGGCCTGAGTCCCAACAGTGTGAACATTATTGAAAGAAAAACGTTTATTCGTACCTCACACATACACTAGAAATAAAGTAGGTATGGAAAAATAACATTAAAATCTGTGCAAGGTCACAAAAAGGCGCCTAACTCAGCATAATTATGTTGCGATATTTAAAACGATAAATGATGGTGCGGTCACACTCATGGAGGTTAAATAAAACTATCGAAACAAAATAATAAATAGTAAAGATAAACATTTATCAAAAGCGAGAATTTATGTTAATGTGTGTCATATATTAATGTTAAAAAAAATGTGCAAAAGGGTGATTATAATAAACCTTCTATGATCTTTTCTATCGATCGTTTTCCAAGAAAGAATATAATTTGCAAAATGACGTTTGCAGTACCGTCAGAAGCTCAATAAAATATCGTACTTTAAAAACGTTCAAATTCTTGTAACTTCAGCTCGGTCATAGCCGGAAAATGAGAGGTATTTTTGACAGATTAAGACTGAGATGTGCATGCGCACGTTTTCTTTAAATAAAAATACGGAAACTGCCCCTCTGATCTCACAACAGGACACCCAACCTAATTAACGAAATGTCAAATTAGTTAAAAACATTCATTGTGACCAAATTAATTCATTATTACATCCTAGTCGACACCACATGGTTTTAAACACAGACCATCGAAACGACTCGACTGTACACGGTGTCTTTGACATCGACGCACAAAGGAATACCACGGATCCAGTACATGATTCTCGACCTCCCAGTGGTGGAATTTTTTGTGGGCTTATTCCAAATTTCAACAAAAAAAATCTGTACTTTTTTTAAATTTAAACTGTGTAAAATCGTTATCCTAACCAAACCCGACGATATTTTTAGTAAAAAAACAAAAAAAAAACGTTTTTAATTATAAATTAATTAATTTAAAAGTCATCGGGGTAGATAAAATTGTTATTCTAAACAATGACATTTTTAATTTTAAAACTAATTCATTCATTTTTTTTTTTACTAAAAATGTTAGAATAACGATTTTATACAGTTTTAAAAACCGACGAAAAGTTCCACCACTGGGGGGGGGGGGATCCAGAATCATGTGCTGGATCCATGGTATTCGTTTGTGTGTCGATGTTAATAACACCGTGTATAGCGATTTCGTCTCTGTGAAAATAGAAATTCGAAGAAAACTTACTTCAGAGACAAATATAAGTGTTATTTCAGGACATGGTCTACCGATGATCCGATGACCTAAGATACTGTGAAATGTGATAGTAATATTAATGATACTTACACGGCTGCACCTGCGTGAAAGTCAAAAATCATCCAAAGGAAAAATAATCCCAGGATAAAAACTATCCGTTAGTATGACATTCTTCAAGATCCAATCTATTTTCAAACCAAAATTCGTCAAAATTTACTTTGCGGTTTAGATGGTGTATTACTTTCACATTTTTTTACAAAGTACCTATAATTAGTATAAAACAAAATCTCTCATCGAGTCCGTCTGTATAATCTGCTAACTCCTCCTAAACCAGTTTTCACTAATACAAACAGCAATAGACGAGGAAGGGTTAACTCTCGATAATTAACTCCCGAGCACTGCGAGAGATTTAATATATCAACTGAAACTAAAAAGCTCGTTTGAAAAAATTGCAAGAAAAAGAGCAAGCTTTTTATTCTTTTGACGAATTTATTATTTAATTTAATTTAACTTTGACGCTAATTTGGAATGAAAATTATTTTGACTTTTATTTTAATTTGTAATTTGACTTCGATTATTATTATTTTTTTCTGTGTAATTTTTTTATGTGTTTGACATTTTTTATTATTTGACATTGTTATGTACCTAATCATTTGTTGACAAATTTTATGTACTATTCTTTAAATGACTTGTAAGAATCCCTTACCAATAAATTACTATGACTATGACTATGAATTCCTGAAGTGAGGAATTTAAGCCCTCTAAGACAGCTTTATTAGTGTTGGATACTCTACTTTTTATATAAATATTTTCTACTTTCTCGCGGACGAAGCCGCTGGCAGAAGCTAGTTTACTAGCTAGCTATGCTAGTTTAATATCAATAATCAATGAATAGTCAGAGCCAGCACGACAATTCTACGCTCTGTGGTTTAAACAGATGTATTAAACTAATAATTAAAACAGCTGACAAGTGAACTCATGGTGTGAAAGTGTCATTTAGTTCTTCTATTATGAGTTTGGGTGTACTGTGAAAGTGTTGTGTTGCACTTGTGTTCAAAATGTCTAAAACTAAGGAGAAAAAGGATAAAAAATGCTCGCTATTATGCTGGTAAGTGAAATACTATAAAACAGATTATGGTAGTGTGTAGTGCAGGGATAGCGAACCTTTATTGTTGAGAGTTTTTTTTTTTTGGCATTTGATTGTTGAGAGTTGCTGACGATTTGAACACATTGTCCGAATTGACACAATTTTTTTCATTGACAATTCGGACACACACTGAGTATAGTCAGATAGAAAGTTTTAGAATGCTATATAATATAGGGAAAAAAGCGTTACCAAAACTAGTTTAGGCTGGATTTAAAGTGGCAATTTCGGGTAGTAAATTTCTTTATTATTATATATATTTTATCTGATAACAGCTTTAATAGGTGGTCCGAATAGTCAGTGAAAAAATATTGAAAATAAAATGTGTCGATTCGAACACTGTCCGGACACAATATGTCCGAATCATACCAAATCATTGTTGTCTATTGTTACTATATATTTTTTATATAATGTTTTTAACTTGGATGCTAAGTCTTTTAAGCCATGTCTTCGTTGAAATAAAGTTACTTTGTGTATCATTAGAATACGGATGCAACACATATTAATGTTTTTGTAGTATTTGGCAGCAAATTTATTGAGTCGACCTTCTTGACGACCTTCGCTGAGGTAGTCACCACCACATGAAATTCTCAGCTCCATTTTACCAAGATCGTTCCTGTTTCAATGATTCCGCATATTGTCCAGTAGTGCAAACACTTGGGGTATAAATTACACCAATTTTACATCATAATGTCCGCTGGGAATCTATAATTGCGAATAATTAAAACAGCCATTGAACTTCACTCGGAAAATCCTGCCAAAAACATCTCTTCTATTCCAATTTTTATTAATGGCAAGTAAAGTAAGGTGTCGATATTCTGCCAATGTCTAAAGTAAATTAGGAAAGCAATTGCATGCATATTATTAATAAAGAAAATTAAAAGGGACAGTAAAGGATCACGCAGCGTTAGAATGCCCCCTACAAGGTGGACCGATGATCTAGAGAGGGTCGCGGGAATCCGATGTATGCGAGACGCACAGGACCGGTCGTTGTGACGACGCTTGGGGGAGGCCTATGTCCAACAGTGGACCTCTTTCGGCTGACATGATGATGATGATGATGAAAAGGGACAGTAGCAGTAGACATGAAATTCTACCATTGATACAGTTGAACTTGATGGGTTAGTATTGGACTGAACTGAAACAAACAACAAATAAAAGTCCATAAATATTAAAGATACATACGTATACCACAACTACACAGATAGAATATTTGGAGGTATGACTCATAATTTTATGTTATTGTGACGGATGAAGCTCATCAGCGCTCACAAGCAGTTCTGGCCTTCTCCAGAACTGCTTGTGTCGCTAATATATATCTTCATATATTAGAACAGCAGGGACATCGATTGTAAGAGGAATCTTAAATTTCAGGAGACGGTTACACAACATTATTTTTTCTGAATTCGAAACATGAAAAGGGGTTTTCTTACTCTTTATTTTGAACAAGTTTTACTATGGGGCCAACCCTGAAATAACGGAATCAGCTCATCAATACATTTATGTTCGCGTAATTGGCAATAATAATATTGACAAATAATAATCTGTTGAATTAATAGACCACGTTTGAAACACAACGCTTCGCTCCAAAACGCTAATCATTGATATGGCTCAAAGAGCTGCCCAACTTAAGTGGGACTGGGCAGGACATGTCTAACGACCTGTGGGCTCGTAAAACACGGGATTGGTGCCCGAACACAGCGACGCGGAGTCGCGGCAGACCATGAAGGAGATAGCATGATGACCTGAATGGTTTCCAGCGAGAAACCGTGATCTTTAGAAGGAATGGAGAGAGACCTTTGCCCAGCATTGGGATAATACAGGCTAGCTATAATAATATTATAATTGGACAAAATGTATGGAGCAGCGGATTATTTTTTTGCTATTTTCGGTTTCGCCCCTTAGTAAAACTTGTTCTGAATCATGATTTCAACAACCACTATTCAGAAAAAATAAGGTTGTAAAGTCTACAGGTGGAACGTTGTTTGAGCATTCAATAAATATGTGAGCCATTAGCATAACAAAGTGTGTCATCAACTCATCACAAAGACATCTGAAATAGTTCCTGACTATTACAGACGGCTTCAAATTAATCATGCCCCATTATGGGTGCAACCTAATTTATGACAATAGGTATCTTAAACAAGACATGAACTGCAAGATATTGATGTACTAATTTAGAATTCTAGCTTAGCTTTGTAAGACCGTTACCTTGTTAGTATGTTCATTGATTATGTTTAGTGTCCTAAAGTTTGAAGGTTCCGGGGACATCTGATCATCTACCAAGGATGGTAGCGCGTAGTGATCCACGCGCGCCTCTCTTAGACGTCTATGTATATTATATAAAAGCGAAATACCACTCACTGATTAATCACGAAATCTCAGAAACTATAACACCTACGAACTTATAATTTAGCAGATAGGTTCCTTATAGGGTGTAAACATCCGCTAAGAACGGATTTTCCGAAATTCACTTCCTAAGGAGATAAAACGGGGATCCATTGTATGGAGAAACAGACTTTAACGCGGGCGAGGCCGCTGGCAGAAGCTAGTATGTATTTAAGTGTTAACAGCTCACTCCCCATTAGGATGGCAGGATGGCGGGCCAGCACTAGTCTGGGGCAGCGAAATTCACACCGCGAGTGGGCGAGGGAACACCGGGGTGGTGTTAGTCGCTACATGTCCGATAGATCCCTCCGCCAACCAGGGTAGACACTGGCACAAACACTCAAAATTCTGCACAGTGCTTGAAAATTTACAAGTGTTATCTCAAAATGATTCGATAATGCTGTTTTTTTTTTGCATCAGAAAGCTTGAACCTTGCCGCATCAGGCAGGCTCGTCAAAAAACCTGTAACTTTCTTGAAACAATGAAAAAAAACACTATTCATACTTACTTCTTTTATAAATGCTAAAGTAACTCTATTAATTTGTTTCAATAGCCGCTAAACGTATCTAAATGAAATTTAACATCCCTTCATTAGTTTTTTTTTTAAATATGTCATTATGAAGAGGAAAATATATTTTTTTTACAAAATTCGTTTTCTCGAAACTCGCTTTGATTGAGTTACTGCTTTTTTACTTCCGAGGGCAGTGTAGTTTAGCTGTTATATAAATTATTAAAAAATTAAATTATTTTCAAGTGCCCTTCTCTCCATTTTACATTTCATGTAGCATTAAGAGATACATTTGACGTTCAGAAACATTCTGCCAACTGAAAACCTGTCTGCAGTTGTCACTGTACAAGCCATGTATTTAACTCATTTATTTTCTGTTACAGTTCCGGGCTTATGTCATCATCCGTTGAAGAGGTGAGTGCGTTTTGTTTTTTATTTATGAACCAGCTGTCCCCCGCGGTTTCACCCGCGTCTCTGGTTACTATATAATAATATTTAAGTATAATTTGTTTCTTTCAAAAAGGCATAAAGGTCGAAAGTAACTAGTAATTACAACATCTATCCTTTGTGGGAGCTTTTTTTTCGGTGGGAAAATCATCTTTATGACATCCCTCGCTCTTGGGCGAAACGGGAGATACTTTCAAACTTTCACTGACTAAAAACCCACTCCTGCTCCGATTCCGTTGTCTTTTGTACCAGGGCCGAGTCTTCCCTTCTGTATCAGACCCTTGGCCCCAGTACGCTTCGGCCCTGCTGGGCCCCTACAGTTGCTGACATCTAATTGAGGCGCGCATGGAACAGTAGGTGCCGTCGACGACTTGGGCTCGGTCCGGATGGTTACCGGACGGTCGGACGGCGAGCTACCAATTGCTCGCCGTCTGCAAGCCTGCGCCTGCAGTGACCGGTAATCGGGATCGGAATCCCGGCGGCGGTTGGGGCGTGAGGACCGTTGCCTCACGCGATCGGCCGACAACCCTCCCCCTCGATCACCCTTTGTAAGAGCTGGTTCACGTGACCACTGGAACACGTGACTGAGCGTTAAGATGACGTCAGAACAAAGGAATCGGAGGCGTGGCCTACTCGAGGCGTTCGACGCAAACAAAACGATCGTAACTTGGCTAGGGGGACTTTGCTTGCGCACAGACATTATCGTAACGACGTATATTTTTACAGAAATGACCTGTCACGAACCTAGTTTGGCATTCCAATAAAACTTGTTTGTTCTATAAAAAGAACATTCCAAGATAGAGGCATAAAAATATGCACATGCTGCAAACATTTTTGCGGTCTCTTCCATCCACACAATCTGTTTCAACTCAAACAATAAAACGTTAAAAAGTAATAAACATCAACTCTTCTTTTCTAGAAATATATTTTAAACTGAACAAAGGAAATGCGCGGGCGATGTTAAATTTTGTGACGATAGACCACTCAACAACTCAGCGTTTAGTAGATGAGCAATTGGGCAACTGGCTGTGTTTATTTTTGTTAATTATTTGGTACTAAACAACAAATAACAGTAAAAATAATTCTCTTCAGAAAAAAAGTGGCTGCTTTATATTTTTTAATATTATAAATGAGAATGTAACTCTGTCACGTTTTCACGATTAAACTACTAAACCGGTTTTGTTGATATTTGGTATGGAGGAAGCTTGAACTCCAAGGATGGACATGGCTATTTTTTATCTGTCTTCGACTTCGTGTCTGCAATAGCCAACATTCACGCGGACAAAGCCATTGGCAGAAGCTACAATGCAGAATGACATAAGGAAGTTGTTTGTGGTTCCTTCATTGGATGATAGTAGAGAGTTGATTTTTGATGTTGAATAAAAAAATACGAATAAAATTTGAACATTCGGTCATTGAAGGAGAATTAAAAATGAGTCCATTGACCTCTAGTATTTTTATCAGCTATGTTTAGTTTATCCAGAAGTGATATCTGCCTGTATTTAAAGCAACCCCAGGTTTTAGAGTACCTAGTCTGCCTTTTTTGTGGGAAATCATCAAATAACCACCCTCCTCGCGCTCAAGGTGGAGCGAGAATGAGTGTCAGACTTTTACTGACTAAAATTTGCCGGTGTTCCTTCAGTTGCCCTTTGCATTCCAGGGGTACGGTAGGTAACTCTTTCGGACAATCCGGCAGCCCGGGCAGGTAAATAAGCCTATCTTAAGTTCGCTTTGAAAAATTTGCTAGTTGTGCTATCAAGTTTTTTTCTTTTTCGTCATTGCACCTGGTTTTCTATGTGTTAAAAGATATGTCCTTCACGAAGTGTTGTGACATAATCTATATATCTATCTATATATATAAAAGGAGAAACTGACTGACTGACACATCAAAGCACAGCCGAAACTACTGGGACTAGGAACGTGAAATTTTGCACAAAGCTTCCTTTTATGACGTAGGCGAGCACTAAGAGAGGGTTCCCCAAAATTCACCTTCTAACGGGATGAAACGGGGGTCCAAAGTTTGTACGGAGAAACCTACTGTCACGCGGGCGAGGCCGCTGGCAGAAGCTAGTATATAAATAAAAGGAGAAACTGACAGACTGACATATCAATGCACAGCCGAAACTACTGAGACTAAGAGTGTGAAATTTTGCACAAGGTTTCCTTTTATGAGGTAGGCGATCACTAAGAGAGGATTTTTCAAAATTCACCCCCTAAAGGGACAAAGCGGGTTCCATAGTTTGTATGGACAAACCTACATTCACGCGAGTGAAGCCGCGGGCAGAAGCTAGTACCTATATATCAAAGGAGAATCAGTCTGACTAACATAATATCAACGCACAGCCGAAACTACTGAGACTAAGAGTGTGAAATTTTGCACAAGGTTTCCTTTTATGAAGTAAGCGAGCACTAAGAGAGGGGTTTTTTTTAAATCCACCCCTTAAGGAGATGAAATGGGGGTCCAAAGTTTGTATGCAGAAACCTATTTACAAGCAGACAAAGCCGCTGAAGCTAGTTAGTTGTTAGTTAGTTTAGTAGGTAGACTGTAGGTATTTATGGCATTACAAGGTAAAAAACATACTGTGATTCTATCTATAATTAAAGAAAACAAACGTGACATCTTTATGAAACACACATTTGTTATTTAAACTCCAACAAACATAATAAAGGCTCACATAAATAGAATTCTCCATAACATTGTCAGGCACGTCACCATTAATAAAACTCACGCGCCGTTGGAAATACACGAAATATTTTAAGTTCGTATGAATGGAAAAAAAAATGGACATAATACACCTGTTTTATTTTTATCGGATTTTTCTCGTGTTCGTCATGTCTGTAAAGTTGTCTAATCATAGGAGTTTGGTGGGTAGACGGCAGTTGGTACAGCATACAAATTTCTGCAACCAGGTTAATAGTCTTCATTCTGGTCTGGTGGTCATCCAACCTAACGAAGTGCTTCTTGTTAGATCGGATCAGCATTGCAGCAAAATGAACTTCATAATGTTCCCCCTGTTGGGACTTAGGCCTCCTCTGTATGAGGGCGAAAGGGCCGTGATCCATCACGCGAGTCCAGTACGGGTTAGTAAATGTCACAAGTCTTCGAATTTTTGGTTCTAAGACGGTTTCCTCACGATGTTTTCCTTCACAATTTTGAGAGTTGTGGTGATGAACTAAAATACACAGTGCAATGCCTGGGTTTCAACCCGCGACGTACGACTGGTAAGTCTGAGCCGTTGCCAGTACGCTCTCCTACTCTCAACATTACGATAGGAACACCACTCAATCAGTATCTGCTAGTTCCTTATTCAGAATTATTTGAAAATGTGCAGACAGATAAACTCATAGAAGGAAGTGTCGATGCTTCCTAGTTTTTTGATAAAACTTTTAGAGCCCATCCTCTTAGAGTGTGAATTTTGGAAATTCCTCTCTTAGTGCTGTCCTACGTTATAAAAGAAAGGCTAGTTCAAAATTTCACACTCTTAGCCCCAGTAGTTTTGGTTATGCGTTGAAATGTCAGTCAGTCAGTCAGTTTCTCCTTTTATATATATAGATGATGATTGTAATCGTCTCACAGTTCCACTTCATCATTTTGTTAAAGGAGTTTTTCTTTTTATCCAACACTGTCGGAATTAAGGATGCGAGAGAGAGAATCAGACTTCTACTGACTATAACCCACCCGTGTTCATCCACTTACCCTTTGCGTTCCAGTTCGGTGGTGAATCTCTCGAACAATCCGGCAGCCCTGTCTTTCGAGGGGATAGTGATAGTGACTCGTACCTATTTCCAAATAGTAGTATATTTGGTGCCGCCCATAGGCGTGACAGAATACAAAAATAACACAAAACCCATATCCTTATACTCATTAATTCCACTAACGAAGCAGTATAAATAACACCTGAGTTCTATGAAGACAAACGGCCATTTCCCTTACAACCACAGGATGCGCTAAATTACAGCTTCCTACATATTATGTGCTACAGAAATACCAACTTTGATGCTGCTATTTATAATGAATAGAATGGATTAAGGATTTTTATTTTATATGGCATGGTTTTCCGGTGATAGAAACGGAATGTCTATTTTTGATCTAGTTAACGCATAGTTCCATGAGCACTGGGTTCGCGTGATGGACTACGGCCTCCTCCCTGTTACAAACGGTAGCCATATGTCCTAAAAGTGGGATCGTATCAGTTCGATTATGATACAGCATTGATCACTGGGGATCCTATCGGTATGGCCAAGTGGACACGGTGCGGTGTCGTTTAAAATCGGGTACTTACTTGTGAGCCGTAACTGTAACCATGGGCATGAGCAGAAAAGTGTTCGGAACTCGCACCACGAACGCCTTGAAATTGACGTTACGGTGCGACTCCAACAGCTGCACCCTCAGTGCGAACTACGTCTTTTGGCGCACATACTCCAACATGTCTTCCACCCTTATTATAGTGTCTTTATTGTAGTGTGGTCCCAGTAGAATAAGCATCAAGCTGAAAGTCATGTGCAAAAATTATACAGTGATGCGAAAGGCGCCTCTCCCAATTGCTCAATTTCAACCTCATTCAGCATTGGTTCCACTTCAACATCAATTAACATTTCACGGTATTGATAAACATCCATTCCACAAGCATTGAGGAGGTCAATTATTTTACCGTTTGATCAATTATGGCAGCTACACAGAACTGTGTCAGAACAATATGGTGTCCATTAGACTCCATCTCTTGCGAACACAACGGTTTCCCTACGTTGATGTCTTGACGGGCAGTTGATGTGCCTCTGTCAGACATTACGAAATAAACATGATATGATGCATGCTGTATAGTTGTAGAGTTCCGTAGTCAAGATTAGTGCTATGGTTTTGCCGTCTCTTTTTTTTGTGTTTTATTGACCTGGTCACTTGGACCTTTAAGTCAAGACTTATTTTATTTTTCAAAACACTTCACTATGTATCACATTAGAGTGCGGGTGCAACACATTCTAATGTTTTTGTAGTATTTGGCAGCAAATGTATCGGGTCAGCCTTCTCAGCAAACTTCGCTGACGTAGCCAAAACTACAATAAAATTCTCAGCTCGCATTTTACCGAGATCGCGCCTGTTTCAATGATTCCACATATTGTCCAGTTGAGCAGATCTTACAGATACAAAACTACACCAATTTTACATCACAATATCCACTAGGAATCAATTTGCGAATACTTAAAACAGCCACTGAATTTGACTCGAAGAAATTCCGCCAAAAACTCCTCACGGATGTGTGTCCAACCCCGCGTTCCGAAATACGATATTTTCGATGTTAGCGCACCAACAATCGTTCCGAATTACCATAAACGCATACATCAGGCGATTTGTTGACGTGCTTACAGCGCTGATAGCGTAATTCGGAACACGGGGTAAATCTTATTTATTTTTTTGATGTTTCACTAAAAACGTATGTATACAAAGATGTTCCATGTTTTTTTATTCATAAATTGCTTTGATTATATGATTTAGAGATGTCAGCAAGGTTAACGAGGCCTGTCAGGGCTGATGCCTTCAGTAGCTGCAGGAACTTTCGAAAGAGTTACCGTGGCCACAAAAGGCAACTGAAAGAGTTTTAGTCAGAAAAAGTATTAATTTAATATTAATGTATTGCATGACAATTATGAATATTGTATGCCTCAATGGCGGGACATAGCAGAACTTGTAACTAACATAACATCTTATGAATCTGTGATCCACAATAAATGGTTTGAATTTGAAAAGTCTGACACTTTCTCTAGTTCCACCCAAGCAGGAAGAGACTTCTAATGATTTCTCACATAATAATAGAAAGAAAAAGAAAGAAAGAAAAACAGTTTATTCACGCGAAATGACGCAATCTTAAAACTAGCTAACAAACATACGACGATAGGGAAGATATGCGCAAAACGGCCGTCCGCACAGCATAAAGCTGCGGCCTCACGCATAATGCGCTGGAAAATAAAATTGTAATATAGATTTCATTACAAATTGTGCTAGTACCAACCTGCTCTTCTTCCTTATACAGAACCCAACAAAATAACGAGACCGACAAGGCATTTGGCATCACTTTCAAGCGTTTTCTCCATTCATTTCGACATATCAACAATGTGTCTTTCCTCAATTGTGTAAGAAAGTTCTTTTATTTTAGACTGAAACTTAAAACCCTTGCAATGGGATCATTTTACACAACACAGTTCAATTTGTTAACGTTTACGACAATAATATTAATGGTTTGTCAGACACTGAATCTTTCACAAAAACTACGAAAGTTTAAAGCGATGCGAGCGAAATAATGTCGTTTTTATTATCTTTCTTTTTTAAATTTATTAATTTTATGGTGTTATTTTTTTTACTTGTCCTTTAGAAAGAAAATGATAGTGTGCCGAAATTAATTAAAAAATGAGTTTATTTTTTATTTTTTATAAAAGTTTCATCGCAATAAAAACGAAAATTTAAATGTATGTAGGTATATTTGTGTGTGTTAATCCAAGCTCAAACGGCTCAACGGATTTGGGTCAAATTTGGCACTTGGGAAGACCGTGTCCTGGTTTTTGGATACTTTTTGTCCCTAGAGTTCCCTTATCACACTAGTCATCCCTAGTTTATATTTAAATAGTCACAGAAATCTTCTATTTTATACCATATGATTGTACCTTTTAATAACATATTTTATCGCCAAAAATTCAGGATTTAACTCAAATATCGTTTATAATTCACAATTTTCTATAATAATGAAGCAGAAATATTATTCGTAATCCATTTTCTTTATCTTCAAACCGATTTATTTTCCACATTCATAACCCGCAAGATAAACAGAAAAAATCCGGATTATCACAATGCAAAATATGATAAACATTAATCTACCACTCGCAAAGTTATTGCATAACGAAAAAAGACTGGCAAACGCATACATTAAATAAAAAAGCTCTAAAACTAGAGACTGACAGAAGATTCGGTATGGCGTACGCATATACTAAGACTAGAGACGAAGTTTCGAATTCGACCAAAAAAAAAACTGGTTTCGGCTAGAGCTTTTCGGGTTTGGCCGAAAATGGGACTGAATATTCGGCTCGATCGAAACTAGTGACTTTGAACTGATGGTTTTGAGTAGGTAAGGTATAATTGACTAGTTTGTCTATGTATGTTATAATTTTTGTGTATGTAATCATCGATTTATTCGATTCATTAGTATCTTTTGAAAGTTATAACTATATAATTAAGGCAAAGTACAAAGGCATTAAGTCCGCCTTTGTACAATATTTCATTAGCGCATAACGTTTTAATAAATAAAGAAATATCGCACCTCCGCTGAAATAAAGCCCCTAAAGAGAAGGCTATTATTTTTATTATATCGAAATATAGTTATGGATGACTTTATGGAAATATTGTTTTAATATTTTGACAGTTTTTCTGTTACCACGTCGTTCGGCTCATCTTTTAGTTTCGGTTTCGGCCGAAACCGGAAGACGAGCCGAACATTCGGTTATGGTTTCGGCTGCAAATTGTATTTCGGTCGGTCACTATCTAAAACACAATTACAAAGTCATGGTCATGGATTTATAAATCACACTTTTCTCTTGAAACTCGTCCAAATTTATTTTTACATCGAAACTCCTTTGATCTAAGAAGCAGTACCACGACGACTAACTTCCTGCTACCATTTGTTAGTTTAAAAGCTGAAAGAGAGTTTAGAATTTAATAAAACTGTTTAATGATCTTCCGGTGGCCATTTTTTATTACGCGTGACAACACTAAATCGTGTAAGTGAATTTTGATTGGTTAATATTTAAATATTTATGGGTTTGCTGACTGATGTTATTATAGTTTTGGCGTAACTTTTTTATAAATAAAGTTTTCGTTTTTTCATTATTATTAGCTTCTACCGGCGGATTTGCCCGTGTGAAAGTAGAAACTATCGACGCTAGAAAGGCAAAAATTACTAAGCGTCATTGAGTAAATTTTACAGGAGAGTGATTTAAAGTTGAAAAAAAATTGCTAAATAAAAAAAAGTTTATCATGATTTTAATAATATATAAATCCGACTATTTCGTCATTTTTAACAAAAAAAAACATCGAAAAATTTTAACTTTAAATCACTCTCCTGTAAAGCTTACTCAATGTCGCTTAGTATTTTTTACCTTTCAAGCATCGATATATAGTTTATGTCAGTCATTAATAAGTTAATAACGTAGCATTCTATTAGTGAAACATTATTTAAAAACGGTTTAATATAGAGGTATATTACTATAAAGGTATAGATTCATAGGCGTCGCGTCTGACCACTATCTAACCTGATGGTAAGCGATGATGTGGTCGACGATGGAGCACGCTTGCCTAGAAGTAACCTATTCACTCATGGCTGGTCTTTAAGCCAAGCCTTATCAAACGGAAGTAAGAAATCAATATAAAAATAACATAACTAAGCCGCACCTATATACATATGATAAACAAAGAACATGCAATTTAAGTGCTAACATTAATCGATAATCTTATCACCAATTATCACTGCTTATCGCCAAAATTATAGATTAATGCATTCCATAGAACATTGGCTCCATTGATATCCGAGTTATAGCCCTGAATAGGTTCATTTTTAGTGTACGGACGATCGAGAACCTTTAGGGGGAAACGTCAGGGTAGCCCGTGAAAGAAATTCAAATTTTCTTAAGTTTTTTGCATTCTGCTGGCTAGTATGTTGGTTAAAATATGAGATAGTGAAGGTTGAATAAAAATAAAGATGTACGAAAGACCGGTAAGTTTCTTTATTTATTGTTTTAAAACGAACATTTTTGTGATATATAAAGGGTGTTTGGTGCATCGTGTGCCAAATTGAAATGGTCGACGGGAGGGGTCATTCATCATTCATATCATTTCAGACCCCTAAAATCTTCTCATGCCCTGTGGATTTTTTTTCATCGATTTTTATTGTTTTATGAAAATGAGACTGAAGAGAAATGGCAACTGAAGGAACTCACGTGGGTTTTAATCAGTAAAATTTTGAAAAGCCTTCCAGCTACACCCAGAGCGGAAGCTAGAAAAAAATAGATGCACCTTGCCTAGGTAAAAGAACATAGTAGGTACTCACCATTTTATTTATTTTTTTGAGATAGATTTTATAACTTCTCCTACAAGGTGGAGCGAGAGGAAGTGTCAGACTTTCACTGATTACAACTAAAACTCACCTGTGTTCATTCGGTTGCTTTCTTTCAAACAATACCGCTATCGAATAGTTCCCAAGTTTATTATGGTGATTTGTACAAAATCCGTGACTTCACGTGTGTGCTAGTACATATTCTTAAAAGTTTAATGACTTTTAATAATATTATGTATGCGTCGATAAACATTACTAAGTACGTAAATACATACATAGGTGTGGTTCTGCCAAAAGCATTGAATCCAGATCTCGTAATCTCATCAGATGGATCTATTGTGATGAGATTGCGAGGACATCCAAATCGGATTTTATCAACTAATGCATTTGTGCACTCGGATTTGATTACTGTTTGTCAAGACATTATTTTATTGGTTTCTTCAGCGTATCAGCAGGCTTGCACCAGAGGCGGCCTTACCCATTGCGAGGCTCCGGGCGGCAGGCCTTTGCGAGGCCCTTTGTCTTTCATGAAAAAAATCTCTCAGTGTACATAATGAATTTTTCAATTATGTTTTGAATGAATGAATTAGTTAACTAACTTTATTTTAATTTACCGTTATGTTATAACCTTAATAAGTAATTAAGGATCAAAATCAAAGGATCAAAATCAATACTTTTTTATTTTATTTAAATAAATAAATAAAAAAAGTTTAAAAAATTTATATCTTTTAAAAATTGCTAGTTGTTGTTGCGCGAGGCCCCGGGCGATTGCCCTGTTCGCCACCCCCTAAGGCCGCCACTGGCTTGCACAAAATACTTTTCTGTCAGCATTCCCACCAAAAATAAAGTACAAAATCTATGGCAATGTCATTACCTGTCTGTGTGATTTCTCATTAAAAAAGGGGGTCAAAGTCTCTTTTAAAGCCCATAGAGTAAATATGTAATGGTCAAATCATATGAAAACCATGCAGATTAGTGTCTCAGATGGTCTTTTGAGAAAACTCTTTTGTCAGACACGCAATTTCTTACTCATTACCAATCTAAAAAAAAAAATAGACTGAAAATATTCCACCGATACACTTCCCTCCAATTATTTCTCTCATTAATTTACTTTTAAATGTGAGGCAAACGCATTCAACCGCCGTGGATATCATTAAAAAGCTATACTTTACTGTCTGAATCTATAATGAGCTGAAACATCCACGTCATGTAAACAGGATTTAAATAAGTGTCCAAGAGTGTTTAGTAAACAGACACATTGGCAACGTTTCTTCAAGAATATGTATATATTTTTTTATTATGTATGATTGTTCGGAATATGTGTATTTCAGGTAGCATTTTCTTTCAAATCTACTGAAGAAATAAATAAAAAGTAAAATACGTTTTCAATAATAAAAACATTTTTTAACACACTTGAAAACTCGCTCCTTACCTTACCAATTTGTTGTTTTTCGCACTAGTGCAGAAAAGTGTGCCAGCAAGCCCCGCACCAATTTATTACATGTAGTGTATCGTATCAAACTCGTCGCCAATCAGATCTCATGAGTCTTTCGTTTATTTATTTCTTCGTAAGTGTATTGAAAAACATCGTTTGATACACGTGGAAATTTTTCACAGCAGCACTCGGCTCCATAACACGGTCGCCTGCGGCTCGAGCGATTTCAGTCTCGGTCGCAATGACAAAGTTTTTCCACTTGTATCAAAATGTACTAGTTTATTACAAGCTTTTATCGCGCAGTATGGTGTTCATCAAGAGTATTCCATAGTGCTCAAACATAACACGTTATCTTTTTGCGCTCAGTAGTTCTTATGGCCACTATCCGACTCCATCATCAGACCAGCTCCATGGTACCATATTAACGTATTGTCATCCAAGTTAAACAGGTTTGCCAAATTTCAGCTCAATTGATGAGGGCTAACTGTTTCAAAATCCATTTACAAGATCTCCCCTAAACAAACATACATACAAACATTGCTAGTTAAATAATAACTTGTAGAAAAGTATTCATTTCAGAATTATAAATACCTAAGCAATGCTAAACAAAATAGATGAAAGATGAAATGAGTGTTTTATATTTCCTTCCCAGTTTCTTTGTGATATTTTCTTTATTAATCACAACTGGAAGTCATATTTTATTCGTAATCATTGCTATCAACTTTCTTTCCAATTCATTTTTTCTCAAAACTACCTAAGCTTTAAGAAATCTCAAGAAGCTATGCGGTAAAAATTCCAGCCTATTATTGTCTCATAACCAGGGGTCGGAATTAGGTTAGTAGTTATTCATGTACTTGCATTGAAATGTTGATATTAATATGAATTATTGTTATTATTATAACAAAGATAATCAACATACAATTTTTATTAGTATTTTTCATTGAAAAACAAATCTCTAGCGAAAGGTGGAAAATTATCACAAAACTTCTCACGTTCTGGGTGGAGCGAGAGTCAGACTTTTACCGACTATAACCCAGTGTTCCTTCAGTTGCCCTTTGAGTTCCATGGCCACGGTAACTCTTTCTAACAATCTCGTAACCCACACAGAAGGCATGAACACACGGAGGACATAAAGGAACACTCCGCTCCTTTCTGTCCTCCGTGCATAAACATCAATCACCCTTTACTGAAATCAGGTTCACAAACTACAATATTACATATAAATATTGTCCTTAACGACGATGTAAAACCGAGTGTAAATAATAAAACGTTAGTTCACACTCTGTCCCGCCCACGGATTAACTTTACCAAAATAAACATTTTTAATTTTGTCTTCCTAACTCTAGTACGACTTCGGCCGTAGCCCGCATGACCGCGTGCATCGAACAAGGGCGAGGCTGTTTAAAAAAAAATAAAGACTCAGTAGTCTTTGGTTCGAATTCGCGCGGGAAAGTTTGACGTTTCGTTATATTTTTTTTTTATCGACTTTGAGTCGTGTTGTGCAAGTGGATTTTTAATAAAATAAAGAATGTCAAGTTTTCTAATTTGAATTTATGAATGATTGGTAATTTAATCTAAGTATAAAAAAATACTTATAAGAGGACATAAATTACACAGGGTGTGTATTTGTCGTGAATTTTATTTTTTCGTAAATAATATTTTGTGCAATGATTATCATTGCACAAAATATTATTTACGAAAAAATAAAATATTATTTACGACTATTTACTTATAGTGTTATCTTTTCAATGATTCATCAATTTTAATTAATACAGTTCGATATCTATTGATGGATTACTTTTTCGATAACCTTTTGTGTCAAGTTGTAATAGTGCAATTTGTGTGATATTATTATTTATCAAGTAAGGTTACCTATGTAATATGGAATATTTTAATTACCTACAAAAATCACTATTAATATGTCATAAAAAAAATGCGACCAAGTGTGAGTTGTACTCGCGCACGAAAGGTTCCGTACCGTTGGTAGCAAAAAACAGCGAAAAAATTACGTTTGTTGTATAGGAACCCCACTGAAATATTTATTTTATTATGTTTTTAGTATTTGTAGTTATAGCGGCAACAGAAATACATTATCTGTGAAATTTTCAAATGTCTAGCTGTCACGGTTCATGAGATATAGTCTGATGCAGACAGACGGACAGCGGAGTGATAACAATAGGATCCTTACGCTTCGGGTACAGAATCCTGAAAAGTATTTCACATTTCTTATCATAACAATAAAACTGAATAACCAATCAAAATGTAACATTTAGGTATTTCGATGCGGAAAATTAGTCATACAACATGACAAGACATCAACAAGGTCTATGATCGATGAAGGCGGCCCCTCCTTCACGCGTGTGAGGGAACGGCTCTCACGCCCGCACGCGTGAGGGAACGGCTCTCACGCCCGCACGCGTAAGGGAACGACTCTCACGCCCGCACGCGTGAGGGAACGGCTCCTAAGCCCGCACGCGTGAGGGAACGGCTCTCACGTCCCAGTCGTCGGGATCCCGATCCCGATTTCCAGCCACCGTAGGCTTAGGCTTGCGGACGGCTAGCAAAGGGTAGCTCACCGTCCGGCCGTCCAGTAACCGATGGCGCATAATGTTCCACGCGCGCCTCAAATAGATTTCAGCAAACCGTAGGGGCCCAGAAGGGTCGTAGCCTACTGGGGTCATAGGTTACGAAAGAGAACTTCGAGGCCCTGGAATTAAGGCAAAGAAGGAACAGCAGTGGGTTTTAATTAATAAAAGTCTGACACGCCCTCTCGCTTCGCCCGAGTACGAGCAGTAGAAGTCAAAAAAATAAAAAAGTTCTATGATACCTTTAATTTTAGCCGCAAATTAAGTTATAACTCACACCGTTGCGTAAAAATAAAAATGCTAACAAAAGTCGGGATAACAAATCTTGTTAGCTGTCAGAGGAAAACTACAAACGTACATCATAAACACAAGAATGCGTCATCTGTTCAGAAAGTATCATTATTTAGTTAACACCTTCATCCAAGGGATAATCTTAGGATTTATGACTTTTTTAAATGACTTGGAATAATAATAATAACATCGACGACCCTCTGTCGAAGCTGTCGTTGCGCGGTAGATCATGGGCCTGATACAGAAGGCAGTACTCCTTGAAACGGCTCGGATCGTGAGGAGGTTCCTGTCTCTGGAGCCCTAACCACCGGTAGCTTGGACCCTGCTCCCGACACCGGCGGTCTACTATTTTTTTATGTTTTTTTTTATATGTGTGTTTTAAGAAATATTTAAAAATATATAAAATATGTATAAAAAATAAATAAAGAATAATAATATAAATATTCACACAACTATCACACAACGTCGTCTATTCTCAAGCTAAGCAGAGCTTGTGTTATGAGTACTAGACAACGGATAAACATACTTAAATATTTCTAAATACATACATATTATAGATAAATTACACCCAAACACAGAACAAATGATTGTGCTCATTACACAACCATTTTTTCTAGGTGGGAATCGAACCGACAACCTCTGGCATAGCAGTCAGGGCCACTAACCACTAGACCAACAGGCCAGTCAATAAGGAATATTCGTATTTTGTCTTCATTTAGCTGTAAAATGTTGAACAAGCATCGCCATTTGTATCTGCATATTTTTCTGCAGATCATCCTTTAAAGGGTTTTCCACATGTCTTAAACAAATCCACGTGGCTTCATCATAAACAATCAAATGCGTCATTCATTCACGAAGCATTATAATTAACATAAACACAGCTAAGGGAAACAATGTAGGCGTTACGAACCGTTTTATGTTGTTAAATATATCGAAAGAAAGGGATGCTTTTAACTCTAATGATAACATTAACGATGGATCTTTGATCTGTAATTATGTGAGCTGTGTTTATAATGATTAAATTGCATCGATGAATGAAGTATTGCCTTAAGAATTATCATTTGAGTAGAGAAATCTGTTAGACGTAATTAAAACTGAAAGTACATAAAGCCATTGTCATTCGTAGATCCTTGACAGTCGTTACAGGTAGTCAGACGGCAGAAAGTCTGACCATCAGTTTATCCCAGGAGTATCGTGTTGCCCTGTAACTGGGTTGTGTAGGTCTAATAGGCAGTCCCTCTATGTAAATATATAATACGGGTATTTAGCGGAATTCGGTTAGACCGGAAGGCAATCCCAACACTGTTAGGAAAAGTCTAGGGAAATGATGATGATATCTACGTTTTGTTAATTACCTTTTGTCATATGTATAGTTTACTCTGGACAAAGGGTACCAAGTTAACTCTACCATACGAGTCCAAGCCTTCTGCGAAGCAGTAATGCTAGTAAAAGAGGCAGCCGCACGCGCGACAGAACGGCCCTCACGCCCCAGTTGCCAGGTTGAAGGATGATTGCATATTTCGCACCGTTATAGTGAAAGAGACCTTACTCAAAATTCCTGTTAATACTGATTCTGGTATAAAACCAGCCTTAAAAAGCCTACTCTACAATATTGTGATGACAAAGTGAAGAAGTACCACAGTATCAGTAGAATTACAACAAATAAAAAAAAATAAAACCTGTATGATTTTATTACATCACATAATGGTAGATGAATAGTGTTGGTATGCAAACGGACATGTAAATATTAAGATGAGCAATGAATGCAATGGCGCGGGACGCGACGACTGCTGCTTGTGAATGATAGGTGCGTTTGATGTGTTACAGTGTTTAGACTATACATGTTGTAATGATGGCTATTCGGGTATTAAAGTTGTTATCTAGTTACAACTGGCTCGGTGTTTTAATTAAGCGATTATACAACATGTAGCATAGCATAATCAGCCTTTTAATGTGAGTAAGAGATGGAATGGGCCGTAATCCACCACGCGGGCCCAGTGCGGATTGGTGAATGTCACATGTCTTCAAATTTTTGGTTCTAGAACATGCCGGTTTCCTCACGATGTTTTTCCTTCACCGTTTTTAGAGCAGTGGTGATGAAATAAATTACACAAAGTAATGCGCCTGGCTGGGTTTGAACTCGCGACCTAAAACTCGTAAGTCGGGGCCGTTACCACTCGCCCACCACTGCTCTATATATAATTAACGCAAATACTGAAAGTCAGAAATCTGAAATGTTTATTTCAAATAGACCAATTACAGGCATTTTTGAATTGTCAAAATGTCGGTCAGTCAAAAAAAAATGGAGCTAAAAGTAGTATTTGCAGGGGTTAACTTACCATGACATATTGTGACGGTATGGTTTCTCGTATATAAAAATTATTCATTTAGTGACAGTCTTGCCAAACACAAACTACAAATATGTATGCACGACACGAACATGAAATGGAATACGCCACAGTACTAAAAAAATGGTAGATACCACAGCATTTATGAAGAGCTTGTACATATGGTCGTTACTATACCAATCAGCCCTATGACAGACTAAACTTACACTGACACTGTAGAAACAAGCTGTAGGTTGTTCCACGACATTAATATTCCGCCTGATATGATATATGCATGATATATGCGCAATTATTCTAAAAGAATGTGAAGTATGTAGCATGCTGCGAAGCTGTAATTTAGCCGAGACATTACTAAATTACAGCTCCAACGATTTATGACTTTATTAAACAGCATTACTTTTCAAGTTTTTATACAAACACGTATAACGCTGGCTAAATTTAAATTCTGCATCGCAAATGAATTATGTGCTGAATATAAAAGTTTTGGCTAAGAATTTCTAGTGTATTAACTTTGGCACATCTGTTGCTCGGATTTAGCTGTGTAGACGCTTATGCAATGTTACTTTTTTTTTCTTTTTTTTCTAAGCTTAACTTTGTTCCGTTAATTTGTAATACAGGGTGGCGAAAAAATTAAAAATAAATTGTAATTTAAGGATTTTTTTTTTAATTTGATGGCATTAATTAGAAAAAAATATATCGCTTAAATGACAAAATTTTAAATTGTTGCCTGCAAAACATCTGTCTCCAAAGGAAGTCTGGCGCCGTTAGATCTGGCGATCTGGACGGGCAGTTCAAATCTCAAAACGACAGATTGAAAATTTATGAAATTAGCAGTAACAATAATTCCACGTTCTTGTGATGTGTATCGCTCCATAGCTTCTAAACAACAAATTTTCTAAATGTCTACAACATGAAAATTTTAAAGCACAATGACATTTGGCGTTATCTGCAAAAATTAAGGAACATTCATGTAATTGCATTACCTACTTTTGCGCTACCCGTTATTACCTAAGTAGATAACTCTATGAATTTGCTGTGCCCGACAGGATCCATGTGTACATGTGTAACTATTTTTAAGATCTTATAAAACATGTGATATTGCAATAAAAAATTGGACTGAATAAATAGATATATTCTTTATTGTACACCAAATTTAAAAAATATATTCAGAACTTAAAATTAAAAGTGTCACAATGGGCGGTCTTATCGCTATAAGCAATTGTTTACAGACAACCTTTGAATAGATAAAGTTAACGTGAAGTTTAACTGAACCTGTAATACCTGTAAGCAAATTAAATATATATATATTTTTGACGGTAAGCAGTCAACTAATGACATCTCCCACTCTGGGTAGACCAATAGGGAGTGTCAGACATACTTACTAAAATCTGCCTATGTTTCTTCAGTTGCCCTTTGCATTCCAGAGCCACAGTAACTCTATCAAACAACCCGAAGCCTAACTTATTTTTGCTTGTAATCTTAGAACAGCATGATGATGCATTGTCAAATTCGGCACATTATTTACTACAGCTACATTTTTGACGTTTTCTCTCAAAAACAAATATTAATTTTAAGCTTTCTAGCGTTTATTCAAATATTAGTTCTTAGGTGTCACTAAAATTGTGTAATAATGCCAATTAGCGACGTGGCCCAACTTCGCACGGGTATTACAATATAAATGTTTGAAATACTCTGCTTTCCTTTTTTTTATATGTGTGTATTATGCTTCGAAACTTTCCTCATGAATCACTCTGTCTTTTGGTGTTAACCGCATGAAATTCCGTTCAGTAGCTTTTAGTTTATCGCGAACAGAAAGACAGATAGATATATGCGATGGGAGACTTTGTTTTATGATATGTGTGTGTGTGTGTCCTTATCCGTAAATATAACACAAATTCAATTAAGATATCTTAGCAGATACTGACACAAGATTTGTTTGCATTTATAGATCAAAATTTGACAAAATAGTGCGAGCGGAAGTATTCTTAAAAAATTAAAAATCTATGATTTACCAAGATCATTGTTATAAACCTCACGATATTTTCCTTCGCCGTTTTGAGAGCTGTGGTGATGAAATAAATTACATTAAGTAATACGCCTGGCTGGGTTTGAACCCGCAACCTAAAACTGTGTAAGAAGAGTACATCACTACTCAGGACAGCACTATGGTGACGGACAGTAATGGTGGTCAATGAACGAAATGAAAGAACTCAAATATTTGTTTCCATATCTTAAAATTTTCACTAACGTTGCCCGCCATTACAAGCGGTGATGGTGGCGTCAAATTTTCCATTTTTGCACAAAGATGTTTTCTTTCACTGAGTTTTTATGAACTTTATTGTATCACTGAGTTATTATTTCGATAACTATTATTCGAACTCGGCCGCAGCGCCATGTAAATGTTCTATGTTAAATAAAACAGTCGGTAATAAGAGCAACCTCCATCCAACCATCTTTTATTGACCACCATTACTGTCCGTCACCATAGTGCTGTCCTGAGTAGTGATGTACTCTTCTTACAAACGGCATGTCTTAGAACCAAAAATTCGAACACATGTGACATCCACCAACACGCACTGGCCCCGCGTGGTGGATTACGGCCCATTCCCTCTCCTAGAGAGGAGGCCTGAGTCCCAACAGTGGGAAAAATATAAGGCCGACTATGCTATGCTATTGTTATAAAGATAAAACGAAGCTTTACTTTATTTTGGCACCTATCTGAATCACCAAGGACAATCTAAAAATATTCTCACTCAAACCACAATAAACGAAAATCTTTTGTGGCCAAACAGATATTTCTGAGCCAGAAATGATAATGAAAACATACACGCGTCGGTAACTTATGATAGTCGACTGTTATAGTATCAGGAATTTGTGACGTTATTCGAGTAGTCATCGTTATACATGTGGGCGGTATCCATTCTTTGGATAGGGCTGCCTTGTGAATTAAGCGAATATGCGGAAAAATTACCTATGTGGTACAATTAATTTATGCTTTACATACAACTTTAATGATGCTTTAGATTCTGTTACTGTTGGGCGCCATTTACCTCGGTCCCATTTGGGCGCCAACAGCTATCTTGTTTATTGAAAAAATTCTTTCGTAGATTTGTGTTACTTTTTTTTATTTTGCCAACTATGCTCATTATTACTTTTCAACCTAATAGACACTTCAAACCTTCTTTCGCACTTTCTTTTCTTTTCTTTTCTTTTCTTGTCAGTTGGGCGCCAATCGCAAAAATCTTGTTTTTTTTTATAACATCGTTATAGAGAGTTTTTTATTACTATTCTTTTTATACATTACGAAACGAAAATTATTTCTATTGTCAAAACTTTGCAAACCCCTATAATGTACCGAGTAAACAGGACAAGTGGCATACCTAGGTCATTGCCAAACACTTAAGATCTAGCACATACATAACCGCCACAATGTGAACTATTAAAAAAAAACTAAGATGTCACTCTCAACTCATAATCATAAACTGAGTAATAAAATTAAAATAAATTACGGAGAGATGACCAGTTGTTGGCTGAACGCCAGAAGATGTTAAATATGTTGATAAAATGATTTATGGCTTGTTTAGAATTTAAAGTTATTGTCGTTTAGTTAGTGTCGCGGTGTGCCAGGTAGAGTGAATCATTAAGGAATTGTCATTAACACATGTTTCGATTGGCAAGACTGCCAACTTTTTTGGTTCCTGTGCCCTGATCTTTACAGCAGTCCTGGAACTCTTTGATCAGTTTTGCTGTCAAATCTTGTATCAGCTTTCAAGTACTTAATCCTTTGTTGGCTTTATGATTTGACCACCGAAACCCAAATACTAAACCTGTCCACCGGTTATAATAAAAATTATTTTCGGAACTGCAAATGAAAGTGCATTCCAGTTTCGTATTAATTATTAAATTTAAAAAGTACAAGATTTTTGACGAAGCCAGTTGCTAAAAATAGCAAAAATTTGTCCTTTTTCTGAATTTTATTAATTTATTTCAGTCTTCGAAGTATAACCACAAATTAATAAATATCCCATATTATTTATCCTCTTACACCACAAAAATATGCCCCACAAATTAGACATGCTTTAAACCTTATTTTTCATACGTTATGATAAACTACTGCAAAAACGAAATTTTTGACTTAAATAAACGCAAGATATTTGCGTGGGTCGAATACAAAGTTATTTTTAGAGGCGCTTTGCAAACCAGACTGTGCGTCGCTTTATGAAGAATAAAATACAATAGTTGAACCTTATTGTTGTGCGGTTACGAATAAAAGGTTGTATGATTAGTGGCAACAAGCAGAGGGGGAAAGAAAGTTAATAAGCTTTTTACCATGGTGATATTCCATCATGGGTATCGTCACACTAAATAGGTAAATACAAAAGGTTTCATTGGACTACTTACTATTATAACCCAACAGTATCAATGATATAGACTTAGCAGATTTCAGTACTCTGTAGGATCAATAAGATTTCTTCTTGAAGAACCTGAGCTTATATGTCGTATGGCCAAAACAGGAACTCACAAGATGATTTCCCATAGAAAAACAATTGAAATTAGGTATCACATGCGTGTCCTACTGAAATGATTTAAGCCGATAAAAATTCTTCCACGTCACATGATGATACTAATAACGTCACTGGCAGATTATGTATGCCCAATCCGAGGGAAGTATGTAAGCAGAAACTAAGTTTAGATCCAACAGAGTTCAGAGATAATCTCGGTTACTTCCATGACACACTTCACAGTTCCAGATTAGCCACGTAGCAAGGGGCTACTTTAAATCCTACGGGCCCCGTGCATTAGGGTACAAGAACAAGTCATGATACCTGTGCCATATAAATTCTATCGGCTTCCGAATTTTCCATAGAGTCAATTTTGGAAACTAGATACCTATGGACCCATCGCTACCTAAGGGCACCGGAGCCTGTTTAATAAATCAAAGAAATTTTAATTCGTTATCATTTATAAAGATTTTTGGGGCTAGAGGCACCACACTGGCTTAATCTGACACTAACTCTTCATCCTTGCACTACTTCTAGTATTAAACCTTGCCTGCTAAGCGGATATTCTATTTATAAACCAATTACTTTCTGCTCTTCTCATGTCTCGTCTTGTTGTTGAATGTCTTGGTTAAATAATAACCCACCAGCAAAACGTTAATGATACTGACTGCCAAACAAGTATAAAAATAATCAGCCTTATAATGTTTCCACTGCTAGGACTCAGGCCTCCTCTCTAGGAGGTCTGAGTCCTAGCCCATTCCGGATTGGTAGATGTAACATATGTTCGAAATTTCGGTTCTAAAACAAGTGTGTTTCTTCACGATGTTTTCTTTCACCGAATGCCAAATTGCGCCAATTTAATAACGCCTCTCGTAAAAGCATCCATTATGTCTTCTTCAATTTTCGTACATGGCCCACCTTTATGCTTCATTCATCTCGCAATATTTAACAACATTCTCCATTCCTGTTTACTTCGGCACTGGTTCGTATCCCGCTGTCGAACGGAAAGTTTTGGTTTATTGTAAACATTGTGTATCACTTACACGCCTCGGATTGTAAACATTCATATTTTCGCGCGCACATTCTCTTGGCTGCCGGAAATAGGGCGTAGCGTAACTATGGCCACCAAGGTTCCATGGTTTACGGGAAATATGGCACAATAACACGTCAGTTATTGTAAATGACGTTGGTTTCCATCCTGACTTGTTTTTCTGTGTTTCCTCTTTTGTATACGAATCTAGGTTTATGATTATTGCTTGTTTTTCTTTCTTATCGCGTCCTTGGGTTCGTTAAATATAATTACTATATTTCTGCCAGCATTTATTCTTGGTTCGTGAACTTGGATAAAAGAGAAAATACATAATAAATTGGACAGGCACAAATTTTTATTGTACAATTATTCAATTCATTTTAAAAGTGTATTAAGATTCTAACATTTGATTTATTTAGTTTACACCACCACGATCGAGGATGTTGTAGGTACCTACACGCATGTGGATTACTTTCCGTTATATCGCGGTGTTAACATTTTTTTTATTTAAAATAAAGTTTCTAATTCTGAACTCGGTGTTGTTTTCTTTGATGCAGATTATAAATACCTTGAGGGCTGTACAGATTCTATAGTTTTATTCATCTACCAATATTTCTGCTGTACTTTAAAGTCAAATAAGATTTTGTTCGTCATAAACCTTTTCATTAACACAATATGTCTACTAAAGTAATACGTAATCCATCAATAATTTATCAATATCTTGAACTGTTAATTTTACACAAGAAGTACCCACTGAAATTATATCAATATAGGTTATGTTAAAGTAACAAATAAATACGGTATTTACGACACGCTATAAAACCATAAAAAAGCAAGGAGTACAATGCTAAAGTGATAATTTATTTACAAGATAATGTTGAACATCATAAAACAGTGAATAATTCATATGTGTATGTGAAAATTGTGTAACATTATGTCTGTGTGGTTGACTCTGGTGAAGAGCTCGCATTGGGGGCTTGGGTGTAATCCTCGGCCTATTTTTGTAAGTATTTCTGGGCATATTGCTTCTTGTCGTAATATTTTTAGGATTATTATTTTATAATCACACTAGAACTTTACCCGCGACTTCGTTAGTGAGAATGTTTTTATATAAACTTTAAGAGCTAGCGTGCACTGGTGACTTTTGTCATAATTTTTTTGTAATTTTTACCCAACTGTCACGTGTTTAAGTGCGCGCACTACATATTGGGTTCACAAGCACGGTGACTTTTTGTCAAAAGTCACCAGTGCGCACTAGCTCTAACACCTCTTAAACCATATTTTGAGGGTAGTTTTAAAAACTCTAATAATGACAAAATTTATTATAAAATAAAAAAAAAGTAAAGTACTATTTAGGTAATAATGTACACACTAAAGTTACACACTCATAAAGTTGTTTCTTAATTTTTGGGTCTACATTGTCCTCTCATATCTATTAACTCCTCGAACGCCGATTGTACATACGTTTGTAATATGGAAATATTCAATATTGTAGAATCAAAAAAAAGAGTGACTATGGAGTTCCTTGCCAGTTCTTCTTTAAAGGAAACGACCAGTTAAAACTGTGTGCGAGCTTCTGACGTTTTATAAGTGCCCAATTATTTTTTTTCACATAAGCCTTACTAAGCCTATATGAAATAAAGCAATTGTGAGTTGACTTCTTTTTCAGTGAACCAGATCTATTAAAATCCATATTACTGAAAGGGAAAAAAACAGTCGATATATTTATACAAGCAGTAAACAATTCGTCTCTTAATCACATGCCTAGCAATTTGCTGAAACTATACAGCAAGCTAGGCTTATATTCAATGGCGTCATTAAGAAACCGAGAGTCGATAAATCTATTGATCATTGTATTAGTCGAGTTTATTTTTGGGATGTTTGATTTTGAAGGTCTACGGGCCGATGTTCAGGAAGTTTTTTTCAAGGGAATGCCATGATAAAAGAACAGATATTTTTTTTCTTAGAGGATAATTTAACTTGAGACACTACAGTCTGTGATGAATAGAGAGGTACCTTTTATATAGTACTTCTACAGCTTTAAAATCCACATAACTCAACTCCTTCAAATACAAACTCTAATACTGGTAGTGTTAACTCATGTGTTAATAAATCGTTTAAGTACCTTTTTTTTGTTTATGAATTGAATCTTAACCTATACCATTTCTGCAAATAGTTTCGCAGGCCTAATAATATCTTACATACCAATCATGTATTCATCAGGATCTTTTTTCAGAGGCCTGTGCACTTTATGTACAACCAGAAAAATGTGCCCAAAATACTGGCTAACAAATCGTGCGTTATTAACTTTCTGTATCTATTTGTCCATAGCTCCAAGTGAGGAATTCGCGCACTGAATCTACAGAGGACGACAAGCGTAGTGACGACAGCCGACCGCTCAGCCATGCCTCCGACTTTAGCAGGGACAATATTTGTAAGTATCCGTAAAACCAAATCCTGGTTTGCAAATGTTTTAAAATTCTTTGACGCTCCATCTGGTATCGGTATTAAAAGCAAGAGATTTTTACGACGGCCGACGGCCTGAGTTGGTCTGCGGCTCAGTTTCTCTCAAAACCTTTACTACTTACTACATCGGCTCTTAATAGTTCCAGAATGTCAAACCAATTTTTGTAGACACCTCTACAACTAAGGCGTTCGGAATAAGTAAGGGTTAAGGGATCGGAATTTTTAACCAATCTATCTTCTTTCCAGTGTCACTCAGCAATGCGCCCCGTCGCAGCCGGCGCGGAGTGGCGCCCTACAGCGAGTCACAGCGCCCTCTCACGCGGTACCTGCCCTCAGACAGGGACGACTTTGATCTGCGACGACATGTTGAGTCAGCTGGTCAGTACCTACTCATCACTAACACAGTTACTCAGCTGCCCGCTACAGTTAGTGATAGCGCCCTCTTACGTGGTACTTGCCTTTAGATAAGCACGATTTAAAACCTTAGGCGTCACGTCGAATCGGCTGGCCAATGCTTATCCATCATTACAGTTTCTGAAATGTTCTTCGTCGTAATTTATGAGCTTAACTTCTGATTTTTCATGTGTAGCCATTGGTTTAGTTGAGAATAATAATAATAATATTCCACAACTATCACACAACGCCATCTAGTCCCAAACTAAGCAGAGCTTGTGCTATGAGTACTAGATAGCAGCTGATAAACATACTTATATAGTTCCAAATACATACATAATATAGATAAATTACACCCAGACACAGAACTAATGATTGTGCTCGTCAAACAAACATTTGTCCTGGGTGGGAATTGGACCCACAACCTCCGGCTTAGCAGTCAGGGCCACTAACCACGAGACCAACAGGCCAGTCATGAATGTGAATGTATACTCATTCTCGTTTTAGCCAATGCCATCGACACTATTACTATTATTATTATTTCCAGAAAATCAGGAGCGGGTGTGAGAGGAATTAAATTAAATTATTTTAAATACACATTGCAACACGTAAAATTCAGTGAGTGTGTACCAGTAGACTCGCTCAATTTTACCTGAAAAAAATATCCGGTGCACTACAAGGATGCATCCTAGGGCCAACTTTATTATTTAGGGACAATTTATGTACTCTCTTGTGTATTGTTTTACTGAGTTGTTGAAGTCGGATAAGCTTAAGCAGATTTTTGTAGTCGGTTGATGTCACGTGGTTACACTTTTGTGGAAAGATCCGTGTCCGCAACAAAGATTTTCCGCAATTTCTGGTCCCCGAACCACTATCTTATATGCTTGACCATTGGGGTATCTAGGCTATTTTTGGGGGGTTAGGGAGGGATGGGCCTCTGATATACCTGATGTTAGTGAAAACTTATCAATATTTTAAGGTCCGTCATAGAATTTTCATAGAACATAGATCATCATAGAATTTTGGATCGGTAGCCCACCCAATATCCTGGGTTGGGCGCTAGATCCACTCTCCCCACCCCTTCTTTCCCCCCATATACGCCTATGTCTTTGATCCATTCCAAACCCACAGTGAGTGTGGAGTTCCTTTACGGGAAATGCGTCACCAACTCTCCTACTAAGCATGCACAACCACCATCGCTTTCCATAACTTAAACAAAGCCAACGACAGAGAGCTATACAGGTGGCTACATATTGGTCCGAGATAATTTGAACCGAATCTCTTTTGACCCAAGCTCGAAACATTTACACAAGTACCCAATATTAATAATATGATGTATGTCGGCGCAGGTCACCAGATCGAGGTCTGTCCATACGTGACGGTGACGCCGACCTCGTGTCGCGGATACCTGCACAAGCTCGGCGCCAAGTTCCACACATGGTCCAAACGGTAAGCAATCAATTAATTACATATTAAATGAAACATCGTTCTTTGTTCCATAGGATTAGAGCTACAAAGTTTTGATAATACTAACAAATTAACGGAAAACACGCAGTGTGTGCAACAGATAATAAATATTTACGAGGTTGTTCGAAAAAGTTACTGTAGCCCTGAAGAAAGGGCAACTGAAGGAACACCGTCCAGACCGAGCCCGAGTCGGCGACGGCGCGTAGTGTTCCACGCGCGCCTCAAAGATATGTCAGCAAAACAGCAGGATCGACTAGGGCAAGAAAAAGAAAGAAACATGTGTGTTTTTAGTCAGTAAAAGTCTGATACGTCCTCCCCCTCTGCCCTAGAGCTGGAGAAGTCATTGGATAAGACCTTGACCTTGAAGAAACGCTTACCCGAGGAAAATCTGGAAATGGATGGCGAAAAAATGCATGTTAAATCATGAATTTTTTCACCATCTAGATTAGATCTCACAGTGTTTAAAACATTGTTCTTACTCATTATTACTATCAACCTCAGAAATTCAATGACGGAAGCTAATATGCCATTCTATTTGTGTTACAGGTGGTTCGTTTTCGACAGAGAAACGAAAACGTTCGTCTACTACTGGGACAAGAGTGAGAAGAAGCCCAGGGGAGGGGCCTACTTCCAAGTGAGTATATTACATCATTAAATTAAAAGGTACCGAAGCCTACTGGGGCCATGGGTTGACTTTCGAAAGGGAACCCCGGGGTACTGGTGTTTTAGTTAGTAACGGTCTGACACGCTCTCCCAGTGATTTAACACCTTAAAAAAACCGCTGGGACTCTCTGAGAGAGGAAATGATCGTAATCCACCACGCGGGCCCACTGGCCCAGTGCGCTTTAGTGGTAGTCTTAAATCTTCGATTTTTTGGTCTTAGAACATCCGTCCATCGTTGTCCATGAAAACATCTATTGTATCAGACGAACCTGGTTACTTATTTCCATTGTTCACTGTACATGAAATCCTGTTCAGCTAATCCAACTATCTCGTCTCCCCAGGTAATAGAAGAAGTGTACCTAGATCACGGGAACACGTCAAAATCCCCAAATCCCGTGACGACCTTCATAGTGAAGACACGACAACGACGGTACTACCTCATGGCTCCCTCAGGCGAGGCAGCCAGGATATGGATCGACGTCATCTTCACTGGAGCGCAAGGGTACACCGAGTATTTAGAATGAACGAAATGAGGGTACGTGGGCGAAAACTTTAGGTGACAGCTGTCATTCAGACAGCTGTCATAGGTGACGGCTGTCAAAGTTGAAATAAAGTTTGTGTTTCCTGATAGCTATAATAACCTGATTGTATTTAAGTCAAGAGTGAAAGTGCATCGCTTATCATCTGGTGAGATAGTGGTCCAGCACAAATCAATCAATTGTTTATAAAAAGTTTAATTCTTCGACATGGTTTGTCGACTTTTTAGTGTCATGGGCTTATGACTAAATATAATCTAGGTTTTGTGTAGTCAAATTATCTGTCTATGGTCTACGATGACTTAATTTGTCTTGACCAAAATATAATCAATGGTTTAACATGTCAAGTAGACGTGCCGTTATCTTGTACTGCGTGATGTGTTTTGTCACCCTGGCAAACATGTATGCTTTTAATCTGTCAAGTTTGTATGTAATTTGCGACAGAAGTTGGCCAAATGACTTAAACTTTGCCATGGCCAAATAAAACTCGGGTTCTGTCTGGGCATGATATGTCAGTTTACCTCCAATAAAAGCGTAAAAATATTTTTATTATTTATTATTTTTATGTTCATTGGTATTGAATATAGCAGTTATTTCGATCAATTTCGAGTGGAAATCTATTATTTTATTTACGCTTTGTTGAAGGTAAACTGTTTTTTTTTTCTTGTTAAAGTAAATTTTAACCGACAGAGAAAAAAGACATGAAAAATATCATGATTTTAAATAGCATCTGAAACGTAAAGACAGGGGTTTTGAAAAATGTAAATTAATTACATTTTTCTCATACAATATGCCACATTAAACTGCCAAAAAAAGGCTTGATAAATAAGTTCATCATTGTATAAATACCATTTTTAATATTTCCCGTCCATTTTCACTTTTACCCCAACGTCACAAATAATAGTACTTATCGAAATAGCTAGCTAAAGTAGAAACTCAATCGGTATCATAGATTTTAAGTACATTTTACAATAAAACCGTCAATTAAAAGGTAGGTAGAAAATATAGTGATGATTAATGTCTGTGGTCAATGTTGAGATTGACCATTTCATGTGAAAAGTGATGTCTATAACCAATTAATGTATGAAGCTCGATTAATGACTAAATGAAAAAAAAAAACATTAAATAAAATAACATCTAATGGTGACAATAAAATTTTACGATTCCTAACTTTTATTGGGTACTAAACGTACCTAAAATAAGGCAAAACGAATCGTATTGCAACTGTACAAGCCACGATATTGCATAACCTGGCATATTTTATTATTATACATAAGAGTTTTATCATAAAAACCGTTTTATTATACCTACACGACGCAGTATTTTATATAAACATATATTTTGGTAACTATTTTAATATAAATGGAATGTAATGTCTCGATTTTAGCAATAAAACTATCAACACTGCCCGGTCATAGTAAGAAACGTACACTATTTAAACGAATTGCCAGATGATTTACTACTTTAACCGGGGAATGTTGATAATACCTGATAAAAATAAAAGTGCCAATTTCACGTTTGTCATAAGAAACACGGCAGCTATTTTTTTACAATAATTATACAAAATCGGATGAAATCGGTGCCTTGTAAAAGACTGAACACTACAAAAAAAAATATAAATCGGAATTGTCATAATTATGGACTATTTTAGTATTATAGATGCTTGCATGGTTATAATATTAATCTTAATGAAATATGAGTGTGAGTTTGAATTTTTATCTTATTCCAAAATTATGTTATTTAAGTATGTGTTTTTAAAATTATAAATTGAGTGATTTTGTATGTATTTATTATCTAAAATTATAGTGCAACAACAATTAAGCATGATTATTTTAAACTTTGATTTGTGAAGGTAGTCTTTGTCGATTTAAAATGGCCGACTGTCTTATTTGCGACACCAAGTTACTTTAATTCTCTCCATCGTAAATAGTCATAGCACATTTTCAACCGATAGTCAACCTTACTAGATGGCACCACTGTTGCTTGAGACCGCAAATAATATAATTGTACTTACAACATCATATACGAAGACTACACGCATTTTATAAATACTTATTTATCATACAAATCACATAAATACGCTGAAGATTTTTCTTTTTTGTGGGCAAGTCCCCACAAAAATTGTAAAAGGATAAGAAATGCTTGCGAAATATACTTTTATGAAAATATCGGGTGCAAAGAATGCCATAATGATTGCCAGAAAGAATATCATCTCGGAATTTCTTGTTAATCGGTATTTCTATCCCCAGTTTCGGGCAGTTTAGAGTTATTTGCACGCTTGAATGCAAATATGTTACCGTTTAGTGTATAGAAATATAATAAATGAGATCTAAGCGGACCACGGGCTTATTTTGCATGCCTACCGCTTTTTAAACATAGCCAGATCAAGCTAAATCAATTTATTTTTAAATAAATTATTTCCTTGCAACACCTATATTTTTTGATCTGGTTATACAAGCTTTTATATGGCAACTATAATAGCTGCCTATACACTTAAGTTACTAATTATAAACTAATGAAATTATACAAAATTACCGTTTTATATCGTAATTATTAAGTACAAAATTGTGATTACTTATCGAATCGTATTACCAGTGTAAAAAATCGTTTTATAGATTTGCAACATTGTATTTTTCTTGCGTAGTTTAAAAGGGCTGATACCAATTTTAATTTAGATTTAAGATAAAGAAATCACATTGTATTATTAACCTAATGAATTAAAGTTCATTTTATTGTAAACTTGATTTTTATTTGCTTCCAAAGGCTACACAGCAGTTATACCTATGATAACTACATTTGAATAAACCCACACAGCTCAGGTAGCTCACCATCTGGTAAGAACTGAGTCATAATCATCGCCGGTGCGTAGTGTTCCACGCGCGCCTCACAGTGATGTCAACAAAACCGTAGGGGCCCAGCAGGGTCGATGCCCGCATGGGGAATATCTGAAAAGGAAACTCGTAGTTCTAGAATGCAAAGGGTAAGTATCTGAAGGAACATAGGTGGATTTTAGTACCTAGTAAAAGTCTGATACGCCTTCGTGCTCCACCATAGAGCGCGAAAAGTCATAGGATAATTTCCCATCTAAAAAAAACGCATGGTTGTACTATACTCGTAAATGTACCTAACTCAGGGGCGCCGGCTTTTAGAAAACCTCATGGGTGCTCATGCTCATTTCATGACTCGAAAAAGTGGCGAAGTGTGAGAAAAGAAATGCACTCTGATCGACCGAAAAACAAATAAATGTCCTACTGCGTACTTAATTACTAATTATGTTAGATAAAAATATAAAATGAAACCATTATTTATTATTAATAAATGTTATAATTTATACGTAATCTAAGAGGCGATGATTGATCTGTTTCTTGAATGTCTATTCTCAGGGGCTCGGCATCCACTGTTTATTGCTCGTGGGTGCCCCTGAGCACCCACGGAGTCGGCGCCCCTGGCCTAACTCTTGTCTATTCCTTTTTAAAATTATGATTTTAACAAAACGTCTATCGAGGCATGAGCAACTCCCTCAAATATAGCGTACCCAACATTTTCTGTGAGCTGAGGCACAAGAAAATTAACTTTTTAAGTCTCTAGGAGTAGTTTCGGAAGATATCAGGCAGTCCAATTGCCAAAGGGACTTAACTTATGGCTTTTTGAAGTCACACCCATCCCGACACAAATTTAAGCTCCAATGAGCTGCTAAAAGTTATGACACTATTTACTGATTAACAAAACAAAAAATAAAGCGTCGGTTCTAAAGCGCTGCGCCTTCGGCCATCGTCATAGGGTGCGCTCAAATAAACCTGCTTCACTTGACTGTGGATAGGCCTAAAGAAGTGGTCCTAGAACGGGCTGCATTATTCATTCAATCGTGTTAAATAGGACCTTGGCTTGACACAGTTGTCAAGTACATCATCAAGTTAATTATATGAGTCTACACTTGCAGGCGCACACCATGTCATGGATGGAATGAGGTCTATTTATGAGTCTCATCATCATCATTTCAGCAGAAAGAAGTCCACTGTTGGACATACGCCTCCCCCAAGCGTCTATTTATGAGTCCAAGTTAATTGAAAATTACACCAAGGATTTTAGCAAACAAATATTTCTATAGGATAAGATAAGAACAAGCTATTTTGTTCGAGTATTGTCATAACTATAGTGTCTGCTTCGTCCTCTAGGAAATACAGGCGTGATGTTATGTTATTGCCACTCGAAAATTGAAGACGTTTTGAATATAAGTTTTCAAATTGGTCACACTAATATGACAATCTGCCAAGCGTTCAAAAATGAGATTAGAGTTAACTCTAATGACGTCATCAGGTAGATACTCTAAGCTCGCATTTTTGAACGTGAACGTAGAGTTCAACTGTCAATGCCAAGCAACTGTCATTACACCAAACGACCCTGCTCGGAGTTAGAGTTAGTTGGGTTAACTCTTACTCGAGTTATAAAAGCTCGACTCTGGGTTGCAACTCGAAGCTACTCTGGTTATTTTTGAACGCAACCCAGTTAACGTCAAAACCGGTCAACGTCACTTTGACAATTGACATCACCCTCACTAGTCTGTGATTGACATTTGTGATTGACTCATAGTTGATTCGTTCGTGCTTCAAGAATTTAATTTTATAACCGAGAACACGAGCTGAGAAACAGAAATTACATTAGTACTTCTCCGGAATAAGTGAAGTTTACACGTGTACCTTTATTGGAGTAATTGTAACTTTTATCTTTTCACCTATAATCAATTTAGTTTTGTTATTTCAATTGAAGTGCTTCGAAAGAAGATAGGAAAATGGAAATTCTGAAGAAAATTCAACAATTCTTCAGCTATTGGTACGTTCGGTACCTATTGGTGACTGAACTGTACATGGTTGACACCTGGGAGAAGATTGTAGTGCGTATCCTTTTCAAAAACATTTTTTTTATAAGAGTTTTACCCTTCCGATTTTCGAACCGGAATATTTGTGAAACTCATGAAACTAAGGAAAACTGCTGTATTTTATTGCTCTTTAAAATGTCCTGTTATCCGCAGTTTACATACGGTAATGAATTCATTTATTCTTAGGATTTTCAGTTTAACTATTAAGAATAAAAACTACTAAATGTTAAAAAAAGAATATTTTTGTTATGGTTTGTCAGTGGTCCGAGACGTTGGCCTTGCCTATTATCACGGTTAGCGAGGCTACCTAATAAGTTTTTCATGCTTCTCCTTAATGGATAAAATGGCCTAATTTTAGTCTATATTACTTTATACCAAACCCAATGGAACATCCTTTTTTGTCAAGGATGGAAACACAAACGTAAATGTTTCATTTAAATAAACATTTGTTTTTCCTATGGCTTTTTCACATGGCCATCCTACAGTCACCCTGTATTTTTTTTTTTGGTAAAATAAAGTATTCTGTGACACTCAGTGATGTCATAGCTTTCAATCTATTAAAGAATTTTCTGAATCCGATCAGTGAGTCTTCTAGAGATCCACCATTCTCAGTCCAACTTCGCCCACTGCTTGTCACGCATAACTCTTGTCTTGTGCATTTCTGTACCACCTTCAGCCAGGATCTACACATGATGGCAACTATATTATCTATTGCTCATCTTGCTGCTTTCCACATTCAAACAAACAGTTCTTGGATTCCACTTTCAGAGATTGTTTATAAACATAACAATCTATTTTACTTCATTAAAAAAGTAAATAGTTTAAGAAACTTCTAAAATTTTGTGAGAAATGTGCTTTGTAATCTTTAATCTCTTGTTTGCCCTCATCAGAAGTTGTTAATTATATATAATTTAGCACGCAGACACACAATGAAGAAACAGCTTATATAGAAACTAAAAATTTAATTAAATAAAAAAAGAAACAATACCATTGTGTCTCATGGCTGCGCCAAATAGCTTGAGTTCAGTATAATGCCAGACAGCTATTTAGCAGTTACTTAATGCTGGTTTCCGACTGAACCTTATTTTAGAGTGTATGGATGTAAATCAGCTTTGTTAGGTGTGTGATGATATAATTAATGTGAATGAAACTGTTTTTTTTCTTGGCATTCTGGTGCAAATTCGCCGTTGAAGACTGCCAGAGACTAGTTTGGTACACTTTTGATGCAAAACAAAATTAGACTGAAACAGTAGTAGTATCCAAAGAATTATATTGCAAAACAACAAAAGCCTAAGTAATGTATCAAGTTACACACAATTTTAATGTATAAAAGTTATCTATGCCGATTTCATACATATTACGTGATGCAACAACTAAAAACTTCTACAAATTTGCTATAAGTATAGATTAAGTTAAGTTTGGAAGTGAATCTACATTTAGGCACACAAAAGATACAGAATGTACCACAGACACTGTGGTAAGGAGGTCACTCTCCCCACATTACTTTCACTTTCTGCTGACCGCATTTAAACCTGTTTCCATGTTATTTATATAATACTTGTGATGTTATTATGTTTCTATTTGATGACACTGTTGTATAACATTTAATGTATAGATATTGGAGAGGAAGCTTCTTAACAAAAAAAAAAACATGAGTTTGTTATGCAGTTGGAAGAATTCCCGAAGAATCGCCAAATTTAAGTGACAGTGGGCAGGGCACATTGCTTGCAAATCAGATGGTTGATGGGGAAGAAAGGTTCTGGAGTGGTACCACGTACCGGAAGACGCAGCATTGATAGGCCTCCTACGAGGTGAACCGATGACCTGGTGAGCCTAGTGGGAGTCGCGGGAATCCGATGGATGCGAGACCGGACACGGACCGGACCTTATGGTGACACTTAGGGGAGAGCTATGTCCAACAGTGGATGTCTTTCGGCTAAAATGATGATGATGATGATGTTGGTAGAATTGTACACCTACTTATAACCTGGGCCTCAAGTCTACTATTACAATAGTGTCAGAATGGTCTCTCATTGATTTCATAATTGTTGATTTTGACAAGTTTGGTAATCTATAAATATAATGGCGTCATTATGACTTTCCAATGGCCAACCACTGACACTATTGAAAGAAGTGGTAATCTCACGCATACTGACAAATTAATGAATATCTGACGTATTCGGCAATCTGCTAAAGTTTTTACAGTTCCTTTGATCAGTGACCTACCATTAGAATGTCATTGTGTAGTCTTTGCTTTTAATAAGCTCGATATTGTCATTCTACCACAACTCTATGACGAGATCATTGACCGATCAATGATTGATCATTATTGATTAGCAGATTACGAACTTTTAGCAAAATGACAATGGGATCGTGTTGGAATGACGAATTTATAAAAATAGCAGACTTGGGCCCCTGTTCTGTTACATTGGGTACATATAATCTATAGAATAATCTGTGATAAAAAGACTCCTATTTTGTGCACAATAACATAAATTAACTCATTTTCATCAGGTAGACAGATGCCAGAAAGTCTGACCATCAGTCTATCCAAAGAGCATCATTGTGTTGCCCAGTAAGCTGGGTTGTGGAGGTCTTTTAGGACTGTTATCAGATCTACACAACCCGGTTACTGGACTCTATGTAAAACACGGGTATTCAGCCGCATCCGCTAGTTGGGAAAAGACTAGGGAGGTGATGACCTATTTTCATTATTTCAGCCAAAAAAACATCTATTACTTAAACGTTGTTGAAACTTCAACGGTCCGGACTAAGCGTTTCGCTTCGTCGTTTATACCGCGTACGTCGAAGGACTGAAACAATTTGCCTGGCTGCCGTCTTCCCGTCCAACCATAATTTAGGTGTTTTCAAGGCTAGAGTGAATACGCTCTTACTAAAATAGTGCGCCTCATCATCAATGATTGCATCACTGCTTACCATCAGGTGGGATCGCAGTAAAGCACTGGTTTCTATAAATTAAGAAAAAACCCAAATTAAATAAAAACCGGTTAAGTGCGAGTCGTAGTCGCGCACGAAGTGTTTCGTATCGTTTTCCGTAGTAAAAAATTACGTTTGTATGGGAGCCCAGCTTAAATATTTATTTTATTCTGTTGGTAGTATTTGTTGTGAAAAGTTCAACTGTCTTGCTGTCACGGTTCATGAGATACAGCCTAGTGACAGACAGACGGACAGTGGAGTCATAGCCATAGGGTCCCATTTTCATTTCACCCTTTGGGTACGAAACCCTAAAAATGGTGGAGCAACATTTTTTTGTGTTTTTCATTTGCATTTAATGAATAAAAATACAGTCATAAACAGCTTGACTCATTGATGTTATCAATATTACTCCATACTGATAGTGTATCTAGGCTAGAATTAAATACGGTTTCTTACATATACAGGCCAAAGAAATAAGTATACTTTGAGAACGTTTAAAAAAGCCCCAGCTTGTTCCCAACTATCTTGGGGTCGGTTTCTAATCTAATCTTGATACGGTTGAATGACATGTACGTGTTTTGGGCACTTACATGGAGTAACTGCCCAGCAGACCTCCACAACGCAGTTTATACTGGGCAACACAATACTCCTTGGATAGACTGATGGTTAAACTTTCTGCCGTCTGACTACCTGTAACGACTGTCAAAGATCTACGAATTAGGCGTGGGTAAAGTGTGTCATCTTTGCGATTGGAACATTTGCATCTGAATCACTGAAATGTTCCAAAACAGTGATATGTATCATTTGGAACATCGGCTCAAAAGATACAAACGGAACATTTGAAACATCGACTCACAAGATACAAACGGAACATTTGAAACATCGACTCACAAGATACAAACGGAACATTTGAAACATCGACTCACAAGATACAAACGGAACATTTGAAACATCGACTCACAAGATACAAACGGAACATTTGAAACATCGACTCACAAGATACAAACGGAACATTTGGAACAACGGCTCAAAAGATAAAACACAGACACTGACTGTTATGAATCGTGATCTGTTACGTTGCGCCATAATAATACGCCCAACAGTTTTAATTAATTGAATTTTGATATGAGAATAATTTATAGCAGATGATTTTAGTTCAGTTCATTAAAATTTACACTATTTACGTTTCAATTTGAATTTTAAAAAGACGTCACTTAAAGCAAAGAGTGTTTCAGTGTTTAAGTTGTTCCAAATGATGCATTTAAAACATTACTGCTGTTCCAATATTTCGGAACAGTGAGTCGGTTCAACACACGCCTACAACAAATGGTAAACTGGGACCAACAGCTTTACGTGTTTTCCGAGACACGGGCAGTTAGAAATGTCTTAGATAAGTGCTTTATGAATTGAAGGTTCACATTAGTACTTGCCCGATTTGGCACCCGCAACGTCATGCATGAGAAGCGAGTGCTTTAACCTCTGGGGAATCAAGACCTCGTGTTTTAAATGTCTTTTTTTAAACAAGGTAGGAATTAAGAGTTGGACGCTATGTCTCTCATGAATTTGAATTTCAACCATATTGTCCCAGTTAAATAACAATCCTGTATATGATCGAAGCACTCTGACTAGAAATAAGAAGAAACACGAGCTCAACAGTCAGACAGTTGAGCTGGTAGAATTTTGTCTATCTACATAGTCTGTCCAGTTTAATAACTTCGTATATTTTTTTCACAAAAACTGGTTTTCACATTAATTATAGTATTATGTAAAGTTAAAAAATTGCTTATCTTGACAGAAGCTTAAATGAATAATGAATTTTAATAGGTAGCGTCTAGTGTCATTTATCAGTCTTAGTAATCTAATGATAGAAAACTCTTCAATAATTGTTGTCAGCTTGACTCATGTGTGAAGTACTTTCCAAGGTTTTCACTTGGTAGAATCTTTTGATGTTTTCCTGTATTTTCGTCATGTATTTATTCCTTAGGTTATCCTCATATATTAATCTAATTGATGGAACGATTGGCTAATGCGCTGCGTGTCGCGGGTTCGATTCCCGGATGGAACAAATATACCCCCCTACAGACACCCGGTGCCTTCGCACCCCACGATACAGGAGTAATTCCTAGTATGTGGCGAAGTTTTTTTTAAACTGATCCCAACAAAAACTTCAATAAAATCCTTAGCACATCACAGATATCCTTTTCGGCGTGATCTTCACCATGTTCTGGTACTTCAACTACTCGATCATCGTGACTGGGATCTCTCAACTACGCAGCTCAACGACACACGACATTGAACAAATTTTATGAGCGATCATCAACTATAGTTACGAACTCAAATTATTGTTAAATTTTTATATTGATATGATGATGTAGGTTAGTAATTGTATTGTCACTTTTTTAGTTGATACAATGCGTTCCAAATAAGAATAGGATCGAATGCCATGTTGTGACGTAACGTCATAGGTACTGTCAAATCGGGAAATTATTATGGTGAGCAAAACAACTTCTTTTTTAAATTTAAGTTATTTATGAACTCTGAACGAAAAAAGTTTAATCAGAATCCAGTTCTTCAATTTAGCTCATCTCGGAGTTCTTCAATTTTGCCAAATTTCTTGCGATTTGACAGTATTACGTGACGTCACAACATGGCAATCGATCCTATTCTTATTTGGAACGCATTGTACATATTATGTTTAAAAAAAATCGCCTACCTTCCCATCTCTTTTTTGTAGGTATGGCACAATGTTCTAAAAAGAATTTAATTCGGAAGGTATAGTCAATTATGTACATTAACTAATGCCAATGAAGGCTATTTACACTCAAGTAGTATTGTAAACAGTGTGTTTGATCTAAACAGTTTAGAGAATGTATCAGAAATGGATGTTGAGAAACAATCACTTACAAAGAGTCGTACCTTTCTGAAGTGAAAGTTGCCGTGAGATTGCAGATGTCGTAGCTTGACCTGGGTCAACCTAACGCAAACACATTACCTGTGCTAACGTATGAAAGTGTCGTTGCTTTATAGAAGTTGCGCTTAGCGAAACTTCAGATTTAGACAAGCGATGATTTACTTATAAATGAACTATGTTGTATATTGCATTTTTATCATCTATGCACGTAGTTTTTAGGGTTCACCCAATATAAGGTACAACTAAACTTCCTTAATCCCTTCCTTCCTCGAAAATGTATTTGCAAAGAAATTTTTGTCACCATTAAATGCACTGTAATTCTAAACTAATTTCTACAAATTGTAATAAAAACACCTAATAATATTTTGTAAGAATCAATGTTTCTAAAAACATCCATTTTTATGAAGTCAGAAGTGGGCACAAATTACTTTTATGCCCTAGGGCACTTTCATTCCATGTTATATTAATTGTTACCAAATAAATGTGTTTATTTATTAAATATAGAATTTTTATTTTACATAAATCCTAAAAATATAACAGCTAATAAAAAACCATACTTAGTCATGCTAGTTAAACTAGGAAAAATTAGTACCTAATTAAAATTAATTAATGTCTTTTAATTTTGAAAGTTTTTAGACTGTTTCATAGAAAATTTATTATCAATTTAAGTATTACCCTATAAGTAATTTAAAGCATGGCATCGAAAAACGACTCTATAAAGTTATAGGTACTAATCAGTGACGAGTTACAAGTTGTATGTCGTGGGTTCAAAACTCCAATCCGATGACAAGGCAGGCGCATTACTTTGTCTATTTCATCAGCACTGTTCCTCAATACTGTGAAGGAACATGGCCTTGAACCTAAAACTTCGAAGAAATGTGAATCCTCACCAGGCGCGCTTGGTGGGTTAGTTGCGGCCCATTTTAGAAAGGAGGCCAGTCCCAGCAGACATTGGTCAAACAAGCGTCTGACAGAAGTTTTGGTCCATGGACACTTATGATACTACTTTAAAATAATATTCTACAAAACATATAAAAATCAGTCATAAAAAATTAAGTAACTCGTTATTTTTAGTTCCCTTTCTCACCTGGTACCTGCTCAGGGGCCCCAAGGGGGAGCTCCACAAGTACACAGGTATTCAAAGCACATGAAACGCTACCGAGAACCTAAGGTTATATCCATGTGAAAATAAGATATGTCAGACAGCTCTGGGATCTTATTATAATATGTAGTAAATAAAACAACCAAATTCCTTTGCATATTTATTGGATCAAACTTTGAGATAGCTTACACAGTAACCATTGGTGTTACGAAAATATTCTGGTACTTTTTGGGACATTTTTTGTAAATGCGCGAGTCCGTTGGTAAACATACCCTTAGATATCTCAGTCGTCACCACCCCAGGGTCAGAAACCCACGACTCCACCTCTTCATTCATACAAAACTCGACTTTAAACAGAATTTTCGTCACAGATGTTGACTGCAATTCAATTTTATCACTTAAAATTGTATCCACGTTATTTCTTAGCACTTGCAATTCTTTGTCCATCACCCAGATAAGTAAAAATTGTTTTTTTGTAGTGGAAATTGTGCATTCAAGAACTATTTTACACATAACTGTATATTGGAAGCCAAGGTTGAATTCTCTAGTCATATACTCTATGGTGTAAATAAAATCATCTGTATGTATGTCTTCTACGGTTTTGTTAGCAAACACCATGGATTCGGTTCCATTTTGCTGCAGTCTCACTTCAGAGTTGTACAGTTTCACGGTGTCTTTGTCTTTCAGTCCTAGCCACGCTAGGCACCTGTTGCAATGATACACTTCTCTCTTAGAATTGAATTTGTTAGTTTTATCCGATAAATTACTATTGTTGACGACGAAAAAGGTCAGTCTATATAAAAAATCACTTTTGTTTGGCTTTATGACGCCGTCTGACGGTTGTGGGGCGTCACCGTGGCCATGGCTATGTCCGTGCCCGTGGCAAAACCATTCCGACATGTCCAAGTTAGCGGTCGGTAACTCTAGAATCCTGTCGAACTTCACATTACTACCAGAGACGACATTGGAGCAATTGGCGCACGTTATCTTCAACTCTTCTCCCGCTTCCACATTTAATTTTAAAATATTTCCTTTGGTAGAACTATCTAAATTATTGGTAGGTAACAACTCTTTATAAAAATTGCCACCATTCTTAGGTTCCGTCAGTATTCTGAATGATATTGTACTCTTATCTATTTTGAGACATGACATGGAATTTGGTATGACTTGACAGAACTGGCGGAGTGGAATCACGCAGCTGACTTCGCTCTCATCTTCCGAATAGCAGTCTGAAAGACTTTCAATTGAAGACAGGCTGTCTCTTCTCTTCGATTTATCATAATCATCTTTATAATGATTTAAGATGATACAATTTGTTTGTATGCTTATTTTCAAGTTACAATTCTTGGTAAAATCGACTCCGGTTGTTATAAACACGTTACAGCTCCTCAGTCTGGAGCGGAGCTCAATGAAAATGTTTTTGATCAACATTTTGGTGAATTACGCTTACAAAATAGAAATGAATTACTTATCAATTAGTTCAATATTCTCGATATTGGGTTTGATTCTCTGTACATGTCCATTGGTTTCATAGATGTTGAAAATGTTATCCATTTCGCGAATGGTGAATGGTAATGTGGCTTTCTTGTAGTAGTCACCGATCATTTCGATATTATCGATGACTGTGTCGAGGAGGTGCGACTTCTCTGCATAGATGCCGGGTGCCTCGTGGCGCAGGTAGGTGAAGTGGACGTGGAGGTGATAGAACGATGGCTGGTAATGAAGGTAGACACGCAACTGCGATGCTGGCACTTTGTATTTCTCATATATCTTTTTCTGTAACAGAGAAACGGACAATAAGTTAATTTTGTTTCTTTTTTGTTTTAGTTTTCGATGTTGTTTATGTCGCCGTAAAATTGTAAATGGCGTTAGATTACAATCTACCTCGCGAGATTGTAAACTGTCGTAAGACAGACGTTTCAACACCACGTCTTTATTAGAAGTCAATATCTAATCTACCATATTAATAAAAGTACATATAAAGAAGTGGCTTTGTTTTGTGCGTACTTTTACTATTACCTAAAACTTTGTTTATTATATCTTTAACCCCCTACCGTCGAATATAACCGACAAACACTCGCGTTTATTCTGCCAAGTCGCACATCCACGACCATATACTCCATCTCGTCAGCTCTTCTGTCACCTATGGGGATTAAGAGCTAAACGAGATGGAGTACCCAGTCGCTAACACACGACCCTGGCGAATAGGACACGAAAACACTCGTCGGACCAATCCGACCGACGCGGGCGGTTAAAGGGTTAAAACCAGCAAAATTATAGTAGTAATTTTGTTAACTATATAGAGTATATAAAAATGTATCCCTGTTTTCCTTAGTCACGCTATCACGTGTGAATGGCTGAGCCGATTTCACTATTTTTTTTTTTGTTGTTTTTTATTGTCAGGAGAAGGTTCTTACGAAAAAATAAATTAAAAACATTGGTGGTAGAGTAGGGTAGAGCAGGGTAGAGTTGGGTAGAGCAGAATAGAGTAGTCAGTTGACGGGAGCGAAGTCGCGGGCAAAAGCTAGTAATACATATTTATAGCTTGGCGTTGGAGGTCACTTCGCGTTCAGCATAGGTTGGCACTCAAAAGGTTAAGGACCTCTACTGCTTTGCGTGACAAAAAAAACATCTTGGTAGTATAATCATAAATGATGACTTTGCAATTCTCAAGTAAAGACGAGAGTTTTTGCTACAAAATTTTCAGTAACGTTTTCGCCACCATCACATTAATCATCAGAGTTTTGAGTGTTTATACTATATTTTTCTTAACTAATATAACAAAGCGAAAGTGTTTCCAACCCGCACTGCGCCCGCGTGGTGGATTACGGCCCATTCCCTCTCCTAGAGAGGAGGCCTGAGTCCCAGCAGTGGGAACATTATAAGAAAGAAAGAAAGAAAACCTTTTTATTTGGTGGAACAAGGCGCAAATTAGAGAGAAGAACTAACCGATTATAAGGCCGACTATGCTTTCATACTAAACTAAACTTTCATAGCATAATGAAAGTTTTCTAATATCTGGTACTAGGTAACATGCGCTATTGTGTATGAGATAGCCAGATTCGTGACGAATAATACAGGCCAGAGATGAGTGCCGTAATTAGGGCGGTGCTAGCGGTACCCAGTCATAGGGTGCAGTCCCTAGAGGGGCGCAAATTTTTTATATCTAGTTACGGTAGTAGCCAGAGATATTTCGGAGGTTCTATAACGAAAGAGTAATCTTTCACATTCTTTTGTTTCATATTTGAAATGTTGTGAGTTCGCTCTTCATTTATACATATCCAATTTTTTAATTACTTTTAATAGTGTTTAATTTGACGCTACTGCTTTATTTCACCACACACAATGACATGACATGCCACTCAAGCCGTTACCTACTTATTTTTTTTAGTCTTAATTTTTGCATGAATTGGTTGTGATTATGAGGATATTTAAATCTCTGCTAGTGATTATGAGGGTGGGCGCTGATACCTATATATACAAGATATTAAGTTAGCTTAGGGATCAGCTATAACACATAAATATCACAATTAATTAACCTTTCGACCTAATTTACTGGAATTTGTAAAACTTGTTAATTTGAAGGTGCAAATAATTTTATTTTTGCTTATTTTCGATGTGCGAAATCATCCAATAACTTCGCTCGCTCTAGGGCGGAGCAGGAGGGCGTGTCAGACTTTTAATGACTAAAACACACCTATATTCCTTCATTGCCCTTTGCGTTCCAGGACCACGGGTTTCCCTTTCGGAAGTAAACCCATGGCCCCAGTAAGCTTCGGCCCCCCGAGCTAGCCATTGCTTGTCGTCGTCTGCAAGCCCATGACGATACCGACACCATAGACGCTACTGCCTCCGATTCCAACAAACCAAATTGAAAAACTCCGCTTTTGGATTCAATTCCTATATGACCTCTTACATTAACACCCCTACACGCATACATCACGCTACGGCCCACGTGGGCGGACCAGTAACCAAAAACGCGGGGAACAACTAGTATTTAACATTTCTAAAACAATTCTTCATCCTTACCTTTCCCTCGTCGCGAATCCTCTTCAAAAGCGGCAAAGTACTCTCATCCAGGTCCCTCAAAGACTTGATGCCCCTTCTCCTTACAATCGCCAACAAGTACAGCGTCTCCTTAGTAACGCCGTCCCATTTCAGGTCGGGTAGTAAAACAAAACCGTCTTGTTCGCACTTGTTGTCGTAGATCACTCTGTCTTGCTCGCTCTTACCTTCTAGGATATTATACACCCACTGCAAGAGAAAGAAAAACTTTATGTTAAAAACTAATAATATTTTTAAAAACAAGCTTTTATTCAAATGTTGACTGGAGTAGTAGATGTACTTCTTTCTTTAAAAAGATGTACTGTTCTTTCTTTAAAAAGAAAAGGTCATAAAAAATAACTAGTCCGCCATATTGAATTTAGAATTCGAAATTCAATATGGCGGACACTCTAATCATCAGGGTTGGCAAGATCTTTTAAAACATGTTTAAAACAGTTTGAATTTAAACCGTGTTTTTTATCACATGTTTTAAAACACAGATTAAAACAATTTTTAAGCATTGTATAAAACAATAAGAAGAAAACAAGCTTTAAAACTACTTTTCATGGTAAATGAATGGATATAAAATGAAAATAAATTAATATTTAGGAGTCTAATAACTTGACATAGAACCAGTTGAGTTTATGCTGTTATTATTTTATATTTTTGAAGTTTTATTGGCATTTCAATTGACGAGGTGACGAGTGACAGGACAGAATGGAAGAAAAAAACTTGTTGTGTCGACCCCAAATAAAACGGGACAAGGGCAGGAAGATGATGATATTGGCAATAAATAAATAATAATATTCTACAACTATCACACAACGCCATTTAGTCCCAAGCTAAGCAGAGCTTGTGTTATGGGTACTAGACAACTGATAAACTTACTTATATATTCCTAAATACATACATATAAAGATAAATTACACCCAGACACAGAACAAATGTTTGTGCTCATCACACAAACATTTGTACTGGGTGGGAATCGAACTCACGACCTCCTGCATAGCAGTTAGGGTCACTAACCACTAAACCAACAGGCCAGTCCATTCATTTCAATAAGAATTTTTTTTAGTGAATTTAGTGAGAATAAATTTATTATATATATTCAATCAAAAAAAGATTTAGGTACCTACGAGGATTAATATGGAACAAGATAAAACCTATTTTTGAAATATGCATAATATTCAAAATTTAAATTTAATCAAAAAGCCCAATGTCGTCCAATTTAAAAATCAACATTACATTCACCCTGTAAAACGTTCAGTGCTCTTGTCCCGTGTTATTTGGGGTCGGCCCAACACGTTTTTTTCTTCCATTCTGCCCTGTCACTCGTCATGCTATCACTAACTTCCTTTTCTTTCATATCATTCTTCACACAATCCATCCATCCACATGTATGCTCATAACTCTTTTAGTAACATGCGTTTCATCCCTCCTCTTTACATTGTATTATTATTAGTATTGATTAGAGATGTGCAACATAAAATAAATATTTATCCAATGATCGTTTTTTGTATAATAATATACATATTTCATTTACTATAGCGAATTTGAAAAGATCTAGTCTAGAAATTAAACATATTTAAAGGTCAAATTAATTTGAAATGATGCCCTAAAATAAAAAAAATAAAAACACGTTTAAAACAATTTGAACTGTATGTTTTATAAAATTAAAAACAAAAACTATTTTTGCCAACCCTGCTAAAGAAAACCCGTAGCCCTAGAACGCAGTGTTCTAGTCAGTAAAAGTCTGACACGCCCTTTCGCTTTAACCTAGAGCGAATGGTCATTGGATGTATTACCCACATAAAAAAAAAACAGGGGCTTACCTATATAGGTGATAATAATATTTTAATTTACAATACAGATTTAAATCCGAGCAAATGTCGCGAGTTATCGAAGAAACTTACGAAATAACACTGAACTCTATTATAATACGATTATTTACGAAGCGAGGATGAAAGTGAGCTATAATGAATAATTTCATTATCGTGGCTAAGGAAAACAAAGGTCGTGAGTTCATAACACTCGTACAAATGCATCGATATAAGATTACGTCAAGCACGTGCCAAAAAGTAGATAGAGACTTTATGTAGAGTCAAATGTTTTTTTTTTTAATTTGATGTATAAACTATTGCTTGACTGCGATCCCACCTGCTGGAAAGCAGTGATGCAATTTTGGCTGAGGCGCACTAGTTTATGAGAGCCTATTCTCTCTAACCTTGAAGACACCCAAATTATAATCAGATGGGAAGACCGCAGCAGGAAAATTGTTCCAGTACTTCGATGTACGCGGTATAAACGACGATACGAAACGCTTAGTCCCGACCGTAGAAGTTTCAACAACATGTTTTTTTTTTTACAATAGAGCGAGTTTCAGACTTTTACTGACTAAAAACCCAGCTGTGTTCTTTCAGTTGTCCTTTGCGTTCGACACAATCTTGCTTGAAGAGATACCAGGGCTGGTAGCTTCTTTAGCACACATCTCTATACTTAAATAACTCACTATAAAAATAGCTGAAATCGGTTCAACAGCCAATTCTGAACATACGACTTTCAGGATATGCGTTGAATACCTAAGCGGTACAAGTTCGAAGCCGGGGTGGGTTTAAAACGCGTTCACGACCCTCTTAGTTACTATAGTATACTGAATTAAAGACAGTTATGATCTGGGAATAGATTACAGTCAGTCTCACAGAACAATGGTTCAATGGATCAAAACACGTATTTTGATCCATTGAACCAGTTTGTTATTACTTTCGATTCACGTGTGTTGTTTTAGTTTTCATAAAAAAACAAATAATAGGGGTTTGCTTCATAGCGGTAGGACAGACGTATGGGAAAATGCAATAATTATTTTTCAGGGGGCTATTAAATATTCTTTTTTTGAAGTGGATAACCATCTAATGACTTCTTCCGTTCTAAGGTGGAGCGAGAAAACGTGTCAGACTTTTACTGAATAAAACCCAACTGTGTCCTTCAGTTGCCCTTTGCATTCTAGGGCGTTCACGATCACTCTTTCAAACGTTTTAACAGTTTTAAATAGCCCTAGGAATTAGTCCGTCCGTTTCGTCCGTCAAGAAATGGTGGATTTACTAAAGTTTTTCTGAACGGCCACTTGGAAAAGCGCGCTCTCGCTGGACTGTTTACGATGACGTCATCTGTCATGATCCGTGCGACGAACGGCCTGATCGTATTCATTCGCCGGTGGAGACCGATCATGACAGATGACGTCATGAGTCGCTTCATTCTCGGACGCGTTTCTGGAACTAATTTACACTAAAATTGCTGTATCTTCGTCATTTTTGGTCGGATTTAAATAATTGCTTCACAGTATTTGTTTTTCTTTTTGACGCTATAAGTCTGCATACTCCACAAAAATCATGACTGATCCTCATTGAGCGTTAAAAGCTTAATGCTTGTATAATAAACAGAGGAACACTAAAAGAGCAAAAAAAATTTTAATTTACTTTAAGGCACTACACTGCGCACACGTGTGCCACACACGCCGATCTATGCGCGTCGGTCTCCATACATTTTATATGGAAACTAGACTTGTAGAGCTACACTTGATCCGCGCCACACGACGTCGTTCTACGTACAAATCAGGCGTGTTACACGTGTGCGTCGGTCTAATGTAGTTCTAGCTTAATCCTACAAATATTATAAACGTGAAAGTTTGTATGTTGTATGGATGTTTCTTACTCTTTCACCCAAAAACTACTGAATGGACTTCTTTTTTTTTTATTTGATATAAACCAGTGCTTGACTGCGATCCCACCTAATGGTAAGCAGTAATGCAATCGTTGATAGTGAGGCGCACTAATTTACTAAGAGCCTATTCACTCTAGCCTTGAAGGCACCTATATAATAGTTGGACGGGAAGACCGCAGCAGGCAAATTGTTCCAGTCCTTCTATGAAACTTGGTGCACGGGTAGATTGCACTGTACTGTTTATCCCGGAAGTACTAATCACACGGACAAAAACGATGGCATAGAAATCAGAAACGTTTATTACAAATAAACCAATTTCAGGCACTTTTGAATTGTCAAAATGTCGGTCAGACAACAAAAAAAAAGTGAAGCTAAATTGCACGTTCTAAAGCGTAGATCTCTATGAAGAACGTGCAAGAAACTCCATGGACGCTCTTTTAAATCATATTATGAGTTTCATAAATCTTGGTTACATATTTCTTGTCGCTTCTAATATGTGAGCACAATGTAGATAAGTAATAATAATTAAAAACAATAACAAATTTAAAAAAATTTAAATTAAATTAAGCCAATGGTAGTTAAGAGATGACCAGTCTCAATTGACGACACCCGTTCACGAGCATGACGCGTGCATCAGCCCCACTCAGCTCAGCATAAGTTAGCAAAGTTATATATTTACCTGTAAATTAAACTGTTCCTTCGTAATATGGGGTAGTGTGAGCTTCTCATACAGTTGCGGTGTCTCCAATACAATGTGACTCTCCTGCTGGCTGAACTTGGCAATGTGCTTCTCTGTAGCAGGGTAGATGATTGACGTCTTCACACCTGGAACGAGGGATAAGTAACCAATTAATTCATGAAAGGCTATAGAAAGCTATAAGGTCCTTTTTTGCATAGCATGGGTAGGATGAGAGCAGGACGACAATATTCATCTTTAAAATGAGAGAAAAGGTTAGGTAGCTATGTTGTATGAATCCGACAGCTGTCACTCGCACCATCCTACAGCAATTGTAGTATAGATTTGCAAATGTTATGCACGCCGTTATTGTCATCATCGCTTCAGCCGAGAGACATCCACTGTTGGATATAGACTTCTCACAAGTATCGCTACAACGCGGGAATTCATTGGAGGAACGGCCCTGTGCGTCTCGCATCCATTGAATTCCCACGACCTCCACCAGGGGGGTTACCATGACTTTCGAAGTAAGATAGTTTCATTCTTATTTCCGACCATACTCTACCCTGGTTATTTTTGAACGCAGGGCTGGGTTGCAACTCGAACCATTTTTGAATGGTTGAAGTAGTGACTCTACTCTGGATATTTTTGAACGCAGACCTGGCGGAATAAACGTGATAGTGTTTGCGGATACATCCGCCCTAGGCGGTTAAAAACTTAAATAAAAGACATAATACCATAATCAGCCTTTCAATGTTCCCACTGTTGGGACTCAGGCCTCCTCACTAGGAGAGGGAATGGGCCGTAATCCACCACGCGGGCCCAGTGCGGGTTGGTGAATGTCACATGTCTTCGAATTTTTGGTTCTCGGAGATGCTGGTTTCCTCACGATGTTTTCCTTCACCGTTTTGAGAGCAGTGGTGATGAAATGAATTACACAAAGTAATGCGCCTGGCTGGGTTTGAACCTGCGACCAACAACTTGTAAGTCGGTGCCGTTACCACTCGACCACCACTGCTCTAATAAAAGACATGTTTTATTGAAAATATTTATTGCATCAAATACATAATTTTTAATTTAGTACTAATAGTTCTATTGATATAATTTGCTTTTCTTTAGAACCCATTTTTATTTTCACATTATTAAATTTTACATAAATTATGCAAGTACACCAGCCCCCGTAGTTAAGTTACAACCGTTTTATTTCGATTCTCTTTTCGTCAATCGGCTCAAGTAGACCACACCTCCGATTCCTTTGTTCAGAAGTTAACACAATAAACCATGAAATTAAGTTTATGGGCTCTAGAATGCATAGGGCAACTGGACAGGTGGGTTTTAGTCAGTAAAAGTCTGACACACCCTCTCGTTCCACCCTAGGAGAGGGAGAAATAATATAAAAAATATAAGCTTATAACTTGTTCAGTGAGAAATTCATCTCTTGTGTTTCCTCTGTACTTAGCAGCTAACTGGGTACTCCCAGACAAACCAAAGATTTAATAAATGTTGTAAAAATGTTAGGAAAAACCAACATTTTGCAGTTGGCCGATCCCATAGGCTGATAAAGATATGTCTTTAACTCTTACCCCGAATTTCTAATTTAACCTTAGTATAGTATAGTAGTGATGACATATGGCTCCGAAACGTGGTCGCTTACAATGGGCCTCATCAGAAGACTTAAAGTCACCCAAAGGGCAATGGAAAGGGCTATGCTCGGAGTTTCCTTGCGTGATCGAATCAGGAATGAGGATATCCGCAAGAGAACCAAGGTTACCGACATAGCACGAAGAATCGCCAAACTAAAGTGGCAATGGGCAGGGCACATTGCTCGCAGAACAGATGGCCGTTGGGGCCGAAAGGTTCTGGAATGGCGGCCACGTACCGGAAGACGTAGCGTTGGAAGGCCTCCTACAAGGTGGACCGATGACTTGGTAACGGTTGCGGGAGTCCGATGGATGCGAGATGCACAGGACCGTTCATTGTGGCGACACTTGGGGGAGGCCTATGTCCAGCAGTGGACGTCTTTCGGCTGAAATGATGATGAAATGATGATAGTATAGTATAGTATAACGGGCTGGTATCCGCAACTCCACGACTAAGCGCGTATTTTGCGTACGGGTAGGACAAATGCGTCATTCGAGCCACCCCAGCTCCTCCAGGAAGGCCAGCAGCGCCTTGGTGTCACTGACCATTTCGCGGAGGTTACCTGGGTTTCCGAAGTATTTTGCCCTGTATCCAGCGACAACAGGGCAGCTCAGAAGCAGATGTGCTGCTGTCTCGTCCTCCTCCATGCAGGCTCTGCACATTTAACCTTTCAAATACCGTAATTAGAGACACAATAAACGAAGAGAGCGAACGCATTCGCTTGGGGTTTAATGAATTAAGTATTTCAAGTTGTGTATTAACTTCAATTTCAACTCTTCATTAATGGCATTTGTGGAAGAGGTACCACAATTTAGCTAATAACTTATGCAAATAATATTAAAAGACTAAAAAATGCTGGAGAATATTTAGTGATAATAACAGTAAATAAAAACAAATTATTCAAATTAAGAGTCCTTTTCCACTCGCCTATCATCGACAGCGAGCATGGTTAACAAGCTTGTTGCTTCATCTAATGCAATCAAATGCGATGTTTGATGAAGAGAACGCAATGCAAAAAAAGAGAGATAATGCCTGAAAGCTCTATTGGCATTTGGTAATTCCGTGTATTTCTCGAATATTTCACAAAACTTGTTCTAAGAAATAAGTGTTTTTTTTAACCTTTAAAAGTTTGTCAGATAAATTGTTGACATTCAGAATCTCGATTAAATGTGCAAGGCTTCTATTGATGTACTTTTTTATATTTTTAATATACGAGTACATTATGGAAGGCCAAAGTTCAAGTAAAACAACAGATTTTCAGAGGTCTTTACTAGATTAGTTTTACAAATATTTATGTTTTGATTTCTGTAGAAGCCTAGATAATATCCACAAGATAGCTGTGTATCCAAAATCAAATCTAGAGAAAGATGTGTATTAACATCATAATCACGTAAGAACAAGGATACTATTTAAATAGAAGAATTTCTTTGCAGACGCAGATTGACATTATGACTACATGACAGAAACTCATAAGAGTGAAAGGGAAATAAGAAATCAGAAAAAAATAATTTTTTTTTTCTTCTTTGGCAACTAAGCCTGTGTCGACTATATTATCAACTATGCCTGCAAAACCTGTCAAAATTGGCACATAACTAGGATTTGACACATTCTTAATTCAAAATACTCAACTTCTCTGAAAACTCAGAAACAACTGAGAATTAAAATACTTGCCAATATTTGTGCAAGTTATTTTGATAAATTTTTTTTTTAACCTTTCGAATACCGTAACTAACACAACAGAAAGACAATGAGAGAGTGAATGCAGGCGTTTGCTTGGGGTTTAATTAAATAAACCAAAATTAAACAATATGTAAATATGTTTTCAGATAGTGTACACTGAACTCACTCAAAAATTACTTTGTTCTTTCATTGTCTGCAAAGGTGATTAAACTGGCATAATGTACTTAAACAAAGAAGTTAATTTTCTACATATTAAACAATAATAATGGTTTCTTACCTGTTAATAACCCTTGGTAGTATGTAAAAAGTTAATTATTTTGCAGGTAACAACAATAAAAATTAACTTACTTTTTTAAGAAAATTAATAATACGTATTTAATATGCTTATCATACCTTATCTGATCCGTATGTCCGCTTAGCGAAGACGTTTTGACCAATTAACGCCCAGAAACATCAATTTACTAATTACTACGAAAAAATTTAACATATGGCACGAAGATCGTGACGTAAGGAGTTTTGTAACCATAAACTTGGAACAGAATTTTTAAATATTGCGTTAGCAAAATGTATACGTAAAGAAAATTAAATGAAAGAGTCACGGAGTCCCAAAAATACACACGAATAATTTTATGACTAATATAAATGGTGAAACAATAAAGACCTTGAAGTTTCGAAAGTCACTCACCGTTCAGAGAAGGTCTGGGAAAGCACTCGTAATTCCCGTATATATCGTTCTGGAAGAAAGTCTTCAGTTCCGTATCTACGGAAAAGTAACCTTCGTTGTCCAAAACCTCTTCCGTGAAAGCATTTTTCTCTAAAACAATCAAAGCCACGCCACTTTTGTCTTTGAATTTTCCCTGAACACAGACTGTTTTCCTAACCGTGTTATTATTTAAAATCTTCTCCAACTCAAAGTCTTTCAGTTCTAACTGATTATCATTCACACCATTGTCGTTTTCATGATCAATTTTATTTTTTTTACAACTAGGTTCTGAATCTAACTTTTGGTTATTACTGTCGGACATTTTGTAATAGAGTTGCCGGTTGCAAATAATTAATAAAGCGCACTTAAGTTGCCAAGTAAAAAACTCTTTTCAATATTCTTCGGGACTTTGAGAAACCATTGAAATCTAATAATCATAGCATTATCAGACTCTGGGGTCACATACCTTCTCTGTACGTGAAGAATATGATGTGCTATAATTTTCATCACGAGTGCCCATTGTGGATGTCACAAAAATTTTATTTTCTGCTCTATGTGGAGCAACAAGCAAACTTATTGGTCTATTCACAGGTTAGTAGTCTGTTGTTTAAATGCATTGTTGATCACTAGTACAGAACTTCTAAAAGTTAAAGATCTTTAATACTAATCGATGATCCAATGGCTTGCCGCTTGATCAAATATGAAATAAAACGTACACTGTCAGTTGAGCCTAATCACTATACTCTTTTCATTTGAGACTGGTCGTCTATTAGCTGCCAGTGACTTAATTCAATTTTTTTTTAATGACATTGATTATAGCATTATGTATATTATATACTAACTAGGTAGTTATTATTTATACTAGTTTGCACATCTGACCAAAATTACTTAAAGGACCTGCGAGTGCAATACAACATTGCGTTCAGGACGCTGCCGCAGTATTGCAGCGCCTCCAAAATGTTTGCCGAGGCTAAAGTTGACAGTTTTGCGGTTTCAAGAACATCGACGGTCCGGTGGAATTCCCTGATGCTTGAGAGCTGCATGCAGTGAAGTAACAGATGTTCTGATATCGGATTATCCGAATAATCAATGTTTTATTACGGACTGGCCTGTTGGTGTAGTGGTTAGTAGCACTGACTGCTGTGCAGGAGGTCGTGGGTTCGATTTCCACCCATGACAAATGTTTGTGTGATGATTTGTTCTGCACGTCTGGGTGTAATTTAATTATATATAGGTGTTTAGAAATATATACCTAAGTATTTTTTATTTATCAAATAATTACATGCATTATCACGAATAATTTACATATAAAAATAAAATAATGAAAACCCTACACTAACTACAAGTTACTAAAATCAAACTAAATTTGGGGTCAAAAACTCTTTCACATCGCTGTCGACTGGTAAAATGTATTATTTGTTTATATACATTTAAAAAAGGCTTATTAATTTCATACTTTTCTTTAATTTTACTTTTAAAATAATTTAGTTACTTATCAGAACTAGTTCCGCCACAAAGTCCATTTTATTTCGATATTATCGTCAAACGCAAAATGCCTCGAATTCCGTGTTCCTTTTTGTTTTTCTGTTTAATACAATACATTGCATTGCATTGTCTATATTTCCTAATATATTATGGTCAAATTAAAAAAAAAAAACAAGAATTAAATTCGAATTTTACAACAGGGTTATTTTGAAATTGCTCAGATGGTGTGTAAAAGTTGTGGAATATTATATTATGTTTTATCTCATTTGTTTTGCTTACTAACATTAGCTCAGTGGGTATTTAATTGTACAATGCGTTCCAAATAAGAATAGGATCGATTGCCATGTTGTGACATCACGTCTTACTGTCAAATCGCAAGAAATTGGGCAAAATTGAAGAACTCCGAGATGAGCAAAATTGAAGAACTGGATTCTGATCAAAACTATTTTCGTTCACAGTTCGTAAATAAATTAAATTAAAAAAATGTATTGTTTTACTCACCATATTATTTCTTCGATTTGACAGTATGACGTGACGTCACAACATGGCAATCGATCTTATTCTTATAATATTTGTGGAGAAATCTGTAATAAATTAGGTATTATATTATTGTTATATTGGACTCAAAGTTTTATTTTTAGTAGATAGATATCTATTAGATTGAATGAACTAACAGTATTAAAATGAATACTGTAGTCGTAACTCGTGGACAAAGCGCCGGTCGTTCAATAGAGTGGTGATGAATTGATCGCTTATCGTCCTGTCGCTCCTCCGGACAACGTGCTGGACAATAACACAACAAATAAGTCCTATTCACTAAACCGACGAGTGTAAAGGGTGTTAGAAAATGTAGCTTTTTTAGTAGGTACATTTTGATACAAGTGGAGAAAGTTTGTCATCGTGACCGAAGCAGAATTCTCTCGAGCCGCAGGTGAGGGTGTTATGAAGCCGAATGCCGCAGTGACAAATTTCTACGTATATTAGACGATGTGTTTCAATTCACTTAAGAAAAAATAAATAAACGGGTGTTAAAGCGCAACTTGTAGACTCCCAAGAAACGCTTAGCCAGCCTGATACGGCAGGCAAACTGCGCGAGCCCTTTTCGCGCAGTTTTCCGCAAGAAAATTGCTCGTCTAAAAGCAATAAGGATAAGAGCAGGTATTCGAGGAGCAAGTATTGAAAAATAATGTCTTTTTCATGTTAATTGGGTTTATTTATTTACAAGTTAGTAAAAGACTAAGGCGAAGGTGGAGAGATGAGCTCGCTTGACTCTTACCGAAGGGACTGGCCCACAATGCTCGAGGACAGAAGTGTGTGGAAAAGGAAGAGGAAGGCCTTCGCCCTGCAGCGGGACATAATGGGCTAACTAATTATTTATCTAACTAAAATACATTTTTTAAAGACTGCAATAATTTCAGATACCTACATACATCGAAAGCGACAGTTCGCATTTTTTGCAGGAAGATTTTTTTTTAAAAGCAAGCATCTATGACTATATTATTATATTAATAGGAACTATTTTAATAGATCAATTGGTATGTCTAAGAATAGGTCGTAGGCTATTTTTTATCCTCCTAGCCACACCCCATTTTTTCTCTGATAATTTATGTGTCAATAAAACGTTTGCCGGGTCAGCTAGTATCCAACTATTTGTATAGGAAAAGTAGAAATGAACCATCAATTGCTTTTGAAACACGCTGTAGATTCTGGAAGATGGTTACATGTTCATAAGACGTGACCCTACACACGACGGAGGCCAAAGGTCGGAGTAACACTCGTAAAACCTACTTACTTTAGAAGAACCATTTTATGCTAATATTAAAGTAGGTACATATATGCTCAGTGCTTTACTACCTACCTACTTAGATTGTTTTGGACAAATTATTTTTGTACCAACATGAAAATCACAAAAAGTAAATTAAAACTATAAGTAACCTTAGTTCTATTTAAAAAAAAATACTCGACAAGTAAGTAAATTAAAACTACTCTTGTCATAAACTTGTAGGTACCTATTACCTAAATAAATACTTCAATATGAAATAAGTAGGTACATAAGTACCTTTACTAAATAAACCATAACATAAATTGAAAATATAAATGGTAGGTAATAATAGTTTGTTTACTTACTTTATTATTAATAATAAAATAAGTACTTATGGAGGTAACAAATTAAAAAAAAATGTTTATTCATAAAATAGACCACGTTTATGTACATTAAAGTAGGCGAGCCTAAGCCTATCATGTGAAAAATACCTATAAAAAAGAATACAGTTGCTTAATTGCCAGAACTAGGATGAACTTGTGCTATATGCTTAACTATATTAAAAACTTAATTATATCACAAGATACTTTGCATTATTAATTCTGATTTATGTTTTTTAAAGAGGTATTTATAGTTAACGCAATGTGACATAGTTTACAATAACAACCAAAGCTCAGGCAATAATATCAATTCATTTTTCCTTTAACTTTCTGAATATTTTTTAAAATTAGGTTCATTCATCGGTAGGCACAAGCGACGAACCATACGGCCAATTCACAACCTCGTTTCATTGCCTCAAGGGGCACCTAATATCGTAAATAAGGCAACTCGTTAGTGGCCAGTAACATTATAACTTGCCTAATTGTGTTTACAGTTAAATAAATAAAATTAAATCAAGATTTTGTGATTGGTCATTCTTTGTTAAGGGCGGGAACGGAATAAGTATTTTTGGTGAAATTACTTTTTTATTGGTCTGAAGAAATAACATTGCTATTTTAGTCAGATCTTCAATAATATTCGTTGAATTTAAAAATGTTGATTTATTTTTAGTGAAGTTCAGTCGAATTCTAACAAAATTATTTAAATAGGAATTAAAAAAAGAAACAAAGAAAGTAGGTAGGGTGACAGCAACAATTATCATCAATGAAAAATGACGCAATATTTTTGTACCAAATAAATAAAAATCCTATTTTAAAATAGCAATTTTATTTTTAGCTTTGATACGATTAAGCCCAAATATGACATAAATAATCAACATTTTCCCTTAATTGGTTTTTATGACTTCCAAATGTAGGTACGAAATATATTATATTTTAATGTCTTTGTTAGATCATAACTTTAACATCATCGAAATATGTAAATGTAATGAAATTGAAGTCACTTGTATCAACACCCACAGTGCAGTATTATAATAAAGAAATCATAAAAATATATTATAGTGATGGCTTTAATAAAATGTTAATGAATTTAAATCATAAAATTTAAGCTGGTGCGTAGTTTTATAAAGTTCAATAACTTGGACAATTTACACACAAGTTTACTTAACAATTTACTTTTCATTGGTTAAAGAGGGACAGTTTAACTAAAGAGAACTGTATTTTATAGCTTCATTTGTGAACAGGCGCTGTACGAGTAAATATGAAATAAAAATTGTTTATGAATAAATTGCAATAGCTGGAATTGATGTCCTCATTCATTTTGTATAGGGTTTACTTGAAAATTCTTTAATATGCCACGATTACTATGTAGTACAGGAGGGTCAAAAAGAGTACTACTCAAATCTTTCACTATCTAGGTAGATATGCTTGCTATTCCCATCATCCCAAAAATATTAGTGTTTTTTATTTCTCAAAGTGGTCATATAGGATCAATTATTCAAGTGGGCATGGATGGCCAAATCCAAACATATTATGCAAATACTCTAAAGAAATCATATAAAAAATAACTCCTTCACTAGTTACATAAAAAATAATACATCCTTAACCTCACACTTCTCTTTTTTGACGAGGGAAATCATTAAATAACTAAAGGAGTGTGCGACTTTTACTGACTAAAACTCACCTGTGTTCCTTCAGTTGCCCCTTGCGTTCCAGGGCCGCGGTGATTCTTTCAAACAATCCCTCAGCCCTACATACTTCTCCTTAATCCCTAATTAAGCGACTACTTATCAATAATGAACTGCTCCGCAATGATCATCATTACAATCTAAAATTCGAATTCATTATAAGCAGCATGTATAATAATATCGATTGCGTCCTACGCATGTGTTTTTTTTTCATTCGATGAATCGAGTTAATTAAGTCATTCAAGAGAGTTACCTGTGCCTCTTTCTTTTTAGGGTTCCATACCCAAAGAGTAAAAACGAGACCCTATTGCTAAGACTTCACTGTCACCAGGCTGTATCTCATGAACCGTGATAGCTAGACAGCTGAAATTTTCGTAGATGATAAAAAAATATATCATCTACGAAAATTTCAGCCGTGTTGTCGCTATGACAACAAATACTAAAGACACAATAAAATAAATATTTAAGTGGAGATACCATACAACAAACGTGATCTTTTTTAGCCGTTTCTTGCACGATGTTTATACTGTAGTAAGGAACCCTTCATGTGCGAGTTCGACTCGAACTTGGGCAGTTTTTTTTTAATTATTATTAATCTGAATGTGTTACCAGATTACTTTTTATTATGATGTTTTAGTTGCTTCATTTGAGTTTTGAGGAAATGTAGGTGTTGAAATTGTAGCAGTTACGTAATTGTGGAGTGTGGGCAGGTTTTAGATTATTACGAGTTTATTTAGTTTTATTGGCCCTTGGCTTTTTCCCGTGACATCGGTCCCAGGCTTGGCCCACAGGCATCGAGTATTTGTCGGTATAAAAATTCGGCTAGCTAATAGTTTTGTTTTAATCAGTGTAATCGGTTTAGTAGGTAGGTTACTTAAAAAGTATCAAAGACCTTTTGAAAACATACAAACAATATTTACCAAACATTGTTCCAAATAACGGAAGTAGAACACCGGGTCTTGCTGCAAAAATGGGCTAAATCAATTAAAGTTGATAGATTTATTATCCTTAAAACCTACATTTTTCAGGACTTAAATTAATTTAACCTTGAGCGTTGTTGTTGTAAACTATTGGCAGTTACCGACTTCCTTCATCTTGTAAATGATACTAAAACTTGATAGCCTCTGTGCTCAAGCGATCACTAGTGCAAATGCTGTTGACTGTCTGGCTTTAAGGTCTTTTTACATGGCATGAGTAGGATGACAGCAGGACGAAATTATGCATCTTTAAGATGAGAGAAAAGGATAAATAGCATCCTATAGCAATTTGTAGATTGGTAAGACTACCTCCAAAGGCAAAAGGCGAGACGTATCAGACTTTTACTAACTAAAACCCACAGAGTTCCTTCACATGCCCTTTGCGAGGGTCACGGTGACTCCTTCGAACAAACCACAGCCATGTCAGGCCCCATCAATCTTGCTGACATCTCTTTGAGGCGTGCCTGAAATACAACGTACCGTAGAACCGGGCTTGGTCTTTACCAGACAGCGAGCTATCCATTGCTCACTTTTCGTAAACCTGCGCATACGATGACAGGGGAACGTATTGCGACTCCTGACGCTTGGGGTGTCTCTGACAGCTCACCAGCAGCCTGGGGCCTGAAATTTGAAGTTAAGACTGGATAATAATTTACGTGGCCAATGAGATGGACAAACCAGATCAAGGCTGCAACTAAGTGGTCGGTTAACGAATGTACCCTGAAAACTGCAGTCCACAACAAATGGCGCCGTATTACCAAGATCGTCACTCATCGTGATTCACAATGATGACTACGATCACTCTGGCAAGAGTGTACCGACTAAGAAAAGAATAATTTACGTAAATATTTTTTGTATGTTTTCCATGAACTAAACGAAACTGGTGAAATAAGGGTATTTTTACCCCACTGCCTGCTCTCTATTGACAATACAGGCGTGATAATGTATATGATACACATTACAACAATTGCCTTATCTTAGTTCAGAGCACATCTCTCATGCATTACGACTAAATTAAAGGTGATACATTAATTGACTGGATACTTCGAAGGATTGAGACACACATAGCCCGTAGAACGCGATAATAAGTTTGTACGAGTGATGATGTCATAGCGTCTTTAGCCAATCTGATGTTCTTTTAATGTGTTTACTGACTCAGTAAACGTAGTTCTGCTATATAAATTAAGAAAGAATAAAAATAGTGTAAGGGTAGTAGGGAAAAAATATCTTACTGAATAGGTTTCTCAGACCCACCAAATACTTTCACAACACACCCAAAAAAATTGATAATAATCGGTCTAGCCGTTTCGGAGGAGCTCAATAACAAACACTGTGACACGTGATTTTTATTTATTGGATTATATTCTTTATTACCAGAGGTCGGAATTAGGTAGAGTTATTCATGTACTTACACTGATTTTATACAGTGAAAGAATAAAGTGAATATGCCTTAAATCCCGAGATTAATTTAAAAGAGCAGATTTTTTTATGACTCTATCAGAAATATTGCAGAAAAAAAATCTTTCTGCAATATGACCAATTTGACCAGAAGGAGGAAGTATATAAATTTGTTAACTTCACCTCAATTGACGACTCTTGTGTATGTGAGTTTATGTTTGTAAACGCATTCGCGAAACGGATTTATTCTTAGTGAGGGGTAAGTTTAATTTAAAAAAAAAATTAGTTGGTAGAGACTTATTCGAAAATTAAAGCAAATACTAGGAAATATTTAAAATAATGATCATCACAAGCAGATAAAGTATCAATCATAATCAAAATAATAATAAAAAAGGTTTCTTTTCTGTTTATTTTCTCTTGTTTCTTTTTATTCTCTCCCCCATTGTGTCCCGGGCGCAGCTAATAATCGTGAACCGGGCGCTGAGCGCATGCGCCAGCAATGACAGTTCCACTTCGGTTTCCCGCCAAGACGCGCGCGTTCGGATACACGACCAATTAATTGAATCATATACGATTTTCGTTTTTAATTTCAATTACATTTTTGTTAGTGCTTTGTGTTCTTGTATTGAAGAAAATTTAATAATTTCCGGTCTTTAAAAATATTAGGTTGAATTGGTAATTCATCGAGTTATTTAAACTTTTATTTCTGCACGATACACAAATATCAGATTTGAAAAAAAAACAAAATCGGTTTTAAAATTAGAATTTTATATAAAAAAGAATCCTAATTAACTCCGAAAGCGCTACAATATAGGCGGTAGACCGTAAATCCTATAATTCCAGCGACCGAAACACGGACAATACAAAAATAAAAGCAAAAATGCTAAGTTTAGTCACTGTACATCCGTCCTCTTTGTAACAATTTAATTTTGTTCTAAAATTGAATTTGGTGCGCTCTTTTTCTTAAAAAGTCACTTTGTGGCTAGTGTTCCTCTTCAATGATCAATAAAATAACCATTATAACAAAAATTTAATGAGAAAAAATATCGACATTTGACGATTGCTATCCTTTTTATGTATTTATTACATTCTAAATATGAATAACCGTATTAAAACCTTAGTGTTAATATTTTAAAAGTCTTACATTTATAAAAATATAAACAATAATCCCCAGTTAGGTATCTAATCCAAATATTTTGTTGTTCTAGAAAAAGCAAAAATCTAAAATGAATTTGTTTATTTACGTAGTGTTGTTTTTATTCACAAAAAACTCAGTGAAAAGTGAGAAACCGTTCAAAAGTATACCAGTGACAGTGAAAACGTATGAAAATGACACAGTTCTTTTACCGTGCTATATTGATGAAAACGGTAAGTTTAGCACCACTGTGTTCTGTGTTGGCGTTATATTCTGTATACTAAGTTAATAAATATCGGGTGTAAAAAGACCCTTAACGTAAACGAAAACTACGTATTGTACCCATCACTGGGATAGTTTTTTTCTTCTAGAACATACCTGGGAAATCACTGGTTCCAGAGATATTCAAGGTCAAAGTAAGAAAAAAAAAGTTGACTTTTTTTCAAAATCGTATTCCAAGTGTCATTAGAAAACTTTCTTCCGAACAAACATTATCAAAATTATTAATTTTTCATAGCAAATTACGCATTTGAAGTTACAAAAATGCAATGAATACAAAATACTACGCACGCTTCGACGCAGCTGTGCGGCTGTGGCGCGCACACTAGCGTGCGAGGTTCCGAGTTCAACGAACAAATGCGAAACGCGCTCAGCTGATGACAGTATGGACAATTTATTTATTTTATGAATTGAACAGTTTACGATTTTACGTTTTCAATAAAAACGTTGATTATTATTTGTTTATTGATTTAATTTTGAAATTAGGTATTAAATGGTAGAAATTAAAAGTAGGTACCTACCTACCGTACCTACTTAACTAAGCGCGGCTGCGCTGACGCAGGTCTTCCCCAATCTGGCAGGTCCTGACGCCTCCTGCCAGAGGGTCTACGCTCCGCGTAGACCCCGTGGTTTGTGCAGTCCATGGACGTTTACGGGGCCCCGGTTTAGACTCGGTCACTCGGACTGAAGGTGAGTAAAAGGATCATGGCCATCCTAATGATACAGGGATACCGCGCGGTCTCCTGCGAGGCGAGCCGGCATGCTGGCCTGCCACTGTGGGATTTTGCAGGCAACAATCCTAGTACGTGATGATGCAACGCCGTCGAAGGGAAACTCCGCTGCCGCGTCCAATCGCGGCACGGCGCGGCAGACAGAGCTCCAGCGAGATCTTGTGGTGGTATGGTATGAACTTGAAGACAGCGACTGTCGCAACCTTGCGCTGGGCGCGCCATGATAGCAGTAGTAAGTTCCCTCTCTGAGGAGTAGCTAGTGAGGCACCACGGCGTCCTCACTTTCCGCCTGACGAAGGTCCTCGCCGGACACGGTTGTTTCGAAAGGTTCCCGTGTCGGATTCAGCGGGAAGAAACGCCCGGGTGTAACGCGGCCCTGGTATACAAACGGCAACTGAAGGAACAAAGAGAGAGAGAGAGATGGAGTTTCAAACTTTTAACTGACTAAAAATCGGTAAAAGTCTGACACTCCCTTTCTCTTCACCCAGAGCGCGAGGGGACATTTCATGATTTCCTATCGCAAAAAAGTTACTTTCTACTTATCTAAAAACTAAACTTAAATCCTAGGTAGGATAGTAAGTTCCCTCTCTGAGGAGTAGCTAGTGAGGCACCACGGCGTCCTCACTTTCCGCCTGACGAAGGTCCTCGCCGGACACGGTTGTTTCGAAAGGTTCCCGTGTCGGATTCAGCGGGAAGAAACGCCCGGGTGTAACGCGGCCCTGGTATACAAACGGCAACTGAAGGAACAAAGAGAGAGAGAGAGATGGAGTTTCAAACTTTTAACTGACTAAAAATCGGTAAAAGTCTGACACTCCCTTTCTCTTCACCCAGAGCGCGAGGGGACATTTCATGATTTCCTATCGCAAAAAAGTTACTTTCTACTTATCTAAAAACTAAACTTAAATCCTAGGTAGGATAGTAAGTTCCCTCTCTGAGGAGTAGCTAGTGAGGCACCACGGCGTCCTCACTTTCCGCCTGACGAAGGTCCTCGCCGGACACGGTTGTTTCGAAAGGTTCCCGTGTCGGATTCAGCGGGAAGAAACGCCCGGGTGTAACGCGGCCCTGGTATACAAACGGCAACTGAAGGAACAAAGAGAGAGAGAGAGATGGAGTTTCAAACTTTTAACTGACTAAAAATCGGTAAAAGTCTGACACTCCCTTTCTCTTCACCCAGAGCGCGAGGGGACATTTCATGATTTCCTATCGCAAAAAAGTTACTTTCTACTTATCTAAAAACTAAACTTAAATCCTAGGTAGGATAGTAAGTTCCCTCTCTGAGGAGTAGCTAGTGAGGCACCACGGCGTCCTCACTTTCCGCCTGACGAAGGTCCTCGCCGGACACGGTTGTTTCGAAAGGTTCCCGTGTCGGATTCAGCGGGAAGAAACGCCCGGGTGTAACGCGGCCCTGGTATACAAACGGCAACTGAAGGAACAAAGAGAGAGAGATAGATGGAGTTTCAAACTTTTAACTGACTAAATATCGGTAAAAGTCTGACACTCCCTTTCTCTTCACCCAGAGCGCGAGGGGACATTTCATGATTTCCTATCGCAAAAAAGTTACTTTCTACTTATCTAAAAACTAAACTTAAATCCTAGGTAGGATAGTAAGTTCCCTCTCTGAGGAGTAGCTAGTGAGGCACCACGGCGTCCTCACTTTCCGCCTGACGAAGGTCCTCGCCGGACACGGTTGTTTCGAAAGTTTCCCGTGTCGGATTCAGCGGTAAGAAACGGCCGGGTGTAACGCGGCCCTGGTATACAAACGGCAACTGAAGGAACAAAGAGAGAGAGATAGATGGATTTTCAAACTTTTAACTGACTAAAAATCGGTAAAAGTCTGACACTCCCTTTCTCTTCACCCAGAGCGCGAGGGGACATTTGATGATTTCCTATCGCAAAAAAGTTACTTTCTACTTATCTAAAAACTAAACTTAAATCCTAGGTAGGTACCTACCTACAATTTAAACTTCTTAAATAACAACTTGATTCATAAGCACTAGGTTCATAAGCATAACATAAACCTCACTAAGTAGGTAAATAAGATGTGATACGAACAGGTAAAACGACGTGATTGCTGCATTTACGATCACAATGATAAAGGAAAAGTAAATTTCGTAATTTCATTTATTATGTTTGAATTAGGTACCTACCTAAAGCTATCGGAAAAATCACACAAAGTTCCATACACTTAATCATCACCTGCTTAGGTTTCTCCCAACTATTAGGGTCTCCTTTCAATCTAACCGGACTGCCTATTTGGCCTGCACAACCTAGTTATCGGATAATACGATAACGATAAAGCCCCTCAAAAATGCCTACAATCCGTAAGTATTGTAGGCATTTTTGAGGATGACTTCTAGTGAGGATGGCTTCTAGTGCATAAGGCTGTAAGGCTTATGCACTAAAAGCTATCCTGTTAAGCATGATTGGAAATAAATGTCGTAGATAGGTACCTCATTTTATAAAAATGTTTAGTAGGTACCCACCTAATAAATTACATTTTAAAACATAAACGAGCACGCGGCGCGTTTTACCTGCGTGAAGTCGTTAGTTTGTCGGGAGTCACAGATCGATTCCCGGCCACCGTAGACGCGGGCTTGCGGACGGAGAGCAATGGGTAGCTCTCCGTCCGATAACAACCAAGCCCTGGTGGACAGCGCGTTGTGTTCCACGTGCGCCTTAAGAAGTTGTCAGCTAAACTGATGGGGAGCGATGCCAGGCACGGTCGCGGGAATGTTCCAAAGATTTAGGTACCGCGACCCTGAAACGCAAAGGCAACCGAAGGATCAACATTGGGTTTTAGTCAGTAAAAGTCTAAAACTCCCTCTCCCACCAGAGCGCGAGATGATTTTGATGATTTCACAACGTTAAAAAAAAAACAAAGCTACTCACGCTTCCGTACACAACTGCAGCAGTCTGAACTGAGATACAATTTGTCTTTAGTGTTTAGAGCGGCCTTCAAAACTACTTGCTAGCTATTTCACAAATACTAACCAGAATTCGGTCAGAATTTCATTTATCTGTGTTCATTGATAACATTTTTTTTAATGTAATCACGAGACAACCTACAGAATAATTTAAGTACGTAAACTGATGAAGCCTTTAAATGCTCGTTAGAACTCAAACTCAATTTAGGAAATTATTTATAACTAGAGCGACACCTAAATCTATGAGATCACATTTTGTTATTACACCAGGCTGGCGCTAGCGCCAGTAGCACGCGAGCGGCTCGTGCTCTATGAAAGGGAAAAGCCGCCCACCGGCGGTGCGCGGCTGTGCTCAAAGCATCAAAAAGGCCGCCAGCGGTCCGACCCCCCTCCGCAAATAAATTTAAAGGAATTTTATTTATTGCGAATTTACTTACCTACGTGTTTGTTATTAGTTCGGTTTCTTACGTCATCGAATGCACTTGTGGATATTTTTTTTTGCGAATTACTGTTATTAGTTGTGTTTGTGTAGTATTGTGTGATAGACTGATAGTAGTGAAAGCGTTGGAGTGATAGGCTTAGTGTAGGTGTATTGTGAGTGCGTTGTATGTTCGTGTGTGTAGTGTGTTCTTTTCAGGATTCATTTAGTTGTAGGCACCTATCGCGAGTTAAGATGCCTTTTCATGTTTATTCGGTGCGCGAGTACGTGAATATTATTTATTGTTACGGCATGGCTCATGGAAACGCTACTGCGGCTCTGTGACTGTACAGGATTAAGCATCCTACCGCGTATCAACCCACGGATTCGCGGATCTTCACCAGAGCTGTTCAGCGATTGCTGGACAACCAACCGATAGTACCAATTTCTCTGGGAGGCGGCCGACAAATACGACCAGCGTTCGATGAGGCCATTCTCGCTGTGATGCAGGAAAACCCACGATTGGGCGTACGAACAGCAGCCAAAATATTGCGAAGGCGGCATGTTCATCACGTTCGGCACATGGTTTCCCATTCTAATGTGCACACAAGTGTTGAGGCGGGATAGGCAACGGCCTTACAAAATCCATCGTGTGCTAGTGCTCGAGCGCTCGTTACGTGACGCGATACGTCGCATGGATTACTGCAGGTGGCTGTTGAGCCAGGAACGAGACTTCATCCAAAAAATAATTTTCACCGACGAGAGCACTTTCACAAATAATGGAATGTGGAACCGCCGAAATACCCATTATTGGTGTTCCGTCAATCCAAATCAAACCCAAGAAACGGGCTTCCAGACACGGCTGGCATTGTGGGAAACCAGATCCTAGGCCCGGTTTTCTTGCCACCGAGAATGGACGGGCCTGCCTACCTCAATTTTGTTACTGGCTACCTAACCGACACTTTGGAAGAGATGCCACTAGTTCAGAAGCTTGGGTTGTGGTACCAGCACGATGGTGCGCCGCTTCATGTTGTGAGACCAGTTCGTGAGCAACTGACGACGATTTTCGAAAACAACTGGATCGGACGGTTTGGGCCTAACGCATGGCCAGCACGCTCGCCTTATTGTGGGTTTACGTCAAAGATAGGGTGTTTGACCGCCCCTGCGAGACCGCTGCGGCAAAGCGACAGAAAATTATTGATGTGATGAACTTAAGCAGTGGTCAGCGCAAGAAGGGATCCTGGTCCCTGGAGCGAGTTCATGAAAACACACGGGCTAGGGCGCGCATCTGTCTCCGCGTGGAATGTCGGCAGTTTGAACCGGAGGTCGTCAGTGTTGAGAGACCACCTGTGCTGGATGAAAGCTAAACCGATGGACAGTGTAGGTAAGTACTCAGGCTATTTAAAAACTGTACGCATTTCGTATACTTAAGTAATTGTACATAACAGATTTTTTTAATTACCAAGAGCCTATTTAATACCTACACCATGCAAAACGCGCGCGACGCCGAGGCGCCGCCGCGCCGCGCCTCGCCTATCGTATACACGGTACCTATTACACACACACCGGCACAATCAGTTGCGCGCTTTACATTGCTCGCAATAAAAAGCATATTTTTTTTAAAGATGGAAAAAAAAGTTTTTTTCCCAGCAATATTTTTTGTTCAAAATGACTTAGTTATATGTACAGAATGTGTAGTTAACGGGTATGTGATCGGTCTTTTTACACCCTGTATATCAAAGAATTCTGCTTATTTCCTTAATTAACCCTTTTTATAAGTGAGTTTTTTTTAAATAATATAAACTAGTGCTTGACTGCGATCCCACCTGATGGTAAGCAGTGATGTAATCGTACTAGTTTATTTAGAGATTATTCACTCTAGCCTTGAAGACACTTTAATTACAATCGGACGGGAAGACCGCTGCAGGTAAATTATATCAAAAAATGTCTGACACTTTCTCCCGATCAGGGTGGAGTGAGAGTGTGAGATTAGTGTCAGACTTTTATTTACTAGAACCCACCTGTGCTCCTTCAGTTGCCCTATGTGAGCGTCGTGGTAACTTTTTTGAGCAGTCCACAGCCCAGGCGGTATAAACTCGGTCCGCAAACGTTAATTTATTGATTGAAATAGTCGTGTGTGTCATTTTACTATCTGCTTTTCGGTAAGTCTCTTCCATAATTATGATCTCAGAATATTTACAAACTTAATATAAATAATATAACAATATTTTTCATGAATCCTATTATTTATTGTTTTTCGCACCGCACCTTGATTGTACCGTTCTAAGCTTAAGATAGATAAGTTACATCATCTAAACCATATCGGTTAATTACCGTAATCGCCCTAACTGGCCCGTCAATCTTGCTGACATCTCTTTGAGGCACGCGTGGAACACAATGCACCCTCAACCCGGACTTGGTTCTTACCGGACGGCAAGTTATCCATATCTCGCTATTCGTAAGCCTGCGCCTACAGTGTCCGCAAATCTCCTTGCGACTCTCAAAGTACACCCTGCGGGGTTAACATAACGTTCAAAGTAAGATTGTTTCATTCTTATTTCAGTGTGGATAAGAGACAGAGCTATATAGGTTGTCTAGCGCCATCTCTTACCCACACTGGAAATAAGAATGAAACAATCTTTCTTTAAACTTCATGGTAAAGGTCCTGGAGCGTCTCTTCTCTTTTGCTCGCATTACTGCTTCGCTGAAGGAACTAGCTACCATTCCTCCTGGTTCCGTGCCATGGCCTGAACCAGGGCAGGATACGAGAGCTTACTTCCATACCCCTAATGCCAAAGACATCAAAAAAGTTATTACTACTCGTATAAAGAATTAAAAGGAAATAACTTTTCTGTTAAATTAACACTAATAATCCTGTCTTTCAATGGACAGATGAGCTTAATTAATTTAACTGTCTGGGGCGAAAGTACCAATTTTCAAATGTGGTCAATTCCAATAGTGTTTTGATTAAGTATCCCTTCATTGTGTTCCTACCGTAGTCCTCAGCATATAATGTAGTTATTTTTTTTGTTATTGATAGGCTTGATCGTGCTTGACCACAATCTCACTAGATGGTAAGCGTAAAGCGACGATGGAGCACGCTTGCCTATAAGTAACCTATTCACTCTTGACTTAAAGACCCCTAATTGTAGCTATCAGGAAACACAGACTCCGGTAGGGGATTCCAATCTTTAGCTGTACGCACAATGAATGTGTTCTCAAATCGTTTTGTTGTATGGGTGGGATATCCACTATGTAGCGGTGGAGTAACGCCGTATGTCTGGTACATTAAAAAATAACAATAATGATTTATGACTTATACTTTACATAAATAGCTGTACTTAATATAATAGAGCAAAGTTGGGTTAAAAAAGGCATTCTATATGAGATAGCCATATTCGGCCCCACGGCAGTGGAGGAGTAACCAAAAATGTAGTTGAAATTGCAGGAGACAGATAGTGCAACTTAGAACAGTGGCAGTAGGTATACCTACCTAACTTTATTTCAATCAGTTAGGAAATCAGAGGGCCCAATCACACTAATATTACAGAGGCAAAAGTTTGTATGTATGTTTACTTTATTAGGGTTTTTTGTACCCAAAGGGTATCCTAAAAGAACCCTACCTTTTACTAAGCCTCTACGCCTCTCCGTCTGTCTATATGTCAGTGGGCTTTATCTCATGATTCGCATTAGGAAGACAGTTGTAATTTTCAGAGTGTGTATTTCTATTGTCGCTATAATTATACTTAAACAAATTTTTACAAAACAAATCAAATAAAAAAAAAACAAATATATCATTTACAGGCACCTTTGAAATGTCAAAAAGTCGGTCAGTCAAAAACGTGAAGCTAATTTAGCTTGACTTACCAAAGCGTAGATCTTTATAGAGAAGAACGTGCAAGAAACTCCATGGACATTCTTTTTAAATCATGTTATGAGTTACATAAATCTGGGTTTCTTGTCGCTTGTAACAAACCCTTCACATGTCAGTCAAACTCACACTTAACCGGCTTTTTTCTTAGAAAAGATTTCAAATTAAATTATTATCAAATGATCATTTCCAAAGCAAAAATACAAGCACATCCCAAAATAATGTAAGTAATAATCTGCTTAATTAACTCATCTAAACACCACGAAACGTAAACATTTGTGATGTAAGCAACTAAATCCTTGTTTTTTCTCAATTGACTGACGCATGCCACTAACCGGTACTTTCACCCTACTAGCCCTTTGACGTCTCATTAGCATCAAAAAGGCGGGAATTTTTAAAACAAATTATCATTTAATTTTGAACCATATTCCGATTATTCAAAGATTAGTTTAGATTGAAAGTTGAAAGGAAATGTTTATTTTGATTCGTGATGAGGAATTAAGTATGTTTTATCAAAGAATAGGATCTATATCGTCCATTTAATTGCGTAAGGAATTCATATAAATGCTTTTAATGATTGTTATTGATGTCTGAAGTTCTGGAGCCGTCAAATTAATAAAGAAAACGAAAATCAAACGTGTTTTGATAAGTGTAAATATGATTTTAATAAATAGACAGGTCTTTATAGGTAAACTAGCTTCTGCCAGCGGCTTTGCCCGCGTGAAAATAGGTTTTTCTATACAAACTTTGGACCCCCGTTTCGTCCCCTTAGGGAGTGAATTTTGGAAAATCCTCTCTCAGTGCTCGCCTACGTCATAAAAGGAAGCCTTGTGCAAAATTTTACGCTCCTAGTCCCAGTAGTTTCGGCTGTGCGTTGATATGTCAGTCAGTTTCTCCTTTTATATATATAGATAAATGTAGAAACTGACATATCAACGCACAGCCGACATTATCAGGATTAGAAGCGTGAAATTTTGCACAAGGTTTCCTTTTATGACGTAGGCGAGCACTAAGAGACGATTTTCCAAAATTTCATGCGAGAGACGCAGCTTGTAGAATCTATTATATTATGTAATATAGTTGCTTCTGTAGCGAGTGCTATAAATTGTGAAGAAGTACCTAAGCTAATCTGGTGCTTACGGTCAACATTTTTTTTCGAGGTGGGAAAATCATCAAATAACTTTTTCCACTCTGGGTGACGCGAGAGAGCGTATCAGACATTCATTGACTAAAAATCACTTGTGTTCCTTCAGTTTCTATTTACTTTCCAAGGTCAGGGTGCGCCGGGGCGAAACTCCGCTGCCGCAACAAGTCGTGGCATGGCGGACGGAGTTCCGGCGGGATCTCTTGGTGGAATGGCGACAGCGAATATCGCAATCCAGTGCTGGGCACGCCATAATTATGGCGGTAAGTTCTCTCTTTGAGGAGTGGCTGAAATGACCTCACGGCGTCACCTACCGCATGACGCAGGTTCTCACCGAATATGGTTAATTCGGGAAGTTCCTGACTTCCTGCATCGGATTCGTGCGGAAGTAACGCCCGGGTGTCACTATTGTGTGGACGCTTGGGCAGAGCACCGCCGTGTCCTCGTGGGTACGATCGCCGGAAACGATCTTACGCGCCGGGCCTTGGTACAGACCATGGTCCGAAGCGAAGAGCAGTGGCAAGCGGTCGCCTTTTGCATAGCAGTAATGTTAGCAAAGGAGGAGGACGCACGTGCACGCGCGAGGGATCGGCCCTCACGCCGTAGTCGCCGGGATCCTGATCCCGATTTCCGGCCACCGTAGCGGCGGGCAATGGGTAGCTCGCCGTCCGATCGTCCGGTAACCTTCCGGACTAAGCCCAAGTCATCGACCATCTTCTTGATTCATTACATTATCAATGGAAATGTAGTTGATGCTTATCTCCTCGCAACTATTTTTAGCCGCGATTATTGCCCTGTGACACATCCTTTGGTAGTCTTTATTTTCTATTTAGGCTACATCTGGAATTCTGTATAAACCTTGGAGATTAGATCTTTAATGCTGGTAACTTTCTCACCTAAATCACGATCAATTTCGATTTTTTTATCATTTTCGCAATAAGGTACTTCGCCATTGCTTAAAAATAACTTCGAAGGAAACTTTCTACCTCCACTCAAATATGGTCTCAACGCAAGACTCAACAATGTCAGCTCTAGTTCTCCTAACTATAACTGGAAATGTATAAAATCACCAGCAAACTTAAAAGAAAGAAAGAAAAAGAATTTTTCTATACTTGAAAATTACTTCATCCATGATTTTATTACAGCTTCTTATGTCTTTAAGGGTCTTTACATGAGATAGATCTATGAATGCTTTCTCATTGATATCCCGCATTTTTTTCCCAATGGGCCACTTCTTTTTCCCAAAGAGCCATTTTTTTTCTCAAAGGGCCATTTTTTTTCCCAAAGGGCTATTTTTAAGGATCGAGTACATGCTATCTTTCTACAAAATAATAGTCAGAGGCAAAAAAGTTCCAAAGAGAGGTTCAAAAGTTGAATAAGCGGTGCGTACACTTAATAGAGCCGCAGCCACAGCCAGGGGCGCCGACTTTTAGAACCCTCATGGGTGCTCATGGTCATTTGATGGACTCGAAAAAGTGGCGAAGTGTGAGAAGAGAAATGCACACTGATCGACCGACAAATAAATAAATGTCCTACTTACATACTGCGTACTTAATTACTAATTATGTTTGATAAAATATAAAATGAAACCATTATGTAAAAATTAAACTAGTTTTTATTGTCAAGAAATATTACAATTTATACGTAACCTAAAAGGCGATTACTGATCTGTTTCTTGAAGTCTATTCTCAGGGGTGCTAAGCACCCACTATTTATTTCTCATGGCTGCTCGAGCCGCCGAGCACCCACGGAGTCGGCACCTCTGGCCACAGCGAGCGATACTCGACAGCTTATGTTCAAAATTAAATACTTAAAATTAATATTGTACTTATTTGGATAAGGATTAATATAATGTTTATAAAAACACCTTCGCAAATAATGCATTATTTTAGGACAAATTTGATTATCATAAAAAAGGTTATAATGAGCCAATCTTAAAAGATAGACATATGCTGTCGTGGTTTTTTTGTTAGAATTTTTAAAGGGGAACAATTTTGTAGTATGTAATTTTTGTGTAACTTTAACCGTTTACGCAGCGCACGCAACGGAAGCTCTTAAATGGAATAATTTTCCCCCGTTTTTGCAAAATTTTTTGTCGATACTCCGCTCCTATTTAGTCATAGCGTGATAGGCCTGTATTATATAGCCTTCCTCGCTAAATAGGCTATCCTGCACTGAAATAATTTTTCAAATCGGACCGGTAGTTCCTAACAACTCTTCAGCTTTATAATGTTAGTATAGATTAATTACATAACGCTTAAAGTTCAAGCCCAATTCTTATTGCCCAATTCAGCAGTCCATACCGTCCTCTAATTTTCAAGCACCATAAAAATACCGCGGAAATGTCTATCATTACATACTTATTTGAACCACAGATAATTTAATACTAGATGATCTTATTATTGTTAAAAGTACAAACTTATTCTTTATTATTTAGGCTGGTTACAGACCAATGTCGCACACTAATTTTGACATTTTACTTGTGAACCTCGATAACCTAACCTAACCTGACCTATATTTAAAGATAAAAAAATGTATCTCAGAGACGTAGTATAGTTTATATTATTATTGTATGTAGTGTAGTGTTATTGAATACACTTTTTTAATCAAATTAACTTAAGTGGCAATGGGCAGGGCACATTGCTCGCAGAACGGATGGCCGTTGGGGCCGAAAGGTTCTGGAATGCGACCACGTACCGGAAGACGTAGCGTTGGAAGGCCTCCTACAAGGTGGACCGACTTGGTAGCGGTTGCGAGAGTCCGATGGATGCGAGACGCACAGGACCGTTAATTGTGGCAACACTTGGGGGAGGCCTATGTCCAGCAGTGGACGTCTTTCGGCTGAACTGATGATGATGATGAATCAAATTAAATGTTAAAACAAAATATAAACTGGCTTTTGCTGGCTGTTTCGCTTGCATGAAAGTAGAAAACCATCTCAAGGGAACATACTTCCAGGATATAAAGTAGGTATCCTATGTGCTATTCCAGGAAATGGCTTACCCGGGTGCCAAACATTCAAACCCGTTTGGAGCGTGAAGGAGTAACAAACACATATACATGTAAAGGACGAAATCCTCGTCTAATTTTAGTTATTTAGTTATTTATCTATGGATCATACTTTATGGTAAAATAAGAAAGAAAGAAAACACGTTTATTTGGCACACATGCACAGGTACACACAATGAGACAACAATTATAATTTAGAAACTTATCTTATCTTATCTTATAGTAGGGCTGGCCCTAAACCAGAGCACTTCGACCCTTCTGGATCTTTTGTGCTAATTTAGAAACTTAAATACTAAACCTTAAAAAATACATCAACATTTGTGTGTCTGACGGCTGCGCCAAATGCCAAAAAATGCAACTATTGCTGTCAAATAAAAGATGATTAATCATCTTTTATTTAAGCTTTTTTAAAAAAGCTTGTTGAAAACCATCTGGAATGTTTTAAAAATTATATAAAACAGGGAATTGGCAATTTAAATTTTTTTTTTTTTGTCGTTTCTTTGTATTTTCAGGTAAGATAGTATAGATCATGTTTAAAATAGAATATTACTATGATTTTATGAGTAAATATAAAATAAACATTGTTTTTTTTTTTTCAGAGCAACACAATCGCTTATATACATACAAACAAACATCCAAGCTTTCGCTTTTAAAATATTAATTTTACCATGTTATTTCTTTACAACATTCATTTTTTCTCATCCAAACAATTCAACATTTAGGCAGTGTGCACCCATCCTTATAACAGATCGCTCTACATTTCGTTATAACAAATTGCTCCCATAGATTACGGCATAAGCCTTATTACACACTATTGTAATAATGATTTATAATTCTGTGTAATATAAACAAACACGCTATGGCTTCAATTTTAATAATCAAGTTGTTAGTAGTTTGTTTTGTGATTTAAAATGAATCGTTTTTGTTTATTATAAAAAAAACAAATGAATGATGCCTATTGGTGTAGTGACTACATGTACATAATGCTGTGGAGAGTGAAGTTCTTAGATTCAATTCCACGGTTGATCAAAACTTGGGCTGCGGGGTTCGACCCTTGATCGAAAAGGGACTGAAGAAATATGGGTAGTGTTTAGTCAGTAAAAGTCTGACATTCCCATTCACTGCACAGGGCCTGGTCCTCATTGGACAGCGAGCTACCTACTGCTAGTCGTACGCAAGCCTGCGGTGGTTGGAATTCGCCCCTTCTATGTGACGGCGGCTGGGTCTCATCGCTAGGCATCTCCTTCGCTAGCATTACTGCTTCGCAGTAGCAGGCGACCGCTTCCCATTTCCTCTCGCTCTGGACCATAGCCTGGACTAAACCCAAGCCGGACCCGATAGGTCGCCTCGACCCGCAACCGAACGCCACCACGAGGACATACATAGTGGAGCCGAGCAGACTTCCACCGAATCACCGAACACTCCACCGTGTCCTCTGGGCGAACCTCACAATAGTGACACTTGGAAATTTCTTCCCCCGAAGTCTAAAACAGCAATCTTCCTAACTAGCCATGTCAGGACCTGCGTCAGGCGATGCGGCGCCTCTGTAGCCACTCCTCAAAGAGAGAACTACTACCACGAGTGTGCGACTTACTCAAACCCGTGCCTACGATGGCCGGGAATCGCCCGGCGACGACCGACACCTAGGGGTCTCCTGTGGTGACTAAGGGCCTTCGCATACTTGAGACAAGACTGTCTTAGACAGACTTGTCTACGAAGTCGCAGATTTGTCTGCGACAAGACTGTTTTGTCTACGACACGGCGCACACCATCAAGACAAAACACTAGTCTAGCGGCGTACTGCCAGTGTTGCCAATTTAGTGGATTTTCCACTAAATCTGGTGGTTTTAATTTAACCCCCCATTTAGTTGCGAAATATTGGTTTTAGTGGTTAGTGGATTTTTCTAGTGCTTTAGTAAAATTTAATTTCTTACTAAAAATGCGATTACTTGGGTGTAAATCAGCACCATAGAATCCATAATTATCAATCTGATACCGACGATGATAGTGCAAACAAAAATGATTCGTCTGAAGACTAATTAATACATACTTATCTGTTATTGAATAATTTGTATGTCGATTTACCTACTAATGTTAATTTACCCACAAATGGTATTTTGATCAACTGATTGTTAATTTTTATCACTTATTATTAAAGGAAAGTAATAACCTTTAAGCCTAATTGTTTTATTTCTTACAACATACATTTTTTTAATGTGGGATAATTTTTTGTTAGTGGTTTTCTGGTGGTTTTATAGTCTTTGTTTTCCATATATCGCAATAGTTTTTCACCAACCGGGGGTTATCCTTGGGTGTTTGGTGGTATGTGGAACAGAAAGTAAAGCCCCACATACCTCCGTTGAAAAGGGAGGATCCTCCGACCAGACGGGTGTTGTCTGGTGGGCTACTGCCCGGTAGATGATTTCGGGCTGTTCTATATGTTCTACACACGCGGAGAACTTTGATTGCGCGATGCAGGATTAGTTCTTATGTGACGCCATAGATGTCGCTACAGGTGCACTAGCATAGCGCGTACAGGGATAATCGTCGGTTGGTATCATATTCCATTAAAAGTAACTAAAAGGCCTCTGCGAGTTGGTTTCGGCTCCTCGTACGCCTTCCAAAGGTCCGGGATCTCAAGGTTGGAACCCTAAGATCCCGGAGATACAATAATAATATTCCACAACTATCACACAACGCCGTCTAGTCTCAAGCTAAGCAGAGCTTGTCTATCTTATATATTTCTAAATACATACATATTGTAGATAAATTACACCCAGACACAGAACAAATGATCGTGCTCATCACACAAACATTTGTCCTGGATGGGAATCGAACCCCGGCATAGCAGTCAGGGCCACTAACCACTAGACCAACAAGCCAGTCAATTATGCAACCTTGAAACATAAAATAACAGTCAGACTGCACTATTACATTTGATTATGCCTCTGACGTCATAATCTCATGAAGCGCATGCGCTTAATAAGTGCATGGTTAGAATTCTTTTCTTATTTAGTCTGTTTACGCTCTAAAGTGGGATGAACAGACAGAAGAAAGAACGGCTGTTTATAATTATATTCGTATTGACATTTCGTTAACTTGCGACAAGGATGACATGACTGAAAATTTGGCTTGCGTAATCTAAAATGCGATTACTGATCTGTTTCTTGATATCTATTTTCAGGGGTGCTCAGGACCCACTATTTATTTCTCATGGGTGCTCGAACCCCCGAGCACCCACGGAGTCGGCGCCCCTGGCCACAGCGAGCGATACTCGACAGCTTATGTTCAAATTTAAATACTTAAAATGAATATTGTACTTATTTGGATAAGGATTAATATAATGTTTATAAAAACACCTTCGCAAATAATGCATTATTTTAGGACAAATTTGATTATCATAAAAAAGGTTATAATGAGCCAATCTTAAAAGATAGACATATGCTGTCGTGTTCTCATGGGTGCTCGAACCCCCGAGCACCCACGGAGTTGGGCCCCTGTATCTATCTATTTATCTTATTATTCCTTGTAAGTTGATACATATAAAACCCGTTAACAAAACATATTACAAGTCCCGGCTTCTCCCCTCTAGAAAACAACCCATTAGTCATCTCACAGCTTCCTTCCCTGTATCATCTTATTGACACGGCCCATTAAGGAAGAGTTCCCGGCTCAGTAGCACACGGCCCATTTATTATTTCGGCAAGGTTCCTGTTTTGAAACTACTTCTAAATTGGCCAAGAGGTGACAGTGTTATGTTATCAGAAGTGATCGCATAAAAAAATAGTTCTTATTAACTTGCTTCGTAAGACAAATATACTTTTGATTCGACAGTTTAAAGATTAAATTGCTTATCTGCCACATTGGTCGAAAATAAGTTCTATAACTTGTTTTAAATGAAATAAGTCATATACTTAACTTATTTTCGACCAAAGTAGTGGTTAAGTAAGCGATTTTAACTTTCCACTGTCGATTTAAATTTAGAGATCGAGAAGTCTCGCTAAAGCCGCAATCAACCTACCAGACCACATACCAGACCACATACCAGACGATTCATGACCATGACCACTTTACCGGCCGCCCTAGCCAAGTTACGACCGTTTCGTTTCGATTCTCTTGCGTCGAACGTCTCGAGTAGGCCACGCCTCCGGTTCCTTGGTTCTGACCACGTGACTGTGCGTTGAGATGACGTCAGAACGCGTTCGACACAAGAAAATCGAAACGAAACGGTCGTAACTTGGCTAGGGGGGCAGGAGTGCACGATTAAGAAGAATAGTAAAATTAGTGAAATTCCGCACAATAAGACTCGTCAATTTCATCTCTGGGTGACGAGTTTAAAGCAGAATGCATGATGAGTCGATGACGCATAATTAATTATATACCTACGGCTCATTGTTAAAGGATTGGCGACCCACGATATAGTCAGTCCTCTAGTGAAGAATAAAGCGAGAACTACACTAGACCGACGGACACGTGGACCACGCGTGGAACTAATGTAGCTCTGCAAGTCTAGTTGCCTTATAAAATGTATGGAGACCAACGCGCTCTTCGATCGATCGTACTTGATCGGTACTTGGCCCACGTGTGTAGTTCCACCCTAGAACTTAGTTTTATACTCGATGAGAATATGACTCTAATGAGACAAATGTCAAATCAAACGAAAAAGAGGGATTATATAACTTATACAACATAAGTTTTAGTATGCGTAACTCCCCCTCTTAGAGAGGAGGCCTGAGTCCCAACAGTGGGAACATGATAAGACTATATGCTATGCGAAACTCGAAACACGTGTCTAGTAATTTTATGTAAAGAATAATGTGTACAAAATTTCATAATTATACGATGAAAAATCACGAAGTTATAAACTTGTTATTTTACCTGGTTGGCCGCACAAATACATGATCACCGGGCCACTCGGGCGATTGAGGGGTTGTTTTACTCCCGCATCCAGCTGTGCGCTTGTGTCCACTATAACCTGTCGTGACCTGTGTTGTACTTAGTGTCGGAGGTGTCCAACTTGTGTGCTTTTTTAAATAGTTTTTGGGAAAAAATATAACATGGTGTAAAAATTATTGGAATCGATTCAGTTACTGATTCTGAACAAACTATATTCTGGTGTCGCATATACTAAAAATAATGTTGTATCCCTTTAACAGTTCATTATAGGTCGTCAAATGGATTGCGTTAAGAGCTCGTGGTAGCATCCAAGCTTTTCCTTCTGTCTTTGATCCAAGCTCGTTTAAAGGATCGTTTTTGAATGGATGCCGGGACGCAGATCTACGCGAGACTCAATGGCTCTCTAATTGTCTGCCTAATTAGGTAATGGCATAGGAAAGGGTAAAAGGCCGTTGATTAATATGGGCAAGTTTACAGACTCGTAAATGTCCTAGTGTTTTTATTAACTACTAGCTTTTGCCCACGGCTTCGCCCGCGTACATAAAATATAGTCTATGTCTCGGGCGCCGGCTTTTAGAAAACCTCATGGGTGCTCATGCTCATTTGATGATTGATGACTCGAAAACTTGTGGCGAAGTGTGAGTAGAGAAATGCACAATGATCGACACCCCTTTTTATTTCTCATGGGTGCTCGAGCTCCTGAGCACCCACGGAGTCGGCTCCCCTGGCCTATGTCACTTAGGAATAAAGCAGCTTTCTATCAGTGAAAAATTTTTTGCAATCTGCAATCTTATCTGATGGTAAGCGATCGGGGTCGACATTGGAGCACTCACGCTTGCCTCTAAGACTTCTCCTTAACTGTACACACAATTAATGTGTTCCCAAAACTTTTACGTTTAGTAGAGAAAGCCATAGCAAGCTTGCACGAAATTTTCCTATCGTATCATCATCTTCCTGCCCTTGTCCCGTTTTATTTGGGGTCGGCGCAACAAGTTTTTTTCTTTCACTCTGTCCTGTGACTCGTCACGCTATAACTAACTCCCTTACCTTTCATATCACTTCTCACACAATCCATCCATATTTTCTTTAGCCCCCCTCTCTCTCTCCATCCATCCATATGTAAACTGATAACTCTTCTTACCTATAGTTAAGCAACAAAAAAAATATACGAGTACAAAATGAAGCATAAGCATAGCATAATCAGCCTTTTAATGTTCCCACTGCTGGGACTCAGGCCTCCTCTCTAGGAGAGGGAATGGGCCGTAATCCACCACGCGGGCCCAGTGCGGGTTGGTTGCGGGGTGGATGTCACATGTCTTCGAATTTTTTGGTTCTAGGACATGCCGGTTTCCTTCACCGTTTTAAGAGCAGTGGTTATGAAATAAATTACACAAAGTAATGCGCCTGGCTGAGTTTGAACCCGCAACCTACAATAAGTCAGGGCCGTTACCACTCGGCCACCACTGCTTAAACAAAATGAAGAGAGTTCAATTTGCACCCCACAAGCTCTAAAATTCCACAAACATTTGTGGCATTCTTTTTATTTCTAAACAATTCCTTTTGGTAACATTACTATGAGAACCGGTATTCCAAACACTGGGACAGTCAGATTCTCTATATAATGAGCCCCCATGGTTGTCGATAAATCAAACACACACAAAAGCAATATATTTTTGTGTTCAACACGTACTGAGTAGGTAGATTAGATCGGGCGTTACGAAATTATGTAGGGACTAAACTAGATGCGGTATATTAGATGTTATGATAAACTCGCTTTGCCAGCAGCTTCACCCAAACGAAAGTCAATGCTTTATCGACTTTTGATATTAGATTCTGATTAAAATATATCTAACTAGCTTCTGCCAGCGGCTTCGCCTGGCCGTGTTATCCCTCTAAGGCAGTCTAAGGGGTGAATTTCGGAAAATCTATTCTTAGCGGATGTCTACTACACCCTTTAAGGAACCTACCTGCCATATTTTAAGTTTGTAGGTGTTATAGTTTCTGAGATTTCGTGATTAATCAGTGAGTTTTCCCTTTTATATAATTATATAGATTACCAATTATACATGTAGCAATGGGCACTATTTATTATTTTTTAGTCTTTTAGAATACAAAATATACTATAGGTGACCCAACATCTAAATTAATCAATAATTTTTATTATTTATTTATTTCATCTAAGTAAGATGAAATAAATAAATATCTATCTGCACAAGTTTTTTTTTAATCCCAATGCAATAATTGCGCTTATCCTAATTTATTAATACTAACATCTATAATTAATAACTATAAATAATACATATTATAAAAACAGAAAATAATAATATGTATAAACGGGAAGAGCAATAACTCTTAAAATATGTGAATATAAATGACAAATCTTAACTAACCAGGAGTATTATTAAGTTAACTTTGTGCATAAATAAATGCTAATACAAAAACAATACGCTAGGCGCCCACATCACTGTGTAATCTGGGGACTAAGACTGGCAGCACTGTCACGTTCAGTGGTAATGCTAATTCCGCAGGCAAAAGGCGGGTGGCGGGAAACTATTGCAACATATGGACAACCAAAAAAATAGGGCTATGGTTTTAGGATTCTTAAATGGACTGGTTACCAGGAACTATGTTAAGACTATGACCCCTGCCTGAACCATGTTTTAAATTTCCATCGACAAAAAGGAAAGGGGGTGACTTGCACACTTAACAAATGGGCCCCCAAAAACGTGACGTAGCAACAAGAGGGCAATATATCCTGAAGTACTTGAGGTATACCACGGCTATTAGGACCTTACTGGATTATACATCCTTCTCTCGTGTACGTTTGCTCTTGTGAATCTCCACTCAGGCCAGCCAATAAAGGCAAGAGAGAGGTGAGAGCTCTGTTCCTCGTTAGTGTTCACTACGGTCGGCCAATAAAGCCAAGCCGGAGATGAAGAACAAGAATTCTCCCGGGAGATCGGGTCCCTTGGGTCGCTAATGCCCAACAGTTTGCCACAAAACTGCCCTGCGGATTGTATCTCTCTTAGTCTGGCCCCTCACCCTAGGTATGTTACAGCAAAGCATACGCTACCGACACAGACCTAGGGTTTATTGGAGCGCGCAAGCCCTACCACGACGTCAACGTAGAGATACGTCGATGCGGTATTATTATTATTCTCTTTATTCTTTGTAAATACATATAATAATAATAATTATTATTATTATAGCCTGCCGTATTCGGAACATCAGTTGCCCCAAATATAAAATCAAAGAAGTTTGTACTGTGTTGTGTCATTAAAAACTCTTAAGACGATTAAGACCATGACCGACAGAATCCAGCCGGAAGAATTCGTATTAAAAACTTAGTAATCATTAATGCCATCAATTAATATTTCGTAAGAATCAGCTTCCATGACCTAGCGCTACAAATTGTTCTCAGCATTCTTTCACAGTTAATTGCAATCACCGTCATAAGCATTTGACGCATTTCTTAATTATTTATTTATCTCTAGCAATGTGCATGAACCGTGTTATTTAGACAGCTAAAATTTTCACAGATGATGTATTTCTGTTGTCGCTATAACAATAAACACTAAAAAACCGAATAAAATAAATATTTAAGGGGGCTTCCATACAACAAACTTGTTTTTTTCGTTTTTTGCTACGCACGGTACGGAACCCTTTGTGCGCGAGTCCAACTGGACTTGGCCGGTTTTTTCGAAATAAAGAACAAACTATTATATTTTGCTATCTTCTACTTGCTATTTTCCAATTTAACCTACCTGTAAAATCGGTGTAGTTTATAGGGTTCCGTAAGCAAAGGAGATCCTATTACTAAGGCTCCACTGTCCGTCCGTCTGTCACCAGGCTGTATCTCATGAACCGTGATAACTTATTTAAAAAAAATTCACAGATGATGAATTTCTGATGCCGCTGTAACAACAAAACAGGTGCAAAAAACCAGCATTAAAAAAAAATTGTACAAAATAAGTCTTTTTTTTACTTTTTTAATTTATTCCAACAACCATATTATTTGCATTTAAAAATACTAACTATAATTACAATAAAATAAAATAAATAATAATAAAAATCCTAATCTAATTACAACTAACTAAAACTAAAATATGGCGTCAAAAAACTCTTCCACATCGCTGTCGACTGGTAATGTGCCCAAAAGACTGGCGGCATTGCCACGCTGTATGGCAATGCTTATCCTCTGTCCGAGGTAAAAGCCAGCCCTTGGGTCACGCGAAGTGTCAACTAGACGTTTTGACAGATCTTTATACACTCGGACTCCACAAAAGAAGTTGTATAAACAATAATAATAATATTCTGTGCAAGTCCGACTCGCACTTGGCTGGTTTTATTTTCGATGCCTTATGAGCAGTTCCCCCCTTTTTGCTGTATCTTTAAAATATCACCCTAACATGTACACTACGAAATGCCACATCCATAATTTTCTTGTTTCGCTTAGTCTTGTTAGGGGCAGACGGCATACAGGAAGCAGCATAGATCCTCATCTTTGTGGCCCAATTGTGTCTCTATTGATCAGACCCCTCGAAGAATGAACCATTGTGAGCTTTCTTTGACCGTCGCGTCTACCAATCTTCCAATGTGCTCTGATGAAACGAAATTGGCATTTGTCTTGAACAATATAGAATAAGCATATAAGCATAATCTGCCTTTTAATGTTCCCGCTGCTGGGACTCAGGCCTCCTCTCTCTAGGAGTGGAAATGGGCCGTAATCCACCACGCGGGCCCAGTGCGGGTTGGTGGATGTCACATGTTTTCGAATATTTGGTTCTAGGACATGCCGGTTTCCTCACGATGTTTTCCTTCACCGTTTTGAGAGCAGTGGTGATGAAATAAATTACACAAAGTTAAGCGCCTGGCTGGGTTTGAAGCCGCGACCTACAACTCGTAAGTCGGAGCCGTTAACACTCGGCCACCTACCACTGTATGATTTTGAAAAAAATATCGCCATACTTACGTTTTTTTTTCGGGTAGAAAATATTCTCCACCGCTTCTCTGCATCTCTCATAAAATAACTTCTCTCGGTGTGGGTGGAGCGAGAGGGAGTGTCAGACTTTTACTGACTAAAACTCACCCATTTTCCTTTAGTTGCCATTTGCGCTTCAGGGCCTCGGTAACACTTTCGCTTCATGTCACAAAAAGTCTTCTACACGCTCTCTCGCCCCATCCAAGAACGAAAAAGTCATTTGAATGTAACCACGAAAAAAAAACTTGCTGATGAGCCTCATCAGAAGGCTTAAAGTCACCCAAAGGGCAATGGAATCAGATATAGATATCCACAGGTGAACCAAGGTTACCGACATAGCCTCAAGAATTGCCACACTTAATTGGCAGTGGTCAATGGGGCCGAAAAGGTTTTGTACAATACAGCTATACAAAGTTGTGGTCATCGATCCACCTTGTCGGTGATGGATTGCAAATTACCTGTTGAGTTTCGTGAGAATTCGATGGATGCGACACACAGGACTGGCTGCTGTAGTGCCGACGCTTTGGGAAGATACATGTTCAGTACTGGATGTTGGAGTTGATGTTAATGATTTGCTTGTTGTATTCTCACGTCAGTTGGTGAAGTCCCCGCTCTTCTTTCCACCTTGTCCGTACAGTTAGATTTATTTTTGTAATAATATATACAATATAATATTCACACAACACCGTCTAGTCCCAAGTTAAGCAGAGCTTGTGTTATGAGTACTAGACAACTGATAAACATACTTAAATATATCTAAATACATACATGTTATAGATAAATTATACCCACCCAGACACAGAACAAATGATTGTGCTCATCACACAAACATTTAATTTTGTCCTGGGTGGGAATCGAACCCACGACCTTCGGCATAGCAGTCAGGGCCACTAACCACTAGACCAACAAGCCAGTCATCTAGTATCTATCTCCTTTCAGAAGGCAAGCTCCGCGTCCGCTGGTACAAAGATAAGAAACTCTTGGGCGACAGTCACACCCCGCACGAGATTCTGCCTCCCCGGGTCAGGATGCACGCCAACTACAGCTTGCAAGTGGACGCGCTGCAGGCTCAGGATACCGCGGACTACACGTGTGAGGTAAGTAGACCTGAAGTAAGACCGTAATTTGTTTTGACTTTATATTTTACTAGCTTTTGTCCGCGGCTTTGCCCGCGTAGATACATAAAATATAGCCTATGTCACTCAGGAATAAAGCAGCTTTCCATCGGTGCAAAAATTTTAGTAATCGGTCAAGTACTTTCAGAGATTACTTCCTACAAACAATAAACAGGGCAAGTGAGTGTCGGAGTCGGTTCCGTATAAAATCTATGAAAACAATTTAATTCTCGAATTGAGTTACGAAGATTTTTCCGAAAAGCAAATATAGTTTTTTTTGTGACGTAAATACAATTTCTTTACAATTCACATTTGACTTTTTTTACAGCTTCAAGGGACCGCAGACCTGAGTACCAGACCTAAGTATATAGTTTCAATTTCAACTCGATATCTCCACGCGTTCCCGAGATAAAGGGCCTTGACAGACAGACAGACGGACAACAAAGTGATCCAATAAGGGTTCCTTTTTTTCCTTTTGAGGTACGGAACCCTAAAAACGAGACCCTTACAGGATCACTTTGTTGTCCGTCTGTCTGTCTGTCAAGATCTTTTATCTCACAACCACCCACGGGAAGCTGTGAAAAAATCAAACTTCTTAGTTAACGAATAAAAAAGATACGGCCGCAAAAAACGTATATTTCAATACTTTCAAAAATTCAAAGGAATCAAAATTCATAGGGTACTTCCCGTTGACCCAGAATCCTGAAATTTTCACAAAAAGCAAGGTTTTATAGCACGGGTATAGTAATAAATTTGAAAACACTAAATGTGTTGTTAATTACGTCACAAAAAAAAAATACTTTTTTGCAACTCGGAAAAATCTTCGAAACTCTATTTGGGAATTGTAGTTTGTACGGAACCCTTAGTGCGCGAGTCTGACTCGCACTTACCCAGTTTTTTTTTTTCTAACGATTAGCCAGCTTTCGATCAGAGCAGAATAGAATAGAATAAACTTCACAACACAGGACAATTTCTACTGTCGAGACCGCTAGTATTACATGTATTACTAGCTTCTGCCCGCGGCTTCGCTCGCGTAAACGTAGGTTTTTCCATATAAACTTTGGACCTCCGCTTCATCGCCTTAGGGAGTGAATTTTGGAAAATCCTTTCTTAGTGCTCGCCTACGTCATAAAAGGAAGCCTTGTGCAAGATTTCACACTCTTCGTCCCAGTAGTTTCGGCTGTGCGTTGATATGTCAGTCAGTCAGTTTCTCCTTTTAAGATATGTATGTATTTATGTCGCAGTAAGATAGATAAAGCCGTAATATAGTTATATTCCTAAGGATATAATTATATATCGTAGCATAGTTATACGAAAGCGATTCTTTACTATCACTAGGAATATAGTTATAAAACCGTAGAAGTCTTGTGATATACATAGATTATTAGATTAAGTTCAGTGTTACAAATATATTAGGGTTTGTCTCAAAAAAGTCATATTGTATCATATTGTCATCATCAATTTTAGTATATGCACCGAAGGACTGGAACAATTTCTTCCCATCCGATTATAATTTGGGTGTCTTCAAGGCTAGAGTGAATAGGCTCTTAATAAACTAGTGCGCCTCACCATCAACGATTGCATCACTGCTTACCATCAGGTGGGATCGCAGTCAAGCACTGGTTTACATCAAATTTTAAAAAAATGCGGAGCGCGAAACCAGTGTCTAGTATTTTTTTGTACAGAATCTATGTACATTTCATAACTATCATGAATAAAAAACTTTTTACAAAAAAAATTCAACAGACTTCAAAGTACAAAAAAATCACTGAAAAGTACAAAATAACTTTAATTTCGGAAGTGGTGTTTCTAAAACAGTTTTGTATCTTCGTTTTTTAACATCGACTTCCGACTTAAATTAATGTTATTTTGCACTTTTCAGTGTTTTTTTTTACTTTGAAGTTGGTTGATTTTTTTTTTGTAAAACGTTTTTTATTTTACACTTTTTAGTTATGGTACCATCACTAAAAAGTACCCCTCAGCCAAACTTAAATACCTTATAGCCAGCGTGCATCTCATGACAATTCTAATAATCCCAAACACGGTTAGATTACATTAGTTTATTACAGAGTTCCGGTGGCTAACTTTAGGCTTCATCATCAGATCAGTTCTATATATTCCCCCTCTTCTTTCAGGCAGTCAACAACTCGTATAAACAAAGCAATTATACTTGTTACGACGGTTCTGCTGTGATCCTATGAGAAGTACTGTTCCATATCTTCGAAGTTCATGATCAGATCATAACAATATTTCTATGGGACCAACTCGGAAACGTAATCTTTCAATCAAAAAAAAATATTTTAAAATCGGTCTATAATTCACTGAGAAATCGGTGAATCGGTTTTTTATTTTTATTTTTTATGTATGTGTATACATCTACATACATAAAAAATAAAAATAAAAAACATACATTCGGCCGAACATATAACCTCCTCCTTTTTGAAGTCGGTTAAAAATCACAAAGTTATAAGCTTGATAAGTCACCAGGCCATCCGAGCGACTGAGAGGTTGTTTTACTCCCGCACCCAGCTGTGCGCTTGCGCCTAATGCCCACTATGACCTGCCGTGTCCTGTGTTGTACTTAGTAGCTGTCCAACTTGTGACCTTTTTTAAAAAAAAATAACATCGTGTAGGTAAATAATATTGAAATCGATTCAGTTACTGATTCTGAACAAACTATTATATTATGGTTTCGCATAATATACTAAAAATAATGGAGTATAGTGTGAAATGTTTTATCATAAGATAACGTCACATACAAATACAACGAACCCCAGCAAACAATTTAACCTATTGTAAAGCGACGCAAAGGTTTAATTGCGTACAGAACAATAAAAAGTAATTCATTGAGGATAGCAATTACTTTAAACTGATGAAAAGACAACCGCGCCGTTCGATCTTAACTAGTTTTTAATTTGTTGCTAGTGATGTCACTTGTTTATTGATGGATGTAATCGATGTAGTGGCTTAATAAATATTAAGTCTTTTTACAAACTGAAAATAATATATGTACAAACGGGTAGAAATAAAACGCATAGAGCATCAAAAAATTCGTCCACATCGATGTCAATGGGAAAAGTGCCCAGAACGCTGGCAGCATTGCCACGCTGGATAGCAATGCTGATACGTTGACCGAAGAAAAGCCCAGCCCTCTGGTCACGCGAAGAGTCGACTAGCTGTTTGCTGATATCCCGAACAACTCGATGAGCGCTCGGACCCCATGGCCCTAGTGTTTCAACCCCAAACGGCTCAAATATATAGCCTCCGATGAGGTTATTATATTTACGCCGTTTGAGGTTTTCTGCACCTGCAGCAGCCGCCCCAGCACAGCCCGCCGTACTCAGAAGATGGGATGGCGCAAGGGTGTCGACACATGTTGCATCCCTCACCAAAGGCCTACCCAATTTCCAAGGCATTATAGTCATCCTGTCTGGCCTCTTCCCATCGTCACGTGCCAAGCCATTGGGTTCTAAAACAGCTGGCACCCCGTCGGTGACAAGAGCTCGGCGGAGCATGTCATTAATACTGGCATGTCGTGCTATCCGACCAGCGCTTCTACTGCATGATAGGCCATGGTGTCCGAGGCGGTCGACATTTATTAAGTTATAATATTTAAGATTAATAGATAAGATGTATTTATAAAGTAATCTTTAATAAAGAACTAACCTGGCTTACAGTGTAGTGGCGAATTTTATCGACTTCTGATCACAGTTTGACAAAAAAATCTTTGAGTAGTTTTGATAAGTACAAGTCAGTAACCTTCTGCCCTGCGTTCAAAAATGAGGTTGGAGTTAACTCTAATGACGTCATCAGGGTAGATACTTTACGCTCGCATTTTTGAACGCGAACGTAGAGTTAAACTGTTAATGCCAAGCAAGTGTCATTTGGTTAGTATTAGTAGGGTTAACTCTAGGGAAGCTGCTCCAGTTATAAAAGTACGACACTGGTTTGCAACTCAAAGAATTTTTGAACGGGTGGAGTAGCGACTCTACTCTGGTTATTTTTGAACTTAAGGCTGAGTTTTTTGATGATTCTCACATCGCGACGCCAGCGATCAGCGATCCGTGGGTAGTCCGAGAGGGAACCCCGGAGTCTTGGAACGCAAGGCAAAGGAGGATCATAGGAGTGGGTTTCAGTCAATAAAAGTCTGACACGCCCTCACGCCCTGCCTTAGAGTGGGAGAAGGCATTGTATGATTTCCCATCTAATAAAGCGATCAGCGATACTTTAAAAAATAAAATAAAAAATTCCTTGATAAATTCATGATCGCACATGGTTACAGATATGGCTTCACATGGCTTAGTCGCTCTGCTACCTAGATTTTGTCAAAACTGATTTAAATATGTAGGTCAACGTCCTGCAGTAACCCGAAGTGTTTCAAAGTGAATATAATCCTGAAGCCAGTTAAATTCCTAATTACTTCAAGCAACCCCATTGTTTATGATTTGATTAGCTGTACACCGCTGTTTCACCCGCGGCGTTGGTTACTGCTCCAGTTCCGTGGGTTGTAGCGTGATGTTATACAATATGTTGTTTTTGATATCGATCCATAACTCAAGGTTTATATTCTTTAAGGAAAAATAATATTAAGGGTGGAATTCACTAATAAAACTAATCGCGTTATAACATTTGACTCGCATAATCGCGTTTAGCCGCTGTCACTACTGTCACTTGTAAAAATACAACAAAAGAAAAATACAGCCCTGCGTTCAAATGCCCTGCGTGCAGGGCAGGCAGATAAGTGACACTAGTGACAGCGGCTAAACGCGATTATGAGAGCCAAACGTTAAAACGCGATTAGTTTTATTGGTGAATTCTGCCCTTAAAGTCCTAGAATATGTGGTCCAAAACTGAATGGTTTCGAAGATATCATCAATCATAATTAATTTGGGTTAAAAATGGTGACAAATCTTTACTTTTGTGACGTTGCCAGTCATCGATGAAACATAAAGTTGTTTGCAAATAAACAAAATGACATTACATATTTACGCTGTCATATTTCACGTAAGGGTGTTACATAAATAATCGTGAATTGACCGAATTATTTTGTATGGAAAATGAAAACAAAAAAAAAAAAACATATGCCAGGTATTCTTTGATATGATCTCATTCATGTCCTAGAGTTATGGGATATAAATAAAAACACGTTGTATATAGCATATTTGCCATGAACCTGGCAATCCCATACGGAAAGATATTCTCCGCGTTTAAAGAAATAAAAAAATTCTTCCGTTTTATTATATTTGTATCGATTATAGTATTTTAACCGACATAGCACGAAGAATCGTCTAAAGTGGTAATGGGCAGGGCATATTACTCGCAGAACGGATGGCCGTTGGGGCCGAAAGGTTCTGGAATGGTCACGTACCGGAAGACGTAGCGTTGGAAGGTCTCCTACAAAGTGGACCAATGACTTGGTAACGGTTGCGGGAGTCCGATGGATGCGAGACGCACAGGACCGTTCATTGTGGCTACACTTGGGGGAGGCCTATGTCCAGTAGTTGACGTCTTTCGGCTGAAATGATGATGATGATGATGATGATGATGATAGTATTTTAAATACGCCAACAAAATGCTGGCCACGCATCTAACTTTGGTAACCTTTTTTTAATAATTTACTATCAACACGTAAAGGAATCCTTCATAGAAAGTCATAAAATATTATGATAGAAGCCAATCGTACTTTATGCTATTCTCAAAAATAATGTACATTGTTCGCCAGCGCCAGCCACAATTTTAAAAACATCGATATTATTGTCCCCGCACTAGTATCATTATGGGTTTCAGTGTTAGCTCTGAACCCGGTCCAATTATGCAATCAATCAATTTGTGCTAACTCTTTTGTTAACTAATGTTACCGACCCTCGTATTTTGTAACTGGCACGTACAATCAACAAAGTTTAAAACTGACCCTTTTAGTTAACGGCGCGTAGTGTTGCGCGTGCGCTTCAAGGAGATATCAGCAAAATTGGGGCCCAGCAGTGTCGAAGCCTACTGGGGCCATGGGCTGTGTAAAAGAGAACCCCGAGGCCCTGGAACGAAACCAAAGAAGGAACATAGGAGTGGGTTTTAGTCAGTAAAAGTCTGACACACCCTCTCGCTTCGCCCTAGCTCGGGAGAAGTAATTGAATGACTTCCCACCTAAAAAAACGCGTACTTTTCGCACTAGTGCAGAAAAGTACGCGAGCTCGCCCCCGTCACAAAATATTATATTTATCGTATCAGGCTGGGCGCTAAGCGACCCCCAAGAGTCGCGCGTCAACCCCCATTTATTTTTATCTTCGTAAGTGTATTGAAAAACGTCTGTTGATACGCTTTTGAATTTGTCACTGCAGCACTCGGTTCCAAAACACCCTTGCCTGCGGCTCGGGCGAATTCCTCCTCGATCGCAATGACAAGCTTTCTCCACTTGTCACAAAATCTAATTTTTGAATTTGGAATCAATGAATGTAAACACAATTTTTCTGCTTTCAATATTGTCGACGGGGGCGTAATTGAAGCGACGCGATGTTATCATGACTTTAGTATATTATTGACTAACTGATGATATTATCAACTCACATGAGGAATTAAGTATGTTTTATCAAAGAATAGGATCTATATCGTCTATTTAATTGCGTAAGGAATTCATATAAATGCTTTTAATGATTGTTATTGATGTCTGAAGTTCTGGAGCCGTCAGATTAATAAGGAAAAGGAAAATCAAACGTGTATAAAAACTGATTGACTGATTAACGCACAGTTGAAATTAGTGGGACTAGGAACGTGAAATTTTGCACAACGTTTTCTCTTATTACGTAGGCGAGCACTAAGAGACGTTTTCCAGAAATATAACCCCTAAGAGAAAGAAATGGGGATCCAAAATTTATATAGAGACTTACTTACGCACGGGTAAAGTTGCCGGCAGAAGCTTGTATAATATAAGTTGAGGTCAACTGCGAGCATGTGCTGGAACTTCGGTCTCCACCACATCTCTTTGAGAAGGCATGTCCATTAGTGGACCAGCAAGAGCGTTAATGAGATCTGTTGCTTACATCGATGTTTTTTTTTTCTTAAGTTTTTTTTAAGAAATGCGACCGTAATCAGTTTAAAAGAAGTAACAAAATCCTGTTTTATACTTACTTAGAAAATCACAAAATTACTTCTCTTAATCTAGAGCGAGAGGTGTTCAGACTTTTACTGACTAAAACCCACAATGTTCTTTCAGAGGCCCTTGGCGAGGTGGGTCACGCTAATTCTTTCAAACAATATGCAGTCCAGGCATTAGCTCTAACTGGTCCCGTTAATCTTGCTGACATTCCTTATTCATTATTAAAGGCGTGCGTGGAACAGCGCGTCATCGACCCAAGTTGGGTACTTACTGAACCGCGAGCTACCTATTGCTCGCCGTCCGCAATCCCACGCCTACGGTGGCTACGTATCCTAATTCTGTGGTGTACATTTCCTGACCCACATATTAGCTCCAGTAACCGTTTTAACAACAAAAAACTGGGCAAGTGCGAGTAGGACTCGCGCACTGTGGGTTCCGTACAAATTACTTAGTTACTTATGAAAACAGTTCAATTCCCGAATTGAGTTACTAAGATTTTTCCGATTCGCATTTTTTTTGGTGACGTAACTACAAATTTACAGTTTTCAGATTTTTTCCTATACTTGTGTTATGAGACCTTGCTTCATGCCAAATTTCAGGATTCTACGTCAACGGGAAGTTCCCTATGAAATTTGATTCACTTGAGAGCGTCGAAATACACGTTTTTTGTGACATAAACGACCGTATCTTTTTTTTCCGTTAACTCAGATGCTTGATTTTTTCATAGCTTCAAGGGACCACAGACCTGGGTATATAGTTTTAATTTCAACTCGATACCTTTATGCGTTCCCGAGATAAAGGGTCTTGACAGGCAGACGGACAGACAACAAAATGATCCTATATGGGTTTCGTTTTTTCCTTTTTAGATACGGAAGGAACCCTAAAAACGGTAACAGAATTAGTGTTCTGTTACCCTGTCTTATGCAAAAGGAAGTCGGTAGTTAGCTCAATGTGCGGTACTTGTAAACGAAAGGGTAATTAACTGACCACCCTGCAGGCTAATTAGTGGACGACAGTCTGCTATGTGTATCTAGATGCGTTGGAAGAATGTTGATTAGAAATAATGAATGGTATTTATTTACCTTGTAGCGACATCTATGACGCAACTTAAGAACTATAAATTCGAAATCTTGCATCGCGGTATTCGTTCTCCGCGCGATTCGATCATATTAAGTGTTTATTTATTTTATTTATTGTTTTAGTCAACATACAAAAATAGGGCCATTTTCTGTAACGAACGGTCTCATAACACAAGTATAGGAAAAAATCTGAAAACTGTAAATTTGTAGTTACGTCACCAAAAAAAATGCGATTCGGAAAAATCTTAGTAACTCAATTCGGGAATTGAACTATTTTCATATGTAACTAATTTTTACGGAACCCACAGTGCGCGAGTCCTACTCGCACTTGCCCAGTTTTTTGTTGTTAAAACGGTTACTGGAGCTAATATGTGGGTCAGGAAATGCACGAAAAATTAATGTGACAAATGTATGTACAGGTACCAATACCAACAGAAACACTTTAATAACGTGTGACTACGGCTTTTCTTTTTTTTCTGTTCTTGTTTTTCCAGTTAAATACTTACTTAACTTTATTTCAGCACCCTGAAAATCTTGTTTCATACTTTTTCATCGTCGTTATTTTGCCGTAGTCGGGTTTTAGTTTTTTACTTTTTTTTATTTGAACAATTTTGGTATTAAATTTAACACATGACTTTTTGTCCGCTAGAGGGCGTCACATTAAATTTGAGCAATATTTTGAAAATGAACAAGTGAAGCTCTTTCAAATGATACCAAACACGGCGTATTTATCATCATTTTTATTTTTAACTCATTACTTCTTGTCCGCTAGAGGGCGCCATATCGAGTTTTGTAACACGTCACGTAGCCTATGTTCAGCGGACAATTAAGATGGTTCTAACGACACCTCATATGTTAAGTTCCGATAGGTAGATTAGAAGCTATGAGGGAACAGATGAACATACTCACATACATACATACATAGCCTGTCAAAATCATAACCTTCCTTTGGTTTTGCCGTAGTCGGGTAAAAAATAGGGCCATTTCCTGTAACGAAAATGTAAAGCAGTCGTAAACTGCTGTGATTGTAAAATTAACTCAACAGCCTGATTACAGCGACTTATGTAGGCACCTGCATGCGCTTGATTTTTTCGAATTTGCCACATTCATTTTGCGTTCCAGTAACTATTTATTTGCCATTTTTTTTGACGTTGACAGGTTCCCAAACAGGCCCATTATACAGAGTTAGCAAGATGATATACGCACAAAATCAAGTATCGGGCAGTTGCCTGGATCAGACATAACACCCGTATGATCGGAGGATCCACCCTTTTTACCCGACTGCAAGAAGGGTTATTAACGACTTTCATACCTCTAAAACTAATTTAATGTTCAAAGAAAGACCGAACTTCCTACAGTACCTAAGGGCCAGTAGCACAGAATAAGAAATCCAGCAGCCATATCTTATTTTGGCTCACTCAAACCCCAAGCGAACGCATTCGCGCGTGATTCTTATTGTGCTTTTGGGTACAATATCGACTGGTCTACACTGTTCTTACATAATGTCTATTAATACTGTAATATGAAAATATTGTAAACAATCACTTTTTTAAAAGAGTAACCATGGAGTTTCTTGCCGGTTCTTCTCCATAGGAAACGACCAATTTGGAACCGTGCACTAGCTTCTGACGTTTTATAAGTGCCCATGTAGGCCTATGTGAAATAAAAACTTTTGACTTTGACTTTGATTTCATGCCATTTCAGTTAAACCCATAGATTATAAAATATTAATCATCTGCATAGATTATAAAATATTGAGCGTTTTATTTATAGGGTATTTACGGAAATAAGAAGTTCTTCATAAAGTAGTCTGTAAATATCGAAAATAAGCAAACCTTTCCGTTATTCCATATAGATACGACGAGTTAATTATTTACCTACCTATTTATCTGCTTTCGGTGAAGGAAAACATCGCGAGGAAACCGGCATGTCCTAAAATAAAAAAATCGTTGACCTGTGACATCAACCAACCCGCCACCCCCACTGAGCCCGCGTGGTGGATTACGGCCCGTTACGGTCCCAGCAGTAGAACATTATAAGGCTGATTGTGCTAGGTATACTTTATAATATATTTACCTGGTGTTCTTTGTTCACAGATCATCAGGCCGGAGCCATGGGGTCCGATCAGACAGACACATTCCATAGAAGTTTTGTGTAAGTTCAACATAATAAAATCCATTTTTGTTCAGATGCTGTTTCAGCTCGCTCTATGCTCTATCAGTCATAAAATTAAAAAAAAAAGCAGTGGGTTACCACAGATCGAAAATATAGTTTTTCTTTTCGTGTCGATAAGCTATTTTTCAATACACTTACTCGAAAACCCGTTCTTATCCCTACCGCTTTTAAGCACGTAATTTACTATTTTTCGCACTAGTGCGGAAAAGAGTGCGAACTCGCCCCCGCCACAATTTATTGTAGATATGTATTAGGCTGGGCGCTAAGCGACCCCCAAAAGTCGCGCGTAAACCCCCGTTTATTTATATCTTCGTAAGTGTATTGAAAAACGTCTTATAACCAGTGATCGCTGGTTAGCTTAAAAGCAGATGAGCTGCAGTCTCGTTCACCTCCGCCGTAATCCACCACGCGGTTCCAGTGCGGTTTAGTGATTTCACATGTCTTCGAATTTTTGGTTCTTGTACATGCCGATTTCCTCACGATGTTTTCCATCACCGATTTGAGAGTAGTGGTGTTGAAATAAATTACACAAAGTAATGCGCATGGCTGGGTTTGAACTCGCGACCTCCAATCGTAAGTCGAGGCCGTCACTACTGAGCCACCAACTGCTCTTTTAATCAGGTATCTAAAGAAAACTCCAGACCCTCTCAGGCAATTCTTGACGATGAATTTTTGCACTGGTCTTATTGCAGACTCACCTACAGTCAAAACGGTGCCAGAAGATGGTTTCCTGGAGGTTCGGAAGGGAGAGTACGTGGACATCGGGTGCGAGACTACTGGTACACCGGCCCCTATAGTGGATTGGAGGAAGAATGTAAGTTATTATACAATAATATATTTTTGGAGGTATGCGGAACAGAGAGTAAAGTCCCGCAAACCTCCATTGAAAAGGGAGGATCCTCCGACCAGACGGGTGTTATGTCTGGTGGGCTACTACTGCCCAATAGATGATTTCGGGTTGTTCTATATGTTCTAAACGCGCGGAGAACTTTGATTGCGCGATGCAGGATTAGTTCTTATATGACGCCATAGATGTCGCTACATATTAATTAAACTTATTTATAAATAAAACTTAAAAAAACGGAACTTTTAAGAATGGGGGCCTCCTATTTATGTATGAGGGGTACACCAGTAACCTCCGTAAAGTCCGAGTCGGGGTGCCCTAAATTTCCGAGCTCGCTTCGCTCTCTCTTATGTACCATATTCTACAAAATAAATATTTTGATTGATTTGATTTTCAGGTATTAAACTATTTTTAGGTATTTTTCTACTATGTAGTTGTCAAATCCAAGTCTACAGGGGGCTTCCTATTTCTGTCTGTGGGGATCACCAGTAACCTAACACGAAGGGGATAACGGGGCTTCGTTCGCTCGCCTTGCTCGCTCGCTTTACTCGCTCTCTTCAGCCCTGTCATCCCCTTCGAAACTAACCTGTCCGTGTCGTGACCTAAACTTCCGTGTTCGCTCTTCGACAAATTTTTCAAATATCAGATTATTTTTTTGGGTGTCTTTCTTAAGTCTGTGGGGTTCACCAGTAACGTAACACGAAGGGGATAAAACGTGGATTCGGTCGGGTCTACCTGACGTTTCCTCATAATAATATTTAATATATTTGACCTTGAGGACAAGTTAATTTAGAATAAAAAAAAAAAATACAAATATACGGTACAGACGTTTTCGACTGATCGGGGAACATACATAAAAAACATCCTCCTTTTTGAAGTCGGCTAAAAATACCTATCGACGTATTGAGCACCTTTTTTCGAAGTCGGGGAAAAGATATCTCAAATTAAAATACTTAAATTCAAAAATAATCCCGGGAGTATGTTCCTTTGCAAGAATTTTCTCCAACGACGCGGGCGAGGCTGCAAAATAGAAATCGAAAGTACAAAATCAATTGGAAGTTCTGACCTTTCGGAATCGGAATGGAACCTCCGTAAAATCTCTAGAGGAAATCACCAGAAACTCTTTTCTTCCAGGGAGAAGCCATGGCGTTGCTTGAACACCGCTCCCGCATCAGGTTCAGGGCGGAGCACCGGTTGTTAGCTGGAGTTTATGAGTGCATCGCCAATAACGGGGTCGGGGAGCCCGCCAGAGGTGCTATCACTGTCGTGATACAAGGTATGATATCACGTTTAGGGCACAACGAATGATAATATGAAATGATATTTATTTTGAAAATAGCATCATCTATTTTTCCTATCTAGTTTTGGGTTGGCTTCCAGTCTAAGTGGATGTGGCTGAATACCCATATATTTTTTCATGGAGCAGGCAGTCGCTTATCAGACCTTCACAACGCAGTTACTAGGCAAAACGATACTCCTTGGATAGACAGATAGTCAGACTTTCTGGCGTCTGACTATCTGTACCGACTGTCAAAGATCTACGAAACTTCGAAAAGTACTTATGAATTGAAACATTAAAATTGGCACTTGCCCTTGGTTAGACGCACTGGGCCCGCGTGGTGGATTACGGCCGATTCCCTCTCCTAGAGTGGAGGACTGAGTCTCAACAGTGGGAACATTATAAGGCCGACTATGCTATGCTTGGTTAGAAAATTAGGACTGTAATAAAATGCATCAGCATGGGAGTGGGCCATTACAGTCATGTCTAGGTTTGGAAAGGCCCGTCAGTGAGATACAAAATAGGCTAATAAAAAACTTGATAATAATAATAATCTTTATTACACAAGAAAGTGGTTACAAAATAGTGTGAAGTCCCCGACTCCTGTGCTAGGTGATAAACCTGTGTTACAAGAGCCAGTGCCCTCTCCCAGTAGGAGATAGTACAGAATCTTATGCAAAAAGATTAACAAAAATAAAAAGAGTATGGTAAACAACAAAAAATTAAAAAGAATGTATTGAGTTTGTGTGTGTGGGGGGGGGGGTGAGGGTGTGTTTGTGTGTGTGTGTGTGTCGGTGAGTGTATATGTGCGCTTGTCAGTGGTTGATTAGGAGTGGTTTTAATGTTACGAAATAGATATGATAACTTTCTCTGTTTCGTCATAGTTCAGCAACAGTAACCATGGCTTAAGAGTTTGCTTGACTTTATGTAGGGTTAGTTTATAAATTGAAAGTTTTTTGTTTATTTTATTATACATTAGTGCGCTTAGGGCACGATAGTGTCGTCGCGCGAGTGCAGTACGACATTGGACAGAATCACAGATAGGAAAGCCAATCCGCCGATTACATAGCTTGCCGTCTAGTGGCATCGTGGAATGTCGGCGCAAGATAGAGCGGAGGACGTACAATTTTCTCACCGTTAGTACTTGGGCTTCTGAGTACAACTGAGCTGTGGGGTAGTCCCTTTTACGGAAATACATAATTTTGAGAACTGCTCACTGAGCTCGTTTCACCCTAAGCATCACTGTTTTGAAGGTACCGCCCCATACTGGGATGCAGTAAGTAATTATCGACTCGCATAGTGAACGGTATACTAGTGATGCTGTTTCAATGTCAGCAGCATGTCTGAGCTCTTTAAACAAATAAATTAGTTTACGAAGCCGGGTCCATAGAGCATCCGTATGGGTGCGCCAATCCAGCCTCTCGTCGATATAAACACCTAGATATTTGATACTTGGGACCATGTCGAGGCAATTGCAATTGCAAGGAGAGGAGACGAGACAAATATGTGCTTTTATTTTATCCGAGTTCATTGACGGTTTAGGTGAATTTGGTGGTTTAAACTGAATTACTTTGGTCTTTGAGACATTAAGCGTCAGTGTTCGCAAGGTAAGTTCAGTGGTTTGTTTAGCCCTGTCCCAGGTCACGTCGGATATCAATAGTCCCGTGTCGTCGGCGTAGGTAAAAATGTCACAATGGGAAAGGGAGAGTTGACAGAGGTCATTTATGTACATTTGAAAGAGCGTGGGACCCAAGATACTGCCCTGAGGTATACCGTAGCTGATAAATTCTTCGTCACTGAGAACAGAATCAATTTTTACATATTGGCTACGCCCACTGAGATAATCTTTGTAAATATCCAGAGCCACACCACGTACACCCATATGCTCCATTTTGGCCACCAGTCTGGGAATAGACACCGTATCAAAGAAAGAAAAAAAAATGACGACCTTTCTTCCCAGATGCTCCCGTGGTAACCTCAGCACGGACTTACGTGCACACAGCGGTAGGGCTGCGGGCTGCACTGGCAGCCACATTGGAGTTCGCGGTGCCGCCCGCTAGGACCGCCTGGTACAGGGACGGGAGGCCTGTCAAGACTGATGATAGGTAAGAAATAAAACTGGATATCATGAACTATGAAAACCATACCCATATGAAAGGGCCCTTTAATATTTTATATCGTAGGTACTTTTTTTAGGTAGAAAATCATCTGATGACATCACTCGCTTTTGGGCAGCGCGAGAGGGCGTGTCTGACTTTTACTGACTAAAAACCCACTTGTTCCTTCTTTGCCTTCGTTCTAGGGCCCCTACGGTTTTGCCGTCATCTCCTTGAGGCGCGCGTGAAACTCTATGCGCTGTCTACGACTTGAGCTCGGTCCGGACGGTTACCGGACGGTCGGACGGCGAGCTACCCATTGCTCGCCGTCCGCAAGCCTGCGCCTACGGTGACTGGAAATCGGGATCGGGATCCCGGTGGCTGGGGCGCGAGGGCCCTTCCTTCGAGTTTTTAGTCAGTAAAACTCTGACACACACCCTCCCGTTCTACCCAAGCGCGGGGGATGTCATTGCATGATATTCCCACCGGAAAAAAAGACTCTTATTAATAAAAGAATTTTAATTTGTTAAGAATGAAAATTATGTAATTCTTTTTTACGAGACATGACGCTGTCATAAGACCCCAGTCCATAGACACCCCCTCTAGCTAAGTCTTATTTTTTTGTGGAAAACGTGTTACGTATTTTTACACGTGTCGGGGATCCCTGTTACACGGGGGCCTCGTACTCGTATATGTAGATACGGCTGATACAGGCTACGCCCCTGCTCTAGACAGTATCTGACAGTTTCTTTTATCTTTCCGTCCAGGGTAGTACTAATGGTACAAGACAATGTTCATCAGCTCATCTTCAGGAACGTTCGGAAGCCAGACCTGGGGAACTACACCTTCAGAGCTGAGAACAAACTAGGCATGGCGGATCTGATGTTCAAGCTTACTGGTGAGTTTCAAGATCGTAGGACTAACTGTGCGGTCCTATACAAAAGTGTTCCGTCGCGGCTGTTGGCGCGGGCACCCGTTGCGGGGAGCTACGAAGCCTTTGCCGCTACGTAATAATACATTAAGTTCTCTATCGACACGACTACATGCACACCGTTAAAGTTGAAATAGCGACACTGCACAGGTAATAATCCGGTATCCGCTGCGGGGACCCGAGCACACGAAACACGCGCGACGGGTGCACGCGCGTGCGCCCGCGTATCACAGCGCAGGCCTACAGCCACGGACGCGTATCTTCATAGGCGTGTATTCGTCATTATACGATTCTAGTCTGAGATGGCGATTCGTTAACGACCACTTTCGTGAAGAAAGCATTTCACAGGCCTGTTGGTCTAGTGGTCAGTGGCCGTGACTGTTATTCGATTCCCACCCAGGACAAATGTTTGCGTGACGAGCACGATTATTATTTTGTTCTGTGTCTGGGTGTAATTTATATTAATATGGATGTAGATTTAGAGTATGTTTATTAGTTTTCTAGTACTCATAGCACAAGCTCTTCTTAGTTTGGGACTAGACGGCGTTGTGTGATAGTTGTGGAATATTATTATTATTATTTCATTTGTTATCTATATTTTTGTTTTTCTAGCTGTTCCTAATGCGGCATCTTTCAAGGTGGAAGCAGGTCTAAACAAAGCGACAGCTACCAGCTTCACGCTAATTTGGGAAGTGGACTCTTATTCCACTATTATAGGTAAGAAATCTTTGTCATGTGATATTGGGCGCGATTTTTTTTAATTATTAGAAGGGGTATATCGTCAGGTTTTGAAATTAGGTAGAGTTTATTCATGTAAGTACACTTGCATCGAAATATTGATATTAATATGGATCTTCCCGAGATTTCTAATTAAAAATCCCGTGTAGCCAACAATATTACAAATAAATAATAATAAAAACTTCAGAGATAGATAAGACAAATAAAACAAAGATAATTAACATACAAATTTTATTAGTATAAATTTATCATTGAAAAAGATGTCTCTACGTCAACTGAGGTCATCATCATCATCTTCCTGCCCTTGTCCCGTGTTATTTGGGGTCGGCGCAACATTTTTTTTCTTCCATTCTGCCCTGTCACTCGTCATGCTATCACTAACTTCCTTTTCTTTCATATCACTCTTCACACAATCCATCCATCTTTTCTTTGGCCTCCCTCTCCCTCACCATCCATCCACATGTAAACTCATAACTCTTTTAGTAACATGCGTTTCATCCCTCCTCTTCACATGACCATACCAAGACAAACGATTCCATTTAAATTTTTCAGTCACTGGCGCTACTTTCAAACTTCCCCTAATAGACTCATTTCTCACTTTATCCATTCTCGTCACACCACACATACATCTTAACATTCTCATCTCCACTACGTGCAATCTTTTTTCATCCGTCTTTTTCACAGCCCAACATTCTGATCCATACAGTATGACAGGTCTTATCACGGACTTGTAGATTTTACCCTTCGGTAAGGTTAACAAATCTATACACTTCCTCCTCCTCAAAAAAAAAATCTGCTCTTTAAAATTTATCTCTGGATTTGAGGTATATCAACTTTATTCTTTCGCTGTATGAAATCTGTGTAAGTACATGTTTAACTCTTATACCTAATTCCAATTCCGACCTATGCTTAACTTACGACGGTTTCGTTTCAATTCTCTTGCGTGGAACGCCTCGAGTAGGCCACGCCTCCGATTCCTTTATTCTGGCCACGTGACTAAGCGTTGAGATGACGTCAATTAAAGTTTTCCCATACAATAAACGTGATTTTTTTGAAGTTTTTTTGCTACGGACTGTACGGAATCCTTCGTGCGCGAGTGCGACTCGCCCATTATATTTAGGTTAAGGTAACAATATTCTATAATCTACCAACCTCCTTTTCAGAGTACAATCTGTGGCTACGTCCATACTACGGTCGCCTGGTGACTCCAGAGCCTGACGCCTTCACAACGGAGCCTCCAGCCAACCATTGGAGCAAGATTGTGGTGCCGGGAGACTCTAGTGATGGTAAGGATACAGAATTTCTTTTTATAATGTGAATGACGTGAGAACACTGTAGACTCCGCGGGTTCATGGACTATAATTTTTATTGTGCTTTTGGGTACAAAGCTGACCGGTCTACATTGACCTCTCATATTTATTATTATTGTAATATGGAAATATTGTAGCAATAACCATTTTTTAAAGAGTAACCATTGAGTTTTTTGCCGGTTCTTCTCCATAGGAAACGACTATAACTTATTTCCCGTTATTTTTTCAGGACCTATCCACAGTGCAATCTATACAGTCAGAGGACTGACTCCGTCCACCGTTTATGAAGCTATAGTTACATCGAGGAACAGGTAGATATTTATTTATGTATTTAATTTAAACAGAACGGCTGAAGTTTACACCATTTAAATACATACAGAAAAAAAAAAACAATAATCAAAATTAAAAACAGAAAAGTTAGAAGTCACGCAGGACTTTTAAGAGGACCTATTTAATAAATATTACACAGTCATACATTCATCTCACAAATTTTCCTACATTCTGACAGTTCATCACATCTTCCATTCTTCACCAAACATATCAAAATCGGTGTTTTGTCTAAGAGAGCTTAAGCGTAGAGAGTGTCCGCGGTATGGGTGATTTGGAGTGAGCAACTGTATGACACGTCGGAACTGCCAGGAGCCGATGCTTCCTGCCATATTATTTTTAAATCATCAAATTGTAGCGACATCTACGTCGCGTTAATGGAACTATAGTTTAAAATCATGCATCGCGGTAATCAGAGTTCTCCGTGCGATTGGAATATATAGCAGTCCGAAATATGTATACAGCAGTCCGAAATCAACTAACGGGCAGTTGTCTGGACCAGTCACGACCACCGTCTAGTCGGAGGATCTTCTCTTTTCGAAGGAGGTTTGCGCAACTTTAAGGACGACGCTGCGTTACGCGGTCCCATAAAAAAGTGAACGGTCGCGGCTCTTGGCGCAGGCACTCGTTGCGGAGAGCCGCGGCCCGCGCCCGTGCCGCTACATACACACCGTTAAAGTTGAACTAGTGACACTGCGCAGGTAATAATCCGGTTTCCGCTACGGGGACCCGAGCACACGACACACGCGACGTCACGCGTCGGGTGACCGTCGCGGGCAGCGACTAAAACCCACTTTGTGTTCCTTCTGTTGCTCTTTGCGAGGGCCGTGGTATCTCTTTCGAACAATCCCGCAGCCCTAAACAGATCTTACAATTGCAACAATTTCATGAAACAGGGTTACAGCATGAAGTGATCAATTTTATGATCTGGCCACGACAGACAGGCACATATAGGACCTACAGTCAGTACTATTCCAGATCTTAACCGTTTTACTCATGTCAATTTTTCCTTTTAGATTCGGCTGGAGCAAACCATCTTCGATTCTACACTTCGCTACGGAGCCAGGAGGTATTATTTATTTCAAGTATTTTTTTATTTAACCAGGTACCAATAAGGAGTAGTACTCGTAATACCTAGCTAGTAGTAGTAAGTTATAAGGCATAATCAGCCATTTAATGTTCCCGCTGCTGGGACTCAGGCCTCCTCTCTAGGAGAGGAAATGGGCCGTAATCCACCACGCGGGCCCAGTGCGTGTTGGTGAATGTCGCATGTCTTCGAATTTTTGGTTCTAGGACATGCCAGTTTATAGATAAACATAGACTGTTTGAATATTAAGTAAGAAGAATAAGAATAAGAATAATGTTTATTGTTCATTGTTACAGTAAATAAAGAATACCTTAAAACTATTATATAATGATTAATATTGTCTGTAACTAATTGTTAATTATACATATATTTAGATGGTGGTCCCCAAACTAGGTAGAACCTGTATCTTGGGGACCTGAGTTGAGATAACTTTAATCGATACAATATCGGGCGGACATGTAGAAATTCGGTTTATTTTTTTATATTTATCGAAGAGGTTGTTGTAAACAATGAAACAACAAAATGAATAATAAAAAGTAAAAATAGGATAAAAACAAGCTAACTTAAAATAAAGGTTTTTGTGTGTATAGTGTATGTGTGTAGTGTATATGTGTAGTGTACGTGTGTAGTGTATGTGTGTAGTGTATGTGTGTATTTATATGTGCCATATACAATTGCCATATTGTGTTTCTTTATTGCTTGACTGGAGTAGTTCTGTGTTACTTTAAAATTTCCTCTGTCTGTTCGTACGATAAAAGAGCAAGCCAGTTAATTAAGGTTTTTTTACACGTAAAATTCTTTAGGTCTTTGATATTGAAGCTCTTGCTGATTTTATTGTAAATTTGAAAATGAGAGTAAAAGGGGCATCTCCTGACCAACAGACTGTCTGCTTCGGGAAGAGGAATATGGAGGACGCGTTTGGAGATTATTTTATTGTAATCGGATCTGTATTTTAGGGTTTTGTGTACGTTTAGTGTAGCACTTAAAATATATAGTTGTCGTACTCTTAAGACCGCAAGCTCACTATAAATTAGATCTGTAGGGAAGCGGAATGGCTTTCTTAAGGTTACTTTAATAACAGCTCTTTGAGCTCTTTCTACTTCTATAAACGTACTTTTTCCAGCTGCGCCCCAGATAGAGATACCATACTGAAGAATTGACTGACACAAACCGAGATAAATTGTGCGGAGAATTGCAATGGGTGTGCAGTCTCGTAGTCTTTTCATAACATATATTAGTTTCCTAACTCGACTAGAGAGGCGGTGTATGTGTGGTTTAAATGAAAGGTTTTCGTCTAGTGTGATGCCAAGGTATTTGATAGAAGGAGCATGTTCAATGATTGTGTAAGAGCAGTTTGCAAGTAATGGGGACTGGTTTCTGCTGCAGGTATGGTATTTGAGTAGTAACTGTTGTGGGGGTCTCGACGCTATAGTTTTGAAGAAAGTGACGAATGTAGTTTTTTTAATGTTAAGAGTTAAAAGATTTGCATCAAGAGCTTCGGAAATAGTGAGTAGACCATTCTCTGCAAGGCGGTATGCATAGTCATAATATAAATGTGCCACTTTTATTAAATAAACGATATTCTATTCTATTCTATTCTATTCTATTCTATTCTATTCTATTCTATTCTATTCTATTCTATACTTGGTTCCACGTTTTAGCGTGAAATACTATAGCAGTATCGTCGGCATATGATAGTATTTCTGCATCGTTTAATTGTATATTTAAGATGTCATTCATATAAAAACTAAACAGTGTCGGACCGAGAGTACTGCCCTGCGGAATTCCGAAGTCGATGGGAAGCAGGTTACTTGAGAAGTCACCTAGTTTGACCAGTTGTTTTCTGTTAGATAAATAACTCCTGAACCAGTCAAGTGAAGTTCCTCGAATTCCCGAGCATTCTAGCTTTTTTAAGAGGAGGTCAATCGAAATTGTATCGAATGCCTTTGCCAGATCTAAGAAAACCGCCATAGCCTGCTCTTTATTTTGAATGTATGTAGCCACCAAGTTGGTAAGTAATGTAGCTGCGTCTTCAGTTGACTTTCCTCGCCGGAATCCAAACTGTCTGTCTGATATAATCTTGTGTTTCTCAAAAAAGTTTACTAGCCGGCTATTAACTATTTTCTCCAATATTTTGGATAAAATGGAAAAAAGGGCGATCGGACGATAATTTTCCGGTAATTCGGCAGGGCCACTTTTGTGTATAGGTCTAACAGATGCAACTTTCCAGCACTCTGGAAATTGTCCTGACTCTAGGCTCAAATTAAAAATGTGAGTGAGCGGTGTAAGGATAGTATTTTTTATTCTTAGAATTAGTCTTGTAGTGATACCATCAAGTCCAGGAGCGCTGTCGATTTTAAGGTGATAGATAAATTTAGTTATTTCGATTTCGTCTGTTGGGTGAAGAAAGAAGGAATGTGGAAAATTTTCACGCGGTCTATATTTGCTGGCCAGGGATGCCTGAGTCTCAGAAATTCGGTATAATATCCGGTCCGATAGATTTTTTCCCAGCGATGTAAAGTACGCGTTACAGCTGTTGAGTGCATTAACAGGATCCTCTGCATTAGATATTAATTTAGTTGAATCACTTCTTTGATTATTTGGGTTATATATTGATTTAAGTGTGTTCCACAGTTTTCTGGGGTTTTTTTGGTTTTTATTTATACGTTGGCTGTTGTAGTCTGTTTTCAGGTTATGTAAAAGGTTATTGCAGAAGTTTCTATATCTAACGTAAACCAAGTTTTTCATTTTATCGTTAGGGTGAGAAGTTGCAGATTGATGAAGCTTATCACGATGTTTCATGCACCTCACTAGGCCTGGAGTAATCCAGGGTTTGATTGTGAATCTACTTCTGCTAATTTTAACTTTTTCTGTGTGTTTACTTAATATGTTAGTGAGAATGCTTACAAACATGTTTGTGGCGCTGTTGACACAGTTAGAGTTCAGGATGTCCGACCAGTCAGTGTTTAGTAATTCTTGAACGATTGTGTCGTCGTCGGTTTTGTTGGTCCATCTGGATCTAGTTGGAGACTTCGTGCTACTGTTTTTTTGTGTAGTGGCAGCCATAGCCATTTCGTGATCTGTTATGGAACATTTTCCGATTATTCCCACGGACTCTTGACTTGATTTTATTAAAATATGATCCAAACAAGCGTGCCCTCGTGTTGGTTTAGTGATAGCAGGTAGAAGACTATGGGAGGCCATCAAGCACAAGTATTCAGCGTGATTTGAAACAGCGACAACAGTCTATGTAGCGCCACAAAAGAAAAAGTTCAATGTTTTGTAAAGGAATTAAACAGAACGATGATTTTTTATCTATTTTTATTTTAATGGCCTGGTCACTTGGACCTTTAAGTCAAATCTTATTTTATTTTTTAAAACACTGTGCGGGTATAGTCCGGGTGCAACACAGATGTTTTTGTAGTATTTGGCAGCAAATGTCAGTCGAGTCAGCCTTCTCGGCAAACTTCGCTGATGTAGCCAAAACTATAATAAAATTCTCAGCTCCATTTTACCGAGGTCTCGCCTGTTTCAATTATTCCACTTATTGTCCAGTTGCGCAAACACTTGATATACTAAACTACACCAATTTTACATCACAATATCTACTAGGAATCAATTTGCGAATAATTAAAACAGCCACTGAACTTCACTCGAAGAAATCCCGCCAAAAACTCCACACAGAACAATGAGATACATAGATAAACATAGACTAGAGAAAGACTGTCTGATATCTAGTAGTGCGCTTAGTGTGCTTTAGACATGGATGACACAGAATGAAGTCTCATAATTTCTCTCCATTTTCCCAGCAGGTAGAACGAGGCCCTCAACAGCAGACTACTCAGACATAACTCCAATCCTCGTAGATACTGAACCGGAACCATACAACATATCCCAGGCGCAGATTTTTGAACGACTCAACGAACTGTCAAGCGGGACGCGGGAAACGATGTCGATGGCGGCCATCATGCTTTGGTGTAGTGTTGCGTTTAGTTTTAGTTGATTTTTCAGGATAAAGTTTAAGTTTCTAGCCGACTCCAAGGATTGATTTTTCAATAGAAAGAAAGATAAAAACAAAACCCTAAAGAATAATTTTGATAGTTTGAAATATTTTCCATAGAAAGGCAAGCATTTATTATATTTTCATTTCAATCATTACATTTACTAAGATTAATTATTTTATTAATTGCTGTAACATAGAAACTCCTTCATTATAATTATTTATTTTTATTAGGTATGAACAATTTAAATAACTTCGAAAGTACTGTAAATGTTAAAATACTGTTGAGATTACTTTTAAATTATGACATGAAAAGAGTTAGTGTTGTTTCAAGGAACTTTTTAACTTTCTCATTCTAACAAAGGTTCCTTTACTCAAATGTAAATAATTAGGTTTATGAAATAATGATAAATATTTTTTATTATAAAAGTTGTTTTATACTGCATACAACCCTTGGACCCCCATTTTATCTCTTTAGGCGGTGAATTTTGAATAATTCTTTCCGCCCAACTATAAATTAGGTGTCTTCAAGGCTAGAGTGAATAGGCTCTTAATAAACTAGTGCGCCTCACCATCAATGATTGCATCTCTGCTTACCATCAGGTGCGATCGGAGCCAAGCACTGGTTTATATCAATTAAAAAAAACTCGCCTACGTCGTATTGGGAAATCTTGTGCAAATTTTTACGCTCCAGTACTTTCAGCTGTGCGTTGACATGTGGGGCCCAACCTCGGCTAATCGTCATTCGTAGCCATTGTGTAAATGGAAAACCCCGTTTAAACAATGGCGATTAGCCGAGGCTTGGCCCACGTGTAAACGCACCATTAGTCAGCCAGTTTCTCCTTTTATGTATTATAGATATGTCGTGGCCAGCTCATAGAAATTGATCACTTCATGATATGGCCAACTGAAACTGACCAGATCATTTTAAACGTTAGTTTGACGGTATTTCAATCCTCATTTGGTCTACTTTCTTAGGATTTTTTTACCATCATAGAAATTCTACATCAATGATAGGGCCAAACGAAGACCGACATAGCATCAAATATTAACGTTTAAATGATCTGGCCAGTTTTAGTTTGCCATATTATGACGTGATAAATTTCTATGATCTTGAGGACGCGTGAGCATTTTTTGGCAGATTCAAGCAGATATGCACTTTATTTCAATCTATATTAATAAAGTTAATGTTCGAGTGCTTTAATAAAATCCTTTCCTCTGCGCTGACCCTTAGGGTTTACGTGGTACATCACGCTCGCTGATAAGACGGACGGGTCTCGTTGGCACCCTTCTTGTACAGAACCTTAACAAACAACAAAAAATTGGCTGTCCGGTTTCGAAATAACAGAACTAGGTACGATTAGGTATTTATTTCATATTTTTCAATACATTTATCTCATTTTTAAACAACCATATCAGGCCGTGCATAAGCACAAGCCTTCTTTTACACATAACTTTGGTTTTTAATCAAATTTGATACCGATACGCTTAGAGACACTAAACACTGATACTTTTCATTAATTATTCTTAAAATTTACTACAGTAAATGGTTAAAGTCTCTTCATACATCTAAGTAGTGATTGATTTGTATCAAACTCATTTGATGTATTATTTACGTTAAAAAACAGTTAAAATACATTATTTTTATTATAATTAAACATTGAATACATTTACTTATTTTGATACAATATTAAATTTCTCGCTTTTTATTTAGTACGGAGTAACAAATTTTTTACGAAAAAGGTTCAGGCTTTCGCTGTAAAGAGGTCTAACACTGAATTTGCCAGTATTTTATTATTTTCTGCCTTTATTTATTAAAAGTTTTTTTTTTCGATCCTGATGTATTCGCGGCTACGATCAAGGGATCGCAAACGCAAATCCAAATATAAAATCTTTTGTAATTTTCATAAGTGAGCCCTCTTGTCTTACAAAAACTTTCAAGATTTTATATTTTATTATTATTCAAATAATATTGAATTTAAAAGTATTTTTGAATTTGTTTTTGAGTGCGACACCTCGTAAACAGATAACCAGAACCATTTTCGCGAATATTTTCTTATTTATAAATATACAAAAACATCTTGGTCATTTTTATTTTTTCGAATTCAACAAATTAAAAACTTTAATGTGAATGATTTTTGAAAAAAATACTGATCCATAGACTAGTCAACATTAGCTTTGTACGGTGAAAAATGTGTTTGTGTGATTTTTATAAAACTTTTTTTTTTACTTAAAACTATATTGTAAACATACATAATTATTTTGAAACATTGATATTATATTTAATTTCAACCAGATTAATGTCAACTATATTTTAACACTAATAATAAATATATGACGTTTTGTTTCAATGACATTACGAATATTAAAATTTACAATACACATTAATTTTTAGGTAATAATAATAATAGAAAAAATTACAACTTTGAAAAAAAAAAAATGCTGCTGTCTAGGTAACAATACTACCCGTATTTTCAAATAAATCTAATTAAAAAAGAATGCATAATCTATAGTACAAATATTTTAATAAAAATCTAGCCTAAATTTAAATAATTTAATAAGATTAATGTAAAATTTTGAAATTAAATTTAAAATACGAAATATTTTGAAATTGAACTGAGAGTAACTTTGTTTTATTTAAACTTAGGCTAGATAAGTAAAGAAGCTTTAAAATGTTAAATATATAACAATGAATGGGATATGTTAACATTTTGTATATCATATACTTTGTTATGATTACACCAATGAATAGAAATAGCATATATTCTCGACACCAACTTATCGCGACAACAAATCTAACATTTTTAAATAACAATTTTAAAACCAATGCTTAAGTCATGGAAGACAAGAAATTGTAAAAAAACAGATCATTTTAAAAACATACAATATTATGGCACGATATAACATTTTACATAACAGTGTTGGGCATTAAAAAAATTAAAAAAGCTAAATGTGGCCCAACACTACGATTCACATCAAAGACCATGACGAATTGATGATCCCAATTCGATGCGATACTTCGCTAAAACACCGAATAACTCTTACAGTGGCAACACCATACACAGCAACACTATAACTTTGACACCTGGTATAAAAAAGCGAAAGAAAAAACGTTGCCACCTCAAAAAACGTTTCATGTGGTAACCACATCGACATAGTCACTTCACTGTATCGTTCAGTGTTGCTATCATGCAAAAATGTCTTGCAACACTGGCTTTATCAACCACACTCCTTGCCTTATAAAAAAAAGAATTAATACTATGAAAGGTAATAGCGTCGTGTTGTCAGATCTAAAAATACGTACATCTATTGGAAAGAAATTCACTTATGTTTGATTTTATGCTTGGCTTTTCTTGTGCATGTATAATAATAACACTAAATGCTTATAATGAAAGCTAGTGGCCAAAATGGCTCTCTCTATCAAAATACCTCGGCATTTCGTGCAATTTTATGAAGATGTAACTTCAAATTGCATTCGACGGGTTTACACTATTTCAATAAACAATTTTCTACGAGTTTTATCGAACGCATTAGCGTTTTTCCGATAATGGTCTGTTTCGAACGGTTCGATGTGTTTTAAACTTATTTGCGTTCAATGATCTGATGCATTTATCTCATGATAGTTCCTTCCTTTCTCTGCAAGTTGAAAAACTTGTCCACTTCACGCTACTCGTAGCTTTTTCTTGGCGAGTCATGTTTGTGGATTTTTGAGAAATAATCATTTTCTTTTGTAAATACCATTATTTCAATCTTCGTTTTCTCTTAGATAAAACTGAAGTTTTGGTAAAATTTATTCTTTTAAATCTCAAGTCAGTTATCCACATGACAATTCACCAATCTATCTTTCCGATCTTCAACTCATCTCCGAGTCCATCTATCTGTGGTGAAATCTGAACCTTTAGTCCATTTTGTGAAGCGGTGAGCTGACGTGACCACTTTTATGCGCCCCGAGGTCACTCATGCCTTTAGCCTGCAATCTCGCCTTGGATTTTTTGGAGGGTAGTTTGTCCTTTTCTTCATATGCACTTGTGGGTAGTTTAAGATTTTAGTTGTTGACATATGCACTTTTTAACAAAATATTTTCTTTGTTTACATTACTATTTGTCAAGATTTTATATACATGATATTTTTTGTGTGCATTCAAACAAATAGGTATTTATTACATTTACTTCATTAACTTCAATCTGATTAGAGTATGTTTTATTTATAAGTTTTCTTCACTCTGTTGTGAGTATTGATTCCTCTTTCCATTTTCTCTCAGACTGATATGCACACTCCTTTACTATTAACGTAAAATACCAAACTTGACATAACCAATATCTGTCAAAAGTACATTTTTTCATTAAGTGATCTACACCACAAGTACATCGCACTTATAAATTCCTTCTCTTGTAATTTTTGCCACGACTCTTCCTTAAACTTACTTATATACCCTTCCAAAGATTCCTGATCTATACTCTTGGAGCATTTTTGTCGGCACTTCGTCTAGCATGTACAGGCTTTCGGGCCGGGGCTGGGGGGGCCCAGCGGGGCGGGGCCGGGGGGGCCTGTCAGGGCCCAGCGGGGTGGGGCTGGGCGGGGCCTGTCAGGACCCAGCGGGGCGGGGCCGAGCGGGGCCTGTCAGGACCCAGCAGGGCGGGGCCGGGCGGGTCCTGTCAGGGCCCAGCGGGGCGGGGCCGGGCGGGGCCTGTCAGGGCCCAGTGGGGTGGGGCCGGGCGGGGCCTGTCAGGGCTCAGCGGGGCGGGGCCGGGCGGGGCCTATCAGGGCCCAGCGGGGCGGGCCCGGGTGAGGCCTGTCAGGACCCAGCGGGGCGGGGCCGGGCGGAGCCTGTCAGGGCCCAGCGGGGCGGGGCCGGTCAGGACCCAGCGGGGCGGGGCCTGTCAGGGCCCAGCGGAGCAGGGCCGGGCGGGGCCTATCAGGGCCCAGCGGGGCGGGGCGGGGCACGCGGGTGGCGAGGCGCGGGCGCATTCGTGCCTCTGGCGGAGCGCGCGGCGTGCTGCTTGCGGCGCCGCACGGGGCAGCACCGCGGGCGCAGCACCCGCCGGCTGCTTAGCAGCCACACGCCCATCCAGCTGCAAGTGATACATACACAGTGAACATGGCGCCGGCGCACTGCGCGGGGTAGTGCCACAGGTACGGCACTGGTAGTTTCAATAGCGGCCAGCCAGGCGGGCGGCGCGGTGCACGCGGCGCACGCGGCGCACGCGGCGCAGTAGCGGCCGGCCACCTAGCTGCAAGGGATACGTACTGTGGTGGGGCCGGGCAGGGCGCTCGGGCGGCGCTAGGCGGGCGCGGGCGCGTGCATGCCGCCGGCGGAGCGCGCCAGGCGGGCGGCGCGGTGCACGCGGCGCACGCGGCGCACGCGGCGCAGTAGCGGCCGGCCACCTAGCTGCAAGGGATACGTACTGTGGTGGGGCCGGGCAGGGCGCTCGGGCGGCGCTAGGCGGGCGCGGGCGCGTGCATGCCGCCGGCGGAGCGCGCCAGGCGGGCGGCGCGGTGCACGCGGCGCACGCGGCGCACGCGGCGCAGTAGCGGCCGGCCACCTAGCTGCAAGGGATACGTACTGTGGTGGGGCCGGGCAGGGCGCTCGGGCGGCGCTAGGCGGGCGCGGGCGCGTGCATGCCGCCGGCGGAGCGCGCCAGGCGGGCGGCGCGGTGCACGCGGCGCACGCGGCGCACGCGGCGCAGTAGCGGCCGGCCACCTAGCTGCAAGGGATACGTACTGTGGTGGGGCCGGGCAGGGCGCTCGGGCGGCGCTAGGCGGGCGCGGGCGCGTGCATGCCGCCGGCGGAGCGCGCCAGGCGGGCGGCGCGGTGCACGCGGCGCACGCGGCGCACGCGGCGCAGTAGCGGCCGGCCACCTAGCTGCAAGGGATACGTACTGTGGTGGGGCCGGGCAGGGCGCTCGGGCGGCGCTAGGCGGGCGCGGGCGCGTGCATGCCGCCGGCGGAGCGCGCCAGGCGGGCGGCGCGGTGCACGCGGCGCACGCGGCGCACGCGGCGCAGTAGCGGCCGGCCACCTAGCTGCAAGGGATACGTACTGTGGTGGGGCCGGGCAGGGCGCTCGGGCGGCGCTAGGCGGGCGCGGGCGCGTGCATGCCGCCGGCGGAGCGCGCCAGGCGGGCGGCGCGGTGCACGCGGCGCACGCGGCGCACGCGGCGCAGTAGCGGCCGGCCACCTAGCTGCAAGGGATACGTACTGTGGTGGGGCCGGGCAGGGCGCTCGGGCGGCGCTAGGCGGGCGCGGGCGCGTGCATGCCGCCGGCGGAGCGCGCCAGGCGGGCGGCGCGGTGCACGCGGCGCACGCGGCGCACGCGGCGCAGTAGCGGCCGGCCACCTAGCTGCAAGGGATACGTACTGTGGTGGGGCCGGGCAGGGCGCTCGGGCGGCGCTAGGCGGGCGCGGGCGCGTGCATGCCGCCGGCGGAGCGCGCCAGGCGGGCGGCGCGGTGCACGCGGCGCACGCGGCGCACGCGGCGCAGTAGCGGCCGGCCACCTAGCTGCAAGGGATACGTACTGTGGTGGGGCCGGGCAGGGCGCTCGGGCGGCGCTAGGCGGGCGCGGGCGCGTGCATGCCGCCGGCGGAGCGCGCCAGGCGGGCGGCGCGGTGCACGCGGCGCACGCGGCGCACGCGGCGCAGTAGCGGCCGGCCACCTAGCTGCAAGGGATACGTACTGTGGTGGGGCCGGGCAGGGCGCTCGGGCGGCGCTAGGCGGGCGCGGGCGCGTGCATGCCGCCGGCGGAGCGCGCCAGGCGGGCGGCGCGGTGCACGCGGCGCACGCGGCGCACGCGGCGCAGTAGCGGCCGGCCACCTAGCTGCAAGGGATACGTACTGTGGTGGGGCCGGGCAGGGCGCTCGGGCGGCGCTAGGCGGGCGCGGGCGCGTGCATGCCGCCGGCGGAGCGCGCCAGGCGGGCGGCGCGGTGCACGCGGCGCACGCGGCGCACGCGGCGCAGTAGCGGCCGGCCACCTAGCTGCAAGGGATACGTACTGTGGTGGGGCCGGGCAGGGCGCTCGGGCGGCGCTAGGCGGGCGCGGGCGCGTGCATGCCGCCGGCGGAGCGCGCCAGGCGGGCGGCGCGGTGCACGCGGCGCACGCGGCGCACGCGGCGCAGTAGCGGCCGGCCACCTAGCTGCAAGGGATACGTACTGTGGTGGGGCCGGGCAGGGCGCTCGGGCGGCGCTAGGCGGGCGCGGGCGCGTGCATGCCGCCGGCGGAGCGCGCCAGGCGGGCGGCGCGGTGCACGCGGCGCACGCGGCGCACGCGGCGCAGTAGCGGCCGGCCACCTAGCTGCAAGGGATACGTACTGTGGTGGGGCCGGGCAGGGCGCTCGGGCGGCGCTAGGCGGGCGCGGGCGCGTGCATGCCGCCGGCGGAGCGCGCCAGGCGGGCGGCGCGGTGCACGCGGCGCACGCGGCGCACGCGGCGCAGTAGCGGCCGGCCACCTAGCTGCAAGGGATACGTACTGTGGTGGGGCCGGGCAGGGCGCTCGGGCGGCGCTAGGCGGGCGCGGGCGCGTGCATGCCGCCGGCGGAGCGCGCCAGGCGGGCGGCGCGGTGCACGCGGCGCACGCGGCGCACGCGGCGCAGTAGCGGCCGGCCACCTAGCTGCAAGGGATACGTACTGTGGTGGGGCCGGGCAGGGCGCTCGGGCGGCGCTAGGCGGGCGCGGGCGCGTGCATGCCGCCGGCGGAGCGCGCCAGGCGGGCGGCGCGGTGCACGCGGCGCACGCGGCGCACGCGGCGCAGTAGCGGCCGGCCACCTAGCTGCAAGGGATACGTACTGTGGTGGGGCCGGGCAGGGCGCTCGGGCGGCGCTAGGCGGGCGCGGGCGCGTGCATGCCGCCGGCGGAGCGCGCCAGGCGGGCGGCGCGGTGCACGCGGCGCACGCGGCGCACGCGGCGCAGTAGCGGCCGGCCACCTAGCTGCAAGGGATACGTACTGTGGTGGGGCCGGGCAGGGCGCTCGGGCGGCGCTAGGCGGGCGCGGGCGCGTGCATGCCGCCGGCGGAGCGCGCCAGGCGGGCGGCGCGGTGCACGCGGCGCACGCGGCGCACGCGGCGCAGTAGCGGCCGGCCACCTAGCTGCAAGGGATACGTACTGTGGTGGGGCCGGGCAGGGCGCTCGGGCGGCGCTAGGCGGGCGCGGGCGCGTGCATGCCGCCGGCGGAGCGCGCCAGGCGGGCGGCGCGGTGCACGCGGCGCACGCGGCGCAGTAGCGGCCGGCCACCTAGCTGCAAGGGATACGTACTGTGGTGGGGCCGGGCAGGGCGCTCGGGCGGCGCTAGGCGGGCGCGGGCGCGTGCATGCCGCCGGCGGAGCGCGCCAGGCGGGCGGCGCGGTGCACGCGGCGCACGCGGCGCACGCGGCGCAGTAGCGGCCGGCCACCTAGCTGCAAGGGATACGTACTGTGGTGGGGCCGGGCAGGGCGCTCGGGCGGCGCTAGGCGGGCGCGGGCGCGTGCATGCCGCCGGCGGAGCGCGCCAGGCGGGCGGCGCGGTGCACGCGGCGCACGCGGCGCACGCGGCGCAGTAGCGGCCGGCCACCTAGCTGCAAGGGATACGTACTGTGGTGGGGCCGGGCAGGGCGCTCGGGCGGCGCTAGGCGGGCGCGGGCGCGTGCATGCCGCCGGCGGAGCGCGCCAGGCGGGCGGCGCGGTGCACGCGGCGCACGCGGCGCACGCGGCGCAGTAGCGGCCGGCCACCTAGCTGCAAGGGATACGTACTGTGGTGGGGCCGGGCAGGGCGCTCGGGCGGCGCTAGGCGGGCGCGGGCGCGTGCATGCCGCCGGCGGAGCGCGCCAGGCGGGCGGCGCGGTGCACGCGGCGCACGCGGCGCACGCGGCGCAGTAGCGGCCGGCCACCTAGCTGCAAGGGATACGTACTGTGGTGGGGCCGGGCAGGGCGCTCGGGCGGCGCTAGGCGGGCGCGGGCGCGTGCATGCCGCCGGCGGAGCGCGCCAGGCGGGCGGCGCGGTGCACGCGGCGCACGCGGCGCACGCGGCGCAGTAGCGGCCGGCCACCTAGCTGCAAGGGATACGTACTGTGGTGGGGCCGGGCAGGGCGCTCGGGCGGCGCTAGGCGGGCGCGGGCGCGTGCATGCCGCCGGCGGAGCGCGCCAGGCGGGCGGCGCGGTGCACGCGGCGCACGCGGCGCACGCGGCGCAGTAGCGGCCGGCCACCTAGCTGCAAGGGATACGTACTGTGGTGGGGCCGGGCAGGGCGCTCGGGCGGCGCTAGGCGGGCGCGGGCGCGTGCATGCCGCCGGCGGAGCGCGCCAGGCGGGCGGCGCGGTGCACGCGGCGCACGCGGCGCACGCGGCGCAGTAGCGGCCGGCCACCTAGCTGCAAGGGATACGTACTGTGGTGGGGCCGGGCAGGGCGCTCGGGCGGCGCTAGGCGGGCGCGGGCGCGTGCATGCCGCCGGCGGAGCGCGCCAGGCGGGCGGCGCGGTGCACGCGGCGCACGCGGCGCACGCGGCGCAGTAGCGGCCGGCCACCTAGCTGCAAGGGATACGTACTGTGGTGGGGCCGGGCAGGGCGCTCGGGCGGCGCTAGGCGGGCGCGGGCGCGTGCATGCCGCCGGCGGAGCGCGCCAGGCGGGCGGCGCGGTGCACGCGGCGCACGCGGCGCACGCGGCGCAGTAGCGGCCGGCCACCTAGCTGCAAGGGATACGTACTGTGGTGGGGCCGGGCAGGGCGCTCGGGCGGCGCTAGGCGGGCGCGGGCGCGTGCATGCCGCCGGCGGAGCGCGCCAGGCGGGCGGCGCGGTGCACGCGGCGCACGCGGCGCACGCGGCGCAGTAGCGGCCGGCCACCTAGCTGCAAGGGATACGTACTGTGGTGGGGCCGGGCAGGGCGCTCGGGCGGCGCTAGGCGGGCGCGGGCGCGTGCATGCCGCCGGCGGAGCGCGCCAGGCGGGCGGCGCGGTGCACGCGGCGCACGCGGCGCACGCGGCGCAGTAGCGGCCGGCCACCTAGCTGCAAGGGATACGTACTGTGGTGGGGCCGGGCAGGGCGCTCGGGCGGCGCTAGGCGGGCGCGGGCGCGTGCATGCCGCCGGCGGAGCGCGCCAGGCGGGCGGCGCGGTGCACGCGGCGCACGCGGCGCACGCGGCGCAGTAGCGGCCGGCCACCTAGCTGCAAGGGATACGTACTGTGGTGGGGCCGGGCAGGGCGCTCGGGCGGCGCTAGGCGGGCGCGGGCGCGTGCATGCCGCCGGCGGAGCGCGCCAGGCGGGCGGCGCGGTGCACGCGGCGCACGCGGCGCACGCGGCGCAGTAGCGGCCGGCCACCTAGCTGCAAGGGATACGTACTGTGGTGGGGCCGGGCAGGGCGCTCGGGCGGCGCTAGGCGGGCGCGGGCGCGTGCATGCCGCCGGCGGAGCGCGCCAGGCGGGCGGCGCGGTGCACGCGGCGCACGCGGCGCACGCGGCGCAGTAGCGGCCGGCCACCTAGCTGCAAGGGATACGTACTGTGGTGGGGCCGGGCAGGGCGCTCGGGCGGCGCTAGGCGGGCGCGGGCGCGTGCATGCCGCCGGCGGAGCGCGCCAGGCGGGCGGCGCGGTGCACGCGGCGCACGCGGCGCACGCGGCGCAGTAGCGGCCGGCCACCTAGCTGCAAGGGATACGTACTGTGGTGGGGCCGGGCAGGGCGCTCGGGCGGCGCTAGGCGGGCGCGGGCGCGTGCATGCCGCCGGCGGAGCGCGCCAGGCGGGCGGCGCGGTGCACGCGGCGCACGCGGCGCACGCGGCGCAGTAGCGGCCGGCCACCTAGCTGCAAGGGATACGTACTGTGGTGGGGCCGGGCAGGGCGCTCGGGCGGCGCTAGGCGGGCGCGGGCGCGTGCATGCCGCCGGCGGAGCGCGCCAGGCGGGCGGCGCGGTGCACGCGGCGCACGCGGCGCACGCGGCGCAGTAGCGGCCGGCCACCTAGCTGCAAGGGATACGTACTGTGGTGGGGCCGGGCAGGGCGCTCGGGCGGCGCTAGGCGGGCGCGGGCGCGTGCATGCCGCCGGCGGAGCGCGCCAGGCGGGCGGCGCGGTGCACGCGGCGCACGCGGCGCAGTAGCGGCCGGCCACCTAGCTGCAAGGGATACGTACTGTGGTGGGGCCGGGCAGGGCGCTCGGGCGGCGCTAGGCGGGCGCGGGCGCGTGCATGCCGCCGGCGGAGCGCGCCAGGCGGGCGGCGCGGTGCACGCGGCGCACGCGGCGCACGCGGCGCAGTAGCGGCCGGCCACCTAGCTGCAAGGGATACGTACTGTGGTGGGGCCGGGCAGGGCGCTCGGGCGGCGCTAGGCGGGCGCGGGCGCGTGCATGCCGCCGGCGGAGCGCGCCAGGCGGGCGGCGCGGTGCACGCGGCGCACGCGGCGCACGCGGCGCAGTAGCGGCCGGCCACCTAGCTGCAAGGGATACGTACTGTGGTGGGGCCGGGCAGGGCGCTCGGGCGGCGCTAGGCGGGCGCGGGCGCGTGCATGCCGCCGGCGGAGCGCGCCAGGCGGGCGGCGCGGTGCACGCGGCGCACGCGGCGCACGCGGCGCAGTAGCGGCCGGCCACCTAGCTGCAAGGGATACGTACTGTGGTGGGGCCGGGCAGGGCGCTCGGGCGGCGCTAGGCGGGCGCGGGCGCGTGCATGCCGCCGGCGGAGCGCGCCAGGCGGGCGGCGCGGTGCACGCGGCGCACGCGGCGCACGCGGCGCAGTAGCGGCCGGCCACCTAGCTGCAAGGGATACGTACTGTGGTGGGGCCGGGCAGGGCGCTCGGGCGGCGCTAGGCGGGCGCGGGCGCGTGCATGCCGCCGGCGGAGCGCGCCAGGCGGGCGGCGCGGTGCACGCAGCGGAGCACGGGATAGCACCACAGGCACGGCACCAGCAAGCTCAGCAGCGACACCCCCATCCAACTGTAAGGGTTATATACCATTGTACTTGTAGTACTCGTACTAACGGTACTACGGCTAGGGTCAACACGTCTGCTTTCGTAGAAGGTAAACACGCAACTGTCAACTCATCGCCAATCTCCCGTACAAACATACAGATCGGCCGTTATATCTTGGCGACCCTGAACTTCGCGCAGAAGGCTGCGCACGAACGTTTTTTTGGAACAAAATGGTGGCATGAGGCGACGTGCGCGGGGCGGAGGTCTAGGCTAGAGATTGACTCTATGTAAACACAATCGACCCTTTATTCAATCAAATATCGTAACCGATTTTTATCGATTTGGAATTTATTAATTTTTGTTTTTATTATGAGATATTGAACGGAATAGATTTACAAACATAGTGAATGTTGTCGTTAGTTAACGAGATTTCGACTTTAATGAAAAAAAAAACTAATAAAATTTTATTTTCTTGGTTGAAAGACATGATTTAGTTAAATATCAGTTATTTATAAACGACTTCTACAATAACGACTGTTTGAGAATATTTTAAACCTCCTTAGAAAATTTAATCAAATATATTTTTATAATTGGATTACAATCGATTTGAAAAATAATCGATTAAACAACACCCTCAGATACGCATACTGGACATCCCTTTTTGTTTACTCCTTAAAACTTCGTGCATATTCGGTAATGCTCGGGACGCGGTATTGTGTCTCAGTGACACGTTAGCATTGGTGTCGTGTTCGTGTTGCTATCTCTATCTTGAGTACGGGCGGTTACAAAAGTTTTCGTTGTTAGTTGTTATTATTTTCTTGTTAAGTTTTTTGTTTGTGTTTATTCGATCATATTATTGATGAAATGACGGAACAATTCGTCATTAATACAGGATCAGACTCAGAAAATGAATCTGAAAGTGAGAGCGACGACAATTATGATGACGATGACGAACCTATACCGAGTACCTCACAAAGTACGCAAGGGGCAGATTCGGAGACTTTATGTTAGGGATTTCCCCCCTCAGCGAAAGTGATTAAATTATAAAAAGTTTATCAAACTGTAAATAATATTGTGTGAGATTGTGACAAAAATTTGCTACTATCGAAAGGTGAGTGAATTTTTAATTCATTAGGTACATTATTTTTTTAGCTTTCTGTCTCATAGCGTTTCGATATTTATTTTATTTGTACTTGGTCTCTGTATCAGGAAATTTATATTCGAATTTCGGTTTAAAAAAAAAAATGAATTCCAATAACACTTTTTTTACGAGTGTACATGCGCGAAAGTTCGCAGAGCCTATGTTCAGAACCGTCAAGTTACAACGGCCGATCTGTACGTCCACAATTTAATACATCGACATGCTCCATAAAAAAGTCCTTTTGAATGAAACATTAATATTTTTAGTTTTATGATTAAGGTATTTTTATTATTAGTGTAATATGTTACTTTTTCTGTTTTTATACTTATTTATAATAAATGGTATAACTGTCATGCGTTCAGCTTTTATCATTATATCAGTTATACTCTGATTTTCAATTATTTTTACGCTCTTTGTTCAGAATCAATGTCTATATTTCTCAGTCACATTTTTGTTCAGCAGATAACTAATCACTAGAGAGTTCTGTCAAGCTAACAACCCTCTTTAGCTCTTACCTTTATGGATTTATACTGTAAATTAAGTTTATAATCAAGAGATGAGGGATGATTTCGCGACAAGATGTCCGCGTATGACACGGCATCCCCGCGTTGGTACCATCTCATATGGTATCTCCCACCTTGGATACAGCCCCCGTACTTGGCATCACCCACCCGAGATTTAGCCATAGCAAATGGAATCACCCGCCTTGGATATATCTTCGTAACTTGGCATCACTCGCTTAAGACCTAACCATAACAAATGGCATCATCCGCTTTGGATATAGGTCGCAATGCAGCATTAATATACAATATTTCCTCCGTATTTAGAATAGACTAAACTTTATTGTACACCAAAATAGTAACATAATTCGTTAAGATTTCGCGTTTCGGTCTATAAATCATTAAAACCGGATGCGATATAAGAATTAAAATGATTTCTTTCCTAATGGCTTTGTGATACTGTTGCCAAGAAAAACGAACTTAATAATAAATAAGCAGGCAATGTTACGGTCCTAGGGTGTTGCCACTATTTGACTACTTATTAAAAGGGTTTGGATTGAAAAACACTGATCTAGAAGCATTACAAAGTTTGTACGTACCGCTTGGCGCAGGCCTCATCAGGTGGAGCACAGGCGCACGGGTGCAGCGCGAAGTCGCCCTCCGCGTCCGACATGCAGTGGTACAGCATACACTGCCGACATACAACCAACTCTTAGGCCTACTGTCCAGACATACTAAACTATGAAGGAACCTGGTACGCGACCTTACCAACAGAACCACGCCACATACCATGCTTTGTAAATACTACAATGCAACGTAAACTTGTTATGATGGCTTTCAGGATGCGATCTGGCCACAACTTAACAAAGGAGTGGTCAAAAATGGGTTATTATTCAGAAGAAATTTAAACACCGATGTGAATTTTTCAGACTTCCGTTTTTGAAAAAAGCTGATAAATGTTTCAGTAAAAACAAAGCGCACATATTTTCATCATGACCTCCGTCATAGCAGTCAGGGCCACTAACCACTAGACCAACAGATTAAAACCCCACCTTCCACCACTGCTGGTAGGACCAACAGTGGTGGGCGGTGGGATTTTCCCCCTTTGCGACATATAGACTCATTGGAGACACGCTCCGGCAATTATTGCTCTACCAGAGCGTGCTTTATTAACTCCATACATACTTTTTTCCTGTCTCTCTCTACTAATCTCACTTTTCCCCATTCTGGAGCGTGCTACACCACATTATATGACTTCGCGCATGAGCAGCCCTATCGGCTAGCCAATCAATGATTGCTTAAGCTGTTCTTAACTGTCCCAACGTTCATTAAAATTGCTGTTCATATCTGTAGCATAGTCGGCCTTATAATGTTCCCACTGTTGGGACTTAGGCCTTCTCTCTAGGAGAGGCAAGGACCGTAATCCACCACGCGGACCCAGTGCGGGTTGGTGAATGTCACATGTCTTCGAATTTTTAGTTCTAGGACATGCCGGTTTCCTCACGATGTTTTCCTTCACCGTTTTGAAAGCAGTGATGATGAAATAATTACACAAAGTAATGCGCCTGGCTGGGTTTGAACACGCGACCTACAACTCGTAAGTCGGGGCCGTTACCAGTCGGCCACCGCTGCTCTCTCATATCTGTATCTACTATATATTTCCTACTAGATCTTAGTACTGCTACTCCGGACTGGCTATAAGCTCTCTGTGGTAAGTACCAAACATGTCAGTCAAATAATAATAATAATAATAAACACACACACTTCTGAAAACCGACGTGGGGATGCACCGAGATGTGGTTGCGGTAGACAAAGGCCTCACCCCGCTCTCCTTGGCTAACGAGAACTGGCGCAAACCTACAGTAATGGATACTAATGAACGCAGGGCAGTATGGCAGGGCAAGGAGCTTCACGGGCGTTTTTACCGGGCCTTACATGGGCCCGATGTAGATCTTTTAGCGTCCGTATCCTGGCTGCGCTTTGGTGATCTCTTTGGAGAAACCGAAGGTTTTGTCTTTGCAATTATGGACGAAGTTATGATGACGAACAACTACCGGAAATACATTGTGAAGGACGGTACGGTTGACATCTGTCGGGCATGCCACCGACCCGGAGAATCAATCCGACACATTATTTCTGGATGTTCTCATTTAGCTAACGGAGACTATTTGCATAGACACAACCTTGTAGCCAGGATTATTCACCAGCAACTTGCTCTCAAATACAATCTTGTGGAATCAGAAGTACCGTACTATAGGTACGTGCCCGACCCAGTTCTCGAAAATGGCAGCGTCACATTGTATTGGGATCGATCTATCATCACTGACAGGACTATTGTTGCCAATAAGCCTGACATAGTGGTGATAGATCGACTAGAGCGTCGCACAATGATTGTTGATATAGCGGTCCCTCATGACGAGAACCTCGTGAAAGCTGAGAAAGATAAACAAACTAAATATCTTGACTTAGCTCGCGAGGTTGTCGACATGTGGGAAGTGGATAAAGCAATCATTGTGCCGATAGTCGTAACGGCCAATGGCTTAATAGCTAAGAGCCTCGAACAACATCTGAGGAGGCTCTCGTTAGGCAGCTGGATCAAGGGCCTGATTCAGAAAGCAGTTCTCCTGGACACGGCGCGTATTGTTAGGAGATTCCTCTCTCAGGAGCCCTGACCACCGGTAGCATGGACCCTGTTCCCGATGCCGGTGGGCTACTATTTTTTATATTTTTAAATGTTTTTTTTTATATGTATTAAGAAATATTTAAAAATGTACAAAATATGTATATAAAATAAATAAAGGAAATAATAATAAAAATTCTTTATTTCTCCTCACAATGATAAACTTATAGGTTTAGGTTTTACATAAGTTCTGTTATTATAATTAACAATGTGAGGAGCTGGTGTTTGAGTTAGGCATAAAATGCCTGTATTACAAATCACCAGGTCCCCACCCCACGGAAGAACAGTTTTTTTTTTTTTGAAAGGTATGCAATTACAATAATAAAAAACAAAAATAAGTAATTATAATTTTGGAGGTGGAAGTAAAAACGAAGCTAAAACAAAAAAATAAAATAAAACAAGAGTGCCTATATCTGTGTGTTTGATGTGCGTGTCTAATGATAGTGTATTGTATTAGTGTGTATGTGATGTGTACATGTGAGAGTTGTGGTGTAAGTTATGAACTTATATTGTACTAATTTAATTTGACAGAAGTTAAGTTAAGCTTTTCTGTAAAACTATAATCCGCATCCAACAACTTATCTGAAACTGAAGACTTACATTTGATTATTGGTAAAGGATAAATCGTTAGGGCCCGATTCAACTTGTTGTATAAATTTGAACCCTGATAGCAAAAAAACCGATGTGCAAACTTAGTTTTGAATGACGATGCAGAGCAGACTTGATGTTTACTACGTTTGTTTCTGATTGTTTCTGGTTCATAAGTTATCAGGGAATGCTGTTTCATAACCGTTTTCAAAATGAAGAGTTGTCTCACAGAAAGTACCTTCCATTTTGAGTAGAGATCAGCTGTTGGGTGATAAAAAGGAAGAAACAAGCTCACCTTTAGGAGTGCTCTTTGTGCTCTCTCGACTTTTAGAAGATGAGTTTTACATGTTCCACCCCATGTAGTAATACAGTATTCAAGCTGAGACTGACAGAGAGCATAGTAGACAGATTTTAAAATAGATTTTGATGCAGAGCTTCTTAAGGCTTTAAATATTACTATTAGTCTACGGACTCTTGCTGATAGAAGATTAATATGATGGTGAAATTTAAGATTTCTGTCAATAATTACACCTAAATACTTGGTGGATTCAGTTTTTTTAAGGTTAAGGCACTGACAACTTCTGTGATTTGCATTTGGGCACGAATGGACGACAATGCTTAAAGAGGAATCAGGTTTGTCATTAGATTTAATTGAGAACGCTATGTAAGTGGTTTTTTCTACATTTAACGTAAGTAAATTCTCATTTAACCAACTGGTCACTGTATTTATGCCTGTCTGAGCCCTGGCAAACACTTCATGCCAAGAGTTACCACTAAAAAGTAAGGCTGTATCATCCGCAAACGCGATAATTTTGGAATCAGGAAGACTTAGCTGACATATATCATTCATATAGACTAGGAACAGCGTCGGTCCGAAAACACTGCCCTGAGGAACTCCAAAAGTCACTGAAATCTCTTCACTGGTAATGTTACCGATTTTAACACATTGTGTTCTGTCATTCAGGTAATCTTCAAAAAGTTTTAATTGAAGATCCCGGATACCTAGTCTTTCGAGTTTTTTAAGCAGAATAGGGAAAGAGACTGTGTCAAAGGCCTTTGCTAAATCTAAGAATATTCCAATGGTTTTCCTCTTTGAATCTATGTTGTTAACTATGTAATCTGTAAGTTCTAACACGGCGTCGGCGGTCGATCTCTTGGCTCTGAAACCAAATTGTGCTTGTGAGAGAAGATTTTTACTTTCCAAATAGCTAAGAAGTCTTCTGTTAATGATTCGCTCTAAAATTTTTGACAGAGTAGGGAGGATCGAAATTGGCCTATAATTATTGACACAGCCTCTGTCACCACTTTTATATATCGGGTGAACTCGAGACCTTTTATAGATCTTCGGGAATATACCGGTTGTGAGAGACAAATTACATATGTATGTTATAGGTAATGTTAGAACATCAACATTTGATTTCAAAATGTCACTAGATATTAAATCAAGACCAACCGAACAATCACTCTTTAACCCCGCTATAAATGTCCTAATCTCTTCTTCGTCCGTTGGTAGCAGACAAAAAGAGTGGCTGCACCAATTTAAAGTGTTGGGTTCAGTTCGCAGATTACTACTAATGATTTTTTCTACTAAAGTTTTGCCAACATTTGCGTTTTCTAGGTATTGGTTAACATTATTTACGGAATTTTGGGGGTCACTAGTATTTATAAGTTCAATCAGGGCATCTTTGGGTTTAGTTAAATATGTTATCTCTTTGACTATTTTCCAATTTTTTTTACTATTTTTTCCTGCGTTTTGGAACTGTAGTTTTTCATAGTCTCTTTTAAGTTTTTTTAGTAAAGATGAACAAAATTTACGGTATCTTATGTATGTAGTTTTATATATATTATTCTCAGGGTTTTTCTTTACTTTTTTATATAGATTATCACGGTTCTTAATGCACTTTAGAATGCCTGGGGTTATCCACGGTTTTAGATTTTTTTTTCTTATTTGATATATTGACTTTTTTAGTGTTGTTTTTTATAGCCGTATGAAGAATATTGTGAAAGAAATTAGCAGCATCGTTGGCATTTTTAATTGTGTATAGTGGACTAAAGTCAAAATTTTCAAGTTCCATATTTAGAAGGTTGTGGTTTAAATAATTAACATTTTTAGCAGGTTTTTGTTTTGGAAGGCTAGCTATGTACAAAGCAACACTATTGTGATCTGTAATTGTTGTTTGGAGTATAAGACAATGAGCTGTTAGTTTAGTCTTTAGAAAGGTGTGGTCCAAACATGTTTTATTGTGCGTGGGTGATGTGTACGCTGGCATCATACCGTGGAATGCCATCATATCTAGATATGCTAAAAGATTGTTGTCAGTAATGAGTTCGGCAATGTCAATATTAATGTCCCCCAACAATATAATATTTTGCTTAGATGAATATTTTAATAGTATCTGATTAAGAGATTGTAAGAAGTTATCAATATTTCTGTACCCAGGGGGCCTATAAATGGCCAAAGCTATTGTATCACTATTTAAAGTAATAACAAGACAATTTGCGTCCTCAATCCCAGGTTCCTCAACTGAGATAAGCAAACTGTTCTTGTAGTACACAACAACTCCTTCATTCTGCGTAAGGTTGTTAGTGGTGGCAAAACTTTTATATCCATCCATGGAGGGTAGAAAAGAGGTTGATGGCAACCAGCACTCTGTCAAAACAAGGCAGTCCCAGTCCACCTCAGTACTGGCTATTATTGGTAACAATCCAGGTAAGTTACATTTTACACTCCGAATATTTTGCTGAAAAATTTTTAAAAATTTTTTGGAGTTTGGTAACAGGTCCGAGCAGTCCTCCGCATTACAGTTGAAAAAGTCAGCAATATTAAAAGAGTCTATTTCACTTTGTAAATGATTTAACTCATTGAATTTTGTCTAAGTAATAATTTAGCAGGATCGTATTTGTAAGTTAATTTGACCATAGTATTATGTGCTGTTATATAAATTATATGTAAAAAAAGCTTAATATGTATGGATTTCAATCTTGTTGAATGGTTAAGTAAGGTAATAAAAATAATATTAGGTACAACATAAAATTTTAGAGATCGAATAATATTTTGGGGGCGTGGTTGTGCTATGTAAGTATTTTTGAATAGGAGAAAGTGTAGGGCAATTGTTTTATCATTATGTGTGCAGTGTACATGAGAGTACTAATAGGCGCTAACTAAATAAATTAAAAAACAAACAATGTACAAAGTAATGCATGCTGATAGAAAGTAAACAAGTACTTCAGAAAGGAATACTAGTCAAATACTTTTTTCCATGTTCTGAAGGTCTTCTTCGCAATACACGCGTAGACGGGGTTGGTGTTCGTTAAGCTTCAAAAACACCTTGCCAAACGAAGTCCAACAGTGCTCGTAGTTATGTTTTTTAGCAAATAATCTGGCTATATAGTGTAGACGTCTAATTGATGCAGTGAGAGATTCAGCCACGTATATTGGTTTTACTGGTCCAACCATATTCAGATGTGTAGTATTTAAACGCTTTTCACGATTCTCCTTATTGTATGATCCAGTAGCCTTTATAAACTGTTCTCTCTTTATGGTTGATATGAAATCCACGATTATAGGGCCTGAAGGTTTGTTTTTCAGCTTTAGACGAGATACATCTCGAATATCGGAGTCTAGTATTGGAACATTAATAACATTTCCAATCATTTTTGCTATCTCAACTATCTTTTCTTTATTTTCAGATTCAATGGCTGGGACATTTCTTAGCTCGATCATGGTAGAACGTGCATTTTTTTCAAAATGTGGCTCTTTAGTGAACTGTTTTCCTGTTGAAGAGTTTTCAAATCCCTAAGAACGTCATCGTATTTCTCGGATAGCAACATCATCGATTTATTAATTTCAGCTTTTTGGTTTCTTAGCTCCTTCAGAGATAGTTCCAAAGTGGTAAATTTTGCGTCATGCTGCTCTTTTATTTCTTCCATTTTTGTCAATAAGTCAGACAATGAGATATCTGCTGTGTTTGAAGGATTATTATACCGACGCTTGCTACGCTTTGTAATGCTCAAATCTTTTTGCTGATTATCAGGTGTACTGAGCGCAGGATCCGCTACATTGTCAGGAGAGATAAGTTTACTACCACTTTTTGGTGGGGTACGTGAAACGGACATTTTTTTTTTTACAGCTTTTTCTTGGTATTTCTAGCTTACGTAATTACAATTTATCTTACGATGATAATATTACACATTAAACCACGGAACAATATTTACCCGCCCAACGCTGTCGCTTATGAACTGCGGCAAGCAACAACGCGCATGTAATGATGAGGTGCTGCTTATGCTGTGTGCCGTATTTACGAGTGTGCGGTATGACGTCACGTACGCAGGATACCAGTTGCGTCGACTGTCGCTGTCCTGTTCTTGCCGCTTCACTGCTTAATTGCTATCTCCATCAAAGCACTGCGCGCCTAGTACTTATGTTAATATTTCACTGTTTATTTTCGGAAATAAATTTATATTTTAGATAAAATTTTGACAAAGTGGACACGTCTAAACTCATTCGAGATCCGGGGGGAAGGATATATAACATACCTGAGCACACTTGATACAGGACACGCAGTCGATGCACGATCGGAAGCAGTCGGGCGCGAACTCGCACGCACCAGCTCGGTTAGCGCTTTCCAAGTACCATTCGTGACAGTGTCTGAAATATGCAATGATAATTGTTCATCATATGCCAAATAGTGATTGGGCCTGTAATATTTAAGGCCTACGCAGACCGGGCCGGCATGGCAAAGGATTTATATGTTTAAAGTCAAAGTCAAAAGCATTTATTTCAAATAGATCATTTACAGGCACTTTTGAATAATCAAATGTAGGTCAGTCCAAAAAAAAGTGAAGCTATATTGCACGTCCAAAAGCGTAGATCTCTATGGAGAAGAACGTGCAAGAAACTCCATGGACACTCACAAACAAAAACATAAATATTTTCCCTTTATAATATAATGCAAAGGGCAATGGAAGGGGCTACGCTCGGAGTTTCCTTGCGTGATCACATCAGGAAAGAAGATATCCGTAGGAGAACCAAGATTACCGACATAGCCTGAAGAATCGCCAAACTTAAGTGGCAGTGAGCAGGGCACATTGTAAAGCGTAAACTTTGCCAAAAGGCTTTTTACACTATAAAGGACTATGTTGAGGACCAAAAGGCTTGGGATTGATCTGCTTCAGTACGCACTACAACTGTTATCTTATTATTTTTTTCTCTTTCTTTTGTTTTATTTTCAATTGTGCTTTTTATTGTTTTTTTTTTTTACAATCTGCCATTGTAGATTTTCTTTATTTTGCAATTCGACATTATTTTTTTTTAAATTAAATTTTGACATAAGTAAATATTTACTTTACTAAGTATTACATTTTGTAAACTACATATCGTCGCTTATATTACAACACCGCGAATATGCCTTTTTCTGAAATAGGCATATTCGCGGTGTTGTAATATAAGCGACGATATTTCTTTTTATTATTGTGAACGTGAGGACTATGTTGATTGCTTTTTTTTCCTTTTCAGTAATTTTAACGTATGTCTGGCAATTTGAGTATTATCTGCGGCCCACCCAAATGTCCTTTCTTTGGTATCGTTCGTCCAGTTGTTGAGCTCCTTAGTAGTCCTGAGTTGAGCTTTGCGAATACTGACAAATGCTTGCACTGACTGGACAGGTTCACTCAAATCTGTATGTTACTTTCTTCAAAAGACCATCTCAGACAAATCTGCATGGTTCGCATGTGATTTGACCATTAGATATTTACTGTATGGACTTTAAAAGAGACTTTGACCCCTGAGTTTGTTTCGGTGTTTCTTCTCAGGGTAGTCAGCTAGGAAACACCGGCCTCATCTAGTTTAAAATGACAAAAAAAAAAAATTGACGTGTTTTATAAACCTGTTTGCAGAATAAATATCAATTATCATCATTTATCATTGCTTGCAGAACAGATGGTGGTTGGAACAGAAAGGTTTTGGAGTGGAAGACACAGCGTTGGAAGGCCTGGGGATTGTGGGGACACCGGGGTGAGGCCTATGTTCAACATTGGACGTCTTTCGGCTGAAATGATGATGATATTAGCTTAGTTATTAAACACACCTGCACTTGATCCTCGCCTGGAAGGTCTCGGCCGGCTTCTTGTCCGGCAACGGCGGAGGATCACTGCTGTACCCGCCCTTTTTTAACGACCCTGGAATTTTACCCATGGAATATGTTAAGAAAGTAAGAAAGAACGTCGACGGGTCGCTCGGTCGTTAACCGACGTGTCGTAAAATAGCACAATGCCATTTAGTCACAATATCATGAAGTTTTTCTATGTGGAACCCTATTTAAAAGATATATATTTAAATGTAGCCTAAGTTACTATTATAATATCAGCTATCTACCAGTGAAAGTCCCGTCAACGTCAGTCTAGCCATTTCTAAACCGAAACAAACACAATTTTTTTTTTTGTTTTCACATTTAGTATTACAAACTAAACAATTTTTTTGATATTACAAATGGGCACTTTTAGATGGGAAATCATCCAATAACTTCTCACGCCCTTGCGGAGAGCAGGAGAGCGTGTTAGATATTTTCTGACTAAAACCCACTTCTATGTTCCTTCTTTACCTCGCGTTCTAGAACCTTGGACTTTTCTTTCGGCACCTTCAGGCACTTCAATTTTATTTATAGATCAATGTAAATATGAAATCTTACCAGAATCTCGTTTGAGCAGCGGCGGTTTGGTGTTAGGGGAAGACTTCTCCGAGCTGATGACTCCGCCTGCTCCCACCTGAGGGTACGTGTACTCGTGCACCTGGAACATTTTTTTTTTTCAGTAATGATAGGCTCGCGTTTGACCACCATCTCACCTGATGGTAAGCGATGATTTAGTCGACGATGGAGCACGCTTGCCTAGAAGTAGCCTATTCACTCTTGACTTAAAGACCCCTAAGTTGTAGCCATCAGGAAACATACATTCCGGCAAGGAATTCCACTCCTTGGCTGTACGCACAATAAATGTGTTCTTAAAACGTTTTATGCGTATGAGTGGGATGTAATCACATCGTAATATATCACCAATAACCAATGATTCTAGCTATCAATTATTTATTTATTTATTATATATATATTTATTGTACACATCATAATGTGGACAAAATACAGATATACAAAAACCAAAGTGCAATGCAATCAATCCTAAGTATTGGCAATAGACCAAGATCCCAGAGCTGTCTGACATAACTTACTTTCACATGGATGAAACCTTAGATTCTCAGTAGCGTCTCATGTGCTTTGATTATCTGTGTGCTTGTGGAGCTCCACCTTGGGGTGCCTGAGTAGGTACTAAGTGAGAAAAGGAACTAAAAGTTACTTAACTTAATTTTTCATGGGTGATTTTTATAAATGTTTTGTAGAATACTATTTTAAAGTAGTATCATAAGTGTCAGACACTTTCCATGGACCAAAACTTTTGCCAGACGCTTTAAATCTCCACAAGAAGTAAATAAACTTTACTTATTTTTACATGTCTGAATTTTAAATATGTTATTAAGGTAACTATTACAAAGTTATATTTCAGTAGTCAGACTAATTGTAGTGACCAAACATCCAGTCAGTGCATAAAGTGGATGCGAGACGCACAGGACCGTTCATTGTGGCGACATTTGGGGGAGGCCTAGGTCCAGTAGTGGACGTCTATCGGCTGAAATGATGATGATGATGATGACTTGTGAAACTTACAGCAGACAGATGAACGTAAGGACATCGATCAGGATCGGGGTCGTCTACGTTCAGCTTGTCATCATACACAGCCTCGTATTGCTTCAACGAATCTGGAATAAAAAAAATACTATTGAGTTATTTTTATCTGATGTACACAATGGTATATCAGGGAATATGCATGTAATATTTTTATTAGTTCAATTAAATACTACCGGCCGAGTGGTAACGGCCCCGACTTACGAGTTGTAGGTCGCGAGTTAGAAAACCGCGTCTCGGCGAGAGAGACAGATATATTTTAGTTCTTAGTTATTTTACGTACAACTGCTTGTTGAACTTGTTTTTAGTTTATTAGTAGCGTTTTAGGGCCGAAACTGTGCTAAGCGGACGCCCGCGACGAGTACCAGTCGCGTGTTGTTGTGCGTGTTGCGTGTGTTCGGGTCGCCGTCGCCAAAACCGGATTATTACCTGCGCAGTGTCGCTAGTTCAACTTTAACGGTGTACATGTAGTCGTGTCGATGGAGGATTTAATATTTGTTACGTAGCAAAAAGGGGCGCAGGGCCCGCGCGGCGAGCCACAACGAAGCACTTATACGCGCGGGTGTCCGCTATACGAGGTTTGGCCCTTATATTTCACCACAATGGTAACGGGTAGTGTGACGTCACATACTGGGACGTCGTGTAAAACGAAATATTCTTGAAGTTGTGACTCTGATGGTAGTGTGATGTAGTACATGTACCTGATAGCGGGTGTCTGGGCAGCGTGATAGCGGACAGTATGGGCGTCTGCGTGATGTCGTCAGCGGGGCGGCAACGGGCGCGGCTTGCGGTCGAGTTCTCTGAGCTGGAGCGAGACTCTGATGGCAGGTTTAGACACTGTGGAAACAGACAAATATTTTACGATCTATCATCGTTGCCACTTTTCGGAGGCCGGGAGTTATTTAACAAACGTACCTCGAAGATATTCTGCTCTTCGTCGTCCTCTTTTGGCGCTGGGTTGTGTTTTTTGTACGCGTGAAGTGATGGCCACGCCCCGCCCAAACCTGCGTACATTACGACATTTATATTTTATGGAGTAAGTTGGATTGGCTGGTTTTAGGTGCGGTAAGCAATATCCCTTTCTGTATCTTTCTTCACCGATACCATGAATTGAAGTTAATACTCAGGTTAATTAACTAAATATATGCAAATAAACTCTTTGATTCAAGAGTTCTTCAAACTGTTATAGTCAAGTAGAATTAATTTTGGGATATTTTTTACTACTTCTAGAATTAACCAAATGTTTTCAAAAGAGTATTTTGAAATTTTAATCTGATGAAGAAAATATCTCCCTTGATTGAAGATTGTGATAGTCAAGTAAAATTAATTAAGAAATATTTGTTGCGTCATTTCTATATTTTTGTTTATTGTAGAACTAATCAAATATTTTCTAAACACTATTATGAAATTTGAATCTGACGAAGAAAATATCTCTTTGATTTTTTTTTTATATTTCTACAAAAACTTGTACTATCAGAAACAGAAAAACCAATAGTTTGCTATCTGACCGCAAAAAACCCGACCCATCTAAATTCTAGCTAGTTTTTTGTTTTTTATTCTTGATAGGTTCGCGCTTGACCGCTATCTCACCTGATGGAAAGCGACGATGCGGTCGACGATAGAGCGCGCTTACCTAAAAGTAACCTATTCACTCTAGTTAAATTTTACGTAAGTTCCAAGTATATATGTATAGGTCAAATAATATCATCAACAAACAGTTCCTGACAACCCCACAAGAAGCATGGCGTGATAATACACTAAAAACTCACCGTGTAGGAATCCAGTATACGGTAGAGGAGGCAAAAGAAAGCACATTAGATAAATTAGTTCATTATTAATATATACTACATACAGCGAAATTTATATAGCAGATATATAACGCATACAGCTTTTAAGCTTACGCAGTGTCCTATGTAAGCGAGCCAACGTGCAGGCGAAAGCGAAGCGTTGCGGCGCGAAAGGAATTTGTTCCATTCGCGCCGCATCTCTTCTCTTATCTTCGCTTATATAATTAAGTAGCATTTGGTAATCCTCAAGTTCAAACATCAATCAAACATTGTTTTTTCTAGAAGCATTTCCATTTCTATTAATTTGGAAGATATATTATCTAGAATGTTTTGATGAAATAATTTGAAGGTATGCTGCTGAGCCCCTTTTTGATGTTTAATTTTTCGAAAGCAAGAAGATAACTTGTTATTAGTCAGTCGATATAACTATGCTATGGTGTTACAGGTACCCTCTGTTGTCTTACGATATTAGGATTATTATATAGGGAATAGAGTATCAATTGTGTGCTTTTGATACTCTATTCCCTACGGGACCAAATGTACGTGGGTGCAGTGCGACAACAAGCGAAGCGAAGCGGACGTATTCAGTTGGTGTGATATTTTTGCGCGAACTCTTACGGTGTGGTGACTTGTTTTATATAAATGTTTTTTTTTTAATATGTTTAATGTTTTAATATTCTACAACTATTACACAACGCCGTCTAGTCCCAAGCTAAGCAGAGCTTGTGTTATGGGTACTAAACAACTGATAAACATACTTATATATTTCTTTGTTTTTTCATACTTATATTTTTCTTAAAATTATATAACAAAAACAACCGTATAATTAAATACAAACCAAAATTATAAATAATTCTAGCCTTCTTACTATCACATTAAACAAGGGTTATATATTATTATAGAGTAAATGAATGAATACACACATTTCATTTAAGCATATATAAATATTACTTTGAGCACAGCCAAAGCCATATAAAGCAAAAGGATCATTCTTCAGTAACATTAACTTAGACTTAATGTTTAAAATTTAATTAAGAGACATGCTGAGGTTGGGCGACTGGTTGCTGCTCTGCGGGTCGCGGCTTCGACTCCCGTTCGGAACAAATATTTGTATGGCCTATAGATAGGTGTTCCGGGCCTGGGTGTCTTGTGTACAATACGTTCCAAATAAGAACAGGATCGATTGCCATGTTGTGACATCACGTCATACTGTTGTAGCACGTCGGGGTCACCAATTTGGAGATATGCGGAACATTGAGTAAAGTCCCGCAAACCCCCATTGAAAAGGGAGGATCCTCCGACTAGACGGGTGTTATGTCTGGTGGGCAACTGCCCGATGGATGATTTCGGGCTGTTCAATATTTTCTAATCGCGAATAACTTCGCAAGTCGCAAAGTCAAATCGCAAGAAATTGGGCAAAATTTAAGAACTCAGAGATGAGCAAAATTTAAGAACTGGATTCTGATTTTAACTTCTTTCGTTCACAGTTCGTAAATAAATTGAATTTTTAAAATTTATTGTTGTGCTCACCATAATAATTCTTCGATTTGACAGTATGACGTGACGTCACAACATGGGTATCGATCCTATTCTTAATTGGAACGTATTGTATGTCAGTTTACATGTTTTGTGAACGCATCCACCATACTGGAACAATTTCTATCAGGTTCTTTAAATGGTGAATTATGGTAAGGTATTTAGGTGGTTTTGAACTAAAACATTTCATAAACAAAATAAGCATAATGAGCCTATTTAATGTTCCCACTGCTGGGACTCAGGATTCCTCTCTAGGAGAGGGAATGGGCCGTAATCCACCACGCGGGCGTCACGTCTTCGAATTTTTAGTTCTAGGACATGCCGGTTTCCTCACGATGTTTTCCTTCACCGTTTTGAGAGCAGTGGTGATGAAATAAATTACACAAAGTAATGCGCCTGGCTAAATTTGAACTTGCGACCTACAACTCGTAAGTCGGGGCCATTACCACTCGGCCACCACTGCTCGAAAACAATTCACAATGAACTTTATATTTGTTTTATTTTAGCCCCACTGTGAGATGACTATATAATATATTATAAAGAAACCACCTCACAATCTTTGTGGTATTCTTTATTAATTTATTCAATTTAAAATGGCTTTTATTGCAATCTTACGTCAAAAGAAATCTCGTGTTTCCGTTTTTATTTACTTAAGTAGATTTAGGTTCAGGAAATCATCAAATGACTTCGCTCTATGGTGGAGCGAGAGGTCGTGTTAGACGTTTACTGACTAAAACCCACTGTGTTCCTTCAGTTGCCCTTTTGCGAGGGCTAAGGTAACTCTTTCGAACAATTCGCCACTGGCAGTAAATCTTGCTGACATATCATTGACGCGCCGTCGACTGGGGCTTGGTCCTTACCGGACGGCGAGCTACACATTGCTCGCCGTATGCAAGTCCTCGCATACGGTGACCGGAAATTGTCTTGCGAGCCAGTCAAATACTATTTCTGTACCTGTGTTCAAAGTCCCTTGTGATACCTAACCACGTCCCTAATCCTGAAGAACGATCCTCCAAAGTCCTCGCTTACCGTCTAGCAGCTCCTCAATAGCAGTCCTCACGCCTTTATCGAAAGCCCTCGCATCAGCAGCGGTCTGGAAGGTCAGCCCGAAGCGCTTCTCGTCCGTCACCCAGTGGTGGAATGTCGGCATCACCTTGTTGTACTGGAAGTCTTTCTTTATCGTGCATTCTAGGACTACCTGGAATTTGCGAAAGAAAGATGATTTAGTTAATAACAATAATATTCGACAACTATCACACGCCGTCTAGTCTCAAACTAAGCAGAGTTTATGTTATGAGTACTAGACAACTGGTAAACATAGTTATATATTTCTAAGCACATATATTATAGATAAATTACACCCAGACACAGAACAAAATGATCGTGCTCATCCCACAAACATTTGTCCTGGGTGGGAATTGAACCCACGATCTCTGGCATAGCAGTCAGGGCCACTAAGCACTAGACCAACAGGCCAGTCGCAGTTAAGTTACACAACAGTGTTGAAGGCTGAAATCAACTATCGGGTAGTTGCCCAGACTAGACATACCGTCCGTCTAGTCGGAGGGTCCTCCCTTTTCAACGGAGGTATGTGGGACTTTACACTCTATTCCACGCTATTAGTAGTATTTTTATTTCACGCTAGCTTCTTCAAGACTTCTCTCGCTCTCAATGGAGCGAGAGGGTGTGTGTAAGTTTTTACTGTAACACATACAATGACAATTATAATTCTTAATGTATGTTTTTGTTCTTTTTGTGGGAAATCATCAAATAACTGCCCTCACTCTGGGTAGAGGGAGTGTTCTCCCACTCAGGGGCGGATGGGGAGGGCGTGCGTTAGTTGCCCTTTGTGTGCCAGGGCCACGAGTAACCCTACTAAAACCAGACCTATGTTCCCACAATTGCCCTTTGTGTGCTAGGGCCATGGTAACTCTCAAAAAATCCCGTAAAATGCTTGTTTAACTAAGGGTAGGTACTAACCATATTATCGCTTATTCGTTTCCCGTGTATGAAGTATTCGTGTGTCGGTGCGATTGTTGACGAAGATGTTGTGGTGTCGCCATTGCTGTCACCCCCAGCTGTAACAACGTAATACATTACACATTAGAACCTTCTACATCTTGAAATTGTCTGGAACTTTTTTCGTGTTATTCAGTATAACGGTCTTAAAAAAAAAAAAAAAGGAACACCCAATGCGCGACGGGTGATTCTGTTTTCTTTTTTTTTTCGAAGTTAAGATATTATCGCTGTATGTGTATATCTAAGTTCGTGCAACTTACTCTACGAAACGATTTTACCGATTTCTGTAAATAAGAATAAAATAAATATATCTTTTTTTTTATTAGATATAAACCAGTGCTTGACTGCGATCCCACCTGATCTATCAATTTTATTGTTTTTTTTTTATGTGGGAAAATCATCTAATGACAAATGCCGCTCTTGGGCGGAGCAGGAGATAGTGTCAGACTTTTACTGACTAAAAACCCACTATTGTTCTTTCTTTGCCTTCATCCCGGGGCCCGTTTAGCTTTCACACTATCCGTGGCCCCAGTAGGCTCCGACCCTGCTAGCACCTACGATTTGCTGACATCTCCCATTTTATTGTTGACTAGCTGTCCCAGCGAACTTCGTACCGCCTGATCACGGTGCGCCTGATAGTCAATTACATAATGTTGTGATACCTTTTAGTTGAACTGTCAACATATAACGCCATCTACTGGCACTACCAGAACAGCATAATTCATATTTTAATTAGAGATGGCGTTGTATTCGGATTTCTTTTTTCGTGATTTTTTTTTCCACTTTTTCTCACCATTTAAACCTTCCCTGGACTATCACGAATATTTTAAGACCAAAATTAACCAAATCGGTCCAGACGTTCTGTAGTTTTAGCGAGACTAACGAACCGCCAGATTAGCTGACCTGGCGAACTTCGTACCGCCGTACAGTCAATGAATGTTGTCATACCATTTAACTGAACTGTCAACTCAAAAGATAACGCCATCTACTGGCATTACCAGAACCAGCATAATTCATTTTAAAATGACATTTTAATTAGAGATAGCATTGTATTCAGATTTTTTTTTTCGTGATTTTTTCTCACCGTCTAAACCTTCCCTGGATTATCTCGAATACTTCAAGACCAAAATTAGCCAATTCGGTCCAGCCGTTTTTGAGTTTTAGCAAGACTAACGAACAGCTATTCATGTTTATATATACGGATAGATAAATATAGAATGTAGAATATAGATTCGGGTCGAGAATCACTAACATAAATTGCCTCCTAAATTTTTTTGCAAATTAATAGCTGCACTTTGTGTTCATAATTTTAAATACTTGTGTCTACACCTATAAAATTAACTATCACTGTTCCCGCGACTTCGCGTAAATTTCGGAATTTCTCCTACATAGGTTACAACGAATAAAAAAAAACAAAAGAAAATTAACTTATAGCCCCGTTGGGGGTAGATTTTTGAACAACTTAAATATTTTAATCACTTTTTTCAGTTACAAACGAAATTTCGTTTGTTTTAAGTGATATGTGCCTTTTGAGTTGGTCACATCATGAAGTAATCAATTCTAAGATCTGATCACGACATATAGATACTTAAATCGATGAAACATTTTATTTTTCCTACTTGAAGAGTCTACACACGGGTACCTACTCAACCATAATTCTCCCTACAAGCCTCTATGAATGACAAATTTTATTACTACCAATAAAGTAGTGAACATAAAACCATGCTGATCTAAGGCAAGTAATTACAATGCATAGTAGATTAACACAATGGGTTCCATAAAGAGGCCCATTCATTAAAATGATTCATTAGTTGTTTTGAACCATGTATAAGCAAGGAATGTGTTTCGATCTAGCGGGGCCACTCGAGCTAGACCGAAAAAACTAGTGGCATTGCTTTGTTTAAGTTATAATGACACTATTCAGAGCTCACTGCCAGTTATTCTACACGTGCAGTCTGTGGGTTAGGTATACGCAAAAGGTATACAACTCCCTGCGTGTGCAGTATGCTGGCGGGGCTGCCGCGGTTTTGTAGCGCGTCGGCGATGTTTGCTGAGGCGAGGATTGATGACTTTAACGCCTTAATCCGAAAGCGGTTTGCCTCGATCCTGAAGCAAGTGCGTGCCAGCTCCCACGACATCCTGAGCGTGTTGTGCGGTAGGTGGGATTGCAACGCTGCGTCACTGAATCGGCCTTCATACACCTACGAGTATGTATATATACTTACTGCGTGGATAGTGTGAAGTTTGATTGTAGGCATTAAGTTATAATTATTATATTTTTAAAGCCACTAACATTAATTTTAAGTTCTTTACTAACACTATTCTATGGATTCATTGTGGTCTGAAATAAATGTTGTTATTATTATTATTATTTGTTTGATGTACCTCACGAATTTACTGATTTTGGCACTTTTTTTTTTGGCTTTGTGCTTTTTGCATGTATGAACTCAAATTACTAAGGGCTCTGCTGGATAGACAAATGTTTCCTTCTGAATTTTTAATGTTCCGTTAAAGATACCTTGGAGTTAATACATGAATCGAGAGGTGGAGGTGTCTAAAATTTCTTTGTAGAAGAGGGTCATTAACCAATGACCCTCTTCATTCCTCTTCATGACTGATTCGAAGGTATAACAACATTTTTTTTCAAACACTTTTAAGGGTTTAAAAAAAACACTAATTTCCTGGAACAAGTTTTGTGAAATATTCAAGAAAATCACGGAATCAGCTGCCCCCCCTTGGAAATTTCGGAGAACATGTGTGGACTCGCCTAATTACTAATTAAAGTGCAAACGGGGCCTTATGCTCTAACTTTTAAATAAACCGCGCAGTAGACACTGGCAAAATGCACGATTCAATTGCCGAAAATCCGCGCGCGACGATGGCGGACGTACATTACCGAATTTAGCCGAGCGTTCGAACGCTCGGCTCTATTCGGTAGAGAGTTGCGAGCGACTAGCATTTATTTTATTTGACATAGTCAAATTTACTTTTATTTATTTAACTACCTTTAAAGCAGGATCATTTGCGGCTGTTTGCCCTACACACTACACTATATATACCTAATGTTTCATGTAGGTCTGTTTGTGTAGTGTGTATGACAAAACAGCCGCGGACGAACCGACCTAAAAAATTTGACTTGCCCCCTCTTACGCCAGAAGCTGGGTACGACCATGTCCTAACGTCCTCAATAAGGACGAGGGGCGTGCGTCTACGTATTCGTGAGTGTGTGTGAGAATAAGATGGTGTACTCACCTGAGGATCTATGGGGGTAGCCTCTCTTCCCGACCATGACATCAGCGAGCCCGCCACCCCCGAGCGCCACCCAGCCGCCAGTGCCCTCGTCGCGGCACATGACCTGTGCTCGCACCCGCACCAAGTAGGCACTATAGACAAGGAAATAAGGGTTAAAATTGCCTGGAACTAGGAGCTTAACATTCACATAAGCCTACTATGACCTGTATCTTTTCGTGTCTTAAATCAAGTTATATTTTCAGTCGCTCTTCGCGCACGTTGCGTCTCGGTGTAAACTGACCCTATATCTGGGCTCTCGGACGGCGAGCAATGGGTAGCTCGCCGTCCGACCGTCCAGTAGCCGTCCGACCGTCCAGTAACCGCCCGGACCGAGCCCAAGTCGTCGACGGCGCGTAGTGTTCCACGCGCGCCTTAAGGAGATGTCAGCATCCGTAGGGGCCCAGCAGGGTCGAAGCCTACTGGGGCCAAGGGTCTGATTCTGAAAGGAAGACTCGGCCTTTTTATGAAAGGCAATGAAGGAACAGGAGTGGGTTTTTAGTCAGTAAACGCTTTAGGGCGTTTTACGCATTGGATGATTTACCCACCGAAAAAAAAAACCCTATACCTCCGCTGTCCGTCTGTTTGTCAGCGGGCTGTATCTAATAAACCGAAAGAAGTAGAGTTGAAATTTTCACAGAATGTGTATTTTAATATTTTAATACGGATCCCTTCGAGTCACTCGCACTTGACCAGTTTTTAACAATAGGTAAAAATATTTATTAACGACTAGCTTCTGCCCGCGGCTTCGCTTGCGTAAATGTAGGTTTCTCCATACAAACTTTGGACCCCCGCTTCATACTCTTAGGGAGTGAATTTTAGAAAATCCTCTCTTAGTGCTCGCCTACTTCATAAAAGGAAACCTTGTGCAAAATTTTACACTCCTACACCCAGTAGTTTCGGTTGTGCGTTGATATGTCAGTCAGTCAGTTTCCCCTTTTATATATATAGACTAGCTTCTGCCAGCGGCTTCGCCCGCGGATAAGATGGTTTTTCCATACAAACTTTGGACCCCATTTTGGAAAATCCTCTCTTAATGCTCACCTACACCATAAAAGGAAACCTTGTGCAAAATTTCACGGTTTTAATCCCAGTAGTTTCGGCTGTGCGTTGATATGTCAGCCAGTCAGTTTCTCCTTTTATATATATAGATAATATTAACCATGAATGAGTTTGTTGTGCTGGGATAATATTCATAAGAACAGTGCTTGAAGGTGTTTGGTGGCGGTTACCTCTAGCACCCGACCCTGGTTAGGAACAAGACGGAATGGGAAGCAATCGCCTATTTCTGCTAAGCAGTAATGCTAGCGAAGGAGAGCAACTGTTAATCCCAGCACACACAGGAAAATCGCAAAGCGATCCCCGGCCAAAGTAGGCGCGAGCTTTCGGGACGACGAGCAATGAGTAGCTCGCCGTCCGATCCTCATTTGCGTTCCAGGGTAACTCTTGCGAACAATCCCACAGCTTAGAAGTACTAAGCTAATACACAGATAAACGACAATTTCAGGGGCGTCGGCTTTTAGAAAACCTCATGGGTGCTCATGCTCATTTGATAGACTCGAAAAAGTGGCGAAGTGTGAGAAGAGAAATTCACACTAATCGACCGTCAAATAAATAAATGTCTTACTTACATACTGCGTACTTAATTACTTAATTTTGTTTGATAAAAATATAAAATGAAACCTCGCATCCACTGCACTCACGCGACCCTCACCAGGTCGTCGGTCCACCTCGTGGGAGGCCTTCCAACGCTGCGTCTTCCGGTGCGCGGTCGCCACTCTAAAACCTTTCGGCCCCATCGACCATTCGTTCTACGAGCAATGTGCCCTGCCCACTGCCACTATAGTTTGGCGATTCTTCGGGCTATGTCGGCGAGCTTGGTCCTCCTGCGGATATCTTCATTCTTTATGCGATCACGCAAGGAAACTCCGAGCATAGCCCTTTCCATTGCCCTTTGGGTGACTGTAAGCCTTCTGATGAGGCCTATGAGTTTTTATTATCAAGAAATATTATAATTTATATGTAACCTAAAAGGCGATTACTGATCTGTTTCTTAATGTCTAATCTCAGGGGTGCTCGGCACCCACTGTTTATTTCTCATGGGTGCTCGAACCCCCGAGGTCCCACGGCGTCGACGCCCCTGGACAATTTAGAGATAGTACAGAAACCATGGTTTCTAATAAACAACTATGAGGTTGAACTGATAACAAACAATTCGTAAGCTCTTAAGTCGTTAAAAAACGAGTCGTTAACAAGTACGGCACGAGTGTATGAGTCAACTAACAACTAAAGGAAATAAGCTATTATGAGGCCAGTAGGCGCGGACTTCGTCAATTGCAGTGTAATGAAGAGCCAGACATTGATGCATCCGCGTCGCATTGAGCGTGCTGATGCTGTTTTTATAGAACAAGATTGGACAGAATTTCACCCATAGATAGTCAGATTTTGACTAACTAAACCACCAATTCAAATGTAAAATTGCTCATGGCACTAAAACAAAAGCTTATGTTCATAGCGCGAACAGCAAAGGACCTTTTTTAGGTCGAAAAATCATCTAATGACAAATCCTGCTCTTGGGCGGAGCGCGAGATAGTGTCAGACTTTTACTGACTAAAAACCCACTCCTGTTCCTTCGTTGCCTTCGTCCCAGGGCCCCGGGTTTCGTTTTCACACTACCCATGGCCCCATTAGGCTTCGACCCTGCTGGGCTCCTACGATTTGCTGGCATCTCCCTGAGGCGCGTGGAACAATACGCGCCGTCGACGACTTGGGCTTGGTCCGGACGGTTACCAGACGGCCGGACGGCGGGCTACCCATTGTTCGCCATCCGCAAGCCCACGCCTACGGTGGCCGGATTTCAGGCTCGGAATCCCGGCGGTGGTTGGGACGTGAGGACCGTTGCCTCACACGATCGGCCGCCTTCTCTGCTAGCATTACCGCTTCGCAGAACGAGGCGACCGCCTGCCACTCCTCGCAACAGCAAAGGAGTGGAATTTTGCTGCCGGAGTCTGTGTTTCCTGATAGCTACAACCTAGGGATCTTTAAGTCAAGAGTGAATAGGTTACTTCTAGGTAAGCGTCGACCACATCACATGAAGTAAGGTCTCATAGCACAAGTATAGGAAAAAATCTGAAAACTGTAAATTTGTAGTTATGTCCAAACAGCGAGTGTTTCGCTTTTTTGTTGCTTTTTGAATATTTAAGTTACTAGCGGAGATGAATATAAGAAGAGAAATGAGTATATTAGAGGAAGTTTGAAAGTGGCGCCAGTGACTGAAAAGTTGAAAGGGAATCGTTTGTCTTGGTATGGTCATGTGAAGAGGAGGGATGAAACGCATGTTACTAAAAGAGTTATGAGTATACATGTGGATGGATGGCGAGGGAGAGGGAGACCAAAGAAAAGATGGATGGATTGTGTGAACAGTGATATGAAAGAAAAGGAAGTTAGTGATAGCATGACGGTTGACAAGGCAGAATGGATGAAAAAAAAAACGTGTTGCGCCGACCCCAAATAAGATGGGACAAGGGCAGGAAGACGATGATGATAATTTATGAAACAAGCTTTCCATATTCGAGTAGTTTCTATGGAGAAGAGTGGGCAAATAATAATTCGAGCTGCAACATCATAATCAACGAAAATAAATCACCAATGCAACATTTAAGTCCATATAAAAGACGAATAGAGTTGACGTATTGATCCGGCAGGGTCTAATGTGCTCTTTGAAGCACGCAGGCCAAAGAGGGGTCCTGGTAGCACAGTTACACCTGAGTGCATTCATAAGGTAGGGTGGGTTACCAACCTCATATACGAGGTTGGTTTTTAGGGTTCCGTACCTCAAAAGGAAAAAACGGAACCCTCATAGTACTACTTTGTTGCCCGTACTGTGTTTCCCTTGAAGCTGTGAAAAAATCAAACTTCTAAGTTAACAGACGAAAAGATACGGCCGTTTATCTCGCAAAAACGTATATTTTGACACTTGCAGCAGGGTTGAAGCCTACTGGGGCCAAGGGTAGTGTGAAAGCGAAAACCCTGTAACGAAGGAACAGGAGTGGGTTTTTAGTCAGTAAAAGTCTGACACTATCTCCCGCTTCGCCCAAGAGCGAAATTTGTCATAAGATGATTTTACCACCTAAAAAAAAACACTACGATTCTTGAAAACCCGTTTTCAATATCAACAGCCGGAGCTAACGGCTAGCTTAATGTGCTTTCTGAGGTACGGAAGTATCCCGATATGACAAAATGGTCACCTATCCACAAACAAACTTCGTCAAGTTTTGCTTAACCGTGAATTTGTCATTACTATTAATAAATTATCCACAAGCAAACAGATTCTCTATGGCGAGGAATCGATCTCCAGTCCCCCGCGTGAAGGTGTGGATACTATACCACTAAATTACCGATAACTGGTTCTAAATGTGCCTGTTTCAAAGTTCAAAGTTTCCATTTTTTTTATTGGTATAAACTAGTGCTTGACTGCGATCTCACCTGATGGTAAGTAGTGATACAATCGTTGATGGTGAGGCGCATTAGTTTATTACCAGCCTATTCACTCTAGCCTCGAGGACACCTAAATTATGGACGGGAAGACCGCAGCAGGCAAATTGTTCCAGTCCCTCGATGTTCGCGGTACAAAAGACGAGGCGAAACGCTTGATCATGTTGACTGTTGGACATAGGGCAAGTGTGAGGCCAAGTGTCGCCACAACGAACGGTCATATGCATCTTGCATCCATCGGATTCCCACGACCCTCACCAGGTCATCGGTCTACCTTGTGGCCTTCTAACGCTGCTTATTCCGGTATGCAATCGCCACTCAAAAACCTTTCAGCCCCAACGACCTGCGTTCTAGCGAGCAATGTGCTTTATCCACTGCCACTTAAGTCTGGCGATTCTTCGGGTTGTCTGTATCCTTGGTCCTCCTGCGGAAAACTCAGAACATAGGCCTTTCCATTTCCCTTTGGATGACTTTAAGCCTTCTGGTAAGGCAAATAAGCCTGCTTACCAATTATTAATCTATATATGTTTATAAAAGGAGAAACTGATTGACTGACATATCAACGCACAACCGAAACTACAGTGCCTAGGAGCACGAAATTTTGCCCAAGGTTTCCTTTTATGATGTAGGCCAGCATTAAGAGAGGATTTCCCGTAATTCACCCCCTAAGGGGATGAAACAGGGGTTCAAAATTTCTGTGAAAAAACCTACCAACACACGGGCGAAGCCGCTGGCAGAAGCTAGTTTACAATATATTATTTTATTTATCTATTTTATTTTTTATTCGTCGAGCTCTTGTCATCAAAGTCAAAGTCAAAAGTTTTTATTTCACATAGGCCTACATGGGTACTTATAAAACGTCACAAGCTAGTGCACGGTTCCAAATTGGTCGTTTCCTGCCGTATTAGCACCTAATGGTACGTGACGATGGGAAGAGACAAGATGGTGTGACGTTGGTGCTATGGAAGGTGGGTAGGTCTCTGGTGTGGGACACAACCTGTGTCGACACCCTTGCACCATCACATGTTCCAAGTACGGCGGGCTATGCTGGCGAGGCCGCTACAGCTGCTGAGACCCTTTAACGGCGCAAATACTGTAACCTTATTGGTAATTACAGTTTTGAGCCGTTTGGGGTCGAAACGCTTGGGTTATGGGGCCCGAGTACGAGTCTCCTTTTTATGGAAATTTCACGCCGACTGATCAACACTTTGCGTGACCAGAGGGCTGGCTCGTTCTTCGCCCAAAGAATTAGAATTTAAATTCAACGTGGCAACACTTCCAGTCTTCTGGGCACATTTCCGTATGACAGCGATGTGGAGGAGTATTTCGACGCCTGAGTGTACTTTGTGTGTCTGTATTATATTAATGTACATAGTTAGGTTTTTTATTTCTCTGCAAATATGCTTGTTAAGGAATCCCTGCGCTTCAAAAGTGTAAGAAGACAGTTTTGGGTATCTCGTCGTAATATAATGTCCGTAACAGTTCAGAGCTCAATTTCTTTGGAAAGACTGGCTAGAGATGCTAACCATCTTACTGACCAATCGATTTGGGACGGAAATAACTTGTCTAGACTGTAGTTTAGAAGTGTAGAAATGCACTTCGATATTCATTGGCTATTTGCAAGTTTAATGTTCAATATTAAAAAAGATTTTGTAGGCAAGATGATGTGTCAACTTGGTTACAATTTCAAGTTAGGATGCATCCATGTCATTTTTGAGGTTTTTTTTTAAAGTGTGGAAATTATATAACGACTTTTCGCGCTCTGGGTGGAGCGGGACAGCGTGTCAGACTTTTACTGACTAAAACCACACCTGCGTCCCTCAGTTGTCCTTTGCGTTCCAGGACTACAGGTTTCCTTTTCAGAAATTCTCCGCGGTCCTAGCTAGCGGGCATCGGCCCTGCTGGGCCCATACGTTTTGCTGACATCTCCTTGAGAAGCGCCTGGATCACTACTCGCTGTTGACGACTGGCCTCGATCCGATCAATTACTGGACGGCAAGCTACCCATTGCTCGACGTCCTTCGTTTTTTTTTTGAGGTGGGAAATCATGTCGTGACTTATCTCGCCCTACGGTGGAGCGAGCTATAACCACACCTATATTTCTTCAGTTGCCCTTGGCTTCCATGGCCCTAGCAAGCATCGGGCCTGCTGGACTCCTATGCTTTTGCTGACATCTCTTTGAGCCGCGCGTGGAACACTACGCGCCGTCGAAGGACCCAGCATATGGATATCTAAATATGCTTAGCATACTTAGATTTGGAGTCGCTATTCTGGTGCTGTCTGGGGCCTTACCATGAAGTGTCAAAATGTCAGGCGTGAGAGAGAGAAAGAAGAATGGAGTTGTACACCTTATAAAGCTCCATCCCTTAAAAGTTCAATTTAGGTAGTAAAATACATTGCATTAAGAGCTCGTAGGACGGCCTCTTTTTTTTTTAATTGATTAGACCAGTGCTTGATTGCGATCTCAAGCTGATGATAAGCAGTGATACAACCATTGATAGTGAGGCGCACTAGTTTATTAAGAGCAATAAATATGAATAGATTTTAATAAATAAATATTGTACTTGAAAAACAAAGTGAGTGAGCTATTATCCACGATGGGAGCTTTCTTTTTCTGATGATCATGTTCCAAACGACTAAATGCAGGAAGCATTAATCAAATAAGAGAGAGATAATAATATAAATTATGTATCAAGCACCCTAAGTAAAGACTCCAGAATCAAACACATACGCATAATGGAAGACGCTATTAAACGACAGCCCATGATGGCAGCACCTAACGACAAAGCTCCAAAGACGTATCATTTCCAAAAGCATTTCTATATTCAATTAACAGAGGAAGTGCACGACTACTCAGGCCCAGCTGAACTGAGAGTCTACACGGATGGATCAAAGACAGATACTGGCACAGGAGTTGGAGTCTTCTCCAATGACCTCAATATCAGAATATCCAGAACGCTGGGAAAATACAACACCGTCTATCAGGCGGAATGTGTTGGTCTAATCCTAGCGGCCCACGCCATAGAAACTAGGAATGTAACGGTCACAACCATTCGGATACTCTCCGATAGTGCCTCAGTCCTACAATCCCTAGGCAAAGACTTTACCACCTCGAGGATTATACAAGATTGTCACTCTGCACTGGAAAGAGTCAACAGTGCCGAAACGAAACACTGTGACTCTACAGTGGATCAAAGGACATAGCGGCTCACTGGGCAACGACGCGGCGGACGAACTGGCCAGGAGAGGATCTGGAGCGATGGTCTTCGGACCCGAACCAATTGTGCCGGTCCCCTTTGGTCGGCTGCGTAGTTGGCTAAGTGAACACACGCATATACAAGCAGAGCGCTGGTGGTCCTCGACACCAGGATGCAGGCAGGCCAAGGAGGCCCTGCCACATCTCAATAAAGCCCTCACCAAAAAACGGACGGGGACCATCACCGGACACTGCACACTGAATAAGCACCTCCACACAATAGGCATCACAGACAATCCCCTGTGCAGAGCATGTTTGGAGGGGGAGGAGACAATTGCGCATGTGCTCCTAGACTGCACAGGTGTCACTGAGATACGCACACGAACCTTAGGATCCCCAAACTCCCTTATTGATGCCTTGAAAAACCTAAGAGGTCTTATCTATTTTTGGAGAGAGGTGGGCTGGTTGGAATGAGCCCACCTAAGGTTATGGCTGCCATGGCCCATGTACAATGGTCCACATAGGACTAAGTGCGGAAACCTAAAATAGATAGATAATATAAATTATAATAAAATAAATAAAAGTTGAATAGTTAAAAAATAAATAAATAAAAGTGGGCAGGGCACATTGCTCGTAGAACGGATGGTCCATGGGGCCGAAAGGTTCTAGAGTGGCGACCGCGCACCGGAAGACGCATCGTTGGAAGGCCTCCCGCAAGGTGGACCGACGACATGGTGAGGGTCGCGGGAGTGCGGTGGATGCGAGAAGCACAGGATCGGTCGTTGTGGCGACGCTTGTCTCTCTCTTGCTTATAATTATGTATGTATTTAGAAATATATATGTATGTTTATCAGTTGTCTAGTACTCATACAAGCTTTGCTTAGCTTGGGACTAGACGGTGTTGTGTGATAGTTGTGGAATATTATTATTATCATACAATGATTTTCAAAATACAAAACAGACCAATTCTTCCTTTTTTTTTGGTGAGAAATTGTTAAATGCCTTTTCAGTTTTAAGCTTTCGTAATAACCCAAAAAAACTGTGATTATAAGAATATTATATTTTAATATAATCTCGAATTAGAGTATGTAAAATACATAACATGTATGAGAATGTCATGGCTTTTTTTAACGTGGGAAATCTTCCATGACGTGACTTTTCGCACTCCAGCGAAAAGTCATAGATGATTTCCCACCTTGGGGTGGAGCAGGAAGATGTGTCAGACTTTTACTCACTTAAAATACGCCCATGTTCTTTCTGTGCTTTGCATTCCAGGACTCCGGGGTACTCTTTCAAAAGTCAACCCATAGAAAGAAAGAAACAAAACACTTTTATTTGGCACACAGTTACACACAATGAGATAACAATACACACAGAACACATACACACTCACACACAGACACACATGCATACACACACACACATAGAATGTAAATGTGGCTGGAGAAGAATTGAAATCTCTCTTTTAAATAGTGGTTTGGTGTTCAAATGGTTTATGTCAGGATTCTGTGATAAATAGCATTTGTAATCCTTAGAAAAATTTTCAGAAAACTAGGGTTACTTTAGCCCTGACTTATTAACCAGTAGGGAAAGGAACACTTTGTTTACTGTGTCCTGTTGGTTAAACAGCTTGGGACAAAGTAATGTAACTTTACGGTACCACAATTACTAGTAAGCAAGCCAGTTTTTAGACTTATCAGATTGACATTGATTTCTCTGAGTGACTTATTTGAGATTAGAAGACTTACATTCTGTGTTGTATGTTGACATAATGTAATAATTTTAGTGATAATGTTAATAGATCTTATTGAAATATTAAGTGAGGATGAGTATTGCCACAGGGTAGCTGCCGCTAGTCTTTTGGACCCATTACCATTAGACAGCAATGTGGAGGAGTTTTTCAATGCCATATTTTAGATTGTTTTTAGTTTACTTTTGTTACAATAAGTATTTTATCATTATTGAAATAGGTAATTAATCATCTAATTCTTTATTTATATATTTGCACACTGACAGACAGACTAGTATTATCTATACTTATCCTTTCATAAAGTGCATCAAAAGAAAATAAGTAAGAGATAGCCCTGTGTGTGACAATACACTTAAAAAAAATATATATTAATTCATGTATAATAACTTCGAGTTATAAATATAACTACCAAATTTTTATTTTGATGACTATTTCTAGCATTATCTTGGAGTAGTTGTTTATATATAAGACAAAAATATTATCATAATTATATACACCTGATTTTAAGTAATTATATAATTCATTTTTAAAGAAAATTTATCAAACAGATGTGAACAGAAACAAAAAATGTTAATTAATTAATATAATAATTACACAATTGTCATAATTTTGAAAGCTTATCTTGTATCTTTTGAATGCAAACAATATCATTTAATTTTACATAGTAACTCATCTGACATTTTATTGAAGCTTTTTTTAAGAGAAAATTGTCAATCTGATCAGTACTACAACTTAAAAACATTATTCAGCTATTATCAAGCTTTTATTCCCAAAGAACATTTAATAAGCTAATTAAAATTAACATATCATTCAAGCAGATGTTGCTAACATCGTGTCAACCATATAAAACCTTATTGTTTAATAGTTTTTTTGACATTACCTACTCGCGATATTCATACAACCAGTTTTTATTTGCGCGAAAAATACGCGAGCGTGGAGCGATTCATATCTACGGCCAAATAGGTAAAACAATTCATTGAGCAATACAGTACAGCTTGAATTGAAGTAGCTTCAAATGACCCCGAAAGGAGTTACCTACTTTAATTGTGAATGAACGGAGCACTCATTGATTATATCTAGCTAGACAGAACAGGGTTGACTTAAGGGCGGCGGTCGACACTTACTTCTATGCATTTATACATACAGTTTAGCTCATAAAACTCATCCCTATAGCTAATGCCCCGTCTTGAGGAGCTGTAGAACTTTAGAAAACACCATAAATCACATCACACATTCCATGAGCTATGGAAAATGGCCGGGGTAAAGCCCTACCTAGCCCGAACAGGGCGAAGCACAAATCACAAAAACTGAGTTACAGATACACCACTTACTTTTCAGATGCCTCGGTCATGATTCGACACGTCGAATATCCTAATTTCTACTCGCCACTTCACAGATTTCACCATTTTTATGACATAAATACATCAGATTCACTTACGAACCGTTCTTATTTCGGCCCTTTGTTGGGCCTCAGTGCGCTTGCGTCAATAAAACAGTCCGGGCGGGTTATTCAATGAACGCGGCGTGTTCGCGCGACAGGTGGCGTGTCAATCGCGCACAACTTTGCTATCTAGCTTCGCGATTGGTTCAACGGATGCTCTATCGCTTTCCCACCAATGGCGTGCCTTGACACTGTCTGTCCGCCAGTAACACCCCCTTCAGAGCGAATAAAATGAAGTAGCGGGCTTTTTAAAATATTAGGCTGCCGGCACTAATTTTGAACACCGCAGCTCTTGGCTTCTGGGGCTTAGCAAAGAACAATTATTCTATGAAAATAACACTGAAACACGCAATAAAATCTCTAATTTCACTGTATTTTGAGCAAAAATCGCGATATTCGCAGCTCGCGAGCGAAGAGCGGAAGTAGGTCACGCCGGCCTCGAGGGTTCGACTGTTACTGAATGAAGCAAGGCTCGCAATGGGCCCATCCCCGTTCATGCAACGACCCATTGAAAAATAAATAGGTCAAATCATTGCAACGTGCCCTACATGCAGGTTGCCTGCACCATTCATAGGCGGCGCTTGCATACGGGCTCCCAGTTCTATTTATAGCTGCTCTATATTTGGGCAGGTCATTCGCAGCAAACGTAAATGCAGCCTCCGTAAAGTAGGTTACCTGATTTTCTTTGTTAATAGCCGGTGCAGTGACGTAGTTCGCGTTTATCATGACGTCAGCAGTGATTTTTGATTGGCCTGGCAAATATTTATCTAGATTTTTAATTTCATATTAGTTTTTGGTTTAAGGGGGTATTTTTATTAATCACATTTAAAAAACAAAGACAGTAAAGTAGGTAACAATTTAGTGATAATAATGATATTATTTTAAAACAAAGAAATTATTTTTTATTAAAATATTCTTTTTATTTAATATTTAACAAAAATTTGGAAACATTTAGTCTTAGCGTAACACGTAAAATTTAATGCAAATTAGGTGCCTAATTAGTGGTAATTAAAATATTTTTAATATATTTACTCAAGGCGGTCGCTTACTACAGCTTTCCTTTGGAAACTCAGTAAGTATGCAAATCACATCCTCAGTTTAAAATTACCTAAACACTTCCAATAAAATTAACCTTTGTTTGTTTTTCGAGCCAATTTATTGAATAATATTTACATAGGCAAGTAATCCATTTTAGTCCGTGTCAAAAGGCATGTAGGTAGGTAAAAAATTAAATTCGTATTTTTTTTTAAATTGACCTAAATCCAGATAAGCCGAGAGTGGGGCAGGCTTGAATGACGTATTCCGCTGTTGCCAACAAGTCGACTCGACGATTGAGCCGACTTGTCGAATTTATCAATGATGTTGGTGGTATCGAGTCTATCGTGCGAGGAGAACAAAGGAATACGTCATAGAAATAAATCGTTATAAACATCTGCAATGCCCGGTCTTTGATATTAATTAAAATTAATTAAATTACATTGACATTTTAATTTCAGAGTACCTAAAAAAAGTTTTTAACAATTTGTCGTTTGTTGACGCCCTTATTTCAGCTCGCGCCCAGAATCTTGACCCAAAATCGTCATAGTTACGTATTGTATCATGTATTACGTGCGCTGAGGGATGCAGTTCTTTAGCCGTAATTAAGCAGGAAGGACAAAATCAAAGAAGTTGGCGTCTTCGGTAAAATATTATGAATAACATTATAATAGTATCTTTCGTAGGTGAAAGATTTAAAAGACCCGCTCTTTCTTTAGTTACTTCGCGTCTAATGACACGTTGTGTAGCGTGTCTGAGATGTTTTTGGGGGGATAGGCAGTACCTACTCAACATAATTGTAAATTCGTAAGTCATAGCTATCTGATGCTGGGCTATTGAGAGCAGTAGTGGCCGAATGGTAATGGCCTCGAGTTACGAGTAGTAGGTCGCGGGTTCAAACCTGTCAAGCGCATTACTTAGTGTAATTTATTTCATCACCATTGCTCTCAAAACGGTGAAGGAAAAAATCGTTAGAAAACTGGCATGTCTTAGAACCGAAAATTCAAAAACATGTGATATCTACCAACCCGCACTGAGTGAGAGTGGAGGCCTGCGTCCCAGCAGTGGGAACATTATATGGCTCATTATGCTATTATGACATATCTGGCCTAACTTAACACAGATTGAAACATTCTTTTTAGGGTTCCGTAGGGTTTTTAGGGTTCGGTTTCAGCGTTTAGGCCGTACGGGCCTGAAACAGTAAAACAGTAGGCCTAAACGCTAAAACAGTAGGCCGATGAGCTGTGAGGGCCGTGAGAGTCTTTCGGCCATCGTAGGCGCGGGCTTGCAGACGGCGAGCAATGGGTGGCTCGCCGTCCGACCGTCCGGTATCCGTCCGGATCGACTCCAAGTCGTCGACGTCGACGACGCGTACTGTTCCACGCGCGCCTCACGGAGATGTCACCAAATCGTAGGGGCCCAGCAGGGTCGAAGCCTACTGGGGCCACGGGTAGTCTAAAAGTGAAACCCGGGACGAAGGCATAGAAGGAACAAGAGTGGGTTTTTAGTCAGTAAAAGCCTGACACTATCTCCCGCTCCGCCCAAGAGCGCGATTTGTCATAAGATGATTTTCCCACATAAAAAAAAAAAAAACTGGTAGTGAGAAGCACTGGGTCGGTGGACGTAGCGACTCTGGAGGAAGTCTTGATCCAGCACTACATGCCTTTCAGCTGAAATGATGAGTAACTTATCATAAGTTCGAAAAATATTTGACCGAATTTCATTTCACCTAAAACTTCAAATATTATCGTTTCGTTTTTAGGGTTCCGTACCTAAACTTTCAAAGGAAAAAAACGGAACCCTTATAGAATCACTTTGATGTTCGTCTGTCTGTCTGTCAATACCCTTTATCTCGGGAACGCGTGGAGGTATCTAGTTGAAATTAAAACCTCAGCGCGAGTCCGACTCACACTTGCCCAGTTTTTTTTTTATTTCATTGAAATCACATCTGCCACTGTATCAGTTGACCTATTTATCAATTCGAAGTATTATGTTTCCGAACATTCATTATAGCACTGTTCTAATTACAATATTTTTATTACCATATTATTTAAACCTATTTGCAAAATGAATATGATTTATCATTCCACTGATATGGAGTGTAAATATCAATCACTATTGGCCAATTAACCAGCCCCCCTAGCCAAGTTACAACCGTTTCGTGTCGAATTCCGTTGTCCAATCGGTAACGCCTCGGTGTCAGCAATTGTAGAAAACGATAAGTTGGTAGCCATGTTGACGCGCCTGGGTCGGCCGCACGTTCTACAATAACAAAGGATGTAGCGTTGAACATTGTAGAAACACCCAATTGTGCAATCTATAATATAAAAATGAATCGCAAAATGTGTTGGTAAGCGCATAACTCAACAACGCCTGGACCAATTTGGCCAATTCTTTTTTTAAAATGTTCGTTGAAGTTCAAGGATGGTTTTTACGGCGAGAAAAATTCGAATAAAAGAAAAAAAAAACTGCCACATTACAAATCTTTATGACAGGACGAAGTCTGTCGGGTCCGCTAGTATGCAATAAAATTGAAGATATTCTCCACTTACTGATGGATTGTGTAAGAAACAAAGACGAGAGAGAATCATTAATTAAAGAGTTTAAACTGAACTTCTTAGATGTTGGATTAGTACAAACTATTTTGGCAAGTCCTACGTTGTTGGCAAAAAGACTAAGTACTTAGTTTAGCAAAGAAAACTGATTGATGATTCTCTCTCACTCAAAGTATTTATTTAGTTTGTGTAACTAGAACTAAGAGGTTACGATAGGGTGGGCGTATCCATGTGGATAAAAACCCCGAATTCAATAATAATAACAAAAAAAAAAAAATTGTAGATATGATAACAATTCATTCTATCATTTTGAACTATTTGAACTTGGCTACGAATTTTCTATTCATTTGTTTTGACCACGTGACTTACCGTTAAGATGATGTCATTTTGTACATTTGATTAGTTTTCGACTAGCGTTAACGATTGCAGATTATCAACTTGGCTAAGGGTGCTGCTGGTCCGCTCCGCTCTACTCCACCCTGCTCAGTTTCAGTGAAAGCGCACCCTTAGGGTGCTATTCCACCAGAGATGTGCTATGCAACGTTGTTATAGATGCGTTTGGTATCTATCAATCATAATCATATCCATTAACTTAGTGTTAGTGCGCTAATGACTGGCCTGTTGGTCTAGTGGTTAGTGGCCCTAACTGCTATGCCGAAGGTCGTGGGACATTCGATTCCCACCTAGGACAAATGTTTGTGTGATGAGCACAATCATTTGTCCTGTGTCTGGGTGTAATTTATCTATAATATGTATGTATTTAGAAATATAATAGGGGTTAAATAGGTACTCGAATTGACATAGAACCTTCATGGTTGTCTGTCTGTCTGTCGGACTATCTGTTTGTCCGCCGCGTCTGTCAAGACCCTTTTTCTCAATAAATCATTCTAAATCCAAAAACGAATACTTTAGAAATGACTCGAAGACTATTTATTTACCTACAATAATTTTCTAGTTGGACAAATCGGACAGGAACAGGACAGATCGGGTACCTATACTCATCTCATGGAATAATATTAAGAGTAATAATTCAAATAGGAAATTCATTTAGAAGAGCGAATTCACCACATTCCAAATATGAAAGTAAAGGCGGTATCAGACGGTTCACTCGAGTGCGTGCGTCATTTTGCTTTCATTCTATGTTCACACGACGTAAAGGATATTCACCTACTCTTGTCTTTCAAGATGTCGTGCGTCTTGAAATTAGTTTAATTTGTGATAATTAAATTATGGAATGAAGGATGGTGGATTGCGAGATAAAAAATAATTGGGAGGTTTAGTTAATATGTTGAGAGAACAAGCTACTTAATGCAGATCCTGAATAATATTGCAATCGTCTGCGAATTCATAATAGTAAAGAAGAACTCCTACCCTGACCTTGTACATTCAAGCAGGGGCCCCCAATGTGCGGGGCCCGTACTTGCTACTCTTGATAGGTAGCTAGTCCAGCAGAGAGTGTAAGAACTGGTGGACTTTGTCCTTGTTCGTGAAATCCCGGGTTCGATCCCTAGGTCAGGCAACATACAACGGTTTTGGTCTTTTACCCAAAAATTTAGTAAGAACTCAGTTCGAAATATGGCATGTTTAATTTAAATTGGCTCGCCCCCTAGATCATAATGTCTAGTAACTGGAGTTATGTTATGTATCCCACCATCTTCCTACCCATGTCCCGTATTATTTGGGGTCGCTGCAATACGTTTTTTTCTTCAATTTTTTCCTATCACCAGTCATGCTATCACTAACTCCCTTTTCTTTCATATCGCTCTTCACACAATCCACCCACCTTTTCTTTGGCCTCCCTCTCCTTCTCTATCCATCCACATGTATACTCATAACTCTTCTAGTAACATGCGTTTCATCCCTCCTCTTTACATGACCACACCAAGACAAACGATTCCCCTTCAACTTTTCAGTCACTGGCGCCACTTTCAAACTTCCTCTAATATACTCATTTCTCACTTATCTATACTCGTCACGCCACACCCATCTCAACATATTTTTATATGTATTAATTAAAGTGTGAAACAAAATTAAAACTCTCTTTATAAATTAAATAATTTATTGATTATTACATACGTTTCTTAAAAAAGGTAACAATTGTATATATTTTAAAAATATTATCTCAAAATACAATAATGCACTTTTCACTTATAATAAGAAACAATCCTCCAGTGCACATTTCTGTTTGCGCATGGTAATTCCGGTTTTAGCTGCATATGCTTAGACTGGAAGCTGACCACATCATAGTTGAGAAAAGGGTAGGCTAGGTTGGGCTCCCCATATCTCTGACGTTTCGGGCGACGCAGATGCTTTCGGGGCATGGCTGCTTCGGGAAGTATCTGTGTCGTATAAACAGGGAGCCGGATGCTCGGTGCCATCATTGCGTCCACTGCTTGGAGGACACGGCGTGGTATATGCTAGCCGAGTGTGTCGTGGGAGGATCTCTCGTTACAGTAGTCGGATGCAACCTATCGCTGTCAGCCGTGATCTCCTTCTGAGAGAATGTCATCTCGCAGAAGGAGGCTGCAGAAAGGAAAGGGAGACGAGCTCTCTCCCAACCCGTAACAGACGCTCCGGGTGTCGAAGAAGAGCAGACAACGCTCTCTTCCAATCTCCCTAAAAAAGTAGGTCTAGGGTCGTCGGACTAGGGGACATCCGTCGGCCCATCAATCTGGATTCGAGATGGCGGCGCGAAGTGTTCCACGCGCGCCTCTCGTAGATGTATAGGAGTATAGGGCTCTCTAATATGAGCCGAGACCCACTAGTCCAGGGCAGCGAAAGTCAAACTGCATCCGCAACCGTCGACCCAAGTATACGAGGGAACACCGGAGTGGTTTTAGTCAGTAAGAGTCTGATAGACCCCTCCGCCTACCCCAGGGTGGAGGACATAAATGAGGACTTCCACCCCAAAAAAAGGCTAGGTTAGGCTGGGCTAGGCTAGGCTGGGCTAAGCTAGGCTGGGTTAGGCTAAGTTGGGCTCCCCATTTTTTGCTTTGATAATATCGACGGTAAAGTGCCAATACCTTCTAATTGTAATTTTTTTTACAAAATTGCCTTTCAGCGCTTATAAATGTGTGTTTCCGAATGTTTTAGTGAAATCATCGAAACGAATATTTATTTGCAATTACACCAAAATAAATTTTGGAACAACCTTCTAACTAAATCAATGTGTCAACTTATAGTAGAGACTAGACGGTCCGTTTCTGAGACACTGTATTTGCGCTGCACGTGTCAAAATGATTCGGCTGTTGTTTTTTGTTTTTTTAGTTTACTAACATAGTTCTTAAGTACTTACTAAGAAATAGATGCATATTAATGTATATGCATCTATTTCTCATCAAAAAAGTCTGAAATAAAGTTCTTATTATTATGGTATTATCTCCTAATGTTTTTGGGATAAGTTTTTAACTTCGAAAGTTAGGAGTTATTGGTTCTTCGCCGTCAATATGGCAGAACAATGTTTGCCAGGTCAGCTATAATAGTAATTGTAACAGCTTTGTGTAAAGTTAGACATTGTCAAACTCCGGCGCTGGGCTCTTCGTGGCTTGTGCGATAGCTGCCTTCGTGAGGTCCTCGCCTTGGTTGTTCACCGAGTTCAGTAGGCGCTGTGGAAATGAAGATAAAATATATTAGAATCATTTCTTTTTAGGACTTTAAAAACAGAACCCTTATAGGATCACTTTGTTGTCCGTCCGTCCGTCTGTCTGTCAAGCCGTGAAGATATCGAGTTGAAATTAAAACCTTATACTTAGGTCTGCGGTCCCTTGAAGCTGAGAAAAAAATGAAACTTCTAAATTAACTGAAAAAAAAAAGATATGGCCGTTTATATATATTTCGACACTCAAGGGACCAAAATTCTAGAGTACTTCCCTTTGACCCAGAATCCTGAAATTTTGCATAATGCAAGGTCTTATAATATAAGTACAGGAATAAAACAGAAAATTTGTTGTTACCGAGACTCCAATCAGAAATTTAACTCTTTACATATGCAAGTTTGTACGGAACGTTCAGGGCGCGAGTCCGACTCGCACTTGCCCAGTTTTTTTTATTTTGTTCTCGCACAGTTTGTGCTTTAAACCAGTGGCAAGTTTGAAAGTATTGACAGACTTCAAAAAATACAAAAGTACCTCTTTAGTATTTTTTTTTGTTACCTCTGAACTCCACTATAAAAGAACCGATTTGAAAAATTCGTGTTATAATATTACATAGTTTAGGCTTTAGTTTTTAAGTCACTTTGGTCTCCTTTTTAACTAGTTTTTTTATAGATTAATTTTTTTTACTTTTAGTTACATATGTTTTTTTTTATTTGATAAAAACTTTGCAGTCTTTGTGGATTTGGACGTGGTATTTTTTTTATTGTTTCTCTAGTTCAATTTTAACATTAGTGAAACATATTTCCTCCAGTGGCAAAAAGAAGTTTTACATAAATTTCATATCCAGTCCCCAAGATACAGCGCTATCTAGTTAGGGAAGCACTATTCGACACAATTCGACAGATGGTCATCGAAGCTTTTGGCTATAAGGCCATTGGCGGTCACGACAATCGGCACAGTGACAGCCGAAGTCCAAATTCCACATGTCGACAACCTCGTGTGCTAAGTCGAGATATTTGATAGATAGATAGATAGATATATTCTTTATTGTACACCAAAAATGCAAATTACATTAGGAACTTAATATTAATATAGTGTCACAATGGGCGGTCTTATCGCTAAAAGCGATTTTTTACAGACTCAAGATTTTTAAGATTTTTTCAGAGATTTGTTTCTTTTTCACAGCTTTCATGAGATTCTCAAGTGGGATGGTGATATCCACTATCATTGCAAGGCGCGCTAATCGGTCTATCACCAATATATCCCGGCTCATTGGCTAATCACCACGATATCCGGCTAATAATCCAATATATTATTAATATTACTCACAATATGTTCCAATCCCTCCTGGTTGGTTCTGCTTTGGGAGTAGACCAGGTTTACTTTAGCAGCCTGCACAGCGATGGGACTCTTTGCTGCGATGTTCTCTGCTATTCCCAGCACTTTTACTAATGCACTGTAACAAATAATATCAATAATTTTGACAGGCCTTTTGCTCTAGTAGTTAGAGGCCCTGACTCCTATGCCGGAGGTCGTCGGTTAGATTCCCACCCAGGATAAATGTTTGTGTGATGAGCATGATCATTTGTTCTGTGTCAGGGTGTAATTTATCTATAATATGTATGTATTTAGAAATATATTAGTATGTTTATCAGTTGTCTAGGACTCATAACACAAGCTCTGCTTAGCTTGGAACTAGACGGCGTTGTGTGAAAGTTGTGGAAAAAAAAAATTCTGCTAATGTTATAATTATAAATTAAGGTGGGAAATCATCCCATGAGTTTTTATTTAGTTATTGAGTACTGTCACATTACAATACATTTAACATTCAAAAACAAAAAAGAAACGATTTTATCATAGATGGTCTGATGTACATAACAATAACGGCGTACGTTATACCGTTAATGTTACGTAACAATTGCAATTCGTATTTGCAATTCGTTTGCTATGTGATATAAGATAACAATATACTTATAGTATATGTAAAAATACTTATGCTTACAGCTAAGGAGTGCACCGCCAGTACTTGGTGGACATCTCACCCATACGTACAAAACGTTTTGGGAACACATTCATTGTGCGTACAGCTAAGGAGTGGAATTGCCTGCCAGAGTCTGTGTTTCCTGATGGCTTTAACCTAGGGGTCTTTAAGTTAAGAGTGAATAGTTTGTTTTGCTCCCGCACCCAGCTGTGCGCTGGGGCCTAATGCCCGCTATAACCTGGGTAATACTTATTGCCGATGGTATCCAACTTGTGACCTATTGAAAATATTTTTGAGAAAAATATTTAAAAAGGTCACAAGTTGAAATCGTCAGCACTATTGTAACTCATCATCATCATCATCATTTCAGCCGATAGACGTCCACTGCTGGACATAGGTCTCCCCCAAATGTCGCCACAATGAACGGTCCTGTGCGTCTCACATCCATCGGATTCCTGCAACCTTCACCAGGTCATCGGTCCACCTTATAGGAGGCCTTCCAACGATGCGTCTTCTGCTACGTGGTCACCACTCCAGAACCTTTTGGCCCCAACGGCTATCTGTTCTGCGAGCAATGTGCCCTGCCCATTGCCACTTAAGTTTGGCGATTCTTCGTGCTATGTCGGCAACCTTGGTTCTCCTGCAGATATCTTCATTTCTGATTCGATCACGCAAGGAAACTCCGAGCATAGCACTTTCTAACCCTTGTAACATTGCTATTTTAACTGGTGAGTTTTAATTCCCGCGTCATTCCAATCTCTAATAAATGGTGAAAAACTTACGTTTCCTTGTCAGGGAACACTTGGCTGACCAGACCGATTTCCTTCGCCTCCTTGGCGTCGAAGTTCCTGCCGGTGAAGCAAAGTTCGCGGGCGATGGATACGTTGCCCACTATCTGTAAATATAACGTACAAATTAAAACAATGCTAATTTAACCACAGATAATTTAAAATATTTTTTTTATTATTAGTAACTTTTTTATGCAGTACCAGAAGTAAAGTAAAAGCGCCAGGAAAATCATATTTTTACGTTATTAATAAGATTTTAATCAAATTTTTAGTAGCAAAGAACAATTTTAATCTACAATAATATTATAATTCATAGCTTTTTATTTTTCTATTTGTAGGAGGTAATCTCTGAAAGTACTGGTCCGTTAGCTGAAATTTTTTTCACCAGGAGAAAGCTGCTTTATTCCTGAATGACATAGGCTATATTTTATGTACGCGGGCGAAGCCACGGGCAAAACTTAGTGCTTTAAATGGGTGTCATTTGTCTATAAATATATGTATTTAAAAATGTATAAGTATATATATGTTTATCAGTTGTCTAGTAATCATAGCTCAGTTTGGGACTAGACGGCGAATGAAAGAACATAATTATCTATATTTAGAAAAGGAAAAACTGACTGACAGACATATCAACGCACAGCCGAAACTATTTGGACTAGGAGCGTGGAATTTTGTACAAGACTCCCTTTTATGACGTAGGTCAACAATAAAAAACGATTTTTCAAAATTCAGTCTCTAAAGGGATGAAACGAGGGTCTACAATTTGTATGGAGAAACGTACATTCACGCGGGCAAAGCCGCTGGCAAAAGCTAGTTAAGTATATTACATGGTTCTTACCTTGGGCAATCTTTGCAATGCGCCTACATCGGGAGCTAAACCAACTTCCACTTCGCGCACTGAGAACCAACTGTCTTCCGTGCAGTACCTGTAACATTTTTTTTTCTTTTTGAGCATTTCATAAAATTAAATGATACCCTATCCAGGTTACCAGGTTTTAAGATCGAAAAAACGGACCGGCCCGCCAGTTTAGATGGATATTTGGATAAAAAGGTCATCCTTATTATTTCAGTTTTAGTATAAAACGATAATTAAAAAAAAAAGGCTTTTTTATCATTTACTTCAGCGGGCCAAACCAAACTAACAAAAAAAAAACACAATGTTAAAAAAAAATGGTCTAATTTAAAAAGCTCAATCTTTTTAGTTTATTTTGTTTTTAGTGTATGAGATCATTATTAAGTCAAGAAAAATTAAGTGGTATTTGCTAAAATCGGATATTCTACAAAGGGCAACACGTAAAAAGAAAGATAACGCCTGAAAACGCTGTTAGCATTCGGTAATTCCGTGATTTACTCGAATATTTTACAAAACTTGTTCCAGGAAATACGTGTCTTTTTTAAACCATTAAAAATTTTTGAAAAACATTGTCGTCATTTTGAATCTTGATTAAATGACAATGCCAGATCCTGACCCTGTCATAGTTATCATTTACAGAAAAAGTAAAGTTATGAAAATAATTGTGACGAATAAGGAACCTTTTCATAATAAATCGTTTTTCTTTAAAAGTTGCGGTTTACAATTTTATAAAAAAAAGAATTTAATACCGGAAATTATTTTTTGCTATTTCCTATTTTCTCTTAACCATCTGCGTTACATAAAACGCATGTGCAAAACTAAAAAAAATAAGTAGGTAACTGTAAAACAAATATCATTTTACATAAAATATTATATCAAAATTATAATTATGCGTAACGTTATTATTATTATTGCGTTAAAGTTATTATTAATTATGCGTAACGTTATTATTATTGTTTTTAGTTTTAAACGAAAACCGCAAGTTTTACAGGTTTCAGGACAAATGTTTAGTTATCAGTAATAAATATACAATAAGATGCAGCATATTGCATGCTTGTAAATGACTTTTATTGAGTGGGGCAAAGGTCTATAGAGTATCTGGCATTATCCTTTGCAATGCTTCTATTGATATACTTTTTTGAACTTTTAATTTTTGAGTAAATTTTGAAGTGTCATGCAAAATAGCAGATTTTTAGAGGTCTTTACTGGATTAGTTTTACACAAATTTATAAATTAATTTCAATAGAAGCCTAGATAATATCTATAAGATACTGTGTTTCTTAAATATCTGATGAAAAAGTGTAGTGTAATAATATCATAATCGCGTAAGAGCGGTTTTATGAAAAACAGTGAAATTGTATGTCGACTTGCATCCCCTTAAACACATCTCAAACACCAGTTTAATGCCAAATTTTGACAGATTTTTAGGATAAAGTAGAATATGAGAAATACTCAACTCTTATATCGAAGGTTAGTCCAATAATTGTCTAAAAATCCACCTGATTCTGCCTGTTCTAGACGTGACATTATTACCTTATGTCAGCCGCTGTGATCAAGTTGACTGCCGCACCAATACAAGCGTTGTGTGTAACTGATATGACTGGCTTAACGCATTCTTCTAACGATGATATGGTGTCCTGTAACATACAGAATAATTTTTTGTAATCTATACATACATATAAAAAGAAAAACTGACATATCAACGCACAGCCGAAACTACTGAGACTAGGAACATGAAATTATGTACAAAGATTCTTTTTATTACGTAAGCGAGCACTAAGAGAGATTTTTCAGAATTCACCCCCTAAAGGGATGAACCGGGCGTCCCAAGATAATAAAAAATATAAAAGATAAGAATAAAAAAAGAGATTGGATGAAAAAACCTACTTTTATACGGGCGAAGCCACTGACAGAAGCTAGTAAGAGTATATGAAGTATGTTAGATTCTGTAGTAAGAACAAATTCATAGTGCTATTCAAAAACTTTTATTTAAATACGTAATTTCGGATCCGATTACGGATATAGGAATAATATGATACCGGTTTCGGATATGGTAACGGTTATGAAATTATTTCGGATCATCCACTAGTTTCGGATAGTTTCGGTTACGGATGTCAGAATTAAAAGTTAAATACAAAAAGCAAGAATTGACTTTGATTTTTAGTTTAGATTATCATTTGTTTGTCCGGATAAAACAAAAAAAACCGGTCGTAACCTGTCATTAAGACTTTGTCATTCTGGTTTCAGGGGTCTTATCAAGACGTGTCAAAATGTTAGTCGCGCGAGAGATAAAGAGGGATGTAGCTATACACTCTATATAGCTCTGTCCCTTTAACAGTTCAGTTTAGGTCGCATAATGGATCAAGTTAAGAGCTTGTGGCGAACTTCGGCTTCAGGCTGCGGATGCAGGTTGCGAATGCAGGTAACACACGCATGACACGCAGCCGGGGCGTGCTGCCAGTCGCAAATCTACGATTCAATAAAATATGAGCGCTATCAGCTCCGAGTAGCGATTATTTCGGACTTGTCTAAACAGGTTGGAGTGACGTAACTACGTGCGCATCGACTTGCGGCCGCAGCACTACTGGTCTGCGATCGACTGCGGCTGTACTCGCAGCCTAAGCTCGGTAGCACGTGCGGCCGCAGCCACGTTCGGAATGGTTTTCACAAAAATCCATACTACTACATAGTATACCAGTCGTGCAGCTGCAGCCGGCTTCGTGCAGCCGCCGCATGTGCTGCCTGCATCCGCAGCCGAGGTTCGAATAAGCACCTTTAAGGTTACAGATATTTTTTTATTTCGGATTTCCGATTGTTTCGGATACTCGTGTAAATAATTTGAAACTACTCTCCTGTTTTTTCCTAAATCTTACGTTTTTTAATATAAACTGTATAAAGTCGTTATTCTAAAATCTTTTGTGAAAAAAATGAATGATTTATTTTAAAATTTAAAATGTCATCGGGTTTGGTTAGAATAACGAGACAGTTTAAATTTGAAAAAGTACAGAATTTTATTTTTTTAATTAGGAAAAAGCCGACGAAAAATTCCACCACTGGGTGGTCCAGAATCATTTACTGGATCCATGGTATTCGTTTGTACGTCGATGTCTAAGACACCTTGTATATAAAAAAAATATTCCTTCTTTATTTACCTGTGCAAATTTGATGAAGTTGTAATGGAAGCGAGCCTTCCTCGCCACGTCTTCTAATTCGTCCGCCTCAGCTGCCATTTGCACTAGAGTTTGTAAATCGATTCCTAAAACAGAGAACAATTTATCATTTAATGATAGCACGGTTGTCGAAGTGGTTGAGCGATTGACTGTTGGTGTTACTCTGCGTGTCGCGGGTTCGATGGAGCTTATTATCTCTCTTTTTCACTTTTTCTCGCTTGCACCGCACGTCTGACATTTTGACACGTCATGGTAAGGCTCTTGCATCTGATAGGTGCATCGGGTCTGGGCAGGGGCCGACTCTCATGGGTGCTCGAGCCCCCGAGCACCCACGAGAAATAAACAGTGGGTGCCGAGCACCCCTGAGCATAGATATCAAGAAACAGATCAATAATCGACTTTTAGTGATGGGTGTTTTTTCATAACTTGACGACCCATTTGGCGCAGTGGTTCAGAGCGCCGGTTGAGACGCAAGGGTCGCGGGTTCGGTTCCCGCACCAACACAAATGTTTGTTGATGAAACAAATATTTGTGTTGGGTCTGGGTGTTCGTGGTACCTTCGTTGTTCCTAGTTTTCATAGTACAAGGGAAACCCTTAGTTTAGGACCAGCACAATATATGTGATGTTGTCTCAATTTATTACCTATTTACGAGTATTAACGATGCGGGCTACGGATGCCAGTTACTGACGCTGGTATCCGTTACCAAAATGTCAATCAGTGTGCATTTCTCTTCTCACACTTCGCCACTTTTTCGAGTCATCAAATGAGCATGAGCACCCATGAGGTTTTCTAAAAGCCGGCGCCCCTGGGTCTACGTGAGATTATATGTTTCTGATGCCCCCAAGATACAGGAGTAATACTTAGTGTGGGATAAAAAATAAGTGTGTGTGAATATCTGTTCTAATATAGAAGAGATTTGTATTTTTGTTTGTAATGAATAAACTCAAAAACTACTGTAGACTACTATTTTATCAATGATATAGGCATAGGCGAAGCTGCTGGCAGAAGCTAGTACCTATTACATATTTAATATGTAAAACTCTCATGTCACAGTGAAATTTAACATGTATATCAACACCCGCATTGAACAAAGCAGTATGTCGGATTACAGTCCAAACAAAATTCAAATATGGCACTATTACTTTAGGGTTAATTTTGAAAAATGAGTGAATCAATGTAACAACCTTGTTCGTTGCAGGTGTCGATATTTATTTGGTAGGTCTGAGAATAGGTTGTGGGCTATTTTTTACTCTACTAACCCTACCTCCAAATGTTTTCTTTGTCAATTTATATGGGAGAACAATGTTTGCTGAGTCAGCTAGTTGTTTGATAATTATGTACTTACCACCACAAAAATGCTTTCCTTGTCCTGAAAGCACAATAACTCTGCATTGGGGAATATTGCTCAGCGTTGAAAAACATGTTTTTATTTCTCTGAAAAATATTTATCAAAATATATTATTGCAGCGTTTAAAAGATACATTTGCAAGGAAGATAAAATGAATGATACTGTGACTATTCACAGGGTAGAAAAGTAGACAAAAAATGTTGCACGGATCCATAAACTTCGTTCATGTTAAGATTAAACAAGCCTTTTTAACTGTCCATTTAATCAATTCTGACTTCTATTCCATTGGCATAACAATAGCATTAAAAGCAAATCAATTGATTACAATACCGACTATTTACTGCAGCTGCCATTTATCATGCCACCAATGCAATAAAGGTCGAAATCGTTTGAATGGACAGTGAAAAATCATTGTTGAAATATCTAATTTTAACACAAATGGAGTACAGTTACATTGAACAAGGGTAGGAAGATAATAGTGAAGCACTAGCTTCTGACGTTTTATAAGTGCCCATGTAGGCCTAGTTAAAAAAAAAAACTTTTAATTTGATGTGATTTGAGTGTTTTCCACTTACTGCCACATCATCATCTTCCTGCCCTTGTCCCGTGTTATTTGGGGTTGGCGCAACATGTTTTTTTCTTCCATTCTGCCCCGTCATTCGTCATGCTATCACTAACTTCCTTTTCTTTCATATCACTCTTCACACAATCCATCCATCTTTTCTTTGGTCTCCCTCTCCCTCTCCATCCATCCACATGTAAACTCATAACTCTTTTAGTAATATGCGTTTCGTCACAAGTGGTTCCCGTGACCTGTCCTTTCCACTTACTGCCACATAGTCCTAGTAAATGTGTTAGATTTCTTTGGCCTGTTCAACTCAACATGGTATACATATTTCTTTGGTTCGGACACAAGTAGAGTCTCAAACTGAGGTAGTTCTGCTTTAGCAAATGTGCGGACTAGGATATCTGGAATTTAAGAATAGTTTATATTAATAACAGCATTATGTAAAGTGAAGGATTTCATTTTTGTTATTTCGTTTTGTATGTTATACATACACCCATTTCTATTTGATTCAGATAATTAGATTCTACTGTAATTATTGTTGCTTTTTCTTAGTTAGGTATATTCTTTTTTTTTATTATTCCTGATAGGTTCGCGCTTGACCGCTATCTCAACTGATGGAAAGCGACGATGCGGTCGACAATGGAGCATGCTTACCTAGAAGTAACCTATTCACTCTTGACTTAAAGATTCCCGGGTTGTAGCCATCACAAATCTTATAATTCTTAAAATTCTTATAATTCCTTTATATTCCATAGTGACTATTATTTATCAGAGAATAAATCTATGTCATGATCAAGGACATTATCCATCTGTGTGCTACACTCCATCGTAATCTGTTCAGCTGGCTATGAATGGTGAAGTACTGAACCAAAATATTTTAACATTTATCCAAACTTTCATATTATTGTCACTATGGTAATAAACGGACTTTGGACTACGATGAGTTAATCTCCAATCTTATCGCAGTGTAAAGTCCATGCTACACCTCCTCGTGTAAGTTGCAGTAATGAATAAAAACTGGTTTTCTTATATGAACTGGTTTTCCTTATATGAACTGTTCAATACGAAATTTTGGTAAAATCTATTAAATAATATTATGCTGAAGCATCATGCTTTAATTTAGAACCTATAACGACCACCAATTATGTTGATTAAAACAGTGACATTATTAAAAGTAAAAACCGTGATTACTTACTTGAAATAACTTTCCTAGGTGGGTTAAAAGCAATTGTTTTGATTAATGAAGTCATCATTATGTTATTGTATATTTTGTTTTATTTAAAAACACGTCAGATTTCGGAAATAGCTATATGCGAAATAAAAACAACAAAAAACAATCGGCCAAAGTGGGCCAAAGTCCAAAGTTGAAAAATCGAAAACAACTATCTGTCAAAAGTGACATTGACGCTGTCTTTTTATTTTCATTTTGTTATTCCATTATCCGCGACAGTAACTCATGTTGCGTTTATTTTTAGTTTATAGACTTTTCCCTACAACTATAAATAAACGGGAAAATTTATTCCATAATAGGTTGTTATTCATTAATTTCCTTAAACAATGTTTATGCATATTATAAGGAAAAGTATTAAGTGGTTGAATATTCTTAGTGGCGTAGCTAAGTGACCAACGGCCCTGAGGCAAAATATGCCTTTTATACATGGGGAATCATCAAATAACCTGCTCTGGGTGGAGTGGGAGGGAGTGTCAGAATTTAACTGACAAAAACGAGTTGCCATGATTAGAGTTAACTAATCTATTTTATTTAGATTTCAAAGGTGGGAGAAATTTTCGGTAGTTTAATAAAACGTTTGCTAATCAGGATTTGGGGGCCCTCGAGCTTGGGGGCCCCGAGGCACTGCCCCGTCTAGCCCTTCGGTAGTTACGCTAGTAAGTAAGACGCTAATAAATTAAACACATCATGGACGTACCTATGTTTTCTTTTTTTTATTAACTCTATGCACTAGTAGTAAACACTTTACAAAAGAGGACGTAATGAATCAATGCTATATTACGTACTAGACAATGGTTATGGAGTTTATTTTTCATAAGGTAATTCCTTCTGCATGCGACCTAAGGCGTGCGACAGAAAAATAGGTATTGTTTTAGAAATCAGGTTTTTGATCACATATCACACGCTTGTATTTCCTGAAGCACCAGCTTAGTGATCTACCTTTGTACTCTATACATTTATGTACAAAGGTATATAACCTAACTAGCTTAATTCGACATTCAGTTAATAGCCTAGCCTTTTTACTTAACGGTGTCATTCAACTAACCGCCCGAATGATAGGTATTCAGCCATTCAATACAACAAATTTTACATAAATGACTTAGATCGGTAATTTTTAGATTAAAATACTTGCCTTGCTAAAATATTAGATCGGTAACTTTTAGATACTTGCCTTGCTAAAATATTGAAGAGACGCTGTGACCACTCGTAATACTTAGTACATTTTGATACAAGTGAAGAAAGTATGTCATTGCGACCAAGGCAGAATTCTGCAGTGACAAATTCCCAGCAGAGACAAATTTCCACGTTTATCAAGCGATGTTTTTCAATACACTTACGAAGATATAAATAAATGGGGGTTGTCGGATGACACGCGCCCAGCCTGATATGCTTGAGCATTTTTCCACACTAGTGCTAAAAACAATAAAGAATTGAGTATTAACAGTAAATTATATGCCTGAAAGGCTAGGCCTAAGAGCGGGTTTTCGAGTACCTAAGTATTTTGAAAAATTCATTTTGTTTTGTGTTCAGCCGGCAATGTGCTGACAATAGCTGTAGTACTCCAGCCGTCGAGCCGTCAGCTCCTTAACTTAACCTATCAGTATCGGGGTGTTCTAAATCTTCTTTCATATTCTTAAGCACTGTCTTCAAATATTTTTGACCTAAGAATTAGTCAATTCATGGCGGGTTTCTGAATTGAGTATTTTAAGTTAAAAACGTATCAAATACTGCTTACATGCTAAATTTTGATAGGTTTTAAGGCTAAAGTAGATTTTAAGAAAAACTCAACAAAAACTCGGGGGTATTAATGTAAAATACGCATCGGTTGAATCAGAGGCGTAGCCTGGACTAATTTAAACGTGGGTGAAGGCGCATCAGCCAGGTCTTTTTCTTTCATAAATTCAAAAATAAGACAGCGACTGTCGCAACCCAGTGTTCGACAGCATCGTCGCTTACCATCAGGTGAAATAAATAGTGGTCAAACGCGAGCCTATAAATTATAAAAGAAACCCTCGTTGTTATAGAGACCTCGAACACGCGAGACCCTTGTGTGTGCGAGGCCGTGGGCGAGGGTCCTCTTCGCCCAGGCGTGGGCGAAGAGCTAGCTATCATTCAGGCATTTAATTTTACATAACCGTTCGCCGATGTTAAGGCCCCTGCAGAGGAAGATCCTTCTAATGCTGCTTTTACAGATTCACCCGAGCTGCCAAAATCTATCTATATGTAGATACTTGACCAGTACACCTGTGGCCTTACCATGGCGTATGAAAATGCCAATCGTGTGAGCGAGAAACCAAGGAACCAAGGTTACAGACATAGCCCGAAGAATCGCCAAACTTAAGTGACTGTGGGCAGGGCACAATGCTCGTAGAACAATGGTCGATGGGGACGAAAGGTTCTGGACCATGTACCGGAAGACGCAGCGTTGGAAGGCCTCCCGCAAGGTGGACCGATGACCTGGTGAGGGTCGCGGGAATCCGATGGATGCGAGACGCACAGGACCAGTCATTATGGCGACATTTCAACTGTGGACGTCTTTCGTCTGAAATGTCCAACAGTGGACGTCTTTCGGCTGAAATGTCCAACAGTGGACGTCTTTCGGCTGAAATGTCCAACAGTGGACGTCTTTCGGCTGAAATGTCCAACAGTGGACGTCTTTCGGCTGAAATGTCCAACAGTGGACGTCTTTCGGCTGAAATGATGTGAGCGGGAAAAAGGGATGAAGCCACGGAACAGAAGAAAGGGAGCTATACAATCTGTACAAAACCCATCCTTTATAAGGGGTGACCAGACGGTTGCAAACTAACGTCCTAACCAAGGTGACCTTGTAAGTTTCAATCCGTGTAGACAGCAGTAATCAAAGCCATTGGTTGAGAGTCGCGTTTTCCCAACCACCGAAAGTGATGGCGCGTGGTTTACATCCATTTAGCCGCAACACTAACCAAACACATAAATCAAGGTCACCTTGGTTGTAGCGCTAGTTTGCAACTCCGTCTGATCACCCTTTAATAACAATAATAATAATAATCCTTTATTATCAGGCAACTAAGGCCCATAGAAAAAATACACAAATAATCTTACAAAATAATAAACTAATACATATAAAAGAAACTATAACAATTATTAAACTATACTATTGCACACGAAGTGACGGCGTCGTGTTCCGCTGCTAGGTCGGTATTCGTCCACGAAATCGTCGATACACGACACCCTTCGGCCAAAACTCTCCTTTGAGGAAGGTCTCTAAATGGTGAGTCGGCACCCGCACCACAAACGACTTGAAATTAAAAGTTCAGTTTAGGTTGTAAAATGGAACAGAGCCTCAGTTCTTCTTGCTGAACTTTAAGATTTTCTTCTTCAGATGCTTTTCAGATGGGTATACCATCTTCGGGGCATAGAAAAAATGGTATCACCGGTTTCTGTAAAGAAATTGAACTCAACTTTAGTGACTCCGCAAATTCACTATTGATTAAGTGGTGACAACTCGCACACAAACGCACGTTTTATAATCTGTCACATTAATTTTGTGTTCATTTTGTAAATAAATTGATAATAATAAGCAATAAATAATAATAAGCATCTTTTTTTTTGGTAGGAAATCATTAAAAAACCCCTATTCTGGGTACACACTTTTTTTTCTTAATTGATATAAACTAGTGCTTAACTGCAAATCCAACTGATGGTAAGTAGTGTTGCAATCGTTGATGGTGAGGCGCACTATAAGTTTATTAAGAAACTATTCACTCTAGCCTTGAAGACACCCAAATTATAATCGGACGGGAAGACCGCAGTAGGCAAAATGTTCCAGTCCCTCGATGAACGCTTTCAAATTCCTTTCGTGTCAGACTTTTACCGACTAAAACCTACACCGCCAAACTTAAGTGGCAATGGGCAGGGCACATTGCTCGCATAACAGATGGCCGTTGGGGCTGAAAGGTTCTAGAGTGGCGACCGCGCACCGGAAGACGCATCGTTGGAAGGCCTCCCGCAAGGTGGACCGACGACTTGGTGAAGGTTGCGGGAATCCGATGGTTGCGAGAAGCACAGGACCTTTAATTGTGGCGACATTTAGGGGAGACCTATGTTTAGCAGTGGACGTCTATCGGCTGAAATGATGATGATGATGATGATGAAACCTACATAGTTTTATTCAGTTGCTCTCTGCGTACCAGAACCGCTTGCAAATAATCCCGCAGCCCTGGCAAGAATAACAAACATCACGAAATATGCATTCGTAGAATACTGTAATATCGTATTGTGGTTTACAGCGAAATTATATTAGCAGTTCCAGAGATCATTATAAAACAGACCTCGTTTTACTCACACCATCTTCCTTCTTACAACATCGGGAAATATTTAGATTTGGTGATGAAAATTCTCCGATATGTAGGGCACGAAACATTTCAACAAATAAATAGTGGGTAGTGGGTACCTCACCAGGGGCCTTACTATGACGTCTTTTAAAATGTCAGTATTGCGAGCGAAAAAGAGGAATGCAGCTATAGATATACACCCTTTAAAGCTTTACCCTTTAAATAGTTCAGTTTAGTTCATCAAATGGATCGTGGTAGTACTGGTGTCCTTTAAACGTTACCGCTAGCCCTTATTTAATAGTTAATAATAGGACTATTAATTTCCAAAGAGGCATATCCTGCCGGCGATGTACGAAATTTAAATATTTTTGACAGTTACACAACATGGTGGCCTGACTTCAACGGAATTCCCGCCAATAAAATCCCTAAGGGCCTCTAACTATGTCGTAGATCGATCCCATACAATTTAACAGTAATTAGTAATTCATTCACGCGTACATGCGGGACAGCGAACCAAAAAGGGATGTGTGAGTCAAATATCTAATGGTATGACTCATGGCTTCGTGTAGCCAAAAATCGGTTAGATTTGGACGATACCGCGCACTTTGAATTTGAATTTGGAATTTTTGGTAGTGGCTATGATTTTGGGTTACCTTTTTAACGCTGCTTTGGAGACACTAGAGACACCGCAGCATGTAAATCAGTGTGTAATTAAATTATATTAGGATTTATATTCTGTGTGTCTGAAATAGCGAGATGTTCCCATCACGCCTCCACTTTTCTTTGAAATGCTAATTACTGCGTCATTTAATAACCAATTTTATTGCTGTTTTCTGAAAATGAATTATGTTCAGTGTTATTTATTGTTTAAAATAAAATATTGTACAATCATAAACACAGGAAAGTACCCAATTGTCTTTAAAAGCACAGTCACCCTACAAAATTTCCGATTCAGTCAATCAACACCGTAACATGACATCAATTGTGCCGCGAGCCCACTTTCTTACAAAGTCTAGATACTATTTAGGGTACCTAAGTCGACTTTCCTAATGAAATGCAATGAATAATAAATTATAATAGTTTGTTGACACTTTTTATTTCTGTCCTATGATAAGAATGTAAATGGTAGCTATTAGAATTTATCAGGCGCTATAGACGTACCGCCATGCCTAAATCTAAATAGCCCACATAAATAGTAGGCTATGTACGCGACCACTTTGGAGTGATGATCTGCACCTTCCTATAGCGATCTGGATTCATTTAATGAGTATGTAAGGCATTTGTACCTACTTTTTAGGGTTCCGTAGCCAAATGGCAAAAAACGGAACCCTTATAGATTCGTCATGTCTGTCTGTCTGTCGTCCGTATGTCACAGCCACTTTTTCAGAAACTATAAGAACTATACTGTTGAAACTTGGTAAGTAGATGTATTCTATGAACCGCATTAAGATTTTCACACAAAAATAGAAAAAAAACAACAATAAATTTTGGGGGTGACCCATACTTAGAACTAAAACTCAAAATGTTTATTTTTCATTAAATCCTTATGTGTGGGTGATTGGATAGGTCTTCAAAAATGAAATTGAGGATATAATTTTTTTCTAAACTGAATCATTTGCGCGAGAGACACTTTCAAAGTGGTAAAATGTGCCCCCCCCCTGTAACTTCTAAAATAAGACAATGATAAAACTAAAAAAATATATATGATGTACATTACCGTGCAAACTTCCACCGAAAGTTGGTTTGAACGAGATCTAGTACGTAGTTTTTTTTTTTAATAATGTCATAAATCGTAAACCGCAATTTACTTTTCAAGTTTGTACGGAACCCCCCAGTCCCAGTGCGCTAGTCCGACTCGCACTTGCCCAGTTTTTATTATTGTTAAGATAAATAAATCAGACGGCTATCCATCCTGGTGTTCAATTGAAGTCCCACTGTTCAAGAGTCTAGATAATCGTAATGCGTAGCTCAATTTCTTGTACAGTTACAAAGCTGTCATAACAGAAGCCGATGGCCATGTTTGTCCAGACGGATTCAGGGTTAAATATTTTCTGCTGGGGAAAATAAAGTGGCATCTCCATTTGGAAGTAAGGAATTTCATTTTTGGCCAGTTTTTTTTACGAATACGAAGTAAAATTTAATTCCAAATTTCAGGATTCTGGGTCAACGAGAGTATCCTATGAATTTTGATTCCCTCGAGAGTGTCGAAATGTACTTTGGTTGCGTCATAAATCTTCATCTGTTTTTTTCGTTAACTCATAAGTTTGATTTTTTCACAGCTTCAAGGGACGCGTACGTTAGCGTATCAAATGGTACGTTTTTCAATAGACTTACGAAAACCTAAATAAACAGGGTTTAAGCGTTGACGCCAAGCATGGTACGATAAATACAATAAATTCTGGCGGGGGCGGGTTTGATCACTTTTCCGCACAAGTGCGGGAAACAGTTAATTGCATGTCTGAAAGCAATAGGAATAAGAGTAAGTGTATTGAAAAAAAAAATTGCTACTGCGGAGCATATTGTTCGAAGTTCAGATCCACTTTACAACCTAAACTGAATTGGTAAATGGATCGCTATTATACTTAGAGTATATAGCTGTATCCTTCTTTCTCGCTCGCACGCCCTCTGTGGTACAGTCTGGGATCAAAAGTACAGTTGCACTCTACCACTCCTAAAGTCTCTAAAAATTTCTTTATTGTACAATTTCAATAGTCCACAACTAGTTTATTCAATACTTTAGATTCTATGCTACCAATTAAATCAGTCATGGACCACTGACATGACACTCTTCTACAAAGAAATTTTAGACATTTTAGCATTGGTAAGGTGGAACTGCACTTTTGATCCCAGACTGTACATAGCTTTATCACTTCATGTGAACACAAATGTATTAAGTACCTACATTCTGACTGCAGTGAAAGCTTGCTTGCTAATCTCTCGATCAACTTCTAGCAATTTAGATCGTCATTTGCGACCATTTTGCGGCTAACCACTGCACAGGGATATGGAAATCTTCGCTAGAATATAAGTCGATGGGAAATCTATATATATAAAAGGAGAAACTGACTGACTGACATATCAACGCACAGCCTGAACTACTAAGACTAGGAGCGTGAAATTTTGCACATAGCTTCCTTTTATGACGTAGGCGAGCACTAAGAGAGGATTTTTCCAAATTCACAGCCTAAGGGAATGAAACGGGGGTCCAAAGTTTGTATGATGAAAACCTTCTTTACGCGGGCAAAGCCGCTGGTAGAAGCTAGTAATCAATATAATGCCAACTGGTCTAAGAAATACGATATTATGCTTGTAATAGATACCTAATAACTATATTAATTTTATTTAACAAGTAGCAATGGGAACTTCCGCTGAAAAAATAGCTGGAACTGCCGATCATATTGACACCTATTAGGTAGGTAGTATCAACTTCCACGTATTAAAAAAAAATGTGCGTATGTAAATGGTGTAGTGCCTAGCTACAGTAATAAAAATACATTTTATATGCTAACTGGTCACGTAGCCGTTTAGTTCGACTATTCATTGTACCCAGGATATTCTCGACAACATTGCAAACGACGATCTATCCGATGGATGCGAGACGCACAGGACCGGTCGTTGTGTACACGCTTGGGAGAGGCCTATGACCAACAATGGACGTCTTTCGCCTGAAATGATGATGATACATCTATCGTCAATCTGAATATGATATAAATGCTTGTTAGTTCATCCAACGCAATGTTAGATTAAGAGGCAACTCGAAAAAAGAGAGATAATCCTATATTGCATACCGCTTGAAACACATTGTTTCCACGGTAGAACCTTGGTAGAACTCATATTACAAAATAATGCGAGTATTCTTAGATATCATACAAAAATGGTTATAAGTAATGCAATATTACAGAAAATACAAAACACAAAGAAACCAATAAACATCTAATTTCGAAAAAAGAATGTCGTACCTTTTATATAAAGTTTTTTTTTTCTTAACATAAAGTTTATTTCAATTTATAATTCTATGTCAATCCAAAGATAGTTTTGCAAATCACTTGACACCGATTGACATGGTGTGTCAAGTGTGTCAAGTCTCGGAGATATGAGCTTGTACAAGCCTTTTAATTATATGTTAATTATATACATTTCTATGCTATATACTCCATCCTCTTTTTTCTCTCTAATGATCTATATTTCTCCACTTTTATTTTTTATAATTGTGAATGTGTTTTATTTTCCATTTTGTATATTAAAATTTTTGTGGAATCTTTTACTATAATAATATTATTAATGTTATAATTCCTAATATATTGTAAGCTGTGCATACCTATAATAGGCATGCATACCAGTGTCTAGATTATAATATTATTTTTACAATAATCCTGTATGTAATGCTGTTGGTGTGCCAATAAATAAATAAAGATATAACACTTCAAAGCAACCCGTTTTAAAAAACTTTTTAAAACGGGTAAAGACCTAATATTTTAATGTATTTATTGTCAAACTTAAATAACAAATATTTTTTTTCATGTATATTCCATATTCTGCCAAACTTTAACACAGTTTGTCGTTGTTATCTTTTTAAATTAGATTTACTTGTGCTCGATGTTCAAATGTTTGTGAATTTGACTAGCCTACCTATGCTAAAATAATGTAAATATTTTAATTACATTTTGAAATACTTGAATGTTAACCCTGACACACAAATTAAATAGTAATACCTTACATTTTGCCATTTATTTCAATAGTGCTACCTAAAAAGTATTTTATTTTACGTATAAACCAAAAATTTGAGACAAGTTTAATTAGCACCAAGCCTGGTTTTTTTTTTCATACTTCGTGAGCATTCCCCTTTAATTTTTCCTTCTTTTTTTGATGCAAACATACAAGCATACAGACAAACATTTTAATATGCATTACAGTAAAGATGTAGGCTTAGTACAGTTGAATACGGTTGATTTATTAGTGTTACTAAACAGTTTACTTATTTAGTATGTGTCACAGCTTACCGGTACCAAACTTGGTATGTAGAAAGCTACGTATTAGTCATAGCTTGTACACTAAATATAGAAGTTGGATTTGTGTGTGGTCAAACGCATGATCCTTAAACGTATTTAAAATAATCCACCGCGTCATCGTCACTCTGTCTGTACGTTCGCGATAAACTCAAAAACTACAAACGGATTTGAATGCGGTTTTTACCAATAGACGCTGATTCATGAGGAAAGATAGCTTCTAATGTTATACAAAGTACAGGTCCGATCGTGTTTGGAGTACTGCAGTCACATATGGGCTGATGCTGCAAAATGCCATTTAGCAGCTTTAGACTCAGTGGCTAATTGGGGATCCAGATTTGGTTAAGTCCAATCTACAAAGCCTCGAGCACAGGCACAGGGTAGCCAGCCTATCAGTATTATACAGATTGCGTTTTGGAGAGTGTGCGCGGGAATGGCATGACTTGATTCCGCCATCTCCTTTCTACCATCGGACAACCCGACGTACGGCGAGTATCCACCCTTACGTTGTGGAAACTTCAACGGTCCGGACTAAGCGTTTCGCTTCGACGTTTATACCGCGTACATCGAAGGACTGGAACAATTTGCCTGCTGCGGTCTTCCCGTCCAACTACAATTTAGGTGCCTTCAAGGCTAGAGTGAATAGACTCATAATAAACTAGTGCGCCTCACCATCAATGATTGCATCACTGCTTACCATCAGGTGGGATCGCAGTCAAGCACTGGTGTACAACAATAAAAAAAAAGATTTAGGATAGTACCTACAGAAAGGCCGATATTTTTCAAGAATAAAAAATGAGATATAGGAGCCTTTTCGACCTGATCTGTGCAAGCACACCTTCCGCATGACGCAGGCCCTCACCACACATGCCCACGAAACGCGCTTTTTTGCGATTCGGATAAAATCTTCGTAACTCAATACGGGAATTGAACTGTTTCCATAGGTAGGTTTGTACGGAACCCTCAGCGCGCGAGTCCGACTTGCACTTGCCATGTTTCTTTTTACATTAAAATCGGTTGTGTTTTTTTGGAAATACTTTTACTTATAGTTTTTAAAGTTGTTGGTTGTGATACCCCTCGGCTCAGCAAAACTTAAACAGTGTGCAATATTTATAGTAAGGTATCATCTACCTATAGAATACTAGGTTCTGCCCGCGGCTTCGCCCGCGTGATAGTAGGTTTCTCCATACAAACTTTAGACCCCCGTTTCATCCCGATGGGGTCTGAATTTTAGAAAATCCTTTCTTAGTGCTCGCCTACATCATAAAACGAAGCCTTATACAAAATTTCACGCACCTTGGCTCCGTAGTTTCGGCTGCGCGTTGATATGTCAGTCAGTCAGTTTCTCGTTTTATATATATAGATCTTATCTTATCTTATCTTGATGTGGGGCTGGCCTTGAAAACCAGAGCACTTCGACCCTACTGGATCTTTTGTGCTAGTCCCCCTCCCTTCTACTCAAACCCCAGCCTTCCGTGCACCTTCGTCATGAGTCCCAGTATGGCCTTGATGGGGCTGAGCCTATAGTCCTCTGGCCTAGGAAATGGTTGGCCCAGATACTCTAGTCTTTTGGAGCCTAGTGCTGCACAGTCGCACAGTAAGTGTAGCATATTCTCCTCTGCCTCTCCACAGATCCTGCAAGTTGGGTCGCTTGCTAGTCCCATGTTGTAGAGCTGTTTGTTGGTGGCATAATGCCCCGTGAAGGCTCCTGTGATTATTCGGAGCTGTGTTCTGCTGTACCTCCATAGTTTTTGGGTCCAGGCCTTATCTATGTCATTAAGAAATAGCTTTGCATGCTTCTGGCCTGTTGTGTTGCGCCAGTGTGTGCTGTGTATTTCTAACGCAGCCCTTTTCAATGCTTGGTTGATGACCCTTGGTGAGAGTCCTATGAAAGGTTCCGGTCCTTGTAGGGGTGTCTCGGATCCTTTTCTTGCTAGAGTGTCGGCTCTTTCATTGCCTTCTACTCCTGTGTGACCTGGCACCCAGATCAGTCTGACCTTGTTGCGCCTACCTAGCCGATTAAGTATTTTAATACAGTTTAGTACGAGCCCAGAGTCCACTCTATTGCACGTGAGTGCCTTAAGTGTTGCTTGGCTGTCGCTTAAAATGTAGACAGTGTCCCCTTCGGTGCCTCTGTCTAGTATTTCCTGCGCACATGCGATTATAGCATAGGTTTCTGCTTGGAATACCGTCGCCAGTTTGCCCAAACTTAGGCTGAGATTGCAGTTGTCGCTATGTACCCCCGCTCCTGTACCGGTGTTCATTTTAGAACCATCCGTGTACCATACCTGGTTTTTCCCTTTGTGGGGTTTCATCCCGCCTTTCCATTCCTCCCTACTCGGAATGTATATCTTAAACTCCTTTTTGAGATTTTGAACGGTATGTATTTTGTCACATCCCATGTCCATCATCCAGTCAAGTTCCCTGTTTGGTCTTGTGTTTGTATGGTTTGTTTTGCATCCGGAGTTCGTCCAGTGCCCCATACTTCTAAGCCTATGAATGGCCCTCCTCGCCTCTAGTTCCACTTCAATGTGTAAAGGGGTGAGATTGAGCATCGTTTCCATCGCCGCGGTTGGCGTGGTTCTAAATGCTCCTGTAATGGCCATGCAGGCAGTCCGCTGTACTTTGCTTAGGGCCTGTCTGCAAGTAGCCAGCTTGGTTCTGGTCCACCATACGATGCTCCCGTATGTGATCAGCGGTTTCACCATCATGGTGTATATCCATTTGATAACCTGGGGTCTAAGGCCCCATGTCTTCCCATAAGCAGAGCGACACATGCCAAATACTCTTAGAGCCTTGTTTGCTGTCGCTTCGGCATGGCTTTTCCACGTGAGTTTGCTGTCTAGAATTACTCCTAGATATTTTACTTCTGTGGACAGCTCTAGTACGGTGTCGTAGAGCTTTATGGCACCCATTGTTGTTAGGTCCCTCCTTCTGGTAAACGGGATAATGACCGTTTTGCTTGGGTTGATGGATAGGTGGTTGAGTTTACACCACCTTTCAACCATGTTTAATCTCTCCTGTATGATCCCCGACACAATGTTGGGAAATTTTCCATTTACAAGTATCACGAGGTCATCTGCATATCCAACCGTGTACGTTGGTCCTTTGTTCAATTCTATTAGCAGCTCGTCTATCACCAAACACCAGAGCGTTGGCGAGAGTACGCCTCCCTGAGGGCATCCTCTTGTGACATGCGCCCTTTTGGTCTCACCTAGCAGTGTTGATTCTATAACTCTGCCCTTCAGCATATTGTCCATCCAGTCACAAATGGTAGGGTCTATGCCATGTTTCTCTGCAGCTGTTCGTATCGTTCTAAAAGTAGTGCGATCGAACGCGCCTTCTACATCGAGAAAGGCTGCTAGGCATATCTCTTTGCATTCTAGCGCCTTTTCGGCACGGCTTACGACCTGGTGTAGCGCAGTTTCTGTTGACTTACCAGGCTGGTATGCGTTTTGCATCCTGTGAAGCGGTTGTTTTTTCAGCGCTCCCTCCCTGACATGCCTATCTACAAGCTTTTCCAGAGTTTTTAGGAAGAATGATGTCAGGCTTATAGGTCTGTATGACTTAGCGTCCTCATAGTCCGCTCTTCCTGGCTTGGGAAGAAAGATTACTTTCGCCTGTCTCCACGCCTTTGGTATGTAGCTAAAGGCGATGCATGCTCTGTATAGTCTACCCAGATGCGGTTCCAGTATGTTCCCCGCTCTTTGTAAAAGGGCTGGGTACACTCCGTCTGGTCCCGGGGCCTTGTATGGCTTGAAGCTTTCCAGGGCCCACTTTATGCCATTCTGCCCTACTACCTTTTTCGCGGCGTCCCAGTCGGCTTTCGTTGTTTTTGACTTAATGTCGTCTAAGCTTAACGAGTCCGCCGTGTCGGTAGCTGCGAATGAGCCGGGAAAGTGCGTTCTGAACATTATCTCAAGGGTGTCACCTCCCGAATCTGTCGGTTTGCCATTCCCATCCTTGATGGATGTCAGTGGATTCACCTTTGCAGTGGCCATAGCCTTCGACAGCCTCATGCTATCTGGAATGCTGCCAATGCTGTCGCAGTGGTCCCTCCATGCCTTCCTTTTGGCCCTGCGTACAGCCTTGTTATATTCCGTTAGCTTTATAGCATACATCTCAAAATTTTTGAGAGCCTTAGCACGATTGAAGGCGGCCCTAGTTTCCCTCCGTAGCCTAGCTAGGTCAGAATTCCACCATGGTTCCTTTCTTGTTTGTGCTACCTTTTCGGGGCAATTATTTGTCCAAGCGCTCAGAACGGCTTCGGATATTCGCCCCGCCTCGAATTCTACATCAATTGCTGAGTTCAGCTTTCCCTTGGGGTCCCCAAGTTCCACTTTCAAGTCTTTCGTGTAGGAGTTCCAATTGGTGTGTCTTGGGTTCCTCCTTGTTACCAGTTCCTTTTTCCATCGGGTACTGTACTTGAAGCAAATATACCTATGGTCTGAGAGTGAGATCTCGTTTGGTACGTGCCATTCGCTTATGCGGTTACTAGCCCTATTAGTAGCTACTGTTAGGTCAATCACCTCCGCTCGTCTAGCATTGACGAACGTGGGCCTGTTGCCATTATTTATAATTTGTAAAGCTGAGCTTACCAGGAAGTCCAGCAGTCTTTCACCTCTCCTGTTATTGCCGGTGCTCCCCCAAGTGACGTGGTGTGCGTTGGCGTCGCAGCCTATGATCAGGTCCAGGCCCTCCCGGCTGTAGTGTTCCACGAGTTCCCTCAGGTTCGCTGAGATGGGGTCCTCGGCTTCATACGGCATGTATGCGGAGGCTAGTATCAGCGCTCCGCCTCCCTCCTCCTCTCTTAGAGGGACCTTGATGGTTGTCAGGTCCCTGTAACAGAAATTGTGCAGGGGAATCGCATCTAGGCCATTCCTGACATAGATGCAAGCCCTTGCATTTAGGTCATGACGTTGGTAGTGTACAATACCTCCAGTCCTGCCCAGGCCTCTAATCTCCCCTTTGTAAATGTAAGGTTCTTGTATTAGAGCTATGTCATATTTTAACATGTTTAGCTCGCGCGCCAGAAGGGCAGTCGCAGCCTTATTGTGTTGTAGATTGATTTGTACAAACCTTATAGCAGCCATCTTATTCCCTGTTACTGCCTGTCCACCCCCGCCTCCCTGTCCTCGTCTGAGTCCGGGCAGTTGGGGTCCAGTTTGAGGACTGCCAGTCCCGCTAGGTCCCCCGCGCACGTCGATGGTGACGACGCGCGGTCCAGTTCCATCGCTGGATGGTAGTCCTCGTAATTTTCTGCGCCGTCGCTGGCCCGCTCTTCAGCGAGGAAGGCATCTTCCTCCGAGCTTAGGACCACTTCCTCGACGCAGGCCTCCTTCACCTCCCCACTAGGAGCGTCCGGTGCAGCCGAGGTCGCTGGGGGTTCCTTGGCCTGTTCCTTGTTGCCTTGGAGTGTGTAGCCAGCCTCCCTGATGGCGTCCGCGGATACCTTGTCCATAAGGACAATTCGGCGTGTCGTGGTTGGCTCCACGTCAACCTTCAGCACTTTCCACCCATCTGTGTGCAGTGCCGGGTTGAAGCGCTGGAGCAGCCTCAAGGTATTGGCGAGGTCGGCGCCCTTGAAGGTCTTAGACTTCCACGCCATCTTGATCGGCTTCGGAAGGTCCTTTGCCTCCAGCACCCGCAGCTTGGTGCCACTGACCTCCCGGCCGTCGACGGCGCGGAGCCACTTAACCGCGTCGGGTCCCTCGCAGCTGACGTGCAGCGCCCCTCCGACCATGTTCCCGACATTCACGCGGGGCAGTGGATCCGGGGTCTCCATCAGCAGCTTCCACAGAAACTCCTGAATCGGACCCAGGGTTCCCGCCTCCAGCGCTTGGTCCGGGTGGGACGCGTGCACGATCGCCATCTTCGTCCCCATGAGAGCGTCCTTATAGGATCCCTGGGTTTTGACCTTTTTAGTGTCATTACAGGGTTCCTTGGCCTCATCACTCACCTCACGTGTCCTTTTGACAGGTGCCGTATTACCCCCTGTCGTTGCAGCCTGTCGCTGCAGGTTTTTCAACCTGCGCTTAGCGCTGCCGCTCAAGCGCCGATGGTGCGGCCCCGGTGCCTGCGTCGCGGAGTCCCCCGCTCCCGTCCCTCCACTGGTCGTTCCCTGTACAGGTTCCGTCCGTGGCGGAGGTGTCGGTATGCTGGTGCCCCCACGACCCGGCAGCGGTGCCCTAGCCCCAGAGTGCTCTTGGGCGCCACTCCCTCCTTGCGGAACCCCCATACCGGTTTTCCCCCGTCCCTTGCAGCCCTTACGGGTCACAGTGGTCCAGGAGTCGAAGCCCGATACGGGTACATCCTGCTTGGAGGCAGCGGCCCCCCTACCTGCTAATGCCTTAAGCTTAGTCCCTGTAGTCAGGTCCACGGCCATTTGTGACACGCCCTTTACGGTCTTGTCACCTTTTTTATTTTGTGTATTTGTCGAATCCATACCTTTTCTATTATATTTTCATCAGCCCGGCTCCTCACCTACCATCGAGCCCTCAACATCGGGGATGCTTTAAAGCACCAAGGTTACCGAGCTGATATAGTACCCGTGAGTGAGTTGTCCGCGAGCTTCCAGCAGTCCACATCTGCCCCCCACAATAGGTGTCAGTGCGTACCTGCCTTCCGCTGCGAACCCCATCACTCCCGAGTACTCACCTGACGGCCGTCTGACCGGACGTCGCAGCCGATTGACCATGATTGGCTAGACCATGGCCGCCCGTTTGAGGAGAAATCCAGACCAAAACGCCACTTTGGTCTGGATTTCTCCTTTCTCCAGTTGCCTTCAAGGGGTAAATACAACCCGACCCCTCTCAGGCTCAACCACCAGGACTCCTTCATCCCCCCGTACGGGTCACCGCGCACGGCACAAACACGCGGGAGGTCATTAGCTATCCACCATCTTCCCTGTTGATGATGGACACGCAGAGACATGACCTCTCCATCCCTGCATTAAAGCGCCCGATGGTTTCTGTTACGTCTATTTCTTAAGGAACTAGACCAATAACGGGGCGGCAACCACGAGAAGGATAACCACCAGACTGACCTTAAGGATCTGTGCGACTGTTGCGCTCTCCCTTAAAGCCCACGCCCCCTCACATCCTCTGAAGGAGTCCGTGAGGTAGGCCAACCTCTATGCTACCATGTGAGTCATGTCGTTCAGTAACCGCAAAAGCACACAGATTGGCCTGCCCCTATATATATAGATAATCAATAATCAATAAAACCACTTAGGTGTAGCCAGAATACCTACGTCTCATGACAATTCCAATAAGCCCAGATACGGCTAGGATAAATTATTTTATTACGGATCTTTCGTACCTTTCATCATCAGATCAGTTCTATTGTATCTTATAGGCAGAGTGTATCTCACTACCTCATGACAATTCTAATAAGCTCACAGCTAGGATACTTCGTTTTACTACGGAGTTCCTGTACCTACCTTACACCTTCCAGTTTTAATAACAGATAAGTTGAAAGAAGTTGCATGGAGCACAACAACCAATGGTAGGTACCTACCATTAAGCAAAAGTGCATCTTATGACAACCAATTCTAATATGTCCAAACACGGGTGTAATGCATTGTTTTAAATCGAAGTTCTCGTGCCTACCTTCCACCTTCTAGCTTCGACATTAGATCAGTTCGATCATCATGATTTTAATCAGCCCAAAGACGGCTAGGATATATTGATTTATAACAGTGTTCCGGTGCCTACCTTCCGGCTTCATCATCAGATCAGTTCGATGTACCCCTCCCCTCTTCCTTCAGTCAGCCATCGGCTACATGTCAATTTACAAAGCAATTTTACTTGTGATGATAGCTCTTTTATGATCCGGTGAGGATTTCCGTCCGATATCTTCGAAGTTCATTGTCAGATCATGACATTCTATTGGAGATATCTACGGAAGTATACAAATTCAATAAAAAAACCGGTTACAACACAGAAAAAAAAAACACGTAACCTCCTCCTCTTTGAAGTCGGTTAAAAATTTTTTTACGTTTTTATCCGACTTCAAAGGCCTCAGTAGCCTGGTAACTAATACTAAAAAAAATGTTTCGTACAACATGCGAGCTGTCAAACAATTTCTTGACTCTGACAGTAGTGACAGTTCGAGTTGTTTTGGTTGTTGGTCGGAATTTTTTCAAAACTGAAAGTTGTTATTTGTTGGATTTTGCTCACAATTTTGCTATTGTCTGAGTGAAATTAAGGACGCATTTCTTAATTTCACAGTCTCTTTTGATAAAAAAAGCTGTTTTTGGTTTTGTGTCTATTGTACCTGTTGTATTGTCTGGTTGAATCTAGTTGTAAGGTTAGTATATAAATTAAACTTGATTGAACAAGATGGTCTTTAGTGAGAGCAACAATATAAGATAATAATTTATTTGCTCAAACAGAAACAAAGACACACACCCTTCAATGGTTTTTCTCCAGGCTGGAAACTCACCCTAAGCAAGGCCTAACTTTAAACTCTCTGAAGTTTGCCCAGTTTATTTATAAAAAGTTGTTGTTAAAGACTGTCAAATTGTTGGGATGTAGCAAGATATCTATAAATTTTCAGACCTTTAATGATGCCAATAATTTTGTCTACAATACAATTTTACTAGACAACAAATTCACAGCTGTTATTCGCATTGTAACTCTCATGGGAGTTGTTCTCATGGGATTATTGATTTACCTATTATATTGAATACTTGAAAAACAAGTCCTTGGTATAGAAACTCCTTGTAATTGTATAAAAGTCACAGAAAAGAGAGCTCAGTAAATTGGTCTCCCTCTTCAATTGCAGTGGTGACTTTCTCTGGCTAGATACCTCCAGAGAAGGCCTTCTGTTATGCATCCATCCATGTCCATCTTCCCTCTATTCAATGTAGAAACTGCTTGTTTTTTGGCCATATTAGCACTATGCAGATCTGAATGAAAATGAAAAGTCTATAATTATTAATATTAACAAAATCCATTTGTAGCTAGTATTTCTATTTGTGAATTATGTACTTGATGTTTGAACATTTATTTTGTTTCATTTTAAGTAACTAGAAATGTTTTGTCCTTTTTTAGCGTGATGACCAATGGATGAAATTACTACAAAAACTGATTGATAGTAAAGTTGTATAATAGTATTTTTAACTAAGTACTGAACATTTCCATCTACCTTGTCATCAGTAACATCAACCAAGTTTGTTTATGGAGCCATCATCTACCTTAAAAATCACATTGAAGACTGAAGACTTGAAGATTATGAAAACAAGTGTAATGTAATGTTATGAAGGTACAATAAGTACTTGTTTATCAAAATGTACCCGAATAAATATACTCATAAACATAATCATCAACAAAATATGATATGCGTTAATTGTGGCATCAGATTAAACCGAATAAAAAGAATATGGGTGGCTGAAGAAATTGAAGAATTAAAACAGTTATTAACTGATTGGGTATGCAAAGAGGTACTTAATTGTGACTTTAAAAATTAACCTATTATATTATATTGTTTGAAAAATAACAGCAGTACTGAGTACATCTAGGGCACCCTGACATGGACAGGTTAGGTTCAAAGAAGCTGCAGTGTTAGGTTAGGTTAGTACTGTTTATCATTGTATGTCATGTCCATTAGCAGATGGCATTGCCGTGGCTGAATACTGGGCCAGGCAAGGAATTTAACTACTTTTGCCATCAATACGCTATGAAGATATGAATAAAATTTAAGTGTTTATTTGTAATGTCAAAATAACACTATTTAATATTTAATAAGTGCAAAACATTTCAGCCAAAGGACGTAAACTGTTGGACATAGGCCTCCCCCAAGAAGGAGGAACGGTCCTGTGCGTCTCGCATCCATCGCATTCCCGCGACTCGCACCAGATCATCGGTCTACCTTGTGGGAGGCCGCGCCAACACTGCGTCTTCCGGTGCGCGGTCGCCACTCCAAAACCTTTCAGCCCCATCGACCATCCGTTCTACGAGCAATGTGCCCTGCCTACTGCCACTTAAGTTTGGCGATTCTTCATTCTATGTCGGTAACCTTGGTTCTCCTGCGGATATCTTTATTCCTGATGCGATCACGCTAGGAAACTCCGAGCATAGCCCTTTCCATTGCCTTTTGGGTGACTGTAAACCTTCTGATGATGTCCATTGTAAGCGACCAGGTTTCAGTGCCATATGTCATCACTGACAACACGCACTGGTCATAGACTTTCGTCTTGAGACACTGTGGTGTGTTAAACGAGAAGATACCGCGCAGCTTCTCGAACGTTGCTAAGCTAAGTCGGGTTAGACTATTGACCTTTTTCTCAAAGTTAGACTTACCCAACTGGATTGTCTGTCCTGGGTAAATGTAATCTACAACTTCGAGTGTAGAGTCTCCGATCTTGATCGGAGTGGGTGCTACATGGTTATTTTATTTACCATGACTGGTTTTGTCCATGAAAGTATTGTAAAAAAAAAAATATTTTTGTCTACTTATTTGTTCCAGCTAGTCTCCAAAATGGTTGAACCTGAATTCCGCGCCTGAAATTGTAATCAAATGGTTCTGTTTCACGGAGACGTGGACGAAGTCCGCGGTACAAGTTAGCTAGTCGTGAATATTTTGATGATATTTGCCTTTTCCCACCATAACAGTTAAGCTAGAATTAATCATTTCATAATATAAAACAAAGTCGCTTCCCTCTGTCTGTCCCTATGTATGCTTAGATCTTTAAAGCTACGCAACGGATTTTGATGCGGTTTTTTTTTAATAGATAGAGTGATTCAAGAGGAAGGTCTATGCACAATATGGTAGAGAAACACTGATAATTTTACAGGTTTCTAATGTGATGTCGTAAATAAACACAAGATCTAAGCGCACATAGGGACAGACAGTGGGAGGCGACTTTGTTTTATACTATGAAGTGATCAGCATTACACCCGTGCGAAGCCGGGGCGGGTCGCTAGCCTAAAATAAACTAGTAACTATTATAAACCCTGTTTTTTTCTTACAGCTAGAAGATAATGAGGTTCTATGCAGTCCATGCTGTTCCTTATTACACTCAGCACTTGAAAGTGAGAACAAATCGAGAAAATTTGGCCATAAAAATGTATGCTTGTCATGTGGGATATCATTAAACCGGACTAGAAGTATTAAAAGCTTAGATGCACATCCTGAACAAAAATTAGTCATTGCTCAGTGGATCCCATCACATCAGGTAAAAGACAACTACTGACAGGGGCGCCGGCTTTTAGAAAACCTCATGGGTGCTCATGCTCATTTGACGGACTCGAAAAAGCGGCGAAGTGTGAGAAGAGAAATGCACACTTCGACCGACAAATAAATAAATGTCCTACTTACTTACTACGTACTTAATTACTAATTGTGTTTGATAAAAATATAAAATGAAACCATTATAGTTATAAAAATGAAACTAGTTTTTATTATCAAGAAATATTATAATTTATACGTAACCTAAAAGGCGATTACTGATCTGTTTCTTGATGTCTATTCCCAGGGGTGCTCGGCACCCACTGTTTATTTATCTGGAGTGCTCGAGCCCCCGAGCACCGACGGAGTCGGCGCCCCTGACTACTGAAAGACTGAAAAAAAGTATTCATTGTAGAATTTAATTATAATAATTCTGTAAATAGATTCGTATTACACCCGCCAATAATACCGACCGTGGACTTAATGCTGTTCAGCTACAGCAAGCGTTACGTGACGTTCGAGGAGTCGCAATCAGTAGGTGGACAGTGAGACGAAGACTAAAAGAACGAAATTTAACATCACACAAACCAGCAACTGGCCCAAAATTGACTGTAGCTCATCGCCGATCTCGCTTGGAGTTTGCTCGAGAACACATTAATTGGACGTTAGAAGACTGGAGGTCAGTTTTGTTTTCTGACGAGTCAAGAATCTGTCTTTTTAGCAATGACGGGAGAAACCGAGTGTATAGACGTCCTGGTGAAAGATTTGCCCAATGTTGCATTCGAGAAACGGTGAGTTTTGGTGGTGGTTCTTGTATGGTGTGGGGAGGAATTTCTCTAGACGGAAAAACGGAACTTGTCTTCGTCGACCCCGCCAACGATGGCAGTGGTAGACGTGGATTAACAGCTGACCGATACATAACTGACATTCTTGAAAACCACGTAATGCCGTATGCTGGTTTTGTCGGAGAAAATTTCTTGTTTATGCATGACAATGCGAGACCTCATACCGCGCAGATCGTTACGGAATACTTGTCTGCGATCGGGATTCAACAAATGGTATGGCCAGCACGAAGTCCCGATTTGAACCCGATCGAACACCTATGGGACGAGCTAAAACGGAGAGTCCGAGCCAGGGTTCCCGCTGTTTCATCCATTCCCGAGCTTAAAGTCGCTGTGCTTGAAGAGTGGGAGAACATACCACAATATGTCATCGTAACGCTGATCAGATCGATGACTAATAGGCTACAAGAATGTATCAGGGCCCGGGGGGGTAATACCAGTTATTAAGAATATTTTTTTTGCAATAATTTTGTTTTTTATTGTTTTTATGGACTGTTTTAGCCCTACTAAATTTTCTATCAAAATTACCATTTTTCTTGCAGAGCCAATAATTTATCATTCAATAAGGTTATTATTCAATAATTTACCCTCATTGTAAAGGTTATTAACTAAACTTTTAGGCGATATATAGTTCGAATTGATACGTTCCATATTACCAAAAATATTTACCATTTTACGTGAAAAAAGGTAGTGGCTCGATTTATTTGCTCCCAAGTGTATTTTAATTAACATACAACGTGATATTGCAAAAAGCACATCCACGACCAAATACTCCATCTCGTCAGCTCTTCTGTCACCTATGGGGATTGGAGAGCTAAACGAGATGGACATAAGACCCTGGCGAATAGGACACGAAAACACGTTTTTTTTTTTTTTATTCGGCATAAACCGGTGCTTGACTGCGATCCCACCTGATGGTAAGCAGTGATGCAATCATTGATGGTGAGGCGCACTAGTTTATTAAGACCCTTTTCCACTCGCCTATCGTCAACCTCGAGCATGGTTTTAAAGCTTGTTGCTTCATCTACCGCAATCCAACGCGATGTTTGATGAAGAGGCAATGCGAAAAAAGAGAGATAACTCTTAAAAACTGTTGCATTCGGTAATTCCGTGATTTACTCGAATATTTCATAAAACTTGTATCAGAGGTCTTTACTGGATTAGTTTTACACAAATTTATGTTTTGATTTCTATATAAGCCCAGATAATATCCCCAAGATATCTGTGTATCTAATATATCTGGAGAAAGATATGTAATAACATCATAATCACGTAAGAGTGATTGTATGAAAATGTACCTCGAGTTGGCCGCTCTTATAGGGTTAAAATGTCCCTGCATCAGTGTTTAAAATTGTTTTAAAACTGAAAAAATTAAATTATTTTCAGATAAAGCGACTAGAAGTTGTTTGTTTGAAATGCTTTACAAAAGCAAAACGTTTGCTTGAAAAAAGTAACAGTGGATTACATTCGAAAGTTCAGAGCAGACAAGTAAAAGACAAGTCAGCTAAAGACAAGTTCAATGACACAGAAGTAAAGATTGAACGGCTAGGATACGATGAACTAGACATTCCGGCATCACCAGACTCGCAGAAGTCTTCAGATGAGGAAGAAATTCCGGAGAAGTACCCACAACATCTTTCAATTTCTTTAGACGGATACAAAAGAGCCGCAGACACTTCTAGCCGTTGTATCTTCAAGAACTGTGGATATTCAGATAGATCACTTATCCACAAGTCTATCAGAGAACGTCTACTGGTTGATTATTCCTTCTACGTACCCACCCATTCACGTATTTGCAAACACCATCAAACCAGCAGTCATGAAATATGGAGAAAGATGATTGACAGCGCTACAATCACAGACTTCACTGCAGCACATATAGAAAATTTATTTTCCATTATCAAAAACATTAAATGTAGTTTTTATTGCAAAAGTTTTGAGACCCAGCTTAAGAAAGACGATTATCTGTGTCAATATTTTCTAGGAATGAGTTATGAGAAGCTTGAGGAAATGCGCAAAGACATTAAACCAATTAGGAAGCGTGTCGGGGGCGTTAAAAAGACTTTGGCTATGTATTTAATGAAAAAGCATACTGGATTTAGTCCGGAGAAAGTAGCGAATTTCTTTGGAGTTCGCTCAAGGTTGTTGGAGAAGGTTATCAATAGAGTGCATGCATATTTAGAGACTATAATCGCGACTGATGATAGCTATGTGGCTGTACCTACTATTGGTGTCGATAATCGAGAAGAAATAATTTATTATAGGGTATAAATGCCGCAGACAGGCGAGAGACGATTGTACAACGACCCTACCAAGTTACAATCGTTTCGTTCGCGCCGGACGCCTCCGATTCCTTTGTTCTGACCACGTGATTGAGCGTTGAAATGACGTCAAAACAAAGAAATCGGAGGCGTGGCCTACTCGAGGCGTTCGGCGCGAACGATACGATTATAACTTGGCTAGGGGGGCAGTTTTCACGGAAATTTTTCTGCGTCCTATCCGTAGGACATTTTCTATAAAACCTTGTCGCATCGTCGTTGCTGTATCATATTGTCACGACGCGCCTGTCTGTGGGAACCTAAATAATAATATTAATAAATATTTACTATAAGGTTTGATTCAATTAATAAGACATCAATGTGATAATTTTTGTTTTTGTCATTATTATGTAAGTAGTTATTTCTAAGTAATATTACAAGGTGGAAAAAAATAGTGTATTTTTGAAATTAAAATGTTACTTAATGTTTCTATAAGTTTTGGTTTCTTGATTTCTGTGCCCCATTTCCAGTCAAAATACCGACGACCCAACCAGTTAAGGGTTGCAGATGAAATGGAATGCTGATCGAAGTCGCTCTTGAATGGGCGATCATTCATTGCATACCGAGTGTTTCAACAGTGCTTCGGAAAGTATGAAAGTTGACCGCGACTGCCATTTGTAGATCTTCGACAGTCGTTACGGATAGTCGGATGCCAGAAAATCGGCCCACAGTCTTGCCAACGAGTAACAATTAACCCAGATGCTGCTATTTTACCAACATGTGGGGTTGCCATCTCTAAGATGTGGCAACCCGAGCAAGAAGCGTAAAAACCTCGGATTTCGGAGCTCAGAACCGGACAATCGTCAGAAGTGTTAAAAAAAAGATATTAAAAAAATTGTTCTAATTGTCATAAATTATTTTATTATTTATTGTCAAACAAAAAACTAAATTTATCTAGCATCTCCCACATTTTGAGTTATCAAACAGAATTTTCTGATGAGATTAAAAAAAAATCTTAATTTGTTTCATTCTTGAAATAAAACAAATGATTATGCTCTATTATAAAAACAAAGACCTTTTAAAAGATATTTCATCTAGCGAGTCGGATAATCTCGGCATTCGCTCGTGCGACTAGCTGACGCCCAGCGGCCACGTGCGAAATTTTTTTTACCCGGACTACAAATGATACGCCGCCCGGACGCTCCTCGGACGCCCTTTAAACTAGAACAAATCCGGGGAAACGCGGGCGGATGGCAACCCTACCTAGGTACATGGAACGCTTCATCTATATATCGACGGTTGAAAGGCTAATTAACCTAAGCGACATTTAAAAAAAAAATTGAAACCTGACTCAAACGACGGATAACTCAATATTGGAAAAAATGTCGTTTAGATCAATTAGCCTTTAACCGTCGATATTATAAAGCTAAAGAATAGTGTTGGATAGCCCATTTATCGAGGCTTGTAAAACACTGGAAACCTCTCAGGACTATGGTACTAACATCATATACAACTTTTGTTCTATGATTTTTAAATATTAATCATATTTTAGTTCATCACATTTTCAAACAATTTTTTTTTTTAATTGAACGTTATAAATATTACGAAATCTATGCGAAGTAAGCGATACACTTAGTATAATAACGAAAGTAAGCGAGGATCGCGGCGGCGGGGGTGCTTGTTACGCTTGCGTCGCGTTAGCGAGTTCGACACGCACTTGCCCAGTTTTTTTGTTTTATCGGGACATTTAGTGTCCCGATCAGGTGCAAAACGGGACGCGTCCCCAGACCCCTAAAAATCGAGATAACCCGCGCAAATCGGGACGCCTGGCAACACTATGCCTCAGTTGCCTAACTGAAAATGATCGCAGAATTTGGATACTTAGGTACAGTTTATAACATAACGCGTAATATGGGGTGAATAGAAACTCAGGGGTGAATAGAAACAAAACTTAAAATGGTATTTTCACGATATTTGAATATTTTTTCTAACATTTAACTATACCAATTTATTAATGAATTGTTATTCTAAAAAGTCAATGCTTTGTTAGAAACTGATAATATGTAATCAAAGTCAAAAACCAAACCAAAGTTTTGTTTCTATTCACCCCTTCGTTTCTATTCACCCCGTTTTACGGTACTTAATTGCTTTGTCCATCAGAACATAAGTCTAACAAAGGTCGTAGTGTCAATGTTAATTTGAGCTGAGTTGCGTCACAGGCATCGCCGTGCATCATATGCGCGATAACAATACGGAATGGTGATAAAAGGATATTTCTAGCGCAGTGTAATGTGAATGTGAACTTCTAGACGCACTGTCTATACCTACAGATAGGAAAGGGACAGAGGTCAACAGAGGTTCTCGCATTTAACATTCACTGAGAAATTGGTAGGTACTTTTTTTCGGGTTCTGTACCTCAAAAGAAAAAAAACGGAACCCTTATAGGATCACTTAGTTGTCCGTTTGTTAAGACCCTTTTCTCGAGAACGCGTAGAGGTATCAAATTGAAGTTAAAACCATATAGGGTGACTGGTAATTAGTGTACGATACTTAAACACGTGATTGTGCTCATGATAACAAACAATTTTTATTATGGGAGCAAAGTCGAAATCGCGAGAAAAATATCAGCTTTTCAGTACATTAGGCAAACATAAATGCACCCTATATACTCAGGTCTGCGGTACCTTGAAGCAATATCGAACAAAAATATACGGTCGTTTATGTCGCAAAAAACGTATATTTCGACACTCGAGGGAATCAAAATTCATAGGGTACTTCTCGTTGACCCAGAATACTGAAAGGCATAAAGCAAGGTCTTACAGCACAGGTAGGTATAGGAATAAATCTAAAAATAGAAAATTTGTTGTTACGTCACAAAAACATTGTTTAAACATTATTTACATAGGTTAGTTTGTACAGAACCCTCACTGCACGGTCCGACTCGCACTTGCTTAGTTTTTAACCACTATCTCACCTGATGGCAACTGACGATGTGGTCGACGACAGTGGAGCACGTGGAGCACGCTTGTCTTAAAGTAACCTATTCAGTCTTGACTTAAAGACCCTTAGGTTTTAGCTATGAGGAAATATAGGCAGGGAATTCCACTCCTTACCTTTTGTGCGTATGGGTGGGATGTCCACCATATTAGATAGGTAATTAGTTAGATACTGATGACCTATCACCGTACGTCTGGTGATCTGATGATGGAACGGGTTTGGCGGTAATAAGTTATGCAATACCTACAGGCTATCATCTTTTTTTTAGAGGTGGAAAGTCACAATACCGTGCCGACGTCTTTATGTCGATGCCGTTATCGCGGCCCACGCTGAAAACCAGCGCCGTAGACTCATCGCATTTTACGTGTGGTCACGGCATTATGCTGAGCGTTCAGCCGTTTTGCGCGGATGTGGCGCATATTTCTTTCACATAATATTATATAATTTACTTATAATTTGTTAGTTCTAAATTTGCGCCTTGTTCCGCCAAATAAAAAGTTTTTCTTTTTTTTTATCAAATAACCTCTCCCGCTTGGGGCGGAGGAGGGAGCAAGTATCAGACTTACCACCTAAAACGGAACCTACCTGTATCCATACAGTTGCATTTTGCGTCCCAGGGTCACAGTATCTCTTTCAAACAATTTTGCAGCCCTGGTACCTAACTACTTAGTTAATTACCTTAAGGTCAATAGAGATATCATTACCCACAATTAATAATAATAATGGTCTCGTTTTCAACGCATCGTTAATTCTATGAACGATAATTTTTATAGCTTAGTAGGTAGGTAATGTAGGAAGCACGGATATCTATGGCAGGAAGCATGAGCATAATCAGCCTTTTAATGTTCTCACTGCTGGGAGCAGGCCTCCTCTCTAGGAGAGGGAATGGGCCGTAATACACCACGCGGGCCCAGTGCGGGTTGGTGAATGTCACATGCCTTAGAAATTTTTGGTTCTAGGACATGCCGGTTTCCTCACAATGTTTTCCTTCACCGTTTTGAGAGCAGTGGTGATGAAATAAATTGCACAAAGTAATGCGCCTGGCTGGGTTTGACCCTGCGACCTACAACTCGTAAGATTATGGTGCTATGGCTGCTGGAATTCAGACAGGCGGGCTATTAGGTTTTTGTTTATATCCCACCTTCCAGAAAAAACCACAACATCCATCCAATCGACTGGCCTGTTGGTCTAGTGGTTAATAGCCCTGACTGCTATACCGGAGGCCGTGGGTTCGATTCCCACCCAGGACAAATATTTGTGTGATGAGCATGATCATTTGTTCTGTGTCTGGGTGTAATTTATCTATAATATGTATGTATTTAGAAATATATAAGTATGTTTATCAGTTGTCTAGTACTCACAACACAAGCTCTGCTTAGCTTGGGACTAGACGACGTTGGGTGATAGTTGTGGAATATTATTATATTATTATATAATCGTCTCATGACCTCTTCCACTCTAGGGCGGAGCGGGAGCCAGGCGTCTCAGACTTTTACTGACTAAAACCCACCTATCGATGACTTATAGTGAATATCTCGTAATTGTGAAATACGTAACTTTTCAGGAGTTACAAAAAACCAAACTAGACCTTTATTATCATGTAATTATAATGGACTTCTACGTGTTTTATTTAAATACTAGCTTCTGCCAGCGGCTTCGCCCGCGTGAAAGAAGGTTTCATCATACAAACTTTGGACCCTCGTTTCATTCCCTTAGGGTGTGATATTTGAAAAATCCTGTCTTAGTGCTCGCCTACGTCATAAAAGGAAGCTTTGTGCAAAATTTCACGCTCCTAGTATTAGTAGTTTAGGCTGCGCGTTGATATGTCAGTCAGTCAGTTTCTCCTTTTATATACATAGATTTATAACTATTGATTTATTTCAAACGCTTCTTTCTCTTGTTTTTCTTGTTTATCCACAAGTTTTGACTCGCCATTGCGAAGTTATCGCATCATACTGACTCGAGCAAAGTATGCATTCAACATTGTAGATGGCGCTACGAGTATCAAATAAAAATTTTGTGCATTACAAGATTATGCGTTACGAGCTTTTCTTTTCAGAAATACAATAAAATAAAAATCACTATTTACATACCCGAGGTTTATAGTTTTAAGTCATTGCTATGTTCCTTCAGTTAACTTTAGTGTTCTAGGACCATGGGTTTTGTCGATTTTCAGAAATTCCCCGTGGCTCTAGGGGGGCATCGACCCTGCTGGGCCCCTAAAGTTTTGCTGACGTCTCTTTGATAAGCGCGTGGAACACTGCGAGCCGTGTGTTGTTGTACGAGCCGTGTATGTTTCATATATAAACACTAAACACCTATCTATTATTTATCATTTACTACACACTAATTTATACCTACATATAATATACCTAGCCTGTTGGTCTAGTGGTTAGTGGCCCTGACTGCTATGCCGGAGGTCGTGGGTTCGATTCCCACCCAGGACAAATGTTTGTGTGATCAGAGTCTGGGTGTAATTTATCTATATATGTATGTATTTAGAAATATATAAGTATGTTTATCAGTTATCTAGTACTCATAACACAAGCTCTGCTTAGGTTGGGACTAGACGGCATTGTGTGATAGTTGTGGAATATTATATTATATAATAATATACATATATATATTTACCTCGCACTAATCCAACTGATTAACATCCGTAGACTCATAGCAAGGTTCTGTTGTAAACCAGCGTCAGGCAACTGCTACGTAGTGGCCTGGCATTATGCTGAACTGGACCTATTTGGCGCAACCGTGAGAATTGTGTGTCTCACGGCTGCGCCAAATAGGTCCAGTTCAGCATAGTTGATGTATTTTTAAGTTTAAGAATTTAATTGTTATCTCATTGTGTGTACCTGTGCGCCAAATAAACGTGTTTTCTTTCTTTCTAATCGTAGGATTTTAAGGTAAGATAATATTCTAATGACAGCCGCCATATTTATTCTCCAGTTAAAACTTAACTTACGTCTGAAAAATCGGTTCTAAACGAATTTTCATGAAACTACACGGATAGGTAGACTACTTACTTGTGTTAAGACTTTTAGAATACACAATTATCTACTTTCCGTCCCAATAATAAGTTCCTTTGTAATAAACACTCTTTAGTGCGGAACGAGGTCTATTACGCCCCGTACGTGTCTTCCTTGTTGCGGTGCGGTTAAGAAAAACAATCTTCTCTACCGTGTGGAGCCCGTAACTTCAATTTGATTTAGTTTAGTAAAAAAAATAATATGCCTTATTAAAATAGAATGCAGTAGTGCATAATTACTTCAATACGGGACCACTTTGACCTGGTGCCGCTTTTTAGCCAAAAAAGCTTTTAATTTCTTAAACATTACGGGGTCTAATAAGCCCCTTAATGTCATAATGATAGTTTTCAAACGAGATTTTAAACGCCCCGTACGGCTGGAATGGAAATAATACAAAACTGAATGGTGTGTGGTACTGCTGTCAACGTGTTATTCTATATAATATAAAAGGGGAAACTGACTGACTGACATATCAACGCACAACCGAAACTACTGGGATTAGGAGCGTGAAATTTTGCACAAGATTTCCTTATACGACGTAGGCGAGCACTAAGAGAGGATTTTCCAAAATTCACTCCCTAAGGAGATGAAGCGGGGGTCCAAAGTTTGTATGGAGAAACCTACATTTACGCGAATGAAGTCGCAGGCAGAAGCTAGTCACTTATAAATCACTCATTTATAAAAATGAATTTATTTTCTGTTATCATCTGATCTCGATAATTTAGGTATCGCAGCATTTAAAATGTAAGCTTCAATTTATTTATTTATGTAGACATTTTGATATTTGATTGCAGTGCATTCATTTTACATCTTAGTTATTAACACGGGCCAAGTCGCCGGCACAAACTTGTAAAGGTTTATGTAAGTATTGTCATTGATTTTCCCTATTTGTTATTCATAGACTCCTTGTACCACGATGATTTAATTCATATAATAATTAGGTAATTATAAAATTATGAATGACTGCATCTTACAAATGCAGTAATAATTGCAATTTCTGTTAACAAGTGTAGCGTTTAACACTAGATAACACTAAGATGATTCCAGGAATCATTCTTATTCATTGTTTGTTTGTATATTGTACTGAGATAATAAATGACATAATTGTCTGCGCATCGGCCTATCTTTTGAGTACTAAGACCGAATGATAAATTACTTTGAACTAGATTTGAAAAAAAAAATTGAACTGTCATTTTTGCCCGCGCATTTTTTTTTTACTTCGGTTTCGCACGGTATGTGCATACAGCCAGTGTCAAGTTATTACAGATTTTTTGAATAATTTTGTGTTCAATTAGAATGCGGATGTAACACAGTGTAATGTTTTTGCAGTATTTGATAGTAGATGTTTTGAGCGAGCCTTCTCGGCAAGTTTCACTGAGGTAGACAATACTACAACAAAATTCTCAGCTCCATTTAGTCGAGCGAGGAGGAGTAGCAGGCGGTCGCCTCCTTCTGCGAAGCAGTAATGCTAGCAAAGGAGGCGGCCGATTGCGTGAGGCAACGGTCCTCACGCCCTAACCGCCACCGGGATTCCGATCCCGATTTCCGGCCACCGAAGGCGCGGGCTTGCGGACGGCGAGTAATGGGTGGCTCGCCGTCCGACCGTCCGGACCGAGCCCAAGTCGTCGACGGCTCGTATTGTTCCATGCGCGCCTCAGGGAGTTGTCAGCTAATCGTAGGGGCCCAGCAGGGTCGAAGCCTACTGGGGCCACGGGTAGTGTAAAAGCGAAACCCGGGGTCCTGGGACGAATGCAGCGAAGGAACAGGAGTGGATTTTTAGTCAGTAAAAGTCTGACACTATCTCGCGCTCCGCCCAAGAGCTGGATTTGGCATTAGATGATTTTCCCACCTAAAAAAAAAGCTCCATTTAATCGAGATCGCACCTGTTTCAATGATTCTATATATTGTCCAGTTGTGCAGACACTTTGAGATACAAAAATATATAAATACATGTCAAAAAATACACTAGGAATCAACTGCCCTGGCAAGGAATTATAGGTACTCCTTAGGTGTACGTAAGATGAAACGAAAGTATTCCCAAATTGTTTTGTACTTATGAGTGCGATGCTCACTATGTTTCGGTGGCGCATCGCCGCCGTTCTCTCTTGTGGTTCGATGATGAAACGGGCTTGGCGGAATTAAATTGCATTACAATGAGGGTTTTCTAACGACGTTCACCAGGAGGCAGCACTGAGTCGTCAGGTCCATAGGTACCTGTCAAAACGCTGACTTTAGTTAAATTGACGTCAACGTCATGTATACGTTTTCAAAAGTAGTAGACCTCTCTACACTGTGGTGCGGATGACAGCTGTCGGATTCATACTATGTGGCTACCTATCTTTTTCTCTCATCTTAGAGATGCATATTTTCGTCCTGCTGTCTTTCTGCTCATGCAATGTAAAAAAGGCCTTAAGAGGCGTCAACTGATGGTGTGAATTTTTCAATACACTTACTTACTCGAAAACCCGCTCTTATCCCACCGCTTTTAGGCACGCAATTGACTGTTTTCCTTGTTTTGACTGTGTTGCCACAATTTTGTTACATGTATCGTATCAGGCTGGGCGCGCGTCGACCCATACGAGTCGCCGGTCAAACCCCGTTTATTCATTTCTTAGTAAGTGTATTGAAAAAAGTCGTTTGATACACGTGCAAATTTCTCACTGCAGTCCTTGGCTACATAACACACTCGCCTACGGTCCGTGCGAATACCGCCTCGGTCGCAATGACAAACTTTCTGCACTTGTAATCAAAAATCAACTATTCCCGAACACCCTCATTGCGTCGCACACTCCTCAAAATATTTAAACGCCAGAAAACCGAAAGGCGGTTCCCTGGAGTTACTCAGCGCTATGATCTGATCTCCACGCTATGTAAATGATGCAACCTGTGTGTTGTCATCCTATATAATTGTCACACGGGGTTAAACGCAGCTGCAGCTTTGCGGTTAAAAACACGTTTGCATATTGCGTCTTAATTGAACATCTCGTGGTGTGGTTGAAAAGATGCATCACATTTTATTTTACAGATAAGTCAAAGTCAAAGTTAAAAGTTTTGTATTTCACATAGGCCTACATGGGCATTTATAAAATGTCAGAAGCTAGTACACGGTTCCAAATTGGTCGTTTCCTATGGAGAAGAACCGGCAAGAAACTCCATGGTTACTCTTTTATATATAGGGCTACTACCAGCGGCTTCGCCCGCGAGACATTAGAAAATCATCCCAAGGGAACATTCTCCCAGGACAAAAAGTATCCAATGTGCTGTTCCAAGACATGGTCTACCCGTGTACCGAGTTTCATAGAAATCCGTTCAGCCGTTAGAGCGCAAGGAAGTAACAAACATACAAATATATAGATACACTCACAAATTTACGCCTTTATAAGATGAGGCGAGTTGATATACTCGCTCAGGATTCTACTTTAGAATCACTCGCTAACGCTCGTGATCCAATCAAAGAATCCTTCGCTTGCTCGGGACTCAAAATTAGCACTCGCAGCAAAAAACAACTTTGCTCTCTTGTTGCACAAATAACTATTTTGCGATTTACGACCTCTTCAAAAGACAGTGCAGAAGATATGTTGTCCATCCTGCTCAACCACCTGCAATTTTCAGGATCTATACGAGGCCAATAACAGAATCGTAGAGGTTGCCAATTACTGCTCAGAAAAAATTTAGTTAGAGTACATCGACACGAAAAGAAGAAAAATTCCCACTACTGGGACACAAGCCTCCTCTCTAGGAGAGGGAATGGGCCGTAATCCACTACGCGGGCCCAGTGCAGATTGGTGTATATTACATATCTTCGATTTTTTTTGTTCTAGGACATGCCGGTTTTTTCCTTCACAGTTTTAAGAGCAGTGGTGATGAAATAAATTACATAAAGTAATGCGCCTGGCTGGGTTTGAATCCGCGACCTATACAACTCGTAAGTCAGGGCCACTGGCCACCACTGCTTTATAAAGGTCTAATACCAAGGTTTTTGTACACGTACAGACAACTACAACTACCTACGCCACATAAAGTCGCAATGAAGTCACCAGCACACAGCTAGATGCGGGAGCAAAACAACCCCTCAGTCGCCCGGATGGCCCGATGACCATGTATTTGTGCGGACAACCAGGTAACATAACAAGCTTATAACTTTGTGATTTTTCATGATACAGTTACGATACTAGGACACGTGTTTTGGGTTTCGCATATACTTACTAAAAATAATCTTGTATAGGTCAGTAGGTAGGTATTTCCAATGACTAACCTTGCACCTCTTAATTTGAAACAAAGGCTCTAGTTATGTCACTCGGGTGACATACTGTCAACCATTACAAGTTATTGTTTCTCAAAATGGCCGCCGAGCCCTGCGGTCAGCACGTGACTAGAAAAACAGATGCAGTCTATGAGTAAGCTTTTACTGAGATGCATGTTTGGCGGTTTTCTAATGCGACGGGTTGCTGTTTGTCTGTCCATCATATTTTAAGTTCTAACTGAAAAGGGTACTATTGAGTACCTAGACTTCAGCACCGCGGAGCACACACATACGCTGCAGCAGGTTATACAGAAGACTGAGGAGTATAATCAGCCTCTCTGCTTAGCGTTTGTGGACGAGAAAGCCTTTGATTCGATTGAGACTTGGGCTGTATTGCAGTCTCTCCCACGGTGCCAAATTGACTATCGGTACATCGAAGTGCTGAAGTGTTTGATAAAAACGCCACCATGTCAGTCTGATTACAAGACCAGACCTCTAAACCTATCCTCTTGCAGCGAGGCGTGAGGCAGGGAGACGTTATTTCTCCGAAACTGTTCACAGCAACAATGGAGGATGTCTTCAAGGTTCTGGAATGAAGAGGGCTAGGCATTAATGTCAATGGCGAGTATATTACTCACCTTCGGTTTGCCGACGACATAGTAGTCATGGCTGAGACTACGGAGAGCTCAGTACAATGCTTGGTAATCTCAATAGAGCTTCCGAAAGAGTGGGACTTAAAATAAACATGGACAAAACCAAGGTCATGGTAAACAGCCATGTAGCACCCACTCCAATCAAGATCGGGGACTCTACACTCGAAGTTGTGAACATGTTACCGTGATAAAAAGTATCATATGCACTAATCCAGGGCATGGTCTAACCGTATGCCAAAGAACACGCGCGAGAAAATTGTTGATGAAATTATGCATGCATATAAAACCATGATAGATGCCGACGAAATAATTTACTAAGTCTTACCAAATTAAGCTAATGGCCAGTCAAAGTTTCGCAAAAAAATTGTCACAATTGGAAACTGAAATGTCTATATTTTTTACGGTAATAGGTAATCATGACTTAGTTTTTTTTTGTCCGTTATGCCGTTCAGCCGCTTCAGCATGAAGAAGTAACAAACATACTCACAAACTTTCACCTTTATAATATTAATGTCATCATCATCATTTCAGCCGAAAGACGTCCACTGTTGGACATAGACCTCCCCCAAGCGTCGCCACAAAAACCGATCCTGTGCTTCTAGCATCCACCGCACTCCCGCGACCCTCACCAGGTCGTCGGTCCACCTTGTGGGAGGCCTTTAAACGCTGCGTCTTCCGGTGCGCGGTCACCACTCTAGAACCTTTCGGCCCCATCGACCATCCGTTCTACGAGCAATGTGCCCTGCCCACTGCCACTTTAGTTTGGCGATTCTTCGTGCTATGTCGGCGACCTTGGTTCTCCTGCGGATATCTTCATTCTTCTTCAGAATAATATTAATGTATTGCAGGCAAATACTGGCGTCGATGTAGTATTTATGATGACCTAAGAAAATAAACAATTAAATACTATTATGTCATCCCTTCGTTCGTATTACTTTTATTGTATTACTAATGGTCGTATAAATGTGTCATAATTTTTAATATAATAGGAGGAAATGTAGGTTTAGCACCGATGACTCCAAAATATGAATTAGAAACCTTCCTTAACTAAATAAATGTCGTCATCCTTATCATCATTTCAGCCGTAAGACGTTCACTGCTGGATATAGGCCTCCCCCAAGTGTAGCCACAATGACCAGTTTTGTGCGTTTCGCATTTATCGGATCTCTCGGCCCTCAACATAGGCCCTACCACGAGCTCTTTAGGGGATGCAACTCGACATACATTTTCACTGTTTTTTAATACAACCGCTCTTACGCGATTATGACGTTATTACACATTTTTCATTAGATATTTTGGAAACACAGTATCTTGTGGATATTATCTCGGCTTCTATTGAAATCAATTTATAAATTTGTGTAAAACTAATCCAGTAAAGACCTCTGAAAATCTGCTATTTGCATGAACTTTGACACTTCATAATTTACTCAAAAATTAAAAAAGTCAAAAAGGTATAACAATAGAAGCCTTGCAAATTTAATCAAGATTCTGAATGACGAATTTCAAATACTTTTAAGGGACATTTTTTTCTAAATACTTAAAAATTACTTAACTTAAAATACTCGAGTAAATCATGGAATTACCGAATGCTAATACTATAATGTGTCAAACTTTTACTGGCTAAAACCACACCTGTGTCATTCAGTTGCCCTTTGCGTTCTAGGAATACGGAACGTTCAATATAATTCAACTAGCTTTTGCCCGCAGCTTCGCCCGCGTACATAAAATATGCCACTCAAGAATAAAGCAGCTTTCTATCGGTGAAAAAATTTTAGCAATCGGACCAGTACTTCAGAGATTACCTCCTACAAACAAAAAAACATAAAAACAAAAACAAACTTTACCTCTTTATAATATCAGTGTAGATGTAGGAGTAAAGATGTACTGTTTATCAAGACAATGCCATAATGTAGTAGGCCTCCTCACCAGGTTTTTTTTGACGTAGGAAGTCATCTAATGACTTCTTTTGCTCTAGGGTCGAACGAGAGGGCGTGTCAGAGTCAGGCTGTGTAAGGACACGGGTGTGGTTTTAGTCATGTCGAATCCGAGAGGATTATTACCGAATTTCGATCACGGTGGCCAATATTAACAGAGTTGAGCCAAGTACACAGGAGATATTATAGAGCACAAGTTTGTGTGCAAACACAGGTGCACTCTCTGTTCCTATGGTCTCATAGTTCGATGAGACAGCATTCGATGCGACCGGGAGGGAGAGATCAGAAAGCCAACGACTTTATGCTTTTCGAGGCACGGGATGTCATACCACCAACTTCCAAACTCTAGGCTGCCAGTGCCACAGAGTAACTCTGGCCTGCTGATCTAGTGGTTAGTGGCCCATGCCATAGGTCGTGGGTTCGTTTCCCAACCCAAGACAAATGTTTGTGTGAATGGCACGATCATTTGTTTTGTGTCTGGGTGTACTTTATCTATAATTTGTATGTATTTAGAAATAAATAAGTATGTTTATCAGATGTCTAGTACTCATAGCACAAGCTCTGCTTAGCTTGGGACTAGACGGCGTTGTGTGAAAGTTGTAGAATATATTATATTATACTTTTTGCTCGACCCGGGAATCGAACCTAGGAGGCCAGGACATTACTGTCAGCAGACATGCTTGTATAATACGGCCGGCGTATTTTGGCGAGCCTGAACATTTCGCAGAAGGCTGCGCACGAACGTTTTTTAGGAACAAAATGGTGGCATCGCTTCATGCCGTGCGCGGGGCGGAGGTCTAGGCTAGAGATTGACTCTATGTAAATACAATCGACACTTTATTCAATCAAATATCGCAATCGATTTTTATCGATTTGTAATTTATTTATTTTTGTTTCTATGAGATATTGAACGAAATAGATTTACAAACATAGTGAATGTTGTCGTTAGTAAACGAGATTTCGACTTTAATGAAAAAAAAAACGAATAAAATTTTATTTTCTTGGTTGAAAGACATGATTTTGTTAAATAACAGTCATTTATAAACAACTACTAGAATAAAGATTGTTTGAGAATATTTTAAACCTCCATAGAAAATTGAATATAAATATTTATAACTTAATATAAATCGATTTAAAAAAAAATCGATTAAACAACACCATCAGACACGCGTATTGGTCATCTCTCTTCGGTAACTTCGTAAAGCTTCGTACTTATTCGGCAATGTTCGGTACGCAGTAATATGTCTCAATCACACGTTAGCATTGGTGTTATTTTCGTATCCCTGTCTCTGTCTTGAGCACAGGCGGTGACAAAAGTTTTCGTTGGTTGATATTAATAAATTGTTAAGTTTTTTGTGCAGTGTTAGGTTTGTTTCTTTAATTCATAAATTATTTTTGTAGCTTTCTGTCTCCAAAGTGTTTTAATATTTATTTTATTTGTACTTGGTCCCTGTATTAGTAAATTTTTATTCGTAATTTGGTTTAAAAAATTAATGTCAATAACTGTTTTTTTTACGAGTGTACATGCGCTAAAGTTCACAGAGCCTATGTTCACGGCCGTCAAGTTACGTCGGCCGTATTGTACCACAAGACTAACGACAATATTGAACCTTCAACATCTTACTAGCTTAATTTCATTACTATTACCAAGCGTACCTTCAAAGCATTTAAAATGCAAAGCAGGTAGCCCAAGCGAATGGCAGGACCGACACCTGTCATGGCTGTCATAATCCTGACTGTGATGATTACCAGGAAAAGGCCCTTACCACCTGCTCACTGGCTTATATCGTCCATTATCTTACGAGAAAACGCTTCATGTCTGCGCTTTTCCATACTAAGTGAGGTGTGTTTTAAAATAGAGTCTACAAAGGTAGAATAGAATAGAATAGAACAGAATAAAACTTTATTGTACACCAAAATAGTAACAAAAACTTATAAACTAACTTAATCTATGGGTACAATGGCGGTCTTATCGCTAACAGCGATATCTACCAGACAACCTTAGGATGGACTGTAAGAACTTGACATAAAAGAGGGGGTAGACTGCGGTGACATAAAGAAGGTAGTGTTGCTTAAGGCGTATAGTCCCTTGATCATCTGGCCGAAGTTAAATAATAATAATAATAGTTTATTCTTCTCCACAATATTATTCTTAATTGCTAGCCTTATTTCTACGGTAACATATAGGAGGGGCATTATTTTGTGGGTAGTGGTGCCTAAACTAGGCTCAAGGTCTGTATTTTGGGTCATCAGGACTCCTCCATTTAAATTTAACAAATTATATTATGTTATGAACTCGTACAAATGTTATGCAATTAGGGACATGTTAACATTTTAGAAAAGCTTATTGAGTTGAGTTGTATTTTTTTTGTGGTGCACACATTCTCGTAGTGCCGCCTGCGCTCGCATAGAGCCTTGCTGACCTTTAAAACCATTTTCTTTGCGAAATATTGATTGATTTACATAAATTCTATGTACATTCTGAAGAACACTTAAACAGTATTTTTTTTTGTGTAAACATATTTCCGTTTGGAAGGAGCAGGGAAAACAAGCGAAAAATATTACGTTGTTAAAATTTGTTTTTGCAAAATGTATAGAATCTATAATAATATTTTTTTTTACGAGCATTGGTGATCGAATAGTAACGGCCTCGACTTACGGCCGCGGATCCAAACCCAGACAGGCGCATTACTTTGTGTAATTTATTTCATCACCACTGCTCTCAAAACGGTGAAGGAAAACATTGTGAGGAAACCGGCATGTTCTAGAACCAAAAAATTCGAAGACATGTGACATTCACCAAACCGCACTGGGCCCGAGTGGTGGATTACGGCCCATCCCCTCTCTTAGAGCGGAGGCCTGAGTCCCAGCAAAGGGAACATTAAAATGCTGATTATGCTTATGCTACTGCTATATTCTTCAAATCTATTAACCCAGTTTTTACCGTGGAGTAGACTTCAGAAAGTCACTGTTTTATGGCACTAAATGGGAGTAAGGGCCTTAAGTGTAAGTCCGGTGTAGGTAGGCATGGGCACAAATTGAAGCGACATCTATGACGTCACTTAGGAACTAAACTGAGAAATCCTGCATCGCTCAATAACAGTTCTCCACGTGATTTGAACATATGCAACCGTCAGAAATCATCTATCGGGCAGATGCCTGGATCAGACATTACACCCGTCTGGTCAGAGGATTTTCAACGGAGGTTTACGAGACTTTACACCTTGTTCCGCACACCTCTAAACTGGTGACCCTCGACTATGAACATCAGCTCAACCTTCGACGTTATCATCAATTCCTCAAGGCATCGAGCAGCGATCAATACAGCTAGCACCCACGGCTTTAAAAGGGTATCCTGGCCACCAGCATGCCTACCTGGTCATACCTGTTCATCACCCTCAGCCTCATCAGCGACTTTGGCTAAGCACACTTCACCTTCGGCCAGTCACATGAAAAGCATGGTGATTTAACACGTTATCAGTGTCATTAATTGAATTGAATTGTTGTTGGTTAGACAATGAAGGTACTGGATTGAAATAGAGTGCAACTCATTCTAGGAACCATTTTTTTATGTGTGAGATGAATCATCAAGTGCTCTCGCTCTAGGGTGGAGCAAGAGTGCGTGTCAGACTGTTACTGACTAAAACCGACCTGTGGTCCTACAGTTGACCTTTGCATTCCAGGGCCACGGTTCGATTTGGTTTTAGTTTAAGTCCACCCAAAGGTTGTTTGGTGTAAGCTGGACTAAGACCTAAGATCTACTGCTTTTTTCCAGTTTTTTCTAATTTCCGAAATACCTAATCCAGATATTTCTAGTTACTTACCTATTAGTAAGTCCTGTACCATTTTTTTTTTGTAATTGTTATAAACTATTGCTTGACCGCGATCCCATCTGATGGTAAGCAGTGATGCAATCGTTGATAGTGAAGCGCAGTTTTATTATGAGCCTATTCACTCTAGCCTTGAAGACACCTAAATTATAATCGGACGGGAAAACTGCAGCAGGCAAGTTGTTACAGTCCCTCAATGTACGCGGTATAAACGACGAGGTAAAACGCTTGGTCCGGACCGTAGAGGTTTCGACAACGTAAGGGTGGATACTCGCCGTTCGTCGGGTGGTCCGATGGTAGAAACGAGATGGTGGAATCAAGTCATGCAATTCACGCGCACACTCTCCAAAATGAATCCTGTAAAACACTGAAAGGCTGGCTACCTGTTTATTTTTTGCTGGCTATTTTGTAGGTATGAATTCTATGTTCTAGAAATCTGTCGTTTTTTTTTTTGAGATTGGAAATCATAAAATGACTTGTCCCTCTAGGGTGGTGCTAGAGGGCGTGCGTTACTGACTAAACCCACCTATATCCTTCAATTGCCCTTTGTGTTCTAGGGCCACGTTAGAACTAAATTAGACCGACGCACACGTGTAACACGCCTCATTTGTGCGTAGAACGACGTCGCGTGGCGTGGATCAAGTGTAGCTCTACAAGTCTAGTTTCCATGTAAACTGTATGGAGACCGACGCGCCCTGATCGGCGTGTGTGGCACACGTGTGCGCAGTGTAGTTCTAGCATTAATGTACCCATAGCCCCTCTACTTTGTTTGCATCGAAGTACGTTCCTATTAGAGTGTTTATCTAGCCTTAGCCATTTCTTATCTGCAAACATTCTGCCTACGATTAATTTTACTGTTTGAATTTGAAGTCGGTTTCTCAGAATGTGACTAAAGGCGTTTTTGTTTTGTTAATATAGAATAGGTAAGTACAAAGTAGGTAATTTGTATTTGCTGTCTAATTAACTGGTTTTGAGAAAGGATACTAAAGGTGGGTGTTGAACGTGATAGTAGTAATGTTAGCATCATTGTTGAATTATTAGTTTAGCTTGAATCGATAGATGGCGTTGTAACGAGCATTCATCCGTTAAAACCACGCGGAAGTCTATATCAATGATTTCCGATGGACAATATAACAATAATGCCTTTAATTTCTAGATAAGATGTTGACAACATATTATTGGGAATTTCATAATCTAGTGTATGGTCTAAAAACATTTTCAAATACTTAGTCGTATCGTTTTCCCATTAGAACAGTTTTTATCCAAGCCGTTTTTAAAACTAGCGGTCGATGGTCTACGTAGATACGAGATAGTAGTAAAACCCTGTATGATAAACTTACGACAATTTTACTTTAAAAAAAAAATATAACATTGATTAATGCATGGCCGCAAAAAAAAACACGATTGCTGTAAGTTTTCATTCAAGAAAAGTAAACTCAAAACTGTCATATTTAGCAATTTTATCGTGATATTAAACAATTTAGTTTAGGATCAAATATGGGGCATTTTTGTTTTTTTTAGACCTAGTAATTGAACACATTTACGTTCTTAGACATGGCATAATAATTTTTCTAAAAACTTATTTATTTAATTTACAATGAATTATTTAGAATTACTATATAATAGACGATTCATACTGACAATTTCATACTTACTAAAAACGTTGGCAAAGTATCAAAATTATCAATGCGGTGTACGACACGCGGTTATAATGCACTCCAATACAGACAGCTGTGTGCACGTTAACTGTAAAGCAGTGTGAGTAAATTTACCTAAACTCGAAGCGCGCCGCTCTGGAGTAATGCTCTTAAGATTCTCCGGCCACACTATATAACCCATAGGAAATTGCAAAAAATCCTTTTCTGCGATTATATATTGTTGGCAACTATTACCCGGGATGGTTTTATCCAAAGCCCTGAGCGAATTCTGGCTGATCATCAGCAGGTCGACCAGTGGGTCTATGCTAGAGGTGCTGAGGACGAGCCGAGCTTGAACTCGTGTAGTGTCGCTCTTGCTCGGTTCCTCTAGAGTACCTCCACACTACACGATTATGAACTCGGCTCATGCATCGCTCGTGCTTCGCTCGTACTCGGCTCCTTATGATATACCTTCATAAAAAGACCTTCCTTTTTCTCCTCCCACCAAATGGGCACTGTGTCTAGTCCTGGCAACTGCGCAATAGTTGATTTCGTACGGTTGTTTACGTTATAATCGCGCGGAGAAATTTGATAACGCGTTGCAGGATAGTTCGTAAGTGGTATCATAGATGTCGCTACCGATCTCTTGAAAAGTGTTAGTTCTGTCAGCGATAGTGATTAAATTGAATTGTTATTAAACTAGCTTTTGCCAGCGGCTTCGCCCGCGTGAAAATAGAATATATAGGCCTATGTTACTCAGTGATAACGTAGCTTTCTACTGGTAAAAGAATTTTAAAAATCGGACAAAAATCAAATAAAATATTATTTGATTTTTCCAAATCCCAAGTTCAATCTAAACTAATAAGTTATTGATTTATTTATTAAATACTTTATGGGCATAAAGGTACAAAGGCGGACATAATGCTTCAGGCATTTTCAAATAGTCAATCTTTCGGGTGCAGAGAAAAATAGTGGTAGGTGCAATAAAAGAGAAAAAAAAAAACACCCAAGTGCGAGTCGCACTCGCGCACGAAGGGTTTCGTACCCATAACTATTCAACATTAAACACTATTTTACAACTATTATAAACTAGCGGTCCCGGCAGACGTTGTTCTGCCCAAAAGCGGGATTTAGTAAAAAAAAAAAATTACCCTACTCTACCCTACTCTACCCTACTCGTTAAAAAGTACCCTATGTCCGTCTCCTGGTTCTAAGCTACCTCCCCACCAATTTTCAGCCAAATCGGTTCAGCCGTTCTTGAGTTATAAACAGTGTAACTAACATTTTTTTTTTTTTTTTTTTTTTGTGTGGCCTCTCGCAGGTCAACCTAGGAGGTTGTCGGCTGCTTAACCGGACTTGCCTGTGGCGGCCTCAATTCGAGAATCAAAGCCTCCAGCCAGGGCTTACTTAACTAAAACTTAAAAACTAAGCGACTACACGCTAAGGGCACCCCCTGTGGGGTACGGACCTCGGCTTAGGGCGTCGCTGGGGGGGGACAGCAAGGGACGGGCTGGATCGAACAAAGATTTTATTATTATTATCGGGGAATTTTAAAACTACGGCTCAGCGACGCGGGCTGGCTCGAGCAAGGGACGGGGAGGACGTTTACGGGAGTGTCGCGGCGGGCCTCGGCGGCGAGGACGGAAGGACGGCGGTCTGTATTGTCTGCGAACTGTACTTGTTTCCTTACGGCTCTCTTGGAGCAGGGTAGTGGGGTCATCGGGGGTGACGAGAGTATGCCTAGGACGGCGAACCTTAGAGATGCGGGAGGGTTCGTATCGGGCTGCCGATACTATGAGGGGGTTGCGGTGTTTCACAGCAGTATCGAAGAAACGCTTGCAAAGGCGTTTCATGAACTGCTGGATGGTGGGGATTTTGAGATCTAGATGTAGATTCTCATTTCGGACATAATAAGGGGCACCGAGAATTTTACGGAGGGTCCTATTTTGAAGGGTCTGCATCCTATGGAGGAAGCGGGGCTTGGCGTGTGCGAAGATTGCACATGCATACGTCATGATCGGGCGGATTACTGCAGTATAGAGGCGCAGCTTGCACTTAAGTGACAGTTTGCTGCGGGCAGTCATGAGATAATGGAGCCTACCTTGAGCGAAAGCGGCTCGCGAGCGAGCCTGCTTTATGTGCTCGGCGAAGGACAAGTGCTGATCGAGGATCACTCCGAGGTACTTGGCTTGCTTCTCCCAGGGGATCGGCTTACCGTACATGGTGATCGGAGGGGGAGGGGGGACGGACTTCCGCTGTTTCGAGTAGAGAACAGCTTGACTCTTATCAGGGTTAACCTCGATCCTCCATTTCCGGAACCATTTGCCCAAAATGTTTGCGGAGGTTTGGAGATGGCGAGCGATAACTCTGGGGTCACGACCGGTGTAGTAAATTGCCGTGTCGTCGGCGAATAGAGCCAACTGGGCCTTTTTACTTTTGGGAATGTCGCTGGTGAACAGCGTGAAAGCTAGGGGGGACACTACCGAGCCTTGAGGGACTCCAGCTCGAATGGGGTGGGGGGAGGAGAGGGCTCCCTCGATTCGATAGCGGAAGGTGCGATTCGACAGAAAGTCTCGCATGATGAGCACGAGACGGTCTGGCACACCGAGTTGATATAGCTTATATAATAAGCCATTGTGCCAGACCTTGTCGAATGCTTTCGCTATATCGAAATACAAGACACCCGTCATCGCATTACGCTGGAAGCCAGCGCTTAGGTGCTCTACGATGCGGTGGACTTGGTGGACGCATGAGTGTTCGGTACGGAACCCGAACTGCTCATCAGGAATGAGACCCTTGGATTCGGCAAAATCTTTGAGTCGCTTATAAATAAGCCTCTCGTAGATCTTACCGAGAACATTGAGGAGACTGATGGGGCGGTAACTGGTGGGGTCAGACTTGGGCTTGCCTGGTTTGGGGATACCGATAACGGTGGCCTGTTTCCACGCTTGGGGGAAGATATTATTGCTTAATGCGCCATTGAAGATAGCGGTCATTAGCATTATAAGTTGGGGGGGGAAGAGTTTGAACACTCTGTTCGTGATACCGTCGGCGCCGGGGGCTTTCCTTGGTTGAAGTTTTTTAATGATATCCTCCACCTCGTCGGGAGTGACGGGGGCCAGAGGGTTATCAGGGTCTTCAACGGGAGGGAGGGAGGCTCTACGTTCGACTTCAGCGTCCACCATGTCGATGTGGGCTTGGTCTACTAGTTGAGAGCTAGGCGAGCATTGGGCTTCGAGGCTGTCGGCTAGGCATTCCGCTTTTTCAGAGTTGTCGAAAGCGACACTCTTATCAGGGCGGGTGAGCGGAGGCATAGAGGACTCTTCAGTGGAACGTAATTTCCTCTGAAGTTGCCAGAAGGCGAGATGGGTAGGCTCGAGTTCACTGAGCGTCTTGTCCCAGCGGGCGGAACGCAGCTCGGTCATGCGTTTCTTTACAGCACGCTGTAATCTACGCATGTGAGCCTTGTTAGCGTCGCAAGGAAAAGCGCTGTATGCACGGACGGCTGCGTTCTTCTCGGTCATCAGAGCCCGTACATCGTCCGGGATTTTCCAGCGTAGGTCCTCCTTCGCAGGAATCTCCCTTGAACATTCGTTCAGGACGGATTGTACGTGGTCTGTGAGCGAGTCGATTGCCGCCGTCGTGTCAGCGACTGAGACTATGTGGTCGGGAATAGAATCCAATTGAGGTGACGTGGTAGATTTCAGCTTCTCGCTTACTTTCTTCCAGTCAGTGATCAATTGGGAAGCGGGGGGCTGGCCCGGGTCGAGATTGCCCGAACGGGAGCCTAGGTGCATAATCACGGGTCGGTGATCGGAGTTAAGCTCGTGTATTGCTTCTATAGATTGCAACCGGAGGTTGACATTCTTAAGGAGCGCTACATCGAGGACGTCGGGGCTATGGTTGGGATCATGGGGGAAGTGAGTGTGACACATCGGGGCGATGATGTCAAAGTTAAGGGATGCACCAAGGTTGAACACGACCTTTCCCCTAGGGTTGGTCGTACTACTGTTCCAGGCGGGGTGTTTAGCATTGAGATCGCCCGCTATGATAACGGAGTCACTCAAGCCAAAGAGGGCAGTGAGGTCGCTAGTAAGCGCGATGGACTCGTCTGGCATACGAGACGAGGAAGTCGGAGGGGGATAGTAGGCAGAGACGACAGTGATCGGTTGATGACCAGTCATGCCTACTCGGCAGGCCGAGTATTCTAAGAAAGATCGGGGCGCGGGAGGAGCTAGAGGGATACAGTACAGTTCCTTTCTATAATAGATAAGGGTGCCACCACCGTGACAACGAGATCTATCGTTGCGAACTAGACGATAGTTGGCAATTCTAGGATCTTTACGGTGGGGTTTGAGGAATGTTTCCTGGATGAGGAGAAGGTCTAACTGATGGTCGCGGAGGAACGTGGCGATCTCATCTCTCTGATTGATAATGCCGTTGGCATTGAAGAAGCCTAACTTTAGGGATCGCGGTTTGGTACAACAAATTTTTTGTTGTCTATCCATTTAGGGGTACGGCAGGTAATTTGTCGAGTTCGACTGCGACCGACTCGTACTTAGTGAATAGCGCAGCGCGCTTGGCTAAGTCGAGTTGGCCAGTGACTTCCGCTAGGGTTAGCTCGTCAGCTAAGTCCCTAGCGTCCTGCGTCATAAAGATGCGATAGTTGTCCAGGATAATCTGGCCAACTGATCTGCGTGGGAACGCAGCTGAAACTTGGGGCGCGTTTCGGGGAGGTTTAGCGGCCACGGGGGCCACAGAAGCCGGGGGAGGCGCTGGGATGGGCTTAGCCATTAGCGCTGGAATTGGCTGGGAAGCCACCAAAGCCGGGAAGGCTTTCTGATGGTTTAGCTGATTCCAGGGGGATGGTCTCTGGGGTGCGAGACGTTCGGGGGGCTGGGAAGAGGGGACTTTCCCGGAGGGTGCTTCCCTCTGCTGGCGAGCGGCAGCACGCTTTGCCAGCTTGGGAGGGATTTTGGGGGCTTTGGGGCAGCCCCGGTAGTTAGCCGGGTGCCCGGCTTGGCCGCACAGCACACAGCTGGGAGGCTCTGTGCAAAGAGTGCGATCCTTGGGACGGGGGCAGTCAGAAGTGCCGTGCTCACCCAGACACTTAACGCATCTGGGTGTAGCGTAGCAGTTCTTCTGAGAGTGACCGTATAGTTGGCAGCGGTGACACTGCCCAACTATCGTGGGTCTGTAGGGCTTCTCGATGGAGATGCCGGAGAGGGAACAGATCGACTTGATCTTGAAGATGGGGTGGTGCCCGTCGGTCGGGTCGCACACGACAAGGATCATGTCGTATACTTCGTTACCTCTCGCCTTGTGAAGGCGATGGACAGCGGAAACGGGGATATTTTGGGCCAGGAGGTCGGCCTTAATGTCCTCGGCGGGGATTTCCTTCGGGACACGTCTAATGACCACTCGGGTCGGCGTGTCCTCAGGGAGGGAGTAGGTGTGAAAGGAGATTTTCCTTTCACGAAGGACTTTGGTAAGTTCCCGATAGTCAGTTGACGTCGGGACTTGGACTTTTATGCCTTGTTGGCAGGAGCGGGCGTTTGTATAGTTGATCTTGCGATCACTACACATTTTGGACACGTCGGTCCATTTACCCTTGTCCTGGATGTACAAGGGCGGAGGGGGGCGCTGCTTCTTCGTCTGAGTGACAGAAGCGGAAACGGAGGGGGAACAACTAGCCTGCGAGGCGGGGGCGGGCTGGGCAACAGGGGCGGACTGGATAGCGGGGGCGGGAGAAGACGCAACGGTCTTCTTAGCTTTGGTGGCCTGAGCGGCCTTCCTGGCTTTCCTCTTGCCCCCTAGGACGACTTGGAAGTCGTCCTCGGAGGAGGAGGATTCAGGGGACTGTTCGGAGTCCGAAGAGGCTTGCGACGCTGAGTCGCTAGCGGGGACGGAGGTGTCCATTGCCTCATTGGCAAAGTGGGCTACCAATAGGGGTGGCATATCCGGGGGAGGGCGGGGGCAGGGGGTCGGCGGGGACGGACCAGAGTCCGGGAATGACAATACGTCACTGAAGTCAGTGACGCTCGATGGGACGGTGGGGGGGGGGCCTCTAAATGAGGCGATTTTCTTGCCATACTTGGCGAGGATATCGGGGTCCTTGAGGAGGACCTCTTTGACGAACGCTAATATGGTAGCGTCCGTCATGGTTAAAAGGGGACTTGGGATTAGGTCACATGAGTTGGAAAAAACTCATGTGAAAAACTCCTATCGGTCCCTACGTCCCCGGGTGGACGGGCCCGGGGGTGTGTGACCCTCCCAGTAAGGGTTGTGTACACTGGGAGGTGAGTACCTAATGGTGTGCCCTAAGCTTGTAAACCGATCGCCAGTCTTATTGTGCGATCGGGCCCTACCAGGGTCTGGTGCGAAGGGATAGACACCCCAACCGACACCAGGTGTGTAGCTGAAAGAGAACTCGGAGTATTAGATTTGACTAGGAGCTCCCCCAAGGCCAAAATCTAGCTCCCGACTCCAAATGACTGCCTAGCCCTGAAGGGGTTCGGCGGGTGTATTGGGGCAACACCCCCTTGGTTTTGTTGGCACCGTGAGGTTTCCCACCAAGGACCACGAAACTGTGGCTTTTCCCTGAAGGGGCACAACGTTATTCGACTATTTCCCGTTAAGGAAACGTATATCCTCCACTGCCTTGAGAAAGGCGGCTTCGGATCGCTGGTGCGGTCGGGGACCACTGATGACGTCACGGGGTGACGTAACGACACGGAGCACGGAGCGGGCGCGGAGCACAGAGCGGCACGACCGTTCGCGGCGAGCGTCGGGCGGAGAGACATCAGTGTAACTAACACGACTTTCTTTTATATATATAGATATCGAGCAGAAAACGGCAAAAAAATCACGTTTTTTGTATGGGAATCCCACTTAAATATTTTTTTTTTTTTTTTTTGGTTTTTGGTACCTATGTTCATATTTTTCTTGTTTTTTTTTTATACAGCCTCTTTTTTATAATGTGTATGTGAGAACACTGTAGACTTCGCGATTTCTTAGGTTACTTCCTATTACGACTCACTATTTTTTAATATGATTACGTATTTTGCTTTTGGGGACAATATTGACTGGTCTACACTGTTCTCACATAATATCTATTAATACTGTAATATGAAAATATTGTAAACAACCACTTTTTTTTAAAAGAGTAACCATCGAGTTTCTTGCCGGTTCTTCTCCATAGGAAACGACCAATTTGGAACCGTGCACTAGCTTCTGACGTTTTATAAGTGCCCATGTAGGCCTATGTGAAATAAAAATATTTTTGATTTGATTTGATTATATGTGTTGTTATAACGGCAACAGAAATACATCATCTGTGAAAATTTCAACTAAATCACAATCTAGTTATCATGGTCCATGAGATACAGCCTGATGATACACAGACAGATAGTGGAGTTTTAGTTTTTTACCTTTTGGGTACGGAACCCTCAAAATTGGCGAATACACGAAAATGTGTACTAATAAACCATAGATAAAATACTAACAAGATTCAGTTGATTTGAATGCTAGAAATGCGACTGCTCTAGCCAAAGACAACTCTTATAGGTTTGCTTCAACATCATCATCATCATCATCATTTCAGCCAAAAGACGTCCACTGTTGGACATAGGCCTCCCCCAAATGTCGCCATAATGACCGGTCCTGTGCGTCTCGCATCCATCGGATTCCTGCGACCCTCACTAGGTCATCGGTCCACCTTGTCGGAGGCCTTCCAACGCTGTGTCTTGCAGTACGTGGTCGCCATTCCAGAACCTTTCGTCCCCATCGACCATCTGTTCTGCGAGCAATGTCACTGTGGGCCCTGCCCACTGCCACTTAAGTTGCAACAATTCACTTCAACAAATTATTTTTATAGAAGGAAATTTTGTCTTATAAGTTATTACCCTCCAACATAAAGTTACGGACAGACGGACAAATCCTTTCATAATTGCTAAACGAGATATGAAAATAAAAGATAAAAGAAAACAAGCAAACGTTTTCATTTATTTCGGTATTTCGAATCTGTTGTGCTTCACTGACTTTAACAATACCATTCAAAAATCAACCCTATTATAAAGAAATAAGGTACAGTTTTAAATGTCATTTTAGATTAAAGCTCAAAGCTCGGCCTTTGTTTGTGTGCGTGAAGTTACAGCGTTTACATTAGTGTGTGTGTATACGTGAATATGGGATACTGTTACTGTGTAGTGATGGGTGTTTGATTGGTCGATAAATTAATAAATGTCAGAATTTTATTTTATAGGTGTAATTTTGACAAGGAATGATTTATTTTTTTAGTTTTTTTTATAGTTTTCATGGTTATAATAACAATAGAAAGGAAGGAAAATATTTGACGTTGGATATAATCAGACTTTAAAGTAATTGATTTTAGTTTGACACACAATGTTGTTGTTTTTAATTTAATTTTCTTCTTAAGTTGTTTTTTCATTGTGTCTGTGTACTAAATAAATGTATTTTTTTTCTTTCTTTTTTTTCACTTTGTTTCTTTCTTACTTTCTTTCTACTCGTACTTAAAAAAAACGGTAAAAGTATAATCAGGTAAGTAATAATAAATTCTTCACTCGAAATCTGTTTGTTATTTAATTTTGGTTTTATTTTACATATGTATCTTTTTAGTATCTGTATCTTTTAAGGGAATTGCCATTTGATATTGTCTTTGAAGTTTAATGTTCTACTTAAGTTCATTCATTTATACTAAACATTATGTTTTATGTAAAACAAAGGATTTCAATAATTTGTCTCGTTTTTAAACTCACAGTAGGTAATTATTTTATTTAGCGTTTTCACGGGAAATGCAGAGGTGACTAAATAGTACGTTTGGCTTTTTTATATAACTATATGTTACGTCTAGAACAGAAACGAGGACCTACACTTTATTCAAATTCTATCTATATATAATTTTACGTCTATGAATACTTTTAATGTTAATTTTATGATTAATTTATTTACTAGCAGTAAACTGTAGACTACTCCTCTTTTTATTTTCAGTTCTTTCAGTCCATTCTCAATGGTTGTCTGGTAGCTATCACTGTCAGGCAAAACCCCGTCGTTGTACCCATAGATTTAAGTTTATATAAAACAAAATGTAACTATTTTGTTGTACTATAAACTTTATTCTATTGTATTCTAAATACTTTGTAGAGTTGTATCAGTTTTATATTAACTTAACCGATATCAAACGCATGTTATGATCCCCTATAATTGAAGATGTGCACTAGTCTAAAACTGATTTTCTTTATGTATAAATTATGACTTATGTGGAAATCTTTTATTGGATGTAAATAAATAAAATCGGAAGATAAAAATAGCTTTTAATTTTTTTACTTATCTTCATAACAATTCAGATGCACTTTACTAAAATATCGACAAAAAAGCATCGATACTGTCCCATCACTATCCACGCACACACGGAAACAACTCGCAGAAGATTCAACACGCGTAGCTGCGCTCTTTCGAAAAGCGACGCGTCGGAAAAATTAAACTTTGAAAGCCGGCTCAGTTCAGCTCGAGCGCGCGGCAGCGAAGTCGCGTAGAACGATAACACACGGTATGTCGGCATCCAACGAATTTACTTCAAAACTATTCTAATATAAATAAAATAAAACTAAAAAAAATCGAGTACGTTCCCGTTATCTTTTTTTTGTTGTACGAATTTTTTTTCATTCATAATCTATCTGTGTTAAAAAAGTGCTGAATCTGCATACCTATATTCAAATTTCAAAGTGAGGTGACAGTGAAAAAAAAAGAAAACAGTGGATTCTTTTTGCGGTGCATTTTGTTTCTTCGCGGTTTATTTCTAAATATACCAATGTTTAAGCGTTTTGTGTCTGAGTTGTTTATTATAGAAAGCGAAAATAACTGTTGAGCGGTAAGGGATTATTTTAGACTTGGCTGTTGGCGGTGAACCTAATATTTTACTCTACATCTAGGTACTTTTACTTAGTGATAAAAATATTATCATTATGGATGATACGTTCATTGAAAAAACTTCTGCTGTGAACTGCCAAACTTATTGAAAATGTTTCAATAAAACTAAAAGAAAAACGATAAAGATACTAGATATTCAAATGAATTTGCGAAAAATCGATAACAAATTATTGATATAACCAATACTAATCGATAGATTATTTATTTTATCTAAAGATATGTTGTTTTCAATTTATTTCATTATCATTATCACATGGGACCTTGAGTCAAAATGTTGTTTATTTTTTTTTGCCAAGTATCTTTTTTGTTATTGGTAATTTTCTGTGATCGAGAGTTAAGTTCAAGAACTAAGTTATTACTTCATATGTGAGACAATATTGCGGAATAAGATAAATGTAAAATTATTAAATAAATTACCTACTGAACTTCTCATATTTTACAAGAAGCTATATAGTTTGTTGCGAAAACTTTAGTTGCTTCTTAAAATTATATTTATGACGATTCAGTAGAAATAAGTACCAACATTGAGTAATTTGTTAGAAGCAGTAACTTGAAGGTCTTTTTGCTAATAAATAACTTAAATGTTGTCGTTTATGGTTTTGTTCGTATTTCCAAGTTAAATTTACGCTAGTGTTTTTCTAAAATTTTTCAATGCTTCATGTTTCTAAAATCTATTGTCTGGATTAGTGATGCATAAACTTACTCTAACTTGATCGGTGTATCGGCCCACCGGGCGAGATACTTCTATATTCAAATTTTTATCGAGTTCGATAAATTTTTAAACGTGTCGATAGTATTCCATAGTACAGCGAATAATATTCGAAATTAATATATAAAAATGAATGTGGTTCTAGGAATTTTATTACTTTCTTACGCAACTATCAAGTTATAAGCTACTACTATTTCGATAGGCATGAATTCTTTATCAGATAAAGGCTAGATTGGTCAACGAGTTGAACACCGCTTCTGTTTAACAACCTACTTGAAGATTTGCGCAATGTTTGGCTTAGAGTTGGATTTTAGTAAGAAATATATTTTTCTTGCACTTAAAATGCATTTTTGTTACGGACTATTGAGGATGGGGCATGAAAGTGTTGTGTTTATTTGTACTGCTTTTACAAAAATCTACGTAGGCGAAAAAGTGCATTTGTTTTCTCTATATTAAGTAAGATAATATTTATTTTAGTTGGTATTATACCTGGATATTTTAGAATAACATATCATCTGAATTCTATTTTCAAATTCATTTTTTTACTACAGAATTAAAAAGAACATTTGTTATCTCGAAAGCGTCAAAGAAAACTATTAATTACGCATATTTCGATGTGGTAATATTTCCACGTTTTGCGTCCGCTGATGTCGTTGACCTATCTGACTGTCAAAGCGGCCCACTTACGCCTGTTTCACTATAGCGTTAATGTGTTTTGTTATTTTCTTGAAACTAATATTTATAGGAAATTCTTTATTCTTGTCGCTATAAAAGTGACATAAATCTCCGGTTTTTTTCTTTCATCTACTAGATCCAGTTTTTCAACTAGAATCGTTTGATTCCATTATTCACAGCGATTGGATTCCTAGAAAATTACTTATGTTAATAAGTATGATATTCCGCAGTAAGCTAGTTCACATTCAGTGCCAAGAGCATCGTGGTGTTTAAGATTTTATTGCTTCCACTTATTTCCAGAAGACTGAGCATAATGGACGTTTATAATTCATTGAAAATAAAGGGTTGTTAGATCTCCTACCAGTCCTGTCAGCAAATAAGAACGTCTTTGTATTTTTTTTTGTAAAAGCCTTATGAAAAAATTTAAATATACACATTATTCGCATACCTTCCATACTTTGCTACATTAGTAGTGTTAAGGTAAATCGAGTCTCTCTAAAAAATAATATTTCGAGAGACAATTTACCTTTACTACGAACAAAACAAAAAACAGATTTAAGATAATACTTGTAAGAGGAAATAGCATGTTTTTCTCGTAATGCCTATTATACATGACTAATGCTAGGTATGCCTAGACTCGGATACAATTACAGTAACTAGGTATACTATTAAATTGAAGGCCAAACGCCAATGGAAGGAATTTAAAGTATTCGATAGTTTGACACAAATCCCTTGTCAGATTTAGAAGGCTTTAGTTTCAATAGGAATGCTTTGTGAAGACTGTTGTATAGAATATATTTCAAATGACTAGAAAATGTTTTGGAAAGGTCTGACCTAATTCTCGTTGCATTGAATACTTGTGTTGGACCAATCTTGTAGAGAAATAAGATGATTTCAAAGCAAAATGTTGTGATAAAGTTGATCGTGACATTAAAGTTGATGATTGTTTCAACGATCACTATAACGTTATCTCTTAACTAATGCTAAATATTATAATTACCACGTACTGCTTTGTTGTCTCTTCTAACCCAAAGGTTGACTTGTAAAGAATGCCTTGTTGCATTAAATCCGGCTATGTACTATTACTGTACATAGAAAGAAAAGAAAGAAAGAAAACATGTTTATTCTGCCTGAATAGACGCACAATTCGTTTTAAAAATACAAAAACCAAATGGCAAGACAGGCCATGTGTGTATCGGGCGTGTAAATAATTAAATATTATAAGATATAATTATAATCTATCAAAAATCCTCTATTTTGTTCTTACCTAATCCTTATTTTTAAACAATTTTATATTCATATCATAATTTTGTATCATAAACACCAAATACCTACTAGAAGGTCACATTCAAGTTTGACCTGACATTATTAAATAGTAATTTATCTAGCAAATATAATTAAATCGATCGATTAGCTTCTATCCTAAAAATACCACCAAAACCAGTTCCTATGTATAGGTTAGTAGTATTGCTTGTATATCGATTATTATCTATATGGATTTTATCAAAGAGATAAGTCGCAATCTAACTGATAATATTTTGAGTTCGCTAGCAGAGTTTATGTACCTCGGTTTAGTTTTGTAAACATGTTTGCGTTTATACGAACTTAACTGTTACTTTATTTTAACTGATGATTTAATACCTGTGACTAATTTTTTAAAACCTTATCTTATGATATTTGGGTTTTACCAACATAAGGAAGTTGGGTTAGAATTTTAGGATACCTATAATTCGAAGAAGACTATACTGTTTATAGATCCTACGACGTTCCAGTCTCGAATACCTATTATTTATATTCTGTTTAAAAAAATATCACATAACATCTTCTTTTGTATCGTTATACATATACGTTAAATAATTAAAGAAACGTTCTTGTGATACCATCATTAAGGTAAACAACGTTCCAGTATTAGTATGATATTACATATGCTAGTATAAAATTAAAATGTCAGTAATCAGGAGGAGAACATAATACAAATATAACATTCATTACCTTTTTTTATTTCAGTTAAGCTCATATAAAAATGAAATAACACTATTTTAATACTGAATAATCTAACAAAACAATCATAAACTTGATCAGCATATTGACCTACTCAACTCTATTAAAACATAAACAATAGAGTTGAGTATCGATAAAAAAATCCCATCATTCCCATCACTAAACTGTTCAAAATGCAAAATGGCGACGCGTTAAAGTCAAGGGTACTGATAATAAATGTAAACGCAGCAACGTTGGCTAGATTATGCAAAATATTAGCATAATTTTACACAATGAGTTGTAATATGAAAGTTATGTTTACACTTTTATTTTTACAAAATTATGCTTGTCCGGATTTTTTTTTTGTCTAGAATTCGAGACTAATTAGTGTCCTTGCCATTATTTCAAGCACTAGCGTTAGGTGATGGATATTATCTTTGAGGTGACTTTACGTAGATCCTATACTTTTACGAAATGCACAATTTAATAGGTAGGTACGGAATTTTTGGCGGATTTCTTCGAGTGAAGTTCAGTGGCTGTTTTAATTATTCGCAAATTGATTCCTAGTAGATATTGTGATGTAAAATTGATGTATCTCAAGTGTCTGCGCAACTGGACAATATGTGGAATCATTGAAACGGGCGCGATCTCGGTAAATTGGAGCCGAGAATTTTATTGTAGTGTTGACTACCTCAGCGAAATTTGCCGAGAAAGTTGACTTGACACATTTGCCGCCAAAGACTACAAAAAACATTAGAATGTGTACATCGATATTCTAATAGTAAACAAATGAACTATTCATACGAAGACATGGCTTAAAGGACTTAGTATCCAAGCCAAAAACATTAACAAAAAAGGAAACAATACCTCACAAAAAATTTATTTCTACCTTTTGTCTGTTTTCAGTTTGGTTTCAAATTCAAACTTAGTAATATTTAAATAAAAAAAATTATTCACCACATTTCTCCGATGACAGCGGCATTACCATTTACCGTGGTAAATACTATACAAAATGACAGCAACAAAAACTCAACCCGCATAATTTACCATTATACGCCAAATTACGTGACGCAAATATAATTAATTATTTATTAATCCTATTTAAATGATTCATGCCATTGAAATTCATAAAGAAGAACCGGTATTTTTCAAGGTCTCGGTCACCCCTTTTGAAAGTACTCTTCACACCTTTTGATTTTTTTTTCGCTTCTCAAGTTGCCGGTATTGTCATCTTCCCTTTATGTTTGCTCTAGGTATGATTGTCAAGGTTACCAACTGTCTAAAATCCCACGGTGTTCGCCTATTTTAAAATAGGAACTAGTTTCATGACTAGGTATTATGGTGTGACCAGTATTCATTCCATACGAATATTAGAAAGAGGTAAAATTTGTAAATTTATGTCTCTAAAACTACTGGCACGATATAAGAAAAAAATCACCAGTAGAATGCTACTTTATTACAGAATGACAAAGGCTGTATATTTTCTACTTTCACGCAAGTAAAGTCGTTAGCTAGAACTAGTTTATCGTATTATTACAGATTAACGACCAATAATATTAGAAATCGTGTCAGCTGAATTTGGTCTCACAAATAAGAAATTACGGAGAAAATAGGTTATGTAGAGAATACTAGGAAATTTACTTGTAGAGATTGGAATATTTATAAGAAGCAGCTGGCATCGTAGCTGCTTTTCAGTTATTTTCTCCTCATCATGGATTTATACGGCACATAAATTAAAGAATCTCCTCCAATAGTACACACACACGTATATATATATTTCCCATCGCTCATGAGTCATGACCTTTATAAAGATTAACTTAAAATTTTTGTTCCTTTTCCTGTAATGGATCTTTTCGTATCGTTCACTGTGCTCTTTAATTTTTGCCTTTTTATAGAACCAGTGTTCATGACATGTCCTTCAAAAAGGACAGGTTAGGTTTAGTGGCATAAGATTGCGTATGTAATTAATGAATTTTCTGTACTGTTGTGGGGTTATAATGTTAAGTAAAAAAATTAAAGTCGTAATACTTTAATTTTTTTTTTCAATATCATATAGGAGTGGGGTCTTTGCTTTTTCTTATTTTGCTGATAAGGAGGAGGGAGCAAAAGTTTAAAAATAAATACAGTTCTTTTTAAGTAGGTAGGTAATAATTGAATGATATTGACAAAACACATATCAACAATAACAATAATTAGTGGCGTATTGAAAAAAAAAAACCACTCGTATTTAAGCGTGTAAACAGAACAATAAGGTAGAAGTATGTATTCCCGTTAGTGTCCCAGTACCCGTTAACTAGTCAGTTTTTTATTATTTGCGTCTTTCTACCAAAATCAAATTAAAGTTTGCAAATGGCAATTTATTCTTGGTACTATTTTATACAATTTTAATGGCAACACTCACCAAAAAGTTTAATGGCGTCAAAACTGTGCAAACTTAAAAATACATCTAAATAAAATTATCTGTAAGTTCAAAGTTCTGTTAGTGAACTACGAGACCACCCCGTCGCAGAGATCATCTAGTCATACTTCGACGGATAAAATTAAGGTAAGAGTGTTAATTTTTATAAAATATTATGTATATTATTAAACGATTTAGCCTATAAATTAAGGTAAATCTCATCGAAAAGTAAATGTTTTTGCATGTTACATCTATTGGTACTCACAAACCCCTACTTGACCTAGTACCCGGTAAATTCGTATGTTTTTTACCGGATACTGGTACACTATCAACCCGGTAACATACCTTGCACCGAAACCCGTTATTGTATCCTTATTGCTTTGAAATAGGTCTCATTTTTCTTTGAAACTGTAGTTTATATTAAATATTTTCTGCCGGATGCTGGGACATGCATTAACAGTTGCATTTAAATCCGTCACGGTTCTTATTGCCTTGAGTTAAGTATTATTTTCCGTTGACTCAATAGAATGTAGTTACTAGGCATCTTGTTTATTTTGTTACCACGTGCATTTGATTGCATTGCAATAATATTAAAAAAAAAAACAATTGCGACTAAAATGTGAAAAATTGGTTTCGGAAGTCAATGGTGATTCAATTATTTAAATATGGTTTTGGGGTTCTAGTTATAGTAGCTGAAATTGAGGCAAGGGCGAAAAAGCTCTTGGCTATTTCATTTACTTAAGTAATATAATTATGCTTTGCAGTTCGAGTCTTGACAAATGGTGACACGTGACCTGGCTACATAAATCTCTTATGCAATTGGACCCTAAATCGATCAAAAAATGGATTTCGCAAATGTGGGTTGTCACCTTTTGATGCAAACAACGTCAATTATTCCAAGTGTGTAACAAGTCATCCCAAGAAATCAGCCAAAGCATATAATGTCAGCCAAATACAACCAGATGCAGTGGGATTTTTTTTGAATTCTTTGAATCTCAGATAAGTCCCGAGAACCTCGAAGCTTTTTACAGCAACGAAGGTCCAATTTGGAAAGTGGATAAATCCTTAGAAGGGCTATTCCACGTCTGGAGGCAAATAAAGTCGCAAAATAATTTACCTTCAAGCCTACCGGCTCAAGAAACTTTATTTGATAACTTCACAGGTCTGACTGACATCTTGGACTCAAATCTGAACTCACACGATTTCAGTGACTTAATGGCTGAAAATGAAAGCCTTACAGGAAAAATAGAGGTGTACGAAAATGTCGACGGGACGCTGATGAAAATTACAGACGTTGAAGTTCCAACAAATGAGGCTTCACTGACAAACTTTGTCAAAGAAGACTTATTTTGCCCTGAAAATGAGACACCAAAAAGACCTCATTTATCAGGACAAGGGATCCGAACAATAGGTTCGAACCCTATATACATAACTTCTCTCAAAAATATTACAACAAATACTGGAATAACATCAACACCTATATCTCTTCTTAATGCAGAAACGATGTCAAATCTTGTTGATACAGATACTTCAATACAGCCATCATTACTTGCTACCACAAACTCAACTGCCGAACTAGTACCGACACAAACACAATTATGGTCAACTATGACACAAACGTCATTTGGTAGCAAAGAACTCGTTCCTATAACGCCTCCTAGTAAAATATCACCAATACTTTCGGAGGAAATCAATGCGACAACGACAATACCTGATGAAACAACTCCTGATTGCACCCAGATCAATATATATCTGAAAATATGAAGACACCGCCACGTACACTCATTGCACAAGCATTACCAGACGATGACAATCGCAACCAACCAAAAACTAAATACTATGGTGATCTAGTTGTACCGACACCATTTAAGGACGCTTTATTTTGGCCAGAAACTCCTAGTATCAGTACAAAAACTAAAGTCAAACAACCTAGCGTTATAACATGTGATAGATGGCAAATTTTTGCTCAGAAAAAGTTACAAACCAAGACAAAAAAAGAGGAGAATAAAGTTAAAGCTAAAGAAAAAAGAAATACAAAACTTGAGCGAGGATTGGATAACAAGAAACTTAAGAAGAAAGTAAGAGATACTGGGGCATCTGACACCGCAAATGAAGATTGGTTTTGTCGGTTATGCCAAAGAAGCACGAAATTGGATATGATACAATGTGTGACTTGTAAGACCTGGTATCATACAATTTGCGCCGAAGTTTCGCCAAATGAAATAACGTTTACTTGTATTTATTGTAATGTGTCGTTTGATAAATAAGTGATGTATAGCTATGGGTTCAATTACATTGTCTAATTATCCATGAATGTGGAATATGCTGCTATGAAGCAAGGTAACTATAATAGAATCTATGCGGAAAGAGAACCGCCGTGGTGTAAAATGGAAGTAACATTATTATCTAAGAAGCTAGTGTATTATCTGAATTTACACGAATTAGAAGGCACATATCACAGAAAATATCAAGATGTTACAGTCCTATAATGACGTAACAGTGTTCTCAACATAACAAGAACGTTATTTATACACAGTGGCGCCCTCAAATCTAATGACGGTTTTCTTTCCGCACAGACTCTATTAAATTTTATCAATTTTTTTGTTAAGACTTTTAATAATTTAATGTTGGTCGTTTTTAAGTTCGTTATGTTTTGCAGGTTTTATTAAACATTTTAGTCATTTATATGACATAAATTTATCTCATTTACTGATCTCATTGAACTCTTTCAAATGTTAGTTATTAAGTTGTTTTGCTCATTGTGCAATTTTAACATATTGGAAACATTTTATATGCTATTAATTAAAAAGTGAGCTGATTTATATTATTGCTTTTAAGACTTAATTTTTTATAAATCTTTGCTTGTAAGCCTATCTGCCTGGGTAGGTAAGCCTATCCAAAAGAGTTTATTAATTCATTTTAGCATATATTGTAAATTGTGATAATTGAAAACCCAGAGTTCACATACTCTTAGGTTCCTGGCTTTACCTATTTATAATGACTGATTGACTAGTTACCTAGGTCTATTTTTAATATTGAGGCTAAAATAAAAACTTGTTTGTTTTTCTATTATAAAGATGTAAAAATTTAAGTTAGTGATATTTTTTTACCAAAGGTTACTCAAGATGAAACTAAAATATTACTAGTGTTAACCTATAATTTGTATTACATGCATCATCTTCCTGCCCTTGTCCCGTGTTATTTGGGGTCGGCGCAACATGTTTTTTTCTTCCATTCTGCCCTGTCATTCGTCATGCTATCACTAACTTCCTTTTCTTTCATATCACTCTTCACACAATCCATCCATCTTTTCTTTGGTCTTCCTCTCCCTCTCCATCCATCCACATGTAAACTCATAACTCTTTTAGTAACATGCGTTTCATCCCTCCTCTTCACATGACCATACCAAGATAAACGATTCCCTTTCAATTTTTCAGTCACTGGTGCTACTTTCAAACTTCCCCTAATATGCTCATTTCTCACTTTATCCATTCTCGTCACACCACACATCCATCTTAACATTCTCATCTCCGCTACGTGCAGTCTTTTTTCATCCGTCTTTTTCACAGCCCAACATTCTGATCCATACAGTATGACAGGTCTTATCACGGACTTGTAGATTTTACCCTTCAACTTAAGGGGGAATCCGTGGGTCACAAGTGGTTCCCGTGACCTGTCGCCATTTCATCCATCCTGCGTTGATCCGATGTGTTACGTCCCGGTCTACCTCACCATCCCCTTGAACGAGTGACCCGAGGTACCGAAAGTCGGAGCAGATCGGTATGGGCGTTCCAGCGAGAGCTAAAGGCACTGGATTGGAGACACCGCCGAAATCGCAGAACAAGTATTCTGTTTTGGTTCTACTCAATTTCAGGCCAACACTCTCCAGTCTGTGCCACCACACCTCCAATCTGTTCTGGACCTCTAGGCCACTCTCGGCAACCAACACAATGTCATCGGCAAACAGCATACACCAGGGAGCCTCTTCCTGAATGTCCGACGTTAGAGCGTCCATTATCATTAGGAAGAGGTAATGGCTGAGAGCCGACCCTTGATGTAAGCCAACAGCCACATTGAAGCTGCCAGTGGTGCCCTTTTGCCCCTGCCAAATTTGTATTACATGCATACATTTAAAAAAAATTAAAACGAAGCATGTTTTTGTTTGTTAAATACACACCCTAATTATTTTCACTACTCTTTTTATTTGAAAATATTTTATTTCTGCGAACTTTAACGTAACGCAATAGAGTTCACATTCGCGTTTAAAATTACCGGATTCCGGGACAATTTAACGTTAATTAGTACAACTCTACCGGGTACTGGTACAATTAGCCCTTTTTGTATTTTTTTTGTTTTATTGTTAATTAATATTTACACTAATTTAATAGAAGTATAGTATACTAAAAGTATATCAAATTATCTAACTAGTCATATATTTTTTTTTTGTATGAGTCTACTAGTTTTAGCCCAGCGCGCATGCAAAGTCAGGGAAGTTCATAACTTCACGGTTACTGGGCCGTTTACATGTATATAAATGAACGGTAACATTATCTGCGCAATATTTACACAAAACATGTTTATCCACAGTTATAGATATGAGACGTCTACATTTTTATCTTGTGGGTACCTACGTACTATGATTTGGTTTGATTGATGATGAGAGCAAAATTTTAAATGTAAATAGTTTCCATTGATTTTTTTTTTAATATTTTAGCCCACTTTAGTTAGCAAATGTTTGCAAAAAGTGACGTGTCCTTTTTATAGGACACATTGCATTCAATGTGTTCTATAAAAAGGACACGTTTTAACTTAAAAAAGTACCCAAAACTAACGGTAGATATTTGTAAAATCGGATGACGTTAAAAACTCGGGAACTCGAAATATAGCACGACAAGTTTTTTCCTCGCGTAAAAATGATAATTACCAACAATAAAATTAACATTGATGGCCTCAATTTACTGTAAACCAAAAGAAAACGTGTATTGTCATTCGAGTGTAGTTAAAATAACGTGAATTTTTTTTTAATGTTGTTATTTGGAAATTGGGTACAATTTACGGACCAATTTACTGCAAAACAAATTTAAAAATTGAATGTCACTGAAGAAGGACATCACGATCTTTTAAAGCGATCCATTTGACGATCTAAACTGAACTGTTAAAGGGATGGAGCTATATAGCGTGTATAGCTCTATCCTTTTTTCTCATTCGCATGCTTGACAATTTAACACATCATGGTTAGGCCCTTTTTTCAAAGGAATTTTCACTAAGCTTTGGAAATCGAGCTTTAAGCTTCGAAAAAAGTAGCTTACCAATAAGCAAATAGATTCGGAACCAAAAATATCTTTTCTTAAAAAAAAATGATTTTTAGAAAATATTTTGGTACATTTTTCAATACATCATTCTTGTCCTGTTACTTAAAAATACTAAAAAATGGAGTACGAGAAGCCAACTCGAACCAGCTCCAAATCATGTTTCAAGAGTCAAGAACGAAACCAGTTATGCAAATCATTCCGTACACTCAATATTCAATACTGGCTGGTGAATGAGTTGGAATTTCGGGTTCGATGTTCGAAATTCAAAATAATATAAGAACTGTTTGTTTTACGCTTATGAGTGAATGAAACTTGTTAGACCACAGATGTTTGTACCATTTTTAAACTGTAAATTATTTGGTTGTTTTAGTTATAGAAAACTAACTTCTGCCGCCAGTGGCATACAAACTTTGGAAACCTGTTTCATCCTCTGAGGGAGTGAATTTTGGAATATCCTGTCTTAGTGCTTCAGTGACAGTCAGTCAGTTTCTCCTTTTGTATATTTAGATTATAGGGTTGCTCCGCAGTTCGTCAGTGCATAATTATGAAAATAATATCGATTTAAATGACGATTTTTCAGTTGTCAATAAAACATATAGATTTACCGAAACGTAGAAACACTTGCTTAGTCCATAAAAAAAAACCGTTTTCAACAGTTATTTTTGACGCTTCAGATTCGACATTCTGACACAGAGTTAATAACACTGTGCCAATTTAGAATCTAAACCAGGCCCAATAAAACATCTAAAATGCAGCGGACACAATTTAATTCAACATTTCTTGTCTAAAACAGATAAAGTTGCAATAAATCGTTGCATTGAAGAGTCTTTATCAAGAAAGTCGTTCCACTGACCTGTGACTCTAACGTATTTCATAATAACGATATTACTAATGTTAGGAAATTAATACGAACAAACAGTGTTTTGTAACTTTTTCTTTATTGCAGTATGTTCTTGATAAGGTTGAGTAAAAATTATTTTGTCAATTAAAACATAATTTAAATGCACTTTCAAGTCGGTCAGCTAGCTTGTGTTTATAAAATGTCAGATGTGCGAGAGAAATAGGGACGGAGTTATGCCTACACCCAATACACTCAAAATTTTTAACTAGTACAAAAAAAATGGGCTCTTTCCGTACCCGTTATTGATCATATTTATGGAGTCAGAAGTAAAAAAAAACGAAATCCCAAAATTTTAATAGGTAAATTCACAATAATTCATAACAATTGCTACTAGAAAATACTACGAGCAGTGTTTTTTTTTCCATTTTGATCGTCATTCATTCATTCATAATCAATAGCAATATTTCCTTAAATTGAGTGACATTTTGGGATATAAACAAACGCTAATAACTTTGCTGTTTATGAATATTATTTATTGAGACTTTACTTAAATAATAACAAGACCTTTTCTAATAAGCTCTTAAAGTATTTGCACTAATTAAAATTTTGTGGTGTATGATTTCATTCCATCACTTTAATTATTAGTTCGTCAAATGGATCGCGTTAAAGAGTTCCTGACAGGCCCTCTGATTCTTACTGTGTACTCGTACTTATATTATTTTTATACTTTGACTAGCTTCTGTTAGCGGCTTCGCTCGCCTATAAGTAGGTTTCTCCATACAAACTTTGGATCCCCGTTTCATCCCTTACAAACCAATCCTTATGGTACGCGTCTAAATAATTTCGCTACCTAAAATTACATAAGTTTGTGAGTGATTGTATGTGTGTATCTTTGTTATTTCTTCACGCTCGAACGGCTGAGCACATTTCGATGAAACTTGTCTCATGGGTAGACCATGGCCTGGAATAGCACATAGAAAACTTTTAACCGAGTTAAAAGTCTGATTTTCTACTATGTATTAAGCGGGAGAAGCCGCTGACATCAGCTAGTAACATATAGACTGAAAAAAAGAGAGCAGTTAAGAATACCTGATGTTTACAAGTTTAGGTTTTTTTTTTACGACAACTATCACACAACGCCATCTAGTCCCGTAATAAGCAGAGCTTGTGTTATGAGTACTAGACAACTGATAAACATACTTATATATTTTTAAATACTTACATATTTTAGATAAATTACACCCAGATACAGAACAAATGATTGTGCTCATGAGAAAAACATTTGTCCTGGGTGGGAATCGAACCCACGACCTCTAGCATAACAGTCAGGGCCACTAACCACTAGAGCAATAGGCCAGTCACTGAGGTAGATGTTAACTGAACAGACAGTTAGGCAGAAAGTGCCAAACGAGCCTAAAGCAGTAACTATGCCAATTGTAGGCGGTAAATTAGCAGATACTATCAAATATTGAACGCTAATAAGTTTCATTTTTGTACCATGAGTCACTGTTTCATGGGTTTACAGTGATGCGGAATTGTTTAAATTCAATCCAATAAAAAAAAACACATATGCTAATAAAAACGTCAGAAACTAGTGCACGGTCGCTTCTTACGGAGAAGAACAGCGCCCCTAGCCAAGTTACAACCGTTTCGTTTCGATTCTCTTTTCGTTGATCGCCTCGAGTCGGCCACGCCTCCTATTCCTTTGTTCTGACCACGTGACTGAGCGTTGAGATGACGTCAATGTTAATGATTGGAATTGTTTTGAATTTATTAATTCAAAACAATTCCAATTTTTATTACAATAATATTTATATTTTATTAATTGATTAATATTTAATTATTAATAGATGAGCCTTCATTCGTAAATAAATATTTGTACGCCATAGTACGGCAAGATATGCTGGAACCAAAATTGTAATATCTATTGTACCATATTCTGACTAATAAACATTATTGATTGATTATTATGGAATAGACTTTTTTTTTCTGGGAGTACCTATGTTCTCTTGAGATATTTTTTTAAATTTCGAAGCGGCAGCAAAGCTAAGTTAATCTATTATATATATAAAAGGGGAAACTGACTGACTGACATATCAACGCACAGCCGAAACTACTGGGATTAGGAGCGTGAAATTTTGCACAAGGCTTCCTTTTATAACGTAGGCGAGCACTAAGAAAGCATTTTCCAAAATTCACTCCCTAAGGCAATTCACTACCTACGTTTACGCGAGCGAAGCCGCGGCTAGCTAATAGTAAATATTTTCTTACTGAACTAATACTTCATGCACATAAAGGTACAGAGGCGGACTTAATGTCTTAGGCATTTTCAACTAATCAACCTTTGGGTGATGCACATGAGAAGAATAGTGGTAGGTGCGACAAAAGAAAGAAAAAGAGAGGTCAATATAAATAAGATATACAAATGAATCATAGATACAATACAATATAGGTAAATATTATATATACATAATTTAATGAACTAAATATATATACACAAAAACAAAAAAACAAAAAACATGGTCCAAATCGGCAAACAGAGAAATATTAACGTTGTGATGACACTACTGCCAACTTTTTACGAATATGCTCGCGAACCTCAATCTTGAATCTTAATCGGCTTGTAACCATCCTGATCTCTTGGGGGAGCGAATTCCACAGAGAAATAGCCTGAATAAACAAAGAATAGTGAAGAAAGTCAGTGCGATGAGTAGGACATAGTAGAAGACGGTTATGAGATGAGCGTAGATTTTTATTGTGGTTGGCGCAAATGTATTGAAAGTGAGAAGCTAAATAACTAGGGGAATTGGGAGAATTGAGAAATGAAAACAAGGTAGTGAGCGCCCGTTGTTCTCTGCGCTGACGTATGGGCAACCACTAAATAAATAGTATGTATCTGGAGTTAATTTTATTTACGATTGTCTTATCACTTGTTTGTAAATTACTTAATAAGTGTAACTAGTAAACTGCTGGTCACTACACGTTAATTGGACTGGTAATCTATGGATGATACATTATTTGACGCTTAAGATTTATAATTATCAAAAATAAGTCACTTGACTAGGGGCCTTACCAGGGGCGAAAAAGAAGGATGGAGTTGTCCACCCTAAATACCTCCAACCCTTTAACAGTTCAGTATAGGTCGTCAAATGGATTGCGCTAAGAGCTTGTGGTAGGGCTTGTTTTTTTATTATTGATAGGTTCGCACTTGACCGCTATCTCACCTGATGGAAAGCGATGATGTGACCGACGATGGAGCGCGCTTGCCTAGAAGTAACCTATTCATTCATTCATGACAGACCTGTTGGTCTAGTGGTTAGTGGCCCTAACTGCTATGCCGGAGGTCGTGGGTTCGATTCCCACCCAGGACAAATGGTTGTGTGATGAGCACGATCATTTGTTCTGTGTCTGGGTGTAATTTATCTATAATATGTATGTATTTAAAAATATATAAGTATGTTTATCAGTTGTCTAGTACTCATAACACAAGCTCTGCTTAGTTTGGGACTAGGCGGCGTTGTGTGTTAGTTGTGGAATATTATATATTATATTATATTATATATTATATTATTATTCTTGGCTTAAAGATTCCCGGGTTGTAGCCATCAAGAAACACAGATTCCGGGAAGGAATTCCACTCCTTAGTTGTACGCACAATGAATGTGTTCCCAAAACGTTTTGTGCGTATAGGTGGGATGTCCACCATGTACCGGTGGCGCATTGCCGTACGCCTGGTGGTCCGATGATAGAACGGGCTAGGTGGAATTAAGTTATAATAATAATAATAATAATCCTTTATTATCAGGCAACTAAGGCCCATAGAAAAAATACACAAATAATCTTACAAAATAATAAACTAATACATAATTATAAAAGAAACTATAACAATTATTAAACTATACTATTGCACACGAAGTGACGGCGTCGTGTTCCGCTGCGAGGTCGGTTATGCAATTCTGTTTTTTCTGGTTGTGACTACCCATTTTAAACCACACACGAACAGACAGAGGGTGGCCTAAACATTCCAAGAACTACACATACATTCATATTACATACATACAAAAACATTGTAAATGTCTAGCATGTAATCGATAACTTATCTCGATTTGCGTCAGCAATGTTTACTTATTGTAAGCTGCACGGATAAAGTAACATTTTACGAAGAATCTTGTATAATAACGCCCTTTTTTATAGGGTCCGGAGTATGGAGGGAAGTAGGGGGGGACGTCTTTAAAATGTAGACGGTAAATAGGTCACAGGATATGCAAGTAAGTACTCAATAAGAACAGTCCACAGTACAGGATTTTTTCCAATACACTTACTTGAAAACCTTCTAATTACTGTCGCTTTTCGCACATAATTTACTGTTTTTCGCACTAGTGCGGAAAAGTGCGCGAGCTTGCCGTCGCCACAATTGATTGTAATTATCGTATCGGGCTCATCATATCAGCCCTCATGAGTCGCTGGACAGTTTCCGTTCATTTATTTCTTCGTTAGTGTATTGAAAAACGTCGTTTGATACACGTGGAAATTTGTCATTGCAGCACTCGGCTCCAACTCCAACTGAACTGTTAAAGAGATGGAGTTACATATACACTCTATATAGCTCCATCTCTTTAACAGTTCAGTTTAGGTCGTCAAATGGAGCTCGTGGTACGGCCTCTAATAGATATCCCAGAAACACGCGCGCATTGGTATTGATAGACGGAAATCGGTTCCTACTAGTATCTTCAACACGCGTATCCGCTCGCGCATAAAACTCGTTATCTGGTTACTCTACGTTTAACTCATTACGTCCCCTCCATTAAAAAAAATAAAATAAAATAAAAAATACTTATCTGGTCTTTTTAGGAAAAACAACGATATAGAGAACGCCGGCGTTCTCTTGGAATTTAATGAATTAAGCGTTTTTCAAGGACACTCAAGTTGTACAGACGTATTACAATCGGCGCTCGAGGGGCAAACGACGCAGTATTTTTTATGATCACTCTAGTTAAATAGTAATTAAAATTATCATTGTAACCTTCCGCAAATTACTATGACTATGGCAAAGTCGACTCCATTAATTTTGATATGAGAGACATTCCAGAGAGACATGCCATTCGCGATAACGCGTGTCTGAATTCCAAAATGTATTAGAATGACATGTAGTACTGAAATATCACGTTTTTATTTCGATGAAGGGAAGATAACCGTTTTAGCTTGGGTACCAAGTCCTTTGAGCCATGTCTTCGCATGTACACAGTTATTTTGTTTAGAATACGGATGTAACACATTCTAATCTTTTTGTAGTCATTCACACTGTCACAAGTCAGACTTCTTGTTAGTCAAGACCACAATAAAATTCTCAGTTCCATTTTTGCCGCTGCACAGGACATGCGTCATTTGCTATGCTGTCCATCCTGCACAACTACCAGCAGTTTTCAGGATCTTTACGAGGCCAATAACAGAGCCGTAGAGGTTGCCAAATACTGGTCAGATAAAATTTAGTTAGAGTACATCGACACGAAAAGAAGAAGAAGTTCCATAGAGATCGCGCCTGTGTCAATGCTACCACATATTGTCCAGTTGTACAGACACTTGAGATACAAAACTACACCAATTTTACATCACGATATCCACTAGGAATCAATTTGCGAATATTATAACAGCCATTGAACTTCACTCGAATACCTACCAAAACACTCGTCGTTTTGTCTAGAAACACAAAACTCAGAGATGCCACATAAACCTAAATCAATCGAAGATTCTTAGCCACAGATTTGGGTCACTAGAATATTGAGCCGCGGTTGAACTGTCAAAGTAAATAGATAAACAGACGAACAGACAAACAAAGCCAATGTCACGTTCACTTTTAGTGTGAAAGAGATAGCGGATTAGTGATAAATGCTTAACTTTGGAATGTGACTTTCTAGTTTTGTAATAGTGACAAAACGGTTCACAGCACAGGAAGATGATATACATTTTTAATAACAATCTAAACATTTTGAATCAAATTTTTGTCCTGAGCTAAGGGTTAAAAAAAAAACTATATCCAAAATATTTATTTTTATTTCAAATAGGCCTACATGGGCACTTATAAAACGTTAGAAGCTAATGTACGGTTCCAATTGGTAGTTTCCTGAACCGGCAAGAAACTACATAGCTGAAAAGAAAGCAATCATCGTCGAATCTATAAATTTTGTAATATAGAAACATTGTAAAATCTATGTTTTTTTTAAAGAGTAATCTTTAAAAAAACCTGATAGATTTTTCTTTTCAGCTTTTCTGATAGTTGTTTGCACTAGAGATGTTTCAATTCCGAAAGTTTGGAGGAGGAGGTCGATGCGCAGTGGCTGCGGTGGCCGCGAGCAGTGTGTACAAATAAGTATACAAACTTGTCACACGGGAAACCTCCCGATCTTCCCGTGCCTTCTGTCGATTGCTCTTTCACTTCTTATTTTTTTTCATGTTGTGATACTTATCCGAGTTTTTGATTAGTGTTAGTAGTATTTTATTTGACGCTTCTGCATCTGCCTTCGATTCCGGTTCCCACAAACCAAAATTTAAAACTCTGTTTCCGAATTCGGTTCCGACCTCTTCTGTAACGTTCCTAATTTGCACAGATCGAGAATTTAAAGCAACGAACTGCGAATCTAAAATTACTACTTCCATTTTCATCACCTTCTAATATTCATCATCCTTCTTCTTTTATCACAGTTTGGAGTCACAGTCACTGCAGCTTAATTTTTTTTAACTTTTGCTGTATTTTAGCAATAATCTTAGCCTTCGTTCTTCATTTTGTACTGAAATTCCTTTTCCTGCTTCACTAGGACTTCATCATAATCATCCAAAAAATTGTTTAAACCAACGGCTTTTTCAGGAACATGGCTGGCCTTGAATCCTCTCGGCTCATCCAAATCCCAAACAAGAATCATTTCCAGTCTATTTCCACATATAATAAGACAATTGTTATAGCCACTATGAGGGTCAGGGTCACAAAGTTCAATGGGACGTGAACCATTGTGGCTGAAGGTCGGACCATGGCGTCTGCGGGCTATAGATGAAGCCGTTACTATGATTGAAATGGATTAATTGTTGTCTGTAATGCTAACTAGGGCAATGGTGGCTCAGTAGTAATAATAGCTACAACTTACGTACCCACTAACGCAGACACTTTTTGTGTAAATTATTTATCATCATTGCTCCCAAAACGATGAAGGAAAACAACTTGAGGAAACCAGGATGTCATAGAACTCAAAATTCTAAGACATGTGATATCCGCCAAACCGCACTGGGCTCGTTTAATTAAGCCACACTCCCTCTCACACAGAGGAAGCTTCAATCCCAGTAGTGGGAACATTATAGGCTGGTCATACTTGTTCTTTGAGGTCAAGGTCTCAGAGTCTAATGGAACGTGAAATGTTGTGGCTGAAGGTTGGAGCATGGCTTCTGTGGCTATAGATAAAGTAGTTTCCATAATTGTTATGGAGTAATTGTTTTAGTTTTTAGTGCTAGTCATGACAGCGATCCCAGGTAGGCTTTTTACTTTGTATAAATGATGTCAACAGTTTATCATTACTCTCAAAACAAACTATAGATGAGGTCGTTATTATTATTCTTGTATTGAATTATTTGGGTTTAGTCAGTAAAACCCCCTGTGTTCCTTCTACTTGCCTAGTGACGGGATATGATTTTGATCTCAGTGAATACATTTAGACACTAAACGTTTAAATGACTTGCGATAACAGTTAATTTATTTAGCAGTCTATTGTTTCTTTAGTTTAGTGTTATGCTAATTCCCTTTCTAAAATCTTTGTTTCCTTCTGATCGTGTTCGTGATAGGTTTTGTCTAGACTGTTAGGTTGAGGGAAAGTTCCTTTGTTAAGTGGAATGGTAAATTTTATAACCATTTGTGTTTTATAGCCTCCCTGATTGTTACATGCCTTGATTTATTTTATTATATCTTATGCAGATATATTTTGTTATAGTGTATAGGTAACTATCAAGAATATTCTCTGTTTAATAAAATCGAATATAGAGGTTAATTTTATTTCTCAGTATCTTTTCACTTGCAGAATTTTATTTAGTCCCAACATATTAAGTATGTAGATATGTTCGTTAGTACGTTTGACGATAACAATTTTTTAGTAATAGATTACTATTATTCTGTTGATATACTACTATTACTTTTTGTGTATTAGCACTTGAACCCCACGGTCCAACTCCAAATAAAAACATACGTTTACCCCAAAGTAATCTCATGAATGTGTTGTCCTTAATTTGCCAAGCTTCCTCCATTTTGCGGAACGATTAAAATTTTTCACCATAGCATCTGGGACACAGCAATTTAAATTTAATTATGACAATACGCGTTTTTACTCCATTCAACATCAAGGTTATTAGTACTGACAATCAAGTATTTAATTATATGGAGAGAAAAACTGGAATTGCATTTTGGTGGTTCCCTTTTTCAGTCGGTCATCAGTGTTACGATGTATCTTCAAGGCGGTATGTTTAAAAATGGCTCACACTGTCAAGGAACATGTTTACCGTTGCTTCTTTTAACTTAACCACCCTCTTTCCCTTGTTGTCTCGTCTCTATTATTTATTTGGTGAAGTTCTTTTAGTTTCAACATTATCTTTAACAGTAACTTCAGTGTTATCTTCCTGTTTACCTATATTATCTTTCACGCAATCCGTTCATCCAACTTTCTTACAGTTATTTATTCTATATTCATACTATATATTTTTATTGATTAACAAAACCTTTGGCCTATCAGATAAAGTTTCTGTTTCGCATTTCTCTTTTAAGAATCTTCACATTCTTTATAATGTAGTGAAGTTTATAGATTTAAAGCTCAAACTAATTTAAAAGTGTTGACAGGTTAAAATCTGTCGTAGTTATTTGATATAACTTTACCGTCATTAACCCAGTTTTTAAATTGCGTGTGAAATCCATGATCAAGTCCATCATATCTAATAATTTTCATCATCATTAATACAACTTAATCTTTCCTAAGTTTATAAATATAGAGAACCAAACTCGTGTTGAAAGAGCTTATTTAAAAAGAGCTTATTTAAAATTAGTTTTCACCTATCAACGTTTAACATAATAAACTTTTGTACAAGACCGTTATTTTGAAAATTAGTGGCATCCGTCATTTTGTACAGCCATCGTGTGATAGTTCATTATAGAAGGTACAAGTTATGAGAGGACTGCGGATTTGTTCGAAAGAGTTACCGCGGCCTCTAACACAAAGGGCGACTGAAGGGCCACAAGTGGGGTTTAAAAAGTCTACCACTTGCTCAACGCAGGTTTGAGCAAGAGGCAGTGTCAGACTTATGGAGAGTGGGAGAACATATTTGATGATCTCACTGTTTTAGTTAATTTACTCCGTAATTAATGAAACAAGAGTAATTATGCTTTACACTTGAAACAGTCTGGTATATTAAAAGACAATAAATACAATGCCAAAATGCATGTCAATATGGCGACTATTTAAGAAAAAAAAATCAAGACTAAGATGAATGGATACTTCCTTTCTTACTTTGAATCCTAAACGAGAAAATGTATGTTTTTGCAGTAAATCTATGGCATATTTTTGTCTAAAATTACAATACCTGATAATTACTTTCCCTTCTTCAAATTGTTAGGTACTACATATTTCATTTTGCATTATTTCTCGTCTACTTCTACTCTACGTTTCAACAAACTCTGCTGTTGATAGTCCACCGCTCGTCCCTTGTACCAAAACATCAATATTTATTAGCCGAGATACGCAATAATCACAACATAATTAAAGCGCCATGGGAACCAGAGGTCCGAAGAACCGGTTCTATGACCTCAAACTATGCAACATTAGCTGTAGTGAATTTGGACTTGGACAAGAACAAAGGGCTTTGATATGAAAACTTATGGCAGCCTTATAAAGATTAGCCAGAAGTCTTAAACTAAGCCTGTAGCCGAGATATTTTAATTTTGTAATACATAACATGATTGAAAAAATTGTTTATTGAGTTTCTTGCATATTCTTCTCTATATCTACGCTTTGAAATGTGCAATTAGTATCATTATTTTTTTTGACTGACTTACTTCTTGACAACTCAAAAGCTTTGAATAGTTTTGAGTTTAGAAGCGATATTCAAGAGGCTAAAATGCATGAGATGGAATCGACCACATGCCATGTTGGTAGCGTGGACTTGTTCATTGCATAAATTTTGGCATTCCTGATATTCGTTAAAGTAATATTGTAGAGCGGTCAATCTCTTTAGTTACTATCACATTTACTGCTTACTTGAGGATAAAAAGTGTATATCTTAAATGGACTTCGATGTTAAAGAAAATGAACACTTAATACCTATCGTTTTAGTTATAGAAATTAAGATGGAAGTAACAATTAAAATTGAAAATTTAACGAATGAAGTCGGTAACTCGATAAATGCTGTTTCCAAAGCTACTTCAACCACGTTCATTATAGATAAACAACACTAAAGAGCTAATAAAACGCTTGAACGTGAAAGCGATTATGAAGGCAACAGGTTGTCAATCCATTATATCTATCTATTTGTACTGCTGACGTAGGTAACACTTTCCCCATAACACCTTTTACGATAAGTCCTATTGATAAGGCTATGATCAACAGTTTGCTTTGAAAAGGCTGCTATTAATTTACAGCATTGCACATTGCAACGCTGTAAACCAATTAATTGTATTGGTTTGAAATATTTAGTCTTACATAATAATTCATTCATCCAAATATCCTTTTCAATTTCATCAATTTTTTATTTGCTAGTGTTTGTTTTATCAGAAGCTTTTGATACTATCAGTATTTCAATTGAAGCAACATAATATTTACATTTTTTTTTTTAATCTAACGAACTCTTATTGTAAATACACTAGACGTTTTTTTAAACCATATTTAACTAATATGACATCGAAAAATCCTCCGCATCGCTGTCGACTGACAATGTCATCCTCTAGAGTATCTCTGGCAGCATTCATCATCATCATCATCATTTCAGCCAAAATATTTCCACTGTTGCACATAGGCCTGCCTCAAGTGTCGCCATAATGATCGGTCCTGCAGCATCTCTGGCAGCATTGCTACGCTATAAAGCAATGTTTTGTGTCACTGGCAAAAAAAAAAATTAGACTAGACAAATTATACTTTTTGATCAAGTAAATAACAAACCATAACCAATCTCTCTATCCTACTCAAGCACGATATTTTCACTACCAAGTACATTCCTATAATTAATAACCCATCTTAAACCAGGAAGACGATACTTATGGTACTGTTGGTTAAAAATAACCAGAGATTTATTAGTTTGGGCCTTCCGTTCGTTCGTCCCTTTGATCTTGAAGCTGCCATACTAACTAATAGAGGATGGTTCAAATGGTTTTTCGATACTGTACGATATTGGTCTGGATTAGACGGTCAATTGATGATTTCTTTATTGATTTGTTTTATGTTTACTTGTTTTTGTTAAGAGGTAACGTTTGATCGATTTGTTGAATACTAACTGTGTATCAGGATAGATAGCTTTTGGCTAGACTGGTGTCACATTTTCTAGGTTCTGGCTATTTGCAACGACTATCAAAAATCTACAAATGGCAGGCAAGACAATAGCTTAAAGTGTTTTTGAGGCGCGGAGGAATCTCAATGTGTTAAGTTAGTCACTGCATCCACAGACCTTGGCAATCTTTGCTTAACTTTGAGGATTGGTTGATATTACTTAACCACCAGCGCCTCTGTAGATGAAGTTTCTTATATACAAGCTATCAATGGCAGTGACGGCAAACATTGATAATAGTCGGGCCTCGCTAATCCGGATAGGGAAAAATAAGACCCCTTCCGAATTAACGATGTTTTTAGATTATACCAAGTTTTTTTATATGCAATATTTTAATAGGAATAAAACACATTTTTAACTTGGGTTTCTTGGTGTTCTTCTTTATATCCTACAGTTGATTTACCTATACCAAAATTCCGAGCAATGCGGCGTAGTTGTCACCTTTTCTAACATTTCTATAATACGCAATTTGTCTTTTAATGACTATGTAGAATGTTGACGCGGCGGTGCCATTTTGTCAGCGAACGCGCGTTAAATTAACTGACACTGCAAAATGATAAATAAAAGACTGCCGAGTGACTAAATTGAATATTTTTTTGTGACCTGTACTTACCCCTTTCCCAGTGAACACCCCCCGCGCGATCTACATTCGCATTACAGTGTGCACCGGATTAACGGGGGTCCGAATTAGCGAGAACTCTACTATAGCTATATTTACAAGTTCGATAATTCATTCAAAACATTATGTTACCATATAAAGACAACAAGTTTTATATAGGAGGTCAGTACGTTGGGAAAACCCTTGAACTAGTTATTTCGTATATCCATTCACAATGGAAGTTCATTGCACTTATCGGTCTAGCAATCCAAAATAGAATTAGGTAAGGCATTTGATTGAATAACAATCCCATGTTTGTCTTATTCAAAAACTTTTAAGTTTGGGTGCTTCTTGACAACGTTCTTTTACGTATATTTTTAGTTTTCTTGTTTTAACTTTTTTAATCTACCTACTCTACTTTCTTCGATGTTACTTAGCACTATTCTCTCCCGCCAAATATACATACATCACAGACAAATTTCTTTGAGTCTTTATTTGGTAATTTTTTTTTTGTACGTACATCTTATTTTCTTCATCTATTCTCTTTTTTTCAATTTAAACCAAATTATCGTCTCCAATCTAAAATCCATCATCATATTTCTCTTTAAACTCTCGCAGGCTATGCTGTCTTGACCTATAAGGTGTTACAGCATAAATACATACACCACAGGCTATCGGGTCGTGTCGTATCTCTCGGACGTGTCTGGCAGTGTCACAATGTCAGTCTGCGGTATCTTGTTAGGCTATGTTTATGTAGTCGCTTTTGTAATGTATGCGCTGCGGGCCTCCGGTAGAAGTGTGAATAGTGGTAGATTTTAGGTTTAGTTAATGTTTTTGGTTTAGCTGTTACAAGATAATGGTGGTCTTTTGGGAAGTTAGAGCTTTTATAATAATATTCTAAGGTTGCTTTTGCAGATTTTTTTTTTAAAATACTGTCTACATTACAATTTTTTTTGTTGATAAAAGATATTAGTACCGCTGAATGTCATGGGCAACTTGTGTGCATGTCTAGCACTTCTACTACTGATATTTAGTATAGAAAGAGACAAATAGCAAATATTGTGTTAGGTAACTACACTGGAGGGTTCACCTTCTGTAGGGCCAGGGGCTCACTTCCCGTTTGGTGATAAATATTTGTACAGGCACTGGATTCTGTATATTTATCTACATCTATCCAGCAGTCTTTGTGGTTATTATTTTTTGCCTTAACATATTCAAATGTGGAGCAATGAACTCTAGAACTAATTGATTTTTTGCCATATAAGATAATTAAGTCAAGATAATATCGATATTACTTATGAAGCATCGTAGCTTTAGGAACCATTAACAAGTCATTACTATTTTACCCTAATTTCTGCCAAAAATAACCTATATAAAAGATCATAACAGTACTAAAAATATATCGTCCACAAATAATGTGTATTCTGATAATAAACTTGTTTATTACTGGCCATAATTTAGATGGCAACACTTAAAGAGTTGGGGAGAATGCCATTAAGGTTTAATACATGCTGTGTTTGCATTTCGAACGTTCTATCTGTGTCCTTTACTTTTTAAGATTTTTTAAGTTATGATTTGTCTCTGGTTTTTGTATCCTAACCAGCCGGCCTTTCGACTCAAAACGACATTGTAACTCATTCGATTCTATTCTTTATCTTCTGAATTACTTATGTATTTGATTTTGGAGTTAGAAATCTTCAAATATTTGCTCCCGTTCAGAATTGAGCGGGAGGGAATGTCAGACTTTTACTGACTAAAACCCATCTGTGTTCATTCAATTGCCCCTCCATGGGTTTATCCGAAAGGGATCCCTGGGGTCCTGGGACGTAAAGTAAAAAAGGAACATGGGAGTAGTTGTTAGCTAGTAAAAGTCTGAAACACTCTCCCGCACCATCTTCATTCAATAACACAGTAATATTTTCAAACAATCCGGCAGTTCTAATTCTGAACTACAAATGCAATTCTAAATTCAAAAATCTCGAATATAAAATTAGATTAGCATAAAATTGTTATTCGTTAGTCATTAACATTTATAATGTCTTTAGTTTTTATGTTTGCAATCAAATGAACTCCCAAATAAGATTAGTTTAGTAGGTGTTTGCTAACGGCTAATTTTATTGGTAGGCCTGTTTTTTATATGATTGATTTTACACATGGCTGGGAATGTAGACTAATGATTTGTGTAGTAGAAACAACGGTTCTTAGTAAGCTTTGAAGATTTAGCGTGTTCATAGTAAGAATAAAACAATGCTAATATTTGTTAAAGTCAATTAATATTTATGTAACAATTAAAGGGCATAAACAAAGAACAGGAAATGTACTAATGCACTGATTTTGAGAAAAACACATTTAAAGTTTTGAAGTTTCTTTATTTTTATCGATATCATAGTAATTTAGTTTTAGCGATGTATTGAGTTTTTGTGGAAATTAATAGTTGAGATTACATAGATATAATACCAGTACAATATAAAAAAAAAAAACTGGGCAAGTGCGAGTCGGACTCGTACACTGAGGGTTCTGTACAAACTTACCTATGTGAATAGATCAATTCCCGAATGCAGTCACGGAGATTTTTCCGATAGTAATTTTTTTATGACGTGACAACAAATTTACTGTTTTCAGATTTATTCCTATACCGTCCTGTGCTATAACACGTTGCTTCATGCCAAATTTCAGGATTCTGGGCCAAGTACCCTATGAATTTTGATTCCTTTGAGAATGACGAAATATACGTTTTTTTGCGACATAAACGGCCGTATTTTTTTGATTTTTTCACGGGTTCAAGAGACCGCAGACTTGAGTGTATGTTTTTAATTTCAACTCTATACCTCTACGCGTTCTTAAGATAAAGGGTCTTGACAGACAGACAGACAGACGGACAACAAAGTGATCCTATAAGGGTTCCGCTTTTTCCTTTTGTGGTACGGACCCTAAAAACACACAAAAATTGTCCTTCAAGTGGTGTGATAATGAAAATATTTATCTAATTAGTGAATATATTGTTCGATAGAAACAATATTAATGAGTTTTTTTTTTTGGATTTTATATGATAGGACTAATAATATATAGGTAAAAATTATATTATATTCATTAAAATTATCATATTATATTTAGTAAATTCACTCCACAGACACAAAATGCACCGCCATTATGAAATATTTTAAAAGAGTAAACGGGAACGTACTTGATAGGTAATTTAGATCCGTATTCTGGAAAGTCGTTCAAGAAGAAATTTTGATTTATAAGTAGAGATTTGACACATATCTTTCATTCGAATCCGGATATAAAATCTCTAATTTTGATCATCGTTCTTGAATACGAAGTCTAAATATAGGACACTCATTAAGACCAAGTAGGTAATTTATTTATAATTATATTTTTTCCTTTTCAGATTTAAACGAAAAAAGTGCCTAAATAACCAAGAAAGGAGTGCCTTGAAAGGAGTGATAGTGTTAGTGTTTTAACCGTTTTTGATCAGTTTTAGTAATATATTTATTACTAAGTGAACTGTATAGTGTTTTTACTGAATTTCTAAGTGATATTTCGAAAAGCAGCACTATGGAGCTAAGGAGATTAACCATTTGTATGGCGTTTTTCGTGTTGGCGATCTTACATTGTTCAGGTGAGTCTTTTCTTACATATCTTTGGCAAGATTTTTCGAGTTTCTACAAAATAAATGGTTGGTATACTTCGTCGAAACATCCTCAGTCAGAAACAGTTTTAATTGACTGATTTCGTAAGTATCAAGCAAAAACAAACCAAAATACTAAAAACTTTTGTGACTGAGCGTAGTTCGTTTTAAAGACCTCTCGAAATTTCCGTCCGTACCGTCTGTATTTAAACTGTTTTTTTCTTTAACAATATTTACAATCTTTTATTTAATTTACGAATGATTTACTTTATGCAGAAAAGCTGTTATGTACCCGGACGTAAATACTGTTAAACATGAACCATTGTGTACACAGTTTCTCACACCACTAAAATCCCCAAAAAAACGGATGACAAAACAGTCATAAAACTGTAATCCAGTAATCTAGACAGTAGTGTCATCAAAAATAAAACAATACCAGGAAATTTAAAGTTCTAGGATGAGTAACAGACAACTTTAGAATTCTAGGTCGTGAGCAGCCAACTGTGAGCACATAATGACAGTATTACGAGGTCGAGTTTTTATAGCGAAAAAAAATACTGAATGCTAGGCTTGTATTTAGAGAACGATGCTCAAGATTTCAATATAGAATTCGAACTATATTTAAATAGAGATTTGTATTGAATCTGACAGTTATAATTTGAGATCCATGTTTGAGTATTGCTCTAGAATACGGACATTTTAATTTTGCGAGGTAACAATTTTCGAATTTAAATTCATATCACAATATCATCTTGGAGAAAATCAGTTACAAAACACTTGTCAATATATTGATATTAGACATGATTTTGTCAGATTGCGTCAAAGTTCCTTAAAATATTGTTTGGTTTGGTCCTGTTTTCTGAGTTGAGAATTTCTAGTTACGAACTAAAGATCAAAATTAAATACTAACTGAGGACGCAAAATGGAATGTTCTCAATCGTTCAAAGCCTTCTCCCACACTAGGGCGGAGCGAGAGGGCGTGTGACTTTTACTGACAAAACCACACCTATGTTTCTCTTTGCCTTGCATTCCAGGATCCCGGGTTTCCCTTTCGGAACCTTTCAACCCATATACGCAAAATGGAAGGTGGGACACGGTCTTGTGTCGCATGCATCGTGTAAAAAATCTAACGACAGCCTCACTAGACTGCATTGCAGTGGCTGTACTGGGTAATTTGGGCAGAACGGCAAGGAATTAAAATTTCATTTGAAAAATGAAATCCTGCTAAGAAGAAGAATTCTGATGACAGTTACTAATGAGAAATACTTATCGTGTGTTACTTTACAAAGTGTAAGTGTAAACAAGCATGAATGAATCATTGATAAAACCGATATTTTTCACTGTTTGTTCAGGGAGTCAGACACTTAAGACACATATTCACTTTAGAGTCCATTGCTCCGAACCTTTATAAGTTACAGTATGATTTGTGTATCCAAACGATAATATTTGCAGATTCAGGAAAATATTTAAAGGGAAGTCTGAAGTATTGTAAAGTATTTATTTATGGGTAAGTATAGGATTTGTAGAAAGATAAAAAATGTTGTTGTAATGTTTATTTTTTCTACACAAACAAAACGCACAATGCATATTAGAAAGCCAAAAGCTTAGTATTCAAAGATAGAAATGCTAATTTATTGTGATTTGTTGTCTACAGCTGTAGACTCTATAATCTATTATTCTCTTACGTTAACTTGTGAATGCAATAACTCAAAAACATTTTACTCGAATTGAAAATCGAATATTGATTTAAAAAAGAAATATGGAAAAAAATTGCCAGGTTGAGTTGAAATATATAATTAAAACTAGAAGACATTACGAAAGTCACGTAAAAAGGAGTATTTCTTCTCTAAATTTAACAACAAAAAATAAATAGTTACGGAATTCGTGTCTATTTTAGTTAGAGTCAATAACATTTTGAAGGTTGAAGCAAGGTAAATAATTCACTCGCTCGGCCATTCAGATAATTTCTGAATGAATATATACAAATGTATGATGTGCGCGCAGTTTTATTTTTTAAACATAAAGATTTTTGTAATGCATGTCGATTGGAAAATAGTACATTTTGATACTAGTGGAGAAAGTTTGTCATTGCGATCAAGGTGGAAGTCTGTTATAAAGCCGAGTGCTGCAGTAACAAAATTTCCACGTGTATCAAACGACGTTTTTCAATACACTTGGGAAGAGAAAAAATAACCGCAACTTAGCGCCCAGCCTAATGCTATAAATACAATAAATTGCGTGCGGCCCACCGCATAGGGGTGGGTTTTCGTCTAAGTGTACTAAAAAAAGATATTTTTTACGTGATCAAAATTTAGGGACTTTTTTTCTGTTTCTAGTCATTGAACATTTTATCTTAGTATACTTTTGATTGTAACTACTTAAAAACTAAAAAAATCTCATCAGTTGAATTCTCTTTGAATTCAATTTTGACTGGCTTGTGCTTGATCATTTGTTCTGTGTCTGGGTGTAATTTATCTATAATTGTATGTATTTAAAAATACATTTATGTATCTTTATCAGTTGTCTAGTACTCATACCACAAGCTCTGCTTAGTTTGGGACTAGATAGCGTTGTGTGAAAGTTGTGGAATATTATTATAATAATATTATTTTTAATTTCAAGCGTCTATACAAAGTTATCTTTAAGCCAGAATTGCATTTAAAATATTTTCCATAGCATTGTCCATAACTGTCTGCGAATTAGTTCGATCAATCGTACTTTCATTGTGTGCCAACAAATCAAATAAAAGCAAGCTTACATTCGAAGTGCAGACATTTTAAGTGCAGTATTAACACAGATACTCATAACGGGACCCTAATTGCGAGCACTCATTGACAGCCGCTGTCAAAATGATTGTCGCGAAGACTGTCAACATGACAGATGTCAGCTTGAGGGTTCTTTAACGTGTGCGCGGCGGGAAATTGGTTTTTGGGTCATGTGATTAAGTTTTTTTGAGGTCGGATATAGTGAAAGAAAAGGTTTTGATATATTTTTTGTAACAAATATTTGTTTCTTTTATTGTAAGGAGATTAATTCCGTCTTAATTTTTATTCTGATACGATCCATTGATTAATAACAATGTAGGTAGACTTGTTTCTAGCCATTAATGATATTGATATTGTCTAGTTCAGCAAAAAGTAAAACCTACATTAAACTTTTTTATGTCGGAAGTGTATCTTATTCAAGGCTAGCTTTTTGAGTAGACTGTTCGATTTTATTATCACTGTACTGCAGACAGTTCTAGATATTTTTTTTTGTTTATATGCGTTCGAAATTTGAAATATTGATCGAGCGTTCTTTTTGTGGTACATTTTTATACAACGTGATTATGACGTTATTACACATCTTTCTCTAGATATTTTGGATACACAACTTTCTTGTGGATTTTATCTAGGCTTATATAGAAATCAAAACATTTTGTGTAAAACTAACCTTGTAAAGACCTCTGAAAATCTGCTATTTTACGTGAACTGTTGCCCTCCATAATGTACCTACTCATATATTAAAAATGTAAAAAAGTACATCAATAGAAGCCTTGCACATTTAATAGAGATTCTGAATAACGACAATTTTTCTGAAGAACTTTTAAGGACTTAAATAAAACACAAACAGTATTTCCTGGAACAAGTTTTGTGAAATATTCGAGTAAATCACGGAATTACCTAATGCCAACAGAGTTTTCTGGCGTTATCTTTCTTATTTTGCATTCCCTCTTCATTAAACATCGCGTTGGATTGCGTTAGATGAAGCAGCAAGCTTTTAAACCATGCTCGATGTTGACGATAGGCGAGTGGAAAATGACCTTCTTAGCATTATGTAATATCAACCTGGGAATCTTTAAGTCAAGAGTGAATTGGTTACTTCTAGGCAAGCGTGCTCCATCGTCGGCCACATCATCGCTTACCATCAGGTGAGATAGTGGTCAAGCGCGAGCCTATCAACTAAAACCTATAAAAAAAAAACACAGAATGAATAACCTATAAAAAAAAACTCAGAATGAATTCAAAAGGTATGCTGCCGTAGCCAGAAAACTGGAAGGAAGTTGCCTCCTTCTGTGAGACCATACCTAATGGCCCAGAAGAAGGTGGCTGAGCGCGACCGTGAGAAGGCTGATCCCGCTCGGAGATGAAGGCGTCGAGGAGGTAACCGCCTCGATGCCGAAACCCCGCTTGCATCATCCAATGTAGACGGGACTTTGGAACCACATGCGTGCAGAGTGGGGACTCTGCCCGCCCATCGAGTGACTCCAAAGAAGACGGTGGCACAGTGCTCACGTGCTGCCGTGCCCAAAGAGGCTCAGGGGAGACCGTTGTACAGTCTCCTCAGGGATGTGCCGTAACAGGCGTTGCACAGAGGGGGTTCCTCAGGAGTGGTCTTTTAAGAGGTAACGGCGCCCCTTCTATATGTGTTGCTGGTGATCACCAGGGTGGTTTTAGTGAGGTAAAAATCCTACACTCCCCGGACCCCGAAAACAAAAAAAAGAAGGCTATCATAGACAATGATTATAATGTTGTTTTAAAATTCAATGTCCATACAGCACTAGTAAAGTACATATTTCGTTTTTTCTTATCAACAAATGGATACTTTAAAACAAGTTTTATAATGTTTGTATTTAACTCGTATAGAGGTGTTTGACTGAGTTCAAATACACGATAATTTTCCCTTCAATAAGGGTAATTTGTTTGTTTAAATTACTATGCTGGATGACATGAATTGAAATGGTAAACGCCCTAATTAGTTGAGTTTAAATGTGGTTATTGATTTTCTTGATCGAGAGAGTACTTACTATGTAGGTACCTATTATCATAGTGTACCAACATAATATCTACAGGAAATATACATAATAACTAGGTTTGTTACTGTTAAACTAGATAGGTATATACCTAAATCTCAAGATAAGATTGTACTCGTTCTTATCTGTAATCAAAATTGTCAGTACCTATTATTCATAGAAATTAGTTACCTACAATAGCCTACAATGCGTTCAAAATAAGAATAGGATCGATTGCCATGTTGTGACGTCACGTCATACTGTCAAATCGCAAGAAATTGGGCAAAATTGATTCTTCAATTTTGCCCAATTTCTAAGAGTTTTTCTAAGAGTTGAGCAAAATCGAAGAACTGGATTCTGATTAAACTATTTTCGTTCAGAGTTCGTAAATAAATTAAATTTTAATAATTTCTTGTTTTGCTCACCATAATAATTCTTCGACTTGACAGAATGACGTGACGTCACAACATGGCGATCCTATTCTAATTTGGAACGCATTGTACCTAAATTTTTAAATCTAAAACAATGCTAAACTTTTTTCTGGTCTGCTTTCACTTATAAATTTTATTTTTACTATGTCGACCCTATTTCACGTTTCGTATTAAAAAATCACTCGAAACAAATAAATTAAGCAGTCCCCTATAATCATACCATAACAACGCACTTACAATTTATTTGCACGACACTGAAATGGCGATAATAAAAATGTAAGGTGGTCATTACACGTCATTTTTTTAACCAATTATCTTTGTCACAGAGTAAGAAATCTACAAGAGACGCCACTAAAGTGAATTCAAACTTACCGACTGTAATGTTCGCTTTTCGCTACGCCCCCACCCCTCACCCCCGCTGCCACATGAAGTTGTTACTGCGCAGTTTCACCGAGTTGCCATTCAGTTTGCTAAGTACAAAAATCTTCGTGGTGCCTGCGCAATGTGCGCTGAGTACAATTCAGCTGTCATAACTATAGTCAAAATTGAATCGAACTGTCAACTCCTCTCAGTAAATTATGAGAGAGCTAAAGACCACTCAACAGGTACCATTAAACACCAGACGACGTTGCGGCAGACCAAGACCAGGGTCGCAGGAGGAGCTCGATTCCTCCCGAAAGAATTTGCCTGCACTACCAAAATACAGAATTGTGTCGAAAAGGGAGAGCGAGACCTTTGCCCAGCCGTGAGACCAATTAGGCTGGAAAGGCTGAGTTTGTGTGGAAAGTTTTGTCAGAGCCGTTTCTAGCTACCGCTGAGGTATTTCGGTGTAATCATAAACCGTAAGGACAGAGCGGCAAACTTCGGAAGCGTTCGGAACTGTTCGGGAGCTGTTGTAAGCGCGACATATTAAAAAATACCTTGTATCTTGAATGTTAAATGCGTAAAAACAGACGTTAGGACTGTCCCGTCTATACTATTTAAAAATCTATGCCTTGTCAATGCTGGCAGCTTTTTGTATAGCTTTTATGAACAAGTCAGACTGCTAGGCGGCTAATTCTTTTTGCATTGTTTGTTGTTATTGATCAGCGAGAGATGTTTTTGGGTGATTCATTATTGATTTTAAGGTTAACGATTATTATGAAGTCATTGTGTCTGTCAATTAATAAAGAGAAATCCGCAAAAGGACCTTGCCTGGAATGATCGGTTTTTGGTATTCTTTAAGTTTATGGCTTAGTTTCAACTTGATGTCTAACGAAACACACTCTGAGTGTCAATACCGTTTTTTCGAGAACTTATCTTCTCATTTGCAAATTGTAATTAAAACATCTTTAATTTCCCAGCAATAAAACTATTTTTTACCCGACTACGGCAAAGCCAAAGGAGGGTTATGATTTTGACAGGCTATGTATGTATGTATGTGAGTATGTTCATCTGTTCCCTCATAGCTAATAATCAACTTATCGGAATTCGACGTAAGTACAAAAAGAAAAGCCGTAGTCACACACTACGGCTTTTCTTTTTGTACTGTTCTTGTTTTTCCAGTTACCTTGTCTATTTCAGCATCCTGAAAATCTTGTTTCATAATTTTTCAGCGTCGTTTTTTTTTTGTCGTAGTTGAGTTTTAGTTTTTTACTTTTTTTAGTGTTCAATTTCGAAACTATAAGTAGTCTTTCAAACTCAAATGAAGAGAAGAACCCAAAGTATTTTCAGTAACATAGATAATAAATACCGCAGTTTAATCTCTTTGGCCTACAGTAGGTACATACAGAGGTGGCGCCCTCTTTCTCGTACATGCATGGCACACGTTATTACTAAAGATATGTTTATATGTAATATAGTAACTAGGTATATTAAGCACGAAGATGCTGACTTCTTGACCTTCACGCTCACATTAAACGAGTACTTAAATGCCTTACTTAAGTACTCGTTTAATGTGACATATCATCACGTCTGTATTAATGACCCTGGTTCAGTCCATGGTACGGAATGAGAGGGAATAGGAAGCTGTGACCTTCTTCTGTGAAGCAATAATGCCGGCTAAGGAGGTGGATGAAACCGTGATGGTAAGGACAACCTCACGTCCCAGCCGCAGGAGACGCCCAGACGTCGAGAGTGGGTCGACTTCTGTGATAGGGAAACCCGTGGTCCTAGAATGCAAAGGGCAATTGAAAAACCTAACCTTTGGCGGGTTTTTGTCAGTGAAATTCTGACACGATCTCACGCTCTATCCTCGAATGGGAGAAGTTATTTGCTGATTTTCCACCTCAAAAAAGTATATACGTGTTTGTCTTGTTATAATACTTATTATAACCAGGACTATTATGGCTGACAGTGTTATTTCAAGTAACATACGGGATCTGGCGGGTGACCTATCGGAGGTATTAATTAGTAAGTATATTCCCACCTCAAAATAAAAACAAAAAAAGAACGGCTAGATTGGCTTTTCAAGGCGTGGTTTTTTTAAAGTTTCTCTTCAAAAGTATTTTTTTTTAAATAATTGGAATATATACATACTAAAATAAGGAAAATTCATCCACATCGATATCAACGGGAAAAGTGAAAAAACGCTGGAAGCAATGCCACTTTGGATAGCAATGCTGATTCGTTGTCCGAAGAAAAGCCCAGCCCTCTGGTCACGTGAAGAGTCGACCAGTTGTTGGCTGATATCACGAACAACTCGATGAGCGCTCGGACCCCATGGCCCTAGTGTTTCAACTCCAAACGGCTCAAAAATATAACTTCCGATGAGGTTTATTATATTTATGCCGTTTGAGGTTTTCTGCACTTGCAGCAGCTACCCCAGGACAGCCTGTCGTACTCAGAAGACGAGTATTATTACCTACTAGCATAGTCGGCCTTATAATGTTCCCACTGTTGGGACTCAGGCCTCCTCTATAGGAGAGGGAATGGGCCGTAATCCACCACGCGGGCCCAGTGCGGGTTGGTGGATGTCACATGTCTTCGAATTTTTGGTTCTAGGACATGCCGGTTTCCTCACAATGTTTTCCTTCACCGTTTTAAGAGCAGTGGTGATGAAATAAATTACACAAAGTAATGCGCCTGGCTGGCTTTGAACCCGCAACCTACAACTCGTAAGTCGGGGACGTTACCACTCGGCCACCACTGCTCTATAGGCCACCACTGCTCTATAGGCCACCACTGCTCTATAGGCCACCACTGCTCTATAGGCCACCACTGCTCTATAGGCCACCACTGCTCTATAGGCCACCACTGCTCTATAGGCCACCACTGCTCTATAGCCTACTACTATAAAATATTTTACTTATTTCACATAGGCCTACATGGACACTTAAAAAACGTAAAGCTAGTGCACGGCTCCAAATGGACGTTTCCTATGGAGAAGAACCGGCTAAGATCAGATAGCTATACTTCAAAAGTTTATTCCTCAATCCACGGTATCGCCCCACGGTTTGACGGGGTTCAACAACCCCATACAATTAATTAGCGCTGTATTATCGCCGGCACATTTGTAAGTGTCAACGGCGACATAAGAAGTTTGGAGGCGGCATTTATAAAGGCTCTCTTTTGTTTTCGTTGTCGCTCGGAATGAAGTTGATAAAGTGTGCTACTAAGCGAAGGGTTTTAATGTTAATTAGTTCATTAATTTGAGCGATTAAGATTAACGCATAGTACCTATTATAATATTAAGAGTATAGAGTAATTATAAGTATCGTCGTTTTTTTTTTAAATTGATATAAACTAGTGCTTGACTGCGTTCCCACTTGATGGTGATGCAATTATCGACGGTGAGGCGCACTAGTTTATTAAAAGCCTATTCACTCTAGCCTTGAAGACACCTAAATTATAGTTGGACGAGAAGACCGCAGCAGGAAAGCTTAAGCAAGTTTCAAAGCGCACTAATATTCTTAAAAACGCGCCTCAGAAGTTGAATGTTTTTGTTTTTACTATTGATAGGCTTGCGTTTGACCACTATCTCACCTCACCTGACGATGGAGCACGCTTGCCTAGAAGTAACCTATTCACTCTTGACTCAACGACCCCTAAATTGTAGCTAGAAGTAACAGACTCCGGCTGGGAATTGCACTCTTTAGCTATAAGTACAATTGCTGTACGTACAATTATTCAGATATTGTTTATGGATTACTGTTGTAGACCTTACTCTTCAAATTATCCCAGAGAAAAAAAATACCCAGGTACTACACCCAACTTCATGACACAAAAAATATCCTTAGAGTCTTTACGTAAAACTACCGCATCCAATCTTCGTATACACACGTCTATCATCAAAACGGGCTTGGCAGCGTTCATGGTTATCAGTCACGCACATTTCGTGTTTTACTCGAATTTCTTAAAACCTATAATAACTGATGATTAGTTAGCACACTTAGCGTAATTTGGTTTCTGTGAACAGATTCGCAGTTCGCCATCTATGGTGCTGTGTGCTATATGCCCTAAGTTTAACTATATTTAGGTGATGAGGATTTATATCATCATTTGAACAATATGCCTGTATCGGACTTCTCGTCCGATTATAATTTAGGTGTCTTTAAGACTAGAGTGAATAGGCCCTTAATTAACTAATGCGCTTCAGCATCAACGATTGCATCACTGTTTACCATCAGGTGGGATCGTAGCACTAGTTTATTTCATTTAAAGAAAGTTTTTTTTACTATTGATACGCTCGCGCTTGACCTCTTTACCTGGTGGTAGCGATGATGTGACGATGGAGCATGCTTGCCTATAAGTTATCTATTCACTCTTGACTGACAGAATCTCAGGTTGTAGTTGTTTTTGCCGTGTACATCGAAGGACTGGAACAATTTGCCTGCTGCAGTCTTCCCGTCCGATTATAATTTAGGTGCCTTCAAGACTAGAGTGAATAGCTAGACTAGATTGCATCACTGCTTACCATCAGGTGGGATCGCAGTCAAGCACTAGTTAATAGCATTAAAAAAAAAGACTTCTAAAGAATTCTGTCTTTCCTTGAATAATAAATAAATAATTAATAAGTTGTTGCTTCTGATTTTATACTCACTATGGCTCTTCACTACATTCAGAATCATTGCATCTATTTACTTAAAACAGTATCTATTGTTTTTATTATGTAATTAAAGTTAATTTAAATTCATCTATCGAGAAACTTGACATTCTCAGAACAAATGAAACATGTAGCATGCTGTGGCAAGTTGCCATGCCCCACAACTGTAGTAACTGTGAATCTAAAGCAACGATTACACTGTCTGTTAATTAATTTATATATTTATCGTTTATTTTAGGCATTTATTGACCCATAGTAATATTATAGAGTAAAATAAAATTGTTATAACATAATAAATTATATTATATTAATTACATTACATTAAATTATAAATTATTGAAACATTGATAAATTATTGAGTTACATTAATAAATTTAATTTATAAAATTGTTGTAAATTATTATCATTACCACCAAATAGCATCAATAAATGAATAAAATACACACACACCATGAAACACTTTAGATACTATCCCATTCTTACACAGGGTCAGTCAAGTCAGGAAAGATGCCTTGAGTCTTCTCAAGAGTCCGTGAAAATCAGTAACTCTGTTCTCAACGAACATGTCAGTCGCACACCGCCAGGGCAGCTTAAGCATAGCTCTAAAGGCGTTATTATATTGTACACGAAGAGTTTTATATGCACTCCTCGTGAATCCGAACCAACAACTGTGTTAATAACAACTTTGCCATGTTGAAAAAAAAAAAATTCTCTGAAACAACTTTGATGAAAATAAGTTGTAAAAATCCAAGCTGTATGAAATCTTGTTTGATTTTAATGTTTTACCATCATTACTCTGCTCTTGTCCCATGTTACTTGTCGTCAATGTAACATGACTTCTTTTGTTCTGCCTCAGCAACATTCACGCTAGCATTGTAAGAAAGGAAAAAAGAGATATAAAAGAAAGAGATAAAAAAGAAAGAAAGGGAAAAAAAAGAAAGAAAGAGAAAAAAAAGAAAGAAAGAAAAAAAAAGAAAGAAAGAAACATTTTTTTGGTGACAATTTCACTACAGAAAAATAAGGCAAAAAGTGACAATCGTTAAAAATAAATACCACCATTCTCCTGCTCAATAAGATAAGTTTTAAAACAAACCGAAATGCAAAAATGAAATTCAGATTAGTTTATAATTTTAGCATACATATGTATTTTATTATTATAAATAACTTTTTTTTTATTTTATTTGTTCTGTTTGAAATATCTGTTATTTATTTATTGTGCAAACCTACCACGTTATTGTCTTTTTAACCCAAAGGTTGACTGGTAGAGAATGCCTTGTTGTATTAAGTCCGCCTATGAACCACTACTGTACATGAAGTTTAAATAAATAAATAAATAATAAATTAGATTTAGTACAATGCGTTCCAAATAAGAATAGGATCGATTGCCATGTTGTGACGTCACGTCATACTGTCAAATCGAAGAATTATTATGGTGAACAAAACAACAATTTTTTTTTATTTAATTTATTTGCGAACTGTGAACGAAAAAAGTTTAATCAAAAGCCAGTTCTTCAATTTTGCTCATCTCTGAGTTCTTCAATTTTGCCCAATTTCTTGTGATTTGACATTATGACGTGACGTCACAACATGGCAATCGATCCTATTCTTATTTGGAACGCATTGCACCGTCCTTTTTATTTTAAAAGTACAGCTGTTGGAAATAAATCTGATGTAGGTGTTTATATATTCATAATTCGATTTGAATGAAAGAAGGTAATTGACCTAATAACAGACGGATAATTTGATATGGATCAATGATTTGCTATTGCCCCAACCCTGACAATTTATAGTAGTAAAAATTCAAGTGATTTTATTAAGACTTAAAAATTTATCCCAAACAGTTAAAATGAAGGTGAAAAGGTAACTTTAAACAATTACACTTTGTTCTTTCCTAGCCACTCTGGCAATATATTTACATTACAACTGACTAATTAATGAATGTAAATAAGATCATTAAGATTCTACGTTTTAGCCTACAGCTTGCATTGTCTTGGCAACACTTAATTAATTACTATTACGTATATGTTACAAGCTGAGGCGCAGTACTGTTAACCTATTTTGTTTATTACCTCTTTAATGCATACACAATAGGTTTGCAGTGTGGTCTATGGTTTGCGCGCCTTTATTTGACACTGACAGTGCATTTTGACAGCCAAACTAAAGATGCACCGTATTTGACAACTACAAAATGTATGTAATTCAATTGTCAAATGAATGCTAATGTGCATAAGAACTTTGTTATGTAATGGTGTCCCCATTACATATAATTGCCTAAAGATAATTTAGAAAAATCATAATAAAATCCTGCGTTTTTCTTTAGCTTCACACGTACCTATTTTGCTTTATATTTAGTTTTTTTTTTATACAGAATGCTGTCACTTTGTATTCCATTAGAATGCGGACGCACCACATTCTAATGTTTTTTTGCAGTATCTGACAGCATTTGTATCAAGTCAGCATTCCCGGCAAACTTCACTGAGGTAGTCAATACTTACTGTCAATACAATAAAAATGTTAACTCCATTATAATGAAATCTTGCCTTTTTCAATTATTCTACATACTGTCCAGTCGTGTAGACACTTGAGATACAAAATTACACCAATTTTACATTACAATATTCACAAGAATTTTTATTAATTTATATATACATCTTAACTATTAAATATTATAACTTAATAAGTGTATAAACAAACTGAAAATAATAATATGTACAAACGGGTAGAAATAAAACTCATAGGGCATCGAAAAATTCGTCCACACCGATGTCAATTGGAAAAGTGCCCGGAACGCTGGCAGCATTGCCGCGCTGGATGGCAATGCTGATTCGTTGACCGAAGAAAAGCCCAGCCCTCTGGTCACGCGAAGAGTCAACCAGCTGTTTGCTCATATATATATTCACGAGGAATCATTTTGCACCCAGATAAAAGGCTAAAAAAAAAGAATTTCTAGTTTATGAACATTGCTTTATAATCTATACGCATGTTGCATAGTGTCGAAACTTAATTACGAAATTATTTTATAGTAGGCGATGTAGAAGACAAACTTGTTTTTCGAGAAACCGGAATCTCATCTTGCGTAACGCTCTTGATTTGATAACACTTGACTGATAAGACACTAGGCGCTATCTCGGAGACTTTCTTCGCAAACATAGTTTGGGTAATGTTTGTAGAAAAAAACACGGGACCTCTTTGGATAGAGATTTCTCCTTTTAGGTCGTGTATGGAAAAGATTAGTAGGTTGTAGTGGCCTATATATATTGCAACGGGTAACGGTTGCGGGAGTCCGATAGATGCGAGATGCACAGGACCGTTCATTGTGGCGACACTTGAGGGAGGCCTATGTCCAGCAGTGGACGTCTTTCGGCTGAAATGATGATGATGATGATATATATTGCAAAGTTTAACTACCATACAATGCGTTCCAAATAAGAATAGGATCGATTGCCATGTTGTGACGTCACGTCATGCTTGTCTTTCTTGTCAATCCCATAATTTAGACTTTAAGCACTCGTTATCACTAATAAAACTTATTTCACTTTATCTATAATCCTAAGTTATGATTGGGAAGTCTTTAGACCGTTCCAGATAAAGGTTAAAATGCTTGTAGATGCAATGAACTTGCATGCAAAAAGGTTAGGAACTTGATAAACATAGCATAGCATCATCAACCTCATAATGATCCCATTGCTGGGACTCAGGCCTGCTCTCTAAGAGAGGAAATGGGCCGTAATCTTACTACGCGGCCCCATTGCGGTTTGGTGGATGTACAATTGTACATGTCTTCGAATTTTTTGGTTCTAGGACTTGCAGGTTTCCTCACGATGTTTTCCTTCACCGTTTTGAGAGCAGTGGTGATGTAATAAATTACACAAAGTAGCGCTTGGCTGGGTTTAAACCTATGACCTAAAACTCGTAAGTTGGGGCCGTTACCACTGTTTTAGGTAAAAAAACAAAATAAATATTTGAAATATTACAATATTACGCGATATTTTGCAATCTACAACGACATTCCTATATGAAGTGCCGGTTGTAATTTTGTCATCAAAGTTTAGAAATAATTATCTTAATGATGTAACTTCGATTATGTTAAGATGGATAGGAACGGTGTATGTTTGAGCGTGGGTGGGATGGCTTGCGGCAATAATGAGCCGTTTGAAAATATGATTTACAAACTGTTAGGTTAAAGTTGTTTGTTTTTTTGCCCTTGACACGATAAGCGTGTATTTTATTTATAGTTCAATTAAAGAGCAAGTTAGCTGTTTTAATTTAAAATCTTCATCTTTATGATTTCTTGCTATATATAGTGATGAGTAAAACCATCGTTTTTTTTTTTAACCTACTAGTTTAATTTTCGATGTCTATAGCAGACGGAAGGCCACAAAAATTATGAAATACAGACTCAGGCAGGGAACTCCACTCCTTAGCTGTACGCACAATGACGGTGTTCTCAAAACATTTAGTGCTTAAGAACGAATTAAACAGAGAAGGAATTTAACAGTGACTCTTTCGGGACAAAAGTAGAAGTAAAACTGTTAAATTGCCTGCAAAAGTGTTTTTACAAAATGTACTATGTCTTCACTATTGAGTGAAAACCTCATAAATGTGAAAGAGGTTATTTTACAGAAGGAAGAAATAACTGCGTAGGTACGCTAGTATAAAATTTAATTACCACAGCTTGCTAGGTATTTGAGTTTTTAATTTGAATACATCACTTTATATTTAAAGTGAAAATGTGGTCGACGATAGAGCACGCTTGTCTTGTTGAAAAAAATCATTAGAATGACTTTTGAGGCTTAGAGACTTAATTACACATTATTCCAAAGCGTAGATCTCATTGAAGAAGAACGTGCAAGTAACGCAATAGACATTCTTATAAATCATGTTATGAATTGCAAATCCTGGTTATCGTAAAAACGTCAAATGATACTGGCGAGCTTTTGGTAAAGACACTTGGAATTTTATATGAGGCTAATGAACTGTCATTGATGGCGTTTAGGTACAGATTGCTAAACATTTTTGAGTGACATCAAAATGTGCATTCCGAGGTAATTTTCCTAAAAATAAAAATTATCTACCAATATTACATTCCTTAGCTTTTTATTTTTAGGCGATGTTACTGAGGTCACTGTGTTTTGTCCAGTACCCAAAATTACATTAAAGTTTTATTGGTTAAAATAATCAAGCTTTTCAAAGATGCAGGACCTATAAACAACAACAAACCAAAAAAAAACCTGCCGAAAGTTTTAGAAGCAGCTCAAATAATTATTGAGAAAGGTCCTAATTAATTTAAGAATACCATTACTATGTACATATTATTATATTAAGTGTTAGTTATAACACATCGCCTTGGACTAGGTTTTTAAAGGTGTTATAATGTAATAAATAAATAAATAAATAACAATCGAACAAGAGCAAATGCAGCTCATCAAAACAATACAACAAATGTTCCATATCCGTATTGATTTAATCCAAGATAATGCATTGAATCAAAATCGGATCGCACATTCATGAATCAAGCCCGACGTATATCGGTTGATTGATTGATGAATCCATTAGATCTGAAATTGTATTGTTTATATTGTAATTTCATTGTGTGCGGTAAGTCGTTATAACAGTTGTATGTAATGAATTTGAGTGACCCAATTCTGTTGTTGCATTTGAATACTACGGTTCGCCATTTTTAAAATATTTTGTTACTCTTTGATCAGTATCAAAGTGCTTAGTTTTTTTCCTACTATCTTTTTGATGGAATTATACTTAGTGTACAAGTGTGTACGCAGACACAGGTGCACTCTCTGTTTCTTTACTCTCATAGTCTGATCTGACCGGAGAGAGATCAGCCCCCCTAGCCAAGTTACAACCGTTTCGTTTCGATTCTCTTTTCGTTGATCGCCTCGAGTAGGCCACGCCTCCGATTCCTTTATTCTGACGTCATCTCAACGCTCAGTCACGTGATTAGAAAAATAAATAGGAGGCGCGGCCGACTCGAGGCGATCAACGAAAAGAGAATCGAAACGAAACGGTTGTAACTTGGCTAGGGGGGCAGGACCAACTTGAAAGCTCCGATATAATAAATAAATGTATGAAAAGGACATTTGCGGGGATTACGCGTTCGGGATAATCCTACATCGTGATCAAATCCGCAGGATTGTAAAACACCCTACATGGGAAATCATCCAATGACTTATCCCGCTATAGGGTGACCGAGAGGAAGTGTCAGACTTTTACTGACTAAAACCACATTGAGGTCCGTCAAACTTGCTGACATTTCTTTGAGACGGGTTTGGTCCTTACCGGACGGCGTGCTACCTATTGCTCACTGTCCGCAGGCCCGCGACTTCCAACAGCCGTGGTGTCTCCGGCGGGGGTCAGGGTTTGAGGATTGAGGCAGATCATTGAGGAATACAGGCATTATGTTATGTTTTTAGGTAGTTTATTAAACGTCAGTTAGCCGCCTATATTCAAGTCGTTACTCACAGATTTTCAAGAGGATTTACAACCGCACATCCAATGTGGTGCCGGTGTAATGGCTTCAGCTAAAATTAGACTGAATCCATGTTATTTACGTGCGTGTATCGTCCATTAAATTGAATGTCTGGACTGTAGGGGTGCGCTAGAGGAAAGAAGGTTGTCGAAGATATTTTGTTAAAAAAAACCTGAACGCCGGAGATATTGCTAGCCTTGTGCTAGACCTCTGCCCCCCTAGTCTAGTTACGATCGTTTTGTTTGTGTCGAACGCCTCGAGTAGGCCACGCCTTCGATTCCTTTGTTCTGACCACGTGACTGAGCGAACTGAGATGACGTCAGAACAAAGGAATCGGAAGCGTGGCCTACTCGAGGCGTTCGAGGCAAACGAAACGATCGTAACTTGGCTGGGGGGCTGCCGTCTGCTACTAATTTCATTGGCTAGGTAATTGGGTTGCCATAATGCTTCGTGCTTGTTTCTTTTTTAATTGATATAAACTAGTGCTTCACTGCGATCCCACCTGATGCAATCCTCGATAGTAAGGCGCACTAGTTTATTAAGAGTCTATTAACTCTAGCTTTGAAGACAACTATTTTTTAATTGGACGGGATGACCGCACGAGGAAATTGTTCCATTCTTTCGATGTACGTGGTATAAACGACGAGGTGAAACTGTAAAGTAAAGTAAAGTCTGTACTGTAGAGGTTTCAACAACGTAAGGGTGGATGCCGTACGTCGGGTTGTCCGATGTTAGAAATGGTGATGGCGGAATCAAATCATGTAATTCCCGCGCACACTCCAAAATACATTCTGTAAAATACCGACAGCCTGGCTATATAGGTAATAAAATTTCGCGTATATCATATTAGTTTGACTATCAAGTCAAATTGACTGGCTTGTTGGTCTGGTGGTTAGTGGCCCTGACTGCTATGCCGGCGGTCGTGGTTTCGATTCTCACCCAGGACAAATGTTTGTGAGATGAGCACGATCATTTGTTCTGTGTCTGGGTGGAATTTATCTATAAATATGTATGTATTTAGAAATATATAAGTATGTTTATCAGTTGTCTAGTACTCATAACAAGCTCTGCTTAGCTTGGGACTAGACGGCGTTGTGTGATAGTTGTGGAATATTATAATCTTGTTTATGCAATTATGCCCTTTAACTACCCTGGAAGTGTGATTGTATTGGCCAGACTAGGCGTGTGTAACTCTTTACTGAACCGACTCACTGCCGTTGTTCCAAATGTTCCGTTCGTATCTTGTGAGCCAATGTGTCAAATGTTCCGTTTGTATCTTTTGTGCCGATGTTCCAAATGTTCCAAAAGATACATATCACTGTAATCGCAAAGATGACACACTTTTTCCACGCCTAGGCCAGACCCCGAGCTCTTAACGTGACCCATTTGACGAACTAAGCCGAACTGTTAAAGGCATGGAACTGTATAGGATGTATATCTCCATCCTTCATTCTCTCTCGCATGCATGACATTTTAACACGTGATGTAAGGCTACAGTTCAGCGCCAGTCCTAGCGACTGTCGCTCTATAAAACACTGAAGCCAAAAGATTAAAGCGTATCATCAAACCTTGCGTAATAATGATAACATATCTGGGGCCCTTATAACTCGTGTCGGGTTGGAGAGAGGAGACAGGTGGTATTTGAGTTAGTAATGGCAATACTTACAATTTGTATGGGTCTATGGAGTAGGGTACCATGTATTTATTTGTATCTTTAACAGCCTTTACGGATATCCGTTAGGTAAACTCATTTTCATCCGTTCACTCTCAATATGGTTCAGTTGAAAACAAGCGCCAGACAACTACTTCGTATTTTCGCTAAACTGGACCTTTTAGGCGCTAGCGTGACACATGATGTTAGTTTTTCTGTTTTCTAAGTATCAACATGTTTTTCTACATTGTGTGTATCTCTGTATGTGCGCCAAATAAAATATTTATCTTTCTTTGGATAAAAAAGTCTTGCCAAGAGGTATATTTTTTTTGAGGTAGGAAGGCATCCAATGACTTCTCCCTTTCTAAGGTGGAGAGGGAGGGCGTGTCAGATTTTTACTGATTAACCGTTCGTATGCAGATTTCAATCATCTCAGATTTCAATTATATATCAGATTTCAATTACAGACAATATCATATCAGATTTCAATTACAGACACAATTAAAAAGTCATTGTGTCCCGCGTACATCTGCGTTCTGGCATAGGTACAACAGGTTAAAAACCACACCTGTGTCTTTCACGTGCTCTTTGAATTCTAGGGCCAAAGATTTCTTTCTCAAAAAATTGTTATGGCCACACGCACACTCCTGCTTATACCTTCAAGGGGAACGAACACAAAGACGTGATGTTATATTATATCCTGTTTCATCACAACTCGATTCCTTCTTACTTTCGATCTCTACAGTACCAACCTGATTATCTTGCATCACATCCCTCGACGCCATATTTTATGTCGGAGACGTAAATATAAACGTACTTAAATATTGCGTCAACGACGGTATGAAGAAGTTGAATAAACTGATCTAACTTTGTTACTAAGCGAAACATTATATTAATTTTATGGTTAATTAGTATATATATTCCAAGGAGCAGTGCCCCGACTTACGAGTTGTAGATCGCGGGTTCAAACCCAGCCAGGCGCAATACTTTGTGTAATTTATTTCATCACCACTGCTCTCAAAACGGTGAAGGAAAACATCGTGAGGAAACCGCATGTCCTAGAACCAAAAATTCGAAGACATGTGACATTCACCAACCCTCACTAGGCCCGCGTGGTGGATTACGGCCCACTCCCTCTCCTAGAGAAGAGGGCTGAGTCCCAGCAGTGGGAACATTAAAAAGGCTGATTATCCTTTATGTTATTCCATGGTCTATTAGTATATCAATTCTTGTATTCGCCTTTTTCTCTCTCTTTTATTGCACTTACCACTATTTTTTTCTTCTTCACCCGAAGGTTGACTGGAGGAAAACTTAAGTCCGCCTCTGTTCCTACTTTTGCGTGCATAAAGTATTTAATAAATAAATAAAACTCCAAAAAGACTGGGCCAATTTGGATGAACTTTGTTGGATTAACAATTTTTTAAATCCCAAGAACATGTTTTTTAGGATACTTTCCTACTTTCACACGGGCAAAGCCGCAGGCAGATGCTAGTTTATTATAAACCAGAGGACGTTTGCTGGACCAACCAGAGGGCCTAGAGCCTAGGCCCCCTAGGTGGAAAGTAGGCAGGGGCGCCGACTACGTGGGTGCTCAGGGGCTCGAGCAGCCATGAGAAATAAACAGTGTGTGCCGAGCACCCCTGAGAATAGACATAGAAACAGATCAGTAATCGTCTTTTAGGTTACGTATAATTATAATATTTATTTATAATAAAAACTAGTTTCATTTTTATGTAATGGTTTCCTTTTTTATATTTTTATCAAACATAATTACTAATTAAGTTGGCAGTTTGTAAGTAGGACATTTATTTATTTGTCGGTCAATCAGTGTGCATTTCTCTTCTCACACTTCGCCACTTTTTCAAGTCCATCAAATGAGTATGGGCACCCATGAGGTTTTCTAAAAGCCGGCGCCCCTGACAGTAGGACTTACTTTTGTAGCGACATCTATGGCGTCACAAAGACCTAATCCTGCATCGCGCAATCAAAGTTCTCCGCGCGTTTAGAACATATAGAACAGCCCGAAATCATCTATCGGGCAGTAGCCCACCAGACATAACACCCGTCCGGTCGGAGGATCCTCCCTTTTCAACGGATACCTCCGTTAGACTTTACTCTCCGTTCCGCATACCTCCAAACTTTCATAGTTGGATAGGACGGTGTATTCAATTTGAATTAAGTCCATATATGTGTTCTTTGCCGATTATATGAATAAATATTTGATTTTGAGTTTATGAGACCATGAATATAATGCGTCAATATGGAATGTTTTGACGCCATATTTGTTATTTGCTATGAATAATGATCTCCAAGTGTGTGAAGGCCATCTTTATAGTTTTGGTAAATAAAGATATTATCGTCGTTTCATTCATTCTTACGAGTTAAATTAATTTTAATGAGCATGGACTGAGAGGCACTCGCTTCATGTAAAATTGACGCCGGTATTGAGATGCATTTTTCATTGTTGGAAAGAGACTAAGCAGGTTTATTGGTTTTATTTATTTTTAAGGTGGGAAATCATCCAATAATTGCTCCCGCTCAGGTTGGAGAGGGAGGGCGTGTCAGACTTTTACTGACTAAAACCTCACAAACATCTCCACGGGTTTCCTTTCTAGAAAATTCACCGCGGCCTCGTAGGGTTTGCTAAAATCTCTTTGGGAGCGCGTGGAAGACTGTGCGCTGTGGATGACTTGGGCTCGGTGCGAACAGCGTGCTACCCATTGCTCGTCATCAGCTAGCCCGCGCTCTCTGTGGCTGATATTCATGGTTGGGGTCACGGCGGCTGGGGATGTCCGTAGCTTTTGGCGTGTGGCCGTCTCCTTACCTAGCATTACTGCTTCGCGGAAGGAGGCGATCGCCTACCATTCCTCTTCGCTCTATGACCATTGCCTGAACCCGACCGGCCGTCCACCACCGCGAGGTCACTGCCGCCGATCGCCTTGACTTGACCATGGATGACACCCACACTGGTTCGGACTAGTTTTTTTTTTCACACAACGCCGTCTAGTCCCAAGCTAAGCAGAGCTTGTGTTATGAGTACTAGACAACTGAAAAACATACTTATATATTTCTAAATACATACATATTATAGATAAATTACACCCAGACAGAACGAAATGATCGCTCTCATCGCACAAACATTTGTCCTGGGTGGGAATCGAACCCACGACCTCCGGCATAGCAGTCAGGGTCACTAACTACTAGACCAACAGGCCAATCTTAGTCTTGCAATAAATCACCTTTTCATTGTTTTTATACGGAAGTCTGCAAAATGATCCTGCAAGGGCGCTAATACAGACGTTTTAAAACGTCTTAAGCTAATAAACCAGACTCCTGTAATAAGAAAAAATAAACAGACTCAAGAGTGTTATTTCTCAAAATCACTTTCCGTTAAGCTAAATATACGAGCTACTGTGGAAATAAAATAAATCTTTGTTGTATAAGCAATAAACGTCAAAATCGTTTGTAGACAATGAGCTGGTCGTTTTGCGAAAACAATTCGCACCCTTTTGTTTTTTTAAGCACCGCGCTTAATATAAATGGCTACATTTACACCGTAGTGTGTCAAATTGGACCGATGACCTGGTGAGAGTCGCGGAAATGCAATGGATGCGAAACACACAGGACCGTTCGTTGTGACGACACTTGGGGGAGGCCTATGTCCAGCAGTGGACGTCTTTCGGCTGAAATGATGTTGATGATGATGATGTATCAAATTGTGGGACGAGCTATCAACAATAACGCTGCTAATTAAAAAGAAAAAGGAACCTAATTCTGACCAACAAATAATTCTGCGTCGAATTATATACAAATCTTATGTGTAGGTAACAGAAAAAAGATCAAGATCATTGACTTCTTGTACACCATTCCGATACATTAGTACCTACACTGACAGGTCAAAATTTCCTTTCTTTCCAAAGATTGTCGGTCACTCTTTGACGTGGAGACTGATTTTTCATAATAAAGTAAATAAATATAACATTGCGAACATCAAAACTCGTCATCTAGATGAAATTGACAGAAAAATATTGACGTGTTATTTTTAACCGACTAAATAAATATAATTTATCACTAAATGCTAAGATCTTAAAGGAAGACCAATGACTGTTTTGCTCCGATTTATTAATAAGGATTTTTTTTTATAAACGTTACATACCGGTGTAAAAGCAGCCGGTCTCTCGTTGCAAAACTCGTAAACTATAAAGGGCTCATATTTTCAGTGGTGACTCACAGTTGACTTACCTAAGTCGCAGCTTGAGAAGTCGATAACTTGAGTATAAACCCTTAAGATTTCAAGTATGCGAGGATAAGAATTATTGTGGTTTATAGTACCGTGCTTGGGTTATTTTGGGTTTATTGTATGTCTCGTTTCATTTCTTATGGACAAGTACTGTACATATACTCGTAACATTGTATCGCTCATCCAACCACACGATGACGTAGTTATGTAATTTTGACATTTTTTAGGAGAAGGTTTTTGAAGGGAGAATTTTTTTTTTTTGACATTTTTTATTTATAAAAAAATATTTTTTTTGTTCTCAGGCATTAAGGCCCACTAGTGTATTTGTACTGACAAATTTCCTCAAATAAGAAAGAAAAAAAGGGGAGAAATATTGTAATGGGAATTATAATAAACTGTACCTACTTATAACATCAAATTGTAAATTTTGACATTTCTGCAACTATGTCATTGTTCTATTGGACGACTTGAATGTGGATGTATGAAAAGAGAGGCTTTAGAAAAGATGGATAGATTGTGTGAGGAATTAAATTGTTACGAACGTGAGAAATTAAATGGCGGTTTACTAGCAGAGAACTTTATTGTTAATTACCTACTAAACCTTATTTAATAATAATAGTGGTAGGTACTTTATGTCGGACTTTTCTAGAACTTGCCAGGCCTGGGTGCGTACTTCCATTCTAGAAAGTTCGTGCAGCAATGTGTTTTAATTATTTGATTCTATTTTTGATTTCATCAAATATATAATAATAATAATATTCCACAACTATCACACAACGCCGTCTAGTCTCAAGCTAAGCAGAGCTTGTGTTATGAGTACTAGACAACTGATAAACATACTTATATATTTCTAAATACATACATAATATAGATAAATTACACTCAGACACAGAACAAATGATCGTGCTCATCACTGGGTGGGAATCGAACCCACGACCTCCGGCATAGCAGTCAGGGCCACTAACCACTAGACCAACAGGCCAGTCGAAATATATGGCGTGTTCAAGTTTGACGGCGTAACAATATGAAAGAGATGAGTGAGTTAGCATGGCGGTTGACACGACAGAATGGAAGAAGAATATATGTTGTGATAACCCCAAGTAACATGAGACAAGGGCAGGGAGATGATGGCTGCGAAATTGTTCGAAAGAATCATCGTGGCCCTGAAACACAAAGGGTCACGGGAAGGAACACGGGTGGGATGTAGTCAGTAAAAGTCTGACACTTCTTCCCGCTCCATCCTTGACCGAGAGAAGTTATTAAATGATTTCCCATAAAATAGCAATAAAATTATTTAATTTAATTAATTTTGAATATTGTACAAAATAAATTTTATGAATTCAAAATTTAAAATCTAAATCTCTTTGGTTAAAAACATTTTCTTATTTCTGTCAATTCGTCAAAAAGTGACAGTGCACAAAGAATTATCACGCAAGGATCTTGTAAGTATAGTATAATTTCTTGGTATCATGACATTTAACAATATCATGACAGTTGTAGCTGGACTTTGCATTAAATGTCATCTTGATAAATGATCATTGACTTTACTGAGGAACCCGTTCAACTTGCTCCTTCTTCCGCCATTTTGATTTTGATAGCTGGTTTTAATTTCCACATTACTATTCCTTGTGTTTCTGACCTTTTTCGGCTTACCAACTAACCTTCTTACCTGTTTCGCCTGGGTCGCAGATCCATGACCAAATACTCCATCTCGTCAGCTCTTCTGTCACATATGGGGATTGAAGAGCTAAACGAGATGGAGTACCCAGTCGCGAACACACGACCCTGGCGCAGTGGACACGAAAACACTCGTCGGACCATTCCGACGCGGGCGGTTGAAGGGTTAAATATTTATCGAGGAATATAATTCGGATTGAGAATCTTTTTGTTTTATGTCCCATAGACAAAAACATTTTAAGCACTAGACAAATTGATATTCTATGTTTAAACGCTGTCGAAATATTTCAATGTTTGGGATTGACCACGTGGCATTTTGGCAGTACTTGTTAATACCATACATTATTGACATTTTGTCAATTGTTATCACTGGCTGAATGTAATTTTGTTTTCGTCTTCTGAATGAGGAACCTTCTTACAGTACTCGTTTTGTCCTTAAGTACTTTTTTAATGCCATTTTTTCCTCTTCAATAACAAATTATGAAATCTAAATAATTATTACCCAAAACTATTTATTTAAACACAAAAAAGCTAAAAGTAATACTTATTTTATTTCTCCGAAAAATAAAAATTAATCAGCTTAAAAACGTCCCCTACGTTAGTCGCAGACGAAACACAAATATTGTTAAAATGAAAAATGTCTGGGTTTTTATAAATTATGAGCGTAAAGTAAACACTGGGTTATGTTAACCAGTTTTAGTTGAACCGTTTTATAATTAGAATTTGATTAGGTTTATATCAGTTCGTTTTTAGATATAAAAAAAAAACTGATGTTGTGATTAATTAAGAATTTTTTAATGTTAAAAGTATGTTTTAAGTTCGCGTTGTTTGTGGTCTCTGCCGAATTTAAAATAGATTATGTCAAAACGTCTAGTTGACACTTCGCATGACCCAAGGGCTGGCGTTTACCTCGGACAGAGGATAAGCATTGCCATACAGGGTGGCAATGCCGTCAGTCTTTTGGCTACATTACCAGTCGACAGAGAGTGCGTGTGGAAGAGTTTTTTGACGCCATTTTTTAGTTTGATTTTAGTTAGGTAGTTGTAATTAGTGTAGGGTTTTTATTATTATATTTTTTATTTTATTGTAATTATAGTTAGTATTTTTAAATGTAAATACCTGATTATGTTGTAGCGGTTTTATTTATACATTGTGGTCATGTAAACGCCTGGTTACTACTGTTGTACTGCCTGGTCAAGTATAAATGTGGATGTAGAGGGAGACGGAGGGCAAAGAAAAGGTGAGGAGTGTTATGAAAGAGAAGAGAGGCAGTGACAGCGTAACTGTTAACAGGACAGAATGGTAGAAAAACCTGTCCTTAGCCCTGGAACGTAAAGGGCAACTTAAAAAACACAGGTGGGTTTTAATCAGTAAAAGTCTGACAGCCTTCTTGCTTTACCCAGAGCGGTAAGAGTAATTTAATGAATTCCATGAAAAAAAAAGGAACTTTCGACCATTCGACTAACCCCCGATTTCTTATTTAAACATTTAAATTTGAGTACTTCTCAAACTCAACTTTAGCCTAAGTACCTTTAGGTTTTTATAGTTCTTCTCACCATGATAGCGACAAGAAACATGTAACAGAGATATTTGTAATCGCAAAACACGATTGAAAAGAGTGTCCATGGAGTTTCTTGCACATTCTTCTCCTTAGAGATCTACGCTTTGGAATGTGCAATTAGCATCATTTTTTCTGACTGACTGACTTCTTGACATTTCAAAAGTGCCTGTAAATGGTTTATTTGAAATAAATGCTTTTGAATCTTTGAGTTCATTCTATGGTCGTCTGGTAGATATCGCTGTCAGCGATAAGACCGCCATCGTACCCATAGATCTAATTTTCTTTAAAATTTTGATGTACAATAACTATTGTACTATTTTATTTTAGTGTACAATATAGTGTATTCTATTCTATTCAGAACCCGCCCTAAAACGCTCATTATAATTAGTTCAATATATAATCGTTAAAAAGACGACATAACATTGTAATTACAAAGTGGGTAACTAATAAACTGAAGTTATAATTAACAAAATGTTTACATAATTAATTACAGGTGTTAACTACCCTTTAATGTTGAGTGAACTATTTTATTTTAACACTTTAGTGTAAATATTTTCGTATTTTAATTATAATAACACTTTGTTTTAGCTTTTTAATAAAGTAAAAGCTTTTTCAGTTAATGAGGTTTATATGTGGAAAGATTAATGTTTAACACAGGGTTAAATAAATTACATTGTTGTTTTTGATAAGTTATACAAAGAAAGAAAAATGTTTATTTGTACGTCACAGACACTACGTTTATTATAGGAATGACACATTACTTATAATTACATATGATGTTTACGTAATTTTTTTATATATATGTTTGAAATAAATGATGAAATGACGAACCTGACATTTAATTTTATTTACAACACACTTGCACAGAAAGTGACTCTTATTGCACTGCACTTAGGTATATAATGGCACTCGTTACCAACCTGTGACATTTTGATTACCATTACGCACTAGTGCTATAATGTAGTTAAAACCTTTTTGTTCAACCTCTTTGTTCGCAAAACAAATTTTGAAATCAAATTAAATTCCTGTTCAATAGTACCTATATAAATTAGTGTCTTACTTACTTATAATATTTTATCCAAATTACAAGTTAAAATGGACAAATTTATCTTGTACAAACGATTTATTTAATAAAAAACATTTAGTAAATAAATCGTACCTTCAAATTTATTTATTTTTTGTAGTCTTTGGCCGCCATTTTCAGATGCGCGCGGATTTTTGCGTGTTTTTTTTTATTCCAGTGTAGTTCAGTGGCTGTATTACTTAATTAAATAAAATTAAATAAGTAATACAAAATCATTAAAATGTTACATCCGTATACTATTGTCACTACGAAAGTCATTATCGTAAAAACTTTTCACGTAAGAAAACATAAACGGTGCATAAACGTAAGACTAGGCAGTATGATCAAAATACCTTAGCCTTCCTCTAAGGGTAAATAAAATAAATGATGCGTGCGTTATGAAAACAGAAAACAGATTTTTACCGCCATGTCACAGAAAATTTTACTAGTTTTACTGTTGTTTTCTTCACAAGTGTATTGTAAAACGTCGTATGACACACGTAAGTAATTAATGATTACCGTTCTTGGCTCTCTTAAGACCCTCGCCACGGCTCGGGTCTAAATACCGCCTCGACGGTAATCACTAACATTACACACTTATATCATAATGTACTATTACTATATTCCTTATTAAAGTACTACTTCTACTACGTTCATATATTAAAAAATCTGTCATTTGTAGAATCTGTCGTTTATAGACTTGTACATTTTGAGAATCTGTCAATTATAGACTATGAAGTAGTATCGCGAATGTTTTATTCCTAGACTAAAGGAACACAACTTTTTGAAACGAAATTATAACAATACTAGCTTCTGCCAGCGGTTTCACCCGCGTGAAAGTTGATTTCTCCATATAATAATAATAATATTCCACAACTATCACACAACGCCATCTAGTCCCAAGCTAAGCAGAGCTTGTGTTATGAGTACTAGACAACTGATAAACATACTTATGTATTTCTAAAAACATACATATTATAGATAAATTACACCCAGACACGGAACAAATGATTGTGCTCATCATACAAATATTTGTCCTGGGAGGGAATCGAACCCACGACCTCCAGCATAGCAGTCAGGGCCACTAACCACTAGACCAACAGGCCAGTCAAAACTATAAACTTCCAATCCCCGTTTTACTCCCTTAGAGGTGGAGTTACGTAAAATCCGTTCTTAACAGATGTCTACACCCTATAAGGAACCTACCTGCCAAATTTTAAGTTTGTAGGTGTTATAGTTTCTGAGATTTCGTGATTAATCTGTGAGTGATATTTTGCTATTATATAGATTGGTAATGATAATAATAAAAAAAAAATAACCGGTAGCTTGGACCCTGTTCCCGATACCGGCGGGATACGGATTAATTATACGAATGGATTTTATTCAGTAAAAGTCAGACACGCCCTCTCACTCCACCCAGAGCGTGAGAAGTTATTTGATGATTTCACACAACCAAAATCAGACTGTCCTTTTTTAACCGACTTCGAAAAGAAAGAGGTTATCTACAAATTGAAATGACGTTGACAAACGGGTTTTTTACTGTTCAACGAGTGTTTTTTAAACAATAGTATTGTTACCTCTGTTTAGTAAGATCATTAAATTCATGTTTTCGCAGAAACAGCTTATCAGAATTGAAACTTCCTGTGAGTTTTTGCTGAAAGCGAAAAGTAAGGTATAAAGGGGTGACCAGACGGTTGCAAACTAGCGTTCCAACCAAGGTGACCTTGGTTTATGTGTTTGGTTTGTTTAGTGGCTACATGGATGTAAGCCACGCGCCAACACGGTGGTTGGGAAAACGCGACACCCAACCAATGGCGTTGAAGGTCATGGAACGTTGGTTTGCAAACGTTTGGTCACCCCTTAGGGTCTGACCACATTACCCGTTATCGGCGTCCGTCTTTAAGATGAATGCTCTAAGGCAGCCCGAGCCTACTGGGGCCATGGGTTCGATTCTGAAAGGAAAAGTCGGGGTCCTAGAATGCAAGCAAAGAAGAAACATAGGCCGCTACACAAATCCCAAAATTATCCACGAAAATTGGTCATAATTGGCAAATTCATAATTGAATCAACAATTTTTTTCTATTTTTTTATCAAGACACCTTGTATGATTACTTAAGTTACAATTTAGCTGTTAAAAAAGATAATAAATTTTTATTTTTATTTTTCAGGTAAATTAAGGCGACATCCATACAAATTCAGTATCAAAATAAATAGTAAGTGCCCAAAATATTTCTCGCTCCATGTTATGTAAGAGTTTATATAAGAGGTTTTCTTATGTAGATATTTTGGTGTCCTAACAAACGCAATTCAGACTCAAATATTCACTTAGCAAATAAACATTTAACCTCCTTGTACCTAGCAAAGCTCAGATGACCATCAGTTCCATCCCCACTAACCGGGTTGTGGAGTTCTGACAGGCAGTCGTTTCATGTAAAACACAGGTATTCAGCCGCATCTGGATAGACTAGAAGCCGACCCCAAGCTAGTTGGTAACAGGCTAGGAAGATGATGACATCTAGCAAAGATGCCCCTACTAGGGGGAAATGGATTTCCATATTATAGTGACGTACGTCTCATTAGACGACTCTTTAGAGCAAGCTTAAGACATGACGAACGAAAAGCAATATTTAAATAGAACATTTTGATACAAATAGAGAATCATTCGACATTGTAACCGAGGAAGAATTCGCTTGAGCCGCAGGCGAGGGTGTTATGGAGCCGAGTCCTGGCTGTATAGACTAATTTCAACGTGTATCAAACGACGTTTTTCATTACACTTAGGAAGAAATAAATAAACGGGTGCTGCATGCGACTAGTGGGGGCTGCGTGATGCCAGCCTGATACGATAAATACAATAAATTGTGGCGGAGGGAGGGGGGCGAGTTGGCAGACTGTGTTTAAAAATGTGTCGAGTAAGTATATTCACTCACCAATCAATGCCGTTATAATTTCATTGATACAAGCATTGCTTACCATCAGGTGGGATCGCAGTCAAGACAGTAAGTTTATGTCATTTAAAAAAAAAACTAGTTTTGAGAAAACATTGTCCTTCTCATTCAGGAACAGGCGGGTAAAACAAAGGCGGGTTCAAATAATACTGGTATTCTAACCACGTGTCGTCGCGGGGGTGACTTGTACCTACCCCCGGCGTGACATCCATTCTTGTCGGTTCACGCTCATTAATGTAATTACTGTGAATAATTACCGTAACATTTCTGTAATGAATGACCTATTGACATGCTAATATTTTGGTTGTAGGAAAAAGGTGGAGGTTTCTTAAAGTGGGAACTGTGGAGTTTCTTTATTCTTCACTTTACCTGTTTTAATTCTTGATAGTTATTATGATCACCAAAAACCATAACCCAAAGGGCAACAGAGATGGCCGCTATACTCGGAGTTTCCTTTTTTGATATTATATCCACAAGAGAACCAATGCCACCGACATAGTCCGAGGAGTCGCCAAACTTAAGTGAAAGTGGGCAGGGCACATTGTTCGCAGAACAAATGGTCGATAGGTGTGAAGAAAAAAAATAAATAAAAAGAAAATTCCATAGAAGTAATAAAACCATAAAAAACAAATTAAGAAAAAAGAACAATCAAATTTAAAGATATGTTTGTTTATTTTTATTTAAGTAAATAGAAACATAAAAAAATATTTTGAAATTTTTATTGAAAAATCGTCCGGGTTTAGTCATATATATTCCTTTTTTCTATTATGAATAGTAATATATAATCATCATCATCATTTCAGCCGAAAGACACAGACACACGCTGTTGCACATAGGCCTCCCCCAAGTGTCGCCACAATGAACGGTCCTGTGCGTCTCGATTCAATCGGAACCTTGTAAGAGGCCTTCAACACTGCGTCTTCCGGTACGCGGTCGCCACTCTAGAAACTTTCGGCTCCAACGGCCATCTGTTCTGCAAGCAACGTGCCCTGCCCATAACAATATATAAATATTTAAAAATGCCTGGATAGTTTTTTTCGAGGTGTGTAATCAAAATCCTCCAAATAACTTTTCGCGCTTCAAGGTGGTGCGAGAGGTCGTGTTAGACTTTTTACTGATTAAAATCCACCTGTGTTTGTTCAGTTGCTTTACGTTCCAAGGCCACGGTAAATGTTTCAGACAATATCGTAGTCCTAAGCGATCTATGTAGCTTAGTCCCAAGATTAAACAGAATCCTTAGATTAAAGAAATAAGCCTTGGCAGCAATAAATAACATTGAACCCATCAACACCTGGCATAAGCCCTCATTAGACCAACCTCTCTAACAAGCTTTAATTTGCGTGACACGATCAATATGTACTGCCTAACAATAACTTTTTAACGTGCGTGTTTTGAAGCGTGAAAAAGATGGCGGATTGGCGCGAAATTTGACATAACGCTACTAGTCAATGGAAAACTTGTCTGTGGTTATAAAAAGTAGATATTTTGTGAGGTGTGAGAGATGGTGTTTTGATTCGTGTTTTACACGATCGTGATTTTTATGGGTGAATTGTTCTTTTTTTATTGTTGATTCCTGCTTGTGATTTTTGTTCATTTAAGATATCTGATTGTGTTATTTTTGGACCAAAACTGGTACTTATTTACGGTTTGAACTAGAAGTTCACATGATTTTTGTTTTCAGCAAAAAAAAAAAATTGTATCTGTTAATACCAAAGAATGTTTAGTATTAGTCTCACGTCACTTTTCAAATAAAAGGTTTTTTTGGTGCCATAGTGACAGCAGTATACTGACTCATAGGTCACAGGATCTCCTAGTTTGGGAGTCAGGGTTTCATCAATCTGTGTGACCTTTAATTTACTCAAATTTTATGCACATTGACAGAAGAATTTAAGTCATGTCAAAAGTTTCTTTCTTCACATTTTAATAAAAATAATAAAGCAATAAAATAGCAAAAGAAAACAAACTAACAAAGTTAAATATTTATACAATAACCTAGTTTTAAAAAACGAACTCATTTCAAAATTCGAATTAGAAAAAAAAAATAGTCAACCTCTCAATTGTCCGATGCTCCAATCTCTCCGCAACGAAGTCACTGCTTTCAAATTGGCACAAATACGAATCTGTATGAATCACACATTAATAGAAGGTGCATCGTATATTGATACTTATTACTTTCAGAGGTCAATGTCAATAAAGACAAGGCTTTGTTTTGGCACAAGTGACAATAAACAGATTGACACAGAAATACCAATCTGTTTCGTCATCAAATGTTCAGTCTAATCATAATCATCTATATATAGAACGAGTAACTGACTGACTGACTGACTGACATATCAACGCACAGCCGAAAATACGAGGACAAGGAGCGTGAAATATTGCACAAGAGTTCCTTTTATGACGTAGGTAAGCACTAAGAGAGGATTTTCCAAAATTCACCCCCTAAGGGGATGAGATGGGGGTCCAAAGTTTGCATGGAGAAATCAACTTTCACGCGGGTGAAGCCGCTGGCAGAAGCTAGTAATATTATAAAGGTGATAGTTAGTGAGTGTGTATGTTTGTTACTTGTTCACGCTCGTACGGCTGAACGGATTTCAATGAAACTTGGTACACTAATAGACCATGTCCTAAAATACCCTTAAAGATTCCTAATTGATTATTATTATTAAGAACAAATTTCTTGATAATTGATTTCAATGTGTCTTAAAAACTAATAGGCTATGTAACTGTAGGTAACTTATTTTTTGATGTTATAGATTATGTTAAAAATAAGAATAGTGTCCTTTTTCTTAGAGTCTGATATTGATTGAAACACAATAATATAATATTCACACAACTATCACACAACGCCGTCTAGTCCCAAGCTAAGCAGAGCTTGTGTTATGAGTACTAGACAACTGATATACATAATTAAATATTTCTAAATTATACATATTATAGATAAATTACACCCAGACAGAAAAAATGATTGTATAAACCACTAAAGACACTATAATATAATTCAGCAATTACTTTCAGGAGGCAGTTGCTAATGCCACGTAATCTGACGAGAAGAGACGGACTCTTGTTGCGTATCATTCATCAACATCATTTCAGCCGAAAGACGTCCACTGTTGGACATAGGCCTCCCCCAAGCGTCGCCACAATGACCGATCCTGTGCTTCTCGCATCCACCGCACTCCCGTGACCCTCACCAGGTCGTCGGTCCACTTTGTTGCGTATGACAGCTGAGAAACTGTCGACTCTGGTTTGAGCAAACATTTCCGAAGCACTACAATAACGTGGAAGCCGCATCAGCACCCATAAAACAAATGTAGACTACTGGAACTTTGGGCTTTTCTTTTGTAGTGTTCTAGTTTTAGCAAACGTGCTAGTTTATCGAGTGTTATTAATTAATTGTCCAGCTTGGAGGCGCTTCCGTGTGTTTGGAAATGTGAAGCGAAGGTCAATTAATTTAGACTAGAATTGGGTAACGCAATACTCTGTGGAGAGTCATGTTACAGCTGTGTTTGAGTTAGACAGACGAATTGTTTTGCCTGGATACTAAAGTTACACTGTGACATAAATATCTTAAGGTTACAAAGTGGATTAGGTATCCTAAAATGGTCAAGGTTTTGAAAACACTATAAATGGCAAAACAAATATTAAATTAAAACTGTTCGTTTAGCAATTCTGAACTGGTTCGCAAGAGACCACAGCTGGCTAATTGTTCCAGTCCTTCGATGTACAATGCGTTCCAAATAAGAATAGGATCGATTGCCAGGTTGTGACGTCACGTCATACTGTCATATCGAAGAATTAACATGGAAATCGATCCTATTCTTATTTGGAACGCATTGTAAGCGGTATAAACGACGAGGCGAAACGCTTAGTGCAGACCGTAGAGATGTTAATAACGTAAGAGAGGACACTCGCCGTACGTTGAGTTGTCCAATGGTAGAAAAATAATGGCAGGATCAAGTCATGTAATTCCTGCGCACACTCTTCAAAAAATCCTTCTAAAATCTTCATCCTGTAAAATACCGTAAAGCTGGTTACCTTACGCCTGTCATCATCACCATCACCATTTTAGCCGAAAGACGTCCACTGTTGGACATAGGCCTCTCCCAAAAATCGCCATAACGACCGGTCCTGTGCGTCTCGCATCCATCGGATTGCCGCGACCCTCACCAGGTCATCGGTCCACCTTGTGGGAGGCCTTCCAACGCTGCGTCTTCCTTACGCCTGTACTCTAGGCTTTTTAGATTGCATTTGTAGAATTGCATGTTGTTATATTAATGAATAGGTACAAGTTAAAAACTCCTAAAACCATGACTCACAAAGTACGATGATCAGCTGTATAGTTAACCCCATAATGCTATAAGCGATACACCAAACAAACCGTAAAATAACCATATCGTTCGTCACTTAATACGTAACTAGGGTTAACGAAGCGAGCCGTCAGCGCGAGAGGGTTATAACACTTTAATGTTCACGTATGGCATAAAGGACCGAGTAAAGTGATATAATTATGGGATTTTAAGAAAATATTAAATAGTATGAATATTAAAAAAAAAACTTGTACTTATAAACCTGTGCTTGACTGCGGTTCCAGCTGATGGTTAGTAGCAGTGGTGCAATCGTTAATGGTGAGTTGCACTAATTAATTAAGAGTTAATTCACTCTAGCCTTAACAGTCCCACAGTTATTGGCCCTAGTCATGGCCCGGTCCATTTTAGCTGATACGTCTTTGAGCCGTCGATTCAATTAGTTCTTGATTCTTACGCGAGCTACTACGATAATACCTTACCCTCGATTTCTGATTTAAGCATTTAAAGTTGAGCATTTTTCAAATTCTAGCGTACTTTAGCTTGAAAACCTGTCAAAATTTGACATTTCAATCGAAAGATGTCCAGTGTATCGGATTCCCGTGACCCTCACCAGGTCAACGGTCCACCTTGTGGGAATCCTTCCAACGTTGCGTCTTCTGGTACGTGGTCGCCATTTCAGAACCTTTCGTCCCTATCGATCATCTGTTCTGCAAGCAATGTGCCCTGCCCACTGCCACTTAAGATTGGAGACGTGTTTAACTCAAAATGCTAAATTCATTCAATGCTCATTCACATCGTGAGGAAACTGGCATGTCCTAGAACCAAAAATTCGAAGACATGTGACATTCACCAACCCGCACTGGGTCCGCGTGGTGGGTTATGGCCTCCCATTCATTCGTGGTGGGTTATGCATTCCCTCTCTTAGAGAGGAGGCCTGAGTCCCAGCAGTGGAAACATTAAAAGGCTGATTATGCTATGCTATGTTCAATTTATAAATCCGCCTTCAATTTCTCTCACGAAGAATGGAACGAAATGGAACCTATAATTTTACTATTTTTAACGTAAGACCACACAAAACATGGAACAACACATCGCTCACCACTTACCGGGCACCCTTTTTAAACAAAGTTATTTTTAAAGGTTTTATTTTTATCCTAAAACAAAACATGGAATTAATTTGTTATACATTGTCATAGTTTTTTTGACAATTTGTCATGGTGATGTCAAGTTAGCATTTACGGGTTAGTGGTTACGGTAATTAGATGACAAAGGGTTTAGATTGATTATGAAGTTTTAGTAAGGACTAGCTTCGTCCGTGGCTCTGCCCCCACGGAATTAAATTCTCGCCTTTAAGAAATGATTTCCATACAAAATTACCCGAGTTTTTGACGCCATGTTTTAGTTTGATTTTAGTTATTTGTAATTAGCGTAGGGTTTTTTATTTTTTTATTTGACTGTAATAAAAATATAGTTAAGTATTTTTTTTAATATTAATTATTCGTGTAAATTATTTATTTTTACTTATTAATTACCATTTTTTTTTGTGGGTTTTTCAATTTATTTTTCTTTTAGCCCCAGCATTAGAGCGTTATACAAGAAAATAAAAAAGAAATAGGTACATCTAAATGGGACAAGTCGTTTTGGAGTTTTAGCAAGACTGACGATTGATTTTTTAATATTTTAAAGAAAATAATTTATATAGATTAATGAAGATTAGAAAAAAAGGTATTTCTTTTTTTTAATAAACTGCTAGGCACTTCTTTTAACTACTATTTGGGGTACTTTAATCAATTTTTTACCATTACAAAGTTTCAATCTACCATAACGTTAGATTAAGTAGGTTTTCATTTTTAGATAATACATGACGTAACATGCAATGGCGTAGTTTGTATAAGTTTAATGTGTAACACGTGTTTCTAAAACACATTTTTGATTTTTTTAATCCCGCCGTAACTTTAAAAAAAAAACCATGATTCTATAAATTTTCAAAAACAAACATAAATTAAAAAAAAAACCGAAACTCAAAACTGAAAACCGAAACTGTAAATCTTCATTCAAGCGTAAAATTCGGAAGTCCTACTTGAAATCCTCTCAACCTTAGTTCGGTCTGCGTCGGAATTATTATTAAGTTCTCTTAATGGTTTGATATTTTTCATAGTATTTATTAGTTTATAATTTTAGCACATATATATGTATTTTATTATTAAAATAACTTATTTTTTGTTTTATTTTCTGTTTGAAGTGTCTGTTATTTGTTTATTGTACAAACCTACGACAGTGTTGTCTTTTTTAACCCAAAGGTTGACTGGCAGAGAATGCCTTGTTGCATTAAGTCCGCCTATGTACCACTACTGTACATAAAGTTTAAATAAATCTATATATATAAAAGGGGAAACTGACTGACTAACATATCAACGCACAGCCGAAACTACAAGGCCTAGGAGCGTGAAATTTTGCGCAAGGCTTCCTTTCATGGCGTAGGCGAGCACTAAGAAAGGATTTTCGAAAATTCACACCCTATGGTTGTGAAACGGGGGCCTACAGTTTGTATAGAGAATGCTATTTTCACGCGGGTGAAGCCGCTGGCTGAAGCTAGTAAATAAATAAATCGATTACATTTCTCATACAAAACTTCAAAACTAAATAACTCACGACCATACTAACACCAATCGATCCCCTAACTCTAATAAATACAAAATCGAACACAATCTTTCAAAACTCCCAGACTCCTAGAAAAAAAAACTTTACCGATATGGTAATAGAAGCAAATAAAATATCTCTCTCCACCCCGTAAAGAAAAATAACGAGATCACCCCAAAATATCTGGTGAAGACGGACTTAACGAAGTGAATAGTAAGGTGTGGGCACAGTGAATGTACGAAGCTATGATATACTACGCTATAATAATATGACATTAATTTCAGACAAAAGTCCATATATTGTTAGTAACACAAGAAACCTTACACAGTTGTTGTTACAACAACAAAGACAAAATCAGTGATTGTTACAAAGACAATCACAAAGTGGTACCTCACAGTAGCGTCAGTTGACTACCCTGAGAAGAAACACCGAAACAAATTCAGGGGTCAAAGTGTATTTTTGTTGTCTGTCTGTCTGTCAAGACACTCGGAAACTTGAAGAGGCATCGAGTTGAAATTAAAACCATATATTCAAGTCTACGGTCCCTTGAAGCTGTGAAAAAATTAAATTTCTGTGTTAATGAAAAAGAAAGATACGGCAGTTTACGTCGCAAAAAACGAATATTTCGACACTCTTAAGGAAATCAAAGTTCATAGGGTACTTGCGATTGACTATTCTGATTGTTTTTATTTATTATTATTCTATTACTAATCCTGAAATTTGGCATGAAAGAAAGGTCTCATAGCACAAGTATAGGAAAAAATCTGAAAATTCGTTATTACGTTACAAAAAAAAAAAACATTTTGTGATTCGGAAAAATCTTTGTATCTCAAATATCCGTAGTAACCCACAGTGCGCGAGTCCGACTCGCAGTTGCCCAGTTTTTCATAAAACGAATTGTCCGAATAACATGAGAAATATACATTTATTCACTTGAAAATTAAAAGAACAAATACAGATAGAATGAATGATAAATGTCATCCAGCAGACAAAAATATATTTTCATGAATGATTTTCCATGATACGTACGAGTAACATACGTTTTTAGACACTTCTGCTTTGTATTATACTTGCATACTACGTATTTAAAATCACTCGCTACTCCACTTAATACCTTTCCAAAGCTCCATAAATCTTCTCATAGCATATCAACACTTACTTCTCCAGCATATTTCGTCACTGAATCACAGCTTAAGAATGCAGATCGAATCGACGTGACTTTCGTAAGGGGGAGAACTGTACAACTATACAATTATACATTATCTTGTACATCACTGTAACGAATTTGATGCGGTTTTTTATCGGAGAAATGTATTTTTATTGGCTTCAATTGACGCTGATTTCGTATCGAAAGACGTAATCTTATAGGTACTTGCTTATGTTTATCGATAGTGTGTTTTTGTGTTTATTTTGTAAAACTATGGATGAATTCTAGTTAAGAGTTACTTATGTGGAAATCAAAGGAACTAAGTGCCTACTTAGCTGGTAGCGCTGTGTGAGCCCAGCTGTGGATTTCGGGATATTGGCTAAAATGTGAATTTCTACAAGGTTGCACGCGAAATTTGACTGACCTGTTGGTCTAGTTGTCAGTGGCCCTGACTGAGGAGATCCGGAGGTCGTGGGTTCGATTCCCACACATGACAAATGTTTCTGTGATGAGCACGATCATTTGTTCTGTGTCTGTGTGTAATTTATCTATAATATGTTTGTTTTTACAAATATTTAACTATGTTTATCAGTTGTCTAGTACTCATATCACAAGCCTCTAGTCTTTAGTTTAGTTTAGTCATCTAGTCCCAAACTTATTTGGGACTAGATGGCGGTGTGGAAGAGGTGAAAAAATAATAATGAATTTTCATAGGTTTTACAATTTGTATGTATGTATTTACACAATTATACTCATCAAAACCATTAACATCACTTTCTAACTTAAAGAAGAGCTAAAATATACAAATTTTAATAATAAAAATAAGTCTAAGTTTTACGCCTCTTTTGTTTGTTCAAAGTCAAAGATCATCTCCACTGAAATCTATTTTATTATTATTACATAAATACTTAATTATTGTGTTTACTTAAAAATAATTCTTCCTATTAAATTCAACTATAAACAATACTTTCTTCATACAATTCACCGTTTATGCTAAATGTTGGCGTGTGATTTATGCTAAGTTATGCCATGTTGTCTAGGAAAGTCTTTCTAATACGTTGATCTTGACCTAACCTTTATGTTAACCCATAAATTATTTATATGGCTTTCTCGTTTAAGGACATATTAACTCATCAAGAAGGTCGATGTTCGCTAGGGCCAACTGAAGGATACAGGTGTGGTTTTAGTTAGCAAATCTGACACTCCCTCGCGCTCTAACCGATGATTTCCTTTCTAAAAAAGGATATTTTAATTGATATACTTTGGGTACCTTGTGAAATTTTTGGAAATGCTCTTTAATTTTCCTTTTGAAGATATAATAGAGATGCTGTCGCGTTCGGAGTGTGTGTATAAAATATTTATGCTCCTTAACATAGGTAATAGATAATCCTAAATATAATATAATCTTTTCTCAATCATAATAATCTTTTGTAAATTCGCTTTTTACTTCGGACAAAGGACAAGCATTGCCATTCAGCGCGGTAATGCCGCCAGTCTTTTGGGTACATTACCAGTCGACCGCGATGTGGAGGAGTTTTTCGACGCCGTACTTTAGATAGCTTTTTTTATTACTTTAGGGCTTTTATTTTTATTTTGTAAGTTAGTTTAGATTTATGTTTCAGTTAAATAAATAGAAAGTTAAACTTGTCAATCTTCTTTTGGCTGGCTATACCATTATTATTACCATATCTTATACCATTTATTTGGGGTCGGCCAGGGTCGGCCCTCCTGGTAACCTGTCGATATACTCATATATAGTTTTGATCAGTACTTGGCTATGTCCAGTGCTCTGATTAGCGCCCTGTTATCCCTTTACACTCCAAGAACCGCAATGGAAGTTTTTTTTTGATACTATCGTTGATGGTGAGGAGCACTAGCCTATATTCACTCTAGCCTTGAAGACACCTAAATTATAATCGGATGGGAAACCTCAGAGGGCAAATTGTTCCAGTTCCAGTTTCATAAATCTATCTTGAAAGTTTAAATGCAATTGATTGATTAGACAGCCATCAATACCAATTAATTCTATATCAACATTCTTGAAAACCATAACACCATTTCTGTGCAGTCGGCTCGTAATTTTCCATGTCAGGTATGTTATCTATCTCAAAAGGAATTGCAATAAAATCTAATTGTAGCAGCTCTCTACAGCATCCGGCTGGCGAGATAAAAAAGTGTTTGTCATGTGCGATTTTTCTCAGAAATTGTTAAGCTTGAGATTGTATTGTTTGTAGTTTCGTATTGCGGTGTTAAAAGGATATTGTGTTGGCTTTATTTAGGAATTTCATCATCATCAACTTCATCATCATTTCGATGCGAGCCGGACAGGATCGGTCGTTATTGTCCAGCTGTGGACGTCTTTGGCTGTTTTTTTTTAAGGTGGGAAATCAATTAATGACTTCTCCCGGTCTAGGGTGGAGCGCGAGGGCATGTCAGACTTTTACTGACTAAAACCACACCTATGCTCCTTCTTTGCATAGTGTTCCAGGGTTTCCCTTTCGGAAGTCAACCATGGCCCCAGTAAGCATCGGCTCTGCTGTGTCCCTACGGTTTTGACATCTCTTTGAGGCCCGCGTGGAATACTACGCGCCGTCGATGACTTGGCCTCGGTCCGGATGGTTACTGAACGGCCGGATGGTGAGCTACCCATTGCTCGTCGTCCGGAAGTCGACGTCTACGGTGGCTGGAAATCGGGATCAGAATCCTGGCGGCGTTTAGGGCGTGAGGACCGTTGCCTCCTGCACAGCAGTAATGCTAGCAACGGCCCGGCGCGAGAGATCGCTGCTGCCGATTGCCCAGGACACGACGTTGCTCTGCCCAAGCGGGGCACATCTCGACCGTGTCCCCCGGGCGGTCCACACAATGGTGACATCCGGGCGTTTCTTTCGCACAGATCCTGTGCAGGAACCTCCCGAACTTACCATGTACGGTGAGGACCTGCGTCATGCGGAAGGTAAGGACGCCGTGAGGTCTTTCCAGCCACGCCTTAGAGAGGGGACTTATTGCCATAATTATGGCGTGCCTAGTCGTGAGGACATCCGTTTAATGATGGTTTCCTCTGATATTCTTTTAAAGTGATACCTTCAGTTAAGTTCCCATACATTTCACCACCTAGCCACATTAAACTGCCACCCAACGCCTCTCAAATTAGCTTTTACAACTCAAGCACTTTTATTCAAAACAAACCGGGGCAATTGACTCTAATTTCTCCTTAACTAAACCCTATAATATAAACAAACTGCAATAAATACTATTTAAACATTCGTTCCCACGAAACTTCAGGACTACATCTGTCTCTTTCTCACGTAGTTTAATAGACAGAGATAAACATAATGAGTGAGTACCATTTGTTATAATTAAGGCGCGTTAACTCGTTTTTAGGTTATGCGGGTGTAAAAACGGTTTTTGGAGGGTCCTAACTGGACCCTGCTGGGCCTAAATTAGGTGTATGATTGAGAATTTGGACAAGGATGCCATAGTGACCCAAGGCCTTACCACTAGCTCTTAATGCGATCCATTTTACGACCTAAACTGAACTGTTAAAGGGATGGAGCTAAATATAATATAAGACTTGTCTGTTGGTCTAGAGGTTAGTGGCCCTGACTGATATGCCGGAGGTCGCGGGTTCGATTCCCACTCAGGACATATGTTTGTGTGATGAGCACGATCATTTGTTCTGTGTCTGGGTGTAATTTATCTATAATATGTATGTATTTAGAAATTATTTATGTATGTTTGTCAGTTATCTAGTACTCATAACACAAGCTCTGCTGCAATTCTAACAGTTTCTGTAAGTATAAAATGCCGGATTGCTCTCTGTTGAATCTAAACGAAGCATAATTACTATGCCTATATAACGGGTGGGTACGACATCACCAGTTACACAACACGCAGTCAAATACTGCCAAATCTAAATAGCTTTATATCTACTGATACCAGAATGGCTATCTAATCAATAGGACTTTCAAAGTGACGGTCAATCGATCGCCATAAAATAAAGATATTGGCTCCCCCATGGTACATACAATCGCTCAATTAGCCAGCTCTATGGGGATTGAAAGGGAGGGCCGAATTCACGGGGGGCGGTTATTAGGAATTCATTTTTCTATGAATAAGGGACGTGCATAAAATCAAAATCCTCTCTGGTATGCCAAAACTAGAGTAGATTGGCTTTCTTATAAAATCATTATCATTATCTATCATTATTATCTTTAGTTTCTTAAAGCTTAGCTTTGATCTCAGGTTTTGTATTTTTTTGGTATTATGACACAAATTTTTATTTCTTTATAGAAAGAAAAGCTTCTTTTCTATGCAAATATATATTCAAGGGACCGCAGACTTGAGGATATGGTATCATTTCAACTTGATGCTTCCACGCCTTGCTGAGATTTTGGGTCTTGACAGACAGACAGATAGATAGATGGGCGGACAACAAAGTGATCCTAAAAGTTTTTCGCTTTTGAGGTACAGAAACCAAAAAGATAAACATTAAAAAAAAATGGGAAAATATCGACGAAAAATTCCACCACTAAGGGTCCAGAATCATATACTGGATCCATGGTTTTTTTTTTGCGTCGATGTCAATGACACCCTTGTATATAATTTTGAATTAAATTAAATCAGGAAAAGCGATGCAAGTAATTCTAACCTTTTTGTCATGACGTAAACTTAGGAACAACAAAATTATGAATTGCCTGGTGTTGTCATTACAACCGCAACTTTTTATAGTAATTCGAATCAAAATAATTTATTACTGACCGCAGACACTGTCGTTCTTTGTGGTAATATTAGCGTTATGACTTATGATTGAAGTTTGTTTTTTTTTTTTGTAATGTGTGCTGATTTATTTGTTTTTAGGTCACATAAAAATATAAATTGAATCGTATTTAGGTCAAGGTCTTTTGCTTACTAAATGTATGTACCTACTTCTTTAATTCTTTATTCATCATAACAAGTTATATTCCTTTTGACTGCTTTCAACATTTTCAAAAAATCATTTTAAAGTTGTGAGGGTTCCTCCTCGCTTCGGACCATAGCCCGAACCAGGGTCCGACGCGAGAGGTCACTGCCGCCGATTGCCTCCACGAGGACACGACGGTGCTCCACCCAAGCGGGGCACACCTCCACCGTATGCTTCACCGTGTCACCCAGGCGTTTCTTACGCCTTAATCCGGTGCAGGAACCTCCCGAACTTGCCATGTCCGGTGTGGACCTGCGTCATGTGGAAGTTGAGGATGACGCTTCAGAGGGGACTTACGGCCATAATTGTGGCGTGCCCAGCACTGCCATTTCACCATGAGATCCCGTCGGAACTCTGTCCGCCATGCCGCAACTTATATGTCCTGATAGCTACAACCTAGGGGTATTGAAGTTAAGAGTTGATTGGTAACTTCAAGACAAGCGTGCTCCATCGTTGGCCACTTCATCGCTTACCGTCAGGTTTGATAGTGGTTAAATACAAAGCCTTGCAGTAATTAAAAAAAAAACTGGCATTATAAAAGGAAACGGTCTTTTAGTACCCTCTTGAAGACCCAGAGAGGGGTACTTTCACGTAGGGAGTGTGGGAGACTGTGGACTTGCTATTCATTTACCATATCAACATTGACTAGGTCATACATTTGACTGGCCTGTTGGTCTAGTGGTTAGTGGCCCTGACTGCTATGCCAAAGTTCGTGGGTTCGATTCCCACCCAGAATAAATGTTTGTGTGATTAGCACGATTATTTTTTCTGTGTCTGGGTGTAATTTATCTATAAATGTATGTATTTAGAAATATATAAGTATGTTTATCAGTTGCCTAGTACCCATAACACAAGCTCTGCTTAGCTTGGGACTAGATGTCGTTGTGTGATAGTTGTGGATTATTATTATTATTATACGTCAGTCAATCAGTCAGAGAATAACTTTGTTACTAACTAGTGATCTGCCCTTTATCATCATCATCATCATCATTTCAGCCGAAAGACGTCCACTATTGAACATAGGCCTCCCCCAGTGTCACCATCGACCGGTCCTGTGCGTGTCGCATCCATCGGATTCCCGCGACCTTCACCAGGTAATCGGGCCACCTTGTGAGAGGCCTTCGAACGGTACGTCTTCTGGGTCGAAGCCTTTCGTCCCAATCGACCATCCACCTCTGCTATCAAACAAATAATTCTACTACCTTCTTTTATTAGTTTAGACTTAGGTGTAGTCTTATGATAGTAGAGCAGTGGTCGCCCAGTGATAACGGCCCCGACTTACGAGTACTTTCTGTAATTTATTTCATCACCACTGCTGCAAAACTGTGAAGGAAAACTTCGTGAGGAAACCGGAATGTCTCGGAACTAAATACGAAGACATGTGATATCCACACGCACTGGGCCCCGGTGGTGATTACGGCCCATTCTTTCTCCTAGAGAGGAAGCCCGAGTCCCAGGAGGGGAAACATTATAAAGTTGATTGTGGTTATGTTTAGGATTATTATGAATCATATAGGTGTGGCGCAGATGCTGATGTAGCCAAGTACGAAAGTTAAATGTTGACATATTTACTAAGAGTTAATGTTGATGCTCTGAGAGCCACTTGAATATAAGTAGGTAGTTGAGATATTACGGTATTGAAACTATGGCTGCTATAGGAGACTCAGTTGAGTTTGAACTACCATTTTTATTGACTAATTAAACCTTCTTGCAGTCGGGTAAAAACATAATCTGTTCGTTGAGTGCGAATTGAATCGAAAATTTTACCGCGTTTGGCTCTCTGATTAGTTAAGAACCAAGTTTGACAGATTAACTAGTTTCCAGTTTTACAACCGACTTCAAAAAAGGAGGAGTTATTAATTTTTTTTTTTGGTTGTTGCATCAGAACTTCGTCATTTATGGACCAATTTGAGTTTTTTTTTTAATAGGATATGCTTCCGAATTGGTAACATTTTTTTCAAAATCCAGTTCTGATGACGGGATCTATGAGGAATTGAGGGAAATCCTCAAAATATTATAGGCAACCATAGTGATTTTGATGTTTTTATCAAGAATTCAAGCTAGATGCTTCAAAAATTTTTCGTCTTATAGAAATCTTTAAGAGTATAACAGTCCATAGTTTTCGCATCCTACTCCAGCATCTCATCAACGTCACTTGACCTCCGGCCCTCTAACACCTGCATATAACGGGGCACACCTCTGATCGTTTCTGCTATTCTAAGTTCGTAACTAATGCTATTAAGGTTACCATTACTCATACAATCAAACGTAAGTCAAAAACTTACATGTTTATATGTTTATAATTCTTTCATGGCTAGTTTATTGGTTAAAATTTAAAAAAATATATTCAATATATTTTTATTTTACATAGGCTTACATGGGCACTTATAATACGTCAAAAGCTAGTACACGGTTGCAAATTGGTCGTTTTCTATGGAGAAGAACCGGGAAGAAACTCCATGGTTAATCTTTTAAAAAAAATGGTTGATGTAACAATATTTCTATATTACAGTATTAATAGATATTATATAAGAACAGTGTAGACCAGTCAATATTGTACCCAAAAGCACAACAAAAATAATCATATTAAAAAAAGTGAGTCGTAATAGGAAGTAATATAAGAATTTGTATATAAAGAAAAAAAAACAAGAAAAATATTAATTATTATAACTATTCATAAATGAGATGTTAACGTAATAAATTACTAACGAATTTAAGGTAGTTGAAGTCTAAATAATTTTAAAAATATTGAAAAAGCAATGTGTTAGAAAGGTTATAGTTTTACATGTAGTGGCATCACCTGTTCTATAGGCCTTCCTTTTTTTTGTATAGATCTATTTTTCTGTTTCTTTCTTCTTTTCTTTTATTATTATATTTATATGTGAACGTGAATTGTTAAATAAATAAATCAATACTTTGATGTCTATTGAGTATTTAGATAGTCTCAAGCGCTTACACCACTGTGCAGGTGAGATTTAAGCAGTCTTGTGGTCCATAGATAACGAACTCCACGAGTCGCGTCTCAACTTCTGTTTATTTATTTCTTCATTCGTAAGTATATTGAAAAACATCGTTTGATACACGTGGAAATTTGTCACGGCAGCCCTCGGCTCCATAACACCCTCGCCCACGGCTCGGGCGAATTCCGTTTCCGTCAAAATGACAAACTTTCTCCACTTGTTTCAAAATGTTTATTCTAGTCAAGAATGACTGATACACAATATGGCTTCAACCAATTTATTATGTTATCTATTATAACCTGCCAAGTTTACACGTGTTTTGTTTCTCATGAATATTAATGTTTTGTTGTTTTTGTTTTTATTAATGACAGCAGCATTTTTTGTCCAGGCAATTACTTTCCATACCAGGTTGCCTGGAAGAGATCGCGGAATGCGATAAGGCCGCCCATTGTATGTATGTGTTTTAGTTTCCTTTTGTATGTGTAATGGTGCACAATAAAGTATATAATAAATAAATAAATAATAAATGTTTAATTTATTCGCAAATACATTAAATAAACACTACTTGTATAATATATCACTATTGACAAGTAAGCAACGATACATACCTTGGGGGGAATTACTTGTCAATCTTCGTGTGGAAGGTTTAGCCTAGTCTTAATTTACGACCAATTAGGTAATCGAATAATTGATTGAAAGGTTGATTGATTGATTAGGTTGTTCAAAAGCGGCTTTTGTACCAATTTAGGGGTATCCACTTAGCGTGCGTGCGCGAGGGAGTGTCAAATCTTTTACTGACTAACTCCTACTTTCAAATAATTTTCTAGGCTTCTTTTTATGACGTAGGCGAGCAGTAAGAAGGGGTTTTTGTAAACTCAACCTTTAAGGGGATGAAAAGGGTGAATTTCGTTTTTTTATTTTTTATTATTAATGATAGGCTTGCGTTTGACCACCATCTTACCTGATGGCAAGCGATGATGTGGTTGACGATGGAGCACGCTTGCCCAGAAGTAGCCTATTCACTCTTGACTTAAATACCCCTAGGTTGTAGCTATCACGAATATCGTTTGTATGCTAACTCTCATTCCGTATACCGATATACTTGAAAGTTATTACAAATAGTAATATAATTAAGTGTAGTAGTTACAGAACTACTGAAAACGAATAATGACAAATTTATTATTTCCCCAAAAGAACAATTTAGGGGGTTTTAAATATTGTATGGAGGTCTCTTATTTTATGGGTTAATAAACTTAATAAAGAATATAATTATTAGTTTTTCGAAACTACCCTCAAAATATGGTTTAAAGGGTGTTAAAGTTATTATGAAAACTTTAACGCCCACAGTGTACTACATAAACGCAAATAGTACAATAAATAACAATACCAACAGGTAATTTATCTGCATTGACTATTAACTTAATTGCATTAAAATAAAATACAAACACTGCCAAATAAATATCTCCATTAAATCCCCTTGGGCCAATCTATTAAAACCATTGTCCTGGTATATTTCAATCTGCGGGCTTTCCAATTTATACCGAGTGTTGGGGTAGGTCAAATATGTCTAAATTGTAAAGTGACACGGGTCATATCCCCCATGGCAATTCGTGGCAATTGAATTTGCTCAATTTATTTGCCATTTGCAAGTTGCAAGTGGAAATATGCGACTATTTGAGTCTGTTTATGGAGCTAGCTAGTGTAAGTCTGACCGCACGCCATTTGCAATTGAGAATGTCAGATTTGAAATTGGAATTAGAGAATTTTGTTTTTGGAAAAAATGACGCTGTTTAAGAAAATGATGTCATTGTTTTGTAAATAAATACGTTGTAAAAAATGGAAAAATATTCAATGAATCATAGAATATTTTTCTTATTCATGTTCATAAAATTATGACTAATATCTAATTAATTATTTATTATATGTCATTTACATAATAGGTAAGCAAATATTCTTTGTCAATAAATATTTGTCATACATAGCTTAGAAAATACTGTGGATTGTGGACAAATCAAAAATTGATTCAAGAAATTAAATCTTGAATTACATATTTTTCATGGAAACTTCTAAATAAAAAAATGTAAGCAGTTGTTTATTGATATAGTAACATTTAAAAAAGTAGGTTTTTTTTTAATACGTTTATAATGTAGTTAATTATTGCTAGTAGATACAGTCATAGAGTGAGCCTGCTTAATAACTATTTTATTTAAGAGGTCTACAACAAAGTACATATTATATACCCCTATTTATTAATTAGTACAAAAAACTCTATTCGTACCCGTTACTGATCATATTTGTGTAGTCAAAAGTAAAAAAGAAACGAAATCCCAAAATTGTCCACGAAAATTTATCATAATTGGTAAATTCATAAGATAATCAATCTTTCATAACAATTGTTACTAGAAAATACTACGCGTAGTGTTTTTCCATTTTTATCGCCATTCATCATTCATTATTGATTATGCCTGTACAATATTTCCATAAATTGAGTGACATTTTGGGATATAAACAAACGCTAATAACTTTGCTGTTTATGAATATTATTTATTGAGATTTTAATAACAAGACCTTCTCTAATAAGCCCTTTAAGTATTTGTACTAATTAAAAACTAGTGGTTTATAAATATTTTTTTTGTACGTCCAGGAAAAATATTTATAAAAACAAGTAGACGCTTAAAAGGCATAAATTACTAAGCAATATTGAGTAAACTTTACAGGAGAGTAATTTATAGTTAAAATTTTTAGTAAAATAGTTAGTTAAAAAAAGTAGGATTTAGATAGATATCTACTAATAACATGACGTTAATGTATCTGTATCTAAATCCGACTATTTCGTAATTATAAACATTTTTTTGTGAGAGATTGTTTCTTTGACACTTATTTATTTCATACTTCATGCACATAAAGGCGGACTTAATGCCTTAGGCATTTTCTACCAGTCAACCTTTGGGTGATGCAGAGAAGAATAGTGGTAGGAGCAATAAAAGAAAGAGAGAGAAAAAAAAAAGTAAGGTTTAACACTCACTCACTCGGTCACTTCGAGTGTAAAAGGGGTAATCACTCACAGAAATCCTTTGGACACATTTGGAGATAGTAGATCATAATTAATTTATAGAGTAAATATATTTCTCAGATATCAATTAGTACAGTCGAAGTCGAAAGTCTATAACCAGTGCGTGTTGCCAGTGATGACATATGGTTCCGACACGTGGTCGCGAACAATTGGCCTCATCAGAAGACTTAAAGTCACCCAAAGGGCAATGGAAAGGGCTATGCTCGGAGTTTCCTTGCGTGATCGAATCAGAAATGAAAATATCCGCAGGAGAACCAAGGTTGCCGACATAGCACGAAGAATCGCCAAATTTAAGTGGCAATAAAAAAATGTAAGCAGTTGTTTATTGATATAGTAACATTTAAAAAAGTAAGTTTTTTTTTTAATACGTTTATAATGTAGTTAATTATTGCTAGTAGATACAGTCATAGAGTGAGCGTAGCTTAATAATTATTTTATTTATGAGGTCTACAACAAAGTAAATATTATATACCCCTATTTATTAATTAGTACAAAAAACTCTATCCGTACCCGTTACTGATCATATATGTGTAGTCTAAAGTAAAAAAGAAATGAAATCCCAAAATTGTCCACGAAACTTTATCATAATTGGTAAATTCATAATAGAATCAACCTTTCATAACAATTGTTACTAGAAAATACTACTTTTTCCATTTTTATCGCCATTCATCATTCATAATCAATAGCCTGTACAATATTTCCATAAATTGAGTGACATTTTGGGATATAAACAAACGCTAATAACTTTGCTGTTTATGAATATTATTTATTGAGATTTTAATAACAAGACCTTCTCTAATAAGCCCTTTAAGTATTTGTACTAATTAAAAACTAGTGGTTTATAAATATTTTTTTTGTACGTCCAGGAAAAATATTTATAAAAAACAAGTAGACGCTTGAAAGGCATAAATTACTAAGCAATATTGAGTAAACTTCACAGGAGAGTGACTTATAGTTAAATTTTTTAGTAAAATTATTGTTAGTTAAAAAAAGTAGGATTTAGATAGATACTAATAATATCATGATGTTAATGTATCTAAATCCGACTATTTCGTAATTATAAACATTTTTTTGTGAGAGATTGTTTCTTTGACACTTATTTATTTCATACTTCATGCACATAAAGGCGGACTTAATGCCTTAGGCATTTTCTACCAGTCAACCTTTGGGTGATGCAGAGAAGAATAGTGGTAGGTGCAATAAAAGAAAGAGAGAGAAAAAAAAAGTAAGGTTAACACTCACTCACTCGGTCACTTCGAGTGTAAAAGGGGTAATCACTCACAGAAATCCTTTGAACACATTTGGAGATAGTAAATCATAATTAATTTATAGAGTCGAAAATCTATGACTAGTGCGTGTTGCCAGTGATGACATATGGTTCCGAAACGTGGTCGCTCACAATGGACCTCATCAGAAGACTTAAAGTCACCCAAAGGGCAATGGAAAGGGCTATGCTCGGAGTTTCCTTGCGTGATCGAATCAGAAATGAAAATATCCGCAGGAGAACCAAGGTTGCCGACGTAGCACGAAGAATCGCCCAACTTAAGTGGCAATGGGCAAGGCAGGGCCGAAAGGTTCTGGAGTGGCGACCGCGTACCGGAAGACGCAGTGTTGGAAGGCCCCCTACAAGGTGGACCGATGACCTAGTGAAGTTGGGGGAATCCGATGGATGCGAGACGCACAGGACCGTTCATTGTGGTGACATTTGGGGGAGGCCTATGTCCAGCAGTGGACGTCTATCGGCTGAAATGATGATGATGATGAATTGGTACAGTCATTTTGGGACTTGGTATAAGTTATTTGACGATTGCTCACCTCAAAAAAAATAAACATATTGTTCATGGCTTCACTATGGTAAGAGATAGGTACAGATAGCGAAACGGTTTCAACAAATCAGTCTAATAAAATTGTCACACTTAAAGAGACGCGGTACACAAATGTTAGTCGACCGCAATTGTTTCTGTAGACCGGACAGTCGGTCAATAGGTTTGAAGCTATTTGTCGTCTTTATTACCTGAACCTATGAAGGTCACTTCCTGACAAATTAGTCAATATTTGAGATTTTACTCTGAAACTAGTTACTATGGCAGGGTTGGTTTGGAAAACATCACGGTAATATTATAAAGGCTAGAGTTTGTGTGAATTTGTTTGTATTTTGGAGGTAGACGGAACAGAGAGTAAAGTCCCGCAAACCTCCGTTGAAAAGGGAGGATCCTCCGACCAGACGGGATGTTATGTCTGGTGGGCTACTGTCCGATAGATGATTTCGGGCTGTTCTATATGTTCCAATCGCACTGAGAACTTTGATTGCGCGATGCAGGATTAGTTCTTATGTGACGCCATGGATGTCGCTACAGTATGTTTGTTACTTTTTCACGCTCAAACGGCTGGACGGATTTGGGAGAAATTTATTTATATAATAATATATATTCTCTATAATAATATATACTCGAGGTTTGTTAGCGAGCCATGGAGCGCAGTATCCTGGGTGGTCAAATTTCCGACCGCGTAAGGAACAAAATGCTGCGCACCAAAACTAAGATAAAAGATGTTACCCGAAAAGCTGCTACTCTGAAGTGGGATTGGGCCGGACATATCGGATGAGCGGTGGGTTAAAAGAGCCACTTATTGGGTCCCTGTAAACGCAAGGTGACACCGTGGCAGACTAAGGCGAAGGTGGAGAGATGAGCTGGATAAATAACAGACGGCATAGCATAGCATAGCATAGTCGGCCTTATAATGTTCCCACTGTTGGGACTCCCTCCCTCCTCTCTGGGAGAGGGAATGGGCCGTAATCCACCACGCGGGCCCAATGCGGGTTGGTGGATGTCACATGTCTTCGAATTTTTGGTTCTAGGACATGCCGGTTTCCTCACGATGTTTTCCTTCACCGTTTTGAGAGCAGTGGTGATGAAATAAATTACACAAAGAAATGCGCCTGGCTGGGTTTGAACCCGCGACCTACAACTCGTAAGTCGGGGCTGTTACCACTAGGCCACCAATGCTCATAACATAACAACAGACATACACTGCTCATAATAACAGACGGACTGGCCCGCAATGGCTGAAGACAGACTTGTGTGGAAAAGGGAGAGGGAGGCCTTTGCTCAGCAGTGGGACATAAATGGGCTAACTAACTAACTAATAATATATATATAATTATATTTATCACGGTAACTCTTTCAAACGTTCTTTATCTAGACGCTGTATCATAGATTCCTTAATATAACTGACCATTACCTTCAAGTTATAAATACTAGTCTTATATTTTATAGTGCACCCATTTTCTCACGGTACAGCTCGTGGGTGCTAAACTACGAAGGCACGGTGTGTAATTTACCTAACGGATAAAGGGACCAGCCGCCCTCATTAACGACCATGACCAGTTTCATCTTAACGCAAGTAAAATCTCGTTTAGAAATTATTGACTAGGATATAGGGGTATAGGCTGCAAGATTGTTAGAAAGAGTTACTGAAACTCAAAGGGCTACTTAAGGAATACAGGTGGGTTTAAGCCAATCAAAGCCTGAGAAGTTATTGAATGAATTCTCACCAAAAACAGCTGTGTGTTTATTCGAAAGATTACCCGCGGACTTAGAACGCCAAAGGTGATTTAAGGCCCTGACGCCCGAGCAGTGCTATGAAACAGTAACTTTCTGAAACCTACTCCTCGGTAACGGCGTATACCTACTTGTGTTACGAGACCTTGCTTCATGCTAAATTTCAGTATTCTAGGCCAAGGGGAAGTACCCATAAATTTTGATTCGCTTGACAGTGTTGAAATACACGTTTTTTTGCGACATAATCAGCCGTATCTTTTTTTTTTCGATAACTCAGAAGTTTGATTTTTTCACAGCTTCAAGGGATCGCAGACCTGAGCATATGGTTTTAATTTCAACTCGATACCTCATCGCATTTCCGAGATAAAGGGTCTTGACAGAAAGACAGACAGACAGACAGCATAGTGATCCTATGGGTTACGTTTTTCCTTTTAAGGTTAGCCCTAAAAAACTGACACTTCCTCTCGCCACTTCCATTACCTACAAAAAGAGAGTATAGCGTTGTTAAGTTTCATTATGTTTAATTTGAGCTTTTTTATTGATTTTCTTTTCTTTTTGTTGCAGGTAAATGCCCATTGAACTAGTCAACAACAGCCTACCGTTATGTAGTCTCCTTTTTAACCGACTTCATTGAGTCTACTGACTACTGCAGTTGGAATTGTTTGCAGAAAGCAGGTAACACATATTTATACAATTCAATGCAAAAGTAACTCCTTGGGCCTTGCAATGACATCTCAAAATGTCAGGCTGGCGAACGAGAAAGAGGGAGATGGAGCTATATGTTATATATAGCCCCATCCCTATTTCTCGCTCGCACGCTTGATATATTCTAGTAAAGGGTACGATCAATAATTTTATTATTTTCTTCACGATTTACTTAAATAATCGCTCTATCGATTGTTATAAAGAAAATACTTTAAAACCAATGCGTATTGTTGTCATGCTCATTTCATTTTGCTATAAAACCTCGTATTAGTCTGGATCATAAAACCCGACACCGTATGCCCGCGACACCAACTAAAGTATAGCAAATCAACTGCAATAGAGCTTATTGAACACTTTAGTTCCGCATTCCTGATGCGTTTGAGTCATCATACACATACAGTCATACACTAAGGAGCATCGAGATGCCTCTTCGGCGGCCATTGATTGGGAATCAAAGTATCACTCAGGATTACTGATTTCTCTTAAAAATTGGACTGGACAAAATAGGCTGTTAAAACTTATGCCCTTCGCGCTTTGCACCACATGAATATTAATAATAATTATTATGTTTAGCCTGTTCTGCCCTACTTCTGGGCAAAGACCTCCTGCCATTCCTTCCATTGTTACCGGCTCTGACCATTGACGTGGCTCAGAAGGCTGAGGACTGGGTTGGGCATATGGGCAAGTTTGCATACACAAAAATAGTGCCTTGAAATTGCAGAAAACGCGATGGTAAGTCCGCCTCTTCGAGGAGTGCGAACAGAAGCACCATGACGTCCTTACTTTCCACCTGACGCATGTCCTCACCAGACATAGGTGATTTGGGAGGTACCTGTTATGGATTCCTCGAGAAGAAACAGGTGGTTGACACCATTGTAAGAAAGAAAAAATCCCTCAGCATAGTTGACAAAAGGCAGGGCAGATTGACTGATGTCTGAAGTAGTGATCAGTTCGGTTATTCTATGCTCTATGTCAGTTTACGCGAGTCATACTCATGCTGAATTATACATACATACTGATTATTTCGTTAGTCATGTATACACCTATGTATGGACTGGCATAAGTAAATACAGGTAATTAAAGTTGTCAGTTTTATTTTATTTACTTCATTCGATGTGTCAATGTTGGCATAGAATCATTGCTAGGTAGACATGCTTGTTTGTCTTCCTGCATTTTTTTGTCGTGATCTGGCAGTATCCTTGGCACTGATATTTGTCGAAGAGAAGTTTTAGTAGGGCTCCGACTTACGAGTTCTCGCTCTCGGCTCTAAAAGTTCTGTGGTGGCGAGTCGACCACGTACCAGAAGCTGCAGCGTGCCGGGCCTTGGTACAGGCCATGGTCCGGAGCGAGGAGGAGTGGCAGGCGGTCGCCTCCATCTGCGAAGCAGTAATGCTTGCAAAGGAGGCGGCCGATCGCGTGAGGCAGCGGTCCTCACGCTCCAACCCGATTTCCGGCCACCGTAGGCGCGGGCTTGCGGACGGCGAGCAATGGGTGGCTCGCCGTCCGACCGTCTGGTAACCGTCCGGACCAAGCCCAAGTCGTCAACGGCGCGTGCTGTTCCACGCGCGCCTCTAGGAGATGTCAGCAACTGTAGGGGCCCAGCAGGGTCGAAGCCTACTGGGGCCAAGGGTCTGATTCTGAAAGGAAGACTTGGCCCTGGTACGAAAGGCAACGAAGGAATAGGAGTGGGTTTTTAGTTAGTAAAAGTCTGACACTATCTCCGACTCTGCTCAAGAGCGGAGGATGTCATAAGATGAATTTCCAACCGGAAAAAAAATGTGGTAAAAGTATTAGGACTGCTTAGACCAAAGATAAGTGTAGCAATATCTACGCTACACTTGTATTTGGTCAAAAGAGGCCTAATACTTTATTATGCCTTAACTACTACATCCAATCTTCAATATCCCACAGTAAGTGTCGAAGCAAATCTACTAGTACGCTATCGAAAACGAAAGCGCTAATAACAAATCGTAACGTATCTTTACAAACATAGTAACCATGATAACATCTACTAATCTTACTAATAAATCTTCGTTTATCTAATTAGCACTCATACTCAAGCACAATACGGTCAAGACATATCTCGACTTTATCGAATTTCTCCCACAGACTATTGTTTCTTTTTTTTAGGTGGGAAAATCATCCAATGACATCCCTCTCAGCTCTTGGGCGGTGCGAGAGGGCGTGTCAGACTGTTACTGACTAAAAACCCACTCCTATTCCTTCGATGCCTTTCATACCAGGGCCGAGTTTTCCTTTCAGAAGCAAACCTTTGGCCCCAGTAGGCTTCGACCCTGCTGGGCCCCTACGGTTTGCTGACATCTCCTTGAGGCCTATATACAACAGTGGACGTCTTTCGGCTGAAATGATGATGATGATAATATTTCCATGACGTCACAGTTTGTCAATTGAAATGAAAGTTCGTCAGAAAGCAGCTTTTCTTTTCTTAATCGCTTTTTAGCACCATTTTCGTTAGCATCTTTCAAACAAACAGTCAATTAACTGGGCTATACTTAGTGAAAGTGCACGTATTGTCTTTGCCCAATGATTAATAAGGAGTTTCACTTTGTAAGTTCACTTTTGTTACTGTTAATTGCTTTAGTACATATTTATGCTTTGATTTAGGCGGTTCAGTTGCTTGCCTAAGATTTAGTGAGGTAGGTAGGTTGAAACAAGCAAAGCCTTTAAAAAATATATTATAGGTGAATAGATTTGCCATTTGGCTTTAGACACACACAGCTTTAGGAATGGCGTTTAAAAATGGAACAAATGTCGTCATCATAATTTTTAATAAATCCTCCATAGACAATTTCAGAAATTTGTAAGTAGTACCAACTGTTGGTAAGATCTTACCAATGGGAGTAAGTGATTTGTTATAGTTTCAAGTGTCAGAAGCATTTTGTGTAATGTGTTAAAGTTTTTTTTTTTTAAACTGATTATAACAAACTCTATGTAGTTTTGGTGTTTTCGATTTTTAGTTGATACGAAAAAGCTCACATTCTCCCTTAAGTGTTTACTATAAATTTTGTTTTGGCTCCTAATTTGTAGGTAAGTGGAACACTTTAATTTGTGAACATAAATGAACAAACATCATGTGTGTTAATTTTGTAAGGAATCCCCGTTTTCTTTGTGAATTACAACCACTTATGGGTTCCCAGATTTTTTGTTCAAAACTTAACTTACTGTAAACTATTGACGGATATGTCAAGAGTGCTTGAAACAAGCTGCATTGAAGAGTTCAATGATCCCAAATAAACAAAAGAAGTGTCACTAATTCGAAAACAATAAAATTTACACTAAAAGTACTTACTTGATAATAGTCCCATAGATCTCTTTACAAATAAAAAATACAGGAAAAATGCAATATTTCAAAAGCTGTAACAATTAAAATCAACCGTACGTCACGTGACGAGAATTCATTCAAAACGAACGCATTCAAATTCGGCAGCCATTTTTGTTTCAATGCGCGCGCATTTTGGTCCAAACGTCAAGAGATTTATGGCCCACTTCCGATGCGTTTGGTTTTTTCACTACTTTTTAATGTTATAACTCATTCTAAAAAGGTAACTCGTAGTTTTTGGTAGTTTTAATTTGTATTTGATTTATTTGGGACTGTTGTTTATGTCTATTTTGTTTTTAAATACGTTCTGAAGCTAAGTACTTTGTGGTTTCTTAAAATATTTGTAGGTTTTGATTTAGAAGGCCCTTACGATTACAAAGATTTATGTTTAAATTGATTACATAATCATATTATCAACTAGTTTATTGAACAAAAAAGTTTCTGTTCAGTTAGCTAACAACAGTGTTAGTTGACAGTGCGATCACTTGATCAAACTGTCAATTGTCAGATGTAGATAGGAAATGTCGAAAGATATCGGAAAATTAATCAAAGAAAGAGATATCTAATCTAATACCGGAAATATAATTGTCAACTTAGTTGCTTAAGGCGATAGCTCAGTCATTAGTTTATCTTTAAACGACTTATTATTGTAATTAAATGGCGCCGCGCCATCTTATCACGGGTTAGAAGTGCCATAATGCATATTAGTGTCCTTTTCACCTTGCCATGTAACTGATACGACAATGACCTCCATATTTCATAGTAAACTGTCACACAAAATAGATCACAGAAGATCGAATCCATACAATCAAACTCTAAACATGATTAAAACGAGTGACCATGGAGTTTCTTGCACATTCTTTTCCATAGGGATCACGCTTTAGATTGTGCAATTGAAGCACCATTTTTCTGACTGACTAACTTCTTGAAAATTCAAAAGTAAATGGATTCACCACCATCATCATTTCAGCCGAAGGAAGTCCACTGTTGGACATAGGCGTCCCTCAAGTGTCGCCATAACGACCGGTCCCGTGCATCTGGTATCCGTTGCATTCCTGCGACCCTCACCAGGTCATGGGTCTACCTTGTGGGGAGGTTAAATGGTTAATTTGAAATAAATGCTTTGAATCTTTTGAATCAATTAATTTGCCTAGTTTTTATTCCCGTCTGTTGGGGACCAGTCTATGCTGGCTCAGCTGAATATCAATATATTACATGGGCTATATGACCTCTACAATCACGAAATCGAATATCACGATAACCCTTGGCAAGACTGGTGTCTAAATTTGTGACTTTTGTCATATCGTAACGATTGTCAATTATCTACACCGAATACCAGCCTCATCTAGTTTAATTTGTCAAAAAATATCGAAGTGTTCACACTGAAAACCAGCGCTGTGGTCTCGTCCCATTTTGCGTGTGGTCACGGCTTTAGAATAGAATAGAATAGCCATTTTACTCGAGCGTCGCGCATATTTTTCCTGTAACATGTTTATAATTTTTATGTTAGTCCTAAGATTGCGTTATTTGACGCAAATAAGATGTTCTTCTTTCTTTCTTTTTCTTGAATCAAACGGCTGTTACTACTTAGTAAGTGAAAACAGGATGCACACAACTTTTTTGCGATAGTTTTTTCGAGATCGCCGCGAATACGTTCCAAATAAGAATAGGGTCGATTGCCATGTAGTGACGTCACGTCATACTGTCAAATCGAAGAATTATTATAGTGAGCAAAACAATAAGTTTTTAAAATTTCATTTATTTACGAACTCTGAACGAAGAAAGTTTAATCAGAATCTAGTTCTTCAATTTTGCCCAATTTCTTGCGATTTGACAGTATGACGAGACGTCACAACATGGCAATCGATCCTTTTCTTATTTGGTACGCATTGTACGCGTGCGTACGTACGGTGATTTTAAACAGATTGAAACAAATGCCGGTCGCATTTGCGCTGGCACTTTCTTTAATGTAAAGCGTATTTATTTGTGCGTATGTTCTTGCTAGTTGTACGGATTTGGCCTTCTCTATCTGTTTTTCTAGTGGCTCATATGATAAATGTTAGTATGTGAAGTAGTGTCATAATAGGTGTAACTAGTTTAGCATGCTTGCACTAGTCTATGGCAAGTAGGGTTGTCTAAAAACCGGACAGACGTTTGGATAAAAAGATCGGTCACCTTTATCTCTTTTAGTCGACGACTAACGGTCCGGATAGTTACCGGACGGCTGGACGGCGAGTTACCCATTGCTCACCGTCCGCAAGCCCACAGTCACGTGGCCAGAGCTACAGGACTGTTAGAAAGTGTAACCGTAACCCTGGAACGCAAGGGACAACTGAAGAAACACTGATTTAATCAGTAAAAGTCTCACACTCGCTCTCGCTCCTCCCTGACTGAGAGAAGTTATCTGTTGATATCCCTCCTCAAATAAATCAGCGTCGGATTTCCACGACCCTCACCAGGTCATCGGTCCACCTTGTGGGCGGCACCATAATCGATTATTGACATCGATTTTTTGGTCTACTAAACATTTCTGCCGAAACTCTTTGAAATCACACGCGTATCAACAGACTATTAATCAAAGATGGGAACAATGCATTGTATTTTTTTTTGTGTCTATTTTTCTATGCGGTTCAACGTAAAAATAGCAGTGATCATTGAAATCCGGTCATCGGGATGATGTGTCACCGTGAATCGATTTTTATAATCGATTTTAACAATCGATACCGTTTCGCGCCACTGACTCGAGATACAATGATCAATTGGTATGCAAATCACCGTTTAGTGTCCATTAACATAAATATTATGTTTTTTTTTTGTAGTATTTTATAATGCGTTGAGTTGTTAAGTGCGGTTCTAAAAAAACTGTTCCATAGGTATTCCTCCTCTTCATAAAACCGTACTTACGTAAATAGGTCATTATTACAATGTTTCTTTAGATATTTTGAAAATACACATTTCTTGTGAATATTTTCTAGGTTTCTATTAAAATCAAAATATGAATTTGTGTAAAACTAATCTAATAAACACCTCTGAAAATCTGCAATTTGATTTGAACGTTGGCCCTTCATAATTTACCCCTACTCATAAATTAAAAATATACCCATAGGTAACTATAGACCTTAACTTTTTTTTTTTAGTAGCCTATACTGTCTCACTGCTGGGCAAACGCCTCCCCCAACTTCTTCCATGTATTCTTTTCTTGAGCCACCTCGAACCAGTCCTTGCGGTAGGCATCTAGGTCGTCTCTCCACCTCTTCCCAGGTCGACCTCGGCGGCGTCGTCCATCTTCAGGCACCCACTTTGTAGACTCTAGCCCACTGGTCAGAGTGCATGCGGCTGATGTGACCCGCGCAATCCCATTTTAGCCCGGCAGCCTTTTTTTCTACGTCCATAAATCCCAAAAACTTTTAAGGTTTTTAAAAACAACACGTATTGCCTGGAACAAGTTTAGTGAAATATTCGAGTAAATGACGAAATTTCCGAATGCTAACAGAGTGGTCAGGTGCTCTCTTTTGTTTCACGTTGTCTTTTTATCAAACAATTCGTTAAATTGCGTCGGATGAAACAGAATGCTTTTAAACCATGCTCACGTTGACAATAAACGAGTGCGGAAAGGCCCTCTTAACAGCGATCGATCTTTGAAATAGCGCTTTCAATTTATGCGTCTTTTGAGGGCCTGCTGCGTTGCGGATGCGGTGCGTTAGTCGCACTGCTTACGGATGATCGTATTTTTCATACAATGTGCACGATGCGGCAACCGTGCGGCGAACGGTCGACAACAAGACGGCAACGGCACGAGCACCACGTGTTCAATTCGGTGTTGAATAGTGCGGTGTTGAATAGCGTATCACTGGCATACAAACGCATGGCAGCTTGATTTTTTTTCTTTGCTATCATTATGCTTCGCAGAATGAGGCGACCGCCTGCTACTCCACGACCATGGCCTGTTCCAAGGCCCGGCGCGAGAGATCGTTGCCGCCGATCTCCCCCACGAAGACACGGTGGTGTTCTGCCCAAGCGGGGCACACCTCTACCGTGTCCTCCATCCGTACAGTGGTAGCACCTCAGTGCAGGAACCTCGCGAACTGACCATGTCGTGAGGATCTACGTCATGCGGAAGGTGAAGACGCCGTGAGGTCTTTCCAGCCACGCCTCAAAGAGGGGACTTACCGCCATAATTATGACGTGCCCAATGGCAGCTAGATACGTTTTCAATTTAGGCGTTTTTTGTGGGACTGCTAACGTTCTGCAACCGGCCGGCTGCCGTACGGTAAACAGCAGTCAGACATGAAACGTCTAAATTGAAAGCGCCCAAACAGTTAGTTGCCCTTTGCAGTCCAAGTTGTACATGTCAAAAACAACGGAAAATATGTAAGGAATTAATGTAAATGTTGTTTTCTGTCTGTTTATACTAATTTGTTAGTCAAACGGGTGCGGCTTGTGATTTTATTTTGTTTGTAGTGTCAATAATTTAAACATGCATTCTTAATTCGAATAATACTGTCGGTGTTATGCATAATTTATGATAATGCGACTATTTTTTTCTTGAAGGCCATGATGTGATTGGTTTTTGTAATAGACAAAGCAGTTGCATTTTTTTTAGGTGGGAAATAATCTAATGACTTCTTTCGCTCTAGTGCGGAGCGAGGGCGTGTCAAACTTTTACTGATTAAAATCACACCTAAGTTTCTTCAGATGCCTTTTGCGTTCTAGGACCACGGGTAACCTATGGTAATGGTGTAACCTTAAGTAGGTTGCAAGATTGTTCGAAACATTTACCGTGATCCCGGAGCGCAAAGGGCAAATATAGGAACACTCTGGATTTAAAAAAATAAAAGTCGGGAGTATCAGACTTACTCTCGCTCAACCCAAGATTGAGAGAAGTCATTGGAGAATTTCCCACCTAAGAAAGGGGCATGGAACAGGGCATATGGTGCAAGATAGAAGGTACAATCGGATCCATCGGAGAACCTTAAAAAATCTAGGTTCCTATAGCTTGTATGAATCTTGTTGGTTGGCTTTAAAAAAATCCGTTTTTAAACCTCAGACCTCCCACTACAAAACTGTAACCAAAATACGCCAAACAAGTCCCAATTGCTCCCATTCCTATGCAACTAACGATTGTTCCATTGATTATAGGGCTAAAGGCATTACTCACCAATAAAACTGTTAATCTATTATCTATTCATTACACGACATCAATAACGTTATCTGTTTCCAAAATAACTGAATATCTAAATCAAATCACGCCAACTACAACTAATGTGGGGTATCGAGAATTTTTGAGAACTTTAACTGTGTAGTAGAAGGTTAAGTAGTAAGGCGTATTGTATACTGAGTTGTGCGAGCGATAGCGAAGCTGTGAAATCGGAAAGCTATGTTTTTTATAGCGACAGGTTAGCTGTACACAATAGTCCTCCTCCTGGAGACGTATTCCTTATTACTGAGGGTCATGAAGTTCTCGTTGGATTATCTTCTTATTGATGGTGTCTCGCCATCTATGACGGTTCTTCACATCATGAAGTACGGACATGCAATTGGGTGTCCAGTGTGGATCGGATCTGATCTGCCCACCTTTTTGGGCTGCGGCCTTTTGGCTTTAAGTGCTGTATACAATATTCAAGGGTCTTATTAAATTTATTTTTTAAGTGGGAAATTTTCAAACGACTTCTCCTGATTTGTATGGAGCGAGAGGGACTATCAGACTTTTAAATAAAACCTACATTGCTCCTTCAGTTGCCCTTTGCAAGGGCCACAATAACTCTTTCGATTAATGGCCAAGAATGGCACTATGTTCAAGGGTGAAATATCTTCGGTCTGATTGTCTCTATCTCTCATTTGCTTAGTAATTTTCCAGGCGCGCCTCAAAGATATGTCAGCAAGATTAACAGAGTCAGTTAGGGCTTCCCAGGGCTGTAGATTGTTCGAAAGAGTTACCGGAGCCCTCGCAAAAGGCAACAGAAGAAACCCATGTGCGTTTAAGTCGGTCATTAAAAGTTTGACACGCCCACAAAAGTACGGAGTTAGTAGGTACATACTTGATTTTTAACACCAAGATTTAATCTAGTTATAGCGTAGCTTCTCATTTCCACAAGCCTTACCATCAGCATACATAGATCAAAGCATGAATCGACAATGTTATGTTTACGTGAAAATATTTCAAACATACGACTTATACTAGTTCCAGAATAACTGGTAACAATACTGCCATTCCGATTTTTATTCTCAGAATTTTCGATTTTGATACTTGTTGTTTTGTTTCTTTTGTGGTTTTTTTTTTTGACATTCAGTTAGTTGTGGCGCGAATTTTAAGTTCTGTTATTTGGCAAACGTCCCATCTTCTGTGAAGGTATGATGTGGTGTTTTTTCGATATGAACAATGACTTGTTTATCGATTTTACTCCTACTTCCAGGAATTCGTTTTTATGATTTTGCATAAGTCTGATTTACGACTTTGAAACAGAGATTTTATGAAGGATCGATTCCTTCAATTCCGTTTTTTTTTTATTCTTGATAGGTTCGCGCTTGACCGCTATCTCACCTGATGGGAAGCGATTATGCGGTCGATGATGAGCGCGCTTACCTAGAAGTAACCTATTCAGTCTTGACTTAAAGATTCCCGGGTCGTAGCCATCAGAAAACACAGATTCCGGCAAGGAATTCCACTCCTTAGCTGTACGCACAATAAATGTGTTCCCAAATTTCGGTTCTGGTAAATTTTAATCGGAACTTATATCGGAGGAACATGCAGGTTGAAATTCAGCGTTAATGTTTTCCCATTGTCGATTTGGACCAAATATTTGACTATTTTAGTGTATCAATGTAGTGTATTAATTTGAGTATATATTGTTTAATTGTATTATATTTTTTCTATGGTTTATTTGTTTATCTAGTTTTGTATTCGCCTTTTTCTCTCTCTTTTATTAAACCTACCACTGTACTTTTGTATGCATAAAGGATAAAACAAAATTGTCGCGCGGGGAACCTCCCTCACACCGTGCCTTATGTCGATTACTCTTTCACTTTTGTGTTTGGTTTTGTATTTTTGTTTCAGTCACAAACACACGACCGTGGCGAATAGGACACGAAAACAATCATCGGACCAATCCAACGCAAAGCGTTTAAAGGGTTAATAGTGTTTTATTTGACGGTTCAGCCTCCGCCTCCGCTTACGATTCTAGCTCTAAATCCGATATACCAAATTTTTATAATTCCAATTTCGAATTCTGTTCCGTTATGCACCTCCGTAACATTCCAACTTTGAAACCTGTGTAAGTACACCGTCTGCTTCAAAGAAATATCTCTAAAAACATCTTACATTATTCACAGCGTTTCCCCGTATTTCGAAACAGGAAGTAAATCTTGTCCACTTACATTTCACGGAGCCCTTTTTAATATTTTATGCAAGCAATTTTATGTTACTTCGATTTTAAAATATTCTCTCTTCTCTCCTTTGGCACCATTCACTTTGTAATTATGTTTTTAAAGCTTTCCTTTGACATACTTTGGATGTGGACTAAATGATTGATTCGTTATGATTCACACTTTATTTAATCAAGTGTGGTTGATTCCACGAGGACAGGTCGTTGCTCTGCCCAAGCGAAGGTAGGCTATATAACAGTAACTTTTCGCACTATCCCGCAGCCTAAATACATAGAAATCAAACTTGGAGCTCCATGTTCAACAGTCGCGCTTGCAACCATGAGTTAGCGAGGCTGTGAGAGGCGTCTTCTTGTCTGCGAATGAATTTTGTACCTACAGCGATTACTATTACTTAAATTACGATTATTTGCGTAACCCTTTGACCCTGAATTTATCTCGAATGTTAAGTAACCAATATATTCCTCACAAATGACGTGTTCACTCATTTAAAACGTTTAGTAAGAAAATATTTGGTTTATGATTTTTGGTTGTTTGTTTATTTTATTATAGGATTAGTCAGTGACGAGTGTGTGAATGATGCATGACATTATATGACCTTTGAATTCTTCAAAGATGTTAAAAGATTTGTTTATTTATTCTTACTTGAGGTTTGAGACAGCTGTTTAGGTTTTTTTAGGAATTGGGGTATATTTTTATAAATTATTATTACATCTAGTAGGCAGAGGTACTATCATACGGCTGGGCAAAGGCCTCCCTCCATTCCTTCCATTATTCCCAGCTCTGAGCAACTTCTTGCCCCCCGTTTGGGCAGAGCAACGCCGTGTCCTCGTGGGGGCGATCGGCGGCGGCGATCTCTCGCGCCGTGCTTTGGTACAGAGCATGGTCCGGAGCGAGGAGGAGTGGCAGGCGGTCGCCTCCTTCTGCGAAGCAGTAATGCTAGCAAAGGAGGGGGCCGCGCGTGCACGCGCAAGGCAATGCATGGCACTCACGCCCCAGCCGGATTCCAATCCCGATTTCCAGCCACCACAGGCGCGGGCTTGCGGACGGCGAGCAATGGGTAGCTCGCCGTCGACGGCGCGTACTGTTCCACATGCGCCTTAAGGAGATCAACTGTAGAGGCCCAGCAGGGTCGAAGCCTATCGGGGCCAACGGTCTGATTTTGAAAGGGAGACTCGGCCCTGGTACGAAAGGCAACAAAGGAACAGGAGTGGGTTTTTAGCCAGTGAAAGTCTGACACACTCTCCCGCTCCGCCCAACAGCTAGAGATGTCATTAGATGATTTTTCTACCTACAAAATAAGGGACCGCAGACCTGAATATATAGTTTTAATTTCAACTCGATACCTCCACGCGTTCCCGAGATCTTGTCTTGACAGACAGACAGACAGACAGACAGACAGACAGACAGACAGACAGACAGACAGACAGACGGACGGACGGACAACAAAGTGATCCTATAAGGTTTCCGTTTTTGCCTTTTGAGGTACGGAATCCTAAAAACAAAAAAAAAGTTAGTTGGGAAAAGTCTAGGAAAATGATGGTGTTGCTTGATGATTACTCACCTACCCCAAATTTACTAACACAATCTAGCCCAACAGTCAATGGAACACAAACCACATACAGGGTGATGTAAAACAGCACAAACGCAAAACAAAGTAATTAACATTAGCACCGCACTAACAGACACATCCTGTAGTCGCACAAACATGCGTGGCACACTTTCTCTGGACACCCGAAATATGAGAATGTAGGGTGCCCATAGTTTGTGCGAGGCGTACACTTTGACCTAATGAAAAAAGAAAAAAAAAATGTTAAAATTACTTAATTTCATTGCGAATTGGTGATTTTATTCATATCTAGGAAATTGTGCAACATATTTTGTAACCACTTTCTTCTTATAAGTTCATCGTCATATCATCCGAATGGCGTCCACGTTTAAACACAGGCCACCCCTAAGTGTCGCCACAATGACCGGTCGCATTCTTCGGCTTTTCGCGACCCTTATCAGCTCATTAGTCCACCTTGTGGAAGGCCTTCCAACGCTGCGTCTTCGATGGTCGCTACTCCAGATGAGCGATGACCAAGCGATGTGTAAGATTCAAAGATTCAAAGCATTTTATTTCAAATAAACCATTTACAGGCAGTTTTGAAGTGTCAAGAAGTCAGTTAGTCAGAAAAAAAAATGATGCTAATTGCACATTCCAAAGCGTAGATCTCTATGGAGAAGAATGTGCAAGAAACTCCATGGACACTCTTTTCAATCATGTTATGTGTTATGTATTGCAAATATCTCGGTTACATGTTTCTTGTCGCTACTGTCATGTGAGAACAATGTAAATAAAGTAAAAATAAAAACTAAATATACATATTAAAATAGCAACTGGCAGCGGGTGCTGTCAATTAAGACTGGTCATATCTTAGATGGAAATTTTAGTACCACTGAGCTCAACCATTTTGAAGGGAACCGAGTGATCCAACACACGCGCCATCATCAGTGAGAGATTTGAGTGAGCATACCAAAAGATGTTCATACTTTTTTTCGTTTACGCAACAGAAAAATAATTTTGATTTCTTTCCTCAAAACACAATTCCATTTAATTCAATATAACAAAAATAACTAATTAAAAACTTATCTGCTCATAAATCATATTGCATGATTGATGGTGTCCCAAAAGTAAGTTCATATTACATACTGGCCAAACAAAGTCGGTTACCATGGTAACGCGTCGCGTCATGGCGGCGCCGTCAAACGTGAGGGGTCTGAAATCACCCCTGAAAACTGAAGGGAAGTAAGGAAGTAGTTATGGATATCTTGATCGTGAAGGAATTTTGGTGAAATGTAGAGGAATATTTAAGAAGTTGATAGTTTTTAGGGTTCCGTACCTCAAAAGGAAAAAACGGAACCCTTAAAGGATCACTTTGTTGTCTGTCCATCTGTCAGTCTGTCTGCCAAGACCCTTTATCTCAGGAACGCATGGAGTTATCGAATTGAAATTAAAACTACATACTCAAGTCTGCGGTCCCTTGAAGCTGTGAAAAAAACAAACATCTGAGTTAAGGGAAAAAAAAGATACGGCCGTTTATTTCGCAAAAAAACGTATATTTCGACACTCAACAGAATCAAAATTCATAGGTTACTTCCCGTTGACCTAGATACCTGAAAATTGGCATGAAGCAAGGTCTCATAACACAAGTGTAGGAAAAAATCTGAAAACTGTTTTGTAGTTGTCACAAAAAAAAAAATTGCGATTCGGAAAAATCTTCCTAACTCAATGCGGGATATGAACTGTTTTCATAGGTAAGTTTGTACGGAACCCACAGTGCGTGAGTCTGACTCGCACTTGCCCAGTTTTTTTTTTGAGGTATGTATTCAGCCTTGTAATGTTTAATTGCTGACTTTATCTCCAGTAGAGGGGATGGACCGTTATCCACCACGCGAGTCCAGTGCAGGTTGATGGACGTCATTGCCATGTTTTTGAATCATTAGTTCGAGGACATGCCAGTTTCTTCATGATATTTTCCTTCACCGTTTTAAGAGCAGTGGTGATGATGAGTGGCAAGCGGTAGTCTTCTTCTGCGAAGCAGTAATGTTAGCAAAAGAGGCAGCCGCACGCGTGAGGGAACAACCCTCACACCCCAGCCGCCGGGATCCCGATCCCGATTTCCAGCTACCAGGCGTTGGCTTGCGAACGGCGAGCAATGGGTAGCTCGCCGTCCGAACATCCGGTTATCGAAAAAAAAATAACGATGATATAAATTATAAGTGTCTAGCTGGGTTCGAACCCACTACGCGCGACGCAGAAGCTACTAGGTTAGCTACTTTTCTATAGGTATAAATGAAAACCGTCAAACTTGAAACCTTTCGTGTAGAAAGTGCAACTTGTGGATACAGAATAACCCTCGATTGGTCGAAAGAGTTAAATACCGTGGTCCTAGAACGCAAAGGGCAACTGAAGGAACACCGATGGGTTTTAGTCTGTAAAAGTCTGACACACCTTCTCTCTACACTCAGAGCTAGAGAAGTGATTTGATAATTTTCCACATTTAAAAACCTTAGGGGTGATTCAAGCATGTTTTTCAGAAGTCAGATACTATAATTTTATTTGTTTTTATGAATATTTCACTGTGTTACTTGAAAGAGAAAACAAGCGAGAAATCCACTTGCAATAAAAAAAATACTACAAAGAATACTTGAAATCAGAAATCAGAAACATTTATTTCAAATAGACCAATTATAGGCACTTTTGAATCGTCAAAATAGAATAGAATAAACTTTCTTTCTTTCTTCTTTTTTGTTTTCTTTCTTTCTTTTAAAATGTCGGTCGGTCAAAAAATAAGTGAAATGTAGAACTGAATTCTATTGAATAATCATATAATCAACATATTTTTCAGCTTTACTAAATTCTATAGTGTGTATGTAACCCATCGCCAAAACTGAATTCAGTTCAAACCTTCCATATCGATTATTATGAAAGAGGGGTAGGACTGAAATGTCCATCGGAGGATTTTATTTCCAGTAATGTATGTCAGGGGTTGTAACAGCCGTAAGTACTGGTCACCCCATTTTACAGGGGTTGTTTGTTTATGTAAGTTTTTGGAACGATAAAATGCACAGGAAGATATAGGGCACTATATGGTGATATAGAAATTAATATAGACCGATAATTTATGTGATTTCATTTATTTCAGGATTAAATTCTATTATAATTGGTTTTTAGTGTTGACACGCTTATTTTGTTTTTTTTTTTTTAATTTTGACGTAACTTTTATTATTATATGGCTTTAATATTGCTTTTTTTTTCTTTATGTCTCTTTCGCTCGTATATATTAATATTTAGAGCCAAGTACGCTCGGTTGCTTATGCATAACCGCACGTACACAAAACAAGTTATCGTTTGTCTTTCTACTAATTTTAAATCACTACAACAATTTAAACATATATTCAATTATCTGTCTCTCTCGCCAAGATTCCGTTTTCTATGACAGCTGTATAGGTGTCATGGCCTTTGATGGACTTCTCTTTCTCATACGCAGCTTGGAAACTTTGTAAATACCGTCATTGTTGATAGTTTTTTTTTTCAAATCAAATCAAAACACAAAACAAATCTTACCTTTATTGCAAAAACCAACTATCTGCAAATTTTCACCCAAATTATGTTAAATATAGCTATAAATTCGTCTCAACAAGACGAACCTACAGGTAATACCGATTATTAGCTACGACACTTATTTACAAAGATAGCTTCGGCAAAAAGTATATAACCTACAGATTTGATCGAATATAATAAAAATAATATAATATAACAATACAAAAATGTTGGTGCATTTAGTTGGTTTTTGCATTAAGAGTAGGAAATAATTAATTTAGCAAATAAAAAAAAACCCTATTATAGGACCTTAAAATCATCTTCGACGCTTTTTCGTGGAATTTGTGGGCGTTTTGCCAACAAAATATCACACATACGCCTTAAAACTCCTACAGACGATATCATAAGCAAGATGACAATCTCCTAACAATCTCACACAACAATAGGCACAGCTCAGCCTCTATGACTCTATGGTCTTTATGACGTCATAAACCATAGCCACAATAGTATCCATGAGTCATAAACCCACGCACCAAACATGTATGGGAAATTTTACTCTATGGGATTACAGATAGAATTGTAAGTGTCATTGTTCGTTGAAATAAAGTGTCTTTCAATTCTGGGAGATGATGTAAGATAGTAAAGCGACTAAGAGATTTGTAAATTGATGAAGCAAAGCCCACCAATTCATTGTGAAACGTAGTTTTTATTAGAACAAACTGGAATCAATAAAAATACTCCCCAATCATAAAAATGTGTCTTATATTGCACAATTTATTTTTATTTTTTTTATTGATTTAAACCAGTACTTGACTGCGATCCCACCTGATGATGTAAGCAGTGATGCAATCATTGATGGTGAGGCGGACTAGATTATTAAGAGTCTTGAAGACGCCTAAATTATAGTTGGACGGACGGGAAGACCGCAGCAGGTAAATTGTGCAAATTATTTCCGTCAAGCCCGTTCCATTCCATCAACGGACCACTAGACTTAAGGCGTTGCACCACCGGTAGGCACATGGTGGACATCCCACTTATTGTGCATACAGTTAAGGAGTGGAATTCCCTGCTAGAGTTACAACGTAGAGGTCTTTAAATCAACAGAGATTGGGTTAATTTTAGGCAAGCATGTTCTAACGTCGACCATAGGGTAAGATACAATGCGAGCCTATCATTAATAAAAAAAAGCCTAATTATCAACATCATTTCAATCGTAAGATATCCACTGCCGGGACATAGGACCGATGACCTAGTGTGTGTCGCTGGAAGCTGATGAATGCGAGACGCAAGTACCAGTCGTTAGTCGTAATGAGTGACACTTGAGGGAGGCTGAATTTGCAACTACGATCAACGATTGCATCACTGCTTGCCATAAGGTGGGATTGCAGTCCAACACAAGATTATGCTATGAAAAAAAAGAATCACGGTTTGATTTCGGATTCAATGTAACCAAACAATTATGGCTAAATGAAAAACTGTACCTATACAGTTTTTCAACAAACTGACAAGATATTAACTCGCGTGCTTTTATATGCGATAATGTTAGAGCAACCATTTTTTTTACATAACCTGAAGATAAATTGATTGAGGAGAGCAGTGGTGGCCGAGTGGTAACAGCTCTGACTTATGAGTCGAAGGTCACGGGTTCTAACCCAGCCGGGCGCATTACTTTGTGTAATTTATTTCATCACCACTGCTCTCAAAACGGTGAAGGAAAACATCGTGAGGAAACCGGCATGTCCTAGAACCAAAAATTCCAAGACATGTGACATTCACCAATCCCCACTGGGCCTGCGTGGAGGATTACGGCCCATTCCCTCTCCTAGAGAGAGGCGGCCCGAGTCCCAGCAGTGGGAACATTAAAAGGCTGATTATGATTATACTATAAATTGATTGAAGTCTAGAATTTACAACACTACAGCGGAAATTGCTTTATTTGCGAAAACTATTCAAGTTTTAAATCAAGTGTGCAATTCAATAAAATGTTTCCTCTATTCTTGTTCAGGACGACACACCTTTAGAATTAAATGACTTTTCCAAAGGTTTCCTACAAATCTCTATAAGGAAAGAAAGGATGAATTCCACGTTCTTCCTTGGAATTTAAGAGCGTACAACCCGTGATACATTTTCATTATTTTTCATACAACCGCTCTTAAGTGATTATGACGTTATTGCACATCTTTCTCTAGATATTTTGGAATCACATGTATCTTGTGGATATTAATCTAGGTTCCTATTGAAATCAAATCATAAATTTCTATAAAACTAATCTAGTAAAGACCTCTGAAAATCTGCTATTCTGCGTGAACTTTGGCCCTTCTTGTGCTCATAAATTCAAAAAAATATAACTACAGAAACCTTGCACATTGAATCAAGATTCTGAATGAATTTTTTTTTAAACTTTCAAGGTTTTAAAAAAACAAGTATTTGCTTAAACAATTTTTGTGGAATGTTCCAGTGAATTACGGAATTACTGAATGCCAACGGAGCGTCACGTGTTATCTCTCTTTTTTCGCGTTGCCTCTTTATCAAACATTGCGTTGTATGAAATAAAAACTGGGCAAGTGCGAGTCGGACTCGCTCTCTGAGGGTTCCGTACAAACTTACCTATGTAAATAGTTCGATTCCGGATTGGAGACTCGGAAGATTTTTCCGAATCGAAAAAAAAATTGTGACTTAACATCAAATTTTCATTTTTCAGATTTATTTTTATACTTGTGCTTTAAGACCTTGCTTTATGCCAAATTTCAGTATTCTGGGTCAACGAAAGTACCCTATATATTTTGATTTCCTCGAGGGTGTCGAAATATACGTTTTTTGCCACATAAACCGAAGTATCTTTTTTTCTCGTTAATTTACAAGTTTGATTTTTTTTAAAGCTTCAAAAGTCCGCAGTTTAAATTTCAACTCGATACCTCCACGCGTTCCCGATATAAAGGGGCTTGACAGACAGTCAGACAGACAGACAGACGGACGGACAGACGGACGGACAAAAAAGTGATCCTATAAGGGATCAGTTTTTTCCTTTTGAGGTACGAAACCCTAAAAATCTTATAAACTATGTTCACGTTGACGATAGATGGATCGGGGAAGGACCCTCTTAATGTCTATGGGCCGCACCAAACGTCATTTAAGACCGTTATTTTCTAGTAAAAGACAAAACGACGTCATTTTATACATAGTTGTTACAATAATATTACATGGATGACATGTTACTATGTTGTTTACCAAGACGGCTTATGAATGGCAATGGATAAAACAATGCGTCGTAAAAAATGTGGGACAACATTCGGCAAGAAAGTTTGTATGCAAAAATCAAGGAAGATATGCTAATCAGTTCCTTTTTATATTATTAATTTGTGTGGCTTGATTTGTGGGTTAGATTAACGAGTTGTGTGTGTTGAATAATTAATTTGGAGACGGTTGTTTTTTTTTTATTTTTTATTTCTTGATTATATTTATTGCTGAAGGTGTTTAAAAAAAAAAAGTGCTTTGGACGATCGGAGGCCCTAACACGAGCTCTATCACGATCCATTTTTCGACCTGAACTTAATTGTTAAAGAGACTGAGCGTTCTATGGTGTATAACTTCATCCGTCTTTCTCGGGTCGAAGCCTACTGGCGCCACGGGTAGTGTGAAAGTGAAACCCGGGGCCCTGGGACGAAGGCAAAGAAGGAACAGGAGTGGGTTTTTAGTCAGTAAAAGTCTGACACCGTCTCTCGCTCCGCCCAAGAGCGCGATTTGTCATTAGATGATTTTCCCACCTAAAAAAAAATCTCTCTTTCTCACTCGAACGACTGACAATTTAACACGTCATGGTAAGAGTCCAGATGTGATTATGCAGATCGTATGCAGTATGAGCTGCAGTAAAAACCGCTAAATTCCAAAAAATATGTATCTTAATTGGCAACGAACAGATTTCCGCCAACATTTTTCATATCGTAATCGTGAATTCATGACCCACGATTCCATTTCACAGAATTGTCATAAAAATTTAAAAAAAATGAACTTCCGCACACGGCATTCCTTTGCTCAATCATGAGTCAAGTTAAAAAAAAAAAACTTTCCTGTCGTGACATCAAAAACAATATGGCTTCCACATCTGCCTCATTTTGATTACAATCGCCATTATGACTTATGTCTTCATTAAATTCGTTGTGTAGCTCAGTTTTGGGGTTCAAATGGTTATTATTACAAATTATTATTAATATTTCACGTGCTTAATGGGTCATATGATGTTTTGATGTTCAACCTACATTGTATGGCTGAAAGTAAAATGTCTTTTCGTGTAATGATTTTAGAATATAATACGAAATTGCTTCTTTTGTATCCGCTGTAGGTATTATTTCTTTCAATATTATAACTAAAAAGAAAGATAAAAAATGAATGAAAGCAAAAAATACAGTTGTGTGGATTTATTTCATTTTAATATCAGCAACTAATACCACTGTTATTTGTTTTGACCACGGTTTGGACACATATTTCAAAAAATATTTTGATTAGGTTTGACTGAGCTGCCTGTACTAAATTGAAGTTGTTGGTATTCGTTCGGAAACGTAAATAAATATGAATTCATAAAAATACAAGTGACAACTACCTCCAAATACCACCCCTAATGACATTAAACAAATGTCAAACAAAAATGACGTCATCACAAAACCAGTCTTGTCGCAAATTTCCCGATCGTGCGCGCTAACGGTTACATTATACTCGTACCGTTAGGTAGGGCAGCTGTTCGATTTTCAAACAGAGATCGTGCAATATTGTGTTACCGATTGTCTGGTTTTATTGTTGGCGCCATTGATAAAGTCATAGACTATATTACTTTGGCTCAGACTATAGAGTAATAGAGATTAGGTTGCTGTCTGATTTGTATAAAAACTGTTTTGTTGTTGAGTATGTAATTGGTTTTTATAGATGTAGGACAGATTGGGTGGTTATTGATAGATGTATCGGATAACATAGCGCGTGTTACCTTAGAAAGGTCAAAAATATATCCTCTTTGAGTAGTCAGAATTGAGTGGAATTATGAATACTGAGATGATGACGGCTGATAAAGTCGGGAATGCTCGTCGACTTTAAATGACTTCGGATAATTTCTATTAAAGGAGAAAAATAATGAACAATAAATAATCGTAAAGCTACAAAAGAGTTTTCAATACACTTACTCAAAAACTCTTATCCCTACTGCTTTTAGGCACGCAATTTACTGTTTCCCGAGCTAGTGCGGAAAAGTGGTCGCTCCCGCCACAATTGATTGTATTTATCGTATGAGGCTGGGCGTTAAACGACCCCCATTTTATATCGTACGTAGAAATATGTCGCTGCAGCACTCGGTTCCATAACATTTTACAATTTTTATCAGAATTCCGCCTCGGTAACGGTAAACTTTATCCACTTGTATCAAAATGTCTTATTTTTATATTATTATAGATAAAACATGCTACTACTCTTGGCTTAAAGACTCCCTAGTTGTAGATATCAGGATACACAGACTCCCGCAAGAAAATCTACTCTTTAGGGCCCTCGCCCACGTCGACTTTCCGTGGCTGCATCATCATACAGCATCGCTACTAACGCGCGATAGACGCATTAGCATGCGCTATAAAAAATATGCCAAGCATCTACGGCCCTTAGCAATAATTATGTGCAAAGAATAAGTTCCCAAAACGTTTAGTTTTGTTGTTTTAAAAGTTTTTACGGAACTGTGCTCTATCTACAAAACTAACCGTAATACCTGTTAATGAAAAAAAAAAAACCAACAGGGGACTTAAATGATTGAACAGAAAGAATACCCATTCAAACGAACCACATCGTTGATACATCAAAGTCAATACCTCCATCATTTTGATGGGCGCCTAATTAAAAACCTTTTGCCTCTAGGGACGCCATGACAGGCTATGAAAGAGCAACATACAATATATTCCTCATATCATTACTGACCTAATTTAGGCCTACTTTTCATTAACATAATTAAACACATATGGGTTTTGGAAAGGTGATGAGTGTGTTCATTATTTGAGTAAAATTTTTTATCGTGTCCATCAGTTGTATTTGAATGCATTGAAAGTTACGAGGGAAGGTAGATATGTTCGGTGTATTTTAGGTAGTTAGTTTCACTAGTTGCTGATAAGATTGATTTTAATTAATATTTCGTGTACATAATCCTCAAGTAGGATTAATTATGATGCATAAGCATAGCCATAATTAGCCTTTTAATGATCCCACTGCTGGGACTCAGGCCTCCTCTCTAGGAGACGAAGGAATGGGCCGTAATCCACCACGCGGGCCCAGTGCGGGTTGGTGAATGTCACATGTCTTTGAATTTTTGGTTCTAGGACATGCCGGTTTCCTCACGATGTTTTCCTTCACCGTTTTGAGAGCAGTGGTGATGAAATAAATTACACAAAGTAATGCGCCTGGCTGGGTTTGGACCCGCGACCTACAATTCGTAAGTCGGGGCCACCACTTGGCTATTACTGCTCTAATTATGATGAACTGCCGTTAAAGGTTTGAGCAAAAAAGTTATTTTTTCCTTAAAAAAACGTTTCTCCACATGAGGACCTAGGTCCTGTATCGTGGGTGGGTTCACAAACACGTAAACTCACTTACACAAGACACACAGACCAGGAACATCTATATGGATATGAGAGATGGTTGAGCTAAATTGATATAACCGACATTTTTTCAAAAAACATTGAAACCTCACTCAAACGACGGAGAAAAATTTGCTGATTCCGAATATGTACGAGTATCTCAATATTGGAAAAAATGTCGTTTAGATCAATTAGCCTTTCAACCGTCGATATAGGTCATTCAAATATTTTTTTCGTACGGGAATCGAATCAGCTCAACCACTGCGCTAACCGTACTCTTTTAACTGTGTCATGACTAGTAAATCAGGCAGTCAGGAACCAAAATATCCGCAGGAGAACCATGATCGCTAACAACATAACCTGAAAAATCGCCAAACTTCAGTGGCATTGGGCAGGGCACATTGCTCGTAGAACAAATCGTCGATCCGTCGATGGGGCCGAAAGGTTCTGGAACACTTAGAGGAGATCTATGTCCAACAATGGACGTATTCCGGCTGAAATGATAGTGATGATGACTAGTAATACTAGTTAATTCAATGGTCTCTTGTCGCAAGTAAGTTCGATAGAAATTACTAGTAATCTAGTAAAAGAGACAACTCTAGAAAACTAAGAACACTCAATTGTAGACAATTAAAGTTTTATTAATAAACCTTTCAAGCGTGCCGAGATTTTATATTAATAACTTTCAGATAAAAATTATTGTTTTATACGATAAAACTTTTTATGTGACATGCTCCCTGCGGCGATCGAATTAGGGAATACCGTAAAACGTCCAGTTTTTTGTTTGTCGAATATTCGAAATTCTTTTGTTTTCTTCTTTGTTTATGTTAAGTTATTGTAATCGCGTCAACCCCCTTGTCTTTTATGATTTAGTGGCTTAAAAACTTGAGTGTTTTTTGTTTGTGGTATTGAAGAAAAAAATTACGATAGTGTGGTTACTTTTTTTTAGTGTTCGGGTAAGAATATTTCTTTTCTATATAAAATTTCAGTGGAGTGTTAATTTTAATTGCATGTTTGCTCTTCCTAGTTGTCACTCTAGATTTTTTTTTTTTTATATCTACTTATAAATGAAGTTGAGATGTATAATTAAAATTTTAACACAAAGAGCTAACAAGCTGATCGAAATTACATACTTCAATCTTAAGATAAGTATACGTTATCAATAGATAATTAATACTTGAAAGAGTAATGCGCAAGAAGACGACCACTCTAAGACTGTGATGAAAGTGATAATTATACCAATTAAAACTTAATTTATTGCTGTCATCTGAAAGGTTTGTTCAGTAGTCCAAAGTTAATGGGCTATTTAACTGCCCAAAAAACGGGCGTTGTCACATCTCTTAGTATTTTAGAAGTGCAGTAAAAACACGAAAAAGCCATCAAAACTTTAACGGGCATTTAGCAACAGCAATTCACGGACTTGTTAAAGATAAAAACAATATACTGTCGAATTTATTTTACACTTCGAGAAAAGCTAAAAATGACCTAATTTCTGATTTCGTTGAGTTCAAAATGCATTGTACGAAAAAGTTTAACTTTTTGTCCAGTCCAATCCATATTCTTTCTTTTTAAAACGTCGATAAAATCAGTACCAAACATCGAAGTTTGCCCATTTTGTATAATCTTTTAACTTTACGGAACACAAAAGAAACCGCGGGTTTTTGCTGTAAATTTTTTCTTTAACAAATTCCTTAGTCTTGATACCTGATCGGAAGGCAAATAATCAAGGTGTTGCAAACAAAAGAGTATTTTAACACAAAAGGGGGTAGAGTTTAAAATTGTCTGATTTCACATTTAGACTGGAACACAGATTTCCCGCCTTATAATTCGGTGTGGCGCCATTTTGGGATATTTTTATTTTATTTTAAAAGGGTTCTAAAGGTTCTTTGTGATTGTGAATTAGTGGCTTTTTGAGGATATTACAACATTATTACAAGCCTAAGTTTGGAGATAAAAGAATTTATTGAGTGCAGTGGCGTAGTTAGTCCAAAAGGCGGCCCTGTAACAAAAACTATTGAGGTTTTTTTCTTTGTTTTTGTTTTGTTACAAATTTTTGCATACGTCGGAGCCCCTCTAATCCTAATCCAGGGGGGCCTTTAAAATGGGGGGTTCTAGTAGTCTGGGGGTCCCATAAAATCGATACAGATTACGCCACTGATTGAGTGTAAACATGCTATGAATCGTTTATGGAAGTTGCTAAAACGATTTTAAAAGGTTAGTAGGTTTTATGGGCGATAGTTAAATAAGCCATGATTAAGTTCTTACTTCGTTTGTTTAACCACCTTTCAAGTGTTCCTTGAAGTGTAGGCAGAGGTATAAATACTTTTTCATGTGTGGTCGTTGATAATACTCTAAAGCACACTACTTGTGGGCGTGAGAAGGTAATCAACGACTATTTTAAGAGGAGTGTATGGCCAATAGCATAATTATGAATAATATTTATAGGCATGGGCGTACCCAGGGGGGGGGGGCAGGGGAGGGCAGCTGCCCCCCCTTGGAAATCTCGCAGAACATGTATGAACTCGCCTAATTACTAATTAAAGTGCAAACGGGGCCTTACGCTCTAACTTTTAAATAAACCGCACAGTAGACACTGGCAAAATGCACGATGCGTTCAAACGCTCGGCTAGATTCGGTAATCTTCGATAGGGAGTTGCGAGTGAGGTTGCGAGCGACTAGCATTTATTTTATTTGACATAGTCAAATATTTTATTTATTTAACTACATATAAAGCAGGATCATTTGCGGCTGTTTGCCCTACACACCACTACATATATCTAATGTTTCATGTAGGTGTGTATGTGTAGTGTGTATAACAAAACAGCCGCGGACGATCCGACCTAAAAAATCTGACTTGCCCCCTCCTACGCCAGAAGCTGGGTACGCCCATGTTTATAGGTTAGTGAGATAACCGTAGGAGCCTAGCAGGGTCGAAGCCTACTGGGGCCATGGGTGATGCGAAAGAGAACCCCGGGATCCTGGTACGAAGGCAAAGAAGGAAAAGTAAAAATCTGACACGCCCTCCAAGGGCGAGACATGTCATTAGATGATTTCCCACCTGAAAAAAAATTAGGTTATAAGAGATTGGCAAGTATCTACTACCATTCTTATATCCCGGGATTTAATTGTCATGTTTATGATTCCGGGATTTTAGAGGAGGAACTCTATGTTACTTCCGAGAACTTTAGGTAAATATTCTTGACTAATTCAGACTTGCTGATGAACAACAACAGGAAGAGCTTTGGAGAATGATCTTTACACCTCTTTTCTCAAAAGAACTGTCCAGACGTTGCTCATTGTAGTTATAGACTTTGTTAATGGCTTCAAAAAGACGGAGACTAATAACAGTAGATTTCAAAAGACCTCTTCATTGAACACTGTATTAGTTTTAAAATTAGCCACATATTATCTAGAACCAGAACAAGCTAACCTTGATCTTTAGTCGTTATAATCATCTGTCTAGCTTTTTCTCGAGTAGCCGACCCCAATTCAGCTTCCAGTCAAACCGAATGCAGCTGAATACTTGTGTTTTTCATGGAGTGACTGCCTATCAGACCTCCTGGGCAACACAATACTCCTGGGATATACTGATGGTCAGACTTTCTGCCGTCTGACTACCTGTAACGACTGTCAAACATCTACTAATGACAATCGGGACCAACGGCTTTAAGCGCTTTCCGAGGCACGGAGTGTTCAGTAATGTTTTAGATTGACTTAGAAAAGTATCTACATCATCATCATCTTCCTGCCCTTCAGCCCCCCTAGCCAAGTTACAATCGTATCGTTCACGCCAAACGCTTCGAGTAGGCCACGCCTCCAATTCCTTTGTTCGGACCACGTGACTGAGCGTTGAGATGACGTCAGAACAAAGGAATCGGAGGCATGGCCTACGCGAAGCGTTCAGCGCGAACGATACGATTGTAACTAGGCTAGGGGGGCCAGTCGTCGCAACACGTTTTTTTCTTCCATTCTGTCCTATCACTCGTCACGCTATCACTAACTCCCTTTTCTTTCATATTACTTCTCACACAATCCATCCATCTTATCTTTGGCCTCCCTCTCCCTTTCCATCCATCCACATGTAAACTCAAAAAGGTACCTACATATGAATTGTACTCAACCTTCGATGATAAAATTACAGCCAATAGTTTCAGAAATAGCGATATCAAATCATGATTACCTCCCACGTCCATTCTTTGACCAACTTTAAAAAAAAAAAAAACAGCATGCACGAAACGAAACATAAAGCCTTAGCAGGCACTTAATACTCCACTCTGTTATACAACATACTAGAATTTTCTAAAACGTCGCTTCCATGAAACGGAAAGAAAGAAAGAACACAAAGGGCTCGGTACTGTAAAGGTAACTTCAATTGGTACTATTCATGTGTGTTATAATCACCATGGAAAGGTACTGAGGGTAACCATGACGACTTAATTTTGAGGAATAATCCTGAAAATAACCTGAGAAAAAACTAGCTTCTGACAGCTTTGCTCACGTGAAAGTAGAAAATATATAGCCTATGTCATTCAGTAATATATTAGCATTCTACTGGTGAAAGAATTTTATTAAATCGGCCTAGTAGTTTCTGAGTTAATTCATTCCATTAAAAATTACATTTTTTTTATAATCTTCAATATATATAAAACCGCAATACCACTCACTGATTAATCACGAAATCTCAGAAACTATAACACCTACAAACTTAGAATTTGGCAGGTAGGTTCCTTAAAGGGTGTAGACATCCGCTAAGAACGAATTTCACCCCTAAGGGCATAAAACGGAGGTTTGAAGTTTGTATGGAGAAACCGATTTTCACGCGGGCGAAGCCACTGGCAGAAACTAGTCTCATATAAAAAATAACTCGTGTCACAGTGTTTTTGATTAAAGTCTTCCGAAACCGCTTGACCGATTTTTATTAAATGCTTTTGTGTTTATTGATAGGTCTGAGCATAGGTCGTAGGCTATTTTTTACTTTCCATTTTTTTTCTTTGCTAATTCATTTGGCAGAACAACGTTTTCCGAATCAGCTAGTCTTCTAATTTATAAAAAGTTCGTGTCACAGTGTTTGTCATCGAATTCCTCCAAAACGACTTGACCATATTTTTTTATTGTGTTTATTTGGCAGGTCTGGGAATAGGATGTGGGCAAAAAAAAGTATCAAGTCAGCTAGTATTTTTATAGATTTTTTAAATACTTTTTAGAAAAATAAATTGAGTATTTACATGTCTAGTACCTACTAGATTATGTCTTTAATTAACGTTAATTATTTTAAAGCAATGAACACTACTTAAAAGTATAGAAGCGTGCAAATTACTTGCACAGATATGGTAGAGCCAAAAGTCATCGACATTTCTATAAAAACTAGACTAAAATCAGACAAATGAATACGTTTGCATGAGAGAGAAACATTAATATAAAGGGCGTCGTGAAAGTCAGAACCATGTAGTGTCATTAACACGAAGTTCTATTTAATTTAATTATGCTATCTCATTAGTGTTTATTTTTAGGTACTAGAATAAAACAAGACAATCCTGTAGAGATAACAAACACGCAAAAATAAATGCTAAAAGACATATTATTCGTGTAACAATTTAATTAGTGTTTTGTTTTATTTCGCCTAATAAAATGTGTTGATGATACTATTCACGAAAGGATGATCAACAACATCAACTTGGTTTATTATTGTATAACATGTCATTAAATATATTTATGTAAAAATTGTAGTCTATGCCACTTTGAAAAGTCACCTTCAAACTATCTGTACATTTAAAAAATATTAAAGTGTTTGCCATAAACTCCATTTTTTTACTAAATGAATATTAAAATATATTCAATACCTATAACAGAGTGATATGAAAGAAAAGGAAGTTAGTGATAGTATGACGAGTGACAGGGCAGAATGGAAGAAGTAAACGTCTTGCGCCGACCCCAAACAGCACGGGACAAGGGCAGGAAGATGATGATACCTATAACAAAAATGCAAGTTTTAAATATTTTTGTTTGTCGGTCGATTTGTGTGTTTGTTCCGGCTAATATCTGAATTGGTTGGACCGATTTTGACTGGTAGGTGGCTGATATTATAAGAAGTAACTTAGGCAGACATCTATTAAAGAAAAACGTTACGATACCGCGCAAAAAAATAAAAGATTTTTTAATTTGTGTACAATTGGTGATGTGCTTTCACTTTATCATATTTTTATTCGACTTTTAAGAGTATACCATGGCGTGATGATATATAGTATTAATTATAAGTCCTAAAAAAGGACACGCACATAATAATAATAATCAGGACAATCCCCCTTCTCTCCAAAATCACAACCACCCTACTCAGCACGTTCCTCCAACAGATTTATGAGCACCTTTACAACACCCGCCCGGCAGGTGATGGACGCACGCGCATCCATTGTTATTGGGGGCTCAGATGGACAGAGGACGAACGAACGGTGGCTGGGAGAGATGTGATCTATGTGGGTTAGGTTAAGGACCACTGTCCACAGACGCGTAGCTTCATAGACGTGTATTCGTCATTATAAGCTTAGTGTACGCCTGCTCATAACTTAAGTACAAAACTACGGAGCGGCAATGTCGGGCTCGCCTCACTGCATGCAGGCTTCATGACGCCGGGGCGTACATCGAGCGAAATGCTTACCATTTCTTATTTTACATTTTTTTTTTGTTGCGACATCTGTGTCGCAACACAGTAATTAAAAGTTCAAAATTCTGAATCACGTTGTCAGACTTCTGCACGCGATTAAAACATAAATACCTACAACAGTCCAAAATCAACTATCGGGTAGTTGCCCAGATCAGACACTACACAACAACTCAGTGAACCCTCCCTTTTCAACGTAGGTTTGCGGGACTTTACACTCTGTTCCGCATACCTCTAAACATTAAATAATGGAATAACTGGCCTTAAGCTTTTTCTTGGCAGAAAAAAAAATGTATGGAACTAGTTTTTTTGTTTAAATTTCTTTTGAAGACAAGTATTATTGAAAAAAAAAATCTTGTATGTCTAGTTTTAGTGTTAGTCAAAAGTCCGCACTCGGGGTTTGCCAGCGAGCAATGGAACGAAGCATTCTCGGAGTCAAAAGAACGGATCGCATAAGGAATAGTGTGCTTCGTTCCGAAACACAAATCACAGACGTAGGTAACTCAGCCGCCAAACTAAAATGGAACTGGGCCGGTCACATCTGCCGCATGTCGCAGCAAAATTGGGCGAAAGCAACCACTGACTGGATTCCGAACAGCAGGAGCCGGCGACGCGGTAGGCCCAGAAGGAGATGGCGTGACGATTTAGACTCTTACCTTAAGGATTGGCCAGAAGTGGCTAAGGACAGAAAGGAATGGAATAACGGAAGGGAGGCCTTTGCCCTGCAGTGGGACACAACGGGCTCATAATAATAATAATAATGTCTAGTTTTGGAGATATACAATGTATCTTATAAGATACATTGTCTACTACCCGTAATTTTCTCCTCACGAGGCAACGTATCTGAGAGGATACAATACTCAAATAAAATAAAACTCAGTAAAAATATAAACAGAATTACAGAAAAAATAAAACACAAACATTAAATCTTAAAAGGTAACATAACCACCATAAAAATAAGTTTACTAAGATAGAAAACAGTAATTTCTATTAAACCGAAGACAACGTCTTAGACCGCATTTCGAACACATAGCAGTGTCTTTTAAGTAGGTATTGGTCGTTTATCTACTCCTTACTTACGTCTATATAGAAGAGCCATTACTGAACTGAATGAAGACTTCAAGTAACAAGTATCCGCTTTTACCACTTCTTCAAAGAAAAGTCCATCATTTGTCTTGACCCTAATCGGAGATTCAAAGAAATAGTAATAAACTCGGCCAAGCAAATAAACTACAGTACCTAAGTGGAAAAAAAATTAGCACACATCAACAAAAATGTTTTCAATACACTTACTTGAAACTCCGGTCTTATTTTTCGCATTAGTGCGGAAAAGTGCGCGCGCTATCGGCTTGCCACTATTTTATTATATTTATCATATTAGGCCAGGCGCTAAGCGATCCCCACGGGTTGCGCATCAACTCTAATTTATATCTTCGTAAGTGTATTGAAATACGTCGTTTGATACACGTGGAAATTTGTCACTACATCACTCGGTTCCATAACACCCTCGCCTACGGCTCGTGCGAATTCCGCATCGGTCGCAATGAAAAACTTTCTTTCAAAATGTTAGACAGTTTTCAAAAATCCTTCTTTTACAGTTCACCTACAGCATTCATCAATGACATTATTTGCATGACTATAACACTTTTTTTTTATTCATTGTCAAGAATTTTGAAAAAAGAACCATCTTATTACAATGGGCATTTCATTGAAATAAACATCCCGAAAACGGTTCGTGCGCACGGCGATCGCATCCGAAGTTTCCAAAGTCACGAATTTGTAAATGGCTTGAGGGATTTCACGATGTCTTTCTGAAAAGGTAATAATTCAAAGAAAGGGAGATAATAATAATATTTATGTAAAATCGCGTAGATTATAGATATTTTTTAAATAATATAAATCAGTGTTTGGCAGTGATGCAATCGGTGATTGTAAATCGCACTAGTTTAATAAGAGCCTATTCACTCTAGCCTTGAAGACACCTAAATTATGATCGGGTAGGAAGACCGCAGCAAGCAAATTGTTACAATCCTTCAATTTAAAATAAATATAATACGTTTTGGTTGTCTATGAAGAGTTAGAATGACTACAAAAAAAAAAAAATGGTATTTGGTCAAAATTCTTTTCGCTAATTCTTGCAGTAAAATATTGGTTTTGAGTAATAAACAGCTTTGACTGTCACATACACACACTTTACATATATAACAATTTTAAGGCCGCAAAAATAAACAACCAACACAAAAAATAAACATTATAAGCCACATTCACACAATAATTACAACTAAATACAATTTGAACCATGACCATGCTCTTTGAACAATCCCCATAATGACCGTATTTCAAATTACCATGGATTCAAGACCAGACCACCACAGAGGTACAGTCTCGTTCTAAAGTGTTCAAACGGGAAATTTTTAGCGGGATTTTTTCGAGTGGTCTTCAGTGGCAGTTTTAATTTATTATGATGTTTTGGTATAGTTTTGTATCTCAAGTGTCTGAGCAACTGGACAATATGTGCAAAACGGCGCGATCTCATTAAAAATTAAGCTGAGAATTTTATTGTAATGTTGACTTCCTCGGCGAAGTTTGCCGAGAAGGTTGGCTTGATACATTTGCTGCCAAATACTACAAAAACACATTAGAATGTTACGTTTTTTTTAATGTTACGTTTTTTTTTCGGTTTTTACGTGTTACATTAGAATGTTATGTTGTTGTTGTTGTTATTGTGGCGTAGAGCCTATGTTCGTCCACTACCCAAAGTTTCCAATCCTACTCTTCCAACCCACTTCCGCCCAATTTCTATCCTTCCTTTCCTATCCAAAGTGCTTGAGGCCTGTGCCCACAAACAACTCTCAAGTTTTGTGCGGTATAATTCACTCATAAGCCCTTTCCAATCTGGATTCAGACCGGGGCATAGCACTGTTACCGCCCTCCTTAAAGTGACTGGCGATATAAGGGCAGGACTTGAAGACACCAAAGTCACTGTACTAGTGTTGGTCGATTTCTCAAACGCCTTTAATACCGTCAGTCACGAGATCCTCTTAGCCATTCTGTCCTATATTATGGTCTCTCCCGAAGCGCTGGAATGGTTCTCTTCCTATGTTCAGGAGCGTCAGCAGTCGGTTCACGTCGGAGATTCTTCATCTCGCTGGTGTGGGTTGGAAGCTGGCGTTCCTCAAGGCGGTATCCTTTCTCCTCTTCTGTTTTCTATTTTTATTAATTTTATTACTACCGAACTTCAGTGTTCGTATGATCTGTATGCAGATGACTTGCAGTTGTACTGTCAAGGGAAAGTCGACGAAATATCTACCGTTATCGATCAATTAAATAGGGACTTAACAGCCATAAAAGCCTGGTCCGATAGATTTGGTGTTGCAGTGAACCCCAATAAATGTCAGGCTATCATCATTGGGAGTCCTCGAAGCATCGCTAAAATGAATAGTGCAACATTGCCCCCAGTTCTTTTCGACGGTACGATCGTCCCATTTAGCACCGATGTAAAGAATCTGGGCTTGCGCATCGATAATACTATGAACTGGCGTGCTCAAGTGGCCAGTGTTAGTCAGAAGGTTACGGGAACGTTGCGGGCTCTGTTTCGGTTGAAAAATCTGCTACCATCGAGTACGAAGACAATGCTTGTGCAGACCTTGATTTTTCCTATCATCGATTATGGTGACGTGTGCTACTATGACCTGAATGCGGATCTCCTCAACAAGCTTGACCGTCTTCTAAATTACTGCATTCGATTCGTTTACAATCTACGTAAATATGATCATGTTTCAGCGCATCGGTCGCTTCTAAAGTGGTTACCCATACGTCAGCGCAGAGAGCAAAGGGCGCTCACTACCTTGTTTTCATTTCTTGATTCTCCTAATTCTCCTAGTTATTTAGCTCCTCACTTTCAATACATTTGCGCCAACCACAATAGAAATCTGCGCTCATCTCATAACCGCCTACTTCAATGTCCCACTCATCGTACTGACTTTCTTCATTGTTCTTTCTTTGTTCAAGCTATTTCTTTGTGGAATGCACTCCCCCGGGAGATTAGGATGGCAACAAATCGATTAACATTCAGAACCAAAGTTCGCGAGCTAATTCGTAAGAAGTTGGCAGTAGTGTCATCACAGCGTTAATGTTTTCAAATTGTCGATTTGAACTAATTGTTTGACTTTATTAGTGTAGATATATATGTAGATAGTTTATTAATTTGTATATGTATTGTATAATTGTATAATATTTATGGTTTATTAGTATATCTTTTCTTGTACCTTTTCGCCTTTTCTCTCTCTTTTATTGCACCTACCACTATTTATCTCTGCATCACCCTAAGGTTGACTGGTAGAAAATGCCTAAGGCATTAAGTCCGCCGCTGTACGTTTGTGCATGGAGTATTTAATAAATAAATAAATAAATAAATGTTAACACCCATATTCTAATAGTAAGCAAATTAAATATTCATACGAAGATATGGCTTAAAAGACTTAGAATCCAAGTCAAAAATCTTAACAAAAAAAAAGAAGTGTTTAAACGTCCTGATTATGAAAAGAACGTTCTTTTTTTGAAGTCGAATGGGAGCCGTGCTTGGAAATCGTGGTAATTGCTTTTGTTAAAGAAATCGTCTATTTGAATTTCAAATTATAAGTTGGTCGGGATCTATTGTAGGGAGTGGAGTTATTAGAATAAAAATCTACCAAGAAAAGGCTTTGGTGGAGTACTTAAGTATTTCATAGTTTAACCATATTTCGAAGATATTTTATGAGGCTATGTTGATACGTTTCATTGTTTATTAAAAGTTTTGAACAAACATTGTTAGGTCAGTCGTGCGTGCGTGAAAGAAGGATGGAGCTATACATCCTATCCCTTTAACATTTCAGTTTAGGCCGTAAAATGGATTGCGTCAAGGGCTCGTGGCACGAGCCTCTGTACTTGATCTTTTATTTATTTAAAACTAGAGCTTCTAAAAGCGGTTTCGTTTGCATGCATGTCGGTTATTGTTGACGCGAAGTCAAAGTTGAGTACGGATAAAAAGTAGCCTATATCCATTCTTAGAGTTCAAGCTTCTCCGTTCCAAATTTCATCAAAATCGGTTCAGTAGTTTAACTGTAATAGCGTAACAGACAAACAGACAGATAGACAGAGTTATTTTCACATTTATAATATTAGTATGTTTAAGAATTGTTAATACTTTTTTGTTTTAGCATTCACATTACTTTAGTTTGTTTTAGCTGATTTTTATTTTGTTCTAATAAATAAAAATAGTTAAAAATAATTCTAAAACAACAAACAGTTTTCTCCTCGCCATTACCAAAAGTGTAAGAAATACTTCCAATGAGCCACCTTTGCCGCTTAACCATTGTTTTTAATATTTTAATGACATATAAGACCATGAGTTATGGCATAAAACACCATAGATTTCTTTATCTAAGTTTTATGTGCCTTTTAAGTTATACTTTTGACTATTCCATGCCTCCGGGTATAGTCCTGTTAAGTTAGAGATAATTTTATGGTAAAGTTGATGCTTATGGTATTTTTATTTATGTTTGTGGGTGGGCAGAGAGGTGGAACATGTATTGATTGAGTTTAGCTTAAGTTCGTGTTAAGTTTATTTGTTACTGTTAAAGTTATAGTTAGTGTTAGCCACCGTACGCCCTACTGTAAGACCGACCAATCAGGGACGGCCTTCGGACAGTTGATAATTTAACGCGTGATAGATTGTGATTGAACAGTTTTATTTCGATAGATTATAACCTATCGGAAAATGTATGCGTTAAATTGTACGGTTCACAATCTTTTGATAATTTAATCTCGCGAGATAGATTATAGTTTAACGGTATTTACAATTTTACAGTCAAACGTTACAGGGTAATAAGTGAAAATGTACTCTACCAATGCTTTTATTTTTCTGTAGGAAAATTACCCAATGACATCCCGCGCTCTTGGGCGGAGCGAGAGGGTGTGTCAGACATTTAGTGACTAAAAACCCACTCCTGTTCCTTCGTTATCTTTCATACCAGGGCCGAGTCTTCCTTTCAGAAGCAGACCTTTGGCCCCAGTAGGCTTCGACCCTGCTGGGCCCCTACGGTTTGCTGACATCTCCTTGAGGCATGCGTGGAACAGTATGCGCCATCGACGACTTGGACTCGGTCCGGATGGTTACCGGACGGTCGGACGTCGAGCTATCCATTGCTCGCCGTCCGCAAGCCATACCAATGCTAAAGTGTCTTAAATTTGTTGTTGTTGAATTGTTTTACGTTTTACGTTAAGGCTATCGATACGTTTACCGCGCTTGGCTCTCCAATAGGTTAAGAGCTTGGAGTGGGCCAATCGGAGCGCGGGACGTCATACATGTGTTGATAGTGGTATCTAACGTACAAACAAACACGCACTAGGCACTCTAGTTAGGCCTAGATGTGCCGTATTAGCAACAATATTTATTTATTTATTTAAACTTCATGTAAGTATGTTAGAGAGTTGTACATAGGCGGACTTAATGCAACAAGGCATTCTCTACCAGTCTACCTTTGGGTTAAAAGAGACTACACCATAGTAGGTCATCATCATCTTCCTGCCCTTGTCCCGTGTTATTTGGGGTCGGCGCAACACGTTTTTTTCTTCTATTCTGCCCTTTCACTCGTCATGCTATCACTAACTTCCTTTTCTTTCATATCACTCTTCACACAATCCATACATCTTTTCTTTGGTCTCCCTCTCCCTCTCCATCCATCCACATGTAACCTCATAACTCTTTTAGTAACATGCGTTTTATCCCTCCTCTTCACATGATCATACCAAGACAAACGATTCCCTTTCAACTTTTCAGTCACTGGCTCTACTTTCAATATATACCTATAAATATTGACATAATTAATTATTAATATTACAAATTACATTATAAATATTGACATTATCCATTATTATTATTACAAATTACATTTTAAATATTGACATTATTAATTATTATTATTGCAAATTACATTTTAAATATTGACATTATTATTATTTCAAATTATTATTAATTAATTATTTCATAAAAATGTATTTATATGTTAGATTATAAGATGCCGAAAATAAGTCCTCTTCTCCGCTTTTTGTATTCTTCTTTTGCTGTGCCCGACAGGGTCCATGATTGTTTCTTTTGGCAAATATTTACCACCTAAGTCTACATTGTGGAATGCAATAAAGAATTGAGTATTGAGTAATATACCTACTCATTTCTCACTTTATCCATTCACGTCACACCACACTTCCGTCTAGGTGTGCACAATAAATAAATAACTTTAATAAAAAAATAAAAATATTTCAAATAGAATGAAGTACCTATAATTATTTGGTGCTTATAATAATAAAATACATAATTGTGTATGCTAAAATTATAAACTAATAAATACTATTTTAGATATCAAATCATTATAATTAAGAGAAGTAAAAATAATAATATATGGCCTCGCGAAGTTGTAGACATGTGGGAAGTGGATGCGGCAGTCATTGTTCCGATAGTCGTGACGGAGAGCCTCGACCAACATCTGAGGAGGCTCGCGTTGGGCAGATCCAGAAAGCAGTACTCCTGGACACAGCGCGCATTGTTAGGAGGTTCCTCTCTAAGGAGCTCTGATTACCGGTAGCTTTGACCCTATTTCTGTTACCGGTGGGCTACTAGTTTTTGTATTTTTATATTTGAAAGTAACTCTGTCTGTCTGTTACGTTTTTAGGGTTAAACTTCTGAACCGATTTTGGTAAAATTTAGTACGGAGGAAGTTTGAACTCCAATCATACTAGGCTATCTTTTATCCGTTTTCGACTTCGCATCCGTAATAACCAACATTGACGCGAATTAATCCGCTGTCAGAAGTAAAGTAATATTATTCTGTGGTCCTAAATATCTCCTGCAGGTTTTCATATTTTTGACTGGCCTGTTGGTCTAGTGGTTAGTGGCCCTGACTGCTATGCCGGAGGTCGTGGGTTCGATTCCCACCCAGGACAAATGTTTGTGTGATGAGCACGATCATTTGTTCTGTGTCTGGGTGTAATTTATCTATATATGTATGTATTTAGAAATATATAAGTATGTTTATCAGTTAGTACCCATAACACAAGCTCTGCTTAGCTTGGGACTAGACGGCGTTGTGAGATAGTTGTGGAATATTATTATTATTCCTAATATACAAATTTTAACTGCAAGTGAGTTGAAACTGTTATTTAAAATTGCCTTCTCAGTACGATCGATCACAAAGGTGACACGGGTGCAAAAAAAAAATCGTAACAAATAAGTGGTAGACAGAAAAAAAACCGCACAGAAGTGTATCCGTTTACCTGGACATTTCTCGGAAATGGTTCGGAGTCCAGTGCTATCAGATCCGCTGCTTTGTATGTTCAAACTTTTTGGGTAGAAGGGGACAGCAGAATGCATGGTCAGTGGTATTTTTGAAAACGTATTAATAACCTCCTCTTATTTGATTTCGTTTAAAAAGAGACGTTGCCTCATAATGATAATATATAAACAATTCAAAATACAGATATTGAAGAGCTAAACGAGATGGATCATCGAATACCCAGTCGCGAACACACGACCCTGGCGAATAGGACACGAAAATACTCGTCGGCATAATCCGACACAAGCGGTTAAAGGGTTAACCTCCAAACAAGGAAGGTCGACACAAAACGTAGTTAAAACAAAGACAAACGGACATCTTTTAACAATAAATTTATTATGCAACAGATAGAGTGTTCTTTATTAAGTGTGAAACAGTCGTTATGTGCCGATAAAATTAATGAATGGTCCTATTTGTGCCTTAAGAAGTAATCCTCTAAGTAACTCAATGTCGACGAAATAGAGATACATGTTTATTTATCTGGTTTTTTTTTTGTTTATTCGAGATTTTGGATTACAAATCTCGACTTTTTTGTGTTTCGGTTTTGGTCTTTTAAGTGCTAAATTGGGTTGCGTTTCAACTATTGGCTTTGGTGTTTAAAGACAATACAGATTTTGATATGTTTGCGGAAGAATGGAAGACGATAGGTACTGTCAGAATGTATGAAATTTTGGGAGATGAATGTATGCATAAAATCCATATTGAATGTATGCAGGCATCCCTAGAAAATCCCACGCGAAAAATGTCTGTTTTTAATTTCAATCTGCACTCATTTTTATTTACATGTTACTAAAAGAGTTATGAGTATACAGGTGGTAGGTGGAGAGGGAGAGGGAAGCCAAAGAAAAGATGGATGGATTGTATGAAGAGTGATATGAAAGAAAAGGAAGTTAGTGATAGCATGACGGGTGACAGGATAGAATGGAAGAAAAAATGTGTTACTTGAACCCCAAATAAGACGGGACCAGGGCAGGAAGTTGTTGGTTATTATTTTATATTTTATTGTTTTGTCTTCTATGTACAAATAGTGTAATTGGCTTCAGTCGTTTTTTTTTTTTAAATATAATAAATAAAAAAACATAACCCTTTTAGCAGTCGGGTAATAAATGACAAATAATATGGCACGATTTCTGAACACGATAAATGAGATTTGTATGGTCTACCACTAATTATATACTTTTTATGGTTATAACGATTTTTAGACTGCAGAATAAATAACTAATTTTTCTCTTCTTTATGGTTTACAGGTAAGCAAAGTTTTATCTACACAACATTTGTATGAAAGACTTCATAACGTAAGTAGATTCACTATTTCATCCAACGGGAAGCTGGAATGGCTAAGCATGAAAAATTTTGTCGCTTTATGAAAATTATCTCCAAAAGTGGAATAAAAACACATCAAAATCGCCTTTAACCGCTTACGTCGGATATATCTGACAAAAACGGCCGGTCACGGTATTTGGTCGCACATCCACGACCAAATACTCCATCTCGTCAGCTCTTTTGTCACCTATGGGGATTGAAGAGCTAAACGAGATGGAGTACCCAGTCGGAAACACACGACCCTAGCGAATAGGACACGGAAATTCTCGTCGGAATAATCCGACACAAGCGGTTAAAGGGTTAAAATGCTCATGAATTAAAATCCAACTTTCAGACCTTATTTTTATTATTGACATAAACTAGTGCTTGACTGCGATTCCACTTGATGGTAAGCATTCATGGAATCGTGACTAGTTTATTAAGAGCCTATTCACTCTAGTCTTATAGTATAGTATAATCGGCCTTATAATGTTCCCACCGTTGGGACTCAGGCCTCCTCTCTAGAAGACGGAATGGGCCGTAATCCACCACGCGGGCCCAGTGCGGGTTGGTGAATGTCACATGTCTTCGATATTTTTGGTTCGGACATGCCGGTTTCCTCACGATGTTTTCCTTCACCGTTTTGAGAGCAGTGGTGATGAAATAAATAACAGAGACAAAACTATTATAGAAACACCGACTTCCGATATTAAATTTATTTTGCACTTTTCAGTGTTTTTTTTTTACTTTGAAGTCGGTTGTTTTTTTTTTGTAAAAAGTTTTTTATATAATTTCTGTTTTAGAATACACCTTCTAATAAATACACTTTTGCTCTTAATTCAGTCTACTACATATTAAATATTATTACATTTTTCGGGTTCAATGCCCTCTGATAAGAAGTACAGAGAAACGGGTCTCTCGAACAGCTGATAGTCTATCAAGATCCCAATCAATGACTCATTCATTGATTATAAGAGTTTATCTATTTTCTTTGATCTTTTATTATTATTTTTCCTTTATTTTATGAGTGTCTCTTATTAGGTATGTACTTAGATTTCCGACCTAGAACACATAAATGGAATAATGCACAACCTATAAGATTTAAACCACAATTAGAAAATAAAGTTTTATTTTTTTAGCTGGGAAATTATTCAATAACTTCTTCCGCTCTAAATAAGAATAGGAAAGTCGATGACCCCGATATGTCAAATGTTGATTGAAAAGTACGGTTTGCAAAGAATATTATTTGTGTTTTTACTTATTTTATTGAGTCTTAGTTTAATCTAGGTGAGGTGAAAACTAAAAATATTGTTCAAGTCATAATTAGTTGGAAAAAAAAAAACTATTTTCTTTCTTATTTGCATTGTTAGCAACCATTCGCATTCTTCTTCCATTTTCCACTTCTCAGACACTTGACAGTGATGCAGAGATTAGCAGAATTGAAGAACTGGATTCTGATTAAACTTTTTCGTTCATGATTCATAAATAAATGTTGGTACTTAAAAAGTTTCTAGCTTGTTTTGCTTACCCTACACAAATTATTCGTTTTGACAGCTATGACGAAACAACATGGCGTAAATTTGATCCTATTCTTATTTGGAAAGCATTGTACCGTAATTGAAACAGTACAAGCTAGTGAAGTCTATGCGCATAGACAATTATTTAGTTAGTAAAAACAAACTCTTCTTTTTATTTTCAACAGCACATTTTAGGGTTCCGTACCCAAAGGGTAAAACGGGACCCTATTACTAAAACTGTGCTGTCCGTCTGTCAGGAGTGTGTATCTCATTTAAACCGTAACAGTTAGAGAGTTAAAATTTTCACAGAATGTGTATTTCAATTGCCGCTACCACAACAAATAATAATATTAAAGGGGTTCCCACCAAGAAACGTTATTTTGCCGGCGTTTTTTTGCTCGATTGTACAATAAAGAATTAAAGAACCCCGTGTGCAAGTCCGACTCACACTTGGCCACTTTTTATTTTATTTTACAATCAATTTTGATTTTGACTGACACGCTAACTTTCTTTAAAGGCTTTTTTAATTTGATGCCTCGTTACGTATTCTCATCATTAATCAACGGTATATTATCTATGCCTGCGTCTCAAAGGCCCTAGCATCAAGTTTATGCATTAATCGTACGGTTAAATTGACTGGAATTTGGAACAATTATCTTGAAATATGCAAGTTTGTAATTAGGTGTTTTGTAATTTACTGTAAACGGTATTTGGTATTTCAGAACATTATTGTTAGTCGTCAAAATCTTAAAACCTTAATTTTTTCTTTAATCTTTCAATGAAAATCATCATCATCATCATTTAACCCCATAGACGTCCACTGCTGGACGTAGCCCTCCCCAAATGTCGCCACAATGAACGGTCCTGTGCTTCTCGCATCCATCAGATGGTGATCATCGGTCCACCTTGTATGGGGCCTTCCAACACTGCGTCTTCTGGGACGCGGTTGCCACTCAACCTTTCGGCCAATGGGGCCGACCATCCGTTCTATGAGCCCTGTCCACTGCCACTTATATAAGTTTGGCGATTCTTCGGGCTATGTCGGTAACCTTGGTTCTCCTGTGAATATTCATTCCTGATATGATCACGCAAGGAAACTGCGAGCGAGCATTGGCATTAGTTTTTTTTTTAGGTGATAAGTCATCCAATGATATCTCAGACTTTTACTGACTAAAACCCACTCTTGTTCCTTCTGTAGCGACATCTATGGCGCCACATAAGAACTAATCCTGCATCGCGCAATCAAAGTTCTCCGCGCGATTGGAACATATAGAATAGCCCGAAATCATCTATCGGGCAGTAGCCCACCAGACATAACACCCGTCTGGTCGGAGGATCCTCCCTTTTCAACGGAGGTTTGCGGGACTTTACTCTCTGTTCCGTCTACCTCTAAACTGGTGACCCTCGACATAGAATGTCAGCACAGCTTTCGTGCAGCCACTACTTCGTGACGTCATGATCACTTCCTCAAGCTTTCGAGCAGCGAGCCATACAGCCAGCACCCACGGCTTTAAAGGGTATCCTGACCACCAGCATGCCTACATGGTCATACGTGGTCATCACCCTCAGCCTCATCAGCGACCTTGGGTAATCACACCGCACCTTCACTTCTTTGCCTTCTTTTCTGGGCCTCGGGGTTCTTTTTCGTACAACCTATGGCCCCAGTAGGCTTCGAACCTGCTGGCCCCCCACGGTTTTGCTGACATCTCCTTTAGGCGCGCGTGGAACACTATAATACGCGCTGTCGACGACTTGGGCTCGGTCCGGACGGTTTCCGGACGGTCGGACGGCGAGCTGCCCATTGCTCGTTGTCCGCAAGCCCGCTCCTACGGCAGCTGGAAATCGGGATCAGGATCCGGGCGGCTGGGGCGTGAAGACCGTTCCCTCGCGCAAGCGACTGACTCCTTTGCTAGCATTACCGCTTCGCAGAAGGAGGCGACCACTTGCCACTCCTCCTAGCTCCGGACCATGGCCTGTACCAAGGTCCGGCGCGAGAGATCGTTGCCACCGATCGCCCCCGTATCATCAGTTAACTATATAATCAGTTAACTAATATTCATCTTTTAAAAGCATCTGTATTGACTTTATGAACTCATACAAAATAGCACTATCATTTAATGAATTATTTATCACAAATATGAAGTAACACATCAGATAATGTCACCCACACATCGATTTTGAGAGGAAAACTTGTCAATAAAGCGACCGGTTAAAAAGAAAGTGTTTACTCTATGGAAAGCGAAAAGAAAAGCATTGTTTAATCGTTGTTTATGGTCGGCTGTGTGGATGGATCAACTTAGACTTTAGACCATAGCCTCGTTAACGTTTGTTGATGCTTTAGGCCTTCTGTCCACGGCCGCGTAGCTTTATAGACACGTATTTGTCATTATAATACGCTTTGTGTACGCCTGCTCATAGCTTACATACAAAACTATGAAACACTGTTGACGGAGCGGCACGATGTTACTGGACACTTAAATATTACCAAGGTTACAGACATAGCCCGAAGAAGTGATGCCCACGTACCGGAAGACGCAGCATTGGAAGGCCTCCCACAAGGTGGACCGATGACTTGGTGAGGGTCGCGGGAATCCGATGGATGCGAGACGCACAGGATCGGTCGTTATGGCGAGACTTGAGGGGAGGCCTTATGTCCAACAGTGATCGTATCCATTGCCGTTGTATCCCTAATCTAAACCTATTTACACTATTTCCTTGTCAATACAAACATGACAACATAGGTACACCATCTATATATATAAAAGAAAGTCGTGTTAGTTACACTGTTTATAACTCAAGAACGGCTGAACTGATTTGGCTGAAAATTGGTGGGGAGGTAGCTTAGAACCAGGAGACGGACATAGGGTACTTTTTATCGAGTAGGGTAAAGTGGGGTAGAGTAGGGTAGAGTAGGGTAGAGTAGGGTAGAGTAGGGTAGAGTAGGGTAGAGTAGGGTAGAGTAGGGTAGAGTAGGGTAGAGTAGTCAGTTGACGGGAGCGAAGCCGCGGGCAAAAGCTAGTTATCAATATTTATGACTTCAATTATAAAAATAGCGCAGTCATCACTAAAGAATAGAAGCCGCCTAAACATTTTTTTATCGTCAGATTATGATGAAATACTTATTATCAAAGGCAATACGTAATAATTATGTCTAGTTACTGTCAGCGGCTTCGCCCGCGTGAAAGGTTTCTTTAAACAAACTTTAGACCCCCGTTTCATCCCCTTAGGGCCTGAATTTCAAAAAATCCTCTCTTAGTGCTCGCCTACGTCATAAAAGGAAGCCTTGTGCAAAATTTCACGTTCCTAGTCCTTAGTTTTAGCTGTGCGTTGATATGTCAGTCAGTCAGTTTCTCCTTTTATATATATAGACTAGCTTCTGCCAGCGGCTTCGCCCGCTTGATAATAGGTTTCTCCATACAAACTTTGGACCCCGTTTCATCCCTTTAGGGGGTGAAATTTGCAAAATCCTCTCTTAGTGCTTGCCTACGTCATAAAAGGCTACTTTATGCAAAATTTCACGCTTCTATTCCCAGTACTTTAGGCTGTGCGTTGATATGTCAGTCAGTCAGTTTCTCCTTTTATATATATAGATTATCTATTTATTATTAAGAAATATTAGTTATTTAAAAATTAGTCACGGAAATAAGAAATGCGGTGTTAAAACCTCATTGGACACAACCTCTTTCATTTTAATCTTTTTAATTATAAAACTGGAACGCACAATCAAAGTGCAATCAACTGCAGATGTTCTGTCCTTATCTGGTGCGTGTGATTTGTGGTGCTGTCTCTTTCTGTCTTCACTTCCCAGTACTTTATATCTTCAATCTTTATTAGGTTGTTGAACAGATTGTGAATGAACAGAAATTTTACTTGTTTTCATTTCTTTAACTTTCTTTCATGAACTTTTTTTTATTTTTATTGAATTCCCTGAGAGGCAGTCACTTTATTTACTATTAGAATGCGGATGTAAAACATTTTAATGTTATTACAGTCATCATCATTTCAGCCAAAAGACGTCCACTGTTGGACATAGGTCTCCCTGAAATTTCGCCACAATGACCGGTCCTGTGCGTCTCGCATCCATCGGATTCCCGCGGCTCTCACCAGGTCATCGGCCCACCTTGTGGGAGGCCTTCCAATGCTGCGTCTTCCGGTACGTGGTCGCCATTTCAGAACCTTTCGTCCCATCGACCATCTGTTCTGCGAGCAATGTGCCCTGCCCACTGCCACTTAAGTTTGGCGATTCTTTGGGCTATGTCTGTAACCTTGTTTCACCTGCGGATATCTTCATTTCTGACGCGATCATGCAAGGAAACTCCGACCATAGCCCTTTCCATTGCCCTTTGAGTGACTTTAATCAGTATCACACTTGACTTAAACACCCGCAGGTTGTCTATCAAAAAACACAGACTCCGGCAGGGAATACCACTCCTTAGATGTACGTACATGATTGTAATTGTGTGATTCCTTCTCGGCTCATAATATTATCTTTCACATTCGCAAAGTAGGATTTTCACTTTCACATCATTTTCAGTAGAAAAAAATCACATGTCAAACATTTTACTGGCCTGTTGTTCTAGTGGTTAGTGGCCTTGACTGTTATGCCGGAGGTCGTGGTATCGATTCCCACCCAGAACAAATTTTGTGTGATGAGCACGATCATTTGTTCTGTGTCTGGGTGTAATTTATCTATATATGTATGTATTTAGAAATATATAAGTATGTTTATCAGTTGTCTAGTACCCATAACACAAGCTCTGCTTAGCTTGAGACTAGACGGCGTTGTGGAATATTATTATTGTTACATTTTACACAAAATTTTTGTCCAAGTACTCCAATGTCCTTAGTTTTAAAACTCTTACAAAAAACTCAATGGGCCATACCGTCTCTAAAATTACTATCCGTGACTGCAATACAAAGTCAAAAACCCTTTGTAATGTTAAAAAAAGCCATAAAAATTATGGCTCAGTCGCTTCCCTTGAATTAGATATCATCAGTTCTTTCATCAAAGTGCAGCCGACAGTTCTTTGTCTTTTTCACTCGTATAGAGATTGTATTCTCTCTCTGTCTCTCGTAGTTGGTTCGATGATTTGATGTGGTGGACCATGATGAGTAAGAATTTTATCTTTTTGACTGTTTCCCGTTTGGGGGTAGGCGGAATTTCAAGTGTACTTAAAGATGTTGCGTACGTCACGATTTTTTTTTCTTATTTAGTGAAGGCCTTCTCGAGAATACATGTTTAATCGTAAATAATTATAATGATTCAGGATTCGCAATTATTGTAACTTCCGCCAAGTCCGCTACATCATCGGACCACTAGACGCACGGCGTTGCGTCACCGGTATATGGGTGGACATCCCACCCATACGATTAAGGTGTTTTGGGAATACATTCATTATGCGTACAGCTAAGGAGTGGAATTCCCTGCCAGAGTCTGTGTTTTCTGTTAGCTATAACCTAGGGGTTTTTAAGTCAAGAGTGAAGAGGTTACTTCTGGGCAAGCATGCTTTATCGTCGTCCATATCATCGCTTACCATCACGTAAGATAGTGGTCAAACGCGAGAATATACATAATAAAAAAAAAACTTCTTTCGTGTCCATTTAACTCAATTTTTTTTCGACCAAAATTTTTTGCCACCTGGACAGCTCTGTCGTTGGCTTTGTATAAGACATGGAAGGTGCAGGTGGTTGTGCATGCTGGGCAGGAAAGTGGACGCATATCCTGTGAAGGGGCTCCACCCTGGTACTGTGTCTGCAATGGATCAAAGATACCAAATTTGGCCAGATTATTTCTGGAGCGGCCAATCTAAGCCCACAATCCGTTATATTTAAACTAATTAAACAAAAAATGTGTCTCGCATCCATCGGATTCTCTCGACCCACACTAGGTCATCGGATCACCATGTGTTCGTCTAAGTAACACTAGTTTTTATTCATGGTCCTTCGAGCCGGATGACCAGACCTAACACCCTGATTTAACAACGTAAATCAGGGCTTATTTTGATCAAGTTTTTGAAGAAGAAGAAATTATAATTGAGCTTTTATATCATATATAAAAGCTCAATTTTAATTTTATCTTCCCAACCTAAATTCTTTTAGAGATTAATAGAATAACATTCTCAAAAGCTTCCGTATACATTAATAAACCAATAACTAGTCTGTCCATGTGTGTATAAATAACACAGGAACATATTGCATAAGACTGGAGCCAAGCCAATGACAATATGCACATGTAGAATTATATGCATTTTGGTGTTTTATTTGTCGTAAAACTAGTAAGGTCGTGAGTTATTGGGTAATTAAGGAGGAGATTAGAATAATGGACGAATTTCAAGTGTAATATAGAGAAGGTATAGCTGTCTGGTTGGATTTCACACAAAAGTCGGAAATATGATTGAATAATAATAATGTTTAATAATGTAATTGAATCTATAATTGAAGGTAATAATAATAATATTTTAATTTATTCTTAGTTAGTATGTTAGTTTTTAATTTTAGTTATTATATTGTAATGACAATTTCCAGTTCTAAACCTAATGATAATCATTAATTAATAAGGCCTAATATAAATGCTGTGCATACCTATAAGTGAATTTTTACACAGGATGCTCTCGTAAATGTGTTTGTTGTAGTCAATGTTCCAATATAAATAAATAAATATTGAGGTTTTCTAAATTCTTTATCACAGATAGAAAACAAAACATTTATTGAGCGTACAGCTAAGTAGTGGAAATCCCTGCCGGAGTCTGTGTTTTCTGATAGCTACAACCTAAGGGTCTTTAAGTCAAGAGTGAATAGGTTACTTCTAGGCAAGCGTGCTCCATCGTTGGCCACATCATCGCTTACCATTAGGTGAGATAGTGGTCAAACGAGCCTATACATAATAAAAAAAAGAAACTTAGGTAATACCCTCAAGATATCTGTTTCCAAAATATCTAGAGAATGATGTGTACCTAATAACGCCATAATCAAGTAAGAGCGGTCATATGGAAATTTATCTCGGGTTGGCCGCTCCTAATTATGTTACAATATTTCAAACAAAAGCGCAACAGTACTTAAATACCGTTTCATACATATTTTAGTTCCAACTGACCTATTATTTACCATACTTAGTTTCGCTGCCTTCCCACCTAATATGCAAAAGAGGCGTGATTGTACATGCAGAAGGGCGTTAGCCACGTGTATGGTGGCTTATAATTTATATGTATGGAGTTAATTAATGTAATTAGTGTCCGGTGCATAGTGTTAGTGGAGCGGTAGGGTTAGGGTGAACACTTCCGTTCGGGCGCAAGTTATAAGCGGAGAGCGATTTATTCGTGAGCACTATAATAATAATAATAGGTCCAGGACCCCAGGGTTCTGAGATATAATAACTCATAACGAAATAATAATAATAATAATATTCCACAACTATCACACAACGCCGTTTAGTCTCAAGCTAAGCAGAGCTTGTGTTGTGAGTAGTAGACTACAGATAAACACACATATATATTTCTAAATACATACATATTATAGATAAATTACACCCAGACACAGAACAAATGATCGTGCTCATCACACAAACATTTGTCCTGGGTGGGAATTGAATCCACGACCTCCGGCATAGCAGTCAGGGCCACTAACCACTAGACCAATAGGTCAGTCAAAGCACTGGTTACTTACTATGAAGTGTTAAAATGTCAAGCATGCAAGCGAAAGGGTTGGAGCTATAAACAGATCAATTTGGGTCGTAAACTGGATCGCGTTAGAAGCTCGCGGTAGGGCCTCTAGTACTGGCTTTTTTTTGAGGTCGGAAATCATCTAATGACTTCTCCCGCAATAGGGCGGAGCGAGAGGTAGTGTCAGACTTTAACTGACCAAAACCACGGGTCGAAGCTTACCGGGGCCATGGGTAGTGTGAAAACGAAACCCGGGGCCCTGGGACGAAGGCAACGAAGGAACAGGAGTGGGTTTTTAGTCAGTAAAAGTCTGACACTATCTCCCGCTCCGCCCTTGAGCGGGATTTGTCATTAGATGATTTTTTCCACCTAAAAAAAAAACCTATGACCTTTCAGTTGCCTTCATACCAGTTGTTGCCAAATGGATTTCGATGAAACTTAGTGTACAGGTAGACCACGTGAATGGCACATATAATATCCTTATATCCCAGGAGTATGTTCCCTAGGGATAGTTTTCAACAAACGCGTGGGCGAAGCCGGTGGTTCAGCTAGTTTAGTATAAAATATCGTTCAAAATAAATACAAATATATTTGTGCTAAATTTTATTATACTAAGAAAGAAAGAAAGAAAGAAAAACTGTTTACAACAACAACACAACGATATAACAAATATCAGAATCATTGTATTATATAGGTATATACAATTATCTTATGACTATTTATTCTCTAAATATCAACATTCTATTATGATGTATTATATTATTTAAGTACCTACGCATCACCGCTATATATTACACTACAAAACTGTTTCGCGTCCGTTACGTCACAACCTCAGGTTCAGTTGAAAACCAGCGTCAGGCACTAGTTGTCTGGCAATCATGCTGAACTGGACCTAATTTGGCGCAGCCGTGAGGCGCACAATTGTATATCTTTATTATTATTTGATTCTCTTTTGTATGGTTTCGTGTTTACATATATTGTTTGTGTGCCTTGCGTTTTGACAAAATAAATTCTTTTTCTTTCTTTCTATTGTAATGCAAATGTATTGTATTTTTGTACTCTTTTTATTATTTTTTGTTGTTGCCGTTGTATTGTGATGCCTGCGTCGAATAAATTCTGTTCTATTCTATTTTAAATTCCAGAAATGTTTTATAAAACGCACAGCTTATGTTTTGTACCACACTATTTGCTCCCGTGTCCTACTAACATGGAGTATTACGTAATTATAAGTTTAATATATTATTTGTGCAACTTCTTTAAACAATATCAACTGATAAACTTTGCGAACTTTGAGAAAAATAACTATTTCCATATTCATTAATTAGTTTTTAACTTACTTAATTAGGTTTTCGTTAATTAGTTTCTTAATAGAGATTAGGCAATGTAGGTATTTTACACTTACTCGAAAACCCGCTGTTATATCTACCTATCGCTTTTAGGCACACAATTTACAATTTTTCACACTAGTGTGGAAAAGTGCGCGAGCTCGTCCTGGCCACATTTTATTACATTTATCAGGCTGGGCGCTAAGTGACCCCCACGAGTAGTGCGCCAACCCTCGTTTATTTATTTTCGTAAGTGTATTGAAAAACGTCGTTTGATACACGTGGAAAGTCACTGCTGATCTCGGTTCCATAACAAAATGGCGCCTCAGTCGAAATGACAAACTTTCTCCACTTGTATCAAAATGTACGTATGTTTATTATTAGGCATCTTGCTCGTATATATTATCTATTAAGAGGTTTTTTTTTTTCATTGAAATAGGCAACTGAAGGACATAGACCTGGTTTTAATCAGTAAAAGTGAGACAAGCCCTCATGCACCACCCTAGAGCGAGAGAAATCCTTGGGTTGATATCCCACCTTATAATAAAGACTTCTACCAATGAAGGCAAGTACAGTTAGACCGGTAAACGGAGAATGCACTTAAACTTAAGTTAACGAAGTACAGTCGTAATCGAGTTATAATTATAGACATATAAAATAAAATATTACCGATAAAACTATATACATTAAAAGAATCAAGGAAGTAAAATTATTTTTCCGCATATTTTCTTGATTGTATTTTAATGGACAAGACGTGAGAAATGTTTTCGTGTGTAGTCAGTAAAAATCTGACACTCCTGCTCCACCCTACAGCGGAAACGGCGAGTAATAGGTTGGCTTGCCGTCCGATCGTCCGGTAACCGTCCGGACCGAGCCCAAGTCGTCGACTGCGCGTATTGTTCTACGCGCGCCTCAGGGAGATGTCAGCAAATCGTAGGGGCCCAACAGGGTCGAAGCCTATTGGGGCCACGGGTAGTGTGAAAGTGAAACCCGGGCCTTGGGACGAAGGCAAAGAAGGAATAGGAGTGGATTATTAGTCAGTAAAAATCTGACACTATTTCTCGCTCCGCCCAAGAGCGCGATTTGTCAAAAGATGATTTTCCCACCTAAAAAAAAAACCTTGAAAATCTCGTTTAATAAAATAACAGGATAGTGGTCTTTTTTTTTTAAGGTGGGAAAATCATCTAATGACAAATCCCACTCTTGAGTGGAGCGAGAGATAGTGTCAGACTTTTACTGACTAAAAACCCACTCCTGTTCCCTCTTTGCCTTCATCCCGGGGCCCCGGGCTTCGCATTCACACTACCCGTGGAACAGGATAGTGGTCTGTGTATCTGTTATTCGCAATTTATGACGCCAACGGGTAGACAAGGGTAGTCTATTATTAGGTCGACCACAGGACATTATTGACAGTAATGATTTACTGTTGTATTGCGAAAACTACATCTGGTACGAACTACTTGAGTTACGAGGAGATTCTTTTAGGGTTAAAACGGGATCTTATTACTAAGAGTCAACTGTCCGTTTGTCTGTCACCAGGCTATGTCTAATGAACCGTGACAGCTAGGTATTTCTGTTGCCGCTATAACAACGAATACTAAAAGAAGAAAACAAATATTTAAATGGGGCTCCTATACAATAAATGTGATTTTTTACTCGATTTTAATTTAGTACCTAGTACGGAACCAGCACCAGCTAGTTTGACTCGCTCTTGGTCAGCTTTTTTTAAATATATAAACTAGTGCTTGACTGCGATCCCACCTGATGGTAAGCAGTGATGTAATTGTTGATGGTGAAGCCCACTAGTTTATGAAAAGCAAATTCACTTTAGCTTTGAAAGCACCTAAATTATAATTGAACAGGAAGACCGCAGCAGAGAAATTGTTCCAGTCTTTCGATGTACGCGGTATAAATGACGAGGCTGTATTTTTCAGTTATCCATTACTTACCAGGATCCCCAGCAGGCATCAGCTCTGCTGTACCCCTTCAGTAATCACTCTGCATCCTATGGTACATTAATTTATATTATAATAGAAATTATTAGATAAACGATACCCAGAACCGACAATATAACCGCGGTATTTATTTTAAAATTAACCCTAATGCAACAATAACTCTATCTGCCGCAATTTGTGTTATTTAAATAACGTTTTATTACAAAAGCACAGGAAACGCCGGGCGATACGAGTTGTATAGAACATTAAGCACAGCATGTTATGTCAATTGTCACAACTTGCGGGAACTTTTGTACTACGTGTTAGGGGGACTGTGATTTGTAATTATTAAAGGATATTCTACATTATTGCACATTTTTTTTAAGGTTGTGAAATCATCTAATATCTTCTCTCACTCTTAGCGCACTGAGAAGACTCAGTCTTTAACTGACTCGAATTCACTATTGTTTCCTCTTCTACAAAGCAGTAATGCTAGCGAAGGAGGCTGCCGCACGCGTGAGGGAACGGACTTCCTCACGCCCAAGCCGCTGCGACCCCTATTTCGATTTCCAGTCACCGAAGGCGTGGGCTTGCAGATCGCTGTTCGGCCGTTCGGTAACCGTCCATACCGAACCAGAGTCATCGATGGCGCGAAGTGTTCCACGCGCACCTCAAAGAGATGTCAGCAAAATCGTAGGGGCCCAGCAGGGCTATGGGTTATCTGAATGGAAACCCCAGGAGCCTGGGGCACAAGACAAAGAAGGAACGTAGGATTGGGTTTTAGTCAGTAATAGTCTGACACGCCCTTTCGCTCCACCCTACAGCGGGAGAAGTCATTGGATGAATCCCACCTTCAGTCAAACCGTGTTTTCTCACTCATCCTACTGGTGCAAGCAAAATCTCGAGCTTTGTTCGTGGAATAGCCATTCAATAGGGTAAGACGAACTAAGAGGGATTTTTTTATTAATTTATAGGCTCGTGCTTGACCATAATCTCATCTGATAATACGCTGTGATCGATGATGAAACATGCTTGCCTAGAAATTACCAATTCAGTCTTGACTTAAAGACCCCTAGATCTTAGCTATCAGGAATCACAGACTCCGGCAGAGAATTCCACTCCTTAGCTGTGCGCACAACGAATGTGTTTCCAAAACGTTTTGTGGGTATGAGTAGGATGTCCACCATGTACGCATCGCCGTACGTCTGATGGTCCGATGATGGAACGGGCTTGACGGAATTAAGTTATACAGTGTTCGTGACCTTGATATCCCAATTGTTATGGAGAAAAATGGCTATGGCAGACACATTCTTTTATTTCACATTGTATAACAAACTATCTCTAGTTACGTCTTTATTCATTCAATAGATTCTGAACACAGTCTACGTATGTTCCTTATCGTTAGACAAGAACAAGCGCCATTTAATCTAAGTTCATTGACAGCATTCAATGTTCGCATAGCAATCGCTACTCTATTTAAATATGTAACAGCTGTATAAATATAATGCTGAGTTGGCACATGGTATTGTCATATTTAGCGTTTTTAAAAGCAAAACATGGTCAAAAAATTTGTTAAATCTAATCTGCATATTTTAGTTTAGTAAATAAGAGGGTGTGGACATAAAAAACTCTAGTATTTCTTTCAATTGAACCATTTATAGGTTGTTTTTAACTGTCAAGGTCGGTCGATCAATAAAAAAGTTGAGGGTCTGTGCACAGTGTGACATTGTATCAACGATAGTGATTGTTGTAAGCCGAAATATTTTGGAATTCACCACGTGACATTTCCGTAGAGAATGACCTTTTCCTGATATTCCCTCTAGCTCCACCTAGAACGGGAAATATCCCTTCCAATTTAATTACTGATAAAATCTCACTATATCTAGAGCTACTAAGACATAGAAGTAACTGACAAATGTTTTCACAATTGTTGTTTTAAATGTATACCCATTGTCAGACATAGTTAGTCCTAGAATGCGTTCTTTTCTAAAGTATAATACCTTATTGGATCAAACTTCATCTGTCGATCTCGGTCATGATAAAAGGCAGCAATGCAACATTACTGATACATTCTTCACCAAACATTTAACAATAATAACCAAATAGTGAAAGAAAGAAAGAAAGAAAAATGTTTATTTACGCGAAACCCCCGACTTACGAGTTGTAGGTGGCGGGTTCAAACCCAGCCAGGCGCATTACTTTGTGTAATTTATTTCATCACCGCTGCTCTCAAAACTGTGAAGGAAAACATCGTAAGGGAACCAGAAGGGGCATGTCATAAAACCAAAAAAAGTGGATAAAGGCCCATACCCTCTCCTAGAGAGAAGGCCTGAGTCCCAACAGTGGGAACATTATAAGCCCGACTATGCTATGCTATGCTACGCGAAATGACGCAATCTTAAAACTACCTAACAAACATATTCATGCGCGTGCGTTGAATTCACTATAAGGCTATAAAGGCTAACTTGATTTTGGCTTAAAAATAATGCGTAACAGAAGCAAAACATACGGGTATTTATCAGATTAAAATTAAAAACATAATTAATCAAGCCCTCATTATAAACCAAAATGAAAGGCACGCTTATTCATACCCATATTTGCATTTAAAATTAGGATTATTTATTTAAATTCCTCCTTCAACATATGGTCACCCTACACCACAATGGACGTAATAATGTGTCCACATTTGCTGGACTATTAACTGCAGACAACGGGAAAGGTAATAGAGCGAAAATAGTTTATGAAAAAAAAAGAAAAAAGTTTTATTTGAATGCGAAGGGCTAGTTAAATAACAATTTTGTGGTGATCGTGATGGTAGAGATTAGTTTTAGGATATTGAAAAATTGGTTTAATTGTTTTTTGGTGGTTTTGGGTGTTCCTGCTTTAGTAGGGGATCCAAATTGTTTTCAAGGAGAGGTGGTTATAGTCCATAATAAATCAATTTATATAAATTGTTAAATATCAGTTTACAAAACTTTTTGGGTATACATCTATTGTACGTACAGCTATGGAGTGGAATTCCCTGCCGTAGTCCGTCTTTCTTAAAAGCTACAACCATATTTATGTTATTTTACTTTTAAACTTTAGTTTAACTTATTTATTTCAAGTTCTTACAGTCCATCCTAAGGTTGTCTGGTAGATATCGCTGTCAGCGATAAGACCGCCATTGTACCCATAGATTTAAGTTAGTGTAAAAAGTTTTGTTACTATTTTGGTGTACTATAAATTTTATTTTATTATATTTTATTCTAAGTCAAGAGTGAATAGGTTTTTTCTTGACAAACGTGATCCTTTGTCGGTCAAATTGTCGCTTACCATCCGGTGAGATTGTGGTCACAATTACGTAATCTTAGTCAATAATAACATTATCTTAGTCAATAATAACATTAAGAAAATAACCTCCTCCTTTTTGAAGTCGGTTAAAAGTACATGACAAATTTGGATTTTCGCCTTTTTGTCCAAAAAGATGGGCAAAAACTATAGAAACTGAAATCATAAAAATAGTTAGTAGTGAGAAACTTCAGGTCCTTGAGAAAGTTTTAATTTGGGAATAAATCACTTAAAAAAACTTTCCTTCGTGTTTTATACAGTTCAATAAATAAATAATAATAATATAATTATAATATTCCACAACTTTCACACAACGCCACCTAGTCGCAAATTAAACAGAGCTTGTGATATGAGTACTAGACAACTGATAAACATATTTAGCATAGCATAGTCGGTCTTGTAATGTTCCTACTGTTAGGACTCAGGCCTCCTCTCTAGGAGAGGGAATGGGCCGTAATCCACCACGCGGGCCCAGTGCGGGTTGGTGGTTGTCACATGTCTTCGAATTTTTGGTTCTAGGACATGCCGGTTTCCTCACGATGTTTTCCTTGCCCGTTTTGAGAGCAGTGGTGACCAAATAAATTACACAAAGTAATACGCCTGGCTAGGTTTGAACCCACAACCTACAACTCGTCAGTCGGAGCCGTTACCACTCGGCCACCACTGCTCTCTGTATGTATTTAGAAATATATAAACATGCTTATATATTTCTAATAAATACATACATGTTATAGATAGATTACACCCAGACACAGAACAAATGATCGTGCTCATCACACAAATATTTGTCCTGGGTGGGAATCGAACCCACGACCTCCGGCATAGCAATCAGGGCATTGACAACTAGACCAACAGGCCTGTCTAAATAACTAAATACAATGGAATTCCAATACATTTAAAATTGTATAGGTAGTAAGAATATCTCTAAGCACAGTTAGTTATTCGAATAATGAATGAATGACGAATGAATGAATGACGAATGAATGGAAATACTCGTGAATGAATCAGAGTTTGAAGCGGTAGTCACAGGAAAACCACAGACAGGTAATTACTTTTATCTTTTACTGTGGTTTCCTGTACCAGGAATCGTGCGTTTATTTGTTAAAATGTAGGTATTTTTAATCTCTCCAACCCTGCGTTCAAAAATGAGATTAGAATTAACTCTAATGACGTCATTGGGTAGATACTCTAAGCTCGCATTTTTGAACGCGAACGTAGAGTTCAACTGTCAATGCAAAGCAACTGTCATTACATCAACCTTCCCTGCTCGGAGTTAGAGTTAGTTGGGTTAACTCTAGGGTAGTTACTCGAGTTATAAAAGAACGACTCTGGGATGCAAATCGAAGCTACTCTGGTTATTTTTGAACGCAGCCCAGATGATTCCATCTTGTCAACCTACCTGGCCTTTTCACTTTTGTTTGTTTTTTTTTTTTTGTGGAAAATCATCCAATGACTTTTCTCTCTTGGAGCGCGAGGCCGTGTCAGACTTTTAGTGACTAAAACCCACTCCTATGTTCCTTCTTTGCCTTGCTTTGCTTTGGAAACAGAAAAATTGTTATTTCTATAGAAGTCTCTTTCAGCATATCTGCGAAAGGAGAGTTGGAGAAATATAAACGTAGACACCGATAAGAGTAATAGGAAAACAAATACATACAAAACAGTTATCAAAACATGCAATTAAAGATATACTATAAAAATTACTGAAAATATCGAAAAAAAAATCAGACAGCAAACAGAGTATCCCCGCCCTTCAGACGAACTGACAGATTTCGATCATCAATCAGCAAACGTTCCTTAACACCAAAAAAAACATGCTATAACTAACGCCCCAGACATACTAAATAACACCGAAATACCATGGAGGAATTTGTATCACCGCCATGGTAAAACCATCAAATAAAATATTTGGACCAATAGTTCAACGTTCTCGAACAACTTTGTAGGGTTCCGTAGCTAAATGGCAAAACCGGTACATGTATTAATAGGTTAATCTTGCTCAGCTGTCCGGATTTTTACAGTCATTAGGGACTCTTCATAATTATTTATATAACAATGGATGCAAAAAAATATTAACGCACATACGCGTAAATTTAACTTATTTGTAATTCAAAATATTTTAATTTTGATAGGATCCTAAACATGCTGATATTTCTAAGGTATTTTTAATTTAAGTCCAAATTTTTTGAAATATACTACTTTTTTGCTATATTTATCTTGTTTTGTCCCACGGCTGGGCAAAGGTCTTCCATCATCCCTCCCTTTGTTGCCGGCTCTAGGCCACTTCTTGCCATTTTTTACGGAAGATATCTTAGTCTCCTTGCCATCTCCATCGTGACCTACCGCGACCCTGACCCAGCAATATCAGGACACCAATTGTGTGTTCAATAGACCCAGCGCTCGATCGTCATACGGCAGACACGTCAAGCCCAGTTCCAATTAAACTGCGCAGCCTTCTGAGACACGTCAACAATCAGTGCGTTGGGAGCCCAGTATGGTGTTTTAAACGAAATACGTTCGTTTAATACCAAATATACGAGATATGCATTTCTAAAAGTACAACTACTTTACATATTGAAAAAAAAAACAAGCTGATAAAATTAAAAAAAAATGTGCATCTGTTACTACTCAATCTGACTACGGAACCTCTATTTTACCTGACACGCGCTTGGCCTGTTTATGCTACGTATTTTTCGCACTTCACTCTCAAACTGTAAATATTTGTATTAGATCATTCGATGTTTTGAAGCCTGAGTAAACTAGGTTAGTCTGTTTTCAGTGAGTTATTATGGACCAGATTTTATGCTAGATGAAGATTGAGGCCTAATTTGTGAGGCAATATATCTTTGGAAGTGAAAATTCAGGTTTATTGTTATTAATTGTCTGTTTTTTAACCTGGAGTATGTTTTACTGTGTTTGTAATGAGCTAAAGAGCTATAGTTGTAAAGTCTGCAAAAATCTGGTTCAAATATCTAACATAATGCGAATGATTTGAATGTGCGTCACTCCATGACGCAAGTAAACACATTTATTTCTTTTTCTCATCCGTCAATGGTTTAGTTGCATGAATGAAAATCACCCGTCTTTTCTAACTGCCAATGTAGACGTCATAGTTTGTTCGTTTGTACAGAACATTTGCTTCATCTGCAGTAAATTTTTGTGTTACTTTATCTCATTCAGTTTCATTATTAGGTTCAATTTCATTTTTAAATGAAATTTCATTATTAAATTCAGTTTCTTTATTAGATTCGGTTTCATCATCAACCGTGACTGTTGAACGACCACTATTTTTGTTGCTTATAACGGGACCAGCCTGTAACGTTCTCACTGCTGGGACACAGACCTCCTCTCTATAAAGAGGAGTGGCTGTAATCAACCACGCGGGCGCAGTTCAGATTAGTAGGTGATATATAGTTTAAGCAATAAAATTTACCTAGAGGTCTTCAGCATTGATCATAGCATTTATAAATTTTCTTTTTCAATGTGTTTTAAATTATATAGTTACGAATTTTTTCATCATCATTGACGTTCTTGTTCCAACCATGTCTGATTACCCTTAGTCCCTGATATTTCTTGCTTCCTAAGTCTGTGTGACTATTATTTTGGTCTTACTCAAGGTCAAAGTCAAAGCATTTATTTCAAATAAACCATTTACAGGCTCTTTTGAATTGTTAATATCTATTCGCTGTGCTTATGTTTAAATTAATTGGCTAATATTATTACTTTATATTTTATTTTTGAAACATGTTTTACATGATTTTATCATCACTTACAAAGCGTGCAAATCAGATGCTTACATCTGTATTCAACACTGATTCAAAGATTGTTCGATACATATCTTGGAATTTGCAGACAACTGTGCTATCTTACATTGTAATCATATATTATATGATATTAGATAAGCCTATATTATTATCTGTGGCTAGCTAAAGTTCATTTTGGACGTAGTATGCATTGGTAATCAAATTCTGATATTATCACGTTTGTATAGCTGTCAACGGCCAGGGTATAGTTGAAATGTTAAACAGTATATCAATAAGGTTATTTTCGTACTAGCGCTACACTGCATCGGCAATGGAATGTTAGCCTTGTTAATCATAACGTATATTGTCAACGTTATATTCCGCGGTAAGCACTATCTAGTAAAAGTCTCTTCAATCAACGTCTCTTTTCAAAGTCAAAGTCAAAGTCAAAAATTTTTATTTCACATAGGCCTACATGGGCACTTATAAAACGTCAGAAGCTAGTGCACTTTTGCTTTTGCTTTAACTATTCTATGTGCACTCCATTGAACGTTTGCTCTAGCACGGTCTGAGGAAACGTCTTTCTTTACAGCTTAGGAGTTGAATTCCCTGCCGGAATTTGTTTTTCCTGATAGCTACAATCTAGTAATCTTTAAGTCAAGAGTGAATAGGGTACATTTAATCAAGCGTGCTCTATCGTCGATCATATCATCGCTTATCATCAGGTGAGATAGTGGTCAAACGCGAGCCTATCTTATAATAAAAAAAAGAAAATAAATAAAAAAAAGAAAATAAATGACAGTTTGCTCCAGTTTTGGCTCAACAACTTTTATCAAAAACAGCACGATCATATTGAGATCAATCTTGCTTTGATTACATGTTCACCTCGTAAAGATAAACATATGATTTCAACACGAATCTGAAATCTGAACTAATGTAACAACTGGTGGCTTGCCAATCCAATCAGACGTTCAATTTATCCCAATTTCTTACGAGGTAAATAGCGGTCTATTTTATATACATTAGCCAACAAAAACACTTAACTAAACCAGAGTAACTCGATAATGATTTTTATTGTATTAGTGATGATGTTCATATAGTATAAACACCAATAGTCTATTTTATAGGTTCACTTAGAATAATAATAATAATAATATTCCACAACTATCACACAAAGCCGTCTAGTCCCAAGCTAAACAGAGCTTGTGTTATGAGTACCAGACAACTGATAAACATACTTATATATTTCTAATTACATATAGTATATTATAGATAAATTACACCCAGACATAGAACAAATGATCGTGCTCATCACACAAACATCTGTCCTGGGTGGGAATCGAACCCACGACCTCCGGCATAGCAGTCAGGACCACTAACCACTTGTTCAACAGGCCAGAACGTGAGCCAAGTGACCAGAATTAGGTAGCTAACTCATTTTTTATTATTATTATAAAGTAACTTTATCCAAAATCGTAAATAGAAAAGGTATTTCTAATCCGTTCAAAATTCAACCTAAGTTACAAATCTTCCAAATTTGGCGGAAAAGGATACTGTCAAATAATAGGAAAAGAACTGTTAGGTTACGCGTTACAAAAGAATAGTTCTTACCACGCGTCCACTCTTCTTCATAACAATATTTGCAATGCTAATTGTTACTTCATTTTTCAATGTGTAACAAGATTTATTTGTTGTTTAGTACAAAATATTGTACTAAAATAAACCCACAACCTTGATAAAAGAAGTCTACCAAAGAGAGACGATAATTTTCACAAGTTTATGGGAGAAGATCCAGAAGCAGGAGTCCAATATGTTGGTCAGACCAAATCCGTTTTACACTAGAGACCAAAGTCTGCGAGGCGACGTCATCCACATAACCGAAGATTTCGATGAAAGGTGCCAATGCTGAAGATAGCGATGGAAGATGGCATCATAGCGTGATATAGTCCACAACAAAGTTATTTGTCGAGGTCACAGTCCTCAGCATTGAGAATAAACTAGACATGGAGGAGGAAAGAGATTTCAGCCACATACTTTCAGATGTTATATTTAATTTTATGTTCAGCTTTTCAGTGTTCTAAATCAGGGTTATACTGGTTAATCTCACAAACAACTCATCAGATTTCAAAATACAACTTATCCTAACAGCTTCATTCCTGAGCCATTATCCTCATTTGTTAGCGAGGCCAGGTAAATAGGTCTTTGTAGATTTATCGTTAGGTCAGACCTAATTCCATAGAGTGTCGATTCTAATATCATTATTAGCTTTTAACTAGAGACCGACTGAAGGGACGAATTCGGTTTCGGCCGAAAAAGTGATTTCGGCTTGAGTTCTGGTTTCGGCCAAAAATTCGCCAAGTATTCGGCTCGACCGTCTTTGAGCCGTCAAAGACTGTTGTGATAGATTCCTAAAAACTGACTGCCTTGTTCGTCTATGTATGTTATATTTTGATGTAATGGTTTGGTCACGTTTGGTTGTGGATGAATTTATTTTTTTAACTAGTAGTATTTTATGAAAGTTATAACTATATTCTTAAGCATAACTGCACTGAAATGTATTTTTTTATTTTTTGACAGTTTTTCTGTTATCATTTTAGTTTCGGTGTACGATTTCGGTTTCGGCGACCTATCGTCTTTTGTTCGGTCACTACTTTTAACACTTATTTATTCGAGTTCAATCCAATTGATTTGTTAGTTCGTACCCATTTACGTGATTATCTGGAAGGTTTAGAGTTTTCTTTAGCTGGAATGAGTGGATGGTTGTTTTGTATTATTTCTGTTTCATTCATGGAATGTTTGTTTCTGTTCTTTTCTCAATTAGGTTTTTTTTATTTTGTTTGGGAAATCATCAAATGCGTGAGCGGAATTGTGGTGCGAGAGGGCTTGTCAGACTTTTATTGACTAAACCCACCTATGTTCGTTTATTTGCCCTTTGCGTTCTAGGGCTACGGTAACTCTTTCAAAGGATCCTGCAGCCGTAGCAGGCTCTCCAACTATTTTACGACGGACGCGGGAATCCGATGAATGCGAGACGCAAAGGACTGGTTGTTGTGGTGACATTTGAGGTAGACCTATATCCAACAGTGGATGTTTTTGGGCTGAAAATGATCGTGACGATGACTATTTTTAATAAATTTTGGGTTTCTACATAATATCACACCTATATACTTTGAAAACGATAGACAGAAGTGTACCATTTGCTGCCAATGATATTGCACACAAACAATCTAACATAAACATATATTTGATAACTCTAGCAATATGCCAATTGCATTCCCAGACTAATATTCTACAATACAATAATATAAATCTTGAATACATAATAAACCTACAAGATTTATAGTTTCAACACTGAACATAGATTTATTTTCATAGGAAATCCATAGCTGAGTGGGTCTCACTACAGATTTATGTATTTGGTTTATTAGATCATAGGGGATCTTGGATAAGTCACCACACCATCTTCAAGGTTACCAGTACAATTACCTACATTTTTTATTATTGCTTGCGCTTGACCACTATCTCACCTGATGATAAGCGATGATGTGGTCGACGATGGAGCACGCTTGCTTAGAAGTAACTTATTCACTCTTGATTTAATGACCTCCAGCTCCTCTACCCAAGTTACAACCGTTTCGTTTCGATTCTCTTTTCGTCTATCGCCTTGAGTAAGCCACGCCTCCGATTCCTTTATTCTGACGTCATTTCAACGCTCAGTCACGTGGTCAGAACAAAGGGATAGGAGACGTGGCTGACTCGAGGCGATCAACAAAAAGAGAATCGAAACGAAACGGTTGTAACTTGGCTAGGGGGGCAGTTTGTAGCTATCAGGAAACACAGACTTCGATATGGAATTCCACTCCTTAGCTGTATGCATAATGGATGCGGTCCCAAAACGTTTTATGCGTATGGGTGGAATGTCTACTATGTACCGGTGGCGCATCACAGTGCTGCGATGATGGAACTGATTTGGTGGAATTAAGATATAAGTTCCTTTATATCAAGACCTCTTCATTGGTCACAGTTTTAATATGTAGATCTCACAATGTCTTTACAGGTTGTCAGTTACTAAGCAACACGATATTAAGTTATGGAGGTCAGATCATAATCATCTTCCATCTTCATTATCATCTTCAGTCATAATTATCTTCCTGCCCTTGTCCTGTGTTAATTGGGGTCGGCGCAACACGTTTTGTTTTATTCCCTACTCTTTTCTTTCATATCACTCCTCATACAATCCATCCATCTTTTCTTTGGCCTCTCCATCCGTCCACATGTATACTAATAACTCTTTTAGTAATATACGTTTGATCCCTCTTCTTTACATACCAAGACAAACGATTCCTTTTTAACAATGTTATATAACAGCCTATCTTCCATATAAAACTATAGTATTCAGCTGCATCTAGAGTGAATATACTCTTAATAAACTAGTGCGCTTCACCATCCATGATTGCATCACTATTTACCATCAGCCCCACTAACCAAGTTACAACCATTTCGTTTCGAATCTCATTTCGTTCATCGCCTCGAGTCGGCCACGCCTCCTATTCCTTTGTTCTGACCACGTAACTGAGCGTTGAGATGACGACAGAATAAAGGAATCAGAGGCGTTTCTTACTCGGATCAGATGCGGTCGACGAAAAGAGAATCGAAACGAAACGGTTGTAACTTGGCTAGGGGGGCAGGTGGGATCGCAGTCAAGCACCAGTTTATACATAAAAAAAAATCAAGTCAAACTGGAAAAAGGCTAGACATTGATTGATTGATTGGTTTACTAGATCAGCGTTTGTTCTTGACATAGATACTGTGCTCATGTGTTGTTTACTGCGTTTCTAAGCAGTATGATCGTATGATGTAACAGATTTAGTGTACATCTGTGATCTATTTAGGTTGTATTGTTGAATTAGGTAAATCTAGGGTTTTGGTCGCTTTAATTGAGTTACAATCATCGCTAGTTTTATTTGCAATAATTGTAACTATATTCTTACCTTCGTGTACTTTGTTTATTGTTTCTGTTTATTGTTCTTCTTCTTCCTGAGCACCATTAAGTCAGTAACTATTTTCCTACTGCCCTCCTCCACATCCAGTCTGTATTATCCTCCAGTCTATCCTATTTGTCTTTCCCACTAATTTGTTTCTGAGAGATTCTTCGTCGTACCATTTTAAAATCTTTAAAACATCTAGGTACATGAATATTTTAGTCATCGCGATCGTAGCCATATCGTAGATTTGACCGATTACAGCATGAGATGGCCAATTCTACGATATAGCTACGTTATAATATATTATATTATGTATATCGTTTTTAGATGCTGGGTTTGACTAAGAAATCATAATTAATTGCATAGGTAACTAATATTTTTTAGTATGATGTTCTTGTACTTAGAGCAGTGGTGACCGAGTGGTAACGGTACCGACTTACGAGTTGTAGGTCGTTGGTTCAAACCCAGCCAGGCGCATTACTTTGTGTAATTTATTTCATCACGACTGCTCCCAAAATAGTTAAAGAAAACATCGTGAGGAAACCGGCATGTCCTAGAACTAAAAAAATCCAAGACATGTGACATTCACCAACCCGCACTCGGCTCGTGTGGTGGATTACGGCCCATTCCCTCTCCTAGAGAGGAGGCCTGAGTCCCAGCAGTTGGAACATTAAAAGGCTGATTATGCGATGATTCTTGCAATATTCCTCCATAATCAGCTGTGGGACAATCGGTGCTTATGATCAATAATAATTAATTATTTTATTTGTCTGATCTATGGAGACATTAAGTTCTAAAACAATTGGTACTTAAAATACGATCCTTCAACCTTAATTAATAACATCTATAGACTATAAAAAATGTAACACACATGTCTCCAACCCATAAAATGTAATTGATATAAAGCCAATAATTTACAATTTGGGGGTCCAATTTGACCAAACTTGACCCCATAAAGAGGTCAAAAGCCCAGTGGTCCGAAACGACATGTGCTTCCACAAAAAATATTCCGTTACTGTGGGCTTCGGGTGGCCAACATTTTGGGGAAATTATTTGGACAGTGTTGGCAAAATGTTGGTGAAATTATTTGTAAGAATGTTGGTCATTTCAATAATTGTTGGGTAGCTTACACATGTTTTAAAAGCTTAAAAATAATGCCGAAATATTAACGATGACTCCCAATTTTTGTCATGGTCATTTATATGGCGGAACAACGTTTTCTGGATCAAATAGTTCATCATCATCATCTTCCTGCCCTTGTCCCGTGTTATTTGGGGTCGGCGCAACATGTTTTTTTTGCATTCTGCCCTGTCATTCGTTATGCTATCACTAACTTCCTTTTCTTTCATATCACTCTTCACACAATCCATCCACATGTAAACTCATAAACTTATATCCCTCACCAATTTATCTCGCTTTTGCTCCTCTCCATTTAGTTTCTTGTATGCACGCCACGTTTATTCGTCTTCTTTTTAATACATCCGCTAACTCTCTGGCCCTTCCAGTTATTGTCCTTACATTCCAACTTGCATACCTCAATCTCATTTCCTGAGCTAGCTTCTTACGTTGCCCCCGCCCGGGATGGTGCAACAACCCTAGTCCATTTCCCACAGGAGCCGGGTGCTGCCCCTGCGCGTCGCCTGTGGGGTACGCCCTAACCTTATCGCGCATTCTAGTCGGCCGCCTGCCTGACACTAACCCTCCTTGGGAAGTCTGTTGCTGGTAGTTTACCCGCCACTACGCGGTGACCTGAGGTGCTTAACAGTCTCAGAAATGTCCCTTAGTAATGAATGCTAATTATTATATCAACAATAGAAAAATAAAAATAAAAACTTATATTAATAAAGTAGTGCGCTTCACCATCAACGATTACATCACTACTTACTATCAAGTGAGATTGCAGTTAGCACTAGTTTACGTAAAAAAAACACAAATCAGTTAGTTTGTCCCTACAACTTTAGATATATCAAACATATTTTTTTATTTACTTTCTTATTGATTATTTAATATAAAAAATCAATATCTTTCCATCAGTCTACACTAATAAAATTGAATGAATAAGAACCACATGTGCATATCGGATTAAGTAATAAAATTGCACAAGTAATTCGTAGTGATGGGTTACAAACACCTCGCCTACGATATCTTCTTAAGACATATCATTACTTGATTCTTATCATGCGTGTGGGACGCTAAGCCTGTAGTTATACGTGTAAATTATGATAGAAATTTTACTTTTGACAGAACAGTGAAGGTTATGATTTTATGGAGGAGCTTTGCACTATTTTGTGGATGTTGAATTGGTCTGAACGTTTGTACAGATAGCGGCACGAATCTTGAGCGCTCGGCGAAAAAGCAGGGATCATTTTGCGCATCGTACAATATCGGCGAGCCAATCACTGTAAAAGAATTTCACTCCCCGCCCCCGCATCTCTCTTCATACCACCAAAGAGACCCGATATTTTACTACGCAGAAGCTTCTGCGCAAATAGAACTGTAGAAGTCAGCGCTCAAGATCCGTGCCGGTATCTGTAATGATATTTTTACGTCAGCATAGCGTAGTATAGCTTCAGCCTTATAATGTACCCACTGCAGGGACTCTGGCCTCCTCTTTAGGAGGGAATAGGTACCGTTAATCCTTCAGACATAATTCACACAATCCGTTAATGAGTTTACTTTTTCTTGGCATCTTTTATACTTGTGTACAATAAAAGAAAGAAAAATAGCAAAAAAGAAAGATAGCAACACAATTAAAATATAGCATAGCATAATCAGCCTTTTAATCCCACGGCTGGGACTCAGCCCTCTTCTCTAGGAGAAGGAATGGGCCATAATCCACAACGCGGGCCCAGTGCGGGTTGGTGGATGTCACATGTCTTCGAATTTTTGGTTCTAGGACATGCCGGTTTCCTCACGATGTTTTCCTTCACCGTTTTGAGTGCAATGGTGATGAAATAAATTACACAAAGTAATGCGCCTGGTTGTGTTTGAACCCGCGACCTGCAACTCGTAAGTCGGGGCCGTTACCACTCGGCCACCACTGCTCTACAATTAAATTAAAATAGATATTGGCAATAAAAATTAAAAAAATGACAGTGTCCTAAGTAACATAAAATATGCAAGAAAAAAAATTTTGTTATCTAACCAGATTATCAATAAATATACAAAAATAGAATAATCTGAAAACAATATCATAATCAGTAGAAAATCAAGCGAGATATAACAATTTTAAACAAATATCTTTGTTTAAAATTGTTATATCTCTGTATCTGTTTTGACGAGACAGACATATATTTCAGATACAGACTATCTGAAATATATGTCTGTCTCGTCAAAACGTCGTTAACTATGACAGCGTGATGAACTTTGGCGTCAAATTTCACATCGGCCTTCTCTCTCTTATAACTTTAAAGCTTTATGATTTTATTGTGGATGAAGATGTTTTAAAAAATATTTCATAATAGTTTTTCTAGAGTTAAAACTGATTTATCTCAAAAAAAAAATGCATCAATATGATGCATTTTTTTTTTATTTACATTTTTTTCATTACTAAAAAAAAATGGCATCGGAGTTTTGCTCTGTGCTATTCTCATCTCCTTTTCTACTCAAATGTGTCTTCTTTAACAGTGAAAAGTTTTATAATATCTCTTTTGTCATTGTTCCAGGTAAGGACCGTCTCACAAAGTCACCACATCATGCTGAACCGTCCGATATCTTTATTATTTGCTGTTCACGCTTGACGGGACGTGGGTGTGCTCCGAGCTCAATTATTGGTAATAACGCTTTGTCGCCTAAATACAGGGCAGGGTTGTCGCCCTTGACAATATAGCATAAAAATGTACTTAAGAGCAGCCAACCCGACATACATTTTCACTGTTTTTCATACAACTGCTTTTGCGCGACTGTGACGTTACAACACATTTTTCATTAGATATTTTGGATACACAGTTTACTTGTTGATATTATCTAGACTTCTATTGAAATCAATTTATAAATTTGTGTAAAACTAATCCAGTAAAGACCTTTAAAAATCTGCTATTTGGCATGATGTACTCAAATTGCACCTTTCATAATGTACTCAAAAATTAAAAAAAAAAATATAACAATAGAATCCTTGCAAATTTAATCAAGATTCTGAATGTTGAATTTTTTTCCCAAAAAGTTTTACAGTTTAAAAAAAACACACATTTCCTGGAACAAGTTTTGTGAAATATCCGAGTAAATGATGGTATTACCAAGTGCCAGCAGAGCTTTCTGGTATTATCTCTATGCTATCTGCTTGTTGGATTGCGTTATATGAACCCGCGAGCTTTTAAACCATTCTCAGGTTGACGATAGACGAGTGGCGAAGGGCTCTCTTTGTTACAAAGGAGCTCGTGGCTAGAATAAAAGCAGCCACACGAATCTTCAAGAATAAGCAACACTAACTGAGGTCGGTCTCTAGATGGGTGATCATCTTATCATACCGTGACTTCTCCAAGACTCGGGAGCACGTTAAGTCGTTGGTTTCGCTTGTCATTTTAGACTAGACTTGTAGAGCTACACTCCACTCCACGCCACGCGACGTCGTTCTACGTACAAATCAGGCGTGGTCCACGTGTGCGTCGGTCTAATATAGTTCTAGCTTTATGGTGACCCTACGAACCGAACCAAAACAGGCGTCGTCGTTCATTTTCGGTTGTTACAAGTTTTTGCGTTATTCATTCGGTCTGTCGGTCAGTTCAAGATTCAACTGAACTTGTATTTAATTCCTTTTTGAGGGAAGCTGAAGTCTTAGCGGTGCCTAATTTAGGTGTAATGTTGTTTTATGGTAATGTAAAGTTATTTTTGAATCTGTACAAGGAATCGAAAAGTAATTTGAGATATTTTTTTTGGTTGGTGATTTGTTGTAGACAAATTGGTTAGCTATATAATTATGTTGTTGAGCGCAAAGTTTTTGTGTTTTTGGAACGAAGTTCCTTATCGCGCGTTGCGAAACAGCTAGACGGAAAAAATTAAGACCAAAAATTGTAACGACAGTTTTTGCTATATTTGTAAGCCGTGCGGCATGCGCGTGTTTTTCTGTCTGTCTGTCTCTCTCTCTCTCTGTCATAGAAAGCAAGCCAGTTATTTTCGTTTCGTCTTTCTATTTCGCATTGAACGTATATAACTTAAAAAAAATATATATTACAATTCCTTCACTAATTAATCGAAAGGAACTTCGTTCCATCCGGGTATCCCTTGACACCTCTCAAGTTTTTTTTTGTTTTTTGATTGATGTTTTGTCTTTTAATTCGTAAAAATAATAAATGTTTCCGGAGTAGGATTATTTTCCTTGTTTATCTTATTTTTCTTCGTATACAAATTGAAAACATTTTTGAATTTTCCCATCCCTCAAAATAGATTTTCAAATTCCAAATTCACCATATCCGGTACATGTCCGTATTTGAGTTACAAATATTTATGTGTACTTGCCGAATTTTAATTTTCTCGGTCTTGTAGTTTTGGAGCAAATTGGATGTGATAGACGAACAGACTCACAGGCACACGAGTAAGGGTTACGTTAGAAACTTAAAAATATTTTCTCATTTATCCCAAAGAAAAAAAGCTATAGCAACCCTAATTCGTCGGGAGTCACACGGCGGGCGAGCTTACGGATGACGAGCACTGGGTAGCTTGCCGTCCTGCTGTCCGGTAACCGTCCGTACCGAGCCCGAGTCGTAGTCGGCGCGTAGTGTTCCAGCGCGCCTCAAAGAGATGTCAGCAGCTATAGGGGCCCAGCAGGGTCGAAGCCTACTGGGGCCAAGAATTTTATTCTGAAAGGCAGACTCAGCCCTAGTGAGAAAGGCAACGAAGAAACAGGAGTCGGTTTTTAGTAAAAGTTTTAAGTTTGACGCTGTCTCTCGCTCCGCCCAAGAGCGGGGGATGTCATAAGATGATTTTCCCACCGAAAAAAAATAAAATAAAGCAGGTCCTAGCCCAACTGAAGGTGTGGTTTTAGTCAGTAAAAGTTTTGCACGCCCTCTCGCTCCACCCTAGAGCTTTAGAAGTCACTGAATGATTTCCAACTTCGAAAAGAATAAGGAAACGCAAGTCCTACGCTGTCCCATTTCATGTCCTCTCCGTGATTATACACGCACAGGACACGCTTGTAATGTCCCATGAAAAGAGGAAACGAACTGTACATCGCAGAAAGTCGTTCCGACCTAATTTCGATGTGAGGTTTATCTTACGGTGTACGTTTCCGTTGAACAAGAGAAATGACATGTACATTTATGTACGAGACGATTATTGTGGACAACGGTATGTTGGTGCCGAAGAGAACGTTGTATACATATAAAGGAAATGGTGTCCACTGGATGCGAGAAGTACCTACGGCACTTGTAGTTGTAACAACATTTCGAAGTTTCAACTAGGATGATGTTTCTTCCTAATGAAGATTGATTTTTGTTCAGAGTCGAACCGAAGTCTAAAAAATCAAACTCAAATCTATGTCTACAGTATTGATTCGAATCGAAGTCTAAAGAATCGATTAGAATTGAAGTCTAAAGAAACTAACTGTTCTAATCGAATCGAAGTCTAAAGAATCAATTTGAATCGTAGTCTAAAGAATTTATTAGAATTAAAATCTAAAGAAACGGTCAAAATCGAAATCTAAAGAATGGAACAGAATTGAAGTCTAAAGAAACGATTAGAATGAAAGTCTAAGAATCGATTCAAATCGAAGGCTAATTAATCGATTCGAATTGAATTCTAAAGAAACGATTAAGCAATAAAGTATAATCGAGTTCTAAAAGAAAAAGATCGATCCATTGGTTACCCTGCAGGTTAAAAACACGGTCTGTACCGTGCTTTTTAAGGCTCGGTGCACAATTCTAAAACGAAACCCTGACTATGTGCAAGTCAGTCTAATTAGCTATAAGATTTTTTTGTACACCTCATAATTGTACCTCGTTGTACCTCATAGTTGTGTAGCGGGCTTGCGGACCGACCGTCCGGTAACCGTCCGGACCAAGCCAAAGTCGTAGTCGGAGCGTAGTGTTCCACGCGCGCATCAAAGAGTTGTCAGCAAAACCGTAGGGTCTGATTCTGAAAGGAAGACTTGGCCCTGGTATGAAAGGTAACGAAGGAACAGGAGTGGATTTTTAGTCAGTAAAAGTGTGACACACCGTCCAGCTCCGCCCAAAGACGGGGATGTCATTGGATGATATGAAAAACCTCATAGTGGTGTCAAAACGATGAGGGAAGACCTCGTACGATTTATGGGACATCCATCAAACCGTACCGTCTATGGCCTATCCTCTTTTATAAAGGAAATTACTGACGGACAAGTTGTGACATTTTCTCATATCCTCCATATAAAACAATGTGAACACACACAGCTGCGTTTGCGCAACCCGTCTAACGTTACAGCACATGTGCGCCGTATACGACTATAATATAATTTATTTCAGGATCCGCGCCAGCCGTCCCGTCCGTGCGCATGAATCGACTGCTATTTCTAATGTATTGTAACTCAAATTGTTTGAATGAAGGTTACTTGTTAATGTTTTATTAGGTTTAAGCAATACCCTAGGGAAAATGGTACCGACTCTGAAGATGACAGCTAGATCCTGAACGCTCATTATTATTATCATCATCATTTCAGCCGAAAGACGTCCACTGTTGGACATATGCCTTCCCAAGTTTCGCCACAATTAACGGTTCTTTGCGTCTCGACTCCATCGGGTTTCCGCGACACTCACCAAATCTACCTGGTGGGAGGCCTTCCAACGCTGCGTCTTCCGGTACGTGGTCGCCCATCCAGAACCTTCGGCCCCAACGGCTATCTGTTCTGCAAGCCTGCCCCTCAGTAACGACACAAGTGCTTTTTTTTATTTTTTTATTATTGCTAGGCTCGCGTTTGACCACTATCTCACGTGATGGTAAACGATGATGTGGCCGACGATGGAGCACGCTTCCCTAGAAGTAACCTATTCACTGTTGACTTAAAGACCCCCTAGCTAGCTATCAGGAAACACAGACTCCGGCAGGGAATTCCACTCCTTAGCTGTACGCATAATGAATGTGTTCCTAAAACGCTTTGTACATATGGGTGGGATGTCCACCATGTACCGATGGCGCAACGCCGTACGCCTAGTGGTCCGATGATGGAACGGACTTGGTGGAATTAAATTATGAGTGTGAAGGGTTTGCTAAGAAAATCTTGAAACCCTATTTGAAACCGTGCACCTAACTTTCATGAGCCGCCAAGGCCATATATCATCATTATCGTCTTCATCTCAGCTGAAAGACGTCCTTTAGACCTCTTCCAAATATCGCCATAGCTAGTTCAAAATCTATGACAAATGTTAAAACAATTTTGTTTGTTCAGGCCGAAACTTTGAAAACCAATATTAGCGAAAAGAAGAAACTAGTCACAGAAGCAAATCCAGGGGTTCTGCATGATGGAGTACTAACTCCCGCATCAGCTGTCATTTCTAATGAAAGTCGCACCGTTTCAATTGAGACGTAAAGTAAACACCAATGACAGACCGTCGATGGATGCAACTCGTTAACAAATGAATGCCACCAATCATCTGCGTTGTGCTAATTGATGTAAACCAATTAGTTAGGGAATTCTGGTACTTATGGCCAATGTGTAATAGTGTTAACATATGATCGAACTTGGTACGACGTATTTAGTCCGCCCGTACTAAGGTCGAGCGTGTGTTAATCGCCAAAATTGGTTGTCAATCATTCTTTCAGTCGATAGTCATTCACTGTTGGTCTTCCAAAAGTATCGCCACAACGACCAATATGGATCCGGTGGATGCAAGCACAGGCGTCTCGCATCTATCGGATTCCCGAGACTCTCACTAGCTAGGTTATCAGTCCACCTCCACACCACAAGGCCTTCCAACACTGTCTCTTCCGGTACATGATCTCCACTTCAGAATTTTTGGACTCCATCGATCATCTGTTCTGCGAGCAGTGTGGTCTGCCTTCTGCCATTTAAGTTTGGTGATTAAACCTGTATAACATACTAGCTTCTGCCAGTGGCTTCACCCGCGTGAAAATGGGTTTCTCCATACAAACTTCCAAGCCCCGTTTTACCCCTTTAGCGGTGAAGTTTCGTAAAATGAGTTCTTAGCGGATGTCTACACCCTATAAGGAAACCTGCCAAATTTTAAGTTTGTAGGTTTTATAGTTTCTGAGATTTCGTAATTAATCAGTGAGTTGTATTTCGCTTTTATATAAATATATAGATTATTAGATAGTTTGATGAACACTAATTGTACTTAGTATCAAAATAATTAAGAATAAAAAGTCACGTCAACCAATTCATAAAAGTATAGCATAGTTGGCCTTATAATCTTCCCACTGTTGGGACTCAGACCTCCTCTCTAGGAGTCCCAGAAGTAGTGATCAGTCTTTTATTGATTTTAACCCACAGTGTCTCTTCAGTTGCCCTTTGCAAGGGCCACAATAACTCTTTAGAATAATCCACAGACCTGGCAGGCAACGGTCATAACTGGCCCTGTCAACCTTGTCTATCTTCACAACACGTCGTCTCGTTAACCACCGGCATAAGCATAAGCAGCCTTTTTTAATGTTCCCACTGCTGGGACTCAGGCCTCCTCTCTAGGGGAGGAAATGAGCCGTAATCCACCACGCGGGCCCAGTGCGGGTTGGTGGATGTCACATGTCTTCGAATTTTTGGTTCTAGGACATGCCGGTTTCCTCACGATGTTTTCCTTCACCGTTTTGAGAGCAGTGGTGATGAAATAAATTACACAAAGTAATGCGCCTGGCTGGGTTTAAACCTGTAAGCCTACAACTCGTAAGTCGGTGCCGTTACCACTCGGCCACCATTGCTCAATTCATAAAAGTAAATTTAAAAAACAGGAATCTCTTCTTTATACTCAACTCATATTTATTTTAAATCTGCACTCTGTATGACGTGCGCGATCTTGAATTCGCCACACTGACCTACTAACAAACTAATATTTTTCACCGAACTGTTTTAAATTGTAAACATTCATATACAAAATATTAGTGTATGTTCTTATACAACAGGATGAAAGGAGAAGTATATTGTTTATGTAACCTTGACGCGTTTATTTCGGTCCAGGATGCGTTTTGTAAGCTAACGATCGAAGTAAGATCAGTTGCTATGCTGGGTAGTGACTGATGTAGATTTTATGGTCGAGCTGGATGAAGACATCGATCAATTGATCGATACATTAGAATTAGAAATGCAGCTGGACATATATTATGTAGATAGATCAACAAAGAAATTAAAGATTAATCTGATCAATAACAATTATTTTGTTAATGTCATAAACAATAACAAATGTGTATTAAATATGTGTTGTTGACAGTAATAATAATATATAATAATATAATAATGTCATCAGCTTTTCTTATTCCGTGTAACTTGGGGTCGGAGCAACACGTTTTTTTCTTTCATCTTGTCCTGTCAACCGTCATGCTATCACTGACTCCCTTTGCTTTTATATCACTCTTCACACAATCCATTCATCTTTTCTTTGACCTTCCCCTCCGTCTCCACCCATTAAGACATTAGGACACGGTGGAGCATACGGTGGAGGTGTGCCCCGCTTGGGCGGAGCACCGCCGTGTCCTCGTGGAGGCAATTGGCGGCAGTGACCTTTCACGCCGGGCCTTGGTTCAGGCTATGGTCCGGAGCGAGGAGGAATGGCAGGCGGTCGCCTCCTTCTGCGAAGCAGTAATGTTAGCGAAGGAGGAGGCTGCACGCGTGAGGGAACGAAGGTCCTCACGCCCTAGCCGACGTAATTCCGACCCCGACTACCAGCCACGGTAGACGCGGGCTTGCGGACGTCGAGCACTGGGTAGCTCGCCGTCCGGCTGTTCGGTAATTAACCGCACCGAGCCCAGTCGTTAACAGCGCGTAGTGATCCTCGCGCTCCTCAAAGAGATCTCAGCAAACCGTAGGGGCCCAGTGGGGCCGATGCCCGCTAGCTAGGACCGCGGAGAATTTCTGAAAGGGCAACCCGTAGTCCTAGTACGCAAAGGGTAATTGAAGGATACAGGTGTGGTTTTAGTCAGTAAAAGTCTGACACGCCCTCGCGCTTTACCCAGAGCGCGAGAAGTCATTTGGATGATTTCCCACCTTAAAAAAAAAAAAAAAAACCCATTAAGACATTATCATGACTCTTTTAGTAATATTGTGTTTCATCCTTCCTCTTCACATGACTATAGAAGAAATAACTATTGTTACAAAGTTTGATTGGTATAAACCAGAAGCTATGCAAGTAATTGACAGTGATAGTGAAGTCTATATGAAACGTACAACTCTCCAAAAACATTTTATAACGCGTCATCATCATCATCATCATCATTTCAGCCGAAAGACGTCCACTGTTAGACATAGGCCTCCCCCAAGTGTCGCCACAACGACCGATCCTGTGCGTCTCGCATCCACCGCATTTCCGCGACTCTCACCAGGTCGTCGCGTAAAGCTTTTTAAAATGTTCTTGAATGAATTTCTTCATCTCCATAATAGTCCAAATCCTATCTTCAAATACGTTGATTACGCATTTACTGATTACATTTAGTTTTCTCATTACAAAAATAGAATTCGCAGTTTCAAAAGCATCACTTTTTATTGCTAACAAACTTCAATAATCATTTGTTATTTCAACGTAACATCTATCGATATCGTACACTGATATATCCTGATGTAACCGCTATTTTATAACGTGTAGGTAAAGCGTTTTAAAATGATTTTGGATTTATTTTTAGATCTTTAAAATACTCCAAATTCTATATTCAAATACGTTGATTACGCATTTACTCATTGCATTTAGTTTTCTCATTACAAAAATAGAATTCGCAGTTTGAAAAGCATCACGTTTTATTGCTAATAAAAGTCAATAATTATTTGTTATTTCAACATAACGTTTATCGATATCGTACACTGATATATCTTGATGTAATCGCTATTTATCATGTGGCAAGCTGCCAGTTTGTCTTTTACCGTCAAGATGATTAATCCTACGCTTTCCTGGATCTGTTTCAAAGTTGAGTTCACTTTTTTTACTTCTTTTATACTGGGAAGTCGCCTTGCAGTCTCTAGATTTTGTTGAATGTAATTGGTTTGCATTGAGTTACTGATTTAGATTTCCAGGATATTATGAGCATTATTAATAGTTCAAGAGAGAGAGAGAGAGAAGTAGTTATTGAGTTGTCGGAATTGCTATATTAGAACTCAATGAGATGAAATTTAAATGGTTTATTAAAGGTAGGTAATCATAATTATAATAAATTAGGGGATAAAAATAAAGATGAAAATTCTCAGTTCAGTTAAGTTGTAAGGTTGTAGGGACCTATAAGGGTTCCGTTTTATCCTTCTGAGGTACGGAATCCTAAAAATGACTTACTAAACCCATCTGTGTCGCTCTGTGGTCCGGAGACGCGATATCTCTTTTAAACAAACCTGCAGCTTAGAATAACTGCCACCAGCAAGCTTAGCCAAGTCGATAATCTACAATCGTTAACGCTAGTAGAAAACTAATCGAATTTATGAGAATGACATCATCATCAACGTTAAGTCACGTGGTCAGAACAAACGAACAGAAAATTTGTAGCCAAGCTCACATAATTCAAAATTATTAAAATGTAATCGTTTCTATAATGTTCATCGCTACATCCTGTAGTTTTATGGTATAAATGCTAAGTTACAATTTTTTTAGAACGAACCAACTAATCGTTTTCTAAAATCGCTTACACACCGAGGCATTTGTAGAAAGAGATTCGTCACGAAACGGTCGTAACTTGGCTAGGCCTGCTGACCTTTAGTTTAACTGCGGTCTTCCGACTACACATACCGATTAGTACTTCATGAACCTGCCTAGCATATAATTACATGCATATTTGAGTTATTCAAATATGGCGTTATTTCGAGTTAATGTTAACACAAGTGTTAGCCTCGTCGCGTAGTAAAATGCATTCCTTCGCGCATATGTCTGTGAGCACAGAGTAAGGTAGTGGAACAGTGTCTCAATTTCAAGGCTAGAGTGAATATGCTTATAATAAACTAGTGCGCTTCACCATCAACGATTGCATTACTGCTTACCATCAGGTAGGATCGCACTAGTTTATGGCATTAAAAAAAAAAAGAATATTATGGAGAGTTAAGTTGTTAGGTTGTATCGAGGAGGTAACCTTTGAAAGTACGATGGGATCACCGATTATGAAAATTATTTCACTGTTAACTGGAAGTTAACAATGAAATAATTTGGGCGGGAATAATTTGTTAGCCATAATTCAAAATTCACTTTTATAAATCGTCAAGCTTCCACATAATCATTATGATTTTTTCTGATTTTTAAAGCACTGATAAATACTATATCTGATGGGCGCGTTGTGAGAATGTGACGACTCAGAGAGCCTAATAAATTTTTGGTGTAAGTACAATAAAGTTGCACATAATGTAATGTTTACGCCAAAAATAAAATTCTTGTAAATAAAATTTCTCATTATATTATTTAATATTTCTATGGCCAAGTGGCTGATCATGAAATGAACATTATTAAGTATACAATTATTTAACGAACAGGTGCATACTGCCCTCACAGATAAACATTTTGATTGTTTGATAAAAAATAAAACTGCGTCGACCACATCTACTAAAGCCTCCATCTCCGACACTACTCTGTGGTCTTATTACTCACACAGACCACGTTCCACCCGTTTAACACATTTTTATACTATTTTTATTTTTATAATACAATTTACTTGAACTCAGCCATTCGTAATAGACCATTGTTCAAAGTTTTTGTTGTCTTTTAGAGTTCGTTCCCATGATTGTGTCAATTGAAAATTTATGTAGGTGAATGGTTTTTTAATGGTAAATAGATTTGACTGTCTGGCTGAGTTTTTGATGGTAGTTGCAGGAGATTTGACACAAAGCATTTCGTTTTATGATTTTTCATAAGTTAAATTATCGAGTTGCTGACGATTCGGACACGACCTATAATAAAGCTGTTTAGTACAGTCAGATAAAAAAAGTTTAAAAATATAATATAAAGATTTCCCGAAATTGCCATCTTGAATTCACCTTAAAATAGTTTGGGTAACGCTTTTCTTTTTCTTATATGCTATATTTTAAAACTTTTTAACAGACTACTAAACAGTATATGTCCGAATCGTCATGCGTCAGTGAAAAAAAAAATTATAAAAATATGCTAATTCGGACCATGTGTCGGAATTTATTGTGTCTGAATCGTCAGCACCTCAAATTATCATTTCAGAAAATAATCCCCGTTATGATCGATCTGATCAAGTTGTTCATATAAGACATTAAATTTTTTTGGTACCAAATTTTTTTTTTTCTGTTCGATGTATAAAAGTGTTTGTTTTCTCATAAAAATCTATCTCGTTTAGTAAAATCTATATAGGCGTAATCATAGATATTTATTCACACTGTATAGTCTTTTTTCTTATTATTGTTGCTCATTCCATACAAAGATCCCACCGCGTCCGTCCGTCTGTATGAACGCGATAAATTAAAAAACTACTGAATGGATTTTCATGCATATTTATCAATACATGGAATGATTTATGAGGAAGATTTAAGTGTACAATACATGCATATTATAGTGGAGAAAAGTCGAGAATTTCAACGATTTCTAACACCCGTGTGGAGCTGGGTCGGACCACTAGCTAAGTATAAATTGATATCACCAATACCTTTTATGGGTTACAATAATGACTTACCTATCAGCTACACGGTAACCTAGATTTTAATAGTCTGTTCTTCATAAGTAGAAATCTTGGATTGTAATGTAAGTTTAATTTAATTGATAGCCATCAAATAGGTCTGTAATGGAGTTGCAGGCGTATTCAGAAAATGCACTTAAAGTTCTTTGATTAACTGGACATTTTATTGATGGTTTTTGTATAAAATTATTATAACTCCATAAAAAAATATTGATAATATATAATTCAAAACTTTCGGAATCCAAATTGTGCAAGAAAAAAAAAGAAGAAAAAAAATTCTCACCTTCATCATCATTTCAGCCGAATGACGTCCACTGTTGGATATAGGCCTCCCCCAAGCGTCGCCACATGGATCCTCGATCCTGTGCGTCTCGCATCCACCGCACTCCCGCGACCCTCACCAGGTCGTCGGTCCACCGGTCGGTCGGTCTTTCTCACCTTCGGTTCTGGATAAATCTGACAGATAGTCTTACACCAATAATTATTTGTGTGACATCATAAAGATGCGAAGAAAGACACCCCATTAGGGCTTGCAGACGACAAGCAATAAGTAGCTCGTCGTCTAGCATCAGGTAACCATTCAGACCAAGCCCGTGTCGTAGATGGCACTTAGTGTTCCACGCGCGCTTCTAATATGTTAGAAAAACCGTAGGGTCCCGAGAATTTCTGAAAAGGAAGGACACAGGTGTGGTTTTAGTCAGTAAAAGTCTGACACGCCCTCCCGCTCTACACTAGAGCTGGAGAAGTCATTGGATGGAATACCTAAAAAAAATCGCATAGTGTGTTCTTACAGCAAACCATATGAGTGAGAAAGAAATTTTACATCTGAGGAACTTTAACTGTACAACAAAAAATCAAACGCATAAATTAAATCTAAACTTAAAACTAAAAATATACTAAACAGATATGTGTACACTATATATAAACATAATATATACAATAAATAAATACTTATAAACATAAATATTTATGGGTCATGTTGATAAAAAATATACCCTAATTCTTCTCAGTTACCAAATGTAATTTAAATCTTTTTCAACTCTCTGAGAGTACGGCTGTTACATTATTAATATTAAAAATAACCATTATACGTCTGTCTGTCCCACATAGATCTGTCCCAGTTGTCTCCAGTGTAAGTGTCACAGGCCCTATATGGATGCTAAGCTACTCTTTGATTTCTGTTCTTACCTTAAAGGGTGACTAGTGGCGAGACAGATGGAATAATGTATCGATAGTTTCTAGGATTATTTAATTTTTTTATGGATTGATACATAATTGAATAACGTTATTCAAATAAGGATTGGCTAGGCGGTCATAAAAAAAACAGGGCAAGTGCGAACGGACTCACGTACTGAGGGTTCCGTACAAACTATCTATGAAAACAGTTCGTTTCACGAATTGAGTTTAAATTTGTCTGAATGACAAAAATACTTTTTTTGTGATGTAACAACAAATTTACCATTTTCTGACCTTGCTTCATGCCAAATTTCAGGATTCTAAGTCAACGGGAAGTGATATGTTTACCTATGATTTTTTTTATATATTTTATTTTTATTGGTTTTAATTTCAACTCAATACCTCCACGCGTTCCCGATATAAAGGGTTTGACAGACAGACAGACAACAAAGTGATCCTATAAGGGTTCCGTTTTTTTCCTTTTGAGGTACGGAACCCTAAAAAGAACTACTTTTTACTGACTCGTTGCAACGTAAAGGCTTTTTATTTATTTATTTAAACTTTATGGATAAGCACACTATATTAAGACGAAATTAATGACTTAGTCATACCAAGGTTGCGGATTATTTAAAAGATTACAGCGGCCCTCACAAAGAGCAACTGAAGGAACACTGTGGATTTTTGTCAGTAAAAGTCTGTAACTCTCTTTTGCTCTATTCAGAGCGGGAGAATCTTCTTGTGATAATTTCTCACATTAAGATAGGGTGGTGTGGAAACTGAACAACCTTTAAAAGAAGTGATTTTAAAGAACAACCGTAAAAATTATTAAGTACTTATTACATATTTACACAGTTAAATACTATTATGTTTTCAGTGAATCAATATTTTAGCTTCTATGTTTTGTAATGTTAGGCGAAGTTTGTGTTCATAAAGTAAACATTTGAGCATCTACGATTCTCTTAAATAACTTCACACTTAATTTTGACTAGACTAGGCATTGATTTCTCATCAGACAAAAAAGCTGAATAATACGATTCATATTTTCATTTCTTAAGATGATATTTTTCCAAAAATCTTTCAATAATCCTTACGTTCTCTATTTAAAGGAACATCTATGCAAAATTTTGTTTTAGAGCAGTAGTTTTGGCAGTGTATTCACTGCCAAAACTACTGCTCTAAATTTCCGATTTTTGTTATGTCGTTTCCTTACCTTCACCATAATTGAAAAGAATCTTCAATCACTTACATGAAAAACTATTTTATAACAATAAAAGGAAACTAAGGCTCATAAACTGTATGATTAAAATAAAAGGGATCAATAAAATTGATTAAATCGTTCGCTAATATCATTAAATTTTATACGGCCTTTTAAATTGAGCGCCATTTTGCTATTCTTTGTGAAGCCTACGCTTATTTTTCACAAAATTATATAGATTACCTGTTGTACTAAATTGGTAGGTTATATCGCAAATGGATTGCCGAGATTGCCTGGTAAAATAACTATAATGGCTTTTTAATCAATTTTATAGACTAGGGTCTTTCTTAAAATCGATACAGCGATTTATTAGTCGTGCGTGGTTCAATGTAATGATTACGGTTTGTTCTAAAATTAGTAAAGTTCATCGAAAGTAAAAAAACACTAATTAATTATTGAAACTGCTTTAGAAAGATCTCTTTTGTTTATATGTTGAATACAAAATGATAACATTATTAGTAAGGGTAATGTTGTAAATGCAATCCTCATAAGAAAAACTGGCTTTAGCTACTTCAAAAATCAGTTAAGATTGTAGATAGATACACACTCTTTGATCATTTATTACACCATATGACACTACCATACTTTTTTTATTTTTTATTTGATATAAGCTAGTGCTTGACTGCGATCCACATGGATGGTGAGGCACACTAGTTTAATACTTAGAATAATCGAATAATAAATATCCAATATCGATAAAATATTCCTCAATAGTCACATCTCTACTCACCTTGTCACAACGACGACCCATATAAAATAAAAAAAAAACTAGTACATATTGCTTTTGCTCATATAAGGTAAAGTGCGTATTTTTATATTAATTAATCAATGAAAGTAGTATTTCTATACCAAGCGCTAAGTGGCAGTTTTTTCTAATTGCTTTACAACTAAGGACTGTAGTTGTGTACTATACTTTCTGTATTCCTTTTTATGTGATGATCAGATGGTAGTCAGCCCATATAGGATGAATGAGTCAATGGGAAGATGGTTGTAAGTGAAGAATTATGTAATGCGTTTGTGGACTTTCTCTTTAAAAAAAATGTTACGTATACATTTTCGGGATCTCACGTGGCCGTCTCCTTTGCTAGCATTACTGCTTCGCAGAAGGAGGCGACTGCCGCCCTTTCCCACTTGATCCGGACCAGAGCGGAGCGAGAGGTCGCCGCCACCGATCGTCCCAACAAAGACACGGCGGGGTACACCTCCACCGTATGCTCCATCGTTTGTGTGTGTAGGAACCCGAACTTACCAAGTCCGTTGTGGACCTGCGTCGGCACCTGACCCTAAAAATTAATTATAAACAATCAATAGAACTTTACTTCAAACCCTTTGACATCCCAACACACCAAGGCCTCCTAAAAAGACCACTATCAAAATTCACCATTCCCCACTCGTCCACACATGCCGCCATACATCCATACCTAGTGTAATCAATGGCGCTATCTATGCAGTCACGGTGGGCGGATCTATTACGCCACGTGCCAGAACACATGGCCTGTTCCATGTGGGTCTAGTGTGAATTGTATCATCTATGGGCTTTTGTGAGGTGTGAAATGGGTGGTAAGTTTTAACTGACTGCGTGCTAAAAGAGGGTGATGTTTTGCGAGTGTATGTATTTTTGTAAATAAACACAGTTTTAACTCATAAAAAAAATTATTATAACTTGAAAACTATAACACCGCGAAAAGGGCGCGTAATTCTCTGTTCAACTGTCAAACTGATGCTAGTGCGGGGGCGATGTGACGCGGCGACAATATAGGGATGCGCTCATCTGTACATTTTTTAATACACCCTAGAGCATAATCAACTTGTGGCGCCTTAGCTTGAGAGGTGTCGTTAGTGAGTGAGTATGAGAGTGAAAATGGGTACCTACATACATTTTTCATGACAAGCATTTATCCCATATATAGGTATATCAAAATAAAGGGCTAAAGAAGACGATTTCAAAAATATTAATCACTAAAATTGCATCGCAGCAATTCGCATCCTATCTTTGTGTGATGCGGCATCGTATCGCATTGCTTCGCTGTTTTGTGTGACCCTGAAGTGACTTGTTTCGAATGTTTTAGTCGTTTTTGCAGTCGGTATTTTTGAACCTATCAATATTTTTTTTAAGTATTGATGTGTTTGCGATCATTTCTTTCGGTGAGACTGCAATGCCAATTCAAGAGACCATTTTTGACATCATTAGTTATTATTATTTAGTATTAACGACCCTGACTTACGAGTCTTTGAGTCTCGAGTTTACTGGTCGCGGTTTCAAACCCAGTCAGGCGCATTACTTTGTGTAATTTATTTCATCACCACTGCTGACACCATTGTTGCTCTCAAAACGGTGAAGGAAAAAACATAGTGAGGAAACTGGCATGTCCTAGAACCAAAACAAATCGAAGACATGTGACATCCACCAACCCGCACTGGACCAGCGTGGTGGATTACGGCCCGTTCCCTCTTCTAGAGAGGAGGCCTGAGTCCCAACAGTGAGAACATTAAAAGGCTTATTAAGCTGATTTTACAATTTTGCTATTTTTCTAAAATATTACGAGTTTCAGATATCTGCTTGTTCTTCATGAATGAAATTTAATGTTGTGCGTGGTGATACTTCAGCAATTTTTCTTATGTGTTTAGAAGTTTAAGAAATAATATTTTCTTTTAAGAAGGCAAATTTGATGGCAGTTGGTAACATATTAATTATGACTTCTACCGTCTAAAACCGACAGAAAACATTTTTTATCGTAGAAAATATTACTGTGGGAAATCTGGCCTCCCGCTCCTATTTGGTTGACACCATGTTTTACTATAATTTATTGTTGCCAATAAGATAAAAGCTTAAATTAAAAATATTAATATTTTTTTAACATTTGGGAAATCATTATATAACTTTTCCTGCTCTGGCTGGATCAAGAGGGACTTTTAGACTTTTACTGACTAAAACCCAACCGAGTTTCTTCAGTTGCCCCTTGCGTTCCAAGGCCACGGAGACTCTTTCAAACCTGTAGCCCATCCTCTTTAACCTTTCTATCGCAACCGTTTCGTTATGATCAGCCCCCCTAGCCAAGTTTCGTTTCGATTCTCTTGTGTCGAATGCCTCGAGTAGGTCACGCCTCCGATGCTTTTGTTCTAACCATGTGACTGAGCGTTGAGATGATATCAGCACAAAGGAATCGGAGGCGTGGCCTACTCGAGGCGTTCGATACAAGAGAATCTTTCAAAGGGCAACTACCGCGAAAGTTAGAGGAGTAGTTGATATAAAACCTTGTGTTAGTAGGAGCTCTAAGGGCCCAACAAAAATTTGAGATGCGACGTCGCATCGTAAAAACTTGCTTGATCCGCATTGCACATTATAGTCACCTGAACTGATTCTTTGCTACACGAAATCATATCGCAGCAATTTGCATCGCAGGTCCCTGCAAGGCGGCGTCGTATCGCATCGCATTGCATCTTAGTTCTATGGGCAAGGCCCCAACACTGCGTTGCGACGTCGCGTCGTAAGAATCTGCGACGTCGCAAATGGCATCGTGGAAATTTCCGGTGCGCTGCCGCAAAGGAAAAATCTGCGATGCGATGACGCTTACCATGAAATGGTTACTATGATCTCATGGTATACTTCCTTTTCTGTTTTTTTTTCTTGATGCGTCTTAACGCGAGCTGAAGTAGGACAAGTCTAGTGCAGTCCATGTTCCACTTGAAACTAATAGCGTTATTTCGTGCGACGCCGTATACGATGAAATTTTTGCGTTGCGTTGTCTCATCGTACAACGGTGCGACGTCATTTTGTCGATGCGATGCGACGTAACGCTGTGTTGTGGCCTCGCTCTGTGTAGGAGCCCTAAAACAAATGAACAAACAGACATTTTATAAGCGTAGTGATGAGTAATACCTGACTCATGATGGAAATCGTAAAAATGCGTGAGATGTGCGTACATACACATGTGTGAAATTGTAAATGTAATTTCTTTTTTTACGTTTGTTTTTCGTTTACACTTTATGATGCGATAAGCGTGTGTGTTTTCACTGGGCTCTATTTTGTTAGCATAATGCTATCGTCCTAGGCAAAGGTTACCTAATTTTTTTTTTATTATTGATAGTTTCGCGTTTGACCACTATCTCACCTGATGGTAAGCGATGATGTGGCCGACGATGGAGCACGCTGGCCTAGAAGTAACCTATTCACTCTTGACTTAAAGACCCCTAGATTTTAGCTACCAGGAAATACAGACTCCGGCAGGGAATTCCACTCCTTTGTACGCATCATTAATGTGTTTCCAAAACGCTTTGTACGTAGCATAGCATTTTATCCAGGAGATTCCAATTTAATCACAATTCCTATCTTAAGAATCGTTCAGTCATTTACGGTTCCGAAAGTATTGTAACTACAAGTTGTCAGTTTTCAATTTTTTCCTATACATGTGCTATAAGACATTAGCGTGACAAATTTCAGGATTCTAGGTCGACGGGAAGTGCCCCATAGGTTTTGACTGGTCATTTGTTTGATATTCTTCCATCTGTTTCTGTTTCTGGCGGTGTGATGGGCATTGTACCGTAGAGTCAAGAGTGGTGCGGATCTGGTCGGACAAACGTATTGCGTAGGCTGCACCCACGACTAAGGTACAAATTCTTAAAACAAAAAACCGTCCAATTAAAAAAAAACCGCCCAAGTGCAAGTTGGCCTAGCGCACAAAGGGTTCCGTATCGTCCGTAGCAAAAAACGGCAAAAATTCATACATTCTTACGTTGTTGAAACTTCAACGGTCCGGACTAAGCGTTTCGCTTCTTCGTTTATACCGCGTACATCAAAGGACTGGAACAATTTGCTTGCTGCGGTCTTCTCGTCCAACTATAATTTAGATGTCTTCAAGGCTAGAGTGAATAGGCTCTTAATAAACTAGTGCGCCTCACCATCAATGATTGCATCTCTGCCTACCATCAGGTGGGATCGCAGTCAAGCACTCTTTTATATCAATTTAAAAAAAAAAATAGTGGAGTGTGACGTCATTCACACTGCCACATAAATATCGTACCGTACATTACAATGAACACACACAGCATTTAATTTTAACACAAACGTTCACCTCCCGAAATACACTGACATACATTGTGAAAAACTGTTTCAGGTCAGTGCAATAGTTTCGTGGAATATTATTATTATTGAATACAGTGGATTTTCACGGCCTTTCTGTCTGTGACTTATTAAAATTGACTTTAAAGACACGTTAGGGATGGAGATCTGAGATCTATTGATCGGAGTATCGATTTTATTGGCAAAAAAATCAATATTAATCAATGGATAGATTCTACGACTCCATCTGAAAAACTTAAAATCGAGTTTCGTTTTTTTTTGTTTTTGTAGATTACAACCATAATTATTAATACTCGTATAAAAAAAAATCAAGACGTTTTATTTTTTTGTGCAAGTTAGTAGTCTCATGGAGTTTCTTGCCGGTTCTTCTCCATAGGAAACGACCAATTTGGAACCGTGCACTAGCTTCTGACGTTTTATAAGTGCCCATGTAGGCCTATGTGAAATAAAAATTTTTGACTGACTTTGACTTTGAGTTTTTTGTGCATGTTTGTGCATGTTAGTTCGCCAGTTACGAAATACATGTGCATTGTAGAATCATGTGTACCGTGCTTTTTAGGACTCGGTACCTGCAGGGTAACCAAAGATTGTTTTATTAGAACTCGATTTATTACCTAAGGGTCTTTAAGTCAAGAGTGAATAGGCTACTTCTAGGCAAGCGTGCTCCATCGTCGACCACATCATCGCGTTCCATCAGGAGAGATGGTGGTCAAACGCGAGCCTATCATTAAAAAAAAAAGAATCGATTCTGTAGATCTTCTTTAAGAACAAGTGCCATCTTTTCGGACAGAAAGAGATTTGTTTAGTATTCATATTTCGAATACAATGGTCATATTAGGGGTAACAGGTAACAGCAGCAAATATGATTAGACCTTTTTTTTATTCGATATAAACCAGTGCTTGACTGCGATCCCACCTGATGGTAAGCAGTGATGCAATCATTGATGGTGAGGCGCACTAGTTTATTAAGAGCCTATTCACTCTAGCCTTGAAGGCATCTAAATTATAGTTGGACGGGAAGACCGCAGCAGGCAAATTGTTCCAGTCCCTCGATGTACGCGGTATAAACGACGAAGCAAATCGCTTAGTTCGGACCGTTGAAGTTTCAACAACGTAAGGGTTGTCCGATGGTAGAAAGGAGATGGCGGAATCAAGTCATGCAATTCCTGCGCACACTCTCCAAAATGCAACTTGTAAAATACCGATAGCCTGGCTACCCTGCGGCTGTGCTCGAGGCTTTGTAGATTGGACTGGATTGATCTGGATTGGATCTTGGTAGTATACATATATTTAATGTCTTTGATAAGTCCTGGGGCAATTATTTATTATTAATTTATTTATTAAATACTTTACGCACAAACGTACAGCGGCGGACTTAATGCCTTAGCCATTTTCTACCAGTCAACCTTAGGGTGAGAGAGGGATGGGTTTCACTTTCACACTACACGTGAAATAAAAATTCACGAATCTGACCCTAACTTACTATTGTAAGTTAGGGTCCGATTCGTGAATTTTTATTATCGAACCAACTAATTTATTCAACGTTTTTTTTTTGGTCATTTAATAAATTTAAAATATTTTTTTAATCGTATTCTATTTGTAAATTTCCAGAGGTTCTAAATTAGAGCAACCTCACCTTAAGAGCTTGGTTCAAAGATGTCACTTGCACATGGCATTTTGGCAACAGTTCAAAACAGAGTAAGTATAATACTACGAGTATTATCCTGGCTTGCCAAGCGAATCTTTGTTTCAGAAAAGCAAATATTTCTTTGTTTGTAGAATAATTTCCAAAAATATAATTGAAGAAGCATCTTTGGAGACAGATTTAGGTATGTGACTTATGTCAGCGCTCATCGATTAGACATTTTTTTTTTCTTTATTTTCCATAAAAATATCGAAACTGGGAACTAAACCCACATCCTTTAGAATCGAATTTCCAATCACAGAAGAACAAATCGAAACACATCAAAGTCTATGGTATTTATAGAATGCAATGCTTTCCGGCCGTAGACTAGATAGAATGTTGGCTGTGGGCCAACGCGGACATCGGTTGTCTATGGAAATAGATTCGGCTTGTATTTCGGTTGTCTATGGTTTTTGTCAACCTGTGAGTTAAGAGTTGAAGGAGACGTTTTTATGTGAATGTGATGAAGTTAAAAGGGTTTTGTATTCAGCTTTGTGTTTGTGAGAATATACCATCCATCTTTTTTATTATTGATTGGCTCGCGTCTACCAACTATCTTACCTCATGGTAAACGACGATGTAGTCGACGATGGAGCACGCTCTTGACTTAAATTCCCCCAGATTATAGTGTCAGGAAACTAAAACTCCGGCAGGGAACTCCATTCCTTAGCTGCCCCCCATAGCCAAGTTACAACCGTTTCGTTTCGATTGTCTTTTCGTTGATCGCCTCGAGTCGGCCACGGCTCGGATTCCTTTGTTCTGGTGTCATCTCAACGCTCAGGCACGTGGTCAGAACAAAGGATTAGGAGGCGTGGCCAACTCGAGGCGATCAACGAAAAGACAATCGAAACGAAACGGTTGTAACTTGGCTAGGGGGGTTGTACGTACAATAAATGTGTTCCCAAAACGTTTTGTGCGTAGGGTGGGTTGTCCACCATGTAATAGTGGTTAATTGTCGCACGTCTGGTGGTGTCGATAGAAAACTGACAAGCTAGCAACTCGTACTCGAATTCATGTGATATTTTTCAGTGATAGTGAACTTCTAATAATTCAAAATGACAATCGCTAACGAATAGGTCTGGTGGCCGATCCTAAACATTTCGATATTTCGACAATCAAATTTTTGTCTAGAATCCCAGATATTTTAAACTGATAGACCAATTTAAATTCGTTTCTTTTTTTTTCTATTTCATGTTAGGTATTTATTATATTATTATCTTGAACTTAGAACTAGGTTCACGACAGTTAATTCAGTGCAACTATCATAGGTACAAGTTGTTAACTCATCTCATGCCACACGCATCGACTATACACGTATTTTATTACGTTACTAAATGATGATGTATCAATAATGATAAGCAGTAAAATCGCCCACCAATCCTATCAAATAAAACGAATGACTTATAACTTGGGTGGCAAATACGTAATAGAATATATTTTCTTTTTTATTATCACACACATTATTTATTAGTTCATTAATTATTTAAAGACCTTTCCAAAAGCCTAACTGATACAATGCGTCCCAAATAAGAATAGGATCGATTGCCATGTTGTGACGTCACGTCATACAGTCAAACTGCAAGAAATTGGGCAAAATTGAGGAACTCAGAGATTTGATTCTGATTAAACTGATTTTCGTTTAATGTTCGTAAATAAATAAATAAATTTAAAAAAACTTGTTTTGCTCACCCTATTAATTCTTCGATTTGACAGTATGATTGTGACGTCACAACATGGCAATCGATCCTATTCTTATTTGGAACGGATTGTACTTTGAAGGGCTGGCTTTTACTTCGATCAGTGATTAAGCATTGCCATACAACGTGGCAATGCCATTAGTCTTTTGGGTGTCCAAAAGACTAATGGCATTGCCACGTTCAAGTCGACAGCGATGCGGAGGAATTTTTTGACGCCATATTTAGCTAGCTAAATATCAATTAATTTTAAATTCAATACACATAATAAACAAAACTGATTCATCATTTCTACGTATAAAACCACACACGTTTGTTGATTCATTCGTCACAAAAAACAACCCCTGAATACATTCATAATTGGCAGTATTACCAACGTGCGAAAATGAATGAATATTGCACCGTAACCCTAAACTGCTAACAGTGAGTTATTTATGTGTTTTTGCACCTGGACCGTCAAAACCAATGGGGCGGTAAATGGAGGGTTGATTGTGATCTATAATTTATATGGAAGCGCATGAGTGGAATTAAAATTTGAATGGATTATAGCATCAGTGATTTTTAAATACAAAATTATTGTTAAACTGGTTAGGCCTCGATATCCGTACACGTGAAAGGCATCTATAATATTTGTTTTTTTTTTATTTTACAGTTTTAAGATTTTTTTTCTATACTTGTACTATGAGACCTTGCTTCATGCTAAATTTCAAGGTTCTAGGTCAACGGGAAATACCTTATAAATTTTGATTCTCTCGAGTGTCGAAATACGTTTTTTGCCACATAAACGGCCGTATCTTTTTGAGTTTGATTTTTTCAGAGTTTCAAGGGATCACAGACTTGAGTATATGGTTTTAATTTGAACTCGATACCTCTACGCGTTCCCGAGATAAAGGGTCTTGACAGACAGACAAACGGATAACAAAGTGATCCTATAAGGGTTTCGTTTTTTACTTTTGAGTTACAGAACCCTAAAAATTATAAAATATATCCTACTAACTGCTTTCAACAGCTAAGTCCACGTGACAGTATAAAATTATCCCAAGGGAACATACTTCCGAGATAGAGTATTCCACGTGCTATTTCAGAATATGGCCTACCCGTGTACCAAGTTTCATTGAAATTCGTTCAGCCGTTCGCGTGTGAAGAAGTAACAAATAAACACACTCACAAATTTTCGTTTTTAAAATATTATTGTGAAAAGTGTGATGGTAGTCAGACGGCAGAAATTCTGACCAACAGTCTAACCAAGGAGTATCGTGTTGTCCGAAGATCAACCGGATCCGGAGGCCGGAGTTCTGATAGGCAGTCGCCATCCATGTAAAACAGGGGTATTCAGCCGTATCTGGTTAATACTGAAAGCCGACCCCAAGTTTGTTGGTAAAAGGCTAGGGAGCTGTTTTTTTTTTTATTCTTGATAGGTTCGCGCTTGACCACTATCTCACCTGATGAAAAGCGACAATGCGGTCGACGATGGAGCGCGCTCACCTAGAAGTAACCTATTTACTTGTAAAATATATTTTATTCATTAGAAACACCACACTATCATGACACTAGTCAAAACGATTAACCCTTTAACCACCGGAGGTAGAGTATTTTCGCGTCCTATTCGCCAAGGTCGTGTATTCGCGACTGGGTACTCCATCTCGTTTAGCTCTTCAATCCTCATAGATGAAAGAAGAACTGACTTGATGGAGTAATTGGTCGTGGATGTGCGACCCTGGCGTATTAAATGCGAGAGTGTTTAATATATTCGACATAGGCGGTAGAAGGGTTAAGGACAACACTGACCTCACAAGTAGAATAGTAACTTTAGTGCTTCGTAATCGAGTAAACTTGTGATGAAAAACAAACACGGAATTGTGTCATGGCGGATTGAGAAAAACACGTAATGACTTTTTGATATTTACTGAGATTAGCGTGATGTAACTATAAGAGGTTTTAGTAGTATTAAGACGTGATTATAAAGTTTTTTTTTTGAGGTGAGTAATTGTCAAATAGCTCCTCTCGCTTTGGATGGAGCGAGAGAGAAGGTCAAGCGGGAACTAAATTAAACCGACGCACACGTAGGCCACGCCTGTTTTGTACGTACCTGTAGAGTCCCGTCGCGTGGCGTGGATCTGATGTAACTCTACAAGTCTAGTTGCCATATAAAATGTATGGCGACGTGTAGGCCAGTTCGGCGTACGTAGCCCACGTGTGCCCAATGCAGTTCTACCTTCAGTATTTCACTGACTAAAACTCAGCTGCGTTCCTTCAGTTGTTCTTTGCGCATCAAGCTGAGGTAACTCTTTCGAACAACCCCGGAGTTCAATAATCCTGCAGCCTCACAATAACCGTAGGCACGGGGTTGCGGACGGTGAGTAATGGGTAGCTCGCCGTCCGACCGTCCGGTAACCGTCCGGACCGAGCCCAACTCGTCAACGGCACGTAGTGTTCCACGCGCGCCTCAAGGAAATGTCAGCAACCGTAGGGGCCCAGCAGGGTCGAAGCCTACATATAAAACACTTCAGTATTTACATCGTTTCGAGTTATTTCTACTAGTGTGTGTGTTTATTTCACATTAAAAGCTGAAAATTAAAAATAAAATATTATATAGTATGTATGTTATATAATATGACTGATTAGATGATACAAAATGATGTTTTCTTTCTGATGAAATCACCAGATTAAAATAGATGACATTCTGACTAACTAATTTTAAACGAAGAACCTACTTACGATCAATTTTTAGGGTTCTGTACGCAAAGGGTAAATCGGGACCATATTACCAAAATTCCGCTGTCCTATACACATACGGACAGACAGACCTGTTGGTCACCAGGCTGTGTCTCGTGAACCGTGATTGTTAGACAGTTGAAATTATCACAGATGATATATTTCTGTTACCACTTTATCAACAAATAAATACTAAAAAACAGAACAAAATAAATATTTAAAAATCACCCTTGTTGTATGGGAGCCATACAATAACCGTGATTATTTTTGCTACGGACTGTACGGAACCCTTCGAGCACAAGTCCGACTCGCACTTGGCCGGTTTTTACGCAATAAACTAAAAACCTCAACAAATGGCCACGGCTCAAAGTCAAGAGTACTTACAAAAAGCAATAACCCTTTAACTACTGCAGTCCCGTATTAATAGAGGCAGTGACAGATGACATCAGATCCAGTAAGAAAGGTGACGCAAGTTAATACACGTTGTGAGAAACAGCTGAACACGATTTAGCTGAAGACAAAGATAGTGGCAGAAGTGTCAGTTCATACAAATATTATTGGAAAAACTGGGCCAGTGCGAGTCGGACTAGCGCACTGAGAATTCTATACAAACTTACCTTACGTAAATAGTTCAATTCCCGAATGGAGTCTCCAAGAATTTACTGAATCGCAAAAAAAGTTTTTTTAGTGACGTAATAAAAAAAATACTGTTTTCAAATTTGTTCCTAGTTAAATCTGTGCTATAAGACCTTGTGTTATACCAAATTTCAGAATTCTGGGTCAACAGAAGTACCTTATGAATTTTGATTTCCTTGAGAGTATCGATATACGATTTTTTGCGACATAAACGGCCGTATCTTTTTTTTCGTTACCTTAGAAGTTTGATTTTTTTCACAGCTTCATATGACCGTAGACTTGAGTATACGGTTTTAATTTTAACTCTACACCTCCACGCGAGGTTCAGGGTCCTGACAGACAGACAGACAGACGAACTAAATGACTCTTCCTAACCAATTGAAGGCTAAACTGACATTCTGTCAGTGACAACGATTGTGAGCTGACAAATAAGGGATAGAATAGTCGCAAACGGCTCAATTGACATAAAAAAAAGGGATTGACAAACTCCACAGAATAGTCATGTGGTTCATATTTTAATTTGTCATTCATATGAAGCGAGTTAAAAAGATCGGCAATGATGCACTCGTCGAATCAAAATTCCAAAGTCTTGAGCATCGACGCCGAGTTGCTAGCCTGTCAATGTTCAATCGTTTACATTTTGGGAAGCTTGCATCGGATTTGCACTATTTAATTCCGCCAAGCCCGTTCCATCATTGGACGGTTAGACGTACGGCATTGCGTTACCGGTACATGGCGGACATCCCACCCATACGTTCAAAACGTTTTGGGAACACAATCATGTGCGTACAGCTAAAGAGTGATTGCTGAAACCTGAGGGTATTTAAGTCGACCACATCATCGCTTAACATCAGGTGAGATAGGGGTCAGTGATAGAATGTAATTTTTTCTAAAGTCGCAGGGCAATTTTTTTTTTTTGAGCGTGGCTAGCCCGAATAATTTATTGTCTAACCGTTTTGTACTAACATTTACTTGTGATTGTTAACAGCATAGACTGATGATTAAGTTGTCTGATTCACTCCGAGGCTAATTAGTAACAAGAATGTCCGCCATTTAATCAAGTGAATTGTGCTCATCTCCGAATAAGGCAATGAGTACCGCTGTCAAGATTACTTATTTTTTTAAGTTTACGTTTCAAATTTTTTTTTATGATTGATGATTCTTTTATCTTTTTACATTTCTTTCTTTTATCTTCTTTGATTTTATTATTTTATCTTCTTTGATTTCATTATTTTACCTTTTTTATTTCAATATTTTATCATCTTCGATTTTTTGTTTTTTAGCTTCTTTGATTTCATTCTTTTATCCTCAATGATTTCATTATTTTATCTTCTTTTATTTCATTATTTTATCTTGTTTGATTTAAATTTTTTCTCTTTTTTTATTTCCTTATTTTATTCTCCATTTCTATCTTTTCCATTGAAGTTCAGTGAGTTCTCTTCATTCCTTATTAAATTCACCTTCTGTGTCTCTCCATCATTGTGTTGAATTTCGCACATGTTGTGTACGATTTATTACGTTACAAAATACACGATTTGTTTGTACAAGATTTCAAATGTGAAGATGTTGATTTTTATGTTTTTTGCATATCATAAGATGTCAGTGAGTAATCATAAAGTGCGCCATACATGAGATTATATTTATATTTCTTTAAGATAGAACTGATGAAAGGGTGTTAGGTGGACAATAATTTTTATGCTTGGAAATGATTCAGTTTATCATGAAGTTTTTTTTTATAGGCCTTGAAGAGAATTTTAAGTATTAGTGTGAATAATCATATCAGTAGAAGAACATACAGAATAGGGATGACAGAAAAGCATGATGATAAGGAAAGTATTACCTACTTACCTATACCATTCTAACGGACCAAGGTTTGTTCCAAAATCTTCATAACCCAAAACTGTAGGTAAATATAATCAGTAAGAAATCCATCCAGGGCCTCAAGTCTGCTATTACAATAGTGTCAGAATGGTCTATCATTGATTTCATAATTGTTGATTTTGACAAATTTGGTAATCTACTAATATAATGGCGTCATTATGACTTCCCAATGGTCAACCACTGACACTCCATTGAAAGAATCTCGTACATATTGACAAATGAATGTCTGACATATGCGGTAATTTTCTAAAATTTTGACAGTTCCTTTGATCAGTGACGTACCATTAGAACGTCATTGTGCAGACACGCTTATAATAAGCTCGATATTGTCATTTTACCACAACTCTATGACGAGACCATTGACCAATCAATGATTGTGAATTAGCAGATTACGAACTTTTTGCAAAATGACAATGGGATCGTGTTGGAATGACGAATTTATAAAAATAGCAGACTTAGGCCCCAGGACTTCATACAATTTGCTTAATCTCACCCATATCTAATAGGTACAGAATTAAAAACTGTTTAATATCGATCCTATTCTATGATTACACAGATTTATCCATATAATAACAGATGTATCTTGTAGGTTTTAAAAACTAGTACAACCAGAACTGTAATATCGAACAAAACTCACGCAATTGTAGACCAGGTTAAACTGGTTAGTCTAGTATGACTAGAATAACCACTGTGAACTGAGCTACAAAATGTATGGTAATGTAGGTTAGAAGAGGTCAAGTTACGCTGGTGTTTGGATTAGGCTATTTTCAACGAGTTTACTTTTCACGAGAAAATTAGGTTTTTGGGTTGAAATGTTTTGTATGTTCGTGAAGCTACGAAATAGTGATTTTACTGTAATTATTTTATTTAAATAGATCAGGTTGGTAATGGTTTCATTATTTTTGGATTACTTCGATTAATATTTCAAGAGCTCACTTAACTTCAAAGAATGAAATCAAAGAATATAAAAGAATGAAATCAATAATATATAGTTTTTTGAGGGACTCATTTCAGTAAGTATCATGCATAAAAAAATGGGTTTTACTAACCAAAACTGTAAAATTTCAAATCATTTATTCGCAAAATGTTTCCTAAAAGTCTATAATTGCAAAATAAATATCATTTATCATTTACTAGCTTCTACCAGCGGCTTCGCCCGCGTAAAAGTAGGTTTCTCCATACAAACTTCCAAACCTCGTTTTACCCCCTTAGAGGTGGAGTTTCGTAAAATCCATTCTAAACGGATGTCTACACCCTATAAGGAACCTACCTGCCAAATTTTAAGTTTGTAAGTGTTGTAGTTTCTGCGATTCCGTGATTAATCAGTGAGTGGTATTTCGCTTTTATATATCCTTTTGAGTACCGTAATTAGAGACAGAGTAGAAAGAAAATCAGCGAGCGAACGCCGGCGTTCGTTTGGTATATATTATATGATGACTTTTCACCTAAAAGAATTCCTTCCAGAATACCAACGCTGCGTTATTTTTACTTTTTAGTTAAATATCGCAGCCTACGCTGAGATAGGATGTATATATATTTATGGCCTCGCACATTTTTATATTTTAATATTGTTTTCTATTATTTTTAAGTTAAGTATTTATAGATTAAGTAGTCACTTTTTATTTTACTGTTGTTTGTCCTGTGCGAGTCTCAAATAAATGTTTTTTTTCTTTCTTTCTTTCTAAAAAAAATGCCTCAACACTATCGCGTATCTAGCAGCCCCACTAACCATCGTTCAGTTTATGCTTCCGCCGTCTCATTGAGCTTCATGAATGAGATGCACATTACGTTATAATGTTTACGGAGCTAGTTTAAAGAATATTTTGTTTTTTTAACTGTCGGTATTTGGGTCAAAGACGGGATGCAGATTCTCATAGGCTGCTCGATGATAATGTATCTTGTGCAGATGTAAATATACAAGGCGGAGTACTGAATCTGTAAAATTTCCAGTAGTTTTCAGAATACGATTATGTAAGCGATTCTTGGCTCAAATTAACAATAAAAAGGGTAGGCATTTTTTTTTTCTTTTCTTAGTAAGTTAACGAAGTCACGGACAGGCTATCACACGGTGATAAGTCGCAACGGGTGATTTTGTTTTTTTTAAGCTTTGTTAATCCCTCGCGCTTGTAAGGGTATTAATATTACGCAATTGCGCGTTTTTATGTGAAGCAACCAAAAAAATCTTCGTTTTTCCTAGAAAAATCCAGGATCCAGACCAAATTTTTGGCCGAATAAATTTCGTACATCCGTGTCTACAAAACGACAATTAGGCGTTTTTCAAGGTCACTCAAGTTGTACAGCTCGGAGTAGCCAAGTTACAACCGCTTCGTTTCGATTCTCGTTTCATCGATCGCCTCGAGTCGGCCACGCCTCCGATTCCTTTGTTTTGACGTCATCTCAACGCTCAGTTACGTGGTCAGAACAAAGGAATACGAGACATGGCCAACTCAAGGCGATCAACGAAAAGAGAATCGAAACGAAAAGGTTGTAACTTGGCTAGGGAGGCAGACGACAATCGGCGCTTGAGGGAGTTCTTCTGAATGACACTCCAAATAAAAAAGAAACTAAAATAAGAAGTATTATTCATAATATTGACCAGATATCGTATTTTTATATGATTACTAGCTTCTGCCAGCGGCGTCGCCCGCGTGGGGGTAGATAAATCCACATAAACTTAGGACCCCCGTTTTACCCCCTTTTGGGTGGAGTTTGATTAAATCCGTTCTTAGCGGATGTCTACACCCTGTAAGGAACAAACCTGCCAAATTTTAAGTTTGTAGGTGTTTTTTTTTTGGTGGGAAAATCATCTTATGACAAATCCCGCTCTTGGGCGGAGCGAGAGATAGTGTCAGACTTTTACTGACTAAAAACCCACTCCTGTTCCTTCGTTGCCTTCGTCCCAGGGACCGGGTTTCGTTTTCACACTACCCGTGGCCCCAGTAGGCTTCGACCCTGCTGGGCCCCTACAATTGCTGACATCTCCCTGAGGCGCGCGTGGAACAATACGCGCCGCCGACGACTTGGGCTTGGTCCGGACGGTTACCGGATGGTCGGACGGCGGGCCACCCATTGCCCGCCGTCCGCAATCCCACGCCTACTGTAGCCAGAAATCGGGATCGGAATCCCGGCGGCGGTTGGGGCGTGAGGACCGTTGCCGTCGCCGAAGTTTGTAGGTGTTATAGTTTCTGAGATTTATAGATTATTTACGAGTTTTATAACAACCTCCTGATATTTTGTGCAGATTTAAAACTGCACCGTGTATTACATAGACTACTTAGTTCTAGTCTGGCCGTAAAAGTATACGACGCTAGTTTCTGACAGCGGGTTCGCACGCGTGAAAAAAAAATTACTTCATGTAAAGAAACTTTATCATTACGACCGGGGCTGAATTTGTCCGAGCCGAGGGCGAAGGTGCTGTGAAACCGAGAGCTACAGTAACAAATTTCAACGTGTATCAAACGATATTTTTCAATACGAAGAAATAAAGAAACGGGGGTTGATCAGTGACTCGTAGGGGTCGCTAAGCGACCAGCCTTAAACGATACAACACAATTTTTTTTTTTTTTTAATGATTAGGTTTGTTTATTCATTTTGATTAAGATTAATTGATAAAAAAAACACTTAACTAATTAAAACTATATATACACTAAAGACAAAAACTACTAGCTAAAATATGGCGTCATAAAATTCCTCCGCATCACTGTCGACTGGAAGTGTGGCCAAAAGGCTGGCAGCATTGCCACGTTGTATGGCAATGCTTAATCTCTGACCGAGGTAAAAGCCAGCCCTTGGGTCACGCGAAGTGTCAACTAAGCGTCTGGATAGTTCTTACATTTAAAATGAATTCTTTCACTGGTAAACTGGTCCAAATTGATCAAGATTGTTTATTGCATCGTACGCAACTAACTTTTATGGTTACTAAATACTCCAATTCCTACATTTTTTCTGGCAGAAAAGCTCTTTAAGATCATAAATCATAATACTGGTCACGATAGTAATCCTATACTCTATGGTTTTATGGTTCACATGCTCACAGCGGTTTCATTTCTGTGTGAGAATAAACCATGTCATTTTTGTTGTTTATAATACATATAGATACATATACATATATGTATGTCTTACAATGGGCTGTAACAGAAGGCTTAATGTCACTCAAAGGGCAAAGGAAAGGGCTTTGCTTGGAGTTTCCTTGCGTTATCGCATTAGGAATGAAAATATCCGCAGGAGAACTAAAGTTGCCAACATAGCCCGAAGAATCGCCAAACTTAAGTGGCAGTTGTCAGGGCACATTGCTCGCAGAACAGATGGTCGATGGTGCTGAAAGGTTCTGAAGCGGCGACAGTGTACCTGAAGACGCAGCGTTGGAAGACGTCCCACTAGTTGCCTTTTGCGTTCACGGGCACCGGAATCACTTTTAAAAAATCCTGCGAATTTCCTATACTACTTTTATTAAGTTCTTAGATACTAGTGATCCTTTCTTGTTTTTAAATTCTTATAATATCCCTATTTTCGAAATAGGTATCGATGTTTGTGATTGTTTTCGCTAGAGAAGTCGAGCATGAGTGGAACACGAGCCGAGCTCAAATTGTGGGCCAACTCTCGAGCACAAGTGACACTGCACGAATTTGAGCTCGGCTCGTGCTCTGCTCGTGTCAGGCTTCCGTAGCGTAGCATCTGTCAATCTAGGTATTCCAGAAACCACTATCACACAACGCCGTCTAGCCCCAAGCTAAGCAGAGCTTGTGTTATGAGTACTGGACGACTGATAAACATACTTATATATTTCTAAATACATACATATTTTAGATAAATTACACCCAGACACAGAACAAATGATCGTGCTCATCACACAGACATTTGTCCTGGGTGGGAATCGAACCCACGACCTCCGGCATAGCAGCCAAGGCCACTAACCACTAGACCAACAGGCCAGTCAAATAGGTATTATACCTATAATAGGCATGTATACCAGTGTCTACATTTTAATATTATTTTTCATAATAATCCTGCATGTAATGCTGTTGGTGGTAAATAAATAAATAGGTAATACTAATATATCAAAACATATTTGATTACTCAATTGCTTTTCCATTAAAATCACAGCTGTATGCCTATGACCTATGATCGTAGGTGTTAAGTTATAAACATGCTTGCTAAGTTTCGCAAGTTACGCTAAGTAAAGGAAGCTAGCTAGCTAAGCTACCAGTCAGTGAGTGGTTATGCGCGCAGAAAATTAATATATCAAAACTATTCAATCAGAACATTGCAAGCAGATATCCTTATCGTTATTATAATACTAGCTTTTGCCCGCGGCTTCGCTCCCGTCAACTGACTACTATATTCTACTCTATCCAACTCTACCCAACTCCGCCCTAGTCTACCCCACTCTACCCTACTCTACATTACTCTACCCTACTCTACATTACTCTACCCTACTCTACCCTACTCTACCCTACTCTACATTACTCTACTCTACTTTACCCAACTCTACCTTACTTAATAATAAGTATCCTATGTTCGTCTCCTGGTTCTAAGCTACCTCCCTACCAATTTTTTCTTACTGACTTTCTTTTATATATACACTTATAAATGTATACATATTATAAAACAAAGTCCGCCACAACATCTGTCAGTCTTGTCAATTCATTCACTCTAACCTATATTAAAATACCTTTAAGTAGATCCAATTTCTATGAAACATGGTCGTAACATTGTTGTCGCATTTTCTAATAGCCCTGCCAAATTTTAATATCCTATTTTTAATCCACGAACAACAGAAGATAAATTCACACGTAACAGTAACCCCCAGATTGCGTCAGTTTGCACTAGCGAAATTCGAGTACACAGTAAACCCTGCCCACGTACCTAGAGTATATACTGTGTACCCAGTAAGTACACATGGAACGCCAAATATTTGTCTCGTGAGAACTGCAAACAGACTAACATGGGGTAATCTTTTTAGTAGTGACGTCATTTTGATGAAAATTGTTATGTTCAACGAATACAAAATACGTTAACGAGAATTCTGACAGATTAATTGTGGAAATGTGGACCAATATCACTGACAGAACTGTTGATGACAGAAATCGTCTTTCTAGTCAAAGATATATTATTATTTGTAATTGATATAAACTAGTGCTTGACTGCGATTCCACCTGATGGTAAGCAGTGATGCAATCATTGATGTCGTAGCGCACTAGTTTATTAAGAGCCTATTCACTCTAACCTTGAAGACACTAATACCAATGGATAATAAAGATTTTAATAATAAAAAAAAGAAAGAAAAAAAAAGTACTTTACGCATGAAATAGTCATTTTTTGGGAGGGACATCCTACTCATACGTACAAAACGTTTTGGGAACACATTTATTGTATGTACAATGCGTTCTAAATAAGAATAGGATCGATTGCCATGTTGTGACGTCACTAAAGACACACAGAGACGACACTCAGAATGGAATTCTCTGCCGGAGTTTGTGTTTCCTGGTAGCTACAACCTGGGGGTATTTAATCAAGAGTGAATAGGCGCGCGCTGTAACGTCGACCTCATCATCGCTTACCATCAGATGAGATAGTGGTCAAGCGCGAGCCTAACTACACCTTATTCCGTGGTTTTAATGTGGGACTATTAGAACTGACCACTTTTGGTAATTGGAGATTTGAAACCATCGGCATCGTAATTGACATTTTGGTTAGTATTAATAGCTCTTTTGGGTTTCTGATCGTTATCAGGATTAAAAGGTTTTTGTTGGTGTTTAATTACTCTTAAATGTTCATTAAGACACATGTTAACTTTTTTTTTTTGGGGCGGCTTAGTAGGTATTGTCTGATACAACGTGTTCTAAATGAGAATAGGATCAATTGCCATGCTGTGACGTCACGTCATACTGTCAAATCGCAAGAAATTGGGCAAAATTTAAGAACTCAGAGATGACCAAAATTGAAGAACTGGGTCCTGATTAAACTTTTTTCATTCACAGTTCGTATATAAATTAAATTTTAAAAAATTTCTTGTTTTGCTCACCATAATAAGTCTTCGATTTGACAGTATGACGTGACGTCACAACATGACAATCGATCCTATTCTTATTTGGAACGCATTGTACTTAAGAGGATCGGAAGGTTGGAAGATAGACAGCTTTTTTAATAGTCTGTATAGTGTCCAACTTTTGGGCAAAGTTCTCCCTCTTCTCCTTCCACACCTCTCTATTTAGTAGGGCTATCTCTGCCCCCCCCGCCCCTAGCCAACTTTACCCCGCGAACATGATCAGATCGTCATACCTTCGCCGCTTTACCCCGCGAACATGATCAGATCGTCACAGTACCACCTTCGCCGCATTCAACCTGTACGACGTCGTTCTCCCGCTCGGCGTTCAGTGAGTGACGACAACGCCCATCTGCCCAAGTGCATTCGTATGACGTGGCCAGTCCACTCCTACTTTCAGCCTGGCAGTTTTTTCCTCGTAGATAGTTTGAAAGATACATATGGAAAAAAGGATAACGGGAGAAGACAATCTACATTCTTAGCAAGCTTCAGGGTGCATTCTTATCAGAGATGTGTTATGCAGATATGCTGCGAGGAAATGAAAGCTAAGCTACGAAACTATGTGACCGTTTCTACTGATGCTAAGCTGTGTAGCGGGGCGTTTAAGATATGCTATGAAGATACGTCGTCGCGCGGTATCTGTACGAGAAACAGGCCCAGCCAGCCAGCCGCCGGCGGCCAGCTCGAGCTATACGATGCGTCATCAGTAGGTAAACACGGGCCTATAGCTCTGCACATAACTACACCACTCGCGACCATCCTTAGCACGCATCTAAAGCACGCATCCATCCACTCAACCCTTTTCTGACTGGCCTGTTGGTCTAGTGGTTAGTGGCCCTGACTGCTATGCCGGAGGTCGTGGGTTCGATTCCCACCCAGGACAAATGTTTGTGTGATGAGCACGATCATTTGTTCTGTGTCTGGGTGTAATTTATCTATAATATGTATGTATTTAGAAATATATAAGTATGTTTATCAGTTGTCTAGTACTCATAACACAAGCTCTGCTTAGCTTGGGACTAGACGGCGTTGTGTGATAGTTGTGGAATACTATACCATACTATACTATTCTACCAGCTCTAAGCTGTAGGACTGATGAATATGATTGATACAATATATCTTAAAATCTTCATGAATTCGCTGTCAGAAAGAGATACAACCTGTATAACTCCGTCTCTCTCACACACCGGTATTATGATGATTTTTAAAAAGCAATATTTTTAGGCTTATACAGAATACTTCCCATCCCATCCCAATGGGCTAAAATGGGATTGGGCGGGTCACATCAGCCGCATGCACTCTGACCAGTGGGCAAGAGTCTCCACAAAGTGGGTACCGGAAGATGGACGACGCCGCCGAGGTCGACCTGGGAAGAGGTGGCGAGACGACCTAGATGCCGACCGTAAGGACTGGTTCGAGGTGGCTCAAGAAAGGAATACCTGGAAGAAGTTGGGGGAGGCCTTTGCCCAGCAGTGGGACAGTATAGGCTAATAAAAAAAAAAAAAAACAGAATACAAAGGCATGTTGCTATCTTTGCTTGATAGATAACTAGATATATACCTACCTTCCTTTTTCGCTATCGGTAACCAGAATAGAGGATGCTGTTCATCCTACAGATAATAATAATCCTTTTATTCACTAGGGATACGCTCCTGGGTGGTCTATAAATCATTATAGGAACTCACAGCTTAAAGTAGTCTATTTTTGGCCATTAGTGTCACCTCTGATTATCGTGGAGTCCAGAGGATTTTCTTTAAACTGGCCTGAGAATAATGTGTCGAGTAAGATATAGGAGAGGGAAGGGGCCTATTCTCAGCAGTAGGACAGTACCTACAGTAAAAAAATAACTCTAAGAATGGGGTAGGTTTATATCTAGCTTTCGAATAATCCACCCCGACAGGCAACTGCCCTGACAGGCCCTGACAGTCGTCAGCCCTAGTGAGTCCCTTCAATCATACTGACGACCTTCGGTCAATACTGACGTCCAACCTAAGCCCATGCACTTGTCAGACTCCAGCTTCTTTATCGTCGCCAGTGGAGCACGGACCCAGACATGCCCTAGAGAAGCAGGTGAACGACGAATTTAACCCACTTTCACGTCATTAGAACAGCCGCCCACCTTGGCAATAGCAGTTGCTACTACATCAGGCGTGACGGCATCATCGAGATCCAGGAATCTCGCTTCTGCTCTCTTAGTTGGGCGTGAAATCTTCACATCGGAGTCGGTACCCCGGACTTATTCCTAAAGTCCGGGCGCGTTTTGAAGGTTACCCCTCGAAAACAAAAAAAAAATCCAATACTAACATCACATCACCATATTTGATGACCATCAATCTGTCCTCCGTGATTTCATCCGCATCTTTGGTAACTGCTCCGCTCCCGTGTAGCACGATGTCTCGATAAATGGGTTATCAAATATGAATTTTCCAATTCGAATCAGTGGTTCCTAAGATTAGCACGTTTAACCAGAAATTCTAAGACAGTTGACACCCATAAATCCGCACTTGGCCCGCGTGATGGATTACGACCCATTATCCTCCTAAAGAGGCGGCTAGATCGATTACGCTTATGGCAAACAAAGAAACAAAATAAGATTATATAGATTTTCCACTACAAAAAACAAAGTTTTATGGACGGCGTTGTTGAATAATATTTGTAACTAAATTCTCTCTCTTTCTCATTACAGGTAAAAACAGAAACCTAATTAAAAGCCATTCACATCTCTAAACTCGTAAGTACTATCTTAAGATTTTGTCTATGTATGATTAAGCTAACAAGTCGTCGACGGTGCGTAGTGTTCTACGCGCGCCTCAAGGAGAAATCCGTAGGGGCCCAGCAGTGTCGAAGCCTACTGGAGCCATGGGGTTGCTTCTGAAAGGAAAACCCGGGGCCTAGGAAAGCAAGGCATCGAAGGAACATAGGAGTGGGTTTTAATCAGTAAAAGTCTGACACGCCCTCCCGCCCCGTCCAAGGGCGAGAGAAGTCAATGGATGATTTCCCACCTAAAAATAAATAAATGTATGTATGATTAAAATCTCCGAAGTTTTAGGTCACGGGTTCAAACCCAGCCAGGCGCACATTACTTTGTGTAATTTATTTCATCACCATTGCTCTGAAAACGGTGAAGGAAAACATCGTGAGGAAACTGGCATGTCCTAGAACCAAAAATTCGAAGACATGTGACATCAACCAACCCGTACTGGGTCCGCGTGGTGGATTGCGGCCCATTCCCTCTCCTAGAGAGGAGGCCTGAGTCCCAACAGTGAGAACATTATAAGGCCGACTATGCTATGCTATGATTAAATCGTAGTTTCACCGGTTGCACTACCTACATAATAAAGTACGCAAGTCCTATTGTCTCAGATTATAATTAAGCCTCTTGATTACCGAAATAACGATTTGATAGACAATATAATAGGACCGCCTACACACTAAATGTAAAATCAAAAGATTATGCCAACAGCTTTAGGGCGGAATTCACCAATAAAACTAATCGCGTTTTAACGTTTGGCTCGCATAATCGCGTTTAGCCGCTGTCACTAGTGTCACTTGTCTGTATTTTTCTTTTATTGTATTTTTATAAGTGACACTAGTGACACCGGCTAAACGCGATTATGCGAGCCAAACGTTAAAACGCGATTAATTTTATTGGTGAATTCCGCCCTTGCTATACAGGGGTCTCACTCTGGCGTGTTAAAATGCTAAGTATGCTAGTAAGAAAGAAGGATAGAGCTACACACCCTATATAACTCCATCCCTTTCACAGTTCAGTTTAGTTCGTAAAATGAATCGCGTTAAGAGGTCGCGGTAGGGCCTCAGGACGGTACAGTAAGTACAAACTGGTCCGTGAACTTTTGGTTTTGTGATGATAGTTTTTTTTTTTAGGTTTCCGTAACTCAAAAGGTAAAAATGGAAGCCTTATAGGATCACTTTGTTGTCCGTCTGTCTGTCCGTCTGTCTGTCTGTCCACGCCACGGTAATTCTTTATCGAATATACCCGCAGCCCTAGTTGGCATGCCTACTGGGGCCAAAGGTCTGATTCTGAAAGGAAGACTCGACCCTGGTACGAAAGGCAGCGAAGGAACAGGAGTGGATTTTTACTTTTAGTCAGTAAAAGTCTGACGCTATCTCCCGTCCCGCCCAAGGGCGGCGGGTGTCATAAGATGATTTTCCCACCGAAAAAAAAAGCCCTAAAAGGCATGAGACTAACGATGCGCGTATACCATGGGTATAAACGACTTGACTTACCTTCATGGTACATTTACCGACATTAAATACAATTAAAAGACAGTTAAAACTAATGGGCTATTAGCATCAAGATTATATCATCACGCTACACAATAAAGGAACCAGGAAATGCCTAACTACATGATCGTCTGACGCAGAGTATTGAACAAATGGAATGCCATTTGAGACCGGCAGGAAACATCTAAAAAACTATGTTATTTGTTGATTGATTTAATTAAGAGGACATATTAATTCTTTCCTTATTACGGCCCATTCCCTCTCATAGAGAGAGGAGACCTGAGTCCCAGCAGTGGGAACATTAAAAAAGCCTGATTATTATTCATTTTGTATAATTTATATTTTTGTAGTTTAATTTTTTTTTATTAATTGATAGGCTCGCGTTTGACCACTATCTCACCTGATGGTAAGCGATTATATGGTCTGCCTTCCCCGATCCCTGGTCATGACCAATTTGTTTATTTGCTTATTATCTATGGTAGATATTTTTCTGGTTTGTTAGTCAGAATTTAAGATATTCATTTTTTATGGCAAATAAGCCGGTTTCAACTATCCTGCTGCTGTGCAATGTGCCCAAAGCAAGCCAAAACTTTTTTATTGACTGATAAATTGTTGTTAACAATGCTACAAAGGTTTTTTTTTTGAGATGGGAAATCATGAAATCACTCCTCGCAGTCTGAAGTAGAGTGAAAGGTCGTGTCAGACATTTACTGACTAAAATCCACCTACATATGTGTCCTCACTTGCCGTTTTAGAGTCACAGTAACTCTTCCAAACGTTATTGCAGAATGTCATAAGACTTCTTCTTCTCGTGTCGATAATTCGATAATCAACTACTCTGCCTGACCGACCGTATCTGGACAGCTTTTTGATTCAGCCTAGTACAGTAACGCAGAGTCTAGCTAAATAATTCTTTTACTACGATGACTCAGTCATACTCAAATTCCTGTCTTGTATCATCCCAAGAAGAAGCCATCATTATTCGGCACACTTTAATCATTTTCTCCACGAATGAACACTTCATTTGCACCCTACTCCATGTCCTAACATACCTTAGCGTATTCATATCTAATTCATCATAGCAACTACATTTCCCAACGAAGATCCCACATGATGAATATTAAACAGCATATATTTATCAATGGCTAGCTTGCATCATCATTCTGTAAGCGTTGAAAATTAACATATCCAGATTATTTGATCTTTCTTATCAAACATATTGTTTGGCCAAACGGATCAAGTTATATTGGTCTTATTTTGAATCAAAGTTATTAATTATATAGCCAGATTTATTAGACCTATATTTACGTTGAAATAACTCTGCAATACAGCTCTTGTTAGGCTAAAGAAACTATTTAATAAAGACCTCTGTCGACCAATTTATTAGTCAGCAGTAAAGGTCTATGTTCTCTGGTTATTAATTTACATAGATAGGTATCTATCGCAGGTGTAAATACATTGGTTACTAAATGATAGTAAAGCCTATGATTATAATAATTGATTAATATTCAAGAGAGTAGTCGGAAAAAACTATCGGTATAGTATGACTAAGGTTTTAATTAGATAAAAAGGAAGTTGTGTCTTTGTTAGATTGAGCTAGGTAGACAACGAGACTACAGTGTGACTAGGAATCTGTTTAGACCACCACCATAGAGCTAGAGTGTTTTGATTAGTGAGGGGGAAAGTTTGTAGTCGATTTTTATTTTGTCTATGGTTTGTTATCGATTTTTTATTTAAAGATTTATAAAAAATTATAATAAATAATTTTAAAAGGACAACGAAGGCATTTTTGGTTTGTACAACAATCATTTTCGAAACAACAACAAACAATACTTTTCGAAAAACATTTCAAAATTTTTGAGATATACATATATTACAACCGAATAATCCTATGACGGACAGACGAAATAAGTAGGTACTGTATTCTGGTTAAAATAATTATATTGCCCGCACACTTGCCAATCAGGACAAGGTTGGTCTCTTTTAGCAAAATGCATCTTGACAGGGATATTAGAAGAGAGTAATACTCCGCCAGTAAATATAAATGAGAGGAATGACCTATCCTTTGAAGGTCAGACTGATCGTTTTGGCCATATTTACCACAAATAGGCAGGGTAAGGTTCCGTGTGGATCAAAATCTTAGCGGCAACTTCATGCGAGTCTTGTACTGGCTGATGGTAAGCGTTAGTGTTTGACAATGTAGCACACTTACCCAGAAGTACTTAATCTATTCACTTTTGACTCGTAGACCTCAAGGTTATAGATACCAACAAAAAATTTGGTAGGAAATTCCACGCCGTATACAAATAGTTTTATACCCAGTGAAAGTACTGCTAAAACTATTTGTGTGCATAGGATTGAGTTAAAAATTTCCTCTTATATTGTAAAGTTCATCATCAAATTTCTGATAATTATGATAAACGTCTCGTAATTATGATTTAATGATTAATTATTTATTGAAAAAAAAAAACTTTAAAATAATGTTAATCCTAAAATCAACCGTCATCAAAAAAAAGTTCAGTCAACAACCTTTGTTTGTTTACGTCGATGACGGTACTAGTCTTCAACAATAAAAGTTTCGACAATGCTTATTTTCCTCACCCATAATTGACCAAAAAACCGTTAAATTCTTAACGATTCGAACAAAATAGTACGGTGAGTCAGCACGAAAACCATTCCCAGAATCGAAAGCGTCGAGCATCTGTGAAATCAATTAAAATAATTGAATCGACTAAAAATAACATGGCTTCCTTTGGCGCGACGATAGACATTGTGATTTCGGTGTTTCCCGCCTAAACTCATAGACAAAAATACTTTTTACCACTAATAAACCAAGTTTTAGTGGATTTTCAACTCTATTCAGCCAGCTACAAAGTTTTGGTAAGTTTAAGTTTGAAAAAAGAACGCTTGTACCATAGAGAACGCTCCCTTTCTTTTGTTAGTTAGTGATGTGGCTAAAAATAATTCTGAATGGATGTATCGAAACAAATCTATCGGTGTTTTGAGGTTGGTATGTTTCTTATTAAGGGATTCTTTTTATAGTTGCACTCTGTATCCGGTTGTGTGTACTTGGTTGTTTTGTTCTTAAAGGGTGAATTGGTTGAACATTGAAGAACTGACCGTTCAGTTCTGTACAACGGTACATTTTAAACTGCCTTCCTTTGTGTTCAACTGTTCATCCATGATCTCATAAATATGGATAATAGACAATAGGTACGATTTTATTTGTATGAAAATTAAAATAAATAAAGCTACATGTTTAGATAGCATTATAAATCTTAACGAAATTTTTCTGATTATTGTGCAGTATAGAACGTACTAATTATTAAGTTAATTCTTTATAATTCATAAATATTTATGTAAACCTTTCCACAGTTAATTTAAAAATACATTTCAATAAATCAAACAATTATAAGCTCCCAAGGGAAGTTCTTTTATTTAACTACGTACCCATGTATTGTTTTAAAAATAAATACTTCTTCCTGTGTTCGCATTTTGTCAAATAATTTTGTTTTTCATCGGAAGTTTAGTATTATCGCTAGTAACAAGGCAACGTGCCAGAAAAACATTGATATTGCGGCCGTGAACCTTTTTTAGGGTGTTAGTAATAGCTATTTTAGGAGAAAAAAATAAGAAGTAAATAACCTATAAAAATCGTATAGATTTGGCATTTTAATACAGACACTTTTTTTTAGGTTGGAAATCATCCAATGACTTCTCTTAGGGCGGAGCGAAAGGGCGCATCAGTCTTTTACTGACTAAAACTCACTCCTATGTCCTTTCTTTGCCTTAAGTTCTCATGGCCCCAGTAAGCTTCGGATAATCTCTGTATCCTACTATAAGTTAGGATGTTTTGTTGTTTGAATATCTAAATGTTTGCTTATCAATAACAATTTAAAATTTTCTTTACATGTCAATGAATGTATTACTTACTAAATGAAATAAAAAAATTGATTGACCAGCATTGGCAACCTACAGTACAGCTTTAATTTAATAAATTTTTTTTTAATAATAATTTTTATTGAATCATTGTTACAAACGGTACCTTAAATTAAATAATCTTAATGTACCAATAGGTCTGTAACTTGTTGTGGGCTTCAATTGTGTAGTATACGGTGGTCCCCAAACTAGGCAGCGCCTGTATCTTGGGGACCGGAGCTCTATCACTGGCCTCATTTAAATTTCAAAATAAGAACGACAAAAACCATAAATAAAAATAGTGAGAAGAATAAACACAAATAGTATCGATTGTGCGTAGGAGCGCTCGCGGCGCGCCCTAGCTGGGTTAATAACCCTCTTACTAAAACAATATGGGCACGGGAATTTGGTAGGATGCAACTGTTTTACAGCGTTATACTGAGAGAAAAAGGTGTTATAATCAACGGATTGATTAGGTTATTAAGGTAATAGCGAATGATGTTTATTTATTACTTTATTTATTACCAAGATAATAATATTACTAAGGAAACTGTAACCAAAAATATTCAACTGGGTGGTCTTGCAGCGAAGAGATTGCCGAATGCAATCTCTTCCAGACAACTTGGTATGGACAGTAAATGCCAATTTTAGTCATTGCGAAACCAAAATGTTCAAATTAGGTAGATATATAAATGTCGTTTTGTTCCATAAAGTTTACGTAATTGAGAAAACGGATCTACAAAACAATTCAAATTAATCAGTGATTTCTAGAGAAACATTTCCCTGTGTAGAGTCGGTGGTTTTATTGGCTAATGCCTCACGTTATCTACATTCCCATCTTTAGTACTGTTGCTTTACAATTCATGACAAATGTAAAACTACACCATTGGATACTACTGGAATATACCTACTCCAAAACACTAAGAATACCTTGAACCCATACGTAAAACAAAACCTATTGATTCACAACCTTTTTTTTACAGTTCTCGTTGTGATCCAACCCCATATGTTTCAAAAAACGAACACCAATAATTCCATTATTCAAATTTGAAATTGGACTGTTTTTTCTGCCATATACAAATTAATGCTTCTACACTAAATTGGATAGCAGTTAATCAGTCCCTTTCAATTAATGTAATTGTATAAAACGGACTCTAATTTTATTTTACTACTATTTGATTTCTAAGAAACGATTCATCGAATTTTAATTGGACATCTTCTATTTTACAGGTATCTATTAATTACTAATTTATTAATTAGACGTAGGCTTACCAGTGAGGTTTATAATTTCCTTGCCTCATCATGCCGCCATAACAGGTGATTTTCTAATTGGATGCTAGATTGAAGATGAGAAATGTGATTTTTAAATTATACTTATTTTTTTTATAGAGTCATTCAGTAGGTTTTTAATTTTGTATAAATATTACATTTATACATTAATGTTTTTGGATTGGATACTAAGTCTTTTCAGCCATGTCTTCGTAATGAATAGTTTATTTGTTTCACTGTAATAATATGGATGTTCACATTCTAATGTTTTTGTAGTATTTGGTGGCCGATACATTCATCAAGTCAACCTTCTCCGCAAATTTCGCTGAGGTAGTCAACACTACAATAAAATTCTCAGCTCCATTTTATCGAGATCGTTTCAATAATTCCACATATTGTCCAATTGCGTTGTCCAGATACAAAAACAACACCAATTTTACAACACAATATCCACTAGGAATCACATTGCGAAGAATTAAAACAGTGACTGAACTTCTACAGTCGAAGAAAAGCCAAAAACTCTCATCATAGTATAGTTAGTTAGGTAGTAATGTGATAAAAATATAAGAATTGTCGATTATTTTTATCGATATAAAAAAGAGGTCATTATTTTTCTTTTTTTTTAATTTATCCGTGATGCTATTTACTTATTATTAATTTAATTTAAAGTTGTTAGTACAATACCGAAAACTTTATTTGAAAGCACAGCTTTTACTCAATTTAATGAATTCCTTTCAAGTAAAAAGATAAAATAGAAAGTGCAGGGTAACCCGACGCTATTTTATCATTTGGATCGCAGGCGCACGTGGGTGTTCGATTCCTTTTCGTTTTGGTGCCTTTATATGTGACTAGACCAGTTTTATTAGCGATGTCTTCTGAGGAAGAATCTACGCCCACGATGCATTTTCTGTGAATGAAGTTTTGATTCTGGTATCGGACTGGATTAAAATTATTTCTTAAACTTTTGATGTATTTCACAACGCTTTCATGAAAGAAGAAGATACTGTTACATATCAACTTACAACATATTTCGATAAACTAAATTTAGTCGACTTATTAAACAACGATCAAACTTATAACACCCCTCTTTTCAGTCGGGGTTTAAAAAAGGAAATGGAAAAGGTTGAGAATATCTCGGATTGGTCCAACGAGCGACGAGACGTTGTGCTAGGTACTCTATTTAATTTAGCTCTTCAATTCCCATAGATGGCATAACAAAAGAGCTGACGAGATAGAGTATTTGGTCGTGGAGGTGCGACCCCGGTGGAATAAACGCGAGAATATTTTTTAAGCGGTTAAAAGGTTAAATATGTATGTTCAGACTGTAGGTATTCTTAAAATATAGTAATTAATCATTTATAATTGGACATTTCTTTCCTTCTTCCCACGGTCTTAATAAAATAAAAAGAATAATCTCTACATAGATTATTCCCGCTAAAACTGAAGAGCCCATTTCTTCACTTGTAGGTCAATTCCACTATCAAAATGCCACGTCAGTAGTGTTAATGTGTTAAACAATTCTAATTTTAATCTAAATAAGCGAAGCGTGAAGAAACAATTGTTTGATGTTAACCTAAAAAGAATTTGAGGTTACTTGAACCATGGGCTTGTGCAACGGTTACATGATAACGCAATAAGTAGCGGAATTTATTTTCACATCTTTAATTTTAAATTACGAGTTAAAGTTAGACTTTGGCTTATTTATTTTTTTTGTTTATCGATATTTTTCAACAAGTATTTTCCTCAGCCCTATTGCTAAAGACGGCGATTAGGTTAATTTTATATAACGTTTTCCTTATCGTACTTTCCCAACGTAATCTCTGAGGAAATGTATATAAAAAGTATAAATAAACAACAGCTGATTTAAGATCTTACGGTATTAATCACACTAACTTCTAACTAATATCTTGATAAATATGTATTTTTATTTTTCTTTCTGAAACAGGCTTAAATAAATCATTGATCTGTGTTCAATTCTCTCCAAAAGCAATTAGTAAAAGAAATAAATTAACAAGGTGTTAGATCCCTTCTTCCTGACAGACAAACGTATGTACTGAGAAAAGACAAAATGTTTACAAAAATAGACAACACCTTTCGTAATCTTTATTCATTGTTGACAGAACTTAGTATACGTTTTCATAATTATGATTATTATTTGAAACTGTTATAAATCTGTCAGTTTTGGAACTTCAAACGGCGAAGGTATTTTGTATGATTACCTACGTCCCTTTTTTATGATTTTTGTTTGTTAATTTGAATTTTTGATTTTTCGTTTTCAAAAGGATATTTTATGAAAGATGTATTAAATAAATTATTATAAAAATTCAAAAAGGTTGGACTGGACATTACTAATTTTACTATTTTACACAACAAATTACCCAATATCGATAAGTTTACGATAATCTTGCGATTTGTAATCGCAAAGATTATCGTAAATCTAATCTATTTGAAATAAACCTCTTCCAGTCTGAACAAGACATTGTCTATGATATTTATAACCGAAACAACTTCAGGGAAACGTAGGGCCATAGGAATGCGTGACATTTCCAGAATAGACATAATATTTATATAAATTGAGTTCAGGAGGATGACGATGTATTCAACAAATATCTGAATATAATCTCAGGATTAAAGAAAGTTATAAAATGTATAACATCTTATTTCTTCTGTCAACTTTATGTCAGTAGAAATAAACATAGTAATTTATTCAAGCATTGAATTACTAATTGGTAATTTACAGCCTGTTTAGTTATCTTTAATTTATCTACTAATCTTTTTAAGTAATCTTTGTAGACAAGATGCATATCTTATTCGAAAAACTATTTAACATTATATAAAAATAAATAAAAGATATTTTATCCTAGTGCTTTTTTTGGTTGGCATTATATGCATTTCTAACTAACCACTTGACAGTACTAATGACTTAGTAACATTTAAGATGTCCCCTCCCTATGCTCATTGTCTATGACAACTTCTAACACGTAATCTCAAGATTCAAATCAATTTCATTTCATTAAAATTTCGACTTTACGCGTACAAGCCCGCATGCTTTCGAATACTTTCATTACAGCAATTGAATGAGTTTTTTGACCTCAATTCACAAAAGGGATGAAGTTTTAATCGTGTCAATCGAGATCAAACATCGATTACGATTTATCGATTCCATATTGTTATTGGAAGAATGAAGTGGTTGTCATTGCTTGTAATGTTTAGAGCAACGAAAATAATTTGTAGTGGTAGGGAATTTAAAGTTTGGTTTTTTGGCGGGAATCCTCCGAGTGAAGTTCAGTCAGTTCAGTGTCTCTTATAATTATTCGCAAATTGATTCCTAGTGGATTCTGTGATGTAAGTGTAGTTTTATATTTCAAGTGTCTGCACAACTGGACAATTTGTGGAATCATTGAAACTGGCGCGATCTCGGTAAAATGGAGCTGAGAATTATTGAAGTATTGACTACCACAGCAAAGCTTACCGAGAAGGCTGACCCGATATATTTGCTGCCAAATACGGCAAAAACATTAGAATGTATTACATCCGCGTTATAATGGATTTCAAAGTTACTTAAAGTGATTGAAAACTTATACTTTCTAAACTTGACACTAGCTACAAAAACCGTCAGAAGTAAAATTAAGTTTAAAAAAAAAAAAAATAAGTATTAAATTATCTAGCCTACACTTTTTCTTTTCTTTTGATTTTTTTTGCTTCTGTTGTATTCTTGAAATTTTAAATATAATTTAATGGTTCTGAAGCAAATGCTTTCAAAGAAGGGTTAATTTCAGGATTTATATAAGTAATATCTTTATGAATAGGTATCCCCATTTCGCTTGGAATCTAGTCCTCAGCAACTTATATAACTTCACATAAATATACACAATCTAATATAACTACGTGTACTTAAATCTAATTTATTACACACACCAGATATAATTTCAAGTATCTCTCTTAAAGTCAAGTAGCCAATCTTTCAAAATGAACTATTTCTTTTGTACTTGTAACAGCCTGGTGGGCTAAAATAACAAACGACGAACGTCATTATTACGTTACGTGAGAATTGTTTACACATTTACAATAATTTTCGAGGTTAGAAATGGCGGGCATTCTTTCGTTCTATTTTGACGCCATCTTGGGGTTATTGACCTGGGTTCGCGCGTCCCGTTCACGGGGAACGCTACTCAAACGAGTTGGTTGCATTTTGCATTTGGTTTAGTTATGTTTAAATGGCGCAATCGTAGCATGCTTTGTGAATGTTCTGTTTTTTTAATAAATCTTCGGTGGGAGGTCATACTTTTTTTAAAAGAAAACAAATTAAAGTATTGCTCAGCCGTTTTTTAACAGAAATATTTACGAAATATAGTCGTTTAGATTTGAGATTCGCTTGAAATTAATATTTTTCTGCAAAATGTATGCAGATTCCTTTGATTTTTTTGGATATTAGATTTTCAGTCGTCGTACCTACTTTTTCTCTAGTGAGACTAAAACCTCACTTCTTCTGTGTAGTATAAATTAGTACCTAGTATAAACTTATACTCAGTCAAAAGAAAACGAATGTTTTTCTCGCATGTCAGACAGCTTGGCAGTAATAAGTGTCTCGCCCCACGCAAATCATAAAGTTGATTCTACTAATGGAACAATGTCATTAGACTAGTATTGCATGCAAAGAATAAATATGCAGTTTAGTTAGTTGAAATCAGCCGGAATTCAAATGTAAAAGTGTAAGTAATAACTTTGAATTTTGAATTAAGAATGTAGCGTTCTTTTGTTTAAAAAGACCGTTAGGATTTGCCTAGATTTCTTTTGCTTATGCATGCAAATCTGTGGAGTTTGCGCGTGTGATAGGCCCATGAGAGAGGTCACTTCTTCCACCTTTCACGAGCCCACGCTTCTTCCTTCCACTTCTGGTGAAACCATTTCATATCAACAACATTAGTTATCAGTCATAATACATTTGTTAGTTCTTGAAAGATTTCATTTCAGTTCTCCTCTGCTAAATAACAGAATCGGAACCGCAAAAAATGCAACCTTGACTCCTAAACGAACTCTTTATTACGAACTTTATAGCCTGAAGCCGAGTTTGGCCAAAAAAAACCTTATCTAAGCAACGAGACTATAAAATTAGCGTCCTTAAAAATAAATTCACTAACACATCTGCAAAACATTTGTTGGTAATAGAATAGTTTTATTAAAGGAGGTTCATTACGTAACATTATTAGTCAACATGTGATTTTAATACTCTGTGGTTGGTAATAGACCTCCACATTACTTCCTGTAAGTGCTGAAAAATGTGACTAATGTGTTTTTTTTTGGATTTCAATGACCTGGTCACTTGGACCTTTAAGTCAAGTATTATTTTATTTTTCAAAACACTGCGCTATGTATAATGTATGAGTGCGGGTGCAACACATTCAAATGTTTTTGTATTATTTGGCAGCCAATGTATCGAGTCAGCCTTCTCGGCAAAGTTCTTTGAGATAGCCAAAACTACAATAAAATTCTCAGCTCCATTTTACCGAAATTCCGCCTGTTTCAATGATTCCACATATTGTCCAGTTGCGCAGACACTTGAGATACAAAACTACGCCAATTTTACATCACATTATCCACTAGGAATCAATTGCGAATAATTAAAACAGCCACTGAAATTCACTCGAAGAAATCCCGCCAAAAAATGTCTGTTATTCAAATGTGATCATTGACATTTTTTTTTCTTTTAGTGTTGTTCATTTAGCCAGTACTAATTTTTAAAATGAATTTAGTTTTTAGTATAGCTCTCATCTGAAGGCTCAAAGCCATCCAAAGGGCAATGGAAAGGGCTATGCTTGGAGTTTCCTTTCGTGATCGCATCAGGAATGAAGATAGATATCCGCAGAAGAACCAAGGTTGCCGACATAGCAAACTTAAGTGGCAGTGGGCAGGACACATTGTTCATAGAACAGATGGTCGATGGGGCTGAAGGGTTCTGGAGTGGACCGGAAGACGCAACGTTGGAAGGCCTCCCACAAGGTGGAGCGATGAGAGGAGCTGGTGAGAGTCGCGAGACGCACAGGACCGTTTATTGTGGTGACACTTGGGGAGGTCCATGTTCAGCACTGGACGTCTTTCGGCTGAAATGATGATGATGGAATATAGTCACTTTGCTTTCCATTACAATGCGGATGCAAGTGCAACACTTTCTACTGTTTTTGCAGTATTTGGCAGCAAATGTATCAAGTCAACGTTCTTGGCAAACTTCGCTGAGGTAGTCAATAAAATTCTAATCTTAATTTTATCGAGATCGCGCCTGTTGCAATGAGACACTTGAGTACACCCACACACTAATTTTACATCAAAATATCTACTAGAAATCGATTTGTGTATAATTAAAACAGACATTGAACTTAACTTCAAAAAAAAAACCATCAAAAACTTCGACTGAAACTTTGTATGTTGCTATAACGTTATTTGCAGACGGACTAAATTCTGACACTCCCTCTCGCTCCACCCAAAGCGGGAATAGTTATTTAATGACGTCCCACCCTAAAAGTAGCAAGTTAGTAGCAAGCATCGAAGGACTGGATCAATTTGCCTGCAGCGGTCTTTCCGTCAAATTATAATTTAGGCCGTCTTCAAGGTTAGAGTGAATAGGCTCTTAATAATCAAGTGCGTTTCACCAACATACAAAAAAAAAAAAAAAACTAAAAATATTTTTATTTTACCTAGGCCTACATGGATCGGTCGATCGTTCAATGGGCCTCATCAGAAGGCTTACAGTTACCAAAAGGAATAAAGAAATGCGCAGGAGAACTAAGGTCGCCGACATAGCCCGAAGAATCCCCAAACTAAAGTGGCAGTGGACAGGGCACATTGCTCGTAGATTGCACATTGATGGTTGATGGGGCGAAAGGTTCTAGAGTGGCGACCACTCACCGGAAAACGCAGAGTAGGAAGGCCTCCCACAAGGTGGACCGACGACCTGGTGAGAGTCGCGTGAATGCGGTGGATGCGAGACGCACAGGATCGGTCGTTATGGCGACGCTTGTGGCAAGCCTATGTCCAACAGTGGACGTCTTTGGGCTGAAATGATGATGATGATGATACATGGATCGCATCGATCGCATCACTGCTTACCATCAGGAGGGATCACAGTCCAGTACTAGGTTATGTCATAGTTTTAGTAAAAGACGCAATATTATGTCAAAACAACGCAGTAACCACAAGCAACGTCACAGCATGATTGACTAAGGTCTGCTGTCCTCGGACGAGTAGCTTCATAGACGCGTAATCGTCATTATACGCTTGGTTTACGTCTGCGCACAGCTTACATAAAAAACTATGAAACTCTGCTGACGAAGCGGCAGTGACATGACGGCATGACATTACCGCTTCGTCGCCGCTAGCAGTGAGCAGGCATACACCAACCGTATAATGACGAATACGCGTCTATGAAGCTACGCGTCCTAAGACAGTAGGCCCAAAGCTTCTCAGCTTCCAGTGTAACTAGCCCCCCTAGCCAAGTTACAACCGTTTCGTTTCGATTCTCCTTTCGTTGATCGCCTCGAGTAGGCTCGCCTCCAATTCCTTTATTCTGACATCATCTCAACGCTCAGTCACGTGGTTAGAACAAAAGAATAGAAAGCGTGGCCGACTTGAGGCGATCAACGAAAAGAGAATCGAAACGAAATGGTTGTAACTTGGCTAGGTGGGCAGAAGTGCTCGAGAGAGAATACTGGTCGTATTCTAACCAAACAACTGTATAACCACAACCCAATTAGTCTGTATACTGATATCTTGAGGTTTACACTGTGTTAGGTATATTATAATATGTCACAATTATAACACTTAAAATGTGACATTGAAATGTGATAGTCAAATGAGTGAAAAATGTAGCACTTTATTTTCGTCACGGCATAAACAAAAATGGGCCAAGTGCGAGTCGGATTCGTGCACGAAGGGTTCCGTACCGTCAGTAGTAAAAAAAGAAAAAAATATCACGTTTGTTGTATGGGAGTTAAATATTTATTTTATTCTGATTTTAGTATTGTTGCAGCGGCAACAGAAATACATCATCTGTGAAAATTGCAACTGTCTAGCTATCAAGGTTCATGAGATACCGCCTTTTTTTGTTTCTAGGGGATAAGTCCGGGAAGTGTGGGATTTTTACCTCACTAAAACAACCCTGGTGATCACCATCATCAAATAGAAGGGACGTGCTGTTACCTCTTTAAATACCACTCCGGAACCCTCTGGATGCAACGCCTGTTAGGGCACATCCCTGAGGTCATGATTGCCTGGTGACATAAAGACGGACAGCGGAGTCTTTAGCGATAGGATCCCGTTTTCACCTTTTAGGTACGGATCTTCAAAAATACAGTAACTGAATACGGCTTCTGTTTTATTTGTGTTTCAACTGTTTTATTTTTTGTATGTGAAACGAGGTAACAAATAACAAAACAAAACTACAGCCATATTGTTTTTTTGTAATCCCAAAAAGCTTGTACCTCGTTCGAGTTACGGCTCTATAATCCTTACGTGACTTGTGTTGTCTCTATCGCTCTTAAAGGAGTTGCAGGCGTAAGAAAGGGATGGAAGTTCGGTATTATAAACTCGAGACAAACTGTAGTGTTCATTCACATAGAGTCACTGCACCGCATTCTGCAATAGTGCTGTTACGTTTATCGATATTTTGACGTGATTTGTTGTCCTAAATGTGGAACAAAGGACTAATGCAATTACCCAGCTTACTTAGACAATCAAAGCTGGGATGCTATTTTGGGGAGATTATAAGTTAAAGAGCGATAATCTTTATTAGCCATTTAACCTCGGTCTTCTTCTCAGTCGGTCACTCATGCCAGAGTGGTCGTGGTCATCACTGTGAATCACGATGAGTGATCATCTTGGTAACACGGCGCCATTTATCGCGGACTGCAGCTTTCCGAGTACATTCATAAACCGAGAACTTAGTTGCGGCCTTGATCTGGTCTGTCCATCTCATTGGTGATCTACCACGTGGCCTGGTGCTCTCAACTTTGCCCTGCACTACGAGACGCTCTATGAAGTCATTACCACGACGAGATACATGGCCGAAGAAATTCAAAATGCGCGACTGCACTGTGGATGATAGGCGCTGTTGGATGCCAAGTTTTTTTAGCCTCGGTATTGAACTAAAAATCTCTTATCAACTTTAATATCAATAAAGTTTCATGGTGTTACAGAATCCTAAATATAGGACGTATTTTTTTTTTAGCCTACGTTTTGTTCCACTGCTCGGCAAAAGTCTACCATTTTTTCTTCCAAACCCTCTCTGGACTCTATCACACCTCCAGCCCTGCGTTCAAAAATGTGGTTAGACTTAACTCTAATGACGTCATCAAGGTAGATACTTTACGCTCGCATTTTTGAACGCGAACGTAGAGTTCAACTGTCAATACCAAGCAAGTGTCATTTATGGCCGCTTACACCAACCTACCCCGCTCGGAGTTAGAGTTAGTTCGGTTAACTTTAGGGTATCTACGAGTTATAAAAGAACGACCCTGGGTTGCCACTCCAAGCATTTTTGAACGGTTAGAGTAGCAACTCTACTCTACTCTGGTTATTTTTGAACGCAGGGCTGCGCTGCGGTCGACCTCGACGGCGATATCCTCCCTCGACATTCAGTGAGTGACGACCTTCACCCATCTGACTTCTAAGTTTGGCAGACCTTCTAGGTCTTACAGATCTAATACGCCTCGTAAATGACTTCCCCGCTGTCCGGCTGAGAATAACATAGACTTATCTGCCGTGCGGAAGCCGTAACTTCAATTTGGTTTAGTTTAGGACACAAATGAATCTAAGATGCCCTGTTAAAACAGAATACAGTGGTGTATCTACTTTTATACGGGGTCATTTTGACCACACTTAACCGTACCACACTTAACCAAAAACGCTTTTAGTGTCTTAAACGTTACGGGGTCTGATGAGCCCCTTACCACCAGAATAATAGTTTTCAAACGAGGTCTTAAATGCCCCGTACCGCTGAAATGGAAATAATACCAAAATGAGTCGCTGTCAACGTGTTTAAGCAGACGTGAGATCTTCTTTCCATCATGGAAAAAATCCACGATAACCAAGTACATCAACCTGCCATCTCTATTAATCGAGTAGTTAGGAAGTCCGTTCCGTTAATCGCAGATTGAATATTCAATCGGCCAGGCCTGTTTGTGTTGTAAGCAGCATTCGTCACGACTTCCAACTCCGAAGGGACTAATTCCTATCACAGTACAAGTGTACCTACTACGAATATATAGCAGTATTGTTAAAAATTTAAATATCGTAAAGAACTTCACTAATTTGGCAAATATTTTATTTTCCACGACTGCCCAAAAAAGGAGTCGGGAGACTTCTTATACTATAAGAAAGTATTTTACAGAGTGGCCCCACGACTGCGATGAAAATTTCAGTTTTGTAGATCAATTTAAGTAGTTTCCGAGATTCCGTGTTTAGTCAATGAGTCACTACTTTCTTCACTTTTCTATAAATTTACAAACATCTTGTTTTTTTATTTTTATTTTATTTTTTGACATGGCAGTCGGTTTTTTCATTTTTTATTTTATTAATTTGTTTTTTTATTCGCGCCATTTGGGCAGACTAAGGTCTTGGACTATACCGTTTCATCATGGGTAATAAATAATTATGTATATTTTTAAGTAAATGTACTTAGAATACGGGTGCAACACTTTACACTTTACAGAGATCGCGACTGTTTCAATGATTCCACATATGTCCAGTTGCGCAGACACTTGAGACACAAAACTACACCAATATCCACTAGGAATAACTTTCGGCAAATAATGTCAAACTGACATTTGACGTTTGAATTTGAGTGTCAAGACGTAAAAATGCAATGGTTGTTTTAACAAAGGAAGATATGAAATGTCAAGAAAATGTCATGACCATTGTGGGTTGTTAAAATAACATTAAATGAATGTTCCTAAGCTAATTCTAAATACATAATATGTTGTTCAAGTTTATTCGCTACTTAAGTTTCATTTTACGCTTTGTGTAAAGCAAAACGTTAAAGTTTATACTTATCAAAGTTTAATGTCATTTACAAAGCACAGCTAATGAGTGGAATTCCCTGCAAGAGTCCATGTTTCCTGATAGCTACAACCTAAGAGTATTTAAGTCAAGAGTGAATAGGTTACTTCTAGGCAAGCGTGCTCCATTGTTGACCACATCATCGCTTATATTATCATCATCTAAGATAGTGCTCAAGCGCGAGTCTATCCTTGACTGGCCTGTTGGTCTAGTGGTTAGTGGCCCTGACTGCTATGCCGGAGGTCGTGGGTTCGATTCCCACCTAGGACAAATGTTTGTGTGATGAGCACGATCATTTGGACTGTGTTTGGGTGTAATTTATCTATAATACGTATGTATTTAGAAATATATAAGTATGTCTATCAGTTGTCTAGTACTCATAACACAAGCTCTGCTTAGCTTGGGACTAGACGGCGTTGTGTGATAGTTGTGGAATATTATTATTATCTTTATGGTTTTTTTATACCGTTGAAAAACAGAGGGATATAGGAAGGACTCTTACATGATAGCTTCTTCGCAATCATAGTGTTTTGGTGGTGTATCGTATCGATGCATTCCTCAGCATTTAATTCTGCCTTATGCGCAGTAGTGCACTATCGAGTATTGACAATGCATTTGTCGGTGAAGTCAACAAGAACACCATATCATTTATCTATATAAATAAAAATGAATGCGTTGCTAAGCGTACGACTTGAGATGAAACTATTTTCTACGTAAGGGCATGTATTATTCAAGATCTAGAGTTATGACTAACTTTTTACTAACTTCTTAGGTTAGTTTAGGCTCAAATTGTCTCTATCGTAAAATGTTACTTACGCAGTGAGACATTCTGCGAAAAAAGCATTGTGAGAGAGAGAGAGACATTTTAAGAAAGAGTCATTCTTCAAAAGCGACTTTTTCAGAGACATTCTTGGGTCAGCAGACGTTTTACGAAAAAGTAGTTTTGCTCCTAAGTTTAAGCAGGAAGAAAAAAAATATCTTTACCATATTCATCCTCATCATCGTCGTCTTTCTGCCCTTGTCTCCTATTACTTGGGTCGGCGAAACACGTTTTTTTTTCTTTTCTTTTATACTGTCACCCGTCACTCAATCACTAACTCCCTTTTCTTTCATATCACTCCTCACACAATCACATCTTTAGTATTCGATATTAAGATATCGATACCCCAAACTATCGATAAATCTCCCCATCCCTTGATCTCCGGGATACCGAACCGGTTACCCGGTTCAATTGGCACACAATCCTTGTTTTTGCCTACAGCCTGTATCACGTGATGTTTTGTATCATACTGTATATGGCGAATATATTTCATTCATAGATCCTTAGATTAGATGAATGAGTTGCGTAGTGACCTGGTTTTTTTTTAAATTCTTCCAATATATTTTTCTTTATGGCGGATCGTAAATTTTCACCAACTAGAATTCGAAGAATTGAAACAATTTGCCTGTAGCAGTATTTCCGTCTGATTATAATTTAGGTGTCTTCAAGGCTCTTTAGGAGATGCAATTCGATATACATTTTTACTGTTTTTCATACAACCGCTCTTACGCGATTATGTAATAACGTACACATTTTTCATTAGATATTTTGGAAACACAGTACCTTTTGAACATTATCTAGGTTTCCATTGAAATCAATTTATTTTGTATAAAACTAATCCAGTTAAGACTTCTGAAAATCTGCTATTTTGCATGAACTTTGACACTTCATAATTTACTCAAAAATTAAAAAAGTCAAAAAAGAATAACAATAGAAGCCTTGCAAATCAAGATTCTAAAAGACGACAGTTTTTATTTTAAACTTTTAAAGGATTAAAAAAAAACATATTTCCTAGAACAAGTTTGTAAAATATTCGAGTAAATCACGGAATTACCGATTGCTAACAGAGTTTTCAGGTGTTATCTCTCTTTTTTCGCGTTACCTCTTCATCAAACATCGCGTTGGATTACGTTAAATGAAGTAGCAAGCAAACAAGGACCCTCTTAATAAACTAGTGCGATTCACCATCACTGCTTACCAGCCGACGGGATCGCAGTCAAGCACTAGTTTATATCATTAAAAACAAAAATGCCTACCTGACTGGTTAAACGTATACACAAAGCCAAAAAGCGGTGCTTTCCTGAATGTTTTTTTTTCTAATCGAATTGCCTAAAACGCTTCGCGTCACAAGGGCTACTCGAAAACCCGTATTATTCGTTATAATCATTATTTCATCTGAAAGACGTCTATTGCGGACATAGGCTTCTCCCAAGTGTCGCCATAATGACCGATCCTGTGCGTCTCGTATCCATCGGATACCCGCGACCTACACCAGGTTAACCAAGAGAAACCAAGTTAAGAAGGAGAACCAAGGTTACCGACATAGCACGAAGTGTCGCCAAACTTAAGAGGCAATGGGCAGGGCACATTGCTCGCAGAACGGATGGCCGTTGGGGCCAAAAGATTCTGGAATGGCGACCACGTACCGGAAGACGTAGCGTTGGAAGGCCTCCTACAAGGTGGACCGATGACTTGGTTACCGTTGCGGGAGTCCGATGGATGCAAGACGCACAGGACCGTTCATTGTGGCGACACTTGGTGGAGGCGTATGTCTAGCAGTGAACGTCTTTGATTCGACGATGATGATGATGACACCGGGTTATCAGACCATCTTGTGGGAGTCTTTCCAACGTTGCGTCTTGCGGTCTTATTGGAATACTAGTTGACCCGGCGAACTTCGTGCCGCCTAAAACTAACGATAACGCCATCTACTGGCATTACCAAAACAGCATAATTAATTTTATAATGACATTTTAATTACAGATGGTGTTGTATTCGGTTTTCTTTTCGTGTTTTTTTATTTTTTTTCTCACTGTTTAAACCTTCCCTGGACTATCCCAAATCGGTCCAGCCGTTTCTGAGTTTTAGCGAGACTAACGAACAGCTATTAATTTCTATATAATATATAGATTGGGATTGGTTTGGATTGATTGAGCGCATGTTACTAAAAGAGTTATGAGTTTACATGTGGATGGATGGAGAGGGAGAGGGAGACCAAAGAAAAGATGGATGGATTGTGTGAAGAGTGATATGAAAGAATAGGAAGTTAATGATAGCATGACGAGTGACAGGGCAGAATGGAAGAAAAAAACATGTTGCGCCGACCCCAAATAACACGGGACAAGGGCAGGAAGATGATGATGATGATGATATAGATTGGGCAACTGTACAACCATAGTTGAAACCTTAAAGCACACGGATGGGTTCATTAGCGTATCTAGGGTTATTTTTACCCGACATGGACGATTTTTGTGTGAAATTCTTGAAATTGGGACCATTTGGTGTGTGTTGCTGACAAAGGCGCGAGTACCAGCGAGTGATATAAATGTATCTTCATCATCATCATCATTTCAGCCGATAGACGTCCACTGCTGGACATAGATCTCCCCCAAATGTCGCCACAATGAACGGTCCTGTCCTCCTCGCGTCCATCGGATTTTTCACAACCTTCACCAGGTCATCGGTCCACCTTGTAGGGGGCCTTCCAACACTGCGTCTTGCGGTACGCGGTCGTCACTCCAGAACCTTTCGGCCTCAACGGCCATCTGTTCTGCGAGCAATGTGCCCTGCCCATTGCCACTTAAATTTGGCGTGCTATGTCGGATATCGTGGTATGTAAATGTATTTTAGTACTTTCAAATGATTTTCAAAGGCAACCTAATAAAAGCTGTCCATTTTAGGAGCCGACTGGCTGTACACCCACGTAAGGTATCCATTGTAGTTCAGAGATTGAAATTTCAAAGCCAGATCCAGTTTTACACTGGTTTATTCCTATGTAATAGAACTGTAGTAACATTTTCAACAAAACGATAAGGCTACCCAACAATGAGTATGAGAAGGTCAATGGCCTAGGGCCTTACCATGACTTGTTAAAGTGTCAGTCGTTCGAGCGAGTAGGAGGGATGGAGCTATAATATACTCTATATAGCTTCATCCCCTTAACAGTTCAATTTAGGTCGTAAAATGGACTTTTTTTTCGGTGGGAAAATCATCTTATGACATCCCCCGATCTTGGGCGGAGTGGGAGATAGTGTAAGACTTTTACTGATTAAAAACCCACTCCTGTTCCTTCGTTGCCTTTCGTACCAGGGCCGAGTTTTCCTTTCAGAATCAGACAAATGGCCCCAGTAGGCTTCGACCCTGCTGAGCCCCTACAGTTGCTGACATCTCCTTGAGGCGCGCGTGGAACAGTACGCGCCGTCAACGACTTGGGCTCGGTCCGGACGGTCGGACGGTTATCGGACGGTCAGACGGCGAGCTACCCATTGCTCGCCATCATGCAGTGTCGTATCGCATCGCAGTTACTTTGTTGCTTGTACTTGGTTTATCAGTTTATTTTTTTTAAATTATAGCCCCCCCCCCCCAAATAACACGGGACAAAAGCAGGAAGATGATGATCTTTATAATTATACTTATTAAATGTGCTGTGCCAACCAAACGTAGTATCTAAAGTACTTGCTTTCAGGCCGGGTTTTCTCATTATTTTACGGCATGGTATCCGGGTAATAACCGAAATATCAGAACTTCCTGAGAAGAAATAAGACACTTTTCCTGAGAAAAAAAAAATTGGTGTGTCAACTTATAAATAAATAAAATATACGAGTGTATGGCCATAAAAGTCTATGGTGTTATTTCAAAACATCACTTAAAAATAATTCGAATAGGTATGTTAATCTACTCATTTTTTTTTTTATTGTCACAATATACATGACGTCAAAATATCTATAAATCAAATCATTTTTTTTTTTTGCATAAAATATGCCTGAGTTTAAGCATGCAAAATTTAACAAAAATGTCGTTATCAATAAGATTGAGTATTTAAAAATTTAATTTTAAAAAAATGATTAAAATACCAATAAATTATTTTAAGAGGTAAATATAATAATAATAATGTCAATAATACGCGGGCTGTCTGAAAAGTTTCTGACCTCAGTTTGAAAATAGCAGCACTCATCAATAAAAGGTCTGTGAAATTCATCTTTTGACAGTCACTCACCAAAGTTTCAGCCATTTTGGACGAGCAGTTGTTATGTCACAGTCGTTTGAGTGAGTCGACGTGCGATGCAGATAAAATAATCCTGCCCCCCCTATCCAAGTTACGACCGTTTCGTTTCGATTTTTTTGCGTCAAACGCCTCGAGTAGGCCACGATTTCTTTGTTCTGACGTCATCTCTACGCTCAGTCACGAGGTTAGAACAAAGGAATCGGAGGCGTGGCCTACTCGAGGCGTCTGACGCAAGAGAACGTCCAACGCACCGTCTCACACCTCAATGGTTGCCTTGACGAAAATCCACGAATTACGGTTTGAACTGCTTGACCATCCACGTTACTCACCAGATCTAACCCCAAGCGACTTTTTAGTCCTCATCAAATCACCTTCGTGAACAATTATTTTACTTTTTAATTATTGAAGGTTTTTATTTTTATACTGTGTGGTAGTTTATTAAATATTATTAGACCAATGTAAATAACACTTTTTCTAAGTAGTGATGTTTTTTTGTTGACTGGCCTGTTGGTCTAGTGGTTAGTGGCCCTGATTGCTATGTCGGAGGTCGTGGGTTCGATTCCCACCCAGGACAAATGTTTGTGTGATGAGCACGATCATTTATTCTGTGTCTGGGTATAATTTATCTATATATGTATGTATTTAGAAATATATAAGTATGTTTATCAGTTGTCTAGTACCCATTACACAAGCTCTGCTTAGCTTGGGACTAGACGGCGTTGTGTGATAGTTGTGGAATATTATATATTATAAAACTACCGACGTTGAAGAGGTATTTGAATTAGCTTCCCACGGGACCTTTCAATAATCCACGACACGTCCAGTAATCAAACCCACTTAAAACTCTATCCAAACGTTTCCAATTTAAAAGAAATTCCTCTTTTCTCGACACAAGCTCACGACTCCAGATAAGGAGCCCATATCATTGTTCACAATAATAAGATTTTTTTATGAGCTCTCCGACTCCACAACAGCTCAACACTTACACGATAACATGGTACTCAAAGTGGGTCACACTTTAATATGAATGAACGATTTTCGGATATGTATTGTATTGGTCGATTGAAGTTTGTTGCATTTATTATATATTTTTTTTCATGATAGGTTCACGCTTGACCGCTATTATGATTTGGAACTACTGGCCCCCTAGCCAAGTTACGATCGTTTCGTTTGCGTCGAACGCCTCGAGTAGGCCACGCCTCTGATTCCTTTGTTCTGACCACCTGATGGAAAACGACGATGCGGTCGACGATGGAGCGCGCTTACCTAGAAGTAACCTGTTCACTCTTGACTTAATGATTCCCGGGTGGTAGCCATCAGGAAACACAGATTCCGGCAAGGAATTCCACTCCTTTTTTTTAAGTAGTTTATAAAATACTGCTTGCTAATATTTATAGTAATAAAAAAATATATATTATCATGTTTACTTTATTCCACACATTCTCAGAATCTTAACATTGAAAAACAGCTGTAAAATTAATAAGAACTAACATCCATATACTTGTATAAAAGCCAAGATTCCTCTTATTAATATCATAAAAGACGTTGAAGAGGCCTAAAAACTGCACTTTATCTCTGATAAAACCTTATCTTGATGTAATGACCATAAAATCCTCACGATTTTATAAAACATACAATCCTTTAGTAAACATACTTGAGATATCGCTGTGTAACACTTTTGTGGAAAAAAATATTACACAACTCCTTTTTTTGTGTCGAGTTTACTTTACTTGGCTATCAACGAGATTTTGGTTTGAAATACAATGGAAAAGTTGCTATTTTCCTATTATCTGTTTGTACTAATTCTATATTCAACTAGCTTCTGCCAGCGGCTTCGCTCGCTTAAAAGTAGGATTTTCCATACAAATTTTGAACCACCGTTTCATCCCCTCACGGGTGGATTTTCGTAAAATCCGATCTTAGCGGATGTCTAAACCCTATATGAAACTTGCCTGCCAAATTTTAAGTTTGTAGGTGTTATAATTTTTGAGATAGTGTGAATAATCAATGAGTGGTATTTCGCTTTTATATATATAGGTTTATAACTAGTTTCTGCTCGCTTAGAAGTAGATTTCTCCATTCTTTGCAATCCCGTTTAATCCCCTTAGAGAGTGAATTTTGGAAAATGCTCTTTTAGTGTTCACCTATGTCATAAAAGGAAACCTTGTACAAAATTCCACGCTCCTAGTCCCAATAGTTTCTGATGTGCGTTGATATTTCAGTCAGTCGTTTCACCTTTTTAAAAAAGAAGGAGGTTCTATGTTCGGCTGTTTGTATTTTTTTTTATGTATGTTCACTGATTTCTCGGTCATTTGTGGACCGATTTTGAAAATTATTTTTTTGATTGAAAGGTTAAGGCTTCCGAGTTGGTCCAAAGAAATATAGTTATTAGAAAACCGACAAGCTAGCAGCTCAGTGTCGATGCTTAAAACTTGAAGCTTTGACTTATAGCGCGTCTTGACCCGTCAACAAGACCCACTATAAATCTTTCTGAAGCTCTTTGTAAGCCTATGCCGTGACACGACACTAAAGTATTCTCGTGTACCCTGTATCTTACCTTTTGAAGTAGAAGAAATTTAAAGCACACGTCATTTCTTTTGTTTTGATGTCATAATCAAGATCTCAAAGATTTTTTTTAACGAAAAAATAGTGCTTGACTGCGATCTCACCTGATAGTAAGCAGTCAGGTGAAGTGTGCAGGGCAGTCAGGTGAAGAAAATTAGTTTAAGATCATATTTAATTTAGCCTCGAAGACACCTAAATTATCGGACGGTAAGACCGCAGTAGGCAAATTGTTCCAATCCTTCGATATACTTAGACCGGACTGAAGAGGGGTCAACAATGTTAGAGTGGATGCTCCCCGTATGTCGGGTGTTCCGATGGTAGAAAGGCGATGGCGGAATCAAGTCATGTGATTGACGTGGACACTCTCCAAAATGCATCCTGTAGAATACCGAAAGGCTGGTTACCTAAAGCCTGTGCTCCAGGCTTATTAATAAAATATTTCTTGAAATACCAAGTCGTTCTCAAACGTGTCACGATTCCGCTTTCAGAGTCACTTAACCCGGTTCTCAAAATAACAACTTATTGAATTTTCATTGCCCATTCGGTTTTAATTTCACCGTTTATTGAATGAACTTCATTTTGTACTTTCAAATTTTTTACGGTTCGATAAATGGTTGGTTTTCTTTCTTATATTTTATCTTTTCTGCATTTATTGGTACTTCACCAGCCACCTTATTTTCTTAAGTATTTTAATGAATAAATTCTTGCTTAAATTTATGAGTAATATCTGCTATTTGTTGCAATGGGGGCACTCCTAAATCAACCCCGATATCAATTCTTCATTAATTTTTTATAATAGATCATCATCTCATTAGCCTTTTTCCTACTAACTTGGGGTTAGCTTCCAGTCTAACCTGATGTGGCTGTATATCCTTATTTACATGGAGTGGTGGCCTATCAGACCTCTACAATCCAGTTACTATGCGACACGATACTTACGACAGAATTTTTGGCGTCTGACTACCTGAAACGACTGTCAAAGATCTACGAATGACAACTGAGACCAACAGCTTTACTTGCTTTCCGATGCACGGGTTGTCAGTAATATCCTAGATAAACTCTAAAAATATATGATTTGAAAAATTTATTTTGGTTGCCAAGATCCTAATCCGCAATCTCATCCATGAGAGGCGAACCTCATTGCGAGAGCCTTAAACACTGGGTTATTACGACACTCTTTTAAAATTGATATATATATTTTAATTTTACTTCGCTCCTTTGACGAAACCCATGATCAGCATTCTTATAATATTTAGGTTACGCAACAACAAGATATAAAAATGCATTCAGCTTTACAATTTCCCACATGGAGTGCATCCAACTGAGTGCCTTCAATTGCTATCTACAAGTAGGTTAACCAAATGCTATAAATAGAAACAATAAACATTTATATTGGTCCTAAAAATATCATAAAACATGAATGTTTTAGTATAACCTAGTTTTAAGACTATATCTTTAAGTAATGGGTAGTTTTCATAGAACGGTAAGGAACAGAGTGACTCGACTTATTGGTAATAAACTAATGTGTTTGTAAATATCGATTGTTGTGTCCACACAGTTATTGGCGTGTGTTGTATTAGTGTGTCAACTATGTCTATTGTTGGTGTTCTCCGCTCCTATTAGTGCATCCACTATGTTTATTGGTGTGTTTACTGTATAAATTAGTGTATCCACTTTATTCACTTGTGTGTTCACTATGTTAGCATATTACGCAATTTCTATTGAAAGCTGCATCAATGTACTTTATTTTTCCTATTTTGCTGTTAGGAAAGTGGCAATGTGGATTCTGCATTCTTATCTTTAAAACAATGCTATAGTCACATATATTTCTAATAGTCCTTCTACTCTACATAACAACAACACGACAGTCTATTGTTGTGTTTTCCGCACCTAATGATTACAATATTTTTATTGGTGTGTTTACTGCATGTTTTACGGTATCCACTTTATCCATTTGTGTGTCCACTTTCATGCAACATTTCTATTGAAATATGCATCATTTTTTTTTTCAGTTAGGAAAGTAGCTACTTGGATTCTGCATTTTAATCTTTAAAACCATGTTAAAGTCACTCATATTTCTTCTTATATGATTATTTCTCGTAGTTCTCCTACTCTACATAACAACAGCATGATAGTCATATTACTATAATTATAGTTTAGTATCGCACGAAGCATCCGACTGCATGTCACTACGGATCCTAACAGATTTGATGTTATGACAATGAATTGTTGCTTGCTGGTTCATGCCGCTTGGGACTTGTGGTTACACTTGATGCTTATAAATATGATAGATAGATAGAATATACTTTATTGAACAACCAAATTTAAACACATTTTTTTTATGAATATTAATAATTATAAATAGAAACAATGAAGAATGGAAGTCTTACCGCTGTCAGTGATATCAACAAGATGAAAGAAGAAAAAAGTTGTATTTCGCATCTATCAGAAGGCAGCTTTTAAAATAAATGACAGCAACGAAGAATGTTATAGACGTTAGAGTTGTGCCGAAGATGATATGACTAGAAAATTGATGAATATTGAGACGTCAGCTGGTAGAGATATCTGAAAGTAAAAGATATAGACTACATTTACAACAAGGCTAATTATTAGGCTAATTTCATGAAATTCTGACTAGAAGTCTAAGGTTTCAACACTAGGTGACATTGGCGTTGGGAGCCCCAGAACAATTACGCAGAGGTGCGAAGGCGAGCAATGGGTAGCTTTTTCTTTTCTTATGATAGCAGAATAAATGACGCAGACCATTTGAAAGGATGCCTGCCGAGGCTGGACAAAAAAGCAAGGCAAGCAAGGCAATTGAAAGAATATACACTTTCTCTCTCTCTAGCCAGAGCTGGAGAAATTATTTGATGTTTTCCCACTCCAGAAAAAATCCACCAAAAGTTTCAAAATTTTGTGGGATTTCAAGCTTACCAGATTCAATTTGATTGTTAATTTTGTTGTTACCTTTTCGTATAAATACTCATACCGATGGCGTAAAAGGCCGACAGACAAGCGCGCACCTAACGAAGGTTCGAAAAAGGTATGATGTCAATCACAATAAAATTTATTTCTAATACTAAACAAACGATTTATGAGGCAGACCAGGAACTGAATAGACTTATACGTATCTATCTTGGTAACAAAACAAATAAAAGGTCTGATTTGTTAGTCATCAATAGTAAATAATGTAAAGTCATCTATTTTCAATGCAGCATGCAATTCACAGAACCTATCAGGCTTCATGAGATGCATACCGTAGAAATGACACATGAGTTTGACTCATAAGATGAATAGACAGAATGGATGATGATGAGCTGATTAAATTAGTAGATGACAACGAAGAGTGAACTCTTGTTCTAACAATTTTTTTTTCCCCTACTTGAGTCATTGACGAAGGTAGCCCCAATGATTATGAAGTATATACTGTGAAGGCGGAAATACAATGAAAAGGCTTCTGTGTGATTAGTTATAGTTTATATTATGAGAAACACTTTAGGTTTTAGTACTATATGTATAAAATTCTTTCCACCCATCGGCTTTACAGCCATCTTGACTTCATTGGCGTTAGAAAACAATCTTCTTTTCTTCCTATCAAATAAGAACGCCGATTCTATGTAAATACAGCATAAACCTTAAGGGCATGCAACCGGACATACATTTTCACTGTTTTTCATATAACCACTCTTACGCGATTATGACGTTATTACACATTTTTCCATTAGATATTTTTGAAACATAGTATCTTGTGGATATTATCTAGGCTTCTATTGAAATAAATTTATAAATTCGTGTAAAACTAATCGAGTAAAGACCTCTGAAAATCTGCTATTTTGTATGAACTTTTGACTTTTTAAATTTTTGAGTGTATTTTGAATACTCAAAAATTAAAAAAGTCAAAAAAGTATAACAATAGAAGCCTTGCAAATTCAAATAAGATTCTGAACGGTGACATTTTTTTTTAAATCATTTAAGTAAAAAAAAAACGCGCATTTCCTGGAACAAGTTTTGTAAAATATTCGAGTACATCACGGAATTACCGAATGCTAACAGAGTTTTCAGGCGTTATCTCTCTTTTTTCACGTTGCCTCTTCATCAAACATCGCGTTGGATTGCATTAGATGAAGTAACAAGCTTTTAAACCATGCTCGATGTTGACGATAGGCGAGTGGAAAAGGACCCTCTTAAGAAGTATAATTATCTTGCCAGTTTGGCGACCTCTTTAGATATCACAATACTTCAAATTCAATAAAATAAGGCCTGAATTAATGGGTATTGAACTGTATATTATCTGTAGGAATATTTGAAAGAGTTACTATAGCTCTCAAACGTAAAGGGAAACTGAAAGAACATAAGAGGGTGAATTGATGAATAATTAAAAAAAAGCATATTATCTGTGAATGCTGGTTAGCTTGTAAATGGGGACCGTGCAAGTCTGACGATAATTTTTAACGGTTTTAAGATATACTGGATACAGAAGGCGTTGATAAACTTAAATAAATGAATCATAAAATAACAATTCTTATTCTCAAATTGCAAATAAAATCTCGCATGACTACAAACACCGTTGCTATCACTCTATTATCAATACTGATGCACATTTCATTTTGCTAGGTTCCAAGAAGAGCATACCACGTAAATGACGCATGCATTTGACTCACGAGATGATGGGACTCAATTGAAAAGCTGAACCAACCGCGTCTGACGGACTGACTCGCCGATGACTTTTGGTAGTGGTACAAGAGACGCGATACAAGCGAGTTGGTCGAATATTTTTATATATGCATTATTGAGAATGTATATAGAACTTAATAAATACGGCTAAAATAGTGTCAAAGAGCTTTATGAAAACTCACTATCTGCCTAACTCAGCCTAATTAAAAATTGCTGATGACAACCAATAAGTATTTCAACTAGTAACCACTGCGTGTGAAACTAGACTTGATGACGCATTGGAGTTTTCGGTACAGTTTTGTCAAATGCGATTTATTCAAGGTCCAAGTAATAATTCTTTGAAATAGTTACCGTAGCCCTGGAACGCAAAAGTCAACTAAAGACACAGGTGGGTTTTAGTGAGTAAAAATCTGTCACGCCCTCTCGCTCCTCCTAGAGCTGGATGGGAGAACTCTTTAAACACCATCAAAAACTGCATCACTACTTACCATCAGGTGGGATCGCAGTAAAGCACTAGTTTATAATAAATAATAAAAAAAAGCAAATAATACTAAGGTGATATGCCTACTGCGGACTGAAAATGGTACCTGAGTAAATAAGTTCACGTAAAAAAGTTTTTTTTTTCAGTTCTCCTATTCTATAATAAGTTATCCTAAAATAGACACCAAGAGACTGATAGTATGTACTCCTTAGCTTTTTATTTCTTTTAATTTTATCTCAATATTTCAAAAAATAATTTACTAATCCGCTATAAGCTTATGAAACACACTCAATCGCAACTCACTCACGCGTTACAATTCTAACTTAAATTGCTCGAATAAAAATGCATCGACACTTATAAATTACAGTTGAAGATAAGAGGCAAGACAAGAGTTATGCCCACAGCTGGGCAAAGGTTGCCCACAACTAGGTAATTGGTATAAATTGTGACAGTTGCTGAAACGCGTCAATTGTTTTATGTAAAACCGACAATTAGTGTGTTCTTGTAATCGCTGATTTGCGTGATAAAGGATGTGTCATTATAGCTACTCAGAAAGGGTGTAGGAAAGCTTTTAAAATTATCGTGTTTAAGTGAGATTGATTGCACTAGGAAAGCAATGGGCATTTAAAGGACATTTCAACCGATGGGAATATAATTCGACTTGAAGACAAAGGGCATTTTTTTACATTAGTAAAGGTTTTTTTTTCAATCTTGAATCTGCAAACTGCTATCTAGCCACAATCAGATGTGTTCCATTATTCTTAACTTTGTAAGCGACATTCCAATGAATGGCACCATATAAAATATATTATTGTTTTCATGTTCTTTGGTCCAGGTCCAGTATGTGCCATCATTTTAAGCGCTTGATATTTACCTGTGACTGCAGTAAATTCTTTGCCAGTTCATTTGTGTGTTTGCTCAGTCTTTCTTTGTATCTGTTGCTAATGTTGCTGTGACTTCCTCCTTAACAGTAGGCATCTCCAGGTATTCATGTACCTCAGTATTTCTCACAAACCAGTGCGCGCTTGATATAGTTCTCAAGGCGACGTTGGTAAAAGTTAAATTAAAAGAAGAGTTACGAGATTTTTAGGAAGAGTTACCCAAAGGACAAAACCTAAAGCCTACTGTCTACGGACGCGTAGCTTCATAGACGCGTATTCGTCATTATACGCTTGGTGTACGCCTGCGTGAAGCTTAACATCACATTCCCGCGACTCACCAGGGCGACAATACACCATATAATTTATTTCGCATTGTCTCACATCTTTATGAAATCGTATAGTGAGATAATGAAAAAAAAAAAACATATGTCATGTTAAACGAGTAATAAGTTATAGCAAACGAAACAAAGGATTATTCGCTCGCGTGTCGTATTTGTTATAATTATGTCAGACTTTATTTATTACAGTAGAAATATATCACAGCTTTATTTCGTTAGTTTTAAAATATGTGACTAGATTTAAAATATGTTTTAGTTATGTCAAGATTTAAACTTATTCGAGTCAGATTTAAGTGTAGTCATTAGTTTTGATTGTGACTTTGATTGATTCTGTTTTTTTTTTTATAAATCAGCTACCTCTAACATAATTGGAGGCTATTGTAAGACTACCTTTTCGTGCCAGTTCCCGCACTTTTGGCTCTGACACTTTCATTCTGCATACTGTAATCTTTCTGCAGACTTAGCCAAGTTACGACCGTTTCGTTTCGATTCTCTTTTGTCGATCACCTCAGCAACGCCTGCGTTTCTTTTGTTCTGACCACGTGACTATGCGTTGAGATGATATCATTCCTATACATTTGAAGGTTTGTACTAGCGTTAACGATTGTAGATTATCAACTTGGCTAAGCCCTCGGTCATTTATCTCCTTTCTTTCCTATAAGTGAGTCTTTATTTATATATTTTTATTTCAGTAAAATAATTTTTCAGCTTGTTTTTTTACAATAATAATCTTTACTTATTTATTGATTTATTTTATAATGGATTCTCTCTACACTAACAATCGAGACCAGCACGTGCAGAGAACAGAGAGTCGTTAATTGCTATACTTTGCATGCAATTTCTATTTTAACATTTTGACTACACATATTCTACTGTTATTCTATTTCTAAATTTTTGATATTACAATATTTTATTAAACACAGTTTTAGATACTGTCTTGTTTCTTTTTATTACTTTTTCGGCTATTAAAAATATCAGCCAAGTTACGATTGTTTCGTTTGCGTCGAACGCCTCGGGTAGGCCACACCTTCGATTCCTTTGTTCTGACGTTATCTCAACGCTCAGTCACGTGGTCAGAACAAAGGAATCGGAGGCGTGGCCTAGTCGAGGCGTTCGACGCAAACGAAACGATCGTAATTTGGCTAGGGGGGCTGTCTACTTTCCCGCTTATTTATTTATTGATTTATTCTGATTTTAGGTAGGTTAATAAAGAATTATTGTTTTTACTTAAGTGTGTAAACTCTCATAAAGGACATTATAAAATCCTCTACACTTCACAACAACAATCAATTTCGTAACAATAGCTCACTTGCCAAATTTAGACAGTCAATAAATAAATCTATTCCGTCAAGTTTCGTGACAGTACCTAATTTATCTAAATTGTTGGAGCTTTGTTATGCCTAGACATGATTTGGTGCTTACTTTATATTCGTATTGTCTCTCTCTGTATTTTGTTTATGGTTATTGTCGATGGACAATAGGCTAAGCTTATAAGCAAATGACTAAAGAGTATCGTCTATGCCTTGACACTGTGTCGTTAGTTACTTTAAAAAAAAAACTCCTTATAAGGAATTACTCCTGCATCGTGAGTTCGTTCACAAATATGTCAACGCACATTATATAGGGTGACTGTTAATTAGTATACGATACTTAAACACGTGATTGTGCTCATGATAACAAACAATTTTTATTATGGGAGCAAAGCCGAAATCGCGAAAAAAATATCAGCTTTTCAGTACATTAGGCAAACATAAATGTACTGAGCAGCTGATTTTTTTTCGCGATTTCTGGTTTATTCCCACAGTAAAAGTTGTTGGTTATCATGAGCACAATCACGAGTTTAAGTATCGTACACTAATTAACTGTCATCCCATATTAGACAACATTGTGCGTGCATTGGCAGTAAAACTGATTCGGATGCCGTGACAGCAAACGGCATGACGACATCATGCCGTGATGCCCTCACTACGACACTGCTCCCGACTTCCTTGTGATTTCACGCCTATGTGAAACATTTTTTTTAATTTACTCCATACTTCGTTATTGATTTTTATTGTTAACTAATTCTTCAAATATCACAGGACTTTAGAATCCTGAACCTTTGGTAGGGGAGCCAATTTGCAGAGCCTCTTAGACACTTTTCATGGAACATAGTACAAACCGACGAGTATCCCTGTACGCGCTATGCAAGTGCACCCAGGGTTAACCCCCGGTTGGTGAGAAACTATTGCGATTTATGGGAAACAAATATATAGAGCAATATTTTGGGAGGCTTAATCTTAAGTGGACTGGTTGCCAAGAACTATGTTAAGGGTGGAATTCACCAATAAAACTAATCACGTTTTAACGTTTGGCTCGCATAATCGCGTTTAGCCGCTGTCACTAGTGTCACTTGTTAAAATACAACAAAATAAAAATACAGACAAGTGACACTAGTGACAGCGGCTAAACGTGATAATGCGAGCCCAACGTTTTAAAACGCGATTAGTTTTATTGGTGAATTCCGCCCTAAGACTTTATAATACTAAACAAAGTTATTAATTTAATTATTACCATTTGGTATTTTTCCACAGCTGTCACTGAAGCTATAGACAATTGTTGGTCCCCAATCGATAGCATAGCATTCCCCCTTTTAATTCCTGAGAATACATGTTTATCTCTGCTTAACCTTGGAGTTTTAATCACACAATTTTTTAATCACTACAAAAAAGAAATGGGGCTCTATCTGTACCCGTTATGCAGATTATATTTGTGTAGTCAAAAGTAAAAAAATACGAAATCACAAAATTGTCCACGACAATTTGTCATAATTGGTAAATTTATAATTGAATCTAGCATTCATAACAATTGCTACTAGAAAATACTAAGTGCAGTTTTTTTTTTATAGCCATTCATTCATTCAATAATTGTAATCAATAGCCTGTACAATATTTCCATAAATTGATTGACATTTTTGGGATATAAACAAACGATAATAACTTTATTGTTTATGTATATTACTTAGTGAGACTTTACTTAAATAATAACAAGACCTTTTCTAGTAAGCCCTTTAAGTAACTGTGCTAATTAAAAATTAGTGGTGTATAGTTGTAACTCTATCTTAGAAGAAATTTACATATTTTAATAGTTTTACTTATGACCATTATTCTTTTGTTACAGGTAATTGATACAAATAAATAATGAAGAAGAATCGAAACGGAGAATCATCATCTACCAAGGTTTATATTTTAAAACTGGATTACACAGTAAACGTTATTTTACCATATATATTATCAAATATAATATATATGGCCGTCACCCCCTGCATAAACATCAACTTACACCTGCACGAAAGTCGTAAAAGTTTTATGCGATTTACAACCTCTTCAAAAGACAGTGCAGAGGTCGAAAGGTGCGCGCTGTGGAAGCAGAAGCACCCAACTCCTACACATTTTATCACCTCGTCAGAACATCTCCCCCCTGGACGCGAATTGCAGTAGCCAATCTGGAAATCTCTTAACCGACTGCGGACCCAGGTTGGCCGCTATAAAAATAATTCGGCCGAATGGGGCTTCCTCGACCCATCTCTAACACAGTGCCAGTGTGGAGCCGTTGCACAGGACATGCGTCAATTGCTATGCTGTCCATCCTGCACAACCACCTGCAGTTTTCAGGATCTATACGAGGTCAATAACAGAGCCGTAGAGGTTTCCAAATACTGATCAGATTAAATTTAGTTAGAGTACATCGACACGAAAAGAAGAAGATCAAATATTAATGGGAGGTGTGGGTAGGAAGGTATACGTATGTTTTAATCACCAGCCGCTACCCCCTATTATTTCCTACCTATTCTCAGACCTATCAAATAACCACAATAACAAACACTTATAAATGTATTTGAGATAACCACAACGTAAATCACTATTTAAAAAAATTGCCAGATTTATTAATTAACATTTAGGGCGAAATTCACCAATAAAACTAATCGCGTTTTAACGTTTGGCTTGCATAATCGCGTTTAGCCGCTGTCACTAGTGTCACTTGTAAAAATACAACAAAGAAAAAATACAGCCAAGTGACACTAGTGACAGCGGCTAAACGCGATTATGCGAGCCAAACGTTAAAACGCGATTAGTTTTATGAAATTGGTGAATTTCGCCCTTAGAGTTTGAATATTAGACTCAACATAATTTTTTACAGTACAATAATCATATTCACACGCTATAACAAGCCAATAGAATAATGTGGGATAGCACCAGGTTATATAAATATTATGTATATATAGTTACATCATCACGCGGAACACAGCGGGGTCCCGGCAGATGATTGGGTCAAAGTATACATTGTATATCTTACCATAGACAACCAATTGACTTTTATTTGTCGGCGATATGAAATGAATTATGGTATTTGGGGTTCCGCGATGAAAGTGTGGATGTTAAATGCTTTTAAAATTGTGAGGGTATAGCTTTAAAGTGTTTTATCCATTTTTTAGTTGGGAAATTATCAATAATCGTCTTTCGCTCTGGGTAGAGTGAGAAGAAGAGATTATAATCTACCTGTATTCCTGTAGTTACTCTTTTGTTAAGGTAAGGTAAGTTCCAGGGCCACCCCTGGAACTTACCTTACCTTAACTTCATCATCTTCCTGCCCTTGTCCCATCTTATTTGGGGTCGGCACAACACGTTTTTTCTTCCATTCTATCCTGTCAACCGTCAGTGATATAAAATATATCACTGTTCACACAATCCATCTTTTCTTTGGCCTCCCTCTGCCTCTCCACCCATCCACATTACCTTACCCTAACTTACGAAAGATAAATCCAACAAAATGGAATATATCCTTCCTTTTCTTACCAGTTATAACATCATTTACAAACAACAACAACAAACAAACAACATATTTGTAGCGACATCTATGGCGTTACATAAGAACTAATCCTGCATCGCGCAATTAAAGTTTTCCGCGCGATTAGAACATTATAGAACAGCCCGAAATCATCTATTGGGCAGTTGCCCACCAGATATAACACCCGTCAGGCCGGAGGATCCTCCCTTTCCAATGGAGGTTTGCGGGACTTTACTCTCTGTTCCACATACCTCCCAACTGACCAATATGGTTTAGCAAAATATACAAAAACTATAGCAGAAAAATCTCTAATAGCAACAAACCCCTAACATACTTGTCCACTATCAAAATATTTTGCCAGTCCAAGGCCCTAACTGCCAATAAATCCGGACACTGTCACATCTTGGCCTCATTACACGACCCAACGCAAATTTGTCCAAGCACTATTAAGTTTGTATAAGTGTTGGCATCAGGACAACTTGACCTCTCCTGCCCTAGTTTTGGTGCAAATAATTGTCTTGTCGGGTATATTTAGGAGTAGTTTCTGCTAGCAACTTTACCTGCATTGAAAGGTTGAAATTTTATTTTTATTTTATTAAATGACATAAACTAATGTTTGACTGCGATCCCACCTAGTGGTAAGCAGTCTTACATCAAGTCGTTGAGCTCCTTAGTAGTCCTGAGTTGAGCTTTACGAATACTGACAAATGCTTGCACTGACTGGACAGGTCCACTCAAATCTGTATGGTTCTTTCTTCAAAAGGCCATTTCAGACAAATCTGCATGGTTCTCATGTGATTTGACCATTACATATTTACTGTATGGACACCTGGATGTTGGGCCATCACTACTGATAACCTTAATATTTACATCCTTCTATTTTTTTTAATATTGTACGTACAGCTAAAGAATGGAATTCCTGCCAGGAACTGTGTTTCCTTCATCATCATCATCATCTTCCTGCCCTTGTCCCGTGTTATTTGGGGTCGGCGCAACATGTTTTTTCTTCCATTCTGCCCTGTCACTCGTCATACTATCACTAACTTCCTTTTCTTTCATATCACTCTTCACACAATCCATCCATCTTTTCATTGGTCTCCCTCTCCCTCTCCATCCATCCACATGTAAACTCATAACTCTTTTAGTAACATGCGTTTCATCCCTCCTCTTCACATGACCATACCAAGACAAACGATTCCCTTTCAACTTTTCAGTCACTGGCGCCACTTTCAAACTTCTCCTAATATACTCATTTCTCACTTTATCCATTCTTCTGTGTACATCTGTGTTTCCTTATAGCTACAATATATAGAGGTCTATAAGTCGAGAGTGAATTGGTTAATTCTAGGCAAGTGTGCTCCATTGTCACCAAATCATTGCTTACCATCAGGTGAAATAGTAAACTAAAGTGAGCCTAGCATAGTCGGCCCTGTAATGTTCCCACTGTTGGGACTCAGGCCCCCTCTCTAGGAGAGGGAATGGGCCGTAATCCACCACGCGGGCCCAGTTCGGGTTGGTGGATGTCACAGGTCTTCGATTTTTTGGTTCTAGGACATGCCGGTTTCCTCACGATGTTTTCCTTCACCGTTTTGAGAGCAGTGGTGATGAAATAAATTACACAAAGTACAGTACAATATACAATATTCCACAACAATCACACAGCGCCGTCAAGTCCCAAGCTTGAGCTTATGGGTACTAGACAACTGATAAACATACTTATATATTTCTAAATACATACATATATAGATAAATTACACCCAGACACAGAACAAATGATCGTGCTCATCACACAAACATTTGTCCTAGGTGGGAATCGAACCCACGACCTCCGGCATAGCAGTCAGGGCCACTAACCACTAGACCAACCGGAGGTCAAAAAGTAATACGCCTGGCTGGGTTTGAACCCGCCACCTACAACTCATAAGTCGGGGCCGTTACCACTCGGCCACCACTGCTCACTCGGCCACCACTGCTCACTCGGCCACCACTGCTCACTCGGCCACCACTGCTCACTCGGCCACCACTGCTCACTCGGCCACCACTGCTCACTCGGCCACCATTGCTCACTCGGCCACTACTGCTCACTCGGCCACCACTGCTCACTCGGCCACCACTGCTCGCGAGCCTATTTTTATATAATTAAATCCACAACTCCAACAAGAGATGAAAGTCACCATATACTCCATGTCTGACCTACATCATTATATGACTATGATATTTTATTAAGTTGGTACTTCCCGCTGTGACCGCCATGGCATATACAGAATATGAAACAAATGACATCATGCCCTAGCGTCCTATCTAGGTCTCTAAGGTCGGATGACCTAAGTATAGTCTAGGGCGGAGTCTATTTAATAGTAATAGAATATGTGTATGTAGTTTAAACCAGCAGGGTGTCATTAAGGATGAGTTTATGGTCCAGACGATAATAAATTATTAAAGCCAGCCTTGAGAGCCATTACAGGCTCATGGGACTTCAGCTTTGTCACTATACATATCTAAAAGGAGAAACTGGCTGACTACTGGATTTAGGAAAGTGAAATTTAGCACAAAGCTTCCTTTTAAGACGTAGGCAAGCATTAAGACGGGGTTTTTTGAAAATTCAACTTTTAAGAGGACCCTTCCCCACTCGCTTATCGTCAATGTCGAGCGTGGTTTAAAAACTTGTTGCTTTATCTAACGCAATCCAACACGATGTTTGATGAAGAGGCAACGCGAAAAATGAGAATAAATGTACTTTTTATATTTTTAATATATGAGTACACTATGAAGCCAAAGTTCACGTAAAATAGCAGATTTTCGGAGGTCTTCACTGGTTTAGTTTTACACTCATTTATATTTTGATTTCTATAGAAGCCTAGATTATATTTACAAAATAATCTGAAAATCTAAAATGTGTGACAACATCATATTCATGTAAGAGCGGTTGTATGAAAATATACCTCGAATGGCCGCTCTTAAGGAGGTGAAAAGGGAGAAATCAAAAAATGACGAAACACTTATTGCGTGAAAACTTACTCATTGATTTTAAATATTTACACTAAATTTTAGTGCACTAAATATACCCAGACACCAAGCAAAATCTTGCCAAATTCCATTCACATGGTCTGCACGTGATAAATTCAGGTCATGGTTAATAATATAGGTTTATCATAAATATAGGTACAGTCAAACAAACATTTATGTGTACGGGCAGATAACTTGCAAATAAAAATCTAACGACATGCCTGTACTCCTTGAGATTGTTTAAGATTGATTCATATTTTGGCATAACAATAGTAACATAAGTTCAAAGTGAGCAACCCTTTCGCCATCAACCGAGCTTAAGCCAGACTCATTATCATTAATTATCATCATTTCAACCGATAGGCCCCCCTCAATTGCCGCCACATCGATCTGTGATGTGCGTCTCACTTCCATCGAATTCCCGTGATTATCACCAGAGCATTAGTCCACCTTCTGGAAGGCCTTCCAACGCTACATCTTTGCGGTCAACACTCCAGACCTTTTCAGCTCCAAAGACTATCTGTTCTAATTTCATACTAGACTACTAAGGATTACCAATAATACTTAACACGACCAGAAAAAATGTTATTTCTGCTATTGCATATTATCTACATGCTATATGTCTTACATTGCCGTATCCGAATTATTACGTCGCGCTTCACACTGGCACGCATGCTACAGTCTCGCCATCCCTGGTATGAATAATTTTGCCTGGAAACCAAACTTTTTTGTTGACTGTACATGATAATGTTTGCTTGTACTTACATAGTGACGTCACCAGTTCAAGCTGTGCAGTGAGAAGTACGTAATGGGGTGGAAAGTGTTCCATAAAACTATAGGTTAATGTCAGTGGGTTGGTCTTTATTTAATATATTCTACTAGGTCACTGCGTTAGTTGTTTAACTGTATAAACTATTTTTAAATACATGTAATCTAAAACCCGCTCTTAAAAAAAACACGCTATTGTTTTTAGGCATGCAATTTACTGTTTACCGCACTAGTGCGGCAAAAGTGTGCAAGTTCGCCCCCGCTACAATCGATTGTATTTATCGTATCAGGCTAGCTGATAAGCGACCCCCATGAAACGCGCGTCAACCCCCGTCTATTTATGTCTTCGTAAGAAAGTGGAAATTTGTCACTCGGCTCCATAAAACCCTCACCTACGACTCGGGCGAATTCCGCCTTATTCGCAATGCCAAACTTTCTCTACTTGTATCAAAATGTACACAACATATAGGTAAGTAGCCATGCAATGTGAAATTAAACTTTAAATCACTTTGGATTAAACACATCGATTGCATGTTAGCCGATCGTTAATAAATCGATAAACTTCCCATGTCATATAAAAGGGCTTATTATAAAATATTTATGAGCAAACTTACGAAAGAAAACTAAAAATGATTGTCGATTATTCGAATTAAACTCACATTTCATTGTGAAATATGGTCTAGTAATTTTCGATGCAATAAAAATAAAAACATCAATCAGCTAATTATTATTATAGTTTTTAATATAAAGGTATTTTACTCTATATGAGAAAAAATCTAAAAATATATTATTAAGATAGCTTAGGTAAATAGTAGTCGGTATGTGTTAGTTTTCTATATCTATATATATAAAAGGAGTAACTGACTGACTGACATATCAACGTACAGCCGAAACTACTAGGACTAGGAGAGTGAAGTTTTGCAAAAGCGTTTCTTTTATGACGTAAGCGAGCACTAAGAAAGGATTTTTCAAAATTCAGTCCCTAAGGGGAGGAAAGGGGGTCTAAGTTTGTATGGAAATACCTACATTCACGCGGGCGAAGCCGCTGGCAGAAGCTAGTAAGTTCATAAAATAATAAAGTAAATTTTTAAATTCAATTCAAAGTCTTCAGTTTTTCCAGCCATCATGTTAGTACGGCAGTCGACTGTGTAAACTAAATTGGCCACTGTCAACTGATCAGCCATGCAGAGTAAATATGCAGCGCATTTGTTTACCCTATTGTATCCTTATAACTTATTTTTAATACACAGTTAACTTACTATCTAAAAGCTTAATCAGTCTTGCTTGAGTTATTGTAATTTTTTTTTTTCACATTGTAATTAAGGAATTGGAAATTTTTATTTTTCATTCAATGTTTTCTTTGATTCATCTTTCTAGACAGTGCAGTGGCATAACTAGTCATAATGCGGCCCCATATCAAACATTTTTGAAGTTTGTTTTTTTTTTTACAAAATATTTTCTACTATTTTTTTTTTTAATGTCAATCATGCAATGACATCTCCCACCCTTGGGCGGGGCGGAAGGACGTGTCAGACTTTTACTGTCTAAAACCCACTCCTGTTTCTTCTTTGCCTTCATTCCAGGGCCCTGGGGTCTTTCGCACAACCCATGGCCCCAGTAGGCTTCGACCCTGCTGACCCCCTTACAGTTTGCTGACAGCTCCTTGAGGCGCGCGTGGAACACTACGCGCCGTCGATGATTTGGGCTTGGTCCGGACGGTTACCGGACGGTTAGACGGCGAGCTACCCATTGCTCGTCAGCACGCCATGAGGTCTTTCCAGCCACTCCTCAAAGAGGAGGCTTAACCAGGTCCTTACCATGTTATGTGTTGAAATGTCAGTCGAGAGAGAGAGTCCTGAGAGCGAGAAATAGGTATAGAGCTATACCTACACCCTATATAGCTCCATCCCTTTAACAATTCAGTTTAGGTCGTCAAATGGAACCTGTTAATAATAATAATAATAATCAATTTATTTCAGGCAACATGTACCCATATCATAAATACCTTATAGACTAACATACATAATTACTTATAATAAATCATTTTGTTAGTAAACATGATTTAAAACTATGTTAGTAACACTTCACTTCGCACTATTCAGCTTGGTACTGTCCTGTGGTATTTGTCCGTGGAAGCGACGGAACACCACACCCTGTGGCCAAAAGCCTTCGTCCATAACAAGGTCTAGAAAACAGTTCGGTACTCGCACCACAAATGCCTTAAAATTGACATTCCGGTGCGACTCCAGCAACTGCACCCTCAGTGTGTACTTCAACTTTTGGCGCACATAATCGACGATGTCCTCCACCTTTGTGGTGTAATGCAGGCGGGAGATGTACACCGGTGTGTTCGGCTGAGCGGCACGCACACTCGCACCAGGCATTGCTGGTGCTTTGCCGCAGAGATTCCGGTTGGCTTGCTTTCGGCGTTTCCTCCTTTAAAAGTCTGTGGTAGGGTTTCTGGCCGGCTTCGACGCATCGACCCTAGAATGCTCGTCAACACCACAGCCATTAATTTCTCATCACATATCATCTAATAGAACCGTTACAAATCTCCTTAACCCAATTCACACCTTAGAGATGCCTTAAAAAACATATAAATCTACCAAAGTTGTCTTAACGATATACATGGCCGCTTCAAAAATACCTGATGCCAATAAAAAGCGTATAAAACCAGCAATGTACAATGAATGCAGCAATAAAATCTATAAAAGTTTTTTTACAGGGCTAGGCTGTAAAATGAGCCATGTGTTCAAGGATTTTTATTATTTATTTGTTTGTTTGATGACCCTGACAAAAGTCTTCAGTTCTTTTATGGTGCTGGAGTAGCATCATCATTATTTTTATAAGCTTTGATGTTTTTTGAGTGTTTAAAATTGTATCATTTTAGAAATTATGTAGAAAGGTCTTACTCCCGGGGCTATCTCAGAGGAACAGTGCATTACGAGTGGAAATGGGAATTTGCAAGATGACTCTAGTTCAGAAAATAATTTTGCAACTTCCGCTTAAATGCATACCGACTACTGGCTGTCCTGCCCCCCTAGCCAAGTTACAATCGTATCGTTCGCGCTGAACGCTTCGAGTAGGCCACGCCTCCGATTCCTTTGTTCTGACGTCATCTCAACGCTCAGTCACGTGGTCCGAACAAAGGAATTGGAGGCGTGGCCTACTCGAAGCGTTTGGCGTGAACGATACGATTGTAACTTGGCTAGGGGGGCTGATATTGAACTCACGTTTGGTAAAGTTGGCTGATAACGACTATCCATTTGCCACTAAAAAACTAAGTTTATTAGGACAAATAATAATATAATAATAATAAGAATATTCACACAACTATCACACAACGTCGCCTAGTCTCAAGCTAAGCAGAGCTTGTGTTATGAGTACTAGATAACTGATAAACATACTTAAATATTTCTAAATACATACATATTATAGATAAATTACACCCAGACACAACACAAATGATTGTGCTCACCACACATTTGTCCTGCGTGGGATTCGAACCCACGACCTCCGGCAAAGCACTAGACCAACAGGCTAGTCAAAATGAATGTGTTATTAACACTTGTGTGACAAAACTGTACTGCGACTCATCATAGTTCGAATGCAAACTTGCGCGACACACAGAAGCTCGACATGGAGGATTACACTGTAGTGCGACATGGTGGATTAAATTTTTTAGGGCGCAGGGGACAGACTTTTTATAAACACTCAGAAGTAGGAGCCCCAGCTCGGCGGGGTTCCTTCGAGCTATCTTGGCAGGCATTCGAAATAGTGTTGCAACAGAACTCTGCTTTTACTTCCGCTTCTAGAGAAGTTCCGCAAGCTTTTTCACTCCCGTTTCCGCTTCTGCTTCCGCAAAATTTATATCAGAACTCTAAACGGAAGAATACAGCGAGGGGCGCGGGAGTGAGGAGTGCGTGGACGACTGGACACATCGGAACAGGCTGCGGTACACAAACGTGTCGCAAAGAGTTTCTTCATTATTATATTTTTTTGGTTCATTCTGCGCATCACCGAGCCTCGTGACGTGATTACGACGTAAACCTTCTGTTGTTTTTAAAAAATTAAAACTTCCGGTTCCGCTTCCGCATCCGCAGTCGCAATGTAGTTTTGTCCCACAAGCGATAACCGCACATCCATTTGTCGAGTTAAAGAAATCTAAATTCCTATTATCCCCCTTCTTTCACACACTTCTTCCATTTCCCATGACCCAAAATTACTAACTAATCCGACCTATTTTAAATCTAGCACTCACTTTCTCCCACTTCATTATGGACATACTTTCTTGTTTGAACAGTAATGTGTACCGTGCTTAAAGTATGACGTCAGAATCCATCATGGCCGCCGTTGAAATAATCCCGTTGAGTAGCGTCCTTCATTCCATTTAATGCTGGTGACAAATAATTTTCTCTGAATTGCAAAAATTAGATGGTATTTCCAATGTAAAATAATACATGGAATGATCTGGGATTTTTGGCGTTATCTTATCTTAGTTTAAGATGGTAAATTCATAGTTTTTCTTGACACTTGTAATTATACAAGGTTTTGAAAGATTTATTTATTTATTTTGTACAGCAAAATAGCCGTCGCAGGAATCTCTCAGAATCGTAAACTTTCTAATAATATTGTTTTCTATTCATCAGCAAACAAATCTAATCCAGGTGTACTTTTTTTTTGGAAAAAGTATTTTATTTTACATTTTTATTTATGGTACCACCACTAAAAAGTACCCTTCAGACAAACTGAAATACCTTATAGCCATCATCAATCAAACACACGGTTAGATTACATTAAATTATTACATAGTTCCGGTGCCTAACTTCAGGCTTCATCACCAGATCAGTTCGATATATTCCCCCTCTTCTTTCAGTCAGTCATCGACTAGACGTATTAACAAAGCAATTATACTTGTTACGACGGTTCTGCTGTGATCCTATGAGGAGTTCTGTTCCATATCTTCGAAGTTCATGATCAGATCATAACAATATTTCTATGGGACCAACTCGGAAGTATAACCTTTCAACCAAACAAAAAAAAAATACAAAATCGGTCCACAATATTGACCGAGAAATCGGTGAACATACATAAAAAAAATACATAGAGCCGAACATACAACCTCCTCCTTTTTAAAGTCGGTTAAAAATGCAAATCTTTCTTCATTAAAATATTAGAGTACTTAGATAAAATCTAATTCTGCGAAAGAGCCACAAATTACTATTTATCCATGTAAAATAATACTAATAATAACTTAGTTTAATTAAAAACAAAATGACCTTCATATTAGTAGATTAACAAACTAACTAACCACGCTAAAAACTAATTAGTATCGAATATAAGATTAACAAGTCGTTCCTCATTGTTGACATATTTCAGAAACTTACATATTTATGCTAATATAATGTAACATTAATAGAGATCATAATTAGCAACCCACTATTCCAATACTCACCTTCAGCTTGACGGCGAGCAATGTTTGGCTCGCCGTCCGACCGTCCTGTAACCGTCCGAACCAAGTCCAAGTCGTCGACGGCGCGTACTTTTCCACGCGAGCTTCAAGGAGATGTCAGCAACTGTAGGGGCCCAGCAGGGTCGAAGCCTACTGGGGCCAATGGTCTGATTCTGAAAGGAAGACTCGGCCCTGGTACGAAAGGCAACGAAGGAACAGGAGTGGGTTTTTAGTCAGTAAAAGTCTGACACTATCTCCCGTCCTGCCCAAGAGCGGGGGATGTCATAAGATGATTTTTCCAACGAAAAAAAAGTCACCATCGGCTTCACTTGCATGAAATGAGTACAGTAGAATCTCAATAATCCGGTACAACGAGTATTTTGAACTGGAGAGGCTTTTTATAGGAGGGTAATCATCCCATCACTTCTCGCGCTCTAGGATGGAGCGAAGGTTAGAGATCAGAAGAAGCTTTTGTAAACCTGTTGAAAGCATCATCATTTCAGACGAAAGACGTCCACTGTTGGACATAGGATTCCCCAAGTGTCGCCACAACGAACGGTCCTGTGCGTTCCGCATCTATCGGATTCCTATGACCGTCACCAGGTCATCTATCCACCTTGTGGGAGGCCCTAACGCTACGTCTTCCGGTAGGCGGTCGCCATTCTTACGACTTTATGTTTTGCGAGCAATGTGCCCTGTTTACTGCAACTTAAGTTTGACAATTCTTCGGGCTTCTTCGGGCTCTGTCGTTAACCTTCGTTCTCTTGCGGTTGATACCATACACAAATCTATTTTACCAACACTACCAACAAAGAGAGTCGTCACAAGGTCAGGCTAGTGCAAACACTAGCGGACTAGCCTATTTGTCACTATCACATACAGTTTACTGGCTAGATTACTCATCCAATGCAAACGCGCCTTAATATAAAATAGGTCGAGGCTACTAGGAAATGGTGTCAATGGACCAAGTTTATGGAAAAAGGAATTTTATGACATCAATTAATGTATTTCGCATAAAGTATGAATGGAAATAAATTGGGAGATACGATTGTTGTGGGGAGTGGAATATTTTGGCCATTCATTGTGCGTATAGTTAAGGAGTGGAATTTCTTGCCTTGCAATCTTCCTTTGTGGGCAAGCGCGAGTCTACTAACCTGGTCCAGCACTCTCGCTCTGAATGGAGTGAGGGGAGTGGTCAGAATTTGACAGACTTAAACTCACACGTGTTCTTTCATTGCCTTTTGCGTTCCAGGATTGCGGTGAATCTTTCGAACAATTTCACAACTAGGTTTGAGCTTTAGGAATTAATTAACAAAAACTTGAAGTAACAAACAAGCGCTTATACAGCCTCTATACAGCTTAGAGCGTGCACTTGAGTCTTTACACAGCTCTTATGCAGCTTATTATGCTACTTGAGAATCGTACGTAATATTTTTTTTACAATGTACCTACGCTCACAAAATATTAACCAGAAGAAAGAATATGTTAATTTGAAGTCACGTACATATTTAAATCTACGGAAGTGCTAATTTTGTATTCAAACTTGTCAGATCGTCACTGCCATCGTCAATTTTATATCCGTGATAGAGATTTTATTATTAAATCTCTAATAATAGATCTGACAGCAGATGTGACGTCAAATTAGACACGATCGCCGTTGATCATGGAATTAAGTTTTGGTTTTCGAACGAAGGGAAAGCATGAATCATGATCAAAAAAATTATAAATATTGCAGCTGTCACTGTAATTTTTCAGTTATATTTATATTTTTTTACACCACCAGCTCACCAGCAGATGATTTGAATTCAGAATGTCAAAACCATTTGAAAAAAAAACTTATTAAGTGAATTAAAATGTACATACATCAAACGAGTTTAATTAAAAAATGAAACTGGCCAAAAGGTAACAAAAAAAAAGAATAAAATGTGGTTACAGTTGTCTCTACAAAAATTAATGAGCGGAAGCGATAGAAAATTAAAACAATAATTAAATTTAGAATTTTGTAAAAACTTTTTTTATTATATATAGGGGCTTTTACGCATAGCGTATGTCAGTCCCATCGTATCTTAAACAATTGTACGTATACATCACAAGACATGGTCCATAAATTGGAACAAATCCTTATATTTCTCTAATATATGTGTAATTTGTTTCAGTATATTGTCTTCGTCACAGAAAGTGTAAAAATTAGGATATCCAACACGGGGATAAAGCTTCAAGCTCATTCAGGTTTCTATATTAACTCCCTCACAGTTCTCGGGAGTTTATTATATAATATCTGGTGAACATTCTCCCGGAACATTTCCTATACACAATTCCAAGACATTATCTACCCGCGCAATTCTATCCACATCTGTTATGAGTAATAAACACACATACACACACAAAAAAAATGACATACAAGGTGAGATAGTGTTCAAACGCGAGCCCTACAATTAATAAGCACAGCATAATTCCTACGACATGAGCCCCTAAAAAATTTGATAACGCTTTCGCCATTTTTTTTGTACCTTTCAGGAAATTTCGTTTGAAAATTGCCTCCTTAATCGGATAATGAGTAAACCCAGTAGGAAGTATCGATCATAAAACCCGACATTGCCATCTAAATATTATTACTATTTATAATTAGTTTCTCTATGGTACAGCGGTGACATCACTACGGAAGCGACGAGAATTTTGTTTAGACTATGCTTTACTGTGAGAATATGTAATGAGCTTAGTTTACATAGAGTTTTTTTTGCCATCTGTAAAGAAGGAAGAAGAAATTACTCATATAGTGAATGAGCTATGAGCTGATATGCCATTGACTCAGTACGGCCATCATCATCTTAGCCTTTTTTCAAGTAGCTTGGGGTCAGGTTTCAGTTTTACTTGATGCGGCTGAATACCTGTGTTTACATGGAGCGACTGCCTATCAGACCTCCACAGCCCAGTTACTGGGCAACATGATAAACCTTGGAAATACTGCAGTGGTAGTGACTTAATACAAAAAAAAAGGTTTGTTGAAGTTTGTTGGAAGTTTTCCACGGGTTTTCTTCCCCAACTTACAAGTCTACCGCGGGGGAAATCATTGGATGATATCCCACATGGCCCGAAAACAAAAAAAAAAAACACAGAGTTCGTAGGGTTAGGCACACCAGTATGTACAAATTGTGTATCAACTTTAAAGAAGACTTAATTTTTTGGACATATTGGCTGAGCTAAAGAGCTCCTACCTTCTTTTTGGGGAGGGTGTGTCCAACTTTTACTGACTAAAAACCCGCTCCTGTTCCTTCGTTGCCTTTCATACCAGGGTCGAGTCTTCTTTTCCTAAGCAGACCTTTGGCACCAGTAGGCTTCGACCCTGCTGGGTACCTACGGTTTGCTGACATCTTGAGGCGCGTGGAACAGTACGCGCCGTCGACGACTTGGGCCCGGACGGTTACCGGACGGTCGGACGGCGAGCTACGCATTGCTGGCCGTCCGCAAGCCCGCGCCTACGGTGGCCGGAAATCGAGATCGGGATCCCGGCGGCTAGAGCGTGAGGGCCACTCCCTCGCGTCTGCACGTGCGGCATTCTCCTTTGCTAACATTACTGCTTCGCAGAAGGAGGCGACCGCCTGCCACTCCTGCTCGCTTCAGACCATGGCCTGTACGAAGGCACGGCGTGAGAGATCGCTGCCGCCGATCTCCCCCACGATGACACGACGGTGCTCTACCCAAGCGGGGTACACTTCTAAAGAGCTCCTACCTTGATCCCAATTTTCATTCATGCATCTTCTATTTGCCTGAATCAAACCAACAGCAAAGTCCTTCACTACTAAGATCCCCATATCTCCTAACTGTTCTTGTTTAACCAGCTCTACCACTGACTCAGAGACTATAATCTACCTAATTATAAATATTGATAACATTCTTAGAACATCCTGTTTAGTCTTGAGATAAACTCTTGTATGAAACATCTCGCAATTAGTCGTCAATTAGTCATTAGGACTTTAAAGACTACATAATATACTTAGTAGTAATTAGTAAACTGATATGATTAATCTAAACATTTGAAACTGTAGCAAGAATATATGTAGCTATCAGGCATGCGAATGAGAAAGAGAGATTTTTTTTTAGGTGAGAAAATCATCTTATGACAAATCCCACTCGTCGCCACCCACCGCACTCCCACCCACCCACACACACACACACACCTGTCTCGCACTGAGATAGTGTCAGACTTTTACTGATTAAAAACCCACTCCTGTTCCTTCTTTGCCTTCGTCCCAGGGTCCCGGGTTTCACTTTCACACTACCTGTGGCCCCAGTAGGCTTCGACAGAGGGATGGAGATATACACCCTTTATAGCTCCTTAACTGGCCTGTTGGTCTAGTGGTTAGTGGCCGTGCCTGCTATGCCGGAGGTCGTGGGTTCGATTCCCACCCAGGACAAATGTTTGTGTGATGAGCATGATCATTTGCTCTGTGTCTGGGTGTAATTAATCTAGAAATATATACATAAGTATGTTTATCAGTTGTCTAGTACTCACAACACCAGCTCTGCTTAGCTTGGGACTAGACGGCGTTGTGTGATACTTGTGGAATATTATTATTATCCTTTTAACAGTTAATTGTACAAACTCCGAGCATAGCTCTTTCCATTGCCCTTTGGATGACTTTAAACCTTCTGATGAGGCCCATTGTAAGCGACCACGTTTTGGAGCCATATGTCTTCCCTGGCAACACGCACTGGTCATAGACTTTCGTCTTGAGACGAAAAACGACGAACCATTTTACGATCTACAATCAACTGTTAAAAGGACAACAAAAATGATCCACAACTATCACACAACGCCGTCTAGTCCCAAGCTAAGCAGAGCTTGTGTTATGAGTAATAGACAACTGATAAACATACTTATATGTATATTTCTAAATACTTACATATTTTAGATAAATTACATCCAGACAGAGAGCAAATTATCGTGCTCATCACACAAACATTTGTCTTGGGTGGGAATCGAACCCACGATTTCCAGCATAGCAATCAGGGCCACTAACCACTAGACCAACAGACCAGTCAAATTATGACCGGTCCTGTGCGCCTCGCATCCATCGGATTCCCGCAACCTTCACCAGATCATCGGTTCACCTTGTGGGAGGCCTTCCAATGCTGCGTCTCCCAGTACGTGGTCGTTACTAAAGAACCTTTCGTCCCCATCGACCGTTTGTTCTGCGAGCAATGTGCCCTGCCCACCGCCACTTAAGTTTGGCGATTCTTTGGACAGTCATTCATTTTCTTCAGCCGGATATGCACTCAAATTGCACAACTAACTCATCAGTCATCAGTTCTCTCTACACTATTCATCTTCACTTCCCGAAAATCTGTCTATAAGCTATACCATGAACAAATCCGACCTACATGTGTCCGAATGTAGGCCATTTCCTTATATCGGTTGGCTATTTATGACCTTTTTACTATTACGCATAAAAGTTTATGTGATACCAGGCATTTAGGCATTTTCTATGAAATGCTATTTCAGGCATTAAATCTGTTCATCAATTTTGATTTTGGCGGTGTTTGTTGATATTACTCGTTCCTGTATTTAATAATAAATTCTATTAAAAAGCTTATTAGCTATTGAGAAGGTTTTAGTATTAATAAAAGGCCGTTCATCGACAAGCCTGTTGGTCTAGTGGTCTGTGGCCCTGACTGCTATGCCGGAGGTCGTGGTTTCGATTCCCACCCAGGACAAATGTTTGTGTAATGAGCACGATCATTTGTTCTATGTCTGGGTGTAATTTATCTATAATTTGTATGTATTTAGGAATATATAAGTATGTTTATCAGTTGTCTAGTACTCATAACACAAGCCCAACTTTGTTTGGGAATTTCAATATCTATGTCAATTATCACAAAGAAAACATCTCAATCATTATATAAGTTGTTCAATAACACGTCAGTTGGGCTGTATTGTCTCAAGTAGGAAGGGTAAGCAAGCTATTATGGTGAGCAACTATTAGTGCGACAGACACTTCGTACGAAATTCTGAGTTAGGGTACAAGATCATAAGAGAAAGCGAGCTAAGTATAGGGTGGGAATCAAGAATCAAAGCATTTATATCAAATAAAGCATGTAAAGGCTTTTGAATAGCCAAGAAGTCAGTCAGAAAAAAATGATTCTAATTGTACATTCTATATTATTATGGAGAAGAATGTACAAGAAACTCCATGGACACTCTTTTAAATCATGTTATGTATTAAAAATATGTAATATATTTGTAAAACAGGAATATATTTGTAGGAAAACATCGTGAGGAAACCGGCATGTCCTAGAACCAAAAATTCGAAGACATGTGACATCCACCAACCCGCACTGGGCCCGCGTGGTGGATTACAGCCCATTCCCTCTCCTAGAGAGGAGGCCTGAGTCCCAGCAGTGGGAACATTAAAAGGCCGACTATGCTATGCTAATATATTTGTAATGTCGTTTGTCTGCTTTATATAAATGTTAACGGAGTATCGGCCGTATGAATGTTTAAAATAGTACTTTTAATTTACACTTTTTTAAAGTTTAATAGAAATGTTTATATGTAATACTAATAAATATATAAACTTTTATATTTTAATTTATTATTTTATTATCTTGTCCGTCTCTGTGTTCCGTGAGCGTGTCCGTGGCATCACCAGGCCTTTTGTATACCAGAATACTTATTTACAAAAGTTATGTCAGACGAAAAACATTCTTGTTATATTTTTATTTGCCCAAACCCGTTATCTTTTTTACTTTACACCGCACAACCAAATACTAATATTTGCCACCAAACGCGATAGGTGTTACCGAAAATCTGTGAAAGTGTAAACCCGTTCTGTTTGATCGCTTCGTATGTAGACGACTGTTCTATTTGAACGGTCTGTAGGCCGATCAGTTTTAGGTGAAGGTGAGACCAGGTTAATGGCGCACGGAATGCAGTTTCGTAAGATAATAGTAATGGATGCAGAAATATTTTAAGATTAGGTAATGGTATCATAACCTATTTTCTTCAGGTGAGTCGAGAGCGGTCGCTGTCAGTGGCGGATTGGCGTAAATAAATAGACTTTTAAAAAATTTCTCGTTTTGCTCACCATAATAATTTTTCGATTTGTCAGTATGACGTGACGTCACAACATGGCAATCGATCCTATTCTTATTTGGAACGCATTGTACATATTGTTACTTGCCCGGTTTCAAACCCGCAACTTCATGCATGAGCAGCGAGTGCCTTAACCACTGGGCTATCACGACACCTACTACTTTACAGCAACTTTCTCCGATCTATATGGCATAAAATAGACATGTCTAACTTTGTACCACAAATAAATGTCACCACCATTGCCGTGCATTTCTATCGAAAACCACAAAGTTCCTTTCAACCCCAATTTATTACCATGTCTGACAAGATGTCGTGACCATTCCACAAAGACCTCTGTTCAACACCAGTATATTCCGTAAATTCCGTTAATTCCCTCGCGTGAAGGGAAGCAGGGAAGGTCTTGGATATTTGGTTGTTTTTTTTTTCCTGTTTTCAAAGGAGATTTATGAGTTAGGACGTGAACTAACGTGTTAAAACGTGGACATGTTTTTATTATTACCTATAGCATAGCATAGTCGGCCTTATAATGTTCCCACTGTTGGGACTCAGGGCTCCTCTCTAGGAGAGGGAACGGGCCGTAATCTACCACGCGGGCCCAGTGCGGGTTGGTGGATATCACATGTCTTCGAATTTTTGGTTCTAGGACATGCCGGTTTCCTCACGATGTTTTCCTTCACCGTTTTGAGAGCAGTAGTGGCCGAGTGGTAACGGACCCGACTTACGAGTTGTAGGTTGCGGGTTCAAACCCAGCCAAGTGCATTACTTTGTGTAATTTATTTCATTACCTATAAAGTACTAATATTGTTGAGGCAGGAATTCTTTGAAGGCTGTTTTAATTATTCGCAAATTGATTCCTAGTGGATATTGTCATTTAAAATTGATGTAGTTTTGTATCTCAAGTGTCTGCACAACTGGAAAATATGTAGTATCATTGAAATAGGCGCGATGTCGGTAAAATGGAGCTGAGAATTTTATTGTAATTTTAGCTACCTCAGCGAAGTTAGCTGAGAACGTTGGCTTGATACATTTGCTGCCAAATACTGTAAAAATATTAGAATACCATTAGAATATAGTCACAGTATAGATAAGATATGGAACAGTACGGAAACTACCTACAAATGTTCGAAACGGCACACTCACACAAACATACGCATCGACGAGACTCCTAAGCGGCATTCGCTACTGACAGGACCGCGAGAAACGCTTAGGAGTCTCGTCGATGCGTATGTTTGTATGAGTATGCCGTTTCGAATATTTGTAGGTAGTTTCCGTACTGTTCCATATCTTATCTATACTGTGATATAGGTAGTAGATGCACCTATAGTCTAATAGTAAACATATGAATTAGTCATACGAAGACTTAAAGGACTTAGTATCAAAGCCAAAAATATTAACAAAAAAAAAAAAAAATGTTGTTTTTCCTTTTCGACAGGTTTGTCGTTTTTTCGAGGGCACTTTCGAAGAGAATTGTCGTTAGTTACCTTCTCAAAATACAAATCGACGTAGTAGAAAGTTACTAAACGAATCCAAAAAAGAGCCCTTTTAGATTCGTTCACACGTAATGAGATCATCTACCCTAAGTCCTTAATATTTACATAATTCATGATTCATACCCGTACGAACGCAGCTGTTAAAATAATTCCTCGTCTATTATTAGATATTATTGCCACGACTGCTCGCCCACTTTCACTGCCCGGCTCCGTTTTGACAAGGCGTTATATTTAGAATATAATGTATTAAAGGGAGGACTAGATTTTGCTGGTATCTCTTCATAGCTGAACCGGTGAACGTTGTACCACATAGTAGTCAATAATAATAATTCTTTAGCTAAACTGTCAAAGGATAACGCCATCTACTGGCATTACCAGAACCAGAATAATTCATTTTAAAATGACATTTTAATTAGAGATGGCGTTCGGATTTTTTTTTTCGTGAATTTTACAATATTGTCTCACCGTTTAAACCTTCCCTGGACTATGACGTTAATTTCAATACCAAAATTAGCCAAATCGGTCCAGCCGTTCTCGAGTTTTAGCGAGACTAACGAACAGCTATTAATTTTTATATATATATCTATATATACAAAAGAAAGTCGTGTTACACTGTTTATAACTCAAGAACGGCTGAACCGATTTGGCTGAAAATTGATGGGGAGGTAGCTTAGAACCAGGAGACGGACATAGGGTTTTTAACGAGTAGGGTAGAGTAGGTTAGAGTAGGGTAATTTTTTTTTTTTACTAAATCCCGCATTTGGGCAGAACAACGTCTGCCGGGACCGCTAGTAGAAGATAGAAGAAAAATTAACCCGAGTGTGTGACTGACAAAAAACCCACCTATATTCCTTCAATACTCAATTCTTTTTTGCATTCAACAATGAATGTGACTTAGGACGTATCATCATCATCATTTCAGCCGAAAGATGTCCACTGCTGGACATAGGCCTCCCCCAAGTGTCGCCACAATGAACGGTCCTGTGCATTTCGCATCCATCGGATTCCCGCAACCTTCACTAGGTCATCAGTCCACCTTGTAGGGGGCCTTCCAACACTGCGTCTTCCGGTACGCGGTCTCCACTCTAGAAACTTTCGGCCCAGTGGACGTCTATCGGATGAAATGATAATGACGTAGCGACATTTATGGCGCCAAATAATAACCAAAAACTACGAAATCCTGCATCGTGCAATTAAAGTACTCCGCACGATTTAAACATATATATTAGCCCGAAATCATCTATCGGGCAGTTGCCTGGATCAAACATAACATCCATCAGGTCGGAGGATCCACCCTTTACAACGGAGGTTTGAAGGACTTTACTCGCATACCTCTAAAAGCTTTTTAAATATACTGTGGGAATATTCAAATATTTCACCGTGGGTCTAGAACGCAAAGAACAACTGAAGAACACATGTGGGTTCTATTCAGTAAAATTAACACGCCCTTCGCTCTACCATAGAGCGGGACAAGTCACTTAATGATTTCCCAGCTCAAAAATAAACCTGGGCATATTCTAAAGAAAAAATTTGAATATATCCTGTTGCCAAAAGCCACTTGACCCAAATTAAATGCAAGGACAAAATGAATGACCGACCAACAACGCTAAATATTTCCTGGTATTCTCAATAAATCAACTATTGACAAGTAAATGCGACGTTGCCGTGATAATATGCCATAAATAATGGTATATTTATGCTCTATGGTCTAATTCGTCTATGCTTCATAGTCTATGGTAATTGGGTCATGGACTCATAAATTCGTCAGAACGACCTTTTTAATTATTAGTTGTTGCAATTAATTTGCAACACTGGATGATGTGTTTGTTTTTTTAGACGGCTTATCTTGCTTTGTGATCATGCGTTATTTTTTGGTTTGAGTAGAAATTATATGATTCAAGGTTCAAAAGCATTTATTTCAAATAAACCATTTACAGGCACTTTTGAAATGTCAAGAAGTCAGTCAGAAAAAATGAAAGATGAAGAAGAATGTGCAAGAAACTCCCCATGGACACTCTTTTCAATCATGTTTTGCAATTACAAATATCTATGTTACATGTTTCTTGTCGCTATCATGTGAGAACAATGTCAATAAAGTAATAATAATAATAATAATAATAATATAATATTCCACAACTATCACACAACGCCGTCTAGTCCCAAGCTAAGCAGAGCTTGTGTTATGGGTACCAGACAACTGATAAACATACTTATATATTTCTAAATACATACATATTATATATAAATTACACCCAGACAAAAAGTAATAATAAAAACTAAATATAGATATTAAAATAGAAACTGGCAGCTAAGAGATGACCAGTTAAAACTGACAGCGCCCGTTCACGGACATGACGCGAATATTAGCACCACTCAGCTCAACCATTTTGAAGGGAACCGAACGATCCAACACACGCGCCACCGTCAGTGAGACATTGGAGTGATCATGACAAACTCTCAACTGCCGTGCTCATTTATGTCAAACAAGTCCAATAGTAACATAAAAAACCATAAAAAAGCTCCATGGTACTCACATTTACAAACTTTGAAAAAAATGCTTCTACATTATACAATACTACAATAATATTTTTAAAATATTACATATTAAAAAAAAAACATTAAAGAATAATAATAATAGTTTCAAAACTAATTAATTTGTAAACCCCGATGGTAGTGGAGCTGGACCAGCATTGAGCCAAGCATTTTTATCTTGAATATAATCCTCCAACTTATAAAATGCTAAGCTAATGCTATGCTTGCTTGCTTGTTTGTTTGCTTGTATGCTTGCTTGCTTGCTTGTTTGTTTGTAATGCTATGCTTTGTGCTTATGCTATGCTGCTATGCTTGGTTTCTATCTTTCTATATAAGGAGAAACTGACTGACTGACATATTTAATATACAGCCGAAACTAGAAGCGTGAATTTTTGAACAAGGTTTCCTTTTATGATGTAGGCGAGTTACTACTACTAGTGACTAAGAGAGGATTTATCAAAATTCACCCCCTAAGGCACAGTATAGATAAGATATGGAACAGTACGGAAACTACCTACAAATATTCGAAACGGCACACTCACACAAACATACGCATCGACGAGACTCTTAAGGGTTTCTCGCGGTCCTGTCAGTAGCGAATGCCGAAAGGAGTCTCGTCGATGCGTATGTTTGTGTGAGTGAGCCGTTTCGAATATTTGTAGGTAGTTTCCGTACTGTTCCATATCTTATCTATACGACGAAGTCCAAAATTTTATTTGGAGAAACCTGCTTTCACGCGGGTGAAGCCACTGGCAGAAGCTAGTAGGTACATATAAATAAAATTGTAGTACGTGTTTGTATTATCATAATAATATTTTACCATTCGAAAACTACAACAAAAAAAAATAAAAAACCCGACTGCGTAAAAAATAACTTTACCTAAAAACTGAAAACAAAAATACAAGTTCAGTTCTAATTGCACTAATTTAAACACATGAAATAAATGAGAGACTGCAACAGTTGGGTTAGACCTATATTGGATGAAATTATTTTAGTCTAGACTATTTTAATGGGTCCCGACTGTTGCAATCAATATGTTCCGTATTAGAATTTATTGTAATCTAACTAATATCACTATTTATTTACTCTATTTTAAGCGTACATTTATTACTTTAAAATTTACAAACCTACCTAGTCATCCTAATCCTTAAACCTAATGTATACTTATCAAAGTGTATTCGATAACAATAATAAAAAACTGAATTTAGACATTTTTAGTTATCTATGGATTTGTTCCCGCTAATATCCGGAACGACTAGACCGATTTTGATGTTACAGTTACTGACGAATAGCAAATATTACAAACAGTTACTTGGGCTACTTTTCATTTTCCTGCTATATTTAACCCTCCTACCCCACCCCCTAATCTTTATGCTTTGATAATTTATATGGCAGCGTTTAACAAGTCAGCTAGGAATAAAATAAATTCACTTTTCCCTATATCCTTCACACACCTTCAAAAGCTGATACCGCAAAACTCACATCACATTATAATACAAAGTGCTTACTCCTGTCGTGCCCACGGGTTCTATGGTGAATACCAATGGGCATATTATGGTGGATGGTGGTCAAGACAACGTCTCGGCGACAGGCACGGCATAATAATGGCAGCATGGTAATTGCTGACGTAACTGTGAAAGTTATAATAGTTCATATTTTTTTGTTTTTAGGGTTCCGTACCTCAACAGGAAAAAAACGGCACCCTTATAGGATAACTTTGTTGTCCGTCCGTCTGTCTGTTTATCAAGACCCTTTATCTCGGGAATGCATGGAGGTATCGAGTTGAAATTAAAACCCAAAGGTCTGCGGTCCCTTGAAGCAGTAAAAAAGATCAAACTTCTAAGTTAACGAAAAAAAAGATACGTAGGTATATTTCAACACTCAATTTATACGGTAGGCACCTACTTCCCGTTGACCCAAAATCTTGAAAGTTGGCTTAAAGCAAGGTCTCATAACACTGGTATAGAAATAAATCTGAAAACAGTAAAATTGCTGTTACTTTTTTTGCGATTCGGAAAAATCGTTGTGACACCATTCGAGAATTGAACTACTTACATAGGTAAGTTGCTCGCACTTGCCCAGATTTTTTAAAACATTGCCCTACACTAAGGATTACTTCGGTATCGTGGATAAATAAGAATCAAAGAAAGAAAGAAAGAAAGAAAACATTTATTTGAGACTCGCACAGGACAAACAACGATAAAATAAAAAGTAACTACTTAGTCTATACATACTTAACTTAAAAATAATAATTGAAAATAATATTAAATAAAAGACCAGTGCGAGGCCAAAAAGGCTCCTATCTCAGCATATGCTGCGATATTGTACTAAAAAGTAAAAATAACGCAGCGCTGGTATTCTGATAGGGCAAAGCAGGTATATATTTCAAATAAACCACTCACACTTTACTTTACTCTTGAACCACACTTTACTTTTGAATTATCATTCGTCTGAAAAGTCTCTATGGAGAAGAACGTGCAAGAAACTCCATGGACAACAAAGTGATTTTACAGTTTTTTTTTTAGGTACGGAACCCTAAAAATAATAAAAAATTACATAAAATATTTTAATGTAACACACATTGTACAATTTTATTGTTTTTATAATAAAATAAAATATAAAGTTCAACTAAGATAAATAATTATAAAAAGATTTTCCAAAATAAATATTTGTAACAGTAAGTTATGAAATACTTAATTTAAAAATGTTTTCTCCTATTTTTTATGAATACAGATACCTCTGTATTCTCTCGCTTATTTACTTTAATAAATTAACTACTCCAATACTGCTATAGAAATAGTTAATTTTATTACAACCATACGTAAACGACTCGGTTGACGGGTTCCACTTATTTAATAACATAGTCATGTCCACATTAGAGCACGACTGCTTCCTACACATGATGCAACTAGTTCCTGGTTTTAATCATAAACAAAAAGAGGTACAAATAAGCTAGAACTTTCGAAATAAAATAGTGAATGTTACGTGCGCTTATTATAAACTTTGATTTTAGCGTCATCGTCTCGCAATTTATTCGCCCAGATACAATTTCGACACTCGAGGGAACCAACGCACTCAGGTTGGCCGCTGTAAAAATAATTTGGCCAAATGGGGCTTCCTCGACCCATCTCTAACACAGTACCAGTGTGGAGCCGCTGCACAGGACATGCGTCATTTGCTATGCTGTCCAGCCTGCACAACTACCTGCAGTTTTCAGGATCTTTACGAGGCCAATAACAGAGCCGTAGAGGTTGCCAAATACTGGTCAGATAAAATTTAGTTAGAGTACATCGACACGAAAAGAAGAAGAAGAGGGAACCAAAATTCTAGAGTACCTCCCGTTGACCCAGAATCCTGAAATTTTGCATAAAGCAAGGTCCTATAACACAAGTATAGGTATTCCTACAAAAAAAAATTGTTTTAAAACAGTTTTTTTTTTTGTTATTTGTAAAAAACTTCGAGACTCTAAACAGGAATGGAACTCTTTACTTAAGTAAGTTTATACGGAACCATCAGGGCGCGAATCCGACTCGCACTTACCCAGATCATTTTCTTTTAATTACTAAGTATTTAACATAGTAATTGCTATGCTTAACTCCTGAGAGTAATAAGCTCTATAATCCCCGCAGTCGGTCAAAAAAGTCTACCAAATAAAACAGATGTACAAACTATCTGACCCATAATCCAAACTACCGCAAAACCGTCCGTTCATCCGTTAATAACACTAATTGATATGCCCCGGTTTCGCCCGTAATTATATCGAGAGCGCTTCCTTACATTATGCTGTTATACTGGTTAGGGCAATGTTGTGATGTTCTCTGTGGCTATTTGTTGTAGCTTTAATGGGGTGAAAATTTGTTAAAGGGAAATGAAATACAGAAATTATGATGCTAAGAAGATGATGATTTGGTTTCCGGGACTCGTTCATATAATAATAATAATATTCCACAACTTTCACACAACGCCATCTAGTCCCAAACTAAGGAGCTTTTGCTATGAGTACTAGACAACTGATAAACATACTAATATATTTCTAAATACATACATATTATAGATAAATTACACCCAGACACAGGACAAATGACCGTGCTCATCTCACATACTCGTCATGGGTGGAAATCGAACCCACGACCTCCAGCATAGTAGTCAGGGCCACTAACCACTAGACCAACAGGCCAGCCATTATTACGCTAAGGAGATGATGATTTGGTTTAGGAGGCATTCATATCCTGGCAGTTCTTTACAGTCTACCTTTGGATGGACTCAACGAAAGGAGACAGATTTAGAGCTACCAGAATACAAATATCGTGAATAATACACGGTCCGGATTAAGCGTTTCGCCTCGTCGTTTATACCGCGTACAACGAAGGACTGGAACAATTTACCTGCAGAGGTCTTTCCATCCGATGATAATTTGGGTGTCTTCAAGGCTAGAGTGAATAGGCTCTCAATAAACTAGTGCGCCTCACCATCAATTCAATTGCATCACTGCTTACCATCAGGTTGGATCGCAATCAAGCACTAGTTTATATCAATTAAAATAAATAAATATACAAACTGGATACAATATCCAAATTTAAAATATTAAAAATATATCTAAGAATACCTATAGACACTTGCACGTTTAAACGAGATTCTGAATGACGAAATCATTTTTCCAAAAACATTTAAGGATATTTAAAAAAAAAACACGCATTTCCTGCAAGAATTTTTGTAAAATATTCGATTAAATGACGGAATTACCGAAGGCTAACAGAGCTTTTAGGCGTTATCAATCTCTTTTTTAACGTGTCACTAAGCCATTTTATCAAAAACCCAGGTTATTGAGCATTCTATTTTACCTAATAAACAGTTAAATACACATTCAATAACACTGTACTTATTATTTCCCTTTAGAGTTTGGTTAAAATGTCTAAATACTCTAAGATAAAGTCTATGTTACCGGCACATGTCAGACCCAGCCTAGGGGCCATGTCTCCGCTTGTCCATTGTAGCAAGTTACTCCTTAAATGGTAAAGCTAACAGAATTCAATTTGAATACAATTTTAGAACTATTACTGGTTAAATACGAGGTATGGTGTGTGGTGCAAGTTATAAGATTTAAAATCATTTCGATTGATTACAACACTAAAAGTGCTGCATCCTTAATTTGACACATTTCTATGTTCTATATAAATATAGGTAATATACTATAATAAATCGCAATTTTCTTATGATTTTTTTATGAAATAATGATTATTGCTTGTACAAGATTTCATAAAAAGTCATAAAAAGTTGCGATTCTACGCATAATAAAACATTTAGAAAGTAACATTAAATGTGTCAAATTTGGGATGCTCGTGTTAATAATGGTGAGATGGTGGTCAAACGCGAGCCTATCATTAATAAAAAAATAATAATAATAATAAATTTGACCATCGTATTACTTTTCGATTCGATGGCAAACGCTTTATACTGTTTGGGCCAAATAGATGGCTACGTTACTTTCAGCATCAAACGCTTCAAGTTCTTTAATTCCTACTACTGGGACTCAGAGATGAGAATGGGCCGTAATCCACCACGCGTACCCAGTGTGGATTGGCGGATGTCATGTGTCTTTGAATGTTTCTAGGACATACTGATTTCCTGACGATGTTTTCGTCATCGTTTTTACCTGGCTGGGTTTGAACCCGCGATCTACAACTCGTAAGTCGGGGCCGTTGTATTTGTATTTCGGGCTGGTGTCTGCAACACCACGAGTAAAGAACATATTTTGCGTACGGGTGGGACAAAATGTCACTCGATCCACCCCAGCTCCTCAAAGAAGGCTAGCAGCGCCATGATGTTACTGACCATTTCACGGAGGGTACCTGGGTTTCTCGAAGTACCACTGCTTAAGCTTATTACTTGCACCAAACCCCACCTATTTACCAATGCCAGTCTCAAATAACTTCTGTTAGTAAACTGCAAATAGGTTTTACTTAGCACCGAATCTCTTCATTGGGCGACCATGTTGTTTTAAATTCTTTGTGTCTTTATTTTTATTACTACACATGTCTTGAATTATTTTAGTTCTGAGATATTTTTTTTAATAATATAAAATACCCAGTGTTTTAACGCATGTAACTAAAAGAGTTATAATTTGCATGTGGATGGATGGAGAGGGAGAGGGAGACCAAAGAAAAAATGGATGGATTGTGTGAAGAGTGATATGAAAGAAAAGGAAGTTAGTGATAGTATAACGAGGGACAGGGCAGAATGGAAGAAAAAAACGTGTTGCGCCGACCCCAAATACTACGGGACAAGGGCAGGAAGATGATGACCCAGTGTTTTAGATTTGCAAAGAAAACTTATTTTGCGTATCAATAACAGTATTTTTTTTTGTTTACTTTTTTTTTGAGTGTTAGTTAAATCTAGGTAAAGTAAAAACGTTATTGTTTAATCGAAATCAGCTAAATATATTATTAAGTCATAATTAGATATAAAACAAAACTTTCATATTTTCATTGTAAGCAACAATTCACCATCTTTAATTTACTACCACTACTCAGAAACTTCACACAGTGACGCAGAGATGAGCAGAATTGAAGAACTAGATTCTGATTAAACTTTTTTCGTTAATAATTCGTAAACTTTAATTTTATCACCTTACCCAATTTCTTTCCGAAACATCGCCAAACTTAAGTTAACAGATGGTCGTTGGGGACGAAAGGTTCTAGAGTGGCGACCGCGCACCCGAAAACGCAGCGTTGGAAGGCCTTCCACAAGGTGGCTCGATGACCTGATAAAGGTTGCGCGATTCCAATGGGTTCGAGACGCACAGGACCGATCGTTGTGGCGACACTTGGGGGAGGCCTATGTCCAACAGTGGACGTCTTTCGGCTGAAAGATGATGATGATGATGATGATGGCCCAATTACTACGATTTGACGGCTATGACGTCACAACATGGCGCGAAATTTATCCTATTCTTATATGAATTGCGTTGTAAATCACACTGATTAATAAATAATATCACCTCTATTGTTTCAGAAGCCCACTCGATGCACAGGCGGCAAGCATCGGACGATGAGAACTACGACGATCCTCAGCTTGGAGACGAAGCTGCAGAGTATGATAATTTGAACGACACGGAACAAGCAGGTAAACAGGATTACTTATAACCTATATAGGATAAATACAGTACCATCATTTAATCAATTGCGGGTTTGCGGACGACGACCAATGGGTAGCTCGCCGTCCGGTCGTCCGGTAAAAATCGAGCCTAAGTCCTGGACGGCGCGTAGTGTTCGACACGTGTCTCAAAGAGATGTCAGTTAAACACACAGGCCCAGTAGGGTAGATACTCGCTAGGATCATGGAAACGTTGAATGAAAGGGTTACCGTGACCCTGGATCGCAAAGGGCAACCTGTAAGACACAGGTAGGTTTTAGTCAGCAAGTCTGATACGCCCTCTGGCTAGGGATGGAGATTCTTCCTAAAGAAGTTCGTTTTTAGGGTTCCGTATCTCAAAAGGAAAAAACGGAACCCTTATAGGATCACTTTGTTGTTCGTCTGTCTGTCTGTCAAGACCCTTTATCTCGGGAACGCGTGGAGGTATCGAGTTAAAATTAAAACAAATATACCAAAGTTTGCGGTCCCTTGAAGCTGTGAAAAAATCAAACTACTGAGTTATCGAAAAAAAAAGTTACGGCCGTTTCTGTCGCAAAAAACGTACATTTCGACACTCTCAAAGGAATTAAAATTCATAGGGTACTTCCCGTTGACCCATAATCCTGAAATTTGGCATAAAGCACGGTCTTATAGCATAGATATAGAAATAAATCTGAAAACTGAAAAGTTGTTGTTACGTCACAAAAAAAAAATAATTAAAAATCGGAAAAATCTTCGAAACTCCATTCGGAAGTTGAACTATTTACATAGATAAGTTTGTACGGAACCCTCAATGCGCGAGTCCGACTCGCATTTGCCCAGTTTTTTAAATTTTAGTTCCTATGATAGATGTTAACGCCATACCATTTTAACACCGATTTATTTATTTCAGAGGAAATCAAACCACCTTCAATAGAGACGAATTCAACTTCATATGAAGTGAAATCCGGAGAAAATATCACAATGGAGTGCAAAGTTAATCCTGAAAGTAAGTACTTCAGTATTTTACACATCACATCGCCCTAGCATTTTTACACATCACATCGCCCTAGCACTTTTAAACATCACATCGCTCTAGCACTTTTACACATCACATCGCCCTAGCACTTTTAAACATCACATCGCCCTAGCAATTTTACACATCACATCGCTCTAGCACTCTTACACATCACATCGCTCTAGCAATTTTATACATCACATCGCCCTAGCACTTTTACACATCACATCACCCTAGCACTTTTACACCTCACATCGCTCTAGCACTTTTAAACATCACGGCACCCTAGCAATTTTACTTATCACATCGCTCTAGCACTCTTACACATCACATCGCTCTAGCAATTTTATACATCACGGCACCCTAGCAATTTTACTTATCATATCGCTCTAGCACTCTTACACATCACATCGCTCTAGCAATTTTATACATCACATCGCTCTAGCACTTTTACACATTACATCGCCCTAGCACTTTTAAACATCACGTCACCCTAGCAATTTTACACATCACATCGCTCTAGCACTTTTACACATCACGTCACCCTAGCAATTTTACACATCACATCGCTCTAGCACTCTTACACATCACATCGCTCTAGCAATTTTATACATCACATCGCCCTAGCACTTTTTTGTCACTTCTTCACTCCTAAAAACGCCTGGTCGGATATTGATAAATTGATACATTGGTAGACCATGTTCAAGATTGGCGCATAGAAAGGAGAAGCAGTAATATATTATTATTTATCGATTGTTTCAGACATAAACCTATAGAAACATTATTGAATTATATTAAATTGTTACTGAATAACAAATAAATTAAATAAATTTGATTAGATTACATAAATTATTGAATCTTCTTTTCATATAATAAAAATAAATAGCTGTTCGTTAATCTCGCTAAAAATTGATATTGATGATGATCAAATTGGCTAATTTTGGTCTTGAAATATTTGTGATAGTCCAGGGAAGATTTCATCATCATCATCTTCCTGCCCTTGTCCCTTGTTATTTGGGGTCGGCGCAACACGTTTTCTTCTTCCATTCTGCCCTGTCACTCGTCATACTATCACTAACTTCCTTTTCTTTCATATCACTCTTCACACAATCCATCCATCTTTTCTTTGGTCTCCCTCTCCCTCTCCATCCATCCACATGTAAACTCATAACTTTTTTAGTAACATGCGTTTCATCCCTCCTCTTCACATGACCATACCAAGACAAACGATTCCCCTTCAACTTTTCAGTCACTGGCGCCACTTTCAAACTTCCCCTAATATACTTATTTCTCACTTTATCCATTCAGATTTAAACGGTGAGAAAATAAGAAAAAATCACGAAAAAAAAATTCAATTACAACGCCATTTTAAAATTAATCATGCTGGTTCTGGTAATGCCAGTAGATGGCGTCATCCTTTGACAGTTTAGCTAAAAGGTCAACAATCATTAACTATTAGGCGGTATGAAGTTCACAGTGTATTGAAAAATTCTTTTCAGCTCTGCTATACAATACCACCGATTTCCTAATGTTTCTGATAAGGAAATCTTAATGGCTGTTACTTCTTTTTTACATTAGAACATTTCTAGAATATAACTTTAGGTATCTACTGGCAAGGTAGCTGCAACACGCCTAGGTCACGACCTACCTACGATATGCCTAAGGCATTAAGTCTGCCTTTGTATAGTGTTTATTACTAATGCATAATGTTTTAATAGATAGATAGATATGCAAAAGTAATATAATATATAATATAATATTCCACAACTATCACACAACGCCGTCTAGTCCCAAGCTAAGCAGAGCATGTGTTATGGGTACCAGACAACTGATAAACATACTTAAATATTTCTAAATACATACATATTATAGATAAATTACACCCAGACACAGAACAAATGATCGCGCTCATCACACAAACATTTGTCCTGGGTGGGAATCGAACCCACGACCTTCGGCATAGCAGTCAGGGCAACCAACCACTAGACCAACAGGCCAGTCAAAAAAAAGTATATTCAATTTCATTCAGACTGCATAAAAAATGCATCCTCCTTCCCAAAAAATATAGGTAGGTACTCGTACATATTAACACATTTCCTTTCTCCGTTCCAAATTCAAAAAATATCAGCCATGACACATCGCGCAATAAAAAAATGTCGAAAACAAAATAGTGGGGCTTCCGGTTGGCGCCAAAGCGCGTGCGCAAGTTCCGGTTAACTGTCAAACAGTTAACGGACGGATTTGGCTGTCTTTATAATTAAGTGCAATCGTAAATGGTCATGTCGGTGTGTCTGTCACGATGTTAGTTTTGTTTTATTACTATTACCAGGAAACAGAGGTCTCCCATCTTTATACATTTGTGGTAGACATCTTGTTATAATATTGTATAGGTAAATTTTTAGAGATATGCAACAGAGTGGATAATACCGCAAACCTCCGTTGGAAAGGGAGAATACTCCGACCAGACAGATGTTTTGTCTAATCTGGGCAACTGCCGGTACATGATAGACATCCCACCCATATGTACGAAGCATTTTGGGAACACATTTATTGTGCGTACAGCAGTGCTATTCTCTAAGACCTTCCCTTCCCTCCTTCCCTTCCTTCCCTTCTATATTGTAAATCTGTACTTTTTTTGTGTTGTTTTTGATTATTGCATTGTATTGTATTGCCTGCATCGAATAAATACTATTCTATTCTATTCTTCTATTCTAAGAAAACAGCCTTGAGCGCAGCGCTGGCCGCAGCGACGAATCTAATGTTTAGATTGTTAATGCAATGTACCTATTTGGATTTCGTTGCTGCGTTCAGTGCTCCGCTCAAAGCTGTTTTCTTAGAGAATAGCACGCCAGCTAAGGATTGGGATTCCCTGCCGCAGTCTGTGTTTCCTAATAGCTACAACTTAGGGGTCTCTAAGTCAAGAGTGAATAGGTTACTTCTATGCAAGCGTGCTCCATCGTCGGCCACATCATCACTTACCATCAGGTGGGATGGTGGTCGAACGCGAGCCTTAAAAAAACTGCTCGATTGATGATTTCGGATTGCTGACATCGCATGGAGGACTAATCGCGCGATGCAGGATTTCGTTGTTCATATGTGACGCCATAGATGTAGCTACACATTTTAAGTATAGTTTATTTGCCATAAGATATCTGGAGCCAAGGGTCTGATTCTGAAAGGAAGACTCGGCCCTGGTTCGAAAGGCAACGAAGGTACAGGAGTGGGTTTTTAGTCAGTCAAAGTCTGACACTATCTAGCGCCCGGTCCAAGGGCGGAGATGTCATAAGATGATTTTCCCACCGAAAAAAAAAATATGATAGGCAGTTTTAGTATGATTTGAGTGAAATACCTATAAGCAGGGTGTCTTTGGCATCGACGCAAAAACGAATACCACAGATTGTAATTGTAAATGATTCTGGAAACGCCAGTGGTGGAACTTTTCGTCGGCTTTTTCCTAATAAAAAAAAAGTACTTTTTGAATTTAGTTCATTAAACCCAGAGCGAACGCGGCGTTCACTCGTTCATTGTGTTACTATTGTGTCTCTAATTACGCTGCTCAATAGGTTAAACTGTATAAAATCATTTATTCTAACCAACTCCAATGATATTAAAAAAAAAATGAAAAAAAAACAAAATGTAATCGGGGTAGATAAAATCGTTAAATGTTAAGGAATGATGTAGATATTGTTTATTACAATGGGTTTGATATGTCCTACAAGGAACAATAAAACCCTAAATAAAAAAAAAAATTAAAAAAATCGTTATCCTAATCAACCACGATGTAAAAATGTTAGAATATGTACAGTTAGCTACAACTTCAAGTCTTTAAGTCAAGAGTGAATAGGCTACTTCTAGGCAAGCGTGCTCCATCGTCGACCACATCATCGCTTGCCATCGGGTGAGATGGTGGTCAAACGCGAGCCTATCATTATTAAAAAAAAAATTATGCAGTTTACATTTAAAAAAAGCATAAAAATAAAAAATAAAAGTAAAGAAACCCAAGAGAAAAATTCCAGTACTGGGGGGTCCAGAATCCACCCTGTATACAATTATGCCCGATTTATTCAAACCTAATGATTAAAAATTATTTATTCACTTAACTAATAATATTCCACAACTATCACACAACGCCGTCTAGCCCCAAGCTAATCAGAGCTTGTGTTATGAGTACTAGACAACTGATAAACATACTTATATATTTCTTAATACAAATCATAGATAAATTACACCCAGACACAGAACAAATGATCGTGCTCATCACACAAACATTTGTCCTGGGTGGGAATCGAACCCCCACCTCCGTTATAGCAGTCGGGGTCACTAACCACTAGACCAACAGGCCAGTCTATATACCTTATCGCCCGCGTGATAGTATAAAATTATCCCAAGGGAACATACTACCGGTATAAAAAGGGACAGTATATGGTCTACCCGTGTACTAAATTCCATAAAAATACATTCAGCCGTTCGAGCGTGAATTAAGTAACAAACACATATTATTTACTCACTCACTAACGCTTAAACAAGATGAAGTACCCAAGCGCAAACATAAGACCCTGGCAAATGGGACAGGAAAACAAAACACTGGTCGGACCGATCCAATGCAAGCGGTTAAGGGGTTAAGTTCGATTGTATGGAAGTTTTGTGGTAATAAATATGTTTTTATTTTCTTTATTTTACAGGTGGTACGGTGGTCAGTTGGTACAGAAACGGTCTACAATGCTTCCTGGGAACTGTTAACATGGTTGATAATGACAGATATTCCATGTAAGTTAAGGTCTTGCTAGAACTCTGAGATTATTTGAAATTACTGCGGATCAGATGTACTTTCACAGGCCTTAAGGGGATGCAACTCGACATACATTTTCACTGTTTTTTATACAACCGCTCTTACACGATTATGACGTCATTACACATTTTTCATTAGATATTTTGGAAAAACAGTATCTAGTGGATATTATCTAGGCTTCTATTGAAATAAATTTGTGTGAAACTAATCCAGTAAAGACCTCTGAAAATTTGCTTTTTTGAATGAACTTTGACTCTTCATTATTTACTCAAAAAATTAAAAAAAAACTTTAAAGTGTACCTAACAATAGAAGCCTTGCAAATTTACTCAAGATTTTAAATGAGGATTTATTTTTTCCCACTTGCCCAGTTTTTTTACCCTCCTACCTCCACCCCCCATAATTTTATTTGATAATTTATATGGCAGAATAACGTCGGTTCAGCTAGTAATATATATTTATTAATGAAAATAACAAATGCAGATAGAAGACCACATAGGTACTGCTTATTATTGTTAAAAAATGATGAATGGAATAATAACGACTGCATATCACACAACACCGCATAAGTATTTACCAACTTTACAGGAAACGAAAAAACTGTGCGGTGTTGAGAGGCCAGTTGACTTGCACGCTATCACTACTTTTCGAATTATGGCTTCTAATTGGCTGAAATCTATATCATGAGACCAATGGTTAGACGCGCAATGAAGAGCTCCATATAAAGGCATTCAAAGGTGAAAACCGCCAATGTTGACTTGAGCGGTGTTGTAAGCTAAGGGACGATATGAGTACTTTGGACGCATCTTTTATTTTATTAGGATGTCAACATATAGTATCTACCGCACTAGATGGAATTAAAAGGAGTCTAAGGCATGTACTGACTAAAACTCCTGAAAAAAAGACAAACGATTCCCCTTCAGCAGTCCGGCCCCCCTAGCCAAGTTACAACCGTTTCGTTACGATTCTCTTTTCGTCGATCGCCTCGAGTGGGCCACGCCTCCAATTCCTTTATTCTAACGTTATCTCAACGCTCAGTCACGTGGTCAGAACAAAGAAATAGGAGGCGTGGCCGACTCGAGGCGATCAACGAAAAGATAATCGAAACGAAACGGTTGTGACTTGGCTAGGGGGGCCTGGGTATGCTTCTGTTATTGCAGATGTTACCTTCAACTTAAAAGCCAGATATAGGAAACCAAGTTTGTTTAATCTTTGACTTCAATTTTCAGAGTCAATGGCAAGAACCTGATGATAACATTTGCTGAAATAGAAGACAGTGGAGTCTGGAGGTGTAAGACGATGCACGAGACTGCTTCTGTCTACATTGAACATACTCTTCTCGTCACGGAGGCACCTAAGATCCGCAGTAAGTACCATTTCGATACAAGTAGAGAAAGTTTTAAATATCCGCAGGAGAACTAAGGTTACCGATATAAGCACGAACAATCGCCAAATTTAAGTGGCAGTGGGCAGGGCACATTGCTCGCAGAACAGATGGGGACGAAAGGTTCTGGAATGGCGACCACGTACTGGAAGACGCAGCGTTATTGGAAAGCCTTCCACAAGGTGGCCCGATAACCTGGTGAGGGTCGCGGAAATCCATTGGTGCGAGACGCACAGGACCGGTCCTTATGGCGACATTTGGGGGAGGCCTCATATTATCCTTCAGTGGACGTCTTTCAGCTGAAATGATGATGAGAAAGTCTGTCATTGCGACAGAGGCGGAATTCGCCCTAGCCGTTAGCGAGTGTGTTATACTGCTGCAGTAACAAATTTCCACATGTAATCAACGACATTTTTCAATAAACTAGGAAAATATAAACCAACGGGATTTGACGAGTGACTCGTGGTGCTCGCTTAGCGTCCAGCCTGATACGATAAATACAATAAATTGTGTCAGGGTTCAGCTCACGTACTTTTCCGCACTAGTGTAGAAAACAGTACATTGCACGCCTAAAATGTAATTGTAGAGCGGATTTTCGAGTAAGTGTGTTGAAAAATAGACCTGGTGGACGCTGCTTGATCTAAGACACGCGGGGCTGGTCATGGTGGAGATGCTTGAGGAAGTCTTTTTCTATGGTTTGACGGATGCCTAATAATATTATTAACAAGAATCAGTACTAACTACTCTCTAAGATCCCTTTTACAACCAAACAAAATAAATGAAAATCTAGTATATTTTTATAAGCGATTCTCGGAATCAGCATGGTGGTCACCGCGGTGACAGGAACTCAAGTATTTGTGCTGCGACACCCTGAGCCCAGAGGTTATCGGATGGGCTTGGGTGTCAGGTCAGTCTACCAGATACCATACAACTCAATATCAGTATTTGAAATGGAATGACGGCCTGATTTCCACAACCCCGTTACTAGGTATCAGAATATCCCTTGGAAATAAAAGTGTCAGATTTTGGTTTCAAAATTACTGTCAAACATCCATCGGAAACGCTGGAGTAATAAGTGAAATATCTCCTTCCAGGTACGAATGCGACAAACGGTGGATATGTAGCAGAGGGTTGGGACCTGCACCTGACGTGCAACATCACTGCCTCACCAGTGCCATCAGTGGTGTGGTCTGTGAGTAAGAAGGACCAAGTAAGTATAACTATTTGACATGATTTCATCTTTTATCCCTGGCTCCTGGTCCACTACTGTGCTTCCGCCGAACACACCGGTGTACATCTCCCGCCTGCATCACACCACAAAGGCGGAGGACATCGTCGAAATCAAATGGAACCGTGCACTAGCTTCTAACGTTTTATAAGTGCCCATGTAGGCCTATGTGAAATAAAAACTTTTGACTTTGACTTATGTACGCCAAAAGTTGAAGTATTTCATTCTAGCTCTAAAGACACCTAAATTATAATCGGACGGGAAGACCGCAGCAGGCAAATTGTTCCAGTCTCGATGTCCGCGGTAGGATTTTTGAGAGACGTTGTAGAAATATGAAATGCTCTAAAAGCTATAATAGTCTTTTCCTAGCTCTCTTGAATGTATTTACACAATCTATCTATATTATATATATATATATAAAGAGAAACTGACTGACTGACATATCAATATACAGCCGAAACTACTAGGACTAGGATCGTGAAATTTTGCAACAAGATTTTCTTTTATGACGTAGGCGAGCACTAAGAGAGGATTTTCCAAAATTCACCTCCTAAGTGGACGAAACGGGGGTCCAAAGTTAGTATGGAAAAACCTTCTTATCCGCGGGCGAAGCCGCTGGCAGAAGCTAGTTATATACATAAAAGCGAAATACCACTCACTGATTAATCAATAAATCTCCGAAACTATAACAATTACAAACTTAAAATTTGGCAGGTAGGTTCCTTATAGGGTGTAGACATCTGCTAAGAACGGATTTTATGAAACTCCACCCCTAAGGGGGCAAAACGGGATTTGGAAGTTTGTATCGAGAAATAAACTATCGCGCGGGCGAAACCGCTGGCAGAAGCTAGTTTATTATGCTCATTATACATTTTAATAAGTTGCCTAGTCTCTAAGTAAGAAAGTTATGATAATGGTTTTAATGACTATAGAATAGTTGTTGCATACATACGTATATCGCTACCGCAAATATATATTTTTGTTATCAAAAATTGAGAAAAAGTGCGGCCATTTTCTTGCTTAGCAAAAGGAGGCGACCACTGCTCGTTCCCCCTCGCTCTGGCCCAAGGACTGGCGCGAGAGCAAGCGGTACTCAACCCAAGCGGGGCACACCTCTACCCTACGCTCCACCGTGTCCTCTACGTCCACACAATGTTGACACCCGGGTGTTTCTTCCATCTGAATTCGGTGCAGGTACCTCCCGAACTTACTACGTTCAGTAAGGACCTGCATCATGCGGAAGATGAGGACGCCATAACGCCTCGCCAGGCATTCCGTTACCCGATGTATACCAAGAAACATTTACTACAATACAAAGTATTCAACAATATACAAGAATCTATAGGACGACGGTAGTTTCTAGCTATTATATTTATTATTATACCTCTCATTTCCGTTACTTCTACATTAATAAGAACAAAATGGCTATGTTTAGACTGCTGCTTTCTGAGAAGCGAGAATATATAGTCGTGTCTCGTGTTCATTTTAGTAAGATAGAATTACCCGCGGTAGCTACAACTCAAAACATTATAATAGGTCTTTACGTATGAAATTGCCGTTTTTTAAAACGGGCCGCTTTGAAGTGTTATATCTTTGGATTGACTTGGAATTATAAGTTCAAGTAAACTTTATATTAAAGTTACGTTATTATTTTTCCGAAATTAGGTATTGATTGGTTTCTTTGTGTTTTGAATTTTTTTAAATATCAAACGACCCCAAACGGCTCAATAGAAAAATAGATAAATTCTTGATAAATCTTATAAATACAAATAAAATACAAATATTTTTATTTATTAAATATAGATAGGTTAGATTTCTCAAATTTTGATTGCGTCGCTAGCGTATTTGTCTGAGTGTGTATGCGACCCAACAGCCCAGGCCCCTTAGCTAAGTTCCGACCAAGAAAATCAAAACGAAACAATCGTAACTTGACTAGGGGAGCTGTTCTACTTTAATCTCATAGCTAAGAATAAGAATAATGTTTATTATCATTGTATCGGGCGGAAATTTGGAAATTTGGCTTTTTATATTTTGTAAACAATGAAACAACAAAATGATATTGAATGATATGAATAAAGATTTTTGTGTGTAGTGTATGTGTGTCCTTATATATGCCAATTACTATAGCCGTATTGTTATTATTTATTGCTTGACTGGAGTAGTTCTGTATTACTTTAAAATTTCCTCTGTCTCTTCGTACGATAAAAGAGCAAGCCAGTGAATTAAGATTCTTTTACACGTAAACTTCTTTAGGTCTTTGATATATAGCTGTGTAGCCATTATCCACTATTTTTATAATGAGAAGGTTTTTTACATTTCTGATTATGAAAAAAAAACCCTCTACAAATATCTCATCTAATAAAAATGTCTTCTCATCTAAATACGGATTAACGAGCGCTGATCACGTGTACGCCATTGTTAAAGCAAGCTACAAAAACTATAACTGTCTCTTTCTCTCTTACAGAACAGGAACTTAAACGAGAAGGACGCAGAGTTCCACGTCGATGGCAACCTTTACTCTGTGCATATCAAGAATGTCAAGAGGGAAAATACTGGAAAGTATTTGTGCTATGCCTTTAACAGGATTGGACAACATCAGGCTGAGATCAATGTTGTAGTAAATGGTAAGAACAAACCCTTAAGACATATTTTTCATGGGGACACCATGGCAGGCGAATAGTTGCGCCGCCATGGTGTCCGTAAGCTACCAAACTAGACGTCATACAGACACCAGAGTAGCTACACCACATTTAGACAGTATGAAAATGATCCTTAAGTGCACGCGTCCAAGCTAGTCGCGCCGCCAAATTGGTTGCGCAACCAAACGGACACCAGCCCCCCTAGCCAAGTTACAATCGTTTCGTTCGTGCCGAACGCCTCGAGTAGGCCACGCCTCCAATTCTTTTGTTCTGACCACGTGACTGAGCGTTGAGATGACGTCAGAACAAAGGAATCAGGTGAGTAACTCTTTATAAAGCTCTTTATAAGCTATACATTGTGTTTGTAGCAGTGACTGATCGCGCCGCTATGGTGTCCCGGTGAAATATAGCTTTTAAGGGGAGAGTCCTTAAGAAACACCTCTTACAATTTTCAAAATTTCTAAAAATACACCGCACTGAATTACACAAAAAAAAAAAATTAAGAACCTAAATAGATGTGTCAACAGTTTCACCGCGAGATATTTGCAAAACCTATCTTTAATTTTGAGAAAAATTGTTCATATTTCTCAAAAACAGCTAAATTGACCTGATTCTTTTTGCAGAATTTACTAAATTTTAATTTTTATTTCTATATAGGCATAAGCATATCAGATTTCAACTCAATCTGTTAGCGGCAACTGTTTCGAAAAACCATTTGCAAGATTCTACCCTAAATAAACATACATACAGACATCGCATGGTATATAAAATCTTGTAAAAAAAATATGACGAAAATTATGTGTTGCAGGTAAACCTCAAGTTCACGTGCCAAAGACCATCGTGAACTCTGATCTCCAGATCGAAGCTGTCCTGCAATGTACCGCTCATGAGGAAGCCAGGTAAATAAAAAAAATTTTTTTTTTTAAGGTGAACACATTCTCAAGAAGTTAATAGAATCATCACAGTATTGATTGACTGGATTTGTTTTTTCACAATAAACAAACATTGTTTATTTATATGTATGTATCTAAATATGAATTTATTATTGTCAGGCCTCTCTCTAGGAGATGGAATGGGCCGTAATCCACCACGCGGGCCCAGTGCGGATTGGTGAATGTCACATGTCTTCGAATTATTGGTTCTAGAACATGCCGGTTTCCTCACATTGTAACAGACTGCTACAGAGTAATTTTTAATGGAAATACCGAAACTTTTTACTGAACCGAGAATAGGTAGTACCCAGGGAAATTAGGGTAGTAAACAGTTGTGTTTGAAAAATAACTGTTATAATACAAGTTAAAGTTTAGTTTGCTCTAAAAGTCGAACAATTTTATGACTTTCTCTTCTATAGCTCTGTTTTCCGATGATTCTAATTAAACAGGCAGAGGACAAGGACCTTTAGTAGCGAGACCCGTACAGGACGAAAAACTACCTATTGCTCGTCGTCCGCAGGCCCGTGACCTTAATAAGCTTGCGCTAAATGTAATATATGAAAAAGAAAAATGTGTGTGTGAAATATATTAGAGGGTTGAATGATAGCTTCCCTTAATAAAACCTCAACTTCATCAAAAAATTCTTTCTGCTTAGCAGGACTTAAAGGCCAATATCTTGGCTTGAAAGGTTCAATATTAACATTAATTTTATGTTGAACGAGATGAGTAAGACCCTAGGCCTTTCTTTTCATAAGAAATATTTTAAAAAAGTGAAACAGTATCACTTAGTTTTTGTTTCTCAGAAGGAGAAAGTTTACTAACAGGAGTGACTGTACAAACTTGCACTGTATCGCTCTGAACAAAAGTTATATTTTTCTATAAATCTTTAGCCAAATTTAATTCCTAATAATCCTTGAAGATTGATCCGTGCAGTCATTATTTTGAACTAGGCCACGAGATCTATCTGAGAATTAAGGATAGTTCTATTGACAGTTTTGTTTTGTTTGATTTCAGGCCATATATCCGTTGGTACAAAGACGGTGTTTTGATTGAAGAAAATGCGGTCCAGTATGTCATCAACACCTTGGGATCACATTCAAACCTTACCGTAACTCCTACCGTTGATAGCGACTTTGGCACTTTTACTTGTGAGGTAAGACACTTACTATAGCTCAATTGTCGAAGATGTAAAGTAATATAACAGATTAAACTAATGACTGGCCTGTTGGTCTAGTGGTTAGTGGCCCTGACTGTTATGCCGGAGGTCGTGGGTTCGATTCCCACCCAGGACAAATGTTTGTGTGATGAGCACGATCATTTGTTCTGTGTCTGGGTGTAATTTATCTATATATGTATGTATTTAGAAATATATAAGTATGTTTATGAGTTGTCTTGTACCCATAACACAAGCTCCTGCTTAGCTTGGTACTAGACGGCTTTGTGTGATAGTTGTGGAATATTATACTATTATTATTATTATATTATAAACATAGGCAGCTTTAAATTTAAAGAAAAATATCCTAAAAATATTTTAAACTCTTATTCCACCTTTACAAAATCATGTTATTCCCATGCGCTCCAATTTTTTTGTTCCCAAATTTAAATGTGAGTTATTTAGCGTTTAATTTTGCTGACCATAAACAATTTCATTTGGAACCGTTTGGAATAAAAAAAAATTGAAGCACATAGGAATAGGCCATAAAATCTTATGATGGCTATCTTCGATAAAATTTTAGATTTGTTCCTCTGGACACTTTTAAGATCTACAGTTATTTCTTCTTCTCAAAAACTGCCATTGAAAAACTACCATGCTTTAGAAGAATGGTAGTTTCCCTGCATGTTTCAACAAATGGACGAATGACATTTTTTTGAATGACGTTAGTTTTATTTTGGAACAAGCCTTAGTCCTTTCAAATGTTTCATTTAGAGATGAAAAACGATTAATCAAAATGTGTGGAATTTCAGGCTGCAAACGAATACGGTACGCACAACCGATCCATCGAACTGGTCCAAACCCCGGTTATTGAAGACCTGGACGTCGATGAGAACAAGATGGCCTGGACAGTTCACTCGCATCAACCACTTGAGGAGATCTTACTGCAGCTCCAATCTACCAACGAAGTTTCTGCTTTTCTGTTTTATTTGTCCTAATAAATCGACGCCTGCAACGAACAAGGTTGTAACATTAAATCAGTCATTTTTTTTAAATGTACCTAAAAGTGATATCGCTATGTTTGATTTTTGTTTGAACTGTAATCCGAGATACTGCCTTGTTCGATGCGGGTGTCGAAATAACTTCACCCTTTTGCGAAACCCCTACTGACCGTTTCTTTGTTAGCAGCCTGTATCTTATGAAGCGCAATAATTTTCACAGAATGTAATTTTTATTGCCACTACAAAATCTATACTTCTATAATTCTTTTGTTATTTTATTCTTTTACAATTTTAAATATGGAATTAAAATTTTGTGAAATTAGAAAATTATCCCAAGAAAATTACTCCCGGGATAAAAAATCATCATAATTATGTGCTATTGCGCACTTGTGTCCATTTAGCCGTTTGACAGTGTAGGAGTAAAAAACATACACTTGTCGGTGAAGTCAATAGTACGGATGCCAGCTTGACAATGGAACGTCCGCGGATACGTCACACAGCTTGACTGAGTGTAGGCTGAGTTCACGCGAGCCCATCAGTTAAAAGTGGCAATCGTAAAGACTCAGTCCCCTTGACCGCCGGGGTGTCGCGAAGAAACGACTCTATTATCGAGATATAGTCGTGACGCTCCCACTGCACAAAACTGCTATTCAAAAACTACCATGCTCTAGAAGAATGGTAGTTTCCCTGCATGTTTCAACAAATAGACAAATAATATTTTTTTGAATGACGTTAGTTTTATTTTGGAACAAGCCTTAGTCCTTTCAAAAAACGACTCTATTATCGAGATAGAGTCCGATAGATAACCTAGTATATTAGGTTAAGTTTGAAAGTGGCATCATTTCTCACTTTATCCATTCTAGTCACACCACTCATCCATCTTAACATTCTCATCTAGCTACGTGCAATCTTTTTTCATCCGTCTTTTTCACAGCCCAACATTCTGATCCATACAGTATGACTGGCCCTATTACGGACTTAAGATAAACTCTAAGCATGAAATATTATTTCCCAGGACGGCAAATGGACCACTTTCAGCGTACCGGTTCCTGAAGGTAGACACCACAAATATGACATCAGCTACATCATCGATAACAATCTATTGCAACCTGGTGAATACCTAGCCTTCGTGAAGGTCAGAAACACGAAGGAATGGGGAAGTTCCAACGAACCTGCTGTTGTCAAAATCCGTAAGTTTATTATAATAGCTTTTTTGCATCTGATTGGTTCGTATAGTTTGATACACATTATAGAAAAATAGTACAATTTGACACAAGTGGAGAAAGTTTGTCATTGCGACTGAGGCGAGGCGGCATTTGCCCGAGCCGTAGGCGACGGTGTAATGGAACCGAGCTGCAGTGACAAATTTCAAAAAAAAAAAAATATAAGGGGGTTGACACGTGACTCGTGGGGGTCGTTTAGCGCCCAGCCTGATACAATAAATATGATAAATTGTGGCAAGGGAAAAGCGTTAACACTTTTCCCCACCAGTGCGAAAAACAGTAAATTGCGTGCCTAAAAGCGGTAGGGATAATAACAGACTTTCGAGTATTGAAAAGTAATTTATTTGTTGCATAAAAAGTACACACAGTTACAAATCGAAGCGAGGAGAGGTAGGGAGAGAACTGGAAAGGAAAATTGGTCCGAATTCCCCCCTCCGCCGATTTGGACTAGTTTCAATCCTTTAATCGCTTGCGTCGGATATGTCCGACGAGTGTTATCGTGTCCTATTCGCCAGGTGTTTTTGCGACTGGGTACTCCATCTCGTTTTAAAGCCTTTCAATCCCGAGAGATGACAGAAGAGCTGACGAGATGGAATATTTAATCGTGCGACTCTGGTGGAATTAACGCGAAACTATTTGTCGGATATATTCGACCTAGGCGGTTAAAAGATTAATTTATTTATTTATTTAAAAAAAAAAATCTCTAAACCTTTTTTATGATGTGATTTCTTTATTAGTAAATAAAGAGTTTTTTATTTATTAGTGATCGATGTATGTATATAGGGTGACTGGTAATTAGTGTACGATACTTAAACACGTGATTGTGCTCATGATAACCAACAACTTTTACTATGGGAACAAACCTGAAATCGCGAAAAAAACACAATTACGTTGTTAACGCCACCGGCCGACCCAGCGGTCACTCGCGCTCGCTCGGCTTCAAGAAGATAAATGATATTTATTTTGTAAATAGGTTTAAAAAACACTTTTACACGTCAATTTTTTTTTTCCATCATTTTTATACTAGATGAGGCCGGTGTTTCCTAGCTGACTACCCTGAGAAGAAAAACCGAAACAAACTCAGGGGTCAAGGAGACGCGTTGCATTCCCTTTCTTATTTCAAAATTATACAGTTATTATCTCTCATCCACCGTGTGTCATTTCAACAACCCTCGTTAACACACGTGTTTAAGTATCGTACACTAATTGCCAGTCACTCTATATGTACAGACTACAGTCTAAATAGTTTTTTTTTTACTTGTGGCATATTAACCCTTTGAAACTAAACATGATTGGCATAGCGTTCAGTTTCATAGATATAGTTGGTCCATAGTGCATTCATACACATTTTTTTTTTCTAAATAAAATGACTAAATTGAGTATGATGTCCTAATTTAATTTTATTTTCTGCCGTTTTTGTTTTTTTTTTATGAATAACGTGTTTTATGTTGCTTTTTTTTTTGTTTAATTTAGAAGATCCTCAGTCGCTGTCCATCCAGACTGCTTCAGGTAATTTTTGCGATTTTCTCTTTTGTTTTTTTCTTTTTTTAATAGTAGGTTTCCAATATTTTGTCCCATCACGGACAAAATGACTGAGCTCCGCCTCAGATGGTATGGATGTCGTGACCAGATCTTAGAACTAATCTCTCCATGATATGGTACACTAAAACTGGCCAGATCGTTTAAACGTCCACATTTGATGATATGTCAATTCTCGCCATAACATTGATGTAGGATTTCAATGATAATAAAAGTTCAAAAGAAAGTAGGCCAAACGAAGATTGTAATATCATCAAACTTTAATGTTTAAAACAGGCCAGTTTTGCTTAGCCATTTCATGAAGTGAACAATTTCTAAGATCTGGCCACGACATGGACATGTAATGAGGTGAAGCGAAGACCATGTGGTAAAAATAGCCTAAAATTTACCCGATCACAAGAGACGGAGAGGCCGCCCGCCATTAATCTGGTGGTCTAACATTGAGAGAGACTTCAAGAAAGCCCAACTGCCAAAATCAGACAGACAGACTATCCGCTTGGGCGGAGTACCGCCGTATCCTCGTGGGGCCAATCGGGGGCAATGACCTCTCGCGCCGAGCCCTAGTACAGGCCGTGGTCCGCAGCAAGGGGAAATAGTACGTGATCTCTTACTTCTGCGAAGCAGTAATGCCAGCGAAGGAGGTGGCTGCACGCGTGGTAGAACGGACTTTCTCACGCCCCAACCGTCGGGACGCCGACCCCGATTTTCAGCAATCGTAGGCGTGGGCTTTCGGCCGACGAGTAATGGGATGGGCCGGACCAAGCCCGAATCATCGAGGGCGCGTAATGTTCCACGCGCCCCTAAAAGAGATGTCAGTAAAACCGTAGGGGGCCTTGCAAGGCTGAAGCCTACTGGGGCCATGGGTTAGCTTCTGAAAGGGAATCCGGGGTCCTGGAACACAAGGCAAAGAAGAAACATAGGAGAGGGTTTTAGTCAGTAAAAGTCAGATAGAGAGTCCCACTCCGCCCTAGTGTGAGAGTCAGTAAATGCCAGATACGCCTTCCCGCTTCGTCCTTCTCCGATTATCACCTAAAAACTGACAAACAACTAAAACAGACTGTCCTAGCGCAGAATTGCGAGGAAATCCGACCCCAGTTAATGGGAGCAGAGGCGGACAAAGCAGAATAGTAATTAAAGTAATATTCTTAAAATCTGTAAAAGTTTTCAAAAAGCCTTAATTTCTTGTTTTATTTTTCAGTGATTCGTGAAAACAACGCGGCGCATTCCATCCGACCAGTGTACACCGCGCTATCAACAATCCTGATGTATCTCCTGGTTCGAATGCTTTAAACTAAATAGCATAACTTATTTATTGTTATTGAGAGTATTCTATGTTTATCTGAGACAAAACTATGTAATTCCGCTGTTAAAATTAATAACGCTTTAAAATTCGCCCTTTGACTAGCAAAATAATAGAAGAAAAAAAACTTTTTTTTAGTATTTTTTTTATGTCGGGTATTTAATTTGGACAAGTACAGTTTAGTATTGAACCTCACATTCTGAACATGCTCGTAATATTGCAAATAATAAAAGAAATGTCGGGTTCCGTACGGTTTTTTGTTTTGTTTTGTCTCCGTTCCATAAGTTTTCATTATATATTATTGTACAGAATAAATGATAAGGAATTTATTTTTTATTTTAGCGTAAGTGAAAATTTTGAAACTTATGTAAAGCGAAGATACTTAAAATTGACTAATTGGCATCAAAATAAATAAAATAACACAATCTTTGACTAAAAACAGAACGGATTAAAAAAAAACTTTCCCGTTCTTAAATCTGCTTTTGTATCAAATTGTAACGCAGCATTTTAGAAAATACGCAGCTTATAATTTAATTAAGAAAATTTCTTTTTTGAAAAATGACAGCTCTTCAACCAGTTCTAATGTAAATATTTATTATTATAATTCATTTTATTTTTAGTCAAACCACATTATCACTTAATCTTTTATAAAATTGACGATTCCTTTTAGAATCTTTCTTTCTTTCTCTAATATTGGAAAAGAAATCTGCACTTTTAACTATATAATCGTTACCGCTTATGTGGGAATTATCCGACCAATATTAATCTATCGTTGACCGCATCGTCGCTTTCGATCAGATGAGATAGCGGTCAAGCGAGAACCTATCAAAAATAATTAAGTAAAATCGTGTCTATTTCGCAAGTGACACTGAGAATTGAAGAGTAAAACTAGATGGAGTATCTGGTCGTAAATATCAAAATGGACAATGGAGTCGTACTCTATCAAAATGGACGCGAAAATATTTGTCGGATTATTCCGACGTAAGCGGTTAAAGGGATTTACTATGTCTTTTAGTCTGCTACAGTTCTTTTAGTTTATTATTATTTAGTCGATTTTTCTCACATTAATTTAGTTTTTTAATAGGTAAATATTACCAAAGTGTAATTAAGATCACATTAGTTATATATAAGCTTATGTTAATTATGTATTACAATTAATGAAATGCTTATTAATTATTAAAAATATTTAATTTGTAGATTAATTAAAGTACCAATCGCTTTTTGATAATATTGTTAAAGACGGTCACACTAAGGATTTTTCTTGTATTTTGTTATTACGCCAACGCTTTCTCTGTAGATGTTTAAAAAGTACAATACTAAGTTTAGAAATGATTATGATGATGTCTGAAGACAAGAGTGGCTTTAGGAAAAAAAAAAACGCTTTCAAATTGAAAATCTTTAATTAAAACACGTAAATTTTCAAATAAAATTCAATTTATCTAACTTTTATTTTTAATCTTCATTTTAATTATTATTAACATGAAGGTTCATTAAAGTTTTTTTTAATAATGTTTTTTGATGCCCTAAAGCAAAACTTATCGATATCTACTTTTAAAATAAATAATAACTAATATTTACAAGTCAAGTTAGCTGCCATATTACCTTTGAACGCACAAATTTAAATATTTCTTACTATTAACACAATTTACAAGAAAAAATGTCTACGATATAATTTTACTCTTTTAAAAATATAAAAAAGACTTCGTCAACAATGTAGGTAGGAATTTTATTTGCGATAGCAAATTTATTTAATAATAAAAATCTGGCAATCAATCATTCAATATCAATTAGTATCAATCATTTAATATCAATTAGTCATTTCATATCAATCAATCAGTATCAATTTTGAAAATATTATATTATTTAATTGTTCAAATCTGTTTAAAACAACTTGTATTAAAAGCGTTCAAAGTGTTAATCGAAATAATAATAAGATTTATATTACCAGTTATAAATGTAGATTTTAATAAAAATGTGCCTGTAATTTATTACAATAATACAATAGTTCCATACAAGGTGCTTAGTTCTTTACAATTATAGAATATCGCATACTTCCATTTTAACATATAATATTAGTAAAAAATATTACCTACTAGTCTTATTTTGTATTACATCAAGGTTTTAATAAGGAATAAAGTACCAGTAGACGTAGTTTTTGCGAGGACAAAAATTAATGAGTAAACGTAATATTTTTGCAGCTAAAATTATTAATTTATCAATCGATATTTATCGTCCATCGATTTAGTAAATAAAGACGATTATTGAAACAAACATTTAATAAGATTCAAACATATAGTGACATTTTTAAGTAAGTAATAATTGAAATTTAAAACTTACCAGTGAAATGTTAAGTATAATTTAAAAAAAATCACATTAAAAATAGGAAAGAAGCTTTTTAAATTTAAATGTAATTAATAGGGTCAACTCTCTGATAGGTTTGCTACTCTCTCAAATTAAAGATCTATTCAACCCTATACGTAAATATTTACAAGTGTACATTTTAGAGATGAGCAACTTCGATTCTTTTCGACCCTAAATCAATATAACAATCAAGTACACTAAAATCGATAAACTTTTATCGATTCGACATTTTGTCGATGTATTGTATAATGTAAAATGTTCAGTAAAATACTGTGCCTTCTTTGTATTAAAACTAAAAGAGGGTGTTATATTTTTTCTTTAACGAATAAACGATTAATGTTTGTAAATATAATTAAAATGATTGTTTTATTTGTGTCCCAAATCCCAACGATCCCTATGGGTTAAGTAAAGGCCCTGGAACGAAGGCAAAGAAGGAACAGGAGTGGGGTTTCTCATCGCCTCATATACCTATTAATATTGTAATATGTAAGTGTTGTAAAAACAATATTTTTTTAAAAGAAATGTAGGTCGGCGAGGCGCATTACTTTGTGTAATTTATTTCATCACCACTGCTCTCGAAACGGTGAATGAAAACATCGTGAGGAAACCGGCATGGCCTAGAATAAAAAAATCGAAGACATAAATGACATTCACCAACCCACACTAGGCCCGCGTGGTGGATTACGGCCAATTCCCTCTCCCAGAGAGAAGGCCGTCCCAGCAGTAGGAACATTAACCTGATTATGCTTATGTTAACCATAGAGTTTCTAGCTTCGGTTCTTCTCCATATGAAACCGTGGAATCATTTGGAACCGTGCACTAGCTTCTGACGTTTTATAAGTGCCCATGTAAGCCTATGTGAAATAAAAAAAAGATTTTGAATTGAATTCGTTTTAATTATAAAAGTAATTGCAATTACCAAACACTGTAAGATTATTTATTTTTAACAGACTTCAAAAAAACGGAGGAGGTTATCAATTCGGTTGTATTTTTTTATGTGATCTCCTCAGATCTCCGTCATTTATGGACCGATTTGCAATATTTCTTTTCTACTTAAATGATATGCTTCCAGATTGGTCCCATATTTTTCAAAATCCAGTTCTGATGATGGGATCCGTGAGGAATCGAGGGAACTCCTCAAATATTATAATATATAGTGATTTTGGTATTTTCATCGAGAACTTAAACATTTACAGTCAGAAAGTAACATTTGTTGAAGTGGAACAGATGAAGAAGACCAGAAATGGCCAACGGAACTTCATACTCACATAGATATCACAATGAAGATAGTTAAGCGATTATGACAATACAAATAAATAAATGGTTCTGAATGGTTATTGTGAAGATAGTATCATCGAAGTGACTACACTAGGTATCTTCCGATAGGCACCGGAAGAATCGAAACCTTTTTCTTTTTAATTTGTGTTGACATGGCTACAGCTAGTAATGAAACCATTTTTTTTTTGTATTGGCACTAAGGCTAAGAACTCACGAAGCGGTTTTTAACCACGCCTTTCTGCGGTAGATGAAACAGTGCACAGCACAAACATGCACACAACACAAAGATGCACACAAAACAGAGCTGTTTTATTTTTAAACTCACCGCAGTTTTGAGCGGTAACGCAGCCATCACAGTTGTGATTATCGCTCGCAAGTGGGTGATTATCAGTTGAGCTCCAAACCGCCATGGACACACACCAGAAACGAGCTGTTGCGTTATACTTACTTGACATAAGAATTAAAAACAGAAGGCTTATAAAGTTCTGGGTGCATTGGATTTCCCTACCCGCTGAAGGCCACTGCGGGCGCTAACCGACTGCAGAGTTTGCGGGCGCTAACCGACTGCAGGGTTTGCGGGCGCTACCTGCCGAGGCTGCGGGTTACCACAGCCCGCGTGATTCTACTAGTTTCTCGCCGTTGCAGTGGGAGCCACAAACAACCGCGAACACTGTGGCCGTAAAATGCGTCGTGAAATATGCTTTAATTTTTACATATATATTCTAAAGAAGTAGCAGGCCCGCAACCGCGGCGTACATGGGTGAAAACCGCTTCGTGAGATCTTAGCCTAAGTAAAAGGCCGAGTGTTATCAATTATTTTAATTTTCAATTGATATTAGACTAAAAAAACACTACCGTATTAGTCCTACTTTCCTTAAAGGTTCTATTGTTAAAAGCAACCGGTATGAAAAATCGTATTTGGAGACATCACTTTTATCAAAAAGCAGGCAACATATTTCTGGAGTTTGACATTTGCACTTGTGAAATCATTATCTTTAATCTGTTAATGTTTAAAAGATATTATACCGTTAAGGATTAATTAAAAAACGCACTTTATATATAATTGCGTATGTATGTGTGTATTTGTGTAAATTGTAATTGATTGTGGTGTTTTAATATGGGAATAATTTCCTGACAAATAAATGATGATGATTATTATTATCCACATACATAATATAAACAAAGTATAAAGAGGTAAAGTTTGATTTTTTTTATTCTTTTGTTTGTAGGAGGTAATCTCTGAAAGTAGGTAGGTAAGTACTGGTCCGATAACAAAAAAATTTTCACCGATAGAAAGCTGCTTCATTCCTGAGTGGTATATGCTATATTTTACGTGCGCGGGCGAAGCCACGTGCAAAGACTAGTTGTTATTATATTTTACATGAAAGTAAATTGTAATTAACGATATCTCAAACCTCACATAATTGTATGGATAAATGAAGTAAAAGAGAAAGTGATTCTCGAGTTCTCTGATTTTTTTGTATCTTTTCAGCGATATCTTCGCTAAATATAAACCGACTTCAATGATTCTTTTTTTGTTTCAAAGAATTTGTCTGCCAAGTGTCCCATTTTTTTGTGAAGATCTGATCAAGAATTTTGGAGATAGACCATTGTAACGTTGTATAGTAAATCTCAACGTTCCTATCGAAATTATCAGAGCAAGCTGCGGTAAAGACTTGCACTGATCAACAAAAATATTAGCAGGAACCTTACAACCTAATAACTTAAAATAAATAACAAACAGATAACAGAACACTTTGTTGGTGATATAATAAAATAAACTAAACTAAACCTAATCTATAACTATATACACACTATACTATACTACTTAAAGATATTGAAAAATCGACTAGTAATTACATTAGGGTTCCAACTCGCTAATTCGCTTCCCGTGTGGCGGTAGTTACACATTAAATAAAGAATTTATTAAGATCAAAGACGACTCGGCTTTTGCAGAACGCACGGTCAATGTCGATCGGATATCTCAGCTGATATACACGTTCACACGCTCCTTACGATCATTTAATATACTTAGCGTGTGTCATCTTACGTGGTTTTAAATATTCACGGCATTGATCATAAAGTTTCCTAGCTTCAGTGTTAACCCCGAATTGGGTAAGTGTTGACAATAACTTTTTTTTTTTTGCTTAATCATGCTGGATACGGCCATTACATGACAAGAATTGTATCACCCATTTTTGTAACTTCTGATGGTGTTTTAGTTCCTTGTTATTTTGTTGTTTCATTAGTGCTTACTAGCTTTAAGCGTAGTTTCCTTTTTGAAGTGAAACTTCTTTACGCACGCTTGACTTGGGGAGTAAGCTGGCGAACGCGTGACGTAAGCGTTACGAAAAGTGTGATCGGGCAAGGCGAAGACAGCAGTGCGCGCGCACATTTTCTTTCTCTCTTCCTCTCATAGCCAAATAAATATTTGTAGAAAATTAATATATGTATATGTGTATACATGTATATATTGTACACACATATATATATATATACATACAGATGGAGCGAAAGAAGTTTCACTTCAGTCGTGTGGTCATAAGCACACTCGTTTTTTTTTTTCCCGCTCCGGTTCTGATTGTGACATGTACACATTCGCCTTAACCGCCTTCGTACTTCCTCTGCCCTGCGCTTACACACTGTTGCGGTCACAATCGGACAAGGATAAGCGGGAGACAAAGAAACTTATTCGACGACTGGAAAATTCCAGGGTCCAAAGTTCCGGTTCAGGCACCTGGCCTGAGATCCATCCAACCGTTCGGCAACCCTCTGGCCCTTCATCTACCAGCGGGTCGTCTACCTGCGGGACGTCTTCCTGCTGGCGCCTAGTTCTCGATCTCCAGCTTCATAGTGGCCAGGATAGTACTTTGCGCGCCTACCTCCATAGTCGTCAAAATAAAAAAAAAGGCATTTTGTACCTGCGACCATATTTAATCAATATTATTGTAGATAGTGCTGCGTATTATTTGTCTTGTATTAGAGAAATAACCCGCAAACGCTACACCATATAGAATACTTCAATAAATGGACTGGCCTGTTGGTCTAATGGTTAGTGGCTCTGACTGCTATGCCGGAGGTCGTGGATCCAATTCCTACTAGTCCGGTCAATTTAGACATCTGAGATTACAAAAATTCGCAACCAATCGAAAATTCATTGGGATTTTTCAAAACACCATCATAAATGAAATATAAAAATTCCTCATTGATCTGACACCTGGAAAAAAATATTTGCAGTCAAAGGTCAAAAAAACGAGTTTTTTGTTGTTTTCAGCAAAACGGTAAGTTTTATCATAAAATTAGCTCAGACCAAAATTGTAGATCAGATAATTATTTACAAAAATGTCTAAATACTTTTTTTCCTAAGAGCCACCGTTTTCAAAAAGTTGAAAAAGGTAATCGTCATAATAAGCACACGTTTTCACGCCAAACTTTACTATTAATTAATTTATCTAACTTAATTTATTAACCCCTATAGGATTAAATTAAAATATATTTGATTAGTATCCTTTTGACTGCCACAGTTATGTACCTATACATGACAAAGCAAAATAAGTCCAGCACGCCAGCGTCATGACTACGTGACAGACGCCAATAATAAATAACTAATAATATTCCACAAAGTTCACACAACGCCATCTAGTCCTTAACTAAGCAAAGCTTGTGCTATGAGTACTAGACAATTAATAAACATACTTATATAATTCTTTATACATACCTACATATCATAGATAAAATTACACTGAAACACAGAACAAATGATCGTGCTCATCACACAAACATTTGTTTTGGGTGGGAATCGAACCCACGACCTCCGGCATAGCAATCAGGGCCAGTAACCACTAGACCAACAGGCCAGACACGAAGTCTACGCGTTAAAATGCAAAAAAAAACTTGAAAAAAAAATTATTGTTTTTTCTTATGGTACCGGTTTGTTCATTATGTAGCTATAAAAATTCTATTAATTCGTAGCTTTACGCTCAGAGCACACTTTTGTTTTATTGACGTGGCATTCATAGGGGTATACTTAGTAATAAGGGCCTGCGCGCACTTGAGACAAGACTGTCTTAGACAGACTTGTCTACGACGTCGCAGACTTGTCAATGACACCGCAAACTTGTCTGCGACAAGACTGTTTTGCTCTGACGAGACTACTAGATAGGAGGTAAGTCCAGTGTTGCCAAAAGTTACACTAACTTACCACTAGAGTCAATTTTTAAAACCACCAGAAAACCACTAACAAAAAATTATCCCACACACAAAATCACAAAATTTCTTACTAAAAAATGTGTGTTGTACGAAATAAAATAAGTACGCATACAGGTTATTAGTTTCCTTTAATAATAAGTGATAAAAATTAACATTAGTAGGTAAATAAACATACAAATTATTCAATAACATGCTAGGCGTTACCTATTTTCCATATATTGTAATGAAATAAAAATATAATACGTAATATTTTGAGGTTTCCATTTAAAAATAGATTAAATTGGTTATTACTGTAATATTTTTTTCACACTCACAGTTTTCCATCACTAAAACTAATAAGTAAAAAAATAAGTGATATCGATACCTCCTAAGTATAATGAGTCAACTGACATTATACTTATTTTATAGGAGAGTGATTTGAAGGCAAATCGTTTATATTTTAATGAAATCAAATTAATTCGAAATAAAGTAAATGTTTTTTTAATAAAAATTGTAAATCCTTCCTTTGGTATAAAATGATTTTGCCGATTTTTGTTTTTAAATGACATTTTATGTACATGACTGGGTATGCGCCGGCGGGACTCAATAGCGAAATGGTTTAACTACCAGTTATATTCATGTACGTTGTCCATTAAAATCCATCGTTTACACCAAAATCACATGAAATATGATTGTCATTTTATTAATATAATTTTACTTTTGTTTGTTTTCGGGGTTTTCTGTCTCACTTAATAATAAAATGTTGAAATTATATCACTTGACTCATTATACTAGGAAAGTGCTTAGCAATGTTAACATTTGAAATCTCAACGTATACTGGACCAATGTAATTTACCGAGGTTTTTTATTAGTATTTTTTTTGTAATACCTTACGATATGTGGGATTAATAAAAGCTAGGAAGAAGAACAAGAATTATAAACCAAAAACAACTCATTTTGAAGAATCACAATGTATTTTTCGCCATAATTAAGTAGGAATATCTTTTTAACATAATAGCTTTACTAAAAGCTACACGTAAACAAATCACTATTAAAAAAAATATCAATGTTCCATCATTAAAGTTTCATAAAAAACAACAAACAATCGATCAAAATAAAAACTAAAACAGGTACTTCCTTAGTAGGTCAATAAAAATAATAAGAACTAAAAATGGTAACTTACGTTAAACAATCATAAAAATTATAAAAATTAATAACGTAACAATCTAGGCATTTCTAATGCTCAAAAATAGTTATAAGGTTTAACAAATTAGAAATCAGTCAGAATCACTGTCGTTAGATCCATTAGAATTAGTTGAAATCAATTAATTTATTTAAAAATAAATGAAATTCCTATTTTTCGCTATAATTAAGTACGAATTTCTTTTTAACATTAGCCTTACTAAAAGCTACAAGTAAAAACAAATCAACATTTAACAAGTTATCAATGTTCCATCATCAAAGTTTCATAAAAAAACAATAAACAATCAATCAAAATAAAAAACTAAAACTCTACTCTAACCTCTCTTCTACTCTCTTCTCTAGTACGTCAATAAAAATAATAAGTACTAAAAATGGTAACTTATGTTAAACAATATTAATAAAAATAATAGAAATTAATAACATAACAGTCTAGGCATTTCTAATGCTCAAAAAATATAAGGTTTAACAAATTAGAGATTAGTCAGAGTCGCTGTCGTTAGCTGCATTAGAGTTCGTTGAAACCAAATTATTAAAAAATAAATGATACTCCTTAGGAATTTCCAGTGTCTTACAAAGATCCATCAATTCTTTGTGCTTATTTTGGTCAATAGGAATGGGTGTCTGATAAGCTAAAGAAATATTTTCTATATCAATATTTAACTCTCTTCGATTTCGTGTAGCTTTTGGTTTCTTTACACAATCTATCCACTTGTAAGCATCATCTTGGTAACTCGTTTTATAAAACAGCCTAAATGGATATTCCGCTTTAACTACTACTTCCGTTACTTTATTCCAAGGCATTTTTGATCCATCGTTGGTAGTTGTCCAGTTGTTTATAAGTTTTAGCTTTGCTTTAAAGTCTTTAATTAAATCCTGAGACACTTCAGTAACTTTGTATGGCTTTTCATCAGATTTGGCAAATCTAAAAGCTGTATACCTTTAATCAGGCATATGAAGCATCTTATCTTTCGTCTGTCTTTCAATTAAAGCGTGCATACTGTCGCCTTCATTTTGAGTGTGACCCACTACTAGAAAATGATGACTAATATCTATAACAAACTTCGAACTAGCTAACATATACATTAAGAATACAATACTGTTTCTATTTTGGCCTCCACAGTTGTCTGACCAGAACCGGTAATCTTTGACACCATTACCCACCGTATAATAGTAACTTTACGAAACAGAATATTACCTAAAATTGCGTGCGCACTCGCCGCCATTCATCGTATACTGAGCCACAATAAACTTGTATCCCCTCACGCCCCGCGTACACTGGTACGATGTTATTTAGATCAGTTTACAATGTACGATTTTAACTGATGTTGAAATTGATTTAGTATACGTGAAATTATCTCGGTAATTATTGTTCTTTTTTAATTTTTTTTAACACAAACGTTAAGATCACGATTTATCATGTACGTTTATATAAAAATATAAAAATACCTAAATTTGTTAGTTGACTCAGTATACTTAGGAGGTATCGATATACGAATCGAAAAGTTATGCGTAAGTGTTGTGATAGTGACACTATTTAATGCGTACTCACCATAAAAACAGAAACTAAAACTATATTTAACAATGGGTAACTTAAAATATCAGACATACAGTATTTTTATATAAGAAAAATAACGCCTGATAACAAACTATAGCAATATAATAGTCTCTAACTTCGTTTGGTTACGGTTAGTAGACATAATTCTTTTTGCTATTGATTTATCATACAGTCCTTTAAGATATGGCCTGGGTTTCACTTTTGGCTAAAAGAAATAATAATACGTGACAGCAATGATTAGAAAAAGTTTAATTACCCTTTGTCATAACTGGTAAATTCATAATTGAATCAATCATTCTTAAACACTGCGCGTTGTAAGTATTTTCTAGTAGTAATTTACTAGAAAATACTACGCGCAGTGTTTTTCCATTTTGATCGCCATTCATTCATTTATATAATCAATAGCCTGTACAATATTTCCATGAATTAAGTGACATTTTGGGTTATAAACATACGCTAATAACTTTGCCGTTTATGAATTTTATTTATTGAGTGTTTACCTAAATAATAACATGACATTTTTAATAAGCCCTTTAAGTATTTGTACTAATTAAAAATTAGTGGTATATAATAATTGATTAAAATAGTTGGTTATTATTACTAGGAGTGTAATATCTCAATTAATTACTAATTTAATAAAAAAATATATATAATTTTAATCGTAACATAGCTATTCTTAGACGGTTTTTTTTTAAACAGAAAAAAAATATGAAACAAGTTGCATGGATTATTCGAAACATAATTTAGTTGAAAAGGAAGTGAATTTTAAAATAACGGTCAGTAACTACGATTGCACCTGAATGGTGAAGATTTACAACATGTTAGCGAAAACATGTGGCTTACTTAAGAGGACTGCAGGAGCCAATCGCGAATTTTATAATGCGCAAAAGTATACGAGCTACTGCAGTTAACAAAAACAAAAATATGTATGTTATTCTTCAGGATAAATGCTAAACAGATAATCTAATTAACAGATAGTTTATTATTATTAATGTAGTTGGCTTTTTTTAGTATGATAGAAAAAAAATCATGAAGATGCCTCTAAAAACTACTTTTATCAATAACCGGACTAATATACATACATGCAATCATTCTGATTGTTTGTCAGATTACAAGCAACATTTTACCATTATAGTACTGTGGTCACCGGCGCTCGACCAAATGCCAGCGCCGCCGCCGCCTCCCCCGCCGCCCCTCAACCCGCCACGCCGCTGCGGGGTTTTCATTCATAATAGCATAGCCTTATAATGTTCCCACTGTTGGGACTCAGGCCTCCTCTCTAGGAGAGGGCCGTAATCCACCACGCGGGCCCAGTGCGGGTTGGTGGGTGTCACATGTCTTCGAATTTTTGGTTCTAGTACATGCCGGTTTCCTCACGATGTTTTCCTTCACCGTTTTGAGAGCAGTGGTGATGTAATAAATTACACAAAGTAATTCGCCTGGCTGGGTTTGAACCCTAAACCTACAACTCGTAAGTCGGGGCCATTACCACTTGGCCACCACTGCTTTATTCATAATACTTCGATTAAATTGTGTACATGTTTTGCTTCTTTCAAACTCGGACAATGTAGAAAAATTAGCAAAAAAAAAGTTATGAACTAAAAATGGAAATGTGTTCTATTACTTACACTGGACCACCAAATAAAATTTACGCACTAGTTTAAAACTTTTCCTGTACGTACATGTAATCATTCTGATTGTTTGTCAGATTATTATACAAGCAATATTTTACCTTTATAGTGTTTCAATTTTAATATCAAATCTGTAGATTTTTAATAAATCTCTAAAATGATTTATATTTCACAAACATTGCGTCTTTACGCATCTTTTTTTGTATGCAGTCCTAGAGTCATTGTCCTTTAGATGTTGTAGTCCTCTTAACACTAAATAAACTAAAATTACATTTCGTTCTACTGTATATTGTGATGGTAGAGAAGAAAGTAACCACGTTAACGTATTCACATCTCGTGCTCGTTCTGAACAATCTCCATGTTTCAAACAACAGGTCCAGTACACGTCGACTTTACTCCTTTACCCAGAGTAACCGACGTTACATCTGTAAAGAAAACATAAATTAAGCCTTGAAGGACACGTTCAATAAATGTATCGGATTTCGGCCTAAAATAATTACTGAGAGAGGCTGAAAGAGCGTAATTATTTTGTTTCTTTTAAACATAAAAAAAAATTACAGCACCCCTTTTTAAAACGAAGTGAAAACATATAAGCTTGTGTCATTTGACTTAACAGTATATCTGTGTGTGCTCAACACCTGGAGACCTTCCTCAAAGGAGAGTTTTGGCCGAAGGGTGTCGTGTATCGACGATTTCGTGGAAGAATACCGACCTCGCTGCGAAACACGACGCCGTCACTTCGTGTACAATAGTGCAAAGAAGAAAAATAGATTAGTTATTGTCTGTTGTTAATATGTATTAGTTTATTATATTTGAGATTATTCTATGTATTCTGTCTATGGGCCTTAGTTGCCTGAAAATAAAGAACTATCATTATTATTATTATAACTGCGTATTCTATGCATCGCGTTTCGATTCACGATAACATCGATGTTAGTGCGCCAATAGTCGTTCCTTTCGAGCAACCAATTTGTTAATGTGCTAACAACGACGTTATCGTAACTCTAAATGCGTGATGGGTTATTTTAACGTCGAACGTCAAGTCGAAAAATCGTCAATCGGACATTTTTGGATTTGACGTTTTTTTGAAAGGTGAACGTCGACGGCTGCAGTGGTATCTGCCGTCAACAAAGTGCCTTTTGTCTGTATGTGCCATCGGCAAAGTGCGGGTCGTCTGTATACGTACCGTCGACAAAATGCCGCTGGTCTGTATGCGCTCTAAAGGTACAATGCGTTCCAAATAAGAATAGGATCGATTGCCAGGCAGTGACGTTACGTCATACAGTCAAATCGAAGAATTATTATGGTGAGCAAAACAAGAAATTTTTAAATTTTCATTTATTTACGAACTGTGAACGAAAATAGTTTAATCAGAATCCAGTTCATAAATTTTGCTCATCTCTGAGTTCTTCAATTTTGCCCAATTTCTAGCGATTTGACAGTATGACGTGACGTCACAACATGGCAATCGATCCTATTCTTATTTGGAACGCATTGTAAGACATTATCATTGTATGGACCGAATTAATAATAATAATAATCATATTCCACAACTATCACACAACGCCGTCTAGTCCCAAGCTAAGCAGAGCTTGTGTTATGGGTACTAGACAACTCATAAACATACTTATATATTTCTAAATACATACATATATAGATAAATTACACCCAGACACAATTAAATGATTCTTACCTGCGTTTAGCATGTCCTTCAAATTTGAAACAGTTTGGATACACTTGATAAGGTAGGTGGGTACGTCGCATCTTTCACCATCGTAATCTGCTGTGCATTGGCAGACTGGTTGTTTCTTCTCATTTAGAGTACAGACACCGCCGTTCAAACAGTGTTTATAGCACTCGTTTACTTCGCACCTCTCCCCGGAGTAACCGGCTTTGCAACTGAAATAATGAAGGAGCATCATTTGATTAATCAGTAGACTAACAATTGGACCGCGTCTTTTGATCAAAGTGATATAATTTCTTTGCAATGCACTCTAATCTAAACAAGGCTTACAATTCGTTTTTTAGTTATTTAACAACATTTCAGGGCGTACTAAAGTCAGTGGTGGATTAAGCCAGCGTGGGATCTGTAGAAAATTGGACCAAGGGGCCCCTGTATAAACCTATTTAGTACTATTACTCTCATTCTCAATCACCAATAACCCCGTTGATTTTAAGTTTTTTTTTTTATTCTTGATAGGTTCGCGCTTGACCACTATCTCACCTGATGGAAAGCGACGATGCAGTCGACGATGGAGCGCGCTTTCTTAGAAATAACCTATTCACTCTCGACTTAAAGATTCCCGGGTTGTAGCCATCAGGAAAAAATATTGGGTAAGGTACGTGGAATTTACGGTAATAAGGGAAATCTAAGAGATTGACTATCATATTTAATGTAATTTTTTATTTTATTAATTTGTTACATCAAAAATCATTTATAACATCTGCCAAACTGCATAGCAGTTGGTCGGTATTATAATAAATAATGAGCTGTATTCGGATTTCAATAGTAATAATAATAATAATATAATATAATATTCCACAACTATCACACAACGCCGTCTAGTCCCAAGCTAAGCAGAGCTTGTGTTATGGGTACTAGACAACTGATAAACATACTTATATATTTCTAAATACATACATATATAGATAAATAACACCCAGACACAGAACAAATGATCGTGCTCATCACACAAACATTTGTCCTGGGTGGGAATCGAACCCACGACCTCCGGCATAGCAGTCAGGGCCACTAACCACTAGACCAACAGGTCAGTATAATAGTATATATACTTTGACTAGATTTTTTTGCGTTCAAGTGCAGAATCCACAACCGCGTGGGGCCCCCGAATGCGCAGGGCCTGTAGCATTAGCTACTCTTGCTATATCGCTAATCCACTACTGACTAAAGTCGCCAAAATTAATGATCTTTTTTTGCTGTCAGTCTTGGTACTGGGTGGTGTGTCAGCTAAGCATACAGCTAACACTGACCAATAATGAGCCTGACTTATTGACAGAAAAGGATAGAAGAATAGGGAGGTGTGATTCAGTCCTGCCAGATATAGTTCAAAGCTTAAAGCTTCTTCTTCTTTTTGTGTCGATGTACTCTAACTAAATTTTATCTGATCAGTATTTGGCAACCTCTACGGCTCTGTTATTGGCCTCATATAGATCCTGAAAACTGCAGGTGGTTGTGCAGGATCAACAGTATAGCAAATAACGTATGTCCTGTGCAACGGCTCCACACTGGCACTGTGTTAGAGATGGGTCGAGGAAGCCCCATTTGGCCAAATTATTTTTACAGCGGCCAACCTGAGTGCGCAGTCGGGATAAAAGCTACTGATATCTGTTTTTATCCAACAGGTTTTTAAGCTCTGAACTATATCTGGCAGGACTGAATCACACCACATTACACAAGTAATTTTGTGCATAGAAATTTAAGGAGTCTTTGTTTCCTGATAGGCATACAACCTAGGGGTCTTTAAATCAAGAGTTCAAAGGTTCTTAAGGGCTTCTAAGCAAGCGTGCTCCATCGTCGGACACATCATCGCTTACCATCAGCCCCCCTAACCAAGTTACGATCGTTTCGTCTGCGTCGAACGCCTCGAGTAGGCCACGCCTCTGATGCCTTTGTTCTGACGTCATCTCAATGCTCAGTCACGTGATCAGAACAAAGGAATCGGAGGCGTGGCCTAATCGAGGCGTTTGACGCAAACGAAACGATCGTAACTTGGCTAGGGGGCAGATGAGATAAACAAACGCGAGCCTGTCCATAATAAAAACAAAAAATCTGCTATCTTCAAGCAGCGTGAGCTGACCCTAAATACATATCTTCATTAGCCCTTAATGAGATGAACATATTTTACCTGCATTTAGGTTGTTCCTCAGTACTGACGCTACAATCTCCTTGGAAACAGTAATTTTGACAATTCGGAATCAGACGCTTTAGACTATCGCAGCTCTTTATTCCCTGAATTTGTTCTTTTATAGTGTAGTTGGCTACCATAAGATGACATCCCCAACATTCTGATTTATAATTTAAATATAGTTTTGATGTTACATTATTATATTGTGTCTTCGACATTTGCCAAATTCCCTCTTGGTTGTGATACTGCGCATAGATGTAATCTTTCGATATAGCCATTGAACTTGCGTAAGTTACGTTTCTCAAAATATAAAATGTAGATCTATTGTTTCCATCAAAATTGGCACTTTCAATTGCCAGTTGATATTTATCATTTACGTATGTTGTCTCAGTCCAGTATATTTTTTGCGTTTGTTGATCGATAACTAAACTTCGTCGGTCGTATACTTTACTGTCTACTAAAACTTCTCTTTTGGAGCCATCAAACCGAGCCCTTTCTAATTTGAGGTTGGTAATCCAGTAAATATACCTGTAATTAATAAATAATATTAATTAATATCCCACAACTTTGACACAACGCCATCTAATTCCAAACTTAGCAGAGCTTGTGCTTAGAGTACTAGACAACTGATAAACCTACTTATATATTTCTAAATACATACATATTTTAGATAAATTACACCCAGACACAGAACAAATGTTCGGGCTCATCACACGAATATTTGTCTTGAGTGGGAATCGAACTTACGACCTCCGGCATAGCAGTCAGGTCTACTAAATAATAGACCAACCGGCCAGTCAAAAATAAAAAAAATAATAGTAAAACTTGACCTGCCATAAATATAAAAAGTTCAAAACTAATTTAGCTGTCTTATAAACTTATACATCGTGCATCGGGGAACATAAAAAACAAACATTTATAAACGACTTCACTTATTATTATTATTTCGGAAGTCGGTGTTACTCGGTATTGTTTGTTTCTAATTTAACACCGACTTCCGAAGTTAAAGTTATTTTGATCCTTTTAGTGTTTTTTTAGTGAAGTCGGTTATTTTTTTTTTGGAAAAAAAGTTTTTTATTAGGATACCCAAAGGGTAAAACGGGAACATATTGTTAAATTATTGCTATAGCGGCAACAGAAATACATCACCTGTGAAAATTTCAACTGTCTAGCTATCACATTTCATGAGATAAACCCCGGTGACAGAAAGATGGACAGCGGATTCTTAGTAATAGAGTCCCTTTACCCTTTGGGTATGGAACCGTAAAAACTACCCTGCCCGTAAAAATCATTTTTAGTGTGATTTATAGAACGGTATACTAATTGCAAAACACGATTGAAAAGAGTGTCCATGGAGTTTCTTGCACATTCTTCTCCATAGAGATCTACGCTTTGGAATGTGCAATTAGCATCATTTTTTGACATTTCAAAAGTGCCTGTAAATGGTTTATTTGAAATAAATGCTTTGAATTTGAATTTGATCTAAGCGAAATCTTATCAAAAAAATTTGAAACCTGACTTAAATGACGGAGAAAAATTTGCTGATTCCGAATATGTATATAACTCAATATTGGAAAAAATCTCGTTTAGATCAATTAGCCTTTCAACCGTCGATACGTATTTCTTTTGCCACTACAAATAATAATGTTAAAAATTAAAAGGGGTTTCTCCCCATACAAGAAACGTTATTTTGTCAGCGTTTTTTGCTCAATTTTAATATCGGGTGCAAGTCCGACTCGTACTTGGCCTTTTTTTCATTTAATATCTCACTAAATTTGTCGGTGTGTGTAAAATTGTAATTGTGATCAGTGGTGGCCGATTGGTAACGGCCCCGACTTACGAGTTGTAGGTTGCGGATTCAAACTCAGCCAGGCGCATTACTTTGTGTAATTTATTTCATCACCACTGCTCTCAAAACGGTGAAGGAAAACATCGTGAGGGAACCGGCATGTCCTAGAACCAAAAATTCGAAGATATGTGACATCCACCATCCCGTACTGGGCCAACGTGCTGGATTACGGCCCATTCCCTCTCCTAGAGGGAAAACCTGAGTCCCAACAGTGGGAATATTATAAGGCTGACTGCTATGCTATGTGTAAAATTAGGTTTATCATTAGTACGTACCCTCCACAGCTGTCCACAGCGATATCATAGCAGTAACGATCCAATGTAAATAAAAGAGATGAATTTCTTGTTTCGTTAGAAGATGCAGGATTTATTGAAAACGAGTATATTCTTCGTCCTTCCTTCCAAAAGATTACTTGTGTGATGGGGTCGTAGACGACTCGCGCGTTGTAACCGTTCGAAATTCCATTGAATAAAGGTTCTATTTTCCTTGTTGATATGTCATAGCTGGATATTGTCATATTAAAGTTTATAACATGGTAATACAGTATCCTGTACTGAACTGGATCGTAAGTTATCGAATGGATTGATTTAGCAGATGGAATGTCTTCTACGTGCGTTAGTATTCCGTTGTAATAAAATTCTAGCCTTTCATCAACGCACACGACGATGTCTGAAACACAATAAAATAATAGTAGATTATGTGACTAGGGAATAAAGTAGTGAAATAAGAAGGTAAAGTCGCGGGCGGTAGATTGAATTTCGAACAATACGAAGGTTGCAAAGTTTAATCCCGAACGCAGTGAGGGACTTATATAACTAACTCCTGAGCATTGCGAGGGAGTTAATATAGAAACTTGAGTGAAGTGAGGAATTCAAGCCGCCCAAGATTTAAAATACAGTTTATCCAACATGGGTATAATCTGTCTATTTTTTATTGTGTATTTTTCAATATATGTGTATATATATATATAATACAAGTATTATTATACTACTATTTGCTTTTTTACTATTTATGTACACACATTAAACAAAAAAAGATAATACGCATTAGATATAGACATTAGTATTAAGGTACTGCTTATTTCCAAAACATTTCTTCCAGCTGACCTGCGAAAGGAGAGATTAAAAGAAAGAAAAAAAAGAATTCTCCGATGATATAAAGGTGTTGGCGGAATCAAGTCATGCAATTCCCGCGCACACTCTCCAAAATGCATCCTGTAAAACTGCTACCCTACGCCTGTGCTCCAAACTTTACAGATCACCAATTAGCCTCTTCGCACGCCTTTCCACTGAGGCCAAAGTTGCATTTTGGAGCACAAGCCCTTAAATGCTCAAACATCGTTCTTTTGTGTAAAAAAGAACACCTGAAACAAATATCCATCTACAGACCCGTTAGTCTTTTATCAAGTCTCTACAAAATACAATAAAACCAACCAGTAGAACAAGCAGGATTTATGCGTAGATTCCCTGCCACATTAGTCTCTGAAAATTATATCGGAAAAACATAATGAGTACAACCAACTATTATACAAGCGTTCGACTCTATTTCGCCGCATAACAGTAAGCAAGCTCTCTCAGTGCAAGAAATAAACAAAGATCTAATAAAAGTAGTTTACAAAAACCGTAACTCTAGGATTGAAAACCTAGGAATTAGCTTCAAAATCGAAAGAGGAGTAAAACAAGGAGACCCACTCCCCCAAAATATTCATAGCTGTGTTAGAACAAATATTCAGAGCGATGAACTGGGAAAACAAAGGCCTAAATCTACATGGAAAATACTTGTCACACTTAAGATTCGCTGATGATAAATAGTGCTGATGTCGAAAGACTCAAGAGAAATCTAATCTATGGTAGAGGCGTTATTCGAAGAGAACAAAAAGTAGGCAGCAATAATAATTTCATCTGCCAACTTAAAATACGTTGAGGAATATATCTATCTAGACACTTAATTACTTATAAAGATTGCACAGAGAGAAATAGAAAGAAGAACTAAATGCACCTGGAATAAATACTCAAAGAAATATTTAAGAGTAAGATGCCGACCAAAATATAAACTAAAACCATTGAAACTTGTACTTCCCACCCTCGCGTGTTCTTGTCTGAAAGAGTCCCTGATAAAACGTAATTTAGAAAAACTTAGAGTATGCCAAACAAGGATTTACATGAACTACAGACTGGAGGATAAAATGAAGAACGCTATCATACGAAGTCAAAACCGGCAAGAAATGTGGTAAAGAAAGTGCTGGGCTTGAAATGGAAATGGGCCGGACATATCCAACGAGTATCAGAAGAAAGGTGGACCAAAATCACCATGTACTGATAATGGGCAGAAAACGCAGGCAAGGCAGACCCTAAAAGAGATGGAGTGACGACGTCATAATAAAAACAGCAGAAAAAACATGGAGCAGAGTAGCCTGAGAAAGAATAATGTGGAAACGACTGAAGGGGGGTTTTACAACGGTTCCTGTACAGAGTAAATATACAAATATTAAAAATCAAGGAACAAAATAACTACTTAAAATAATTAATGTGTACAATATCGAATAAAAAATGTAGAAGGAAAATATTTTAATAGCATAATGGAAAAATCCTATGTTCAAAATAATGTTCAAAGAAAAAATTCATCACAGCTTTAACATTCCCTTCACAACGAACGTCTTAAAAATTACCAATCTGCCTTCTGAGGACAAGAACTTTTACTGAAGGATTGCTATTTTTAAATAATAAAAAAAAATGTTACAAAGGCTTAAAATAAAATAAACGCGCCTGGAAGAATTTCAGTTCAGATTTAAATTAAGTAAACTAACCAATCCTAAAGAAATTATGTTGAGTAGTTATTAGTTTTAAAAATAAAACGGTTGCAATTTTGTCAAGTCTCAATAAATTAGCCGTTGAATCTAAAATTAAATTAACAGACAATAATACTAAAATCGAAAGGAGCCTGGAGTTTTCTTGCCTGATCACAACACAAATTAAGATATCCGCAGGCGTAGAACTAAAGTTACCGACATAGCCCGAAGAATCGCCGCAGAACATATGGTCGATGCAGACGAAAGGTTCTGGAGTGGCGACCACGTACCGCAGGACGCTGCGTTGGAAGGCCTCCCACAAGGTGAACCTATGACCAAGTGAGGGTCGCGGGAATTCAATAGAGTCGAGACGCACAAAACCGGTCGTTATGGCTAATCTTGTGGGAAGTCTATATCCAACAGTAGAAGTCTTTCGACGGAAATAATGATGATGATGATGATGAATACTAAACACGGCTCTACTTACCCCAGGAAAAGCAATTCACAGACCCGACGAGCAGTGCTAACAACGCCAAAACACGCGTGCCAAACATTTTCTTCTTCTTCAGACAAGGGTATGCAGGGTAAGGGTAGGTCAGATGAGTCCACTCTCGGTGTCAGCCCGAAGGATATTAAAGTTTTGGCTATTTACATGTAGCTATTTATATTCGAACAGACTTGCTGTGATAAGCAGGCACGTGTAAGTTAACCCTTGATGCTTTACATTCGTCGATTCGATGAATACACGACAGAATTACAGACTCTTTTCGGTTCCTGAGGTAATGATCGCAACATTGATCGCGTGTTTACGAGTTTTGGAAAATACATACTATTGAACATAACATACTATTGAATAGTAAGGTAATAAAGACGATGTATTTTTTGGAAGTTGGCGTAGTACTTCTTTTGTGATCAGATCAAAACCTGGTCCTTTTTTGATCTCTGAACTCTTTGTTGATCGTCCTCCAGACTTCACGTGTTCATTGGAACTGGTGGTGGCGACATGTGCAAGTCCTGATTAATAATGTCATCAATTTCATTCTCCGAACCTGGGTCGCTTGCATTATTCGGATGAAACGCATTGGTTAGGTGATATGCAAAGGTTATTCTGTGACGTAAGCGCCCACCCATTGTTGGTTTTTAGAGGAGGTTTAGCTATTTACGGCCTATCGTAGTCTTTTGTGAACTTCCATAATGAGTAATTGTTGGACGCAGTAGCTGTGAGTGACTCCAGGTGAGATTCGAGAGTATTGTTGTGCCAGTTTTGTAACATGTTCATTAAGTTTGTTGCAGTTTTGTGAAATTGAGTTTATCAGTTTTTTTCATGCCAAATCCTTCTTAGCTTACGTTTCTCAAGAATAACTCTTTTGACTTCTATAGAGTAGTTATCATGTGTTACGCGAGGTTTTAAGGCAGGGGTCCAGCAGGCTTCTTGAATCAGATGTATTTAGTAGCTTTCTCAATGTCATCCAGTGTTATGAGAGCTACTTTAAGCTCAATCTTTTCTTCCAGGAATTCCCGAAACGATATCCAATCTGTATTCTTAATATAAAGCTGTTCTGGGTTTGAGGTCTCAACTAGCATAGTGCTGACAGTTAGAATTACGGGAGTATGATCGGACGAGCTGTCGTAGCAGGATTTAGTTTTAATAAAGTGTCTATAATGCCCTTTCATTACAAAGAAGTCTAGAAGATCGGGATTTTTTTTAGGATCAGCTGGCCAGTAGGTCGGTTCACAGGAGGAAGTAGTTTGAAGATGATTTTGTCTACGCTTATTTTTAATTGGCGTCCTCTAGTGGTCGTTAATCTGGATCCCCAATGTTTCTTCTTGGCATTCCAGTTCCCAAAAAAACGATGCCCAAGAGTATCGAAGAAGTCAGAGAAAATGGATTCACTGATCTTATGTTTAGTTGGGCAGTATACTACTGAGGCATGAAATCTCCAGTTTTATCCTGCACAGCAATGGTAGTAGCTTGGATGTTTGTAACATGGCATTAGGTGGTGCTTGATTGTCTTCCTTATGATCACAGCTGTTTCACCGTCGCCCGTTCCATCGGGGTGGTTTGTGACATAGCATGAATAGTCCAAGAGTTATCTCAAGAGAGTTTTCTCTTCTTGTTCCTGATTCCAAAGGGTCAGCCAACATCCTGCTGATTCTGATCTGAGCCTCGTAAGGAAGAAACCAGGATAAAGAGGTTACTGCACCAATACTTTGCCACCACAGAGAGAAAAAGCACTGTTCATAACCGATGGGTTCGTACCGTCCGTCTTTCTTTCTAATGTTTGCGAAATTATGTAATAATTACGAGTTAGAATCGGGGAGGGATTCTCAGATTTTCCCGGTACCCTCCTGGGGTAGTTTAGTTTTTAACTTTGCTTCCATATTTAACCCCTTACCCCCATGAACTAAATCGTACTCATACTAAATAATGATTCATATAATACGAGTTTTTTTTTCCGGTGGGAAAATCATCTCATGACATCTTGGGCCCCCGCTCTTGGGCGAGGCGGGACATAGTGTCAGACTTTTACTGACTAAAAACCCACTCCTGTTCCTTCGTTGCCTTTCGTACCAGGGCCGAGTTTTCCTTTCAGAATCAGACCCTTGGCCCCAGTAGGCTTCGACCCTGCTGGGCCTCTACAGTTGCTGACATCTCCTTGAGGCGCGCGTGGAACAGCACGCGCCGTTGACGACTTGGGTTCGGTCCGGACGGTTACCGGACGGTCGGACGGCGAGCCACCCATTGCTCGCCGTCCGCAAGCCCGCGCCTACGGTGCCCGGAAATCTGGATCGGAATCCCGGCGGCGGTTGGGGCGTTAGGACCGTTGCCTCACGCGATCAGCCGCCTCCTTTGCAAGCATTACTGCTTCGCAGAAGGAGGCGACCGCCTGCCACTCCTCCTCGCTCCGGACCATCACCCCCACGAGGACACGGCGTTGCTCTGCCCATGCGGGGCACACCTCCATCGTATGCTCCACCGTGTCCTCCGGAATATAAGAAGAGTACGATTACAAAATAAATATGAATTATAGTAGAATACTTGGACTTCAGATTTATGTACTGTATGTTGTTTTTAACTGTGCTGATTAGCTTAATCTGCAGTCTGTCACTGTACTTATTAAAATAAAATAAAAAAATCACCAAAAAAAATTATAATATGAAATGTCGTAAGTTTACTTATATTACATTAATACAAGAAAATAAAACACCCTAAAAAATATTCGTCGATTCGACGAATGGTTAGGATTCAAAGGGGATTAGCGAACGGTAGGTGTCTAGGGTTAATACTAATCTTAATTTGACATTATTTCGAAATATGAACTTCCTCACATTCATTATCTATCACCAGTTTCCTGCACAAACAACATTTTAATATATTTTATAGCAATGGCTTTATCATATATTGCCGTGTCCTTGGTTTCACCCACGTAGTTTTTTTATATTTTTGACTGGCCTGTTGGTCTAGTGGTTAATGGCCCTGACTGCTATGCCGGAGGTCGTGGGTTCGATTCCCACCCAGGACAAATATTTGTGCGATGAGCACTATCATTTGTTCTGTGTCTGGGTGTAATTTATCTATAATATGTATGTATTTAGAAATATATTAGTATGTTTATCAATTGTCTAGTACTCATAACACAAGCTCTGCTTAGCTTGGGACTAGACGACGTTGTGTGATAGTTGTGGAATATTATTATATTATTATTATTATTTTTAGGTAGGAAATCATTCAATGACTTCTCGTGCTCTTGGATGGAGCGAGAGGGCGTGTCAGACTATTACTGACTAAAACTCACTCCTATGATCCTTCTTTGCCTTCGTTTCAGGGCCTCGGTGTTCTCTTTCGCACAACCCTTGGCTCCAGTAGGATCCGACCCTGCTGGGCCCCAACGGTTTTGCTGACATTTCCTTGAGGCGCGCGACTCGGGCTCCAGGTTACCAGACGGCCGGACGGCGAGCTACCCTTTGCTCACCGTCCCCAAGCCCACGCCTACGGTGATTTGACCATGTAGCTGTGTATTAGTGCTATTTGGCATTACGAGGTGAAAGGTGACCGTACCTTGAAGGAATTATCCACAAACTGTAAATTTCATTAAATGCAATAAAGAAAAATAACAAATGTAAAAAGTACACATGTTTTAAATACTCAGGACCCATGAGCATTTAAGTCCGTTCTCATTCAAAAACATCTTGATTTTAACAATAAATTTAATTGTAAATATATGTATAAAAGGATATATCATCATCACTTCAGTCGATGGACGTCCACTGTTGGACATAGGCCTCCCTCAAGTGTCGCCACAACGAACCACAGCATCCATCGCGTTCCCATGACTCTCACCAGGTCTTCGGTCCACCTTGTGGGAACTTGAAGGAACGGACTTCATTACGCCCCAGCTGCCGGGATCCCGACCCTGATTTCCAGCCACCGTAGACGTGGGTTTGCGGACGGCGAGCAATGGGTAGCTCTCCATCCGACCGTCTGGTAACCGTCCGGACCAAGCCCAAGCCGTTGACGGCGCGTAGTATTCCACGTGCGCCTCAAAGAGATGTCAGCAACCGAAGGGGCCCAGCAGGGTCGAAGCCTAGCCGAAGGCCATGGAACAAGAGCAAAGAAGGAACAGGAGTAGGTTTTTAGTCAGTAAACAATTAGCCTAAATACAGTTTTTTTTTATGGTGGGAAAATCATCTAATGACAAATCGCGCTCTTGGATGGAGCGAGAGATAGTGTCAGACTTTTACTGACTAAAAACCCACTCCTGTTCCCTCTTTGCCTTCATCCCGGGGCCCCGGGCTTCGCTTTCACACTACCCGTGGCCCCAGTAGGCTTCGACCCTGCTGGGCCCCTACGGTTTCGCTGACATCTCCTTGAGGCGCGCGTGGAACACTACACGCCGTCAAACACTTGAGCTCGGTCCGGACGGTTACCGGACGATCGAACGGCGAGCCAAGCCTAAATACAGTTGTGGTCCAAACCATTATTTAAAAAAAAAATTACAAAGAATGCAAGGAATCCAACAGACCAATTGCATTGGCGCCAATAATATCGAAGGTATTTGAAAAAATACAAATATACTCAAATTCTTAACTCTTATTTTACTGGGTGCTGTGCTTTCTTTTATTTCAATTAATATGCATGGGGTGTTGTGTATTTATCGTCTCTAATAAGTTTTGCTAAGTTGCGATAACTGTAATATGCATATCTATAGTTTAAATATAGTGATTCTAAATCGCGAGTTTTTAACAAAATATTTTGACTGAGGAACAGAAAGGCTTTCGGAAAAATAAAACCATTAACATTGCCATTAACGACTTCTTAAACAATGTATTAATTACGAATATTGATAAACGAATCACGGTACCTGTGTTCTCTATTTATTGTGATATAACTCATGCCTTTAACTATGTGGATCATAATATTTTGCTTAAAAAATTGGACATCTAAGGTAATATAGGTCTTAAAAATCTTAAAATTAAGACCTATAATGCCTTAGGTCTTAAAATCTTAAGTTTAATAGAATCGTATTTAAAAAATAGAAAACAGTACGTTGAAATAATAACAATAGACCTTAAAACGAACGAAACGTCCGGTAACCGTCCGGACCGAGCAGGAGTCCTCGACGGCGCTAAGGGCCTGCGCACACTTGAGACAAGACTGTCATAGATAGACTTGTCTATGATGTCACAGACTTGTCTACGACACCGCAGACTCGTCTGCGACAAGACTGTTTTGCTCTGACGAGACTACCAGAGAGGAGGTACGTCCAGTGTTGCCAACAGTTACACTAACTTACCACTAGAGTCAACTTTTAACGCGCAAACTTTTCCACGCGCGCCTCAAGGAGACGTCAGCAAAACCGTATGGGCTATGGTTTTGCTTTGAAAAAAAAAACCGGGGCCCTGGAATGAAAGGCAAAGAAAGAACCAGAAAATTAAATAGGAGTGGGTTTTTTATTTTCCAACCTAAAAAGTGTATGAAGATACGAGTCTTCAGGAGGCGTTACAGCTTATCAACACCATGTTCCATAAGCAAAAATGGTTATTCCAGCAAGACTCAGCACCGGGTCATAAAGCTCCACCCAAGTGTAGTTGGAAACGAACGTTTCTTTCTTCATCAGAGTTGAAAACTGATCGTCATTTATTCCCGGTCTTAATCAGCAGGATTATAGCATGTTCAGCACCTGTACCATGACACTTAAAGTAAGATTGTTTGATTCTTATTCCAGTGTGGGTAAGAGATGGCGCTAGTTAACCTGTATAGCTCTGTCTCTTATCCACACTGAAATAAGAATGAAACAATCTTACTTTGAACGTCATGGTAACCCACCTGAATGCCACGATAATTTGAAAAAAAAACAAACTTAATTTATAAATTTGCCAACAAAAGCGAAAGTTTGTATGTATTAAGAAACCTGCTTTCACGCGGACGAAACCGCAGGCAGAAGCTAGTTTTTCATAATTGCACATCTAATCACTCATTAATGTTTCAATATTTTAATTAAACATTTTAATTTAAAAAAAAAACGAATTTCCGTTGTATTATTTTTATCTTCTTAAGTGTATAGAAAATTGTCGTTTTATACACGTAGGCATTTACCTTATAAGGGTTCGTTTCCACTAAAGCGGATAAGTCAAGTTTTTCCATTAAAGCGTGTAGTCCCTTGAACATCTGGGCGGAGTTAAATGCACATATACTCGTACCTACTGTGTGTTTTATTTATTTTTTATTTTAAGTTAAGTATTTATAGATTAAGTACTTACTATTTATTTTATTGTCGTTTGTCCTGTGCGAGTCTCAAATAATTTTTTTCTTTCTTTCTTTAATCTTTGTCGCTTGCGCTCGCTTATAGCCTTGCTGACCTTTAAAACCATTTTCTTTGCGAAATATTGATTGATTTACATGTGCTATGTACATTCTTTACAATTTATTTGTGTAAACATGTTCTAAACATCAATGCCGTTTGAAAGGAGTAGGGAAAACAAGCGAGGAAATATCATTTTGTTATTTTTTTTTTTTACAAAATTTATTAGTCATACGAAAAATCATAAGTTGATAATGAATATATATGAATCTAATTATAGATTGTTTATTAAAATATTTAGGTATTTTTTTCAAATCTATTGACCAAGCTGTTACCGAAGAGTGTGCTTCAGAAGTCACTGTTTTATGGCAGTAAATGGAAGCAAGGGCCTTAATGCGGAGCGGGGTGGCCTAAAAAATACCTTTATTCCTCAATAATTACAAATTATTTACTGAAAAATACTTTCGTCTTTTCTTTATTATTAAATTTTACAGTGCAAAAAATTCTCATTCTTATGAACAGTTGGGAAACAAGGACAGGGAATTGTTTAAAAAATTTTTTTTTACTTTGCAGTTTATGTGTTCTCTTTTAAAGCAACTACGAAAAATTCCATCAATTTAATTATTAAGAGTGCCATTTTTATTAATCACGATCGCGGATCGCGGAAGTAAACTTAAACGTGACCACACGTCTTGACGCGGCACTCTCTGACAGCACAGCGAGAAACGCTTAAGGGCCTATTACACTACGCGATATTCTTTGTTCCGAGTAAGACCGGTCTAACCCTTATTACACTACGCGACATCTACTAAGACTGTCTGAATATCGAGTAGTGTAATAAGCCCTTTAGGAGTCTCGTCGATGCGTATGTTTGTGTGAGTGTGCCGTTTCGAACATTTGTAGGTAGTTTTTGTACTGTTCCATATCTATACTGTGGTGGAGTTGAGCTCCCCTCCGCATTGAGCTCTCCGCCGGGCAATACAGCCTGCTCGACTTCCTTCAGTCGGGCTGGGGACCGCGTGCTCATTTATTTTATTTGAAAGTCCGCTCAGCTCCACTCCGCTCTACTTAGGTGTCCAGTACACGGTCATGCAAGCGTCAGTCAAAACCATCAATCATGAATGAAACTTGACTGATAATTAATGAAACTTGACTGATAATTAATGAAACTTGACTGATAATTAATGAAACTTGACTGATAATTAATGAAACTTGACTGATAAATAATGAAACTTGACTGATAATTAATTAAACTTGACTGATAATTAATGAAACTTGACTGATAATTAATGAAACTTGACTGATAATTAATGAAACTTGACTGATAATGAATAAACTTCATTCATGATTGATGGTTTTGACTAACGCTTGCATGACCGTGTACTGGACGCCTTAGAGCTCTTATACACGAGCGGCATGTTGCCAACGGCAGAGATAACTGCAGCTGTTGACACGGGGCGGCAGCAGCCGTCGACTAGTATTGCTAGGTCCTATTGGTTTAAAATCATGACAGATGGTAAAACAAATCGGGATTTAGGGTTTTAGATCGGGACAAATATATAAAAACTCTTTATTTAAGGTGAAAAATCATTCAATGACTTTTCTCGCTCTAGGGTTGAACTATGGTCTTCAGTTGCCCTTTGCGTTCCAGAGCTACAGTCAGTCTTTCAATCTTTCCCACGCAGCCCTAGCAAGCATCAACCTTATTGTGCCCCTTCAGTTCTGCTGACATTTCTTCGAGGAACGCATACAACACGACGCGTCATCGACTCGGGCCTGGTTCTTACTAGACGGGCGAACGTCGAGGTTCTCATTGCTCATCATCCACAAGCTCACGCCTACTGTGGCCGGAAATCGCTCTGCGACTCCCGACGCAGTTCTACTTATAATTATGTGGATTGAGTGAAGCAGGAGACATTATGGTCGCGCATGACGGACGTAGACAACGCGGCTCTGAGTGAGAGAGAGAGACAAGCTAGTGATGTGCCGTGTGTCATTTTGAACGCACTTAACATGTGTGACAATGATGCGAATTCGACTTATATAATATATGTTACTTTATAGTATGTAATTATAATGGTTTTTAAAAAAATTATTGATATAGTGGAACATTTAGCGTCCCGATCAGGCGCAAATCGGGACACTTGGTAACACTGGTAACCTGGTAACATACCGTCGACACGTCGGTGGCAGTTTTTGACGTGTCACTCGTGTGTCGTGACGCTGCAGTTACCTCTGCCGTTGGCAACGTGCCGCTCGTGTGTAAGAGTTCTAAGTAGATCGGAATGGAGCTGACTTTCAAATAAAATCAATGAGCACGCGTTCCCAAACCCGACTGAACTCTTACAATGTTTCTACTGATGCGGAGTGGAAATTTCGATTACTGTGATTAGCTAATTCACAGCTCACTCCTCTCCACTCCACCCAGGTCCGTTTCAGTGGTAACTCACCCTAATTCTCGGCTTCAAGACGAACTCACCTTCAGTTTGACTGGCCTGTTGGTCTAGTGGTTAGTGGCCCTGACTGCTATGCCGGAGGTCGTGGGTTCGATTCCCACCCAGGGCAAATGTTTCTGTGATGAACACGTTCGTTTGTTCTGTGTCTGGGTGTAATTTATCTATAGCATAGCATAGTCGGCCTTATAATGTTCCCACTGTTGGGACTCAGGCCTCCTCCCTAGGAGAGGGTATGGGCCATAATCCACGACGCGGGCCCACTGCGGGTTGGTGGATGTCACATGTCTTCGAATTTTTGGTTCTAGGACATGCCGGTTTCCTCACGATGTTTTCCTTCACCGTTTTGAGAGCAGTGGTGATGAAATAAGTTACACAAAGTAATGCTCCTGACTGGGTTTGAAACCGCAACCTACAACTCGTAAGTCGGGGCCGTTACCACTCGGTCACCACTGCTCTCTAATTTAACTATATATTTATATATTTAGAAATATTTATGTATGTTTATCAGTTGTCTAGTACCTATAACACAAGCTCTGCTTAGCTTGGGACTAGACGGCATTGTGTGATAGTTGTGGAATATTATTATATTATATATTATATTATAGTTCGGGCCGATATTCCGCATTAATACGCTCTGCGATTCTTATTCTCACAAAGTAAATTAGGAGGGTACCTTGGTGACGTCTAGTCAGCAGCTGTGCCATAGTGTTAGATGTACCTACATGCTTGTTTTAAAAGATTTTGTTGTGCCCAGGGGCCCAAGTCTGTTATTTTTATAAATTTCATTACAACACGATCCCATTGTCATTTTGCTAAAAGTTCGGAGTCTGCTACATTCATAATGGTCGATCATTGGTTTGACAACGTTTGACAATATCGAGCTGTCTCGTAACAAATTAAAAGCAATGACTGCACAACGATAATAGTAGGACACTGATCAAAGGAACTGCCAAAATTTTAGCAGATTACCGCATAAGTACGTCAGACATTCATTTGTCATTATGTACGTGATTACCATTCTATGCCATTTCTTTCAATGGAGTGTCAGTCCACCATTGGAAAGTCATTATGACGCCATTATATTAGGACCTAGATAACCAAACATGTCACCACATCGACGGTTGAAAGGCTAATTGATCTAAACGACATTTTTTCCAATATTGAGTTATATACATATTCGGAATCAGCAAATTTTTCTTTGTCGTTGACTCGGGTTTCAATTTTTTTTTTTTAATGTCGCTTTGATCAATTTGCCTTTCAACCGTCGGCATGACACTGGCAGAATAGTCGACACCGGCTCAGTTGTCAATGAAAAAAAAAACGAAACATGTCAAAATCAATAATTATGAAGTCAATGATAGACCATTCTGACACTATATACGTATATAGCCTATAGCCTTTATACGTCTGTGGTAATAGCAGACTTGAGGCACTGTTATACTGTATCGTAGTATTACGTGATGTTGTAAGCCTATTCTGTATTTTATTGTAACTGTACTCTAAGGTGTATTGCATGCTTCGTCATTAAGTCATTAGACAATAATTGTTTAACGCATTCAATGCTGTTTTTTTTTTTTTCTCTTTTGAACTTGCTTTTACTTTTTGTCGTAAACGTATAGAGTGAACGAACGAAATGAATGAAATAAACTATTTAGTGTTGCCATTTAGTGGTATACGATTTTATGAATTATCTAACTAGTAGTATAATAACAATTATAGATTTTCAAGTACTTTATGATTGATTTCTTTGGTGGTAGGTAAGTAATAGAATAAAACCAATGAATATTTACAATCAAAACAATTTATTCAAATTAAAATATATTATTACACACATGGACACTTATGAAACGTCTGAAGCTAGTACACAGTTCCAATCAGTCGTTTACTATGGAGAACTAGCAAGAAACTCCAATGTTACTCTTTGAAAAAAAATTATTGATTTTACAATTAATACTTCTATATTACAAAATTAATAAGTATGAGAGAACAGTGTAGAGCAGTCATCGTTATACCTAAAAGCAAAATTAACATAATAATAATATTGAAAATAATCTATGAATCCACGCAGTCTACAGTGTTCTCACATTCACATAAAGAAGATTTTATATAAAAATAAAACCTGTTAATGAAAATGAAATTACAATATGTCTTTTTAGTAAGTAGCATTTCAGCTAACTCTACACTGTTGTAAAAATTATCCATATATACTGAATGCCCGTTATTAATGTAATCTTCCAACAGTTTCATGACTACTTTATCAACGTGGCCTTTCCCACCAACTTCGATATCTTGTGCACCTTTATACATATGTATCCGGTGCACAAGTCCTTTCGGATCGGCCAACACATACAATTTGATGCCGTATCTATGCCTCTTATTTTTAATATATTGACGAAATACAATTCGCCCTCTAAACCCTACCATGGATTCGTCAATACTTAATTCCTTTTCAGGATAAATTAAAAAAATTCAATAAATAATCTATCTTTGAATATTTATTTCCAATGTCGTATGTAGTATTAAAAAAAAGACACCTTAACAAAAGTAAAAATCTGTCCCTCATCATATATTTGTTAATGTTAAATTTGACCAAATAATTTTTTTTCCAATAATCTGCTAATCTGCTCAAACGAGTGGTACCCATAAAAAAAAGAATCCCTATAAACGTCCATAACTCTACAATAGTGGTGTTTTTCCACATCTTTAACTAAAATTTTAAATCTCATGTAAGTGAACGATTATAATATTTATGTTCATAGAAGAAATAAAGATTCTTTAAACCTAATAACCTTCAACTTTTAACCTTTGGTTATACCAAAAAAATCACGTTTCCATTATATTAAAAAAAAAATATATAAGTAGGTAAATAACTTTTTCATCACGATTTTTATTTTGAAATTTTATTTTTTGTAATATTTACAGTTTTTACATATTAAAAAAAAAACAACTACTTCTAATTTTAAATATATTTTATAAAAATCAAATCAAATCTCAAATCTTTATTGCAATCCATAATGTAGGTACATGTCAGGTGATAAATAATAAAAAATTGAAACAGTTATGGACCCTGTCGGGCACAGCAACATTATAAATAGTAGGAGAGAGGAAGAGCGCTAATATAAGAACCTATTTAATTTTATATTTATTATATCGTTTAGTTCCACCTCCCTTAAATGTCTACCTTAATTTTTTTTTAAACCTAAGAACTGACTAAAAGTAATCTAAAGTACCGTAAAATGGGGTGAATAAAAACGCAGGGGTAAATAGAAACAACCTTGACCTTAGACCTTTGGAAGGCGTACAAGGAGTCGAAACCAACTCGTAGAGGCCCCTTATACGCTTTTAATAGAACGTGGTACCAACCGGCGATTATCCCTGTACGCTATGCTAGTGCATCAAGACGGATGAAAAAAGATTGCACGTAGCGGAGATGAGATTGTTAAGATGGATGTGTGGTGTGACGAGAATGGATAAAGTAAGAAATGAGTATATTAGGGGAAGTTTGAAAGTGGCGCCAGTGACTGAAAAATTGAAAGGGAATCGTTTGTCTTGGTATGGTCATGTGAAGAGGAGGGATGAAGCGCATGTTACTAAAAGAGTTATGAGTTTACATGTGGATGGATGGAGAGGGAGAGGGAGACCAAAGAAAAGATGGATGGATTGTGTGAAGAGTGATATGAAAGAAAAGGAAGTTAATGATAGCATGATGAGTGACAGGGCAGAATGGAAGAAAAAAACGTGTTGCGCCGACCCCAAATAACACGGGACAAGGGCAGGAAGATGATGATGCTATGCTAGTGCATCCAAGGTCAAGCCCCGTTTAATGGGAAACTATTGCGACATATGGAAAACTAAGATATAGGTATATGATTTTTGTAGTCTTAAGTGGACTGGTTACCAGGAACTATGTTAAGTCTATGGCCCCTGCCCGAACAATGTTATTAATTTCCATCTATAAAAAGACAGGGGACGACTTGCACACTCAATAAATGGGCCCCCAAAAACGGTCGCTAGCACGAAGTGACGTAGCAACAAGAAGGCAACATAAATCCTGATGTGCTTGAGGAGCGGAGAGGTATACCTCAGCTATCAGGATAATCCCGGAAGGAATTGATTGGATTATTATTATAGATCAGTAATCGCCTTTTAGGGTTTACCCGACGACCCGTTTAGGACGGAAGGTTCGATTACCGCACCAACACAAATGTTTGTTGATGAAACAGATATTTGTGTTGGGTCTGGGTGTTTGTGGTACCTTCGTTATTCTGCAGTATGTAAGTAGGACATTTATTTATTTGTCGGTCGATCACTGTGCATTTCTCTTCTCACACTTCGCCACTTTTTCGATTCATCAAATGAGCATGAGCACCCATGAGGTTTTCTAAAAGCCGACGCCCCTGATACTTAGATCTTAGATATTGTCTACCCAAAAGTCGTTCACGGTCCAAGCAGTGCGATTCTGGAACGCGTTGCCGATGCTAATTAGGCAAGCTCAGTCACCAGTTTCTTTTAAAAATCTAGTCAAAGACCAATTTCTTTCACTGTAATTAATTCTGCTTCTACCCAAGGTCAGTTCTTTTACCTTTTGTATTTTTTTATATTTTTTCTCTATTTCTTTCTTTGAAATTGTGTAACATATTATATGTATGTAATATAATATTCATGAGTCTGTTTTTGTCTATTATATATAATAGCTATATAATATAATTTTATATCTATGTATAGTGTCATATATATTTTTGATGTAAATTGTAATTTGCAGTACACCGCAGACTACCCTCTTTTTATGTTAAGTTCTTACAGTCCATCCTAAGGTTGTCTGGTAGATATCGCTGTTAGCGATAAGACCGCCATTGTACCCATATATTAAGTTAGTTAGGTGCCTTCAAGGCTAGAGTGAATAGGCTCTTAATAAACTAGTGCGCCTCACCATCAATGATTGCATCACTGCTTATCATCAGGTGGGAGCGCAGTCAAGCACTGGATTATATCAAATAAAAAATAAATACTATTTTGGTGTAAAGTTTTATTCTATTCTATTCAAGGTAAAAGCCAGCTCTTGGGTCGAATCTATTAACTTATTAATAAGTCAGTAAAGGTGAGATTTAATTCCATTCAATAATACGTAGCAATGCTGGTAGAGATCTAAACTCTTCAGCAGCTTCACATCTTCGAACTCGTTCTGAACAGCCTCTGTTCCTTAGACAACTGTTGAAGCACACGTCGACTTCACACCTTTGCCCAGAACTATGGTAATTTTCGGTTGTCCCTCAGCATTAATACTACAAGCAGCTTGGAAACAGAACTCCCCAGTGACAGAAATTTCGCATCTTGTTCCGTCATAATCAGGTGTACATTGGCAGGCTGGCTCATCTTCCTCATTCAGGGTACAGACTCCACCATTTAAACAGTAGTCACGGCACGCGTTAACTTCGCATCTTTCACCAGAGTAACCGGTTTTACAGCTGAAACAACAGAGATACGGGAGAGTTACTCTATAACCAAGAAAACTAACAAAATATTTGTGAAAAGCTACAGAATCAAATCAAATCAGTTTATTGCAAACATGTTGTACAGTGGTTGGAATAAAAATTAAAAGTTTCAAACATGCACCCTGTAAGGGCAAAACAAATAAATAAAGTTCAATAAAATAAAATACATTTCAAAATTCATATTAAATTCACACTTAAATTTAAAAAGAAAAAGCAAAAATTATTAGTATTACAAGTAATAAAATATATAAAAAATTGGATAATGTCAAATCAATTAAATGTCAAAATAAATGAAAATAATAATAATAACAATAGTAATAATAAATTTGGGTAATTTAATATGTACCTGCGCTTATTTAATTAATTATTTATTTGTTTTTTCTTCAAAAAACTCTTTCATCAAAAACATGTAGACGAGGTGCGCGACCACTGCGCCATGTTTCCAACGCTCTATGTATAAGTTTATCGTCAACCTGAGCAAGGTTTAAAATTAAAGTCAAAGCCATTTATTTGCAATAAATGCGGTACAAGAGATGGTAACTTATAATTTATTAGCGCAAAGACACATTTTGCCATCAGTTGGCATGCAAATATTAAAATATGTTATGTGGCGCTCATAGTAAGCAAAACTCTAGAAAATTTATCACAGAAATTACCTTTAAAGAAATAAAAAATAAAACAAACTAAACTTTACACAAATTGATAATTAGAATTATTTTAAACTAATATTAGGTTTTATAAACTAACCACGAATTTAAATAACAGATTTTAAATATAATATATAACAGCTTAAAGCTTGTAGATTCATCCAACACAGTCCAACGCAATATTTGATGAAGAAGCAACGCGAAAAAAGACAGATAACACCTGAAAGCTCTGTTGGCATTCAGTAATTCCATCATTTACTCCAATATTAATATTAATTATTATTTTTCATCATCATCATCATTTCAGCCGAAACACGTCCACTGCTGGACATAGGCCTCCCCCAAGCGTCTCCACAACGACCGATCCTGAGCGTCTCGCATCCACCACATTCCCGCGACTCTCACCAGGTCGTCGGTCCACCTTGTGGATGGCCTTCCAACGCTGCGTTTTCCGGTGGCCCCATCAACCATCCGATCTACGAGCAATGTGCCCTGCCCACTGCCACTTTAGTTTTCTACTGCGGATATCTTCATTCTTTATGCGATCACGCAAGGAAACTCCGAGCATAGCCTTTTCTATTGCCCTTTGGGTGACTGGTAAGCCTTCTTATTAGTTTTATATTATTATTATTATTGCCTAAAGCATTAAGTCCGCTTTTGTACAATGTGTAATTAGTGCATAAAGTTTTAAATAATTAAATATAAATCTCACAAAACTTATTCAAGAAAATACGTGTTTTTTTTTCGTCTTTCAGAATCTCCATTAATTGCACAAGGTTTTTATAGTTACATTTTCGTAATTTTTTTTTTTACGAAGTGCGAAATAACAGATTTTCAGAGGTCTTTACTGGATTAGTTTTAAACAAATTTATGATTTGATTTGAATAGAAACCTTGATGATATCCACAAGATTCTACATGTAATTTCAAAATATCTAGAGAAAGATGTCTAATAACGTCATAATCACGTAAGCGCGGTTGCATGAAAAACAAGTTGACCGTATGGAGGTCGCATACCTCCAGAACAGAGAGTAAAGTCTCACATGCCTCCATTAGAAAGGGAGGATCCTCCGACCAAACGGGTATTATGTCTGGTGGGCAACTGCCCGATAGATGATTTCGGGCTGTTCTATATGTTCTAATCCCGCGGAGAACTTTAATTGTTCGATGCAGCATTAGTTCTTATGTGACGCCATAGATGTCGCTACAACCGCTTCGCCGCACAAGAAATATTTTTAGTGTCAAATAAAATATAGTACAATCAAACATAGCCAGTGTGTTCATTTGTAAGCGAACTCGACTTTGAAATAACTCTGTAATTGCCAACTGACGACAACGATAACGGGCAGATGTTCATCATCAGGATTTCAACCGACCTCCCCCAAGTGTCGCCACACCGCCCGGCCTTGCGTATCCATCCGATTCCCGCGACCCTCATCAAGTCATCGGTCCACCTTTTGGGGGTCTAACTACGTTGCTTTTTTCGGTACGCGGCCACTACTCCAGAACCTTTCGGCCCCAACGAACATCTGTTCTGCGAGCCGCCCTGCCCACTGCCACTGGCGATTCTTCCAACAGACATTATCTTTATATTATACTAGCTTCTGCCAGCGGCTTCGCCCGCGTGATGTTAGGTTTCTCCATACAAACTTTAGACCCCCGTTTCATCCCTTTAGGGGCTGAATTTTGGAAAATCCTCTCTTAGTGCTCGCCTACGTCATAAAAGGAAGCCTTGTGCAAAATTTCACGCTCCTAGTCCCAGTAGTTTCGGCTGTGCGTTGATATGTCAGTCAGTCAGTTTCTCCTTTTATATATATAGATAATATACACTTATATAGTTTATTCCTGACTGAATTTGTTTTTTTTTTGTATTGGTTTTATATGGCTTCCTGGATAGTTTAGATTTGGCAATTGGACTGGGCAGAACCACATCTGTTAGGTCCGCTAATTATTATTCAAAGTAGTATTATCTATATAACGATTCCCATAAGTAATACACTTTACCTGCATTTAGGCTGGCCCTCAGCACTGACACTACAGTTTCCCTGCAAACAGTAGTCTTTACAAATGGAAACGTCGCATCTTGCACCACCGTAATCTGCCGTACACTGGCAGAGTGGTTCATCTTCCTCATTCAGAGAACAGACACCGCCGTTTAAACAGTGCTTAAAGCACGCATTTACTTCGCACCTCTCCCCAGAGTAACCGGCTTCGCAACTGAAATAATGAAGATAAGAAACAGCGTTACTCGATTAATCACATCGATATAATATATGTACTACGCATTAGATTACGCGTGCCGAACACTCACTTCAATCGACTCAGATGCAGTGTAATCCATACACCTTGAACATTACACTATGTTGAACGAAACGCGTAAGTGCCACGAAATTCATGGCGCTTAAGACATTTTGGTCGCGAAAAAAGTATCCTCTAAAATCTATCTTAGAGCTGTATGTTTTAATATTTCTATTAAACGGCGTAATGCCAATGAAGCGCCGCAGCGAACTTTTGTTTTTACTTTTCAGTATTTTAACAAATATTTTCCATGAACGTGCTTGTCTATCTCTAGAATATAAGTCGATGTCATTAATCAGCAGACCAACAAATATTATTGACTTGTTATAACAAGCAAATGAGATGCGCAACCTCTGCGCGGCTGTCATAGTGATTAATTTTTTTCCAACACGCACTAACCAAGTTTTGCAATTCATATATTATTTCAGGGTGCACAAGTACTCATGAATACTTAGGTATAAATAATTTGTATTACGAGATAAACCCTAAAAAGGCAAAAAATAATCAGCTTACATTATAACCGAATACTCGTAATGCAGAGCTGATCATGTATTGCCATGATTTCAAATATCAGGCGTGTGAGCGAGAAAGAAATATGGAGCTATAGATACACCCTATATGGCTCCATCTATTTAACAGTTCAATTCAGGTCGTCAAATGGATTGCGTTAAGAGCTCAAGGTAGGGCAGGTATTCTGACTGAAAGGAAATACGCATGAAAACAATGTTTGTTATCTAACCTGTATATAAATCATCATCATCATCATCTTTTCAGCCGACAAAAGTTGGGTAGGTCTAACTTCGAGAAAGAGGTCAATCGTCGAATCCAACTCAGCTGGGCAGCGTTCGGGAAGCTGCGCGGTGTCTTCTCGTCTAATATACCACAGTGTCTCAAGACGAAAGTCTATGACCAGTGCGTCTTGCTAGTGATGACATATGGCTCCGAAACGTCACTTACAATGGGCCTCATCAGAAGGCTTCAAGTCACTCAAAGGGCAATGGAAAGGGCTATGCTCGGAGTTTCCTTGCTTGATCGCGTCAGAAATGAAGATATCCGCAGGAGAACCAAGGTTACAGACATAGCCCGAAGAATCGCCAAACTTAAGTGGCAGTGGGCAGGGCACATTGCTCGCAGAACAGATGGTCGATGGGGACGAAAGGTTCTGGAATGGCGACCACGTACCGGAAGACGCAACGTTGGAAGGCTTTCCAGAAGGTGGACCAATGACCTGGTGAGGGTCGCGGGAATCCGATGAATGCGAGACGCACAGGACCGGTCATTGTGGCGACATTAGGGGGAGGCCTATGTCCAACAGTGTTTATCAATAAATATACAAAAATAGAATACTAACTGTGAAAACAATATCAAAATTGCTAAAAATGCAAACGAGATAAAACAATTACATGACATATATTTTGACTGGCCCGTTGGACTAGTGGTGGTCCCCTAACTGCTATGCCGGAGGTCATGGGTTTGATTCCCACCCAAGACAAACGTTTTGATGAAGAATCGTCAAACTTAAGTGGCGATGGTGAAAGTCGATCGGACCGAAGGTGGAGTGACCACGTATGGGAAGACGCAGCGTTGGAAGGCCTCCCTCAAGGTAGACCGATAACCTGGTGAGAGTCTCGGGAATCCGATGGATGCGAGACGCACAGGACCGGTCGTCCACTGTTGGATATAGACCTCCGAAAAGTCGACACTTGGGGGAGGCCTATGTCCAACAGTGGACGTCTTTCGGCTGAAATGATGATGATTACCAAAATATCATCGCTAGTCCTTAATGACATGAACACATCTTACCTGCATTTAGGTTGTCTCTCAGCATTGACACTACAATCTCCTTGTAAACAATAGTTCTGACAGTTTGGAACTGTGGATTCAGGCTTCGAGTTATTCGGAATCTGTACTGCTTCGCAGCTCTTTATTCCTTGAATTTGATCCTTTATTGTGTAGTTGACTGCTATACGATGACAATATGCACTGCGTGAGCTATATGTTGTGTAAAATTTTCCTGACTCATGTTGTGATGGATTTTTCGGTAACTGCCAAATTACCTTTTGAACGTAGTTCTGCCAGTAGATGAAATCTTTTGATATAGCCAATGAATGAGCTACTGATTCATTTTTTACAATATATAATGTTGTTCTGTTCGTTCCATTAAAATTGGCACTTTCAATAGACACCTGAGGTCTACTAATTTCTATCCAGTATATTTTTTGGGTCTGTTGGTCGATGGCCACACTTATTCGCCAAAAAACATGGCTGACTAATAAAACTTCTCTCTCGGAGCCATCTAACCGAGCCCTTTCTATTTTATCGTCTGTAGCCCAGTAAATATACCTGTAATTGGTAAATATCTATAAATATACATAAAGTTCAGTTTTTTCCAGTCATAGATATGTATTACACACAAGGGCTAAGAGCCCGAACACAAAACTGCGAAGCGACGTCGTATCGTAAAAATCTTCCACGATGCATAGCAACAACTTGCGAATTGATTCGCATCGCATCGCATCGCACGTTGTTAGGTCACCTGAACCGATCGCGCACAGAATCGCATCACAGCAATTCGCATCGTATCGCAGTTTTGTGGGAGCCCAAACATAGAGGAACAAAAATTTGTTTTTAAAGTACAATTTAATTTTAGAATATTTGAAAACCTCGTTTCTTATTTAAAATAGGTATTTACGTTCGATTTGGTACTTATGTCCGCAGAGCATTTTTTGTCTCCTTTTTTACACAATTTACACTAACTAGCAATTACTATCAAAGGGGTGTTAAATAAACAGACTTCTTTTTAATAGAATTATTCACCTCTAAAAATCTACATTGCCTTCGAAGTTACTCACTCAGTCACAATTAACGATTGTCTGAATGATACTATCTTAGCCACTTATCTTCTGTATAAGCCACTATCTGGGTGGTAATAAAAAAAAAATACCACAAAACCTAACCCGGGAGCGGGTGCCCTATAATTCCGAGCTCGCTTCGCTCGCTCTAGGTCTAAGAATATTTAGTTGGAGTTGTAAAAAAAGACTAATTAGTTTATTAGAGGATATTTCATTTTCCCGATGCTTAGTTATAAAACGAAAGGTGTGTAATCACGTAATGTATAATGTGCTGTAAACATATCTGTTTAGTATATTTTTAGTTTTAAGTTAGATTTAAATTATGTTTTTTTTTTGGTGTACATTTAAAGTTCCTCAAATGTAAAATTTCATTCTCACTCATATGGTTTGCTGTAAGAAAACCCAGTTGTGGATTAAGCTCGCCTATGTACATCAACTGTCCTATTTTTATTGTCTGTATTAAATTGTGCATACAAAAAGAATAAAGAATTAAATGTGTGGCTTGACTTATAATTCCTCAAATATTCTTTAGTTTTATTATGAAACAAAATAAAAACGATCCTGTCCGCGCAATATTTTTTTAATTTTGATTATTTCATTAGAAACTTACCCTCCACAGCTGTCCACGGCGATATCCTGGCAAAATCCATCGACATTAAATAAAAAATTTCCGTCACTTGCTTTGTTAGGAGATGCAGGATTTAGTGAATAAGAGTATACATCACTATAACCATCCTTCCAAAAGAGTACTTGTGTGACGGGGTCATAGACGACCCTTATGATGTAGTAACCTTTCGATTTTCTTATTACTAAAGGTTGTATTTTCCTAGTTGATAGGTCAAAGCTGGATATTGTTATAGTCAGGTTGTTATTGTCGGCAAACAGCACTCTGTAGTGAACAGGATCGTAAGTTACTGATTGGATGTAATAAGCTGACGGTATGCCTTCTGTGTGTTTTAGTGTTCCATTGTAATAAAATTCTAGTTCTTTGTCTCTGCCCACGACGATATCTGAAACATGAAAATAGTTTTTTTAGTTTATTCTCTATAAAAACAAAAGAACCACTTATGTACTAGGATGAAGCATGAAATTTTGCACAAAAGCGATTTACGACGTAAGCGAGCACTAAGAGAGGATTTTCCAAAATTCAATTGGGGTTCAAAAGTTTGTATGGAGAATCCTACTTACACGCGGGCAAAGCCGCTGGCGGAAGCTAGTCTTTTCATAACATAAGCTGCTCATACTGTAGCGACATCTATGTTGCCATATGCGAACTAAAAATTCAAAATCCTGCCTATTCTCCGCAAGATTAGAAGATAATTACAGAAGCACGAAATCAACTATCGGTATATCAAGATCATCATCATCATCTTCCTGCCCTTGTCCCCTGTTATTTGGGGTCGGCGCAACACGTTTTTTTTTGCCATTCTGCCCTGTCACTCGTCATACTATCACTAACTTCCTTTTCTTTCATATCACTCTTCACACAATCCATCCATCTTTTCTTTGGTCTCCCTCTCCGTCTCCATCCATCCACATGTAAACTCATAACTCTTCTAGTAACATGCGTTTCATCCATTCATCAAATAGTAGGTATCAAGCCTAAATAAATTAGCCGTTTAACCCAAAGGAGGAAGGTTGATAAGAGGTATTTTTCGCCCATCATTCACTCACAAAAACAAAAATTTCTTTCTCAATGTTAATACTCTTTAATAAACTTTCATGCGCTTAAGTGCGCTTCCATGCTTACGGAAAAACAAACTCTGGCGTACCGTGGCGTCGCCGTTAAGGTGTATTTTTTTTTTCGCAAAAGAGACGTGCATGGTGAACCAAAATAAATTAGTATTTACATAAAAGTTTATTAGGAGTAGCATCATTGAGATTCAAAATGAATAAGGTTCATGTTACGCTTGTAGAGCAGTGGTAATGGCCGCGACTTACGAGTTATAGGTTGCGGGTTCAAACCCAGCCAGGCGCATTATTTTGTGTAATTTATTTCATCACCACTGCTCTCAAAACGGTGATGGAAAACATCGTGAGGAAACCGGCATGTTCTAGAACCAAAAATTCGAAGACAGGCCGACTATGCTATGTTATAACACTTGTTTCAGAAATGATAACTTAAATATTGAAAAAACTCGAGTCGGACTCGCACATTGAGGGTTCCGTACAAACTTACCAACATACGAGTATGTGAATAGTTCGAATGATGACTACCCTATGAATTTTTATTCCAAAAAATTACAAAAAGGCGAAACACTCTGTTTGGGCAATAATTGCTTGATTTACTATATTATTTATCCATATCTATTTTTTTCGTTAACTTAGAATTTCACAGCTTCAAGAGACCGCAGATCTTAATGTATGGTTTTAATTTCAAACCGATACCTCCACGCGTAAGACGCATTTCCTAGATAAAGGGTCTTGACAGACAGATAGACAAACAGACAGACGAACGGACAACAAAGTGATCTTATAAGGGTTCAGTTTTTTTACCTTTGAGGTACAGAACCCTAAAAACGACAAAAAATTACAAAAAAGGCGAAACATTCTCTTTGAGCATTAATTGCTTTTACTTACTACATTATTTATCACGTAAATGTCACTGAATAAAAAAAAAAAATTAACTATACAAATACATTTATAAATTGTCTGAAGCACATTTTTTTGAGCGAGTGATGGGCAACAAATGCCTTTTATTAATCCTCCTTCTTTAAATTGTCTGTTACAATAATACTAATATTCACGGCTCACTTACCCCAGGAAAAACAATGTACGGACCCCACGAGCAATGCTAACAACGCCAAAACAAGCGAGCAAGACATCTTCTTCAGAAAAAATTGTTTCAGCAAATGAGACGTCCACTCTTGATGGCAGCTCGGAGGATATTAAAGCAAAATGTTGCTAGTGCCATGTAGTTATTTTCTTTTTAAATTTAATTCTAGTGATGACCAGATTCGTGTGGTTTAATACTGATAATAATTTCATATTATTTTGAAATATTAACCACGCACTCATTATCTACCACGAATTTCCTACAAAAATAAAGTTTTAAAATATTGTTTTGCAATGGCTTTATCATTTACTTGATAAGACCTGGGTTTTGCCCATGTGACTGTGACTATTTGGCGTTACAAGGTTAAAGAAACCGATGCTCGCTAAGGTCGTGGGAATTTTCGAAAGAATTTCCGAGGCTCTGGTACGCGAAGGCAAACTGAAGGTACCTGATTGGGTTTTATTTAGTAGAAGTTGGATACTCCTACTCACCCCACTTAAAGAAGCTGGACCTTGGTACAGGCCATGGTCCGGAACGAGGAGGAGTGGCAGGCGGTCGCCTCCTTCTGCGAAGCAGTAATGCTAGCAAAGGAAGAGGCCGCACGTGCACGCGTGATGCAATGGCCCCCGCGCCCCAGCCACCGGGATTCCGATCCCGATTTCCGGCCACCGTAGGCACGGGCTTGCGGACGGCGAGCAATGGGGAACTACCCATTGCTCGCCGTCCGACCATCCGGTAACCTTCCGGACCGAGCCCAAGTCGTCGACGGCGCGTACTGTTCCACGCGCTTCTCAAGGAGATGTCATCAACCGTTGGGGCCCAACAGGGTCAAAGCCAACTGGGGCCAAGGGTCTGATTCTGAAAGGAAGACTCGGCCCTGGTATGAAAGGCAACGAAGAAAGAGGAGTAGGCACTATCTCCCGCTCCGCCCAAGAAAGGGGGATGTCATTGGATAATTTTACTACTGAAAAAAAAAAAAGCAAAAAACCTAGAGAAGCTGAGACTGCAGAGCAATATCAAACCCCTCACGTATATTCATTTTGCGAATAAGTTTTTAAAAACACTTTTACAAGTCATTTTTTTTCGTCAGTTGTAACTAGATGAGGCCGGTGTTTCCTAGCTGACTACATTGAGAAGAAACACCGAAACAAACTCAGGTGTCAAGTAGGGTTGCCAACTTTTTTACAAGAAATAAAGTAGGTTGGTGTTTTTTTTTATCTGAGAAGAATATTAAACAGTATTTTAGAAAAATTAACAGTATTTTATTTGTTTAATGTTTTAAATACATATTTTTAGAGCATCTCGCACAGCTTATTAATTTATTATTTTACATTTGCTAGCACCGGCTGAAATGATGATTATGAATTTTGATTAAGATATAATAGTAGGTACCGTCACGTGCGTAAATATGTGATAACTAATGAACTTTGTATCCTCTAAAAATAACGGGAACGTAAAGTATGTTCTTATTGGTTAATAAGCTTGTGATAAAGTTATACCTCTGGGCCAAAGACTATTACTTAAATTAAAAAGCAGTTTTTTTTGATAATTGATGATTTCTCACCTTAAAAAAAAAAGTCAGGCATATTACTTTTTGTCATGGTAAAACTGTACTATCCTGGACAGCGAAATATTGGGATTTTTGGGGTAAGGGGGGAGGGGAGGTGTCCCCTCCACCCCGAACCCCCTCCCGAATCTAGGAGACGCATACTTTTAAAGATTGAACTTTTGAGGTTTGGAATCAAAAAATCGTACATTTTATGCATTTTTGGGATAGATTTGTGGCTTTTGAGGTTAGGAATCAAAAAATCGTACATTTTATGCATAGATTTGTGGGTTTTAGGTGGGAGGGTCACCCTCATCCCTTTAGACCATCCCCCCATAGTAGCAATTGTATACTCTCATATTTAAAAATGAAAAAATAATTTTGTTTTCAGGGAGCGCTCTACAATTGTATAAAAATATTTGTGACATGAAATAGTTTTCAGGGAGGTTAAAAAAAAATTAACCCTAACCTAACCTCCCACAGTAGCAATTGTATACTTTCATATAATTAGAAATGAAAAAAAAAAATTGTTTTGTCAGGGAGCACTCTACCATTGTATAAAAATATTTATTTTATTTAATTATATAATATTTTTTTTTTGTTTAAAAACATTTTTTTTATTTTTAATTATGTGCACTGAAATACAGTTTTCTGGGTAGTTCAAAAAAAAATAAGCTTAACCTAACCTCGCACAGTAGCAATTGTATTCTTTCATGTATTTAAATATGAAAAAAATCAATTTTGTTTTGTTGGGGAGCACTTTACCATTGTATACTTTCATGTATTTAAAAAGGAAAAATTAAATATTGTTATGTCGGGGAGCACTCTACCATTGTCTAAACATATTTGTGCACTGAAATATAGTTTTATGGGTGATTTAAAAAAAATAACCCTAACCTAACCCCCCACAGTAGCAGTTGCATACTTCATGATATTCAGATATTATTATTAGCATTGGACAAGCTAAATTCACTTAATTATGTATAATATGTCATTTGGCTACATTTTTTATTTAATTAAAGTAAATTTGTGTTTTGTTAAATATTCATTGTGGCTGTATGAACTTATACTTACCTTTGTCATAGTACTACAAAAAAGGTAAAAAGTGAACGAAACCTGTCAAAATAGCGTCAAATATTTCGAAAAATTCATTTTTTTTATCTTAAAAACTATATATTATGTTTCCTAACATTGGGACTTTGCATAATTACTTTTTAGACATAAACCTTTTCAATAAAAAAATATGAGCGTAAAACTCGCTGTCCAGTATAGTACAGTTTAGCCCAAATTGTTCATAATGGAATACCTACAACAAACCCTTTTCGGTTTTTTTATATACCTACCAAAAAAAATATTGTAGGTACCTATAGATCGCTAACATTTTTTATTAAAAAGACAGTAAACCGCTTTAATCGACTTTAAATATATGGAAAGATGTACCTCCACACATCACATCAAGTAAAAATAATCGTCATAATTATTTCATAATTGACAGCTATCGCGTAAGATATATATATATAAATATACAGATCGGCCGTTGTAACTTGACGGTTCTGAACATAGGCTCTGCGAACTTTCGCGCATGTACACTCGTAAAAAAAGGGTTATTGGAATTCATTTTTTTTAAACCGAAATTCGAATATAAATTTCCTGATACAGAGACTAAGTACAAATAAAATAAATATCAAAACGCTATGAGACAGAAAGCTAAAAAAAAATAATGTACCTAATGAATTAAAAATTCACTCACTTTTCGATAGTAGCAAATTTTTGTCACAATCACACACAATATTATTTACAGTTTGATAAACTTTTTATTATTTAATCACTTTCGCTGAGGGGGGAAATCCCTAACATAAAGTCATCTGCCCCTTGCGTACTTTGTGAGGTACTCGGTATAGGTTCGTCATCGTCATCATAATTGTCGTCGCTCTCACTTTCAGATTCATTTTCTGAGTCTGATCCTGTATTAATGACGAATTGTTCCGTCATTTCATCAATAATATGATCGAATAAACACAAACAAAAAACTTAACGCTAAACAAAAAACTTAACACTAAACAAAAACTTAACAAGAAAATAATAACAACTAACAACGATCAACGAAAACTTTTGTAAACGCCCGTACTCAAGATAGAGATAGCGACACGAACACGACACCAATGCTAACGTGTGACTGAGACACAATACCGCGTCCCGAGCATTACCGAATATGCACGAAGTTTTACGGAGTAAACAAAAAGGGATGTCCAATATGCATATCTGGGGGTGTTGTTTAATAGATTATTTTTCAAATCGATTGAAATCCAATTATAAAAATATATTTGATTAAATTTTATAAGGAGGTTTAAAATATTCTCAAACAGTCGTTATTGTAGTAGTCCTTTATAAATAACTGATATATAACTAAATCATGTCTTTCAACCAAGAAAATTAAATTTTATTCGTTTTTTTTTCATTAAAGTCGAAATCTCGTTTACTAACGACAACATTCAATATGTTTGTAAATCTATTCCGTTCAATATCTCATAGAAACAAAAATTAATAAATTCCAAATCGATAAAAATCGATTACGATATTTGATTGAATAAAGGGTCGATTGTGTTTACATAGAGTCAATCTCTAGCCTAGACCTCCGCCCCGCGCACGTCGCCTCATGCCACCATTTTGTTCCTAAAAAACGTTCGTGCGCAGCCTTCTGCGCGAAGTTCAGGGTCGCCAAGATATAACGGCCGATCTGTACGTACTCTTTTTTTCTGGAATTAGTTAAAATCATCAAAAATGATAATAGAGATGGGTCGTACTAGGCAAATCTTGGACTAGGTGCACCTAGTCCAAGTCCGTACAAATACTCGATCCAAATACCTGTTCCACCTAGTCCACCTAGTCCATGAAATACGCATACTTAGATTAGATGCTTAGTCTTTGCGTAACAACGATACGTGTAGTACGTACGTACGCAGTAATGAATTGTAATCTTCCCTTCATACTTTGCACAGGCTTAAGACTGTCAACGTATAGATTTATCTAATTGTTATAATTGCTTTTTGTTTTGTATTTTTTAAAATCACGTAACTATAATTATACAATCATTGCTTTTGTTTTTTTTTTAAATCACATAACTATTTACAATCATTGTTTGTTTTTTTAAATCACGTAACTGTTTACAATCATTGTTTTTTTAAGATACACGTAGAAAATCAGTCTTTGGAATTGACACTACTTCCTTGGGGACCCATTTTTCAAAACAATAAACACATTAATTAATGTCTTATTAAAAATAGATCTAAGTTCTTTAACAATATATTAAAACTTCGTTACGAAAACCGATCACTAAATAAGTCCCATAGAAGTTAGCGACGTCGAGCAGGTATCATACGTCAATCGAGATCACATTCGCACGAGTCCGTACTTGATACTCGACTGCATCATATAGTCTTCATTCGCATCGAGTATTGTCAAAGTATCTATTCTACCTATTCTATAAAGTCTGCCTAGTGCCTAGTCCCGACTAGTCTCGATCTCGAGTATTGACAGACAAGGATGGAAAGACTGCGGAATAGTGTAGTTAAAAAAGGACAGAATATATTCTTCCACAACACGGTGCGCGTCGCGTAACTTTTATGCCATTGATATATGGTTCAAATTCAAACGACTGACACACGTATGATCTATGTAAATACGAGTGTGCATTGCGTTACTTTTATGCGTTTTGAATTAAGGTTCAAATTCAAGTGACTGACTCATGAATGATTTTGGCAAACATGGATGAGCTAGGACTATGCTGCTATCTCGCTTCACCGCGTCACGACGACGCGGTGAAGCGAGATAGCAGCATAGTCCAGTACAGTCGGTACTTCGATTCGCGCGGGCCGCGGGTGCCGTGCACTGCGTAGGCACAGTGAGACTAGGTGGATCAAGTATTTTAAAAGTTAGAATAGGTGCAGCCTAGTCTCGTTAAATACCTAATCCCTGGATCTGTTCTAGTATATACGCTTCATCTCTAAATGATAACGGTGTCAACCCTAGCCTAAAAATATAGGTTATGTTACTATATTCTTTGGGTAATGTTATTTCGTTGTTTATAGTGTAGACTATGATGTTATGCACACTTGTTTAGAAAAGTTGTATTACTTTGCCTATTGCAAGATTTCATTGTAAATATACGTGTATTATCTTTAACAATCATAAATCATAATGTCAATGTTTTATACAATTGGTATGAAACGAGAAAAGAATTCACATGGTTTAATGACTTACTTAAAAAGTTTTTCCGCAACTTCCAAAATCTGTCACGTCTCGACGCATTGAGGCAATTTACACTTTGATCTTAGCCAAAAGGCCGAGAAGCGATGAGGCAATTTAGTTTGACAGTTTGTCTCACAGACTAGAGAGCACAGCTAGAGAGGAGAGGGATCATGCTGTGGCAACTTAGAACAAAACGAAAATTCATTTTTTTGCTTTAAAATAGCGCCATCTACCAAAACGATAAGGAAAACAAATTGCGATGTTGCTACAGTTAAATATATTATTTTATATTGGCAATTACTTTAAAACAATAATCAAGAAAAAAAAAATTACTTCATACTATTCGTGTACATAAATAATAGAATACAGAAATTATTAAATAATTAGGTTTTTATCATCCGATTAATACAAAAAAAGTTATAATTTTGTATTTAAACGTGCAAAAGTTGGTTTTTGTATGGCCACACTTGAATTGCAAATGGCTGCATGCAGGGTCTTTTATGTCATTTATTTCTATTTAATTTTCTAGTGTTTTTAATAAAGTTAAAAAATTTAGTATGAATGAGTGCTGTGTTTATAAATCTACGTGTTATTACGCTATTTTGCTCCATTTGCCGTGTAAAAGACTCGCTAAGTGATGAAAGGCAAAAACAATGAAAAGAGTCTTATTGGTAGAGCCTATCTTTTCCTTATTACTCAAGATGTGTGTGATTTGAAGATGATATTTTGAGTGGAATAGCATTTTAGCAAAAAGCTGGTAAATACACATCAAATTATTACTTCTTGCTTGGCAAATTTTCAAACTTCCTTCACTCTAGTCTTAGGTTCTGCAACTCAAGTCCTAACTTTCAAATGGCCATAAAAGACCCTGTCACAGTAATTCAACACTACTAATAGGGTGCTTTTCCACCAGAGATGTGCTATGTGCTATGCTACATTGCTATGGATGCGTTTGATATCCACCAATCATATTGGTGCACATAGCTTAGCACTGGTGGAAACGGATCCAACTAAGATATGTTTTTTATATGGAAGGATGCGTGCTATACCTACTGCTATGGATGCGTGCTATGAATGGTCACGAGTGGTGTAGTTATGTGCCGCTTCCCTGCTTTTGCTTAGTTCGAGCTAAGGGAGATCTTCATAGCACATTTTACTCGCTCTGCTGCATAGCTTAGTATCAGTGGAAATGGTCACATAGTTTCACAGCATAGCTATTACATCCTTGCAGCATAGCTGCATATCTCTGGTGGAAAAGCAGCCTTAAACTACAAAAAGTTTAGCAATTGGAACAGGATTAAAGTATTTGCAATTGTAACATAAATTATCTTTTCAAACTGAAATCTAGTTTTATAGATACAGAAATTGATTTGTTTGTCTAATTTCAGAAAATGGGTTTCCTCAGAAGGAGTATTCAGAGTCCTGTTAAATGCCTCGAACCACTGAAAGGTTTGTTATTAGTAAATTTTTGTTTTGATACTATTATAACATTATTCTGTGTACAAGAAACTTGAAGTTGTTAAACACGCTTGCTTTATTTTTAAATGGTTTTTGCCATTTTTTTTTTTCAGAAATTTGCATGCTTCCACTTCCAGTGAGTTTCCTCTATAGCACCAAACGTGCCTACCACAACATATACAAAAACGTCAGGATTCAGGTAATAAAGATTTATGTAATGATGTTGGTCCTAGCTGTGATTTGTACATCTGATTTGTCTGATTGTTAGAAGTCAGAATTTCTGACACTACCACATGTTACCCAATTTATTAAAAACCCGTTAAACTGGAAGCGAGACCCAGTAAAATTGGGAAAAACCTCTCCTTTTTTCATGGCCTGATGTTCCAATAAAGTTGTCTGTATATTTTTAGATGTACCTATGTTACTTGCCAAATCCTGAAACATTTGCAGAAAAGTTCCAAGTTTGGGTGAAGAGTATTGGGGTGATATTGCGAGTCTATACAGTGCTACTGTCCAAAACACTTGAAGATTTGCTGTTGGCACTATGATTTTACCTACAGAAAATATTTCAGGTACCTACTTAAACAAATATTATAATAACTTTTGAAAGTCTTCACAAATCTGGTTTGACCTGTCCTTTATAGGTTAAAACATGAGTATGTTGTTTATTATGCTTTAATAAGTACAAATTGTTGGTTATGGGCTATGCCTCTACTTTGGGCAATTTATGGTTTCACCATGGTTCTCAAGAGTGTGGGAAACTGTGAAATTCACCAACCACTTACTGGGCCAGAATGGTTGATTGCAGCCCACTGTTTTTTAAAGAGAGTATATCTATGTTCCAGCAGTGGTAACATTATCTTTTAATATTTAATTTCAGTTCATTTTTTTTTTTTATGACAATATCTTTCTTTGCTTTTCAGTACCTACAAGTTCATTGATTCCAGATAGCTCACTATCTACTCCAATCCCAAGAAGCTTCTTCTCGTATTGAATCCTGTTTAACGCGCTACAACAATAGGAACTGTTGAACACAGTCCTCTCAGTGGTATGTAACTAATTATATTTATCTACACTTCTTCTTCTTAGCGTATCGATGTCAAAACTAGTTAAATTCCTTGCGTGGCCCAGTATTCGGCCACGGCAGTGCCGTCCGCTGATGCTGTCATTAGGTCCCTAATATTTATGTATTTACACCAATATTATAAAGAAGTAGAATTTGTTTTTTTTTTTAATTTTTGTTTGTAGGAGGTAATCTCAGGAAGTACTGGTCCGATTGCTAGAATTTCTATTTGTGAAAATTTTTTATGCTGCTTTGTTCCTGAGTGACATAGGTTATATTTTATGTAAGTACGCGAAGCCGCGGACAAAAGCTAGTTCTTAATATTGTTGAAGATATCTTTTTGTGGGTGTTTTCTATCTGTAATTTGAGTAAAACGTTAAAAGTGGTGCGTGCAAAGGAGGTGGCTTCACTAGTTCCTGGGAAATCATCACTTACTATCCAAATGTCATAGAACTACAGACTTTCATTTTATACTTTAGTGGCTATTCAGTAGTTTACATTACGAAACTGTGTACAATGTATCGCACCTAATAGTTTAATCATTCATATTTCCAGGTGTGCCTCTACACCGATTCCCAAATCCAGAGACAAGTGGAGAAAAATTTACATCTTGGATCTTAAATATTGGTGGTCAAATAGCTATATTGGATCGTCAAGATATATATGACAACAGACGGGTCTGTCATAGACATTTTGAAGATATTCATAAGTATCCAAGTGGTAGACTGTCTAAATTGGCTATTCCAACAATGCATATCCCAGGTAATACTAATATTTATTAGCAATATAATATCGTCGGTGCGCTTGCCAAAACCTCTATGTGTTTTTCATCAAGTTGTTAGAGGAGACAATAAACTGTTTTATTTAATGATTAATTGACTGATGAATAATTTAAAAATGTAGTATGAACTGAGACACAAGTGAAGAAGATGATAAAATATAGTGTTAATGTACTTGATTTTAAGGATATTTAGTAAAAAGAAAAATATCATTGAAATGCACATAGAGGTTTTGGCAAGCGCACCGACGATATGTAACTATGCATTTATTTTATTGAAACAAATAATAAATACATGCAATATTGTATATTATTCTAGATCTGCAAGCACAATCACTTGGTGAAGCAATGGTTGTATTATCTGATACATCCCGAAGAAGTCAGTTACAAAAATCTGGTTTTGACACATCAGGTATGTATCTAAATATGTAAAAAAAAAAATGTACAATTAGTCTTTTTTTCTTTTTAGGGTTCCATACCCAAAGGGTGAAATGGGAACCTATTACTAAGACTCCACTGTCCATCTGTCACCAGGCTGTAATCTCATGAACTGTAAAAATTTTCACAGATATATTTGTTGCTGCTATAATTATAAATACTAAAAAAATATTTAAAGGAGCTCCCCATACAACAATCGCGATTTTTTTGAGTTTTTATAGTTAAGTATGGATTCTTTTGTGTCCGAGTCCGACTTGCATTTGGCTGGTTTTTAACTTTTATAATTGGTCATGGAGACCAACAAGCAAGAAACTCCATGAATACTCATTTAAATCTCAAACTTTGTATTGCAATATCAAAGAATCTTGGTTCAGGTTTCTTATCTTTATTCAATAAAAAAAAAAAAAACAATCAATAGTCTATGTTTGTGTGAATGTCTTCTTTACAAAATTTATTTATTCATATTTCACACAATGTATGTGCAAAGGTGGTGCAGGCTTACCTATTTCAACCTCAACTGAATAAAGTTATTTTATTATTTTTCAGGAGTAGAATCCATTGAAGCTTTAAGCACATCAACCTTAGCTTCAACATCAAATACTGAAACTACAAACAGTAAACCAGCCCATGCTTCACTACACGTTGAGGCTATGATCAGCAAGCCGCCTCTAGCTTCCACATCTAATGCGACACAGTCAAACAATTTGATTTCAGGTTCGTAGGAGTTAATCTCTACTATCATAATCAAGTTCCAATCATTATTATTTTATTTATAGTTAATTAAAATGGTACACTTACATTAATTAACATGGAATTGTGATATCTATATATATAAAAATGAATCCCTATTTCCTTTAGTCATCACGCGTGACCAGCTGGACCGATTTCGCTAATTCTTTTTTGTTGTTTGTTATTGTGAGGAGAAGGTTCTTATGGAAAAAAAAATGAAAATTTGGGTAGTGTAGGGTAGAATAGAGTAGGGTAGAGAAGTGTAGGATAGAGTAGGGTATAGTAGGGTGGAGTAGGGAAGAGCGGGAGCGAAGCCGCGGACAAAAGCTAATCGTAAATAATGATAATACATAATATTGGCAATTGTATGAAATTTTATAATATAAATTGATTTTGGTTATTATAATAGATTGTTTCAATACTATCTAAACATGTTTACATAATAAACAATTTGACAATAACTTAATATTTAATTTACAGGACTTATACAACCTGTCCAAAGTCAATGCAGAAAGAGGAAAATAGAGGCAACTAAATCAAAAAGTATGTACTGTTCTAAATAATTTAACATAAGTAAAATAGTTTTTTTTTTGGAGGGTGAAAAGTCATCGAATGACTCCTCCTGCTCTAGGCGGAACGAGAGGGATTGGGGTCTGACTTCTACTGACTAAAAACCACCCATGTTCCTTCTTAGCCCTTTGTTTATGGGGCCACGGTATCTCTTTCGAACAACCCGCAGCCCCGGCAAAACACTGAATTATTTAATTGCATTGTAGGACCAGTCGTTGTGGCGACGCTTGGGGAGACCTTTGTCCCACTGTAGACGTCTTTCGGCTGATAAGCTGCGGGCAAAAGCTAGTTGCATAATAAGACTAAAACGTAATAGTAATGGAGGTCAAGGCATCTAGGTCTCTTAAACCAAAAATATATATATACTGGAATAACAGATAAATGTATTTTTCAGGTTCTCGTGTAACTTTGACGCAACATAAGGAATTTAGATCTGTCTTAAAGAAATTACAAAAATGCGAAAGTGACAAGAAGAAATTTAAGACAAAATACATGATGGCCAAAAAAATTACAAAAACTACTGCATTCAATATTGTCTGCAGAATATGCCACATACGAGAAAGTTATTTTGCCAAATGCAAGCCTCTCAAAGTGGCAAGAAAAAGAAAAGAAGGCGATTCAGTCTGGATGAAAAAATTTTGGCGTTGTCCTTATATAAGCCATCTCCTAAAGCATATCGCCTACTAAGCAGAATATGCGTTTTACCAAGCAGAAGAAGTCTGCAAGATTTACTGCACAAGGTAAATCTAAAATGTGGAATCAATGACATAATATTTGATAATTTAAAAACTCGAGTCAGTAAAATGCCTGATAATTATAAATACTGCTGTTTAGCATTTGATGAGATGGCAATTGGAGCGGGCATTTCATATGACAAACGAAATGATGAAATATCAGGATTCGTTAACAATGGCTGTGTAACGGAAAAAGAATATTGTGATCATGTTTTAGTCTTCATGATAAGAGGCATTGTAAAAAAATACAAACAGCCTTTGGCTTTTTACTATTGCACAGGAATCACCAAAACACTGGAGTTGAAAAAACAAATACAGACCATAATAAAAAAAAAGTGCAAGTAACAGGGCTGAAAGTCGTGGCAACGGTATGTGACCAAGGCACCTCAAATGTGGCAGCTATAAACGCATTGCTTAGAGAAAACAGAGAAACATTTTTACGCAATGGACAAGAATGTAAAGATGGTTTTTTCTTAGTGAATAAGGAACAGATTTTTCCAATATATGATCCACCTCACCTAATAAAGGGGATTAGAAATAATTTAATTACTAAAAATCTGAAATTTACTATTAAAGGCAAAGAATGCATTGCAAAATGGGACCACATTGTGAACCTATATAACAGGTGCCCCGGTTATAAAGGTGTAAAGTTAGTACCGAAACTAACAGCAAATCATGTGCTGCCTGCACTTATCCCAAAAATGAGGGTTAAACAATGCACCCAGGTGTTCAGCCAATCAGTTTTAGTAGCTCTTGGATTTATGGCAGGTAAGCAGTTTTTTTATTCATAATTAATTATTAATATTTCAAAGTTAATTTTAGGGGTCTGAACCTCGGTATGACAAAGCTCATTTTGTTCATCAGGGATCATTTTGTTGTCTGTCTTTATATCCATTTTTTTCTTAAATTAAACCAATTCAGTTGATATTTAATACGTATTTCAGTGACAATATGATGTGTCACACAAATAAGAAATTGGTTCACTTTGAGGTTTTAAATCCATACTAATATTATAAATGGGAAAGTGTGTGTGTCTGTTTGTCCGTCTTTTACGGCAAAACGGAGCGACGAATTGACGTGATTTTTTAAGTGGAGATAGTTGAAGGGATGGAAAGTGAAATAGGCTACTTTTGTCTCTTTCTAACCCCATTTAACGCGAGCGAAGCCGCGGGCAAAAGCTAGTCAGTAATAAAAATGTTTTTTAACTGTATAATATGTCATAATATATGACTTATTGAATCAAAGGGTTATTTTAACAATTGCAGAAATATATTGTTCTTAAAATAAAATAGTTCAGAAGATATTGACTAAATTAGACAAATAATGACCCCGTTAAAATTATATTTTTCTCATTTATAGGATGTGGAGTTCTCGAAAAAGACAGCACGGACACAGCAGATCTTCTCATCTTTTTTGATCAAATATTCGACAGCGTCAACGGCAGTTTTAGCGCGATAAGAGGAGGAAAAATTTATAGAACTGCAGTGACCCCAAGCTCGCCTCATCACAAATTGTGGAATAAAAGTCTTCATTGTCAAGTTGGATCAAAATCATAGAAGGTTTAAAGTTAATTGTAGCGTATTTAAATTCCAAAGGAATTAACTCCTTATTGCTGCGCAATTTCAATCAAGACACATTGGAAAACTTTTTTGGAGCAATTAGAGCTCATGGCTGTAGCAACATAATGCCTACAACATATGCATTTGAAGGCGCCTTCAAAACACTTTTAATAAATAATATTTCGTCTTCACATTCAGTTGGGTCAAATTGTGAGAAAGACGATGGAGTTTGTCTCCAATCCCTAAAATATTTTTTAAAAAATCCAGTAAATACACACCCAACTGAATGTGAAAATGAAATTGACAGTGATCATTTAGATATGTCAATAGTAGATACTGACCAGCTAATACAGAGCCAAACTCCAATGCATCTTGAAAGAAGAGCAGCCAAAAAAAAAAAATTATAAAAATTGTGTGACCTGCAGGAATTCCATGGAAGCAGAAGAATCACAAAGTTTCCATGGTTATATTTTAAAAAAGAATTTGGCAACAAAAAGTGGTTGTGTTATCCTACAAGAGCATTATTTGATTTCTTTGCCCAAGTGGAAAATATATGCATAGAAATTCTAAAGGAGCACTGCACTAAAAAAAATATTTTTGTTTATACTAAACTCATAGTAAATATAAATGTAAATTTATCGTTTATCAGTTGTGCAGATCACGCTGATAATTTGAGAAATTATTTATTAAATAAAAGCACAATGTTTTTTATTAATAACTGGTGCAAAGATGTTAATAATGTTCTCACTGGCAAAATTACCTTTTGGGATGTTAACGATCCAATGAAAGAAAAAGCTAATTGGCACTACATAAGTCATAAAGGACGAAAAAGGCAAACACAAAATTTTATTGTAAACTAGCTTCTGCCAGTGGCTTTGCCCGCTTGAAAATAGGTTTTTTTTTATACAAATTTTGGACCCCGGTTCAATCCCCTTAGGGAGTGAATTTTGGAAAATCCTCTCTTAGTGCTCGCCTACGTCATAAAAAGAAGTGCAGAATTTCATGATCCTAGTCCCAGTAGTTTCGGCTGTGCGTTGATATGTTAGTCAGTAAGTTTCTCGTTTTATATATATAGATGTGTGAAAATAAAATGGCATAATATACAATTCTGTAGTTTTTTTTTTTCGTTTACGTAGTACGTAAGCATTTAGTATTTAGCAGACACCCTAATTTCAAACAATATACATATAATATCCTATAGGATTGGACAGTACAGCAGCTATATATACCTAGCTATACATTTACTTATATAAATAGTTCCTTTAGCGAAAAACTAGATGTCGCTGAGTTCGACAACAAAAATATGGTCGAGTTGCCTGTCTATAGCCAGTATACTATTGTAGTCTTTGAGAGGGATACTGTTTGTCTAACACTCAACTGTCGAAAATCATGCAAGTTACCAACATAATTTCGCCAACTTGGTGTTGCTAGATAATAATGCAAGAAATGGGAAAATATTTTATTGCCAATGAAAATATTTTCAGAAATATTAAATTGAAAGAGATACGAGTAATTATTACCTTTTTTCATTTTAGGAAATTTAACGATACCTACAGAATTTAGTTTTTGTAAAATTATGTTACTATTTTGGTGTACAATAAAGTTTATTCCATTCTATCGAAACACTTTCACTTTCAATGTTAATTGTAAACCCGAGTTCTATTAAATTTCAATTTGATCGATTCAAGATACAGGTCTTCTAGTATAAGAGAGAGGGTGAATTATTTTATTGTAGGTATGCATAGACTTATCTTGTAGACCTAAGGGCGGAATTTCACCAATAAAACTAACCACGTTTTAATGTTTGGCTCGCATAATCGCGTTTAGCCGCTGTCACTAGTGTCACTTGTAAAAATACAACAACAGAAAATTACTGGACAAGTGACACAAGTGACAGCGGCTAAATGCGATTATGCGACCCAAACGTTAAAACGCGATTAGTTTTATTGGTGAATTCCGCCCTAAATCTTCTGTTCACAAAAGTATGTCAATATGCTTCTTGTATTTCTGCTGCCTTGTTTTGAATTGTGTCTGTGTTTATTGCTTGGATATTTTTTTTTTTTTTTTAATATTAATTATTTCCTCTCCCAGTGTGGAGGCCTATTGTGATAGGAGTTCAGGTGGGAAATCAAACGAAGTGACATCATTCAGGTTTCTTATATTTTCCACAAATTCACGTTATATCAAAATCCAGTCACTCTACAAGCATTGCCCAACAATGTAAAAACCAGTCTAACCCGGAAGTCAAATTCATATCCAATTTTTTTACACGAAATAATAGGGGTTAAAGTATGAAAATGCCGTTTTTTAAAACGGGATGCTTTTACCTGTTATACAATGTGAGTCTTTATAATGTGAACATATCGAAATGAGGGAATCTATTATACACGGTGTAAAAAGACCGATCACATACCCGTTAACTACACATTCTGTACATATAACTAAGTCATTTTGAACAAAAAATATTGCTGGGAAACAAACTTTTTTTTCCATCTTTAAAAAAATTATGCTTTTTATTGCGAGCAATGTAAAGCGCGCAACTGATTGTGCCGGTGTGTGTGTAACAGTACCGTGTATACGATAGGTAAGGCGCGGCGCGGCGGCGCTTCGGCGTGGCGCGCGTTTTGCATGGTGTAGGTATTAAGTAGGTTCTTGGTATTAAAAATTTCTGTTAAGTACAATTACTTACACGAAATAAGTACAGTTTTTAAATAGCCTGAGTACTTACCTAAACTGTCCATTGCTTTAGCTTTCATCCAGCACAGGTGGCCTATCAACACTGACGAGCTCCGGTTCAAACTGCCGATATTCCACGCGGAGACAGATGCGCGCCCTAGGCCGCGTGTTTTCATGACCCCGCTCCAGGGACCAGGATCCCTTCTTGCGCTGACCGCTGCATAAGTTCATCACATCAATAATTTTCTGTCGCATTGCCGCAGCGGTCTCGCAGGGGCGGTCATACACCCTATCTTTGACGTAAACCCACAAAAAGGCGAGCGTGCTGGCCATGCGTCCGATCCAATTGTTTCCGAAAAGCGTCGTCAGTAGCTCACGAACTGGTCTCACAACATGAAGCGGCGCACCGTCGTGCTGGTACCACAACCCAAGCCTCTGAACTAGTGGCATCTCTTCCAAAGTGTCGGTTAGGTAGCCAGTACCAAAATTGAGGTAGGCAGACCCGTCCATTCTCGGTGGCAAGAAAACCAGGCCTAAGATCTGGTTTCCCATAATGCCAGCCCACACATTGTGTTTCCACCGTGTCTGGAAGCCCGTTTCTTGGGTTTGATTTGGATTGACGGAACACCAATAATGGGTATTTCGGCGGTTCCACATTCCATTATTTGTGAAAGTGCTCTCGTCGGTGAAAATTATTTTTTGGATGAAGTCTCGGTCCTGGCTCAACAGTCACCTGCAGTAATCCATGCGACGTATCGCGTCGTCTGGAACGAGCGCCCGAGCGCTAGCACACGATGGATGTTGTAAGGCCGTTGCCTATCCCGCCTCAACACTTTGTGCACAGTAGAATGGGAAACCATGTGCCGAACGTGTTGAACATGCCGCCTCCGCAATATTTTGGCTGCTTTCGTACGCCCAATCGTGGGTTTTCCTGCATCACAGCGAGAATGGCCTCATCGACCGCTGGTCGTACTTGTCGGCCGCCTCCCAGAGAAATCGGTACTATCAGTTGGTTGTCCAGCAATCGTTGAACAGCTCTGGTGAAGATCCGCGAACCCGTGGGTTGATACGTGGTGGGATGCTTAATCCTGTACAGTCACAAAGCCGCAGTAGCTTTTCCATGAGCCATGCCGTAACAATAAATCATATTCACGTACTCACGCACCGAATAAACATGAAAAGGCATCTTAACTCGCGAAAGGTGCCTACGACTAAATGAATCCTAAAAAGAACACACTACATACACGAACATACAACGCACTCACAATACACCTACAACTAAGCCTATCACTCCAACGCTTTCTTTACTATCAGTCTATCACACAATACTACACAAACACAACTAATAACAATAATTCGCAAAAAAATATCCACAAGTGCATTCGATGACGTAAGAAACCGAACTAATAACAAACACGTAGGTAAGTAAATTCGCAATAAATAAAATTCCTTGAAATTTATTTGCGGAGGGGGGTCGGACCGCTGGCGGCCTTTTTGATGCTTTGAGCAGAGCCGCGCACCGCCGGTGGGCGGCTTTTCCCTTTCATAAAGCACGAGCCGCTCGCGTGCTACTAGCTGCTGGCGCTAGCGCCAGCCTGGTGTAATAACAAAATGTGATCTCATAGATTTAGGTGTCGCTCTAGTTATAAATAATTTCCTAAATTGAGTTTGAGTTCTAAGGAGCATTTAGAGGTGGGCTTCATCAGTTTACGTAAATTATTCTGTAGGTTGTCTCGTGATTACATTAAAAAAAATGTTATCAATGAACACAGATAAATGAAATTCTGACCGAATTCTGGTTAATATTTGTGAAATAGCTAGCAAGTAGTTTTGAAGGCCGCAGTCGGTAGGTTGGTACATGATTACGCTCTAAACACTAAAGACAAATTGTATCTCAGTTCAGGCTGCTGCAGTTGTGTACGGAAGCGTGAGTAGCTTTGTTTTTTTTTTTAACGTTGTGAAATCATCAAAATCATCTCGCGCTCTGGTGGGAGAGGGAGTTTTAGACTTTTACTGACTAAAACCCAATGTTGATCCTTCGGTTGCCTTTGCGTTTCAGGGTCGCGGTACTTAACTCTTTCGAATATTCCCGCGACCGTGCCAGGCATCGCTCCTATCAGGCCCCATCAGTTTAGCTGACAGCTTCTTAAGGCGCACGTGGAACACAACGCGCTGTCCACCAGGGCTTGGTTGTTATCGGACGGAGAGCTACCCATTGCTCTCCGTCCGCAAGCCCGAGTCTACGGTGGCCGGGAATCGATCTGTGACTCCCGACAAACTAACGAGCTCATGCAGGTAAAAAGCGCCGCGTGCTCGTTCATGTTTTAAAATGTAATTTATTAGGTGGGTACATACTAAACATTTTTATAAAATGAGGTACCTATCTACGACATTTATTTCCAATCATGCTTAACAGGATGCTTAACAGGATCTAGTGCATAAGCCTTACAGCCTTATGCACTAGAAGCCATCCTCACTAGAAGTCATCCTCAAAAATGCCTACAATACTTACGGATTGTAGGCATTTTTGAGGGGCTTTATCGTTATCGTATTATCCGATAACTAGGTTGTGCAGGCCAAATAGGCAGTCCGGTTAGATTGAAAGGAGACCCTAATAGTTGGGAGAAACCTAAGCAGGTGATGATTAAGTGTATGGAACTTTGTGTGATTTTTCCGATAGTTTTAGGTAGGTACCTAATTCAAACATAATAAATGAAATTACGAAATTTACTTTTCCTTTATAATTGTGATCGTAAATGCAGCAATCACGTCGTTTTACCTGTTCGTATCACATCTTATTTACCTACTTAGTGAGGTTTATGTTATGCTTATGAACCTAGTGAGGTTTATTAAGTTGTTATTTAAGAAGTTTAAATTGTAGGTAGGTACCTACCTAGGATTTAAGTTTAGTTTTTAGATAAGTAGAAAGTAACTTTTTTGCGATAGGAAATCATCAAATGTCCCCTCGCGCTCTGGGTGAAGAGAAAGGGAGTGTCAGACTTTTACCGATTTTTAGTCAGTTAAAAGTTTGAAACTCCATCTCTCTCTCTCTCTTTGTTCCTTCAGTTGCCGTGTGTATACCAGGGCCGCGTTACACCCGGGCGTTTCTTCCCGCTGAATCCGACACGGGAACCTTTCGAAACAACCGTGTCCGGTGAGGACCTTCGTCAGGCGCAAAGTGAGGACGCCGTGGTACCTCACTAGCTACTCCTCAGAGAGGGAACTTACTATCCTACCTAGGATTTAAGTTTAGTTTTTAGATAAGTAGAAAGTAACTTTTTTGCGATAGGAAATCATCAAATGTCCCCTCGCGCTCTGGGTGAAGAGAAAGGGAGTGTCAGACTTTTACCGATTTTTAGTCAGTTAAAAGTTTGAAACTCCATCTCTCTCTCTCTTTGTTCCTTCAGTTGCCGTTTGTATACCAGGGCCGCGTTACACCCGGGCGTTTCTTCCCGCTGAATCCGACACGGGAACCTTTCGAAACAACCGTGTCCGGCGAGGACCTTCGTCAGGCGGAAAGTGAGGACGCCGTGGTGCCTCACTAGCTACTCCTCAGAGAGGGAACTTACTACTGCTATCATGGCGCGCCCAACGCAAGGTTGCGACAGTCGCTGTCTTCAAGTTCATACCATACCACCACAAGATCTCGCTGGAGCTCTGTCTGCCGCGCCGTGCCGCGATTGGACGCGGCAGCGGAGTTTCCCTTCGACGGCGTTGCATCATCACGTGCTAGGATTGTTGCCTGCAAAATCCCACAGTGGCAGGCCAGCATGCCGGCTCGCCTCGCAGTAGACCGCGCGGTATCCCTGTATAATTAGGATGACCATGACCCTTTTCCTCACCTTCAGTCCGAGTGACCGAGTCTAAACCGGGGCCCCGTAAACGTCCACAAACCGCGGGGTCTACGCGGAGCGTAGACCCTCTGGCAGGAGGCGTCAGGACCTGCCAGATTGGGGAAGACCTGCGTCAGCGCAGCCGCGCTTAGTTAAGTAGGTACGGTAGGTAGGTACCTACTTAATTTCTACCATTTAATACCTAATTTCAAAATTAAATCAATAAATAATTAATAATCAACGTTTTTATTGAAAACGTTAAATCATAAACTGTTCAATTCATAAAATAAATAAATTGTCCATACTGTCATCAGCTGAGCGCGTTTCGCATTTGTTCGTTGAACTCGGAACCTCGCACGCTAGTGTGCGTGCCACAGCCGCACAGCTGCGTCGAAGCGTGCGTAGTATTTTGTATTCATTGCATTTTAGTAACTTCAAATGCGTAATTTGTTATGAAAAATTAATAATTTTGATAATGTTTGTTCGGAAGAAAGTTTTCTAATGACACTTGGAATACGATTTTGAAAAAAAGTCAACTTTTTTTTTCTTACTTTGACCTTGAATATCTCTGGAACCAGTGATTTCCCAGGTATGTTCTAGAAGAAAAAAACTATCCCAGTGATGGGTACAATACGTAGTTTTCGTTTACGTTAAGGGTCTTTTTACACCCGATATTATATGGTTTTTTTTTTTAATTTGTTTGCTTTTGTGACGCCAGTGTATACAAAATTGTTTAAGTTTTAAACTAAATGATCTATCACGATGAAACAAACTCCATAATGATTGAAAGTAATTAGGCGTCGTCATAAAATATAAATTGTGGAAAAAAGATAGCCTCAATTGAAAATAAACATTTTTTTTGGCAAAAATCTGTTTTTTTTTTTCATAAATTTTTAAAATATTTGTAAAATTTCTCAATAACACGCCCCCATCACCTACCTTTTTATTACTGTAAGTTATTCTTCATTGTATTAGGAACCTAACGGTAAAAATTGCATAATTTTAACTCAACCCCAACATATTTTATCAACTGTCAAAGAAAGGCCTAGCGTATAACTACGCACTATTGTTTTTTGTGAACTTTGTTGTAAATGTGCGCGGGTCGTTTCACTCCGAACGCGCAATTGGTTCTCTTATGGGTGGTTTATTTGGGATGATAATTAATACAAAAGAGTTCAATTAAAACCAAAAGGTGAGACCATTTAAAAGTTACACAGGGGTCACAAAAGCAAACAGCTTTTGAAAAAAATCCATAATAAATATAAATAAATAATTAGATCTTTTTTAAAAAAAATTGCCGTCGATAAAATTAAGCATATATTCCCTCATTTCGACATGTGCACATTATAAAGACTCACACTGTATATTTGGATTGATTTGGAATTATTAGTTCAAATAAACTTTAAAGGTACGTTATTCTTCATAAAGTAAGCTCTTATAGCACAGGTATAGGAATAAATCTGAAAATTGTAAATTTGTTGTTACGTCATAAAAAAAAAACTTTTTTTGCGATTCGGAAAAATCTTCGTAACTCAATTCGGGAATTGAACTGTTTTCATAAGTAGGTAAGTTTGTACGGAACCCTCAGAGCGCGAGTCCGCACAGCACTCGCACTTGCCCAGTTTTTTATATCGAAACTAACTGACCTCGTGGGAAATCGTGGATTTAAGCGCGTTCAAATAAACAAACTCTTCAGCTTTATAACACCAAATGAAGCTAATGCACGGTATCTGCGTGACTAACCACGGGTGCAAAAGCTAATGAGGTTTGGAGGTATGCGGAACAGAGAGTAAAGTCCCACAAACCTCCGTTGAAAAGGGAGGATCCTCCGACCAGACGGGTGTTATGTCTGGTGGGTGGGCTACTGCCCGATAGATGATTTCGAGCTGTTCTATATGTTCTAAACGCGCGGAGAACTTTAATTGCGCGATGCAGGATTAGTTCTTATGTGACTATGGCGTCACATAAGAACTAATCCTAGCGACAGGATTAGTTAGGCAGAGGCATAAAAATAAAAGATTTATTTTTGTATAATACAAAAAATATTTTATTTCAAAGAACAAGTTTAATACTAATAATTATATTTACAATACATGAACAGTTACATTATTATGTTAGAAATATCAGTTACAATTTAAAGGCCAGCCCGCTAAGCGGAGTTTTCTATCACAATTACTACATTTATTTTTTAAGTAATATTTACATGGCGTTTACATATTATTACAGTCTTATTTTTAAAAGGTTGTGACAGATAGACTCGTCTGTAACAATGAGTGATATTCAGAAATTCCTTTTTTATACGTAAGCATTAACTTATAACAGTTATTTGATACGTAAAAATAACTGTTATAAGAAGAAATACTGATCCGTGTGTGTGCTCTCACCTTTAGCTGTGCCTACATTTAAACAAACTCTGTTTACTGTCCGTTCAACCGATTTTGACCTTTATGCGTTGGCGGCATGATAAATAGCGGCTGCAGTAAATTGTTGGTATTGTAACCTACAAGGTGTTACCCTTAAGGTGAACTGATGAACTAGTGAAGGTCGTGGGAATGCGATGGATGCGAGACGCACATGTCCAAGTGTCGTGGCGAAATGCGTGGAGATACTAATGTCCAACAGTGGACGTATTTCGGCTAAAAACGACCTCGGCTAGAAACGATTGACTAAATGCTACCTCTATTTCTTTATTTTCCCAACGGTAGCTCTTTCAAGCATAGCATAGCATAGTCAGCCTTATAATGTCGGTTTCCTCACGATGTTTTCCTTCACCGTTTTGAGAGCAGCGGTGATGAAATAAATCACACAAAGTAATACGCCTGGCTGGGTTTGAACCTGTAACATACAACTCGTAAGTCGGGGCCGTTACCACTCAGCCACCACTGCTCCTAAAGCTTTACTCTTTCAAGCTTGTTGCAAAAAATTTGGCACTCTGGTAGACTATGTCCTGGAAGCACATTTTGTATCAACACATTGGTGTGGCGTGTATAGTATAGTACATATTATATAGGTGGTTGCCAAGTTACTTATCTTGTTGTCTGTCAATCATAAATCATCATCATCATCATCTTCCTGCCCTTGTCGCGTGTTATTTGGGGTCGGCGCAACATGTTTTTTTCTTCCATTCTGCCCTGTCACTCGTCATGCTATCACTAACTTCCTTTTCTTTCATATCACTCTTCACACAATCCATCCATCTTTTTTTTGGTCTCCCTCTCCCTCTTCATCCATCCACATGTAAACTCATAACTCTTTTAGTAACATGAATATTTTTATATTGACAGGCCTGCTGATCTAGTGGTTAGTGGCCCTGTAGCGTAGGTTTGATTCCCACCCAGGACAAATGTTTGTGTGATGAGCACGATCATTTGTTCTGTGTCTAGGTGTACATTTTCAGTAATATGTAAGTATTAAGAAATATATAAGTATGTTTATCAGTTGTCTAGTACTCCTAGCACAAGCTTTGCTTAGTTTGGGACTAGATAGCGTTTTGTGTAAGTTGTGGAATATTATATTATAATAATAATATTTTTATTGACACTTCAAGGCATAGTTATCAGTGTAGCTCTGACTCTTGTACTAGGATTTCCTGTATCACAAGAGCCAGACCTCTCAATATACAGAGTACATAACAGAGAAGTACAAAAGACAAGGTCAAAGGGCAATTATAGGATTACAGAATTATAAAAAAAGAGTAATTTTTTAATTAAAAATATAAGAAAAAGAGAAAAAAAGTATATAAATAAGAAATAAGAAGGTACTCCATGTGTAGGGCATGTTTGTGTGTGTGTATGTGTGTGTGTGTATGTGTGTGTGTGTATGTGTATGTGTGTGTGTGCATGATATTGTATTATTATATATTTTTACTGGTTCAATATTCGTATTAATTTAGGGATAGGTAGAAATACTTTTATCCTACAGAAGTGTTTGGCTGCTTGAGAGTTGTCATTAATGCTGGAGTGTATCACAGATTTGATGAGGTCCGTCCACCGTGTTGGAGAGCGCCCAATGGATCTTTTGTCCTCGATTTCCCTTGCATCACAATTGGTAGTGCAAAGAAAATGAAGGGAGAGAGAATTCCAGCGACTCCTCGTTACGGGTGATATGCCGGAAAAACTTGAGGTTTTGTATTTGCACAGACGACGATAATCTCTTTGATATTGAGTTATTTTAGGATCGAAACACGGTCACACGTTTCATTATTTTTTACTAGCTTTTGCCCACGGCTTCGCTCGCGTAAATGTAGGTTTCTCTATACAAACTTTGGACCCCCGCTTCATCCCCTTAACGAGTGAATTTTGGAAAATCCTTTCTTAGTGCTCACCTACGTCATAAAAGGAAACCTTGTGCAAAATTTCACGCTCCTAGTCCCAGTAGTTTCGGCTGTGTGTTGATATGTCAGTCAGTCAGTTTCTCCTTTTATATATATATAGATAAACCAAGAGTGATATTCACTAACACGCTTAGTTCGTTTTGACGATGGAAGTTCGGGGTTCTGCGGTGACGAGTTCATTGATTCAACGGTTGATAGCGACCCACCCGTTGTTACCGTCCGGTAACTTAATTTGTATAAGACGCACCATACCGCCATTTTCGTCGTTGGCTACGATCTGAAATTTAAAAAATAAAAATGTTTATCATTGTGCTTGCCATATTAATAGGAGGGCAGCGATATCCTTGTCGCCTCATAGCATAGCATATCAACCTTTTAATGTATATGACTGGCCTGTTGGTCTAGTGGTTAGTGGCCCTGACTGCTATGCCGGAGGTCGTGGGTTCGATTCCCACCCAGGACAAATGTTTGTGTGATGAGCACGATCATTTGTTCTGTGTCTGGGTGTAATTTATCTATATATGTATGTATTTTGAAATATGTAAGTATGTTTATCAGTTGTCTAGTACCCATAACACAAGCTCTGCTTAGCTTGGGACTAGACGGCGTTGTGTGATAGTTGTGGAATAATATATATTATATTATATTAATATATTATATATTAATGTTCCCATTGCTGGGACTCGACTCAGGCCTCTTCTCTAGGAGAGAGAAGGCCGTAATATATAGAATTTTTGGTTCTAGGACATGCCGGTTTACTAAAGATGTTTTCCTTCATCGTTTTGAGAACCACGGTGATTCATACAAAATAATGCGCCCGGCTGGATTAGAACCTGGGATCTACAACTCGTAAGCCGGGGCCGTTACCATTCGGTCGCTTCAAGTCGCCTCTTAGGAACTAAATTTGAAGTCTTGTACCGCGGTATATCAATTTTCTGCACGATTTTACAAAATATATCTACTGACGGGGCGGAATGGATAAAGTGAGAAGTGATTATATTAGAGGAAGTTTGAAAGTGGCGCCAGTGACTGAAAAGTTGAAAGGCAATCGTTTGTCTTGGTATGGTCATGTGAAGAGAAGGGATGAAACGCATGTTAGTAAAAAAAGTTCTGAGTATACATGTAGATGGATGGAGAGGGAGGGGGATGCCAAAAAAATTATGGATGGATTGTGTGAGGAGTGATATGAAAGAAAAGGGACTTAGTGATAGTGTGACGGGTAACAGGACAGAATGGAAGTAAAAAACGTGTTGCGCTGACCCCAAGTAATATGGGATAAGGGTAGAAAGAAGAAGACCTATTGACGGCGCGGCTGGCGCAGTGGTTGAGCGGTTAACTGCTACACTCCGTGTCTTGGGTTCGAATCTCACACAGGACACATATTTGTATGTCCTACAGAATGTGTTTAGGGGCTAGGTGTCTTATATTTGTGAGTTTACATATTCGTGAACGGACTCTCACGATACAGGGAGCGGGGCAAAGTTTTTATTAAAATATATAAATTAAAATCAAAATGATTAATAAAGGAAACCATAAAATAAATTAAATTAAGGCAAAATTAAAAATGTCCGTAATAATAATATTAATTAATTAGAATTTAAATGCGTATTAAAACTATTAAAATATATAGATAGTTTCCCAAATAACATACCAATATAATTATTAGCAATCTTATCTGCCCCAAGCCTACATACATGTGTGTTCAACAATCCGAAATCACTAATCGGCCCTGACCAGACAGAACACTGCATATTTACTTTATTTTTATCAATCAATTCATATCTTGTACTGACCTCAGTCTGTTGCTCGAGTTGATCAACATCTACTGCTTCTAGAATAGTAGCTCCACCCTCAGCTCTCTCTCCTATATTATCTGTGGAAAATATAACAAGAATTAATCAAGAGTTTTTGGCGGGATTTCTTCGAGTGAAGTTCAGTGGCTGTTTTAATTATTCGCAAATTGATTCCTAGTAGATATCGTGATGTAAAATTGGTGTAGTTTTGTATCTCAAGTGTCTACGGAAGGCCTCCCACAAGGTGGGCCGACGACATGGTGAGGGTCGCGGGAGTGCGGTGGATGCGAGAAGCACAGGATCGGTCATTGTGGCGACGCTTGGGGGAGGCCTATGTCCAACAGTGGACGTCTTTCGGCTGAAATGATGATGATGATGAGAAGGCTTACAGTCACCCAAAGGGCAATAGAAAGAGCTATGCTCCAAGTTTTCTTGCGTGATCACATCACATCATTGGCATAGCTCGAAGAATCGCCAAACTTAAATGGCAGTGGGGGGCACATTGCTCGCAAAACATGCCAATGGTTCTTGGACATTTGGAACGAAGTTCCTTATCGCGCGTTGTGAAAGGGGGCTAGACGGAAAAAATTCTTACGAAAAGTTGTCACGACACTTTTTTTCTGTTATATATTTTTGGAACGAAGTTCCTTAACGCGAACGAAGTGCGCGTTTCTGTCTGCCTCTCTTTCTTTCTCTCATAGAAAGCATGCACATGGAATGGAATGGAAAACATGCTCATGGAATGAAATGGAATGAAATGAAATGAAACGAAATGAAATGATGGAATAAAATGGAATGAAATGAAATGGAATGAAATGGAATGAAATGGAATGAAATGGAATGAAATGGAATGAAATGGAATGAAATAGAATGAAATGGAATGAAATGCAATGAAATAAAATTTTATTACAATTCCTTCACTAATCAATCGAAAAGAACTTCGTTCCATCCGGGTGTCCCTTGACACCTCTCAAGTTTTTTTTATCTAAATCCGTTCATCCATTTACAAGATGTGGAGGGGGGTGGTAGTCAGAATGAATAAACGAATGTTTGCAAATATGGCCCAATGGGGAATCAAATGAATGACTATAGATGTACATTACACATTTAGGTCGGAAGTATATTAAATTTCAGTTTTATCTATATGCTAGCTTCTACCAGCGGCTTTGCCCACGTGAAAATATGTTTCTCCATACAAACTTTTGACCACCGTTTCAACCCCTTCCCCTAAAGGGTAAGAATTTATTTTTTTAGGAGAAAACCGACAAAAAATTCCACCACTGGGGGGTCCTGGGGGGTGGGGGTGGTATTCGTTTGTGCGTCGATGTCATCTGTAGAAGTGTTTAGTTGTGCGCGCATCACGTAAAATCTACGAAATCGATGTAGATAACTTTAATACATTAAAATTGTGTGTAACTTAATATATTATTTAGGCTTTGTTTCAAAAATTTCACAATCCTGGACCCCGTAGTTTCGGCTGTGCGTTAATATGTCAGTCAGTCAGTTTCTCCTTGTTTAAATATTGATTAGCGGTCGCGGCAGACGTTAACCTGCCCGGAAGCTGGTATTTGGTCAGAAAAAGAAATTAAGAACACGATTATAACCACCTACAGAGACCCACTCAAATACAGACGCAAAATTACTTTCAAATCGGCCAAGCCGTTTAGGAACAGTTGGGTGACAAACACACGTACAGAAAATTTATATAAGTATAATTATGTATATAAAGATTTTTCAAACTTACGTATAGTTAGTAACGCAGACTCATCGCCTTCCTGTATCAGGTTCAGTGTTGCTTTATCTAGAAATAAATTAATAGTATTAAAAAACATTTTGCATAGTCTGGAAAACTATTTTTTTGGTCTACACTGTCCTTACATAATATCTACTTATACTGTAATATGGAAATATTGTAAGAACAACATTTTTTTAAAACTAGTATGGAGTTTCTTGCCATTTCTTCTCCATAGGAAACGACCAATTTGGAACCGTGCACTAACTTCTCACGTTTTATAAGTGCCCATGTAGCCATATGTTAAAAAAAATATTGAATTTTGGTATATATAGATTTCAAGTTGACATAAACCAACACCATGTATGTGCTAAGTCGCAACAACAACAAATAATGAAGTTAATAACTGGGCAAGTGCGTGTCGGACTTGCGCGCTGAGGGTTCCATACAAACTTAACTATTTAAATAGTTCAACTTCCGAATGGAGTCTCGAAGAATTTTCCGAATCGCAAAAAAGTTTTGTTTGTGTTGTAACAACTAATTTACTGTTTTCAGATTTATTCCTATCCTATACCTGTGCTAAGACCTTGCTTTATGCAAAATTTCAGGATTCTGGTTCAACGGGAAGTACACTATGAATTTTGATTTCCTTGAGAGTCTCGAAATATACGTTCTTTGTGACTTAGAAGTTTGATTTTTTTCACAGCTTCAAGAGACCGCAGACCTGAGTAAATGGTTTAAATTTTAACTCGATACCTCAACGCGTTCCCGAGATAAATCTTCTTGACAGACAGACAACAAAGTGATCCTATAAGGGATCCCGTTTTTCCCTTTTGAGGTACGGAACCCTAAAAATTAAAAGGGCTTTTGTAGGATGTAATCTCTGAAAGTACTGGCAAAGCATCTTTATTCCTGAGTGACATAGGCTATATTTTATGTACGCGGGCGAAGCTGCGGACAAAAGCTAGTAATTAATAAATACTAACCACTATCTTGTAAAATTAACTTCTTATCTTCAGTAATGTAGAACTTGGCATCTGCTAGGCTCACTTCTGTTTCCGCTTTTACTGAAAATATAACATATATATGTTACTAGCTGTCCCGGCGAACTTCATACTGCCTAATAATAAGGATAACGCCATCTACTGGCATTATCAGAACCAGCGTAAATCAATTTAAAATGACATTTTCATTAGAGATTGCGTTGTACTCAGTTTTTTTTTTCGTTTAAACCTTCCCTGAAGTATCAAGAATATTTCAAGACCAAAATTAGCTAAATCGGTCCAGCCGTTCTCGAGTTTTAGCGAGACTAACGAACAGCTATTCATTTTTATATATATAGATTACCATTTTTATTTAGAGTAGTAGTGTAGTAATCTTAGATGTACCATGTCCAATTGTGGAGTAAAAGACCCCGACATTGAATGGAAAAATATCGACTAATGTAAACTAAAATTATAATGAGGATCAATCACATAATATTAAATCCGATTTTTACTAAGTACATCGTATGTGTAATAATTTACTGAGCATTTAATTATTTTAAATTATTAAAATCCGTCAAGAAATGGTGGATTTATTAAAGTTTTTCTGAACGGCTACTTGGAAACGCGCGCTCTCGCTGGACTGTTTACGATGACGTCATTTGTCATGATCCGTGCAACAAACGGCTTGATCGCTATATTATCGTCATTTTTGCTCCGATTTAAATAATTTCTTCACAGTATTTACAGGTTTTTTGACGCTATAAGTCTGCATACTCCACAAAATTCATGACTGATCCTCATTCAGTTCCATTGGAGAGTTTTCTAACTTAGTATACAAAAAAGAATCAATGAATATAATATACTCACCGACAGACTTCACACTCGTCTCTAATTCGCTGGTGTCAAAGATCTAGAAAAAAAAAAAAGAATAGCTTTTGTAAATAATCTAGAAATATATTACCGTCCAACTATAATTTAGGTGTCTTCAAGGCTAAAGTAAATAGGCTCTTAATAAACTAGTGCGCCTCACCATCGATGATTGCATCACTGCTTACCATCAGGTGGGATCTCAGTCAAGCACTGGTCTATATCAATTTAAAAAAAAAAACTACTTGTAAATCGATTCATCATTTTGTATTATTACCCGACTGCGCCAAAACGAGGGTTATGTTTTTTGAGTGTATGTATGTATGTATATTTCTTTAGTGTGCCCCTAGAGCACGAATGACGATCCTATGGCACACATGCCAGTGGTGGCACGTAGCTGAATAATTCGGGTACACCAGTATAATTTGAAACGGCACACTCATCATCATCATCATTTCAGCTGAAAGACGCCCACTGTTGGACATAGGCCTCCCCCAAATGTAACCACAATGACCGGTCCTGTGGGTCTCGCTTCCATCGGATTCCCGCGACCCTCACCAGGTCATCGGTCCACCTTGTGGGAGGTCTTCCAACGCTGCGTCTTCCGGTACGTTACTCTCACACTAACTTTCTCATTTATTTAATAAAATAAATAAACAACATTATCCACGTACGAATTTAGGGTTGCATTGCAAATGGCATCTAGTTTAAGTTTTTGTCCAATCTATACACAGAGGTTGTCATTGACATCGACGCACAAACGTATACCACGGATCCAGTACATGATACTGGACCACCCGGTGGTGGAAAAATTTCGACTGCTTTTTCCTAATTTAATCTGCACTTTTTTTAAATTTAAACTGTGTAAAATCGTTATTCTAACCAACCCCGATGATATTTTTAGTAAAAAGAAATTTTTAATTAAAATATAAATAATTAAAAAGTCATCAGGGTAGATAAAACCGTTATTCTAATCAATCCCGATGGCATTTTTAGTTTTAAAAGTAATTCATTATTTTTTTTCACAAAAAATGTTAGAATAACGGTTGTATACAGTTTAAATTTAAAAAAAAGTAAGGTTTTTTTTTTTAGGAAAAAAACCGACAAAAAATTCCACCACTGGGGGGGTCCAGAATCATATACTGGATCCGTGGTATTCGTTGCTTATCCAGGCAATTACTGTCCATTCCAGGTTGGCTGGAAGAGATCGCGGAATGCGATAAGGCCGCCCATTGTATGTATGTGTTTTATTTTCCTTTTGTGTGTAATGGTGTACAATAAAGTATATAATAAATAAATAAGTTGTTCGTTCTCTGCCAGTGAAGTGTGTGTGTTTTGTGAAGAGGAGGGATGAAACGCATGTTACTAAAATAGTTATAGGAGTTTACATGTGGATGGATGGAGAGGGAGAGGGAGACCAAAGAAAAGATGGATGGATTGTGTGAAGAGTGATGAAAGAAAAGGAAGTTAGTGATAGCATGACGAGTGACAGTGCAGAATGGAAGAAAAAAAACGTGCTGCGCCGACCCCAAATTACACGGGACAAGGGCAGGAAGATGATGATGATGTTCTCTGCCAGTGAGAGAATTTAAGATTTTTATGATGTATACAGCAGAATTTGGTTGTTCAACTTACCGATTCAAATTTACTATTTTTAGCTTCTATATGAGTAACTTCAGCCGGTTGATTCTGCAAACAAAAAATATTTATTTATTTAACAATTCATGTACTTACATTTATATTTTAGTAAAAGAAAAGAAGAAGGAAACAGAAAAATTGGTACAAAGGTGATGCTTATTTCTACAGAAATCTCTAATCTCCGGATCCGGAACTCCTCCCCGGATCTTCTTACTTCTTATTTGAGTGATAGGATTTAGAGAATTGACGTAAATGATAAAGATCAACCAGGTCTTTAGTATCAATGGGTGTACCCCAAGGGTCAATAATTCGTAAAATAAATAAATAGGTCTCGGTCCGGAGCGAGAGAAATGGCAGGCGGTCGCCTCCTTCTGCGAAGCAGTAACGCTACTAACGAAGATGGCGGCACGCGTCCGCCGTCCGGTAACCGTCTGGACCGAGCGCAAGCCGTCGACAGCGCGTATTGTTCCCCGCGCGCCTCAAGGAGATGACAGCAAAACCGGTAGGGGCCCAGCAGGGTCGAAGCCTACTGGGACCTTGGTTTGTGTGCCCTGGAAAGAAGGCTTGTTTATCAGAAAAGATTATACTTACATTTTCAGTAACTTTGATGACTCTAGGTTGATTAACCACTATCGATTCTGCCAAATGTCCCTGTAAAGATATTACAAAAATTAATCAGATTTATAATCTATATATATAAAAGAAAGTCGTGTTAGTTACACTGTTTATAACTCAAGAACGGCTGAACCGATTTGGCTGAAAATTGGTGGGGAGGTAGCTTAGAACCAGGAGACGGACATAGGGTACTTTTTAACGAGTAGGGTAGAGTAGGGTAGAGTAGGGTAGAGTAGGGTAGAGTAGGGTAATTTTTTTTTTTTATTAAATCCCGCTTTTGGGCAGAACAACGTCTGCCGGGACCGCTAGTCAATAATATTTAAATAACGGTTTTTTTTAGTTTGAAAAATCATTCGATGCTTCTCCTACTCTAGGGTGGTGAAAGAGGGTGTGTCAGACATTAACTGACTTTTTTAGTTAACTATTTATTAACTAATTCACACACACACACAAAACACTCACGACTTTTAAAGATATGGTTAAGGATCACTACCTTTCCTCTTGAATGTCGTCATTACGTACATATTTTTTTTGCTTTTTATAATTATATATATATATATATATGTATATTGTTTGTATTATATGAAATTTATTAGTTTATGTATTGTATATATGTAAATAGCACCCCACGAACTACCTGCGTATCTTTTTTCTCCTTCTCTGTCAAATCCATCCTAAGGTTGTCTGTAAAGAAACGCTTTTAGCGATAAGACCGCCCATTGTGACACTATATTAATATTAAGTTCCTAATGTAATTTGTATTTTTGGTGTACAATAAAGAATATATCTATCTATCTATCTAATTAGTTTGGTCTCAGAAAACTCATTAGAGTTTTACTGTCCATCATAATCATCGACAATTTAGCTTAATTATAACAAAGAAGTTAATTTTTTTTTTGTAATAATTAAGCTAAAGGCTTTAAATACGCAAAGCGCTTTTTTGGAAATCACTTCTTTTGGTTCTGGCTCTCAATAATACCAGTTTTTGGTGGATTAGATTTATGAATGATAAAGTAATAAGTTTATAACCACATTCGTTGTCAAGGAGATGTCAGCAACCGTAGGGACCCAACAGGGTCGAAGCCTACTGGGGCCATGGGTGATGCGAAAGAGATCCCCGGGGCCCTGGAAAACAAATGGCAAAGAAGGAACAGGAGTGGGTTTTTAGTCAGTAAAAATCTGACACTATCTCGCGCTCCGCCCAAGAGCGGGGGATGTCATGAGATGATTTTCCCACCCGAAAAGAAGAATTCGTTGTACTGGTATGGTACTTTAACTGCTCCAAATCTGCGTTGTTATTACCGCCGGAAGCAGTTTGTACTATAATAACTTCTTCCTTACTCTCGATTTTTCCTCATGATAATATTGATTGTTATTGATGCCACAAATAAAACTGTGTTCTCACAAGACTTATCCTTATACGATGATAGTTATTGTAAACAAAGTCCAGGGGACTATTTCGTCACGGTCGCCATGTGATGTTGGGAATTGGAGCGAAATGATACCAAGGCGAATGATGAGTAAATACTGCCTTTATTAAAATAATGTTATGTTTTATACTGTAAGACACGTATATGAACTAATAATATAAAGGTGCCTACATACACACGACCACCTTGTATATCGTTACTGTTATACGTTGGTCCAACGAAATCCACACCGCTTTTGACTCTACGGTACACAATGTCCTTCACTACGCCAGAGACAGAAACAGATGGAGGAATATCAAACAAATGAAAGTGATGTAGCAGTGAAGTAAGCTGAGGTGGGGTTAACTCTTTAAGCATATAGGAATCCTTTTCTATATTTTTTTTATTCTTGATAGTTTCGCGCTTGACCGCTATCTCACTTGATGGAAAGCGACCATGAGGTCGACGATGGAGCGCGCTTACCTAGAAGTAACCTATTCACTCTTGACTTAAAGACTCACGGGTTGTAGGCATCAGGAAACGCAGATTCCGGCAAGGAATTCCACTCCTTAGCTGTACGCACAATGAATGTGTTCCCAAAACGTTTTGTGAACACATACGACACAAGGAGGAATGTATACCCGATGTATAGCCAATAATGAGACAAAGCCAAAAGAAACAATAATGCAGGAGAGAGCTATTTAAAATTTGAACTGCGCAATATTGCAATAATTCAAAATTACGCTTAGCTCAATATAACGTTAAATTCATTAACCCCAAGCGCTCTCTCATTGTCTTTCTATTGTGTCTCTAATTACGGTATTCGAAATGTTAATTTAAAATACCTAAATCAGTGGAAATAGTAGGTTCTTCATGTGCAAACAAGATGGCGTTAGAAACTGTTAAAAAAAATATATAGTGACAATATTAAAAATGGTGCAATATGTTTAGCTATGTTGTATTATGATGTGTCGGATTGTGTTATCTTGGGCTATGTTGTATTTGTTATGCTCTGTTGTATTGTGATACGTACGCTGGTGTTCATGTGCGCGTAAAGCAGCTGCTTGCGCATATATCCGGCGCCGCACGCGACGCACTCGTACGGCTTCTTGTCGGAGTGCACGAAGCGGTGAGTGTTGCGGTTATCGCGTGAGTTGAACGATTTACCGCAGATCTAAGAAAAAAAAAAAATACAGAAACCTTTACATTTTCTCGAATTCTAGTTGCAATATAGTTTCAACAACTATCAAGGTAATCGTAACGTAACGAAGACAGTGTTGAAACATTGATCGCAACAGAGCCGCGCGCTGGCGACAGTGAACGAGGAAAGCGGTGGCAGCCGGGTGTCATCCGACGGACGGCGGGTTGCAGGTTCCCGCTCGCCGCACCACTCACATGTCGCACACCTCCACGCACGGCTGGGCGACAAGCGTTCTTTTAACGTCATATAAACTTATTTCCCGTGTTCAACCGACCGTTGTATTTCATTTCTTTTTTAATACATTATACTTGTTATACAGTCCACTCAGTTTTCATTTTGCTCCACGACAACCTATCGTCACGATCAGACGGATTGGCGTGCTTGAAGCGAACATAAAAACAATATTATATAAGTACTTTATAATATTAGTGTCGATACCAAAGGAACTCTTTTCCAATATTATAAAGGTTACCTCACAAACATACGGCCTCTCCCCGCTGTGTATCCTGACGTGCTTCTTGTAGTGCTCGGGGTACACGAACGACAGGTGGCAGATGCCGCACTTGAGGGGGCGCTCGCCGGTGTGCGACGCTTTTATGTGGTATTCTAGTAATCTGTTGAGGGAATTGTAAAAATGGGGTTATTCGATCGATGCATTTGAACTTGCTTTTATTCCTCCAGCGCGCAAGCAACATTCTACTTATTAGAGTACCCCAAGTGATATAAATAAATATATTTTGTTTATATCCACCACAAAGTATACAGTTTTTTGCATTTAATCAATTTTAGTTGAATATAGGGATGGACTCCCCTAAACTCCCCAGGACACTCACCCGCGATTGGAACATACTGTTAAATAACTATAAAAACAAAGTACAGATACCACAAGAACAGGTAGGAGGAAACAAAATAAAAGGGTTAATAAGAAATAACCGTGCATTGAATATGAAGTAAAATTCATATCCCTGTATTACAGTATTGAAAGTTTTCTGCGCGATTGAAACACATACAATCATCTAAGATCATCAGCTAAGATTTATGACGCTAAAAATATATCTGTCTTCAAAAAGCTAGTACCTACAACCTAAAGAACATTACCTACTCACACTCTACCATCTCGTAAAGTTATAAATTATAGATATATGTATTTTTATAATTTATGTATTGTATCTAATATTAATCACTGTTATGTATGTATTATATGATTTAATTTAGATAATATAGTCTATTTATATTTAATTTACAAAATTCTCTAAATTATTTATACACACTGCGTCTACATCTCTCATCCAACTCTCCTGTCGCAGGTCTGCTGGAAGAAATTTAGTTACAAATAAGCAGGACCTTTGTACCCACTCTTCTATCTGGATTTGTTCTTTTCGATTTTAAGTGTTTGTGTGGTACCTCAAAAAGAAATAACGGAACCCATATAGGATCACTTTGTTGTCCGTCCGTCTATCTGTCAAGACCCATTATCTCATAAACGCGTGGCGGTATCGATTTGAAATTAAAACCATACCCTAAGATCTGCGGTCCCTTGAAAATGTAAAAAAAAAACAAACTTCTAAGTTAACGAAAAAAAAAGATACGGCCGTTTATGTCGCAAAAAACGTGCATTCCGACAATCTCAAAGGAATTAAAATTCATAGGGTACTTCTCGTTGACCCAGAATACTAAAATTTGGCTTAAAGTTATATAGGAAAAATCTGAAAATAGAAAAATTGTTCGGAATAATATTCGTAACTCAATTCGGGAATTGAACTGTTTGTATAGATAAGTTTGTACGGAGGCCTCTGTGCGCGAGTCCGACTTGCACTTGCCCACTTTTTTAAAAGAGTAATCTTGGAGTTTAAAGTAGGAACATTATAAGGCTGATTATGATATTTTTTTTTTTTTGGTGACATGATCATGTGGGCTATCAAAATAAAAAGCGAGACGATTACAAAAATGTTGAAAAACAGAATATACTTTCAAGAAACTCGACTGTTGCAGTTTGGTGGCAGTTATTTATTTCAATCATAGGTTTTATTTATTTATTTAAACTTCATGTACAGTAGTGGTACATAGGCGGACTTAATGCAACAAGCCATTCTTTACCAGTCAACCATTGGGTTAAGACAACACTGGAAGGTGTGCACAATAAATAAATAACAGATACCTATATCAAGTTTTATGCCACCAACAGCACCAGACTGTTTTTTTTATCACTGTGGTGGTTGGTGAGATCGCTCACTATCTCACCTGATGGTAGGCGACGATGTCGCCGATAGAGTACGTTTTACCTAAAAGTGACCTATTCACTCTTGATTTAAAAGCACCTAGGTTGTAGATACCAGGAAGCACAGACTTCAGGAATGGAATTCCCTTCCTCTTCTCCTTAGCTTTTTTGTCAAACAGTCAACAATTCAAAGCATTTTATTTCAAATAAACCATTTACTGCACTTTTGAAATGTCAAGATGTCAGTCAGTCAGATAAATTGATGCAATTGCACATTCCGTTGCGGTTTTTATCAATATTTTGGTGTGAATGTGTACGTACCTCCTCCTCTTAAACCTCTTGGGACACAGGTCGCAGTGATACCTCTTGTCGTCGAAGTGCGTCGCTCTGCGGTGCGAGTGTAGGTTGGAGCGCTGCGTGAAGCGAGCACCGCAGATGTCGCATGAGAATGGACGCTCACCTGTATGTGGACAATGAAAACTTTATTAGGATGAAAGTTAAGGGCACGACCGTGGCCATTTCCTCGCTAGATGGCGCTGAACTCGATTACTAAGACTCCTCTGTCCGTCTGTGTGTCACCAGGCTGTATCTCATGAACCGTGATAGCAAGACAGTTGAATTTTTTTATAAATGATGTATTTCTGTTGCTGCTATAACAACAAATACTAAAAACCGAATAAGGTAAATATTTAAGTGTGGGCTCCCATACAACAAACGTGATGTTTTTGCCGTTTTTTGTTACGAATGGTACGGAACCACTCGGGTTAGCCACGCCCCTTGACCAATTACAGCATATGAAAATGGAAAACATCGTTCACTAAGACCAATAGAAGTAAGACAGTACGGACGCGCCTTTTATAATTTTTAAACATGAATACCTTTCACTCAGGTTCATCGGAATTTACACTTTTATTATTATGAATTTCTGATTAAAATTGTAAAATTAATAATAATTAAAAATACTGTGTAATTAAAAAAAAAAATTAATATTAATGGTTTAATTTTTACCCCTGTATGCATAAACCTTAACTTTGCAACTGCACTGATGGATCACTATTTTCTTAACGTAACTATAGTATAGTGCAAAACTATAACGCTCTACTTAAGAAGTATATATACGCCCCAACGCTGTATTATGTTATGTGACATACCCGTGTGTATCCGCATATGGTCTCGAAGTTCCGCTCTCCTCGCGAACGCCTTGCCACACACACTGCACACAAACGCCTTATTCCCAGAGTGAACAACTCCATGGACTTCCAAATTGTGTTGTGTGCTGAAGGCTTTATCTGAAATATAAATAAGTTATCTCCTTAACTGGGTACGCCACAATGGCGATGCTAAGTCCTTTTCTCCGCTTGACGTAATATCTCAACGGATTTGGGAGGGAAGATACGGCCGGGTGTTACTATTGTGTGGATCGGCCGGAGGACACGGTAGAGAACCCCCCTGCGCGGGTGCGCAGAGCTTACAGTGGAGGACCGCTCGGTGCGAACGGAAGCCGCGTCTCCGTGGCGGGGTCAAGCAGTGACGACCTGAGCGCCCGGCCCTGGCAGTAATGTGAGCGAAAGAGGTGGTAGAAAATGTGAGGGAGGTACAATCCTAACGCCGACCACTGCAGGAGACACCACCGTAGGCGACCACTGGAGACGCGGGCTTACGGACGACAAGCAATGGCTCGCCACGCCATAAGAACAAAGCCCGAGTCGACTGCATGTTGTATTCCATGCGCTCAAAGAGATGTCATGTCAATGGAGATGTCGTGTCAATGGAGATGTCGTGTCAATGGAGATATCGTGTCAATGATGATGTCGTGTCAATGGAGATGTCATGTCAATGGCGATGTCGTGTCAATGGAGATGTGTCAATGATGATGTCGTGTCAATGGAGATGTCGTGTCAATGGAGATGCGGTGCAATGGCGATGTCGTGTCAATGGAGATTTCATGTCAATGATGATGTCGTGTCAATGGCGATGTCGTATCAATAGAGATGTCGTGTCAATGATGATGTCGTGTCAATAGAGATGTCGTGTCAATGGAGATGTCGTGTCAATGGAGATGTCGTGTCAATGTAGATGTCGTGTCAATGATGATGTCGTGTCAATGGAGATGTCGTGTCAATGGAGATGTCGTGTCAATGGAGATGTCGTGTCAATGGCGATGTCGTGTCAATGGAGATGTCGTGTCAATGATGATGTCGTGTCAATGGAGATGTCGTGTCAATGGCGATGTAGTGTCAATGGAGATGTTGTGTCAATGGCGATGTCGTGTCAATGGAGACGTCCTGTCAATGATGATGTCATGTCAATGGAGATGTCGTGTCAATGATGATGTCGTGTCAATGATGACATCGTGTCAATGTAGATGTCGTGCCAATGGAGATGTCGTATCATTGGAGATGTCGTGTCAAAGGAGATGTCGTGTCAATGATGATGTCGTGTCAATGGAGATGTCGTGTCAATGGCGATGTCGTGTCAATGGAGATGTCGTGTCAATGATGATGTCGTGTCAATGGAGATGTCGTGTCAATGGCGATGTAGAGTCAATGGAGATGTTGTGTCAATGGCGATGTCGTGTCAATGGAGATGTCGTGTCAATGATGATGTCGTGTCAATGGAGATGTCGTGTCAATGATGATGTCGTGTCAATGATGACGTCGTGTCAATGTAGATGTCGTGCCAATGGAGATGTCGTATCATTGGAGATGTCGTGTCAATGGAGATGTCGTGTCAATGGAGATGTCGTGTCAATGGTGATGTCATGTCAATGTAGATGTCGTGTCAATGGAGATGTCGTGTCAATGGTGAGTCATGTCAATGGCAACTGAAGGAAAACGGATGGGTTTTTGGCCAGTAAAAGTCTGACAGTCCCTCTCGCTCCACCCAAAGCGTCTCCCACTCTAGGTGAAGGGAGAGGGAGTATCGGAAATTATTTGAATACTTACTGCAAATATTACAGACGAAGTCTTTGACTCCCGAATGTGTTTTCTCATGCTGATTAAGATTTTGTTGTGTGAGGAACGATTTACCGCACTGAGTGCATTTATAAGGGCGCGGACGAACCTGTAAGCGAAATAACAATGATTTAGTTTATACAAGGTGTAACTAACGGTTGTTAGTCATATTTTAAGTGCAAGCAGAGTAGAATGTTTCAGGAGGTTGTTATAAAACTCGTAAAGAATCATATAAAAATAGGGGCGCGCGCCGGAGTGCACGTTGACGTGCTCGGCCAGCAGCGTGCGCGAGCTGTAGCTCTTGCTATTGTACTCACCGCATGGGTCTTCAGATGAGCCTGATGCGTGTACTTGGAGGCGAAGGCCTTCCCGCAGACGCCGCAGGCGTGCGGGCGCGCGCCGGAGTGCACGTTGGCGTGCTCGGCCAGCAGCGTGCGCGAGCTGTAGCTCTTGCTAGTGTACTCACCGCATGGGTCTTCAGATGAGCCTGATGCGTGTACTTGGAGGCGAAGGCCTTCCCGCAGACGCCGCAGGCGTGCGGGCGCGCGCCGGAGTGCACGTTGGCGTGCTCGGCCAGCAGCGTGCGCGAGCTGTAGCTCTTGCTAGTGTACTCACCGCATGGGTCTTCAGATGAGCCTGATGCGTGTACTTGGAGGCGAAGGCCTTCCCGCAGACGCCGCAGGCGTGCGGGCGCGCGCCGGAGTGCACGTTGGCGTGCTCGGCCAGCAGCGTGCGCGAGCTGTAGCTCTTGCTAGTGTACTCACCGCATGGGTCTTCAGATGAGCCTGATGCGTGTACTTGGAGGCGAAGGCCTTCCCGCAGACGCCGCAGGCGTGCGGGCGCGCGCCGGAGTGCACGTTGGCGTGCTCGGCCAGCAGCGTGCGCGAGCTGTAGCTCTTGCTAGTGTACTCACCGCATGGGTCTTCAGATGAGCCTGATGCGTGTACTTGGAGGCGAAGGCCTTCCCGCAGACGCCGCAGGCGTGCGGGCGCGCGCCGGAGTGCACGTTGGCGTGCTCGGCCAGCAGCGTGCGCGAGCTGTAGCTCTTGCTAGTGTACTCACCGCATGGGTCTTCAGATGAGCCTGATGCGTGTACTTGGAGGCGAAGGCCTTCCCGCAGACGCCGCAGGCGTGCGGGCGCGCGCCGGAGTGCACGTTGGCGTGCTCGGCCAGCAGCGTGCGCGAGCTGTAGCTCTTGCTAGTGTACTCACCGCATGGGTCTTCAGATGAGCCTGATGCGTGTACTTGGAGGCGAAGGCCTTCCCGCAGACGCCGCAGGCGTGCGGGCGCGCGCCGGAGTGCACGTTGGCGTGCTCGGCCAGCAGCGTGCGCGAGCTGTAGCTCTTGCCGCACACGTTGCAGCGGTGACCTGCCCGGGTCCCGACTACATGGGGGCCGGTGCTCACGTGCGACGCTAACGACAAATTAAACGATTACAGAAATATGTTTTTAATGAATAATTCATTTTTTCAAAACAAGTTTTTATAGCATAGTAATCTGATCAATACGATTCCAGAGCGCTCAAAAACGATGAGGTTATCTTGTTGCGCTCAGTCGTTCCTATGGCCACTATCCCACTCCATCATCAGAGCACCTTCATGGTACCATATTACAGCAACAGTAGCGTATCTAGGTAACTAACGGCCCAGGGGCAAAAAAAAAACCTTGTTTGCATGGGAAATCTTCAAATTACTTTTCCTGCTTTAGATAGACCCGGAGGGAGTGTCATACGTTTTTTGATTAAAACTAGTTTGCATGGTTAAAGTAGTGTTGCAATCTATTTTATTGAATATTTCGTAAGTTCAATAAAGAGTTTGATAATCAGATTTTGGGAGCCACTACAAAAATTAAAAGTTAAATACAAGCTTCTAAAATCAAGCTAGAGTTGTTCAGGACATCAGCAAATAGCTGTTTGACTCTTTGCGTGACCAGGGGGTTGGGCTTTTTGTCGGTCAATGAATTAGCATTGCGATTCAACGTGATAATACTGCCAGCGTTCTGAGCACTTTTCCCATTGACATCGATGTGGATGAATTTTTTGATAGACAATGAGTTCTTTTTTTTATTTTTATTTATTATATACTTTATTGTAAGTACATAAAGAAACATAATAAAGAAAAACTTATATCTAAACACATACAATGGGCGGCCTTATCGCATTCCGCGATCTCTTCCAGGCAACCACGTATGGACCCGTTCGTACATATTATTATTTTCAGTTTGTATTTATATACTTAATAAGCTAGAATACTTATTAGTTTGGATGTTCATGAGTAGATTTATAATAATTAGTAGTTACTACTTGTGGACGACGCACACCTAATTAACATTTAACAAATGGTTTATGTAACTCATAATACCATACCATGCTGGCAATGTAGGAAAATCTTCACTAATATTATAAAAAGGTAAAGTTTGTTTTTTATGTTTTTTTGGTTGAAGGAGGTAATCTCTGAAAGTACTGGTCCGATTGCTTAATTTTTTTCACCTATAGAAAGCTGCTTTATTCGTGAGTGGCATATACTATATTTTATGTACGCGAGCGAAGCCGCGGGCAAAAGCCAGTATTTTATATTTTTTTAAATATATGACGATGTTGCAAGGTGCGAGTGGGCACGGCACTAATTATTTTTTGTGGTTGTCAACACTGTTCGATCTTACGTCTCCATGTCCTCGTTGCTAACAAAGAAAACCGGGCAAGTGCGAGTCGAACTCGCGCACTGAGGGTTCCCTACAAACTTACCTATCAAAACAGTTCTATTCCCGAATAGAGTTACTAAGATTTTTCCGAAACGCTGTTTTTTTTTGTGACGTAAGTAATAATTTTCAGTTTCCAGATTTTTTCCTATGCTTGTGCTATGAGACCTTGCTTCATGCCAAAGAATGATCAATTTAGACTAGGAAAAAAAAAGTGTTGTTACCGAAATGAGACCGTCATCATAACATAGTATATTATCAATGTAATTATTGGATGGCACCAGTTTATTTTTAAAAGCAGGAGGAAAATATTCATTTAAAAAAAATGTTTTTGTTTATTAGAATGCTTGATATTATCGTATTTATGAACGCATCCGTAATATTAACATTTTTAGAGAAGTCGAGACTTAGTCGATATCGATTTAATTTCCAAATCGAATTTAAATCCAAGGTTATGTCAACTGTTTATGCTTTTGTTATTTATTTTATCTAAGATAAGCTACTAACAGGATATGTTATTTTGAAAGGTTTTTTTAATTATTTAATTGTAAGTAATATAAAATCATGAATTAAAAAAAAATGTTTAGCATGTTAAAATCAAAAATGCCGTAAATCGATCGAATATGGAGCCACCCTATTTTTGACAAGCAAAAGATATTTGTTTTTTTTTGTTTTTTTTTTTAAGAAATATTTTAGGCTTGGAAACTAAGTCCTTTAAGCCATGCCTTAAGCTTTTATTGTACTTATAGCTGCAGCTTTACGCAATTAATTAACAAAACATATTTTCTATCATGATAATGCAATATTCGATATTGCCGAAAAAAGGTAACTGTCAGATTGACGATTTCTCAACTTCACGTATACGTTGAATTAAACCATCCCTGCGTTCCGTGACACGATAACGTCGCGCGTCACTGTTAGCGCGTTAACATCCATGTTATCTTGACACAGAACGCCAGGTTTAAAATACACAGATACACACACACATATAAACAGATATGACGATATCACGTCAATAGGCACAGGGTTGTCAACCGTTTAAAATATTTTTTATAATGATATAAGCTTATATTTTATTCCCTTCACTTAAAAAAAAAGAGAAGCTGTAAATTAATATTTAATGCTCAAAAAAATCAAAATAATTACGCTCTTTCAGCCTATATAAGTTAGATTGCTGTTCATTTCTTTTTATTATTTAGGCCCAAACCTAATACATTTATTGACCGCCTCCTTTGAGCGTCTCCGTTAAATAAAAGCTTGTAAAAAAGGGCAAAAAAAGGAAGAACGAAAGAAAAGGGGGGAGTTTTAAAGGTTGTAAAAGGGGTAGACTAGAATCTAGGCTAATCCTAAGTAAATACAAATGTTAATATAAATACCTATATGCGATGCATATTCCGTGCGCCTCCTCATGACGGCACCGCAGAAACGACACAAGTATATTCTCGCATCGTGAACTGATTTTAAGTGTCGCATCATCGTGTCAGCATCTTCTACAGGTGGGGTTTCATCTGACGGAGAAAATACACGATTAATTTAATAAGCAATAGTGGCCAAGTTGGTAATGAGGATTAATCACAGAATAGCAAATCCGATTTTTACTAAACTAGTACATCGTATGTGTTATAATTTACTGAGCATTTAATTGTTTTAAATTATTAACGATGACGTCATCTGTCATGATCCGTGCGACGAACGGCTTGATCGTATTCATTCGCCGGTGGAGACCGATCATGACAGATGACGTCACAGCGTGTCGCTTCATTCTCGGGCGCGTTTCTAGAACTAATGCACTAAAATTGCTGTATATATGTCATTCTTGGTCAGATTTAAAAAAAAAACAATATCCCGATTGATCCCGATAGCCCCGACTAAGGTCTACTGTAGACAGTAGCTACCGTCGTGTCGTTGCCGCTTCGTCGACAGACTTTCATACTTTTGTATGTAAGCTGTGACCAGCCCCCCAAGCCGAGTTACAACCGTTTACGAAGCTACGCGTCCGTGGACAGTATGAATGAATGAAAGGAATACAGGTACATTTCGGTGGTAACAATTTCAGACTGTTTCACTGCATTCGACTTTTAAGTCGAGCAAATATTTATATTAGGTACATGCATGGTCGGTGCAGTTTGGCATACATCAAAATGTCAGTATTTATCACAAGTTATTAAAATGTCAATAAAAAAAATACTTTAATTTCGGAAGTCGGTGTTAAATAACGAAGAGACAAAACTATTATAAAACACCGACTTCCGAAATTAGAAATATTTTGCACTCCACACACCTTAAAAGGAAAAAGCGGAACCCTTATAGGATCACTTTGTTGCCCGTCCGTCTATCTGTCTGTCAAGACCCATTATCTCGAGAACGCCTGAAGCTATCGAGTTAATAACGGGCTCGACAATTATTTTTTTTGTTAATATTTTTGGTTTGGATACTAAGTCCTTTAAGCCGTTTTCGTATAAATAGTTCATTTGTCTAACATTACAATATGGATGTACACACCTTCTCGGCAAACTTAGCCGAGATAGTCAACACTACAATAAAATTCTCAGCTCCATTTTACCGAGATCGCGCCTGATTCAATAATTCCATATAATATTGTCCAGTTTCGCAGACACTTGAGATACAAAACTACACCAAATTTTACATCACAATATCAGCTAGGTATCAATTTGCAAATAATTAAAACTGCTACTGAATTTCACTCGAATAAATACCGCAAAAAAACTCTTAACAAAATGTATTTCTGCAATGCCTTTAAATAGAAAATCGATAAGTAGGCAACTCGGTCTCGGTGTTCAAAGTTTTAACTCGACGAGTGCGTCATGCGATTTTGATGTCTTACACTTTCTTTTAATTGATATAAACTAGTGCTTGACTACGATCCCACCTGACAGTAAAGGGCCTATTACACTACTCGATATTCAGACTGTGTTAGTCGATGTCGCGTAGTGTAATAAGGGTTAGATCGGTCTTACTCGGAACAAAAAATAAGACAGTCTGAATATCGTGTGCTGAATATCGCGTAGTGTAATAGGCCCTTAAGCAGTGATGCAATCGATGACGGTGAAGCGCACTAGTTTATTAAAAGCCTATTCACTCTAGCCTTGAAGACACCTAAATTATAATCGGACAGGAAGACCGCAGCAGGCAAATTATTCCAGTCCTTCGATGTACGGGGTATAAACGAAAAGGCGAAACGCTTAGTCCGGACCGTAAAGGTTTCAACAACGTATGGGTACTCACCGTTCTTCTCGCACAGCAAACACTTGAACTGGTTTCCTTCATGCGCGACAATCTGAAGCGCGTCAGATCGTTGCGCCGATGACACCGACTTGACGCGGAACATCTCACCCGATTCCACTTTTATAAAAGCCCCGCCTGATGAAGAAACAAAATTTCAAGCAAGTCACAATGACTGAGACTATAAAATATAAAGAATAATAAACTTTTTCTTCAGTCAACCGCCATTTACATAGAATTTTCCCAACTAGCGGGGCGAGAGGGCGTGTCAGACTTTTACTGACTAAAACCCACTCCTGTTCCTTCTTTGACTTCGTTCCAGGGCTCCGGGGTTCTCTTTTTCCCAACTAGTTTGGGGTCGGTTTCCAATCTAACCAGATGCGGCGGAAAACCTGGGTTGTACATGCAGCGACTGCCAATCAGACCTTCACAACCCAGTTACTGGGCAACACAACAGGTTAGACTAATGGTCAGACTTTCTGGCGTCTGACTACTTATCACGACTGTCGAAGATCAACGAACAACAACCGAGAACAACGGTACGTGCTTTCCGAGGCACGGGGTAACTTAGAAAAGTACATATGAAATGAAAAATTCACATTCATATTGTCACTTGCCCGGGCAAGTACCGATAAAAACACCGAATTATTGATAATAAATCACAAATAAAGACCTTGTTCCTGAGCAGCAGCGATGATAGCGTTCGCTGTTTCTTCATCACCAGACACTTGTAGCTCTATTTGAGATTCATCATTAGAATCTGTAATTACAAAAAAAAAACTGTTAGAACATACCATCATAGCTGTATACCGGAACGATTACCGACAGAAAAAGAAACAAAAATTGACACTTTTCATAGAATACGTTTTTTTTTTTAAATTGTGGCGTGCCCAACACTGGGTCGCGAGACGCTGTTGCCATTTCAAAGTGAATATGGGCCTGGGTAGGACCTGTCTGCCGTATGTCTAACAAGTTATGGACACGTGAAACACAGGATTGGTGCCCGAATACAGCGACGCGGAGTCACGGTAGGCTACGAAAGAGATGGCAGGACGACCTGGATGGCTTTCTTAAGAGCGCCCTTCCCTACTCGTCTATCGTGAACGTGAACATGGTTTAAAAGCTCTTAGTTACATCCAACGCAATCCAATAGTAAAGAAAAAAGAGAGATAACGCCAGAACACTGGGTTGGTATTCAGTAATTCTGCCACTCAATCGAAAATTATTTTGACAAAACTTGTTCCAGGAAATACGTGTTTTTTTTTTGTATACCTTAAAAGAATTGGAAAAATAACCGCCATTCAAAATCTCGATTAAATGCGCAAGATTTCTATAGATACATTTTCTTGACTTTTTAAATTCATGAACACAATTATTAAGGGCCAAATTTCATGCAAAATAGCAAATTTTCAGAGGTCTTTACTGGATTAGTTTTACACTAATTTATTTTTTTATTTCTATAGAATCCTAGTTAATATCCACAAGATATGTGTAAGTATCTAAAATATTTAGAGAAAGATGTGTAATAACGTCATAATCACGTGAGAGCCGTTGTATGGAAACGTATCTCGGGTTGGTCGCTCTTAAGAATTGGAAAGAGGAAGTGAGGAATCGTGGTCGTTGAAAGGATTGGAGTGAGGCCTTTGCCCAACAGTGGGACAATACAGGCTAGGACTAATAATAAAAATAATACATTATTGACTTGGCTCGCGAGGTTGTCGACATGTGGAATGTAGACTCGGCGATCATTGTACCGATAGTCGTGTCAGCCAACGGCTTAATAGCCAGGAGCCTCGACCACCACCTTAGGAGGCTCTGGTTAGGCGACTGGATGGTTTGATTCAGAAAGCGGTACTCCTGGACACGGCTCGTATTGTTAGGAGGTTCCTTTCTCTGGAGCCCTGACCGCCGGTAGCTTGGACCCTATTCCCGATACCGGTGGGACACACTCTTTTATATATTTTTTTTTATTGAAATATTTAAAAATATAATTTATATGTATATACTAATAATGAATTAACAAAATAATATTAATCACCAACCTTGACTATCTCCGTTCTCGAGCTGATCACCATCATTGTCACCGTCTTGTTGTTCATCCTCATCGGGCATCACCAGTGAAATCTCGCCACCTTCATATATGAACTTCTGTCCAGCCACCATTCGGAGAATCGAGCCGTTTTCACTGTCCACCACTTTTGTGTCTGTAATAAATAAATGTGGGTTTGTTTTGAGTATTGAATTATACTAATAGGTCGCGTTCGAAATACTAAGGGCGGAATTCACCAATAAAACTAATCGCGTTTTAACGTTTGGCTCACATAATCACCTTTAGCCGCTGTCACTGGTGTCACTTGTAAAACTAGAGACAAGTGACACTAGTGACAGCGGCTAAACGCGATTATGACTTTGGAAGGTACCTACATTTTTTTTTTTTTTTCAAAACTCCACACAACGCCATCTATTTCCAAGCTAAGCAAAGCTTGTAGTATGAGTACTAGACAACTGATAAACATACTTATATATTTCTAAATACATACATATTACAGATAATGACACCCAGACACAGAACAAATGATCGTACTCATCACACAAACATTTGTCCTGGGTGGGAATCGAACTCACGACCTCCGGGATAGCAGTCAGGGCCACTGACCACTAGACCAGCAAGCCTGTCTTGTTTTCTTTGTTTACATTTTGTCTCAGGCCCAGATGAATAGGGTATAGGCAATATTGCCACGTCACGTAGACTAAGCGTAGCACGTCATTTTTGGGAGACATTTTGTCCTCAAAAGTATCTGTACTTTTTTTGTTTTTTTCTTTCGACGCCATCACAACGAATTTTTTAATGTATTGAAGAAATACAACTCAAGCTGTCACTTACGTCCCTCTTCGTCATCATCGTCTTCATCACCTTCGTTGAGTATCTCCAGCTTGCCGAGGATGTACTTCTGAGCGTCACTCAGTTCGCCATCATTTGCATCAAGCAACGGTAGGTTCAGGTACTCGCTAACTTCTGGTGCAGGTTCGGATTTAGACTGAAAAATCACACTAATATTATAAAGACGAAAGATTGTGAGTGTGTGTGTGTATGAGTGATGAAACGAATGTTAGATTTCTTAAATTCGCAAATGCGAATACGAATGTTGACTTTCAAATAAAGTGCGCGCAAAACGTCATACAGATTTAACATTTCGTATCAGGCTAGTTTAAACCGAATTTAACAGAGCCGTTACAGGCTGATTGAACGAAACTTATTACATTTCATTCGAAAAGATTGGTTATGATTATGGGTCAACATGTTGCTTCACAATTTGTGACAGGGCAAATGCAAAATGCAAGTTGTGTGATAAAAAAATATTAAAGTAAATATAAAATTGTAATATCATATCAGTTGGCATTGTTATTCTAATTTCTATTCATTGAGTTATGTTGTGTTTTGTTATAATTATTTCAATGTGTTAATTAATTCTTATTTATAATAAACTACGAGAAAGAGTGTACACCTTTAAGGTAGATTTTTGAGGAACTAAATAATTTATTATTAGGATCTCATGTAAAATTTACCAAAAATCACACCAATAAATGAATTTTGAATTTTGTTGTATTGTCATTCTATATACAATCAATCAATATATTATTTCCTTTTTGTTTGTCAGAAACATTCGCCAAACATGCACATGTTTCTTGCGAATACGAATTCAAATATCAAAAAATGTGTAAATAAAATACAATACACTTCTCGCAATCGTGTCAGGAAATAGGCGTGATGATGTTATGATGAATTAAATAAATAATCTCTAAATTACCTGTATTCCTTCAACTTGTAGCACTAAGTTCCCGCCAGACGAACTTGTTACAGGGACCACAGACAGACAATCTGAAATTAAACAATTCACAATCATTTCATCATTTAGGAGCAGTGGTGGCCGAGTGGTAACGGCCCCGACTTACGAGTTGTAGGTCGCGGGTTTAAACCCAGCCAGGCGCATTACTTGGTGTAATTTATTTCATCACGGTGAAGGAAAACATCATGAGGAAACCAGCATGTCCTGACCCGCACTGGGCCGGCGTGGTGGATTACGGCCCATTCCCTTTCTTAGAGAGGTGGCCTAAGTCCCAACAGTGGGAACATCATAAAGCCGACTATAATATGCTATATAATCATTTCAATCTATATATGTCGCGATCGTTTTAAACTTTAATGTTTAAAACGACCACGCCAGTTTTTCTTGGCCAAATCATGAAGTGATAAATTTTTTAAATCTCACCACTACTTAAATAGGAGAAACTGACTGACTAACATATCAACGCCCAGCCGAAATCACTAGGGACTAGGATTGAGAAATTTTACACAAGATTTTCTATTGTGAGGTAGACGTGCACAATGAAGGGATTTTTGAAAATTCAATTTGGAAAGGAGTGAAAAGGGTAAAACTTGTATGTCTGTAAAGTTTTATTCCTTGGGTCCATATTTCTGAAACTTAGTATAAATAGTAACCCATGTAAATAAAAAAGGTATTCAATACGTGTTTTTCAAAACTGTCCCTACAAAACGATTTAATCATCATCATCATTTATTTATTTATTTTATAATTTATTTCGTCTTTTTGTTGTAATCTACGTTTTTCAATTAAAAAACATGAATGAATTACTTTTAAAATTAAAAATGTCATCGGGGTTGATTAGAATAACGTTTTTATCTACCCATGACTTTGATTAATTAATTTTTGATTAATAAAGAAATATTTGTTTTTTTTAATAAAAATATTATCAGGGTTGGTTAGAATAACGATTTTACACAGCTTAAATTTAAAAAAAGCACAGGTTTTTTTTTATTAGGGAAAAACCGACTAAAAATTCCACCACTGGGGGGTCCGAAATCATGTACTGGAACCGTGGTATTCGTTTGTGCGTCGATGTTAAAGACACCGTGTATATTTCTAAATACATTAATAAATTACACTCGGACACAAGAAATGATCGTGCTCATCACACAAACATTTGTCCTGGGTGGGAATTGAACCCACGACCGCCGGGCATAGCAATCAGGGTCACTGACCACTAGACCATCAGGCCAGTCAAGTACATACCTTCATCGATCTCCATAGGATGATCATCATTCACGTCTTCCCCCTTCACATCTTTTTCATCTTCCTTCCCATCAATTTTCGTCAAAACAGCCCCCGAAAGAAAATCCTTTGGCAAAGAATTCACATTGAAACCCAACATCGAATTCTTTTGGCTCATAGGGTTCATATTGCTTTGCGATGTCACCATGTCATCTAGGTCATCTTTCAAGGCACTTGTGAGTGAATTAAGGAGGGAATTTGAGTCTAAATTTGGTTTCTCCGTTGGTTTGCTGGTGGATGTTTTTATTGTTTGCGTTAAGACTGATGATCCGACGGTTACTTTTAGGTTTAAAGTTGATGCTGTAGTCGGCTGAAAACATACATTAGTCAATTACTACACTACTACAATTGGAGAGCAGTGGTGGCCGAGTGGTAACGGCCCCGAATTACGAGTTGTAGGTCGAGGGTTCAAACCCAGCCAGGCGTGCATTACTTTGTGTAACCACTGCTCTCAAAACGGTGAAGGAAAACATCGTGAGGAAACCGGCATGTCATAGAACCAAAAATTCGAAGACATGTGACATCCACCAACCCGCACTAGGCTCGCGTGGTGGATTACGGCCCATTCCCTTTCCTAGAGAGGAGGCCTGAGTCCCAACAGTGGGAACATTATAAAGCCGACTATACTACACTATACTACGATTGCTATAGAATTGTGCGAGTGACAGCTGTCAGATTCATACTATGTAGCTACCTATCCTTTTCTCTTATCTTAAAGATGCATATTTTCGTCCTGCTGTCATCCTACCCATGTATGTACAAAAGACCATAACCATGCGATTGTTTATATTGGACATAATATAAGTGAGTTAACAATGCAGGAGCCCCATGGCGATCCCAGTTATGGTAGGCGCGGGTTTACGGACGGCAAGCAATGGGTAGCTCACCGCGCCGCGCGCGCGCACCAAGCGCGTTAGAGCCGATGCCTACCAGAGCTGTGGGATTGTTCGAAAGAGTTATTAGAACTGCCCTTGCAAAGGGCAACTGAAGGACATTCCCTCAGAACCTTCAGTATCCTCTTTAACCTTTTAACCACTACGTCAAAAAAGCAAAACTATGGTCTCGGCGCCAACGGGCAACTCAGCAATTTCATCCATTAACAACACAAACAAGAAAACAATAATTTTCTATAAAATTTATTAGCATTTAAGTCTGTCATGTAATTGTGACCGAGGCGTCCTGGACACATTTTGCTTTAAGATTCAAGATTCAAAGCATTTTATTTCAAAAGTGCCTGTCAATGGTTTATTTGAAATAATTTTATTTACCATTGACAGGCACTTTTGAAATGTCAAGAAGTCAGTCAGAAAAAATGATGCTAATTGCACATTCCAAAGCATAGATCTCTCATGATTTTCAATCATGTTTTGCATTTACAAATGTCTCATTACATGTCTTGTCGCTATCATGTGAGAACAATGTAAACAAAGTAAAACTAAATATAGATATTAAAATAGCAACTGGCAGCTAAGAAATGACAAGTCTCAACTGACAGCGCCCGTTCACGGATATGACGCGAATATTAGCACCACTCAGCTCAACCATTTTGAAGGGAACCGATTGATCCAACACATTTTGTCATGTATAATTATGTTACAAGCCAAGCCCGATTTTGGGATGAACCAATTTTGCCTAAGCCAAACTCACGGTATTAGTCCGGGACCGAGCAAAGCGAGCTTGGAATTTTAGGGCACTCTGACACGGACACGTTATGTTAGAAGGCTAAGGCGGGAGAGAGGCGGAGCTCCCGCCTTAGCCTTCTTATTTTTTTATAACCACCAGAAATTGGAGGCGCTGAGCGGAGTTCCGCTCGAATGTAAAAAAAAGCCATTACCTTAATCTGTGGTAAGATTATGTTAGGTTTAGAAAACGACGCAAATTTGCCAACTTTCAGTAACAAGTCCGGTGGTATAGGTTGTAATTTTGATGCTGGTAACACTAGTTTCTTCGCCGAGATCGGCTTATATTTCGGCAACGAAACATTCTTCTCATAGTTGTCATAATCAATATTATGATTAGTTAATGACTCTTTGAATTGTCCCAGTAATTCTGTTTTTATTGTTTGTAATCTGAAAATGGACATAAAATCATTATATTTTCACTTACATTACCTTACATACTTTCATAGAATAACCCCTTAAAAACAATATCAAGTTTTTGTTAGAATTTAGATTCCTAGATATTTGAAGTCTTTATTTTTTATTTTAAGGAAAACGTTGCCTCAAAGGAATTACTCCTTTATCGTGGGTGCGTTCAAAAACATGTTAATTACACAAGACACCCAGACCCGCCGACCGAATAGCAGTGGTGGCCGAGTGGTAACGGCCCCGATTTACGTGTTACAGGCCGCAGGTTCAAACCCAGCCAGGCGTGCATTACTTTGTGTAATTTATTTCATCACCACTGCTCTCAAAACGGTGGAGGAAAACATCGTGAGGAAACCGGCATGTCCTAGTACCAAAACTCCGAAGACATGTGACATCCACCAACCCGCACCGGGCCCGCGTGGTGGATTACGGTCCATTTCCTCTCCTAGAGAGGAGGCCTTAGTCTCAGCGGTTATACCCAGACCCCGGAACACATCTCTGTAGGCCATACAAATATTTGTTCCGTGCGGGAATCGAACCCGCGACAAGCACCGCAGCAGCCAATCGCTTAACCACAGACTAGTGTGAAGCATTTTTAGAGTTCCGTACCTCAAAAGAAAAAAACGGAACCCTTATAGGATCACTTTGTTGACCGTCCGTCTGCCTGTCTATCTGTCTGTCATGACCCTTTATCTCGGGAACGACATGAAATTAACACTATATACTCAGGTTTGCGGTCCCTTGTGTAAAAACTGCGAGCTAAAAATAAAGAGAGACCAAAAAGGAGTAACATACCTGACTTGAATGCTGTCATACTCCGAACAAGTCTTGAGGCACTTCTTACACAGTATGTTGGTATGAACTTTATTCTCGACCACCGGCTTACCAACAATCTCACTCACTACCTCTGACACTTTCTTGCCGGATTGTAATGTGTTCTGGAATTGTATAAACAACAAAATGAAATAAGCAATACGAATGTTTTTGAACAAGAACAGCTTCTCTGGTGTTAAGAAGGTCCTTTTCCACTCGCTTATCGTAAACATCGAGCATGGTTTAAAGGCTTGTTACTTCATCTAACGCAATCCAACGCGATGAAGAGGCAATGCAAAAAAGAGAGATAACGCCTGAATACTGTTGGCATTCGATCATCATCATCATCATTTCAGCCGTAAGACGTAAACGTCCTCTGTTGGACATAGGCTTCCCCCAAGCGTCGCCACAAGGACCGATCCTGTGCATCTCGCATCCCATCCACCGCATTGCCGCGACTCTCACCAGGTCGTCGGTCCACCTTGTGGGAGGCCTTCCAAAGCTGCGTTTTCCGGTGCGCGATCGCTACTCTAGAACCTTTCGGCCCTATCGACCATCCGTTCTACGAGCAATGCCCTGCCCACTGCCACTTTAGTTTGGCGATTCTTCGGGCTATGTCGGCGACCTTGGTTTTCCTGCGGATATCTTCATTCTTTATGCGATCACGCAAGGAAACTCCGAGCATAGCCCTTTCCATTGCTCTTTGGGTGACTGTAAGCCTTCTGATGAGGCCCATTGTAAGCGACCATGTAACATACAACCGCTCTTACGCGATTATGACGTTACTAGCTTCTGCCAGCGGCTTTGCTCGCGTGAAATTGGGTTTTTCCATTCAAACTTTGGACCCCCATTTCAACCCCTTAGGGAGTGAATTTTGGAAAATCCTCTCTTAGTGCTCGCTTACGTCATAAAAGGAAGCCTTGTGCAAAATTTCATGTTCCTGGGCCCAGTAGTTTCGGCTGTGCGTTGATATGTCAGTCAGTCAGTTTCTCCTTTTATATAAATAGATTACACATTTTTCATTAGATATTTTGGAAACACAGTATCTTGTGGATATTATTTAAGCTTCTATTGAAATCAATTTATAAATTTGTGTAAAGATTGGATCCAGTAAAGACTTCTGAAAATCTGCTATTTTGCATGAATTTTAATACTTCATAATTTACTCAAAAATTTACCGTGGAAGGAAATACGTTTTATATTAATAACACGTATTTCCTGGAACAAGTTTTGTGAAATATTAAAGTAAATCACGGAATTACGTTTTCGTTTTCGAATTATTTGACGATAAGCGAGTGAAAAAGGACCTTCTTAAGAGCTTGGCTCCAACACAAAATTGCGATGCGATACGTTATGACGCCCGTGTGCCAAAATATAATGAAAAATACATTTCGTCTTATTTTTCATAAGATTTTGTACTTGGGTCCCCAAGTCGTCGAAATAATTCAAATCGTTCACGCCGTATTTGAGTTTTAGCGAGACTCACTAACAGTAATTGATTTTTAAAAATCCTGGTATACTTTAATACTTATAACATTGATCTAGTTTAAGATAGTATGACACACTTACATGTTCTCCAAACAGGCCTGAAGCATTTCGCAGTGAGAGACCCGCCTTGTTGTCGCATATAAAGCAACATATATCCATGCTGAAAAGATACCACCATTTTGAACACCAGAAACTACTGAAGAGTTTGAAGAATAAATGAGGTGGAGAGACCAAATTATGATCGTCATAAATTTCATCCTGGTCATAACTGAGTGAATTTAAAAGACTTATCTGTAGCTCTTTGTTCAAATAATGTCCTTGTGTATTGTCCTTGAGAATTTTTCTCTAATCTCAATTCTTTTTTTACTGTCATTATAATATTATTACTAACTGCATGTACTTTTACTAACACCCCCAGTGATTATTATAATAGTTTTTATACGTGGGCAACGTGCCCGTGGCAACGTTGTGGGTTGCATTATTGCCAAAACTTGTCTTTATAATAATTAGTTGTAAGATGTTTATAATGTGACTGTTTGTTGCTCCTATTTAATAAAATAAAATAAAATAACTAAATTTATATGAATTACAAAATTTCTTCACTACCCATCAAGTTTTCAATTTTACCCTTTTTAGGGTTCCGTACCGCATAAGGAAAAAACGGAACCCTAGGATCACTTTCTTGTCCGTCTGTTTGTCTGTCTGTCAAGACCCTTTATATCGAGAACGCGTGGAGGTATCAAGCTGAAATTAAAACCAAATACTCAGGTCTGCATTCCCTTGAAGCTGTGAAAAAATTAAACTTCTAAGTTAACGTAAAAAAAAGATACGACCGTTTATGTTACAAAAATCGTAAATTTGACACTCCCAGGGAAATCGAAATTCATAGGGCGTTTTTCCCTCAGTGTGCGAGTCGGACTCGCACTTGCCCAGTTTTTTTACATGATAAATCATCAAATGACTTCTCCAGCTCTGGGTGGAACAAGAGGGTTTTTTAAGGTGGGAAATCATCCAATGATTTCTCACGCTCTAGACCGAAGCGAGAGGACGTTTCAGACTTTTACTGACTGAAACCACACGTATGTTCCTTCTTTGCCTTGCGTTTCAGGACCACGGGTTTCCCATTCGGAAGCTAACCCATGGCCCCAGTAAGCTTCAGCCCTGCTGGGCCTCTACGGTTTTACTGACATCTCTTTGAAGCGTGCGTTGTCAACGACCCGGGCTCGATCCGGACAGTTACCGGACATACCACACACACACCCTCCTCTTCACATGACCATACGAAGACAAACGATTCAACTGATAATATAGTTCTAATGGTAAATATTCTTGTTATTATTGACTATTGTCAGTAGCATCACCCACTTGGGATATAACTTCTCATCTTTATAAATTACCAGCTTACCCTCGCGGTTTTACCAGGCGTTTTAGGTTCCTGCTCCACTCTCGTGGGCCATAGCATGATGTTATAGAGTCTTTGATAAATGGGCTATCAAAAACTAAACGTTTTTTAATTCAAACCAGTAAGTTTCTGAGATTAGCGTGGACAAACAAACTCTTCAGCTTTATCTACACTAATATTATAAAGAGGTAAAGTTTTTGTTTGAAGGAGGTAATCTTTGGAAGTACTGCTCCCATTGAAAAAATTTTTTCAGCGATAGAAAACTGCTTTATTCCTGAGTGACCTAAGCTATCATATTTTATGTATGCTGGCAAAGGCGCGGGCAAAAGCTAGTATTATTGTATAGTGAAGAAAAGAAAGAAAAACATTTTATTTGCCGGATAAGACACACTTAAGACAAATATAATTATAACAGATCACTACATATATACCTACTTACTATATTTATAGTATAGATGACCTATATGTTTATTCTGATGTACAAGCAGTAAAGTTTCATCTAAATCTAAGTATTCAGACATTTTGAGCATGAAGGAGTAGAAAACAAATGCACATACATTCATACTTTTGAATCATTACTGTGATTTCATAAAGGTATTATAAATAACATTATCAATAACTGATGATGATTATTGTTTTGCTTTTTTTATTATTTGATATAAACTAGTACCCGACTGCAATCCCACCTGATGGTAAGCAGTGATGCAATAGTTGATGGTGAAGCGCACTAATTTATTAAGAGCCTATTCACTCTAGCTTCGTCAGACTATTATTGATGACAAATTTTGAAACTTAGTTCACACACTTAGTGTTTTAGTCTAAGAAGTCATAAATGTTTGATAAAAAGTATCCTATGGTCAAAAGAGGGTCATAGAACAGGTCATGGACTGTCGAGTGCCAATTTTTTTTTATTATGTATAAGCTTGCGTTTGACCACTATCTCACCTAACAGTAAGCGATGATGTGGATGATGGAGCATGCTTGCCTAGAAGTAACCTATTTGTCTTGTGACTGGCCTGTTGGTCTAGTGGTTAGTGACCCTGACTACTTTGCCAGAGGTTGTGGGTTCGATTCCCACCCAGAACCAACTTTTATGTTGATGAGCACAATAATTTGTTCTGTGTCTGGGTGTAATTTATCAATAATATGTATGTATTTAGAAATATATACCTATGTTTATCAGTTGTCTAGTACTTACAACATGAGCTCTGCTTAGCTTGAGACTAGACGGCGTTGTAAGACAGTTGTGGAATATTATTCAACCCCTAGACCCCTAAACTTCAATGAAAAGTAATAATTTTTTCCTCTTTGATAACTAAGCTGCTGTCGACTATTTTACCAGTGTCATGTGGTAACAGAAGCGCTGTGAGGCCAACTGTCAAACTTTGCCCTTTGATGTAAATCTAAAATGTTAATGGCTGTAGGGACAATCAATCTCATTTTTCAGTTGTTATGGATGAACAAACTTCCAAAGTTTTATAATACTAATTTAAGACTGAATTTGAGTTCTTAAACTAAGATTCCTTTATAATTTTGTAAAGCTAGCTGGCCCATACACCTGCACTTTAGAGGATTTTATGATTACACCAATGCTGAAATTAATACAACCATCTACAGGCCCAAAGAATTTAGAGTTTACCATTAACCCGAAAAAAAGATGCTATCGGTACCTATAAACAAGCAAGAGACCTGGGCATGGACGTGTATGGATGATCTTGAAATCTCGGTGCTAATAAATGAAGTATACAAAAAAGATTTGATTTCTTAACTAAAATAGCATTGATGTTGATCAAAAAGAGGCTATCTGGTTTACGAACGCCTTTTTAAGTTTTTTTTTTTATTTCAAACAATAACATCAACATTTATTGTTTGACAGATGTTATCAAAGAAAACGTTGAAAAAATAATATCAAAGGAATAGATTTGTTTCTTTGACTAAATGACAATATAAACAACAAATCACGTTTCGATGAAAAGAACACGCATTGGTTAATTTTTCTTATGTAATTCCAATGACCTAAAAATGCAGATTCGTATGTTATCACAAAAATCTAACAATGTTTACTTCGTTATCAGTCACCGATAATTTCAAATTTACTACCACCTTACACGAAAAACATTCGAGTTTGTCACATAAAGATCGTCTCTATAAATATTCCGCATAAAATGGCAGCCATTTTGCAACTCCAGATATAAGAGATTCATTCTTATGGCGAAAAATCACTATGAAATCCACTGAAACCCACATACCTGGCCAATTTTTCCAATTGTCTTCGGGTATTTTATTAGTTTTTGAAGGTTTTCACACGGTTTTATAAATAATGTTGTCAGCAATGGATCGCAAGCAGCCACCATTACGTTTTTAATCTTTTTAGTTCTATTTCTCGCCGTTAGGCAGTGCTTTGCATCTGTTTCCGGTAACATTGTTCTCTATTACATTTTTTTACTCGACTATCATAAAAATACAAACTAATATTTAGAAAATATGTATTTTATATGGTGAACTCGTTGCATCTCCTAGAACGAGGCGTGCCAACTCCACTTTACCCGTTAGCATGTTATTACAAGAGTATCTTGCAGGCTTATGAAATAAACACGTGAATCTTTTCAGGAATCTAATTCCTAACAAACCCTCTTTAAACATTCAAAAAACCCAAGTATACTTAAGGAGGTTTTCTTCGCTGTGTACAAGCCATGCGTAAACAAGCACGTAAGGTAAAGTAAATGACGACGTGAAACGACGGAGGCGAATGGCGAAGCGAGTGGCGAGGCGAATGGCGAAGCGAGTGGCAAGGCGAATATTCAGTACGTAAACGCGCTATTTGTTCTATCAGTTTTAGGTTTAAAAGTCCTAACTACAAACAGTTTTATGTATTTATCTATACATATTAATAAAATTAGAGTGTCTGTTTGTTAGATTTTTTATTATTAAATGCATACGAAAGTGTGTAGAGTAGGTTAGAGTAGGGTAGATTAGGGTAGGGTAGAGTTCAGTAGAGTAGAATACAGTAGTCAGTTGACGGGAGCGAAGCCGCGGGCAAAAGCTACTTATTAATAAATAAGGGCAACTTTTTGTCTTGGCCATCTCGCGCCGGCAATAAAGCTGGCTTCATACATCCGGAATGGCTCACTGGATTCGGAATATCAGTATGCTCCACACACATTCAGATTTTTTCAGATTATGTAATCATTTCTCAGATCGATCTGTAAGAATACTGACGAGCGTATTGCGTCTCCGCGCTATTGAAACGCGGAGAACCGCTCGGCCACGGCGATCTTTAAAACTTACTAAGCGATTCAGAGACCTGAAATTCAAGCAAATACAGCCAAAATTGGTAAAAAAAATATGTAAAAGTATAGAAAAAAATCCTAGGATTATATTTTAGGAGCTGTAAGACTAAAACCCCATGGCCACGCCATCGAAACAGTAAAGAACATGCTATCGCCCATATCTCGCTGAAAAAGCATCGCAAAGGTCGTAAAGTTTTTTGTAATACTCAGATTTGAATTTGTCAAAAATTACAGATCTGTCATATGCGGCGTATCTCGACTACCCGGGATATTCATTGTAGCACCATTTCCTTTAGCGTTTTCGCGTGCTGGGGTCTGTCTGTGTGTACGTCCGCAATGACATCTGCTGCCAACGTCTCCGTCACCTTAAAGACCCCAGTTTCTTGACTTTATGGTTATTGGTAAACACTGGTATGGACAAAATTGTCTATACCTGTGTCTACCGATCGCACAGCGGTGTCCAGAAGACGACTCGACTGTTTGGCCACAACAGTGAGGCCGCCGATGAGGCTTTACATCGGCACCCTGATGCGCAGTTTGTCGCTCTGGGGGATTTTAACGCCTGCCACTAAGACTAGCTTTTCCCATACCTGAGGACCGATCACGCTGGGAGAGAAGCGCGAAACTTTGCAGTATCGATGGGCCTCTCCCAATTGTCTGGACCTACTGTTGACCACCGATCCAGACAATGTATCGTAACAGTTTCTTCGCCACTTGAAACTTCAGATCACTGTCTGGTGTGGTCTGTATCGTCCTTCTCCCCACCTGACTGCGACTCACGCGGTGAACGGCGAATGTGGCGTTACAAGTCAGCAGATTGGGATGAGATGCAGCACTTCTTTGCGTCTTATCCTTGCCAGCAGGCAGGAACGCCGTCTTTTAGAAAACCTTATGGGTGCTCATGCTCATTTGATAGACTCGAAAAAATGGCGAAGTTTGAGAAGAAAAATGCACACTGATCGACCGACAAATAAATAAATGTCCTACTTACATACTGCGTGCTTAATTACTAATTATGTTTGATAAAAATATAAAATGAAACCATAATATAAAAATGAAACTAGTTTTTATTATCAAGAAATATTACAATTTATAAGTAACCAAAAAAGGGATTACTGATCTTTTTCTTGATGTCTATTCTCACGGGTGCTCGGCACCCACTGTTTATTTCTCATGGGTGCACGAGCCCTCGAGCACCCACAGAGTCGGCGTCCCTGGCAGTAGGTCTGCTTCTCTTCTGAAAATCCGTCGAGCTGTGCGGATGCTGTCTCCGATGTGACACCTACGTCAAGCTATGGAGTTTTTCATCCCTTATAGCGACGTACCCATCGATGGTTCAGCTCACCCATGGATCAACGCCGGTTGCGTTCGCGTTCGCAAAGCTCCGGATTTAAGCTCAAAGAAGAGAGCCTTCAACCATGCTGCCAAGTCCTACAAAAAGGCACTAAAGAAGGCTCGCTTCGACCGCATTACCCACATTGGCACAAAACTCTCTGCACAGCCGTCCGGTAGCAGAGCATTCTGGTCCCTTGCCAAGTCGGTCGAGGCAAACTTCTGTCGGCCCACATTGCCTCCGCTGGTTAAGCCTGATGGAACACTGGCTCATACGGCGAGAGAAAAAGCAGGTCTCTTTGAATCTCTTTTCGCCCATAATTCTCGTTTTGACACTAGCAGTGCTACTCCATCGACTTTACCTCACTGCGACACTTCAATGCCCGAGAACAAAGAGGTTCTGAGAGCACTGTGTCGTCTAGACGTGAATAAAGCTAGTGGACCAGATGGTGTACCAGCAATAGTTTTCAAGGCATGTGCACCAGAGTCGTCCCCTGTATTGACGCGTTTGTATCGCCCCTCATTTAGGACTGGTATAGTGCCCAAGTCCTGGAAGCTTACCAACGTGCAACCCGTGCCCAAAAAGGGCAGTCGTGCCGATCGTGCGAACTATCGGCCAATTTCAATAACCTCCATATTTATATTTATGCCAACCACTTGAGGGGCAAGGCCCTCGAGAAGAATGGGGAAGCGATTACCTTTTTCTTAGACGTCTCGAAAGCCTTCGACAGTGTATGACACGCTAGCCTTTTAAGTAAGCTTCATCCCTATAATAGTTAAGTTTAGATCGTGAATTGAGCTCGCAGTAGGACCTCAGTACTGAGAGTATCATATTCAATTTTGATGTAACAGGAAATAACACAATATTTTAATCAAAAACATCATTTATTTGTTTCTATACAATTTTACAATTTCTTGCGTCTCGAGTGCAGCTCTCTATAATAATAATAATTATTCTTTTGATAATTCTAAAAATTTACAATAAAAACTAATGTTTTTTTGAGATTTAAAATAATATACTTACTATTTACATATCAACATATTTTTCTCGCATACTTTAAATTATTTATACACACATTAATATCTTTTAATTGTATTTCTTGTGTTGTGCAAAATTTCGAAATGCATATTTTGTGAAATTGTTACTAATGTGGGATACTGCATCAGTTTTCAGTATTTTTTACTTGGATCCTAAAATTCTTCCCAAGCTAAGGTCTTTTTACATAGCATGAGTAGGATGACAGCAGGACGAAAATATGCATCTTTAAGATGAGAGAAAAGGATAGGTAGCTACATGGTATGTATCTGACAGCTGTCACCCGCACCATTCTATAGCAATTGTAGTGCAGGATTTACTTCTGTATCAAACATATATAGGGTCACTGGTAATTAGTGACCGATACTTAAACACGTGATTGTACTCATGATCACAAACAACTTTCCCAAAGAAACTTTTTTTTTAGACTCATTAGTTTTATGACAATAATAAAACAGCTAATTGAAATTCGAGTGCGTGCGCTTGCGACCGCTCAGCTGTTAGCCGCGTAAGGCCGTTGTCTCATGAGTATATAAAAAAGTCTCTTTAGGAAAGTTGTTGTTATCATGAGGACAATCACGTGTTTGAGTATCGGTCACTAATTACCAGTCACCCTATATAAAAGTATAATACCTACCTATGATTTTGAAAAGTAAATCGGGTAGACTAGGGTAACCATCATTCTCTACGGAAATTGGGACATCTAAACTTACAAGATATAAAAATGAAGTCTGTTACCTTCACAAAGTTTTCAATTGAGTACTTTACAATTATTTTTTAATTATTTGTATTAAAAAATTACAATTAGAAAGATTTTTTCAAATACGTACAAAGTAAGATTTTAAGATAGTAAGCGAGAGCGCTTAAATCTGAATGCATAGCACGAGTTGTTACGAACCAATCAGAGAGAAACTCGTACCAGTTCCAGCAGAGTAGGGGAAACTATCAAGATACAGAAAAAGGATGCACAAACTACAATTTGACGTCATAGCTATTAGGTTATGCGTGTAGAAAAGAGATAGCGAGACGTCTCGATCACGCGCCCTCATACTAGGCGTGGGAAAAGTGTGTCATCTTTGTGATTGGAATATTTGCATCTGAATCACTGAAATGTCCCGAAACTGTATATCGACGGTTGTAAGGCTAATTGATCTAAGCGACATTTTTTCAAAAAAAATTGAAACCTGACTTAAACGACGGAGAAAAATTGGCTGATTCAGAATATGTATATAACTCAACATTGGAAAAAATTTCGTTTACATCAATTAGCCTTTCAACAGCCGAAATGTATCATTTGGAACATTTGGAACATCGGCTAAAAAGATACAAACGGAACATTTGGAACAAAGGCTCAAAAAAATACAAACACAGACACTGACTGTTATGAATCGTGATCTATTCGTCATATAAATTAAAAAGGTTTATTTAATTGAATTTTGATTTGAGAATAATTTAAAGCAGATGTTTTTAATTCAGGTCATTAATTATATTTACACTATTTACGTTTTAATTTGAATTTTAAAAATACTGCAGGTTACTTAAAGTAAAGAGTGTTTCAGTGTTCCAATTTTTCCAAATGATGCAATTAAAAATTATTGCTGTTCAAATCTTTCGCAACACTAAAATGTTTCGGAACAGTGAGTCGGTTCAGTAAAGAATTACACAAGCCTACCTCATACAAGTATTTTTAAAGCTGATGGCTGTTTCATTTCATAATCAATTTTGATGTGGATGTCAAGAAAAAAAAAATTTTTTTGAGTTATTTTTTGTTTAGTACCTATACATAAAATGTTCAAAAATAAACACGGGTAACATCCAATTTCGTTTTAGAAAAAAAGAGTTGATAATAAAAGTTGATAGTTGTCTTTAGACATGTCATGAGGAATCTACTATCGACTAGGAGCCTTACCACGGCGTGTAAAAATGTCAAGTGTGAGGGAGAGAGGGATGGAACTACAACATTATTTTTAGTATATGCGAAACCTGAATACAGTTTGGACAGAATCAGTAACTGAATCGATTCCAATAATTTTTACACCATGTTATACTTTTTTTCAAAAATATTTAAAAAGGTCACAAATTGGACACCGCCGACACTAACGACAACGGCAGGTTATAGCGGACATTAGAAACTAGCGCACAGCTGGATGCGGGAGTAAAACAACCCCTTAGTCGCCTGGGTGGCCCGGTGATCGTGTATTTGTGCGGCCAACCAGGTAGCAAGCTTATAACTTCGTGATTTTTCATGATACAGTTATGGAATTTTGTACACAGATTCTTTACTAAATACTAAAACTAATTTTGTGAAGATCCAGCCCTCTAAGAGTTCCGTTTAGATCAACAAACGGATCGCATTAAAAGCTCATGGTAGGGCTTCTATAGCTTTTGTTGGTAATATTTTTAACCGACTTCGAAACAGGGAGGTAATGCATTCGTCAAATTCTGTTGTTTTTGTAGATTACAAAACAAAAACTGATGCAGTAATAGATTGTAACATCTTATGTGTCGCGTAAGCTAAGTATATAAATATGTAGATTGCGTCAAATAAGTTGTGTGAAAGTTTAGCTTTTTCACCTGACTTTCTAGAGAAATTGAGCAATTTCATGTTTTTTTTTATAAAATGTTGGTAGGTAATCAATATAATCTTAAGTTGACTTAAATAGTCATGAGAAGGTAAAAATAGGGTTGCCAGAAAAAAAAATCTCCCCAATTTTAGGAAGAATATAGAAATCAGTGTGATTTTTCACCATTTATATTTTAAAGAATTTATTTAGTTTTAAATTGACAAGAGGTTGTAGAGAAATAGCTCGTTTAATAGTAAAGTTGTAAACAAATGTCTTTTTAAGAAAATAAAAAGCATTATGATTTTGATAGGCATGTAGGTTAGTGGGATGTACAGTCGCCAACACAAGTTTTCAAACCAACCAGTATTTATATATTTTATAAAATATTTCATATAAATTATTATATTTTATTAAATGTATAAAAGCCGACGACAATACTAAAAAAAAGCTTACTAAATTGATTGATATTTATTATAATTATAAAAAATAATATTTAATTGGTTCGAAAATCAGTGTTACCATGTTTTCTGCGGTAGTAGTGTTCGAAATGAAAGAATTTGTTGTGTTGACATGTATTTAATGTTTATCATGTAACTACAAGACCTAATTTCAATAAAATGTAGGCTATAAATGAAAATAAAATACAATAATATTCACTATGTGCCACCGTGCTGTTTCTCGTGTTTTGTATAAAGCATCGCTTAGCGAAATTACGCAAATAGACAATAAAACTGATTTGAAATAAATTTAATCTTTTTAATAATTTAGTTTTTCTTCATCAGTTTTGGTGTCTACAACGTGTGTAATTTGGTTATTGCGTTCATCTGAGTAGAATAGTGTCATTTCGTCAGTAATACAATATCAAAATTGTAAGTTGATCAGTGACAATGCAAAAAAAAAAATAACATAATATTTTCTCTGTACATTCAACACAAAGAAGGTAAGCTATCACGACATCGAGGTCCTAATTCTAGAACATTTAGTTTTTTTCATTCGAAAATATTCCTAGAGAAAAAGATATGCATCTATGTACCTGATAACATTTATTTACTTCAGCTATATATAGGACTAGTCGAACGCTGGCTATAACACTGTTTATGTAATTTGACATCAGTAGTTTACTAGAAAAATTGCAAAGTAATTTAAAGGAAAGGAGAGTTTTTAGTTTTTCTATTCATAAACAGTAATATAGACGAGCTACCACAAGGTCACACCATACAAACATCTATTTCTAGACACAAAAAACAAAAAAGATTTTTTTTTAAAACAGCGCGATTATGGTGTCTCCAATTATCATCTGACCTTAATATTCTAAATCCTTGTGCAGGCTTATTACTCAAATTTTAAGTCGAATCATCGCTATATTTTAAGAAAAATTTTTAGAAAACTTTACTGTTTTATTTTTTTCCTCTAATCGAATATAATTGACATTGCAATGACACTTACTACTAACCTAAAGAGTGCTAGACTATTTCTTACATTTAGATAGTTGGTTCCTAAAACATTTTTAATATGGTCGATAGATCGCCACTACAAACTAAACAGGTGCAAACTTAAGAAACAAGCACATAAGCGTGTTCTAATAAAAACCAAAAATAAAACAATTGTTTTCTATAATATACCTCAGTTTCTTTATTTCTTGTACATTTCACAACTGTCACGTTTTACAGAACAACCAAGTTTTTAGATAAATTACAAATGCGCACGGCCATATTTTCCTTGTCCGTTTTCGCGCACACAAGTAAAGAGAACAAGAAAGAGAACTAAGTACTTTTTCAATATTACTCACAAACTAATATCATTTTTTTTTTACTAAAAATCCTCACTAAAACGGGAAACAGTGCTGTCTTCATTGCTCGTCACAATTACGTCTATGTCAATTTTTTGAGGATGAAAGCAGCACTGCTCAAATAATAAGTAACTAAAATCTAATTAATCAAATTAAATGGGAATATTACTTATCGATACCTAAACCGCTAAGTCCACAAACGAAATGCAGACGCATTCAACGGAGCACCGCTCCTCTAAAGAAAAAAAGAAAACAAAGAAAAAAAATGGAAATGTTGAATAATGTGTAATAATATGAAGAAAAAAAACATGTTACTGTGTCTAAAATTATATTAAAAAAACTAACTGTTAATGTCTTTATAAGAGTGATCTAGATCACAAATTGTAAAAATAAGGAATTATTAAAAAAATTGCCGTAACGGGAAATTCGCCCGCTTCCCAATTTGTGTGGTAACTTTGTAGAACATGAGTTGTAAGATGAAAGCGGGTGAATTTCTCGTGTTTATTTTTTAACGGCAATCCCCCATTGTCCCCCCATCGCACTCGTAGTGGTGTGCCTGTGTGTGTGTGTGCCATCCGTCTTGATATGTGTGTGTATGTGCGCCACCTCATCGCCGTTAGCTAGAAGCAAATAGTTTTTAGTGAGTAATGAATGTTTTGAAGATCCAGTTCTGACCGAAAAAGACTTGGGAAGATTTTTTTACATTGGGAGAGTTGAAGAAATACAATACCTGGGCATTAAATGGTACATCAAGTTTTGGGGAATGAGTCCGGCTTATTAATATCTCATTTCTGTCACTTATATTTGTGTAACAGTTTTTTTCTAGAACTAGATTTTCGATATTAATGCCCTGGTACTGAATGAAGTGTGGCAAAAAACTAGAAAAACAAAGGGATATCGATGGTGTTTTTTTTTTAATACTATCTTTTAAGGCCAAACTTTGAGATGTTAAGTACCTAACCGTATGTTTTGTCAACCAATGAGTAGAAAAAAGATATAAAAATGAAAAAAAAAAAACAATTAGAAGAATAAATAAAAAAATTAAAAATTGAGCAAAAACTGGGACTAAGTGAAAAAGACATGTAGTATTTAGTGTTTCTTTTTTTAAATACATTTTTCTAATTTTATTATTTGTCACTGTGATATGTAGTTTCGAAGCATATTATACACATACGGACGTACGCTAGACGTAACTTAAAAAAGAAATTGACATTTCCGATCGGACAAGCTACTGTACAATCGGGCACAACAGGCTTAACTTACAATAATATTTTTATTTTATCCTACAAATCTAAATCAGCGTATTTTTAAGTACAAATCTATTATTATTAAGCTTAAAAGCATTGTGTTGTCACACAAAAATATAAGATGTTGTGCACGAGTGTACTTGGGATATACACTTATACATATCTACATGTGTACATATACATAGCTGTTTATAAATTGACATAGCACATAATACGCTTTTATTATCCACATAAGATATGTCATTCCTCTCAATAGATACATTTATAAACTATTTTTTACTACTTGCCAGCGCGAGATTTGATTGCAGGCTTCGATAAAAGGTAACAGAATGATTAGATTAGTAAATTGTGTACAAATTATTGCTCCTGTTCTAAATATCCCACAATAAGTCTTCAAAAAATTTTTTTTAGAAAGTGTGTACCAAATGTAACATCAGTGATGAAACTTCAAAAATGGGAATGACTATTCCACATAAATGAGACCATTGTCCTTCAAGCTAGGAGTCAATCCTGTATCTTGAAAAATATAAAAAGATAAATACTAATTCATAACAATTTTAATATGTGGGTAGTCATAAAAACAAAAGGTTTTACTGAGATAAGTAGAGCAAGTACAATTACTAGTAAGTACTAAAATAATTTTATATTAATTGACGTCATCATTCCTAAAAAAAAAAACAGAAAAAATACTGTTAAAATTAAATCTCGCGCAAACAATTTAAAATTGAAATAAACTAATTAAATTTCTTAAACATTTAAAACCGCCATTTTATATCCACTCATTTAATTATAATAATTATTATATTTTTTTTTTTATTGAACATGACACTTGAGTACTTGATTGTACTTTTATAACAACTAAACTGCTGGACAAATTTTGGAGTTTTTTTTTTTTGCATAAAGCCAAATAATATAGTTTCAAAATAAATAACATTGATTGCTTACTCGTAAGTACACTCACTATTAAAATTATTTAGAATATTAGTGCCATCCAGTGGACAAAATACAAGTTTTCTCCAACATTATGCCCAGCAGTGGACTGACGCAAAATATGTATAACAGCACTCATATGTATATACAACAGTATTTTCTATACATATATGTTTTATATATTTAAGTTCTAACTTCTTCATTAGACTTTGGCTTCATTTTTGGCTTAGATAAGTCAAGGAACGAAAAGCAGGTGTTATTTAAGTTTTTTTTTTTTTTAGAAGAGAAATGTCAAATTTTTGTCATAGATTTTTTACGAAGTAGAAAGTTTGGTTTCTTTAGAAAATCTTTTAAAATTATCTTTTAGGAAATTATGTGTACAATCTTTTACTATAAGAATAGAGAAATATTTCTTCATCAAAATAATTTGCAGATCAAAATATAGCAACGTTTTGAAATAGAATAGTGTAGGTACAGATACTGAAATGTATATATAAAAAAAAAAAATAGTTGTATAATGATCAATGTTAACAAAATAAAATATTTAAAAAGGTAAACGTCACTTTATGTTTTTTATTTGCTCCCAGTCCAACGAAAGAAAGTTATGGCTAGCACTCTCGAGTACTCGGCAGATTCAAGTTATTCATTTCATGTTATATTCAGAAAAATGGCAAATATTTACAAAAAAAAAAAAATGGTAGGTGAATCTCATGAGTTTGGTCGATTTTGTTGCTATATTTTGATCCATTAGGACTGTATAAAAGCTGATATCTCTATATTTTTGCTTTTAAAATTATATGTTATAATTTGACGTACGCAAAGCATAAGTATTTGAAATTTTGTGTGTTCACACAGGGAAAATCGAATTGATTTGCAATATTCATACGTCTACGGAATTGCATAAATAATTAAATAAATTACATAAATGAATTGACTGTTTATCGCCAGAGGTAGATTTACTTATAATAAATTTTTCATCTCCAATTTTGAAAAACATTTTCTCTAGCGTACATGGCTAAAGAAAATGTGTGTATTAAAGTCTTTTTACGGAAATCATGTCGTTAGTTTTAGTATAGCTGTTATAATATAGCATATATTATAGTTACCTGCCCCCCAAGCCAAGTTACGACCGTTTCGTTTCGATTCACTTGCGTCGAACGCCTCGAGCAGGCAACGCCTTCGGTTCCTTTGTTCTGACGTCATCTTAACGCTCAGTCACGTGGTCAGAACAAAGGAATTGGAGGCATGACCTACTCTAGCATTCGACGCAAGAGAATCGAAAGAAAACGGTCGTAACTTAGCAGGAGATTACAATATATCAATGTAAATGCATTAATGGTGCAGTTTTGAATGTGCAAAAAATTCAGCGACATCTTGTTTTTATAAAACTCGTAAATAATCATATAATAATACGATATCTGATAATAATAAAAAAATACTCGTTATTTTAGGTGTTTTTTTTTTTGCTTCATGTATTTTTTTTAAATTAACGAATCACCTGTCAGAACACACACAATTTTTTATTTTTATATTTTTTGTTACCTTTGCACGAACACATTACTTTTAAACACAAGTAAATATAGAGATAGTCAATATTAAAATCTATGGACCCTACTATCCAAGAACGAGGACAGACACATTTCGATAGGAAATTATTTTAAAAACCTTTCAAAATCGGCTCAGTCTGCAAGATTATGCCATAGAATTTTGACTAGTAAACGAAAATACACAAGCATATATTAAATATTAAGAAGACACCTATTTTTACTAGGCCAATACTCTATAAACATAAATAGAAAAAATTCAAAAACGAAAAAAAAAAATGGCAGGATATTGTAAGATTGAGAATCAACATTGACTATAATATTTGCCCCTAACTACTTTGTGCAGACAAATATTCGGCATAAACTACGAATAACCGAAAAACTTAACATATATTTTTTTCCACGCTGGTAACACTTAATCTTTGGCTTGCCAACAACGAAAACTAATGCACAATATGACAACCCGGGGTTGCCATTTAAAATATCAATCCGATACAACATTGGTCCGTCACCTCTTTAAAAACAAATGTACATGTCTTTTTAAACACTTTGATAGTATTCTTTTCTATACCTTAGTGAATGTATTTATTTCTTACTAGTAGTCGTGTTCAGCCATGCCATTATTCTGGCCTTGTCTCTGGTTGTTCTGATCCTGGTTTTGATTTTGAATCTTGTTAGGATTCTGGCCTTTCCCCTGTCCAATTTGCCGCGACGATGAGAAGCACAGCTTCATTACGAACGGGAATTTTGCACCTGAAAATGATAAGTTAAAAATGAAAAAAAAATGGTTGGGCAACGGGGAAGAAGAACATAATTCATTAAACCCCAAGCGAACCGGGCGTTCGCTCTCTCATCGTCTTTCTATTGTGTCTCTAATTACAGTATTCGAAAGGTTAATTAATATTATCAATTCCATCACACAGTGCATTTTGACAGCTAATAGAATGTTGCCAGGAAAGAAAATAAATTAGCACTATTTCTAGCAACCTGTTGATAAAAATATACAGCAAAAATATTTATAATTTTACTATTTACAGATACTTTTGAACTGTGTAGGAGTAGGTAACTTATCGATCGTTCGTTGACCGATGACATTGATTGATTGAGGTCTTTAGCTTTGATTTACTGAAGGAGGTTCTGTCAATATATTCTTTTTGTTTGTTAATGGTGAGGTAACTAACATCCTTAGTTAAGAAGTGTAATCCAGTTTTTGCTGAAATATACCTTAACTTTTCTTTGAGGGGAAAACAAATGTATTGTTATTTTTTTTTTCAAACAGTCTCATTTTGCACTACTTTTTTCGATTTCTTAAGCAAGACATCTAGGTTGTCCCGCCATCCTTTGTGGTCTGTCGTGGCCCTGCGTTGCTGTGTTAGGGTCCCAAGCCTGTCTTTTTCAGGTCCTCAACTGATCAGGCACGCAGGAGACATGCCTTTTGAACCAAATTAACGATTTGCGTTTTGGAGTGCATTTTTTTTGGAGGTAAGCTGATCAGAGTGTAAAGTTCTGCAAACCTCCGTTGAAAAGGGAGGATCCTCCTACCAGACGGGTGCTATGTCTGGTGGGCAACTGCCCGATAGATGATTTCGGGCTGTTCCATATGTTCCAATCGCGCGGAAAATTTTAATTGCGCGATGAAGGATTAGTTCTTATGTGACGCCATAGATGTCGCTACACATTTAACACCTAATGCAAATGTTATCTATTTTTACCTGGATGCTGTATGGTCGCGTGGTTGCACGCCATTATCGCCATGACGGACTGCGAAATGTTCTGGAACTCCATGAGGCCTGACGACGATCTGGAACATTTACATTTGAGATTTATGCGTCAATTTTCCTCCTGGAATCTTGGCCACTATAATGTGACGTCATAACTGTGGCAGTAGATTTGGTTTTCCTATTAAATCTGCACCTAGATTTGTTTTTCCTATGACCACCTCTTTCAGTAGCTGAAAAGCATCTATCTATTTATGCATGGTTTCCGCACTTAGACCTATGTGGACCATTGTACGTGGGCCATGGCAGCCACAACCTTAGATGGGCTTATTCCAAACAACCCACCTGTCTCCAAAAACAGATAAGGCCTTTTAGGTTTTTCAGGACATCAATAAGGGAGTTCGGGGATCCTAAGGTTCGTGTGCGTATTTCAGTGAAACCTGTGCAGTCTAGGAGCACAGCTGAAAAGTATTCTTAAAGCTAAGTTAGGCCAACTGTCCACGGACGCATAGCTTCATAAACGCGTATTCGTGAAGCTTACATACAAAACTATGAAATTGCCGGCACGTCATGTCTTAGTGCCGTTGTTGTTTTTTTTTAATAGTTATAAGCTAGTGCTTGACTGCGATCCCACCTGATGGCAAGTAGTGATGCAATCGTTGATGGTGAGGCGCACTAATTTATTAAGAGCCTATTCACTCTAGCTTTGAAGACACCTAAATTATAATCGGACGGGAAGACCGCAGCAAGCAAATTATTCCAGTCCCTCGATGTACGCGGTATAAACGAAATTTTGTATGTATGCTTCGTGCAGGCGTACACCAAGCGTAAATGACGTATACGCGTGTGTGAAGCTATGCGTCCGTGAACAATTGGCCTAAGAAACATTATTTTTTTACAAAATACACACACAGATATCAGTTACTCTGCTAACAGATTAGAAGCTGTAAATAATACATCCTCGCTAAACAAGGACAGCATGTTCTTACCTCTCGCTCTTGAGCGGGAACTTGGAGATGGTGTGGGGAGGGGTGACTCCGTAGTCCTTGAACACCTGCAGCAGCTGCTCGTCCGACACGTCGGGGGGTGTGTTGAAGAAGTGCAACACCTGGAACAGTGGAATTACTGATTTAATATGATGTAAAAAATTAAAATTCTCATAATTGATTTATATTTAATGTTTTTTTTTTTATTTTCCTTAACCCGTTGACCTAGAATCCTGAAATTTGGCATGAAGCAAGGTCTCATAGCACAAGAATAGGAAAAAAAAAATCTGAAAACTGTAAATTTGTAATTGTCACAAAAAAAAAACTTTTTTGCGAATCGGGAAAATCTTCGTAACTCAATTCGCGAATTGAACAGTTTTCATAGGTAAGGTTTGTACAGAACCCTCGCACTTGTCCGGTTTTTTATATCCATTCACATTTTCTCGTAACTTACCTTAGAAGGTGGCTGTATTCTGTTCTTGTGTATGGAGGCAGGGGTCAGAAATCTATTGTTCTTGTTGCCAACATAGTCCTTGAACGAGGGACTCTTGTCGGGCAGTGGATACGGGTTCATCACCTCCGACAGGTACGCCTGTTTTGAGAAACTGCAAATTGAAAATACAAAAGTCTTTAATTACATTCTGTATTTTTTTAAAATTATATGTTACTGATAGAGAATATCGTGCTTTTATTTGTGTGCGTAAAGTGTTAAAATAAAATTGTTATAATCGACCAGTCATCTTTTATGCACCCTGGTTCATAGGAAACTCGGAAGTTTAGCAACAACAACAGTGAAGGAAGAAATAAGAGCATGTTCAGGGAAATACAAAACTAGACTGGAGAAACATCCAAACCAGTTAGCTGTCCAGGTAACATTACCAGACTGTGTGCACAGCAGGGGCGCCGGCTTTTAGAAAACCTCATGGGTGCTCACGCTCATTTGATGACTCGAAAAAGTGGCGAAGTGTGAGAAGTGAAATGCACAATGATCGACATTTTGATAACGGCATCGGTAACTGGCATCCGTTGCCCGCATCGTTAATAGGTAATAAATTGTGACGACATCACATACATTGTCCTGCTCCCAAACTAAAGTTTACCCTTGTACTATGGAAACCAGGAACAATCAACAACAAACACCCAGACCCAACACAAATATCTGTCTCATCAACAAACATTTGTGTTGGTGCAGGAATGGAACACGCGACCCTTGCGTCTCAACCGGCGCTCTGAACCACTGCGATTACTGATCTGCTTCTTGATGCCTATTCTCAGGAGTGCTCGGCACCCACTGTTTATTTCTCTCGGGTGCTCGAGCCCCCGAGCACCCACGGAGTCGGCACCCCTGGTGCACAGAATAAAAAGAGACACAGAATATTGGAACTCGGCAGTATATGAGCCATTATATTAGTATGGAGAATACGTCTAATGAGAAATATCACTCCACCGGAATTCTTGCATCTGCTCATAGTCGGAAGGACTGATTGCACGATACATCTTGAGAAAAAAAAATCGACCAGTCAATATCAATCACCTTAAAACATACAAGGTGCCCGTTGGTTACCATGAATTCTGTACCAGATTCTGGAGGGCTAGAATATTTCGTCTATTTTTTATAATATGTTGTACAGTCAGGGATCAAAAGTGCAGTTGTACTCTACCAATGCTAAAGTAAAAAAGTAAAGTGTCTAAAACTGCTTTGTTGTAGAAGTTCAATAGTCCACAACTATTTTATTCAATACTTTAGATTCTGTGCTACCAATTAAATCAATCATGAACCATTGACCCTCTTCTACAAAGAAATTTAAGACATTTTTGCATTGCTAAGGTGGAACTGCACTTTTGATCACTGACTGTACGTCGTTTAATCATTGTTTTAAAATTACTGTTTTGCGTCGATGTCCTGTATACCAACGGCTACCACGAATTGTATGCCTAATTAATAATAATAATAATATTCCACAACTATCACACAACGCCGTCTAGTCCCAAGCTAAGCAGAGCTTGTGTTATGGGTACTAGACAACTGATAAACATACTTATATATTCCTAAATACATACATATATAGATAAATTACACCCAGACACAGAACAAATGATCGTGCTCATCACACAAACATTTGTCCTGGGTGGGAATCGAACCCACGACCTCCAGCATAGCAGTCAGGGTCACTAGCCACTAGACCAACAGGCCAGTCAATTCTGGATAGCTAGAATATTTGGTCTGATTTTTCTGACGTATACGTTTAACCTACAGTTTTTTTTTTAAATCACTGTTATGCGTCGATGTCCCTTACACCCTGTACATTAATCGATGAGTCGTTAGATCGAAATAATGAATCAAATGGGTGCAATACTCACGCCAACGTCAACGTATAGTCTCCAACAGTAACATTGTTCAGGTTCTGCACACATCGTTCAACTGACACACCGTCCCCCATCTGTACCATCGCCGTACCTTCTTTAGTTTTCAGGAATTTTATCTGGAATTACATACAGACAAAATTATATAGAATCGATTCGCAATACTTAAACGTACGTCCGACACACGAACTATTATCATTTGATGATATTAAATAGAACAAGAATTAGTTTAGGAAGTGTGACGGAGGTGTATTTTGTCCACTCTGATGAAAGATAAAAAAGTAGTATAAGATATTCATATTATTCAATTTAAAGGCTTTGAATAAAAGTATGTATATTATTAATAAATAATCGATCAAAACGGTAATACTGTATGGAACAGAATGTTGGGAAAGAAAGAGACGGATGAAAAAAGATTGCATGTAGTGGAGACGAAAATGTGGAGATGAAGTGAGAAATGAGATAATGGTCTCATTTTGAGAAAGCTTGAAAGTAGGACCATACTGACTAATATGTTGTAAGAGAATTGATTATCTTGTATGAAACTTATTCTTACTAAAAGAATATAAGGAGGCGGCCGATCGCGTGAGGCAACGGCAACGGTCCTCACGCCCCAACCGCCGCCGGGATTCCGATCCAGATTTCCGGCCACCGTAGGCGTGGGCTTGCGGACGGCGGGCAATGGGTGGCCCGCCGTCCGACCGTCCGGTTACCGTCCGGACCAAGCCCAAGTCGTCGACGGCGCGTATTGTTCCACGCGCGCCTCAGGGAGATGTCAGCAATTGTAGGGGCCCAGCAGGATCGAAGCCTACTGGGGCCATGGGTAGTGTGAAAACGAAACCTGGACCCTGGGACGAAGGCGAAGGACCAGGAGTGGGTTTTTAGTCAGTAAAAGTCTGACACTCTCTCGCTCCGCCCAAGAGCGAGATTTGTCATAAGATGATATTCCCACATAAAAAAAAAAAAAAAACTAAAAGAGTATGAGTATACATGTGGATGGAGAGGAAGAGGGAGGCCAAAGTAGAGGTGGATGGATTGTGTAAGTAGTGATATGAAAGAAAAGGGAGTTAGTGATAGCGTGACGGGTGATAGGATAGAATGAAAGAAAAACCGTATTGCGCCGACCACAAGTACCTAATATAGGGCAAGGACAAGATGATAATAATTGAAAATAGTGTGTAACAATATACATTTTTTTTTTGTAGTTAAACTTAACTCAATCAACTGATACTTACTCTAACAACATTTCCGTAGAGACAGCACAAGTTGAACAGCCGATCAGCATTTACGGTCTGAGGATCCAGCCCGTAGACCATCATCACGGCGCCTTGCTGCGGAGGACCGCCCTGCGGCAGCAGGGGACACTTTAGTGGCATCAAACAATACAGACGACAATTTTTAGCATGGACATAACAAAGTTGCAAATCACAAATAATAGAATAGAAATGAAGAACAAATAAATACTAAAAGGGATACTATAGTTCCAGGCATCAGGCACTATAAAAATGTTTCCAAATTTATAGTTCGTTTAAATGTATTTAAAAGTTGAAAAAATATTTATTTGAATGGAGATAAAGTTAATTTAAATGTAGATTGGGTTCATTTAAATTTCGAATGAGTTTATTTAAATATAGGTTGAGTTCATTTAAATGTAGATTGAGTAAATATTTGAAGAATGTAACTAGAAATAATTTTGATAAACGAGGAGTGAATTTAGTTTCTTCCTGAAATTACTGTAGTTTCAGAGAACCAATTAGAAAGTTAACGACTTTATTTTAAACACACAGGGGAATCGTATCCCTGTGCATGCGTTCACCCCACTAGGGTTATAATTACCTGGTTCTGTGGCGGCATGTTGGGGTGGTGCATAGGCGGGGGTGGGACGAAACCCTCGCCACCGTAGCCTTCTGGGCCGTACCCGCGACCATCGCGCTGAAAATAAGATAACTATCATCAGAACATGACTATCATTTTTTGGGACACTATTCCAAACCACTGTAACTCCTAGAAACCAGAATCAATAGTGGTGACCAGCAGAAAAGCGCTGAAATCGTGAAAATCGATGAGTCACGGATAAATGATTTAACACTGTCTTGAACAGTGAAGAAGATTTTATCAAGCAGGAGACTAAGCCAGGCTAGGCCAATAGATACCAAAGGACAAGAACAACTGGTGGTAAGCCCAGTTGCCAAGTATTACAGATTAAGACTGAACAAGTCCCGGGCTCGAACTCGTTGATGGGTGAGGCCAAAAATTGCGATGTCTCATCTGACATTGTGTCCAACAATGAGCAGTTAGACGCTGGTCTATATGCACATCGTATGGTTTGCACGCACACAAACACCGTTCCGAACTGTAATGACATTAGACGGTGCGTAAAATCTGAAAGTAGTGCTTTGGAAAATCGAGTTTTATGAAATAACCACTGCATAAATCTAATACAAATAAATTGTATAGAACTCTTCGATAATAAAAGTTTGTCGGTACCGACTTCGTTTTTCATATTTCATACGATTTTTGTTACTTTTTTACACTTAAAGTTGCGTTAAAATCATCAAAAACAGAAACTTTGTTGGCTCATAACTTTGTAACGGAAATTATTTTTGTTTTTCTGTTTCCGTACAGATAAAATTAAGAATAAGACAAAACCTATATCATGTTTTACTTTGGATGTACAATGTCAAACTGTGGAGTAATACCCCCCCAAAACTTGTATGGAAAAAGTGTCGACTAGTGTAACCTTAAAGCTACATCTGCGTAGGTGGGTCATTTTCCAATATGTTTAGAGGTCGGCTTCTAGTTAAAACAAAAACAGCTATAACAATATACTACACGGACACAGTATATATAAGATATGGAACAGTACGGAAACTACATACAAATATTCGAAACGGCACACTCACACAAACATACGCATCGACGAGACTCCTAAGCGTTTCTCGCGGTACTGTCAGTAGCGAATGCCGCTATCTTGTCTATACTGTGACACGGACGACCGTCTATCTGACCTCTAGCAGCCAGCGGTAATCCCTCTTCTTAATTCTAATTCCTCTTGGTATGAAAATACATTTTATTCGTCTACCTCTATATGTTCTTTTCAATTTTAAGTCTTTGTGTATACATAAATAAATACATTCTTTACGATCTAATTTGATTTATATTTCTTTTAAAAAAACTGTCAACTAGCTTATACATTCCATTGCCAAAGATGACAGCCAGGACCAATGGCTAAGGGGATGCAACTCGACATACGTTTTCACTGTTCTTCATACAACCGCTCTTACGCGATTATAACGTCATTACACATTTTCATGAGATATTTTGGAAACACAGTATCTTGTGGATATTGTCCAGGCATCTGTTAAAATCAATTTATAAATTTGTGTAAAACTAATCCAGTAAAGACCTCTGAAAATCTGCTATTTTGCATGAACTTTGACACTTCATAATTTACTCAAAAACTAAAAAAGTCAAGAAGTATAACAATTGGCAAAAGCCTTTCAAATTTAATCAAGATTCTGAATGACGACAATATTTTTCAAAACCTTTTTAAGTGTTTTAAAAAAACACGTTATCAGGCGTTTTCGCTAACAGAGTTTTCAGGCGTTATCTCTCTTTTTTCGCGTTGCCTTTTCGTCAAACATCGTGTTGGATTGCGTTAGATGAAGTAACAAGCTTTTAAACCATACTCCATGTTGACGATAGGCAAGTGGAGGAGGACCCTCTTAACAGTCAACTTTATCAAGTCTCCAGGTTGACATTGACACTGAGAAATTCCCTATTAGGACCTCATCTGAATCAAGCTGTTCAAAGATGGGTTTTTCGTATGTCAGATCATTTGCATTTCGATTCTTTTAACGCGTCATATTAAAACTTGCATAATTTTCGAATCACCGATAAATTTTATCAATTAAGGAAATGAAGATGGGCCTGTTGACGGCAATAAAACGATTCGCGTTTAATAACGATATCGATTAATACGAAGCAATACAATTTCGATATTAATTACTTTCGATTTGGCTTCGTATATTGATAAGCAAATTATTCAATTTCATCGTTCATAAGGAAAACGGAGTGTGAGAGAAAGACTACTCGTGTAATTTATTTTATTCAATCTATTATTTTAATGTTAAGGTAAAAATGGGGTTTCATAGACCCGTCGGAAACTCAATGTGTGCGGCGCCCCAATTCAGTACATGGGCCATACGCTAGAGTGCCCCAAGTGCCCATATACCTAGGGTTACCAACTTTTATTAGAAGAAATAGAGTATATCTGATTTCAAAGGAGGTAAATAACTTCCATCAGGTGAGATAGCGGTCAAGCGCGAACCTATCAAGAATAAAAAAAGTAATAATGAGTACGGACTTATAAAAAAGTGTATCATTTATTTAAAAACAAAAAGGTATTTTTTTTTGAACTTTTTGTAGCACATAACAATTTTTCGTTGTTTTTAAAAGAATTAGTATGACTCCAAACATTCTACTCTAAGTTTACATAGATCAGGAGTTGATTTTAAATCAATTTCAATGAAGCCCTGTTCCTCTCTTTCCGCCACTTCACTTCATGACCGAAAAGAAATTCGACATCTTTGGTTACGATAATAGTTATGCATCATATTTATATGCGTGACTGACACCAGAACCTATAGTAAAAATTCTATAAAAAGAGTATTTTAGCGCCCTCTATTAGTGTTATAGAAAACTAGAATGAGTAAAGGCAAAATCAAGACTCCGGAATTTACAGAAAGAGTTACTGTGGCCCTGAACACCTATGTGTTACAACTAACAGAACACAGGTAGGTTTCAGTCGCCGCCGGGATCGCGATCCCGAATTCCAGCCACCATAGGCGCGGGCTTACGGACGGCGAGCAATAGGTAGCTCGTCCGACTGTATGGTAACCGCTCGGACCGAGCCCAAGACGTCGACGGCGCGTAAAATTCCACGCGCGCCTCAAGGAGATGCCAGCAACCGTAGGGGCCCAGCTGTGTCGAGGCCCATGGATGTAGGTTTTAGTCAGTAAAAGTCTGACACGCTCTCCCGCCCGGCCCAAGGGCGGGAGATGTCATTAGATGATTTCCCACCTAAAAAAAGGTGGGTTCTTGGTTTAGTCGAACGGCAAAATAACCACCCAGAAAAAAAAAACGCCAGTATCGCTTTCTAGAAAACAGGACACAGACAATATAACAAACTAATGGACCGTCTATGGACCAATTTTCTCAAATGTTGCTTAACCTCGAAGAAAGATACACCACCTCTAATCCTTCCTCGTGGTTGGTAAAAAATATGAGAACGATAATTACCGGATGATGTGGAGGAGGAGGCCCGTGTCGATCTTTCATCATCCCCGGCGGCGGGGGCCCGCCGCTTCCGTAGTCCATATCTGAGGAAAATAAGAAAAATTTCGTTAATACAAAGAGGTGAGTCAGGACAGAAGTAGATGCTCCTAAATCTCAACTCCAATAGAAATCAGTGAAAGATAGACATATTAAACCAGCTGCAACAAATGGAAGCTAAAACACATGGTAAGGCAAGTAAAATAGAAAATCTCCAGTTCAGATTGTATATTTCGGAAGTTTTTTTTAGTATGAATAGTTATTTTATAAAAAGATCTTAGACATCAAAGAAAAGCTGACGCAATATCATCGTGCCTAGACATATTAAAAGTCTGTAGATTCTTGTTTTTTTTTTAAATATATAAACTAGTACTTTACTGCGATCCCACCTGATGTGTGTGGTAAGCAGTGATGCAATCGTTGATGGTGAAGCGCACTAGTTTATTAAGAGCCTATTCACTTTAGCTTTGAAGACACCTAAATGATAATCGTAAATTATGTTCTCAATCCTTGTGTATAATCCTGTTGATATACATGAGCATTTGCATCAATATTTTGATTAATATCTGAAGAATCTTCTAGTAATACGTTTCCTTGACAGATGTTGTTATATTTGTTGGTTACCAACCGATATCAACAGTAAACTTCGTATTTCCTATGCATATCTGGAAATCGTAGATGTTTATTCATTTCTGTAATATATTATATCTACGGTTCATTTATAATATATCTTTTTAGTATTCGTCTTTTTTTCTCTCTCTTATCGCACCTACCACTATTGTTTTCTCTGCATCACCAAGGTTTACTATTAAAATGTCTAAGAGATTAAATCCACTTTCATCATCATCATCATTTATTTAATTAATAAATGATGATGATGATCTACGAATCGTTCCTACAAATTATATCAAACATTACATCTGGTGAACCAAATCAACCAATAATTCACGACAAGTTGAATTTTAAACCACCACATGTTGAAAATGTCGATACAATAGAACGTCGTTGCGACTTTAAGACCTCTTATGTGTAAAATTCAACTTTATGAGAAAATCGATAAAAACCGACTACTGGAAAAAATATAATGAACGAAAAATACAGGTTATATCAGCCGTATGATTTCCTGCTTTTGATTTTGCTATTGTTAGTTGAAATTAAAAGTGGTATGATAGTAAAAAAAAAAGTTTACATGTAAAAGTAGTAGTTTATTAGGAAGCACATTGTTGATCTTGAAATTGGTAAACAAATGACGATTAAATCGTCGTATAAACATGAGAGTTTTTGCATTCGATAGAACTTCAAAATGATATGAAGGGTGGAGTAAAAAAGTGATTTTGCCAAAAGTGACACATAAGAGGTCTTAAAGTCGCAACGACGAGAAGTAATATATATAATATTATAACTGTCTTAAAACTAAGAAGGAACACAAATCTTCCGAGTGCTGTCAAGATGCTGTGCCTTTTTGCTATCAAACACACAGGTGCCATCAACATGCAGGTCAGGTTTCAAATGAAAGTCGCGTGTGGGTATCAATGTATTTATTGTATAGATATGTTTAACAATAATTAATATGTACTGTAAGCTCTGTTTAGGTACTAATGTCTATATTTTTACGTAGCTAAGAATTCACTTGTGAAAATAAGAATGGTTTTTTTTTTCTTAAAAATTCTTAGCCACGTAAAATGATCAGTTTAAGATATAGAAAATATGAATAAATAATGTCTTATCACAAGTTAAAGTAAGTGTAGTTGATATGTAGTTTATTTTATCATGTATGAATTTAAAATTATGAATGATAAAATTAGATATAATACCTAATAAAATACTTATTTAACTAAAGCTTAGTGATGTCAAACTTTATATGTTATTAATGTAAAAACTTAACTTTGTAATGGATTCTTAAATATATGTGAATATTGTGTTTACAGTCATACTCAAGAACAGAGATTCTGTTACAATTATGTGAACACACAGAAATATATTATTGAAATAACAACATTAGTAGGTACTAACAACACAACATTTTAGTAGCTAACAATCAAACACACTTATTTGGAGATATCTCATAAATGAACATTCTGTCCAATAGGAGATTCAAGTTTGTTCAGAAGTAAATTGGTAAAAGCTCTTTTTTTATCTCTATTTTTTTTTATTTGCTATTATTAATTTTTATTATCTTCAAATAAGTCTGCTAAACCTTTTAAAAGGTTAATCATATAAAAACTTCTGGACACAAAGGTTTTTTTGCGTTCATTCGACATGCTCTAACAAAACAATCGTGGGGAAAATTCTTGCTAACATCATGCGGTCATCTACATAGACAACTTAACGTCTATGTCACATTCGTGTCAGTTTTATAGGAAAGTTAGCTGTTTTATACATCCAAACGTGTTTTAGGTCCAATCAGGGTCTATACACACCGTTCTGCGAGTGTTCGCAGGAATGCTGGCTGTGTTGGCTGCAAGAGTCCTCGCTGCAGGATCTGGTTGTAGGCGGGGCTGGTGTCGAGGCATCTGTCGATGAGCCGAAGGATCAATCCAAGTTTTTGGTGCTTTGTTCCGAGTGTGTTTCTGTAGTGTATGCTCTTGACACATTAATTTGTATGGATTTTTTTGTTTAGTTGCTATAAGTGTCTCAAGGTATCGTGTGGTTTGATGAAGTCTCGCTTTGTTTTCGTACAAAGTTTGTAAAATGTGTTAAAGTACCGGAGCGACTACATCACAAAAATATAGACCGAATAAATAAAACAGTGTTAACCAAATATTTTTTTTCATTAAATTCCGAGTTGAGTTATCGTAAAACAAAAACGAAAAAGTTTTAAAAATTTCACCACCAATATTCGAAGCACTGAAAATGTTTAAATTCCACATTAATGCATTTTATATTCCACATTAACCCCATTAACGGATATCAATAAACATTTTAAGGTTGCGCCATTACGAGCGTAATTGTTTAAAAGCGTTCGTTTTATGCGTGGTTGACGCATATAACTGAAGTGTAATATAATAATATGTATTTTAATGTTTTCGCTAATGTCAATTTGGTGTTTACTGTTGATGGTTTTGTTGTGAACGAGATTGTCTTTTGTGTTAAGAAAGAAATATTTTAATAATCTATAAAGTCGAGTCTTGTTATTGTTATACTTAAATATATTTAGTGAAAGTAGCACTTTCGATTTCGTTATAGTTTCTCCCGCTCCTCCCATGAGGGCGGAGCGGGAGATAGAGTCAGACTTTTATTGACTAAAAACCCACTCCTGTTCCTTCGTTGCCTTTCGTGCCAGGGCTGAGTCTTCTTTTCAGAATCAGACCCTTGGCCCCAGTAGGCTTCGACCCTGCTGGGCCCCTACACATCTCCTACTGACATCTCCTTGAGGCGCGCGTGGAACAGTACGCGCCGTCGACGACTTGAGCTCGGTCCGGACGGAACCATCAAATAGAAAATTTAGAAGAATTTCTTCTAAATTATCTATTTGATGGTTAGGTTAGGTTAGTCATACACATTATTCTTGAATGGCAAAAGTTAAGATAGATATAGCTTAGCCACAGTCGGCCTTATAATGTTCCCACTGTTGGGACTCAGGCCTCCTCCATATGATAGGGAATGGGCCTTAATCCACCACGCGGGCCCAGTGCGGATTGGTGGATGTCACATGTCTTCGAATTTTGGTCCTTGGACATGCCGGTTTCCTCGCGATGTTTTCCTTCACCGTTTTGAGAGCAGTAGTGATGAAATAAATTATACAAAGTAATGCGCCTGGCTGGGTTTGAACCCGTGATCTACAACTCGTAAGTTGGGGCCTTTACCACTCGGCCACCACTGCTCTAATATAGATATAAAATTTATATAGTTATCTTACTGATTGTGACTGTACGCTCAAAGCCATTGTTCTGAGCGTACTGTGATATCGAAAAGAGTCGCAGAGTGCGACAGTACCTAGAAACACATTTATGCAGGTTGAGGCAAAATGAAACTATAATAATAATAATTTTAATAACAGAAAGGAAGGTACATCTTATCTATCCTAATCACAATACAATGTATTAAATAAATTATGTTTCCTTTGAAAAGATAGAGTAAACGACGATGTCTGTGCTAGTAATAACTGTGTGACAGACATCGGCGCCTTCCTCCTACAGCTTTTAGTTTTAGTACAGTATTAAAGTAAAAAATATAAAAGTAAATATCTTGATACAATTTCATTTTACTAAGTAATTGGTCCGAAAACAGAATATGTTTAATAATTATAATTTAAAAAAAATGATTGAATAATGAAACTGTGTCGACCAAGCGGCAACGACACGACGGCATGACGCTGCCGCTACTACAGAGTTTCATAGTTTTATAAGTAAGTCTCATGCATGCGTACATCAAGAGGGATCGCAGTTAAGCACTGGTTTATATCAATTAAAAAAAAAAGGAAAGTTTATTATGACGAATACGCGTAGCAAAGGCGGAGGTATTACGAGCGAGGTAGCGGCCCTCACAGCCGCCCGGGTCCCGATCCCGATTTCCGGCCACCGTAGAAGTGGGCTTCCAGACGGCGAGCAATGGGTAGCTCGCCGTCGGGACCGAGCCCAAGTCGTCGACGCGAAGTTCCACGTGCGCCTCAAGGAGATGTCAACAAACCGTAGTGGCCCAGCAGGGTCGGAGCCTACTGGGGCCAAGGGTCTGATTCTGAAAGGAAGAATCGGCCCTGGTACTAAAGGCAACGAAGGAACAGGAGTGGGTTTTTTAGTCAGTACAAGTCTGCTGCTCCGCCCAAGAGAAGGGGGATGTCATTGGATGATTACCCACCTGCAAAAAAAAAAGAAGAATACGCGTCTATGAAGCTACGCGTCCGTGGACAGTAGACCTTAGCTTGGCATATTATTATATGGCGTACTGGCAAGAACTGATACGATTTTTGAAATAAAATGTTGTGACATGCTTACATTGGCATAAATTCCAGCTGCGACTTGAAAAAATTGTTAACGCAATATTTTAAAATATCAACCTGTCGTGCCAAATTTTATATTTTGGACTGGATAAAATACAACCAAATATTTCAGTAAAGAGAATAATAAAATAATATGGAAACGCAATATTTTGCAGGTATAATATTTCCGATTTCAAAGAGCAGAGAAACGATGTTTTTTTTTTAAGTAATGTCGTGTTTGAACACGACATTACTTAAAAAAACGACGACATTACTTGAAATATGAAATGAATAAAATGGTTCTATTCAAAAGTTAAATTAAACTTAAGTCTTTAATCTGTAACCGCATTTTAGAATTTACAAATTACGAGTATAAAATGCAATATTATAATGTATATAATAACAGGCATGCAGAAGTGGGAGAATTATTTTATACACAAATAGCTGAGTCATCTCAATAACCCCTTTTTTCCTTTCGCAGGTGTGCTGGAAGAGATTTCATTAGAAATAAGCACCACCTTTGTACCTATTTTTCTGTTTCCGTCTTCTAATCTTTTATTTCTGTGTGTGTACATAAATTGTTAAATAAATAAACCTCTAGTATTTATGTTAAATAATTATGCATGTTATACTAGCACATGTTCTGGTGGACGGCAGACAGATTGAAGCGTCACCTACCGGGTCTGATTGTATTTTCAAACCGTCCAGAGACCCATTCAAATATACACGCAAAATTACATCCAATTCGGTCAGGCCGTTTAGGAGGAGTTAGGTGACAAACACACTGGTACAGAAGATATATATATATATATTAAGATAATGTACATAATTATGTTTGTTTTAACTACACATATTTTTGTACGCATTTGCCATATTGTCCTTCCACCACCATTTATTGACTGGTAAAACATCCACCTTTGTACCTCTGGTTTGAATAAAGTTTTAATAAATAAATGTATAGTTGTTGTTGTATGTGTCGTTGTTGTTATTGGACGGAGGCAACGAAGAAACAGGAGTGGGTTTTTAGTCAGTAAAAGTCACTATCTCCCGCTCCGCCCAAGGCGGGATTTGTCATTAGATGATTTTCCCACCTAAAAATAAATGTATAGTTTCTTAAATAAAAATGAAACTTAGCTGTCGAAAATATATTAAGCTAAACCATTCCAACATTTAAATCGAGCGACTACCCCATCTGTACCCACCATTCGATATAAATGTTTACCAGCACAGGTGGATGAAAAAAGGGGAGAGAGCGACGTACCCATCCATTTTTAAACGGTACACAAGCAGGTGTGAACGAAAAACGTTGCATCCATCCCCTGTTTTAGTAAGGTTGCGTTAAAAGAGGATCGTATAAGGATCAACGTAGACAGAACAGCAAAATGTTATATCATGTTCTATACTGTCAAGTTTTGAGTGTTTTTTTTTTTGAGGTTGCCAGACATTTAGTAATTTTATAAAAGCTGAGAGTTTGTCAGAACATGTCTCCAACACAGGTAGGAACGATGAAGACTATGAAGTTTCAGTTATGGTGGCTAAATTCGTTTAATTATAAAGCTCAATTTTTTTATATGTTCTTCTGGATGGTGTTAGTAATCGGGTCGCTCACTCGGGTCACTCGTCCAAGGGGATGGTGAGGTAGACCGGGACGTAACACATCGGATCAACGCAGGATGGATAAAATGGCGACAGGTCACGGGAACCACTTGTGATCCACGCGCACCCACCCTCAAGTTGAAGGGTAAAATCTACAAGTCCGTGATAAGACCTGTCATACTGTATGGATCAGAATGTTGGGCTGTGAAAAAGATGGATGAAAAAAGATTGCACGTAGCGGAGATGAGAATGTTAAGATGGATGTGTGGTGTGACGAGAATGGATAAAGTGAGAAATGAGTATATTAGGGGAAGTTTGAAAGTGGCGCCAGTGACTGAAAAATTGAAAGGGAATCGTTTGTCTTGGTATGGTCATGTGAAGAGGAGGGATGAAGCGCATGTTACTAAAAGAGTTGAGTTTACATGTGGATGGATGGAGAGGGACAGGCAGACTAAAGAAAAGATGGATGGATTGTGTGAAGTGTGATATGAAAGAAAAGGAAGTTAGTGATAGCATGACGAATGACAGGGCAGAATGGAAGAAAAAAACATGTTGCGGCGACCCCAAATAACACGGGACAAGGGCAGGAAGATGATAATGGATGGTGTTAGTAAATATAGTCATACATTGCCAGACACTCAATGTGGTGGCAACCCTTCACCAGAAGCCTTTAAACTTTAATAAAATGTAATTGTACTTACGATATACTAAAATCAGGGCAAGTGCGAGTCGGACTCGCGCACTGCGGGTTCCGTCCAAACTTACCTATGAAAACAGTTCGATCCCCGAATTGAGTTGCGAAGATTTTTCCGAATCGCAAAAAGTTTTTTTTTGTGACGAAACTAAACATTTACAGTTATCAGATTTTTTCTGTAGGTACTTGTACTATGAGACCTTGCATCATGCCAAATTCCAGTATTCTAGGTCAACGGGAAGTACCCTATGAATTTTGATTTCCTTAGGAGCGTCGAAATACACATTTTTTTGCGACATAAACGGCAGTATCTTTTTTTTCGTTAGCTCAGAAATTTGATTCTTTCACAGGTTCAAGGGACCGCAGACTTAAGTATATGGTTTTAATTTCAACTCGATACCTCCGCGCGTTCCCTAAATAAAGGGTCTTGACAGACAGACAGACAGACGGACGGACAACAAAGTGATCCGTTAAGGGTTCCGTTTTTTCCTTTTGAGGTACGGAACCCTAAAAACTTGTTTTTTTTTATATCACAAATCAAAAAATCAAAATCAAAATCTTTATTTCTTAACAAAATAGTTTACATTTGTAGTTGATTGGAGCCTCCTTTTAAGCATGTAATGCCTGTATTAGGAGACTCCGCTCTTCCACATCAAAATACAATTATATATATATATTTTTATTTAATAATTAAGATATAACGCATGCTCGTGACTGTGTTTGCGTGTGTGTGAGGGTGTGTTTGTGTGTGATGGTGCGTGTGTGTGTAGTGTGTGTGTGTGCGTATGTGTGTTTGTGCATGAGTTTGCGGGTGTTTGAGTGAAAATGTATGTTCGTGTTTTATTTTATTTGTTGTAATAGGGCCTCAGTGTCTGCATAATTTAGAGTTTTTATCCAATCAGTAATAATTTTTTTACACTCGTGTAATGGTTTGTTGTGTATATACGTCTTTCTATTTATTTTATTATAAAGTTGACATGATAGTTTGTTGTACTGAATGGCAGCAAATTTAGTTTTAGTCTGTGGAACCTTGGCTACGAGATCATTCCGTCTTCTTGTTGGTTTATTTGGATCATATGGCAGATTTTTATGTTTTTTTAAGACGGTATATATGATATATAACTTTCTAACGGAAAGTAGTCCACTTTCCAGATACAGCCTTTCAGTAGGGTATCTAATTCTTTTAAAATACATTATTTTTATAACGGCACGTTGTCCTCGTTCAACATGTATAAACTGTGATTTTGCTGCACCACCCCATACAGTGATACAGTAGGCTATTACTGATTGTGCTAGAGCGATATATATTTCATTTTATATGTTTCTTCTGTAAATGTAAGATAATGTTTCATGCTTGAGTATTCTGCTGATCTGTCTGCGCTGACCCTTAAATGAACAAGGGTATCTGTCTGTCTCTCAGTCATTGACAGAATAAGATGCGATACAGAATTGAATATTTCATTACAACTGCGATTTGTTTTTGTTTGGGAATATTCATTCTCGAACGAAAGTCGTATTTCGAAACAATGTGGATTTTTTTAGCCTTTTCCTTTTGGTGTTGTTTATCAGTAACATAAGATAATCTGAAGGGAAGAATCTAGTAGGTTCCCAGCTCAGCTCATAGAAGATGCGAACGTAAAAAAACTGGAAATATATTTGTTTCCCTTTATCCAAACAGATATAAATGTATTATTAGAATTTAGAATTGGTAACTTTTTTATTATTATGATAGGCTCGCGCTTGACCACTATCTCACCTGATGGTAAGCGATGAGGTGGTCGACGAAAGAACACGTTTGCCTAGAAGTAGACTATTCACTCTAGACTTAAAGACAACCCAGGTTGTAGCTATCAGGAAGCACAGACTCCGGCATGGAATTCCACTCCTTTAGAGCAGCCAACCCGACATACATTTTCACTGTTTTTCTTCATACAACCGCTCTTACGCGATTATGACGTTATTACATATTTTTTCTGAAACCTGAATAGATATAGTTTGTTTAGAATCAGTAACTGAATCGATTTTAATATTTTTTACACGATCTTTTTTATTTTTTCCCTAAAATATTTAACAAGTTGAACACCACCGACAACACATGCAAGTACAACACATGTCACGGCAGTTCATTGCGGGCATTAAATGTCAGCGCACAGCTGAATGTGGGAGCAAAACAACCCCTCAGTCACCTGGATGGTCCGGTGACTATGCATTTGTGCGGTCAACCAGGTAACATAACCAGCTTATAACTTTTTGATTTTTTGTGATAAAATTATGTAATTTTGTACATAGATTCTTTACATAAAAATACTAGACACGTGTTTCGGGTTTCGCATATACTAAAACTAGTGTTGAATAGAAATACGTTTTTTTTGTATCCAATTTTATGTTCATAATAACATTGGGAAGAAGTGGCGAGATGACCTAGACGTTCGAGGTGGCTTGAAAAAATAATATCTGTTAGTAGTTGGGGAAGGCCTTAGCAGTAGGAAAGTAGAGGCTAATTAAAAAAACAACTTTTCCTCTTAGCGTGTCACATTCGTTACTGTGATACTTCCTAGCATGCAAAAAAATACAATCCAGGTTTAAATTCCTCCAAAACATCCCTCTAACGTTACAACACAGTACATACGCAAGAAAATCATTGAGGGCGCGCTACGAGCGAGGCTGGCAGTTTATGAATTATTTAGAGCTAGCGTAGGTACGTCGGTCCATGCTAGGGTTGCCACGGATCGATTCTGTATGCATTTTGTAGTTGTATGATGTGCTTCGGTACTCCTATACGGGACCAAGTTTTTATTAAGGTGTAAGTTCATCTAATGACATCCCCGTCTCTAGGCCGACCACCACACCTACGCTGTGTATGTTGTTGATATTATTGTATTTTTTAATTGGAATAATTGTAATTTTAAATTGAAATTTTAATGACAGTAATTTACAATTTTACTAACTAATCTATATAAATAAAAGGAGAAACTGACTGACTGACATATCAACGCACAGCCGAAACTACTGGGACTAGGAGCGTGAAATTTTGCACAAGGGTTCCTTTTATGACGTAGGCGAGCACGAAGAGAGGATTTTTTAAAATTCACCCTCTAAGGGGATGAAATTGGGGTCCAAAGTTTCTATAGAGAAATCAACTTTCACACGGGCGGAGCCGCTGGCAGAAGCTAGTTTAAGTATATAATGACTACATTGAAATTGAATTATATGTAAAACTATGCTATTGAAATGTAATTATAGGAGATGTCAGCGAAACCGTAGGGGCCCAGCCGGGTCGAAGCCTACTGGGGCCACGAGTAGTGTGAAAGCGAAGCCCGGGGCCCCGGGATGAAGGCAAAGAGGGAACAGTAGTGGGTTTTTAGTCAGTAAAAGTCTGACACTATCTCTCGCTCCACCCAAAAGCGGGATTTGTGATTAGATGATATCCCACCTAAAAAAAAACCTAACCTAAATTTAATAAGTACCTACCTATAAAATTTTGATGATCACGGTTTATGCACCGTCTCTTTCTAAAAAAAAATGTGCGCTACCGCTACGCTATGCGGCTGAACATGCCAGAACTTATATTTCATTATTATCTTGCAAGCATGTACACCATGTTTAAACAAATAAATTTTTAGTTACTTACGTTACTTCAGTTACCTTTCGCGTTCTGGAATCCCTTACATACTTTTCCCCATGACCCTAGCAGGCATAGGCTTTATATAGGTCTGGATGTACATCTTAAATTGATGTTCAATCTCTAAATAATATATCTCTGCCAATCAAATACATATAAATAAAATTGAAGTGTCTGTTTGCAATTTTTTTTTTTTACTAAATGCATATAAAGTAGATTTCGATACCTATAACAAAAAATGCAATTTTTATTTGTGTTATTTTTGTCTGTCTGTCTGTTTGTTCAGTCTAGTCTTCGAAACGGCTGAACTACCACTGATAGATAGTTGCTGTTATAAGGAGTAACTTGGGTTATTTTTATTTTAGAAGAAGAATTAGGGTTCTGCGCAAAAAAAGCCTTTGAAAATGGGACCAAATGGCGTTGTGCTGTATTAGGAGCATTGTGCGGAAGAAGTCGCGGGTACCAGCTAGTATATTAATAAATGTTGCATAGTTTATAAGGTACGTATTCTTTACTGTCTAATATTGGATAGTCATAAAAACTTTCACTGAATTAGATATTTTTTTCAAATGAAAAGCAGTTGGGAGTATATCTCAAAACTGAGAACTCAAACAGAAAAATGGGACATGAGTAGGTAATACTTAAAAAAAGTGTCGTTTCAATAGCTCTATCTGATTTAGAGAATTCACTACCTATAATTATTTGAAAACACACCACACACTCAGTTAGCATAGAATCTAATTTCCACCAAAATACACGGTGCAATTTCATGTTTAACAGTTACAGTCAACGGTATTGCCAGCAACACAGCGGCATTTAAATTTTATCGTCCTGCAACCCTGGGCGTTATTGCAATTCCCGACGGTACGAAGCGTATCTTCTATTTCGCCGCCGGATTTCAACGGGGACGGACGCCTTTCACTCTCTTGCTTTTGAATGGTGATGTTTCTTTTTTATCTACGCTCGTTTCGAGGTCTTCTTGTTACTCGTAAGTGTTTTTTTTTTACAGATTTCTTTTATGTAAAGGTGAGAATTGAGAGCTGTTCAATTAAGAGCGTTCACTCTAAATTACGCGCTATTTGGCCCAAAAACCATAATAATAATAATAATAATAATAATAATAATAATAATAATAATAATAATAATAATAATAATAATTTATTTGCAAACATGGGTATTCGTACATGGATGTAAAATGGTAAAAAGTTCTCCATATTTTGCCAACACAGGGGCATGCAAATTTTCATAATTCAAAATGAAATAGGTTATAATATTAATTTTACAATATCAGCAAGTGTTTATAATTCTAAGTACAATATAAATGTCAAATATAATATTATAAAATGTCAAAAAAAAAAAAAAAAATTCGGTTGTCAAGAAAATGAAATGTCATCGATTAAAAGCTACAGGAATGTCACAGACTACGATAGTAGATGTCAACAGATAGGTGCAATACAAAGCATGTCAAGATGTTAAATAATTGTAATTAGGAATTTGATGTAAATTTGTCATTATTAATCACATTTATTATACACCATCGTAATCAATATAAAAAAGCAATTTCAATTTAATTTGCGTTTGTATACATACCAACGATTTTAGTCTCACTGATTTTATCTGATAGAAACTCCGAAATATTGTAGTACGATTTGCTAACAAGAAAATTTTTCAACTTTTTTTTAAACATATTTACATTTAACATTTTGATTGATTCTGGTATGTGATCGTATATAATTGGTGCCATGATTGTCATTCCCGTTTATATCCATTAATGATGTATTGTACAAACATGTGATTTACCAATAACATTAGAATATATCCTTGTCTAAATAGTTAAGCAGGATTTTATTTAAATTAATAGCACGCTTGTGAACAATATTCACATAGGTAAATACAGTTTTTTTAATTGTACTTTCAGAGTCAATTTCGAAGCTTGACAACTTCTACAGTTCTAATAGAATTAATAAACAAAAAATACAGAACAGTAACTAGAATTCTTAACAAGATTCATTGATTTAGTTTACTAATTAAGAAAATTAAAAAAAAAAACATTGTCAAATTATTAAGAAATTATTGGTAAATAAAATAATCATTTGCACTGGTTTAACTTAATTTTATCATTATAATAATAAGCACTTAATTTGAAGTGAACGCTCTTGAGTACTATTTGAATTTGATTAGTTAGTGCAAAAAGGAATATACATGAAAAATAATTGTTTTTTTTTTAAGTTTATCCTTAAATATGCAAAAATAGAATAATACCTGTAGAAACCAAATCAAAATTGATCGAATAGTAAACGAGCTATATCATTAACAAATAATATCTGTCTCTCTCTCATAAACACCGTTTTCTAAGATGACAATATAGGCGTAATGGACTTTGCCAGAGTCCATGTCGAACTTTTCTTTCTAATGATCAACTTTGAAGTATTGTAACTTAGTCGTCTTTCATATTAATTTACCAGAAGAGAAAGTATTTAAATAAAAGTATTTTATTTAGCACATAATATTTCATGCATTTTCCCTATTCTACGAGTATTTTTTATCCATCATAGTTTTTTTTGGAGTATTGAGTATAGAAGGTAGAAAAGCAGTTATGAAACTGAAAGTACATAAAATAAGATTTCACTAAAACGCCATTAAATACCACGATCATGAATTATTTTTCATATTCCTTTCCATATCAAAATCAACGACAGATAAAACTATTCAATACGCTTTTAATCTTAAAAATAACGGTTTTGAGCGCCATTTTGTGAATCGTTTAAAACCAATTTCGCTTTTCTTCAGAAAGCCTCATTTGGTAATATGTGATCTGCCATCTTTTATGCATGAAAATTTTCAATTCCAAGCAAAAAATTCACGTTTCTTTACAAAGGTTTTACGATATTTTTATAGTGTAACAAGAAGATAATTTTGCTTGGTAATTCTAGGGAAATATAAAAACATATTTCGACTTTTTTAAGGGATTTAAATATGAGTTGGTTTTTCAACATTTTGTGTTTCTTTTTTTAACTGTTTTAGAAAGTTTACGAAAAATGTGGTAAGATTATTTGAATATATATAGACCAAGTTCCACACATTTTTGGCCATTCTCCTTTCGATTTCCAAAATTTTTGCTTAAAATGAACCTTTTTCACTCGCCTATTGTCAACATCGAGCGTGGGTTAAAAGCTGGTTACTTCATCTAACGCAGTCCAACGCGATGTTTAACGAAGAGGCAACAAGAAAAAAGAGAGATAACGCCTGAAAATTCTGTTAGCATTCGGTAATTCTGTGATTAACTCGAATATTTCAAGACGAAGATTGTATTTTTTTACACTTGTTCAAGAAAATAAGTGTTTTTTTAAAACCCATTTTTTTTTTAAAATGACATCATTCAGAATCTTGATTAAATTTGCAAAAAGCAAAAGCAGTAGCTTTGATTAAGTACAAGGCTTCTTTTTAAAATTATTATTGATAGGCTTAATAAGCTTGAGCCCTATCTAACCTGATGGTGAATTATGATGTGGTCGACGACAGAGCACGCTTGCCTAGAAGTAACCAGCCCCCCTAGCCAAGTTACAACCGTTACGTTTCGATTATCTTTTCGTTGATCGCCTCGAGTTCGCCACGCCTCCTATTCCTTTGTTCTGACCACGTGACTGAGCGTTGAGATGACGTAAGATCAAAGGAATCGAAGGCGTGGCCTACTCGAGGCGATCGACGAAAAGAGAACCGAAACGAAATAGTTGTAACTTAGCTAGGGTGGCAGGTTAATTTCAAAAAAGCGTTAATAATATTAGAAAAGATCTAAAACAGTTAAACGAAAGTTAAAAACTAAAAACATTAGTGTAAACATCACGAAGTATATTCAAACCCAAAAGTTTTAAACGCGAATTTCACAACCAAAGAGATGAATATATTAAGATATGTATGTAAAACTCGCGAATTTTACAATTTTAGCACTTTCGTAGCATGTGAACGTTCACAGATATTTTGTGTACATATTTTAATGCATTTTTTGTGGCACATTGTTTGGCTTTGTAAGTAAACAATAAAATGTATTGTACTGAAGTTGGAATTGTTGAACAAACGATACGAATACTGTGAAAACCTATATATATATAAACGAAATACCAATCACTGATTAATCACGAAATCTCAGAAACTATAACAACTACAAACTTAAAATTTGGCATGTAGGTTTCTTATAGTATGTAGACATCCGGATTTTACAAAACTCCACTCCTAAGGGGGCAAAATGAGGGTTGGAAGTTTGTATGGATAAACTAATACTGAAGCTAGTTTTAAATATTTTCTTGTTATTTCTGAGTATCTTGTGTATATAACTTTATATGTTTGTAAAAGCAGCCACGATAGAGAAGTAATTTCTAGTGTGGGCAAGAGAAAGCGCTGACAGGCTAATTGGTGATCCAGATCTGGTTAAGTCCGATTTACAAAGCCTTGAGCACAGGCGTAGGGTGGCTAGCCTATCGGTGTTTTACAGGACGCATTTAGGAGAGTGTGCGCAGGAATTACATAACTTGATTCCACCATCGGACAACCCAACGGACGGCGAGTATCCACCCTAACGTTGTTGAAATCTCTTCGGTCCGGATAAAGCGTTTCGCCTCGTCGTTTATACGTACATCGAGGGACTGGAACAATTTGCCTGCTGCGGTCTTCCCGTCCAACTATAATTTAGGTCTTCAAGGCTAGAGTGAATAGGCTCTCAATAAATTAGAGCGCCTCACTATCAACGATTGCATTACTACTTACCAACAGGTAAGATCGCAGTCAAGCACTAGTTTATATCAATTTAAAAAAAAAAACTTGGAGTCGGCGCAACACATATTCGTCTACCAATCTCCTTGTTAACCATCACGCTAACGTCATCCGCTCCCTATTATTTCATGTCATTCCTCTAACTATCCGTCTATAGCCTTCCTTTTCATCTCATCAATATTTATACTCATTATAAATATCTTCATAAAAGAGCTGTGGTGGCCGAGTGGTAACGGCTCCGACTTACAAGTTGTAGGTCGCGGGTTTAAACCCAGCCAGGCGCATTACTTTGTGTAATTTATTTCATCACCACTGCTCTCAAAACCGGTGCAGGAAAAAATCGTGAGGAAACCGGCATGTCCTAGAACCAAACATTCGAAGACATGTGACATTCACCAACCCGCACTGGGCCCGCGTGGTGGATTACGGCCCATTCCCTCTCCTAGAGAGGAGGCCTGACTCCCAGCAGTGGGAACATTAAAAGGCCGATCATGCTTATGCTTATGCTAAATATCTTCTCGATTTGGATTGGACATGTATGTAATGACACGATTTTTCAATAATAATTTTAGATTAGTTAAGTTTTTTTTTCCATATACAACTTATCCTCTCATATAAAACTTATGCATGCGGAGTTTACCTATAAGTGCTACACTATTGTACTTTATTTATTGTATGTTACCTTTAGCATAATACCAGTGTAAACAATTGTTGGTGAACCAATAAATAAAATGAAATGAAGTAAAAATTGTCTTAAAGCCTCCGGTTCAAAATTAAACCTACCAAAACCAACCGGTTCAAAGTTTCACATTGGAATGAATTAGTTTGGAATTAGAAGTCGAGTTTAAACTCGGAGCAAGCCGAGAGCATCGACGGGTTTAGACACTTTCTGAGCAGTTGGATAACTGACTGGATATTTCGATGAGGAGACGAAGCGATAGCGGTAGGTGAAGAGATTAGATAAAGCAATGCCTATTTTTTTAGGTTTCCGTACCTCAAAAGGAAAAAACGGAACCCTTATAGGATCACTTTGTTGTCCGTCTGTCTGTCTGTCACGAGCCTTTATCTCGAGAACGCGTGGAGGTATCGAGTTGAAATTAAAAAAATATACTCAGGTCTGCGGGTTGTAAAAAAATCAAACTTGTAAGTTAACGAAAAAAAAAGATACTTCGGTTTATGTGGCAAATAAACGTACATTTCGACACTCTCAAGGGAATCAAAATTCATAGGGTACTTTATTTTCCGTTGACCTAGAATCCTGAAATTTGGCATGAAGCAAAGGAAAAAATTTGAAAACTGTAAATTTGTAATTACGTCACAAAAGAAAAACATTTTTGCGATTCGGAAAAATCTTCGTAACTCAATTCGGGAATTTAACTGTTTTCATATGTAAGTTTGTACGGAACCCTCAGTGCGCAAGTCCGACTCGTACTTGCCCTGTTTTTTTTTTTTTGCATATAGGTTTACAAAAACACTTTTACACGTCAATTTTTGTCATATTACATTGTCAATTTAAACTAGATGAAGCCGCATTTCCTAGCTGACTACTCTGATAAGAAACACCGAAACAAACTCAGGGGTCAAAGTCTCCTTTGAGGTCCATACAGTAAATACGTATTGGTCAAATCACATGAGAACCATGTAGATTGGAGTCTGAGATGGTCTTTTGAAGTAAGAACCTCGAAGATTTGAGTGGACCTGTTCAGTCTGTGCAAGCATTTGTCAGTATTCGCAAAGCTCAACTCAGGACTACTAAAGAGCTCAGCGACTTGACGAACTCAGGGGTCAAAGTCTCTTTTAAAGTTCATACAGCGAACATGTAATGGTCAACTCATACGAGAACCATGTAGATTGGAGTCTGAGATGGTCTTTTGAAGATAGAACCACACAGTTCTGAGCGGACCTGTCCAGTCAGTGCAAGCATGTGTCAGTATTCGTGTAGCTCAACTCAGAAATACCAAGGAGCTCAACGATTTGACGCAGATAATGTATAACAAGGTACTGCCAGATCCATCAACTCTGCAAGGTCTATTGGTAGACTTGATCCTTCAAAGTAACACAGTGCATGACTTCGAAGGGCTATAGAGTGCGCTGATGGACCTTGAATGTGAAATATTGATTTTATTTATTTCTTCCAGTCACGAAGATATTCTTCTTCGAGTTTTTTTTTATTGAAGTCTAAATAGTATTTTAAATGAAAAAGTTGGATAATTTTAAATTGTTCAAATAATTAATTTCGTTTGAAGTTCGATGAATTCTTTAAGTACAGGTTGTCAAAATCAATCATTAGTCATGATTCATGATTGATTTTTTATTCATGATCAAATCAATCATAACTAAATCAATCAATTAATTCGATTGATAAAATTATTTGATTGACCCAACACTGGTACCTACCGTCATTTTAAAACCGGCATCCATTTTGAACGACCCTCCTGTTCATTTTCGCAAACATTCAGCAAACTGTGACAATCCAGTCACAAGTTAGACGATTTGTGAAACTTTTCACAACTTTTCACAGTTCTGCCCAATTCAGTTCTAGTAAATACATAGAAAAGTTGTCCTTCATACGATTTTCGGATTATGTTAATATATTGAAATGAATGTGAAGCAAGGGCGCCGTCTTTTAGAAAACCTAATGGGTTGCTAATGCTCATTTGATGGACTCGAAAAAGTGGCGAAGTGTGAAAAGAGAAATGCATACTGATCGACTGACAAATAAATAAATGTCCTACTTACATACTGCGTACATAATTACTAATTTTGTTTGATAAAAATATAAAATGAAACCATTATATAAAAATTAAACTAGTTTTTATTATCAAGAAATATTATAATTTAAACGTAACCTAAAAGGCGATTACTGATCTGTTTCTTGATGTTTATCCTCAGGGGTGCTCAACACCCACTATTTATTTCTCATGGGTGCTCGAGCCCTCGAGCACCCACGGAGTCGGCGCCCCTGATGAGCTATGTAACTATGTATATTTTATATGACACAAAAGTTGAAGTAATTATACTTTTACTTTAGAGAAATTTTCTGACCTTTTAAGGTCTTAAGAAAATTTGAATTTTGCGGGCAAACCCGGCGCACTTTTACCTAAATTGAATAGTAGTTAAATGGTAGGAGAACTTTTATTAAAACCAAAAAAAAAAGTTATGTTTCTAACTAAAAAAATAATAATCCCTCTTGATGGCAAGAAAGATACAATTGTTGATGGTGAAGCGCACTAGGTTATTAAGAGCCCATTCACTGTAGCCTTGAAGACACCTAAATTATAATCGGACGGGAAGACCGCAGCAGGCAAATTGATCCAGTCCTTCGATGTACACGTTATAAACGACGAATTTTCAATAAAATTTATATTACTGCGGTTATGAAAGGGTTCGTGAATGCTATAGGAAACTGTCGGAGATAATTTTAGCTGTCCGTCGTGTGAAAAGCTCTTGATTCAGGCTACAACCCTCTAGCCAAGTTACAACCGTTCCGTGTCGAATTCCGTTCTCCAATCGGTATCGCCTCGATGTCAGCAATGGTAGAAAACTATAAGTTCGTAGCCATATCGACACGCCTGAGTCGACCGCTCGTTCTACAATGTCGTTCTACAGTAACAAAGGATGTAGCGTTGAACATTGTAGAAACGACAACAATTCATTCTATCACTTTGAACAATGTGGACTTGGCTACGAATTTTCTATTCGTTTGTTCTAACCACGTGACTTAACGTTGAGATGATGTTATTCCCATACATTTGATTAATTTTCGACTAGTGTTAACGATTAAGAATTATCAATTTGGGGTACAGTTGAGTTCGGGACTAGTTAGGTATTCCCGAAAACTGTACGTATATTTGTAGGCATATTCAAAACTTAGAAAGTATGTTTTAGATCGAAAATATTATCATGTGTTGTTGCTCTTGACGTGTCATATAATGCAATTAAAAAGCCTTCCCAGGTTCAACTGTTTTTTTTTACAAGATATTTTTAGCACATAAAATACTCGTAGAACCTAAAATAAGGACACACTGAAATGTTTATTTTCCGTTTTTATTAATGTTGAGTTTTGAGGTATTTTTGTTAGAATTTCTTGTATGTAATTATGTTACAGAGTATACAGTTAACTAGTCAAAACTTTATGAAGTTTATTTTATTATTTAATACTTGTAAATAAGTACTTAGAATCATTACAAAATATGTTTTTAAAATTGTCACAAAGCAACCTCCCAATTTAACAGTTTTTCGAGTAAATGCGTAAATTAATGAGTAAATTTTAAACTAGTTTTAACTGTTCATTACTACTTCTGACCAATTCTTGCAGTTCAAAATCATTTTGACCAATTAACAGTTTTGACTGTGAAATACAGTAACACAAATTGAGTACAAATCGTGTGTTACGCAGAAATCATAACCGTGGCCAAATAATCGTCACTGTACTTACCTTTTACCTACCACCGCCTGACTAATCAATTTCATCACAGTTTCCCACGGAGTAAAAAAATCTTTAATGTAGTTTCAAACTACCGCACACAATCAATCATTGCCTTTATATAGTACAATGATTTCTTTCTCCCATATGGGTATACTGGTAAAACAATCTACTTACTGTAAGGCTGTGGCCTTCCACCGGTGTACTGTGGAGACTGTAGGAGAGGCGCGCTTCTCTGTACGGGCGGCACGTCATCCGACACTGGGAACAACGGAGACAGAACGATAAATATGATGTCGTTACCATTACAGTACTGTAGCGGACGGGATGCGAGCACAGGATCGGTCAGAGCAGAGGGTGCGTTGATGTCAGACTAAAAACTGTTTGTACTTCAGAGGGATTATTTTTTAACACTGTACTATTTATAGGACAGCAGTTATTTTATGTGACGCTATTAGGCCCGAATAGTGATACTGTATAGCTTCTTTATAAAAATATAAAATCTTTGAGATACTGCCTCGATAGTTGACAAAAGCCGCTTGTAAATGTTGTCTCGATCCTATTTTTAGTACTGTTGAAGACATGCTGCTCACTAAGTTGGCTCGCTTTTTAGTAAAGATTATCTTCTGAGGCACCTATTTGCATTATATACATTATTAAAACATCACTCTTATAGGGCCAAAAAAAAAACGTCAAAAAACAAAAAAAAGACCGCTAGACCACTGACTACAAAATCTTCCTCAATAAGAACGCAGGTTTCAGTCTGACATCGACGATAAAATAAAATAATAAATAAAACACATACTGGTTTAAGGCGCATCTTGCTACACTGGAATCTGCATACTTTTGAAAAGGCTAGACTGTTTCTGATAGCAGGTTTTTGACAAGGAGAATTTACTTAGACCTTTAGTGGAGGAAAATGATTTCTTCTTAGCGTGTCGATGGCTAATTTAGAGCCAGACCTTAGCTTTGACTTGTATCTCCAGTACCTAGCTTCCATTAGTCTTCATTTATATTAAAGTAAATAACAATTTGTTATTTAAAAAAAAAACAATTTAATTGTTATTTTATAAGTTAACATTTTATTTATCTTTCATTTATTGCCTTTTTATGTCACTCTATTGTATAATTTATAATTTTAATTCAAATTGCAGGCAAAAGGCAAAGTGTTTTGTGGGGGATTTGGGCCGTAGGCTCGGGGAGGCAACGGGTGACTCCCGGTCCGGGTCGTTCTTGGTGCAAAGGATGGCCATCGCTATTCAGCGAGGTAATGCGGCCAGTATTATGGGCACTTTTGCACCGGGAACGATCAGGGGCGGGTTATTTATTGACATTTGACATTTTATATATTGTAAAATTATTATTATGACTATCGGTAATTTGACACAAACTATATTATGTTTAAACAACTAAAATATATATTTTGTTAAGCGTTTTAATATGTAAATTCAAATTGTATTTTGACTCTAATTTTTCATATGTATTTTTTCACCTAGTTCTATGTGCATGCTGTGGTCTCCTGTAATTAAAGGAGCACACGCTAAAGGACCCCTCGTACTATTTGTAATTTATAATGTGTTTACTGTGTATCCTTTGTTGGAGATCCTAAATAAATAAATAAACAAAAATAAATTTATCCTGCAGTGATATTGGGACATACTGTCCTTTTTATATCCCTTTTATACGGCATAGTACTAATCTCTGATTCCATGTTACATTCTTACTAGAATCCCCACAAAATGAATGATTCCTGGAATATGTGGCCAGAAACAAAACACGTAGCCCCGAATGTTAATCATTATATTAAAAGAAAACTAAACGGCTTGATCGATTTGGATGAAATTTTGTGTGTTTATTTGAATGGGTCCCTGAATAGTTTGAAAATGCAATTGGGCCCGATAGGTGGTGCTGTTTTTTTTTCAAGGTTCAAAATTTTTTTTCTGACTAAGTGTCAGCTTTTGGACAGAACAAAGCCTGTAGGGTCCTCTAGTTGACTCATATAATGATGCCTGAATGAATGTCTACAGTAACTGTCAAATTGGAAACGTCATCTCAATTAAAATCTCATGATCAGGTTAATTATTTAACAGAAAATCTTTGTTGTTGTCAAATAAGTAAAATTAGGGCTTTCAAATGAGAACCTTTATTATTGCGGATTAAAATAAGGGTCTTACCATGACATTTCAAAATGTCAAGCGTGCGAGCGAGAAAGAGTCTTTATGTCGACACCGCCACCGGCCCACGCTGAAAACCAGCGCTGTGAGCTCATCGCATTATGCGTGAGAACGCGGCTTTATGCTGAGCGTTTGACCGTTTCGCGCGGATGTGAGGCATATCTCCCACATCTATTGATTATGTTTGTTAGCTAGTTTTAAGATTGCGTCATTTCGCGTAAATAAACTGTTTTTCTTTCTTTCTTTCAGCTATACATCCTATATACTCGTAGCGTCATCCCTTTAACAGTTCAGATTAGGTCGTAAAATGGATCGCGTTAAGAGGTCGGGGTAGGGCTTCTAATTTCCTTATTTAAAAGCAAATCGAGGTTGCGATAAAAAGTTTACAATATTGCGAAAATGAAGTCGAAGAATAATAATCGACAAGTTATCGAAAATTAACATTTAAGTGCAGTTTCATAATTTTCATTAAAATAGAGCAAAAGTTGAAAACCTTTTAGATTTTTAAATAGCATCACTTTACTATTTCTGAAAATAACATTGAATATATCGGAATATTTACAATAGGTACATGTCGCAGCCACTTGGTTAAATTAGCTGGCTAATTTATCCAGTTGGCTAACAAAAATGTTACGGGCAAACACTATAAGAATAAGCTAAATAGCGCATGCAATCATACAAGTTTCAATTTTTTTTTTAATGTTTTTATTACACAGCACACAGCTTACTTAAGTTTAATAATTTCATACGGTCTGTCAATGCGAGCATTTTTGAAACATTTAGATAACTAATTCGTTTTTTAATTTATTTCTTAATAATAACCCAATCAACACCTAACAAAGGCAAAACTAGTTTTTAACAAATTAACAGTTCTGACTGTAACATATACTATGTAATAACTATAATTCAAGCCACATATTTCTTTATTGGCTACGTGATGAAACTTCTTATTTTATAACAAAGCCACGGGAAAATTATATAGCCTCTCATAACAACTCCAACCAAACATTCTCAGTCCGAGAGCGAGCGAAGCGAGCTCGAAATTTTGGGACACTCTGACACGGACGGGTTAGGTTAGTGGTTAATATGCAAACGATCATGTATTCAGATTTTCTTTAATTTTGGCTGACTCAGTTTACAAGACAAAGTAGATTTTGAGAGGAGAATAAATAATTCTATTAATAAGAAGTCAGTACAATAAACACCCATAAACCATTTAACTATTCAAATAAAAAAATAAAACTAGAAATCCTAGGCAATAAGGTCAGGAATATGAGCTTAGGTAAGCGTTTGAACAATATTCGGCTCCTGGTCTTAGTTAAAAATGGCGCCAGCTTTCGAGAACAATCTCTCTGCTGGAGTCAAAGAAATCGGCCACAAAAAATACTTATACGCTAACAAAACTTAATATCGCCGTTTGGCAGATGAATAAACGGTTATTATTGATTTATGATCATGAAAAGAAAAATCGATTATTTGTAATATTAAAAAAATCGCATATATTTTGCTCCCTAGGGTCGCTAGGTAGGTACTAAATAAAAACTCACACGATATTTCATAGCTGACTTGAATATCCACTTTAACACCACAGGGTAAAGTCCAAACGTATTGTGAAAACTTCATAATCGGTATGTATGTTTGGTTATAAGTCGCATTGTAGAACACGGATTGGGCCGAGATCGCCCGTCTGAGGGGCCGTCGCTCCATCGGGCGAGTAGCTGGTACAGTGGTGGTAATAACTAATTCAATCGACTAGCAATCAATACTGTCTATGTTTGGACGTGGCCTTCGGTGGTGTAAGGAAAAGAAAGGGGGCAGAAGGTGCAATGTCTTCAGAAATGAGTTAATGTAATAGGGAACATGCATGAAAATAGTAGATTTTGATACAAATGGAGAAAGTTTGTCATTGCCACCGGGGCGGAATTTGCACGAGTCGTAGGCGAGGGTGTTATGGAGCCGAGCTCGTGGGGGTCGCTTAGCGCCCAGCCTGATGCGATAAATATAATAAATTATTTAGCGGGGGCAAGCTCGCACACTTTTCCGAACTAGTGCGAAAAACAGTAAATTGCGTTCTATCAAACAGTAAACAGTAAAGCGGTAGGCATAAGAGCTGATTTTCGAGTAAGTGTATTGAAAAAATATTTGTTATTTCACTATTTTATCAATAAACATAATATTGGTAGAAAAGCAAACGAGATAATATAACAATTTTAAATAATTATTATTTAATAAAACGCAACAAACGAAAATAGTATTTTCAGCAAAGAATACGTAATTTTTATTTTACCTAGATTAAAGAGACGGTAAATAGATCACGCCAACGTCGATTTGTTGGCCTGTTATATAAGTCTGAACACCTCACTGCTTCCGCCAATTGCTTTTCGTGGCCTTTAAGTCTTTATTTAATAATAATATTCCACAACTATCACACATCGCCGTCTAGTCTCAAGCTAAGCAGAGCTTGTGTTATGAGTACTAGACAACTGATAAACATACTTATATATTTCTAAATACATACATAGATAGATAAATTACACCCAGACACAGAACAAATGATCGTGGTCATCACACAAACATTTGTCCTGAGTGGGAATCGAACTCACGACCTCCGGCATAGCAGCCAGGGCCACTGACCACTAGACCAACAGGCCAGTTAAATTTGTAGGCTTATCAGTGTTCATGAGTGCTTTCGCCGATTATTTTTGACGCAGCAAAGACAATCTCCACAGATGGAGGTTCTCGGATGTTTCCAATCTTCAGTGTTTGTGCGGCGTCTCTCCGCAGACCATGTCCCACCTTCCTTCCTGCGTCACGTGCCCTGTTACCTGTTCACGTAGGGGCCTAATGACAGCGTCAGTGGACGGCATTTAAGTGCCCGAATACTGGGCTAGGCAAGGTTTTTTTTTTTTATGATCCCGTTGTGTCCCACTGCAGGGCAAAGGCCTCCCTTCCGTTATTCCATTCCTTTCTGTCCTTAGCCACTTCTGGCCAATCCTTAAGGTAAGAGTCTAAATCGTCACGCCATCTCCTTCTGGGCCTACCGCGTCGCCGGCTCCTGCTGTTCGGAATCCAGTCAGTGGTTGCCTTCGCCCAATTTTGCTGCGACATGCGGCAGATGTGACCGGCCCAGTTCCATTTTAGTTTGGCGGCTGAGTTACCTACGTCTACGATTTGTGTTCCGGAACGAAGCACACTATTCCTTAAGCGATCCGTTCTTTTGACTCCGAGAATGCTTCGTTCCATTGCTCGCTGGCAGACCCCGAGTGCGGACTTTTGACGTTTTGTTATTACAAGGAATTTACATTGGCAAAAAAAAAGTTTTGTCTTAAACACGTTAAGAATTACTTTTCGTGGCGTTTGGTCTTTGTTTGTAAGCTTTACAAGACCTGCCTTATTGCATTTCTAAATTCTCATGGACATCTTTTAAAATGAAATCCAACTTCTGCATTTACTTGAGCTGCGGCATTTTATGCATTGAATTCATGCATATTATAGTGTAAGTTAACTACGGTGTGTCTGTTTTTATGCCAGATGATTCAGAGAAATTACTGCATTGGTTTTTAATGTAATTTGTGTCATGGAAAGCTTTTAAAATGTTTTTCTATTTTGTTATATATAAATAGAAAGACTATTAATCTTGACGACGAAAATAACGCCCTATGCAGGTCCAAAAGTGGTTCACTGCTAATAATCTAGTTTTAAATGGGAAAAAAACGAAATGCATTAGATTTTCCTTACCGAATGTTAAGAGTAGTAATTGTGACATAATATTGAACAATGAGAAACTAGAATTTGTCGATAAAACGGTTTTCTTAGGGATTACGCTTGACTCAAGGCTACAATGGGGTCCTCATTTAACATCTCTTGCGGGACGGCTTAGCTCAGCTGCATATGCTGTTAGAAAAATCCGCCAATTTACGGATGTTGATACCGCTAGACTAGTATATTTTAGTTATTTTCATAGTATCATGTCATACGGTATCCTACTATGGGGACGGGCTGCAGACATCGACTCAATTTTTATTCTACAGAAAAGAGCTATCAGAGCTATTTATAATCTCCGCCGGTGCGATTCTCTAAGGGAACTGTTTAAGGATATTAACATATTGACGGTGCCTTGTCAATATATCTATGAAAACATCATGTACGTTAGAAAAAATCTTCATCTTTTTAGCAAAAGAGGCGATAGACATAATTATCTTACAAGAAATAGGGACCAATTAGTTCAACCAGGTTTTAGACTGGCTAAAGTGGCCTCTTCTTTCATGGGGTACTGCTTGAAATGTTATAACAAAATACCTCCACAAATATTAGAACTCAATGAAACGAAATTTAAATCTTGTATTAAACGCACACTATGCAGGCAAGCATATTATAAGTTGGAGGATTATATTCAAGATAAAAATGCTTGGCTCAATGCTGGTCCAGCTCCACTACCACCGGGGTGTACAAATTGATTAGTGTTGAAACTATAATTTGTAAAATATTATTGTTGTTAATTATTATTGTATTTAGTATTGTATAATGTAGAAGCATTTTTTTTTTTCAAAGTTTGTAAATGTGAGTACCATGGAGCTATTTTATGATTTTTAGGTTATTATTGGTCCTGTTTGACATAAATGAGCATGGCAGTTGAGAGTTTGTCATGCTCACTCAAATGTCTCACTGATGGTGGCGCGTGTGTTGGATCATTCGGTTCCCTTTAAAATGGTTGAGCTGAGTGGTGCTAATATTCGCGTCAGGTCCGTGAACGGGCGCTGTCAGTTGAGACTGGTCATCTCTTAGCTGCCAGTTGCTATTTTAATATCTATATTTAGTTTTTATTTTTACTTTATTGACATTGTTCTCACATGATAGCGACAAGAAACATGTAACAGACATATTTGTAATTGCAAAACACGATTGAAAAGAGTGTCCATGGAGTTTCTTGCACATTCTTCTCCATAGAGATCTACGCTTTGGAATGTGCAATTAGCATCATTTTTTCTGACTGACTGACTTCTTGACATTTCAAAAGTGCCTGTAAATGGTTTATTTGAAATAAATGCTTTGAATTTGAATTTGAATTTGAATTTGTTAAATGTCATGTGAATTCACATGTTCATATTTCTGAAAAGGTCAATCAATAACTGTACGTAATTTTTATTTGATCACTAGCTTTTGTCCGCGACTACGTCCGTGTGAATGTTGGTTATTGTGGATGTAAAGTTTGCTGTATCAGGCAGAAAAAAAAAATTGTGCCCTTTATTTCACAGACGTAATTCAAGATTTTGGATGTGCGCAAGGCTGTTGGCAATAAGCCCTTTTTTAAGATTGGAAATCTTCAAATAAAATCGCGTTCTAGGGTGGAGCTATAGGGCGTGTCAGAGTTTTTACTAAAACCCACCTGTGTCTCTCAATCTTAAAAAGAATATACTATGACTATTACCATGTGTGTTTTTCTTTAAGCAACAACGAGGTACAGCAACATACCATAATGAAACTCCACTCTATTTCTTTGAGCAACAACGAGGTACAGAAACGTACCATAGTGAAACTCCACTATATTTCTTTGAGCAGCAACAAGGTACAGCAACATACCATAGTGAAACTCCACTCTATTTCTTTGAGCAACAACGTGGTACAGTAACATACCATTGTGAAACTCCACTCTATTTCTTTGAGCAACAACGAGGTACAGCAACATACCATAGTGAAACTCCACTATATTTCTTTGAGCAGCAACAAGGTACAGCAACATACCATAGTGAAACTCCACTCTATTTCTTTGAGCAACAACAAGGTACAGCAACATACCATAGTGAAACTCCACTCTATTTCTTTGAGCAACAACAAGGTACAGCAACATGCCGTAGTGAAACTCCACTCTATTTCTTTGAGCAACAACAAGGTACAGCAACATACCATAGTGAAACTCCACTCTATTTCTTTGAGCAACAACTAGGTACAGCAACATACCATAGTGAAACTCCACTCTATTTCTTTGAGCAACAACGAGGTACAGCAACATGCTGTAGTGAAACTCCACTCTATTTCTTTGAGCAACAACGAGTTACAGCAACATACCATAGTGAAACTCCACTCTATTTCTTTGAGCAACAACGTGGTACAGTAACATACCATTGTGAAACTCCACTCTATTTCTTTGAGCAATAACGAGGTACAGCAACATACCATAGTGAAACTCCACTCTATTTCTTTGAGCAACAACAAGGTACAGCAACATACCATAGTGAAACTCCACTCTATTTCTTTGAGCAACAACAAGGTACAGCAACATGCCGTAGTGAAACTCCACTCTATTTCTTTGAGCAACAACAAGGTACAGCAACATACCATAGTGAAACTCCACTCTATTTCTTTGAGCAACAACTAGGTACAGCAACATACCATAGTGAAACTCCACTCTATTTCTTTGAGCAACAACGAGGTACAGCAACATGCTGTAGTGAAACTCCACTCTATTTCTTTGAGCAACAACGAGTTACAGCAACATACCATAGTGAAACTCCACTCTATTTCTTTGAGCAACAACGTGGTACAGTAACATACCATTGTGAAACTCCACTCTATTTCTTTGAGCAATAACGAGGTACAGCAACATACCATAGTGAAACTCCACTCTATTTCTTTGAGCAACAACTAGGTACAGCAACATACCATAGTGAAACTCCACTCTATTTCTTTGAGCAACAACGAGGTACAGCAACATACCATAGTGAAACTCCACTCTATTTCTTTGAGCAACAACGTGGTACAGCAACATACCATAGTGAAACTCAACTCTATTTCTTTGAGCAACAAAGTGGTACAGTAACATACCATTGTGAAACTCCACTCTATTTCTTTGAGCAATAACGAGGTACAGCAACATACCATAGTGAAACTCCACTCTATTTCTTTGAGCAACAACGTGGTACAGTAACATACCATTGTGAAACTCCACTCTATTTCTTTGAGCAACAACGTGGTACAGTAACATACCATTGTGAAACTCCACTCTATTTCTTTGAGCAACAACAAGGTACAGCAACATACCATAGTGAAACTCCACTCTATTTCTTTGAGCAACAACTAGGTACAGCAACATACCATAGTGAAACTCCACTCTATTTCTTTGAGCAAAAACGAGGTACAGCAACATACCATAGTGAAACTCCACTCTATTTCTTTGAGCAACAACGTGGTACAGCAACATACCATAGTGAAACTCCACTCTATTTCTTTGAGCAACAACGTGGTACAGTAACATACCATTGTGAAACTCCACTCTATTTCTTTGAGCAATAACGAGGTACAGCAACATACCATAGTGAAACTCCACTCTATTTCTTTGAGCAACAGCGAGGTACAGCAACATACCATAGTGAAACTCCACTCTATTTCTTTGAGCAACAACGAGGTACAGCAACATGCCGTAGTGAAACTCCACACTATTTATATGATTTAAAATGCAAGAGCTTGCAGACGATCAACTAAAAACGATGCACCGATTCTTTAAACTGTCAGTTAAACTTGTATTGTTATTTACACTGCAATTTAGTTGACCGTTTGGCTGTGGTCGCGTTGGTAAGGGGTGCCACGCGACGTTGCAAGAAAAAAATGCTCGTCGTTTACAAATGTGACGCGTTCATCGATTGTGTTTGTGGAATCAGAATTGATGCCCTACCACGAGCTCTTAACCTTTCGAATACCGTAATTAGAGACACAATAGAAAGACAATGAGAGAGCGAACGGAACGAGAGGAAACAGACGCCGGTGTTCGCTTGGGGTTTAATGAATTAACGCAATACATTTGACGACCTAAACTGAACTGTTAAAAGGATGGAGCTATATAGGGTGTACAGATCCATCTCTCTTTCTCGCTCGCACGGTTGACATTTTAACAAGTCATGGTAATGTTGTTTTACCAGTGCGACTGCAGACTTAGCACAGATTCTTTAACGTTGCGCCAATTGGCGAAATTTGCGTTTTTATAACTTGCTATAATATTTTAAGATATCGCTCAGATATGAATTTTAATTTTTTAACTAATTGGAGGCATGCTCGTGTGAACAGTAATATTGTTCAAAATTAAAATTCATATCTGAAAGTCAAACTATAAAAATAAATATCTAAAGCTAAGACTCACCGTGGTGATGGGAAGTGTCCGCAGTCGCCCATCGACAACCCACACCAGTGCCTTCCCTGCACATATAAAAGACGAACACACTCTTTATTTCTTTCTCAAAAAACTCAACAAAAAGTTATCTATGGTCACCACGCGTAGCGTTAACGGTGCATGCCAATTTTATTACAGAAAAAAAAGCTACAAAAAATAAACATAAAAAAAATAAAAGACTTTTTTCGAATGTTTAATACATCGCTTTGTATATCGTGATTGAGACAAATGTGTCTGTGTTTTTTGATTTCTCTGTCTGTTTGTTCGGTGATCAAAACGATATACAACATGTAAAATTTAAATAAATCATATTTTTTTCAGAGTGTGTTTGTCATTGGTCTTATATGTGCATGAAAGATATTATTAATATAATAACATTAATATCATAAGCTGAGGTAGTACAGTCGAAGTTGGAAGCTGACCGCTAATCGTCGGCAACTTTTAGTCGCGCAAGCTTAAATCGCCCGACTGCGTCGCGCGCTTCTGTCAAACAGGTAATTTTAATCGCTCATGTTATATTAAAAAACAAAGTCTAATAGCAGATTCATACTTAAAATGTATCTAAATGAGTCTGAAAGCTGAAAGAAGTATCTGAAAAGAATTAAAAAGTGTGATGATATCTAATCTGCAATTAAACTTTGAAAATGATTAGAAAAATCGCGGTTAAAAAAAAACATCATGCTGTTTTTTTGTTTTTCTTTTTTTTCCGCGACAATATAGCGGTCAACTTAGAATTATCGGAGAGTGTAGTTCTTATGTATGTTAGCAGTATATAAAACGGTAGTAGTGAATGGATGCATAAGATATATTTTGTATGACTTAAAACATTGTAATTATTTTACAAAATTTAGTACAAAGTTAAAAACTATTGCTTTCTTTTTCTGAATTTATATTGTTCTCATCTCCCTAACCTTTTTTTTCAACTAGCTTGGGGTTGGCTTTTAGTCTAACCGGGAGCATCTGAATATCCGTGTTTTACATGGAGCGACTGCCTCCACAACCCAGTTACTGCGCAACGCGACCTTTTTCATTATTTTTTTTTTCTAATTACTGTATTTTTTTTTAATTTTTGATTTAGAAATCGCCCTTATTTTCAGGAAAAAATCAACAATAAAATATCACAAATACCATGTGTCTGTTGACGGTTGACGTTTCATCGGCCGGTTTGTGGACAGCCTTATATAAATTCGTGCGATTTCTTTGTGTAAAAATTTCAGAATATTTACTTGAAGCTCTGGATAAGATTCCTTACAGTTAAATTATAACTGTTAGATTAGTCAGTTTGTCATTCTTAAACATACCTACTAAGCTCAATAAGTTTTACAATAGTTATAATGAAAAACCTCAATAATTCTCGTACTAATGAAAAAAGAGGGCATCCTTTCTGAAACGTTTGAATATCTACTGGAATTGCGACAGTAATAATGTAAATGTAAGCAGTAAGTACGTACCAGAGTTGCTGAAGCCCATGTTCTGTGTTTCGTGACCTGTTGAATATAATCATGTGTTCCGTGTAATATCGTTAGAACCTTATCAGATATGTCACTCTGTAAAAATCTCTTTGTGAAAATAAAGGTGAAGGTGAGAGGTCATTCCATAATAATGCTAGGGATTGACAGCTCCAAAAAGCACGGGTTCGCGGACGACGATGCTCGATGCTTGCCGTCCGGACCCACATCGTCGGCGCATTGTGTTCTACACACGCCTCAAAGAGATGTCAGTAAGATTGACGGTGCCAGTTAGGAGCGATGCCTGTCAGGGTTTTTTTTTAATTGGAAAATCATCAAATACCTCTCCCTCTTTAGGGCGAAGGCATGTCAGACTTGCACTGACCTGAAAAATCTTCTTTTTTTTTTCTCTCTCTGATAAAATTCCACGATTTTATTAGGTAATATAAGTATATAGGTTTTTATTAGTAATGGTGTCTTGTTGTATTCCTATCATAATTTAAACTAAATTCATGCTACTTTTATTGAATAAGAAACACATACCTACATACAGTAAAGTCGGGTCACTTTAGCCCAAGGGTATAACTTTGGCCCAAGCTTATTAACCAATAGGAACAAGGGACATTATATTTACTGTTTACGAGCTTGGGCCAAAGTAATACGACTTTACGATACGTTAACATAACGATTTTAGCTTACATTTGAGCGTTTTTTATTTACAAAAGCAAGAGCAAAAAAAATAAAGCAGGCTTAGGTGTAGGTACATATCAAATTAAATAAGTCATCTCAGCCGAAGTATAAAATCTTGAATTAGAATAGATTAGAAATACTTTTAATCGGGACAGACAGCACAACGGTTATAACAACAAGATAAAAAAAAACTAGGCAAGTGCGAGTTGGACTCGCGCACTGAGGGTTCCGTACGAATTTACCTACTTATGTGAATAGTTTAATTCCCGAATAGAGTCGAAGATTTTTCGAATCGCAAAGTTTTTTTTTTGTGACGATACAACAAATTTTCTGTTTTCAGATTTATTCCTATATGTATACTATATGACCTTGCTTTATGCCAAATTTTTGAATTCTGAGTTAACGGAAAGTATATATATATATCTATGAATTTCGATTCTTTTGAGTGTCGAAATGCACGTATTTTGCAACAAAAACGGCCGCATCTTTTTTTTTCTTGAACTTAGAAAACTTGATTTTTTCACAGCTTCAAGGGACCGCAAATCTTAGTGTATGGTTTTAATTTCAAATCGATACCTCTACGCGTTTCCAAGATCCTATAAGGGTTCCGTTTTTCCTTTTGAGGTACAGAACCCTAAAAAGAACAATAGTACAAAGTGCGCCGAGCGTGCCCGCACCGAAAAGGTGACCACATTTGCTGGGCGTTAGTCACCCAGCGCTGGTTAAGGCCCTTGCTCCCCCGGTAACTGGGTTAATAGACTTAAAAAAATATATATATTTATAATAGATACAGAATATAACATTATCAACTTATGATTTTTTCGTATGACTAATACTATTGCCAAAAAAAATGATTTAACAACATGATTTATGTTTTTGCTTGTTTTCCCTATTCCTTTCAAACAGTTTTGATCTTTTACATAGCATATGTAAATCAATCAATATTTTGCAAAAAAAAAAAAAATGGTTTTTAAACTATTGGCCCAGGCGGTAGTACGACTCGTATGTGTGCTTTTAACTCCGCCTCGTTCAAGGGACTATACGCCTTACAAAAACGTAGTAATTGTTTCGAACCCGTAGTACAAAGTCCAACTTTTTCAATAAAATCGATTAAAAGACCGATTTAACAGAGAAGTCCACAGCGATCAAACTTATACACCGGGTTCATAATTTTGCTTTTTCGTATGCATAGACTTATCATGTAGACTTAAATTTTCTGTTCACAAAACTAAGCTTCTTGTATCTGTGCCATCTTGTTTTGTATTGTGTATAATTTATTATTACATTAATTCATTATCTACCTCTAAGGTTCAGTTGAAAACCAGCGTCAGGCAACTGCTATGTAGTTATCTGGTATTTTCTTTTTTTTACCTTATAATAAATCCTATAATATCAAACCCCCAAAATTCCTCAACACATGTTCATCTATTTACGTAGACGAAGTCGTTTTAACCCTAAGGGGCAAGAAGAGCCCTCAACCCGTCAAACGCTGGGCTATTTCCTACCCCACTCGAGTTAACACCGGGCTATTTGTTGGCTAACCCTTCATGTTCCATCAATCGGTCTCGGTTGAGATAACATTGTGGTGAGGTCAGTTAGATCCGGGTGTTAATTTATATTCAAGCGCTATTTTTGGCTGAGGGTAGTTAGGAATTTTAGACGTAAATAATGTGACTTTATTCTATTATTGATAGGCTCGCGTTTGACCACTATCTTGCCTAGAAGTAACATATTCGCGCTTGACTTAATGACCCCTAGGTTATAGCTATCAGGAAACTCAGACCCCGGCAGGGAATTCCACTCCTTCTCTTTACTCGCTGTACGTCTAATGCAAAAACCAACTATCTGCAAATTTTACCCAAATTAAAGTTATATCCATTCATCCACTCGTCTCATCAAGATGAATAAACAGGTAAAACCGGTTATTGACTACGACACTTACAAAGATGGCTTTGGCAAACAGTACTCTACAAATGCAACCTGGAAACCTATGTTGAACCTACAAATTTGTTTGAATATAATAGTAATCATCATTTCAGCCGAAAGACGTCCACTGTTGGACATAGGCCTCCCCCAAGCGTCGCCACAACGACCGATCCTGTGCTTCTCGCATCCATCGCACTCCCGCGACCGTCACCAGGTCGTCGGTCTACCTCGTGGGAGGCCTTCCAACGCTGCGTTTTCCGGTGCGCGGTCGCACTCTAGAACCTTTCGGCCCCATCGACCATCCGTTCTACGAGCAATGTGCCCTGCCCACTGCCACTTAAGTTTGGCGATTCTTCGGGCTATGTCGGCGACCTTGATTCTCCTGCGGATATCTTCATTCTTTATGCGATCACGCAAGGAAACTCCGAGCATAGCCATTTCCATTGCCCTTTGGGTGACTGTAAGCCTTCTGATGAGGCCCATTGTAAGCGACCATGTTTCAGCGCCATATGTCATCACTGGCAACACGCACTGGTCATAGACTTTCGTCTTGAGACACTGTGGTAATAGTAATAACATAATGTAATACTACAAAAATGTTGGTGCATTTAGTTAGTTTTTGCAAATAAGGGTTTTTTTTTAGGTGGTAAAATCATCTTATGACAAATTCCGATCTTGTTTGCAATATGAGGAATACCGGGATAATAAAGAAACCACGACTCAGCTGTAAGGCATATATTCGCAGACTGAACAACCGTGTACAAGTAAAATAAACTTATGAGAAGTACCCACTATTTACAGATATCACACAATAAAGGTATGATATTACAAAAGCGAAAGTTTGTGAGTGCGTTTTTTTTAAGGAAATCTTTCAACGACTTCTCCCGGTCTAGGGTGGAGCGAGAGGGCATGCCAAACTTTTACTAACTAAAACCACAACTATGTTCCTTCAGTTGCCTTATGCACCAGATAAAGTCAATTCCTTTTTTTTTGTATTTACCGTTTTTGGAGTCACCAAAAAAAAAGCTAAAAAATCTTAGCCGATCACAAAGAACAAAACAACCAAATCGGTAACGAAGAAATATCGAATATCAAAAAGATTGGATATTTAACAGGTAGCATAAAATGTCAGTGCATGAATATGACACCTCATTTTTTTGCTGTCCCTCCTGACCCCATTTTTATCGTCGATACCGTAAGTGTAACACAACGCTTTGTACAGTAATATATGATGAATATGAGTACAGACAAAAAATATAGATAAATAATGTTGAAGAGAGTAGTGGTAGCAAATAAGAACGAGAAAAAATATAATAAAATATCATACAGCTTAAATGTGAGTTTAAAGGCAACTCCTGCAGACAAGTTACGACTGTTTCGTTTCTAATCTCTTTCATCGATCGCCTCGAGTCGGCAAAGCCTCCGATTCCTTTGTTCTGACCACGTGACCGAGCGTTGAGATGACGTCACTCCCTTACATTTGAAGTTTTCTACTAGTGTTAACGATTGTAGACTATCAACTTGGCTAAGCCATTCGATTTTAAAAAGAAATAGATTTGTAAGAATGTCTACGTAATGCTGCTATCTATAAATATTTTGGTTTTCAATTATGGACGATGTCAAATCTGACGGATTTTAGCGTTTTATTTATGCAACATGTCAAACCATCGAAACGTTATTATAACTCATTATCCAGATCGAAGTTATATTAATAAACAACTTTAATTACAAAATTCATTTGTAAGACTACGGATATTTAATCCAGATTTTATGAAAGATTCTTCAATGAAACCAAAAAAAAATATGAAAGTAATAATCTTTTAAAAGAAGAAATCTAACAACAACGACACACAACACACGACGAACAATAGAGAGGGATTACTTTAAAAGAGGACACATAAAATACTCGTCCACCCCCAAGTAAAGATGAAACGTATCAACTTATGAACTAGATAACTGATATTGTCGCAAGATATTACCTACGTAATCTATATATATAAAAGGAGAAACTGACTGACTGACATATCAACGTACAGCCGAAACTACTGGAACTAGGAGAGTGAAATTTTGCACAAGGTGTCCTTTCATGATGTAGGCGAGCACTAAGAGAGGATTTTCCAAAATTCACCCCCTAAGTGGAGGAAACGGGGGTCCAAAGTTTGTATGGAGAAACCTGTTTTCACGCGTGTGAAACCGCGGGCAGAAGCTAGTCTATATATATAAAAGGAAAAACTGACTGACTGACATATCAACGCACAGCCGAAACTACTGGGATTAGGAGCGTGAAATTTTGCACAAGGTATCCTTTTATGACGTAGGCGAGCACTAAGAGAGGATTTAACAAACTACCTCCTAAGGGGATGAAACGGGAGCCCAAAGTTTGTATGGAGAAACCTACATTCACGCGAGCGAAGCCGCTGGCAGAAGCTAGTCTATATATAAAAGGAGAAACTGACTGACTGACATATCAACGCACAGCCGAAACTACTGGGACTAAGAGAGTGAAATTTTGCACTAAATTTCCTTTTAAGACGTAAGCGAGCACTAAAAAAGGATTTGACAAAATTCTGCTCCTATGGGGATGAAACGTAAAGTTTGGATGGAGAAACTTACTTTCATGCGGGCCGTAAGCAGAAGCTAGTCTAGTCTAAAGATCTAGGTTATCTAAATATATGTATTTTGAAGAGGAAAAGTCGTCTCTAGAAGTACTATGGTAGTACTTCTAGACGTATTAAAATCATTATGAATCCAGTATTAGAACAGGATAGTGCTATACCGCCTGTTTAGCTCTGTCGTTGTCTCACACCGAAATTATGACGTCATGGTAAGGCCCTAGATCCCATTACGAAAACTTTTTCATTTATATAAAGTTACACTATTTTTGAGTGCCACAGGTATTACTTTTTCACCGACTTCTAACAGGATGAGGTTACATGTTCGGATGTAGGTATGCATTTTTTATGTATGTTCGCCGATTTCTCGGTCAATTATGGACGGACTTTGTTTTTTTTTTTTTGAAAGATAATACTCCCGAATTAGTCCCATAGAAATATTGTTATGATCTGATGATGAACTTCAAAGATATTGATCAAAGCTCTTCATAGATATATAGCTGAACTGTCGTAACAAGTAAAATGGTTTTGTTTGTACGTGTAGTCGATGACTAACTGGAGGAAGAGGTGGAGGATACATCTAAGTTTTTTTTTCCCGAAAAATCATGGATCCTGTAGGATAGGCCACGGGGGCGATGCCCTAGTAAAACAAGTCTTTATTATAAAAAAAGAATTTGAAAATAACTTATCTAAAAGTAATCTTAAAAGTGACCACTGTCACTTATTTTTGTCCACTGTACTTAGCGCCAATAGAGGGTAGATGGAAATCAATCGTCAACTACTTCATGTGACATGATAAGGATTCAGGTGATGGAATTACTGTACAGTTCTTTAATAGCTAGGGTTGTCAAACAGCTGAGTTTAATCAGTGGTCCAGGCGATTGATATCGGATTTAAATTTTATTTCTATAACCTTGCAATTGTCCGGACCGAACTCGAGTCGTCGCCTCAGAGATGTCAGCGAAACCATAGGGGCCCAGCAGGGCTGAAGCCTACTGGGGCCATGGGTTCGCTTCTGAAAGGAAAACCTAGGGTCCTGGAACGCAAGGCAAAGAAGGAACATATTAGTGGGTTTTAGTCGGTAAAAGTCTGGAACGCCCTCGCACTCCACCCTAGAGCAAAGTAATTGGATTTAACACCTAAAAAAAGGCGGCCAATGTCGAATAAGTCTTTTTTTTTCAGTAACCTGACAATCGGTGTCACACACAATGGGCCATTCGTATGTCATGTCTTGAGCTTAGGTATAGGTATCTAGCCATCTCCAAGGGAAGCTTCATCAAGCTTGCCTAAGTTGTAGGTGATATTTTGGGTGCTAATACAGGAAAACAGTCTTTGGATTATTTTACATTTATTAATTTACATTTGAAATTTTAAAATATTCATTATTTTAGTTCTGATTTGACAGAAATCTATTTTACCGTACTATCGTACTATCGTAGTATCACTGAATATTAACAGTCCAAAACTCATGCTTAATTATATAAAACCCACAAGAAATAATTGACTCCTTCTCGCTTCGCAAAAATCAAACCGTTTTTTTTTGTGGTTGGAAATCATCCATGACTTTTGCGAGAAGAGCAGAGCGGAGCATGAGGGCGTGGAAAATTTAACTGACTAAACCTTTGCGTTCTATGACCAAACGTTTCTTTTTTAGAAATATATTTTTTTGTTGTCAAAAGTTTGCCAATCACTGACTATGAACAGTCCTAAACCCACGTTTATACCCAAAAAAAAATTGGCCCCCCAAAAATCAAACCCAGCAAATGCTGACAGCCTTATATTTTATCAGGCTCATCACCCGGAGAGCGTGTTTTTTCACTCGCTATATAATACGTGACGCTGAAGACTTCACTAGATTGACTCAAGATAGGACATTGGAGCAGCATCGTGTTTCCAGCTTGTTTCTACTCCCTTGAGGATTTGAACTACCTGTTACGTGACTTAAATAAGGTGGTAGACGTGGTGAATTTGTTTGGGAAGAGTAAAACGTCCTCCTATGTAATTCATCGTTCTTTTAGCCGAAAGACATCCACTGTTCGACATTTTTTTTTTTTTGTAGGTGGGAAAATCATCTAATGACATCCCGGGCTCATCATCATCATCATTTCAGCCGATAGACGTCCACGGCTGGACATAGGTCTCCCCCAAATGTCGCCACAACGAACGGTCCTATGCGTCTCGCATCCATCGGATTCCCGCAACCTTCACCAGGTCATCAGTCCACCTTGTAGGGGGCCTTCCAATACTGCGTCTTCCGGTACGCGGTCGCTACTCCAGAACCTTTCGGCCCCAACGCTCCCGCGCTCAAGGGCGGGAGATAAAAACTCACTTCTGTTCCGTTGTTGCCTTTCGTACCAAGGCCGAGTCTTCCTTTCAGAAGCAGACCCTTGGCCCCAGTTGTCTTCGACCCTGCTGGATCCCTAACGGTTTGCTGACATTTCCTTGAGGCGCGCGTGGAACAGTACGCGCCGTCAACGACTTGGGCTCGGTCTGTACGGTTACCAGACGGTCGGACGGCGAGCTACCCATTGCTCGCCGTCCACGAGCCCGCGCCTACGGTGGCCGGAAACTGTTCGACTTAAGCTCCCCTTAATGTCACCACAACGTTCGGTATATGGTTGAAACATGTCAACTTTGTTCCAGGATGGATGTGGTCTCTTCCTTCTGCGAAAGCACATGGCTGCAAAAGTACAGGGAACGGATTTCCTTACGCCCCAGCTGCCCCACAAGAGACGTCCCGGGCGTCGGGAGCGGCAAGGCGATCCCTGGTCACCGTAAGCGGCTTGCGGATGACAAGCAAAGGTTAACTCGCCGTCCACACTCCAGTAAGGGCCGAGCACGGTAAGGAGCAAGTCGACCCCGCGTATTGTTCCACGCGCGCCTCAAAGACATGTCAACAAAACCGTAGAGGCCCAGCAGGGTTGATGCCCGCTATGGCCACGGGGAATTGCTGAAAAGGAAACTCGTGGTCCTACAACGCAAACGGCAACTCATGGACACAATCTTGTAGCCCATGACCGACATACATCATGGCCTTCAAAATGGAACACTGCAAAACTCGCAAAAGACTACGGACTACTACTACTAAATAAAGATACGGAGACAGTTCTTACTCAGTCAACTAGATAAACGAAAGACACTTCCGCACTCATTTTACTTAACATTATAAATAAATTTAAACGACAAAGACTTCACAAAATAAAGGGCCCAAAAACGCAGGTCAAAGACACAGAGGTCCTAAGAAAACAATAATTCTCTACAGTTAACCCTTTAAAAAGTGACGAAGGGTCGAGCTGGTATATCGTCGCATGGGGTTGACCTCAAATAAATAATACCATTAGGAAATAAGGCAACGCACCCTCAGGGAGGGCGAGTAATGAATATAAATTGAGTGTCTTATCGGTGCTGACTTAGTTTGAAGTGGGCCGGGCGACAGCGTTTTTTAAAAGTAAAAAAGTGGGTAGTTTTGAAAATTGTAATATGTTACTCGCGTGTGTATGTGAGTCGCGGGAGTGCGGTGAATGCGAGACGCACAGGATCGGTCGTTGTGTCGACGCTTGGGGGAGGCCTATGTCCAACAGTGGACGTCTCTCGGCTGAAATGATGGTGGTGATGATGAATATGTGACTGTCTCGTTGGTCATTACGTAACTGCTGAGCGTAGGGTCCTGGGTTCGATTCCTGGGTCGGGCAAAAACTGCAATTGGGTTTCCCAAAAGGAATTACTCTACGGAGTTTGAAAGTTGGTGGTGTGATACCTCCGTGCCTCGGAAAGCACGTAAAGCCGTTGGTTCTGCGTTTGCACACACACTTGTGCACTATAATATCTCCTGCGAACTTGGTTAAAGTCTGTTGAGATGGGCCACCGTGATCGAAATTGGGTCGGGAGGATCATAAAAAATAAATAAAAAAATTGAATGGAGACTGCAAGATCGTTACGTTAAAAGAGTTACCATGGTCATAGGAAGCAAAGAGCAAATAAAGGAACTTAGGTGGATTTTAGTCAGTAAAAGTCTGACACGCCCTCTCGTTCCAGCCTAGAATGAGACAAGTCGTTTGATATCCCGCTTCAAAAATAAAGCTTTGCAAGATGAGATGGCAGAGTCGAAAATTGTTTTTTTATAAGCAAAAAAGACGGTAGTTTTCAATTGTTGAATGTAAAAAAAAAATTAAAAGTTGGATGGAGACTGCAAGATCTGCGGGCACGTTGCAAAGACTTGCCGTGGTAGCACCCTAGAATGAGAGCCATTTGGTGAAAAAAAAAACACTGCAAGGTGAGATGGCAAAGTGAAAAATGAATATCTTTATTTGCATTACACAGTGCTATATCCATACTTTCAGGGCCAACGCTGCGATAAGTGGAACCCGGATTATTACTTGCGCAGTGTCGCTAGTTCAGCTTTAACGGTGTGCATGTAGTCGTGTCGATGAAGAATTTATGTGTTAACAAGTAGCAAAACGGGGGCGGGGCGCGGCTGCCCGCGATGGACGGCGGACGGAGTACTTTTGTAAGAGACCGCGTGGGCGCCCGCGTAATGCAGCGTTTGACCTCACACATACGGACGGGTAGACCATGGCCTGAAATAGCGCTGGAATGGCTGGATACCTTTTATCACACGAGACAATCCCTTGGGATCATTTTCTACTATCACGGGGACGAAATCGCAATACATAAACAATAAACTAGTGCGCCTCACCATCAATGATTGCATCACTGCTTACCATCAGGTGGGATCGCAATCAAGCTCTAGTTTATATCAATAAAAAAATATAAAAAAAACATACGAGTATAAAAGTTTGTATTTATCTGAGTATATTTGTAGCTCGTTCACGCTCCTACTGGATTTGGATGAAATTTGACAGACGAATAGACTGTGTCCTAGTATAGAACACATGTTTAGGAACACATTTATTGTGCGAGATTTGCTCTATAGCCGTAACTATAGAGAAAATCGCTTTTTTTGGTTCTTCTCCATACGCTCTTCTGACGTTTTATAAGTGCCCATGTAGGCCTATGTGAAATAAAAACTTTTGACTTTGACTCTGAACCTTTCTCTTTTCTCTTCTCGCTTCTTCTTTTTTTTTTTTTTAATTTTTTCATCATTGTGTGACAGTAACAATCGAGAGTGAATAGGTCTAGGCAAGAGTACTCCATCATTCACCTTCCTATCATCGGTGAAGCGCGGCCAAGCGCGACTCCATCCAAATTATAATTATTATTCCAGGAACAGGCAAAGCCGCTGGCACAAATACCATCTCTTTCCACTCCTTCGGGGAATCCTATCATGATGTTATGTTTGTTATCGGGATGAACATTTACTTATGTTTGTTATGACCTCGTCTGCCACTCAATATGCTTGCTTACACTAGGTTTGCAGGCAATACAATTGCCAAGGATTCGATTCCTATCCGTAGGGAAATCAAGATTTCGCAGTACTGTGCCGTCTTCGTTTGAATGTTTCTGGTGACCTCATAGGAAAATGAGGTGGTCTATGAATTCATTTGTTAAGTGAATAAAATAGGAAATATTTGTTCTCAGTCGTCAATATTTATAATCCGCAGGACGGCACCCATTTTATAATACATACTTGAAACTTCACGAGAAGCTTCCTTTTGGCGAGCAAAGTGTAGTCTTTGTATTAACAACGTTTTTAGAGTTCCTTACCTCAAAAGGAAAAAAAAATCAGAACCCTTATAGGATCACTTTGTTGTCCATCTGTCTGTCTGCCTGTCAAGGAACGCGTGAAGGTATCGAGTTGAAATTAAAACCATATACGATACTCAAGTCTACGGTCCGCTGAAGCTGTGAAAAAATCAAACTTCTAAGTTAGTCAGTAAATTCGTTGTTAAGTCTAAACTTTTTTGTGTTTCCAAAAAATCATCGAGACTCCATTCAGGAATTGAACTATTTACATAGGTAAGTGTGTACGGGACCCTCAGTGCGCGAGTCTGACTCATACTAAAAGTGCTGCGTTTTCAAGTAAGAAACACCGCGCTAAAGAGAGCAAGTCGTACCTACATATATATTAAACGTTTTTAACGACTAAAAAAGCGGAAGGTCAAAATGATATTAAACAGATCTAGGGGCTCGTATTAAAAAAAAAACCTTTTACATAGTAATTGAGAGAAAAGTATATTTCTATCTGCAGCAGGAAAATCGTTTTGATTTATATTTAACTTTTTATTCAAAGTTTTCAAGCAAAAAATAAAACGCGTAGATTCAAGACGTTGCGCGTTGTTTCATTATAAGTTTTAATAAGGCTGCATTGGTTCATTATTATTGAAGTGTTCTTTTTTACTTTTAAAGATGGACGCTGATGGGCATTATTTAAATTATTTAACTTCGAACAGTGTTTAACCCGTTTTTCTAACAAGGCAACAGAAGGCAGAAATATTTATAGGTATATTCTCAAGTATAGAACGTTGGCACAGTGATTGGTAGCTGCTGCAGTGCGTGTCGTGTGAATTTGACAAGTTTTTTTGTTTATTACAATTTCATGCCGTAACTACTCGACCGACTGACATCATAAATTTTCTTAAATGTTTTGCCAGTTGTTTTACGCAGAAAAAAAGAGATATCATGTGAGAAGTCGTGGGCAAAAGCTAGTTTACAATAACTGTCATTAAAGTAAGACAGAATAATTTCACAAAAAAGAGGTCCTATGCTGGGCGCCAATAACGCTTCCTTTGTTTTGTTTGCAGAAATGACACGCGCTTGACTATCTCGCCTAATAGTAAGCGATGATGTGGTTGACGATGGTACACCCTAACTTAGTAGTAACCTATTCACTCTTGACTTTAAAGACCTTTTAGCTTTGCTCTGCGACAGGGAATTCCACTTCTTAGCTATACGCACGATGAATATATTCCCAAACTATTTTTACGTGTTGTGGGATATCCACAATATACCGGTGGTGCATCCATCCAATGATGGAATAGGCTTAGTTGAATTAAGTGAATTATAAAAATAATATCACGTAGGAAGTCGTGCGCAGAAGTTAGTTAACAATAACCGTCATTCAGCCAGACAAAATAATTTTACAAACGAGAGGTCCCATGCTGGGCGCCAATAACGCTTTGTTTTATATACAGAAATATTTAATTTTAATGAAAAGCGAACGCTCCACCTGTTTGCTGTTCTTTACACGTATGAGTTAATTACCATGCTTCCGAAGAATTCAATTCCGTTCGGATAATTCCTTCTCTGATTTTTGTTTCGTTTGTGATATGACGGTAGTTGGATATTTTATTTTTAAGCGCTAAAGAGTACTTAAATTGGTTTGTTTTTTTTTTGTTTCAACCCTTGGCATATTTTTATATAAAATTTTCCGATTTTCTGCACAGGTAGTTTGTTGTATAACATGCACGTCAATTACGCCAATGCCGGCCAGTCAGTGATGTAACAATCACATCAAGCTTGCTTGTTAATTGCATTAACTAAACCAATATTCAACAAAGGGTTTCTCTAGCAAGGAAGTTCCATTCAACAATAAACTACCCTCAAACATTCAATATTCCCCAACTACCCACCTTTACATTACACCTACCCCAGTAAGACTATTAATTAATTAAAGTCTATTTACAGAACAAATCTCAAGTATTGGTACAACACAGCAGAGAAGGGTTTCGCCATATAATTGAATAAAATATTGAGGATAGTGAGAGTCAATATCGACCTCGGACGGTTGCGCCATGAATACTAACAAAGTGGACGTATGGGCGGGTAGGATGGCTGGCACATTGGACCAACAATTCGACATAGATGTGACTGAGCAAACTGTAGTCGATTGTCTTGTTCTAAAATGTGTTTTGTCCAACCAAAGCCTTCTTTTTCGGGGTGGAAATCTTCATGGATGTCCTTCGCCCTAGGGTGGGTGGAGGGGTCTGTCAAACTCTTAATGTATTTTGCCTACCCGTGGCCTGCCACAAGCTAATGTGGAAGAGAATATATTATGTTTTTGGAATAATTTACTATGATGTAGAAATCTTATGCCGCTTACAATCAAATAACTTCTTCAGGCTGTGGGTGGAGCACTTAGGCTTTTACTGCTTAGCACCCAGTTGTGTCCATTAGGTGCCCCTTGCGTTCCAGAGCCATGGAACTCTTTCGAACAATCCCGTAGCCCTAGCAGGCATCGACCCTGGTGACTTCGTCCATTTTACTGACATCTCTTTGAGGCGCGCCTGGAACACAACGCGCCGGACGGCGAGCTACCCGTTGCTAATTTTACAAACCTAACTTGGCGCAGAAAGTTTCGACGCTTGAAAGGCAAAAATTACTAAGCGACATTGAGTAAACTTATAGGTAAGTGGTTTAAAGTTAATTTTTTTAGAAAAAAATTTTTAGTTAAAAATGTCGGATTTAGAAATCACCATGATGTTAATAATATATAAATCCGATCATTACGTCATTTTTAACATTTTTTTTAAAATTAACTTTATATCACTCTCCTGTAAAGTTTACTCAATGTCGCTTAGTAATTTTTGCCTTTCAAGCGTCGGTTTTCGAGTCATGCCAGTAAAAATATTTTAGTGATTTATGCTTTTCTGACTTCGCCATCTACCTGATTAAAGAAAATGAATTTCCTCCATTACTAATTAAAGAAAACGCATTGAATCGAAGGAGACTTGGCACAAACATCAATTGATTTATCTCGCTTTTATTTAACGGCTGATCAGTAATATTGGCCTTTGTCCAGATTTTAAGGCAAGAAATACTATAATTTAACTTAGGGTTCAAACGTTTATGTTCAAGAAAGTAAATAATTAAATTGTGACTACCTTTTTCTGTGACTTTTGCTCACGTCGCTTTAACACATCGATAGTGAAATAATAAGCTTTGTCATGTTACCTCAGGCCTCCTCTCAAGTAGAGGGATTGGGCCGCAATCCACCACGCAGACCCAGTGCGTTTCGGTGGATGTCATATGTCTACGATTTTTTTGGTTTAGAACGTTTTGAGAGCAGTAGTGATGAAGTAAATTAAACTAAGTAAAGCGCTTACCTCGTGAGTTACGTAGGGATGGCAATTCTTCATAAAACAAATCGATTTTTTTTTATTGTTCCGAATCTGAGTCTAAAGCATCGATCCATTCTTTAAAATTAGAATAAATCCACTGCCACTGCTCTGATTATTTATTTGAAACATAAATTTTCATCAATTCACAATCTATATATATAAAAGAAAGTCGTGTTAGTTACACCACTTATAACTCAAGAACGGCTGAACCGATTTGGCTGAAAATTGGTGGGGAGGTAGCTTAGAACCAGGAGACGGACATAGGGTACTTTTTAACGAGTAGGGTAGAGTAGGGTAGAGTAGGGTAGAGTAGGGTAGAGTAGGGTAGAGTAGGGTAGAGTAGGGTAGAGTAGGGTAGAGTAGGGTAGAGTAGGGTAGAGTAGGGTAGAGTAGGGTAGAGTAGGGTAGAGTAGGGTAATTTTTTTTTTTTACTAAATCCCGCTTTTGGGCAGAACAACGTCTGCCGGGACCGCTAGTTTAAGATAAGCGAACAACACGACAGTGTGTATCGTAATATTAGCGTCTGTATCGCATATATGGGAAAATGTTTTATCCACATACATTTAGCCCTTACTACATGCGTTTTCAGTGGAAACTGATGTTACTGGTTCACTACGAGGGATCGTAACTAAAAATTATGAGAGCAGTAAGACTACTTGATTACTTTATCTGTACTAATACTGCTGGGAGGATGTTCAAAAGAGTTACTGTACCCTAGAACGCAAGGGTAACTGAAGGAACACAGGTGGGTTTTAGACAGTAACAGTCTGACATTCCCTCTCGCTACACTTTAAGCGAGAAAAGTTATTTGATGAATTAACTCATGTGATCTGATGAAACTGAAAATAAAATAATGATAATAATATCGACACCCGCATCGAACAAGACAGTACCTCGGATTACAGTCGCAAACAAAATTCAAACATGGCACTATCACTTTATGGTTCATTTTGAAAAATGACTAAATTAATGTTACAACCTTGTTCGTTGCGGGTTGCGAGTTTACTATATTATAGTACCAGTATATTTCCTAAACTGAAATCCTGAACTAGCGTGTAGGCACTGCCTACGAATTACTTGCTTTGGTGTTTGAACCCACAAGCCGGTTACATAGAAAAAGATTTAGGGTATTACACCAATTTCTGATTTTTTGGTTTTTATTAATATTTTACCCCAATACGAAACAAGAAATTTATTAAATAGAATTTATGAAAGGACCTTCACAGATAGCGTTTTATGATTTTTATCAACCCCCATTTCATAAAGGCACGAGTTTCTGCCTCCCACAATGTGGACCAGGTCATCACCTGGTGAGGGTCGCGGGAATCCGATGGATGCGAGACGCATAGGTCTGTCGCGACACTTGGACGAAGTTTATGTTTTTTTTTTTTTTGATGATGATGAGGAGTTTATGTGTGTTTTTATATATCAATACTTAATACTATCTATCTATATCATAAATTGACCCCCACGGTTTCACCCGCCTCTTCAGTTACCAGCTCCTGTCTTTTTAGTCGCAACCTGATGTTAAATAGCCAGTCTTCCTCAATAAATGAGCTATCCAGCACTAAAAGAATTTTCCAATTCGAATCAGTAGTTCCATAGATGAGCGCGTTCAAACAAACAAATAGTAGGTACCTTCAGTTTTATAATTTTATTATATAAGTTTAAATAAAAACAGAATTAAGAAGCAATCTCCCAAAACCATATCAAAGATTTTGGTACATAATATTACACATGACCTAGATATCAACCTGCCACGCACACAAAACAATAGTCAGCCATTACATAAAAAACAAAATGGCAGTTCCGACGCTCGGTCCCTCGTGACGTCATGGCCGCCATTAAACCGTTTGGCGGGAAACACACAATAGGGGTCAGGATGGTCGTGCAATTTCCTTGGTCACCCCGACTTACCTTCCTACCACAACGTACATAGGTATACGATCTCTTTGAATTGTAAGCCTTTCATTAAAGTTTCTGCAGTTGGTAGGAAGTCACCGATTGAGTTAATATTCGGTCTATGAAGTTTTTGAATAGTTGTTCATTCGTTGGTGCTTGAATTTCTTTTTAACCGACTTAAAAAAAAAGGCAGAAGTTCTAAATTCGTTTTTTTTTATCATCATTTTTTTTTATGATTGTTACCTCAGAACTCCGTCTGTGGAAGATGGACACGGGAACTTCATAATAAAACAATCTATCCTAGCAGTGTTTGGGTTAATTGGAATTGTCATGAGCTATAATTGTACTAAAAAGTGTGAAATAAGAAACCTTTTGCAAAAAAAAACCGACTTCACTAAAAAAAAAACGGGTTCCTTCTATTTGGCAGAATCTTGATACTCCGATTTTTATTTGGCATAACTCACATGGCATAATCTTATTTAATCGAATATTTTTAAGGCATAAAAATTATTTAGCATAACTTTTGTTGGGCAGAATATTTACGTGTCCGAATTTACAATGGCAACAATGCTTGCTGCATGTTGCATGCCTGCTTGCATGCTGCATGCCTGCTGCATGTTGCATGCCTGCTTGCATGCTGCATGCATGCTGCATGTTGCATGCCTGCTTGCATGCTACATGCATGCTGCACTATCGATATAAAATGTATGCCAAAAAACGATTCTGACTGTGAATTTTCTGTGATATGATGGTTCTGCTTTTTAATTATTATGGATATAAACATTATGCCTAAAGATGATTCTGACTAACAAAATTATGAGTTTTGAATGTATGACAACTGAGTGTATGCGAAATGATTTTCTGCGAAATGAAGTTTATGCTATCCGTTGTTATGCAAAACAATATTATGACGTAAAAAGTTCTGTTATAAAAGGTAGACCCAAAAAAAACAAAGCATTTTCGGCAGTCGGTGTTAAATAAGAAACAAACAATACCGAGAAACACCGACTTCCGAAATGAAAGTTTGATCGTTTTGGTGTTTTTTTTTTAGTGGATTCAGAAATTTTTTTCGTTAATAATAAGTTTTTTATTAACCTAAAGGTTGACTGGTAGATAATGCCTTGTTGCATTAAGTCCGCCTATGTACCACATACATGAAGTATAAAAAAAAAAAAACAAAGATTAACATTGTGTTTTACCATCGTGTGTATTTTTAGATTGAACATAGAAATACTCAAAAACAGGTAACAACTTTCCAAGAAATATATATAACCAAAAAGCTAGGAAGCAAGTCTTTGGAATAACTCCAAGATGGCGTCGGAAATACACGCAGTTATCTCAAACATGTTTATAGGTTTATCTAGTGTAGATATGTGAATTACTGCCTATAAGATTAGGTTGTTGGTAGAGAGAACATTTCTAGCAGATAAGCTGTGAAATCTTTAAGATTTTTTATCGAAAAGTTTGTACTAGAGGTTTTTTTTTTAGGTGGGAAAATCATCATGACAAATCTCGCTCTTAGGCGGAGCGAGAGATAGTATCAGACTTTTACTGACTAAAAACCCACTCCTGTTCCTTCTTTGCCTTCGTCCCAGGGCCCCGGGTTTCGTTTTCACACTACCCATGGACCCAGTAGGCTTCGACCTTGCTGGGTCCCTACGATTTGCTGACATCTCCCTGAGGCGCGCGTGGAACAGTACGCGCCGTCGACGACTTGGGCTCGGTCCGATTGGTTACCGGACGTTCGGAAGTTGAGCCACCTATTGCTCGCCGTCCGCAAGCCCGCGCCTATGTACTAAAGAGGTTGAATTAATACATTGAATTTAAAAGCGAGAGTTGTATGCTACTTGGAAATCTAATTCAAAGAGGAATCATATACCTATCTATGTATGTGATTTAAAACATGGATTAAAACAACCTCTGAATGGATTCCATTAAAGGGTACACGATATTCCGGCAGACCGATGCCACTATCGTTGAGTTTGTTTCGGTGTTTCTTCTCAGGGTAGTCAGCTAGGAAACTCCGGTCTCATCTCGTTTAAACTGACGAAAAATTGACGTATGTGTTTTTAACTAAAGTGGCAGTGGGCATGGCTCATTGCTCGTAGAACGGATGGTCGAAGGGGCCGAAAGGTTCTAGAGTGGCGACCGCGCATCGAAAAACGCAGCGTTGGCAGGCCTTCCACAAGGTGGACCGACGACTTGGTGAGAGTCGCGGGAATGCTTTGCATGTGAGACGCACAGGATCGGTCGTTGTGGAGACGCTTGGGGGAGGCTTATGTTCAACAGTGGACGTTTTTCGGCTGAAATGATGATGATGATGTGTTTTTAAAACCTATTTATAAAATAAATATCATTTGTCAAGATGGCGGGACGAGCTCGACTCCTAAGAAAAGGATTAGCAGGAACTCGACTCACATCGAAAGGAATAACAGAAACTCGACTCCGATAGCAAGAAGTCGACGTCGATATCAGGGATTCCACTTCTGCTGAAAGAGATAGCAGGAACTTGACTCGTATCAAAGGAACACAACGCGCCATCGACCTGGGCTGTGTCCTTACCGGACAGCCGGACGGCGAGCTACCTATGGCTTGCCAACCGCAAGTCCGCAAGCTTACGCTGACGGGTATTCGCGCTTCGGCTTACGACCCCTCGGGCGTCTCCGGCGGGGAAGGTATTGTAAACCTGGATAAAGGCAATTAGCAAAAAAAAAAATACGTACAAAAATGGTGATTTTAGCTAAGCAGATGATTATCCCAAAAGATTTCAATGTTTTAACCTGTATTTAAGAAACTGTCAACGCTGTTTTACCTCCCAAGTCTTGAAAGGACCAAATTTACGGCAAGCGGTTAAAACAATTTAAATATTCAACGCAGTGCATAAATTCTGCTAACTACCCACTCGTAATAAATCATTTCAGAGTACAGTATTACTGCCTTCTTGAAGAAGAGAGAAAATTTTCATTAAACATAATTAATGAGCGCATGGCTCTTATCTTTAGAATTACTTTCTTGCAAAGAGGAATGAGGAGAAGCCTCTTGACACATCATACAATTCTGAATGTACAAGTCTTTAAATAAGGTCACAGAATTATGCAACCTAGATTCTTTGGTTTTGTTTATTATCAGATGCATTTCCGAACCTCAAATCTCGATCTAACTGTCTGATATAACTGTTCGTCTTCATATTTTCGTCGTCACAAGGAATCAATTGCGAATAATTAAAACGGCCACTGAATTTTACTCGAAGAAATCCCGCCAAAACATCCTAAAGCACTCCTGATAGATAAGTAACATTTAAAGTGGTCAATGAATTCATCTAGAAGAAAACCTGTACCATGGTACCGCCCGAAGCTATTTAAGAAAACAATTTTGAAGACGGGAGTGATAAAAAGGTACAAAGATCCCTTCGTATTACAGCGCTAGCAAAGCAGACTATGGCGCTGAACATTGTACCGCCTCATCTTGATAGAAATTGCATTGCTCTATTGAATACTAATACTCAATTAGAACTGATCTTTGGGCAGATACACTGAATTGGCACTCCTTAACGTAGACAGATACACCGAATTGGCTCCCCTTAACTTAGACAGATACACCGAATTGGCTCCCCTTAACTTAGACAGATACACCGAATTCGCTCCCCTTAACTTAGACAGATACACCGAATTGGCTCCCCTTAGCTTCGGGTCTTTCCTGCCACCGTAGGTGCAGGTTTGCGGAAGCGAACAATGGGCAGCTCGCCGTCCGACCGGGCCCAAGTCGTCGACAGCGCATAGTGTTCCACGCGCGCCTCAAGGCAAATTGCAGGGGTCCAGCAGGGTCGATGCTTACTGGGGCCATGGGTTAAGTGAAAAAATAACCCCGGGGCCCTGGAACGTAAGACAAAGAAGGAACAATTGTATGACTAGAACTTTAGCTAAAAAAAATTACGATATGATATTTTTTTCGCTTGTTTTCCCTGCTTCTTTCAAATGGTTTTTCATCTTTAGAATATAATATGTTTACACAAAAAAAAATTGTTATGTATTCTTCAGAATGTACATAGAATATGTAAATCAATCAATATTTCGGAAAGACAATGATTTTAAATATCTATGCAGGCGCAGGCGGCAGTACGAGTATCATCATCATTATCATCCACCTTGTGGGAGGCCTTCCAACGTTGCGTTTTCCGGTGCGCGGTCGCCACTCTAGAACCTTTCGGCCCCATCGACCATCCGTTCTACGAGCAATGTGCCCTGCCGACTGCCACTTTAGTTTGGCGATTCTTCGGGCTATGTCGGCGACCTTGGTTCTCCTGCGGCTATCTTCATTCGTTATGCGATCAAGAAAGGAAACTCCGAGCATAGCCCTTTCTATTGCCCTTTGGGTGACTGTAAGCCTTCTGATGAGGCACATCGTAAGTGACCATGTTTCAGTGCCATATGTCATCACTGGCAACACGCACTGTCACGGACGTCAATGACTAGTACGAGTATGTGAGCATTTAACTCCGACCAGACGTTCAAGGGACTATACGCCCTAAATCCTAACCAATAAGAACAAACTACTCATCCAAGGTAGAACATAAAATCTCTATAACATCTTTAGTCCAAAACCCATTCCCTAGATCTAGAACCTGGGTACAATCATACCTAGTACACTTGGCAAGCGATCTTGTTTACTGAACACAGCAGCATGGATGCACGATCATAATATTTGCTCAGCACTCGGTACTGTCTGGATTTATTGTGCTTATAAATATATATATTTGTTTCGCAAATAGATAGAATTTGGTGCTGGATGTGTAGATATTAATCAAGTGTTTGGTAGGATTTGTTTTTTGAGGTTAGAAATCATAAAATTGCTTCTCTCGGTCTTGGGTGGAGCTGAAGGGCGTGTCAGACTTTCAACTGAATGATGCAAGTGTCCTTTTCGTTTTAGGATCACAGGTTTTCTTTTCAGAGATTAACCCTTACGGTTTTTGGCGCGCGCGCGTGAGACATCAGCGCCGTCGATGACTCAAGCTTGGTCTGGATGGCTACCGAACGGCTGGACGACGAGCTATCTATTGCTTTACGTCCGCAAGCCCACGCCTATGGTGGCCGGTGATCGACCTGCGAGTCCCAACGGCCGTTCCCTGACGCGTGTGGATATCTCCTTCGCTAGCATTACTGCTTCGCAGAAGGAGGCGTCTCTTCCTATTCCCTCTCGTCCCAGACTATGGCCTGAAGCAGGGCCTGGCGCTTTGTTAAGGTTTGGGTGATCTACCTTTTGTTCTGGGGTTGAAAATAATGAAATTACTTCTTCCCTTCTAGGTGGAGCCAATCCACCTCGATTCCTTGAAGCTTATTTTAGTGACAGATGACTTGCTTCCAGTCAAACAGTCGGATCCAGCTGATAGCTTGCACATGCCTGTTTTAACTTACCTTAAAGAATATTCATTTCTAATTACAAAAGTCTTGAAGCGGAAAGAAAGAAAAAAAAATAAGAGACATAATTCAAGTAGAATTCAAATTTATAATGCAGCTTTTAAACGTTTAAGAATTCTAGTTATTTTATCTTTCTTTAGAATTCATCTGGAGTTACTAAAGACGCGTTGGTCTAGAGAGTAGTTGGAGGTTTTTACGGCATATAAATTAAAGCTCCGTTCAAAGAATCCGGGTTCTAAAAAAACTGTTTTTCTTAATCATAAGCATTTATTTGTTAGAACATGGTAGGTATGTACATTACATGGTCTTAGGTTTAAACATTTAGTCTCGGCACGTTCTGCCACATGGGCGTACAAATATTAAAAAGGTTACATTAAATCAAAGACATTAAATATATACTACCAATAGAAAGGACATAGCGAACAAAATCGTAATCCGATACTTATTACCTAGTGGTCATAAGTCGCTCAGTCTAGTATGACGCCCCTACACGTCAAGTCGTGTTTGTATCCGCTCTATGCACTAAAAGAAAATAATTTTCTAAGAAAATAAGCTGAACTGCGCATTACACTTTTGCAAATCTTGTTATGATAAAATGACTGGACCTAACTTCGGTTTATTTTCGTAAATATTTTTGGTATTTACGAAATAATTAATTAGAATTCAATAATTTTTATAAATAGTTCTAGAAAATTTCCTGATTTTGTGATAACGCCATCTATTGCTGAAAAGCTTAACCTTACCTTTATCACACACTGAGGCTCTACGACGAGCTCATAACGTGATCCATTTTATGACCTCAACCGAGATGTAGCTATACAGGGTGTACAGCTCCATCACTCTTTTTCGCTCGTACGACTAACATTTTAACATTACCATGGTAAGGCCCCTGGCCACCTACCGAGCGATAGTTAAATAATTATACATTTTGACAAATTTAATTCGCGTGTTTGCTATTCAAAGCCAGATGGCATCACTGGGGCATAGGATGACAGTTTTTCTAAGACATTTTGTCTGATAGCCGCTCTATTGTATCTCTTTAAATCTCTTTGCATTAAATTGTGATAGACATATAATTGAAATTAGAAATGTCAGTCCAATAAAATCATATAAATAATAATTAAATTAATTTAATTAATATAAATAATATACCCCTGTTACCTCGGTTTATCGAAAGAAACTATGTGGAAGTGGAACTCTCCGTGTTTCCTACCCTTTTTTTACGTGGGAGTTAATCAAAAACTTTTCTCACTCTGGATGGCGCGCGAGGGAGTGTCAGACTTTTACTGACTAAAACTCACAATGTTCCTTCAGATGCCATTTTTCCAAAGGCTGCGGTAACTCCTTTGAACAGTGCGCAGCCCCAAATGGCCCCATCAATTTTGCTTACATCTCTTCGACACGCACGCGGAACAACGCGCAGTCATCCCAGGCTTGATCAATACTGGACTGGGCAAGTTACCCATGGCTCAGCGTCCGCAAGCCCGGTGTTTCCTACCCTAACCAATGACCTGTCAACCTTCAAAGCAAGAGGCGTACATATCATCGAATGGCTCAGCATCAGGCGAGATCGAGGTCGAGAACGGGTTCATAAGAGAAAAAAAACCATTGACACTTTAAAAACTAAACGTAAGTCAAGTAATACAGGCTGTTGAACGCAAATCATATTTTAAAGAACATAGAACTTGTCACTAAACTGCCAAATGCAAAAAAAAACTTCAGAAAATTTGAATTTCGAAGGCTACTCTCGACACTTCCCCCTTATATTAACTTTGCGTCAAATTTCGCTTCAAAAAATGGCCATAGACATAGCGCGTTCGAATCTGTTTCGAATTTCCGATAATAGACAATAATTACTACTTTTTTATGCGACCCCTTGCTAATTAGACTGAAAGCCTCATAAGAACCTTTCTCTATCGGTGATTACGAATATTACAGCCTCTTCTATTCCCTTTATCTTATTAATTCGTTAATTAATATCTTTCATTAGACGTCTCAGGATGTATGAAACAATTAGTGATAATTCCATGTTGGTGTTATTAGTTACGATACGCAGTAAGTGGAATATTTCATTATTTCGAGATTAGATACAAGTAGGCATGGGTAGTGTGTCCAATGAATTATTTGTTGGAATATAACAAAAACAAATCTATCCTACTTCAACACTATGGCCTTTCTCTTTCTAACCAATAAATATTGTATTTAATTGGTCTGACCCCCTTGTCGACACTTGACTGAAATCCCTAGTATGGTTACAGTTACTGTATTCCTTTAGCCTTGCTTAGAAGCACACGTCTCACGTAATATTACTGAAACACACCTTCCAATATAAAGTAAAGGATTAATAAATAGTTATTATTCAAATCCTTAAAACCGTGTTTGCTTTGGTGTCCACCTTAACCCCAACATTATTATTATTAACTCGTCGTTCAATAAGTCTACTTACCTGGATCTCGCTTACACGTACTCACACAACATTTGCTCATGACACGACACCACACACAAATACACATACACAACACTCATACTCTATACACCTACATACAATTCGTAAAAAAAATATATACATATTTAAAAAAAAATAGGGGTGTCAATTTTTTAAATCAGTACAAAAAAAGTTGGGCTCTGTACCCGTTACTGATCATATTTATGTAGTCAAAGGTAAAAAAAAAAAAACGAAATCCCAAAATTGTCCACGAAAATTTGTCATAATTGATAAATTCATAATTGAATCAATTATTCATGCTACTAGAAAATACTACGCGCGTGAGTGGTTTTCCATTATTTTTCATTCATCTATATATATAAAAGGAGAAACTGACTGACTGACATATCAACGCACAGCCGAAACTACTGGGACTAGGAGCGTGAAATTTTGCACAAGGTTTCCTTTTATGACGTAGGGGAGCACTAAGAGAGGATTTTTCAAAATTCACCTTCTAAGGGGATGAAATGGGGGTCCAAAGTTTGCATGGAGATATAAACATTTACGCAGGCGAAGCCGCTGGCAGAAGCTAGTCTATCTATATTCATAAAAGGAGAAACTGACTGACAGACTAACATATCAACGCACAGCCGAAACTACTGGGACTAGGAGCGTGAAATTTTGCACAAGGTTTTCTTTTATGACGTAGGCGAGCACTAAGAGAGGATTTTTCAAAATTCAGTCCCTAAAGGGATGAAACGGGGCTCCAAAGTTTGTATGGAAAAACCTACACTCATGCGGGCGAAGTTGCGGGCAGAAGCTAGTCTATCTATATATATTAAAGGAGAAACTGACTGACTGACTGACATATCAACGCACAGCCGAAACTACTGGGACTAGGAGCGTGAAATTTTGCACAAGGTTTTCTTTTACGACGTAAGCGAGCACTAAGAGAGGATTTTCCAAAATTCACCCTCTAAGGGGATGAAACAAGAGTCCAATGTTTGTATGGAGAAACCTTCTTATCCGCGGGCGAAGCCGCTGGCAGAAGCTAGTAATCAATAAGTCTTATATAACAAAACCTTTTCTAATAGCCCTTTAAGTATTTGTACTAATTAAAAACTAAGAAGAAAGAGATAGGGAATTGGTCGTAATCCACCACGCGGGCCCAGTGCGGGTTGGTGAATGTAACATGTCTTTGGATTTTTGGTTCTAGAACAAGAAGAAGCAAAGCAAAGCAAGCAAGCTAAGGCATTAAGTCCGTCTCTGTACATTTGTGTGCATAAAGCATTAAATAAATAAATAAATAAATAAGAAGAACTGAAGAATTCACAACTCAAAAAAAAAAAACAAATTGTACCAATATTTGGCAGTAACTGTATACCTCATACCAACAGTTTATGCCATATTGCCTTCAAGTGGATTTTATTGCATCAGAAATAACTTTTCATTCCCATCAAATAAATTCTTCTTCAGTAGAGTCGAATTTCTTTTGAAAAAGTTTTCTTTTGATGGCGAAATTGCTAAAGTTGTCGATTTAATAGGAAGGTTTTTTAAAGCTATTTCAATTGATGAATTTGTTTTTCGATGTCCTTAATTGAGATGGTATTGATTTTTCGACGCAACGTCGGATTTCGTGTTTTTGGTGTTTAATTTATTTTTATGGCCTTTTTTTAGGTTGGAAACATCTAATGATATCTCCCGCACTTGGGCGGGGCATGAGGGACTGTCAGACTTATACTTACTAAAACCCACTCCTGTTCCTTCTTTGCCTTCGTTCCAGGGTCCCGGGGTTCTCTTTCGCCCATGGCCCCAGTAGGTAATTTTTATGGCCTACAGATACTTGTTCTGGATCTGGGTGTTATGTGTATGTGAGAATATTTGTCTGTACCCACGATACAGAAGTAATTTTTAGTGTGGAGTTTTTTTTTAATTAATGTTTTTTTATGGCTCCGAAACGTGATCACTTACAATGGGCCTCATAAGAAGACTTAGAGTCACCCAAAGGGCAATGGAAAGGGCTATGCTCGGAGTTTACTTGCGTGATCACACCAGAAATGAAGATATCCGCAGGTGAACCAAGGTTACCGAAATAGCTCGAAGAATCGCCAAACTTAAGTGGCAATGGGCAGGGCACATTGCACGCAGAACAGATGGTCGATGAGGACGAAAGGTTCTGGAGTGGCGACCACGTACAGGAAGAAGTAGCGTTAGAAGGCCATAAGGTGGACTGGATGCGAGACGCACAGGATCGGTCGTTGTGGCGACGCTTGGGGGAGGCCTATGTCCAACAGTGGATGTCTTTCGACTGAAATGATGATGATGAAAGATGTGACCTTGCAGGCGAAAAACGTCCACACCTGGGCATAGGCTTCCCCAAGAGTTACCACTTTGATCATTTCTTAGTTTCTCAATACCAGCGGTTATCAAATGAAATATAATGAACTACGCCTTCACACAACACTTAGAAACCGTTTTTATTTATTTATTTAAACTTCATGTACAGTAGTGGTACATAGGCGGACTTAATGCAACAAGGCATTCTCTACCAGTCAACCTTTCCTTGTCTTTTAGTCCTTTTATGTATTTGTGTTTAGCAATAAAGCTTTGACTTTCGACTTTATTCCCATCAAAATATACGGTAAATATTAACACATTTCACTGAACACTACACGAAAACTTAGCAGTAAAATTAAAAACCTCCCTACATAAAACGCATTCAATAAGCATTAGGTATAACAGAATCATTGCACACGTCGTTCCTAACAATCTTAATGCAATTCCCACCAACTAACACGATTCCTTTTGTACGGAGATACGAACTCATGTGGGAATTAGACGTAGTAAGTAGCTGTATGTGTGGGTCGGAAGCAGTCTACTTGGAAATCTGTTGTCGTTTTATTTGGAATAGAATGTTTCAAGAATGTAAGTGTAGATTAGCTTTAGCAGTTTAGTTTTCTTCTTGAAACCCCAAGAACATCTCCCGCCTGGGCGCGACTTGCAGTGGCCTATATGGAAAGCATTAAATCGGTTGCGGACCTAGGTAGGCCGCTGCAAACATAACTTGGCAAAATGGGGTTTTATAGACCCGTTGGATACTCGATGTGAGTGCGGTGCTGCTGTTCAAAACATGAGCCACAATTAGAGTGCCCCAAGTGCCTATACACCTGCACTTTGGAGGATTTGATGAGTGCTACCGATGCTGCTATTAATGTAGCCACCTATTGGGCCCAAACAGTTTGACGAGTTTACCATCTAATCGAAAAGAAGAAGAAGAAGCTTTAGCAGTCCAGCAGGCTTAGCTAAGTTGATAATCTACAATCGTTAACGCTATTAGAAAACGAATCAAATGTATGGGAATGACAACATCCCAACGTTAAGAGCGTCCTTTTGAGATACATTTTCGTAGAACCGCTCTTACGTGATTATGATGTTACTACACATCTTTCTCTAGATATTTTGGATACACAGCTATTATGTGAATATTACCTAGGCTTCTATAGAAATCAAAACCTAAATTTGTGTAAAACTACTTCTCACCTTTGTTATAACTGCCAACTTTGTATGCCCAAAATTGAGAGTAGATGTTAGTGTGATACCAAGAAGATCAAGATGGTCGATTAACGTGGCGGAATTGGCTCCTTTGGCGGGAAAAAAACACGCCTGGGTTTTAGCAGTATTGAATCCCCATGGGATCCATGAGAAGTATCACAGGGTAGGCGCTCTTAAGTAATTCAGAAACGAAGCTCTATCTTTACTAATCCATTCCTTCTCCAATAAATGCAATGACCATAAAAAAAACATAGCCAATCCGTACCAAATTTCATCCATTCAAAAATTCCATTAATCAATGGCAAAAAATCTGATTACCATAGTCCGAAGGGAGACAGCAGTCCGGTAAGTGATTTAAAATTCACGCCGAGTGAAAATTTATGCAAAATGCATCAACATTTGGCACCTCCCTACCCAGATTTTTAGGGTTCCACGTACTAGTGAAGAGTTAAAAGCCTCCTGTATTATTTATAAGGATGAAAGTTTTCAATGGTTTGATTGAAAAAGTTTGAATTATTGATTAGGTGGTACTTGTATAGAAATTGCAAATGGTCGCATATTCATTGATGCTGAAGAAAAAGCTATCAGGTTATTCAAATGTTGCGTTTCAGTTCAGAGGTTTGGTCATATTGGACTGAAGTTTTTGGTGGTCATATTTATAGATTATGTTCTACAAAATAATTCTAGTTAACAATGTCAGTTTATCTTGCCTTTGTAGATCACTTCAAGACCTTTTATAGCATCACATATTTTGCAATATTTGATGCACTGACGCATACTTAACAACGTCAGTTAATATCAGATTTTTTTTTGTGTTACAACCTAGAAACACCAGGTTGCTGAGATTCCATCTGAAATGATTGAATGATGATTCAATGATTAAATCGTTAATGGTGAATTGCATAAGTTTATTAAGAGCTTATTCACTCTAGCCTAGCTCTAGATTTTTAATTAAAGTAAGAAAATACATAGCTTTACTATTTTATTACTAGCCCGTATTTTCCTAGTAATTGGGCAAGGGCCTCCCGCCATTTTTTTCTTTTTCTTTCCAATTCTTAAGAGGATGCAATTCGACATACATTTTCACTGTTTTTCATACAATATGCGACTAAGACGTTATTACTTATTTTTCATTAGATATTTTGGAAACACAGTATCTTGTGGATATTATCTAGGCTTCTATTGAAATCAATTTATATTTTTTTGTGTATAACGAATCCAGTAAAGACCTCGGAAAATCTGCTATTTTGTATGAACTTTTACATTTCATAATTTACTCAAAAATTTTAAAAGTCAAAAAAGTATAAAAATAGAAAGCCTTGCAAATTTAATCAAGATTCTGAATGACGACCATTTTTTTCAAACACTTTTAAGAGTTTAAAAAAGAACACGTATTTCCTGGAACAAGTTTTGTAAAATATTCGAGTAAATCACCGAATTACCGAATGCTAACAGAGTTTTCAGGCGTTATCTGTCTTTTTTCGCGTTGCCTTTTCGGCAAACATGTCGTTGGATTGCGTTAGATGAAGTAACAAGCTTTTAAACCATGCTCGATGTTGATGATAGGCGAGTGAAAAAGGACCCTCTTAAAGAAGATATCCAGGTCTTCCCACCATCTACTTCGTGGTCTGCTGAGACCCCGAGTCGCTGTATCTATCAGGGCACAAATTCTGTGTTTTACGGGCCAGCTAGATAACTAGCGTCCCATTCCCATTGCATATTCGCACAGGTCTTACAAATCTTCAGAAATTCTTGGCTTTTTTTCTACTATAATTTGTATGCATTATACACCTAAACCTTCCTCATGGATCATTCTGTCCATTGGTAAAACCTGCACGAAAAACCGTTCAGTAGTTTTTGAGTTTATCACGTAAATACAGACGTATAACACGGACTTTGATTTATAATATTTAAGAATAACAATTTTGACAGCCCACAAACAAGGAAAAAGAATTAAGAACTTAATCAACAGCCCACTACTTTTCCATCGCACATTTTATCTACAGAACTCAGTTCATAATAACGGTTTCATCTTAATTCCTTTTTGCACTTAAAGCGTTTTGGTCATTACGAACAGCTCAAGCTATTAAGTTTGAGTCCATCGCGATGATGAATAGCAAAAACGAAGTATTTGCGAACGATTTTCTGCATTACAGAGGACATGATTAATTAACTTGTTTTTCAAGTTTGAAAAAGAATCCTTGCTTTTGTGAGACAGTTATTGTTGGAGATTTTAATTGGGTATCAATGAGAATTTTCTGGTTTTTGTTTTTTTGTTTTGATGAGCCTGTTCTTGATCGCCATAGTGCTGATGGAAAGCAATGGATTAGATGTACGAGTTATAGGTGGTATCAATTGAGATAGCCAGACAATTGCTATGCCTTGCATTATGCTGAACTGGACCTATTTGGCACAGCCAACACACAATGTTATTGTTTTTATTTTATTTTTACCCGACTGCAGAAGTTGTTCCATCATAGTCTGTGTGCTAAATAAATGTAACTTTTTTCTTTCTTTTTTGTAATATGTTTTTTTAAATGCTTTCGCTAAGAAATAACTTAAAGTATAAATAATGCATGAAAAGATAATCCATACTCTATATAGATATTACAAATGTGAAAGTAACTCTATCTTTGCTTTCACGATTAAACTACTGAACCGATTTTAATGATATTTGTTATGGAGGAAACTTTAACTCCAGGGATAGACATAGGCTACTTTTTATCCGTCTCCGATATCGACTTCGCGTCTACAATAACTGACCGAAACTAGTTAATAAATATACAAAAAGTAACTTTTAATTTCATGAAATTAACCCGCAGGCTGTATCGTCCGGCAAATGTTCTATTTTACTTGGAATCAGCGTTTCTTTTCCGTCTACGTCTGTATGACGTAGGTAGGTATAGCAGAATTCAGAGTTGAAATGTTCTTAAAGGTTTATTTTTGGTAAACGAATTATGTTTTGTAAAAAGTCATAGAACAAAAGTTCTACAAGGTTGTTAGTGTTTTAAAAATAACCCTGTATACTTAATTATATATTTTTAAATTGTTTATAGGCTCGCGCTTGACCACTTTCTCTCACCTGATGGAAATTGACGATGGAGCATGTTTACCTAGAAGTAACCTATTCACTCTTATTGAGTTAAAGATTTCCAAGTTCTAGCTATCTGAAAACACAGACTAACTCCGGCAGAGTATTCCAGTCTTAAAGGAAATTCTGATCTATTTTCGAGAATCTCCATAGCACGATTACCTAGAAGTAACGCATTCACTCTTATTCACATTCCGTCCTTTCTCCTACCTAATTCCTCTTAATTTTATTAGTGATTTATTTTAAAGAAAAAGAGCTGAACTAAAATATTTACCCACACCGCTAATCTGAATAATCTGTCCACCGCCACCGCCGCCAGCCATTCTCTCAGTATCCGACTCTAAGCAGCCAATCGTCACGTTTCACAAGATAATATATGCACATAATAAGACAGGCAGAAGACCCATTTCAAGATAATTGAACGGCTGAAGATTCTATCCTTCAGCGAGAGCCTTTTCGATTAGTTTCGATAGTAAGTTCGATCAAAAAGTTTGCCTTTCTTTGGTATTGTTCGTCAAGTCGTTGAGCTCCTGAGTAGTCCTAAGTTAGAGCTACACGAATACTGACAAAATGCTTGCACTGACTGGACAGATCCACTCAAATCTGTGTAGTTCTTTTTTCAAAAGACCATCTGAGACGCTAATCTTCAAGATTCTCATATGATTTGGCCGTTACATGTTTACTGTATAGACTTTAAAAGAGACTTTCACCCCTGAGTTTGTTTCGGTGTTTCTTCTCAGGGCAGTCAGCTAGGAAACACCGGCCTCATCTAGTTTAAAATGACGAAAACAAGAATTGACGTATACAACTGTTTTTTTTTTAAACCTATTTGCAAAATAGAAAAAAAAAACACCACTTTTATGCAAGTATTTTATTTTACACTAGATCTGCTTTGATGATTTCCCACCTAGAAAAAACCGGCCAAGTGCGAGTCAGACTCGCGTACGAAAGGTTCCGTACCGTCCGTAGCAAAAACAACAAAAACAAAAATTATTTTATTCTGTTTTTAGCATTTGTTTTTATAGCGGCAACAGAAATACATCATCTCTGAAAACTGCAGCTGTCTAGCTATCACGGTTCACGAGATACAGCCTGGTAAGAGACGGACAGTCAGACGGATGGGGACAACGGAGTCTTAGAAATAGGGACCCGTTTTACCTTTTGGGTACAGAACCCAAAAAAGAACAAGGTCTGCTGATAAGAAATTCCATCACAGAATCTTTCATAGTACTTTGTAAACTAAGTTCATAAGCCGTGGTCCTTCTGCGAAATACTTATTGTCGTTATTACCTGTGTCGTGCCCTAGAGGTCGCTGCCAGCGACTTTCACTTAACAACGCCTCGATCGCAATTTCCTTAGACATGCTCTCCTCGTTAAGAAAATAAGATCATTGTGGATATTGTTGATTTATTTTTGTCGTAGAGTAAATGATTTGAAAGGTATTCGTTTGTCTTGGTATGGCCATGTGAAAAGGGGAAATAAACTACTTACTCTACGAAGGTTGAGGAAGTAGTGGAGTATACGAAGATAAAGAGCAACTGGACTCTGAGAGTCGAAAGACTGGATTCGCACCATGATACCAACTTCAAGTCGTTCGTGATACGTGTTCCAACCCACCATCTACCGACCTTTTTGAGAGTGGACTTTTGGCCGAAAGGTGTCGTGTATCGACGTTTCCGAGGAAGGCTACGCGACACCACGCAGCGGATCACGACGCCGATGTTACGTGTATAATTAGGTATAGTTAATTTTGTTTATAAGATTGTAATATAATGTATTTTTTCTATGGGCCTTAGTTGCCTCACAATAAAGAAATAATAATAATAAAAACCATGTTACTAAAAGAATTATGAGTATACATGTATATTGATAAAGAGAGAGAGGGAAGTCAAAGAAAAGATGGATGGATTGTGTGGAGTGGGAGGTCGTGGGTATTGGTGAAAGAAAAAAGGCCGATGCCAGGAGTGGACGATGTGTGCTGTGGATGATGAACAATAATAATAATTGATTTAACAAGCACTTGCTCCCGAGGTTGTCGGCATGGTGGGATATAGACTCGGCGATCATTATACCGATAGTCGGTGTCAGCCAACGGCTTAAAAGCCAAGAGCCTCGACTAACATCTTAGGAGGCTCGCGTTAGGCGGCTGGATCAAGGGCTTGATTCAAAAAGCGGTACTCCTGGACACGGGTCGTATTGTTAGGAGGTTCCTTTCTCTGGAGCCCTGACCGCCGGTAGCTTGGACCCTGTTCCCGATACCGGTGGGACGCTATTTTTTATATTTTTTATAGATTTAAAACTGTTCCAAAATTCATCACTAAACATCTTATTCTCCACACAGTTTTCAAGTTACTCGATATTCCGAATGCATATTTTTCGACGGAATATAAATGAACTATTAGCAGCAATATTGATCACTACTAACGTTCCTAATAGCATTTGATTTCCGATAGTTCGTGTATTAATGGTCTGACGCTAACGAGGTAAGCAGATACCAACATATAGATGTTTGACAATTTGATTAGGTGATCTACTTGCAAGGAGAGATTGTCCCGATATACAAAGAAAAAAATACAAAAATATTTATTTGAACTATATCATTGTATTGTAAGCATAAATAAATTGAGGCAGCCCAAATAAGTTAGTGTAGTACTTGTGTGTTGTGTTGTACCAATATGTCCCGATTTGTCTCGATATATCCCGATGTGTCCCGATTGTACAAGCAGATCCCTGCTAGAGCTGCGAGATTGTTCGAAAGAGTTACCGTGGCCCTGGTACGCGAGGGCAAGTGAAGGAACACAGGTGGGTTTTAGTTAGTAAAAGTCCGGCACTCCTTCTCGCTTCACTCAGAACGGGAGAAGTCGTTTGATGACTTCACAAATAAAAAAAAACCGGCCAAGTGCAGTTCCATCCAATAATCGATACGGAACCTTAAAAACGAAATCCAACTGTCGATTAGGTATCTTATTTATGTTAGCAGGGTCAATCTTCATGAGCATATGCAAGGCCTTTGACAGTGACTAAAAATGCCAAGCGTTGGCCAAATATGGGATAGGCTGTATTCATAATTATTTTGCGAAGTTGAGAAAAATATTTGTCCTATATAGTTTCGTCTCTACTGCTTTTTCTTTAAAAAAAAAGTAACAGCTTATTTACCAAAGAAACAGTAAGGTATAACAGACATGGTTGTTAGTTGTTACCTAGCGTTTGTCTGATAATCTTAGGTTTTCCAAGAAAGTTTGTATTCCCCTTTTAAAAAACTCGCAAAATCCCCCAATTCAATCTGCGCCAGCTGCCAGCACACAAAAAATCCCTTTTCTCTTCATTTCAAAACTGTCAAATCACCATAAGAAAATTTAAAAAATACTGCCCAGAAACGTCAAATTTAAATTAAGAACGCAACAAAGAACCAAGCTGCCGTCTTTTGTAATAAAAAAAAATAAACTTTGAATTCAAACTTTGCATTCCTAAAATGGCGCCTTGCTATTCGAGACGGTTACTTGTTGTTACTCAGAACTGGCGGTAACCGGATAAATCCGGTTCTTTTGCATATGAAAAGGCGCCTTTTAGACGTGCTAACCGACCTTTGTGCGAGTTTTAAGTTGGTTTCCTTTAATATTTAAATGAAACAGACTCTCATTTTAATGGAGAAATACGATCTTTATGGTTGGGTAATTATTTTGATCTTGTATAAAAAATTAATGGGTCTTTAGTCTTCAGTCTTCACGCTGGAGAGCCAAGCTCTAACGAAAAAAAGGGAAAAAATATTACAAAAGTCTTTTTCTTCACGTAATCAGAAATCAGAAACGTTTATTTCAAACAGACTATTTACAGTCACTTTTTTAAATTATAATATAAGTTAAATATAATCTTGATTACATATTTCTAATAGAAAGGACAAATAGCTAGAAAATTGAGCCAGCTAAACGTTAGCTTGTAAGTATGCTTTTACCGTACAACAAATATGTGTTTTTGAATTTCACGTGCACTCGACCGCTCCGAAGATAGCCGATCGCGTTCCGAAATTGCTTCGGTCCCTGTCTTTATTATAATCTAAGTCAATGGATAAAGCATTGTATTGAGTGATGGAAAAACTTGATGATATCATAATATTTTTTTTTGTATCTGTATATAAATTTAAGGTGCTTAGTTTTACAGTCAAAACATTAACATTGATTTTCATGCAACTAAAAGCTCACATGCGACAAAAAGTCTATCATACTTATTTACTTAGCTGAAAAGGGCATAAATAAATTTACAAACTTATTTAATAATAGTATTTTTTGATACAAGCGGAGAAAATTTGTCATTGCGACCGAGGCGGTGTTGAGCCAAGTGCTGCAGTGACAAACCACATGTATCAAACAATATTTTTCAATAAACTTAAAAAAAAATAACAAATGGGGGCTGCCCAGCGACTTGTTGAGGGCTGTTTGGCGACCAGCCCGATACGACAAATATAATTAATAAAGGAGGGGGTGAGCTCGCACACTTTTCCACACTAGTGCGGAAAATTTAAGAATGGTAGGGATAGGAGCGGGTCTTTAGAGTAAGTGTATTCTTTCTTTTCCAAAAAGTTCGTCACATTGTAGTCTGTCTTCGGTAGGCTAAACCTAACAGCAATGTATCTCCATACAACTTCATACACATTACATAGGTACCTTTAGTATCTAGACCACCTATACCCAACCTTCGGTCCGCCAGGCTTTTGTTGTTGGCCCATCTACAATTTATAATTTCGCGCACATCAAAAAATTTAGAGCACGCTGAGTACCTAAATAAGTCCTATATAACACTAGTGCCGTAGTAGTTTAGTATCAACATAATAAACCACGTCAAAATGGACCTGTTCTAAACGAAATGCGTTTAGAACAGGTCCATTTTGACGTGGTGACATGACAGTAAATAATGTTGCTAGTACATAACGTAGTTCATTAATTAAACAATTGATTATGACCACGTACACGACAACGTTTTTGTAACGTCAGGAAATAAAAAATGTTAAAATATATATACGACGAAACCGTCCATAGTTGTTAAAAAATTGTGACAATCGAAATCCTAAGAAAGCATTAGGTGTTTATTTTTATTTTTTTGCAGCCCCCGACACCATTACTAACACGTGTTTGTGGCCCTTATGAAAAAAGCGACCAAGTGCGAGTCTGACTCACGCACAAATGGTTCCGTACCGCCCATAGCAAAAAACGGCAAAAAAATCACGTTTGTTGTATGGAGCCCGTCATAAATACTTATTTTATTCTTTTTTTAGTATTTGTTGTTATAGCGGCAACAGAAATACATCATCTGTGAAATTTTCAACTGTCTAGCTATCACGGTCCATGAGATACAGTCTGGTGACAGACAGACGGAAATAGGATCATTTGCAGCAATAGGGTCACTTGAAACTCAAAAGTTAAAACTTAGAGCACGGAACACTAAAAAGGTTGAGTACCACTGGTCTAGACTAATGTGCCAAGCTTTTGGCAAAAGAACTAGTCACAATATATCTTGTGCGATTTGGATGTAATGGTATGTTTAAGATGTGATAACGTGTGTTCATTGTCGTATTTTTGGCAGGAGATATAGTTAAGTACGGTATTATGTATGATACTCCAATCGTGCTTTTGCGTTGAAGTACTGATATGATACACACAAAATAATAAAGCCAGTGTTGTTCTGAACTTTTTCTCGTGCTTAGTCGCAAAATGTCAACACAGCAAATGACAGACAATGGTTTTTGTTTTTTCATATATTCAAAATAAATATGGCATACTCAAAGATTCAAAAGCATTTATTTCAAATAAACCATTTACAGCCTCTTCTCTGGTAGAGGGAATGGACCGTAATCCACCACGCGGACCCGCTGCGGGTTGGTGGATGTCACATGTCTTCGAGTTTTTGGTTCTAGGACATGCCGGTTTCCGCACTATGTTATGTGACATAACCGTTTGAGAACAGTGGTAATGAAATAAATTACACAACGTAACGCGCCTAGCTGGGTTTGAAACTGAGAAGTTTTTATGAATTTTTCACGTTTCAATCATAACAGGAACAACTTCATAGCTGGTAGTTCATTTATTAGCACTTTGGAAGTTTTGCTAGTTTGTATTTTTGCGCTTATGGCATTATGCGACCAAACGTATGCATAGGATGGTCTATGTCAAGGGATTATTACAATCACGCTAGTTAATAAAATATCTCGACGACAGATTATAAACTATCGAATGTTAATGCGTATTATTGTAAGAGTAATGTTCTGTTCACAATTTGTGGAGAGTTTATAATTGCTCGAGATATTTTATAATCTTTGTGTTTCCGACAATCCGGTAATAGATATAAATGCATTGTGACGCTAACACTACGGCTTATTGTCCACGGACGCGTAACTTCACTGACACGTATTACATAGCGGCAACGACATGAACGGGAGTGAGAAAAACCCAATTATGAGCTCGCCTGTGATATCACCTGTCCTAATTTTACTAACTGTATTGTATGAAAGCTATACCAAGCGTATAGTGAGAATACGCGTCTATGAAGCTACGCGTCCGTGGACACTAAGCCTAATTTAGCACGTATAGCATGTCTCCTTTACACTCGTATCTACATTATTCAATTTCAAAGCCCTGGAGTTACTTATATTTATTCTGTATGTTCAAGTAATAAGAGAATTCTTTCACATTTCGGTTAAAAATATGGCACGCAGAAAAAAGTTAAATTCAAACTATGATACGGATATCGCTTTTATATTTGCACAAAGTATCGATTATTCAGTGATTCTTAAGTACAATTTCTGCCCCCCTAGCCAAGTTACGATCGTAACTTGGCTAGGGGGGCTGATTTGAAAATTATCGCAAAATTATTACGCTCGTTAGCATTTGTGATTGGTAAAATATGTTTCCAAAAGGAGAACGCATCATTTGACTTTAAGTATATGTAATTGCAGAAAAAACCGCGGGTAAGTATAGTATTAGAAGAGGACCATACCTTGTCTCTCAATTTAGAAATTATACTTAAATCTCGATTGATAAAACAAGCTATTTCAGTATCATAGTTTAAATTAATTCTAGATAAAAATAAAAATGAAATAGAAACTTACGTGTGTAATCCCAGCTATCCTGGTCATTTTTGAACACGTTCAATCTTTCGGGCTGAAAACAGAAAAAAAACACAATGGAGTCTTTAAGCTTACTTATTAGTCATTCTGGTACTCCAGAAATACAAAAAGAAAACGGGAACGACAGTTGGTATCATAGGTAGGGAAGATGAAATAAAGGCAACAGTAGGAAGAACATGACGAGGACATCACTAAATCGATTTGAGAAGAAAAACATGGTGCACTAAAGGTAGAACTACATTGCGCACATGTGGGTCACGTACGCCACGCCACGTATCTGGACGCGTCGGTCTCCATACATTTTATAAGGTTTTTTTTTTCCTATATTTATGCTATGAGACCTTGTTCAAGCTAAATTTCAGGATTCTAGGTCAACAGGAAGTACTCTATGAATATTGATTTCCTTGAGTGTCAAAATATCCGTTTTTTGCGACATAAACGGCCGTATCTTTATTTTCGTTATCTCAGAAGTTTGATTTTTTTCACAGCTTCAAGGGACCGCAGACTTGAGTATATGGTTTAAATTCGTAGACAATCCTAGAGGCCAGCAGCGTAACTAAAGGAAGGCAAGGCTGGCAAAATGCCACGGGCCCCTAGCCAGGTAGGGTCCCCGGTCCGAGAGCTCCAGAATAAGTAAATATACAAATTCAAGTAAATTATAAGGTAGGGTCCCCGGTCCGAGAGCTCCAGAATAAGTAAATATACAAATTCAAGTAAATTATAAGGTAGGGTCCCCGGTCCGAGAGCTCCAGAATAAGTAAATATACAAATTCAAGTAAATTATAAAGATTATTAAACCCATTCATAAGTAAAGGATCAATTTCTCGTGGTATTTTGCCAGCCTTACCACCTTAAAGATACGCCACTGGAACTGTTACTTCAGGAAAAAATATAAAAAGTCTATTAGACAACTTGCCGATTTATTAATAGTAAAGAATATTTTATGCTTGTACTTCAGTGATTACTCCAAATTAAATCACAAAGTTGACGATTTTCCAATGATTTTGCCACGAGCCTCAGATACACTTAAGGTTCATTTTGATACTGTTTCATTGTGAAGTAGCGACTCTGGTGTCTGTATGGTGTCTGATTTGGTAGCTTACGGACACCATGGCGGCGCAACTAGTCGCGCCGCCATGGTGTCCCGGTGAAATATAGCCCTTACAAGGTTCATTTTGATACTGTCTCATTGTGAAGTAGCGACTCTGGTGTCTGTATGGTGTCCCGGTGAAATATAGCCCTTACAAGGTTCATTTTGATACTGTCTCATTGTGAAGTAGCGAGTCTGGTGTCTGTATGGTGTCCCGGTGAAATATAGCCCTTACAAGGTTCATTTTGATACTGTCTCATTGTGAAGTAGCGACTCTGGTGTCTGTATGGTGTCTGGTTTGGTAGCTTACGGACACCATGGCGGCGCAACTAGTCGCGCCGCCATGGTGTCCCGGTGAAATATAGCCCTAACACAAAGCAATGAATGTTGCCAAAAATTTTTCGGCCACTGGCTTGTGTGCAATGGAAATAAAATAATGCATTCCTTTGTCTAAAAACGGATTGCATATTCTTATTTTCTCTTTTAAAAAACGTTGCCGAAAACTAAGGATTAAGGTAGAACTACACTGCGCACATGCGTGCCATACAATTTATATGGAAACAAGACTTGTAGAGCTACACTTGATCCACGCCACGCGACGTCGTTCTACGTACAAATGACGCGTGTTACACGTGTGCGTCTGTCTAATGCAGTTCTAGCTTTACTCCTATATCGTGGGTGCGTTCAGAAATATGTAAACTCGCAAACACGAGACACCCAGTCTCGGAACAACTATCGAGAGCTCGTGGTACTCTTAACGCGATTCATTTGACGACCTAAACTGCTCCATCCCTCTTTCTGGCTCGCACGCTTGACATTTTAACTCGTGATAGTAGGACTCCCGTTGTAGTATATGGATAGATATCATAATTATATAAAAGCAATCATGTGATCTTGTAAGTTCAGCATAGCATAGCATTATGTATTAGTTTATTATTTTTAAGATTGTTATTTATGTATAGTGTCTATGGGCCTTTGTAGCCTGAAATAAAGAGTTATTATTATTATTATCTTTATTTCACATATAAACATATTCGTTACATTTTTAAATATTTCAAAAATAAAAAATAAAACATTTAAAAATATAAAAAACAGCATCCCACCGGTATCGGGAACAGGGTCCAAGCTACCGGCGGTCAGGGCTCCAGAGAAAGGAACCTCCTAACAATGCGAGCCGTGTCCAGGAGTACCGCTTTCTGAATCAAGCCCTTGATCCAGCCGCCTAACGCGAGCCTCCTAAGGTGTTGGTCGAGGCTCTTGGCTATTAAGCCATTGCCCGACACGACTATCGGCACAATGATCGCAGAGTCCACATCCCACATGTCGACAACCTCGCGAGCCAAGTCAATATACTTGATTTGTTTATCTTTCTCGGCTTTCACGAGGTTCTCGTCATGCGGGACGGATATGTCAACAATCATTGCACGCCTCTCGCTTCGGTCCACCACCACTATGTCAGGCTTATTGGCTACAATAGTCCTGTCAGTGATGATGGACCGATCCCAGTACAAACTGATATGACCATTATCAAGAACTGGGTCGGGCTCATACCTGTAGTACGGCACTTCCGATTCCACAAGAGAGTATTTCAAAGCAAGTTGCTGATGGATAATCCTGGCTACAAGGTTGTGTCTATGCAAGTACTCTCCGTTAGCTAGACGAGAACAACCAGAGATAATGTGACGAATTGATTCTCCCGGACGGTGGCATGCCCGACAGATGTCAACCGTGCCGTCCTTCACAATAAATCTCCGGTAGTTATTCGTCATGATAACTTCGTCCATAATTGCACAGACAAAACCTTCGGTTTCCCCAAAGAGGTCACCGGAACGCAGCCAGGCTACGGACGCCAATTGGTCTACATCGGGCCTGTGAAGGGCCCGGAAAAAGCGTCTGTGAAGTTCCTTGCTCTGCCATACTTCCCTGCGATCGTTAGTGTCAAGCACTACCGGTTTGCGCCAGTTCTCATTAGCCAGGGCGAGCGGAGTGAGTCCTTTGTCCACTGCCACTACATCTCGATGCATGCCCACGTCGGCAGCTAGGAAATATTCCCTGAGACTGCATACCTCGCGGTTGTGTAGGGTCTTAGCATTTAAAAAACCTCGACCCCCGCACTTTGCGCGGGATATACAATCTCATCACCGACGATCGTGGGTGATGCATTCGGTATGCAGTCAGCAGTATGCGGACTCTCCTATCTAGGGCGTCAAGTTCCGTTTGAGTCCATTTGAGTACGCCGAAAGAGTACATCAATACCGGCATGACCCAACCGTTGAAGGCGCGCACCTTGTTTCCGCCTGAAAGAAGGCTATTGAATACCTTCTTCAGGCGTCCAAAGAAACGCTCCTTCAACGATTGCTTCATGTCAGTGATATTGATGCCTAGAGCTTCTGACATACCCAAATACTTATAGGTTTCGGTTGGAGAGAGGGATCTCAGGTTTATGGAATCCGTGAGTTGAGTGCCCACGGATTCCACAACCTCCCCTCGCTTTACATGCATGACCGCACATTTGTCCACACCAAACTCCATCCTGATGGCACTACTGAAGGTTTCAGTTACCTTCAGTAGCTCCATCAGTTGCAGACTGTTGGGGGCAAAAAGTTTCAGGTCATCCATGTAAAGTAGGTGAGATATTACCTGACCACCTCTCTTCAACCGATAGCCTAGACCTGAATTCTCCAGCAGTGTGCTTAGAGGATTCAAGGCTAGGCAAAACCAAAGTGGACTCAAACTATCTCCCTGGAATATACCTCGCTCGATCCTTACAGGTTCACTATTCCTATGGGTATGTCGACATCCTGGATAGCGGAGGACTGTACTCCATTGCCTCATACACGACATCAGGAAGGTGCGTAGTGTTGTATCAATTTTATACAATTCCAGCACCCTCATGAGCCATGTATGAGGAACAGAGTCATAGGCCTTCTTATAATCTATCCAACATGTCGACAGATCCTTTCGGGAACATCGAACCTGTTGGCTAATGGTCATATCAATGAGGAGCAGCTCCTTAGTACCGCGGGACCCGTTCCTACATCCATTCTGAGAAGGTGACATGATGAAATTTTTGTCAATATGACTATTAATTTTGCTTCTCAGTATGGATGTAAGAACTTTATAGACCGTCGGCAAACACGTGATCGGTCTATAATTTTTAGGTTCCGCAGTACTACCTGACTTATGGAGCAGGTGGGTTATTCCTGTTGTTAGGAACTGGGGTAGCGACCCTGACTCTAAGGCAGACTGGAACTGATAAGCCAAGCGAGCGTGCGATCTTGTAAACCACTTAATCCAGAAATTGTGCAGCCCATCCGGCCCTGGAGATTTCCAGTTTGGCAACGGACGGACTGCACGAGCTACATCTTGGGGGCTGATGTCGATTGCCCCCATTTGTGGTATTGGATCGCACGCACGCTCGACCTCTCGAGTCCAGTCACCCTCGGTGTGACTGACAGGCACCGAGCAGATGCTGCGCCAGAATGAACTCATGGCGTCATCATCCGGGAGGCACGCATCAGTCACACCTTGGTCCGGTCTCTCCCAAGCCCTATAAACCCACCTTTCATTACTCCGGAATGTGCGATTCTGGGTGTATCGCTCCACCCGCCGCTTATACCTGCGGATACGGTTTGCCCATGCATATACCTTCTGCTTCAAGAAGTCGATGCGCTCTGTGACACGGGACATATAGTCTCGGGGGCTGATGTCAGTCCCCGAGAACGCCCGCCTCACAAAGCGCATCACTCTTGGGCGAGTGTTGCCCTCCCCGAAGCAGATTAGTTTGCCGATGAGTGCTCTGGCCCCACCAATACGACGCTCGATCCTGCACTGCCAGGCCGGCACGACTGGTTTCGGTCGTGTAGCTACGTCACAGTTTGGAAACTTGACGTGAGCTACACGACATGCCGCAACAGCTGCGCAGTACATTATCGAGTGTGTATCAGTGAGATCTTTGCAGTCGTCAAAATAGTTTGACAACTGCAAATCCAGTTATTATATTATTATTATTATTATAGCATAGTCAGCCTTATAATGTTCCCACTGCTGGAACTCAGGCTCAGACTCTCTAGGAGAGGAAATGGGCCGTAATCCACCACGCGGGCCCAGTGCGGGTTGGTGGATGTCACATGACATGCGTCTTCAGATTTTTAGTTCTAGAACATGCTGGTTTCATCACGATGTTTTCCTTCACCGTTTCGAGAGCAGTGGTGATGAAATAAATTACACAAAGTAATGCGCCTGGCTGGATTTGAACCTGCGACCTACTACTCGTAAGTCGGGGCCGTTACCACTCGGCCACCACGTAAGCTCAGAATAAATCAGAATCTTATTCAAGAAACATATTTTTTATTTTGCTCCGCTGTCCATGTTTACACCGTGTTCCTTTAGTTGCCCTTTGCATTTCAGGATCATTGACAGCTTTTCCGAACATTCCTGCAGCCTTAGGTACGATAAAAGATCGTCAAACGTTTCCGTTCTTTCGAAACTGAACCCTAAACCCATAGCATTCATACAAAGTAGCGTATGTAGGGGATGTTTTGTACCGCAAGCAATGCAAGCTATTTCAATATATTCGCGTCTTGTGGCGTTTACTGGCACCAACCCTTTTTGTTAGAGGCTGTAAAGTCAGCGGCTTTACATAGGCAGTAGCGGGAGCGGGGATCTACTGTTAGCCTGGCTACACGGGTCCGGTGGCGCCGTTTTGTGGTTGTAGTCGGTACCACAACCACAAAACGGCGCCATCGATCTATATCCTTAAGTTTTCATACTTTTATATGGACTCGCAGAACAGATAGTCGATGAGGCCGAAAGGTTCTGGAGTAGCGACCGCGTACCGGAAGACGCAGCATTGGAAGGTCTCTCACAAGGTGGGCCGGCGACCTAGCGAGTTTCGAGGGAATCTAATGAATTATAGTAGCAGAAGTCCGGTCACTGTGGCTAACTAAACTTGGGGAAGGCCTACATCCAACAGCAGCTATCTTTCGTCTGAAATGATTGTAATGAAGCAATGAGGACTCATTCTCGTTTTTTACAAAAACCAAAAATAAAAAGTATTTTTTTCTACTATTGATAGGCATGCGCTTGACATTGATCTCACTTGATGGAAAGCGACGGTGTGGTCGATGATGGAGCAGGTTTACCTAGAATTAATCTATTTACCCTTTTCAGAACTTCACGCTCATTTCATTTCCTAACAATGATAGCTTACCAGTCACTATGTATGGGATTCGAACCAACTTTTTTGTTTTATGTTCAACGTAGCGTAACCCACGACGCAATGCGAATCTGTTGTTAACCTTAGACCATGGTCAATTAATGGAATTAAAATTGGTATTATTGGTATATTGGCAAATAATAACTGTCAATACTTTAATATACACTGCAGAGGCGCCAGCTTTTAGAAAACCTCATGGGTGCTCATGCTCATTTGATGACTCGAAAAAGTGGCGAAGTGTGAAAAGATAAATGCACATTAATCGACATTTTGATAACGGATACCCGGCATCAATAACTAGCATCCGTTACCCGCATCGTTAATGAATCTGTTTTTTTTTTTAAATTGATATAAACTAGTGCTTGACTGCGATCCCACCTGATGGTAAGCAGAAATGCAATCATTGATGCTGAGGCGCACTAGTTTATTAAGAGCCTATTCAAGCTTAAGACCGCAGCAGGCCAATTGTTCCAGTCCTTCGATGTACGCGGTATAAACGACGAAGCGAAACGCTTAGTCCGGACCGTTGAAGTTTCAACAACGTAAGGGTGGATACTCGCCGTATATAAACACATTTGTTCCAGAAAACCCTTCAACATTCAGCACTCTTATTTCCAAGATATATCACATCCAGCAACATCCTTCCCTTTCCAAGTAAAAAACAAAACAAAAAAAAAATCGACTACAGTTCCACGTCTGCCTCATCCGCGTGCATCCGATTGCCTGACAAAGGCTGAGACAATCCAGCGCTTACCGCGAGGGGTACTTTGCACTCCAGCGCTCGAGCGCTTTGAGGGGAAATGGCTCGCTCACTGTACTATATGTATCGTTTCACAGTGGAACGAGATCTCTGTATAATGTTAGCAGCGATGTTTCCGCTTTATGTTACAGAGTGTAGCTCGTGGATAAATAATAAAATAACGGTTGCATTTCGGGGAGTGTACGTTTTTTTTTTAGGTGGGAAAGTCATCTAATGACAAATCGCGCTCTTGGGCGGAGCGGGAGATAGTGTCAGACTTTTACTGACTAAAAACCCACTCGTGTTGCTTCGTTGTTTTCGTCCCAGGGCGCCGGGTTTCACTTTCACACTACCCGTGGCCCCAGTAGGCTTCGACCCTGCTGGGTCCCTACGATTTTCTGACATCTCCCTGAGGCGCGCGTGGAACAGTACGCGCCGTCGACGACTGGGGCTCGGTTCGGACGGTTACCGGACGGTCAGACGGCGAGCTACCGGAAACCGGCCGGAACCGACCGGTGTGGCCGGAAATCAAGATCGGAATCCCGGCGGCGGTTGGGGCGTGAGGACCATTGCCTCACGCGATCGGCCGCCTCCTTTGCTAGCATTATTGCTTCGCAGAAGGAGGTGACCGCCTGCCACTCCTCCTCGCTCCGGACCATGGCCTGTACTAAGGCCCGGAGCGAGAGATCGCCGCCGCCGATCGCCCCCACGAGGACACGGGGTTGCTCTGCCCAAGCGGGGCACACCTCTGTCGCAGGTCGTGGGTTCGATTCCCACCCAGGAAAAATGTTTGTGTGATGAGCACGATCATTTGTTCTGTGTCTGGGTGTAATTTATCTATATATGTATATATTTAGAAATATATAAGTATGTTTATCAGTTGTCTAGTACCCATAACACAAGCTCTGCTTGGCTTGGGACTAGACGGCGTTGTGCGATAGTTGTGGAGTATTATATTATTATATTATATTATATATTACAATTATAATTATTGACACTTTGCACCTGTTGGTTTTAACAGATAGCGCAGAGAGTAATTGCATACATATCTAATAATTAAAAGAAAATAATACACAAATTTAAAAGATGAAAAATTCTTTCTGCCAATGAACATATTTTTAATCTCAGATCTCCGTAAGGAAGTGATGTAGCGACAACTGTATTGCCACATAGGAATTATCTTGATCCTCGTTATCACAGTTCTCCGCGCGATTAGAACATACAACAGTCAGAAATCAACTATCGGGGATATTGTCTGGCCCGAGACACAACACCCGTCTGGAGCCCAATTCTGCCATTTTTATAAATTCGTCATTCCAACACGATCTCATTGTCATTTTGCTTCGCGGGAAATCGTGCGGTATCTCCGCACCATCCGGATGGCCATGACCCTCTGGCTTGCGTTCAGCTTGGCCGCCGGTCACTTTCGAAACGACGGCGCCCATACCGGCGCCCCATAAAGGGCCATGGACCGAACGATGTCTGCATAGAGCCACCGACAGGAGGCGTCTGGACCCCCTAGGTTGGGCAGGAGCCGCTTGAGGGCAGCCCCAGTACGATCCAGTCTGGGAGCCAGACGTCGGAAATGCTCCTCGAAATTCCATCGGCTGTCGAGAATAAGTCCAAAGTACTTCATCGTCGACTCGACGCCGATATGAACTCCTCCTACCGTTAGTTGGGAACCCGAAAAGTTCGTAATCCGCTAATTTATAATGATCGATCATTGATCGGTCAATGGTTTCGTAATAGAGTTGTGGTAGAATGACAATATCGAGCTTATTAAAAGCAATGACTGCACATTGACGTTCTGATGGTAGGTCTGTCAAATCAAATGTCAAAAAATCAAAGGAACTGTCAAAATTTTAGCACTACGTCAGAAATTAATTTGACAATTTATACGAGATTACTATTCTATTTATTTATTAATCTTCATGCAACATAATAAAGTACAAAGGCCAACTTAATGCCTTAGGCATTCTCTACCAGTCAACCTAGGGTGGTGAAGAGACAATACGGTAGGTGCATAAAAAAAATTAAAAAAATAATAATAATTTTTTTACATTTAATACTATGCCACTCCTTTCAATAAGTGTCAGCGGTTGACCATTAGAAAGACATAATGACGCCATTATACCTATTAGTAGATTACCAAACCGTCAAAATCAACAATTATGGAATCAGTAATGCAATAGCAGTCTTGAAACCCTGGTCCGAGGATCCCCCCTTTTCAACGGAAGTTTGCGGGACTTTACACCCTATATTGCATACCTACTCTAAAGCCATTTAAATACGCTAATTAGTTTTCTGTTTGAGTTAAACCAAAAAAGGAGTTTTAACTCCTTTTAACGTTTTCAAGTCACAATGTCACCGTCTCCTGAAAAACGACTAAGTGCTAAAAAATAAGTTATTCGTATGCAGGGATCGTCAACATTTCGACTTCATTTAGAATTTTAACGTGTAACTCGTGCATGCCCCATTCGTACGGCAAAAGAATAATAACAAAATATTTTTTGAAGGTTCCGTAGTAATATGTATTTACATTTATTTTTAACTAACTTCTGCCAGCAGCTTCTAGGTTTTTCCATACAAACTTTAGACCCAGGTTTCATCCCTTTAAGGGATACATTTTTAAAAATCTCTCTTAGTGCTGTCCTACGTTATAAAAATAAACCTTGTACAAAATTTCACATTCCTAGTCCAAATAGCTTCGATTGTGCGTTGATATGTCAGTCAGTCAGTTTTTTAATTTTTAATTTATTTATAAAAACAAGGTTTACCTTTTCAGAAAAAAAGGCATACAATTAGACCCTTTTTTTTTCGGTGGAAAAATCATCCAATGACATCCCCCGCTCTTGGGCGGAGCGTGAGATAGTGTCAGACTTTTACTGACTGACTGACTGACTACTCGTTCCAGGGCCCCGGGGTTCTCTTTCGCATCACCCATGGCCCCAGTAGGCTTCGAACCTGCTGGGTCCCTACGGTTTTGCTGGCATCTCCTTGAGGTGCGCGTGGAACACTACGCGCCGTCGACAACTTGGGCTGCAAATAGACCCCTGGAGTTTGCTTCAGCATGCCACAGCCATATCTTTTATAAACATAGATTAACATAGAAAAACAGGATAATATCTGTAAATAAATGTAAGTCACTGCTTTAACTTATTAAAGTCAAAAGTTAATTATAACATTGTTAATTACTTTTATGAATTCGTAATAACATTTAGGTGAGGACGGTTTGGATTAACTTGCTCTTAGAGGAGACAGAGAGAATTAGAAATGTTTGTACATTCGTTAACCATAGGAAAGAGATAGTAAAAGTTTTTGGTAAAAACTGCGCTTTATTCTGGGTTGAAACCTAGTTTTTTGATATTCCATGATTCCTAGTCTATCGCATTAGGTTATCCTGATGTGCGTTCAAAAATGAGGTTAGAGTTAACTTTAATGACGTCATCAGGTTATATACTCTACGCTCGCATTTTTGAACGCGAACGTAGTGTTCAACTGTCAATGCCAAGCAACTGTCATTACTGCCGCTTACACCAACCTACCCTGCTCGGAGTTAGAGGTAGTTCAACCCCCCTTGGGTTGTCTTTAAGTCAACGACTGAATAAGTTACTTCTAGGCAAGCATGCTCCATCGTCGGCCACGCTATCGCTTACCATAAAAAAAAAACTTACGTTCTATTTCATTACTAATTTATGTAGCATACATAAAGTTAGCCGCGTCAGCTACTTACATATTTAAATTTAACAAACCCTTTCACTACAGAACCCTAAAAAGCTCCGACAAGCTTACGTGTCTGCGGACCGAATAGACATGACTGTCTTTTTATTTCAACTTAATCGGATGTTAAATGGTCGAGTTTTACGTTCCACCCGCTTTTCATTTTTTAAATGGTATCCGTTTATCGTTTTTACTTTAAATACGAACTGAATTTTAAGGTGTATTAAACATTACTTCATCTATATGAAGAGCAGTGGTGGCCACCGGGCCACACACATATAATTACCCCGACTTACGAGTTGTTGTTGTTGTTGTTGTCGGGTTGTTGTTGTGTTGTTGTAGTTGTGTTACGGGTTCAAACCCAGTCAGGCGCATTACATTGTGTAATTTATTTCATCACCAGTGCTCTCAAAACGGTGAAGGAAAACATCGTGAGGAAACCGGCATGTCCTAGAATAAAAAATTCAAAGGCATGTGACATTCATCAACACGCACTGGGCCCGCGTGGTGGATTACGGCCCATTCCCTCTCCTAGAGAGGAGGCCTAGTCCCAGAAGTGGGAACATTAAAAGGCTGATTATGCTATGCTATGCTACACAACATATTTATTTAATATAATATATATATTTATACATAAAATTTGACTGGCCTGTTGGTCTAGTTGGCCCTGACTGCTATGCCGGAGGTCGTGGGTTGGATTCCCACCCAGGACAAATGATTGTGTGATGAGCACAATCATTTGTTCTGTGTCTGGGTGTAATTTATCTATAATACGAGTATGTATGTATTTAGAAATATTGAAGTGTGTTTATCAGTTGTCTAGTACTCATAACACAAGCTCTGCTTAGCTTGGGACTAGACGGCGTTGTGTGAATATTATATTATACTAGCTTCTGCCAGCGGCTTCGCCCGCGTGAATGTTGATGTCAAAAGGCAAAATTTGGACCCCATTCATCCCCTTAGTAATTTTAGTAATATTGAAAAATCCTCTCTTAGTGCTCACCGACGTCATAAAAGGAACCACTGTGCAAAATATTACGCTCCTAGTCCCAGTAGTTTCGGCTGTGCGTTGATATGTCAGTCAGTCAGTTTCTCCTTTTATATATATAGATTAATAAAATAAGGAAAGAAGTTTTTGAGACGATTTTGCAACTGTACTACTATTTATTCCACGAATTTATTACATTGAAACGCCATTTTTATGAAAACCAGTAGGTACACCTTTATGAATAAAATTACACAAAACTGTTTTGACCCCCACCTGACTTATAAATCTGTAAAGGATACTGTGTTCCCTAAAAATATCCCATTAATGTCCCATAGCCGAGGGGTGTCGCAATAATGGAACGTTTAGCGGTCTATTGTGAACCCTATTATAATGTTGTGTACTGAACCCAGATCGATTGTGTAAGGGTCCAATTGTAAGGGCTGTCACGTGCCAGTAACAATGTGTTTTTTTTTTTTTGTAATATTTTTGAAAGGTGCCGTAAATTTTTGTATGAAAACAGTACAGTCATGGTTGCCGTGTCGTCATTGAAAGATTTTTGTAGGTCTTTTTGTAGCGCCAAGCTTGTCAACGTTTAACATAACAAATAGTTGAATCTTGTGATATTTTTTTACATTATTCTTATGTTTATTAATTTTTCATCTGGTGTACTTTTATTAGATACTAGCTGCTTCCAGCGACTTCGCCTGCGTAGTATAAAAAGTATACTATGTGTTATTCCAGGACATTGTCTACACGTGTACCAAGTTTAATCGAAATACGTTTAGCCTTTCAAGCGTGAAGAAGTAACAAACATGCACACACATTCATAAAGTTTTGCCTTCATAATATAAGTGTGATTTATTGATCCTCAACTCATTAATTTTGAATTTTACCTACGGGTGGAAAGAACATGCCATTCGATCCACCCCAGCTCCTCAAGGAAGGCCAGCAGCACCTTGGTCTTACTGACCATATCGCAGAGGATTCACAAGTGGCTGAAACCACCATCACATTATTCTCACATAAATCTGTACAGATCTACGTCATTTCGGGACAAGGTTTGATTCGCACAGTGATATGAAACCGGAATAAGTGTATGATGGCAGGTTCTTATGCATAACCCAACAGATTGTCGCCCTATACACCACTACTTTTTAATTAGTAAAAATACTTAAAGAGCTGATTAGAAAAGGTATTGTTATTATTTAAGTAAAGTCTCAATAAATAATATTCATAAACAGAAAAGTTATTAGCGTTTGATTATATCCCAAAATGTCACTCAATTTATGGTAATATTGTACAGGCTATTGATTATGAATGAAAAACAATGGAAAAACACTGCACGTAGTATTTTCGTAGTATTTTAGCAATTATTACACATAATTAATTCAATTAGGAATTTATCAATTATGTTTTTTTTTTACATTTGACTACATTAATATGATCAGTAGCGGGTACAGACAGAAACCATTTTTTTTGTACTAATTAACAAATAGGGCGTATTTGGTAACCCTACCACTGCAAAGCAACGGGCTCCTTACACCGACCTCTTCAAACTCGAGAGCTTTTAGCTTAGAGACTCATTACAACTGGTTACACAACGCGAAAGCTTATGAGTTAGTCAGAAACATGATTTAAAATATAAATAATAGAAATCTAGTTTATTAAGAGGGTCCTTTCCGAGCGGTCTATCGTCAACGTAAACATGATTTAATTGCTTGTTGTTTCATCCACCGCAATCCAACGCGAAAAAAGAGAGATTAACGCCTGAACGCTGAACCGTCGGCATTCGATAATTCCGTCATTTACTCGAATATTTTACAAAACTTATTCCAGGAAATACGTGTTTTTTTTAACCTTTAAAGTTTTTATGGTATTTTTAATTAGTGAGTACATTATGAAGCGCCAAAGTTCACACAAAATAGAAGATTTTCAGAGGTTTTTACTGTATTAGTATTACACCAATTTATGTATCACCATTAATTTATTGGGTTCATCCACAAAATATCTGTTTCCAAAATATCTGACTATCTATATTTCGTGTCATTTGGATATATGTAATAACGTCATAATCACGAAAATGCATCTCGGGTTGGCCGGTCTTAAGTGCTGTTTGCAACCTTTTATTCAACAAACTAACGAAAATATGTCATAAAATTATTAAAATACCTTTTTAGACACAAATCTGCAGAGTTCTTAAAAGATATGTCATAGATATCTGGATTAGGAGGATTTGATCTCGGAGTTTGTTTCGGTGATTCATCTTGTAGTAGATAGATACGAGACACCGAATTTGTCTAGTTTTAAGTTATTACTGACGTGAAAAGTGTTTGTTCATGTCAATTTACATAAAATAAATATCATTTATCACATAACCCAGCTAGGCAGATTTAAAAATATTTACAGAACTTAAAATGTGTCACGGAGCCAGCTTAAAAGCCGTACCCGATCGAATCTCTCTTTACAGTAACGAATACAAATCCAATTATAAATGAAAATACAAAATTTAACGGAAAATTTCGATTCTTACGATCGCGACACACGTCCAAACAATGCGACTGTTGTCAAGCAAATAGCTCGAATTCGAAATTCGAATCGGGACAACTTTTTTTTTTATTTGTACGCTGGCCGTGGATCGTGTCGGTAAACTGCCGAGATCTTCATTTTTCTGAATTGCTAAATAGGAGTAGTGTGACCGCTGCGATACAGTTTCGAATAAAATCCGTTGTATGCGAGAGTTTTCGTAGCAAAACAGAAAAAAAAAATGGATCCATTTAGGTACTGTGCGTAAGTACACGCTCTTAGTCGGTGTATGACGTAAGAAACGAATTACCTATCGCAAGGAAAAAACAAAATGCTTTAATAGAATTTCAAAGATTTTAATGCACAAGCAAATATTAAATTGATGGTTTCAAACTTCTATTAACACTTAAAAGCTTTATTTTTAACAACTTAAAATAAAGACTGATAAGTTAGACAAACTTACATAAACACATTCTTCAACCAACGCCATATTCACCCCCTAATTTCACCTCTTTGAGATCACCAAAATTCACGATATCAACCGTTTTTAACATACACCTAACACAATTACCGGTTCGACCATTGACAAAATTGAAAAGCAGTGTGATTACAACGAATGTAAAACTTCATAGCATCCTTCCTTTTCTATGGAGACTGGAAATCGAATAAAAAGACGGGCTATTTCGAACAATGCTGTCAAATGAAGCCCCCTGCCTAACGGTTGGGTAGGTTGACCATAAGGCTACGATTATAGGGATTGTGTTGACAGACCTGGGGCCTTACCATGACGTGTTGAAATGTCAAGCATGCGAGCTAAAAAAGAGGGATGGAGCTATAGACCCTATATAGCTCCCTCCCTCCCTCCCATTAACAGTTAATTTTAAATCGTCTAATGGATCGCGATAAGAGCTTGGTAGGGCCTCAGCTTGGAATGTCAAACTTGTAGAGTAGTGACCCTGACTGCTACGCCGGATGTCGTGGGTTCGTTTCCCTACAAGACAAATGTTTGTGTGATGAGCACAATAATTAATGCCGTGACTGAGTGTAATTTTATCTATAGTGTAAATTTAGAAAAATACAAGTTGTCTATGAGATGGCGTTGTGTGAAAGTTGTAAATAATTTTACCCCTACCAAAGACCGGAAAAGTCCCACTAAACGCCTGGTCACCACAGCAACCCTATCATACCGATCCACCGCTGCACGGACACGGGGCGTTGCAGTGGCCATGTTTTTTTATTTGGCGCGCTAAATTCCTACTCGGCGACGGAAAGGGGCGAGTGGGCAAAATTTGCAGGAAACACCGTTACTTTTGTGTCTCGTGGCCAGTTCGGACTGGTCGTTTCGATTGGTTCTGATTGAAATGAGAGTCTGGTTAAATGAAATAAGCTTTTGTAAGACTATTAAATCGTTAGGAACCATTTAGTGATCATATTGAAAGGAGATTAAGGGAGGAGAGGTTTTTTTTTTCTGGTGGGAAAATCATCTTATGACATCCCCCGCTCTTGGGCGGGGCGGGAGATGTCAGACTTTTACCGACTAAAACCCACTCCTGTTTCTTCTTTGCCTTCGTTCCAGGGCCCCGGTGATATTAAGGTGGGATTAAGGGGACAGACAGTAACTATAGAACGCCATTTGCTAAGAACCTTTATTTATTAGAAGATTCCTTTTGCTTTGTTTACGGTTATAAATATGTACACACCGGTTGTTAAGTACAACGCAAGCAGGCACCTAAATTTTTCCTTTTTTTTTTCTTTTTTTAGATAATATAAACTAGTGCTTGTCTGCGATCCAATCTGATGGTAAGCAGCGATGCAATCGTTGATAGTGAGGCGCACTAGTTTATTAGGACCCTATTCACCATAGTCTTGAAGACACCTACATTAATTGTGACACCTAGAAGACCGCAGAAGGCAAATCGTTCCAGTCCTTCGATGTACGCGGTATAAGCGACGAGGCGAAACGCTTAGTCCGGACCGTTGAAGTTTTGAAAGTTTGTGTGTGTGTGTACTTCTTGACGCTCAAACGGCTGAAAGGATGTGGATGAAATTTGGCACATGGATAGACCATAACCTGGAATAGCATATATAATACTTGTGTAATACCCCGGGAGTATGTAATTTGGGACAATTTTCAACTTTCGCATAGGCGAAGCCGCCGGCAGCAACTAGTTATAATTTAAATAAACCACCCAATAACACAACTAAAACGTTTCAAACGGAATTCATTATGCAAATATTATGATTGCATTAAATAACCCCTCCATTTTAGCGAGGGGTGAAATTACAACCCCTAAGAAATTCACCCCCTTTCAAAAGCAAATGTAATCTAACCAAAGTCATTGTCACTTATAAACTGCGTTTTGGGTTAGTCATGGAGATTTGACGCCTAAGCGGCCACTGCTAGAGAAGACACTGTGTGATCTACACTAATATTATAAAAAGGTATAGTTAGTTTTTTTTTGTTTGTAGGAAGTAATCTCTGAAAATACTGCCCCCCTAGCCAAGTTACAACCGTTTCGTTTCGATTCTTTTCGTTGATAAACTCGAGTCGGCAACGCCTCCGATCCCTTTGTTCTGACGTCATCTCAACGCTTAGTCACGTGGTCAGAAAAAATAATAGGAGGCGTGGCCAACTCGAGGCGATCAACGAAAAGAGAATCGAAATGAAACGGTTGTAACTTGGCTAGGGGGCTGGTCCGATTGCAAAATTTTTTTCACCGATAGAAAGCTGCTTTATTCCAGAATGTTACATGCTATAATTTATGTGCGCCGACGAAGCCGCGGCCAAAAGCTAGTACTGAATAAAATCACACAAAAAATATATTCTATTATGGTAGTGAAGAGCAGTGGTGGCCGAGTGGTAACGGCCCCGACTTACGAGCTGTAGGTCACGGGTTCAAACCCAGCCAGGCGCATTACTTTGTGTAATTTATTTCATCACCACTGCTCTCAAAACGGTGAAGGAAAACATCGTGAGGAAACCGGCATGTCCTAGAACCAAAAATTCGAAGACATGTGACATCCACCAACCCGCACTGGGCCCGCGTGGTGGATTACGGCCCATCCCCTCTCCTAGAGAGGAGGCCTGAGTCCCAACAGTGGGAACATTATAAGGCCGACTATGACTATGGTAAGGACACTTCGTCTTCCTACCCTTGTACCGTGTTACTTGGGGTCGGCGCAACGCATCTTTTTCTTCCATTCTGTCCTGTCACCCGTCATGCTATCACTAACTCTCTTTTCTAGAGCCTGTAGAGGCGAAATTCAAGCGAGAGTGTTATGGAGCAGAGTGCTGCAGTGACAAATTTCTACGTGTAACCAACGACGTTTTTCAATACACTTATAAAGAAATAAATAAGGTGACTCGTAGTTGCTTAGCGACGAGCCTGATATGATAATACAAAAAAATTTGGCGGAAGTGAGCTTGTGCGGTTTTCCGCACTAGTGCGAAAAACTGTAAATTGTGTGCCTAAAAGCGGTAGGGATGAGCAGGTTTGCGAGTAAGTGTATTGAAAAAGTTACTTGATGATTGAAACCTCAAACAAAACAAAATGGTGTCGTTTGTAGATTCCGTTCTCAGTGGGGAGAGATCACCAAAAACTCGTCATACCTATAACTCCTTTTTCAAGAGCCTCGGTCGTTGCGACCGAGGCGAAATTCAGGCGAGAGTGTTATGGAGCTGAGTGCTGCAGTGACCAATTTCCAGGTGTATCAAACGACGTTTTTCAATACACTTATATTGATATACAAGAGACACCATTTTGTTTTGTTTGAGGTGGGAAATCATCAAGTAACTTTTTCAATACACTTACTCTAAAACCCGCTCATCCCTACCGCTTTTAGGCAAGCAATTTACTGTTTTTCGTACTAGTGGGGTGAGAACGCCAAAAACTCGTCATACCTATAAGTGGTGGTAACTTTACACTAGTGTAAACGCTTCGTTGTTGAGAGCTCACTTAGCGCCCCCTAGCGGATAGAGTTTCTGACCGATGGACGAGAATTGTGTAGCTACCATTTTTATGTCTAGACGTGCACGCTTTTAAAGGTGTCTTCAAGAATTTTAAAAGAAAATGTTTCATTTATTGATATTTGTATGAAACTATTTTTTTGATGCTAGCTGATCCGACGAACTTCGTACCGCCTAATAGTCAATGAATCTCGAATCATCTCGTAAAGTTATATTTTATAGATATATATTTTTATAATTTAGTTTATGTATTGTATCTATTTATGTGTTTTACACATTTTTATTGATATACTAGCTTCTGCCAGCGGCTTCGCCCGCGTCAAAGTACGTTTCTCCATACAAACTTTGGACTCCCGTTTCAACGCCTTAGCGGGTGAACTTTGCAAAATCCTCTCTTAGTGCTCGCCTATGTCATAAAAGGAAACCTGATGCAAAATTTCACGCTCCTAGTCTCAGTAGTTTCGGCTGTGCGTTGATATGTCAGTCAGTCAGTTTCTCATTTTATATATATAGACTAGCTTCTGCCAGCGGCTTCGCACGCGGGAATGTTGGGTTCTCCATACAAACTTTGGACTTCCATTTCATTCCCTTAGGGGGAGAATTTTGGAAAATCCTCTCTTAGTGCTCGCTTACGTCATAAAAGGAAATCTTGTGCAAAATTTCACACTCCTAGTCCCAGTAGTTTCGGGTGTACGTTGATATGTCAGTCACTCAGTTTCCCCTTTTATATCTAAAGATATAATTTTGTATTATATGATTTAATTTAGTGATATGAAAGAAAAGGGAGTTAGTGATAAAGTGACGAGTGACACGACAGAATGGAAGAAAAAACGTGTTGTGCCGACCCCAAATAAAACGGAACAAGGGCAGGAAGATGATGATGATGATTTAATTTAGTATTTGTATACATTGTGTCTACATCTCTCATCCAACTCTCCTGTCGCAGGTCGGCTGGAAGAAATTTCATTTGAAATAAGCAGTACCTTTGTGCTCTTCTTATCTGCTTTTGTTCTTTTCATTTTTAAGTGTTTGTGTGTACATAAATAAATAAATGAATGTTGTGACCTTCAGCCAAACTGTCAAAGGATAACGCCATCTACTGGCATTACCAGAACCAGCATAATTATAATAATATAATATAATATAATCCACAAGTATCACACAACGCTGTCTAGTCCCAAGCTAAGCAGAGCTTGTGTTATGGGTACCAGACAACTGATAAACATACTTATATATTTCTAAATACATACTTATATAGATAAATTACACCCAGACACAGAACAAATGATTGTGCTCATCACATAAACATTTGTCCTGGGTGGGAATTGAACCCACGACCTCTGGCATAGCAGTCAGGGCCACTAACCACTAGACCAACAGGCCAGTCAGATCTGCTTTTGTTCTTTTCATTTGTGTTTGTGTGTACATAAATAAATAAATGAACGTTGTGATCTTTAGCCAAACTGTCAAAAGATAACGCCATCTACTGGCATTACCAGAACCAGCATAATTCATTTTAAAATGACATTTTAATTCGAGATGGCGTTGTGTTCGTATTTTTTTTTTCTCGCCGTTTAAACCTTCCCTGGACTATCACAAACATTTCAAGACGAAAATTAGCCAAATCAGTCCAGCTGTTCTCGAGTTTTAGCGAGACTAACGAACGATAGATGAGTTTTGTTAGACTATTCAGCTTGAGTTAGTAGTAACAAATGAAAATCGAGAGTCCATGCAGGCATCGTCTACTTTGCCATTTTATATTTAGGTTTATACCTATTCTACTAGTTGACCTGACAGACATTCCTCCTATCTTAGCTATGAACTGTCAAAAGCGAGAAGATTAAATAGTCGTCGTTTTTTTGGGCAATTTTCTTATTTTTAGGGTTCCGAACCTCAAAAGGTAAAAAACTAAACCTTTATAGGATCACTTTGTTGTACGTCTGTCTGTCAAGACCCTTTATCTCGGTAACGCGTAGATGTATAACTTGACACTCTCAAGGAAATCATAATCCATAGGGTAGTTTCCGTTGACCCAGAATCCTGAAATGTGGCATAAAGCAAGATCTATATGACCTTGCTTTATGTCAAATTTCAGGATTAAATAAAAAAAATAAAAAAGTTATTATTAATATTCCATGCATTACAATAAAATACTTGTACGTAAAGGATAATTGCGGTGGCCACGCGTGCGGAGCAATCCCGCATGCGTGATGAAATCCGCACGATATTAAAAACACCTTTAGCTCTACTGTCCAAACTCACGTAGCTTCATAGACGAAACTGTGTTGACGAAGCGGCAACGAAACGACGGCACGACGCTGCCTTTCGTCGACAGAGTTTCATAGTTTTATAAGCAAGCTTCACGCAGGCGTACACCAAGCGTATAATGACGAATACGCGTCTATGAAGCTACGCGTCCGTAGAAATTAGGTCTTAGATGAATTTTCTTATTTCTATAAAAAATAAATAAGTTACACTGACCTTTGCGAACTCTATTTTGAGTGTGCAGCATCCAGAGTATATGTCGCAGCCGTGTAGCGCTTCTTTAGCTCTTGTGGCCGATTCTACACTTTCAAACTTGTAGCCAAGAGTTAAGGAAATAGTTTGCATAGAACACAGAAATCATAGTACACAAGAATCAATATACCATAGTAAAAAAAAAAAACAAAAAACACGGTTTGGAGAAATACGCATACATTTTTTTTAATTTCAAATATAAATCATTTTTATCTCTAGTATAGATACCGGCACGGATCTTGAGCGCTGACTTCTACAGTTCTACTTGCGCAGAAGCACGCAGAACTGAAATATCGGGTCTCTTTAGTGGTATGAAGAGAGATGCGGGGGCGGGGGGAGTGAAATCCTTGTACAGTGATTGGCTCGCCGATATTGTACAATGCGCAAAACGATCCCCGCTCTTTCGCCGAGTGCTCAAGATTCGTGCCACTATCTATACGGCAGAATTTTCAAAATATGTTCATCAAAAATGAGGTGCTAATAAGAAATTGAAGTCCGACATGGATTTTGATGTCACCACTCACGCCCATAAGGCCGCCATAGCAAATGATGACTTGGCGAGAGAGACGGATATATTTGTTTAAAATTATTTTATACCTCGTTTGCGTTTCTACCAATTTTTATATTGTTTCCAAAGTAAACTAGTAATTATATAATTATTAATTAATTTTTTAAAAATGCGGAATTAATTTTTATTATATAATAAGAAGGACTGCTATTTGTCAGAGGTATGTAAGAAAATTAATTTTAACATTGACTCAAATTATTATGACAAGACATTTTTATGTTTTAAAAATATTAAGTTATTAATGAATACAGTGAAGGCTAAAACAGAATGCACAACTATTCCTAAGAAAGGCACTATTCCATTCTACTTTCAGCGTAATAAGAATTCAGGGGATAATTGTCAAAATATTAACTCTAATAATGCCTCTTTGAGTAAGCAGGTAATGATAAACACCGACACCCACAAGAAGGGAACCATTCCATATTATTTCAAAAAAAATATACCGTGTTTAAATATGCAATCCGATGCAGAGTTATCCTTGCCAAAACAAAAATGTTTTCGTCCCTAATTCAGATTTTAATTTTAGAATTTTTCACCAGAATATAGCTGGCGCTATTAACAAATCGGAAGAATTAACATTCGCCATCCACGAGCTATCGCAACAAGGGCCAAAAATAAATGTAGTATGTCTGACTGAAACTTTTATTAAAAAAGGTACAGAAATGCTTTTAAAAATCCCTGGGTACATATTAGTTGCATCATACTCACGTGAAAATAAACGAGGAGGGGTATGCATACTGCTCAATAATAATATGAAGTATAAAAAATTGACTAATATTAATGACTTGACATGTAATTTTAATTTTGAATGTTGTGGCGTAGAAATAAATAATATTATTATTGTTTGTTTATATAGAACTCCAAATAGCAACCCTCAAATATTTCTCGAAAATCTAGAACAGATTCTGGTGAGATTGACGAGAAAGCGTAAAAAAATTATATTATGCGGGGATTGGAACTTGGACATATTAAAGCCAAACAAAAGCTGTGAAAGTCTGAAAAGTATTTTGAAGAATTTTAATATCGAATTGCATATTAAAACGCCCACAAGACAGTTGTCATGTTTAGATCAGATAGCAAGCAATGTCAAGCAAGCTAAACCGGAGGTGCATCATCTAGCCTTGTCCGATCATGAAACCGGACAGACGCTTTCGATGAAAATTAATAAAACGTCCGAAATATGCAGTTGGTATGAGAAGGTCAGAGACTTTAGTCAAGAAAACATGGACAAGTTCTGTAGTTGCATATCAACTCTCAGTTTTTCAAGCGTATACGAGAAAAATTGTTTTCAAGAAGCATTTGCGGAATTTCATGGTCTTGTTAAATTATTTTATGACTTGTGCTTTCCAATATACTTAAAAAAGAGGTCATCTTATAAAGGGAACCACAAATGGTTGACAAAAGGCATAAAAAAATCATGTGTAAAAAAAAGGCTTCTTTATCTTAGTCAACAACACAATAAAACTAAGAGAAAGAAACTAAACAAAAAATATAAAACATATAGTATAATTCTCAAAAAGTGTATATATAAATCTAGACAGCTACAAAGTAAAAAGTATATTGCTAATAATAAAAATAAGTGTAAAGCCACCTGGGCGGTGATTAATGAAAATATTGATGATTTAAACGCTAAAACGCAAATTGACAAAATAACTAAAGATAACCGGACAATTCAAGACCCAAAGGAAATAAGTGACAATTTTAATCAATTTTATATAGAATCGACAAATAATAACAATTTTAAATACAATGTTGACGAAATAAATAGGACTATGGATGGTAATAATGAACACACAATATTTCTTAAACCTACTGATGCTTCGGAGGTATTCAGAATAATTCAAAATCTTAAAAATACAAGTGCAGTCGGATTTGATGACATTACAACTAAAGCAATCAAATTGTGCTCTTCATCTATTTGCCAACCGTTAAGTTATTTGATAAACTTTTCTTTTGAAGAAGGTGCATTCCCTGAGACTTTAAAAAAGTCAATAGTAAAGCCACTTTTTAAAAAAGGTAATGCGTCTGACATGAAGAACTATAGGCCAGTGACGTTAATACCAATCATGTCTAAAATCTTGGAGAAAATCATGCTGAGAAGGCTCCAAGAATTTACGATGAGGCACCACGTACTTAAAGATGAACAATTTGGGTTTAGAAAAAATAGTACCACGTCATTGGCATGTTTTAATTTGATGAAGACTGTCACCCAGGCGGTAAATGAAGGCTTACCAGTAGCGACTATCCTCTTGGACATGAGCAAGGCATTCGATTTTGTGGACCATAAATTGCTCTTACACAAGCTAGAAAAATACGGCATAAGAGGAAAAGCGAACGACTGGTTAAGAAGCTACCTGAAAAAGCGACAACAATGTGTGGAAATCTCCAGAATACATAATGGGGAAAAGGTTTCATATAGAAGCGACTATAAGGAAAATTATTTCGGAGTGCCGCAAGGCAGTGTATTGGGGCCTTTTTTGTTCCTCCTCTACATCAATGACCTCCCAAATATCACTCGCCACACAGTGATTTTATTTGCTGATGACACTACCCTTGTTGTGAAAGGTGAAAGAGTAGACACCTACGAGCATGAAATAAATGAAGCTGTCAAAAATATAATACACTGGTTGAACACCAATAACCTGCAAATTAATATGGAGAAAACGAAAATGATCCAATTCCAAACATATAGGAGAAACCCGTCAACGCTAAATATTAAATATAATGACACTACTATCGAACAAGTAGTAAGTACTGCATTTCTGGGCATACAACTAGATCAAAACTGCGATTGGAAAAAGCATGTCGACTATGTTTGTGACAAACTGGACAGATTTATCTATGCACTAAGAAGATTAAGAGCAACAGTTTCAACTGAAGCGGCTCTTTGCGCATATCACGGTTATGTTTCGTCCGTACTCTCATACGGTCTCTTATTGTGGGATAACTCGGTGGATATCACTAAAGCATTTATTGTACAAAAAAAATGTGTGCGTGCAATCTGTGGAGCTGGTTATATGGATAGCTGTAAACCACTGTTTAAAAAATACAATATATTACCATTAGCATGCATGTATGTCAAAGAATTATGTCTATTTGTACGACAACATCCAGAATATTTTATTAAACATAGAGATGTAACTAAAAGGAATGTTGCCTCTAGAGATAAACATAGGCTCTGCTTGCCACAATCCAAGCTTGGTTTATTTAAAAGAAATTCGTTTATAATGGCTATTAAGGTTTACAATAAATTACCAAATGCCTTAAAAGAACTACAAAAAAAAGTTGATTCAATGGCTGACGCAAAAATGTTTTTACAGTGTCAATGAATATATGTCATTTAACGAACGCAAAGTAGGAAAGTAATGGCAATTTTAGTTCTATTTACATTTTTATTCTATTTTTTAAACTGACATTTAATATTTTAGATTTTTTGTTTCTGACATTTTAAATTCATGTGAAGTTCAATAAATGCTTTCATTTTATTTTTAAGTTGACAATTACTATTACCATATTTTTGACATTTTATAATATTCAGGACATTAAAATTATTATATAGAATTTGACATTTGATAGTGATAGTAGATATTGGTGACTTTGATTTTTATTACTTTGACATTTTATCAATGTGCATGGACCATTAAATTACTTTATAGTGATAGCAGGTATTGGTAACCTCTGATGTCACATTATTATGACATTTTAAATTAATTATTATATTTGCACTGTATTAATATTTGCACACCACAAGTTATGGTAGAATGTAAATGGGCCTAACTAAAATTAAGATCATACTACTTTGTACACCTACATTCTAGCAAATAAATAAATTATTATTATTATTATTATAACGCTTTTTAATTTAAACTGTACAAAATCGTTATTCGAACATTTTTAGTGAAAGAAATGAATGAATCACTTTTAAAATTAAAAATATCATCAGGATTGTTTAGAATAATGAATGTATCAACCCCGATGACTTTTGAAACTATCACACAACGCCGTCTAGTCCCAAGCTAAGCAGAGCTTGTGTAATGGGTACTAGACAACTGATAAACATACTTATATATTTCTAAATACATACATATATATATAGACAAATTACATCCAAACACAGAACAAATGATCGTGCTCATCACACAAACATTTGTCCTGGGTGGGAATCGAACCCACGACCTCCGGCATAGCAGTCAGGGCCACTAACCACTAGACCAACAGGCCAGTCACCAAAAAATTACCAAATTAATTTTTAATTATATATTATTTTTTTTACAAAAAATTTCATCGGAGTTGGTTAGACGACTTTATACAGTTTATATTTTAATAAGCACAGAGTTTTTTTTTAATTAGTAAAACACCGAGGAAAAATTCTACTAGTAGGTGGTCCAGAATCATATATTGGATCCATGGTATTCGTTTGTACGTCGAGGTCAAAGACACGGTGTATGTGATATCAAGAGTAATTTGTATCTCAATCAGCATCAATCATTACAACTAGCTATATTTATTTTTAGAAGACACTGAACCATCTTTCACTTGGTTTATATTTCAATCTCAGCTGTTTTATAGATAGGTACCTATATGTTTTTATGTGATTATTTGACAGAGTTAAAAGCCAATTTGATGGACGCGGGTGGGTTTTATTCGGTAAAAATCTGACACTCTGACACTTACTCTCGTTCCACCCAGAGCGGGACAAGTAATTTGTCGATTTCACACACACATTTTCACAAAAAGCGTGTGTTTTCCAACTGTTTGTTTACAATTTTTTAGGGTAACTAAACTAAAAGGAAAAACGGGACCCAATTGCTGTTCGTCTGTCTGTCTCTAAGCTATATCTCATGAAACGTGATCGCTAGACAGTTTTTTTTTTTTACATGGTAAAATCATCTTATGACAAATCCTGCTCTTGGGCGGAACGGGAGATAGTGTCAGACTTTTAGTGACTAAAAACGCACTCCTGTTCCTTCGTTGCCTCCGTCCCAGGGTCCGATAGCTAGACAGTTGAAATTTTTCCAGATAATGTATTTCTATAGCCGCTACCTATATCAAAAAAATACTCGCACAACAAACGTGATGTTTTTTTTGCAGTTTTTTGCTGGGACGGAACCCTTCGAGCGCTAGTCCGATTCGCACTTGGCCGGTTTTTTTTTTCTATGAATTAAAGTTCGCTCTAATCATACCATTGGTTTTGAAGAGCTTTGACTTCTGCTTATCCCAAAGACAAAAGTCTGAAGATACTCAGATCGGATTACGTTTCTCGTAATGTTATTGAACGATTAAGTCGGAGAGACATCGGTATTATTCAAATATCTTCTGAACGAAAGCCATTTCATGTAATAAAGACAAGGGTGAAAGCACTGTGATAGGCGAAAGCGGATTTAAAGTTACCCCGCGTTAATTCAGCACCGCCAGTTGTTGATAATCTGCAATCGTTAACGCTAGTCGAAAACTAATCAAATGTATGGGAATGATATCATCTCAACGTTAAGTCACGTGGTCAGAACAAACGAATAGCATGGCATTTGTAGTAGCCTCGATCAAAATGATAGAATGAATTGTTATCATTTCTACAATGTTCAACGCTACATCCTTTGTTATTGTAAAAGGACATTGTAGAACGAGCGGCCGACTCAGGCGCGTCAACATGGCTACCAACTTATCGTTTTCTACAATTGCTGACACCGAGGCGTTACTGATTGGAGAACGGAATTCGACACGAAACGCTACAAGCGTTTCGTGTCGATGAGAAACTTGGCTAGGGGGGCAGAGACTTCAATTATTATTGTTTGCGACTACATCAAGTGTCTTATGTGGGCGATCTGGATGCGAAAGCGAAACGGCGCGGGTGTAAATCAACTGTATACCAAAAAGTGTGTAGGATAACACACTTTTTAACCGACTTCAAAAAGAAGGAGGTTCTATGTTCGGCTATATGTATTTTTTTTATGTTCACCGATTTCTCGGACAATAGTAGACCGATTTTGAAAATTTTTTTTTGATTGAAAGTTTATGCTTCCAATTTGGGCTCATAGTAATATTGTTATGATTTGATCATAAACTTCGAAGATATGGGACAAAACTCCTCATAGGATCGCAGCAGAACTGTCGTAACAAGTAAAATTGTTTTGTTTATTCGTGTAGTTGATGACTGACTGAAAGAAGAGGGGAAGGGGATATATCAAACTGAGCTGATGATTAAGCCGGAAGGTAGGCATCGGACCTCTTTAATAAATTAATGCAATCTAATCGTGTTTGGCTATAAGGTATTTAAATTTGGCTGAGAGGTACTTTTTTGTGGTGGTACCCCTAAAAAGTGTAAACTATTTTTTTTTTTTTTTGTAATTTTTTTTTAATTCTTACATATATATCGACTGCTTGTGTTAGTGGTTGCAAGCGTTACTTTTACTGTTTTAAGGCTAGGAAGTCACTGGATGAAAATACTACTGTTAAATTTGTTGCAGACTATGGGCCGGTTTCTGAATTGAATATTATGAGTTAAGAATGTATAGAATCTCACTTGATTGCCAAAGTTTGACAGGTTCTTACTAGGTATACACCCCTATGTTTTAATTAGTACAAAAAAAATGGGACTCTTTTCGTACCCGTTACTGATCACATATGTGTAGTCAAAAGTAAAAAAAACGAAATCATTTTCCGGTTTCTGTTCGTCATCGTCTTGTTTTTTAAATTTTTCTGGTAAAAAAAATGACTATAGTATTTTTTTCACCAGAAAAATGTAAAATGTCCACAAAAATTTGTCATAATTGGTAAATTCTTAATGGAATCAATCATTCATAACAATTGCTCCTAGATAATACTACGCGCAGTGTTTTTCAATTGTTTTTCATTCATAATCAATAGCCTGTACAATATTTCCATAAATTGAGTGACATTTTGGGATATAAACAAACACTAACAACTTTGTTGTTTATGAATATTATTTATTGAGACTTTACTTAAATAATAACAAGACCTTTTTTAATAAGCCCTTTAAGTATTTGTACTAATTAAAAACTAGTGGTGTATATGCTTGTACAACCAGCTAAAGATTCAATTCTGTTTAAACATAGGCCATTACCGCTGAAACCCAGACTAGGAGTAAGTAACCTAATAAATCAATTAATTGGATAGCCACAGCGTTGCCTGATTAACGTTGTTTGAGCGAGGAACTTAATTACTGAAACCGAGTTAAATCTAAATATGAAAATAAAAGGAATATCGTAACATTTTGCTGTAGGTCATTCTTAGTATATAAAACTCGTATAGCGGTGTTGAACGTACTGAAGACTTTACTTTCAAAGGCACGGTTACAATGGTAGGTGGCGCTGAGACAAAGGCATTATTTTTATATAGCCACACAGATTAAAAAATAACAATTTTGACTTTTGATAGACAATTTCACGGCTTTTTTTCTAAATTTTCAGGGTGAAGGTAACATCTTATAAGTACAGAATATCTTGCTTTAGGTTATGTTTAATTTTCAGTTTTCACAATAAAATAATTTCTAAAGCCTATTGACAACGGACGCATAGCTTCATAGACGCGTAAACGTCGACACGACGGCACTACGGCACGACGTTGCGGCTTCGTCGACAGTTTTCTTATTTTTTTATGTAAGCTATGAGCAGGCAAACACCAAGCTATAATGACGAATACGCGTCTATGAAGCTACGCGTCCGTGGGCCTAAGTGGTATTACTATTGGAGATTTTTTTTTAATCTAATCTTATTTTGTTCTGGACCGTTCTAGCTCACTCCTGGGTAAAGATCTCCCTCCACTATTCCCTTTTTTGCGAGACCACGCTTGTTATTAACAGTTCTGGCGAAATTTATTATTTTTTTGTATTTTATTTTAAGATTTCTTAATCGCTTCCGCTTATAACTAAGCCCGCACCCTGAAATCTCAGACGTCGCTACTTATATTCCAATTTGAGTGAAAACTTCGAACACATTTGAATAAAAGTCTCTTTGGAAAAAGTATGGAGAAAGTGTAATTAAACAAAGATTTTATTACTAGTACCACTCCGAGGATTCGTTGTTCGAATTCAGGATTAGGGAATGTTATATCTGTTAAGTTTTTTATAAGAACATAAAGCTTTTACAATCATTGATGGAATATAAAGTTTGAATGTATCATTTTACAATCATTTATGGAATATGAAGTTTGAATTCATCATTTTACAGGTCTGGTGCTAGAATTTTTTTGTAGTTTTGAATTTAAAAAAATCTCGGAAGTGATTCAACAACCGATTGCCAAATGCGTACTTTGGCAGTGCTCCAATTTAAACATAGGTAGCCTGATCCTAGACAAATAAAAAAATCTTAAGTTGTTGGATTCAAAACCAAAAAATAAAAATGGATTAAAAAAACAAAAGCCGCGAACAATAAGGCACACCGCAGGCGTAAAACGCGTCGTGAAATTTGCTTTAATTTTTTACTTATAATATATCTGCATTCTACAGAAGCTGCGGGCCCGCTAACGCGGCAGCCGTGGCTGAAAACCGCTTCGTGAGTTCTTAGCCTTAGCCTCTCTAACACTTGTTCGCGAAACTTGATAGATAGATATTCTTTATTGTACACCAAAAATACAAATTACATTAGGAACTTAATATTAATATAGTGTCACAGGTCTTATCGCTAAAAGCGATTTTTTACAGACAACCTTAGGATGGATTTGACAGAGAAGGAGAAAAAAGATACGCAGGTAGTTCGTGGGGTACTATTTACATATATACAATACATAAACTAATAAATTTCATATAATACAAACAATATATAATTATAAAAAGCAAAGAAATGATGTACGTAATGACGACATTCAAGAGGAAAGGTAGTGTATGTAATCCTTAACCATATCTTTAAAAATCGTGAGTGTTTGAGCTTGCCTTACCGACACGGGCAAAGCATTCCACAGCCGCACTGCTTGAACTGTAAACGACTTGTCATAGAAATTGGTGGAATGGCTTGGCATCTTTAGCCTCAAGTTTTCCGATGACCTAAGATATCTAGTATGTGTGTACTTGTTCCTTTTTTAGGGTACCATACCCAAAGCGTAAAACGGGACCTTATTACTAAGACTCCACTGTCCGTTCGTCTATTTGTCTGTCTGTCGTCAGACTGTATCTCAGGAACCATGATAGTTAGACAGTTGAAATTTTCAACCTTTATCACAAAAAATACTGAAAAACAGAATAAAATAAAAATTTGGAGGGGCTCCCATACAACCAACGTGTTTTTTTTTTTGCAGTATTTTGCTACGGACTGTGCGGAACCCTTCGTGCGCAAGTTCAGCATTTGTTACTGCTTATTGCCAAGTTCGTCAAAGAGTCGATTTATAAACTCAAAGACGAATATCAAAAGCAAAAACAAACATTCACAAAACATTTTACTAATGAGATCTATTAAAAATATAATTTTATAGTAACTAACGCGTGGGTCGCTCCATCGGGCTTGTGTCAACAAATTATTTTCCTCGTATTACACTAATGCGTAACATGGCTTTACATACGTAATAACACATCATCAACGTTTACACATGTCATTAATCAAACGTTTAGTGATGTATGTGTGTACTTACATCAAAACATGGTTTACATCTTTTAATATAATAGAAAAACACACGGCATTTTGAAAACATAAATGTCTTTGCTTGTTAAATAGTCAAGGAAAATAATTGCCCAGCTTTGCAAATTAATTACACACTTAAATTCAACGTAGGATATTTTTATTTTTTATTTAGAAATGGGAAATCGTCTTATGACTTCTTTCAAACTTTTACTGACTAAAACCACACCTTATGTTCCTTCAGTTGCTTTTTACGTTCCAGGACAATGAGTATATCTTTTTCTGAACCAATTCTAAGGCTCTAGCAGGTATCAGCCCTGCTGAGCCCGAACGGTTTTCTCTGGTTCGGTTTTTTTTTAGGTGGAAAATCACACCCTCTCCTATGTTCCTTCGTTCCCTTGCATTCGAGGGCACCGAAGCGAACCCGGCCCTAACAGGCATCGGCCACTACGGTTTGCTGTCATTGTCATCTCTTCGATATTCTCTGTAGGTGCAGTTTAATCTATAATTACAACTGACCAAGACTGTTAACTTATAAGGCATTTTGATGTTGTGTGTCATGTCAATTTACGCGACTATGCATACATCTTTTATTGAACGCGGTAAGTATTTTCATTAAGTGATTTTTAGTAATCAATATTTTAGTCGAATTTATTTTCTACAGGCACAAATCAGAACCTTTCATACTCGTATTACTCAAAAGCCATTCATTTTATCATCATCATTTGAGCCGAAAGACATCCACTGTTGGACATAGATTTCTCCCAAGTGTCGCCAAAATGACCGGTCCTGTGCGTCTCACATCCATCGGACTCCCGCGACCTTCACCAGGTCATCGGTCCACCTTAGGGAATACCTACCAACGCTACGTAGGTATATTATATTTTTTCGTAATGTCAAAGTATTGAAACAAAAAAGTATCATGGCAGCAAAACGTTTTGGGAACACATTCACTGTGCTTACAGCTAAAGAGTGGAATTCCTTGCCGGAATCTGTTTCCTGATGGCTACAACACGAGAATCTTTAAGTCAAGAGTGCATTGGTTACTTCTAAGTGAGCGCGCTCCATCGTCGACCGCATCGTCGCTTTCCATCAGGTGAGATAGCGGTCAAGCGCGAACTTATCAAGAATATAAAGAAAAGCATGTTTGTAATCGTTACAATACGGTGTGATACACGCCCTGTCTAATATCCACGTGTTTCCAATAAATCAAACTCGGAAAAATTTGATTCGTAAATCATATTAAAACAGGTTTCATTCGTCTGTTTATTTATAATATGAATAGTATTTAAATATTGAGCTTTAGAACTTTGATTAATATGATTTCGTTCATAAATGACTTTTTATACAGATTTGGCTATTTTAGTTTGTGTTGAGTCTGTGTGATGCTTTGATTACTTTATTCATTACTTAAAATTCATTTGTCCTGATTTGTAAGTATTCCATTATTTGTAATAATACATAACATGATTTTTTAAAGAGTGTCCATGGAGTTTCTTGTACATTCTTCTCCATAGAGATCTACGCTTTAGAATGTGCATTTAGCATCAAGACCCATAAGACCGATCGTTATGGCGACACTTGGGGGAGGCTTACGTTGAAATGATGATGATGACGTGATTGAGAAACAATATCAAATTCCTTAGATCACGTAGTGTAATTTTGTGAAACTCTCTCGGCTAGAAATAGCTGTCATTACCCCTGATGCTAATGGACGATGATGCTAGGTCTAGCATGCGTAATCAGCCTTATAATGTTCCCACAGCTGGGACTCAGGCGAGAGTAAAGACTCACGATACATTGTGGGACAAAATGTCCCCCCAACATGACGCGCAACTCGGTCAAATTGTTCAAGGACATGTCATGTGTCACGTGAATGCCTTCTAAAATATAGGGAGGCAAGTTGCGGCCCACTGCAATGGGCGATTGGGTAATGTTGCAGCGTTACGTAGATTCCCGTCATTTAAATCAATCAATATTTTCTGTGGGCTTTTGAAGGTATGCAGAACAGAGAATAAAGTCCCGCAAACCTCCGTTGAAAAGGGAGGACCTCCGACCAGACGGGTGTTATGTCTTGTGGGCTACTGCTCGTTTCATGATTTCGGGCTGTTCTATATGTTCCAATAGCGCGGAGAACTTTAATTGCGCGATGCAAGATTAGTTCTTATGTGACGCCATACACGTCGCTACAGGCTCTATCCGGGCGCAGGTGGCCGGAATTAAATGTTACGGCCAGAATGGTCCGAAGCGAGGAGGAGTGACAGGCGGTCGCCTCCTTCTGCAAAGCAGTAATGTTAGCAAAGGAGGAGGCCGCACATGCATGCGCGAGGGAGCGGCGTTCACGCCCCAGCCGACGGAATCCAGATCCCGATTTCCGACCGTCGGGTAACCGTCCGAACCGAGTTCAAGTCGTCGACGGCGCGTACTGTTCCACGCGCGCCCAGAGCGAGGGATGTCATTGGATGATTTTTCTACCTACAAAAGATTTTCAAGGGAGTATACGGATTAATGTATCTGACACTAAATGTCAGTCATTTACTGTCTAAAACCCACCTGTTTTCTTTCAGTTGCCATTTACGATCGTGATGACTATTTAGGACAGTCGTACAGCCGAAAAACAGTCATTACACTATCTCAAAGCGTGATAGAAAAGAAATTCAGAATGAAATGACGCATAAACTCGCTGTCAAAATATTAAAATACAGACATTACGCCAAACTTTCAAACCTTTGAAATTCAACCCGCTATCACAGATGCGCGAACAAAAGCGCTCAAGCGCACCATAGAAATATTTTTCACAATAAAATGCTCTGAAAAACAACATTAGTCATAGTTATAATAGGCTATCTTGAAAACGATGATTTTTATTTTTATATACATATTTTCAGTGATCGACTGTTTTTTTTTATTGGCAGTGTTCGAATTTATTTGTTTATGATATTTTCTTATGGTTTGGACGTACGGAAAGTTTTGTGAATGAATAAATTGAATAACAAAGGTAGCAAATAACGTATTATGTCAGTCTGTATTTGTGAAACCAGGAAAACGAGTATACTTCTAATTTCCTTCATCAGGAAAGCGCCTCTGCTGTTTGACAATTCTTTATATTTCAACGGGTTAAGTCAAGAGTGAATAAGGTTACTTCTAGGCAAGCCTGCTCCATCATCGGCCATATTATCTATCGCCTACCATCAGGTGACATAGTGGTCCAACGCGAGTCCATAATAAAAAAAAAATCTTAAAAATAATAGTTCGAGTTACCGAGGTCTTAGAACGCAGAATCTTAATTAAATGTCAAAGGCTTCTATAGTTAGTATATTTTCTTTATTTTTCTAATTTATACATTGTGAAGGACCAAAGTTTACACAAAATATAACAGATTTTCAGAGGTCTTTACTGGATTATTCTTACACAAATTTATGATTTCATTTAAATAAAAACCTAACCGAGATAATATCCACAACGTATTATGTGTTTTCAAAATATCCAATGAAAAATGTGTAAATAACGTCATAATCACGTAAGAGTGCTTGTATGAAAATATATCTCGGGAAGAACGCTCTTAAGATGGTCACTCATCTACAGACTGACCTCATCAAGCGTTACTTAACCTTGGAGGATCAGCCCGTGCAGCTGTAATAACTAGAGTCACTACCTCCTCTGTCCTCTGTCCAAGTTATCCTGATGAAGCATTAAAGATTTTGTGTGTTGCTATTCTCCCATAATAACCAAGAAAGTACACTAAGAACCCTCATTTAACTCAAGAAGTTAATTACCAAATAAAACACCATATTTTTACCGCGTTATGTGCCATAAAATGTCATGTCCGCTCATAAAGTAAGTTATTATGTACGCATGTCGTAAATATTACATGTTACACTATAACATAAATGTTATTAATAATTACGACTTTAGTATGATTAGATTAATCAGAAAGAGATTATAATTTAATTACCTACTTATTTGTTTTTACATATTTATTAATTAACAATAATTTTATACAAGCTTCCAACTGGATTCTGTTTTTACACGCCACAAGTCCAAATTAAAATTAGCTGGAAACTCTCCGCCCACTTACCCATTACCCATTACCTCTACGGAGTGAATGATATAGATGCAACGTCACTCAAAGGTCGCCTGAGGAAGGACGACACGTTGCTGCGTTTTTGACGTCGGCCGCGACAAAGTGGTGTGGCGATTTGATCATGTTCGCGGGGCAAACTTGACCAGAGATCGCCCTAAACAGAGAGGTTTGAAAGGAGAAGGGGGAGGCCTATGCCCAACTGTGGGACACCATATTATATAGGCTATTAAAAAACCATATAGATATATATCGATACAACCATACCTATGGATACTTCTAGTCCGACATACCACAGTATCGCAAGACGAAAGCCTAACCCCCGATTTCTGATTTAAGCATTTGAAGTTGAGTATTTCTTAAACTGTATTTTAGCCTGCAAACCAGTCAACATTTGGCATCTAAGTACGGTTTCAGACATATTTAACTAAATTACTCAATTCAGAAACTCGCCCTAAGACAAGTGCGTGTTGCCAGTAATCAGTCATGACATAAGGCTCTGAAACGTAATCGCTCAGAATGGACCTCATTATTAAAGTCATCCAAAGGGGGAATGAAGAGGGTTATGCTCGGAGTTTTCCTGTGTAATCGGATCAGATATGAAGATATTCACAGGAGAACTAACGTTACCGACATAGCCCAAAGAATTGCTAAACAGAACAGATGTTCTATGGGGCTTAGTGTCACCACAATGAACGATCCTGTGCGGCTCGCATCCATCGGATTCCCGCAACCCTCACTAGGTCATCGGTCCACCTTGTAGGAGGCCTTTTAACGCTGCGTCTTCTGGTACGCGGTCGCCACTCCAGAACCTTTAGGTCGCTACAGTCATCTGTTCTACCAGCAATGTTTTCCGTTACCTTTACCAAAGATCGATGAAGTTTTTAGTGCAGTGAACTACATAAACAAAACCCATACGCAAGTAATAATATAGGACAAGTTATAGTTTCTCTTTCGGTCATAAAAATTCCTGAAGCAAACATACATAAAGTTTTTTTATTAGTTAAACATCTTTGAATGTTTATTTTGCTTTTAGTTCTAATGTCAGAAACTGCCGAGCTGTTTATGATGAAGCTCTGAAAGTGATTGAGTTGTCAATTATAAGATATAAGTACATCATCGTCCGAAAACAAGTTTATTGTTTCTGGTCCGGCAACTGTCCGATAATTGGTTTCGGACTGTTGTATATGTCGTGGCCAGATCTTAGAAATTGATCACTTCATGATATGGCCAAGTAAAGCTGACCAGATCGTTTCAAACGTTAAAGTTTGATGACATGTCAATCCTCGTTTGGCCTACTTTCTTTAGACCTTTTATTATCATAGCAATCCTACATCAAAAATACCAAAGGCCAATATATAATATAATAGGTATAATAATATAATATTACCACAACTATCACACAACGCCGTCTAGTCCCATGCTAAACAGAGCTTGGAGTACTAGACAAATGATAAACATACATATATATTTATAAATACATATATATATATAGATAAATTACACCCAGACACTGAACAAATGATCATGCTCATCTCACAAACATTTGTCCTGGGTGGGAATCGAACCCACGACCTCCGGCATAGCAGTCAGGGCCACTAACCACTAGACCAACAGGCCAGTCAGATATCATCAAACGTTAACGTTTAAACGAGCATGAAGTGATCAATTCTAAGATCTATATACCTATATGATCTGAGAATTCTGATACCGCGAAGCAGGATTTTGAATTTTAGTTCCTATGTTGTTACATAGATCAGTGTTCCGCAAACTAGAACATTAGAAAATTTTGAAGGCACACCATAAATCAAAAATAATTTTTTACATAATATAAATCAACTTATATTACTAGCTGACCCGGCAAACGTTTTGCCATATAAATAATTTACTAAAATTTTGTCTAAAAATAAAAAAAAATTTTAGGGGTGGACTACCCCTAACATTTAGGGGGATGAAAAATAGATGTTGGCCGATTCTCATAGATACCGGATAAGCACAAAAAATTTCATCAAAATCGGTCAAGCCGTTTCGGAGGAGTATGGCAACGAAAACTGTGACACGAGAACAAAGACTTTAGTTTAAAAAATAATCTAATTTTTCCGAGGCACACCAACAAATCACCACGGCACACCCTTTGCGGAACACTGACATAGATGACGCTACAGCTACGCTACGCTACATAAATGCTTTGAATTTTAGTTGTTTTTTTAACCTTTTTTTTTCCAGGTGGGAAAATCATCTAATGACAACCCCCGCTCTTGGGCAGAGCGAGAGATAATGTCAGACTTTTACTGACTAAAAACCCACTCCTGTTCCTTCTTTGCCATTTTCCAGGGCCCCGGGGGTCACTTTCGCATCACCCATGGCTCCAGTAGGCCTCGACCCTGCTGGGCCCCTACGGTTGCTGACATCTCCCGCAGACTGGCCTTCACTCCGGACGTATCCGCAAGGGAACTACAGCCTGCGGGCACTCGTGGAGGTTTTCTGTCGTAGCACCCCTTTTTTAACACATTACGCCATAATTTCAATAGTCATAACAAGAGACTTAACACAAACTGAAAATTGTTGTATTCGACAAGCAAATAACACACAAATTGATACGTAAATCGTTCGACTCCATACTTTCATTTGAATAGCCATAAAATCGTGAAGTATGGGCACTAGTGAACAAGTGCCGAGATGGAATATATCCCAACTATGTGTTTATTTATGTGAAGTTTTACGGTTTTCAGAATGGGAGCGCCGTGCTGTGGAACATCTCAACATTAAGGGTGAGGTGCCAGTGAAGGCGGGAAGCGTAGCGGACGAGAATATTCTGTCCTAATACATTACACAGCACTATCTCACCTGATGGTAAGCGATGATGTGGCCGACGATGGAGCTCGCTTGCTTAGAAGTAACCTATTCACTCTTGACTTAAAGACACCTAGGTTTAGCTATCAGGAAACACAGACTCCGACTGGGAATTCTAGTCCTTAGCTGAACGCATAATGAATGTGTTCCTAAAACGCTTTAAACGTATGGGTGGGATGTCCACCATGTACTGATGGCGCAACGCTATACGTCTAGTAGCCCGATGATGGACCGGACTTGGTGGAATAAAATTGTGCAATTCCAACGCACACTCCCCGCAATGTAAACGATAGAAAACCGGCAGGCCAGTAACTCGGCATCGATGCTCAAGACTTTGGAGTTTTGACTCAACAAGTGCATCATTACCGATGATCTTCTTGGCTCGTTTCTCAATCGACTTCAGGGCATCATGCTGGTGTTTGGCAGACCCATCCCAAAGATGAGAGCAGTACTCCATACACGATCGAACCAGCGCTTGATAAAGGTTGAACAGCTGTTCCAGCGTGACGTACCGTCTCACCTTTGCTAAAATCCCCAATTTCTTGGCATTCTGCTGACTTTTTGCCTCGATGTAAGAGCCAAAATTGAGGGTAGACGACAACATTACCCCAAGAATAGAATAGAATAGAATAGAATAGAATAGAAATGCATTTATTCGGGACAGACACAGCACAACGGTTATAAACAAAAAGTAAAAAAAAAAGAACAAAGTACAAAGTACGCCGAGCGTGCCCGCACCGAAAGGGTGACCACCTCAGCATTTGCTAGGTGTTAGACACCCAGCGCTGGTTTTCAGTTGGCACCCCGCAGTGACGCACGGACTAGGGTAAACATATATAAATATAATACTTGTATGTAATTTATATTGATATTGTGTACCTACTGGAGTACAATTTTATTGAAACAAAATACATAAATAAATATTTGATAAATAACAACACAATACTATAAAATGAAATTTGTACCACATTGGACAAATCGATAAAACTATAAAATTACGTGGTACCCACAATACTCTAATAAAAAACATCAGCCGACACGCGGCGCAATGATAGACGCCATGACGCATAATCATCGACCACGCTGCACCTGCCGGGTATGGCCGGGTAGGGCAACAACATAATTATAAACAAAAATAAGCCAGTAAAAACAAAGAACAAAAACATTGCCTTCTAGAAAATATTTCCAAGTGCCAGTAAATCAAAACTTGCAAGAGATATTTGAATAAACTACTATGTGAGTTTTTATTGCAATTGAAAAGGAGTCGGACGGAAAAAAACAAAAGTGAAGTGAAACCATCAAATTCCCGCAAGAAGCTCAAGGTGGTCAGTTATCGGCACGGTTACACCCCGGAAAGATGAGGCCGGCGGAATTGGCTACGTTTAGCGGAAAAAAGACACGCCTGGGTTTTAGCAGCATTGAACTTGACCAGATTGGCATTGCTAAACGATGTTGTATTTTTTATTTTTCTTTCTAGATTCTTGTTTCTTCTTTGTGTGTGTCTGTGTGCTAAATAAACGTGTTTTTTTTCTTCTTTCTTTCATTTTAAGGTCATTATTTAACAGTCATAAGAGATGGGTTTCAAATAATTTCCTCGAGTCTACACCAAATAGTTGAATTCAAATACGCTCATTGCTCCGCTTATGAAATATCGCGAGCATTCATACCTCGTTAAGGTAAAGAAAAATATACGAATCTTATTTTAATGTATTCGTTTCGTTTAAACAGAGCGATGAGAATAAACACATTATTCTATATTGTATGTTATTTGTATGGACCGCAATTTTGTATTTATAACTATTGACTTAAATTGGCTGGTTGGATTTTCAATTATTTTTAAATACCTACTTACCTACTCGGAAATCCGCTCACAGTTTTTTTGCAACAGTGCGGAAAAGTGCGCGTCAATCCTCGTTTATTTATGTCTTCGTAAGTGTATTGAAAAATGTGGAAATTTGTGACTGCAGCCCTCGACACCATAACAACCTCGCCTATGGTTCGGGCGAATGTCGCTTCGGTCGCACTGACAAACTTTCTTCACTTGTATCAAAATCTACTATTTTTCTCATTTTATTGACAATAAGCTACCGATGTTTTTTTTTTTATAAATATATTATTTGCGTTTTAATGATTGATGCTGATTTATTCATCGAACATTCAATTAATTAGGTACAGATTAAATTAATTCCTGAAAATATCTATACAAATATAACGCATACAAATATGGATATTTTCTTCCAACATTAAAAAATAAATAAAGAAGTAATACCTTAAAGAATTCTGAAAGTAACTTGATAGAAAGTGGCAAAAAATGTAAACTGATAACTTTAGCTATTACAGAGTTTTGAACAAAAAAAAAAATTAACGATTACAAGGAATTTCACTACTTCTTTTTTTTTCAGCAAACTGTAAAAAATTTAAGTTTTCACATAAAGGTTACCTAGTAAATGTTCATTATGCCTTTTTAACCCTTTGACCGCTTGCGTCTGATTTTTCCGACCAGTGTTTTCACGTCCTATTTGCCAGGGCCGTGTGTTTATGACTGGTTACTCCATCTCGTTAAGCTCTTCAATCACCATTATTATTATGTTATTTCTTTAGTTTGTTTATTAAGTTGTTTTTAGTTAATAACATGTAAATTTGCTTGCCGTTCAACGTCTCGTCGAAGACGACTGGCGCTGAAAATCAGCGCTGTGGCTGTGTTCAGTATATAAAAGCAGCATTTTGCTGAGCGCTGGCCGTTTTGCGTGGATGTGTCGCATAACTTACTCTTTTGTATGTTATATTATATATATATCGACGGTTGAAAGGGTAATTGATATAAGCGTGATTTTTTCAAAAAAAATTGAAACCTGACTCAAACGACGGAGAAAAATTTGCTGATCCCGAATATTTATATAACTCAATATTGGAAAAAATTTCCTTTAGATCAATTAGCCTTACAACCGACGATATATATTTAAGCTATGTCCCATGTTTGTCGTAAATAAACCCATTTTTTTTCTTCTTTCTTTCCATAGGTGACAGAAGAGTTAACGAGATGGAGTATCTGGTCGTGGATGTGCGACCTTGGCGAAATAAACGCGAGTAAGTGTTTGTCGGATATTTCCGACAAAGGCGGTTAAAATGTTGAAATAGATAGATAAATTAAATAAAGTGTTATTTTAACACTATAGCTTAATACTATTGAAAAGGATATTCAACCATGGCTTGTACTCCATTTTTCTTAAACACGACGATCCTCTGTACTTGTCCGTGTGGTGTGCTGATCGTGTGTATGACGTCCTGCAACAAACAGACAGACAATACGTTAATCTATATATAAAAGAAGAAACTGACTTACTGACATATCAACGCACCGCCTAAACTACTAAGACTAGAAGCGTGAAATTTTGCACAAAGCTTCCTTTTATGACGTAGGCGAGCAATTAAAAAGGATTTAAAAAAATTCATACGCTAAGCGATGATACGGGGGTCTAAAGTTTGTATGATGAAAACCTTTCACGCGGGCGAAACCGCTGGCAGAAGCTAGTTATCTTATAATAAACATAGGTAAGTATATCGCAGATACAGTTTCTGGCACGCCATAATTATGGCGGTTAGTCACCTCTTTGAGGAGTGGCTGGAAAGACGTCTCGGCGTCTTCTCACCCGGATGGCCCGGTAACCATGTATTTTTGCGGATACCCAGGTAACATAACCAGTTTATAGCTTAGCGATTTTTCACGATATAGTTATGAAATTTTGTACATAGATTCTTTACATAAAAATACTAGACACGTGATTCGGGTTTCCCATGTACTAAAACATATATTGTATACAAAAAATAAGTAAGGAGTACGAGATTCACCCCCTTTTTCTTTCATATCACTTCTCGCACAATCCATCCATAATTTCTTTGACCTTAGTCCCGGTCCATCCTTTCACATTTATACTCATAACTCATTTAGTCACTGGCATCAATACTAGTTCATAATCACAAATCATGAGAGCAGATGGCCATGTGGTAATGGCCTCGACTTACGAGTTGTAGGTCGTGGGTTCAAACCCAGCCAGGCGCATTACCTTGTGTAGTTTATTTCATTACCACTGCTCTCAAAACGGTGAAGGAAAACATCGTGAGGAAACCGGCATGTCCTAGAACCAAAACATTCGAAGATATGTGACATTCACCAACCCGCACTGGGCCCGCGTGGTGGATTACGGCCCATTCCCTCTCCTAGAGAGGAGGCCTGAGTCCCAGCAGTAGGAAAATTAAAAGGCAGATTATGCCATGCTAAACACAAATCATTTAATTCATTAAACCCCAAGCGAACGCCGGCGTTAGCTCTCTCATTATCTTTCTATTGTGTCTCTAATTACGATAATTACGGTCAATTTCTACCACAATTATTATGTACCAATAAACATGTAGCGACATCTATGACGTCACATAAGAACTAATCCTGCATCGCGCAATCAAAGTTCTCCGCGCGTTTACAACATATAGAACAGCCCGAAATCATCTATCGGGCAGTAGTAGCCCACCAGACATAACACCCGTCTGGTCGGAGGATCCTCCCTTTTCAACGGAGGTTTGCGGGACTTTACTCTCTGTTCCGCTTACCTCCAAACTGGTGACCCTCGACAACGAACGTCAGCGCAGCCTTCGTGCAGCAACTACTTCGTGACGTCATCATCACTTCCTCAAGCTTTCGAGCAGCGAGCCATACAGCCAGCACCCACGGCTTTAAAGGGTATCCTGACCACCAGCATGCCTACCTGGTCATCACCCTCAGCCTCATCAGCGACCTTGGCGAAGCACACTGCACCTTCGGCCAGTCACATGAAGAGCCACGAAGAACCTCTCCTGGTCGAAGCAAGCAGTCAAGCCACTACATCGCACAGCACCGCTCCGACTCACTGGAGCTAGCAGCACTACTCCGACTCACTGGAGCCTGCAGCATCATCCCGACTCACTGGGACATCATCACCCCGACTCACTGGGGCATCATCCCGACTCACTGGGACAGCAACACCCCGACTCACTGGGGTATCACCGCAGACAGTTTCGACTCACCGAGAACTATGCGGCAATCGGTTCCGACTCACTGGAACCAACCTACCACTGGCCTGGCACGCATCAAGAAGCATCAAGAACCATCGATCTCCGATCTCCGGAGGGGAGTGATGTAGCGACATCTATGACGTCACATAAGAACTAATCCTGCATCGCGCAATCAAAGTTCTCCGCGCGTTTACAACATATAGAACAGCCCGAAATCATCTATCGGGCAGTAGTAGCCCACCAGACATAACACCCGTCTGGTCGGTGGATCCTCCCTTTCCAACGGAGGTTTGCGGGACTTTACTCTCTGTTCCACATACCCCCAAATGTGTTTCTTCTGTCCATTCTCCTTCTTGTCATATGTGCCGTGTATTGATGTTGGTCTAGTGCATAAACCGTGAGTACTTTCTGAGAGACTTTTATTTCCTCGCACCCGCACTCACCACATACACGCACCTAAAAACACGTTAAAATCGAGGTTACCAATAAATATCAAGACATCAGGAATCCAGTCGTAAATCCGTGTCCATGGCGGAGAGTAATAAAATTAATAATATTGATTTAATGTTTAGACAAGTGTGAGTAATTAATTTAATTTATAACTTCTTGATTGCTGCGTCTAATGAAAGCTTTAAAATGAAATGTCAATCTATTCATGACTTTCGTTTGGAGATGATATTGTGCATGACAATTATTTATTGTCTACTCCTATATGTCAGGCGTGAAAATTAGATTATAATGCCAACAATACTCTGTTAGTAGTGTTGCATCATGAGGGACGTATGTCACAATCACAACGCAAGAATGTTATGTAGATACGTAGGTATACATACGGTGTAGTCGTTTAACATGATGCGGCATCGTTTCTGTTAAAATTGCATAATTACAGATAATAAATATAAGACAGGCCATGTTCCGGAGCGAGGAAGAGTGGCAGGCGGTCGCCTCCTTCTGCGAAGCAGTAATGCTAGCAAAGGAGGCGGCCGATCGCGTGAGGCAACGGTCCTCACGCCCCAACCGCCGCTGGGATTCCGATCCCGATTTCCGGCCACCGTAGGCGCGGGCTTGCGGACGGCGAGTAATAGGTGGCTCGCCGTCCGACCGTCCGATAACCGTCCGGACTGAGCCCAAGTGGTCGACAGCGCGTACTGTTCCACGCATGCCTCAGGGAGATGTCAGCAAATCGTAGGGTCCCAGCAGGGTCGACGCCTACTGGGGCCACGGGTAGTGTGAAAGCGAAACCCAGGGCCCCGGGATGAAGGCAAAGAAGGAACAGGAGTGGGTTTTTAGTCACTAAAAGTCTTACACTATCTCTCGCTCCACCCAAGAGCAGGATTTGTCATTAGATGATTTTTCCACATAAAAAACCCCTGCTAAGAAAAAACTTGCGGTACGGGTGTCAGGGCTCACTCTATTACAGGTAGTACAAGTAATCGATTGTTCAATCATTAAATTTTCCAATCAATTCAATTATTTAATCAATTAATTATAAATACTACATTTACCTACACTTCTATGAATTGAGTAAAAAAAAACTATTAGATAAATTCTAATTAAAAATTATAATTAATTAAGATGCAAAAGAGAAACAGCCTCTCAGCTTAGTGAAAATGTGTTAATATAGTGGAAGCGCTAAATATAATTATACAAAATATTTTTCTCAGTGAAATATCTTATGCCGTGACGGCAAACGGTATGACACTGTCGTGCCGTGATGCCCCCACTACGTCATCTCTCTTCCATGTGCGTCTGGCGCGTACGCTAACACAGATTTGGATGTTCCGTTGACTTGTGGTCAACGTTTTTTGTTCTTAGGTTTTTCAATTTACAGTCGAATTAGCTGTTATATTAAGTTAATGCTCTTTTTAACTTAAAAATGTTGGACAATAGACTTTCAAGAGAGAGTTTTCAGTCATTCTAAGGGCGGATTTCACCATTAAAACTAATCAAGTTTTAACGTTTGGCTCGCATAATCGCGTTTAGTCGCTGCCACTAGTGTCACTTATAAAAATACAACAAAAGAAAAATACAGACAAGTGACACTAGTGACAGCGGCTAAACGCGATTATGCGAGCCACATGTAAAAACGCGAATAGTTTTATTGGTGAAATCATACATATATAACAGGTTTTAGTAAACGCGTTTTGACCTACAGGATCTAATCTACGTCATACGCATTTAAGACACTGGGCAACAATGATGCACATCTTGACTGTTCAATCAAATCGACAATTTACTACGCAAATAAAAAAAGAATCTTCAAAAACAAACAATCAATTTACTTTCAAACGACTTCAAGGGAAAAAAAAACAGATAATCTATCCAGCAGAACCAATATAAAATCTATCACCATTTTACAATGCACGGCAGTGTACATACAGTGGGGGCGCAATATCGCTACCCACTTGTTGGAATTGAAATCGTCGTACACTGGCGGCCGTAATAACATTTTGCATTTGACATTAGACGGCGGAAGTTTTAATAAAAAAAAAAAATTCGTTCGGTACCTACTGGGTGTGTAAAAACACACCACCGAGTAACCGAGTAACAAATATTTTATATATGTTAATTTTTTGTTTTTGTTTTCTTTTTACCTTTTTTGTGGCAATCGGAGTAAATATATGGTTAAGACGCGGGTAAATTTTAATATAACTTGTCGAAGTTTGTTACAACAGTCGGGCGGTATGAAGCCGAGAGTGCAATAACCAATGCTCACGCCATTCAAATGAGGTGTTTACAATTCTTGCAATAAAATAAAGTAGGTAAAGTTTTTAGGGTTTGTCTCGTTGTTCTTTTTTAGTAAAACAGGAGAAGCAACCCGCCAATTCTTTACAAAGTCAATTTGAATATGAAAAAACCGGTCAAGGGCGAGTCAGACTCGCGCACGAAGGGTTCCGTACCATCCATAGCAAAACATGGCAAAAAAAAAACACGTTTATTGAATGGGAGTCCAACTTAAATATTTATTTTATTCTGTTTTTAGTATTTGTTGTTACAGCGGCAACATAAATACATCATTTGTGAATTTCAACTGTCTAGCTATCACGGTTCATTAGATACAGCCTGGTGACAGACAGACGGGCTACAGAGTCTTAGCAATTAGGTCCCGTTTTTGCCCTTTGGGTAACATACGTGAGCAATTGCAAATTTAACATACATGTTGTTTCTACATTGTGTGTACCTGTGTACGTGTGCCAAATAAAATATTTTTCTTTCTTTCTTTCTTTCAATTGGGTCAGTTTTCGCATGTATTAAAAAATTATAAGTATGTAGTAACAAATGCAATAATAATATACAAAGTAATGCAATGTATGAACTGCTTTTAATCCAGTACAAATCGTAAAACTTGATTGAGAGAAAGGAGATTGGTGTTCTGCGCGGGGAATAGTCTTGCAAAATGCGGTGCAAAGATCTCTTATTACACATAAACATAACACTAAAGAAATAACCAATATCGTTAACTTTTAGTGTAGATGTAGGAAACTAAGATTTCCATTTTTAGTGTGAAGGTTTGCGGTGTATTAGATTAAATTTGTCAAGTCTGCATAATTCTAAAAAGTATACATTATTTAAATATAAACCCCTAGTTTTTAATTAGTGCCAATACATTAAGGCCTTATTAAAAAGGTCTTGTTATTATTTAAGAAACGTTTCAAAAAATTATGATCATAAACAGCAAAGTTATTAGCGTTTTTTTATATCCCAATATGTCACTCATCTTATGAAAATATTGTACAGGCTTATTGATTATGAATGAAAAACAATGTAAAAACATTGCGTGTAGTATTTTCTAGTAGCAATTGTTATGCATAATTGATTCAATTATGAATTTACCAATTATGACAAATTTCCGTGGACAATTTTGGGAATTCGTTTTTTTTGCTATTGACTACATAAATATGAGCAGTAACACGTACATCAAGTACATATAGAGCCCAATTTATTTTTGTACTAATTAAAAAATATGGGGCTATATGCCCCAAATTAAAAAAAAATATATAAATAAATAATAAGATGGAGCAAGAGTGAGAGTGTCAGACTACTGACCAAATCCTATATGTGTTCTTCAGTTACCCTTTGCGTTCTCGGGCCATGGTAAATCTATCAAAAATTCCCGCGGCCCTACCGGGTATCGGTCCTACTGCGACTATTGCCCATAAAAGCATGCAACTCGATATACATTTTCACTGTTTTTCATACAATCGCTCTTACTCGATTACGACTTTATTACACATTTTTCATTAGATATTTTGGAAACACAGTATCTTGTGGATATTATCTAGGCTTCTATTGAAATCATTTATAAATTTGTGTAAACCTAATCCAGTAAAGACCTCTGAAAATCTGCTATTTTGCATGAACTTTGACACTTCATAATTTATTCAAAAATTAAAAAAAGTATAAATTAAAAGCCTTGCAAATTTTATCAAGATTCTGAATAACGAAAATTTTTCACGGAATTGCCGAATGCTAATAGAGTTTCCAGGCGTTACCTCTCTTTTTTCACGTTGCCTTTTCGTCAAACATCGCGTTGGATTGCGTTAGATGAAGTAACAAGCTTTTAAACCATGCTCGATGTTAACGATAGGCGAGTGAAAAAGGATCCTCTTAATAAAAGAAATAATTATACTTAATGATAAATGATGTCGAAAACTGCACACGATATTTCAAACATTATTTACGGTGTGCCAATAATTCTGGCCGAACGAACATTCGTGACCTTTCTAAACTATTGACTTGCCAAAATTCAATCATCTGAGAAAAAAAAGCTAAGTTTTTAAGGTATTTGCTAATATAAAATACATTAACATTCAATTGAGTATTCAGGAAATCTGAAGGGATCAATTGGAAAAAAAATATTGGTAGTAAAAATAAATAAATTAATTAATTAATTTAAAAAATACTGGTTCGATTTAAAAAAAAATCTTCGTCTAGCAGAATGCTTTTATATCACGGACATAGGCTCATCATTATCATCATTATTTCAGCCGAAAGACGTCCACTGCTGGACATAGGCCTCTCCCAAGCGTCGCTACAATGAACGATCCTGTGCGTCTCACATCCATCGGACTCCCGCAACCGTTACCAACTCATCGGTCCACCTTGTAGGAGGCCTTCTAACGCTACGTCTTCCGGTACGTGGTCGCCATTCCAGAACCTCTCGGCCCCAACGGCCATCCGACCATCTATCGCTAGAAGTATATTTTTTACGCAAGCGAAGTTGAGTAAGAAGAAGAAGAAGTAATGAAACGCTCGCGTTTGACATTACTACTACTATTTAACTATTTCACCTGATGGTAAGCGATGGTGTGGTCGACGATGCAGGACGCTTGCCTAGAACCAATCTATTCACTCTTGACTTAAAGATGCCCAGGATGTAGCTATCAGTAAAGACATCTCCGGCAAGAAATTCCACTAAATTCCTTAGCTAATATGCACAATGAAGGTGAAAAAGTATTTTGCCGTAGTTTTTGTTTTTCAGCCATACACAAATCTTCATTTTAAGAAATACATTTCAACTTTAAAACACAAATTCACTTCTGAAGATTTAAGAAGTTTTAAGATCTCAAGTGTCCGGAACAATTTTGTGTGGATGCAGAGAAACAACGCAAGATTGCTCGTGCAGACGGAATTGTTTGAAAATGAATACATATTCTTGAGAATGCTAGACGTATTCGGGTCTTTGAGAGGATGCTAAGTTTTAGGTGTTCATAGGGAAGGCTAATAAATAGAGGAAAAGATAAAAAGAGTAGGGGAGTACACCGTTTTTTTTTTCTTTATTTTTGAAATGGGAAATCAATCAATCAAAGCATTTATATAAATTATTTACTGGCAACTTTGAATTGTCAAGTCGGAAAAACTCCATGGACACTCTTTTAAATCATGTGATTATTACAAGCATCTCGGTTACATGTTTCTTCTTTATTACTGCTTCGCAGAAAGAGGTGACCGCCTACCATTCCTCCTCGCTCCGAACCACTGTCTGTACCAGGGCTCGGCGCGAAAGGTCGTTGCCACCGATGAGGTCGGCTGGACACAATTCCACCGTGTCCTCCGGGCGGTCCATACAATGGTGACACCCGTGCGTTTCTTCCGCATAAATCAGGTGCAGAAAACTCCCGAACTTACCATGTCCGGTGAGGACTTGCATCACGCCGCCGTGACGTCTTTCCAGCCACTCCTCAAAGACGAATGGCTAGACTTACCGACACAATTATGGCGTGTCCAAGCCCTCTTCTTGGTGCTGCGTTGACCATATCCATCTCATCATAAACAGTTCGAAAACTATTCAGGACCAAGTCATTTTAGGAGCATGATGTCGACGCAACGCCGCTGAATATAGTCGCCCCGATGTTATATTGTAATAATTAATTTTCGCCCCTTCGCCCCTCGACTCTGGGGTTGTAATAATTAAAACCCCCAACGGGACGCCCCCGAACGTGTTTTTTAGGTAGCAGGTATTCATTTTTAATTCGCTATCTTACACACTGAAATATTTATGGGAATTCCAAAGAATAAAACGGTTTTTGGGAATTAGAGATTTTTTACACGTATTTCAGTGTAGGTGGTAAATTTTAATTTAATTACACAGTGGAGTAGGATTTATTCAATCAGGTAATATTTAGAAGGATTTTTTTCTGACGTAAACTATAAAATATCAGTTCTTCTTTTCGAATCGATGGTTTACAGGTATGCGGAACAGGGCGCAAAGCCATGGATACTTCCGTTGAAAAGGGAGGATCCGACGGGTCTGAACCGGGCAACTGCCCGATAAATGATTTTGGGCTGTTGTATATGTTCAAGTACCACGGAGAACTCTAATTGCGCGAAGCAGGATTTCATGTTTTTAGTTCTTAGGCCCAGCGCAAACGGGCCGACCACAGCCACCGGTGGCTGTCGCGCGCTACCGCCACATTTGTCTGTGTCGGCGAGTGATAGCCACCGGTGTTCGGAAGCAACACATTTTTTTTTAACCCGATCCCTACTGCACAGTCTTACGATAGACTCCGACACGGAAAGTTTGCTCGCGCATGGTGGCATGGTGACACGTGCGATACGTAGAACGTCTAATGGTTAACAGCGCGCGGGGTGGAGCAGTTCAACAGTGGCGGGTGTGAGCGTTTTGTGTGGCCTGTAGCGACCGTAAGTGGCGAGTCACGAACACTGCTGTAGCGAGTGGCCGCCACCGGCTACACGTGTGCGGTGCGTCTATATGAAAAAGTGTGTTAAGTCGCTGTTGCTGGCCACCTTATGTGGCACCATAAATGTCGCCACAATGGTTGGTTTTTTTTCCTCAATGTCAAAAGCCCAGTAAGTGGCGTTTTAAAGATTCTCCAGAGTGCGGATGTAAGGACACTTTGGGTACTCTAGTTAGTGGGCCATCGTCTGGTCAGGAGCACCGTATTCGCACTGGATGTCGAAGGGGTCTTATTTTTTTTTTAGGTGGGAAAATCATCTTATGACAAATCCCGCTCTTGGGCGGAGCGGGAGATAGTGTCAGACTTTTACTGACTAAAAACTCACTCCTGTTCCTTTGTTGCCTTCGTCCCAGGGTCCGGGTTTCGTTTTCACGCTACCCAGGTCTGATAAAATCATTTTTTTTAAACAGTTTAATTTTCCAATACGAAGAATTTTAAGGTATAGGTAAACTTGTCAAGTTCTAGTAAGAATCATATTTTAATAAACAAAACTTGACACTGACAGGCTAAAAAAAAACTTACGAGAATTTGATTTTTTTCCCTAATAGCATAAAAAAAAAACGATACATCTTGTTCAAGTGTAAAACTACAATAAATTAAAGTAGGTAAGTAACTATCCGCCTTCTATAATGAATTCCCCTACCCCCTTTCTCTGAACCGCACAATAACTCCACCATCCATACTATCAATGCCACAGTTCAAACTCAGGTTAAATTAACTGCACGTTAACTGCGCGTTAGTAAACTCGCCGTCAATTACACAATGCATCGTGAATTAAGTCGGTACCTTTGATAGTAACTGCAAGTTTAAACTCGGCGACAGTTGGTAATTGTGCGACTAACTGGCAGCAGCTTGGGAATTACACTGGAGAGTTTCGTAGATGATCTTGTCAAATTCATGGTTCAATTTGTTTTTAAGATGATAGACTAATCGGGTAACTGCATATTAGCGATTTTTATAATTAGTTAAATACACTTTGATTACTTTCTGTATTAGCAACTTTGAATGTATTTTTCAATACACTTACTCGAAAACCCGCACTTATCCCACCGCTTTTAGGCACGCAGTTTTCCGCACCAATGCAGAAAAGCAGAAAAGTGCCAATGCTCTCCCCGCCACAATTTTATTACATGTATCGTATCAGGCTGGGCGCGCGTTGACCCCCACGAGTCACCGGTCAACCCCCGTTTATTTGTTTCTTCATAAGTGTATTGAAAAAAGTCGTTTGATACACGTGCAAATTTGCCATTGCAGCCCTCAGCTCCATAACACTTTCGCCTACGGCTCGTGCGAATTCCGCCTTGGTTGCAATGACAAACTTTCTGCACTTGTATCGAAATGTACTATTTTATACTGACAACTAAAATAAACTGTGAGTGGAAAGCGCGGCACCAGTGAAGTTTACCGCACTGTCCTAGGCATTCCATTTTAGTTACTGAAAAAACAACGTCTCATAGAATTAAGCGCTGCCATGTTATACTAAAAATAAACATTTGTTAATTTCAACTGATATTGATTGACGACATTGTAATTGTGTTATCAAAGCAAAAGTAAGTATACAGAGTGTTTTATCAGTTTTATTTGCATCACCTAGAACGCTGAAATTTTGCGCCAATGTTCTTTTTTGTTATGTATACGGTATTATGATGTAAAAATTTCCTAAAATTCACCCCTATAGAAAAAAAATCTCTTTATTTTAAGAAATCCACCGAACGGGATCCAAAGTTTACATGGAGTAACCTAATTTCACCCAGGCGAAGCTGCTGTTCGAAACTAGTTTTTTTTAATAATGGTGATGTGTAAAGATATTGTATAGCAACGATTGATAAGAAACAATGAAATGTTGTAAGGTTGACTGGTAGAGAATGCCTTATTGCATTAAGTCCGCCCATGTACCACTACTGTACATGAAGTTTAAATAAATAAATGTAGCAAATATATTACTAGATACCGTACAAAATACACGTTGGTTTACAAAATCAATATATTTAATGCACATTTGCTTTCGCACTCAAGTGGGTGCACGAAAAACGAGTAGCCGACGAAGAGACGTGCCGCCGTACATTTTTACAGGTGGCTTGCTGGCTGGTAGGACGACCATGTCGTTTAAAGATGTCGACAGTAGAGGAAGTGTAAAAAACAAAAAAGTTTTATGACACTGAACGTGTATAAAAGATGGTTCTGAACCCATAAAATCCTATATTATTCTAGTTACGTATTTCTATTCTTTAGAATTTTTTTATTTTATTTTTTGAACTTATTTTTTCACTATGTCAGATGAGACAGCGCACTTTTTGGCCACGCCTATCAGTGAGTTTGAGCCCGCGACTACCGTAAACCGGGGTACATAGAAACGCAGGGGTGAATAGAAACAAAATTTTGGTTTGACTTTTCACTTTGATACCATATTATCGGCTTCTAACAAAGCATAGACTTTTTAGAACAACAATTCATTAATAGAATAGAATAGTATTTATTCGATGCAGGCAATATAGTGCAATAGGCAACAACAACACAAAAAAAAAAGTTCAGATTTACAATATAGTTGCGCTGAGCGTGCCCGAACCGAAAGGGTCGCCAACTCAGCAATTGCTGGGCGTCAGACACCCAACGCTGATTTTGATAAATTGATACAGTTAAATGCTGAAAAAAAAATATTCAAATATCGTGAAAATACCCTTTGAAGTATTGTTACTCTATTCACCCCCGAGTTTCTATTCACACCATTCGACTGTAGTTAAGCAAATTAGTATTAACTAATTAGAGATTCTGTAAGTTGTGTAAGTGTATCCTATATTTCTTACCTCCTATGGTCACCCTACACATTTATCGTAATATTGACATAGTGTAAAGAGGGGAGATGATACCATTTCACTAAGGGGGAAGAAACTGCTGAGTAGGCACTATTGATACCGCTGTTAGTCTCGCAATCTGTGGCGATAGCTTTTTGATAGTAAGCCTTTTTTATATCAGTAGTTATAGGAGTTTGGGTTGATGGTTAAAGTTCTAGCTACTGAGCAGTGCTATAAAACAGTGACTTTCTGAAGCCTACTCCTCGGTATCGGCTAGGTTAATAGGTTTAAAAAAAATATATGTTTATTATAGATTCATGTATAACATTATCAACATATGATTTTTTTCGTATGACTAATATTTTAGCTAAAAAAAATTCTAACAACATGACAGTTTTTCTGCTTGTTTTCCTACTCCTTTCAAAAAACTTTGGTCTTTAGAAATATGTTTACACAAAAGAAAATGCTGGTTAAGTGTTCTTCAGAATGTACATAGTATAATATGTAAATCCTTCAATATTTCGCAAAGAAAATGGTTTTAAAGGTCATGCGGGCGCAAGCGGCTGTACGAATACGTATGCATTTAACTCTGGCCAGATGTTAAAGGGCCATAGTCTATGCACCTTTTAAATTAGATACTATTAGCGATTTCACCCGCGTGAATGTCGGTTATTGTGGATACAAAAACTGACACTCCCTCTCGCTCCGCTCAGAGCAGGAGGGTTTATTTGGTGCTTGCCCACAAACAAGGACACTGATATCCAGAGTGACTAAAATATATAATTAGACAAGAAATGTTAGCTACAACTTAGGGGTCTTTAAGCCAAGAGTGAATAGGCTACTTCTAGGCAAGCGTGCTCCATCGTCGACCACATCATCGCTTGCCATCGGGTGAGATGGTGGTCAAACGCGAGCCTATCATTAATAAAATAAAAAAAAGGTTTTTTGATTGAGTTACTTTCCTACCCCAAAACCCAGTAAGATACTTAATCAAATATTGCGCTCACTAAGCTACAGATATCAAAGAAAATTTTTTCAAACATTTTCAAGTTACAAACTTCAAAAGCGTAGAAATGGTGCTGGTAAAAAAAAAAACCGAGAGAGCACTTGGCAAAAATTTTAAAATACCAAATATTGGGATCAAAGAAACATACAGCGGGGCTTGCGTACGACTTGTTGTACGGACAGCAAAAAAAAAACCAAGATAAGAAAAAATATTTCTTAAAATTAGAGCTTTTTAGGATTCTGTACCTGTGTACGCTTCTGTCCGTCCGTCCGTCTATCTGCATCAGCAGGTTGTATCTCATAAACAATTAAAGGTAGAGTTGAAAGTTTTCACAGAATGTGTATTTCTATTTCTGCTACAGCAACAAATAATATAATGACATTAAGTTAAAAATTAAAGTTCCCTTACAAGAAACGTTATTTTGTCGGTGTTTTTTTTGCTCGATTTTAATATTGTAGTACGGATTCTTCGTGCGCGATTCAGACTCGAACTTGGCCAGTTTTCTATAAATATAGGATTTCAGGAAAACCTTTGAAGTTCAAAATTGCTTTTAAAGTAAAAAATAGAATAATATTAGCTGGACAGAATAAACAAAGTTGTCAATTTTAAACAGTCTATTTTTCAAATCAGTGTATGTACTCTTAGTATAAAAACATGAATTTAATATTGTGGTAACATTGTTAAAACAACAACTAGAAAAACGGCACAGATTAAAATAAAAAATAATCCTGTTAAAATCCTGGTTTCACATTGAAAACAATCCTATCGGCTTCCAAATTTAAAATTTTACTTTTATTTCAATAACAACTGACGCCCGTTATACACGGTAAAGGAAAAAATAAACATTGGAAATTCACTGGGCATTTTTTTTACAAAAAACAAAGCCACATATTTTTGCGTATTGAATTTACTTTTTAGGGTGCCGCAGCTCAAAAGGATAAAACGGAACCCTTATAGGATCACTTTATTGTCCGTCTGTCTCTCTGTCTGTCAAGACCCTTTATCTCGAGAACGCGTGAAGGTATCGAATTGAAATTAGTAGAAAGTAGTCCCTTGAAGCTGTGAAAAAATCAAACTTCTGAGTTTACGAAAAAAAAGATATTGTCGGCAAAAAAACCGTATACACTCTCAAGGGAATCAAAATTCATAGGTTGCTTCCCGCTGACCTAGAATCCTGAAATTAGGCATGAAGCAAGGTCTTATAGCATAAGTATAGGAAACAATCTGAAAACTGTAAATTTGTAGTAACGTCACAATTTTTTTTCTTTTTTTGCGATTTGAAAAATCATCGTTACTCAATTCGGGAATTGAACTGTATTCATAGTTTACAAACTTATTGTACGAAACCCTCAGTGCGCGAGTCCGACTCGCACTTGCTCGGTTTTTTCACTGTATTTCGACTGACAAACCGCACCTAACATTTTGAAAGTGACAACACTCTTATGTCGTAGCAATAACGATGTTTTTCCTACTTCGAGTGCTGTTAGTACAATCAGCAAATAAAATTCAATAGGTTCAGCACTTAATTTAATTTGTTGTCGCTACACAGGCTCCACAGGTTAGCTGCGACTGTGCCAAATTGATTCACTTGTATGAAACTAAGTTGTTTTTTTACTTATTTTTTGTATGGCACCCGCAATATGGTTCTGGAGAGCGTTTTTATTTTATTGGACTTTCTTAATTGTAGTTTGTTTCTTTAGTTTATTTTGTTTTTGCCTCATTTAATCGCGTTATTAACAACAGATAAACGTTTTCTGTTTTCATAATGTTTTAGGTCAGCATCATTTCAGCCGAAAGACGTTCACTGTTGGACAAAAACCTCCCCCAAGTGTCGCGTCGCCACCACGATCGATCCTGTGCGTCTCGGATCTGTTTGGGTAGGAAATCTAATGACTTTTCCCGCTCTCGGACAGTGCACGAGTGTTTTTTGACTTTTTTAATTTTTGAATAAATTATGACTTCATTGAAAATAGCAGATTTTCAGAGGTCTTTAGTGGATTAGTTTTACACAAATTTATAACTTGATTTCAATAGAAGCCTAGATAATATCCACAAGATACTGTGTTTCCAAAATATCTAATGAAAAATGTGTAATAACGTCATAATCGCTTAAGAGCGGTTGTATGAAAAACAGTGAAAACGTATGTCGAGTTGCATCCCCTTCAGTAAAATAATAAAATTCATGCGTACAGTTTTGTAACAGTAATAACAAAAAGTGTGATGTATGTGTGGTGAAGGACCTTTCACTTTGTTTTTTTTTCTTCTCCTGGCTCAATTATATAATATTTAATACTTATTATTATACTTGTTTCTTATATTGTATGTATGTATTTATGTTATTATGTCGTACTAGTATTTTTCTGATGTTGTACACTGACAGCCCTAAATTCCATCTCCTTTCTTTCAGTCCATCCAAAGGTTGTCTGTGAGAAATTGCCCTGTGCGATAAGACCGCCCATTGTACACTTATTTTTAATTATGTTTGTCCTGTATTTTTGTTTATGTGGTGTACAATAAAGATTATAAGAAATAAATAAATAATTATTACTGGTTCATTATCTGACTCCGACATGGTCTTAGACAAAACTGTATCCACATCACATCCGTTTAAACAAAAAAAAACATACCAATTACCTACATACACAACCCATTTCCGTAACAATTAATTAAATTTTAAAAAGTCCATTACCAGCCGTAAGCCGCCAGAGCTGGTACCGGGGGAGTTCTTACTAATTGATGTGTTGTTAACCCCTGTTACTGGCATAGCTTCAAATATACGAATACTAATAATAAACTCAAAAAATGTGCCACGGGGTTTCAAAAACATTTTGTGCAAAGGAACACAGATATTTGAGCCCTTCTTAGGGTTCCGCACCCGAAGGGACCTACTACAACTAGACCCTATTGCTAAGACTCTGCTGTCCGTCTGTCTGCCTGTCTGTATTGCCGCTGTAACAACAAATATTAAAAACAGAATAAAATAAATATTTAAGTGGGGCTCCCATAGAACAAATGTGTTTTTTTTTTAGCCGTTTTTTGCTATGGACGGTTCAGAACCCTTCGTGCGCAAGTCCGGCTTGCACTTGGCTAGTTTTTTGTCCCTTGAAAGAAATATATTTCAAAGTGAAGTGCTTTTATTGGACTTGATACTGCCTCTCACTCCATTTAGATCGGGGGAAGGTAATAGAATATTTCCCACATATGAAATAGCATCTCCTCTCATACAAAGAAAGCACGATCATAAATAACCATGCTTGTTCAAGGCGGGTTCATAGTTTCAGAAATATGTAAGTACCGGTTTCCTCATGATATTTTTAGTTAGTATTTGTTGTTATAGCGGCAACAGATATACACCTATGAAAATTTCCACTGTCTAGCTATCACATTTCATGAGATATAGCACGGTGACAGACAGACGGACAGTGGAGTCGTCGTGGTCCCGTTTTTACACTTTAGGTACGGAACCCAAAAAAAAACAATTGACCCTCATATATCATCCGTGACTGTTATACGTATTGCGAGCATAAAAAAAGACAGACATGGGAATTATTAGCACATTAATAACGTATTCTACCCGATTGTGACAGCCCTTCTGGTTGCCAGGGTGTTGTATTAATGGTGCATTACAAATACACAGGATTCAGTACAAATAAATACCAGCTGGATACATCCCCAACACAGTACATAGGCCTTCTACCTCCACGAAAACGAAACAAGGTCGAATTCGAGAAGATGAACAAGTTTAAAGTTCTTATTATTTTTGTGAGATCAGACCTGATGTCAAGTCAAGACACGGTGGACCATATGGTGGAAGTCTTTGTTTTAGGTGGGAAAATCGTCTAATGACAAATCGCGCTCTCGGGTGGAGCAGGAGATAGTGTCAGACTTTTACTGACTAAAAACCCACTCCTGTTCCTTCTTTCCCTTCATTCCGGGGCCCCGGGTTTCGCTTTCACACTACCCGTGGATGGTGGAAGTCTACCCCGCTTCGCGAGACTATTAGCGGGCGGTGACATCTCGCGTCCGGACCTTGTTCAGGCCATGGTCCGAGGCGAGACGGAATGAGATACCGTTACCTTACTCTGCGGACTTACTTGCAGAGGACGAGGTATGGGTAGCTCGCCGTACGGACGTCCGGTAAGGACCAAGTCCGAGTAAAAATCGCGTAGTGCCTCAAAAGAGCTGTCAGCAAGACTAAAGGGGTTTAGTAGGGTACGTTCGTCGAACCGTGGTGGGGCTTATTGGTAAAAGTCTAGCTCAAGTCGTCGACGGCGCGTACTGTTCCACGCGCGCCTCAAGGAGATGTCAGCAACTGTAGGGGCCCAGCAAACTGTACCAACGGCTCCTATCAAGGGGGTTAAGAAAATAAGAATGACGTTAATAAAAGTGCAGTTGCAGACAGCAGTCAGGCCAAAGGCACGTTACTAAAAGAATCATTTTCGACCTTCCATCGCAACTACAGTTTTGCGGGAATAAATAAAAACTCACTCAAATGAGCTCATTTTGTAACTTTACCCACCGTTAAGTTTGGGGTAGAAGCAACACAAAACTGGATTAGGTGCTACGAGGTACCACCCTTAATGTTAGGGTCGTACACAGAGCAAGGAGACGCAACCGCTGCCAGAGGATCATCGATCAAAAAAGTCTGCTCGCTTCGCTCGCTCACTAGACCCCGTCATCCCCTTCTGACCTAACCTGTCCGAGTCGGGGTGTCCCAAGTCCCTTTAATAATTGCAAAAAGTCTATTAATATTTGGTGTACAATAAGTATTTTAGTGAAGAATAAGATTTTTAATACACAGTTGAAAATATTCCTTTTAATTGCAAATGGCTTTTTATTTAATTTATATTTTAAGCTTATATTTGTTCTTACAAGAGTAATACATAAGTTCCTTCTTTCTTTAGACCTACTATGATACATTAATGATATGGCCAGACGTGGATTGACATAATATAAAACGTTATAGTTTAAACGATCTGACCAATTTTAGTTGGCCATATCATGACGTAATCAGTTCTTATATCTGACCACGTCATATACAAAGAATAAGACATGCCATTCCAAAATTAACCCCCTAGGGATATGAAAAAAAAGTTTGTATGGAGAAACATACTTTTGCTCGGGAGAAGTCGCTAGCAGAAGGTAGTCTATCTATGGTACCGTAGATAACAAGTAAAATATAAAATTTAAAATATGAGTTCAGCGCACATTGAGGGTAAGAATACCATTTTAGAGGTAGCGAAACAGACAAACCTTGCCACAAACCTTCGTTGAAAAAGCGATCCTCCAACCAGACGGATGTTTTGTCTGATCTGGGCAACTGCCCGGGAGATAATAATGATATTCCACAACTTTCACACAACGTCGTCTAGTCAAAAGCTAAGCAGAGCTTGTGTTAGGAGTACTAGACAACTGATAAACATACTTATATATTTCTAAATACATACATACATATTATAGATCAATTACACCCAGACACCTGAACAAATGATCGTGCTCATCACAGAAATATTTGTCCTGGGTGGGAATCGAACCCACGACCTCCGGCATAGCAGTCAGAGCCACTAACCACTAAACCAACAGGCCAGTCAAATAAAGATGATTTCGGGCTATTGTATATGTTCAAATCGCGTGATGCAAGATTTCGTTGTTTAGTTCATATATGGCGCCAAACTTAAGTGGCAGTGGGCAGGGCACATTGCTTGCAGAACAGATGGTCGACAGTGATGAAAGGTTCTGGAGTGGCGACCACGTACCGGAAGACGCAGCGTTGGAAGGCCACCGATGTCCTTGGGAAGATCGCGAGAACCCAAAGAATGCGAGACGCACTGGACCGGTAATTATGACGACACTTGGGGGAAGCCTATGTCCAACAGTGGACGTCTTTCGGCTGAAATGATGATGATGATGGATCGCTACATCATTAACAATGGCCGCCGGCGAGGCATTCCTAGTTCTGTGGGATCATCGCTTGGCATTTAAGCTCAGTCCTAATTTATATTTTAATTATTAATATGGACTGTTTTGTTTCGTGTTTTCGTCGACGTGTAAAATGTGTGAGGACTTTTCTTTGCCTTTTTTTTAGGGTTGTAAGTAATTTTTTATTAATTCATGGTTCGTGTTATTTTTTATGTCTTATGGAATAAATGTTTTATTGATAAATACGAAGTTTTTTTTTATACAAGAAATAGATTCAATGTGTTATTTTAAGGCCTATGCCGACTGGGACGGCATGGCAAAGGATTTTGACGCCAGTCAGCGCACACTAGCCACTTAGATACTGCGGCATTCCAGCGCCTTGCCATGGCATGCCGCGTCACGTCGAAGTTTGCGACGGCAGCTTCTACTGCCCGATACATATTTCAGTCATAAGTAGCGTTTGATAGAGTGTTAGCGGGCGCTGGCGTCCTTCGGCATGCCGTCGCCTACCGCAGCGCGCCACGGCATCCTGCCGCGGTAGCCCGTGACGCTCTTTTAATACCTACCGTGCGATAATATCCCTTTCGATGCCACGGGATAATTTTAAAGCATAGGAATTTAAGTCGTAATACTATTACGATATGGTTGAATGTCAATTGGTAAAAAATTAAATCCTTTGCCATGCCATCCCGGTCTGCGTAGGCCTTTATTCCGCTCCAACACGCTAGTAATAATAATTAAATAATTAATTAATTTAATATAGGTAATGATTATAAAAAATTAACAAAATAATTTATTCTACCTCTCTGTCGAAATATGGACTAGGTACCTTAAAAATTAATGTTTATTATCTAAAGGAATAAGTACCTTTATCCCTAAGTTATAGGACATAAAATAGGTCATTTAAATAAAAACTGGGCAAGTGCGAATCGGACTCGCGCCCTGAGGGTTCCGTACAAAATTACCTATGTAAACAGTTCAATTCCTGAATCTCGAGTCTCGAAGATTTTTCCGAGTCGCAATTTTTTTTTTTGTTTTTACGTAACAATAAATTTACAGTTTTCAGATTTATTCCTTTACCTGTGCTATAAGACCTTGCTTTATGCAAAATTTGAGGATTCTTGGTCAACGGAAACCCTAATAATTTTAATTTCCTCAAGAGTGTCGGAAATGTATGTTTATTGCGATTTTTTTTCGCTAACGCAGAAGTTTGATTTTTTCACAGCTACAAGGGCCCGCAGATCTAAGTATACGGTTTTAATTTCAACTCGATACCTTCACGCGTTCTCGAGATAAAGGGTCTTGACAGACAGACAGACGGACAACAAAGTGATTCTATAAGGGTTCCGTTTTTTCCTTTCGAGGTACGTAACCCCAGTAGGGAAAACAATTCAGGTTTAAGGTGAAAATGGAAGGATTGAAGAGCTGGCGCGGTGGTTAAGCAACTGGCTGCTGTGCTGCGTGTCGCAGGTTCGATTCCCGCACGGAACAAATATTTGTACGGCCTACAGATAGTTGTTCAGAGTCTGGATGTCTTTTGTATGTGAGTTATCATGTTTGGCAACGCACCCACGGTTATTTTTAACTGCTGCTTGGAATAGCAGACTTGACTCTTTGATATCAATAGCTTCATATTCTTCATGGATTCTTGTTCTTCTCAGAGTCTTAACAGATAGAAAGTCGGACAACAAAGTCTGATCAGATGCTGTCAGATCCTATAAGGGTTCCGTTGCCGATTTAGGGATGGAACCCTAAAAGAAAAATAAAAATCCGGACAAGTGCGAGTTGCACTCGCGCTCGAAGGGTTCCGTAGCGTCCGTAGCAAATAACCGCAAAAAAAATCACTACGTTTGTTGCACTTAAATATTAATTTTATTCTGTTTTTAGTATTTGTTGGTATAGCAGCTATAGAAATGCATCATCTAAAGAAAATCGCAACGGTCTAGTCTATCACGGCTCATGACATACAGCCTGGAGCCCACCTCTGCTATTATTATAAATTCGTCATTCCAACACGATCCCATTGTCATTTTGCTAAAAGTTCGTTATCAGCTAATTCATAATGATCGATCATTAATCGGTCGATGGTCTCGTAATAAAGTTGTGGTACAATGACAATATCGAGCTTATTAAAAGCAATGACTGCACAATGACGTTCTAATGGTAGATCACTGATCAAAGGAACTGTCAAAATTTTAGCAGATTACCGCATACGTCAGACATTCATTTGTCAATATGTACCATTCTATGCCACTTCTTTCAATAGAGTATCAGTGGTTGACCATTGGAAAGTCACAATGACGCCATTATATTACTTAGTGGATTACCAAACTTGTTAAAATCAACAATTATGATATTAATGATAGACCATTCTGACACTATCGTAATAGCAGACTTGAGGCCCTGGTGACAGACAGACAGACAGTGGAATGATAGCAATAGGGTCCCAAATCTACCTTTTAGGAACGTAACGCTAAAAAGAATGTCCCTACCTACTGAACATAAATACCATCTTTACCCTTGTTAAGGGAAGGTAACGTTTTCTCTAAAGGATCTTTAAGGCATCTCTTAAATTAACTAAGATGTATCTCGGGCAATCTGTGATGTTACTCAGGATAATATCACCATTTCCAAACCTTGGAAGAGGGTTTTATGTTTTATGTCATCTTTTAACCTTCCATTTATCAATGCTTGGTATCAAGAAATATACCTATTTTTTTGTAGGAAGATAATCATCTAATGACACCTTTCGCTCTTGGGCGAGAGGGTGTGTCAGACTTTTACTGACTAAAAACCCACTCCTGTTCCTTCGTTGCCTTTTATACTAGGGCCGAGTCTTCCATTCAGAAGCAGACCCTTGGCCCCAGTAGGCTTCGACCCTGCTGTACCCCTAAGGTTTACTGACATCGCGTTGAGACACGCGTGAAACCGTATGCGCCGTCAACGACTTGGGTTCAGTCCGGACAGTCGGACAGCGGGATACCCATTGCTTACCGTCCGCGCCTACGGTGGCCGGCAATCGGGATCAGGATCCTGACGGCTAGAGGGCCGGTCCCTCGCGCGTGCACGTGCGTCCTCCTCCTTTGCTAGCATTACTGCTTCGCAGAAGGAGGCGACCGCCTGCCACTCCTCCTGGCTTCGGACTATGCCAAGGCCCGGCGCGAGAAATCGTTGCCGTCGACCTCCATCAATGCTTGGTATCAAGAAATATACCTGGCTTTTATAAAGTAAAGGACTCTTATATTACTGAGTAAATGTGTAACTTACCACATCATCTCCTTAGCCTTTTCCCAACTAGATTTGGGTCGGTTGCCAGTCTAAAGGTGCCATTCGAACCTCGGCTGCAGGCTGCGAATACAGGCTGCGAATGCAGGTAGCACACGCATTACACGCAGCTGTTGTCTTTATCCGCAGTCGGGAGTGATTCCGAGGCTGGCTGCACGTGCTGCCAGTCGCAAATCTACGATTCAATCCAATATGAGCGCTATCGGCTCCGAGTAGCGTAGTAGGTTGGAGTGACGTAACTAAGTGTGCATCTACTTACAGCTGCAGCACTACTGGTTTGCGGTCGGTTGCGGCTGCAGGTCGCGGCAGCACTCGCAGCCGAAGCTCGCGTGTTCGGAATGGTTGTCTCAAAAATCCATATTACTACATAGACAACCATTCGTGTAGCTGCAGCCGGCTTCGTGCAGCCGCCGCATGCCATAATCGAATGCGGCTGAATACTTATGTTTTACATGGAGCGCCTATTGCCTGCCTGCTTCCAGACCTCCACAACCCAGGTTCTGTTTAACACGATACTCCTTGGATATACCGATGGTCAGACTTTCTAGCGTCTGACTACCTGTAACGACTGTCAAAGATCTACGAATGACCACCGGGACCAACGGCTTTACGTGCTTTCCTAATAAAATTGTAGCGGGCATCGCGCAATTTTTCCGCACTAGTACAAAATATTTTTGCTTGTACACTACGGTTTAAAAACTATAGTCCTAATAGAACAAAAGCATACTCTCGAACAAAACACAAAAACGCATCACATTATCCTGTGCCTTCGCAATCAGAGAACAATTCCACCGGTGGTAGCTGTTGAATTTTTCACAATTTTTCGGGGGCCTGACCAGTTTCGTTCTCGCAGTACCATTGTTTCATTTCGTCGCCATTAAAAAATTCACGCACCGTTCTCGCTCTGCCCGATAAAGTGTTATAAATAAATAAATAAAACGTTGCGTCTAAATATTTTGCTGGTGATTGTACTTTTCGTGAGAACTGAAGTGGGGATTGGATTAGGTTTTAGTATTTGGTTCTTGAGGTTATTTTAATAGGATTCAAGTTGCTGGTTGGTAAAAGGTTTTTCTAGGCGATTATCTTAAGTTAGTGTTTCTTTGTAATACTTACATTTTCTGAAGCAACGATGATATAGAGCTTTCAAATTTAAGAGGGTCCTTTTTCACTCGCCTATTGTCAACATCGAGTATGGTTTAAAAGCTTGTTACTTCATCAAGAAAAGTCAACGCGAAAAAAGAGAGATAACGCCTGAAAACTCTAGTTAGCATTCGGTAATTCCGTGATTTATTCGAATATTTTGCAAAACTTGTTTCAGGAAATACGTGTTTTTTTTTTTAATCCGTTAAAATTTTTTGAAAAAATTGTTGTCATTCAGAATTTTGATTAAATTTGCGAGAAATCACCGCCGCTGATCGTCTCGCGAAGTGGATCTGTGTTCCACCGTATAGTGCGCCGTGTCTTGACGTCAGTTCTGAACTTAGTTCACATGTGGCGATATAGATGCCTACAACCCTAAGCTCATAAACATAATAAAAACATGAAAATTTGTTCGCCATCTCGAATTCAATCAAAATTAGTTTTCGCGGAGGTATAGCAGTTTCAAAGTCATATCAAATCGTTTACAAGCTCATAAACATAATAAAAACATGAAAATTTGTTCGCCTTCTCGAATTCGATCTAAAATAATTTTCGCGGTTGTAGAGCAGTTTCAAAGTCATATCAAATCGTTTACAGTTGATTATGGCGTCAATGGCCGCCGGTATTGTAATTATATTTTTTATTATTGATAGAATTGGACGAATAGTTTTTTTTTAATACTTATTTGAGATTGATATCCATCACGTCTGCAGATATTCGCTTCGAATTACCGATACATGAGACGTTGTAAAATAAATCTTGATTATTTTAGGATAAAAAATTACCTAGTAACAACCTAGAGGTCTTTAAGAAAAGACTGAATAGGTTACTTCCAGGTCGTGGTTCGTCGACCACAGCATCGCTTACCATCAGGTTTTGAGATAGTTAAGTCAAACGTGTGCCTATCAATAATTATAAGAAATAAACCTCCTCCTTTTTAGTACAATCCCGCTTAAGAAGATGCAACTCGACATTTTTATTTATTTATTCACAAGCACTTGTACAACGTTACGGAGGAAGTCCAAGGTGTTGTACAATAGAAACTTAAAAACTAAAACAATACATTAATTACATATATTTTCACTGTTTGTCATACAACCGCTCTTACGCGATTATGACGTTACTACACATTTTTCATAAGATATTTTGAAAACACAGTTTCTTGTGGATATTATCTAGGTTTCTATTGAAATCTATATATGTAAAAATGAATAGCTGTTCGTTAGTCTCGCTAAAACTCGAGAAAGGCTGGACCGATTTGGCTAATTTTGGTCCTAAAATATTCGTGATAGACCAGAGAAGGTTTGAACGGTAAGGAAAAATGGAAAAAAAACACGAAAAAAATTCTAATACAACGCCATCTCTAATTAAAATGTCATTATATAAAATGAATTATGCTGTTCTGGTAATGCCCGTACATGGCGTTATACTTACTATTATGCGGTACGAAGTTCGCCGGGTCAGCTAGTCAATTTATAAATTTGTGTAAAACTACTTAATCCAGTAAACTGTTTGACTGTTTTACAAAACTGTTTTTGAGCTGTTTGGGGTCGAAACGCTTGGGCCATGGGGTCCGAGTTCGCGTCTCCTTTTTAAGGAAATTTCACGCCGACTGATCGACACTTTGCGTGACCAGAGGGCTGGCTCGTTCTTTGCCCAAAGAATTAGCATTGCCATTCAACGTGGCAATACGGCCAGTCTTCTGGGCACATTCCCGGATGACAGCGATGTGGAGGAGTATTTCGACGCCTGAGTGTATTTTGTGTTTTTGTATTATATTTATGTACATAGTTAGGTTTTAGTACAGTTTAGTTAATATTTATGTATTTTATATCCAGTAAAGACAGTTTGAAACTTCATAATTTACTCAAGAATTTAAAAAGTCCAAAAAATTTAACAATAGAAGCCTTGCAAATTTAATCAAAATTCTAAATGATGACAATTTTTTTCTTCCTGGAACAAGTTTTGCAAAATATTCGAGTAAATCACGGAATCACCGAATGCTAACACAGTTTTCAGGCGTTATCTCTTTTTTTTCGCGTTGCCTTTTTGTCAAACATCTCGTTGGATTGCTTTAGATGAAGTAACAGTGCTTCTAAACCACGCTCGATGTTGACGATAGGCGAGTGAAAAAGGGCCCTCTTAATCACAAAATTCCTTCATTTATTTCATCAAACTGATACCCTAAACAACCTTAACAACATGTCTAACAAAAAAAAAACTATAAAAAAATCATACTTTTCATCCCAGCGCACTTCTTTGGTACCTCGTGAGTTAGTACGCTACCGACCTACGGATTTCTTCATATCTTTCAACGGTGACGTGTAATGTACCGGTAAATTGTGTCTACATATGATACGACGCTCAAACTGCTCCACCTTCGTCGAAACTAATTTAGGTCGAATATGGAAAGGGGTAAGACGGTGTAAGCAACAGCGAAAGGCAAAAAACGAAGATAGAGCACGCTTGTGTCAAGTTTATCTTACGTAAGGTGTGCAAAGAAAGTGGCCTATCTATTATGACAATATTTTATGGCTGACGAAAATATTGAAAAAGATTTATTTTTCTTTTTTCTGACTATACTACTGGAAGAGTAAGTAAGCAGGGTTGCTAAATAAAAAAAATAAGCATAAGCGTAAATTAGCTTAATAATGTTCCGGCCTCCACTCAGGAGAGGGAATGGGCCGTGATTCACCATACCGGCTCAGCGTGGATTGGTGGATGTTACGTTTTCAAATTTTCGGTTCGATGCCTAATCATGAATGAAGTTCAGGGTCAAATTTTTAGAACGCTACGTTTACGAATAACTTTACGAAGTAATATAGCACGGAAAACAATGCTTATAAACCGGCTGAACGAATTTGGATGAAAACCTAACAGCTAGACCATGTCCTGGAATAGCATCTAGGATACTTTTTACCGTGGAAGTACGTTTCCTTAAGACTATTTTCAACTTTCGCGGACGAAGCCGCTGGCAAAAGCTAGTTGTTTACAAATCTTTATCAATTTCTACCATCGGACAACCCGACGTACGACGAGTATCCACCCTTACGTTGTTGATACTTCAACGGTCCGGACTAAGCGATTCGCTTCGTCGTTTATACCGCGTACATCGAGGGACTGGAACAATTTGCCTGCTGCGGTCTTTCCGTCCAACTATAATTTAGGTGCGCGGTCGCCATTCTAGAACCATTCGGCCCTATCGACGATCCGTTCCACGAGCAATGTGCCCTGCCCACTGCCACTTTAGTTTGGCGATTCTTCGGGCTATGTCGGCGACCTTGGTTCTCCTGCGGATATCTTCATTCTTTATGCGATCACGCAAGGAAACTCCGAGCACAGCCCTTTCCATTGCCCTTTGGGTGACTGTAAGCCTTCTGATGAGGCCCATTGTAAGCGACCATGTTTCAAAGCCATATGTCATCACTGGCGACACGGAAGACGCAGCGTTGGAAGGCCTCCCGCAAGGTGGACCGACGACCTGGTGAGGGTCGCGGGAGTGCGGTGGATGCGAGAAGCACAGGATCGGTCGTTGTGGCGACGCTTGGGGGAGGCCTATGTCCAACAGTGGACGTCTTTCGGCTGAAATGATGATGATGATGATGATAATTTAGGTGCCTTCAAGGCTAAAGTGAATAGGCTCTTAATATGCTAGTGCCCCTCACCATCAATGATTGCATCACTGCTTACCATCAGGTGGGATCGCAGTCAAACGCTGGTTTATATCAAATAAATAAAAAATCCTTGAAATTGAGCCCAGTTATCACAGAGACGTCGCATATTTTAATTACATTCGTGTCGAGAAATAACACAGCTCGATTGCGTAAAAGTAATTATTTTAAAGGTTTTTCTTGCCAAAAAGTCGTTTTAAGTAAACTGACTTAATTCCAAGAAACCTCAAACGTGACAATTTGCTTACAAGTTGCGTAATGAAAGAATTCCAAAATGAGAAAGAGAACATTTGACGAATAAAAGTCTTGTACCATTTTAATAAAACAAATTCTTATTGTAACAGTTGGTATGCTACTTCCTAAAAAATCTTGTTAACCCATATTTCACAACGAAGGCAGGGATTAAGGAATTCAGGCTTATCACGTCTATTAGGACTTATGACTACTTAACATTTAGCAAAGGGCCCATTTATCTTTCTTATTACAAAAAATCCTTCAACATGGTAACAAAAAAAAATGTTATTTTTATTTTTCGCACCCAAAAACTCTTACAGTCCTAAGAATATAGCTTAAAATCGTTTGGCACGATGTTAAATTAATTTGTTATCGTAAATCACAATCGGCTGACGCATAGCTAGCTCCGCAAACGTCAAAACATAGGTCACAGATGTGTAAATCAAAAGATTCCTCGAAATGTTACAATTTTTACTGCACACATACTCTAATTAACTTTACACCTTATTCCTGCGTCATTAAGACTTATTTTCAAACAATTTTAGATATTTAAAGTGACAAATATATGTTTGTCATTGCACCATCTGTTGACGAGATAATTATGAAACGCGTTTACGAAGCAAGTGTTGCGTGGATTAGAGTGACATTATATTACATGTGTTTTTGTCGCGTGCCGTGTTTGTCCGTACGTCCGTATGTTTGTGTCCTCATTTGTAGTTATTAGGAACAGCGGGTGTGGTTTTAATTTCGGTGAACTATTTTGAAATTTGTAATGAACGAACCGGAGGGTGTTTTTTGGTGCGGTTCAATAATAAAAACCATTAAGGATATATAGGTCGGTAGGAGTTTTTGAGAATTACTGAAATTACTTCAAAATTTATTTATTTATTTATTTATATATACTTTATTGTACACCAAGATAATAAATGTTACATATAAGCCTTATATCAAAAAACATACAATTGGCGGCCTTATCGCATTCCGCGATCTCTTCCAGGCAACCTGGTATGGAAAGAGATTGTCTGGACATTACATGGGGTTGCACTTGGTGCATTACAAAAAAAGATTTAAAAAAAAATTGGAGAGAAATAAAGTACAAACTTAACACTAAAATACATACTTAAATACATACATACTAAATAATTATATAGGCGAGGAAACAAGTGACAACTACAATGAATACAGCTAAAAACGAAACAAAATTACAAGGACAAGTAATATTCCTTCACAAGTATTTTAAATATATGTAGTGATTGCGCGCGTTTTATTGACACTGGCAGTGCATTCCACAGACGAGTGGCCTGGACAGTAAAGGACTTATCCAGAAACGTAGTGGAATGCATCGGCATTTTGAGTCTCAAGTTATCTGATGACCTAAGAGATTTCGTATGCGAATCACAAAGAAATTCAAACCGTTTCTTGAGATAAAGAGGGGTAAAAGGGGAAAATAGCACATTATACAAAAGGGAAAGAATACGAGAATTCCGGCGAAGGCGAATTGGCAACCACTTGAGCTTAACACGGAACTCGGAAACATGATCATATTTGCGTAAACCAAATATGAACCTTATGCAAAAATTTTGAAGTCGCTCAAGTTTATCCAGTTGTACTTCAGTGAGGTCAAGATAGCTGGCATCAGCATAATCAAGGATGGGAAGAAGAAGAGATTGAGCAAGCGCAATCTTGGTGGCAGTCGGTAGAAAATTACGCAGTCTTCTCAAAGATGCAGCAGATGCGAATAATTTACGACTAACTTCCTGTAGCTGGGCAGTCCACGAGAAATTCGCATCGATAAATATCCCCAAGTTCTTAACTTTCTCACTGATGGGAATTATGGAATTATCAAAAGAAACTTGGGGAAGAGTCGTCCAGTCGATCCTTGAGATCGTCCTAGAACTGCCCACCACAATAACCTGCGTCTTTAGTGGATTCACCGAAAGTCCGTACCTCTTGCTCCAGTCACATATACGGGCCAGATCACGGTTTAAGGTCAAGATGGCCTCAGATAAATTTCCGAGAGGAGCTCGAGAATAAATTTGCAGATCATCAGCATAAAGGTGGTAGGAAGAAATTAATTCGTTGGAGATTGAGTTAATAAAAACTGCGAAGAGTAAAGGAGATAAAACGCCACCCTGTGGTACCCCGGCAGAAGTACTACACCAGGAAGACATGGTCTCTCCGATGCAAATACGTTGCCGACGACCGAACAGATAACTACGAAACCAGTCAATTACCGATGGAGATATGTTAAGAGAGGAAAGAATGCCAAGCAAAATATCGAAATTCACAGTATTAAACGCATTACTGAAATCAAGTAGAGCCAAAACCGTTAGATTTCCCATTTCCATGGCTGATCTTATATCTTCAGTAATGTTAAGAAGCGCTGTAGTGGTGCTATGACCAGAACGGAAGCCGGACTGGAAGGGGTTAAGGAGATTGTTTTTGGAGAGGAAGGTGCTTATTTGGTTGTGGATTAGGCGTTCAAGGACTTTGGAGAGGAATGGCAAGACAGATATTGGACGGTATTCAGAGAAGGATGTGGGATTGGACTTTTTTGGTAAAGGAATAATTTGAGCATCCTTCCATGAGCATGGAAAGACACCACTAAATGTAGAAAAATTAAGAATGTGACAGATCACAGGTAGAATAAAATCTAGCACTGGGAGTAACATTTTCCGGCTGATACAGTCACTTCCGACCGCATTTGAAGTTATCGACAGTATGCTCCTCTTAACATCACATGCGGAAAAATGACCAAAAACAAATGGAGAATAATTGGGAGTCGGAAGAGATGAAAGATGGTTCAATGTGTGTAACTTTATTGTCCTATCAAAATTGGACGAAGCTGAAAAATGATTGTTCATTGCATCAATGTTAATATCTTTAGGAATAGTATCTTGTTGTGTTTTACCGACCCCCAATGACCTTAGAAATTTCCAAACTTTGGATGCGTCCCCATTTTGGACAGAATCATGAATGTAATGGCGATTAGCATTCCTACACACCTTATTGCAGTATTTACGGATAGACACATATCTGTCCCTGTTAGAGTCGCTAGGGTTACGCTTAAATTTAGCCTTAGCCGTGGCTTTTTTATTCATTAAGGTTCTTATTTCGTCCGTCAGCCACGGCGCCGGCAAATGTTTTACCCTAACTAATCGAACAGGAGCGTGTCGATCGTATAGCTCAACAAGTTTCGTTGTAAATAAATTTACTTGCTCATCCACCGAAGTCGAGGCAAATAGACTTGACCAGTCTATATTGCTGGCATCCTCACATAGATTGTCAATGTTCATACCACCAAAATTGCGTTGCATCAGAATTTTGGCTTTAGCCTTAGGTGGACGAATTTTATATGAAAGAAAAATCAGATCGTGATAAGAAAAGGCATCAGCTGAGCATTGACCATGCTTAGCTACGCGATCAGGAGACGAGACAAGAATTAAGTCGAGAAGTGAAGGAATAGAATTTGGAAAATGATGAGTGGCACTTAGTGGGAGAATAGAAAGATTACTGGAAGCTGAAATATTAGTCAGAGAAGAAGAACGATGGTCTTTCTTAAGAAGACATGTATTAAAATCACCCATGATTATGCTATGACTGTAAGAAGGGATCAGAATTTCTAGGAGTTTTTCGAAAGATGAAAAGAAATTTATGCGTAAAGAAGGGCAGTAATAGACGCCAAGAAGTAATTTAGAATGATTTAGTTCGACCTCGAGAAAAAGATGTTCACCAGCATTTGATGGAGGTGGCTGCGCTGACACATTCACAATAGAGAAAGGAATATATGCGCGGATATATATGGCAACACCACCACCACCACCAACCGTTCGGTCATTTCTTACGAGCACGAAACCAGGAAGAGAGTAGCTAGTAGAAGGGAGACAAGGTTTGAGCCAAGATTCGGAAATAAGAATAGCATGAATATTTTTACAGTCAAAACTAGCCAGCATATCATGGAAATGAGCCGGAATACTCTGGGCATTAATGTGTATGACGTTGAAATTCTTAGGCACATCAGAAAACTGCGCAGTCAGACTGTCTGCAAGTGAAGGAATGCTTATAAAACTATCATCACTACTTGTAAAAGAAATAAAACTGTTATCATCACTACTTTCATATTGAGTAGACATAAATAATTACATAGATATCTTTATATATATGAAAAAAAAAAACCTAACTAAAAATAAAATACCTTAAAAACAATAACAAGTCACCTGCCGGTAGCGCTATTATATCATTCGAAACAAAAAAATAAATAAACTAAATCTGTAATGAAGTAATGGAGTCCGGGCAATAAAGATTCGTAAACAAACTAAATTGATACGAAGATATAGCTTAAAAAACTTAGTAACGAAGAAGAAAAAAAAAAAAAAAAAACAATTTAAAATTATGACACATTGACATTACAAAGTACTCTGTGACATTGACATTAGAACATTGACATTGACAAGTGCAAGTTAACTGCATTGACGAGTAAAAATGTCATAACAAGTTCTCAAAATACTCACAAAATAATAATGAAAGACAAAACAAAAATATATTACCCGGACCTTCAACAAGACAACACAAGGGAGGATATTATTTCTTCAGAGCAGCAACGCGCTTCAATCTTGCGGTCTTCGCAGCTATAGCAGTCGGAACAGAGTCAGGCACAGTCAATTTAGGCTCAGGCTCACCGGGAATCGGCACAATCCTGTCCAACTCGGCGAGGGACTCAACTCGATGTCGCGTGTCGTTGGGACCAAGGACATATACGCAGCCCGCCTTAGTCCAGCTCTTGGAGACGCCGCATCTTTCCCTCGCAGCCAAAAACACGTCATGCCGTCCCTTAGTGAGGAACTCTGACATGGTGACGCCTGAACCCCGAAGTTTGGCCTTCGAATACCAGATCTTATCCCGGACAGCAAGACTACTAACCTTGAATAGGATAGGCCTGGTTTTGTTAGCAACTGCACGTCCCATCCTGTGACAGCGGCTGATGTCAGCAGCAGTGAAATCGCTCAGCTGTAATTTAGTGCAGACCCACCTAGCGATAACCTTGGCGGTGTCTTCCTTCTGCTCCTCTTCAACGCCGTGCAAAAGCAGGATTTTCCTCCGCCCTCGCATCTCAATTTGGTCAACACTGTGAGCAAGCAATTCCACCTGTCGCTGTAGGCTGTTGAGAGCTTGTGTGAAGAAAGTGCGGAATGTTGCAAACTCTGCAGCCAGGCTAGGAGCTGTGATTGGTGAAGAAGGGGTCTTGTGTAATTCTTCTTCAAAGACATTCATCCTTGCGTGAAACAGCTCCTTCAGTTCATTTAGTGTGCTTGATAGTGAATCCATTGTGATGTGATTGATGTAGATATAAGTAAAAATAGTTATTGTAAAGAGATAACGCTTAACCAGCAGGTACTAACTATATACTAATAAAATATTGCATAAATAATGTTAAATTATGATTGTATTAAATTTAATTTAATTTTGAAAATAGAGCTACTTTATTTTAGTGTTACTGTGACAACTACCCACAGTTTTTTTTTTTTTTTTTTTTTTTTTTTTTTTTCTGTAAAAAAATGTAAATATTTGATTCGTGGCAAAAAATGTAAATATTTGATTCGTGGCAATGCCGCCAGTCTTTTCGGCACATTACCAGTTGTCAGCGATGATACAGTTTTTTGACGCCATATTTCAGTTTGTTTTTAATTAGTTTAGTTGAGGGGTTTTGTTATAGTAGCAGTGTTTTTTAAATAGAAATTATATGTATATATATAAAGAAAATAAAACTAATATATCGGAAAAACATAATTGTTTATATAATTCATAAGTTACTTTTTATTTTATTTTTAACACTCGTTTCGAACAGTTATTAGTATCTAATAGTTATAGTGGGGTTTAAAGCCGCGACCTTACAATTCGTAAGTCGTGGCGGGAATATCACTGCCCCACCCAGTGCGGGAAAACATGTTATATGATTTCACACCTGAAAAAAACATAACCCTTCTAGCAGTCGGGTAAAAACAAACCTCAAAGAATGCTACCCAGAGTAATCTCCACCGTAGGCGCGGGCTTGCGGACGGCGAGCAATGGGTGGCTCGCCATCCGATCGTCCGGTAACCGTCCGGACCGAGCCCAAGTCGTCGACGGCGTATAGTGTTCCACGCGCGCCTCAAGGAGATGTCAGCAACCGTAGGGGCCCAACAGGGTCGAAGCCTACTGGGGCCATGGGTGATGCGAAAGAGATCCCCGGGGCCCTGGAAAACAAATTGCAAAGAAGGAACAGGAGTGGGTTTTGAGTCAGTAAAAGTCTGACACTATCTCACGCTCCGCCCAAGAGCGCGGGATGTCATGAGATGATTTTCCCACCCGAAAAAAAAAACCCAGAGTAATCTAAAAAAAAATAATGCTCCACATTACACAGTGTCATCTGCAGTATTTCTTCAATTAAGAGTGCATAATGAGTTCAGCGTTTGTCTTCAGCACTAAAATGACTTGCTTCAAACTGAATTGTCGAGAAAACCCTTGCTGAGCTTTTGTTTTTCTTGTTAATTTTGAGTTGCGCTTTTCTTGTGTTTGTTAAAATAAAATGTGGAAAAGCGGTAGAAATGGTGGCTTGGTACTAATATCCGTATTTATTTATTTAAACTTCATGTACAGCAGTGATACATAGGTGGGCTTAATGCAACAAGGCATTCTCTACCAGTCAACCTTTGGGTTAAAAAGACAACAATGTGGTAGGTGTGCACAATAAATAAATAACAGATATTATCAAGTAGAATGGAGTATCATTAAATTAAGTTACAATAATAAAATACTTATATCCTAATATTATAATGTAACTAGTTTCTGCCAGCGGGTGCGCCTGCGTTCTCCATACAAACTTTATGCCCCCGTTTCATCCCCTTAGGGTGTGAATTTTCAAAAATCCTTTCTTAGTGCCCCTAGTTCCAGTAGTTTTGGCTGTGCGTTGATATGTCAGTCAGTCAGTTTCTCCTCTTATACATATAGATAAATACTTTGATGATTATCAAATCATTATAATTAGGAGAACTGACAAAATAACAATTATGATGAAGACCGAACTAAGGGCGAGAGGACTTCAAGCCAATCATACTTTTTTTTGAGAAATCATTAAAAACTTGTCAAGCTCAGAGTGGATCGAGAGGGATCAATTTATGTAATCACATTTTCATTACTACATTGTTTTTTTTATCAAAATCCACTAAAAGAACACTCTTTCCACCCATACTTCATGAACACTCATGGAATTTCTTGCACGTTCTTCTCCATTGAGATCTACGCTTTGGAACGTGCAACATAGCATATGGTTTCTTTTGTAAATGTGTGCAATAAATAAAGTATTATAAATAAATAAATATTGCTTCACTTTTTTGACTAACCGAGATTTTGACAAGTCAAAAGTATTTTCATCAAAATCCATTAAAAGAACACTCTTTCCACCCATACTTTATGAACTTCCATGGAATCTCTTTAACGTTCTTCTCCATTGAGATCTACGCTTTGGAACGTGCAAAAGCTATATTGCACTTTTTTACCGACCGACATTTTGACAATTCAAAAGTAAATGTTTTATTTGCCATGTTTAAGATTTCATTTAATTTGATAATCAGAAATTGATTATAAGATTCATTGAGATCAAATATATAAATAAATAATAAAAGTTCAATTCAAATAGCATCAGAATCTTAAAAAATGGCTGAATAAAACAAACTATAACACAAAAGATTTTTCGGCATAGCATACATTGAGAATTTCCATTTTTAACAACATTTCTCAAAATAAAACTCAACACAGTCCAGAAATCTAAAACTCCTCACACAAGTGTCCTGTTTTGGGCACAACCAACCACAACAAAGTCCATCATCCAAGAATCATCCTTAAACCAATCAACATAAGATCTAAAATCGCTTAAACAACAGTAAGGGTTGGTTCCGAAACAATATCAAATCGTAATCCGGACCCTTTAAAGTTCTGCCTGAATGCCAAGTGCTGTTAACGACAGCTCTTAAATCGTCGAAGGGCGTTGAAGCCAAGTTGCGAAGTTACAGATAACTTTTCACCCTTAATCCTTCATTATAACTCCTTGATCCCAAAATAAAAGGGATATTTGTTAAGAATTATAAAATTAGCAACAGATACCCAGCATGTCATCACCATTTCAGCCGAAAGACAACCACTGTTGGACATAGGCCTCCCCAAACGTCTCCACAACGACCGATCCTGTACGTCTCGCATCCACCGCATTCCCGCGACCCTCACCAGGTCGTCGGTCCACCTTGTGGGAGGCCTTCCAACGCTGCGTTTTCCGGTGCACGGTGGCCACTCTAGAACCTTTCGGCCCTATCGACCATCCGTTCTACGAGCAATGTGCCCTGCGTGTGCAATTTGTTTTATTTGTTGGAAAAAAATTAAATTTGTTTGCATTTATTTTTATTATTCTAATGGTCTAAAACGATATTCGCATTTCTAATTAAACCTGTTTGGAACACATTGGTTGGATGGTTCCAAAGTCTTTCTAAGAAAATGTTGTGTTTTATATATTAAGACGTAAGTCAGATCAGTTTAGAGATCCCTCTGAGGGATTGAATTCGAATGAGATGATCAAGTTCACAGAATCTGCAAGTTGAATTAGTAATGGGTCATATTAGGCGCGCAACATTGGATTTACGGCTAATATGGTCAGCCTAGCGTGTTCTTGATAAGCTATGGGCAGTAGGTTAGGCAAAAACCCTTATTTTTGCTAGATTAATAGTGTTTGTATGTATAGTTGCATAGGGCAAGTCTTACAAACGGATTTTGATATCCTCAAACGCGCGCCTCAGGGAGATGTCAGCAAATCGTAGTCTTAGAACGCAAAGGGCAACTGAAGGACACAGGTGTGGTTTTAGTCAGTAAATGTCTGACACGCCCTCCCACTCCCCCTAGAGCGCGAGAAGTCATTAGATGATTTCCACACTAAAAATAAAGGGGCCCAGCAGGGTCGAAGCCTACTGGGGCCATGGGTAGTGTGTAATCGAAACCCGGGGCCCTGGGACGAAACCAACGAAGGAACAGGAGTGGGTTTTTAGTCAGTAAAAGTCTGACACTATCTTCCGGTCCGCCCAAGGGCGGGATTTGACATTAGATGATTTTCCCACCTAAAAAAAAAAAACCGATTGAGCTGAAACACTTAAGTAACTTGAATGACAATGATTTAATATAGTACCATGAAGCTGGTCTGATAATGGAGTCAGATAGTGGCCATAGGAACTACTAAGTGTAACGAGATAACCTAATCATGTTTGAGCTTTTTGAAATGATATTGATAGGTACTGAAAACTTATTTAAGTTTATGTTTTAGCGAGAAAATGATAAACAAACATATGAATAAATCTTACGGATTCAAACGTTGAACGTTCCAATACGTCTTATAGACGAAACATACAAACGAGATCCTCTATTCCCTTGCGGTTCCAACATATTGAATACTCAGTCGTACCTACGGGAAACTCCGGAGCCGTCCGAGTATAAACGATAAAATCCGAACTGTAATAAAAATCCAGTGGCTCCCGAAATCGTCCAGCCATTTAGTATTTGATGGTCGGATGGATATAATAAAAATATATATGAAATTTTTAAATTCCCAGTTGGACTCAATTTTGGTTTCATCTCTTCATACGGTTTGGTTTTGAGAATTGTTTGGAAACTATGAGAAAATAATCATGTGTTTAAAATTCGTTAAGTAATTATAATAAGTTGTCAATTTAAAGAAAAAAAAAAACTAGCATTTATCACGAGCGGTATACCTAGTACCTATTTATCAAGACCATTCTGGGGTTACATTGTTGCACTCAGTAGATTCCATCATCAGACCAGCTCCATGGTACCATATTAATGCATTGTCTTTCACCCAAATTACATATAGGTATACCAAATTACACTTCAATCGGTTGGTTAGAGGTAACTTGTCTCCAAATTCGTTAGTAAGATCTGCGCTAAACAAACATATATAATAACATTACTAGTCGAATAAAAAATTGAATACTGCTTTAAATAAAAAAATTATGTTACTGTCAGATTTTTTGTCACCTCTATATGATTTTGTATTGAGTGGTTTAACGCCGGACATGCAAAAAGTGTTTAAAACTATTAAGGCCATAACTTTGAAATCTGGCCACTTTATTCTACCATTGATAGCTTAAAATATGGGCCCTATCTCATATAATGTCCACCCCGTTTCCATGAAAAAATACTGCAATATTCATAATGACATAAAAACGAAGCTTATACGAGCTTCGTTCACAAGTTTTTTTTTTTTAACGATGCAAATGGCTTTATTTGTTTTAAAACTGTTTTAATAAATATTGTTTAGAGAAAGAGTTATAATCCTTTGTTATTTTTACGGCAATATGGATTATTCGTTTCCAGTCTGTTCTGCAAATATTGCTCATATGTATTTATTTTTCTAATCTTGTTCGGATTTTACTAGAATTCTGTGGTAACAATTCGATGAGCAGAAATCAAACCAAAAAAACAAGCCAAGTGCAAATCGGACTCGCGCAAGATTTAGGTTCCGTACCATTATTTATAAAAAGCGCAAAAATAAAATCATGTCTGTTATATAATAGACCCCTTTTTGTTACAGTGGCAACAGAAATACATCATCTGTGAAAATTTCAACGATCTATCACGGTTCATGAGATACAGCTTGGTGACAGACGTACAGCGGGGTCTTAGTAATAGGGTCCCATTTTACCCTTTGGGTACGCTAACACTAAAAAGGTAGGTTTTACTCAGTGACACTCCCTCTCGTACCAACCGAGCTATTCGATGAATCCCCACCTCGAAAAAAGCCGTTTTAATACCAAGTCGTATGCATACTTTCCACTGTCCCGTTTCCCTCACGACCATGAACAAACTACGACAATAACTTGTAGAGCACACAATATAAAACCCTATGCTTTGTCTATGGCGCAGAGAACATAAACTAGGCTTGTGTTGCGGATGCTACCACGTCCGGAGTCCAGAGTCCACACTCGTTTCTCAACAAACTTGCTTTGTGGAAAATTATAGTTGGCTAGGTTGTGTGCCTGTATTGGTTAGCTATCTATAGTTTCTGATTGGAATGTTTTGAGTGTGTTCGGGGTTGTATTGAGATAGAGATAAAAGACAGTTTAAGATCAATAAATTCACTATATTATCTGTTTCCACAAATATAGGATTAAGATTAATTTATACTAGGATGAACGGTGAAAGATATGGGATTATGAGCTACGCGCACGGTATGTCTCCGGATTACGTACTGAACTATTGCGGTGTAAATGCAATAATATAAATGATGGAAAAGTACTGAGCGGGTGGCGCAATAATGATGACCCAGGCAAACGTACTGTACGGTGGTTGAACCGTACAGAATGAAGAACTCTTTTTAATTCATTAAACCCCAAACGAACGCCCGCGTTCGCGCGTTCATTGTCTTTCTATTGTGTCTCTAATTATCGATATGCTAATTACGCTACTCAAAAGGTTAAGGCTCCTAAAATTCTATCACTTTGCCCGACTCAGGTTCTAGGTTTCATCACTAGATGTGACATCTCAGAATCTAATTAGCAGCCTGATTGATTCGATATTAAATGGGACATAAAAATAAACATGAGCTGGAGAAATATACCTTCCTAATATACGATGATTCTGTGAAATACTTAGGAGATTAACATTGTGATGTAATTTCATGTTAATACGAATTTGTAATAAACAATAAACTGTGGTGTTGACATGCCGAGTACATCGGAAGCTGGGCCCATCCGGCCATGTTTCCTCTCAAACTTACACATCGGAAACAAATAGTTTGTGCTTGTGGTTGCGGCATGAAAGCTTACGTTTAACAAGAACACATGTATTATATGTAATAGCTATGGTATAAGTAACAGAAAAGCAAGGGTCAGTAAAACCTATGAAGCATTTAAACTATATTCATGATAAATCAGAATCAACCGACTTCTGCTACTGGCTTCGCCCGAGTAAAAATAGGTTCCTCCATACAAATTTTGGACACCAATTTCATCCCCTTAGAGTTGGAGTTTAATAAAATCCGTTCTAAATTTTAAGTTTGTAGGTGTTACAGTTTCTGAGATTTCGTGATTAATCAGTGAGTGGTATTTCGCTTTTATAAATATATATACGAGTATATAGATTACAACGCCATGGTTTGAAATACCTACAACATCGAGCTCGTAACGCCGTCATCTCATAATAAAACTACTGTCAGACTAGTTGCCCGGGTGCCACCATTGTGCGGACCGCCCGGAGGACACGGTGGAGCACACGGTAGAGGTGTGCCCCGCTTGGGCAGAGCAACGCCGTGTCCTCGTGGGGGTGATTGGCGGCGGCGATCTCTCGCGCCGGGCCTTGGTACAGGCCATGGTCCGGAGTGAGGAGGAGTGGCAGGCGGTCGCCTCCTTCTGCGAAGCAGTAATGCTAGCAAAGGAGGCGGCCGATCGCGTGAGGCAACGGTCCTCACGCCCCAATCGCCGCCGGGATTCCGATCCCGATTTCCGGCCATCGTAGGCGCAGGCTTGCGGACGGCGAGCAATGGGTGGCTCGCCGTCCGACCGTCCGGTAACCGTCCAGACCGAGCCCAAGTCGTCGACGGCGCTTGCTGTTCCACGCGCGCCTCAAGGAGATGTCAGCAACTGTAGGGGCCTAGCAGGGTCGAAGCCTACTGGGGCCAAGGGTCTGATTCTGAAAGGAAGACTCGGCCCTGGTACGAAAGGCAACGAAGGAACAGGAGTGGGTTTTTAGTCAGTAAAAGTCTGACACTATCTCCCGCCCCGCCCAAGGGATGTCATAAGATCATTTTCCAACCGAAGAAAAAAAAAACTGTCAGACTAGTTTCTATCCATCTATTTGTGTATGGTTTCCGCAATTAGTCCTATGTGGACCATTGTACGTGAGCCATGGCGGCCATAACCTTAGGCGGGCTTATTCCAACCAGCCCACCTCTCTCCAAAAACAGATAAGGCCTCTTAGGTTTTTCAGGACATCAATAAGGGAGTTCGGGGATCCTAAGGTTCGTGTGCGTATTTCAGTGACATCTGTTTGATTTGATACATACATAATTTATTTAATTGAATTTATGAATAAAAATTGAATAACGTTAATTTATAAATTGATTTATTTATTTATTTTATAATTTATGTACACACAAATACGAAGAAGAAGATAGGTATCTAAACATAAATTTTGTACAAAGGTACTGCTTATTTCGAAAAGAAATTTCTTCCAGCAGACCTGCGAAAGGAGAGATTAGAAAAGATGTAGACTAGTGTGTAGAAAATAAGCAAAGAAGAGTTTGTGAAATCTTAAATTAAACTTATAAATACTTATATAACTATAAATACCTTACACTAAAAATAAATACATAATATATATATAAATATATACATATACATATCATACAAGAGAGGAAAGATAGTGCTCTTTTACTTGAGTCTTAAAGAGTGAGATAGTTTTAAGATCACGAATGCTAGGCGGAAGAGAGTTCCACAACCTTACTGCATGGACAGAGAAAGAGTAGGAATAGTAGCTGGTTTTATGAGGAGGGGATTTAAGAAGGGATCTTAGATGTGATCTGCACGGTGCGTCGCTAGGGCGCGCGTAAGAAAAACGGTCGCGCAGGTAGGAGGGATAAGATGGGTTGTGTAGGATGTTGAAGAGGAGACATAAAATCCGAGTGTTCCTGCGAAGACGGATAGGGAGCCACTTGAGTTCCTTGCGAAGATGAGAGACATGATCATACTTTCGTAGACCAAAAACAAACCGAATGCATAAGTTTTGCAGTCGCTCAAGCTTGTTTAACAGCTCCTCAGTAGCATCCAGGTAGCAGGCATCGGCATAATCTATAATCGGCTGAATAAGTGTTTGGGCCAAAGAGATTTTCGTTCTCAAAGGCAAGAGACCCTGGAGGCATTTAAGTGAATGAAAGGCGAAATTTACCTTCCGACTGACTTCATTGACCTGCGCACGCCACGAAAGATTGGAATCAATAATGACACCCAGATCTTTTGCAGTTTCGGCGTAGTCAATACATACACCATCGAGAACTAAAGGCGGCAGAGAAGAAACTACAGCCGTATTGCGAACGAATCTACTGCCTATGATCATGGCCTGTGATTTAGTTGGATTGATCTGCAGACCAAAAGACTTAGCCCAAGCGCTGATACAGGCTAGGTCATGATTCATAGCAGCAATAGCAGAATCCGCGTCAGCTACAGTAAAATGTCGGTAAAGCTGCAAGTCATCTGCGTAAAGATGAAAACTAGAAGAAATTACTCTGGTAACAAAATTAATGAAGATAGAAAAAAGAAGAGGAGAGAGAACGCTACCCTGAGGAACACCCTCAGTGAGGCTACACCAGTCAGAGAACAACTCTTCAAGGCGGACACACTGAGAGCGACCCCGAAGATATGAATTGAACCAATTTAAGGTGGAAGAAGAGAAATTAATAGATTTAAGGATGCCGAGTAAGATGTCGAAATCCACTGAGTTAAAGGCGCTACTAAAGTCAAGCAGGACAAGGACTGTAAGGGACTTGTTCTCCATAGCCCAGCGGATATCGTCAGTTACTTTCAAAAGCGCACTTACAGTACTGTGACCCGCGCGAAAACCTGATTGGAAAGGAGAAATTATCGAGTTTGACGCTAAGAAAAGAGATAGCTGTCTATGAACTAAGTGCTCAAAAACTTTAGAAAGAAATGGGAGAATAGAAATAGGTCTAAAATGAGTTAATAAAGTGGGATTGTTAATTTTAGGTAAAGGAATAATATAAGCCTGTTTCCAGACTGACGGGAAGGAGCATGAGGTAAAGGAGTGGTTGAAGATATGAGTGAGAACAGAAAGTAATGAGGGAAGGATAAGAGTAATCATTCTAGAGCATAACATATCATAGCCAACCGCAGAAGAAGTAATCGCGAGAACAGATTTCTTAACGTCATTCTCAGTAACATCGATAAAATGAAAGTGGGGATACTGTGGCATCGGCAAACTAGAAAGATTATCCAGTGTCGTAGCTTTGACACAAGGATCAAGAGAAAAGGGAAGGAGAGAGAAATGCTTGTTAAGGTCATTGAGGTTCACATCCTTACACTGGTTTGTAGCTGATTTGCCTATGCCAACAGACTTAAGAAATTTCCATACGTCGGAAGAACTACGGTTATGGAGTTGTTCGTGGAAATAGCGTCTCTTGGCAGCTTGACACAGACGCCTGCAGCAGTTACGCAGCGAAATAAAACAAGAAAGATTCAGCTCAGAAGGTCTACGCTTATACCTGCTCTTAGCTTTGTCCCTGCGAGCCATAAGCTCTTTAATATGAAGAGTTACCCAAGGTGCAGGATTATATTTTACCTTGACACGTCGTAAAGGTGCATGCTGGTCATACAAGCCGAGAACGGTTGAGTTAAAAAAATCCACTTTTTCATCGATGTCGTCGATTACAACTAGAGGGGACCAGTCGATAGCGCTAGCATCGCACTGCAATGCCTCCAGGTCAATGCCCTTGAAGTTACGAAGATATAAGAGCTGGGGTTTACGCTTGGGAACACGGATGCGATATGATAGATAAATCAGATCATGGTAAGAAAATGAAGCTGAAAGTTGACCGTGGTTAGACACATTGTTGGGAGAGGAGACAATAATGAGATCTAATAAAGAGGGTGTACAATTCGGAGAAAAGTGAGTAGCAGACAGGGGTAAGACTTGAAGATTGAAAGAAGAAAGTAGTGAAAGAAGTCTATGGGAGCGATAGTTATTTTTAATCAGGCAAGTGTTAAAATCGCCCATTAAAATAACGTGCTCATACATAGGGCAAAGATTACTTAAAGTACAATCAAGGGAATCAAAGTAATCAATGTGAAGGTTAGGGCTGTAGAGCACAGCAAGCAAGACTTTTGTGTGATGGACAGAAATTTCGACAAACAAGTATTCAGCCGACTCAGAATAAAGAGAAGGGGATGAGCTAACCACCTTGTGGGGTAGGTCAGCGCGTAGGTACATAGCTACACCACCTCCACCCTTGCCGGTCCTATCGTTACGGATCAAAACGAAGCCGGGTAGTGAATATTGAGTAGAGAGAAGAGAAGGCTTCAGAAATGATTCCGATATCAATAGGGCATCAAGGTGAGTACTGCTAAAGGATGCCAGAAGATCAGAATAGTGACCAGGAACACTCTGGGCGTTTATGTGAGCTATATGCAAGTTTTTGGGATCATTAGAGAAAAGAGAAGAGATTTTATCATGTAAAGTGATTGGAAGAGAAGAGTCACTCTCCGCACTAGCAAAACTATCAGAAGAAGAGCATGAAAAAAAGCTGTCGTTAAAATCAGCTACATCATTCATAATATATAGATATACCTAAATAATAATAATAAATAATAATATACTACAAATAATAATAAACTGTATAATTATTTACTAAAATCGCTAATAAAAGGTTTCTGTCAATTAGGAAACCACCCCAATTCGCTGGTATATTGGCAGAAATTTTACAACTCGTATTTGAACAAGGCAATAACTTAAAGCCTAATCTAGATACATGTTACACGAGCGCGTGAAATAATGCAAAAACAAAACGTACGTAAACGGTAAATCAAAACGCAACGCAACTTGATTGAGATGCGGTGTCACTGTCATTTGACAGACAAAGACAACCGTCACATTGACACTAACTGATCCACCAATAATCAAAACAATGTCAAAAAAAAAAATTATTTAAACACCGGCTAAAAGTTAATAAAACAGAGTTAAAAATTTAAATTTTGATCTGATATTCATGTCTCTTTTTGCTGTCGTAATAAAAACGATATAAAATAATGTAAATATTTGCATGCCAAATGGTAAAATGTGGCCGAGCATTTATGTATCATAAGAACTGATTTGTATTACCCATATTTGCAAAATAAAAATTCTATTCTATTCTATTCTTGTGCAGTCTAGGAGCACATGTGCAATTGTCGCCTCCCCCTTCAAACATGCTCAGCACAGGGGACCGTCTGTGATGCCCATTGTGTGGAGGTGTTTATTCAGTGTGCAGTGTCCGGTGATGGTCCCCGTCACCAGGCGCAGGCCGCCTCTGACAGACTAGTTTTTGGTGGGACTGTCAGTAATTTTAGGAATTATTACAATAAAGAACTCAAAAATTTGTTTCAAATATACATGAAATATACATTAATGAGAGGGAGAACCAAGGTTGCCGACATAGCACGAAGAATCGCCAAACTTAAGTGGCAGTGGGCAGGGCACATTGCTCGTAGAACAAATGGCCGTTGAGGCCGAAAGGTACTGGAGTGGCGACCGCGTACCGGAAGACGCATTGTTGCAAGCCCCCTACAAGGTGGACCGATGACCAGGTGAAGGTTGCGAGAATCCGATGGATGCGAGACGCACAGGACCGTTCATTGTAGCGACATTTGGGGGAGGCTTATGTCCAGCAGTGGACGTTTATGGGCTGAAATGATGATGATGATGATACATAAATGAATCTAATTATCAACCACATCTTTCTCCCAACATATGGGTTAGTTACCCAGTCTCCTAACACCTATGTATGTATGTCAAACTTTCCGAGTCAGGCCACTGGTTCTCAATCTTCCAGTTAAATTACTTACGGTTTCTCAAAGTTGCAAGTAAAGTGTCTAGAATGATGTATCGGTGGCGGCTAAATATTAATATGTTAGTAACTTGGCCCCGGGGAAAGTGAGAGAATGTAAGTTAAGTTTAAGTTAGTTTTATGAAGAGTTTTATTTTAGGGTTAAATCTGGTTGTAAAAATACTCTAGTTATTAAGTAGGTACTAGCGACCCGCTCCAGTTTTACACAGATGTTAGAAATATTTGCAATTCTCGCATTTTATCTACTCGACTTTTTTTTTGGCTTGTTGGGTTTTTTTTATGTGGGAAAATCATCTTATGACAAATCGCGCTTTTGGGCGGTGCGGGAAATAGTGTCAGCCTTTTACTGACTAAAAACCCACTCCTGTCCCTTCTTTGCCTTCATCCCAGGGCCCCGGGTTTCACCTTTACACTACCCGTGGTTGGCTTGTTGGGTGTGATTATCAGTTAATTTACACTTTTGAGTTGTGGTACCCCCAGCCGAACTTAAGCACCTTCCACCTTTCAGCTCCATCATCAGATCAGATCGATGTATCCCCCTCCTTCTTCCCTCAGTCAGTCATCGCATAAACGAAGCAATTTTACTTGTAACGTCAGTTCTGCTATGATTCTATGAGGAGTTCCGTTCCATATCTTCGAAGTTCATCATCAGATCGTGACTTGATAATCTTATAATCAAAATAAAGATTTTCATAATCGGTTCACGAGAAATCGGTGAACATGCAAAAAAAAAAGTCTCACAGCCGAAAATATAACCTCTTCCTTTTTCAAGTCTGTTAAAAATAGGTCAGGAAGACTTGTCCCTTGAAAGGAAGGTTTGCACAATACCTGGTTAGTCCTCGGCACAGCTCAGCATACACGATGACACGGTTTTTAGAAGCACAAACACCAAATTTCAAATTTTAATTGTGGACGCAACACTTCACACTTCAGCCATTTTATTTCATTGAATTTGCGAGACACATAAAAATGTCAAACAACACTCATTTGTGAAAAGTGTCTCAATTAGATTCTATAGTGTTAAGATATATAGTGCTAAGAAACCATTAAAAAAAATCATCAAAAAATCAAAATCTAAAACACATAAACACATAAACAAATGCGTTGATATTCACTCAGTATGGCCGATCAGTTGACAGTTGACAGCTGTCACTTTAGTTTACACAGCAGAATGACGTAATAACACGTAGGCTACTATTTAATGGTGATAAACAACAAATAAAAAAGACCGAATTGAATTTTAAAATTTATTTTGTAACTAGCTAACACTCACCAACTACTTTTTGCATAAGCTATCTTAATAATATATTTTAAGTTTTTTTTCTCATAGAGAGTACCCTATTGAATATTTACGGATGGATACGATAAGCTAGCTACAACTAAGAGAACTCAGTACCATTAAAAACAATATCAACATACTTTAGTACGTACTATCACAGTTTTATAATCTTTTGCACCGTCTCAACAAAGTTGCTCCCAAAACAAAGGTAAAATCAAAAACTACATAACACTAGGAACGCTAGCACTTAACTTTTATTTTCCTACCTTTTGTTACTGTATAAAGTTAAGAAAACCGCTTTGTCTAAACCCAGCTTTACTTTGTTACTGAGCTGTGACACCGTAAAAGTAATAAATACAGAATACAGAAGTACGACTAGACACAGTTGTCATGCCAGAAAAGAGAGAGGTATTAATAATCTGCTTAGCAGTTTCTCAACTATGCTGGGGTCCGAAGCTGTAATAGCAGCGAAGGAAGTGGCCGCAACCTTGACGGAGAGGACATGCTCACGACGGCACAGGAGAGGCCCCGGGACTCTGAATTTGAAGGACGATTCCCGGTCACCGTAGGCACGGGTTTTCGGACGACGAGCAATGGGTGGCTTGCCGTCCGGTAAGGACCAGACACGAGTCGATGGATGTTAGCAAAACTGAAGGGGCGTAGCAGCGCCGATGCTTGCTAGGGCTACGGAAATGTTTAATTGTTACTGTGGCCATAGTGGTCAGAGGAGCGGCGCCACGGCGTCTTTACTTTCAGCACGGACCACCACCGTGTCCAGGTGGAGGGCAATTGGCGAAGGCGACCACTCGCAGGCCATGGTACGGAATGGGAGAGAAAGGGAAGCAGATGCCTCCTTCTGCGAAGCAGTAATGCGAGCGAAGGAGGCGGTGACAAGTGTGAGAAGGAGACGGCCGCCATCAGAAACGCCCTGGGCGTCGGCAGTCACACGGCTACTCTTCCAGCCACACTAGGCACGGGTTAAGATAAGGATCAGGCTCGGGTCGACTGCGAGTCGTGTTCCATGAGCCCTTCAAAGAAATATCTGCAAACACAGGTGAGTTTTTGTTAGTAACAGTCGAGACGCTCACACCCAAAATAGAAAAAAAAAGATATTGGCATACTTGAGACTCCTGCCAGTACTGGACTCCTAGTAGAAACGTCTTTATATATGTTTTTCTTATGCTGCTTGCTTTAAGTAAACCTTCTGATATTCCTTAACGCATCGCAGGACAACTACTCAACAATCTCAAGATGTTTGCTAACGTCTCAAGTTTGGATGGTCCTTCTAAACTTCTGTGCGGATGACCATTTAAACGAGAGCGGTGTTGAAAATTTATTATTGACCTACTTTTTGAGGTACCTACGTTACTGTTACTGCAGTAATTGTCTTGGAAATGCCATCTGAGGTGTTTTGGACCTTAATAACTAACTTCTTTGTGGTTTGTGAGGTTTTTATACACGTTACCGTTGATAAAACATCGATATAAGAGTATTGTCATAGGGAGTTGGCGGTCTTCGACAGCACGATGCAGGCAGGCCAAGAAGTCCATGCAACACCTCAACAAAGCCCTCACCAAAAATAAGGGACTGGACAGAGGCAGCTTGCGCCTGGTGGCGGGACCATCACTGGACACTGCACACTGAATAAGCACCTCCACACAATAGGCATCACAGACAGTCCCCTGTACAGAGCATGCTTGGAGGAGGTAGTAGAGCAGGTGTCGCTGATACACGCACATGAACCTTGGGATCTCGAAACTCCCTCAGAAACGCTCTGAAAAACCTGAGGAGCCTAATCAGTTTTTAGAGAGAGGTGAGCTGTTTGGAATAAGCCACCAAAGGTTTTGACCGCCATAGCCCACGCACAATGGTCCACATAGGACTAAGTGCGGAAACCATACTCGAACTGAACTGAAGTTTTGTTACAGACTGATCGATAAAAACAATGTTCTACAAAAAACTTTCATAGATTCTTCAAGATTTCCTTTTATTATTGTGAACGTGAGGACTATGTTGATTGCTTTTTTTTCCTTTTCAGTCATTTTAACGTATGTCTGGTAATTTGAGTATTTTCTGCGGCCTACGCAAATGTCCTTTCCTTGGCATTGTGCGTCAAGTCGCTGAGCTCTTTAGTAGTCCTTAGTCGAGCTTTGCGAATACTGACAAATGCTTGCACTGACTGAACAAGTCCACTCAAATCTTCAAGGCTCTTTCTTCAAAAGACCATCTCAGACAAATCTACATGGTTCTCATGTGATTTGACCAATACGTATTTACTGTATGGACCTTAAAATAGACTTTGACCCCTGAGTTTGTTTCGGTGTTTCTTCTCAGGGTAATCGACAAGTTTAAAATGACGGAAAAAAAATGAGGTGTAAAAGTGTTTTTTAAACCTATTTGCAAAATAAATATCATTTATAATTTATAGAACAATATACAATTCTGATCTATCTCTTGAAGCCTACTAACACCTCACCTACACAAAGCTAATTTTAATAAAAATAATTCAGCTACAAAGAATACTTTAAAAATACTAAAATGGCTGACCTCTCCGTACCTTTTATGAACAAATATAGAATAGTCTGCTAATATCGATTGCAACTAAAATAGTATGTCTAGACTGCACGCCTCGTTCACTGTGTAGGTCACCGGTGCAGTTGAAATGGTAGCTTTGTTAGGGTTCCGTACGTAAAAACGGGACCCAAATACCTCTAGATTGTAAGTATCAGACTCTCACACGGGCAAAGCCGCTGGCAGAAGCTAGTATTATATATTTCAGGACCATAACCATCAGGTGACGTGAAACTGTCAAGTGAAAGCTCGTAAAAAACTTATACAATAAAATACATGGAAAAATGTCACCATTAAATAATGCATAGTCATTTTAAGAGTAAAGAAGAAACTAAAAAAAGGAATAAAAAAAAAATATACGGAATTGGTAGAATTCCTCGCGAGACGGCGTGTCCAACGTTTGAAGTTGACATTATAAGAAGTTTGTGTGTGTGTGCGAGTGCTGGGTTGCCATAGCTATTTCGAAATGTTTTCTTTTTTTTTGTAATTTACATTTTAGTTTTGTATTGGCTCCGTAATTTATCGAGTGATTTTAGTGTTGATAACAATAATGTTAGCTTTTTTGTCTATATACAATCATCACCATTTTTATAACATTTTGAAGAGAATTTTCAAAAAAAATAATTCCTGTGTTTCGTGTTTTGAAAATTGCACTTGTCATTTTCTGTCCGACGTTGACTGGTAGAAAATGCCTAAGGCAATTAAGTCCGCCTTTGTAACTACAGGGTCTTTTCCTTTTGCATAAGATTTAATAAACCAATTTAAAAAAATACGCTCTTAAATACAGCTGTTTTAAGGCTGATTTTTGTCTTGAGTGGATTGTTAACATCAAATAACGCAATACAAGCTTTCATCATCATCATCATCATCTTCCTGCCATTGTCCCATGTCACTTAGGGTCAGCGCAAACGTTTTTTTCTTCCATCCTGTCCTGTCAACCGTCATGCTATCACTCTCTTTTGTCCCTTTTGTTTCATATCAATCTTCACATTCCATCCATCTTTTCTTTGGCTTCCGTCTTCCTCTGACTCCAACCACATGTGTACTCATAACTCTTTTAGTAACATGCGTTTCATTCCTCTTCATGACATGACGTCAAATTACCCAATACAAGCTCGTTGGTACAAATTTTAAAACAGATTATTATTGTTAAATTACTGAACGCAACTCATATGGTACAATGCGTTCCAAATAAGAATAGGATCGATTGCCATGTTGTGACGTCACGTCATACTGTCAAATCGAAAAATTATTATGGTGAGCAAAACAAGAAATTTTTAAAATTTGATTTATTTACGAACTGTGAACGTAAAAAGTTAAATCAGAATCCAGTTCATCAATTTTGCTCATCTCTAAGTTCTTCAATTTTGCCCATTTTTTTTGCGATTTGACAGTATGATATGACGTCACAACATGGCAATCGATCCTATTCTTATTTGGAACGCATTGTACAAATCCGACCTCATTGAATGTTCCTATTTTTCTACGATATATTTATTATTGATAAGTATTGTTCGTGGTAATGTCGGGTGCCTACAAACTATTATAGGGGGGTATAAAAGAAAAGGTAAACATAATATAGCCATTATTGCACGGTATTACAAGAAATCAACCGCACTTCCCACGCGTACTGGCCTTTTATGGGTCAATCAACATTAATATATAAGGAAAATGTTGAGTGTGTGTGCGTATGCCTACGCACCTTGTAGAGTACGGATGTAAATAAACGTCTGTCCAACCAAGGCCCGGCGCGAGAGTTCGGCGAGAGCTAGTATTCAGAGTAGGAGTCTCAGCGGCTAGGGCGTGAGGGTGTCGGTTCCCGCAAGCATGCAACCGTCTCCTTCGCTAGCATTACTGCTTAGCAGAATGGCAAATGAAAGACTCAGGTGTGGTTTTAGTCAGTAAAAGTCAGACTTGCCCTCTGGTTTCACCCTCGAGCGGCTGAAGGCACCGGATGATGTCCCCACTTTTAAAAAAGTAGTATGTTTAAAAAACCGTACAAAAAAATCAACGTCCTTCTTTCCTGGCAACCCCGATGAGTCACTGGCCGCCTGTCGCGCGCGACAAGTCACAACGCCTCGCGACAAATGACACGTGTTCCGACTATTCCTGTCGCGTCATCGCTCGGCTATTTCCGTCACTGCCCGACCGTTGACGGACAGCGTTGCGTAGACGCATCTTATTTTAGCACCGTTTCTATAGCAATAAATACATAGTGCTGTGTATTTTGGCAGGTCAGATGGCTGCAATTTGTCATTTAGGTTTTATTTATATTTTCTGCCGCGGAATTCTAAGAGAGATGTTAGTTTTTAGGGTTCCGTACCTCAAAAGGAAAAAACGGAACTCTTATAGGATCACTTTGTTGTCTATCCGTCTGTCTGTTTGTCTGTCTGTCAAGACCCTTTATCTCCGGAACGCGTGGAGGTATCGAGTTAAAATTAAAACCATATAGGTTAGGTCTGCAGTCCCTTGAAGCTGTGAAAAAATCAAACTTCTGAAATAACGAAAAAAAAAAATACGGCCGTCTATGTCGCAAAAAACGTGTATTTCGACACTCTCAAGGGAACGAAAATTCATAGGTTACTTCCCGTTGACCTAGAATCTTGAAATTTGGCATGAAGCAAGGTCTCATAGCACAAGTATTATAATAGGAAAAAATCTGAAATCTGTAAATTTGTAGTTACCTACGTCACCAAAAAAAATTGCGATTCTGAAAAATCTTCCTAACTCAATTCGGGAATTGAACTGTTTACATAGGTAAATATGTACGGAACCCTCAGTGTGCGAGTCCGACTCGCACTTGCCTGGTTTTTCAAACAGGATGTTTAAAGGTGGAAATGTAGTGACAGTTTTCTGAATCATCTTTTTGAATTTTCTTTTAATAATCACGACGACAGATTTACAGTCAGACTAGCTTTACTTACGAAGAACAGATTTTATGTTGACGTTTTGGTGACTGGATACATACCTGAAAAGATAGAAAACCAATTATAAATTAAAATATCCTTAACGTAGATACTTCATAAGGAATCCGATCGTAAAAAAGAGCTCCATGTCACACTAAAAGACGGCGTGAATAGTACTTCAACTTTCTAGAACCTTTTTTGTCAATCCACTTACTCCAAAATCTGCTAACACTAAACCCATACAATCTTCCGCTCGATTGCTCTAAAACTTAATCACATTCACGTCGTATCTAGGTAAAAAACTAGACAGACTGAAAGGCGTCTAAGCAGAGATTTATTCGAGTCTCACTGAGGATTAACCTGGCGTTTAGCAAGCTATACGAGGAAAAAAAAACGCAAAAAAGACGGTAGGTAAGGCTATCAAGCCTGTAAGCTGGAGGAGTGGGGAGAATGCAACGCTTTTATTTTTATTTTTAGGATTGAAGTCGTACGGCCCGGACGTGTGGGAGGTAAAAGATTTACGATGTTAAAATAAGTAGCGTCACCTGTTACGTCGAGTGTTACGTTTTGTTTATTTATTTAGAATTATAGCGTCGGGTTTTATGGGGATATTTCATGTTTAATAATCTTATTATACTAGAGTATTACTTGAATTAATAATGATATTGACGCGAGTGTATACCGAGGCAAGCTAGATGAACACGGTTAAAACAGTCCACATTTTCCGACATTTCTTGGAAATATTCAAGATACTTCTCACGGGAATAAGTACGAACTGAAAAATTTCACTCAAATGAACCAATTCGTCGTAAAAACACAAGCTGAACTTTCATTCCTAAAAAGGCAGCGTACCTAGGAAAAGACCGATTTAAATTTTCAAACACATCCTACCTTCAGGCTGCCCCTACATTTGGGGTTGAATTTTTGATGCCACCCTCCAGATAGGGCTTAAGGGAGTGCAGGGGGTGCAGTGAGCTTACCTTTGTACCGGTAGATAACAAGAAGTAAGTACTACAAAGAGATTTCGTTATTTAGTTATATAGATTTGGGATTCAAGTATTTGTTTTGCTGCGTGACTCTTTGAGAATGAATTTACTGAGTCGAGACCTTATTTAAGTGCATTATGCCGAAAGCGTAATATGTAACGTCCTAAGCGCAAAAACACAAAAGTGCAAAATGTCAAAGTTCCAAAAATACGTCGAAATAAGCTGCTAACTAAAAAACTTTTTTATTTATTTGAATTCGAAATGTGGAAATGAAATATATATAGCCAGGTTTTTGAAGAAATATTTTTTTTAATATCTGAAATAATAATTAAACGACCACAATTATCACGAAATTTCACCTACCGAAATAGTCTCAACATAATAAGACCAATTTATTGTTAACTGTTGTATTAGAATAATTATCTCGGTTTTTTTTTAATTTGTATAACTACAACAAAAAGATTTAGTGCGAAAGGCCAATTTCTAGAATTTAATATTTTACATTTTGACAAAAGTCGTCAGCTATATAGCATAAGCAGCCTTTTTATGTTCACACTGCTGTGACTGGGAATGGGCCGTAATCCACCACGCGGGCCCAGTGCGGGTTGGTGAATGTCACATGTCTTCGAATTTTTGGTTCTAGGACATGCCGGTTTCCTCACGACGGTTTATTCACTGTTTTGAGAGCAGTGGTCAGTGTTACCTATATTTCTATTGGAATATAATATATCAAACCTAAAGAAGAACGATTTATACTTTTATATTTTTGTTTGTAATAAATAAACTCTAAAACTACCTACTGGTCCGATTTTTAAAATTCCTTCACCATTATCATGGTTATTTGTCACTCAGTCAAATAGGCTACATATTTTCTACATTCACGAGGGCAAAGCGGCTGGCAGAAGCTAGGCAGTATTACTGCAATGCAAGTGTGTTTCCTGATAGCTACAAACTAAGGGTCTTTAAGTCAAGAGTGTATAGGTTACTTCTAGGCAAGCGTGCTCCATCGTCGGCCACATCATCGCTTACCATCAGGTAAGAGTGGTTTTTGTTTTTTTTTTTTTTTTTCGTTTGGGAAAATCATCTCATGACATCCCCCGCTCTTAGGCGGAGCGCGAGATAGTGTCAGACTTTTACTGACTAAAAACCCACTTCTGTTCCTTCTTTGCCATTCGTTTTCCAGGGCCCCGGGGATCTCTTTCGCATCACCCATGGCCCCAGTAGGCTTCGACCCTGTTGGGCCCCTACGGTTGCTGACATCTCATTGAAGCGCACGTGGAACACTACGCGCCGTCGACGACTTGGGCTCGGTCCGGACGGTTACCGGACGATCGGACGGCGAGCCACCCATTACTCGCCGTCCGCAAGCCCGCGCCTACGGTGGCCGGAAATCGGGATCGGAATCCCGGCGGCGGTTGGGGCGTGAGGACCGTTGCCGTTGCCTCACGCGATCGGCCGCCTCCTTTGCTAGCATTACTGCTTCGCAGAAGGAGGCGACCGCCTGCCACTCCTCCTCGCTCCGAACCAAGGCCTGTACCAAGGCCCGGCGCGAGAGATCGCTGCAGCCGATCGCCCTCACGAGGACCCGATCGCCCTCACGAGGATAGCTAAGATAGTGGTGAAACGCGAACCTATCCATAACCAAAAAAAGAAAATGTAGGAAGATATTTACCCAAAAAGACTAAAAACATACTAAAACCACATCTCCCTAATTATTTTACACAAAGAAGCCACAAGAACCATATAAAACGCGACATAAATCACAGTTCAAACGGAGCATGTGTAGAACTAGTAAAAACAACTATAAACACACAAACACAACTAGTTTCTGTTGCTCTGTTGGTAGTTAACTTGAAGAGTCGGTGCTACATAATAAAAGGCATACGCAATCTTGTACGGAACCACGCGGTTGTGTTAAGGGAGGACCCTGGAGGGTTCGGGTGGGGCGCCACTGCCAGCGAGTAGCGATTAGAACTTCAGGCAATCCATGTTGGTGTCTCAAAGTTAGTTTGGTGGTGAGTATTCCAAAATTGATTTGTGATGTTAAAATGAAAAAAGTAGTAAACATGGATTTCAGCTTTCATAGATAGAATAGAATGAACTTTATTGTACAACAAAATAATAACATAATTTTACACAAAGCTTTAGGTAAAATGGCGGTCTTATCGCTGACAGTGATATCTACCAGACAACCTTTTGTCTGGTAGATATCACTGGTACCAGACAAAAGGTTGTTTGGTAGATATCACTGTCAAGTTTATTCTATTATATCCTAAGGAGGATAGAATAGAATAAACTTTCTTCTTTGCTTTTGTTTTTCTTTTTCTTAGCGTATCGATTGCAAAACTCGTTAAATTCCTTGCCTGGCCCAGTATTCGGCCACGACAGTGCCGTGCGCTAATGTTGTCATTAGGTCCCTACGTGAACAGGTAACAGGGCACGTGATACAGTATTATACTGCTAATGCCTTGAAACCAAATCCCTCAAAAACGCAGACGTACGCCTTCCACCTACGTAACAGACAAGCGGGTCGAACGCTCAATTTCTCGTGGCAGGAAGTGCCAATCACCCATAGCCCCCATCCAAGATACCTTTTCTTTTGGATGATAATAGTTTAAAGTACGTTCAAACAAATAAACATTCTCTCTTCGGCTTCATAACATTATATTAATTATAGATTAAGGTACGCATACGCACATCCCGCTTACAACAGATTTCCTCGATAAAAACCCCTGAATCTTTTGCTAACCAAAACCGAAATTACCCAACATTCTAGTCTCGTAGAATTTTAATGATCTGAAAACCGAAACGAGTAAAAGCACCCGTTACCCTGAAGACCTTCAACACCACAAGCTCGATAGGTAATAAGTTATGCAAAGCGAATAAACTGTAAGGGTCTGTGGTAAATAAATTAAAGAGCTGGGGCCTTACTATGTGTTATGTCAGTCGTGAAAGCGAGAAAAAGGGATTGACTGAAGCTCCATCCCTTTCGCGGGCTTGCGGACGGCGAGCAATGGGTAGCTCACTGTCCGGACCGAGCTCAAGTCGTCGACGGCGCGTGGTGTTCCACGTGCACCTCAAGGAGATGTCAGCAACCGTAGGGGCCCAGCTAGGTCAAAGCCTACGAAGGCTAGTCTGATTCTGAAAGGAAGACTCGGCCCTGGTATGAAAGGCAACGAAAGAACAGGAGTGGGTTTTAGTCAGTAAAAGTTTGACACTATCTCCTGCTCCAGCCAAAAGCGGGGGATGATTTTCCCACCGAAAAAAAAAAAACAAATGAATCCCGTTAAGAGCTCGTGGTAAGGCCTATGTTGTTTCACTAGCTCACGCTTGACGGCAGTGACTGACAATTTTAACCACAGAAACAGCATTAAAATTAATTATAGGTAAGATCTGTTGGTCGGGTGCTTAGTTCATTATTTAACCAGGTGGGTTATTTTGTATTTTATTTATAACTAGCTAATACGGCCAATTTCATACCCCCTAACATTCGAATGAATGTAGTATATCTTCCGATATAGTCAACCGATTGCGATGAAACAAAGCCCAAGTAATATATCAAGTTAGATAACTTTTATACAAAATTTTAATGTATAAAAGTTATCTATGTCGTGGCCAGATCATAGAAATTCATCACTTCATGATATGGCCAAGTTAAACTGGCCAGATCATTTAAACGTTAAACTTTGATTATATGACAATCCTCGTTTAGCCTACTTTCTTTTGACTTTTCATTATCATAGAAATCTAACATCAATCGAGGAAATCTTACGCCAAACGAGGATCGACATATCATCAAATGTTAAGGTTAAAACGATCTGGCCAGTTTTAGTTGGCCATAATCATGAAGTGATCAATTTCTACGATCTGGCCACGACATCTACATCGATTTCGCACATTTTACGTGATACGCACACAACTAAAAACTTCTACAGATTTATTATTGTATGTATAGATAGGCTCGCGTTTCACCTCCATCTCGCCTGATGATAAGCGATGGTGTGGTCGACGGTGGAACACGTTTGCCTAGAAATAACCTATTCACTCTTGACTTAAAGATCCCTCGGTAGTAGCTATCAGGAAACATAGACTCCGGCAGGGAATTCCTTAACTATACACACAATGAATGTGTTCCTAAAACATTATGTACGTCTGGTGGTTCGATGATGGAACGGGTTTGGCGAGATAAAGTTATGTGATTCCGACGCACACTCCCCGAAATGCAACCGGTAGAAAACAGACAGGTACTGATGGTGTCTCGCCATTTGTGTCAGTCTTTGACGTCATGTAGTGTAACAGGCAATTGGGTGTCCAGAGTGAAGCGGACCTGATCTGCCCATGATTTTAGGCTGTCGCCTCTTGACCGTTTGCCATCAACTATGCCAGTTACGATGAGCAGTTCAAGGTTGTGGCCATGTTTCCTGCTATGTGGCTAAAAACTTGTACTTTGTGCATTATGGAATTATCAGTCTGTTTTGCTTTTAGATTGTTTCCTAAAGCAAAATTACGAAAAGAAATGATTAACTAATAAATATATAATAATTTTGTTATATATTTATCAAAGAATTCTCCAGCAATTCAATTAAGTACACATTCAAAGTAAATTTTATTGGCAATTTTTTTTACATTAAATGTGAATCCCTTGGTCCCTAAATTAGTGTTAACTGTATCATAGGAACCAGCGCAGCGTCTTCAATTGTTTGCAGCATTATTACATTATCATTTAAATTCATTATCATCTTCCTGCCCTTGTCCCGTCTTATTTGGGCGCAACTTGTTAAAATTCTTCCATTCTGTCCTGTCATCCGTCATGCTATCATTAACTCGCTTTTCTATCATATTACTCCTAACACAATCCATCCATCTTTTCTTTGGTCTCCCTTTCCCTCTTTATCCGTCCACATGTATACTCATAACTTTTTTAGTAACATGCGTTTCATCCCTTCACTTCACATGACCACCCACCACCCAAATAAAGAATACCACCTACCACCATCCGCTTTCTTCTTCTTCTACTTCACATGATCATACCAAGACATACGATTATTATCATCTCAAATATTTAATAAATTAAATTGAACTCTCTCTTAATGCACCTACCACTATTCTTCTCTGCATCACCCAAAGGTTGACTGGTAGAAAATGCCTAAGGCATTGAGTCCGCCTCTGTACTTTTATGTGCATGAAGTATGTAATAAATAAATAAATAATAATTGTATTTTCAAACGCTATCTCACCGTCAAAAGTTTCAAACAAACTCGCTGACACAAGCACCCCACCCCAACCATCTGAACAATCCCATAGGCTCCGGCATTAATGTTTGACGAGGGCGCCAGATCTTTAAGTAACGTGATTAATTACAGAATCAAGTTATAAGTAAACAAAGTCGTGTATTGATTAACTGCAGGAAAGAGCTGCTTGTTGTGTTCCTTGTGCTTATTTTTGTACTCTTCTAAATCTTAATACTAAAGTTATGTTACCTATGGGTATTCACAGTATTTGGTAAAATTAACATTAAATTGAACTGTGGTCCACTAACTAGGCAGTGCCTGTATCTTGGGGACCGGAGTTTCGTTTAGTTACTTTTAGTCCAAGACATTTTAATTGCTAACTTTCATGCTAGTAACAATTTTTTTTTTTAAATCATTTGTGTAAATCAAATACCGGTAGCAATCTGCCTATTGGGGTAAAAGTAAAAAAACATTAACAAAATAAAACAATAAAATTAACATTCTAAATAATAGTTCCTAATTCTAAATTGTCTGTGTGAGTATGGCAAGTTAAGGTTAGTGTGGGTCTAGTTCATAATTTCGACAGTCACTACATCGATGGTCGCTGTATCGAAAACGTTCCATCGACGGGCTAAGGTATCGACAATACTCCAAATCGATGGTACGCTACATCGACAGTACCCATCTTAAAGGAAGTATCAAAAATAAAAAAAATTACCCGGTTAGTTTGATGGTGTGTATGCATGTGTGTAAGTGTGTGTGTGCGTGCGGGACCGGGAGTTCACAAAATTTAAGTAATTAGTTATTTTATTTTTCTTATTAAAATATAAATTATTAACAGAAGGTAACGTATATGTTACGTACGTAATAATCAAGAACCGACCTAGCTTTTTGTCTCTGAGCTGACATTGTCTTTCATAGTGACGTCAGAAAAATATCAGTCAGATTCAGAGCTTAAGGCAAGAACTAATGGCGCTCGCCTTTTCATTCTCTGACTGGTACATCATTTATTATTTGGTATAGTAGCGTAGATCTATCCCGTATTTATGACTGCATTAATATTTAGTAGGCTTTGTGCCGATAAGGTGCTGTGTAAGATAATAAATCTGAAACTTCCTTTGTTTTATTATTGTATAGGATGTGATTGAGTGTCGAAGGGAAAAACTAACTCCTGGAAGGTATAGAAGAAGTTATGACTATATCAGGGATAAATGTATCAGAGAATCTTCGGTGATGATGCACTTGTCGAATCAAAACTCCAAAGCCTTGAGCATCGACGCCGAGTTGCTGGCCTGTCGGTTTTCTATCGATTACACTTCGGGGAGTGTGCGTTGGAAATGCACAATTTAATTCCACCAAGTCCGTTCCATCATCGGACCACTCATCACGTACGGCGTTGCGCCATCGGTACATGGTGGACATCCCACCCATACGTACAAAGCGTTTTGGGAACACATTCATAATGCGTACAGCTAAGGAGTGGAATTCCCTGCCGGAGTCTGTGTTTCCTGATAGCTATAACCCAAGGGTCTTTAAGTCAAGAGTTAATGGGTTGCTTCTAGGCAAGCGTGCTCCATCGTCGACCACATCATCGCTTACCATCTGGTGAGATAGTGGTCAAAAGCGAGCCTATCAATAATAATAAAAAAACTCATGTGAATTCTTCTAGCCTTGAAGACTTCACATAAGTGATTAGGCTCTTAATAAACAAGTGCACCTCACCATTAACGATTGCATCACTTGCTTACTATCAGGTGGGATCGCAGTCAAGCACTAGTTTAAATAAATTAAAAAAAACAGGGCAAATGCGAGTCGAACTCGCGACCTGAGGGTTCATTAGGGTTATTTTCGAAGTTCATGATCAGATAATAACAAAGTTTCTATGGGACCAAATTGAAAGCATACTTGCAATATTTTTTTGTTCAAAATCGGTCCACAATTGACCGAGAAATCGGTGAACACACGTAAAAAAAATACATTCAGCGAAACATAGAACCTCCTTCTTTTTGAAGTCGGTTAAAAACCCCCCAGGTTGTAGCTATTAGGAAAAGACTCCGGTAGGGAATTCCACCAAGAGAAGAAAGAAAGAAAAAGAAAGAAAAACTGTTTATTCGCGTGAAATGACGCAATCTTAAAACTAGCAAACAAACATTATCAATTAATAGGGAAGATATGAGTCATATCCACGCAAAACGACCGAACGCTCAGCATAAAGCTGGCCTCACGCATTATGCGATGAGCTCACGCACAATTACTGTGTTAACAAAACGGTTTTGTGCGTATAGGTGGGATGTCCACCATGTACCGGCGGCGCATCGCCGAACGCCTGGTGGTCCGATGATGGAACAGGCTAGGCGGAATTAGGCCATGTAATTGTCGGAATTGCATGGCCTAATTACGCCTAGCCCGTTCCATAGGCTTTTAAGACTCCTTTCACCAGTTTACAGTACACATGTAACTAGGGTCATTGTTCACAACAAAGGAAAGAAAGCCTACTAAATATCTGTCCGTACATAAATTCTTTATAGAGGGTGTTACAAATAGCTCATGCTGTATTATTCGTCCGTTCGGCCTCTAGCTGTGGCCGGCTAACGAATCAGAATAAAGCATCCTTTTCTATTATTTAGGGGTAATCCGCGGTCTGAAGGAATGGGGATCTTTGGGAAGGACGATACGATTCGGATACGATGTGCATCACCATCATCATTCATCATCATTTCAGCCGAAACACGTCTACTGTTGAACAAAGGCTCGCAAGAGTCGCCACAAGGAAAGGTCCTATGCGTCTCGCATCCATCGCATTCCCGCGACTCTCACCAGCTCCATAGCCATAGCCAAGTTACAACCGTTTTGTTTCGATTTTTTTTTGTCGATCGCCTCGAGTCGGCCTCGCCTCCTATTCCTTTGTTCTGACCACGTGACTGAGCGTTGCAATGACGTCAGAATAAAGGAATCGGAGGCGTGACCAACTTGAGGCGATCGACGAATAAAAAATCGAAACGAAACGGTTGTAACTTGGCTAGTGGGGCAGATCATCGGTCCATCTTGTGGGAGGCCTTCCAATGCTCCGTTTTCCGGTGCCTCCCTGGACACCCTGGCTTAGACAAAATTATTATGCGATATACCTATCGGCGATAATCGAGTCTGTTAACATCACAAACCAACCCGCTACAAAACTTCGAAGATAAGACCCTCGAAGCGGGGACTCTTTTCAATTCAGTGGTTGAACTACAGCAGCAGCATATAAGACTAGATTTCATCCATAATCGCCGGTTACAGCGTGATGTTATAGACTACAGCTTTCCTCGATTAATGAGATATCTAACACTAAAATAATTTTTCAATTCAAACCAGTAGTTTCTGAGATAAGCGCGTCCAAACAAACAAACTTTCCAGTTTTATATTTATAAAAATATACAGATTCGACTTATCGTTGAGCATCGGTCCTGTCTAGTCGTCCACTATAAAACAGCCCATCCGACCGCACGGCTGAGCAAAATTATTATTAAACACACAATACTCACTTTTCTCGGGCGCGGTCGGTCGTTAAATAAATTAGCCACCACCCTGTAGGGTAGCTGCCGGCTCACCTGTGGGTGCTTTTGCATTTTTGAGTACTAAACAATACTAAATACGTTAAAGGAAGGAAGTTTACGTTGTAGGCACAAAATAATTCATGTGAAACACGGTTCACGTAGTAGACACGTCAAAAAAATTGCGATCAAGAAAAAAAGTAATGTGATAAAAGCTTCAAAACTGGCCAAGTTTGAGTCGCACTTGCTCAAGTTCGGGAGGTTCCTGCATCGGATTCAGGCGGAAGCAACGCCTGGGTGCCATCATTGTGCGGACCACCCAGAGGACACGGTGGAGCATACGGTGCAGATGTGTCTCGCTTGGGCGGAGCACTGCCGTGTCCTCGTGGAGGCAATTGGCGGCAGCGACCTTTCGCGTCGAGCCCTGGTTCAGGCTATGGTCCGGAGCGAGGAGAACCTTCGCCTCCTTCTGCGAAGCAGTAATGCTAGCGAAGGAGGAGGCTGCACGCGTGAGGGAACGAAGGTCCTCACGCCCTAGCCGCCGTAATTCCGACCCCGACTACCAGCCACGGTAGACGCGGGCTTGCGGACGTCGAGCACTGTGTAGCTCGCCGTCCGGCTGTTCGGTAATTAACCGGACCGAGCAAAGTCGTCAACAGCGCGTTGTGATCCAGCAGGGCCGATGCCCACTAGCTAGGACCGCGGAGAATTTCTCAAAGGGAAACCCGTAGTCCTAGAACGCAAAGGGTAATTGAAGGATACAGGTGTGGTTTTAGTCAGTAAAAGTCTGACATGCCCTCCCGCTCCACCCAGAGCGCGAGAAGTCATTTGGATGATTTTCCCACCTTAGAAAAAGTGTGGTTGTTGCAATGCACAGAGAATGCTGCTGCCCATTCTCTGATGTGTCCCTTAGTCGCCCACGACACCCACGGGAAGAGATGGGATGGTGCTATTTTTTACGTCCGGACACCATACGTTACAAATGTGGACCGATGACCTAGTGAGAGTCGCGGGAATGCAATAGATGACTGTTCTTTGTGGCGACACTAGGGGAGGCCTATGTCCAGCAGAGGACGTCTTTCGGCTGAAATGATGATGATGATGATAATTACTTACCACCATCAAAAAACCAACCTATCTTAAAAAACATTCAGTAAGTACTTCAAAATTCGCTATTAAGAACAATCATTATTTGATTTTCTTTGAGATTTTCTGTCTTCGGACAAATCTTTGAAGTATACTTCACCAAATTAATGACAATCTTGATCGATGGATCTTAGACTGATTGTTCTGAGAAATTTCACTGTCCTTTTGTCGGCCAGTCCTTCATGTCGTGCGCTAATATACTGCACGTGTCCGTTAATGGGCACACGGCTCAATGGGCTGGACTGATGTATCATACATATGTAGGTATTGGGGCTTCCTTGAAGGGTCTGTATTGGGACATAATTGAAACTTTCGCTAAAAATGATTTAGATACGTGGTCTACTGTCAAAATTTGCACAAGAAGACCCGGAAAACCTCTCTGTAGACCATATAAATATTTGTTCCGTGCGGGAACCGAAACCACGACACGCAGGCCGATAGTTAATCTCGGACTGTACCGAACGTGATGCAGAATTTAAATATCTTAGTTCCTATGTGGCAAAATAGATGTCACTACAAGAGCTATAAAATTATTCCAAGCGAATGGTAATGCTTCCACGTAATCTTCCTGAACCATCGTAAGGAAACCGAAATGTCCTAGAACCAAACATTCAAAGACATGTGACCAACCCGCACTGGACCCGCGTGGTGGATTACGGCCCATTCCCGCTCCTAGAGAGGAGGCCCAGTCCCAACAGTGGAAACATTTTAAGGCTGATTATGCTATACTTATGCTATAGTCTTCCTGAATCAAGATCTACCTACGTTTAACGTTTGAAACCGATGAACTAACTAAAAATGGCACTGCATGTGATCGACACCAGGAAACGGCTTCGTTTTGCAGTGATTGATTGTTGGCGCACGATACTCGGCGTTTGTCTCGGGCATCCAATGAACGCAATCGGTTTGGGTGTAGTCCGAGTTACGGGAGAGAGCGGGTAAAGAGTCACAGATTACCTCTAAGCAAGCGTGCTTCATCGGCGACCACATTATCGCTCACTATTAGGTGATGTAGTAGTTAAAAGCGAGCCTATGAATATTATATAAATAAAGCTGAGATGAATGCTTGTTGAATGGAGAACCAAAGTTCGAAGAAACGCCATACGTAAGTGGCAGGGCACATTGCTCGTAGAACGGATGGTCGATGGGGCCGAAAGGTTCTAGAGTGGCGACCGTGCACCGGAAGACGTTGGAAGGCCTACCACAAGGTGGAGGTGAGTGTCGCGGGAATGCGATGAATGCGAGACGCACAGGACCGTTCCTTGTGGCCTACGTCCAACAATGGACGTCCTTCGGCTGAAATGATGATGATGAGCATTATACTGTTCTACGAAAGTGACGCGGAGGAAGCAGAATAAAGCGTTTGTATGCATCAGCGTTGGTATTTTACTGAACTGTTTTATATTGGATCACGCTAAAAGCAACGTTTGTTTCGACCATCTGTTTTTTTTTTTTGGATTGTTATTCATCAAGTGACTCCTGATGAAGCGAAAGGGAGTATCAGACTTCTGCTTCAGTTGCGCTCTTTTGAACAACCCCACAGCCTTGGCGGGCATCGACCCTAGCGGGCTCCGTCAATTTAATTCTCTTTTAGGCGCGCGTGAACATTGCCCTGCAACCTGTCAGCAAGCTAGCGCCTATGGTTGCCGGTAGTTGCCCTGCAACTCACATGGCATCTCCTGCCGGCGGGGGCCAGGGCGCAAGGATTGTCTCCTCCTCACGCTTTTCAACACCTCCTTTACTGCTTCTCAGAAGGAGGCGATTGCTTCAGCTATACTTTTATCTTGGCTTTTTTTTGAGGTGGGAAATCATCCAAGACTTCTCCTTCTCCACTCCACTGACTAAAACCTCGCATGTGTCCTTCATTTGCCCTTTAGTGTTCTGGGACCACGAGTTTCCTTTTCAAAAAATCCCGTGGCCCTTGAATCATGGCCTGGACCGGGGAAGTATTTGGCCTGGATACAACCTTAGACGCGATCTGACGAATTCTTCAGAAAGCAAGCGGCTTATTTTAAGACTGGGAAGCGATGAAGAGTAGCATTTTAGGGGACAGCTTAATGATCGTGACGTTTACGACATTTAAATCTACATATTGTGTAACCAACGAGCAGTGGCGTAGCCAGGTAACCAACGGCCCTAGGGCATGAAAAACTGGGACCCCTTTTTAACGTGGGTAATCATCAAATAACTTTTGTCTGTGTCTCCTGATAGCTGCAACCTGGGGGTCTTTAAGTCAACAGTGAATAGGTAACTTCTTGGCAAGCGTGCTCCATCGTCGGCCACATCACCACTTACAATCAGGTGAGATAGTGGTTAAACGCGAGCCAATCAACAATAAAAAAAGCTTCTCCTACTCAGGATGGAGTAGGAGGGAGTGTAAAACTTTTTCTGACTAAAACGAGCTGCCATAATTAAAGTAGTGTTGTAACCTCTTTTATTTGGATTTCGAAGGTTGGTAAATTTTTCATTAGAGAGTAGAGTAGGTAAGAGGTTTGTTCATCTGGTTTAGGGGGCCCCTCGAGCTCGGGGGCCCCGGGGCACTGTCCTGCCTAGCCCTTTGGTAGCTGCGCCAGTGCCAACGAGCGAGTCCAAGCCTGTCACCCATAACTTGTACCAGACATACCATCGGGCTGTTTCTCGTCGTTGTCAAAAATAGCAGTCGGTTTAATTGTGAACTATTCCTGTCCGAGCCCGTTCGATACGCACTGGATACACAAATCGAACGCTCTCACTTTTATCGGCGTTTGATTTATAGACTGTTTTCTGTTTTATTGTTACAATTACAGTTTTAATTTGTGTTTGTTGTCTTATTTATAAAGGGTGTAACGAAAATGAGTGGTCGCATTTTAAATAATGCTTCAGACCATAGAAATTAACAGCTTTCTTTAAGAGTCATAATCCACTTCCTTTTGTTTCTTTCCAGAGGGTAACCTTCAAAAAGCCTAGACTTTTGGGGTAAAGGCCTGGGCATGTGGGATTCTTACCTAACTAAAGCCACACGGCTGATCACCATCAGGACTCCAAGTCCGTTATCTCTATTACCTCTTAAGGCACGTCCAGAACGCACTACACACAACGCCTGTTAAGGCACATCCCTAGAGAGACTGTAAAGAGTACTCCCCTGAACCCTTCTGTGCACGGCAGTACGTGAACGAAGTGCCGCTGTGTTTCCTGGTAGGTATCTCGGAGGGCAATCCGAGTCCCCACTCCGAGCGTCCGTGATTGCAAAGTCCCGTCTGCATTTAATAATACAAGTGGGGTGTCAGTATGTTAAGCGTTTGCAGTTATCTCCCCGACGCCTTCTTCTCCGAGCAGGATCGGCCCTTACACGATCCAGGTCGCGGAGGAAACCGGTTTTAGACCGGCATGGCTCACAGAAGGAGGCCCTGCAGATATCTCCAATGATGATATTATCAGAAGGCTTAAAGTCACTCAAAGGGCAATGGAAAGGACTATGCTCGGAGTTTCCTTGCGCGATCGCGTCAGAAATGAAGATATCCACAGGAGAACCAAGGTTACAGACATAGCCCGAAGAATCGCCAAACTTAAGTGGCAGTGGGCAGGGCATATTGCTCGCAGAACAGATGGTCGATGGGGACGAAAGGTTCTGGAATGGCGACCACGTACCGGAAGACGCAGCGTTGGATGGCCTCCCACAAGGTGGACCGATGACTTGGTGAAGGTCGCGGGAATTCGATGGATGCGAGACGCACAGGACCGGTCATTATGGCGATATTTGGGGGAGGCCTATGTCCAACAGTGGACGTCTTTCGGCTGAAATGATGAATGATGATATTAAAGAGCCAGTAACAACGGCACACGTACCTTACATACTGAAGCAAAGCACCATTCTTTCGTAGCCGAAAAAGGTATTATGCTGGACTACCAGCTAAGTATTCACTATGGTTGATTGTTTAGAGCTGACACATCAATGAGTAATGCTACAATTTTATAGTTCATAAACGGTGGATCTCATAGTCATCCTAGCCTTTTTTCTGCCTTTTGCCTACTATGACCTGCTACTGACCTACTACGATCTGCTTACTGATCTGCTTACTGTACTAGCGCGTTTCATTGCCCCGGACAATTACTGCCGCGGCAAAAAGCACAGAATGTTTGCTTTGCCTCAGTGTCGCACTGTTGCCCGTGCGCAGTCTCCAATACCTCGCACTTTGGCTGCACTGAATGATATCTTAGATTCTTATCCAACAAACGATCTGTTTGCGGATGAATGGATGATGATTTTATTGGTATGTCAGAAGTATTGTGAAAGGAATTGATGTAAGTTTATGTTGTTTATGACAAACTTTTTGTTTAGATACTGTAATTGGTTGTTTAACCGTTGTAATTGATTAAATAAAATAAATGACTTGTAAGAATGCCTTACTAACAAATTACTCTGACTATATTGGGGTCAGTTTCCAGTCTTACCAGACGCTCAATAAATATTAGTAGCTCCTAGCCATAAATAAATGTGGCTATGTCATCAGTATATTATATGGTTACATCCGACATTCTTGCTTAAAATTGTATGCAATAAAATAAATAATGTAAAAAACACAAGTTAATTTATGTAAGCATTTCTTTTCCTTGTAAAACATAACAGCTGTTGCAATTTCAATACCACCACAGCAGCTTTAAAATACCGCAACACCATTTGTCGTTGATAACGAATACAAAATATTACTTTATTTTCATTCTTCACTACAATACGTGCTAGCTGACGACAAATATAAATGTCTTTTTAAACGTACGCTCAACAATTCGTTACACAAAATTTTATTACAGAAGTTCAAGTCCACTAGTCAACGAGTGAAAACGCACGCCCACACACAAACGCTTCACGTACATCGAGTGCACGAGCACTCGTGACCGTGCGTTTATGTGTGTCGTGGCCAGATCATTGAGCACTTCATGAAGTGACCGGCGATTTCATGATATGGTCTGACTGATCATATCATAAAATAGTTACGCTGTCCACTGGTAGAGTCCACTGTTCCTCAATGTATCCCTGTTTTCTACTGCAAAATATGTTTTTGTTCCATCAAAATACTAATTGAACACTAAAATATGCTCTTCTGGGCGGTTTAAAAAAAAAAGTAACTACGAAATAGATGGTGGGGTCTAGAGAGCGAGTGAATCGAGCAAACACAGACCCCTTCTAACAAAACATTTCCGAGTCGAGGTGCCACAAATCCCTTAATAATTGTAAAAAGTCCATTAATATTTGGTGTGCGATAAGACTAGTATTTTTAGTGAAGACCAAGATTTTTGATGCACAGAAATAACTAATGATTTGGGCAAACGTGGATGGACATATCATATCAAACGTTAACGTTTGAACGTGATGAAGGCTTAGCCAAGCTGATAATCTACAATCGTTAACGCTAGTAGAAACCTCAAATGTTTGGGAATGACATCATCTCAACGTTAAGTCACGTGGTCAGAACAAAGGATACAGGGCCTCCGTTTGTAGAAAGAGTTTCGAAACGAAACGGTCGTAACTTGGCTAGGCCTACTAGCCAGTTTTAGTAGACCATATCAGGAAGTGATCAATTCTAAGATCTGACCATTATATATGCGTGCACCTGTCTGCGCTCGTTGTACAGAGTTGACCTTCTGTACGATTACTGTTCAGTAGTACCCAGGTTGATTTACTGAGGACACGAGGAAACACGGATTAGTTTTTTGTTATTACAAGATTTTGGTGTGTCGCGCGCTCCTAATTATGTTATTTTTGGAAGTGTGAGTGTGGTCGGGATTATAATGCGATGTGTCAACGTAAGATGCCGTGGGTTAGGTTCGGTTAGCATATTTTGGGGCAGTTATAAGGTTAATTTCACTACAGTGTCGGGGAATATAAAATGCTATTCTACATATTATGTTGTCTACTGGCCAATTTATCTTTATAGATATGGCATGTTTTTGCACAATTTGAATAAGATGTATTTTCTGATTGAAGTTTGTTATTAGTTTATTAATTTAGTGTGTAGTTTAGTTATTAGTTATTACTAAAATAAAAGTTTATTCCTGGTGAATTCAGTTTTGCCTAACTCCTTATGTGAAAGTGCAGCGAAGTGAAGCGTAGTGGCGCAGGATCGTGTGGCATGATTAGCCTCACGATCCTGTCCCCTATTTTTTTTAAGGTGGGAAATCATCCAATGACATCTCCCGCCCTTGGGCTGAGCGCGAGAGCGTGTCAGTCTTTTACCGACTAAAACCAACTCGAAGTTCCTTCGTTGCCTTTTATACCAGTGCCGGGTTTTCCTTTCAGAAGCGGACCCATGGCCCCAGTAGGCTTCGACCCTGTTCGGTTCCTACTGTTTGCTGACATCTCCTTGAGGCGTGCGTGGAACAATACGCGCCTTTGACGAATTGGGCTCAGTCCGGATGGTTACCGGACGATCGGACGGCGAGCTACCCATTGCTCGCCGTCAGCAAGCCCGCGCCTACGGTGGCCGGAAATCGAGATCGGGATTCCGGGGGCTGGGTCGTGAAGGCCGTTCTCTCGCGCGTGCGTTTGCCTCCTTTGCTAGCATTACTGCTTCGTAGAAGGAGGCGACCGCCTGCTATTCCTCCTCGCTTCGGACCATGGCCTGTACCAAGGCCCGGCGCAAGAAATCGTTGCGACTGATCACCCCCACGAGGACACGGCGGTGCTCTGCCCAAGCGGGGCACACCTCTACTGTATGCTCCAGCTTATCTCCCGGTCGGTCCACACAGTGGTGGCACGCGGGCGATTCGAACGCCGTGAGGTCTTTCCAGACACGCCTCAAAGAGGGGACTTATTGCCATAATTAAGGCGTGCCCATAGGCTACCATATAGCATCTCCCTTAAGATTAACATTTTAATTTTTTTACTCAGTCAATCGTAACCTACACAGCGATTACACAATCCACAATAACAAAAGTCAAACAAAAAATCTTCAACCTCCAGAAAACTGCTAGAATAGTAAAATTATACTAAAACCCTAGCTATTCTAGCTAAGAGCACATATCACAACACACAAGCTTGTCAGGAGCCAGTGAGCGTCTCGCCGTGACATTAGCGGACGCTTCTCTTGAGAGATCAAACGCCGTACAAGTCATAGGCGGAGGCGAGACTGGAAGCATAGTGAGTAAAATCAAAATTTAAATATAACAACGAAAGTTCACATTTTATTTGTACGCCTCCGTCACACTTTTTTTTAAAAAAATGCTGCTGTACTGACCGATTGTCGGTTTAATAGGAGAACGTCTCATAATACTTAAAACTAGCTATATCACTGTTGACCCCAAGTAACATAGAAGACGATGGATGATGCATTTATATTAATTTTTGAGTTGTCTACTTGTTTCTAAAGTCCTAGTTTTGTGCTAGGTTCGCGTTTGACCACCATCTCACTTCGTGATGATGTGGCCGACGATGGAGCACGCTTGCCTAGAAGTAACCTATTCACTCTTGACTTAAAGACCACTAGGTTGTAGCTACCAGGAAATACAGACTCCGGCAGGTAATTCTACTCCTTAGCTGTACGCATAAGTAATGTGTTCAAAAAACGCTTTGTGCGTAGGTTTAGCATTATCTGGGAGATAAAATTCCCGTGGTTTTTCATTCCAATTTGATCAAAATTCCTATCATAAGAATCGTTCAGTCATTTATGGTTCCGAAAGTATTGTAACTAGAAATTGTCAGTTTTCAAATATTTCCTATACTTGTGCTATAAGACGTGACAAATTTCAGGATAATAGGTCGATAGGAAGTGCCCTATAGGTTTTGACTGGCCATTTGTTTGATATTCCTCTATGTGTTTCTGTTTCAGGCGGTGTGAAGGGCGTTGTATACCGTAGAATCAAGAGCGGTGCGGATCTGGTGGGTTACCATGACGTTCAAAGTAAGATTGTTAAAGACCCCTAAGTTGTAGCTACCAGGAAATACAGACTCTGGAAGGGAATTCCACTCCTCTAGCTACACTAACAGTACACACATGTCCACCATGTATCGGTGGCGCAACGCCGTACGTCTAGTGGTCCGACGATGGAACGGACTCGGCGGAATTAGGTTGTGCAATTCCAGTGCACGATGTCCATGTAAACGAAAGAAAACGGACAGGCTAGCAACTCGGCGTAGATGCTCAAGGTTTTGGAGCTTCGACAAGTACATCATTGCCGAATTCATCATGAAATCAATGAATCATTATGTTAATTCAAACCGCTATCTCTTATAACTTGGCCCATCTGAACCATAAGCTGCGCGTTTATTGTGCTTCAAGACAGGGTTCGGATGGGATTTCAAGATTCACGCCGCATCGCCTCCTTTTATAAAAACATATAGTGCGCACTCGAGTCACGCTGCATCGCCTTCGCTTCTAAAGCTGTGTATACACGGGCAATTTTTGAAGTGTCCGTAGCTCGACTAATTCAGAAGGAAAACTTTTTACTGACCTGGACTGCGGAGTGATTACTATTGAAAGGACTGGCCTCCACAACTGAATTGGTTCTCTACAACTAGTTTGCTCCGCAACGATTGACGGGGGAGTTTCTTAATCTAGTTATCATTTTCTGTCCCAATAAAATTCTAAGCAAGACTTATAGGTAAAGATAAATTCTGATACTCCTTCTCGCTCCATATAGAGCGGGTATATTATTTAATGGTTTACGACCAAAAAATATTTACGTAATATATTATGAAGTGTTTAGGCAACATATTACACTTCTAACAAAATTACACGAAATGCGATGTTTCTGTGAACCGTTTACTTTAGTTCCTACAAATTCATACGTGTTCTTTATAAATCATATTATTACTAACAGTTACACATCTGTATATTAGGGGAAGTTTGAAAGTGGCGCCAGTGACTGAAAAATTGAAAGGGAATCGTTTGTCTTGGTATGGTCATGTGAAGAGGAGGGATGAAACGCATGTTACTAAAAGAGTTATGAGTTTATATGTGGATGGATGGAGAGGGAGAGGGCGACCAAAGAAAAGATGGATGGATTGTGTGAAGAGTGATACGAAAGAAAAGGAAGTTAGTGATAGCGTGACGAGTGACAGGGCAGAATGGAAGAAAAAAACATGTTGCGCCGACCCCAAATAACACGGGACAAGGGCAGGAAGATGATGATGAGTTACACATCTGTATAGCTAATTAGAGAGTGGTATATCGGGCAACAAATGCAAAAATTACTTAATATTATGTCTTGATTGCCCAAAATGGAGCAACTTAAGTTGTCCGTGTGAAACGCACCTTAATAAGTATATACTATGGCACGACCTAGTGTAGAAATATGTACAGTATCATCCTTTGGGGAATGTAATTCTGAGTTTATATTTGTTAAGTTTTAATTTTATTTCTTTGTTAGTGGAGTTGTTTTGTGAAAAGTTGGATGCATCTTGGTTGATGAGATTGCTTGTAAGACTGGATTTCTATTGCTTTTTAGGGTTCCGTACCTCAAAAGGAAAAAACGGAACCCTTATAGAATCACTTTGTTGTCCGTCCATCTGTCTGTCTGTCTGCCAAGACCATTTATCTCAGGAACGCGGGGAGGTATCGAGTTCAAATTAAAACTGCGACCTCTTAAAGCTGTGAAAAAATCAAACTTATTAATTAACGGGAAAAAAAGATATGGCCGTTTATATCGCAAAAAACGTACATTTCGACACTGTCAAGGGAATCAAAATTCATAGGGTACTTCCCGTTGACCTAGAATCCTGAAATTTGGCATGAAGCAAGGTCTCATAGCACAAGTATAGGAAAAAATCTGAAAAACTGTAATTAAAATAAGTAATTTACGTCACAAAAAAAAAAAACTTTTTTGCTATTCGGAAAATCTTTGAAACTCGATTCGTGAATTGAACTGTTTTCATAGGTCAGTTTGTACGAAACCCTCTGTGCGCAAGTCCGACTCGCATTTGCCCAGTATATTTTTTTATTTGATGTGAAAACTTATCAAATAATTTCTCCTACGTTTTTCAAGAGAAAATACTCATCTGAACTAATCAATAATTCACGACAAGTAACACAATTCATTTATGTTTACGTCCCCAAATTAGACACAAAATTACCTCTACACAATAAAATGGCAAAACGAAGTATTAAAAACGCAAAATAATACGCAGATAACAATGATTGTAACCGTAACGTATCATTAATCTGAAACACGCATATTATTACAGTCGGATTAATACGAGAGTTTTTACCACCGAGTAAATGATGCATGGAGTACTAACATCAAGATAAGGTGATCGCCCTTTCGGTACAAGCGCGATCGGCGCATTCTACACTTTTTTGTTTTTTATTTTGTGATTGTAGACGTTGTGCTATGTCTGTCCCGAATAAAATTATTTCTGTTCACTATCGACTTAAATTAGAACCATTTAAGTCGATTTAGACAGCAAATAGCAGCAGATAATAATACCACTATCAACAAAAATTTTGTCATAATCTTAACTCATCACGCATGCCAAACGCATTAGTAGCAGCAGCATATATTGTTACTGAAAAAAGTAGCAAATTAACCTACTTTGCCAGTATTTGATCATTCCATTCATTCATACTCTGCGTTTTCACCGAACATAATCGTAAAAGCAATTGAGTCGTATTGGCAACTTTCCGAATAAGCGGCCAAAGTGATAATTTGTCGTTGGTTCTATATAAAATACATTTTAAAAACGCTCTTGGAGTGTAAAACTGCAGTAGTTGTAAATACGTGTTACTTGTGTGAAAGCTGTAGCATTACTGAATGAAAAGTTGTGACATCAGTGTGTTTTTCTTTTTTTTTTTAATTGAAACTGCAATCGACGGAGTAAAATTATTTATTAATTTATTTACACGAATATTTTTCTAAGACATTACGTTTCTTTAAAAAACGTGCCTTTTGTTGAATTTTTGGGAAAGTTTTCCTCTTTATGTAGTAGGTACAAACTGAGGACTTACAAAATGTCATCGCATCAAGAAAAATCTAAAATACCGAATTCTGAAAAACTTAGTCGAGGCGTTCCATAGCCTGAAAACAGTTCTTAAGATTCCTGACATAGTCGGTACTACTACTGACGTAGTCCACCGAGCGTCAGGTAATTATACAATTTTATTCGAGCTATTTTTGTAAGCCCGCACCTACGGTGGCCGGAAATCGGGATTGGGATCCCGGAGGCTGGGGTGTGAGCCACTCCCTCGCGCGTGCACGTGCGCCCTCCTCCTTGCTACCATTACTGCTTCGCTGAAGGAGGCGACCGCCTGCCACTCCTCCTCGCTACGGACCACGGCCTGTACCAAGGTCAAGGCTTTACTGAGTAAAACCACATCTATGTTCATTCAGTTGCCCTTTGCATCCCAGGACCACGGGTCTCCCTTTCAGAAAACGACCCATGGCTAGTAGGCTTTGGCCCTGCTCACACAGTATTACCGGACGACCGGACGGCGTGCTACCCATTGCTCGACGTCCGCAAGCATGCGCCTACGGTAGCTGAAAATCGGGATCGGCATCGCGGCGGCTGGAGAGCTTTTTGATGTCTACTACTCCACCGCGGACATTACTTTGGATAGTAGCAAATTCTTAACTAATTAGTGTTCCATTCGTATAATTGCTGCAAGATGTTCCGATGTAGATAAACAAATAAATACAATTAACACGTACTTTTTATTTTCGTCCCAAAAAACTGCACACAAAATATCCTTTTCACCCATATAACAATTGAAAGCAATCTCTCTCTCAACATTAACGCCAGTCAATCCAACTGATTGATAGACTCCAATCAATCACAATCGAACTGAGCAAGCCATTTTGAACGAACTAGTGAGCAATTTTTAAAGAACTAGTGTAAAAAATCGTATCACTCATTGGTTCAGTGCGCGATGAGTCGACGTTTTGTGACAAGTGAGTGAAATACTTGAGAACAGAGCTGTCTGGATGACTGAACGATTTAAGACCTGGTTTCAGAAGTCTGAAGAAAAAGCATATAGAGCTATTGATTCAACAGTTTTCTATTGAGGAGAATTGGGTATTTCTACAATATTTTATTTGAATCAACAAATAACACTAAAAGTATTCCGGCCACCGCAGGCGCGGGTTTGCGGACGGCGAGCAATGGGTGGCTCGCCGTCCGGTAACCGTCCGAACCGAGCCCAAGTCGTCGACGGCGCGTGCTGTTCCACGCGTGCCTCAAGGAGATGTCAGCAACTGTAGGGGCCCAGCAGGGTCGAAGCCTACTGGGGGCCTACAAGGAGCCTACAAGGGTCTGATTCTGAAAGGAAGACTCGGCCCTGGTACGAAAGGCAACGAAAGAACAGGATTGGGTTTTTAATCAGTAAAAGTCTGATACTATCTCCCACCCCGCCCAAGAGCGGGGTATGTCATAAGATGATTTTCCCACCGAATATAAAAAAAAATACACAAGAAAATCTTTTTCTGAAAACAGCATCAAAATTGGTTATTAAATGAAGTAGCAATTAGCATTTCATATATTGGTTTGTGGAAGAGTGGGGGGGGGGGCGTGGTGGGAATACCTCGCTGTCTCTTTTAAGCACACGTAACCTAATGACGGTGACGTCACATTTCAGTATGTGCATCCTTAAACTGTTATTTGACAGTTCCCTCCTTTTCTTTTCGTTGATCGCCTCGCCTTTGTTCTGACGTCATCTTAACGCTCAGTCACGTGGTTAAAACAAAGGAATAGGAGGCATGGTCGTCTCGAGGCGGTCAACGAAAAGAGAATCGGTTGTAACTTGGCTAGGGGGGCAGATATGAAATATTTCTAACTTTATTAACATTGAACGAATTTGAAAATTTCAAAGAACGAATTTTAAAAACAATAAAAAAAATAATGAGTCAAACCCAATCGATATCTAAGATTTTATTTATTTTAGAACGAAATGGAACAATATTTCCGTGGGAATAGCCCGGTTCATGACGAATATTAGATAACATCACGCTACGATCCATGAAAGAGGAGCAGTAAAACGAGATGCAGGTGATAACTCGGAGGACAGCCAGTTTTTTTTTTACGTGGGAAATAATCCAATGTCTTCTCTCGCTCTAGGATGGAAAGGAAGGTCGTGTCAGACTTTTACTGATTCCACATAAGCTGTGTCCTTCAGTTGCCCTTTGCGTTTTAGGGGTTACGTTGTGACCGGTAGACACTGTCCTCTCATACATATTTATATTGTAATATTAAAATATTGTAAAAGTCATTCTAATTTTCCTTGGAGCTTCTTGCCGGTTCCTCTCCATAGGAAACGACCAATAGTAACAGTGCGCTAGCTTCTGATGTTTTATACGTGCCCATGTAGAGCAAAGTGGCATAAAATAATTAAATTTAATCCGGACAGCTAGTTACTTATTATACCAAAAAAAAAAACGCCTTTTCAAACCAAAAAACTGCCACAAATCATCGTCGATAAATCGCCAATCAATATTACTCATTACCATTCCTAATAAGGTTATTTTAGCTAAAATATTCCGTAAAGGAAATCTAATAAAGAGGGAAGAATTATTAGAATATTAGAATCGTAGCGATCAGAATCAGTATGATAAATACATTTTAATATTCTGAATATATTAGCACCATCAGCGGAGAAATTAGATTTGCAATTTTTTTTTTCTTTCCTTTTAAATGTCATCGCTGTGGTTCTCAAAGTGTGGCATTAATTTTGCAAGTATTGGCAAGAGGAAATAGAATTGGAATTATTTTTTAAGCATGAATAAAGAAATAAGTGATATTTTTTTCGCTTAGAAAGGCGAATTAATATACCTACCTAAGATAATGTTGCTTATGGTGATGTCTTATAAGAGAAAAAAGATATAGCGACATAGCCCGAAGATTGACGTTTATTTATTTATTTATTAAAACTTCATGCAACACAAAAGTACAAAGGCGGACTTAATGCCTTAGGCATTCTCTACCAGTCAACCTAGGGTGGTGAAGAGAAAATGTGGCAGGTGCATAAAAATACAGAAGAATATTAAGATAATAAAACTTCAAAAGTATGTATACATATATACAAAATAAACATGCATATATAATTTAATATAATATATACATATATATTTATATAAAGTAAAAGAAAGGGGTTATTGAGACGACTTTACTAATTGTGCAAAAAGTAATTTCGCAACATCCGCTTAAATGCATATAGACTGGTGGCCGTCCTGATCTCGAGAGGAAGCGCATTCCACAGAAGTGTGGACTGTATATGAAAGGAAGAATACAGATATATATAGAGATTACAGATGGCCGTTGGGGCCGAAGTTTCTGGAGTGGAGACCGCGTACCGGAAGACGCAGCGTTGGAAGGCCTCCCACATGGTAGACCGATGACCTGGTGAGGGTCGCGGAAATCCGATGGATGTGAGACGCACAGGCGACACTTGGGGGAGGTCTGTGTCCAACAGTGTACCTACGTCTTTTGGCTGAGATGATGATGAGATAATATTAAACGCAATTTCTCCGTTATAAGAAATAATATTTTGCGACTACGTATTAAAGAAAGGCTACAAGACTTGAAAAGGTCAAATTCAAAAAACATTTTGTAAATACCAGTCTGTCTAATATTAAAGGCATTTCAAAAAGAAAAAGGTTGAAAAGAATAGGCTAGACTATTTATTGCCAACTCAACGATACTTTAATAAAAGATAACATCTTATTAATTCATAAAACATCTATGAACAAATGTTCTTTTTTGGTTATGTCCTTTTGATTTACGCCCTCAAAGTAAATGTCAATATCATCTGCTCTGCCTTTTCCGAACTATAATAGGGTCTTTTTTTGGGTGGGGAAATCATCTAATGACATCCCCCGCTCTTGGGCAGAGCGAGAGGGCGTGTCAGACTTTTACTGACTAAAAACCCACTCCTGTTCCTTCCTTGCCATTGTTCCAAGGCCCCGGGGATCTCTTTCACATCACCCATGACCCCAGTAGGCTTCGACCCTGCTGGGCCCCTACGGTTGCTGACATCTCCTTGAGGCACGCTTGGAACATTACGCGCAGTCGACGACTTGGGCTCGGTCCGGACGGTTACCGGACGGTCAGACGGCGAGCTACCCATTGCTCGCCGTCCGCAAGCCCGCGCCTACGGTGGTTGGAAATCGAGATCAGAATCCCGGCGGATGGGGCGCGAGGGCCGTTCTGTCGCGCGCGCGGCCGCCTCCTTTACTAGCATTACTGCTTCGCAGAAGGAGGTGACCGCCTGCCACTCCTCTTCGCTCCGGACCATGGCAACTATAATGATGTCTACCATTCCAGTGTAACAATATGCAGCTGATTTAGTATTTTACTTTATTTCATTTATTCTACAACAATGTATACTGTGTCTGGATATTTTATAATATAAAAACGATATTTCATTAAAAATCATTACAAAATCAAATGAATTAAAATCACAAAATTATGAAAATGTTAAAACAAATGTTAAAAAGTACTGGACCGATTGCTAAATTTTTTTCACCGATAGAAAGCTGCTTTTTTCCTGAGTGACATAGGCTATATTTTTAGTACGCAGGCGAAGCTGCGGGAATTTTTTTATATCTATCGAGCTCTTCTTATCTTACTTGGATCGATTGTCTAATAACATCCGCAATACAGTAAAGTGGGAACTACATTAGACTGACGTACACGTAAGTGACGCCTGAGTTGTACGTAGCGGCGAATAGCGTGCCTTGGGTCTAATGTAGCTCTACAAGTCTAGTTGCCATATAAAATATATGGAGACAGCCGCGGCCAGATCGGCGTACGTGGACCTCGTGGGCCATCACAAAGGTGACCCCAAACAAAACAACGTCACACACACTTCTACAACAATTTCACAACACGTTCCTTCTCAAAATTGCATACAAAATAACCCTTTTCATACTCCTGGCTAATTTAATATCAAATTGGTGACAATAAATATTAAAACGCGGTGCGTGCTATGTTATAACGTCATGGGGGACGTATGTGAGGTCATCTGGGGGTCGTATGTTGTAAAGTTTGAGATCCGCTAGGGATACAATGTTGTGATTAAACATGGAAAGAGGACAGGCTTGGATATTAAATTGTGAATATTTTTTTTTCTATAAGAATAATTTGTTAGGTTTGTTGGTGATGATGACTTTTGTGGATTATAGATATGGCTTTATCTGCCTACAATTTTTTAAGAAAGCACGTCACAAAAAAAAACTTTTTGCGATTCGGAAAAATCTTCGTAACCCAATTCCCTCTCCTAGAGAAGAGGCCTGAGTCCCGGCAGTGTGAACATTAAAAGGCTGACTATGCTATGCTACCAGTTAAGGATGTAAAGCTGGTTAAGTAGGATTGGGCCGGACATATCTGCTGCATGTCAGATGAGCTGTGTGCTAAAAGAACCTCCTATTGGATCCCATTAAACGCAAGGCGACATAGCATCAGACCAAGGCGAAGCTGGAGAGATGAGCTTGACTCTTACAGGAGGGACTGGCCCGCAATGGCTGGGGACAGACGTGTGTGGAAAAGGGAAAGGAAGTCCTTCGCCCAGCACTGGGACATGGGCTGATTAGATTAGATTAGACCAGTGGCCTAAAATATTTTGAATCAAAAAAACAACAGCTATTTTCATAGCATATCTTCGTAAATCCTAAATGTGTTTTGACATAGACAGACTGACATCCTGCTGTCTATTAGCTTAGCCAACTGAGAGGTGCATTAATACACGATCTGTGTGCATTATGAGACAGGAGCGATCAAATAGGACTTTGAGTTGCTTTAATCTTAGTGTCCATTTGTGTACTTGTATTTGGAGCTGTGGAGCAGTGGTTGGTACCATTACTGACTAAAAACCCACTCCTATTCCTTCGTTGCCTTTCGTGCCAGGGCCAAGTCTTTCTTTCAGAATCAGACCCTTGGCCCCTACAGTTGCTGACATCTCCTTGAGACGCGCGTGGAACAGTACGCGCCGTCGACGACTTGGGCTCGGTCTGGACGGTTACCGGACGGTCGGATGGCGAGCTACCCATTGCTCGCCGTCCGCAAGCCCTACGGTGACCACGGTTACGGGGTGGATCTTTTAAGAGGTCACAGGGTACTAATGGTGATCAACGGAATGGTTTCAGTTAGGAAAGAACTCCACAATCCCTGGTCTTTTCCCCAAAAGTCAAGGTGCCTTCTGAAGGCTTCCCCTTCTTTCATAGGTAGCTATCAAAAACACAGTCTCCAGCAGAGAATCCTACTAATTCTGACTCAACTCCACTCCGACCAACCCGAAACAGGCATGTCCTAGAACCAAACAATCAAACCCGTATGGTGGATTACGGCCCATTCACTCTTCTAGAGGGGAAGCCTGAGTCCCAGCAGTAGAATATTATAAGACTGGTCTTCTTTCTTCTCGTGTCGATATGACTCAAATTTTTGTACGACCAATATTTAGCCACCCGCCCCCCGAGCCAAGTTACAACTGTTTCGTTTCTATTCTATTTTTGTCGACCGCCTCGAGTCGGCCAAGCCACCGATTCCTTTGTTCTGACGTCATCTCAACGCTCAATCACGTGTTCAGAACAAAGGAATAGGAGGCATGGCCGACTCGAGGCGATTAACGAAAAGAGAATCGAAACGAAACGGTTGTAACTTGGCTAGGGGGGCTGAACAGCACTGTCGTTGGCCTCGTATGAGTTGTGGAAAGTGCAGGTAGATGTGCATGCTTGGCAGGAAAGGAGTTAACGCATATATAGTCAGGGGGCTCCAATTATATTATTTAGGTACTAGCGACCCGCACCGGCTTCGCACTGGTGCAATGCTGATACCACCGCAACCGCTATGTCCTTGCATTTTAAATATGTAATATCTTCGAAAATATTATTGTACCTATTACGTGGTGTAAAAGCCATATTGATTTATATTAAATTCACTATGTATTTAAGGTACTTAATTGAATAAGGATTAATTCTGTATTGCTTAAAATCGCTTCGTAAATAAGCCATTATTTCTCGTAAAAAGTAAAGGATGAAAATGGTTATTGTGGGTTATCTCTAAGAGATAGACATATACCATCATGGACTTTTTTGTAGACCTTTTTAAAGTGTACAATATACTGTAGTACATTATTATATTATTCATTATTTAACCAGCTCACTCTAAACAACGACATCTCCCATTGTTAAAATAAAATTTCACACACATCCCACCTTCGCAAACGCTTCAATAACTTCTGAGGTAAAAATCTCCCCAATTTCTTCGTAAAATCCTTCAACCAATTTCTACAAATGTTTCCTTTACAAATCGGCACGTCATCGCTAAAATGTTTATACGTTCAAGCAAGTCATGTTAGGGGATCGCTTGACCTCTCACCGTGTAATATTAGTACCGCAGAATGTGATTCTATATTTTTATACCTTTATATATTTATTGCCCGAATTATATGCTTCGTCATTTCTCTCGTATAAGTAAAGAATGGTGTGTGCAAATCGCATAATGCATCTATATTCTGAGTTAGCAAAACTAGATTTTAAATTCTTTATTTCTTTATTCTACACAAAAACTTAACATGGTAAGTACACAATGATTTGATAATTCATGTATAACGGCGAGCTTAACTAAAAAATGAGTTCCGCCCAGAAAACCTATAAAAAAAAAATACACGGCACCACGCAACCGAGGCATGTTAAATTATTTAATTAATTATGTAATAAAAACCACTCACTTCAGTATAAAACAATTACATTTATTACTCAATCTGTCAACCAAAGCATTTATTTAAAAAAAAAACAATTATAGGCACTTTTGAATTGTTAACAACAAGTCAATCATTGCACATTCCAAAGCGTAAATCTCTATAGAGATGTGCAAAAAACCCCATGGACAAAGACAAAGACAAAGCATTTTATTTCAAATAAACCATTTACAGGCACTTTTGAAATGTTAAGAAGGCAGTCAGTCAGAAAAAAATATGCTAATTACACATTCCAAAGCGTAGATCTCTATGGAGAAGAATGTGTAAGAAACTCCATGGACACTCTTTTCAATCATGTTTCGTAATTACAAATATCTATGTTACATATTACTTGTCGCTATAATAAAGCAAGAGATATATTGTGTGTCCGATCTCAATAATCGCCAACTACATAAGGGGGGCTTTGACCCGCCTTTATGCTACCATCGACAGCTTTACTTCAGGTGATCACAAATACGTTTCGGTGTTGCCAGCACAATTAGTCGAAAACAAAATAAATTAAATAATATTCTTGGTTACAAAAAACAGAGCAAATAATCTGATTACGTATCAAATCCTAGTAATTATATTGTATAATAAACATCAGACAATAAGAGATAATTTTATTGTGATTAAGTCGTAAAAATCTTGCCATCACAGAAACCTGAGTTGTGATCAGATATTATGGCGACGATAATGATATTATGGCAGCGATAAAAATTTATACGGTTAGAAATAATACGTAGTTACTCGTGGAAACTGTTTTTCTTTTTTTATGTGTCCGTAAAGACTCCTAAAGATTCTGTTAATCCGTACTTTCTATAAATATAAATGGGAAAATAATTTTAGCTGATTTTTACGTTCTCACGCTTACTTTTTTGAAAATTTCAAAGCGAAAACAAGGCGTCCAGTTCCTCAGGCATAAGGACGTTCAGAAAAGACATATGAAGAAATGCAATATAGACCCCTCTCGCTGGGTGGAGGCGGCAAAAGATAGACTTGGTTAGAGACGTTTAATTAAACAAAACGTCTATACCTTTGAAGACCAACGTAAAAGAGATCTCGACTTCAGGCGAGATACCATCAAGAATAAGCTGCCGTCCAACATCCAATACATACACAACAATGGTGTTTTAACATGCCCGAACTGAGCACGCACGTTTACAGCAAGAATAGGCTTTATTAGTCACATCAGAGCTCATGATCGTAACCCGTAGTTGCACAAAATCAGAATCCAGTCACCGTAGCCGAAATCGGCTAGGGAGCCTGGAGCAGAATTCTTTGAAACCATTTTGTATTTTGGTATAGAAATAATTGGATCCCGGAGAAGGACATTGGATTTTTAACCCTGAGAAAATATTTCCATGATTCCCGACTTTCACGCAGGCAAAGCCACTGGCATAAGCTAGTAGTTCTAATTAAAAATAAAAGCTAACCTTAAGGCTTCGGTGAAGATAAAAAAACGGCGGTATTAAAAAAAGTTTTTGTTAAAAAACGTAGATTTTGTAAATGTTGAAGACAGATGTGATTAATTATATTTTTTTGAGGGAAAAGGGAGTTGATTACTTCTTAGTGAGATACTTAAAAATATATATATAAACTATGGTAACACCATAACACAGACGTTGAGTTTTTAATCAAGTTAAAAACACATATGAATAATAATATAAATAATTCCCCATTTTTATGGGGAATTATTTATGTACATACATCGGTAAATATCCGTAAAAGGCCAGTTTTAATTTAATCAAATTAATTCGATGTGTTGTCTTATAAAACACTTCTGCTAGCGGCTTCGCCCGCGTAAAAGTAGGTTTCTCCATCGATCACTAATAAAGAAAGAAGAAAGTTCTTTATTAGTGATCGATGGTTTCTCCATACAAACTTTGGAACCCCGTTTCATCCCCTTAAGGGATGAATTTTGGAAAATACTCTCTTAGTGCTCGCCTACGTCATAAAAAGAAACCTTGTGCAAAATTTCACGCTCCTAGTCCCAGTAGTTTTGGCTGTGCGTTGATATGTCAGTCAGTCAGTTTCTCCTTTTATATATATATAGATAGGCCAGCCAGCGGCTTCGCTCTCGTGAAAGTAGGTTTCTCCAAACAAACTTTGAAAGAAAAGAAAGAAAACATTTATTTGAGACTCAAACAGGACAAACAACAATAAAACAAAAAAGTAATTGCTTAATTTATAAATACTTAAAATAAAAGAAAACAATGTCATAAGGTAAAAATAAAAGACCTGTGCGAAGCCAAAAAGGCTCCTTGGTACTCTGATAGGGTCTGGTGATGCCACGGACACAGAGACGGACCCTGTTTCATCCCCTTATGGGAATTTTGGGAAATCCTGTTTTAGTGTTCGCCTATGTCATAAAAGGAAACCTTGTTCAAAATTTCACACTCCTAGTATCCATAGTTTTGGCACTGCGTTGATATGTCAGTCAGTCAGTTCCTCCTTTTATACATAATAGAAATTATAGATAACATGGGTTCACTTTAGAAAGGAATATCCACGGTCCTGGAACGCAAGGCAAATAAGGAACACAGAGTCTGACACGGCAGAAGGAGGCGACTGCATCCCATTCCCTTTCACTCGAGACCATGGCCTGAATCAAGGCTTGACGCGAAAGGTCGCCACCGTAGATCGCCTCCACGAGGACACGGGCGATTACTACCAAACAGATGATTCTGCTATTTAAGCGACACAAACATACAAAGACCTTATTTCTCTGCCTCCCATCGCTGTGCACATTTCCAAACCTAAAACATAACTTCAACACGACACACGACATAAATTTAGACTATTATTGTAAGTAAACACTACAATTTCAAAGCCAGAAAGCCTCATGAAAAGTGCGACTGGAAAACCACAGAGCTTCCTACATCGCTCGTTGTAATCTATACCATAAACAAGGAGCTGGTTGTTGTTTCATTGCTCTCGGAATAGGTCTTCAGTAGCGTAGTTAGGCGTGGGCGAAGCGGCCCCTTGCCCACGGCCTCGCACCCTAAGGGACCTCGAGCGAACGAGGCTTATTTAATAATTGATAGGTTCGCGTTTGACCACTATTACAGTTGATGATAAGCGACGATGTAGTCGAACACAGGGTTGCCAAAGTCACTGTCTCGTTTTCGAATTTGAGACAAAAAAGGCCTCGCTGATGTGCCTTCGCCCACACCGAAATTGGTCCACGCTACGCCTCTGTAGGTCTTAGTTTATTAACACACATATGTTCAAGCTCGGATATTTTACTGTTATGTTAGAAATATAAGACGTTTTGAGTCATTAATGGGTTCGAGGAGGAATATTTCACTTACTGCTGTGTTTGAAAATGTTTTTTGATGTTTAAAAGTGTTTTCAACAGTGAATTCCACTAAAAACATTATTCCGTTTTGTCCTAGCCAGGATTAGAACAGCTCTGCTGGAAAAGGATTAGCTCGGTATTTTTTTTTCTTAGTGCTTTGGGACTTCGTCAGTGTCAGATTCATAAAACAACACAATGCCAATATGTTCAAAGAAGATTGTTTCCATAATTATTATTATTTTTTGACTGGCCTGTTGGTCTAGTAGTTGGTGACCTTAACTGCTATGCCGGAGGTCGTGGGTTCGATTCCCACCCAGGACAAATGTTTGTACGATGAATACGATTATTTGTTCTGCGTCTGGATGTAAATTATCTATAATATGTATGTATTTAGAAATTTAAAAGTATGTTTATCAGTTGTCTAGTACGCATAACACAAGCTCAGCATAGCTTGGGACTAGACGGCGTTGTGTGATAGTTGTAAATTATTATACTATTATTTTTTAATAAAAGTAATATAACATTAACACACAGCTATTTGAAAGTTATCATCAGCCAGTAAAAGTCTCGTCAAAATCAGTCCAGCCCTTTCGGAGATTAGCCAGAACAAACCGACAGACAAAAATAAATAAAAAAATGCATTTTTCTTGCGTGTAAGACTTTTATTGACTTAAACCACACTTCAGTTCCTTGTTTGCCTTGCGTTCCAGAACCCCGGAATTCCTTTTTGGAAGTCCACCCATGGCCCCACTAGGCTTCGGCCCTGCTGGGCCCCTACGGTTTTCTACTTTCAGAATGTGCGTATATAATTTTACATTTGTAGTTGGGAAAAGATAACGACAGATTAGAATAGAATAGAGTATCGCTAATTTACTAAAAGTGGCACATTTAAATTAAGATACATAAAAACAATTATAACGCATACATTGCATAGTTGCCTGAACTAGGTTGGACCTGTATATCAGGCTAAAAAGTACTAAAACCTAAGAAATAATAAATTAACAATAATTAAATTCACTAGATTAAATAACCTACATTTAATTAACTAAAAGCAAAGAATGTTTTATTTACAAACTAAAAGTAGATAGAAGATCTACTCTCGAACGTCTCTCCGTAAGAGATGCTGAGAGTGAATGTATAATATACATTATTTATTTATTTTTTTATTTATATATTATTAACACAAAAGAATACAGGATAGTCTAAGTTAAATAGCAAGCAAAAAACACTTAGGTTTAAACTTGTGCTATCATGAATCCATTTCAACATCGAAACTATACAAAATGAGTTTTTTATATTTGTACGTTATTGTAGATAACAATTTAAAAAAAAATCTTTAGGTCCGCAAACAAGTAAAAAACATTCTTAAATTACTATACAACAACAACTATCGCAGAAATGTATGCTAAATACGATAGGAATTGTATACGAAAAGTCCAGCTGGCTAAACCTCCAGGCTTTGTCCATTAATCGAACCAATAAACTAAGCTCCCTGAGGCAGGATGCGACCGCGCCGTAGGTATCATCTGATACTACACCAGTATTTACAGTGACCACGCTTCAGGAAAAATAAATATCCCACCTTTAATTGTTTAACAGAGAAAAACTAAATAAACTATTATATTATTTGATAGTAATGAAAACAGAAGGATGTGATTGATTGAAGATTGTGTGAAAAATTATATAATAGTCCTACCCGAAAACTGGCTTTTCGTTAATCAAAAAATGTAGTCCGATTGAAGCGCCACCTACCGGGTTTATCATCATCATCATTTCAGCCGAAGGACGTCCACGGTTGGACATAGGCTTCCCCCAAGTGTCGCCACCACGAACGGTCCTGTCTTGTCCTACCAGGTTCAATAAGACAGAAAAAATTTCATACAAACTTAGGGTTTAGGAGAAGTTAGCGACAAACACGTACAGAAGATTTTATATATATATAAAGATTAGCTTCACCCGCGTGATAGAGGTTTCTCCATCCAAACTTTGGACTCCTTTTTCATCCCTTTAGAGGGTTAATTTCGAAAACTGTTTTTTTTTTTTAATTTTATTAGTTTATTTTAATATAGCTTGTGACAATTTATTACTTTTTGTATTTGGAAATAATAGCATTGTATAATATAGAAGCACTTTTTTCTTTGTGAATCATCTCCATGAAGCATTTTTATTAGGTTACAACTTGTTTGACATTTGAGGTCATAATGGTGGCAAAAATCTTCACAACTCATTTAAAACTTTCCACTATTTCTAAAACTCATGGTCTCCACAAAATTCGGTCTAGATAAGATCGCACAGTGAAGTCGGTGGCGCAGAACCATTTGTTTTAATTTGGTCGTCGGCAGCACCCGTTGTAGCGACGACGCTTCAAACTGGGCATTACGACGCTCAGATACATTCTGATCCAGTTTTATGGGAAATATTTCTTGCGTCTTTTATAGTATAATGGATTGGAATCGTTAAATTTGGAGGTCTGCTTTATGTTTTCACAAAGTTAGAAAGTAATTACAGTTGTTTTAAATAATTGGTAGGCTCGCGCTTGGCCGCTATCTCACCTGATGGTAAGCGAAGTTGTGGTTGACGATGGAGCACACTTGCCTAGACGTAACCTATTTACTCTTTGCTTTAAGACTCGCAGGTTGTAGGAAGTCTTTGAGGAAACATAGACTCCGGCAAGGAATTCCACTCCTTGGCTGTATACACAATGTGTGTGCTCCCAAAACGTTTTGCGCGTATGGGTGGGATGTTCATAAGCCTTTTTTTATTGACGTGGGAAATCAATAACTTTTCGCGCTCTGGGTGGAGCGAAAGGGATTATCAATCTATTACTGACTAAAACCCTTCTGTGTTACCCTTTGCGTCCTAAGGTCGTGGTGATTACTCTTTCGAACAATGCCGCAGCCCTGGTTCTCTAAGTCGGAGTAAACTCGTTGAAAAATAAAAGGCCCATTTTGACATTTGAGTAAAACTCTAGAATGTAACTGAAAGAAACAATAAATATTAATTAGGGATCCGATGTAGTAGTAGCTATTTTAGCTATTTTAGTAGTTAGCTACATTACACCGGACAAGCCACTAGGTAGTCGAAATACAAATGTCAAAACGGACCTATTATTGACAACTTTAGACTTGGACAACCAGGGCTGCCTTAAAGTATTACGCAGTTAATACAGCTAAGTAGTGGAATTCCCTGCCGGAATCATGTCTCCTGCTACAATTAAGTCAAGAGTGAATGGGTTACACTAGGCAAGCGTGCTCCATCGTCGACCACATCGTCGCTTTCCATCAGGTGAGATAGTGATCAAGCATGTGCCTATACTGCCTAACAATAGTAAAAAGAAAGTCTTTCCCATAAACATAAAAATACTACACTTAGTACAGACTGACCGCAATCCACCCAAATTAGGAAGGGTCCTAGTGTTGGAAAGTACCAATGAAATAGAATGCGGATACTGTACGTCACAATTTGTTAGCATTGGAAGTTGTGGCCGAGCTGGTGCGGACGTCTTGGGTCCATTTAGTAAATGCTATCGTGAATTTAAGCTACAGTAAACTGGAAATGGTAACTGCCTGGTCTAAGATGCCCAGCGGCGTACAGTATGCTCTGAAGGGGTAGGTACCGCAGATGTGTAAAATTCACACTGTTACACCCTTATTTCACCTTAGCTTAGCTTAGCTTAGTCGGCCTTTTAATGTTCCCACTGTTGGGACTCAGGCCTCCTCTCTAGGAGAGCGAATGGGCCGTAATCCACCACGCGGGCCCAGTGCGGGTTGGTGGATGTCACATGTCTTCGAACTTTTGGTTCTAGGACATGCCGGTTTCCTCACGATGTTTTCCTTCACCGTTTTGAGAGCAGTGGTGATGAAATAAATTACACAAAGTAATGCGCCTGGCTGGGTTTTGAACTCGCGACCTTATTTCATCGATTATATTCAAATTGCATGACATTATTATTTACAGTAAATAATAACGAAAGAAAACCGGAAACGCCGACTTCCAAAATTAAAGTTATTTTACATTTTTTAGTTTAAGTTGTACTGTTAGAGGACAAATAACTCCTCAGAGGCCTTACTATGATGTGTTGAAATGTCAGGCGTGCGAGCGAGAAAGACTAACAGTTCAGTTTAGGTCGTCAAATGGATCGCGTTAGGGCCTGCGCACACTTGAGACAAGACTGTCTTAGACAGACTTGTCATTTCTTGGATTAGCACATAAAATACTTTTTACCCCGGGAGTACGTTACATTGGGATAATTTTCTACTATCACGCGGGCGTGACTAGTGTAAAAATAAATTAGAGGAGTGCCTTCATTTGTTACCCTTTCTCAGGGAATTTGATCCTGACTTGACGGTTCGGACTAAACGTTTCGCCTCGTCTTTTATACCGCGTACATCGAAGGACTGAAACAATTTGCCTCCTGCGGTCTTCCCATCCGATTATAATTTAGGTGTCTTCAAGACTCTTAATAAACTAGTGCGCTTCACCATCCACGTTTGGATCACTGTTTACCATCAGGTCGCATCGCGGTCAAGCAATAGTTTATATTATATTATTAAAAATAAAAAAAATAGTCCAAATTTCTAAACAATATGTTTTTTAGTTGACAAGTGTGTGTGTTGTTGAACCCTCTTCTCTTTTTAATAATCGGGCTGTTAGTACTATCTCACCTGATGGTAAGCGATGATGTGGTCAAAGTTGGAGCACACTTGCCTAGAAGTAACCTATTCACTCTTGACTTAAAGACTTGATTCGAAATCTAAACACAATACCGCTTTTGTTTCTAATTAGATGGGCACGTAGATAGATAGATATAAGTAAGAACACTTATTGTACATCATAAAAAAATAAAGTAGAAGCTTAAAGTTAATGTAATTCTAGAAATATATAAGTATGTTTATCAGTTGTCTAGTACCCATAACACAAGCTCACTTAGCTTAGCTTGGGATTAGACGGCGTTGTGTGATAGTTGTGGAATATTATATATTATTATTACAACTATACCGAGAAACTCAGGCTTCAGTCTACACGCGCATGTTTGAATCTTCAATCCACTCAAAATTCAAGACATAATATCTCTCAAACAAACAAAATGAATGTACACTAATATTATAAAGAGATAAAGTTTGTTTTTTGGTTGTTTTTTTTTGTTTGTAGGAGATAATCTCTGAAAGTAATGCCCCCCTAGCCAAGTTACAATCGTATCGTTCGCGCTGAACGCTTCGAGTAGGCCACGCCTCCGATTCCTTTGTTCTGACGTCATCTCAACGCTCAGTCACGTGGTCCGAACAAAGGAATTGGAGGCGTGGCCTACTCGAAGCGTTTGGCGTGAACGAGAGATTATCTCCTACAAACAAATAAAACAAACAAATCCGTCCGATTGCTAAAATTCTTTCACCGATAGAAAGCTGCTATATTCCTGAGTGACATAGGCTATATTTTATGTACGCGGGTGAAGCCGCGGGCAAAAGCTAGATAAATAGAAACACACATTTATACAGTATTAATTTCCATCTCAAAGCTTCGCACAATTCATTATCTATACCTAGTGAAGCACAAAGCATAGAAGTATAATCAGCCTTATAATGTTCCTAGTGCTGGGACACAAGCCCGAATTTTCGTCTTCGAATTTTTGGTTCTAGGACATACCGGTTTCCTCATGATGTTTTCCTTCACCGTTTTGAGTGTAGTGGTGATGAAAATAAATTACAAAAAGTAATTTACACCCGGTTGGGTTCAAACCCGTGACCTAAAACTCCTAAGTTGGGACCGTTGGCGCTACTGCTCGAACCTAGAGAAGACTCCTTGAATAATTTCAAAACAAGTGCATTTTCCAGCAGTCCCTTGTCATCACTCTGGTGACAATTCAAACTTAAATCAAGTAAAATAAACTACTTTAACCAAGTTAGATCCGCTATCTCTCATAAGGCCGGTTCATAGTGTGAGCGGAAATTTTTATACGATGGGAAAAATAGCTCCGGAAATCAAGTATGGCAGTAACAGTACATTTTGATACAAGTGGAGAAAGTTTGTCATCGCAACCGAGGAGGAATTTGCCCGAGCCGTAGGTGAGAGTGTTTAGAGCCGACTGCAGCAGGGATATAATTTTCCACGTGTATCAAATGACGTTTTTCAATACACTTACGAAAATATAAATAAACGGGGGTTGAAACATAGGGGTCGCTTAGCGCCCAGCCTGATACGATAAATACAAAAAATTATGGCGGGCCAAGCTCGAGCACTTTTTCGCACTAGTGCAAAAAATAGTAAGTAAAATTATAAGCTACGTAACTCCTATTTTTAATTCCCTTTCTCATCTGATACCTGCCCAGGGGACCCAAGGGAGCTCCACAAGCACACAGGTATTCAAAGCACATGTGACGCTACTGAGACCTAAGGTTTCATCCATGTGAAAATAAGTTATGTCAGATCGCTCTGGGATCTTGGACTATGAGCTTTACGTAAAGCTTACGAGAAGAGTACCGAGACACTTTTATGGTTGTGGTCCTAAGATTATTATCAGCAGGAACTAGGTAATACTGGGCTGAGCTGATACAAGAAAAACAGTATTATCATAAAGCCTCATATACATTAAGGGACCAAATGTCCCCTAAAGCTCAATCTATGATGTGACGTTGTAACGTTGCCCAGTGTCCTTCAACTTGCCTCCCAACATTTTACGGCGCATTCAGGTGACTAGGGACATCTTGTTAAACAATTCGACAGATTTAATGTCCCCGAACATGACGCGCAACGCTGTCTAATTTCCCATTAGGGGACAAAAAAATTGTCCCCTAATGGGGGGCTTTATTAACTGGCTTGTTGGTCTAGTGCTCAGTGGCCCTGACTGCAATGCCGGACGGAGGTCGTGGGTTCGATTCTCACCCAGTACAAATGTTTGTGTGATGAGCACAATCATTTGTTCTGTGTCTGGGTGTAATATATCCATAATATGTATGTATTTAGAAATATTTAAGTATGTTTATCAGTTGTCTAGTACTCATAACACAAGTTCTGCTTAGCTTGGGACTAGACGGTGTTGTGTGATAGTTATGTGAATATTATATTACTATTATTCAGTATAAAAAAAATCTTAATCAACCCAGATTTCTTCTGATTTTAACAACCATAGAAGAGAACCCACTACAAAAATTAACCCCACAACTTAAAATCATAATTCACTAAAATATTAACAAACTAATTCCGCTAAAGCACAAAATAACCACACCCTTATACAACAGCTCAACACGAGCTAAACGTAGACAAACAATGGAAAAAGATCTCAATTGTGTACGAAATAAGATCCAACACGACTGCATCGGATATGCACCGAGATAACAGGGTGATGTAAATTTAATTAGAAACTTAAGACACTACAGATAAAGTGTCTTATCTCTTCAGTTTTCTCCAGAAACTGGGTGGTGCTGGGTGGGGCTAGTTGTTCGTTACGGGAAATTGCTTTCATGAAAATTTCATACGGAGTTCTTGTATTGGGGAGTCGGGCTGAAATGGGAAGCGAGGATTTTGGTACACAGTTGTGCATTTGTTTTTGAGCAGACACCGTCTGTCTTTCTTAGGACCGTAAATAATTAGTGCTCGTCTCTTTCATGGATGTTGCAGTCTCAATTTTAAGTAAAAACCACAGTTTAGTATTAGGTGATAAAAGTACAGAATTGGACGTAATGCCTAATACGAGGGTGGATTGAAAAGTTCGCGGCCTAACACATAAATACTTAAACTATTTTAATGTAACTGACCTCATTCGATTAGTTTACTCTATGGTTGTCAAATTGTAAAATTCTATCGCAATAGCATTAACTGAATTTAAATTAGACCGAATTTTGTGAGCCTCGTACCAGTCATCCTTTGGATGATGCAGTGAAAAATAGTGGTAGGTGCAAAAAGAAAATTACACAAAGTTATATTATACTCGTACAATTTTCCTGCAGCGGTCTTCCTGTGCGATTATAATTTAGGCTCTTAATAAACTAGTGAGTGTCACCATCAACGATTGCATTACTGTTTACCATCAGGTGGGATCACAGTCAAGTACAAGTTTATATCTATTAAAACAAATTAACCATCAATACATAAGTGACGTAATCCACCAAACCAGCGCTGTGGACTCGTCGCATTTCTGCGTTGTGGACACGGCATTATGTTGAGCGTACGGCCGTTTTGCTCAGACGTGGCGGTTACATGTTGATTTGAGTTAATTATGTTTTTGTCTTGCAAAATGGCTGCAATATGTTAGTTATAAGTTTGCGCCTTTTCCGGCAAATAAAATGTTTTTCTTTCTTTGTTTTTTTTTTTTTGTAATCAAATGAATAAACTAAATACAGGAAAATTAATTTAATATTATTTATTACATTATAACACCTTTACCAAAATTGAAAGGAAAATTTGTCTTGGTATGGTCATGTGAAGAGGAGGGATGAAGCGCATGTTACTAAAAGAGTTATGAGTTTACATGTGGATGGATGGAGAGGGAGAGGGAGACCAAAGAAAAGATGGATGGATTGTGAAGAGTGATATGAAAGAAAAGGAAGTTAGTGATAGCATGACGAATGACAGGGCAGAATGGAAGAAAAAAACATGTTGCGCCGACCCCAAATAAAACCGGACAAGGGCAGGAAGATGATGATGATGACATTATAACACCTTTACAGATAAGTCCAAGGCGAAAATGGAAGTAGTTCTGAATATAGCAGCACTAACTATAATATAATATTCTGGACACGTATAAGTATTTCTTTGTTAAAAGTACATTTCTTGAAATAGTATTCATTAGGTAGATACTGTCGCTGGCAGTCACTACTTCGAAAAAAATGCACGGTTTCTGTAGGATAGACCACAGGTGGAAAATTGCAAGAAAAACTAGTCCTTTAGAGCCATATTTATTCTATTTACTACTCACAACGTTTTGTAAATTTTCGTAAAACTGCAATCAACATACCTGAAAAGAGAAAACAAAAAATTAGTAGGGTAGATAACAATAAGACAAGACTTAGGACAAGGTGTAATTATCAGTGATCGGAGTACGTTGATTGATTTTTGGTACTTGTATCATATATGCACACAGAAATAATAACATAGATAAGCCATTTTTCCAGAAAGTAATTCTGGTATTTCCGGATTCAATTAAATATTGTTAATGATGTTAGTGATATTATTACTACTCAATTCAAATTTAAAGGTTTAATGTTCTGATTGGTCGTTGGGTTGTGTCAAATCGTGACTGTGTGCCGTTAAAAAAATTATGAAGAATTATAATATTGCTTATTTTAATACAATTTCCACCTAAGTTCCGATTTTTTTAAATAATAATCAACCAATTCCGGAGGTTTGTCCATATTAATATATACGTTTCGGATCAATGACCCCAATTCAATCGATCGCTGGTAATTATCAACTCAGTCAATGAATGAAATGAACACATACAAAAATAAGGAAGAAAAAAGGCACCGCAAGTATCAATGCTAATTACATCTCTAGCCCAGATATACCTTTATCTAATTATTATATGTGGGTAGTTGCAAAATGCGGCTAATCCGATTGAGAGCAGCCAACCCGAGATGTATTCCATACAACTGCTCTTACGTGATTATGACGTTACTAGCTTCTGCCAGCGGCTTTGCCCGCTTGAAAATAAGTTTTTCTATACAAACTTTGGACCCCCGTTTCATCCACTTAGGGAGTGAATTTTGGAAAATCCTCTCATAATGCTCGCCTACGTCATAAAAGGAAGCCTTGTGCAGAATTTCATTTTCCTAGTCCCAGTAGTTTCGGCTGTGCGTTGATATGTCAGTCAGTCAGTTTCTCCTTTTATATATATAGATTACACATCTTTCTCTAGTTATTTTGGAATCACAGATATCTTGTGAATATTATCTAGGTTTCTATTTAAATCAAAACATAAATTTGTGTAAAATTAATCCAATAAAGACCCTGTAAAAACTCTGCTATTTTGCGTAAACTTTGGCCCTTCATTTCGAGATTCTAAATAACGATTTTCTTTTCCAAATAACTTTTAAGGTTTTAAGCACGTATCAGTGAATGAATAATATATGTTTTTTTAAACAAGTTTTATGAAATATTTGAGTGAATGATGGAATTACCGAATGCCACTAGAGCGTCCAGGCGTCATCTCTTCTTTTTTCGCGTTGTCTCTTTATTAAGGACTAGCATTTGCCCGCAGCTTCGCCCGTGTACATAAAATTTAATGTATGTCATTCAGGAATAAAGCAGGTTTCTATCGGTAAAAAAATGATCGCAATCGGACCAATACTTTCAGAGATTACCTCCAACAATCAAAAAAACATACTTGGGAAAATCATCTAATGATTTCCCCGCTCTTGGAGAGAGCGCGAGATAGTATTAGACTTTTACTGACTAAAAACCCATTCCTGTTCCTTCGTTGCCTTACGTACCTGGGCCGAGTCTTACTTTCAAAAGCAGACCCTTAACCCCAGCAGGCTCCGACCCTGCTGGGCCCCTACGGTTTGCTGACGTCTAGGGGAGTGCGTGGAACAGTACGCGCAATCGACGACGACGGTTACCCATTCGGTACGACGGTCGGACGGCGAGCTACCCATTGCTCGCCGTCCGCAAGCCCGCGTAATATTAGTGTAGATTGCGTTGGATAAAACAACAAGCTTTTAAACAATATTCACCAAAGACCAATAAATATGATTGGTGAATATCAAAAAACGCATCCAAATAAACGTAGCATAGCACATCTCAACAATGTAGCATCGTTGGTGGAAAAACACCCTTAGTCTGAGAGAACAGTATGTGTCCTATAGCACTTATTTCATATAATGTTTGAGGCTGTCTTTTTAATATCTTTCAAGCATATGAGCTACTTTTTATATGCGAACTTTGGAATATATTAGATCTTGATTTTTCTTCTGAAGTTTTACTGAAGTCACTAAAACGGAAATTACATTTTATATACCACGGCACGTTCTAAATCAATACAGTTTAAATTGATATTTCTTAAACTCATTATTTATTAGTCAATTATTCATCAGTGACAACTCACTGGCAACTTGAACCTGCCAGATTCCTTATGGAATGAAAACTCAGAAAAAAAATATAGTTAGGTCTACATTATACATGTGACTGTTCTTAAAAGACCCTAGGCTGATAAAAATTTCATTTTTCCTGAATTTGCCTACATGAAGGTATGAAGGTCGGCTCCCTCTCACTTAGTGGGAAGAGATTCCTTATGGAGTGAAAACTCAGAAAAAAAAATATAGTTAGGTCTACATTATCGGGCTTCGACGAATATTCACGTTATCGCGACAAATATGGCCGAGTAGCTCGTCAGATCGCGAAGTATTAGGATGAACACGAATGCTTGTCATTAACAATCGCATACAAATGCGATTGTCGGCTAATATAGACCACAACATCGCGTATACCCGAATATAATGTTTTCATCACGATATGAAGACACGAATATTTATTTTATATTTTATGTACACACATATAAACAGAAAAATATATACAACCATAAAAATTGGTACAAAGGTAATTCTTATTTCAAAAAGAAATTTCTTCCAGCAGACCTGTGAAAGGAGCGATTAGTAGTAATGTAGGCAATAAGTGTGAAGAAATAAGTAAAGAGTTTGTAAACCTCTTAAAGAAATAACGTATAATTTTAATTATTAATAAATACTTATATTTGTACGATAATGTAGCCACAGCACAAATGGGTTAAATGGAAAATAAAATTTTGTACAGAAATTAGTATTTCTTGCTTATTATGAGAAACCAATTTAAGAACCAAACATATTTTTTTGTCCTAGAACCAAAAATCAAAGGCATGTGACATCCACAAACCCGGACTGAGCCCACGTGGTGGATTACGACCCATTTCCTCTCTTAGAGGGTAGGCCTTCCCAGCAGTGGGAACATTAGAAGCCTGAGTATGATATTATGCTATGGGAAGCTATATTGTGTAAAGCTAAAAGCTATAAAAATGTCTCACTCAATATATGAATGTCAAAACTTCTAGTCTCAAAGCCTCCACTTTTCCCAGCTACCCTCAAAAACATTATCTACCAGAATAAATTAGTTTTCTATCAAAGACTAAAAAGTAGCTAAAGCCTACCAATATCCTGCAAAGATAATGGGAAATAAACAATCAATGCTTCTAGCATAGCCCAAAATCCCTGATACAAACGCCGCATAATGTGGGTAGTCGCTAATCAGATTTAAAGTCTCCGGGAGAACGTCCGTCGCTCACATGTTTTATGTATGCTAGCCTTGTTTGGGTAGGAACTCTTTTACTTTTATTACCAGCTTTTGGATGTTTGTTTGTTTAGTGAGTTTTTGACAGACTGTACCCGCTACGAAAATTCTTTAAAACACAAGAATCATCCCTCTGATTTTATGGAAACTTTAACAGTGGTTTTGAAAGTATTCTAATGTGGAATGCACGATAGTAACGCTTTAAATAATTATGATAATAATAAATGATATTTATTTTGCCTCACGTCATTTTTTGTTAATTAAAACTAGGTGATTCCGATACCGGAAGACGCAGTGTTGGAAGGCCTCCTACAAGGTGGACCGATGACCTGGTGAGGTTCGTGGGAATCTGATGGATACGAGACGCATAGGGCTGGTCGTTATGGCTGCAATTCAGCCGTGATGATGATGATTAAGTCAGAGTTTCCTAGCTGATTATCCTGAAAAGAAACACCGAAACAAAGTCGAGGTCAAAGTCTTTTTTGTAAAAATTTAATGGTCAAATGATATATGAGAACCATGCAGATTACGTGTCTCAGATGGTCTTTTAAAGAAAGAACAAAACAGATTTGAATGGACCTGTCCAGGTCAGTGCAAGTATTTGTCAGTATTCGAACTCGTATAACTCAACTCAGGACTACTAAGGAGGTCAAGCTATTGTTTAAAAATTGGAGATTGAAGGAAAGACGCACGCGGAATTCAAAATCCGCTGCGCGTAAAGTTTACACTGATTGGTGACCGAGATCAGGCCGTCACCGCCGCACGGAACCGAGAAGTCCTGCCAGCATTGGAAGATGCTGATGATGATGATGATACTACCAGTAATCTAATGATAGATAAGAGTGGAAGTTTCTTAAAACCTTTGTTAAAGGTAAAACAATTAAAAAATCAAAATAAAATTTGAAAGGGCTTTGTTGTAAAGCACGCTGTGGGCGTTATAGAAACAGAAGCGGTAATAACAGTCATAGGAAGCAAACTTGTTTTACTTATACAAACGTTTAGTCAGACAAGCAACTGTCTGTCATGAATAAAGCAATCATGCTCTTGAAGTAAACTGGTTTCTTAGCAAGACTAACTTCAGGCAATGCCAGGAATGTTGCCAGAGTAAAGAAGATTTCAGTTGCTAAGACAGATTTAACCACAAGATTCAGCAGCGAGTGCATTCCTAACCTAAATATAAGTGGTACGGTAGTCGAACTTAGAGTAAATTGAATTTAAATCCCCTCGCTATCTGGTATGTTTTATGTATATCCGTTCGCGTTGTTTTAACTGCGAATCTCTGGTTTAGTGAAGGATTTTCAGTTACATTATTGTATTATGTGAAAGCAAATATTTGGCTACGTGTAGTGTGTTCGCTCAGCCGTCAATCAGATTGTTTTAATTAAGTGAAACATGGCGAAACTAGGTTACTCAAAACACTGTAATCTACCAAGAAATCATACAAATTCAGTTTTTGTTGTAAGTGTAACTGGTGTATCATAGGGGAAAAAATCTTCAATCTCGAGTAAATATGCAAGCTTTCTATAAACATAATACATATTTTTAATTTTTTAGTTTATGAGTACATTGTAAAGGACCAAAGTTCACGCGAAATAGCAGATTTTCAGAGGTCTTTAAAGGAGCAGTTTCACACAAAATGTTTCCCATACAAACCTGGATAACATCAACAAGATGTCTGTGTTTCCAAAATATCTAGAGAAAGATGTGTTATGACGTCATACTTACGTAAGAACGATTGTATGGAAATGTATCTCTGGTTGGTCGCTCTTAAGTGACAACATACAACAACATACAACACACAACAACAACAACACCCAAACACATACATAACAACAACAACAGACAAAATCGATATCCGTTGCATCAGAAGCTTTGTTTTAATCCAATTTTGAGCTTCCAATCTTGTAGCCAGTATTGTTCCCGATAGAAACTACTGTTTTAATTAGGATTTTTTCGTTTTTTTTATACTGTTTCCAATGAAAGGCAAATATTTATTTTCCAATACACTTACTCGAAAACTCGCTCTTATCCCTACCGCTTTTAGGCTCATAATTTAATGTTTTCCGCACTAGTGCGGAAAAATACTGGCGCTCGACCCCGCCACAATTTATTACTTTTACCGCATCAGGCTGAGCGCTAAGCGACCCCACCGCGCTAAGCGACCCCACCAGTCGTACGTCAACCTCCGTTGATTTCAAATTCAAATTCAAATTCAAAGCATTTATTTCAAATAAACCATTTACAGGCACTTTTGAAATGTCAAGAAGTCAGTCTGTCAGAAAAAAATGATGCTAATTGTACATTCCAAAGCGTAGATCTCTATGGAGAAGAATGTGCAAGAAACTCATTAGATCTGGAAAGACTCCTTGATCTATACACAAATTAAATATTAAGGCTAAGTACGGCGCTATAGTCTCAATAATTGAGGTACAAACTTTGATAGACATACCCCATAGATCTTCAGTCAATTTAACCTTGATTTGTTTAAAAGCTTATTTCTTCGTTCGTGTATTGTAAAACATACACTTGAGAAGTCACTGCAACATTCGGCTTCATAAAACCCTCGCATATAGGAGCGAATTCCGTCAAACTTTCTCCAATTGTATCATAACGAACTATTGCAATCAGTTTTATCATCTTTAAAAGCAATATCACCATTCCAGCTGATAGACTACCACTGCTGAATACTAGCTCTACCAAGGCCCACATCAAATAGGCCTGTGTATTTTGCATTCAACTGACATGTATGGTCTTCACCAGGTCGTTGGCCCAACTTTTGGGAAGCCTTCCATCGTTGCTTCTTTTTATAAGTGTTTTAAGCCCAAATTGAATTCCAAGTAGTCGGCTGCAAAAACAGTAGCACATCAAGCAGATTATGACATAATTAACTTTACTTTACTGCCAACGATAAACAATATCGCAAAAACATTAATACATTTCTGTTCCCACCAAAATACAACTTCGGTCCCACGTTGGGCGCCAATTCATCTTGCGTGTTGCAATAATTAAACGTCAAACTGTTACGAATCGACATAAAATAGATTCTCTATTTGATGGCTTTCCCGATTCTATTATAAACGGTTGATTTAACAGAGGTCGCACTCTGTGAAATAGTAAGCTTGATTAGGTTTTTGTAATTAGTTGAGGTATAAATAGAAATGTGTAGAAATAGGTTTAGTCTAGGTACGATTTACTGAATGAGATATCGAAATATTTTTTATCATACATTTAATTGATTAATATGACTATTATGTGGAACATTAATCATAGACTGATGACATTATTTCCAAAATCAACGACTATATAAAAAAAAGTGCTAAACCAAACATGACAGTAAAAGAAGTCAAAAGAACTGTAGTACCACCCGCTGTCCTGAAGTTACTGCCCAAATGGGAATATATCGAGAATAAAAACTCGGAACTCGATAGCCGAAACAGTGAAAATTACTTCCATTTTATCAAGTATAAAAACACAATATAACAGCGATAAACCGAAGCAAATAGTTTAACTTGACAGGTCCCGCGCTGGGCGCCAATTCATCATCTTATCGATTATAATATTCAAATCACGAACCTAAACTAAAACACAGTACCGAGTTACTGTACCAAAATTAATTCCACTACAGTACTAATAACACACATAACAGCGTCAAATCGAAACAAACAAAATAGGAAGTAGCGCCATTTTGTCGGTTCCGTGCTGGGCGCCAATTCATCTTACCCGTTGCAATAATTAAATGTCAAACGGGCACGCATCGACGGGCAAATTGTTTCGCCTTCACAACTGCACGTTGGCTTTTGACATCATTTTTCCTATATTAATTACCTGTCCCATTTTATTATTGAGTGTGAAAACTATGCTCTTTTACGAGGTTTTCCGTTAATTAACTTTTAATTTATTGGCTTGCGATACGGATGTGGTGCGTCAACAGTTTTGGGGAACGCTATTTTTTAAGTTTTGCGCAAGGGCTGTCAAATGATACAAAATGTTATATTTTTGTAAGTTTTTACCGGTCTATCATGAATTAAATATTATTTTGAAGTTTTCTCATATATTTATAAATGTTTTATGTGATAAATTTATCTATATACGTTTAAGCTGCCATGGGTGACAGTTTTGTAAAATTAAACAGTGACAAATGACATCATACCTATGTATATGCAATCCTGCGGGTTCAAAATTGTTACCATCTATGATAGTTAACCTTTTTAGGCTATAATATTACGATAATTATTGTACATAGTCTGTTTTAAGACCTAGAACGGTACTAACATTTCTATCAACTAATAACAAAGGTGGGTAGAACAATTCTATTACATAAATGTGTTCTATTTCTGCAAGAGTGTAGGTGTTGAGTGATCAGATTACTGCACGTGGCGCTTCAGCTTTATAACATTATTTATAGACTCGGAACTTCCATGCTTTGAAGATTAGATAGTGCCGGTTGCTTAATAAATAATTCTAGGAGTTCGTTTGGACAATATTCGTAGCTATATTTGGATACTTCCTGAAAGCAGTCTCCCGCTGTGAGTAAATCTGTTGATTAATTATTTAATTCGAGCATCATCCAAAGGGCAATAGAAAGGGAAATCGAAGAATTTCCAAACTTAAGTGACAGTGGGCAGGGCACATTGTGATCGTAGAACGGATTGTCGATGGGGCCAAAAGGTTCTAGAGTGGCGACTGCGCACCGGAAAACGCAGCGTTGGAAGGCCTCCCACAAGGTGGACCGATGACCTGGTGAGAGTCGCGGGAATGCGATGGATGCGAGACCCACAATATTGTTCGTTGTGGCGACACTTGGGCTCCCTCAAGTGTCGCCTATAAGCCTATGTCCAACAGTGGACGTCTTTCGGATGTTTTTATTTTTTCCCTTCATAAAGTTTTCTTATAGAGTTAGTGATAGCGTGTCGAGTGACAGGACAGAATGAAAGAAAAAAACGTGTTGCGCCGACCCCAAATAAAATTAACTTGTATTCATTTATCAATTATTACGAGGGTTATTCATTACTTTCTAATATTTCCTTTAAAGATTCTAATTCCAAGGCAAATAAAATTTGTATCAGCGATAAGATTTATGAGCAGTGGTGGCCGAGTGGCCGGCCCCGACTTACGAGCGGGTTCAAACCCAGCCAGGCGCATTACATTGTGTAATTTATTTTATCACCACTGCTCTCAAAACGGTGAAGGAAAACATCGTGAGGAAACCGGCATGTTCTAGAACCAAAAATTCGAAGACATGTGACATCCACCAACCCGCTTTTGGCCCGCGTGGTGAATTATGGTCCATTCCCTCTCCTAGAGAGGAGGCCTGAGTAACAGTGGGAACATTATAAGGCCGACTATGATAAGTTTTAGTTGGGCGCCAATTATGATTCTACCAAAGGGTTCCCCACAAATCTGCGAAACGATTTGTTGCGGTGAAGCATCGGTTCAGGTGACCACACAATGTGCGATGCGAATCAATTCGCAAGTTCTTGCGGTGCATCGTGCTCGCATTGATATCGCATCAAATCGTAGTTTTGTGTTTGAGCCCATATGGGCGATGCTGAGATTATGAAATTCTTTAGAACATCATTTTATAATGTTGCCAACATGACAAAAAGTCTAATAAAACAAAACAGTCATTGCAACATTTGTTTTAGTGACAGTTGCAAAAGAAACTATGCCACCAATACTCCCAATCCAGAATCGGCACATGTCAAAACGTCAAACCCTACAATGCTTCCTTTAAGTTAATGCACAACAAACCATCGCGACGTTATTTAGAATGCATTAGGGTTAATGCATGTGCTATCGGATGGCGATGCATTATGTTCACGATGGATATCCGGGTGTAGATCATTTTGAATATCTTTAGAATATATTACTTGCTGTTTGGGTACATGCGTTTTATTGGGTGGTATTTTATTTTATTTACTTTATTCAAAATTTGCTTACATTATGCATTACAAAAGATCTGCTAAACTGTAAAACAGTTTGTTAGCAGTTGGTCTCGTTTTACAATTTTACAAATTTTGTTAAGATGTGACAATAAATGTATGCTAAGCTAACAATATGATACAACCAATACACCCACGAAATCAAACAATGTCACTGTAGCGACATCTATGGCGTCACAAAAAGAATCCATATCCATATAATCCTGCATCGCGCAATCAAAGTTCTCCGCGCGATTGAAACATATAGAACAGCCCGAAATCATCTATCGGTCAGCTGCCCACCAGACATAACACCCGTCTGGCTGGAGGATCCTCCCTTTTCAACGGAGGTTTGCGGGACTTTATTCTCTGTTCCGCATACTTCCAAACCACATTCCACATCCATAGACAATTTTCAATGTTCATACACAATCTTGTTAATCTACAGACACAGTGACAGATAATGTTTTTTTAGTAGTTTTTTAAGTTGAAGATTTGTAATCTAATCTATAGAGTATAGATTGTCCGATTTCAGGATATAGACAGACCATCGCATGGTATACTTAAAACATTAAGGGAGAGGAGCTGAACACAGATGCTCAGGTGGAAAAATTGAATCGCAACAAAGTAAGTAATCATCAAATACAATTTAGATGGCATTGCTTCTTGCCATTATGCCATGATTATAGGTTTACGGCAAGTCCCTGAATCCTTTACAAGCGTCAAGATATGCGCCATAAACCAAGCATTAACGGTTTTGTCTATAGATTGCGTTGACTTAAGTTGTTTTTTTTTTTGCTTCGAGGAGTAGCAGACTTGAGTATTTGATATTAACTTCAGCTTAGTATCTCCATGCGTTCCGTAGAAAAAGGATTTTGTCAGTCGGACAGATGGACAACAAATTGATCCTATAAGGGTTCCGTTTTGAGGTATGGAACCCTAAAAAGGGTGAATAAAGATAAATGATATTTATTTTGCAAATAGATTTAAAAAAAAACACTTTCTTTTTTTTGTCGTTTTAAACTAGATGAGGCCGGTCGTTCCCTAGCTGACTACTCCTGAGAAGAAACGTCGGAACAAACTCAGGGGTCAAAATCACTTTTAAAGTCCATACAGTAAATATGAAATGGTCAAATCACATGAGAACCATGCAGATTTGTCTGAGATAGTCTTTTGAAGAAAGAACCATACAGATTTGAGTGGACCTGTCCAGTCAGTGCAAGCATTTGTCAGTATTCATAATGCTCAACTCAGAACTACTAAAGAGCTCAACGACTTGACGAAAAGTACCAAGGAAAGGACATTTGGGTAGGCCACAGAAAATACTCAAATTGCCAGACATACGTTAAAATTACTGGAAAGAAAAGGAAAAAAAAACGCAATCAACATAGTCCTTACATTCACAGGAATAAAAGGAAATATATAGTTTAATCATAAATGTTTTAAGTTCCTTTAATAAACAACTGCTTTTCAAAACGAAGCAAAACTGTTTGACGATAGAAATAAAGCATAGTATTCCATTTATCTATTCTATACTTTAGACTTAGTCACTACGCCAACAATTTCATCAGTTAGCAAAGTCCGACCCGGCACTAAACTCAGCCTTTGAAAATTGTTTCACAATAAATTATCAATATGCCAGCCCTTTCAAACATAAACAACTGGAAACACGACAATCCATTTGAGCGTCAGAATTCTAACACGTTTTACGCAAAGTATAAAATATCAAACGTTTACATTAATAATCAGAACAGTGTTGCTGTCATTCAAAACTGACGTGGACATCAAACGAATACTGAAAGTGTGAAATAGATTTACTTGACAATAGATCAGAGATGGTGAACCTTTTGTATCAAGAGGGAATAAATAAGATATTACTGCTTTGTCAATAGAATGACAAAGCATCTGTGATGACATTTTTCAGAATTTTACTGACTAAAACCCGACCTTCAGTTGCCTTTTATGATTGAGGCCTGCGGTGAAATGCATCCCAAACAACAACTGACTTGCTACCCCTCCTATGAATATAGGCATCATATATTTTTATACCTATATAATTTATCTGTACGTGTGCTTGTCACTCCTAAACGGCTCGACTGATTTAAACGAAATTTTGTGTGTATATTTGAGTATAAAATTGAACCCGGTAGGTAGCGCTGCAACCGGGTTCTAAATTTTTTGTCTGATGAAAAGCCAGCACAACAGTAGCCAATGTCTACTGGGACGGCTAGTTAAGTATAATAATAGCTATTTATAGTAAAATCAGGGTTGCTGACCCTACAGTGCGGTCGCTATGATTGGATCGAGATTTGTGACAGAATATTTTTGGCACAGCATTGAATTCATTGAGGTTTTAAATCAACATATTTTGGCACCGTTTATTTTGTTTAAATGTCATGTGTAAAAAAATACGCATATTGAGCGTGTTTTATTGTTACCACGCTATATAATTTTGTTGATTTTTTACGTTTAATTTATTTTACAACACACTTGCTCAGAAAGTGACTCTTATTGCACTGCACTTAGGTATATAATGGCACTCGTTACCAACCTGTGACATTTTGATTACCATTACGCACTAGTGCTATAATGTAGTTAAAACCTTTTTGTTCAACCTCTTTATTCGCAAAACAAATTTTGAATTCCAATTAAATTCTCGTTCAATAGTACCTATATAAATTAGTGTCTTACTAACTTATAATATTTCATCCAATTTACAAGTTAAAATGGACAAATTTATCTTGTACAAACGATTTATTTAATAAAAAACATTTAGTAAATAAATCGTACCTTAAATTTTTTTTTTGTAGTCTTTGGCCGCCATTTTCAGATGCGCGCGGATTTTGGCGTGTTTTTTTTTTATTCCAGTTAAGTTCAGTGGCTGTATTACTTAATTAAATAATACAAAATCATTAAAATGTTACATCCGTATACTATTGACACTACGAAAGACATTATCGTAAAACTTTTCACGCAAGAAAACATAAACGGTGCATAAAGGTAAGACTAGGCAGTATGATCAAAATACCTTAGCCTTCTTCTAAGGGTAAATAAAATAAATGATGCGCGCGTTATGAAAACAGAAAACAGATTTTTACCGCCATGTCACAGAAAATTTTACTATTTTTACTGTTGTTTTCTTCACAAGTGTATTGTAAAACGTCGTATGACACACGTGAGTAATTAATGATTACCGTTCTTGGCTCTCTTAAGACCCTCGCCCGGCTCGGGTCTAAATACCGCCTCGACGGTAATCACTAACATTACACACTTATATCATAATGTACTATAGTGAACTACAAAGTCGACGGATTTCCTTACATTTAATTAAACAATCAAACCCAGCCAGGCGCATTACTTTGTGTAATTTATTTCATCACCACTGTTCAAGAACCAAAAATTCGAAGACATGTGACATCCACCAACCCGTACTAAGCCCGCGTGGTGGATTACGGCCCATTTCTTCTCCTGGAGAGGGAGAGAGCCTGAGTCCCAGCAGTGGGAACATTATAAGGCCGACTATGATATGCTGCTATGGTAATTAATCAAAGTCCTTTACCGAGTCTGTCTGTTCGCGATAAACTTAAAAACTACTGAATGGATTTTCAAGCAGTTTTCACCAATATTTGGTCACTTTTTGATCGAAACCGTAACTCTAGCCGAAACCAGTATTTTTGGCCGAAACCGGGACAGAACCGAATCTGCAGTCTGTCTCTAATTATCTACATTTAATATTATAAAGAGGTAAAGTTTGATTTTTTGTTTGCAAAGTTTTTCAACAAGAAAAATTTCACAAACCTATCTATAATTTTCAACTATCCTCGTCAAAATATTTGATAACCCTGACCAGTGACAACATTTGTGTGCATTGTGCATTAGCGTCACGACGCCGACGTGTCACGCGACGCGTCGAACGTTGACGCTGAACCAAGAGCGGCAGATTGACGGTATTATGACAAATTGTCGGCCATTTTGATGATTATGTCACTTGATTTGTGGCGTGATGCTAGATTAGATAAGTTGATTTTTGGGTGCAGTAGTCGCTATAGTGTTGCGTGTTATATTGTGGGTTTGATTTCCAATTAGTGACTACTTTTGTCAAGTTTCCTAGTATATTTTTTTTTTTATTGTTGTTAGGTTCGCGCATAACCGCTATCTCACCTGATGGAAAGCGACGATGCGGTTGACGATGGAGCACACTTAATCTAAAAGTTACCTATTCACTCTTGACTTAAAGATCCCCAGGTTGTAGCAATCAGGAAACACAGACTCCGGCAGGGAATTCCACTCCTTACATAATATCAACTAGTACTTGACTGCGATCCCATTTGATGGTAAGCAGTGATGCAATCGTTGATGTTGAGAAGCATAAGTTTATTAGGAGCCTATTAACTCTAGCCATAAAGACATCTAAATTTTAATCGGACGGGTATAAACGACGAGGTGAAACGCTTAGTCCGGACTGTAGAGGTTTTAACAATGTAAGGGTGGATACTGGCCGTACGTCAGGTTGTCAGATGGTAAAAAGGAGATGACTTTTCATAACTATGTTCGTGTTAGTTTTCAGACTAATCAGACACAGATGAATTGCAGTATTTACGAAGAAAAAGAAGAGATGAATTACCATGATTTCAGTAGGGAAATACCGTAAAGTACTAGACCCTCAATTAGTACCTACAAAATATATTAACAACCTTCATAAGTTTTAGCACACGTTCGTACGAAATAAAGGAGAGAGAAATCTTAACACTGTTTCCAGGCACAAAAGAACATAACAAAATAAACGTTCCAACTTCGAAAAATACCGTTAAACCAAAGCCTCTGTAACGTCGCACACATGCAACCTAGCTACACGATTGGTCGTTCATAATCCAATAGGGTGTCCCGATTTGAATTTCGATCGGATTCGTGTTCTAAATTTAAATCTCGTTCGGATCACGTACGGTACGTGAGGGCGCAACAGACTTTCTGGTGTAAGTTTGTGGTACTTGTTTGTTTACTCTGTTTTCCTTAGGGTAGTCGGAGATTTTATCAAAAACAATGTTTAGGTTGAAACTTGTTGCTATGGTAGAGAAACCAAGACGGTTATCAAGCAAGATATCCCAATACTGTGTTGTGTTATTACTATTCCACTAATAAAAATAAAGTTTCGAGGGTTGAATCCTTTCAGAGCGCAGCTGTTAAAATCAAATTATAATAGTAGACCAATATTCCAGAGCTGTCTGACATGACTTATTTTCATATGGATGATACTTTAGGTCCTCAGTAGCGTCTCATGTGCTATGAATACCTGTGTGCTTGTGGAGCTCCTCCTTGAAGCTCCTGGGCAGGTACCAGGTGAGAAAGGGAACTAAAAGTAAGAGTAACTTTTCTTAAATTTTTATAGCTGATTTTTATACTCGTAGATGTTTTGTAGAATATTATTCTAAAGCAGCAGTTCATAAGTGTCAGACACTTTCCATGGACTAAAACTTCTGTCAGACACTTTAAAGCTAAAAAAAAATGCACTTTATTTATTTTTACATGTCTCATTTTTAAACATGTTATTGAGGTAACTATTACAAAGTTATATTTCAGTATTCAGACTAATTGTAGTGACCAAACATCCACTAAACACAAAAATTATTCAGCCGAGAATGAGCGCGAGAGCACGCATGCGTTTCAGAGCGAGAGAGACGATTTCATACACTGACTGGATATTTGGACTTTTTAACCCAAAGGTTAACTGGTAGAGAATGCCTTGTTGCATTAAGTCCGCCTATGTACCACTACTATACATGAAATTAAATAAATATTTAAATAAATAAATATTTCTGCTAAAGACTTTACTTTATATTTCTTCAAATTTTGCACACCAATATAATTGGCGGAACTACCTATCATCATCATCATCATTTCAGCCGAAAGACGTCCACTGTTGGACATAGGCCTCCCCCAAGTGTCACCACAACGACCGATCCTGTGCTTCTCGCATCCACCGCACTCCTACGACCCTCACCAGGTCGTCGGTCCACCTTGTGGGAGGCCTTCCAACGCTGCGTCTTCCGGTGCGCGGTCGCCACTCTAGAACCTTTCGGCCCTATCGACCATCCGTTCTACGAGCAATGCCCTGCCCACTGGCACTTTAGTTTGGCGATTCTTCGGGCTATGTCGGCGACCTTGGTTCTCCTGCGGATATCTTCATTCTTTATGCGATCACGCAAGGAAACTCCGAGCATAGCCCTTTCCATTGCCCTTTGGGTGGCTGTGGGCCTTCTGATGAGGCCCAGCTTATTTTCACATGGATGAAACCTTAGGTTCTCAGTAGCATCTGTGGTAGGTGTGCACAATAAATAAATAACAAATATTTCAAGTAGAATGTAGTATCATTAAATTAAGTTACGTATAATAATAACATACATAGGTATATATGTTAATATTATAAACTAATAATAAATACTTTGATAAATATCTAATCATTATAATTAGGAGAACAAAGGTTGGGAGGACTTTTTTTTTTCGGGTTGGAAAATCATCTCATGACATCCCCCGCTCTTGGGCGGAGCGCGAGATAGTATCAGACTTTTACTGACTAAAAACCCACTCCTGTTCCTTCTTTGCCATTTGTTTTCCAGGGCCCCGAGGATCTCTTTCGCATCACCCATGGCCCCCATGGCCATGGCATGGGTTTGGTCATAGAGGACTTCAAGTAATAAATAGTTCCGAATTTTACGTTTGACGAAAAAAAAATACTTTCGGCTTTTTTTATGTCAAGGGGGAAGCACATTCCAGAGCTTTATGGTAGAGACATTTTTCTTCATTTTTCATTTGTCTAAAAAACTACAGCAGTGAAAAAAAAGCAGCTTTCTAGTCTCGTTGATGTGTCAGTGAGTCAGGCCTTCTCTTATAAAATTTCTAGCTGCTAGCCTGCGACAACCCCTAAGTTATAGTAGAAAATTGTTCCAAGGGAACATACTCCGGGATAAAAACAACCCCATTTGCTATTCCGAGACATCTTTTACCTATGTACAAAGTTTCATTGAAATCCTTTCAGCCATTCGAGCGTGAAACAACAAACAAACATATGTACAAACAAACTTTCACCATTATGATATTAGTTGGTTATATTAGTTATTAACTACCGCAGCGGAACTTGCCGAAAAGGCCGACTCAACTCTGATTGAATAAAAAACTATTCCCCTGTATTCAAACCTCAAAAAAAAAGTCAAAATAAATCTTATTTAACACACTACGTAACTGGAAGTCTGTGTATTACCCGGCTTAAGACAACTTAACGCGGACTTAAAAGTTTGCGTTGACCGCGCGGCGCGGCGGCGGCGTTCCCGCTTGCCAACTTTAGCCTAAAAACTTTTTGGAACGGTTTGAATTAACTTTTTAAAATTGAGATAATGAGTTGGGGGAAAAAGTTGTCAACTGAATTCGAAGTGATGAAAAATATATGATCAAACGAACTTCCAAGTGAAGTTCGATCATTACATATAGTTACATAGTACGCAGTCTTAGTTTTGAAAAAATGTCAATGTTATTGACTCGCAGTCAATCCCAAAGCATTTACAAAACTGATACCGATTTCTCCATCCATTAACATCACATCACTAATTAGTACATTTTTGCTTACGTTCGTCATCTAATGATGATAAATGTAATATCCTTCGTTTTTGTCTTTCTTTTTCTTCTAAAATACGGATATTTTTAAACATAATGCTCAATTTTTGAGTGTGCTCCTTTTTGGCATGTTGCTTGCAGAGCACATGCGACAGTTACCGCGCACGAAAAAGGAATGAGCTAAACGTCAAACGACGCGAGGTGGATATATTCAGAGTATGGAACTAAGAAGTTTTAAAATTAAAAAAACTTTGAAAAATGTGCGAAGGTTACCGAGTAAGTAGGGAAACTACGTTGTTATAATCATATCTGAAAAATGAAGCAACGTATTATATTTGTTATTTTTCATTTTCACCACGACAACCTTTTCGTCATCATCCTGCCATGGCTCGGCGTGACACATGACATTTTCAGGTAAGCAGAAACGAAGTGTAGGTCACGGTCACTATATGGTTTCACCAATTATGTTACAGAACTAAATTGCCTATCGCTATCGTGTTTTAAAAACAAACGCACTTGAACTGGTCCCATTTTAAGCAGTCTATAAACGTTGGCCGAGTGTTGCCGAGCGATGGCCAACGCCAACGTGTAAACAGACTAAAAAAAAAAACCAGAATCACCGAATTCCAAAATTAATTATTTTGAAATTAGAAGTGGACTGAATATTTTTGTGAAAGTTGGAAGTCGATTAAATATTTTTGTAAAAAAATTTATTCGATTATAATTGTATATAATGTAAATAATTATTACTTCGTTGTTGTTGCACACCTACCAAAGGTTGGCTAACTGAAAAAAATTGTAAAAGTTACCTATATCTAAATAAAAAACAATCTATGAGTCTTTACAGTGTTAGCACATGCACATTTTGATAAAGAAGCCATGTATAAAAAAAATGGATGGCTCACAATTACTTACAAACGATTTCGAATAAATTTTGTACAAAATCTAAATTCAAAATATTTTACCATCAAGCCATTTTCAATTCCGGTTTCAAAATAGTTCAACGTTCGTACCACAAAAGGCCTCCCATAGCGATATTCAACATTTACTAAGTAGTTCTAAATCCCCAGCACTTAACGGATCTATTTAATCCTGTTTATTTAACGGGTGTAAGGTTGCAGTTAACCGATAGTTTAGTTTTTCGGTAACTTGAGTTAATCCGGTTTGGGTTCTACAGTTACTTTTCTTTTAATATAATTTAATTTTGAGGTTTATTTTACCAAACCAAACGGCCTTTAATTCTTTACAGATATCCGGAACAGTGTGAAATCTCGCAGACCTCTGTTAAAGAGGAAGGATCCTTCGACTATCTTTGACTTCGCGTATTTCTATTTATTATTTATTTAAAAACTACTCATTTATTTAACAATAGCAAATACTTATGTTTGAATTTATTCGTTTTATGCTTGTCTGAAACCATACGGATCTTTCTCTCAGCCACAGTAATCCCCAAATCAAACTGAATCGAAACTGTAGCCACTAGCCACACAGAAACTCCACGAAGTGTAACTAAAACTTTGATCTACCCGCAAGTTTCGTCCATGCCTCACTATTGGAACGTCACGGACATAAAATAGAAAGTTTCAGAAGTTCAACTCTGTTCAACGAGAAACTACAGGCACTTAAAGACGCGTACGTGCGGCAGTCTTAAACAAATGCCGGTCACTAATGTTACCATTAATCGATTACTTAATTTGGTTAATTTTAATCAGATCAAATTTAATCGCGATTAAATGAATCAAGATTCATATGTTAATCGTAATTGAGATTTGAAAATAATCACTGATTGTTAATCATTAGTTTGATTAAATATATTAACAACTATACGTTCTTCCGGCTCAATGGAAATAATGTTTTCGTTTGAAACTATGTTTTTACCTAGGTTACACAAAATGTTGGACGATTTTGTTTGAGAAAAAAATAATTTTCCAATAGTTGAATTTGTAATGATTACGATTAATAATGGTAATCGCAAAAAGATAGATAACGATTAATTCATCTTAATCGTCAATCATGATTCAAGTACTTGTTAATCGTTTAACTGAATAACTTTTTTATGAACACTGCCAGTCGCGAGTGCGCTTGCACTCGCTGTAAGTAAAGCATGTCTATGTGGGCGTGTATTTTCGCTAGTTATATGAAGCCGACCTTCTGTGTCATCCATTTTGTGTTACCGATGTCATCTGAGGTGTGGATCACGACACTGGCAGCGAAAGGGTGATTGGGTGATGAAGTTTTTGTAATTTTAATAAGTATTCGTTTTTGTAGGGTGGTAATGAGGGCTAGGCAAGCAGGTGAAAATCACATTTTGAATGAGTACTTGGATATTAAGGAGTAGGGAAAATGTTAATTCAGCATACAACTTTATCGGAACATCTGCTGTTCACAGGTTATCTCGATAAAATTCATACAATATTTTATAATATGCACAGTCAGGGATCAAAAGTGCTGTTGCACTCTTCCAATGCTAATTTCTTTGTTATAGAAATTCAATAGTCCACAACTACTTTATTCATGACTTTAGATTTTTTTGCTACCAATTAAATCAGTCATGGACCATTGACCCTCTTCTACAAAGAAATTTTAGTGATTTTAGCATTGGTAAGGTGGAACTGCACTTTTGACCCCTAACTGTACATGGCAATTTATTTTATCTATACTAACATTAGAATTTAATTTTGTCGTCACGGTTGGCTGCTGCACTGCATGTGGCAGGTTCGATTCCCGCATGGATCAAATATTTGTATGACTTACAGACATTTGTTCCGTCGGACGGAGCATAAACGACTTCATTTTTAGATTGGCGACATAGAAATTTTATTTTTTCACTCTTCTAGGGTACCCCCTAGAAGAGTGAAAAAATAAAATGACCTGAGTATATTAATAATCTTTTAATTTAATACCTCCACAGGCACATTGCTCGCTAAACAGATGGTCAATGGGGACGAAAGGTTCTGGTGTGGCTACCACGTACCGGAAGACTCAGCGTTGGCCTACCAACGCTGAGTCTTTGAGCTCCCACAAGGTGGACCGATAACCAGCACCTATACCATGACGTTTGAAGTAAGATTGTCTCATTCTTATTTCCAGTGTGGGTAAGAGATGGCGCTAGACAACCTGTATAGCTCTGTCTCTTACCCACACTGAAATAAGAATGAAACAATCTTACTTTGAACGTCATAGTAACCCCCCTAGTGAGGGTCGCGGGTATCCGATGGATACGAGACACACAAGACAGTTCGTTATGGCGAATCTTGGGGAGGCCTATGTCCAACCAGTGGTCGCCTTTTGACTGAAATGATGATGATGATAACCTCCATCTGTAACTGAGAAAAACGATCTTGACTGACAGACAGACAGGTAACAAAACGATCCTATAAGGTTTCCGTCATTGCCGACTCAGGTACAGAACCCCACCGTCCGGACCGAGCCCAAGTCGTCAACGGCGCGTACTGTTCCACGCGCGCCTCTGGGAGATGTTAGCAAATCTTAGGGGCCCAGCAGGGTCGAAACCTACTGGGGCCACGGGTAGTGTGAAAGCGAAGCCCGGGGCTCGGGATGAAGGCAAAGAGGGAACAGGAATGGGTTTTTGGTTAGTAAAAGTCTGACACTATCTCACGCTCGGCCCAAGAGCGAGATTTGTCATTAGATGATTTTCCCACTTAAAAATAAAAAAAAAGGTACAGAACCCCAAATAAGAGCAAAGAAGCAAATACTTTTATATATATTTACCTACATTATCCCAAAGTAAAATTAAATAGAAACTATAGTTACAATAGTTACAGAAACTTTGGGACTAGACAAAGTTTCAGTCCGTATACCGGACGGATATTTCGAATGACGAGACCGTAGTCACGGATCGAGGGACTTGAGTTTTGGAATGGATAAATTGCGAGAAATGGATTGAACTTTATTGTTTTATAGTTTAACTTTATTGTATTGATGAAATGGAAGCTATAAATAGAGCAGTGGTGGGCGAGTGGTAATGGCCCCGACTTAAGAGTGAGTAATTTATTCCATCGCCACTGCTCTCAAATCAAAACGGTGAAGGAAAACATCGTGAGGAAACCGGCCGACCTAGAACCAAAAATTCGAAGACATGTGACATCCACCAACCCGCACTAGGCCCGTGTGGTAGATTACGGCCCATTCCCTCTCCTAGAGAGGAGGTCTGAGTCTCAACAGTGACTATGCTATGCTATGCTATAAATTATAAGCCCACGCCATTATTATGGAAATGGTGTTAGGCACAACAACAGGTACAGCAATATTGCTCCACTAGCCACTAGCTTCTGCTAGCGTGAAAGTGGGTTTTTCCGTACAAACTTTGGACCCCGTTTCACCACCTTAAGGGATAAATTTTGGGAAATCCTTTCTTAGTGCTCGCCTACGTCATAAAAGGAAACTTTGTGCAAAATTTTACACTCCTAGTTCCAGTAGTTTCGGCTGTGCGTTTTGATATGTCAGTCAGTCAGTTTTTCTTTCCCATACCTTCGCCTTATACAGCACTATGGAGTCGTACATTTCGGAATTCTTTTATTTTTTCGTAGGGCTATTCTCTGCCACCATAGGTGCTAGATTGCGGACAACGAGCAAGAATCAAGCCCAAGTCGACCGTGCGTTCAAAGAGATGTCAGCGAAAAGCGGTCTAAGAGTGACCGTGGCCCTAGAATGCACCAAGCAACTGGAGGACACAGGTGGATTTCAGTCAGTGAAAGTCTGACACGCCCCTCTCGTTCCCAAATCACAGAAATGATCAAATGACTTCTATCGCAGAAGTGTAAGAAGAACAAATCACTTCACCTTGATCAACCCTTCAACTGAAGTCGTTTTTCTAACTTCTTTTTATTTTTTCGGACTTCATTAGGTTCGCCAGTTCACCTATTCCAAAATTTGGCAGTGAGCCGAACAAATACTTCAATTAAAACATCCGAAAGCTCTCTCCATACGCTCTTTGCACATTTTGTGATGTAAGCACAAATTTACTGTTTTCAGATTTATTCCTATAAGTGCCTGTGCTATTAGACCTTGCTTTGGCATGAAGCAAGGTCTCAATCAATTTCAGGATTCTAGGTTCAACGCGAAGTACCCTATGAATTTCGATTCCCTTGAGAGAGTCGAAATATACGTTTTAGCTTTTTTTTCGTTAACTTATAAGTTTGATTTTTTCACAGCTTCAAGAGACCGCAGACCTGAATATATCGTTTTAATTTCAACTCGATACCTCCATGCGTTCCCAAGATAAAGGGTCTTGACAGACAGACGAACAACAAAGTGATTCTATAAGGGTTCCGTTTTTCCCTTTTGAGATACGGAAATGTGGTGCACAATAAATAAATAATAGATATTACCAATTGGGATTTATTCTTCTTTTCAGTCATTTTAACGTTCATCTTTTAGTTCCCGACGTTTGAGTACGAAGTCTAATCAAATGTCCTTTCTTTGATATTGTTCGTCGAGTCGTTGAGCTCTTTACAAGTCCTGAGTTGAGCTACACGATCAAGACAGCCACTCAAATCTGTGTGGTTTTTTCTTCAAAAGACCATTTCAGACACTAATCTGCGTCCAGCCGCCGGGGATCCCGATCCTGATTACCAGCCACCGTAGGCGCTGGCTTGCGGACGTCGAGCAATGGGTAGCTCGCCGTCTGACCGTCCGGTAACAGTCCGGACCGAGCCCAAGTTGTCGACGGCGCGTAGTGTTTTCCACGCGCGCCTCAAGGAGTTGTCAGCAAAACCGTAGGGGCCCAGCAGGGTCGAAGTCTACTGGGGTCATAGGTGATGTGAAAGAGAACCCCAGGGCCCTAGAACGAAGGCAGAAAGAAGGAACAGGAGTGGGTTTTAAGTCAGTAAAAACTGACACTATCTTACGCTCCGCCCAAGAGCCGGAGATGTCATTGGATAATAAAAAGACACTAATCTGCGTTTTCATATGATTTGAACATTACACGCATACTGTATGGACTTATAGATACAGGTTAAGTGAATTATTCGAGATATTGCAAGTAAAATGTGAAGTAATGATCTAAGAGAAACAATAAAGTGATGTCGGAAACAGTTGTAAGAGATAGACCTCTTAGTTCGTTTCGGTATTTTTTCTCAGGGTATATGAAAAACCGCCTAATGTAGTTTAAATTCACGAGTTAAAGGAGTGTCAGTTTTTTAAGGTCTACGCGGACCGGGACGCATGGCAAAGGATTTAAATTTTTACCAATGGACATTCAACCATATAGAAATAGAAATACGGCATAAATTCCTACGCTTTAAAATGATCCCGTGTCATCGAAAGGGAATATCCCTTTCGATGACGCACGGTATTGAAAGACGCATCACGGGCTCCCGCGGCAGGATGCCGTGGCGCGCTGCGGTAGGCGACGACATGCCGAAGGACGCCAGCGGCCGCTAACACTCTATCAAACGCTATGAAATATGTATCGGGCAGCAGAAGCTGCCGTGGCAGACTTCGACGTGACGCGGCATGCCGTGGCAAGGCGCTGGAATGCCGCAGTATCTAAGTGGCTAGTGTGCGCTGACTGGCGGCAAAATCCTTTGCCATGCCGTCCCGGTCTGTGCAGGCCTTTACCGACTAAAACCTACCTATGTCCCTGCAGTTGCTCTATGCGTTGCAGGGCCACAGTAACTCTTTCGAACGATCCCTCAAGCCATATTCATAACATAATAACTAACTACTCTGTATATTTGGCAGGTTCTCATCTGCCGGCGCCCAGATTACTAGACTTGCATTGTCTTGGCACTAGTTCGTACCTGTTGGACTTGCTTGGGTTAGCAAGTGAAATGACGGGTTTAGGGGCTTTGTATTGTGCCAAGTCGAGAAAAAAGTGTAGCTGTGAATTTGACTGATTTTTTAAAGCTTGTTGGTAAATTTACTCATACTGATATTTCTTTGAGGCGCGCATGTAAACATCGTGCCGTTGATCCGGGCCTGATCCTCATCAACCACTTCATTATCATTATTATGTAATAAAAATATGTTTCGTTTGTTTACGTTGTTATTATTTTTTATGTTTATTTTCTTTTTATTTGTTTATGTCAGCGCTTGGTTTATTATTAAAGACTGTATTATGCTATAGTTTATGTTTTATGTTATATTTATCTATGTATACCGTCCGCATGCCCACTCCGTTGCTTACCCTCAATTCACAATTTTGCCTTCTCATTTGTTAAAAAATTCAGCAACTTACCTGTAACAAAAAAGAAAAAACACTTAGCATCATAAAACTCAACCTCCTTCAAAACAACCCTGCGAAAGAATAAAAAATACAAAACCAATGACAAATAACTCTATCAAACAAAAACTTCATTCCATTCACTCCTCTACATTCTCATTGATCATCTATCAATTCATACGCGTTCTAAATTTCAAAACAAAAAGGCTAGTGCGCCACCTAACGGCAGGAAATTGCAACATCGATCTGTCATGGACACTATAGAGGGGTGTGATGAATTGCCACCGGTGTACATCACAGCGGAAATGTAGTGCATTGTGAGGGTGAGCAGTGGACGAACTATTGTTGTTCGGGTGTAGGTGATGTTGAGGTAGGTATATGTGAAAGGTTTCATCTAGACCCCTTCTCGTGAGTGAATGATTCAGTGAGAATGTGAATGAACGAGAGTGAACGGTTATAAGTATCTGGCGGTATTTCTTCGAGTGGAGTTCAGTGTCTGTTTTAATTATTCGCAAATTGATTCCTAGTAGATATTGAGGTGTAGTTTTGTATCTTAAGTGTCTGCACAACTGGACACTATGTGGAATCATTGAAACAGTCGTCCGCCATCTCAATAAAATAGAGCTAAGAATTTTATTGTAGTGTTGACTACCTCAGCGAAGTTTGTCGGGAAGGTTGACTTGATACATTTGCTACCAAATACTACAAAAAACATTAGAATGTGTGAATCCATAATCTAATGGTAAACAAATTAACTGTTCATGCGAAGATATGGCTTAAAGGATTCAAGCCAAAACTTAACAAAAAAGAAAGGAGACACGAGACTTTGACACGCTCCTGGTGCTAAACAAAACGTGATCAGTTGATCACTTGGCTTTGACAATTTAGCTTTCATTAGGTACTAGCAGTCTACTAGGTAATACAGCTTCGCTCCTATTGGTCGTAGAGTGAGCACGTATGGCGCGGTGACCATGTAATTGTGCGGACAAACAGGTAACATAAAAAGCTTATAACTTTGTGATTTTTCATGATTTTCTTTACATTTTTCTAATTCTGATTCTTTACATAACAATACTAGACACGTGTTTTGGGTTTCGCATATAATAAAACTAATGTTGTTTATAGCCTTCGTTGATAAACGGGCTATCCAGTACCTATGTAATGATTTCTTCAATTCTAACTTAGTTCACACAAATAAACATTTCAGTTTTATAGTATTATGTTAAAATATTATTCTTTATACATATAATTCTTCTGTACGAGTGTTTGTCACCTTACTCCTCCTAAATGGTTTCACTGATTTGTATGAATTTTTGTGTGAAAGGACCCGGTAGGTAGCGCTGTTATCGGGTCCATTTTTTTTTTTTTGACGTAAGCCTGCTTTCAGGCAGGAAAACTTCTGTCGGGACCGCAAGTACAGTGTAGATGCAGACGCGTAGCGTGGACTAATTTAGACGTGGGCGAAGGTGCATCAGCGAGGCCTTTTTCTTTCATAAATTCAAAAACGAGACAGCGACTGTCGCAACCCAGTGTTCGAGCACATCGTCGCTCACCATCAGGTGAAATAGTGGTCAAATGCGAGCCAATAAATTATAAAACAAAACCCTCATTGTTCAAGAGCCCTCGCACACGCGAGACTCCGTTGGGTGCGAGGCCGTGGCGTGGGCGCAGTGGAGGGTGCACTGCGCCCACGCCTAGCTACGCCACTGTATAGATGTATTGAACGCTGTTACTTGTTGCCCAGTGTAAACATAAATAATAACTTAAAAGGCATATTCTAAAGTATTCTCTAGTCTTGAACTAATGAAACAATGAAACCTATCTGTTACAAGTTAGAGAGTAGTTACTTAGATAAAATTGAGCTCAACAACGAACAGTCACGTACAAAGTTAGGTACTAAAGCAGTACAATCACATTATCAATTCTATAAGGGTGTGTTTAGACAATCGGACCCAATACAAAAAAAGGTTAGGGGTCTTTAAGTCAAGAGTGAATAGGTTACTTCTAGGCAAGCGTGCTCCATCGTCGGCCACATAATCGCTTACCATCAGGTGAGATAGTGGTCAAACGCGAGCCTATCAATAATAAAAAAAGGTTATTTTTAGAAGATGCGTAACATCAAACATACGATAGTTTTTTAATGTTAACAATATGTTGGAATTTATTTACAACAAAATATAATAACTACAATATAGTAGTTATAAATCCTCGTTGAGGCGATCGGCTGAAAAGCTGAAAGGCAATCGTTTGTCTTGGTATGGTCATGTGAAGAGGAGGGATGCAACGCATGTTACTAAAGGAGTTTTGAGTATACATGTAGATGGATGGAGAAGGAGAGGGAAGCCAAAGAAAAGATGGATGGATTGTGTGAGGAGTGATATGAAAGAAAAGGAAGTTAGTGATAGCGTGACGGGTGACAGGACAGAATGGAAGAAAAAAACGTGTTGCGCCGACTCCAAGTAATATGGTATAAGGGCAGGAAGAAGAAGGAGGCGATCGACAGCTGTGACCTTTCGCGCCGGGCCCTGGTTCAGACTACAGTCCGGAGCGAGAAAGAACGGGATATGATCGCCTCTTTATACGACGCAGTTATGCTAGCGAAAAGATAGCCGGAGCCGTAAGAGAACGGACACACGTGAGACGTCCCGGGAGTCGGAATTTGCAGTGCGATCCCTGGCCACCGTACCGGCTTGCGGACGATGAGCAATGGGTAGCTCACCGTCCAGGTGGCCAGTACGGACCGAGCCCGAGTCGTCGGCAGTGGGTAGTGTACCAAGCGTCTCTAAGAAATGTCAGCAGGAAGGGACGAAAGGGAATCCGTGGTCCTAAAACACTAGGCAAATGAAGTATCTCTATGATGATTGACTATGTTGATTGCTTTTTTTTTTCCTTTTCAGTAATTTTAACGTATGTCTGGCAATTTGATTATTTTCTGCGGCCTACCTAAATGTCCTTTCCTTGGTATTGATGATTGACTATGTTGATTGCTTTTTTTTTCCTTTTCAGTAATTTTAACGTATGTCTGGCAATTTGAGTATTTTCTGCGGCCTGCCCAAATGTCCTTTCCTTGGTATTGTTCGTCAAGTCGTTGAGCTCCTTAGTAGTCCTGAGTTGAGCTTTACGAATACTGACAAATCCTTGCACTGACTGGACAGGTCCACTCAAATTTGTATGGTTCTTTCTTCAAAAGACCATTTCAGACAAATCTGCATGGTTCTATGTGATTTGACCATTACATATTTACTGTATGGACCTTAAAAGAGACTTTGACCCCTGAGTTTGTTTCGGTGTTTCTTCTCAGGGAAGTCAGCTAGGAAACACCGGCCTCATCTTGTTTAAAACTGACGAAAGAAATTGACGTGTAAAAGTGTTTTTTTAAACCTATTTACAAAATAAATACCAATTATCATCCAGCATAGCTCTACCAAAAAGCGGAAAAGGTTTTCTGTTTTTTTTTTTTTTTTATAAATTTAATTATTTGAGGAACTTTTAACAAATTGTTATACCAGTTCCATTGTAGCCTTACCCAAGTACATTACAATTACAAAGTAACTAGTGAGAAAACTAAAATAGCTTCTGGCGACATTGGTTTGGTTAGAATAACGTGAAACATATCTAAATCTAGCTTATTTATATTTAATTCATTAATTAACTAACTTCTTTCAGACTCATTTCTGACACACTCCAACAAAAGGTGATGAATATCTTTTACTTTATTATGACAAACTAAACGATTCGGAGAGTCTACCATTTTCATTAAAAATGTAAAGGCTCTTAAAGGCATATATCCGGAACGAATCCTGAAAGAAGTTACTTATGTTTTTCGACTAACTTTAAAACTACTAAACCAGGGGGCTCCAGGTCCAACAATCCAAAATGAGCATTTTGGATTGTTTTATACCATATCCCTTTATATCTGGACTTATCAGTATCGTTTTCTGATGATACACCGACTCCCAAAAAAAAAAATAACAAAAGCGCCCTGTATTTCAATCACGAATGTTTACCTTTTAGACTATCTACTCCTACCTTTAGAAATCCCCAACTCGTGCATTAACAAGATTAAAACAACATTTTAAGTATAACTCTTTGAACAAACATCTTGTAACATGTGCGCTGAAATATGGTAGCTTTCTGTCAGAATATGTTACTCGAGATATATTGTGTGAACGTTCCGAACGCTGCCGTCGTATTGAAATTTTACAAAATGTACAATGAATTGTTGGCGCAGCGGTTGGACAATTGGCTCCTTTTTAGGGTTCTGCGAGAGCAGTGGTGGCCGAGTGGTAATGGCTCAGACTTACGGAGTTGTAGGTCGCGGGTTCAAACCCAGACATTACTTTGTGTAATTTATTTCATCACCACTGCTCTCAAAACGGTGAAGGAAAACATCGTGAGGAAACCGGCATGTCCTAGAACCAAAAATTCGAAGACATGTGACATCCACCAAACCGCAATGGGCACGCGTGGTGGATTACGGCCCATTCCCTCTCCTAGAGAGGAGGCCTGAGTCCCAACAGTGGGAACATGATAAGGCCGACTATGCTATGCTGTGCTAGGGTTCTGGACCCAAAGGGTAAAAGCAAGACCCTATTGCTAAGACTTATGTCCGTCTGTCTGTCACCAAAAGTAGACAATTGAAATTTTCACAGATGACGTATTTCTGTTGCAGCTATAATAACAAATACAAAAATGAAAAATTCTACGATGTCCGACACACCGCTCTGGGTTTGTCCATTCCTCTTTCTTTGTCCAGGCGATCTTCCTTTGGAATGCGCTCCCTCTGAACATCAGGATGGCAACCAGTCGGTTGTCCTTTAAAATGAAAGCACGAGAACACTTTCGCAAGAAGTTGGTGGATTCATCACACTCTTGATTTGTTGCATTTTTTTTTTCTCAATATCATTCTTTATTTGTATGTATGTATCTAAGTATATATTTATTATTGTTCTTGTTTCCTCTCTGACAGTCTTTTATTAAGTTGCACCTGGCATGTTACGTCTCTGCACCAGCCTAAGGTCGACTGGTAGAAAATGCCTAAGGCATTAAGTCCGCCTTTGTACAATGTTTAGTGCATAAAGTTTTAAATAAATAAATAAATAAAAAAAACAGAAAAGTAAATATTCAAGTAGGGGCTGCCATACAATAAACGTGATTCTTTTGCTGTTCTTTTGTTACGGACGGTACGGAATCCTCCGTGCGCGAGTTCGATTTGCACTTGGCCGATGATTGTGTGATAAGTGATATGAAAGAAAACGGAGTTAGTGATAGCGTGACGAGTGGCAGGACAGAATGGAAGAAAACTACGTGTTGCGCCGACCCCAAATAACACGGGACAAGGGCAGGAAGATGATGATGATGGTTAGTTGCGACTCTTCGGCCAGTGTCAACACGTACGTAATGTTTTTGATAAGATAATGGCCACCAACTCTAGCTGTTATAAAGCGGATGAGACTAAAACCCTAGTTAATTACACAGATAATAAAATCAGAGTCGCACAGATTCCGCCAACCCGCCGCAAAAACGTTGCAAAAACACATCTAATCGCTTTATAAAGCACTTACCAGACTAATTATGTAACCACAACATATAATTAAGCCCGCAAATCGCGTGTACCTCGTAAATTATCCGCGGGACGTGCATTAGCCGACCGTCCGTCTATCCGCAGCGGAAACGCAGTGACGCGCGACAAACGCATAAATTTCGCACGGTCTGAACACGCATTTAGGTTTCGTGTATAATGACGTCATTTTAAGGGTGTGTTTGAATATTTTATGATGTTAAATCTTTGTATAGGCTTATAAAACTCAGACCCTTCTTATACTAAAAAAAAACATTTTTTTTAAATATAAATAATAATAATAATCAGAAAATATTTAGTGAACATTTAAAATTAGCTGTTTGTTATGTTGTGATTAGTAGACAACAATACAAAACCAGCCAAGTGGGGTTCCGTACCAAAAAACGGCAAAAAAACCATGTTTGTTGAATTAAAAAGCCCCACTTCAATTTTTATTTTGTTTTTAGTATTTACTATTGTACCGGCAACAGATCCGTTACAGCTAGAATGTTGAAATTTTCTTAGATGTGTGAAAATTTCAGCATTCTAGCTATCACGGTGACTGACAGACGGACAGCGGAGTGATAGAATAGGGTCCCGTTTTTCGTCGTCGTCGAAATCCTCAAAACGACCGATCTTTAAAATTGCCTTTAAATCACGAGTGGACAGGTTAATTCTAGGCAAGCATGCTCTATTATCAACCACATCATAGCTTACCATCAGGTGAGAAGTCTGGAAGAACTGAAGCCCTGCCACGAGCTTTTAACACAATCCGTTTGATGACCTAACCTGAACTGTTAAATGGATGGAGCTATATAGCATGTATAGCTCCATCCTCCTTTGAAAAAAATTTTAAATTAAAATTATAAATTTTAAAATTTTATTTGGCGCACATACAAAGATACACACAATGTAGAAAAAACATGTTGAAACTTAGAAAACAGAAAAACTAACATCCCCACCATCCCATCCATCCATCTCCCATCTCTTTTCTCGCTCCCATGCTTGACATTTTAACCCGTCACGGTCAAACCACAGTGCTTTTATCCAAACGCTCATAAGTAACAATACACCACTAATTTTTAATTAGTACAAATACTTAAAGTGCTTAAAAGAAAAGGTCTTGTTATTATTTAAATAAAGTCTCAATAAATAATATTCATATACAGCAAAGTTATTAGCGTTTGTTTATATCCCAAAATGTCGCCCAATTTATGGTAATATTGTACAGGCTATTGATTATTGCAATCAAAATGAAAATACACTGCGCGTAGTATTTTAAGTAGCAATTGTTATGAATGTTTGATTCAATTATGAATTTACCAATTATGACATATTTTCGTGGACAGTTTTGGGATTTCGTTTTTTTTACTTTGGACTACAAAAATATGATCAGTAACGGGTACGAGCAGAACCCATTTTTTTTTTGTACTAATTAAAAAATAGAGGTGTATTACCAAAAGAAAGCATTGGTTTTAGAACAAAAACAAAACACGACCGGTGGCCATAATTGTGAGTCGGCGACCACAAGTCCATTGACGCGGTGCAAACGTAATCACAATATTACTATCGCACACAACACGGGATGGTAGTCACTAATTCGACATACCGCAACGGTGACCACAGGACCACTGATTTATTATAAAATTATGTAAGTACGAAATATATTTGTTTAATTAAATACAGGACCAAATCATGGAAATGTTACGACCTGGCTATATAGCCACAGTGCGGCTTTGTTCACTTCAAACGGCTCGTCTAACTCTTTTACAAAATCATTCCTGCCCCCCAGCCAAGTTACAACCATTTCGTTTCGGTAAGCCACGCCTCCGATTCCTTTATTATGACGTCATCTCAACGCTCAGTCATCTGGTTAGAACAAAGGACTAGGAGGCGTGGCCGACTTAAGACGATCAACAAAAATAGAATCGAAACGAAACGGTTATAACTTGGCGAGGGGGGCGGTCGTAAAATGACTTTTTCGGTATAAATTTGACGTATCTAACTGACGTCACATTTTCTCTCACATTTTTTCTTTTCTCCGCGGCCCACGCGAACTGCCAATCTAGACTCTATCAAGAGGTGTGACGTTATACCACTGTCGTCCCGTTGTTAAGTTGGCTCCGATTTATTTGAAAATGGTAAAATAGTACATGCCTTATTGTAAGAATATATATAGAAGCAGGATATTCCAGCAGAGCAAACATTTATATCGCTCACTTTTAGCCGCTGCTCCCAGCTGTCATTTTGACAGTCGTTAGGAAGTCAGAATTTCAGAAGCCAGAAAATCTGACACCAAGTCTTGGCAAGAGGTAACGTGTTATCTATTTACTTGGGTGTGGAGGTCAGGTAGACGATCGCTTCAAATATTCAACTTTATACCGTCAGACTGGAAGCTTACCGCAATATACTTGGTCATACGTTTAGTAGATTGAATTTCATACATTACGGACACGAGTGGTCAACAACAGAACAAGATTAAAACTTAGGTGACTGCTCCAGGGCTGCACTAGCTCCCAGGACCGAGCACGACTCGTCGAAGGCGCCTCAAAGACATCTTAGCAAAACCGTAGGGGCCCAGCAGGGTCGATGCCTATTCTAAAAAAAAAGAAAGCTGTGGTTCTAAAACGCATAGGGCAACTGAAGGACAGAGGTGTGGTTTTAGTCATTGAAAGGCTGACGCCCTCCCGCTGTAAAAAGCTAAAAATTGTATTTCGCGGGCTACCTGGAGCATTCAAATATTCAACAAAAGTAGCCCGCCTAATCTGTTTCTTTTTTTTTTTGCTTTTTGCAGGACAGTGTCAAGTTGTGTGATAATTAAGGGTGTTTTTAATATCGTGCGGATTTCATCACGCATGAGGAATTGTTCCGTATGCGGGGCTACTGCCCGATATCACGCCCTGCATCCCGCGTGCTTAATCCACGCATTACAATAAGTACTTGTATGAAAAGGACATTTGCGTGGGCTACGCGTGCGAAGCAATCCCGCATGCGTGATGAAATCCGCACGATATTAAAAACACCGTAAAAGATGATTGCCGTCTCAGTCTCATCTCAGTTCGTATTACCCTATTCAACGGCTATTTTATGATGAAGTAATTCAGAATTGCGCTTTTCACTTTCACAAAATATCCTTCTTTTTCACATATCCTTACAAACAATTAGCCATTAATTCCTCGCACATTTTTAATCTCCCTGCTGCAGATAATCTAATAAATTACCGACGGATACGAGTGCGCCCTTACAGTACCCGCACATGCTTACAGAGAAGATTTATTGTAGCACTAATCTATGGTACGAAGGCTAATGTAAAATGTATGTAATATAGCTATTGCATATTTAAGAGGTTCTGCTGTAGGTTTATGGATATATTAGCATGCTTTAACGTAGACGTTCTTCAAAGAAAGAGTCGGAAGTCTATTAAAGTGGTGGTCGTTGTCATTTATCATTATCATTTAAGGGCCTGCGCACACTTGAGACAAGACTGTCTTATACAGACTTGTCTACGACGTCGCAGTGTTGTCTACGACACCGCAGGCAAGAAAAGTCTTCGACAAGTCTGTCTAAGACAGTCTTGTCTTAAGTGTGCGCAGGCCCTAAGACGAAAGACGTCCACAACTGGACATAGGAAGATTATGTTAGTTTGTCTATTAATACTGTAATATGAAAATATTGTAAACATTGACTTTTTAAAAAGAGTAACCATGGAGTTTCTTGCCGGTTCTTCTCCATAGGAAACGACCAATTTGGAACCGTGCACTAGCTTCTGACATTTTATAAGTGCCCATGTAGGCCTATGTGAAATAAAAACTTTTGACTTTGACTTGACTTTAAGTTTTTTAGGTTTTTTAAGTTTTTTTTACTAATTGTTACTAACCCTTTAATTGATAAGTTGTTACTAACCTTTGGGCCAACGTTGTCTTATGACCTAAATAAAAAATATTATCATTTATAGGCAAGAGTCCGGCATAACGAGGACCAGTCCTCAGCATATGCTGAGATAGGAGCCTTTTTGGCCTCGGAAGTCTTTAATTTTTATCTTTTAACATTTTTTATTTTACGTTAAGTATTTATAAATTAAGTAGTTACTTTTTATTTTATTGTTATTGGTCCTGTGCGAGTCGCAAATGAATGTTTTTCTTTCTATTTTTCCTCTGACTGAATCCGCCTCGTCTCGCATTAATACGATTCCCGCGGCCCTCACCAGGTCATCGGTCCACCTTGTAGGAGGCCTTCCTACGCTGCTTCTTCCGGTACGTGCCACCACAGAACCGTCCGGCTCCATCAACCATCTATTGTTGTGGTTTTCAAGTTTTGTGTCCAATAGAGAATAATTTGATGATATATCTTAAAAAAAAAATAACATACGAGTTTTATGACAGTATTTTCACCTTCAAAGACTCAGTCATCATTTATTATGAATCAACAACAACACATCCGGTTTTGGCAAAGGTATTTATTACATCAAAATTCAGAAACAACCTTTACGTTGAGGTCCTCATTTCGGCTAAATCCTCTCCACTTTCCCGAGTCCTCTTATCATGAATAGTTTGTTAATTGCCCCTTACATCATAATGTACAATATACCACTAATTGGCTCTCGTACCTTTGAGTGTTCACAACATGTCTTTACTGGAAGTAATAATGCTTTACTGGAGTGGTCGTAAGTGCGCTTAGTTTTGATGTATTCCTTTTATCCATTATATGTTTTTTTTAAAGGCTTTGGCTTTTGGCTTTGACTATATTAGGTTTTATCCAATTAATGGATAATTTATTTACAAATAAACAAACTTTATAATTGTATAGACAAGGAAGTGGAAGATTTTCTAACGATTTAAATAAAGATTTGCAATGTTCTAAATAACCAGCTCCATAAACCGCTCTTACAAATTCACCAGTCCATAACGTAGCACTGATGAGACATATCCGTGATATGCATTAAGAGCTGTTTCTGTATTGGCTATGCGTCTCAGTTTTCGAAGAGCAAACATAAATTTCATCGTCGGCCACATCATCGCTTACCATCAGGTAAGATAGTAGCCAAACGCGAGCCTGTCAAAAAAAATTAAAAAAAAATTGTCCAGTCGTGTACACTCTTTTTACGTGCTCTTTCCAATTAAAATTTCATCGATAACGATTCCTAAGGATAAAGTTGATGGTACTGGTTCTAATATTGTATTAGAAGTGTTGTTCGGGATCGGGACGAAATGTCATCAAAATATGCTTACCAGTCAAGCAAGTTATATAAAATCACTAAAAGAGAAAACCAACACCATTCGCCGTACATCACTGAAAAACTGACCTCATTCCAACCCCCAATCTTCCACTACCCTCACATTTGTGAGATTGCACTAACTATTCCAAAAGAGTCCTTGGTGCCTCAAAGTGCCTAAAAGAGTACCTACCAAAAGAGGGTGTTGCGTGTGGTATCAAAGAGTGAGCAAAAACGCTCGGAGCGAGTCGAGACCCAAATGTTTTGCAACGAGTGTCTTCGTGTTACCAACTTGTGCTGAAAGAAATCTCGGACACTGAAGATGTTGGCTAAAGAATAATAGTTTCAAGGTTTGTGTAAATAAACATGATCAAGAAATGTATTTTTCTTTGGTGACCATGTTTTTGGTAATTTTTAGGAGAAGACATGTATTTCGCAAAATGTCTCCTTCTCATAAAATCGTTTTGACAGAACTTTGACAGACTTTCGCAAAATGTCTCAGGATGCGAAAATATCGCGACCACATCATCGCTTACCATTAGGTAGGTACGAGTGATCAAGCGCGATCCTATCAATAATATTAATTAAAAACCGACCAAGTGCGAGTCCGGCTTGCGCACGAAGGCTTCTGTACCGTCCGTAGTAAAAAACACCAAAAAAAACACGTTTGTTGTATAAGAGCACCCCCACACCCCACTAACATATTTGTTTTATTCTGTCTTTAGTATTTGTTGTTATAGCGGCAACAGAAATACATCATCTGTGAAAATTGAAAGAAAGAACGAAAGAAAGAAAAAAACGTTTATTCGTACCTCACACATAAAATAAAATTTAAAAAAAAATCAGTAGAATACATTAGAATTTAAATATAGTAAACAACAACTGCAACTGTCTAGCCATCACGGTTCATAATATACAGCCGGGTGACAGTCAGACGGACCGCGTAGTGATAGGAATAGGGTTGGGATCCTATTGTTATCACTCCGCTGTCCGTCTTATTACCCTTTCGGTATAGAACCCTAAAAACAATACACAGAATGTAGCATAGCATAATCAGCCTTTTAATGTTCCCACTGCTAGGACTCAGGCCTACTCTCTAGGCCGGAGGGAATGGGCCATAATCCACCACGCGGGCCCGGTGTGGGTTGGTAAATGTCACAAATGTATTCGAATTTTTGGTTCTAAGACATGCCGGTTTCCTCACGATGTTTTCCTTTACCGTTTTGAGAGCAGTGGTGATGAAATAAATTACACAAAGTAATGCGCCTGTTTGGGTTTGAACCCGAGACCTACAACTCGTAAGTCGGGGCCGTTACCACTCGGCCACCACTGCTACTCCAACATAATATAATTTTGTGTATATCACTTAAGAAATTCTTGATAGAATACTGTAATTACAATAAGGAATTTCCCTGAGTAAATGTACCTTTGATTACAATATTTACAAGCGTCTCAAAGTCAGAACGACAGATGAAATACACTGCGTAGATATAAACAATAGGAACTGTAATTGATTCCATCAATACCAACTTGGAACCCTTTCACGTTTCCAGCGGCACTTACCTGAAGGGCTTGAGAGGAAGATTTTACATCGATTTGAGCTTAAATATTTCATTTTGGAAGGGAATAACAATTGGCTCTGTTAGCAGGTCAGGGCTCTAATTTTGAAAGGTTCTCAAAATTTTTGTTAAAGAAAAAGAGTAGCTAAACTCTAAATGAGAAATGTTACTTTAGATTGTAGTAAAATTTTAATTTTCAACTTCGCTTCGAAGCTTTGCCCTTATAGTTTCAATAGGAATCCTGCATTTTTTCAATGATGAGAAACACTCGTCGTTATTGTAGCTTTCTAACAGAGATGAAGTTACTATACACTATTCATCTGGGCTTAAGACAAAATGTAAACAAAGAAAACAATGTAGGTACCATCGGTCTAGTTTCTTCGACGTGTTTGAATACATTAATAAAAGCCTCCTTTTCCGTTGAATGCATTGGCGTTTTCTTTGCACGCTTTTTATTCGGCGAATAACAAGAATTCAACGAAAATATCTGCAAGCGGCACTCTCGTATCAACAAATTGATCGATAGTGAAAAAGATGGCGGATTATAACCCGCCCGATGATGAAACGTCACATTTTAATGTAAAATGTTTGTAGTATCTGTGGATATAATTTTGTAGTATTATACATGGTTTGTTTACCTTTAGTCTCACGGCTCCCTGAATAGGGTATATATCAGTTTGTTCAGAAATAACCTCCTACTCGCAAACTAAGAAATAACCTGCTTACCTCTCCATAATATTTATAAACATAATTAAACTTTGCCGTTTCACCCTTCGAGGTGAAGCCGGAGGTAGTATCAGAATTTTACGGACTAAACCCACCTATGTTTCTTTAGTTTGCAATGCGGCATGCCTTTTAGAGCCACAGCAATTCATATTATGTTCTTACAATTACTGTTCATTACTGGATACCTGGAAGAAATCGCGGAATGCGATATAGCCGTCCATTGTATATGTTTTAGTAATTAGTTTTTCTTTTTTATGTAGGTACCGTGTTGTTTTACAATTAAGTATACACTTCTACACTAACAATAAAAGGAGGTAAAGTTTGTTTTTGTTTGTAGGAGGAAATCTCTGAAAGTATGTACTAGTCCGATTGCGAAAATTTTTTCACCGATAGAAAGCTGCTTTATTCCTGAGTGACATAGGCTATATTTTATGTATGCGGGCAAAGCCGCTGGCAAAAGCTAGTAATAAATAAATAGCTCTGTTGAACAACACCGCAGTCTATTGCCTCGGTACTTGCAGTAATAATAGAGATCGTACTTGACGATAAAATTGAGAAAAAAAGAGGACTGTCCGACTTATCAAGGTAAAGTTGTCACCCCACCCTCTTTTGATGTCACAAGCGCTAAATCGCAGCCTCTCCCATGTTTGCCGTGGAGCCTCAGCGAAAGAGCTGAATGTGCAAGATTTTAGTTTGTTTAGCCAACAGCTGAATGAAGCGGTGATTTTAAAGCATTCAAGCCGCTTAAAGGGTAGAATTGAAGTTTGTGTTACCTCGGTTATGGTTTTAGGAGAAGATGTGCTGCAATTTGTGGAGTGTTGAAGGTCAATTTTGATGCATTTTAAGGAGTGGAATTTCTCACAGACTCCGGGGCCGTGTTTCCATATGGCTACAACCTAGAGGTCTTTACGTCATGAGAGAAAAGGTCACTTCTAGGCAAGCGTGCTCCCTTGTCGACAACATCATCGTTTACCATTAGATGAGATAGTGGTCAAACGTGAGCCAATCTTTAATTTAAAAAAAATACCTTGAAATTAAATTAAAACCACGTTTATTAATAGCTTTGTAATAAAAGTTCTGATTCGGGGCTCATAAAGCATTTAATAAAAAAAATTAAACGCTTTGCTACTTTTTTTAGGTGGGAAATCATCTAATGACATCTTCTGCTCTTGGGCGGAGCGCAAGGGCGTGTCAGACTTTTACTGACTAAAACCCACTCATTTGTTCCTTCTTTGCCTTGCGTTCAAGGACCCCGGCGTTGTATCTCCACGCGCAAATCGTGCATGCGTGCAATGACTTTTGAATCCAGATCCTACGCGGGCAGGCCAGCAAGGAGGCTCGCCGCTTCGCGGGAAACCGTGCGGTATCCTAAGCTCGGTAAGCTTTGCCATTTGCACCCCTCATCATCCGAAAGTTGTCTTCTATTGGACTTTTAGAGGTATGCGGAAAAAGAGTGCAGTGCAGTAGTCTCACATACCTCCATTAATAAAAAATAAAATTAAAAAATAAGGCATTGTGTCTGGTCTGGACAACTGCCCGACAGACAATTTCTGACGGTTATATGTGTTCTAATCGCGCGGAGATGTCTGATACAGCGATGCAGAATTTCTTTTGTGGTGAAATAGGTGTCGCTACAGATCTGAGCTCATTGCAACCAATATTATACTTACTTTTATTTCTTTATGTCATATCGTATGCTAATTACTATTATTTTATTTAATATTTTACATAGTTATTTAGAGCCCTGTTCGCTCGGCAGTTCGCTAGGCAACCAAAGCTTATGCATAAGCATAAGCTTTGGTTGCCTATCATTGAGTGTGCATTGTAGGACAAGGTTAGGTGTACCAATTCTTATTTCTTTAAGGTTTATTATTTTGAAAGACTCGTTGATGATCTTTAAATCAATTAATAAATAAATATTTTGATGAAATCAGAGAGAATGCTAATTTTATCCCACAATTTTGTAACCAAATCTGACCGCAATTGACCCGTGAAACAATACCGAAACAATCCGTAGAACCTTCCACCTAAATACCAACAATTCATAATTGCCTGTATAATAACGTAATTAATGTGAAAACTTTGATCCGAAACCGCTTAGAATCTAAATCACCCAAAAATATTCCTATTAACATTTTCGAAGTCACCGATACAACTGTGAGTACGACAACATCTGAAGGCGGTAGGAGTACAAACACAAAACAGAGACGTACAGAAGTCAATCTCGAGTCTTTTCACTTCACTTTTTAACACGCTTTTATTAGTTTCACCTGTATGTATGTATGTATGTATGTTTGTTTGTAACCGACCCCTTTGAGCTCGATTTTGTCCTACTTTGAACGATCAGATTTAATTCAAACTTTGCACACCTGTCAAAGATCGATGACAATGCAATAATCCGATCAAAATATTCGATTATCCTAATTAGATTCGCCAGGATTAATTAATTTCTAAAAAATGAAAAATAAATAATAGTTTAAAAAAACTAAAAAAACACGCTTTTATAGAAAATCCAACTAAAAAAATAGAAAATAAAGTTTAATAAATTTGGATTAAGAATAGTGTACATAAGAAATAAATGTATATTATTGTAAAAAAGCGTGGGGTGCATATAATGTCAATAATTATGAACATTTTATTGACAGATGAGTAGAAGGATCATCACTTTGATAATAATTATCTTAAAAAACACTTTGAATGCACCCCACGCTTTTTTACAATAATATACATTTATTTCTTATGTACACTATTCTTAATCCAAATTTATTAAACTTTATTTTCTATTTTTTTAGTTGGATTTTCTATAAAAGCGTGTTTTTTTAGTTTTTTTAAACTATTATTTATTAAGCTAGAACTACATTAGACCGACGCACACATGTAACACGCTTGATTTGTACGTAGAACGACGTCGCGTGGCGTGGATCAAGTGTAGCTCTACAAGTCTAGTTTCCATATAAAATGTATGGAGACCGACGCGCCCAGATCGGCGTGTGTGGCACACGTGTGCGTAGTGTAGTTCTAGCTTTATAGCTACGCTCGGCGGTCGCGTTAGGCGCGGCGATAAATACCTAACATAAATTGTAAAAATATTACATGGTCACAAAGTCATGTTCTTTTTCATGGGCTGGGTCGCTTACCAACCTGACAACTGTTCTATTTTACATTAAAACGAACCATCAAATTACAAGCAAATACCTACTTAACTCTCTGAAATAACGGGTAACTTAAAAAAACTATAATTCAACATTTAATGTTGAATTTAAGCAACCGTCCACTGAACAGTTACATTAACTTTTTTTGTTGCTTCATCTAATATATAAAATTCTCGTGTCACAGTTTTCGTTGCCATACTCCTCCGAAACGGCTTGACCGATTTTGATGAAATTTTTTGTGCTTATCCGGTATCTATGAGAATCGGCCAACATCTATTTTTCATCCCCCTAAATGTTAGGGGTAGTCCACCCCTAAATTTTTTTTTTATTTTTTAGACAAAGGAAATTATTTATATGGCTAAACAACGTTTTCCGGGTCAGCTAGTAATTACATAAAAAAGTTCACAGACGGATTTCTCAAGTGAATGGCACTCGCGCTCGCACTGGTCCCAATCGGACCGAGATATCGTGTCCGTGAGCGGTGTCTATGTGTGCGTTGCTCGAGCGCGCTTTGTATGTAGATTGACTTCTGTACCTATCTGTTTTGTGGTACAACCTTGTAGGCCTGCCCTCAATAAATATCAAACAAATATAAATTACGTTGAGTAGACTGTAATTAGTTGTAAAACGTACTCAAATTCCTTCTATTGTTGGGTTCCGTATAAATCACCAGGAGCTAGGGTTGGAACATGGCGACTAACTAATTTGAAATCGAAGGACTGAAACAATTTGCCTGTCTTCCCCTCCGATTATAATTTATGCGTCTTCAAGGGTAGAGTGAATAGTAATAATAATAATTAATATTGGCTACAATAGTCCTGTCAGTGATGATGGACCGGTCCCATTACAGCGTGATATCGCCATTATCGAGAAGTGGGTCGGGCACATACCTGTAGTATGGCACCTCCGATTCCACAAGAGAGTACTTCAGAGCAAGTTGCTGATGGATAATCCTGGCTACAAAGTTGTGTCTATGCAAGTATTCCCCGTTAGCTAGACAAGAACAACCAGAGATAATGTGACGGATTGATTCACCCGGTCGGTGACATGCCCGACAAAATAATGTCAACCGTGCCGTTCTTCATAATAAATCTCCGGTAGTTATTAAACGAAATAATTAATAGTAATTCGTTTATTTTTTCTCACCAAAATATCGCAGCTATTACAAAACTAAGACAATGAAAATAATTGGGTTTATAACATGGGAGACTGGTGCCCAAGGTAGGCTTCTGGCCTGTATTTCAGGTCACCAGGTCTTCCCCTCTCTTAATTGATGTGATTACAATATTACATCTTGATTAATCTCTCTCAGACATGTTCTACACAAGTAAACTCGTGCGCGGGAATAGGCTCTTAGTAAACTGGTGCGCTTCACCATCAACGATTACATCACACGCTCGGTGGGATCGCAGTCAAGCACTAGTTTATATGTATTTAAAAAAAAAACCGGGCAAGTGCGAGTCGGACTTGCGTCCTGAGGGTTAGGTACAAACTTACCAATGAAAACAGTACATTTCCCGAATTTAGTTGTGTGTAGACGTAACTACAAATTTACAGTTATCAATTTTTTTTCTTTACTTGTGCTATTAGACCTTGCTTCATGCCATACTTCAGAATCTAGGTCAAGGGGAAGTACCCTATGATTTTTGATTTATTTGAGTGTGTCGAAATACTTAATAGGTTTTTTGCGACATAAACGGCCGTATCTTTTTTTTCGTTAACACAAAAATTTGATTTTTTTACAGCATCAAGAGACCTGAGTATATGGTTTTAATTTCAACTCGATACCTTAGAGTTGAAATTAAAAGATAAAGAGTTATGAGTTTACATGTGGATGGATGGAGAGGAAGACCAAAGAAAAGATGGATGGATTGTGTGAAGAGTGATATGAAAGAAAAGGAAGTTAATGATAGCATGACGAGTGACAGGGCAGAATGGAAGAAAAAAACATGTTGCGCCGACCCCAAATAACACGGGACAAGGGCAGGAAGATGATGATGATGATGATGACCTTCACGCGTTGCCGAGATAAAGGATCTTGACAGACAGACTGACAGACAACAAAGTGATCCTATAAGGGTTCCGTTTTATTGCTTTTGAGGTACGGAACCTTAAAAATAAACTTAAGAATTTATTTCTAATACCCATGAATAAGTTAAGATTCTTTATATCGTTTCGTAAAGCACCCAAAACTGACCTACATTTACACGAGTCTGTATGAAATAAAAATTGCAAAACTCGTCATCTCGAACCACCACACGTCCTAGCCACAAGTGGCTTTTACTAGCTTTAATGGCAAGATTTTTACTTGTGATGCTGCTCACCAATACAAGATTACGAGCTTGAATATAACTGAGAGTCTACTTGACTTCGTTTACGTCATTTCTTTGTGGAATAACAATGGAAAAGGATAAAGAAAATAACAAGTGAAGCGTTTGTGTTATAATTATTGCTTTGTAGTTTGTATTTCCTTAAGAATTCGAGATCGTTGGAAGGAAGTTACACAGTACGGGTACCAACCCGTTGAATATAAAAAAAATATATATATTATTATTATTTATTATTATTACCAAATAATAATATACATATATTTTTTTATAGCAGTGGTGGCCCAGCCAGGCGCATTACTTTGTGTAATTTATTTCATCACCACTGCTCTCAAAACGGTAAAGGAAAACATCGTGAGGAAACCGACATGTCCTAGAACCTGATAATTAGAAGAAATGTGATAACCACCAACCCGCACCGGGCCCGCGTGGTGGATTACCCATTCCCTTTTCCCGGATTACCCCCGGCATATTCCCTCTCCTAGAGAGGAGGCCTGAGTCCCAATAGTGGGAACATTAAAAGGCTGATTATGTTTATGCCTATTTAATTTATATTCTTTAAAAAAAAAATATGATTTTGTTAATAAAATATGTTTTTAATGTAACAAATTTTTATATAAAATAAATAAAGGGATTTTTTGTTGAATGTGCAAGTCACCTCCTGCTTTTTTTATCGATGGATAATAACATTGTTCAGATTCAGACAGGCATCAAAGCATTTACATAGTTCTTAGTAACCAGTCTACTTAAACCCCCCAAAACCATAGTTCTATGTATTTGTTTTCCATATGTCGCAATAGTTTCAACCGGAGGTTGTCCTTGGGTGCCTAGTGCATAGCGCGTACGGGGATAATCGTCGGTTAGTATCACGTACCAAGAAAATTGTCTAACACGCCTCTGCGAGTTAGTTTCGGGCTTTCGGCTCCTCGAACGCCTTCCAAAGTTCCAGGATCCCAGGGTTCTAAGATAGCCTAACCCATAAAATTAATATTAAAAAAAAAAATATTTAAAAAAGAAATACCTAAGAAATATTTAAAAATGTAAAGAATTGTAGGTACGTATAGAATTTAAATGGAATAATAATTATAGTTTATAGTCGGCAGGACTTTTTTATAACGTCTCAGATATTAGGAACAATGAAAATTAATTGAGTTTAAACTTCATGTACAGTGGTAGTACATAGGCTGAATTAATGCCACAAGGCATTCTCTACCAGTCAACCATTGGGTTAAAAAATACAACACTGTGGTAGGTGTGCACCAATAATATAATAATTAATTATCTACTTTTATTAAATAAATTAACGAATCGAACTTTAGGAAATCGATATTTTATAACTCGATTTATTACTGAATCGATTCAAAAATCGATTTTTAAGAAGAATCGTCATCCCTAACCACGATCGAGAGCGCTTTAAAAAACATAAATACACGTTCTTAAATAGCTCCATATCTTGCACGATTAAACAACTACCCCTATGAGAGCTAAACAAGATAATCACAGGAGCAATTCCACGAGTCTTCAAAGAGTCGAAACGATAAACTTTCTGCCTTACTCACAACTTAATTGCCCTGTTTAAGAATAGTGCTTGAAACTAACCGGTAGGCCAGAAATAGACGGGTTTAAGGATTTTTCGAAAGAGTTACTGCCATTACTACCCAGTAACGCAAAGGGGAACTGAAGAAACACGGGTGGATTTTAGAACTGGGTCAGTGGAAGTCTTACACGCCCTCTCGCTCCCACTCATAAAAAGGCTAGAAAAGACGTTTTAAAGCAGTTTCGGCTGAATGATTTTGTATTACTTACATGTTTCTTTGTTTTTTAATCCTTATTATTATTTTATTCAAAGATAGATAATATTTTTATTTATATAGGTATACACTAAACTAACTAATTAAAACTATATATATATATATATACTAAAGGCTACTCCTAACTAAAATATGGCGTCATAAAACTCCTCCGCATCGCTGTCGACTGGAAGTGTGCCCAAAAGGCTGACGGCATTGCCACGTTGTATGGGTCACGCGAAGTGTCAACTAAGCATTTGGATAGCATACATAGCATAGCATAGTCGGCCTTTTAATGTTCCCACTGTTGGGACTCAGGCTTCCTCTCTAGGAGAGGGAATGGGCCGTAATCCACCACGCGGGCCCAGTAGGCTTCGACCCTGCTGGGCCCCTACGATTTGCTGACATCTTCTTGAGGCGCGCGTGGAACAGTACGTGCTGTCAACGACTTGGGCTCGGTCCGGACGATTACCGGACGTTGGGACGGCAAGCTACCCATTGCTAGCCGTCCGTAAGCCCGCGCCTACGGTGGCCGGAAATTGGGATCGGAATCCTGCCGGCGGCTTGGGCGTGAGGAGTGAGGACCGTTGCCTCACGCGATCGGCCGCCTCCTTCGCTAGCATTACTGCTTCGCAGAAGAAGGCGACCGCCTGCGACTCCTCGTCGCTCTGGACCTTGGCCTGTACCAATACAACACACACACACACACACACACATGTGATGACACACATGTGTGTGTGTGTGTGGTGTGTGTGTGTGTGTGTGTGTGACGTGTGTGTGTGTGTGTTGTTACATTGTTTTTAATTGTATTGGGTTTTGTTACCTGTATCTTGGTATGCAATAAAGTATACATAAATAAATAAATAATAATATAATACCAATACCAATCTGAAAAGATTACTTCTAGGCAAACGTGCTCCATCATCGACCACATCATCACATTTCAGCAGATGAGATAGAAATAGACACTTATTTTATTTGGATTCTTCTTCCAAACTATTCTCTTAACCGCCATTCCAGAAGTCAACCCCAGTCAAGCCATTTCATCTTTCACACGATCCAATCATCGTTTCTGTAGTGAAATTTTCTTCACAAAAACTATAAAATCAATTCAAGATATTTCGATCATTTTTTTTTCTCTTATTACGAAGTGCGAACTCATCTCTCTCATAGGGTGGAGCGTGAGGGATTGACAGACTTTTACTGACTAAAACCTGTGTCCTTCAGTTGCACGTTGCGTTCCAGGACCACAATATCTGTTTCGAAAATACCCGTGACCGATCGATATGACTTGTGTTGTAATCTAGCGACACTAACAATCAAAAGTAAGATTTATAAGATTTATTCGTTATCTAAACGTTATTTATCACATTACTTAACGGAGAGTAATAAACAATAAACACAAATAACAAAATTAACAACTTTGTCACCGGAGTTTGCATACAAATTGGCGAGTTTAATTTATTTGCGGAGTTTGTCGAAAATAATAATGTTTTAACAGGGGGACGGGGTGCCAAGAAAAGTGTTAATAGATAAATTACCTTTTGACCTACTTTTTGGATAAGTTATTATCTAAGATAATGTTGTTATAGACAGGGAGCGCAGGTCGCTGGCTCTCCATTGCAATATGCTGGCCCGCAGGTTTGCACGCTGTACTGATTCTGTAAAAAACTGGGCAAGTGCGAGATGGACTCGCGCCCTGACAAACTTACCTTTGTAAATAGTTCAGTTCCTGAATGGAGTCTCGAAGATTTTTTCAAAATTTTTTAGTGACGTAACAACAACAAATTTACTGTTTTCAGATTTATTCCTGTACCTGTGCTATGAGACCATGCTGTATGCCAAATTTCAGGATTCTGGGTCAACGGGAAGTACCCTATGCATTTTGTTTCCCTTGAGGGTATCGAAATACCGAGTACAGATACGTTTTCTACGACATAAACAGCCGTATCTTTTTTTTAGTTAACTTAGAAGACGACACAATTCATTATTTGTCCACACTCCCAAGCATCATCATCTTCCTGCCTTTGTCCCATATTACTTGGGGTCAGCGCAACACGTTTTTTATTTCCATTCTGTCCTGTCACCCGTCACGCTATCGCTTTTCTCTCACTTCACTCCTCACACAATCTATCCATCTTTTCCTTACCCTCCCTCACCAAAGTATAATTAAAAAAAAAAAAACAAAACAAAATAAAGCACTCAACGCCCCTAATTATTCCATTAAAAATTCAACTAAACAAATAGAAAAGTCGAATTTTGTCAATTATTTGAACGCTCATCAGATCCCTATCAACGATAAAATTAAGTGCCCTCCGGGTAACAACTCAAAACAATTAATATATAATGGGGCCTAATATTAAATATTAGGGTCGCTTGTCCCACTGAAATATGTAGGAAAAGAGCTATTTCTGGACAGTGGCAGAGTTCTAAAATCACTTTGATAGGTAAATTAAGTTTCGTAGAATAGAATAGAATAGAATAGAATATAACTTTATTGTACACCAAAATAGTAACAAAAACTTACAAACTAACTTAATGTATGGGTACAATGGCGGTCTTATCGCTAACAGCGATTTCTACCAGACAACCTTAGGATGGACTGTAAGAACTTGTCATAAAAAAGGGGGTAGACTGCGGTGTACTGCAAAATAAATTTAATTAAATTAAAAATATATATAATACTATACATAGATATAAAATTATATTATATAGCTATTATAAATAAAAGACAAAAAAAAAACAAACTCATGAATATTATATATATATATATACATACACATTATATGTTACACAATTTCAAAGAGAGAAATAGAGAAAAAATACAAAAAGGTGAAAGGACTAGAAAGAAAAAGAAGGGACAGAACTGAAATTGGATAGTAGCAGAATTAATTATTGTGAAAGAAAATGATCTTTAACTAAATTTTTAAAAGAAACTAGTGACTGGGCTTGCCTAATTGGCATCGGCAACGCGTTCCACAGTCGCACTGCTTGGACCGTGAACGATTTGTCACTAAACTTGGTGGAATGTGAGGGCATTAAAAGTTTCAAATTTTCCGATGATCTTAAGTGTCTAGAATGTGTGTCATGAAGGAACGTAAAACGTTCTTTGAGGTAAGAGGGGGTTGTAGGAATGAACAGGACACTGTAAAGCAACGATAAGATATGGGTATTCCGGCGAAGGCGGATCGGCAGCCACTTGAGCTTAATACGGAATTCAGAAACATGATCATATTTGCGTAAACCAAATATGAACCTAATACAAAAGTTTTGGAGTCGCTCAAGCTTATCTAGCTGCACTTCAGTTAGGTCTAAATAACTGACATCGGCATAATCAAGGATTGGGAGAAGGAGGGATTGGGCAAGCGCAGTTTTGGTGGCAGTTGGAAGAAAATTGCGCAGCCTTCGCAAAGACCCCGCAGACGCAAACAACTTGCGGCTAACTTCCTGCAATTGAGGACCCCACGAAAAGTCTTTGTCAATAAAAATACCTAGATCTTTCACTGAACCGCTGTATGTGATAATTGAGCCATCAAAAACTATCGGTGGTATCCGCGTCCAGTCGATTTTTGAGCGCAACCTAGGGCTGCCGACAACAATGACTATGACTGTTTCGTAGAGGGTTTTTTTAGGTGGGAAATTATCCAACGACTTTCCCGTTCTAAGTCGTAACATAGAAGTGGGGTTTAGTCAGAATAAGTCACCGTTCTAATGTGTGACTTATTCTGACTAAACCCCACTTCTATGTTACGTCTTTACCATGCATTCTAGGACCCCGGTTTTTCCTTTTAGGCTTCGGCCCTGCTGGGCACCTACGATATGCTGACATCTCTTTGAGGTGCGCGTGAAACACTACGCGCCGTCGACGACCTGGGCCCGGTCCGGACGGTTACCGGACGGTCGGACGGCTAGCTACCCATTGCTCGCCGTCTGCAAGCCCGCGCTTACGGTGGCTGGAAATCGGGATCGGGATCTCGGGCTGCTGAGGTGTGAGGCAGTCCGTTCGCTCACGCGTGCGGCCGCCTCCATCGCTAGCATTACTGCTTCGCAGAAGGAGGCGGTCTCCTGCCATTCTTTTTCACTCCAGGCCATAGCCTGTGCCGACTTAGGTTTTTGCCGACTTAAGTTATAGCATAGCATAATCAGCCTTTCAATGTTCCCACTGCTGGGACTCAGGCCTCCTCTCTAGGAGAGGGAATGGGCCGTAATCCACCACGCGGGCCCAGTGCGGGTTGGTTAATGTCATATGTCTTCGATTTTTTGGTTCTAGGACATGCCGGTTTCCTCACGATGTTTTCCTTCACCGTTTTAAGAGCAGTGGTGATGAAATAAACTACACAAAGTAATGCGCCTGGCTGGGTTTGAAAACACGACCGACAACTCGTAAGTCGGAGCCGTTACCATTCGGCCACCACTGCTCAAATTTTTAATAACCCTAAAAATAAAAGTAGTCATCTCAAAATTACCTTCAAGCATCATAAATCTTACAACAGTTAAGTTCCACAGAAAAAAGGTTTTAACTTTTCGACAATGAAACTTCACCGTCAACTCTTTGTAACTAAGAATGCTCAAGAAAATGAGTGAGAGACAAAATGGCTACCAGTCGCGTAATTCTGTCGTTCGCCTGATGAATTTTGATTATGGACACGTAGCAACGGATCGTGGGGGAAATACTGAAAGGAATTAAGTTTTGCATCGGGTTTTTGTGTGAGAGGTGGGCAACTGTTTTTCTAACTAGTCGTTATATAAACATTCGTAACTAAGTTCTGGTAGCAATTTATTCGTTAATGCCTCAAAGCTTCATGGGAACTCAGAATTGTCAAAAAAAATCAACTGTTTCTTCAAAAAATCAATTTTCTAATTGTTGATAGGTTTATACTTGACCACTATCTCATCAGATGGAAAGCGACGATGTGGTGGACGATTTTTTTTTTAGGTGGGTAATCATCTAATGACTTTTCCCGCTCTAGAGTTGAGCTAGAGGGCATGTCAGACTTTTACTGACTAAAACCACACCTATGTTCCTTCAGTTGCCTTGCGTTGTAGGAGAGCCGGTGTCCCTTTCAGAAGTTGATGGCCCCAGTAGGCTTCGGCGTTGCTGGGCCCCTACGATTTTTCCGACATCTCTTTAAGGCGCGCGTGGAACACTGTGCACCATCGATGACTCGGGCTCAGTCTGGACGGCTACCGGACATTACTCGTCGTCTGCAAGCCCACGCCTACGGTGGCTGGAAGTTGGGGTTGAGGTCCCGGCCGCTGGGGCGTGAGAATGTCCTCGCTCCGAACCATGGCCTGAGCCAGAGGCCAGTGCGAGAGGTTGAACGCGACTGTGCTCCACCCAAGCGGGGCACACCTCGAGCGTGTGCTCCACCGTAGCCTCCGAGTGGTCCACGCATTGGTGTCACCCGGGTGACAATAACCCCTGTAAGAAGTTTTCAGCTCCTCCAATCACAATTTAGTTTATATTTTATTCATGAAATTAACGAAATCATAACTTACTATTTTACAGGCAACTTTTGTACCAACGTAATGAAATAAAAAGTTGAGTAATTAATAAAGCTAATTAACATAATTGCAGCAGCTGTGACAAGCAAAATGGCGGTCGTTGTTTTTCGTAGAACATTTTCACAGAAAAAAATGCTATATTTCCGACGTTTTTAATTTTTTTTTAATTTTGTACTTAACAGTTATTTTTTTTTTTTTTCTTCTTTGGCAACTGAGCCGGTGTCGACTATTCTGCCAGTGTCATGTGATGACGGCAGCGCCGTAAGGTGAGCCGTCGAACTTTGCCCTTTGTGATAGATCTAAGACGTTAGTGGCAGGTTACAGATTGATATTATTGTCATTTAGGAATTTGGATAGGAGTTGGACAACTTTAGGAGAGAAATTCGTCAATAGGGAATGGAAGTTATATTATATTAACAGTTATATTTACATGGTCAATCTAATATTATCATTTTGTTGGCACCTGTCACTTGTCATTTAAAAAACAAAAGTTGACAAGTCCCACACGTGATTAAAGTTTCAATAATAATTATTTTACATAGCTATGCTTTTTAATGGTGGTATGTTTGGGGGAGGCCTATTTCCAACAGTGAACGTCTTTCGGCTGAAATGATAAATGGTAATATGTAAATCAAATAATTTAATTAACTTATTGTTATGTCTTTATTTGTCATTAAAACTTATTAAATACTTTTTAAAAGTTGCTTAAAAAAATGTGAAAAATAAAAAAAAAATAGTATCCCACCAGTATCCAGAACACGGTCCAAGCTACCGGCGGTCAGGACTCTAGAGAAAGGACCCTCCTAACTACACGCGCCCCGTGTCCAAGATTACCGCTTTCTGAATCAATCGTCGCCTAACGAGAGCCTAAGGTGTAGGTCGAGGCGTTTGGCTATTAAGCCATTGGCTGACACGACTATCATTATTATCACTTATTATTGCATTTATTTATTTTTTTATAAATATCATTTAAATTTTTAAATATTTCTTTAAAAAAAAAATATGATAAAAGAACATTTCAAAATATAAAAAATAGATGTCCGCCGGTGTCGGGAACAGAGTCAAAGCTACCGGTTGTGGTTAGGGCTCCAGAGACAGAAACCTCCTCACAATGCGACCCGTGTCGAGGAGTACTGCCTTCTGTATCAGGCCCTTGATCCAACCGCGCAACGACAGCTTCGACAGATGGTCGTCGAAGCTTTTGGTTATAAGACCATTGGCGGTCACGACAATCGGCACAATGATAGCCGAGTCCACATCTTATTATTATTATTAAGATCTAGGAGCAGCTCCAACCGCTTTCTTCAAACTTTAGCCGATAAACAGAATACGCCGGTGATCACCGGTTGTGGCTGCAGGTGCGGCATCAGTTTAAGTTTTTCCCTCAGTTGATATGTTGTTACTAACTATTGGACCAATGTTAGCTTATAAATAACCATTAGGTATTATTTTTAGGCATTACTTATCTCAGGACCCTCAAGTCCTAGACCTTTGGATGGCGGCCAAGGGTCCAAAGCCAAGTTGCAGAGGCCCATTTTCATTGAACGTATTACCAATTATTATAACTATTATAAAGAAGCTACAGGAGCTTTAAACTCTTCATTCACAGCATAAAATTAGAACAAAAATGGATCAAAAACATTAAGTCGTGCTTGCCTTTAATGGCCGAATTTCGGGCACACATCGTCGTTTCCCGACAACGGCGCAAGTGCAAACGCCGCAGTTTCTAGCCGCAAGTGGGGACGGATGTGATTCTGGGATGTCGCTTGCAGTTTTGTGATGTTTGCGGTCTGGTCTTGTGTTCGTACAGTGTTTGGCTTGGGCATTCGTTATTATTTAAGAGCAGTTTCCGAGTACACTCGTATTTTTAATGGAATTTGATGCGATACATTTTTTCTTCTATTTAAACCAGTAGCGTAGATAGTCCAAGGTCCTTTATCAAACATTTTTGAGGGTTTCTTCGAGACGGGGTCGCGATTAGGGTTGCCAACCGTACTCTAAAATAGAGTATATTTATCTCTATACCAAACCAAGGTCACCGACATAGCACGAAGAAACGCCAAATTTACGTGGCAATAGGCAGGGCACATTGCTCGCAGAACGAATGGCCGTTGGGGCCGAAAGGTTCTGGTATGGCGACCACGTACGGGAAGACGTAGTGTTGGAAGGCCTCCTACAAAGTGGACCGATGACTTGGTAACGGTTGCGGGAGTCCGATGGATGTGAGACGCACAGGACCGTTCATTGTGCCGACACTTGGAGGAAGCCTAAGTCCAGCAGTGAACGTCTTTCGGCTGAAATGATGATGATGATGATGATATATAGCTGATTATGCATATCATAATCACATGGTTGCCACAGTCAGAACTCAAACCGCTCAGTGGTTTCAGAACACCGTTTTCCAGCCGCTAACGTATTTCCTTCATCGATATATCATTTGAAATAGAAATGAGGCTGAAATATTCTCGTCTACATTTCGCATACAGATTAATTTCAACCCCAAGCGATTATAGTAAAAACAAAACTAGCTGTCAATACCGAAGCTATAAATTCCCGTTCGGTTTAGACAGAGTATTACGTCACAATACGCGGGCTCCGCAATACATGCTGATTTATTATTGGGCGACTGTTATTGGAAGATAAAATACTGTCAGTGTACATGTATGGTTTAATTTAGATAGAAAGATGGACCTAGTTCGGATAAAATATGTATAACGTACGATTTGGGCACGCCACAATTATGGCGGTAAGTCCCCTCTTTGAGGCGTGGTTGGAAAGACCTCACGATGTCCTCACCTACCGTATGACGCAGGTTCTCACCGAACACGGTAAGTTCGGGAAGTTCCTGCACCGGATTCGTGCGGAAGCGACGCCCGAGTGTCGCCACTGTGTGGACCGCCCGGAGGACACTGTGGAGCATACGGTGGAGGTGTGCCCCACTTGGGCAGAGCAACGCCGTGTCCTCGTGGGGGCGATCGGCGGCGGCGATCTCTCGCGTCGGGCCTTGGCCATGGTCCGTAGCGAGGAGGAGTGGCAGGCGGTCGCTTCCTTCTGCGAAGCAGTAATGCTAGCAAAGAAGGCGGCCGATCGCGTGATCCAACGGTCCTCACGCCCAAATCGCCGCCGGGATTCCGATCCCGATTTCCGGCCACCGTAGGCGCGGGCTTGCAGACGGCGAGCAATGGGTAGCCCGCCGTCCGACCGTCCGGTAACCGTCCGGACCGAGTCCAAGTCGTCGACGGCGCGTATTGTTCCACGCGCGCCTCAGGGAGATGTCAGCAAATCGTAGGGGCCCAGCAGGGTCGAAGCCTACTGGGGCCATGGGTAGTGTGAAAACGAAACCCGGGGTCCTGGGACGAAGGCAACGAAGGAACAGGAGTGGGTTTTTAGTCAGTAAAAGTCTGACACTACCTCCCGCCCTGCCCAAGGGCGGGGGATGTCATAAGATGATTTTCCCACCGAAAAAAATAAAATAAAAATAGCGTACGATTCGATAAACAAGAATAACTCTTATTGAACTTATTTTATTGAAGACTAGCTGACTCAGCGAACTTCGTACAGCTAATAATTTTTTTTTTCATTCATGATAGGTTCGCGCTTGACCGCTACCGCAACTGATGGAAAGCGACGATGCGGTCGACAATGGAACGCGCTTACCTAGAAGTAACCTATTCGCTCTTGACTTAAAGATTCCCGGGTTGTAGCCTACAGGAAACACAGATTCCGGCAAGGAATTCCACTCCTTAGCTGTACGAACAATGAATGTGTTCCCAAAACGTTTCGTGCGTATAGATGGGATGTCTACCATGTACCGGTGGCGCATTGCCGTACGCCTGGTGTCAATGAATGTTGTGTTAGCTAAGTTGTCAAAGGATAACTCCATCTACTGGTATTACCGTAACAGCATAATTCATTTTAAAATGACATTTTAATTAGAGATGGCGTTGTATTTGAATGAGTAATTTTTTTCCATATTTTCTCACCGTTTAAACCGTTCCTGGACTGTCACAAATATTTCAAGACCAAAATTAGCCAAATCGATCCAGCCATAGAAGATGTGAAAGTGTCAAATAATTTCTCCCGCTCTGGGTGATACGAGAGGGAGTGTCACACTTTTAAGCTTGTCTTTACTTCAACGATTGTAACGCAAAGGAGAAAATTATCAACGTCATCATTGCTTTAACCGAAAGATGTAGACAGCTGTGCCTCGTAGACCTGACCTCCCTTGAAGGTCGCCTCATCAACCGGTCCTGTGTTTATCATGTTGTATGTAGATACATAAACGGAGGGTGGAGGGAGGAGAGAGGAGGCTGGAGGGAGTTAAAATAATCTGATACGAACGCATCCCTGTTCTTTCCATTTGGTTTCATACGAAATGTCGGCTCGTGATCAAAGAACATGCAGATGTAGGGTATTTTATTCCCTAGGGTCGGAAACCCGCGAAAATGTACACGAAAGTAAAACTCGAACATTTAGAACTTTAGACCTCCAGCAGGAAATATAACTACTGTGATTCTTTCACGGACGTCAAACTAACTATAAGGGCCTGTCCCGCACAGCGATATTTCACCGCAAAGTTTTTAGTCATTCTGTAACACATTGAATCGTATCAATAAAATAAAAATAAAAAATTCCATTTTGTACGATTTTATTCGCAATTCCGATCGTGGATTATAATACGGAAGAATAGAATAGTTTTTTCCTCATTTTTTAACACATTAAATCTTATGGAAGTATCCGCACAGTAGAGTATAGAGTAGTTATGGCTATGTCCGCACTGCGAAATAAAATTCGCGCGTTTTGCTCAGTCCGGCAACGGCGGTGCTATGTAAAATTTTTGTTCGGTTGTCCATTGTGGTCGTGCGTCTCAGCCGGGAACAACATTGAACTGACAAAAATCGCACGAAATTTTATTCGCAGTGCGTACTAGTGTAATTCCGATCGCGGAATATAATACGCAAGAATAAAAACGTCGTGGCAAAATATCGCTTGTCGGATAGGCCTTAAGATCCAAAGTTTGAAAACACGAAAAGAAAAACCAAACAAAAAAAAAACTTCCGGTCTACCAATAATTATCGTCTACTACGATGTCCCACACATCGCTCTGAGTTTATCCAGTCCTCCTTCTTTGTATAGGCGATCTCTCTTAGGAATATGCTCATAGTGAACATCAGCCCCCCTAGCCAAGTTACAATCGTTTCGTTCGCGTCGAACGCCTCGAGTAGGCCATGCCTCTGATTCCTTTGTTCTGATGTCATCTCAACGCTCAGTCACGTGGTCAGAACAAAGGAATCGGAGGTGTGGCCTACTCGAGGCGTTCGAAGCTAACGATACGATCGTAACTTCGCTAGGGGGTAGGATGGCTTCAAGTCGGTTCTGTGGACACATTCGCAATTCGGAAGTTGGTATAATAATCACAGCGTTGATTTGTTGGATTCGTTTCTCATAATAACATTGTTAATAATTTGTAAGTATCTAAGTATATTTATTATTGCATTTCTTTTCTATTTGTTTATCATTAAGTTGCACTTACCATGTTATGTTTCTGCACCACCCGAAGGTCGAATGGTAGAAAATCATCATCATCTTCCTGCCCTTGTCCCGTGCTATTTGGGGTCAGCGCAACACGTTTTCTAAAATGGTATGGATGGTAGAAAATGCCTAAGGCATTAATTCCGCCTTTGTACAGTGTTTCTTACTAGTGCATAAAGTTTTAATAAATCATCATCTTCCTGCCCTTGTCCCGTCTTATTTGGGGTCGGCGCAACACGTTTTTTTCTTCCATTCTGTCCTGTCACTGGTCACGCTATCACTAACTCCCTTTTCTGTCATATCACTTCTCTTAATAAATAAATAAAAAACTGAATTGACCTTCAAGTGACCTTTGGACTACCGGAACGAATTTGAACTAAGTATAGTGATTATTTCACTGACGTCAAACGAATCAAGTTTGAAATAACGAAAAAAGCTTAATTATAGTATCAAAGTTAAACCCAATTATTGTATCAAAAGTGCATGAGGAAAACGTTATCGAAAATAGAATTTAGGTTAAAAAAAAAAGTGTGGAGATTCTAACGATGACTATCAGAGTCCAAACTCTAAAAATATCGAATATGGTCTCATCATGACTGGCAGTCTGATGACTTTAATATTGTCGGGTTGAAGGACGCAGTTACCTGACTTAGGATCAGTGATATATGGACCAGGGAACCTGGGGGCCATGGCCAAAAGTACATCGGTGAACCCAAGGGACATGGGTCTGATAAAGTCTGACGCCCTCTTGCACCACCCCAGAGCGAGAGAAAATCATTGGACGATTTCCCTCCTCAAAAAAAAAGCCCATGATTTCCAACCTGTACTGTCCCAAAATTTGTCCTCAACCTAGTCCCCATAAATTTCCACGCTATCCGGATAATTACACAGGACACCTTTAGACTGGTAAAAATATTCCGTAGGGTAATTTTTGTCGTTTCAAGCAAGCGAAGCCACGGGTCAAAAAATCACATATTTGGATATGTCGGAATATAAATGTTGTGGCCAAATCTTAGAAATATAAAGTTTCAATATATGTCCAATCATCGTTTTTGACCTACTTTCTTTAAACCTTTTATTATCATAGAAATCCTACATTAATGATGTGGCCTAACGAGGATTGACATATCATCAAATATTAACGTCTATACGATCTGGCCAGTTTTAGTTGGCCATAATATGAAGTGATCAATTCTAAGATCTGACTTCGACGTAGTCATAATCACGATGACTGGCAAGCTTCTGTGCTATTAACTCGCGACGAGGTGAAGGACGCGTCGACGTCACTAACATGGATTCCGAACTCAGGTGTTGTCTAATGCGAGCTGCGGTTGTCAAACTTTTCACTCCAGTCGAGTAGTAAACTTGTATTAATCAGGTTATGACTGGCCTGTTGGTCTAGTGGTTAGTGGCCTTTACTGTTATGCCGGAGGTCGTGGGTTCGATTCCCACCCAGGACAAATGTTTGTGTGATGAGCACGATCATTTGTTCTATGTCTGGGTGTAATTTATCTATGATATGAATGTATTTAGAAATATATAAGTATGTCTATCAGTTGTCTAGTACTCGCAACACAAGCTCTGCTTAGCTTGGGACTCGATGTCGTTGAGTGATAGTTGTGGAAAAAAAAGGTAAAATGAAGATGATGAAGAAATATATAGGTATTTAATAACCAGCTGACCCGGCAAACATTGTTTTGCCGTATAAATTATTTTGGGCCACCCTTATCACCCAGGGGTATAAAATATAGCCTGCAAACTATTCTCAGTACTATTACATATACACAAAAAAAAACATAAAAATGGTCAACCCGTTTCGGAGGAGTTAGTAAATGTCACATTCTTCGAATTTTTTTATTTTTAGGACAGGCCGTTTACAGCTCCGTTTTGAAAATGTTCATTTGCAAATGCAGTACTTGCAAAATGGCGCGGTTCGTAAAACGCGGTATACATGTTTTTTGATATCTAAACAACAAGTCTTGGTTGTATAATTTTAAAAGTGTACCAAAAGAACAAGAAAATAATATTTTTATGTATAAATTGTCCCTCGAGAAAATTTAAAAAATGTAGAATACTGCATTTGCAATTAGCAGAGCAGAAGTGATGATGAAATTAACTACTACACGACGAAGGTACAATTCGTAAGTTAGAGCAGTTACCGCTGAAACACACTGCTTTACACATATGCAGTTTTATGTACTCTAGTATATTTAACATTGTACGTTTCTCTGGGTTTCCAGAAATTTCCCGTACTCATGTCCGCTCCCAAAAGTTGGAAAACAAACAATGTTGAAACTGAGAAAAGCGCAGGACAAAATGGTGGAGAAGTGAGTTTTAGACAAGGGTAATGATATTTCAAACTTAGATACTAGCTACAACCTAGAGGTTTTTAGCATGCTCCATCATCAACCACATCATCACTTACCATCAGGTGAGATAGTGGTCAAACGCGAGCCTATCAATATTTTGTAGAACGTATTGCCACCACAATCCGGTTGAACGTGAGGTAACCACAATACATTACAGCGACGTTTTTTAATCCGGCGCGCCAACTTGTAAAACGGCGTGTTTTACCATGCGACTACGTCATCCACATATAAATATTTTACTTCATATAAAAAGAACGAAAGTGGGATGAAATATTAATTATTTTACGAGTTTATATATTATTACTTTCTGATGTATTATAAATACGGACCGAATTTTCTCAACCATTACGTAAAAGTCAGTATATGAAATGAAGTAGCTATGTAGATTTCGTGAATACTTTATTGAAATTTCAATTTATCTGCGTCCAATCCCTTTGCATTTCAATTGAACAGTGTTCAGGAATTGCTCCGAAAACAAAATGGTTTCATGTTGAAATCCCCTGACTCAGTCAAACGTAATAAATAATTCAGTCATAAAAAAACTCGCGTATAAAAAAAAACAGTTAAAAAATAATAAAAACTTTGAGAACTCGAAACTATATCAACAGCAGAAACCAGTTTGCTAATATTCGAAGCCTCAACGACGTACGTCGACAGTCACACAGCGGCCACCATCAGACTCGGTACCGCGGAATGGATTTTACCGGCAAAATCGCTATCGTCACCGGTGCAAGTTCCGGCATCGGAGCAGCAACTGCCAAACTGTTTTCACAACATGGAGCGACACTCGCACTAGTTGGACGAAATGAAACAAGATTACATGCCGTAGCAAACCAGTGTGAAGCCGTGAAAGGATTGCGACCCTTATGTCTCCTCTACGACTTGACTAGCGACGAAAATTGCGATGAAGTCGTGAGAAAAACAGTGCAAACCTTCAAAAGGATAGACATTCTTGTAAATTGTGCTGGAAAAGCAAGTGTTACTTCCCTCTTTGATACGACTATGGATGCTTTCGATGATCTAGTCGCTCTGAATCTTCGAGTGCCTTACAAAATGACACAGCTGTGTATACCGCATCTAAGAAGAACCAAAGGCAATATCGTAAATGTTTTTGGTGCTCCTGGTCGAGTCAGGCCCGGATTCCTACACTTCGCAATGGTCAGAGATGCTTTACAGAGATTTACGAAAGCTGGTGCTTTGGAATTAGTAGTCGAAGGTATAAGAATGAATGCTGTTCGTCCAGGATTAACCAGAACGAATATTTTATCAAATTTGAATGTGCCAGAAGATGATATGGCTCATGCGTATGAGAAGCTTGCTCATACAGTACCTAATAATGTGATAATAGAGCCGGAGGAGGTTGCTAAAATGATTTTATTCGTTGCTAGTGATACTAGTCCAAATCTTACTGGTGCTAATGTGGTGGTTGATGGAGCTGCGTCTGGTGGTGTTTAGTGACAAAGTGACAAACATGATGAAGTGTCAAATACAAGCTAAACATTGTGCTAATCAGATGAAACCTTAAGCGATAATACATATTTGTGTAAACAAAATATATAGTTTGAATTTGATAATAATGAAGCTATCAAAAATTTTGTTAATGAACAATTAATTTTATCAAAAACATAAATGTAACAGATCGGTAAGCAACCAAAATGATATAAAAATAACACTTGATGGAGTAAAAACTCATGTTTTAAAACGTATTTCGTTTTAATTGGTGTCCATTGGAATGTACCCAAATGTAGAAAAATACCAACTGACATTGACAACATAATAGCTAATTTTGTATACAATGCCGAAATTATTTCGGATGTGGACGATTTAACACAAAATATTTAAATTCCTCATTGCGCTGTTTTGTAACTTTTGACTGTACAAAAAAACTATCATGTTTCTTTTTGTGTTTGTATTACAGCTAATTCATAAAATCAAATAAAATTTTAAGAAGTAACGTCAAATATTTTAAGTTACAAAACATTTTCTACATTATGTAAGAGTATAACCACATGAATCACATAAACAGATATTTAAAAACCGGTATATAAATATAGATCTCAAACAGGTTAAGTTAGTATCTCCGTATAAGGAAAACTTGTACAATAATATTATAGTGATGACGGAAAGCCGTCGTGACGTAACAACCATAGGATATTACAGAAGGTCAGCTTCATACAATCGGTTACCGAAGACGGCACGCGTATAAACCCTAACGCGTAATACGTATGGCAATATCAAACAAACTCATTGAACATGTCCCTGAGTTTTTTTTTTTGGAAATCTTCTAATGATTTGTTCTGCTCTAAGGTGGAGAGGGGTGAAAGAGTGTGTCAGATTTTTACTGACTAAAACCACGACTGTGTCCTTCAGTTGCTCGTTGCATTCTAGGACCGCGGGTTTCCCTTTCGGACGCGAACCCATGGCCCAATTAGGCTGTGGTCCTGCTGGAACCCTACGGTTTTACTGACATCTCTTTGAGACGCGCGTGGAACACTACGCGCCGTCGACGACTCGGGCTCAGTCCGGCCGGTTACCGGACTGCTGGACGGCGAGCTACCCGTTGCTCGTCGTCCGCAAGCCCACACCTGTGTTCCAGTTGTCCTTTATGTTCTAGGACCGAAGGTTTCCTTTTCAGTAACTCTCCGTGGCCCTTGCGGGCATCAACCCTGCTGGGCCCTTATTGTTTTGTTGTCATCTCTATGCGTGTGTTTTCGCCAGTTGCGTAGAGTCGACCTTCTGTATACAATTATTCTGTGTCACGAATGTTGAGAGAATGATTAACAACACATGTAAGTACTTGAGTTTGTAGCTATTATTTTATTGTTCATTCTTACGTACATACATGGTATGTGATTTTTAAAAACACATTATGTTTTGATATTATAGAATATTTGTGTTTTTGAAGGTTATACATAACTAGCTTCTGCCAGCGGCTTCGCCCGCAGATAAGTAGGTTTCTCCATACAAACTTTGGACCCCCGTTTCATCCCCTTTGGGGGTGAGTTTAAGAAAATCCTCTCTTAGTGCTCACCTACGTCATAAAAGGAAACCTTGTTCACGTTCCTAGTCCCAATAGTTTCGGCTGTGCGTTGATATGTCAGTCAGTCAGTTTCTCCTTTTATATATATAATAATATTGATTATCAAAATATGACGGAACTTAAATTTGATGATGCTATTAGTGGTTAGTGTAATGATATTTACATCATTATTCACAACCTGTACATAATTTTAAGAAGAGTAGAAAATGCTTTGTTTTTTTTTTGTGAAAAGTAATCGTCAAACAACTTCTTCTGCTTTGAGTGGAGTGAGAGGCAGTGACTTAATCTCACACAGGGGCGCCGGCTTTAAAAAAACCTCATGGGTGCTCATGCTAATTTGGTAACTCGAAGTGAGAATTGGCGAAGTATGAGAAGAGAAATGCACACTGATCGACATTTTGATAACGGATACCGGCATCAGTAACTGGCATATGTTGCTCGCATCGTTTATAAATAATAAATTGAGGTAACATCACATACATTGTCCTGGTCAACGAAGCCAGGAACAACGAAGGTATCACATACATCCAGACCCAACACAAATATCTGTTTCATTAACAAACATATGTGTTAGTACGGGAATCGAACCCGCGACTCTTGCGTCTCAACCGGCGATCTGAACCACTGCGCTAAACGGATCGTCGAGTAATGAAAAAACACTCATCGACAAAAGGCGATTACTGATCTGTTTCTTGATAACTATTCTCAGGGGTGCTCGGCACCCACTGTTTATTTCTCATGGGTACTCCAGCCCCCGAGCACCCACGGAGTCGGCGCCTCTGGCCTAGGATACATTAAGAAACAAAATGTAACTCAACATGGAAATAGTCTAAGCACACTTTCCACTGAACCTAACACTTGTCTACATTCCCTCAACATTCAATATGAAAGCACCTACTTTCCCATACAATACAAAGCCTATATTCACTTGTAAAAACAACAAAAATTTTCACATGTGCTGCTGATGAAAAGCTGAGCATTGTTCGAGCCCCTCTGTTCGCGGTCGCGTAGTTTCAGGTTATTTTGAGGCAAAAAATCTTAGCCTTCACAAAATGTTGGAATCGTACCTCACATTTTGTGATGATGATACGAAACGGGGCTTTCAATTTTCTTGTATGTGAAAGGTCATGGAAAGGTTTGTGTTACTTCTCTAGACTAGTTTCTGGGTACATAATATGTGAAGACTAGCTTCTACCAGCGGCTTTACCTGCGTGAAAAAAGGTTTTTCTGTACAAACTTTGGACCCCCTTTCATCACCTTAGAGGCTGAATTTTGGAAAATCCTCTCTTAGTGCTCGCCTACGTCATAAAAGGAAGCGTTGTGCATAATTTCATGTTCCTAGTCCCAGTAGTTTCGGCTGTACGTTGATATGTCATTCAGTCAGTTTCTCCTTTTATATATATATACTAGCGGTCCCGGCAGACGTTGTTCTGCCCAAAAGCGGGATTTAGTAAAAAAAAAAAAAAGGAGGGAGGAGCCCGAGACCTTTCCAACGAATGCAAAACCGTGGAAATCGGTTCGTGCGTTATGGAGTTATAGCGTCAGGAAGGAAAACCCGACTTATTTTTATATAGTAGATAGATTTGATAGTAGAATCTATGAAATAAAAAAAGAACACCAGATACGTAAAGTAGATAGATGGAATATACTTTATACTTACGTATATATACTTCGTATATTTATTTACTACTCTGTCAAGAAAGTACCGGGAAAAGATCAATAATAAACAAAATGTTTGTTATTCATCCAAATTTATTTTATCACCTTCAAAGTACGCTCCTTCAGAAACGATACACTTACGCCAACGAATAATCCAATCATCAAAACATTTTTAAATGCTTTTTCCGGAATTGAGTTCAGTTCTCGCCGCGAATGAGCGGATCGCCCGAATTCTCCTTTATGTCTTCTACCGATTGAAAACGGGTGCCACGAAGTGGTAATTTGAGTTAAGTAAAAAGAAAGAAGTCGGCTGGAGTCATATCTGGTGAACATGGTGAATAATTTAAATTTGAATTTGTAACCATAAACACATCACCCATTCCCGATACTTTTCTGACTGCATGTATATACGTAAACTAGTTGTGCGTTAGCTATGAACTGTCAAACACGCGAACTGTCTAACACGCAATTAAATAGTCGTTGTGGTTTTCTGAAATTATCTAATTTTTCGCGCAAGTTTCTTAATGTTTTCTTTCATAAGAAACTTATCCTGACAATAACAAACACACAAAAAAACGAATTAGTTAAATCACATTATGATGTCAGCAGGGGAAAAAGGGATTCATATTTGAAAGCTAATCTAGTTTTCTGTTTTTTACTTCAACTGAACAACGCGAAGAGCTTACTAATTCACAAACCAGAAAGTAATCCATATAAAGAATAACTGAAAGGTCACGAATTCATAAATGGATTTAGATAAAAGAATTTAAAACTATTTATGACTAGCTATCGAAATCGCGTGATACTCACATGTGTAGAGAGATAAACACAAAATTACATAAATATTTCCTTATCAAGGTTATAAAATGTTATAACTCGGCTACAAGTAAACAAAGTAACACAGCAACATACTGATAGTGTTATCAGTATTTATCCGTCCACCGACATATACAGACGCGCACACGATTATTAATAAAATATAAGAAGTGATAAATATAAAAAAAACTGAAGTTCCCGAAAGTAAATCTAAAACCGAAATAAAAAAAATTCAAACTTGAAGAGAAAGTCATGGATAATATAGACTTATCAGGAAAAGTGGCAATAATAACAGGTGCCAGTTCAGGTTTTGGAGCTGAAACAGCAATAGCTTTTGCCAGATTTGGAGCTGCACTATCTCTAATAGGAAGAGATGAAGTAAGACTTCTGGAAACAGTGAACAAATGTACAGCAGTAAACAACGTTGTTCCTTTATTCATACCATTAGACTTAGCAAATAAAGGTGCTTGTGAAGCAGTGGTCAACAAAACAGTGGAAACATATGGAAGAATAGACATATTAGTGAACAGTGCTGGCAAAATGGCATTATCGTTTCTGTCCGATAACTCTATGGAGAATGTCGACGAACTGATGAACGTAAACTTTCGTATACCGTACCATTTGTCGCAGTTAGTGCTACCGTACTTGGTAAAAACTAAAGGCAACATAATAAATATAGGATCTTCGATGTCGAAAAGGTCGACACCAGGAATGTTGGGGTACATCGTGTCGAAAGCAGCTGTGCAAATGTTTTCCAAACAAGCTGCGTTTGAATTAGCCCAAAAAGGAGTAAGGATCAACTGCATAAGCCCCGGACCATCAAATACTAATCTTTTGGCAAAACTAATAGTTCATCATCCAGAACTGAGGGATCAAATTAATAGTAATGTCCAAGAATCAACGTTCGATGGAAAGATGTTGGATCCTAAAGAAGTGGCATTGTTGATATGTTTAACAGCTAGTGACATATTCCCCAGTTTAAATGGTTCGGATATGTTACTCGATGGAGCTGCTTGTAATGCGTGATAAAAACGGAATGCAAAAAGTGATACTATTTGTGAATGTGATTATGAAACTAAAATTGGTTGTTTTATCAGTAAATTTGTCACTGATAAAGAATGAGTCAACACTGTATTTGTAGATTTGTTTACTACTAGATTAAATTTATAAAGATTTTTTTTCCTTGTTTGTTGTAAGCTAAGTCATCATCAACTTGTCATTTCCCAAATAGCTTAGGGTCGGCTTCCAGTGTAACCAGATGCGGCTGCATGCTTACCATACCTCTACAACCCAGTTACTGGGAAACACGCTACACCTTGGATAGACTAATGGTCAGATTTTCTGACATCTGACTACTTGTAACGACTGACAAAGATCTACGAATAAAAACCAGTACCAACGTCTGTTACAAACTAAGCGATTTACAAAAATACTGTTTCACTGTGAACCTCATTCGGAACTTGTTTAGTTTTCTTTTCATTAATACTGTATCTGAGATTGTGTAAACGTTCAATATTAGCACAAGCCTTACTCTGAACTGTTTACTGCAAATATTTATCAACAATCTATAGATCAGGATTGAAAAAATCTAATCTCTTTCAGCTTTAATAGAAATATCCCAGTATTTATACCTAATAAAAGCCATAGCAGTAATACAGTCTGTCTTCATAACTCCCCATTTTATTATATACAAAGTAAAATTTATTTACGAAACCGAATTGATCGCTATTTCGAAGAAGATAGGGGCGATTATCGTATGTCAAAGTGACAGATTTGAAACCCGCTACTTTGTAGGCAAGGCCAGTAGTTTGAACTAAATTAGGTTTATTTATTAATTTGATTCATATAATTTAGTTGATAGTGTTTTTGTTCGTAACCTTGGAGGTAATTTAGCTAAAGGTATGTTTAAAGTAATAAGTTTGCAGAATATAGGAGTTGGCTAAGCAGTCTGATCTGGTAATTAATTATTGGAAAGATTTCATTTTTTTTTTATTCGGTATAAACCAGTGCTTGACTGCGATCCCACCTGATGGTAAGCAGTGATGCAATCATTGATGGTGAGACGCACTAGTTTATTAAGAGCCTATTCACTCTAGCCTATACAATAAAATATATTTTATATCTATTAATAAGACTCTTTTCATTATTTGACAAACATGAAAAACTTGAAATACTTAGGTGCTTATTTTTAGGGTTCCGTACCTCAAAAGGAAAAAACGGAACACTTGTAGGATCACATTGTTGTCCGTCTGTTTTTCTGTCTGTAAAAACCCTTTAAACTCTAGGGGGACTACACTCGAGGGTTCCGTATAAACTTACCTATAAAAACAGTTCAATTCCCGAATTGAGTTATGAAGATTTTACGGATCGCAAAAAGGTTTTTTTTTTGTGACGCAACTCCAAATTTACAGTTTTCAATTTTTTTCCTATACTTGTGCTATGAGACCTTGCCTCATGCCACATTTCAGGATTCTAGGTAAACGGGAAGTATCCTATGAATTTTGATCCCCTTGACAGTGTCCAAATACAGGTTTTTTGCAACATTAACGGCCGTATCTTTTTTTTTTCGTTAACTGTAGTTTTATTTTTTCATAGCTTCATTCAAGGGACTACAAACGAGTTTTTTTTTAAGGTGGGAAAATCATCTAATGACAAATCTCGCTCTTGGGTGGAGCGAGAGATAGTGTCAGACTTTTACTGACTAAAAACCCACTCCTGTTCCCTCTTTGCCTTCATCTCGGGGCCCCGGGCTGCGCTTTCACACCTCTCGTGGCCCCAGTAGGCTTCGACCATGCTGGGCCCTTACGGTTTATGGTTTTAATTTCAACTCGATACCTCCTCTCGTTCCCGAGATAAAGGGTCTTGACAGACAGACAGACCGACAGACGGACAACAAAGTGATCCTATAAGGGTTCTATTTTTTCCTTTTGAAGTACGGAACCCTAATATTACAAAATTATCTCCCCTGTCATGTAACTTTGTGTCAGAATGTATCATACCGTTTCTACTGAATGCAGCGTCAGGATGAAACGCTAAGATTAACAGCGGCGACACGTCTCAGTGGCAAGCATGTACACGAAGATATAAGAAAAGGTATGGTATGATACGTCTTTTAAAAACAATTTGAGAATTTGTCGTATCTGTTCAAAGACTTTTCTTATTCTAGTTTGTTTAGGACTTGAAGTCCAACAGTCCGTTCAGCTTGGTCAAAGAACTTCATAGGTCTATTTTTTCATCCAATGACTTCTCCTGCGCTAGAGCTGAGCGAGAGGGCGTGCCAGATGTTACTGACTAAACCATAGGTTTGGTTTTAGTCAGTAAGTCCGACACGCTCTCTCGCTCCACTAAGAGTGGTAGAAGTTACTTCGTCGTCAAACTCCAGAGTGCAGGCGTATGGGCACTTGGGGCATTCTAGTATGTTGCTCATGTTTTGAACAGGAGCACTGCAGTCACATTGAATATCTGACGGGTCTATAAAACCCCATTTAGCCAAGTTGTGTTTGCAACGGCCTACCTGGGTTCGCAACCGATTTAGTGCTTTCCATATAGGCCACTGCAAATTGCGCCAGGCGGGTTTCAAGAAGTCAGATGGTGGTAGGTGATGCTCTTCCCAAATCTTTATTCTTTCTTTGGGAGGCGGGTCATCGATAGCCCGTGTGCTACGCAGGAAGCTCTTCCGACTCTTAAGCCTAATTGGGGCTGTTTTGTCGCAATGTTTCTCGAAATTCTTAAAATATTCGTGAGAATTAAAAAAAGGGTTTAATATTAACACTAAACCTTCTGCCAAACCTCACTGTTGTATCGAAGCTCAAAAGACCCCAACTTGCATATTTCCTTACCTGTAACAAAGAGATACAGAGTTATTTTCATAAAAATTCCATTTATCAAGCGAGGTGTAAGCGCTCGTAAAAATATACTGTAATTTAATAACTGCTGAAGTTTTGATCGTTCCGTCTTTGTAAGATAAAAATGTGTGAAGCGTGATTTGTTTAAGGGAATTTAAATGTTTAAGTTTAGAAGACATGGTGGATGTGGTGTCAACGACTTCTCTGAGATGACTTGGAGGGGATATGTTTATCAGTTTTGTGAATATGCTCAGTAAGTAAATAGAGTAAATTGTAAATTAAATATGATTCAAATAAACCCAGGAGTGGCAGTCGGTCGCCTCCTTCTGCGAAGCAGTAATGCCAGCAAAGGCCGCACGTGCACGCGCGATGCTGCCGGGATTCCGATCCCGATTTTCGGCCACTGTAGACGCGGGCTTGCGGACAGCGAGCAATGGATAGCTCGCCGTCCGACCGTCCGGTAACCGTTCGGTCCGTGCCCAAGTCATCGACTGCGCGTAGTGTTCCATGCCTCAAAGAGATGTCAGCAAAACTGTAAGGACCAACTAAGACCGAAGTCTACTGGGGCCAAGGGTTGTCCGAAAGGGAACCCCGGGGTCCTGGGACGCAAGGCAAAGAAGGAATATAAGAGTGGGTTTTATTCAGTAAAAGTCTGACATGCCGTCCCGCTCCGTCCTTAAGCGAGAGAAGTCATTGGCTGATTTCCCACCTTAAAAAAGAAAAAAAAAACTTGATGATGGAACATTTAACGACACTTCCATAATTTCTCCTTCTTATCCCTAAAGAAACCTATTGGGCACAGATCATAAGCGAAAGCGTGCATATACACATGTGTAATCAGAATAATGTACGTCCGCAACGATCGTCCAACTCGCCAAAAGAGATGAAGACAATGAGAGTAAATAAAACTATCTGTTTTGATTTGGGGTGTGTTGTATGGCATAAGCAATAGCGATTTTTGTCATACTTTTTTTAAAGCAGTGTTAACAAATAATCGACCATCTGGGAAGGAGTAAAACCCTCCTTTCATTTAAAGTGCAAAATCGGGATAGGAATCACTACATTAATTTTCTTGAAGAAAGTTTACGAGTATTCAGCACAGTTTGCTTCCTTTACGCGAAGTATATGAAGTTCGAGTGAATTCACGATTCAATTTTAGAAAACTTTGATACAATTAGCAGCTCAAGCACTAAAAATACTTTAATGCTTTCACTCAGTCTTCTCACAGAACCGCAAACAATATCGTCTTCCATTCATCAGCAAACCAGTCCAATCCAGGGTTGGTCTCCACGAGCGCGTTGAACATCGTTAGCATACGCGGTATAGTGGAGGTGGATCGAGCTACAATTCGACAAAATGGGACATTAAATACCTAATTTATGTTTTGTAGAACGAGGGACAAATAAATCTACACTAATATGATAAAAAGGTAAAGTTTGTTTTTTTTGTTTGTAGGAGGTAATCTCTGAAAGTACTGGTCCGATTGCTACAATTTTTTCACCGATAGAAAGCTGCTATATACCAGAGTGACGTAGGCAATATTTTATGTAAGCGGGCGAAGCCGCTGGCTGAAGTTAGTTGATTATAACTTCTCAACTAAAACAAACAAATTAGCTTACGATTCACAAACAGATGGAATAAATTAGAAGGCAGATATAGAAAACTTCGATACAACAAACAAATGAAACAATAACTCCTCAACATTCCCCTATGTCTTTCACTTCTCCGTTCCAAATGCTAGTTTGGCAGTGAACGCAACATTATCATCAGTGACGGAACATTATAATCAAAATAATGCGACATAGACAATGTAATTAAACATAACAATGTGCCTGTACGTTGTGGTGGCTGACATGAGAGAATGCGGAGAGAGGAGTGACTAATCACTGATTTAAATAAAGAGGAAGATTGCCTGCTGCGGTCTTCCCGTCCGATTATAATTTAGGTGCCTTCAAGGCTAGAGTGAATAGGTTCTTAATAAACTAGTGCAATTCACCATCAACAATTGCATCACTGCTTACCATCCGGTGGGATCACAATCAAGCACTAGTTTATATAAATAAAAAACTATTTTTCTTTCTTAATCGATATTATAAAATTTTCTTCTACTACATGCTACTTTCTTTCCGGAAGTGTGAGACGTTTGAGCTTTGTGAGGGGGATAAAATAAAACATTCGATAAGAAATCAACAACTTCCCAACTCAATTTCTAAGGCAAGTTTTCATGAATGCCTTTAACATCGCTTTAAAGAAAGCCAGAGCCACGAAGGACGACATGTTATTTGTAAAAAGCAATTTTCCCGTGTTTCTAATTTCTGATTTTGTAATTAAACGCGTAAATATAAATGTATTATTTGCAATTTTTTTATGCACCCAAAAACTGTGTTATTTCTTAGACTCCTGTATGTATGTGTGCTCACCTTGTATCTACCTTTCCTTCTTCAATGTGTGTGTCTATGTGCTAAATAAACGCGTTTTCTTTGGTTATTTATTTCTGTCTTTTTTTCTTCTTTCTTATATTTTCTTTCTTTCTTATCTTTAAAACTTTACGTCGCTACCGCTTATCCCTCAGCCGTTCTCTTTCTTTATTTCTTATCTTTAAAACTTTACCCGCTCCCGCTGATCCCTCGTCCCACACACCTCTCGAAGACTAACATTCCGCTCCATTTAGTTTGGCACACTCTAAATATCGCCACTAAATAAAACCAGCTTCATTGTCTCGTCACATGCCAACTGATCAGCGGCTTTAATATCCTTTATTTGATTTATCAGACTATATTTAGTTAGATAGCCCTCTCTGTAGGTAGATAGCAAGACTATTATGTACGAACTATACGTCAATTACTGAAAAATACTTTTCTTATTAAGAGCCTGAGGGACTTACACGAGTTTTTACTCGACCAAGGGGCCTAAAAAGGTCACAATAGGCAATTCATCTAAAAGCAAATCATTTCCCGAATTGCTGCCTACTAAATGACATTAGGCAATTCTTCTAAAAGTCGCAAAATGGTTACACAAATTAGCCGAATCATACTCAATTCATTTTTTAGCAGAATCATATTCCATAATATTGCCAGATGAAAAAAATTAAAATCTTAAGTTTTTTTTTTCTTAGCTTTTTATTTAACGGATAATTATTTTGTATTAAGTTATTGTACTAAAATATAAATTCAGTATTTTAGGGTAATAATTTATTAAAAAATGCAATTAAGCTTTTAAATACGAAGTTGAAAATGCCTAAATCTTTGGAAATAATAAATATCAACTTGTTAGGCTGGCAACATACCTACATTGTTGTTTATAACCCTCTGTCGTCTGTGGTTATCTTCTGTCGTCTGTGGTTTACCCTTTGCTTGTGAAAAATCGGTTGAAAGCAATAAATCATATGAATAATGCCATAGTGAAGAGTTGAAGTTGAATTAATCGTAATTTCAAGTGCAGAATGCTTGTTTTTTTTTAAAATACTCTGACGCAAACCATCCACTTGTAAAAACTTTAGGACTGCGTTTCAAGAAAATGATACCAATCCAGCATCTACTTGAGTATTTCTCAATCTAGTGAGTTCGAATGTTTACAACAAAGTAAGTGCTTACCCACTAATATTCTAATATTAATAAGTTTTTATACCTACGCAACTAGATATTAAATGCCAATTTAATTGTTTCAGACCGCACTGTGGCTCCTTTATTTTAATGATGAGGCTTGAAGGATTCCGTCTCAGGTGGAGATGTAACATACCGCAGCCGATACCAATACTGCTCAAATACACCTAATACAAAATTTGAGATACCTAGCAGATGCAGCTCAAATTATCTTTGCTATCTTGGATTGCATGTAAATTTGTGTCAATAAAAAAAAAATAAAATTACATTCTATTATACGTACTAAATGGTTTTATTTTGGTAATAAATTACCTAAGCTTGTTTATAATATTCTATAGATGATAATATTAAAAATACTCTAAACTCTCTACTTCAAATTATTTAAAACAGTGTACTTTAGTGTTCAGGGTGAATACTTAGTACTATTTAACCATTTGAAAAGTGATATCTAAACATTAAGCAATTTATGTTACGATCTCTAAAGCTTTAATAAATATCTATAGGTACATATTGTAAATCCAATAAAATGTAATTATGAAGAACATTGATAGTTTAAGCCATTGGAAAGTGACTGAAGTAGGTTCTTGCCCATTTTTGATGATATACCCCAGCTGCATAAATGCTAAAGTGCTCAAGTGCTCAATAATTATATATAGTCATACTTTTTTTTAAGTCTGTATAGCCCGATAAACTCGGGGTTCGGCACTTCATAAATTTCAAGCAATTGCATTTTTCGAAGAAATACAATTCGTTGGCGACTTAAAAGGCTCTCAGTAATGCGCGTGTCTTTTAGGAAATACGCGTAAAGTCCTAAATTTGCCATTTTTTAAGTTTAACATATAATCCCCGAAAAATGAATTGTAAGATGTTGCTCTTCAGTAACTTTTTATGATTCTGCTAATGAATTCTAAAGCAATTCATATTATGTGAACCATTTTACGAATTTGCTGTCAAATAGACCCGTCTGTCAAAAAAAATTTCAAATAGATGAATTGCCGAATATGATTCATAATATGAATATTGTTTTTGTATAGTAATATGAACTGACAAATCGTGACCATTTTGCGATTTTTACCGTGATTCATAATATTTTCCTATGCGATTCTGCTAAAGTGACCTTTTTAGCCCCCCAGTTTACTATCTAAACTGAACTGTTACAGGGATGGACTTACATTTATAGGGTGTATATAGGGTGACTGGCAATAAGTGTACGATACTTAAACACGTGATTGTGCTCATGATAACCAACAACTTTTACTATGGGATCAAACCTGAAATCGCGAAAAAAAATCAGCTGTTCAGTACATTAGGCAAACATAAATGTACTGAACAGTGAATTTTTTTTCGCGATTTCGGCTTTGCTGCCATAATAATAGTTTTTGGTTATCATGAGTACAATTACGTGTTTAAGTATCGTACACAAATTGCAACCTAAACGTAAAAGCTAAAACCCTCTTTCTCGCTCCCTGGCCCTGGTCATATGGCCATGGCGCGGCAAGACGACATAGAGAAAGTATTACAATGTTCAGAAATTAACGTCTTTCGCTTGCTTAAAACTCTATTAACACAGTGATTTGACCACTTAAGTAAAAAGGCGAGCTTAACTCAACAATGAGTTTTCTCCCGGGAAACAGTAAATTTTCGGACATAAATTCTAGTATTCGCAAAACAGTTATTTTACTTAGCATAAAATGAGAAAACAAAATAAAAGATAATTTGATAGCGTTGCGCTTCATGTTGCCCCATTTTTTCCCCTAGAGTATGTGAACTTTGACCCAAACGAACTTTGACAAAACCGAGTTATTTAAAAGTAATAATCAGTTACAATAAAAATGTAAAGCCCATCAAAGAACGATAAATTTGACACCTCCCTTTATTTACACTTCGGGCCGCATTAACAGACCATTTTATAAATAAATTAAATGACTTCCGTGAACCGATCATAAACGATGTCCTAATTAACAATTATTACAGTAATAATCTGTTTCATTATTACAACAGTAATAACGCCACTAATTATTGTCTTACAGTAACAATAAAATTTAAATTTAAGCTAGCGACATCTAGTTATTAAGAGCGTCCAACCCGAGATACATTTTCATACAACCGCTCTTACTTAATGACGTTATTATACATGATCTTCAGATATTTAAAAAACACGGTTATTGTTTGGATATTTTTTTCTAAGTATCTATTGAAATCAAATCATATATTTATGTTAAACTTATCCAGTAAAGACCTCTGAATATCTGCTAAAAATAACGTAGTCTTGTACATTTAATCAAGAGTCTGAATAACGAAACACTTTTTAAAGATTCCAAACACTTTAAGGTTAAAAAAAAACGTATTTCCTGACACAAGTTTTGTTAAATTTTCGAGTGAATGAGGGAATTACCGAATGCCAACAGAGCATTCAGGTGCTGTCTCTGGTTTTTCGTATTGCCTCTTTATCAAACACTAGCTTTCGCTCGCGGCTTTGCCCGCGTACATAAAATATAGCTTATGTCACTCAGGAATAAAGTCGCTCGGTAAAAAATGTTAGCAATCGAACCAATACTTTCAGAGATTATCTCCTACAAACAAAAAAACAATCTTTACCTCTTTATATAATATATTAGTGTAGATTGGCGTTGGATAACTACAAAACCGTGCTCGGGTTGACGTCAGACGGGACACAAAGAACCCTCTTAACAGCTGAAACTAAAATAGCCGATTGACGTTTGAAAACAAAAGACGTTAGTATACACTGGCGGACATTTATCTGGAATTTAATTCACCCCACAAATCATAGCTCGGGAGACAATATTGCGTAATAAAAATATTAACAAACAAAATTGTTTTGAAGTTTTCGTGTCTGATATTATTAAATTTTGCAAGCTGTGACATACATCTTATGTTTAGGATTTGAATTATGGCTAGGTAAAATTTTTAGTTGACGTTGAAAGAATTTTGACGCCAGACGTGCTTGTGTTACAGATTTTCTTTAATTTAGGCATTTAGGCTGAGGAAAGCATTGAAAGACTGATTCGATTTGTATATCATCAAGTTTTTTTTTGATGTGGGCAATTGTCTAATGTCTTTTCCCGATTAATGGTGGAGCGAGAAAGCGTGCAGACTTTTACTGACTAAAACCCACGTATGTTCCTTCAGGGTTTTCTCTTCAGAAATTCTTCATGACCCTGGTGGGCCCTGCTGGGCCCTACGGTTTTGCTGACATATCTTTGATGCCCGCGTGGAAATGCTATCGAGAATAAATACGACACTAACTAATCTAATTATTTTTTTTACTGCCAGCACATTTTCTTCCGTGACAGTCGTCGAAGACGACCACTCAAAGGAGTGGTTCATCCCCCAAAGGCGACCGCGCTTGAACAAGCTATACCAGCGGTAGATGGTTGCTTTTGAAAGTCCTTCATCCATAAAAGCAATTTGAAGTCGATAAAATGCCTCATTAGGTTTTAGGCCACATTTAAAATAGTAGAAAATCATCGCACGAAAATGTTGTTTGTCGATGCAGATCCATTTTTAAATGAGACACGATAATTTGATTTGGCTCTCGAAAAAATGTGGAGGGAAATTCAAAATTCGAACAATGATATTATTTTTAAATAACCTAAGTTTTCAAAATAATTACAAGTGGCCAGTGCCTTATACATAAAAACATTTTTTCGCAAAACTTTCTGAGTGGCCTGGTAATATCTTCATGAAATCTTAATTAGTGCTTCCGTTCTCTAATAAATTGAAAATTCAGCTTGCAATCTTGCTGCTTAAAATAGTTGTAATCAGCATCCATTAATAACTAATAATGATACTGTAATAGGTTTTGCTTGCCATATGAGCGGCATTAAGATATATGATTAAAGCGAGTTTTGCAGCCATCAAGGATAAATTGCATGATACACAACAGCATAAACTGATTTAAAATTTATTGGAATATTAATGTTTGTTAATTCTGCGTGTTGCCACAGTATAGATATATGGAACAGTACGGAAACTACCTACAAATATTCGAAACGGCACACTCACACAAACATAAGCATCGACGAGACTTCTAAGCGGCATTCGCTACTGACAGGACCGCGAGAAACGCTTAGGAGTCTCGTCGATGCGTATGTTTGTGTGAGTGTGCCGTTTCGAATATTTGTAGGTAGTTTCCGTACTGTTCCATATATCTATACTGTGGTGTTGCCTCATGTTGCACATGATATCAATTCAATTTAAAATTCTTCTTGTAGAGAAATTAAAGGTTGTGCTTCTGTGTTAAGAAATAAGAAGAACTAGTTCAATTCCCGCTTGGAGACAAAATGTACTGAATGCACTGAATGGACTTCGAGCAATTTGTAACTCACCGTCCGGCCGCCAAAGCCCGAGTCCATAGCGCGTAGTGTTCCACGAACGCCTCAAAGAAATGTCAGCAAAACTGAAGGTGGAGGGGTCAGAAAGACCGATGTCTGCTAGGGCTTGGGAGCGTTTGAAATAGTGACCGTGACTACAACGCAATGGGCAACTGAAAAACACGGATAAGTTTTAGCCAGCAAAAGTCTGACACTATCTCGCCCACCTCAAAGCGAGAGAAGAGAACATTAAACGATAATGATTTCCTGCCTCAAAAAAAATCTTAAAAAAATACTGGTACCTGCAAAAAACTACCATAAAAGACACTAAAATATTCAAAAACCATACGAATCTTAAATCTCACATTTAAAATATTCATGAAATCAATAACACAGAAACATTTTTTCAGTACACAGTTAAAACGAAACGTAAAAACATAAAAAAACGAAATTTTAAAATTTTTATACCAGACAAAACTGGGAACCTTTAGAGAAGTTTAATAGAGCTTCCCCTTTATTTCGCCGTCGCTGCTTGCTTTTTTTTTCTTTAAAAAAAAGTGATTCTTTAGTATTGTCAAGGTGAAAAGTCTTTGAAAGGGTATGAAAAGGTCTTATTTGAAGACTCATCAAGTTAAGTTTCGTTTGGAAAATTTTCGTTTTGTTGTAAAAGACTGTTTTTTTGAGGTGGAAAATCATCTAATGACTTCTCGCGCTCTAAGGAAGAGGGAGAGAGTGTGGCTGATTTTTACTGATTAAACCTCAATTTTGACCTTCAGTTCCCCGTTGCCTTCTAGGACCACAGGTTACTTTTTCAGAAATTCTTTCCCGTGGCCCTAGCGGGAATGGGTCTTGCTGGGCGCCAACAATTTTGGTGATATCTCTTTGAGGCGCGCGTGAAACACACACACTACAGCAAGAACTACATTAGACCGACGCACAAGTGGACCACGCCTGCCCCCCTAGCAAAGTTACAACCGTTTCGTTTCGATTCTCTTTTCGTTGATCGCCTCGAGTCGGCCACGCCTCCTATTCCTTTGTTCTGACCACGTGACTGAGCGTTGAGATGACGACAGAATAAAGAAATCGTAGGCGTGGCCTACTCGAGGCGATCAACGAAAAGAGAATCGAAACGTAACGTTTGTAACTTGGCTAGGAGGACTGATTTGTACGTACTCGTAGAACGACGTCGCATGGCGTGGATCTAATGTAGCTCTACAAGTCTAGTTGCCATATAAAATTTATGGTGACCGACGCGCCCAGATCGGCGTACGTGGCCCACGTGTGCGCAGTGTAGTTATTTCTACCTTACGCGTCGTCGACAACTCAGCCAATTACATAGGGCTGTAAAACGCCATAAACTTTGTCTAACTACAAAGTATTTAAAATACATACGTACTACTTTTCATATTAGGTAGGTACAGGTTCTAAAACCACAAAACAAGCAAAAAAAAATGTGAAACCGAGATGTTGTGAAAGTCGGTTTAGCAGCCAAAACCCGACCATTGATAGTACAAACCGAGTGAAATGGCGAAGACTTAATCGAGCCCGACTCCTGGCACAATGCCGGGACATAGCTAAATTATTCCCAAGTCGAAACATCATTTCAACCTGAATCATTCCATCTGCAATAAATTCGCAACTAAGAAATGATTCGGTCGTTCATCGGCGTACACTGCAATTCCAACATTAATTAATTTTCGAGTTATGTGACATTTTAACAGTGAGCAAATAATTCTGCACTGATTTGTATATACGCGAGTCTTAATTTACGGTTGGTTGCAGAAATTATTGCAAAAAAACGTGAAATAGAAAGTGAGTTAATCATTCTTTTATTTTTTAATGATATAAACTAGTGCTTGACTGCGATTTCACTTGATGGTGAGCAGTGATGCAATTGTTGATAATGAGGCGCGCTAGTTTATAAGGACCCTATTCACTCTGGCCTTGAAGACACACTTGGGAGTACTGCAGTCACAAATGGGCAGGTGCTGCAAAATGCCATCTAGCAGCTTTAGACAGTGGGAATGCGTGCAAAGAAGCTAATTGGGAATCCAGATTTGGTTAAGTCCAATCTACAAAGCACAGGCGCAGGGTAGAGCGGCCTTTCGGTATTTTACAGGATGTATTTTGGAGAGTGTGTGCGGGAATTGCATGACTTGATTCCGCCATCTCCTTTCTACCATCGGACAACCCGACGTACGGCGAGTATGCACCCTTACGTTGTTGAAACTTGAACGGTCCGGACTAAACGTTTCGCTTTGTCGTTTATACCGCGTACATCGAAGTACTGGAACAATTTGCCTGCTGCGGTCTTCCCGTCCAACTATAATTTAGGAGTCTTCAAGGCTAGAGTGAATAGGCTCTTAATAAACTAGTGCGCCTCACCATCAATGTTTGCATCACTGCTTACCAGCAGGTGGGATCGCAGTCAAGCACTGGTTTATATTAATAAAAAAATAAAAAAACAAATTGTTGCAATTCTTTGATGTACGCGGCATACACGATGAAGCACTGATTTGTATTGTGGTTTTATATGAGTATTAATACATCTCATACTAACTTTCTCCGTGTATTGGCATACAGCCAGAAAGTAAGCGAGCAAGAGTACCAAACAAAATTGGTATTTGATTGAGGGGCTCGGTCAATCCTGAAGTTCTACTATTTCTCATTTGGGGGAAGCAAAATATAAACAAAAAAACTAAAGCATGTCAGAAACATCCGCATAACTTATAGGTAATTTTTTCACCAAGAAGAAATAATAATAATATTATATTATATTCCACAACTATCACACAACGCCGTCTAGGCCCAAGCTAAGCAGAGCTTGTGTTATGGGTACTAGACAACTGATAAACATACTTACTGATATATTTCTAAATACATACCTACATAGATAAATTACACCCAGACTCAGAACAAATGATCGTGCTCATCACACAAACATTTGTCACGCCCTCTCGCTCCGCCCAAGAGTCATTGGATGATTTTCCCGACTACAAAAAAAAAAAAAATCCTAGTGCATCTTTGCTTTTAATAAAAAAAAGATACACTGAAATATTAAACAGTAAATAAAACAGAAACCGGGTTATCTGTCTTGTTCACCGTAATAACATAGATAACAGTGGTGTCAAACGATAATACCAGTGTAACAGGTATTAACAACGCTAATTTATTATCGTCAGATTAATAAAGCAAGCGAATTTTACGCGAATTTTCACGCTGCGAGAACAGATTTGAATTATAATGAAGTGCATTTCATTATGATTTTTAAAGTGTTTGTGCGGCGTCTCTCCGCAGACCATGTCCCACCTTCGATCCTGCATCACGTGCCCTGTTACCTGTTCACGTAGGGACCTAATAACAGCATCAGTGGACGGCACTGCCGTGGCCGAATACTGGGCCAGGCAAGGAATTTAACTAGTTTTGCCATCGATACGCTAAGAAGAAGTGAAACTAGTGAAAACAGAATTTTAAAAGACGATATTTTTAATTGATAGATTTTTTTTAAGTGGGTTCCATCAGCTGACTTCTCACGCTTTAGGGTGGAGCCAGAGGGCACTTTAGACTTTTACTAACTAAAATTCGACTGTGTCCCTTCAGTTCGACCGCGTCTGTCTCATCAAGCACCCTACAGGCTTTAACTGGCTATTATTGTCATTACTTTCAAAACTAATTAATTAATTACTATCACAAACATCACAAGCTAGATTCAACTACGCCCGCCGTTTTAGACTCACATTGTCGGTACAGTTAGCAACATAAATCAATGCACATTAAGAGAGCCGACATGAGAGACTACATATATCTATTGGTTTTAGAATATTGTCTTTTAATTATCTCGCAGAAGGTGCAAAAAGAAGACCAACACGGAAACAAAGGTGTCTTTATCTTGGGCGGCTTTGAATTCCTCACTTCACTCTGGTTTCTATATTAAATCCCTCGCAGTGCAATTATATAAATCCCTCACTGGCGTTCGGGATTAAAACAACCCTTGTTTTGTTCGAAATTCAACATGCCGCCCACAACTAAGACACTGCTTTATCCCCCAATTACAATCATAATCTACTATTACCTAGGTCCAGTCATAAAGTTACTTTGTACTTAAGTGTAATTTTGTTACGCAACTGCAGTTGTTGACTGTACATGGTAACTGAGAGAAAACGCGCTTTCTAACATAGGCGAAGGTCACGACAAGTGAAGTTTACTGCCTTTGAGCACAAAGTCGTTACGTGCTCAAGTGAGAGCATCGATGACCGTATATGGGACACAAACATCTAGTAACTAGATGTTTGAGAGAGTCTACTCTCTTTAAGTAACAATCGAATAATTATTTACACTAATATATCTACATCGTTTATCTAGTAGTCGCAGTAACCACTGTTGAGCATAAAGTTCTTTTTTTTATTACGTGTAAAATCAAAGGAATTTGTCAGATATTTAAATCATAAATCTATATACCTATTTAAAAGGAGAAACTGACTGATATATCAACATACAGCCAAAAGTCTAGGAGCGTTTTTTTTTTTTTTTTTTTTTTTTTAAGGTGGGAAAATCATCTAATGACAAATCCCGCTCTTGGGCGGAGCGAGAGATAGTGTCAGACTTTTACTGACTAAAAACCCACTCCTGTTCCTTCGTTGCCTTCGTCCCAGGGCCCCGGGTTTCGTTTTCACACTACCCATGGCCCCAGTAGGCTTCGACCCTGCTGGGCCCCTACGATTTGCTGACGTCACCCTGAGGCGCGCGTGGAACAATACGCGCCGTCGACGACTTGGGCTCGGTCCGGACGGTTACCGGACGGTCGGACGGCGAGCCACCCATTGCTCGCCGTCCGCAAGCCTGCGCCTACGGTGGCCGGAAATCGGGATCGGAATCCCGGCGGCGGTTGGGGCGTAAGGACCGTTGCCGTTGCCTCACGCGATCGGCCGCCTCCTTTGCTAGCATTACTGCTTCGCAGAAGGAGGCGACCGCCTGCCACTCCTCCTCGCTCCGGACCATGGCCTGTATCAAGGCCCGGCGCGAGAGATCGCCGCCGCCGATCGCCCCCACGAGGACACGGCGTTGCTCTTCCCAAGCGGGACACACCTCCACCGTGTGCTCCACCGTGTCCTCCGGGCGGTCCACACAGTGGCGACACCCGGGCGTCGCTTCCGCACGAATTCGGTGCAGGAACTTCCCGAACTTCCCGTGTTCGGTGAGAACCTGCGTCATGCGGAAGGTGAGGACGCCGTGAGGTCTTTCCAACCACGCCTCAAAGAGGGGACTTATCGCCATAATTGTGGCGTGCCCAGCACTGGGTCGCGACAGTCGCTGTCGCCATTTTTCCATGAGAACCCGCCGGAACTCCGTCCGCCATGCTGCGACTTGTCGCGGCAGCGGAGTTTCGCCCCGGCGTTGCATCTCCATGCGGAGATCGTGCATGAGAGCAAGGACTGTTGCTTCCAGATCCCATGGTGGCTGGCAGGCAAGGAGGCTCGCCGCTTCGCGGGAAATCGTCCGGTAACCTCGCACCATCCGTATGGCCATGACCCTCTGGCATGCGTTCAGCCGGGCCGCCGGCTGCTTCCGCAGCGCCGGCGCCCATACCGGTGCGCCATAAAGGGCCATGGACCGAACGATTCCCGCGTAGAGCCTTCGGCAGGAGGCGTCTGGACCTCCCAGGTTGGGCAAGAGCCGCCCGAGGGCAGCCCCAGTCCGATTTAGTTTGGGAGCCAGACGTCGGAAGTGCTCCTCGAAATCCCATCGGCTGTCGAGAACGAGTCCCAGGTACTTCATCGTCGACCCGACGCCGATGTGGACTCCTCCTACCGTTAGTTGGGAACCTGGTGGTGGCGCGTTCCGAGGTCCGTGAAAGCACATGGCCTCGGACTTGTGCAATGCCACCTCGAGTCCCAACTCCTGGATCCTGCCCACGACTGTCGCAACCCCGCGTGTCGCTAGTTCGACCGCCGCCTGGTACGACTCTCCCCGCGCCAGGACCAGCGTGTCATCTGCGTAGCAGACCACGCTGATCCCGTCAGGGAGGTCGCCGCGCAGCACGTAGTCGTATCCGATGTTCCACAAGGGCGGCCCTAGTACCGATCCCTGCGGAACACCGCACGACATCTCTCGACGTTCCCACTCTCCCTGGTGACCGGGGTAGATAATGTACCTGTCTGACAGGTACGCCTCGACCACACGACAGAGGTAGTCGGGCGTCCGGTGATACCGGAGTGCCCTCCTAATGCTGCTCCAAGGCAGGGAGTTGAAGGCGTTGGCGATGTCCAGAGACACCGCCACGACACACCTGCCCTGGGCCACTGCATCCCCCGTCGTGAGAGCTCGCACGCGCATGATGGCGTCCACCGTGGACCGCCTCCTGCGAAAGCCGAACTGGCCGTCCGCCAGGTCCGGCCCCACCCGTGTTAGGTGCGCGACGAGGCGGTCTGCAATTACTCTTTCAAAGAGCTTGCCCACCTCGTCAAGCAGCACAATGGGCCGGTACGCGGACGGAGAGTCCGCAGGGCGCCCCGGCTTCGCGATGAGGACCAGTTTCCCCGTCTTCCAGCGAAGTGGGAACTGGCCCCTCTCCATGCATGCGCTGAAGAGCCCTCTTAGTCGAGGCCCGAGAGCCTCCATGGCCAGGACCCAGGCCTTCCCAGGCAAGCCGTCGGGTCCTGGGGCGGTATTTTTAGCACTCAGCCTTCGTACCGCCACTCTCATCTCTACCTCGGTCACCTCTGGAGCATTGTCGTCGTCGTCGCCATCGTGGTCCGCGTCGGACACCGCTGGTGGCGGAGCCATGGGCGGGGGAGAGTGTTCCCCTCGCTCAGGAAACAGAGTGCTCACTACACCCTCCACAAGCTGGGGCCGGAGACTCTGCGTCAGCGGGGGAGCCCAGGGGCGGAGTTTGTCCCGCACCACCTTGTAGGGGCGTCCCCATGGGTCCCCATTCAGAGTCCCCAGCCACACGTTGCGGGCCTCGAGCTTGGCCCGTCTTATCTCCGCTCGGAGGGTGCGCTTTGCTTCTCTGTATCCCTCGTACAGCTCCGCCTCTCTGGCCTCCGCATCCGGTGGACGGATGCGGCGCCTGCGGTATCTGGCATACCGGCGTCGTGCGGCATTGCACGCGTTGCGCAGTGCCGCAATCTCCGGCGACCACCAGTATACCTGGCGCTGAGCACGTCCTGGACGGACTCGGGGCATTGCCGCGTCGCAGATTTGCGACATGGCCTCCCGGAACCACTCTGCCTCGACGTCGATATCGACAGGCCTGTCCGGTGCTTGCACCCAGGCCTGTACCATCGCGGCTTCCAGGAGGAGCTCCCGGTCCATCTGCCTCAGCGCCCATCGCGGACCACAAGGGTTCTGTCGGACCGGCGCGGTCGAGGTTTGGGCGGAGACGTCAAACCGAATGTACCGGTGATCTGAGTACGTCTCCACCCCCTCCATGACGCGCCAGTCGACGACACGCGGCGACAGAGCGGGGCTGGCGAACGAGATGTCCACCACAGAGTCACCCCGCATCCGCACACACGTGGGGACAGAACCCCGGTTTAGGACGACCAGGCCTGTCTCTAGAGCCCAGTCCTCCACCATCCGACCCCGCTGGTTCGTGAACCGAGAACCCCAAGCCAAGTTCTTGGCATTGAAGTCCCCGCACACAACCACGGGGAGGGAACCAAACCCAGCGACGACGGCTTTCAGCTCCATTAGGGAGATGTGGAGATCGCCGAGAGATCTGTTCGGGGACAGGTATACGCCTACCACTGCAATGTCCCCGAACCGTGCTGCCACGCAACCCCGTCCCCTCGTGACAGCCTCGAGGGTCGGGGTACCGGCGGCGGCCGACGAAATTAGAGTCACCGAGCCGTTCAAGTCCTGAACCCAGTCGCCTCTGGGCAGGACATAGTACGGCTCGGAGACAACGGCGATGTTGATCGACCACTGCGCCATGCTCTGGAGCAACAGATCCTGAGCGGGGGCGCAGTGGTTGATGTTCGCCTGGAGGAGACGTAATGGACCCGTATTAACAGTCCATTACAGTCTCCTCCCGAGCCCCACGTGAGGGCCCTGCCGCGGTGGTTGCGGCGGCGACAGCAGCGGCAGCCAGAGAGGAGGCTGCGGCGGAGAGGACGTCGGGGTGGGCTTGCCTCGGGACTTTGCCCTTGGCCTTGGCGGGGGGGTCGCAGGACCTGCTCCCAGCCCGGTGATCGGCCGGCTTGCCTGCCGCCGCACACGCGTAGCAGTGCGGCGTAGCACGGCATTCTGCAGCCTTGTGACCGGGCTGACCGCACTGGAAGCAGCGGTCACTGCGGTCCGCCTCCGCGGTGCAATAGGCACCCACGTGGTGCCCCACGAGGCAGCGGTAGCACCGCAGAGGTCTGGGCTCCAGCAGTTTTACCTGCGCGGAGACCCAGCCCACCAAGAGCCTTCGGCCTTCGCCAGTGATGGCCTTGGCCGCCGACACAGGGCAGCTCACCGTTACGGCTCGCATTCCCGTGCTGTCAGCGCGGATAGTGCCCGCCCGTACCTGATCGGCGTTGCACCCTCCCACCCCGACGATGGCGGCCACCACCTCGTCCACCCTGACGGAGTCGTCCAGGCCCATGATGCGCATGTCCATGCACTTGGTGGGCCTGGACACTCGGACCTCCTCGACGTCCAGGCACGCCCTGATCCTTGCAGCCAGGGCGTCTGCGGCAGGGCCACTGTCCGCACCAGGGACCTCTAATATTCGGGCCCCGGTTGCGGTGCGCCTCATTCGGAAGCCCCCAGAGGCTCCAAACTCGCTGAGGTGGCCCACCACCGCCTGTTTCGCCTTTTCCATGACGGTGTTGTACGTCACGCCCTTCTTTTCCGCATCTGGCTGTAGTGTAATAACTACAGCCTCGGAATTCGGGGCGCGAAGTCTAGCCGCCATGGTCCGCTTCTTGCGCTGCTGTCGCCGCGTGCGCTTTTTGGCCGCCCTAGCCGCCTTGCCCGCCTTCCTGGTAGCGCCGACAACCGTCCACTCAGCGCCAGCCGAGGGTTCTTCGGGAAGGGGAGGCGGCAGGCGCGGCCTAGTCACCGCTGCGGTAGGAGGTCTTGCCGGTTTAGTGGCGGGCGCCGCCCCGCCCATCTGCCGCTGTTGTTGCTTGGCCGTCGGGGCTGACCTCACAGGCTCCGACGCCACGGCCCCGCGCCCAGCTTGCCCCGACGGGCCCGCCTTGGGCGCAGCTGCCGCGGCCGCGGCAGTGGCATAAGACGCCGCCTTTCGCTGGCCGGAGGCTGCTATTGGGGGGCGCAGCACGATGCCCTCCAGCAGGGACAACTGCTGCTGGATCCGCAGCTGAAACTGCTGCTGCTGCTGTTGCAGCTGCTGCTGAAGGTTAGCCAGCTCCCGCTGCACCAGCGTCAGCAGCTGGCTCTCCGGCTCCGGCTGGGACTGATTTTGCCCCTGCCCTTGCTTTCGCCCCCCCTCGGTCGGCTCCCGACAGCCGCTGACTTCCTGGGCTCCCACGAGCTCGGCCCGAAGCTCGGCCCGGAGCTCAGCCCGGAGTCTCGCTACCCTCTTCTCGAGAGAGGCATCGATAGCCTCCTCGATAGAGGCGGCATGCCGGTGGATCGTCTTCTCCTTGGAGGTCCTCTCTCTCTTCCGGCCCATGTCGCGCAGCGCGGCGACGACCAACTTCCCCAGCGATCTGCGGGACTCCTCGGCGGAGTCCTCCCTAGCATCACGCTCGTTGCCAGATGGCCCCGAGAGATCCACCACAGCGCTGGCCACTCCGGGGTGTCGTCCCTCCGCGGTAAGTCGGTCGGCTCGCTTAGCGGACTCCTGTGCAGTGAGGCCCCTCCCTTTTCCCCTTGCTCGACCCGCACCTCGCCCACTGGTGGGGATTTTTCGGGCCGAGCCCATCTCCCCGTCGGAGGACGATTTGTCCCCCGGTCTGGAGCGCTTCCGGTAGACATTCGCGCGTCTACCGGAGTCGCCCGCTACCTCATCAACCTCCGAGCCCTCCGAGCTCCTTCCGGATGCCGCGTCGGACTCCGACCGCGCATCACTCTCAAAGTAGTTTTTAAAAAATTTAGATTTTTCCATTTTGTTCCCACGAGTATTAAACTTCGGGTACTTGCTCAAGTAGGGTGGTTCGCACTAGAGACTAATTTAGCTACCCATCAGTCAAGCTAACAACCTCCCTCACGGTGCGCCGCCGCTTGGAGGTTTGGGGTAATTTTTTATAGAGGTTTTCTTCCTCGCGGCCCGGGCGGTTAAGCCAAGACCCTCGACCCCCATCAAAAGTCAGAAACATGACCTTGGACAATCTCTGGGGCTACGAGACTAACGGTGGCAGAAAGAAGAGCAAGTTTTCCTCCTGCCTGCCCGGTGGCAGGGTGAGTGCACACCGAGCCCGCTCTTACTTCGCCACTGTGCCCTCTGCTGTAGCAGAGGGACACGCGTTGAAATGTTTCTTCGGACAGAATATTCGCAGGCGGACATCGAGACCCCTTAGGCAGAAGTACCCAAGGGGAGTCGTTAGCCGCCTCCCAGGGTGCACCGTCCCGCAGACTGGCCTTCACTTCGGACGTATCCGCAAGGGAACTACAGCCTGCGAGCACTCGTGGAGGTTTTCTGTCGTAGCACCCCAAAAGTCTAGGAGCGTGAAATTTTGCACAAGGTTTCCTTTCAAAACGTAGGCGAGCACTAAGAGAGGATTTTCCAAAATTCACCACCTAAGTGGAGGAAACGGGGGTTCAGTTTGTATGGAGGAACCTATTTTCACGCTTGTGAAGCCACGGGCAGAAGCTAGTCTATATATATAAAAGCGAAATACCACTCACTGATTAATCACAAAATCTCAGAAACTATAACACCTACAACCTTAAAATTTGGCAGGTAGGTTCCTTATAGGGTGTAGACATACGCTAAAAATTTTACAAAACTCCACCCCTAAGGGGGTAAACGGGGGTTGGAAGTTTGTATGGAGAAACCGACTTTCTCGTAGGCGAAGCCGCTGTGAGAAGCTAGGGATATTTATTTTGCAAACAGGTTTTTAAACAAGTCTATTTACTGTCTAAAATAGTGCCACAATTACTCGAACTTCGAAGTATTCGCAGCCCTGGTGAATATACGAAAATATCCGGCCCTGATTGGTTCTAACTGAAGAAACATCTCTTTAACTACGAATGGAACACACGTGCTTTGGACCCGGGCGTGATCTTTTCCAAACGGCCGGATGGCGAGCTACCCATTGTTCGCCGTACGCAAACCTGCGCTTATGATGGTTCTATATCTCGGGTTGGGCAGTGACCGATGGTGTTTAACTTGTATTCAGAGGCATCAAAAGCCCTCGCCTGTTAGGAAACTGAAGGAACACTGGTGGGCTTTAGCCAGCTCACTCCACCAAGTGTGGCAGAAAATATTCGATATGACTACCCTCCTCAAAAAAGACGCGAATATGGCTCGATATAAAATGGATGTCCCCTCCCCCACCGGTTAACCTTGACAAGTAAACCTAGCCGAAAGATACCAACCGAACCATTCAAGTGTTACTTTTGTCTGTGCCACTCTAATATTACCAAAAATAATTAAATACCGTCCAATTAGCTTTCACCTAGCTATACGATTGTTCAGTTTAAAAGCAAAAAAAAAAAAAACTAAATAGAACGACGTAGTTGCAGACTGCAGTATCGCGATCCAATTGGCACGATAGTGTATTGAAAACCATATTATTTTATTCCACTATCACGCCAATCTGATACGCGTGAACGTTAAAGTTAATTTCCTCGACACGTCCTCTCGGCCGCGTGTCGATCACAGAATGACGCCCGCGAGCTAGCGCGTCCGGAAATTTAAACTTTTCGTCGACTACCCGCGCGATTTAACTTTTTTATTTTCATATCGATGTGTTCAATCTGTTTGATTCAATTCGTAGTTTCATTCTGTGCAGTTCATTTTCATTTTTGACGGGTGCAACTGTGCATATTAAAATTTATACTTAAAAAAGTTTTTATGCAAGATCTTTCAAAAATAGACCAGAATTTATTCAGACTCAGTATTACATTTATTTATTTGTGGGTTTCAACACTCATTTTTGGCATAGAATTAATTTTATATTTGTGCCAACCCAAGATCATTTAAGAACATAAAACGGCGCGATTTGATTAGATTCACTCTATTTCCATGCTCAACTATAGACGATCCGTAGGCGCGGGCTTGCGGACGGCGAGCAATGGGTAGCTTGCCGTCCGACCGTCTGGTAACCGTCCGAACCGAGCCCAAGTCGTCGCGCCGCGTACTGTTCCACGCGCGCCTCAAGGAGATGTCAGCAACTGTAGGGGCCCAGCAGGGCCGAAGCCTACTGAGGCCAAGGGTCTGATTCTGAAAGGTAGACTCGGCTCTGGTACGAAGGGCAACGAAGGAACAGGAGTGGGTTTTTAGTCAGTAAAAGTCTGACACTATCTCACGCTCCGCCCAAGAGCGGGGATTGTCATAAGATGATTTTCCCACCGAAAAAAATAGCTACAGACGACAAATAACAGGACACGAGTAACATTCTGTGTAGTGATATAGTAATGAAATATTTGGACATGTGTTCGCATGTAAAATTCAATACACAAATACCAATGTCACAGAAGCCTTTATATCATAAGATTATTGCACTCCGCACTACAAATCTAATAATTTACTAACAATCGAAACTAATAAACAAGCACTAAACAATAAAACGCTAACAGTAACCGAATCTATAATAGATTGGAAAGTAGCAGTAAATAAGGATTAGCTAGCAATAAACACTAGTTTTCATTGGCATCAGATGAAATTAATATATCGAAACATAACCCAGGTGTAATTAATTCTATGGTTATTATAACTGATATCGAGTTCGAGAGCGTAGAAAATGCAGCCAATAAATAAGATACGATTTTCGAACTATGGGTACCTACACAAAAAGAAGTGATACAAACCAAAATCACACTATATATAACAATAATATAATAAAGGCCTACCTATCTTCTTCTGTGTATTTGTGTGTACATGAATTATAAAATAAATAAAGGCGAAATATTGTGAGTGTGTGTGTTTGTTATTAGTTCACGCTCGAACGGTTGAACGGATTTCGATGAAACTTGGTACACGGGTAGACAATATCCTGGAATACATTCACATAGGATACTTTTAATCCCAGGATTACATTCCATTAAATTATTTCTTTACTATCACTCTAGCCAGTATAAAATATGTAGATATAGAATAGAAAGTTTATATGAATCAAGTTTGTATGTATCATAATTGTTACTTCTTCATGATCAACCAATTGAACAGATTAAGATGAAAGGTACCAGAATAGCTTATATCCTGAATTAACGCATAGACTTACATTTATAATGAGCGGAAATAATAAATCCACGCGGGCAAACCCTCTGTGAAACGCTAGTATAACTGAGGGCAAAGTTTTAACACGACCACACATTAATAGTCACAAGCAATTTCCCTTAATTGACCGAAAATCAGAAATAACACAACTAATGAGACCACAAACCGACAACACGAATGTCAATGCCATTAATGAAACAAAAACAAACGACTACAAAATAATTAATCAATATTAAAAAAATAGTCACGTGAAAAACTAGTAAAGAAAAAAAAAGACGGGAAGGAATGTTTAGATTTTACAAAGCGATACTATCATTACTAATAAATTACACGAACTATTAGAAACAGAATATTTTTAACTAACTAAAGAACCAAACAAACCAGACCCCCAAAATCTTTACCGTTTAAAAGCTGAAGTACCGTTTACAACGAAATGTACATCGTCCGAAGTGTCTTACTAAAGTGGTACCCCGTTTTTGGCTTTAGTCCAACTTTGCCGGCAAGCTTTGGCCATTGTACACGCTTGCCATTCAATATTACGCCGTATGATGAATGTGATATGGTTGTAAATCGATCCATGTCTGACAGACCGCTAAAGTTATTGGGTTTTGATAGGTTTGCCGGGCTAAGGATGTTGGTAAACGATTCCGGAACGATAATAAAACGGTTTGCAGATGAGTTACAGTGAAATATAAATTAATTTGCTTAGAAATTGTAGTCTGTGACTAGTTTCTTAGTAATCACTAATTTTTGCCAACGGCTTCGCCCACGTGAAAATAGGTTTTGACCATACAAACTTTGGATGCCCTTTTCATAATTTTTTTTAGAAGTTTATTGATATTATCTACATTTTATTGACATTTTAACATTTATTTCATTATTATTTTTAATCTATGATATTATATTTAAGTAATTTTATATTTTTTTCTGGCAACTTACAATAATAGCATGTCTACATAAACCGTTTTTTTTTTTGTATTGTGTTATTAAATTGTTGTCTTACATATTGTTCAATCTTAAAATAATCGACACAATGTCAGTTTGTTGAAGAAATGAATATACTTGAGTACTTGACAGATTCTTGTTAAAAAATCTTTTCTCCGCACTAGGAATTACGTACCAAACATGTTAACTCTGTACAGTGATAATATAATAATTTATAATATTAGTAATTACAGAAAGAAAGAAAGAAAAAACGTTTATTCGTACCTCACACATACAGTAAAATTAAAAAAAAAACAGTAGAATACATTGGGACAACAATCATAACAACAACAACAACAACAAAACAATCATAATCAATACAATTCGCTGGTTGGTTGTACAGTTGCAAACAGTAAAGCTAGAACTGCATTAAACAGACGAACACGCGCCAGATTTGTACGTAGAACGAGACGTCGCGTGGCGTGGATCAAGTGTAGCTCTACAAGTCTAGTTTCCATATAAAATGTATGGAGAACGACGCGCCCAATTCGGCGTGTGTGCAGTGTGATTCTAGCTTAAATGATCTACTAACTCCCAAATTAAGTCAAGCTTGTATTTTGGGAGTTAGTGGTTCTCCGGAAGGAGGAGTTACATTTACACAACCTTGTAGGTAAAGCGATGGACTTACACAAAATACCCATACTCAGAAAAACTATCTGCAGCGCTTACAAATATTTCTTCTACACGTGAATCAAACCCGAGATCCATCGCAAAACTACAGCACTAAAACTTAATAAAGGATATAAAATTGTTAGCGATCTATTGCGTAAACCCTGAACCCCAACAAACAATCTAACTCTACAATTTATTTAATATATCTCTGAACCGAATTAATAGTTTTCAGATATTGAAATGGTAGCCTAGTAAACGAACATTAACGATTATTGCCACCACTAATAGGGAAAACGTGCATAAAAACGAAAGCAACAATGTTGCCTTAATTGAGGCTGTAAAACATTTCGAAGAAACTGATTTGTAGGATTACAAATTATTATTGCTTGTGGTTTTAACATTAATATTCGCAACAAACAAACATTAATGGGGTGACCAGATGGTTGCAAACCAACGTCCTAACCAAGGTGACTGCTAGTTTCAATCTGTGTAGACAGCAGTTGTAATCCATGACCATCAACGCCCTTGGTTGGGGAGCGCGTTTTCCCAACCACCAAACGTGTTGGCGCGTGGTTTACATCCATGTAGCCGCAACACTAACCAAGGTCACCTTGGTTGGAACGCTAGTTTGAAACCGTCTGGTCAGCCCTTTATATACAATGGCTGCTCGCTCCAATAGAAAACTTTTTATGATGATTATTTATGTATTTATATATTCTTTATTGTACACCAAGATTATGATTTAGAAAACGGAACTTTACCCTTAAACTGACTGGGCACGCCTTAATTATGGCGATAAGTCCCCTCTTTGAGGAGTGGCTGGAAAGACCTCACGGCGTCCTTACTTACCGCATGACGCAGGTCCTCACCGGGCATGGTAAGTTCGGGAGGTTCCTGTACCGGATCCGTGCAGAAGAGACGCCCGGGTGCCACCATTGTGTGGACCGCCCGGAGGACACGGTGGAGCACACGGTAGAGGTGTGCCCCGCTTGGGCAGAGCACCGCCGTGTCCTCGTGAAGGCGATCGGCGGCAGCGATCTCTCGCGCCGGGCCTTGGTACAGGCCATGGTCCGGAGCGAGGAGGAGTGGCAGGCGGTCGCCTCCTTCTGCGAAGCAGTAATGCTAGCAAAGGAGGCGGCCGATCGCGTGAGGCAACGGCAACGGTCCTCACGCCCCAACCGCCGCCGGGATTCCGATCCCGATTTCCGGCCACCGTAGGCGCGGGCTTGCGGACGGCGAGCCACCCATTGCTCGCCGTCGATCATCGATCGCCGATCGTCCGGTAACCGTCCGGACTGAACCCAAGTCGTAGACGGCGCGTAGTGTTCCACGCGCGCCTCAATGCCAGCAACCGTAGGGGCCCTGAAGGGTCGAAGCCTACTGGGGCCATGGGTAATGCGAAAGATATCCCCGGGGCCCTGGAACAATGGCAAAGAAGAAAAAAGCCAAAAACCCCGTCCTGTTGGACGGGGTTTTTGGTCCGTAAAAGTGTGACACGCCCTCCTACTCCGCCCAAGAGTCATTATGGGATGTCATTAGATGATTTTCCCACTTAAAAAAAATCCTATATCCAATTATAATAGATCAGTAGTTTTAGTCTTAACATTTTTAGAACTACATTATCATAAATATGGATTCATTCAATCATTAGGAATGAAAATACAAAAAGTGCAAACAAACGGTCACGAATATTCTTCCTGACAAGGCTCGATATGTCAACTAATCTGATTGGGTTTTAAATTACTACACCTATGTATGTTTCCGTATAAAGTGCAATGGGTGCAAATGATCTTACATCTTCTGCTGATAAACAACATCAATCATGAGTATAGCCCACTGTAGTAGTCTGATTAGAACCGGATATATGTCTATCTTATCCTGTCACCACACCTTGATGATATAATCCAGCCAATATGATTAAGGAAAAATTACAGATATAAACATTAATGAGTAATACGACACCAGATGTTACAGATATGAAACATGAATAACACAGATACAGAACCGTCGAAAAGTCTCCAACTAAACTTCAACTCGGTCCGAAGCGAGGAGTGGTAGGCGGTCGCCTCCTTATGCGAAGCTGTAATGCTAGTAAAAGGAGGTGGCCGCACTAGCACGTGCGAGGGCGCGGCCCTCACGCCCCAGCCGCTGGGATCCCGATCCCGATTTCCGGCCACCGTAGGCGCGGGCTTGCGGACGGCGAACAATGGGTAGCTCGCCGTCCGACCGTCCGGTAACCGTCCGGACTGAACCCAAGTCGACGACAGCGCGTACTGTTCCACGCGCGCCTCAAGGAGATGTCAGCAAACCGTAGGGGCCCAGCAGAGTCGAGGCCTACTGGGGCCAAGAGTCTGCTTCTGAAAGGAAAACTGGGCCCCTGTACGAAAGCCAATGACGGAGCAGGAATGAGTTTTTAGTCAGTAAAAGTCTGACACGCCCTCTCCACCCAACAGCGGGGGATGTCATTGGATGATACTCCCACCTACAAAAAAAAAAAACTAAACTTAAGCTCTTCCAATCCCATAAAAAAAAGAGATCATAACCATGGCATGGCCACAAGGTGGACCGATGAGCTGGTGACCTGGTGAGGGTCGTGAGAATCTGAAAGATGCGAGACGTAGGGGATCGGTCGTTGTGGCGATACTTGTGAAGGTCTATCTATGTGCAGCAGTAGACGTATTTCGGCTGAAATGATTATGAAGCACATGGCATAAAGATTCTCAGAAAGAGATTCTTTCGATTTTTAGAATGTTAAAGAATATTATCCTCACTTATTGACTAAGTACAATAAGGGGCTTATTGTAACTCCACATATTATTAGCATAAGCATAGCATAATCAGCCCTTCAATGTTCCCACTGCTGGGACTCAGGCCTTCTCTCTAGGAGAGAGAATGGGGCGTAATCCACCACGGGCCCAGTGCGGGTTGGTGAATGTCACATGTCTTCGAATTTTTGGTTCTAAGACATGTATGTCGGTTTCCACACGATGGTTTCCTTCACCTTTTTGAGAGCAGTGGTGATGAAATAAATTACACAAAGTAATTCGCCTGGCTGGGTGTGAACCCGCGACCTACAACTCGTAAATCGGAGCCGTTACCACTCGGCCACCACTGCTCTATATCAAAAGATACTCAATAAACAGAGAACCATCTCCTTTCTACCATCGGACAACCCGACGTACGGCGAATATCAACCCTTACGTTGATGAAACTTCAACGGTCCGAACTAAGCGTTTAGCTTCGTCGTTAATACCGCGTACATCGAAGGACTGGAACAATTTGCCTGCTGCGGTCTTCCCGTCCAACTATAATTTAGGTGCCTCCAAGGCTAGAGTGAATAGGCTCTTAATGAACTAGTGCGCCTCACCATCAACGATTGCATCAATGCTTACCATCAGGTGGGATCGCAGTCAAGCACTGGTTTATATCAGTAAAAAAAGGACTTTCGAAACGCCGACAGCATATCAAAAGAGGAAAATGTCGTTAAATTCTCGGCCCCCAACATAGCACTGTCGTTTAAATAACTAACTGCCTGAGTGCAAAGTTTTCCTACATATATGAATGACGTTAACTGTAGAATTGTTTGATTTTGAATATTTTGCCACTTGATGTGATGCAACAAATGGTTGTAAAAGTTTCGTCGACGATGACGTCATATGGTCCACGTCTTTTAGTTTTCTATCGTAGCTTTGGAATGAAGCTCAATTATATATTCCAGATTCAATAATGCCTATCGTTAAGAGAATCCTTAAGAAACACCTAAAATGATGTCAGTAACTATGAAAGTGTAAATGTGTATATGTCGTGGCCAGATCTTAGAACTGATCATTTCATGGTATGGCCAACTAAAACGTAAACATTTGATGATATGTCAATCCTCGTTTGGCCATATCGTTGATGTAGGATTTCTATGACAATAAAAAGTCTAAAGAAAGTAGGCAAGGATTGAAATATCATCAAACTCTAACTTTTTAAAGCGATTTGGTCAGTTTTACTTGGCCATATCATGAAGCGATCAATTTCTAAGATCTGCCCCCCTAGCCAACTTACAACCGTTTTGCTCCAGTTCTCTTTTCGTTGATCGCCTCGAGTCGGTCACGCCTCCTATTCCTTTGTTCTGACCACGTGATTGAGCGTTGAGATGACGTCAGAATAAAGGAATCGGAGACGTGGCCTACTCGAGGCGATCGACGAAAAGACAATCGAAACGAAACGGTTGTAACTTGGCTAGGGGGCCTGGCTACGACATTTGTATGGAAAGTGTAGTGTAATGTCTATCTTTAGACAGCGTAAAATAAATGTTCTCGCAGTATTTTTTATTTTATTTTACTTGTATTTAACTCTTCCCCTTTCATCTTACAAAACTGACGAGACAACGGAACACAGTTCTATTTCATCAAACGGTACAACTTTCTGGACGTCTTCTTCATTCAATCTTGCATCTCACAAAGACTGTGGTGTTCCAAGTTGATTAAAAAGTTCAAACTGAATAGATAAGGGCAGCTCATCCAAAAGTTTTACTTATTTGATTGCGAAAGCTATTTTGTTAATAAGAGCGGGCGTGGCGGTCGAAGATTGATGAAGCTAACTTGTGTAATTTTTCATTAAAAGGACAGTAGGAACCCGCGAGTTTTATAATACGCAAATGTATATTATGATGCACTGCAGAAAACAGAATTAAAAAAATAAAGATGCTATTCTTCAAGCAATCAAAATAAAAGAACGATATTTCTATCGTAACTGGGTGGAGCGAGAGGGCATGTCAGATTTTTATTGACTAAAACCACACCTGTGTCCTTCAGTTGCCCTTTGCGTTCTAGAACTACGGGTTTCCTTTTCAGAAATCCCCTGCGGTTCTAGCTAGCGGGCATCGGCCCTGCTGGGCCCCTTCTGTTTGCTGACATCTCTTTGAGGAGTGCGTGGATCACTACGCGCTTTAGACGATTAGGTTCGGTTCGGTTAATTACCGGACAGCCCGCGTCTACCGTGGCATTTTCATAAGCTTTAAATTAACTTGCTCTGTTCTGCGTATGTGGAGTGAAGTGAGTCAGACACTCCATGTTCAAGATAAAAACTACGATAGAAATAATCACGAAGATGACTCTAAAAATACTTTTATAGATTAAAAACCGGACTAATACACATGCAATCAATCATTCCGATTGTTTATCAGGTTATTCTACAAGCATAACAGACCCCCACTGCTCAGGTACTGGGCGACAGGATACTCTTTGAATAGACTGACATTCAAACTTTCTGGCGTCTGAATACCTGTAAAGACTGTTAAGACAAAGAGGAAAATAACACAAACGCCATTAGTAATCCCGCGTAATAGATTAAAAGTATGCAACTAGAATTGTTATACCATGGCGGTGAAAATGTATAACCTCTTAGCTGAAAAATTTTGAAGTGCTACAGATTTGGAATTTAATAGTAAGTTACATAACGTATATATAAATAGTGAGACCCCATAAATCTTACAAACTTGTTAGTTAGGTACCTATATTCTTGCAAATAAATATATCATTCATTCAAAAATCTTTCAGTAAAGTTGAATCGTTTAAAGGGAATCGTTTGTCTTGGAATGGTCATGTGAAGAGGAGGGATGAAACGCATGTTACTAAAAGAGCTATGAGTTTACATGTGGATGGAGAGGGAGAGGGAGACCAAAGAAAAGATGGATGGATTGTGTGAAGAGTGATATGAAAGAAAAGGAAGTTAGTGATAGCATGACGAGTGACAGGGCAGAATGGAAGAAAACAACGTGTTGCGCCGACCCCAAATAACACGGGACAAGGGCAAGAAGATGATGATGTTGATCTATACATTTAACATACATTTAATACATTTATTAAGACACACTGCATATTACACGTTAAGCACAACAATTAAAAATATCACAATATTCTTAAGACTAAACAACTATTAGTGCATAAAGTAGCCCTAGACCCCACACTAGGATACCCTGTGTCGTGGGATCTATGTTAACTTAGCATAACTTAAGCCACAACTTAAATAAAAAACAGAAGCGACGCTTATACAATAATCTGGTTGTACAATATCTAAAACCTTTATCAGCTGATAAGAAAATTTAATTAACATTACTGTCCCTGATAAGTTTGCTGATAACAAACGAGTTTTAAAATAAACAAAACTGCCAGATATTCATATAATCATGTATGTTACTGTGCTAAAGGAATTAACCATTAAAACAAAACTAAAAATATAGTGTAGGTTTTTTTTTAGGTGGAAAAATCATCTTATGACAAATCCCGCCCTTGGGCGGAGCGTGTAATAGTGTCAGACTTTTACTGACTAAAAACCCACTCGTGTTCCTTCTTTGCCTTCGTCCCAGGGCCCCGGGTTTCACTTTCACACTACCCGTGGCCCCAGTAGGCTTCGACCCTGTTGGGCCCTTACAATTTGCTGACATCTTCTTGAGGCGCGCGTGGAACAATAGGTGCCATCGACGACTTGGGCTCGGTCTGGACGGTTACCGGACGATCGAACGGCGAGCCACCCATTGCTCGCCGTCCGCAAGCCCGCGCCTACGGTGGCCGGAAATCGGGATCGGAATCCCGGCGGCGGTTGGGACGTGAGGACCGTTGCCTCACGCGATCGGCCGCCTCCTTGGCTAGCATTACTGCTTCGCAGAAGGAGGCAACCGCCTGCCACTCCTCCTCGCTCCGGACCATGGCCTGTACCAAGGCCCGGCGCGAGCGATCGCCGCCACCGATCGCCCCCACGAGGACACGGCGTTGCTGTGCCCAAGCGGGGCACACCTCCACCGTGTCCTCCGGGCGGTCCACACAGTGGCGACACCCGGGCATCGCTTGCGCACAAATCTTTTCTTTGGCCTCCCTTTCTATCCTCATCCATCTAAAATGTAGATGCTACACGTAGATTCTACAAGTCGCATTCTATTGAAAGTAGCATCTTATTGGTGAAAGAATTTTTAATCGGTCCAGTAGTTTTTGAGTTAAATAATTATAAATTTAAATACTAATACACAAATCTTTTCTCTTTATCATATTAGGTATAGAAGAAGAGATATATTACCCTTGTGTTGCGTGAAATTTTCATAAATGATAAATACATAATGTCAGAACGTCTGGTTCTTCAAGACTTTAAACTCTTTAAACTTTAAACTCCCGGCGCGTTATTTTAATAATTTATATTGCTATTGCTCAGTTAAGCGATTCCAGTAAAAAAATGTCATTGGATGATTTTTCCACAGAAAAAAAAAACCGCTTCTTTCAATGGAGTACCATTGGTTGACCATTGGAAAGTCAAAATGACACCATTATATTAGTAGATTATCAAACTTGTCAAAATCAACAATTATGAAATCAATGATAGACCATTGTGACACTATTTTAATAGTAGATTTGAGGCCCAGCACGCAAGTAACAGTTATTTTTCATGCAATCTCCTTCCATATCAAAATAATGTTAATTAAGATATCATTATGTTTGAGTACGAAATCTAAGGATTGGATAACGGCCTTTAAAATCTATCATTGTATATCTCGGTTACAATTAAACCTTTTCCTAAGATAAAACCATTACGTAATCAAAACAAAATCAATCGGCTAATTCTGACATGATCTGGTCAATCTCAATACTAACCAGACGGGTAATCCACTAATACCATCAGCTGCGATGGTTCTCGATAAGGTAATGTAATCTGTCTATAATCGTACAACTGTCAGTGTCTGCCTGTCCGTCAATGTCGATCAAGCGTTGCATACCAATGACTTTGGTCGGTTTTGGGAATACTAAAGCATATTTTGTCGGTTGATACAGCAGAATATAATGTCAGTTATTGTATGTTTTCATATACTGGATGATATTTTTTTTATATGATATATTGTGCTTGACTGCGATCCCACCTGCGATGATGGTAAGCAGTGATGCAATCGTTGATGGTGAAGCGCACTAGAACCTTATTTCCTCTGGCCTTAAAGAGACCTAAATTATATTCGGAGAGGAAGACCGATATAGTACATATTTATATATTACCTATGAAAGACAAAACAAATGTATTGGTACTTCTTAAGATAAGCCGTTTCATAAAAAGGTTTACTTACAAAAATACTCTAATCTGACTTCCTCATTTTATTTAATACCAATAATAAAATAATAGTTGATTTATTACAAATTTACAGTAAAATTGTAGTCAACAAGATAAGAGCCTATCACCCCATGGTAAGAACGATATCAAGCATCCACAAAAACATCATGATAGCAAAATTTGAAATATATTTTAAAACGTTAAAGCGTGTACTTCGATAGTAAATTTTAAGTGTGAATACCTAAACGTGAGCACTGAAGCAGGTAATCTAATTAAAGTAAAAGTCCTAAAATTGCTATAATTTTTTGAAAGTTAAAATATTATATTTTAATCTCTCAACATTCAACTTTGAAAAAAGAAATAAACAACCCAAGTACTATAAACTCTTTAATTTAATATTTAAAATAACTAACAATCCTACTATATATACAAAATCGCTTATAATTATTTACGAGCTAGACTTCACAATTTATATAACATTTCGAAATAGATAAAACCATTAAAGTCTTTCACGTATCACCTTGATATTTAACAACACACTGGTAAAAAAGGTGAATTCTTTTCACTATCACACAAACGATGATGCACCGGTTAGCCCAATATCAGAACCATTCAGATTCGGACACACTTCACTAGCAACAAAAACTACCATTTTAGCCACCTCTTCGGGATCCAAGATCTTCATTTTATTCGACAAAAGATCATAAACATACTGCATCTCATCTTCACCCATACCTAGGTTCGTTAAAATATTCGTTCTTGTAAGACCAGGCTGCACAGCATTGACTCTTACACCTTCAGACGCCAATTCTACTGCTGCGTTTCTAGTAAATCTTTCCAAGCCAGCTTTTGTCACAGTATAAGGTAAAAATCCATGTATAACTTTCGTATACTTCGTCGCATGCAAATTCACTATGTTTCCTTTAGTTTTAACTAAGTATGGCAAGGCCAGATACGTTAGTTTGTAAGGTACACGAAGATTTATATCTATCATTTCATCAAACGTGTCTATACTATCATCGAAAAGCGATCCCATAAGCATTTTAGCAGCACAATTCACTAGGACATCTATTCTTTGGTATTGAGCTACTGTTTTGGTTATCACTGTGGCACAGCTTCCATTAGCTGTCAGGTCTAACATGAGGCACAGAGGTGGTAGTCCATTTGCTTCTTGACACTTGTCTGCAGTTTTTTTGAGCCTTTGTTCATCTCTGCCGATAAGTGTGAGTTTGGCTCCGTGTTTTGCAAAGAGAATGGCTGATGCTGCTCCAATTCCAGAACTGGCTCCTGTTACTATTACCACTTTATTTGTGAAATCCATTTTGTTACTTATTAATGGTACGGGAACTCTTTGTTTTATAATGTCTATAGTTGTTTCTTGTAGAATTTTACTTTCGTCAAATTACGCACTGGTATTATTTATTGTGTTATTGTTGTGTCCTTTCACTAGAAATCTCTCGTCACTTTTATTTCAAGTTAATTCACTCGTCAGTGTTCGTGCGATTTCTACCTTAGTCGGTTTGTTACTGCGACGAAAAATATTCCGCTTGTGATAGGACGAGATAAGACTATTTCAGTCTGCGTTATATTCGAGAACTTGTAAACATGGATGGTGATAAGAGCGATATGTAATATTTATCATTGTAATTATCGTAAAGTTAGGCTTTTGATAATGTGACAATGAGGTAATAGGAATAAATAGTAACAATGAATGGCGCCTAGTAATTGCAAAATTTATGAAGCTTATGAATTTCAGGTGAGTTTTAACAGAAACAAACTTGTAATTGAGATAAAACCTGAAGTTCTAGTTTTTTTATTTGAACTGGAAGGTCTAGGTTCGCTCTGGTTCTAGCCTTCAATAATTCCGCCGCCCTTGGAGTTCTAAGCCTTCAATAATCTCGCTGCCCTTGGAGTTCTAGCTTTCAGTAATCAACCCACTTTAATTAAACATGTTCATTTATAGTTTTTTCCAAATTCTGTATGAGCAGAGACCTTGCAGTTAATTACCGCTAGTATGGCAAATTGCCTAAAAAGTTAAAATACGCTACAAACAAAAACATATTAATCAAATGCCTAATTATACTTTCCATTCGTATGTGTAACAGGTGCAAATAATTTCGAAAAATACTCGTAATCTCCTCACGCATTACCCAACCACAACAAAGCAACTCAAATATCTCTATCTACCCGCACGCAATTCAGCGTGCCATTTACGAATCACGTTAGTCGAAATCGGTACTCAAAAGCGTGCGGACGTGCCTTGCATTCGTACGGAATGTGTTACTGGGCGATTAGTGTGCGTCGAATCATGCACTAAATGTATCGTCGAGTTATTTGGGTTATAGGAGTAGGATTAAGCTTTTGTAACACTGCTTTTAGCTTTAGTAAGACAAAGTATCTTGTAATAGCTTAAAAGTACCAAAAACGGCTACTTTATACGAAAGCTGTTTTGTAGCTAATGTTAGTACACTGTTTGCAAGAAAACAGCACTGAACATTAAAGTTCCTGGAAGACTGCCATCTCCAATTTTATTGGTAACTAGCTTCTGCCTGCGGCTTCAACCGCGTGAAAACCGAAAATATATAGCGTTTGTTACTCAGTGATAAAGTAGCATTCTACAAGGCAAATAGTACCTTTTGATGCAAGTGTAGAAAGTTTGTCTTTGCAACCGAGGCTGAATTCGCCCGAGCCGCAGGCGAAGGTGTTATGGAACCGATTGCTGCACTGAAAAATTTCCACGTGAATCAAACAACGTTTTTCAATACACTTACGAAGAAATAAATGAACAGGGGTTAACCAGCGACTTGTGGGGGTCCCTTAGCGCCTAACCTGATACGATAAATACAATCAATTATGGCGGGGGTGATCTCGCACACTTTTCTGCACTAGATACAGTAGGGATAAAAGCGATTATTCGAGTAAGTGTATTGTAATAGCATATTTTGATACAGGGTGGAATTTGCACGAGCCGTAGGTGAGTGTGTTATGGAGCCGAGAGCTGCAGTGACAAATGACTTTTTTCAATACACTTACGAAATGAATAAACAGGAGTTGACCGGCGACTCGTGGTAGTCGATGTGCGCACTGCACGATACGATAAATGTAATAAAATTGTGGCGGGGAAGAGCATGCGAACTTTTCTGAACTAGTCCGGAAAACAGTCTATTGCGTGCCTAAAAGCAGTAGGATAAGAGCGGGTTTTCGAGTAAAAGTATTGTAAAATTGTTTTGAATCAATCGAGAGCAAAAATATAAAAATACTTTTTTAAATATTAGTATACATGAGGACCTAAGTAGTCCTATAAAAACCCTGTCAAATTCAGACCTCTCATCTCTCTAAACATCACACAATCCGTACACTTGCGTGCATTATCATACCTTGAGCACAAGTACACACAAGCACACTTGGCCTGAAGTGTACGCTGGAGCGGAGCGGTAATGCGAGGGAGCTTATCTCCCTCCATTAGTCGAATTGAACTGGGCACTTTTGTTTGCAACGCAGTGTACCGGTCGGATTGTTGCGATGCATCGCGGCCGGGGTTGCGGTCTAAGTCATAAGAAGACGTAATGAATAGAATATGAGAAATTGTTCTTTTTAGAAAAAAAAAATGCATTGCAATGCATGCAAAAATGCAAAATTTTCTGCAAAAAAATGCTAATTTTCTTTTCCAGTGCCAGCCGCTTCCTAAAGCTAAAGTATAAAGGACTAGCTTCGACCGTGCGTTTATATGTCAGTCAGTCAGTTTCTCTTTTTATATATGTAGTGTTAGTGGGTCGCGGCCTTGTAGAAAAACAATGAAACATTCACTACTATTTATTTTTATTAAAAATATCTTTTAGTAAATCTCATAAAAATTAATACGCCCTCTCCTTATCGTTAAAAAGTCGCCATTCCCTGCCATGTTTCCTATTGTTCCTTTCATACACTTCCTTTCTCTCGCTCTCACACTTTTACGCTTTGTTTCACACATCATTCATACGTTCCTTTTATCCAACCTACATGTATATAGATTAGTAATATGAAGTTGACCGGAAGGTTGTTTTTTAATCCATTTCAAAACAAGGAGTAGGTTTTAATAATATTTGTTAGTAATGTTTGTTACCTCAGAACTTCATCAATTATGAACCATTTTGGAAAAGAATTATTTAATTTGAAAGGATTTAATACATTGGTCTGGTCTTAAATTAGAAAGAAATAAAACTAAAAACTCTTTTTAACTGATGCATATAAGTAGAAAATATCCAAATGTGTGCCAAATTTCATTCAAATCTCTTTAGCCGTTTGAGCACGAAGACATATAAACACACATACATATAAACTGTCGCCTTTATAATATTAAGGTGTTAGTGTGATTCAACCCGACTAAGATTACATGTAGCGGAGATGAGAATGTTGAGATGGACAAAGAGAGAAATGAGTATATCATAGGAAGTTTGAAAGTGGCGCTAGTGACTTAAAAATAATAATAATAATATTCCACAACAATCACACAACACCGTCTAGTCCCAAGCTAAGCAGAGCTTGTGTTATGGGTACTCGACAACTGATAAACATACTTATATATTTCTAAATACATACATATATAGATAATTATACCCAGACACAGAACAAATGATTGTGCTCATCACACAAACATTTGTCCTGGGTGGGAATCGAACCCACAACCTCCGGTATAGCAGTCAGGGTCACTAACCACTAGACCAACAGGCCAGTCAGAAAAATGAAAGGGAATCATTTGTATTGGCATGACCATGTGGAAACGAAGGATGAAACGCATGTCACTAAAAGAGTTATGAGTATACGTGTGGATGGATGGAAAGAGGGAGAGGCCAAAGAAAATATGGATAAATTGTTGATATGAAAGAAAAGGTAATTAGTCTATAATCATATAATAGATAGGTAAAGTTAATCTCATGTATTATTATTATTATTTCCTTTATTTATTTTTTATACATATTTTGTACATTTTTAAATATTTTTCATATAGTTTGGAGATGTTTAGTCTGTCCGACCGATTTTTAAAGCAGTTCAATGTGGGAGCTTTCACAACACTTTCCGGGAGCCTGTTTCATGCCGTTAAAACTCGGTTAGGAAGAAATTGCTTCAAAGGCTTCGAGTATGTACGAGTACTACACTTTTCATACCTACGCTCGGTGGCGGCGCGGCGACTGCGCGGTCAGCCAGCTCACCAAACAGTTCCTATCTTAAGAATTTACCTACGGGCACTTACCTAACTGTTCTGTGATACATTAAATCGAACCATCGAAATTCAAGCAAATTACCTACTTAGGTACCTCTCTGACACAACTGGTAGCTTCAAAAACGATAATTCACCATTTAATGTTGAATTTAAACAACTGTCCAATGAGCAGTTAAAATTTTTTTTTTTTTTGCTAAAAAATTGCACAAAAAACAAGTCACAAGCGGATGCAATCGCGCTCGCACTGGTCCGAGCGCTCCGAGATATCGTGTCCGTGAGCAGTGTCTATGTGTGCGTTTCTCGAGCGCGCCTTGTATGTACATTAGTGTTCGGTGACAGAATGGAAGGAAAAATGTGTTGCGCCAACCCCAAGTAATAAGGAACAAGGGCAGGAAGAGGATAACGATGATTGTGATTCAGCCCCGCTACCGCTTATACCACGCGGCCTATTTAGCCACATGTCTACAAATAGAGAACACAATGCAATCTGATTAATAACCGTGCTACTATGATGGGTACTATTATAACAATAAATTATTAAGTATGCGTTTTAGATAACACGTTTGAAGAGCTAGACTTGTTTGATGTTGGTATCTTATCGATTAAATGTGTTGTGTTTTAAAATTGGAAAGTATTTGTAAGTTCGCTTGCTATAACAGGACGATGCATGGGCAGAATTTACCAATAAAACTAATCGCGTTTTAACGTTTGGCTCGCCTACTAGTGTCACTTGTCTGTATTTTTCTCTTGTTGTATTTTTACAAGGGACACTAGTGACAGCGGCTAAACGCGATTATGCGAGCTTAATGTTAAAACGCGATTAGTTTTATTGGTGAATTCCGCCCTATGAGCGGTCAACCCGAGATATAGGTCGAAACAAACGCTCTTACGGGATTATGGCGTTATTACACATCTTTCTCTAGATATTTTAGAAACACAAATCTATTATGGATTGGGGCTAAGGGTTGACTTCCGAAATGGAATGACCCCGGGGTCCTGAAAAGAAATAATGACGAAATGCAAGGCAAAGAAAGATCATAATATATAGGTTTAGTATGTTAAAGTCTGACACGTCCTCCCACTCTGCCCTAGAACATGAGAAGTCATTGAATGATTTCCCACTTAAAAAAAAAATATCTTATGGTTATTATCTAGGTTTTTTATTGTAATGAAAAAAATTTTGTGTAAAAGTAATCCAGTAAAGGCCTTTGAAAATCTGCAATTGCTATTGCGTGAACTTTGGCCCTTCAAAATGTATCTACACATGAATAAAAAAAAGTAAAGAAATATTATCGGGATTCTGAATGACGAAATTTTTTTTCCAGAAACTTGTCAGGTTTTTTTTTTTAAATACAAGGAACATTGACTGGCATACGCAATGCACTCGTTAGTCTGTTTTAAAACAAGTTCAAGATTCTAGATGTCATAACCTGTAGCATAAGAGGTACACCAAGATTGTGGCGGTCAGTCCCCTTTGAGAAGTGGCTGGACAGGCACCACGGCATCCTCACTTTCCGCAAGACACAGGTCCTCACCGAACATTCAGGCAGAAGAAATGCCCGGCTATCACCACTGCGCGAACCGCCCGGAGGATACAGTGGAGCAAACTATAATGAATTTATTTTGATATCTAAAATGATTTTAGTTCTGACAATTGAAGAATGTATTTTGACATTTAATGAATTTATGACATTTACTATTTTTATTTGCTGTTAGTGACATTTGTAGTACTTCCTGCCCTTGTCCCGTTTTATTTGGGGTCGGCATAACACGATTTTTTCTTTCATTCTGTCCTGTCACTCGTCACGCTATCACTAACTCCCTTTTCTTTCATATCACATAACCTGTTAGTGACATTTGTATTTCATTTAATTTGAGTTGTATATCCGTTTTTTTTTTAAATTATAACTTCTACTTTAAAATGTTTTGTTTGTGATTGCTGTGCCCGACAGGGTCCATGTGCACTTGTTTAACTACTCTTAAGATCTTATGTAACGCATGTGATATAGCAATAGAGAATTGAATTGAATAGATAAATACAATAAATACAAACGGTAAAAGTGTGCCCCGCTTGGGCGGAGCACCATCATGTTCTAGTAGACGCGATCGCGGGCGGCGGCGACGTCATCGCAGTAGCATACGTGTACTTAGTTTACCTTTATTCCTAGTGAGGGGCAAAGTATTTTTTTATCATAAAAAGAAAAAGTTGACCACTATAAAAAATGTTTGAACTCACAACCTCTTTATCGACAAAAAACGCTCTAACAAAGTAACTAAGCTTAAACTACTATTTGGACTTCTGCCCAACCCCTCACAAAACATACGACACATTATTTCTCCCACAAAAGAAACAACTAATCATATAACTAAACAGTATTGCAGAAATAATAAAAAGAAAATAAGGAAAAGGAATTTATATCAAGACTAGAGGGGCGACTGATGCTCTGTCGAGTAGGGGTGCGCCTGCGATAAAAATAGGGAAAATATTATCTTATTTTCATTGACGGCCTATTGGACTGTTAAGTAGGCGGCATTTATTGGTAAGGCTAGGTGACACAGAAAGCGAGTAGTGGCGTTAGCGATTTGTCGCTACATAAAGATTATTGATCTTATCCGCAATCCTGATACCATCGCTTCGGCCAGTGGCTTTAAATGCCTCAAAGTAGAAAATATATAGCCTATGTCACTCAGTGATAAAGTTGCATTCAATATACGTTTATTAAGGGTTCCGTACCTCAAAAGGAAAAAAACAGAACCCTTATAGGATCATTTTGTTGTCCGTATGTCTGTCTGTCTGTCAAGACCCTTTATCTCGGGTACGCGTAGTAGTATCAAGTTGAGATTAATACCATTTACTCAAATCTGCGGTACCTTGAAGCTGTCAAAAAATCAAATTTCTAAGTTAACGAAAAAAAAAGATACGGCCGTTTTTGTTGTAAAAAACGTACGTATTTTGACACTCTCAAGGGAATCAAAATTCATAGGGTACTTCCCGTTGATTCAGAATCCAAAAATTTGGCATAAAGCAAGGTCTTACAGCAAAGATATAGGAAAATATATGTAAATAGTAAATTTGTTGTTACGTCACAAAGAAAAACTTGATTCCGAAAAATCTTCGAGACTCCATTCGGGAATTTAACTATTTACCCAGGTAAGTTTGTACGAAACCCACTGTGCGCGAGTCCGACTCGCACTTGCCTATTTTTATTTTTTAATATTTTGAGACTTGAGTTTTTAAACAATAATACAAAAACTAAAATCTTTCTTCTTTATATTATGAGTATAGATTAAGTCTGTATTTAAAACACACAATTAAAATGCAAAAAATCTCATCGTAAAACCATTTGTAGTATCGCTAGCAGTCTGAACAAAGCCTTACGACTCCTTGAAGAGATGAACTCTTCGAAGTATTTCTTAATTTGAGAAGCTTCTTGGAATACAGAAGGAAAAATTGATAAATAAGGAAAATACAAAAAAAAATACTTAGTTAAATTAAATTTTACACAGGAGTAATCTATCGAATGAAAATGCAAAGTGCATTTCTACGTGATCGGAATCACTACATCTTCTTGGAATTTTATATTCTTTTTCAATACACTTACTGGAAATCTCGCTCTGATCTCACCGCTTTTAGGCACGAAATTGACTGTTTTTCGTACTAGTGCGGAAAAGTGCGCGTGCTCACTCCCGCCACGATTTGATTACATTTATCGTATCAGGCTGTCACGAGTCTTCGTAAGTGTATTGAAAAACGTCGTTTGATACACGTGGAGATTTGTCACTGCAGCCCTCGGCTGAAGAACACCCCCACCAAGGCTCGAATGCCGCCACGGTCACAATGACAAACTGTCTACTTCTATCAAAATGTATATTGCTTTATTATGGGTTGTCTCATGTTCACTCATGTTGGATGGGCCTCACCAGAAGTCTTAAAGTTACCCAAAGGGCAATGGAAACAGCTATGATCAGAGTTTCCTTACATGCTCGCATCAGGAGTGAAGATATCCGCAGGAGAAGGTTGCCAAATTAGCCTAGAGAATCGCTAAACTTAAGTGGCAGTGTTCAGGGCACATTGCTCGCAGACGGTTGATGGGGCCATAAGGTTCTGGAGTAGTGACCGCGCTCCGGAAGACGCAGCGTTGGAAAGCATTCACGAGGTGGACCGGATCTGGTGAGGATAGCAGGAATCCGATGGATGCGAGACGCACAGGACCGTTCGTTGTTGCTATACTTGGAGGTTACTTGGCCTATGTCCAACAGTGGACGTATTTTGGCAGAAATAATAATAATAATGATGATGATGATGACAATAGTTTGTCTACGGAATAACTTCTTACACAAGAAATTAATGAAGTTATCGTTCATTAAACAAAATTTTTGTGTAAATAACTTACTGCAATAAAATATTCTCTTCTCAATGTAGCATAACCATTCAGCACTTACTTACCTGAAACCAAATAAAAACATTATTAGCAATAAAGAAACTGATTTAGACTGGCCTGTTGGTCTAGTGGTTAGTGGCCCTGACTGCTATGCCGGAGATCGTGGGTTCGATTCCCACCTAGGACAAATGCTTGTGTGATGAGCACAATCTTTGTTCTGGGTCTGGGTGTAATTTATCTATAATATGTGTGTGTGTATTTAGAAATATATATATATATGTTTATCAGTGGTCTAGTACTCATAACACAAGCTCTGCTTAGCTTGGGACTAGACGGCGTTGTGTAATAGTAGTGGAATATTATCGTTATAAAAAATTATAATAACACATTTTATCCCCACTTTTTCTCCCACTCTGGGTAGAGAGAAAGAGGGAGGATCTGTTCTGAAGGAAAGATTCAGCAATTTTCATTTCGTTCTGAATTCAACAAGCCGCCAGTTGATTTATGCCACTGCTTTATCCCCCTATTCGCATAATCTACTATTGGTTACCTCGAAAATAAAGTTAGGGACGATTATCACGTTTGCTTTCTAAAATCAGCCCAACTTAGTATAGCCCACGGGACTATTAAACGCACAGTTGAACTCCACTCAAGCGTTAGTCGCGAACATCAGCTGAATCACTAATGTTATTACTGAACGTCTATAATAGTTAACAGCTCTTAGCTCCAGAGAGCGCTTTACTATTCAAATAGAGCTTTTAGAGTACGTAAAGCGATAATAGGCTAGCGATATTAGCCTTTATAATAGAAAAAAGGGACTTAGTTGTAGCGTGACGGTTGACAGGATGGAATGGGAGAAAAAAACTAAAAAGTGCGAGCCGGATTTACACACAAGGGTCTGTACTACAAATATTAAAAACCAGCAAAAAATAAAAACGCCAATATAAAACAATATTTCTTGTATGGTTCGCGCAACATGTTTTTATTTTAGGATTCCGTACCCGAAAGTGTGCCAATGGGGCCCTATAACTCAGCCTCTGCTGTCCGTCCGGCCGCCTGTCTCTCAGTCCCTCCCTCCATCAACAGGCTGGATCCCATAAAACGTAACAAGTAGAGTTGAACTTTTCACAGAATCTATATGTCTATTGCCGTTGTAATAACAAATTATATCAATATATATAATTATATCAATTATTATTTATTAATTATTATTATTAAATTATAATTATTTATTTAAATATAATTATTAAAAATTAAACGGGGAAAAATAAATTATAAAAGAAACGTTATTTTATCGGCATTATTTGTTCGATTTTATTGTAGTACAGAACTCTTCGAGTGCGAGACCGACTATCTCTTGGCCAGTTTTATAGCGTAGTAGTGTGCTACTAAGCCAGGTATCCCACTAGTAATGATTAAAAAAAATAAGCTTTTTTTGGCCTTTTGTAATATTTATAACATTATTTATTGTGTGTCTTGGTTATTTAATCCAAAGGCTGACTGGTAGAGAATACCTTCTTACATTAAGTCCGCCTATGTACATAAAGTTTAAATAAATCTATATATTTAAAATATAAAAGAAGAAACTGACGTGACTGACATATATGAACGCACAGCCAAAACTACAGAGCCTAGGAGCGCGAAATTTTGCACAAGGTTTCCTTTTAAGACGCAAAATCCATGCGCGGGTCCAAAGTTTGTATGGAGAAACCCAGCTTCGGCAGAAGTAAGTAAATTAAAAAATATAATTCACCATTATAAGGCTTCATTCTAGAACTCAAAAAGCAATTTTTACTTCCGTAAACACGGAACTGAGTAATAATTTTTCATGGCTGTTGCGCGCACGATAAGGTGAATAAAATTAATATCTTTCAGTCAAGGGCTGGAGACTGGGCTTGTTTGATCAGGTTGTGTAAAGCTGGAGATTGCGTTAAGTTGCCTAGTCATATTACTTTGAGTAAGTTTGGATTCAAGCAAGAAATATAATACATACATAGTCGTCCTTGCTACTAATAATTAAGTTCTAGTCAAAAACCTAATGTTTACCCAATCTTATATAATATTAAAATCGAATTTATTGTGATCAAATCTAATTTAAATCATTTTAATTTTGATTAATTTAAGTAATTTTAACTTTCTTATTTCGAAACCATGTGTGTTTATAATCAATTAGCTAGGTTATTAACTGCGCATAATGTAGTGCATGCTGTGCTTTTCTGTAAGTGATGAGGCGCTTAGACGTAAGTTGGTATTGTGTGAATGGTGACTTTTTTTTTTTTTCGGGTGGGAAAATCATCTAATGACAACCCCCGCTCTTGGGCGGAGCGGGAGATAGTGTCAGACTTTTACTGACTAAAAACCCACTCCTGTTCCTTCTTTGCCATTTTTTTTTCCAGGGCTCCGGAGGTCACTTTCGCATCACCCATGGCCTCAAAAGGCTTCGACCCTGTTGGGCCCCTACGGTTGCTGACATCTTCTTGAGGCGCGCGTAGTGAATAGTGATGTATTAGCGTGCTTATTGTTGAAAAGCCTAATAATAAATACACTAGGTAGCGATCCATCGGAACTTTGAACGGGTGTTACAATTCTTTTAATATTTTTGTCCCCGAATGGGTATTGTTATTCTATTAAAAGACTTGATTAGAATAACGGCAAGGGAATGACAAATAATAAGTTTCAATATTTAAAAAAAACTGGGCAAGTGCGAGCGGAGTCACACACTGAGGGTTCCGTACAAACTTACAGAGAAGATTTTTCCGAATCGCAAAAAAAGTTTTTTTTTGTGACGTAACTACAAATTTACAGTTTACAGTTTTTTCCTATGCTATACTTGTGCTATGAAACCTTGCTTCATGCCAAACTTCAGGGTTCTAGGTTAATGGGAAGTACCCTATGAATTTTGATTCTCTTGAGAGTGTCGAAATACACGTTTTTTGCGACACAAACACCTGTATCTTTTTTTTTTCGTTATCTCAGAAGTTGGATATTTTTTCACTGCTTCAAGGGACCGCGGACTTGAGTATATGATTTTAATTTCAACTCGATAGCTCCACGCGTTCCCGAGATAAAGGGTCTAGACAGACAGACACACAGATAGACGGAGGGACAACACAGTGATCCTATAAGAGTTCCGTTTTTTCCTTTTGAGGTAGGGAACCCTAAAAAAACAGCAAAGTTTTGTATTTTATTGCTTGTATTCCATTACGTATTTTCTATATTGTTTTAATTTCAATACTTATGGTCATGTGAAGAGGAGGGATGAAACACATGTTACTAAAAGAGTTATGAGTGTACATGTGGATGGAGGGAGAGGGAGAGGGAGACCAAAGAAAAGATGGATGGATTGTGTGAAGAGTGATATGAAAGAAAAGGAAGTTAGTGATAGCATGACGAGTGACAGGGCAGAATGGAAGAAGAAAACGTGTTGCGCCGACCACAAATAACACGGGACAAGGGCAGGAAGATGATGATGATGATCTTTTAATTTCAATACTTGTACGTATACTAACTGATGTCTGCGACTTCGTCCGCGCCAAACTCATAAAACAACACAACGCCATTTGGTCACAATTACAAGAAGTTGTGTGTTTCGCGTGTTATCCTATTTTTTTTTTCTTAAATAAAAGTAGCCAAGTTACTTCTTAAAACATTAGCTATCTGCCAGTGAAAGTCCGGATAAAATCGGTCCAGCCATTTTATAGAATAGCTAGAACAGACAGACAAAAATTTTACTTATTTTATTTTTTTATGAGTATATAGTATCGATCGAATATAGTCTCAAGTATAGTTATGGATTTTTTTTTCTGTAATCCTAAATGAAGGTGATGTAGCAGTACTTTAAATAAATAAACAAAAAGAAAATACATTCAGCCGAACGTAGAACCTCCTTCTTTTTGAAGTCGGTTTAAAACTTCACATAAATGATACCGTCAAAAATATTGAAATATCTAACCCCAAAACAGTCCCTAAACGACTCAATAAGCGATCTGAACGTTTCAAGGGACACGCTACACTATACGGGTCCGTACGTAATCGTGATTGCATCGAAAGGACCGTCCACCCAATAAGGTTTGACGCACACCCAGAGAAAAACTTAATTAAGCAAAAGTAATTATTGCAGAGTGTTTTTTCGGGCAAAGTGTGATGTTTTTCGTTTTAGTTCGTTTCGTTTGTGTAAATTGTAAATGGGAGTGATGGAAGCAATTAGTTTCGACGTTTTTATTTGAGAACGTTTACTGGTATTTTGTTGTTTTTGGGTGTGTTCCTTTGGATATCCGAGAGGATGATTACAACATGAATTGTAAAAAAATAATTGTTATAATTATGTTTTTTATTTATTGTAAATTTTACTATTATTTACCGCGTCAGACCACAAAGGAGATGGCTGTGAGACAATATGGGCTAGCAATATTAAAAATAATTATTGTCTGCTTTGATGTTCACTTTTTGATATTTAGTAAATTGTTTGTTCTAAATTTAAGTCTTTAATGACTTAAATTTAGAACACTCTATTGTGTGTAATAAAATATAGAATAGAATAAACTTTATTGTACACCAAAATAGTAACAAAACTTATACACTAACATAAATCTATGGGTACAAATTCAAAATTCAAATTCAAAATATTTATTTCAGATAAACATCCATATGTGTTAGTAATAGTACAACTTAGCCTAATAGAAAAGGGGGGTACTGCAAATTAATACAATAAATATTGAATTAAAATTATATACTCGACAATTTTAGGGTTCCGTAAAGCAAAGAAAAACGCTTTGTCAGCGTTATCACGTGGACTAACCCACTTACCTAACCTCGTGAAATGTGTCATATAATACGACGTAACGGCCATATTTTGACGACTTTTATATCTCTAGAACAAATGTTTCCTACACATTGCGGTCTGACATTCATTTTTATGATCTTCTTCTGAATTCCATCAATTAAAACTACATACATCATAAACCACCACATACACACACAACTTGACACCTTATCAACCCCTCATAACATCACTGTCGCAAAACCGTGACATTTCCCCTACCCAAAACCGACCATACTCCATTATCTCTAGAGCCGGTGTGCCCCACCCTATTTATCCGGTTGTAACCGCTTGGAACCGCTCCGAAGCGGTTCGGTCCGGAATTGAACGGTTTAATTTACCGCCACTAGTTCGGTACGGCTGATTAACGGTTCCCTTCAGGAGTACGGCTAGCAGGATGAATATTGATGACATGGTGCGACTAGTAAGAAGTGAGGGTTTTAGATAGTTTATTTTTGGATTGATTATTATTATGTTATATAAATAAGTTGAATATATAAGTGAATTGAATAATTTTTAAATAAATATATAATCATAATTGATTCATGGATTATTTAATTGGATATTTTTAAATTGAGTTTAATAAGATGAATTATGTTAATTTTAAATATTATGGTTAGAATTAATTAAATATTAAATTTACGATTGCATGCAATTATCTAAACTATTATTTTGTAATTATTGTTATTATTTGGCAAGAAATAAAAGGCTTTTTATGTTTTTATTTATTTATTATTAATTATTATGAGGGATTATGATTGGGGTAGGAATGGAGTTTACCTATTAAGAAAATATTCAAGTATGTGTGTGGTGATGTTTATGAATTACGTATGACATATAAACGGACGCGGCTATGACATTACTGTATGGAAACTACCTAAGTTTCATCAAGGTGTCCATTTTTTTTTTGTAGTGATAAATCATTTATTTATTTAATCTTCATGCAATACACAGTACAAAAGCGGACTTAATGCTTTAGGCATTCATTGACTTCTTCCGATCTAGGGTGGAGCGTGTCACAGTCAGATGAAACCCACCTGTATTTTTTTAATGATATAAACTAGTGCTTGACTGCACCTGGAGTCTGTGGTCAATTAGACCCGCTCGAAAGGTAAGCAGTTTCGGGTTTTATTTTTTAGTTCCTTGTAGGACTTAACAAACTCATTATACTAAACAATATCTACATCATTGATTTACAATTAATAAATATTTTACATCTCTAGTTAAGGAGTGATGCAATCGTTGATGGTGAATCGCACTAGTTTATTAAGAGCATATTCACTTTAGCCTTGATACCTACATAAATTATAATCGGTCGGGAAGACCGCTTTAAGCAAATTGTTTTAATTCTTCGATGTGTCCTTTAGTTGCCCTGTGCTAGTGTTGTTATACAAAAGTTTTATTTTTAATAATTGAATTTCCCACTCCTGACATTTTAGTCACTAAAAGTCTGACACTATCTCCCGCTCCGCCCAAGAGCGGGATTTGTCATAAGATGATTTACCCACCCAATAAAAAAAAAACAAGTAGCCTTATAAAACCAGATACTTTTACTACCAATTGTACAATCCAATCAACAACCTCGTCAAAAACCGCAAACTGCAGACAATCACTGTCATTAAAGTAAAGATTACCGTCACCTCACATCACTCCAACAATTTCTTGGAACCCAAACAAGTTAATAGAAAAAGAAATGAATAATCTAATCAGCATAATCACGCGCAATTCGCTTCCGTGTAATCTAACACCTTAAAAACACAATCAGACCTTAATCACATAAAAATAAAATCTATATTTCCTTGCAGAAATTTTAAGTTAATGGAGAATTTTGCAAAGAAAACCGTGCAGTAGTTATGGACTTAGAATCTGAGATGTTAAGGTTGATTTTAGCTTGAGTTGGGTACAAACATGTTTGCTGGGTGCAATGAAACTCGGGAAGACGTGCGGTGAAAGTTTTCGCGCCGACTGTCGGAAAAACCGTGTGTTTGACGTGTGGTACAAGTTATAAGCGAATTATAATAATCTTAATCGTTTATTTGTTTGTTTGGCGAATTAATATAGCTAATAATGTAGTGTAGTAGCCAACAAGATAGTTAACCAAGGAAATGCCCAATGAGATTTCCCATCGGATATTTTCATCTTCAGCCGCTTAAACTTTTATCGCTACTGTGGATAAATTTCCAGAAGTCTTTCCATATTGATACCTCATTAACATTCACCTGAGCATTGTTCTCCCGTGTATTAATTTTTAGATTAACGAATAACAATCACAAATACACAATCTTGGGATTTAAAATGAGCATGATTTAATTGAGCGGCGTCTTGGCGAGAGATAGAGAGAGAGAGAGAGAGAGAAAGAGAGAGAGACAGATATATTTGTTTAAAATTGTTATATCGCGTTAGGTTTCCCACAAATTTTGATATCGTCATTTTCACAGTTAGTATTCTATTTTTATATATTTACTAGCTGACCCGGCGAACTTCGTACCGCCTGATAGTAAGGATAACGCCATCTACTGGTATCAGACAAGAACAGCATAATTCATTTTATAATGACATTTTTAATAGAGATGGCGTAGTATACAGATTTTTATTCGTGATTTTTTACATTTTGTCTCACCGTTTAAACCTTCCCTGGACTATCTCGAATATTTGATGACCAAAATTAGCCAAATCTGTCCGGTCGTTTTTGAGTTTTAGCGAGACTAGCGAACAGCTATTCATTTTTATTTGTAGATTGATAAACTGTTTATCACAAATATTTTATTCATGCTTATTCCTAATTGTAGTGAATCGCTCCTGCTTTTACATTGGGGCCACCACTTTTACTTAACGATCGAACGCGTGTGAATCCAGTTTTTTTTGCAAAATATTACGCGATCCTATTGTTGCGAAAACGATAGAAGCAACATGTCTATTACTATTATTATTTATTGCAGTAATAAGAGAAAATACGGTTAATTCTTTTCAAGATATTGAAAAATACTTTCTATATTTCGCTACATTGGACTCTTCTTGAAAATACTGAAGCTAAATATTTGGAGTACACCGTCAATATAGTATCAATTATTGTTTTATTATTGTACACCTAACATAGCATAGCATAGTCGGCCTTATATTGTTCCCACTGTTGGGACTCAGGCCTCCTCTCTAGGAGAGGGAATGGACCGTAATCCACCACGCGGGCCCAGTGCGTGTTGGTGGATGTCACATGTCTTCGATTTTCTGTTTCTAGGACATGCCGTTTTCCTCACGATGTTTTCCTTCACCGTTTTGAGAGCAGTGGTGATGACATAAATTACACAAAGTAATGCGCCTGATTGTGTTTGAACCCGCGATCTACAGCTCATAAGTCGGCCACCACTGCTCACACCTACCACAGTGTTGACTTTTTTAACCCAAAGGTAGATAATGCCTTGTTGCATTAAGTCCGCCTATGTACCACTACTGTACATGAAGTTCATATGAATAAACTAGCTTCTGTCAGCAGCTTCGCCCGCGTCAAAGTAGGTTTCTCCATACAAACTTTAGAACTCCATTTCATCCCCTTAGGAGGTTAATTTTGGAAAATCCTCTCTTAGTGCTTGCTTACGTCATGAAAGGAAACCATGTGCAAAATTTTACGCTCCTAAGCCCTGTAGATTCGGCTGTGCCAGTCAGTTTCTCCTTTTATATATGTAGATAGTCGCCCAACTAATGAAAACGACTGATAGCTACCAACTTGGGGATATTTAAGTTAAGAATGAACTAGTTGCTTCTAGGCAAGCATGCTCCATCGTTGACCGCGTCGCCGCTTACGATCAGGTGAGATCTCAGGCGCGAGTCTATCACTAACAAAAAAAAACTCGATTCTCACAAAATAAACCTTTAGATTTTTTCTTAACACGGCAGGATTAAAACGCTACCCGACAACCTCAAACGTCATGTTCTCTCCTTTAGTAACACGGCACAGAAAACTGTAAACGAACCGAGAACACGTTTCTAACCCTCAAGAGACGCGCCAACGAATTTTTACTTTTCTGGTCATGTCAGCAAAAAAAAAAAAACCAGGCAAGTGCGAGTCGGACTTGCGCACTGATGGTTCTTCGTATTAACTTACCTCTAAAATAACTAGATTTGGGTGTCTTCAAGGCTAGAGGGAATAGTCTGTTAATTATACCAGTAATTGTCTCGTCCGAAGATGATGAAGAATTTTACTAATGTAGTATATTTCCTGGTTACTGGGTGACGTCACACATAATATAAATCTTGAAATAACAAAAAATACTGGCAACGTATCCATTGTCCGCTCGCCGCTCTATAATATTATGTTGACTTCATTCGTTTCTTATGTCACTGAGGCGTCATACTTTTTCCGATAGCTATAATAATTATTTTTTAATAGAAAGATTAACAGGTTTTACAGTTATTTATTGTTAAATAATGGGAAAAATAAAATGGAAATGAAATTATGAACAGCGCCTACAGGTAAACTTTTTGCAACACTGCTTAGTGAGATCGCAGTTAAGCACTGGTTTATATAAATAAAAAAAAAGATTTTTCCGAATCACAAAAGTACATAGTTTTTTACAAGTCTTTTTTTAACTTTCAATGTATGTATGTATGTAACTATGTATGTTCGGCAAATCTTGTTTGTGACCTAACAACACAATTATAGTTTTCAGATTTTTTCCTATACGCTATGAGACCTTGCTTCATTCCAAATTTCAGGATTTGATGTCAACGAGAAGTATCCAGAATCAGGTTTTGATTTCCTAGCAAGTGGTAAAATATGCGAACAAAAGAATCATAAACGCCCTTATAAAGCTAGCTAGCTTTTTACTGCTGCTTGGAGTAGCAGACCTGAGTATTTAATATTAATTTCAGTTTCACACCTTGACACGTTTCTGAGATAAAGGGTCTTGACAGACAGACGGACAACTAAGTGATCCTATAAAGATTCCGTTTATTACTTTTGAGGTACGGAACCCTAAAAACGGCACAAAGTTAAAAACCGTTCCCACCTCAGTGAGCTTTGGAAACCGCCTGGAGCCCTGCCCATCACCACAAAGAGTAAAGAGCATTTTTTTAATTACTCCTCGCACAAACAATTGTTTGTGAAGTTGAGCGGGAGGGAGGTAAACAGAGGCTCATTTCCTCTCTCATGGGGAGGAAACGACGTAAAAATGCCCCTCCCTGACATTAATGAGGCGTTATTAAGTACTGGAAAACGGAAATAAGTCTAGGGTTGGAGGTGAATCGTATTTATCGGCCGGTTGTATCTGAGCTTTTGTAATACGACTTAGAAGAAGGATTTAATATTTTATGGCTTAAATTAAAAAAAAAAAATTGTAAGCTGTACATCTGATGGAAAAGATAGTGAGCACCTTAAACGACAAGTAGAAAGTTATATATATATATATGCATTTTTAAAACTTTTTATGAACTTTCGTAAATTTTGTTTTTTTTTTTTAATTTAATGAAATTTTTTGAACTAAGTTTTACTGTAGCTTAATCTCTAATTAATTGTTTCATGCATGTGGCGTTAACCATAAGTGATTGTTTCGCTGAAGTTTAATTTTATAAATGTGTTATGTTGCTGTATTCAGCGTTTACAATCGTTGGTGAACCTGATTTAATAGATAAAATAAATAAAAATAAATTCCGTACCCAAAGGGCAGTTGACACAGGAGGCAGTTGAAATTTTCACAGATGATGTATTTCTGTATTATTATTATTGCAAATACGTTTTAAGAACACATTTATTATGCGAACATCCAATTCCTTGCCGGAGTCTGTGTTTCCAGTTAGCTACAACTTAGGGGTCTTTAAGTCAAGAGTGAATAGGCTACTTCTAGGCAAGCGTGCTCCATCGTCGACCACATCATCACTTGCCATCGGGTGAGATGGTGGTAAAACGCGAGCCTATCATTAATAAAAAATAAAATAAAAAATACTTAAGAGGGTCTTTTTTCAATCGCCTATCGTCTACATCGAACATGGTTTAAAAGCTTGTTACTTCATCTAACGCATTCCAACGCGATGTTTGGCGAAAAGATAACGCCTGAAAACTCTGTTAGCATTCGGTAATTCCGTGATTTAGTCGAATATTTTACAAAACTTGTTTCAGGAAACACGTGTTTTTTTTAAACCCTTAAAAGTTTTTGAACAAAATTGTCATCATTCAGAATCTTGATTAAATTTGCTTCTATTATTGTACTTTTTTGACTTTTTAAATTTTTGAGTAAATCATAAAGTGTCAAAGTTCATGCAAAATAACAGATTTACAGAGGTCTTTACTGGATAAGTTTTACACAATTTTATAAATTGATTTCAATAGAAACCAAACCTTTAATATTCACAAGATGCTGTGTTTCCAAAATATCGAATGAAAAAAGGCGTAATAACGTCATAATCACGTAAGAGCGGCTGTATGAAAAACAGTGAAAACGTATGTCGAGTTGCATGCATCATCATTTCGGCCTATAGACGTCCATTGCTGTACATAGGCGTCCCCCAAATGTCGCCACAATGAACGGTCCTGTGCGTCTCGCATCCATCGGATTCCCGTAACCTTCACCAGGTCATCGGTCCACCTTGAAGGGGGCCTTCCGACACTGCGTCTTCCGGTACGCGGTCGCCGCTCTAGAACCGTTCGGCCACAACGGCCATCTGTTCTGCGAGCAATGTGCCCTTAAGTTTGGCGATTCTTCGTGCTATGTCGGAAACCTTGTCAAGTGATTACCTAGATCATACAAATTACGGAGAAAGTTACCCATATAGGACAAACTGTATTAGACGTTTATATTAATATTATAAAGTTGGGGAGTTTGTTTGTTGGTTTGAACGCGAATCTCAGAAACAACCGGTTCGAAATAAAAAAATCATTTAGTTTTGGATAGCCTCTCATCATGCTATGGTCAAAAGAAGCAGAGTAGTAACCGATCTCGAGCGAAACCGCGGGGAACAGATATTTAAACTATAGACTAAAAAGTCGATGAATGAGCGCATCCCTAAGGTCGTCGCGCATCATCGCCCCCGCACTAGCATTTTTGACAGTCGAACAGAGAATTACGCGCCCTTTTCACGATGTTAAACTTTTTGAACAGTTTGAAGTTATAATTAAATGTTTCATGTGTTAACAGTAGTCTCTAATAATCTCTAATAAAATAAATTAGGATCAAACTTTGTAGATAATAACTTCTACAATGCTACAGGGATCAACGTTTAAAATTGTAACTAAAGCCTTAATTCAACTACCAAAGAATTCTAAATATTCAGACACTTTAGCAATAAAGAGAATTCCTGCGAAACAAAATCGCCAGACTTTGTCTTTGGGACAGGCCAAACCCTTAGAATATTGATGCGAAGGAAACATGTATTTTTAGCAGTTGTGTTTATTGGATCTTTCGCTCTGTGATTCGGCTTGTAAGGATAACGATGGCATTGGAATCTGAGAACCCTCATTAAATACCGTTTTACATCTAATGTTAAATGTAGCTTTTTAATTTTAAAGGTACCCTCTTAATTATAAATTAAGCCTTTTATTTTTTTTTGCCTTTTGTTAATCAGGCATAATTTATTTACATAATATCAGTAAATGTTCATTTAGACGTTTTAGGTACCGAATAAAATGTATCGCTCGATCCAAAAAGTTGTAGGTTCCGGGTTCAAACCCAGCCAGGCGCATTACTTTGTGTAATTAATTTCATCACCACTGCTCTCAAAACGGTGAAGGAAAACATCGTGAGGAAACCGGAATGTCCTAGAACCAAAAATTCGAAGACATGCAACAACCCGCACTGGGCCCGCGTTGTGGATTACGGCCCATTCCATCTCCTAGAGAGAAGGCCTGAGTCCCAACAGTGGGAACATTATAAGGCCGACTATGCTATGCGATCCAAAAACTACCGATTTGATCTTTTAGCGTTAAAATTTTTCAGTTACACAATAACATTTCGTATCGATTTTCACCAAAAAACTTGGAACGTTAGAACATATAAAACTCAAGTAAGTAATTGCAGAGATATCCCCCCTAAACGAACGAAAAAATCGTCAAAACTAACCACAGTAAATTAAAAAGTGTCTGTTTGTTCAAAACTAGTTTTTTTTTTTAATTTAGTAAAAATATAAAAGCGTGTGATATTTTCATAAATTACTCGATAACAATACCAATTTTTTTTTTTATATCAGTTTGTTACGGCTAATGTCCAAAACGGCAAGACCTATTTTGACGGGACTTTCAACGATGGAAAGCAGGTATTACAAAGAGTAACTTGGTCTTCTTTTCATTTTCACGCGGAAACGAGTCTTCAATCTTTAAGGGGAAGACATCACCAAAATGGACAACAATTTTTTTATACACGATTGCCCTAATAATGGACCTCTTTATTACCTTAAGTTTTAAACATCTACGCGAACAAAGTCACGGAGAACAAACAGCTAGTTATGTGTGTAAGTAAAAAAATACTTACATAATTTTTTTTTCTCAATGAAAGTATAAAAGCTGTTTTTTTTAATCAAGATTTTATTTAGGGGCTTTTGTCCAAAAAGGATATGTCAGCCCCATCGTACCTTATAACAATTACTTCTTTAATTATTTATTGTACGCTAAAAAAACTTATAAAATAAGTAGATAACAACGTTCATGTACGTATGCGAGCTTAACTCAAAGTTGAGTTTTCTTCCAGCAAACCACTGAGTGATTGAGAGAGATCACAATAGAGGGTAGGATCCAGTGTACAATTTTAAAATTACAGATAATACTAATAAAATAATACATAAATATACCTACATACATAAATACAAACATACTTACATAATGAAAGGAAATGCTCTTTAATTTTCTTCTTGAAGACATCCAGAGAAGGGCTGTCACGTAGGGAGTGTGGGAGGGAGTTCCTCCTGCGCACCGCAGTGACAGAGAAGGAGCCATCATAACGGCTGGAAGTGTTAAATGGGGTACGAAGAAGAAGAGAATTGGCAGTGCGACAGGGTTTACCCCTCGGGACGAAGTACTCAAAGCGCTCATGAAGGTATTGTGGAGAATCAGGATTGTGTAGGATAGTGTAAAGAAGAGGTAGGATATAGGTATCTCGCCACAAACAAATACTTCACATACATACCTATATTAACTAATATATAACCTAAATACATATAACAGATACTAAATAGGAGAAATCACTGCTGCGAGACCGCTATTAAACGACATAGTTTTCTGGCCGCCTCCGATTTCGTATTTGATAAACCTATGCTTTGGATTAGACCTACATCGAATCTATTTAATTTCAGTTCAAAGCCGGTCTTGGATCGCCCTTTACAAAACACAAAATTCATACCAGGTTTCTAGCTCCACCTTCCACAAGTACTTACATGTCCTTTTTGGACATGATTGATTGGCTCGAGGCACTCAATCTTTCGCTACTTCGGTTATATCTTATTATGAACTTTTTTCTCGAAGCTTAAACGAATTTTATGTAGTACTCCTATAAGAATTTAGTAAAGTTACAAAGGATATTTTGAAAATTTAAAGGAAATAAAAAATCTAAAGATTCAAGATTCAAGATTTATTTATTCAAGAAAAATTGAAATTGTATGCGAATATTGAGTACTTAAAAACTAGGAACATAACAGTAATAACTGATTTGACATAAATTACAACAAAAGGATTAATTAAATAATAATAATAATGTTTAAAAGATTTGTTGTACACCATTAATAAAACGACATAACATAAAAAATGAAAAACGAAAATAAACAATGTCAAAAATAAAACAATAACCATTAATAATGTCAATAAATTAGTAATAACAATGTCAAAAAGAAAAAAAAAATATTATGAAAGCGAAAGTTTGTATGTATGGATGTTTGATACTATTACATGCAAAAACTACTGCATGCATGGCTTTCGATGAAACTTCGTATAACTATATGCAGGCGAAGCCTCAGGCAGCACCTAGTAAAAATTAAATAAAACCTCTAAACTTTTTCTCTGTTTTCAAAAGTTTACATGAGGTAGTCAAAAGATACCTACTTATTTCATACTAGCACGGTTTGTTTATCTGTCGGAAAAAAGAAAATTTGCATTTCGTACCCTTATTGCAAAAAATCAACTGTCTGCAATTTTTACCCAAATTAAAGTTAAATCCATTCATCCATTCGTCTCAACAAGATGGATCTACAAGTAAAACCGGTTATTAGCTACGACACTTATTTACAAAGATAGCTTCGGCAAAAAGTAAATAACCTATAAATTTGATTGAATATAATATAGTAATAACATAGTATTATAATACAAAAATGTTGGTGCATTTAGTTGGTTTTTGCAATAGGGGTACGATTGTTTAAATGGTTCAAAACCATCGTATTACGCCTTTCTCATCATATAACCGGCTTGTGGAACAAGGGTTGGATGTTTTCAAAGTACATAACGGTAAAGGTAGAAACATTTTTCTTGTTTTATACAACATTATTTTTAGTATATGCGAAACCCGAAACAAGTGTCTAGATCAAAACGTCATCATCATCAGATCAGTCGAAAGACGTCCACTGTCGGACATATACATCCCCCAAGTGTCACCACAATAAAGAACCTCACCAGGTCATCAGTCCACCTCGCAGGTGGGCAACGCTGCATCTTCTAATACAGAAACTTTCGGCCCCGTCGACTATCTGCAAGAATCGCCTAACTTAAATGGTAGTAGCAGTTCAAATAAATGTCCTACAAATAAATGTCCTGCAAATCAACAGCCTCAAACTCGACATCAGATCAGCGCTACAACAATAAAGACAAGCCCATCAGATTATCAATAACGCGATTAATAAAATTCGCAATAAAATTCTGTCGAACAAAACAAACTCTCCAACACAAAGCAAGCTGTCATCATAAATATAAAATATAGAATTAATATCTCCCGCCTGCTAAGCGAGAGGAAAAATCTATTTTGCGATGTCAAAGGGGAATGCCTGCCCCCCCAATCATTATCTCTCAAATTTACCCCACCAAGCCCCAAGAGAAACCGGATATTTCTGGTTTTCACTACACTTGCGGGAAAAAGGGAACGCTGTACCCACTGACAGTAACACAATATTTTTTTTATGTTAAAAGGTAATATTAAACGTGAATATTTGAGTGATCGACAATATTATTATTGCAATGAAATCATGTTTCTGTCGTATCTATTTTGATTTGAAGTAGAAATGTGATATCTGTGATATAAGCTGAAGCAATAAAAATATAAGTATTCTCTATAAAGTACTCCCTATTTTATTGTGTATGGTAACCCATTTCTTGAGCCATATTGTCGACGTAAATATATAAGTACCTAATCATTTATATTCGCAAAAAATCTTCCTATACAGAACAGAAAAGTATAGGTACTCGTACTTTAAATGGATTGATAAAGGTCCTATGATTGACAAGTGGACGCAGATAGGCAATGAGACGTGTCCTAGAACTATTCGGCGAAAACCAGGTCCAACAGAAAAAAAAACCCAGCTTATTTATTTATTCGGCGGCGAGTTCTCGCGATGGGCCCTGGTCCAGGCGTTGGTCTGGGGCGAGAGGGAATGGGATGCATTCGCCTCCTCTAAGAAGCAGTAATGCTAGCAAAGGAGATGGCTGCCGGCCGTTCTCCGTAGGGGAACGGGCATTCTTACACCCCAGCCGCCCCGCGACAGGAGACATTCTGGCGTCAGGAGTCGCAGGACGCTCCCCGGTCACCGTGCCGTCTTGCTGACAACGAACAATGCGTAGCTCGCTACCGGGCCGTCCGGTAAAGTAAAAGGTAAGAGCTCAAGACTGACGGCGTGTACTCTTCCACGCACGCATCAGAGAGATGTCAGTTTTGCTGACATCTCGTAGGGGTCCGGTAAGGTCGATGCCCGCTAGTGCTACGGGGAATTTTTTAAAAGGAAACTTGTAGTCTTAGAATGTAAAGAGCAACTGGACACAGATGTGATTTTAGTCAATAAAAGTCTAACACATCCTCCTGCTCGACCCTAGAACGAGAGAAGTCATTGGATGATTTGCCATCTCAAAATACATGCGTATATTACCACACTCCAACAAATAGTCGGACAGAAACACGTAGGTACTGAAAATTACTCGAATTAAACAATCGCTCCACTGTTCACGTCGGAAGGGCCCAGCGTCATTTGCTATGCTGTCCATCCTGCACAACCACCTGCAGTTTTCAGGATCTATACGAGGCCAATAACAGAGCCGTAGAGGTTGCCAAATACTGGTCAGATAAAATTTAGTTAGAGTAAGTACATCGACACGAAAAGAAGAAGGGCCCAGCAGGGTCGAAGCCTACTGGGGCCCTGGTATGAAAGGCAACGAAGGAACAGGAGAGATGTCACTGGATGATTTTCCGAACGATAAAAAAAATACTGTCCACGTCCTCAGCACTTACAAAATTTGCGTATTTGACTTAAGTATTTTAATTTAAAACTATACTAACACAATACTAATAATAAATACAATACGTTCTTCAATACAATCGTTACCACAAAATTAAATCACAACATTGAAAAGTAAAATAAGAACTTCGTGATAAATTATAACTGAAATGTAGGTAGTTTTTTTGCTGCCGCGGTCCGTTCCTTTATTCCTCCCGGGGGAAACGCGTCGCCGGCGAGGCTAGACGTTAAGCGAAATGTCCGGTATTGATATATTGTCTGCTACTTGGTAGTTTGACTAGTGTGTTTGCATTGTGTTGTATTTGAATCCTGTGTTTTGAAACTGTGATATTTATTTGTTTAGGTTTCGGAGGCTGTATGAAAGGGGCCACCCCTCTTTTTTTTTAGTTGGGAAAATCATCCAATGACGAATTCCTCTCTTGGGCGGAGCGGGAGACAGTATCAGAATTTTACTGACTAAAAAGCCACTCCTGTTCCTTCGTTGCCTTCGTCCCAGGGCCCAGGGTTTCGTTTTCACACTACCGATGGCCCTAGTAAGCTTCGACCCTACTGGGCCCCTACGATTTGCTGACATCTCCCTTGGGCGTGCGTGGAATACACGCCGTTGATGACTTGGGCTCGGTCCTGACGGTTACCAGACGGTCAGACGGCGGTCTACCTATTGCTTGCCGTCCGCAAGGCCACCATTCAGTTTTGCTGAGAACTTTATTCATGCAACCTGCAAAACCATAACAAATAAATATCACAGTTTCAAAATAGTGTCGATACCTGCTAGGGGTGAAAACCCGTTTAAAAGAGCTACCGTTGCCGTAAAGGGCAAATGAAGGAACATAGGTTGGTTTTAGTCAGTAAAAGTCTGACATGCACTCTCACATCTCGTTGTGTGACTGAAAACTATGGAATTACTAAAAAAAAGTTTTATTTGTAATATCTACTAAAAGTAGTATTTATTTTGCCCAAACAGATTTTTCCTATCAACTTCTTCAATTCTCAACTCGCATCTTTCTTCTGCTTTGTCCCATAGTTTGGAAGATTAAAGAAAAAGTATTTCCATGACTTCAGCTTTTTCGATCTAGTTCTTATGGGGCCGTTTAAAAATATTATGTAAACAACCTACTATCATGCCTCAGCTGCAGAGATTCTGGCCCCGAATACCAGCCACGGTAGACGGGCGGGAAGGGCTTGCGGACGTCGAGCAATGGGTAGCTTGCCGTCCGGCCGTCCGCTAATTGACCGGACCGAGCCCAGTCGTCAAAAACGGGTAGTGATCCACGCGCTCCTCAGAGAGATGTCAGCAAACCGTAAGGGCCCACTAGCTAGGACCGCGGAGAATTTCTGAAAAGGAAACCCGTAGCTACCCGTACGCAAAGGGCAACTGAAGGACACAGGTGTGGTTTTAGTCAGTAAAAGTCTGACACGCCCTCACGCTCCGCCCAGAGCGTGAGAAGTCATTGGTCATGATTATCAAACTTCAAAAAAAAATCTATTCTTTTTTATCACAGTCAGGAACTTATAAACACACACGCCAACGTAATTACACAACTAAAAGAGACCTAAAAAAAATCGCAGCAATAAAATGAATTCCAACAAGACTTACATTCTCGCTTACACATATTTGCTGACGGGGTTACAACGCTACCCCCGGGGGAACGGAACTAGACGTTAAGCGAAACGTCCGATGTTGATTTATTGCCCGCGACTTGCGTATTCGTTTATATTGTGTTTCACAGCACCTGGAACGCTTCCCGACTATTTGTATCGGAATTTATATGTATTCCTATTTCCTTTTTCAGTGTGGAAAATTTCAAAACGTTACGTTTTTGGCATAAATGCGGCGTTGAGTTTCACCTCTCTGGATGCAAATTGCCGTATGTGGATTGTGATTGCATCAGTTGGAGGCATTTTTTTTTAAGTAAAACCGAGCAGGGTTAGGACTTGGCTGATACTGTTTATTTTTTATATTTTCTTTTTTGTTTTGTGCTGTGTACAATTAAGTTTATTGTTTTTAATTCTTATGTCGTTTTTGAAGCTTGCTAGATTATATAATGTACAGAGTTCCATTGAGTTTCTTGCACGTTCTTCTTCTCTAGATCTACGCTTTGGAATGTGCAATTTAGCTTTACTTTTTTTGACTGACCGATATTTTGACAATTCAAAAGTGCCTGTAATAGGTCTATTTGAAATAAACGTTTCTGATTTCTGAGAGAATCCATTTTATTTTACAGTAAATGTAACAATTTAGTTTTATGAGAAATTAGTCACAAGTTTCACACCACAACCAAGTTCCTGACCAGAGGGTCTTCTTCAGGCAAATGCAAGTTCCAATTTTGCTATTTGCGGTGACTGGCAGATCTATACCAGCGACAGCTTCTTGACAACTTGTGTGATCATATCATAATTGATATAATTCTCAATTATGATATGATATCTGATTGGACTACATTTGAGTAGGTATAGTTTTATACTCAATGCAGCTCAAAGCTCATATCATTAACTTGAGTAGTCTACATTCAGAAATAGAATGTGGTAGGCTTTTTTAGTGAGATATCATCGAATAATCCGTCCAGCTCTGGGTGAAGCGAAAGCGATTTAAACCCACCGGTGTTCCTTCAGTTGCCCTTTTCGTTTCAGGGCCACAGTAACTCTTTCGAACAATCCCGATAATATATATTAATATAGATAAGAACACAGACAGGAAAAATATTGTGTTAGATCCGTGCGAAGCGGCCATCGTTCAGCAATATGCTGAGAATTGTTCACAGCGCTAGACAAAAAATAATGCATAGTAAAAAATATTTAGCCTTAAACAATTTTAATAACACCCAGACTGCAAATAATTTCCCTGAACCAAGCTAAGCTGAACAGCAACACTAACTATATTTAACCAACTTATTTCAGTAACAGCAACCAAAGTTCGTCTTAAACGTAAACGCCCGCGGGAGTAAAGGATTTAACTTGATAACATAATCAGTTAAGTGAAATGCACGTTAGATTTATTGTTAATAGTCTGCCACCTCTATTAACAGGAATTACGGATTTCAATTCTGAACTGAAATTGAAAAGCCGTCGTCAAGTTGACGAGGTGAAGCTCGATATTTGGAAGTTGTTGGGGTATCTGGCAGAAAGTAACGCCTGTTTTGTAACCTCTAGGGTCACCTAGAGGTTACAAAACAGGCGTAATTAGGTACCATCCACAGATTACTTTATACCTATGTTATTCAACCACACCCATACATACAAAACATTTTGGGAACAAATCTATTGTGCCTACTGCTAAGGAGCTGCAATTTAGGTGTCTTTAAGTCAAGAGTGAAAAAATAAGGAAAGGAAAAGGGCAGGAAAATGATGATGAGACTGTTCCCCTGTCTCACTAATCATTAGTAAAATTTCATTCTTTGTAAAAATGAGACTCATTCGAAATCTTTAACAAAAAAAACAAAATATTTACGTTTACAAATCTCCAGATACATTTCACTCACAACGGAACTAATAAAAAAGACACACCTTTCCTTTATTACATAGCTACAACCCATAATAAGATCTAACAACACATTATCCTTTACTCACATCTCAACCGCAAAAATGTTACGACGGAAATAGGCACTACACAAAACGTCCAATATAGCTTTAGTGACTGCCACATACGCTTGTTTATCGTTTTGCATTTTGAAGGGCCCTTGGTTTTTAGAGCCTATAATATTCTATAGCGCCATTACAAGTCCCCGAAGAGCTTAAGAAGATTTTTTGCTTTGTTGTTTTTTTTTATACTGATTTGAAATAGAGAGAAGCAATTGATTTTTTAGGGTTCCGTACCTCGAAAAGAAAAAACGGAAACCTTATAGGATCACTTTGTTGTCCGTCTGTCTGTCAACTCCGGAACGCGTGGAAGCCTGCGGTCCTTTGAAGCTGTGTAAAAAATCAAACTTCTAAGTTAAGAAAAAAAAAGATACGGCCGTTTATGTTGCAAAAAACGTATAAGTATTTCGACACTCTCAAGGGAATCAAAATTCATAGGATACTTCCCGTTGACCTAGAATCCTGAAATTTGGCATGAAGCAAGGTCTAATAGCATAACATAGGAAACAAATCTGAAAAATATAAATTTGTAGTTAAGTCACAAAAAAAAAAACTTTTTGCGATTCGTAACAATCTTTGAGACTCGATTCGTAAATTGAGCTGTTAACCTGTTGTCTCTGCATCACCCAAAGGTTGACTGATAGAAAATGCCTTAAGGCATTAAGTCCGCCTCTGTACTTTTGTGTGCATAAAGAATAAATAAATAAACTGTTTTCATAGGTAAGTTTGTACGGAACCCTCAGTGCGCGAGTCCCACTCGCACTTACCCGATTTTTTAAGCTTGTTACTGCTGGTGACAGACAAATACAATAACAGTTGTTTTTCGTGCTGTTCGTTTAGCAATCCGATTTTCTAGTTTAGTTGTTTTATATGAAACTAGCTTCTGCCCGCGGCTTCACTCGCGTGAATGTAGGTTGGACCCGCGGGAGTCCAAAGTTTCTATAGAGAAACCTACCTAAACCTAGGTTCATCCCCTTAGGAAGTGAATTTTGGAAAATCCATTCTTAGTGCTCGCCTACGTCATAAAAGGAAACCTTGTGCAAAATATCACGCTCCTAATCCCAGTAGTTTATGCTGTGCGTTGATATGTCAGTCAGTCAGTTTCTGCTTTTATATATATAGACTAGCTTCTGCCAGCGGCTTCGCTCGCGCGGAAGCAGGTTTCTCCATTTTAACTTTGGACTCCTATTTCTTCCCCTTAGGGGGTGAATGTCGGAAAATCCTCTCTTAATGAGCACTAAGAGAGCCTACGTCATAAAAGGAAACCTCATGCAACATTTCACCCTTCTACTCCCAGTAGTTTCGGCTGTGCGTTGATATGTCACGTCAGTCAGTTTCTCCTTTTATATATATAGATATAGATTGAAACAAATCCAGAATTCGGTATTCTGATTAATTTTATTTGATTGTAGAAGCAAAAATAAATAAAGTTAGCAAGGTATTACCGGGGTTGCTTTTGCCCGGAAATCTCTTCCATATTAAAAAAGCAACAACAAAAAATGTTTCAGCCGTTTAAATACAGTGTGTGTCCACTTTCCACCCATCTGGTCTGACGTCACGTGTACGGAACGTTATGTCAGCGCCCATGCGGAACGAGAAAAAAAAAAAACAAAATTGTTACTACCGTCGTGACGTGTTCGTGATGTGTTATATTAATAGTACATTTTGATACAAGTGCAGAAAGTTTGTCATCGCGGCCGAGGCGGAATTCGCACGAGCCGTAGGCGAGTGTTATGGAGCCGAGGGCTGCAGTGACCAACCTGATACGATAAATGTAATAAAACTGTGGCGGGGGAGAGCACGCGCACTTTTCTGCACTAGTGCGGAAAACAGTCTATTGCATGCCTATAAGCGGTGGGATAAGAGCGGGTTTTCGAGTAAGTGTATTGAAAAGTGTTTTTTTAGGGTGGGTATTCATCCCATGACTTCTGGCGCTTTATGGTGGATCGAGAGTGTGTGTTGAACTTTAATGACTAAAAAACCACACCAGTGCCCTTCAGATGCTCTTTGTGATCTAGGACCACCGGTTTCCTTTTCACAAATTTCCTGTGGACTTAACGGACATGGGCCCAGCTGGGCCTAGTTTGCTGACATCTCAAAAATAGCGCGTAGGGTTCCACGCGCTCCTCAAAGAGCGAATGAAAGCACTACGCACTATTTTTTCGTCGTTAACTAAGTCGGTTAAAAGCCAGTTTTTTTTCCCTTTACCTTTTGACGGCGCTAATTTTTGGAAGCCAATTTTAATTCAGAATTTGAAACGCCCAAACACAAATTTCCGTAACTCTAAACTCCATTTTTTGGAGGCTTCCACAAGCCCACGCCTACGTTGGCCGGGTCTTACCCTGTGACCCCTGACGCCCAGGATATATCTCCTGGGGCGAGATTACGTCCGTTACGGTTGCGGCTAACTCCTTCGCTAGCATTATTACTACGGAGCAAAAGGTGATTGTATCCCATTCGCTCTTGCTCCGGACCGGCGCGAGAGCTCGCCGCCGCCGCCGATCACCTCTACGAAAACCCGGCGGTGCTCCGCCTAAGCGAGGCACACCTGCACCGAATGCTGCTCTGTATCCTCAGGGCGATCCGCACTACAGTGACACGCGGGCGGTTCTACCGAAACAGGTACCTCCCAAACTTGTCGTATCCGGTGAGGAACTGCGTCAGGCGGAAGGTAGACTCCTTGGCGCCTCTCCTTGAAGAGGGAACTTACTCTAAAGCCATTGGCATACGTTTTCATACCGACTACGTTCAATTCTGACGCTTCAACGCATTTTCCCTCACAATATGGAATGATTGTAAATGTTTACATCCTTCAAGAAATATTACGATATACACACGAATAAGCTTTGAAGCTGTTCGAATGTTTGTTTAAATGTTGGTAAAAGGAATATTTGTTTACAAGAAAACAAGAAAATAAACGAAGGTATATAATAAACAGTTCAAGAACCAGGAGTCCCTTCAGGAAATCGGATACATTTAACAAGTTAACATTGCAAAAGCTGATTAGAAAATGTTGAAAGCCAGCTGTTTTATCGAGGAAGCATAAAGGCTATATAACATCACGCTACGACCCACGAGAGCAGAGCAGTAACCGATAGTGAAACCGTGGGGCACAGTCAGTCGTCTCGAATAAAAGGAGGAGGGTTAATAAGTAATTTTTCACCCATCACACACTCAAAAAAAGTATTTATTCAGTGACATTTACGTGTAAAATAATACAAATTAACAACCACTTTTTATCAATCCTCCTTTAGCTTACGAGTTACGTCATTCTTTGAAGTCTAGGTTACATTTCCTCATTTGGAAGCAATTTAACACTGCTCATTATTTTCATAAAGTGACATCTCAATCAATCAAAAGTCTGACAACCCTAACACGATATTAAAAAAAAATAGCTCAATACATAAAACAGGTGATAGCACGTGGCAGCACCATCGCGGCATCGCGTGACAAGATATGATCAGTTGCGTCCCGTCAGCCACGGAGTGCGGACGTCTCGTTTGCATAATTGTTTATCACCGTTTGTTGCCTGCCAAATACCTTCGGTATTTTATTGTTTCTGTCGTTTTGTTGTAGCGTCAGAATAGTAAATTGAAAGATCATTCATAGTCGTTTCGCTTTTAGGCCGTATTATGGAACAACAAAAAAAAAGTATATGTAGGTATATTCTTTTTCTTTGGTTGCAGTATCAACTCTGTAGGTTAAAAGGTAAAAAGTCCTAAGAAAAATCAAAGGAGAATCAAGAGAGGTCTATAAATCAAGAATGAATAGGTTACTTCTAGGCGAGCGTGCTCCATCATAGACTACAATACATCATCGTTTACCATCACATGAGATAGTGGTCAATCGCGAGTACATACATCAATAATAAAAAAGGAAAAAAAAAGGAATTTAAATTATCCACCCCGTCCAGGGCGGATAGATGGTCTCAGAAAAATGCGAATTCAGAAAGACATACCTTTTTCTTTATTCAATTGTTATCATAGAAACCTCCCGTCTGGGGAACGAAGAGGAATATGTCGGACCTTTGATAGCCACGTCAAAAAAAGCGTGCTCTCAGAGCCAAGCTACGTTAATCTGTCATGTAGTCATGACCATGGCGTACTGGACACATTTTACTTTTCTGTCAAAAGGTTAACTACTAAAACTCCACGATTTCTACAATTAGTATGAGTCAGAAGCCTGGGAGATACACGTACATTTGTGTGCCAACTGACAGCCTCCTCCCATACCCCCTCCACCAGTGATTTTAATCCTGGGCGCGTCGTAAACGTTATCTCGCAATGACGTCACGCAATTATGACGTCACAGGCATGCGTCGGAGTGCAGGTGCGAGTAACTAGGTTAATTGTTGACGTGTTGGTATGACAAGCTATGTTATGTGGGTTATTTTGAAACGGCCATGTTTTGATGTTGTTTGTTTTGTTTTGGCCTCGTTCGTTCCGACGTTACTTACCTTAAAGGTTTAGATTATGATAATACAGAAAAAATATTTAAAAATTCATAGTACATACAAATACTTTATATATTATATACAAAATATGAAACAAATATACACAATACACACTCACATTCCTCCCACTCACTCACACATCCCCCACTCTCACACACACACTCACTCCTCACTCTCAAACTCACATACATAAAACCATGCCATGTGTAACTAATTCTTTTTATTTTAACTTTTTTTTTTAATGTTTTTTTCTTTTAATGGTAGTTTTCTCTGTTGTATTTGATTCGATAAGATGGAAGAGGCTGGTCTCCACGACACAGGGAATCCTAGTGTGGAGTCCAGAAATCTGTAAAATTTTAAGTAATACCTTTTTGGAACAATAAACATATTTGCATTTGTACATAGATTGTGTACACACATCCTTCGGTAAGGAATCGTCCGTGGAATTAGTAGCGACTAATATATGTTTGGCGTCTGCGTTTCTTGATAGGTACAACCTATCTTTAAGTCAAGAGTTAAGAGGTTACTTTTAAGCTAGGACGACACTGCTCACACGTGTGCCACACACGCCTATCTGGGCGCGTCTGTCTCCATAATTATACATGGAAACTAGACTTGTAGAGCTACACTTGATCAACGCTACGCGATATTGTTCTACGTACAAATCAGGCGCGTTGCAAGTGTGCGTCTGTCTAATGTAGTTCTAGCTTAAGGAAAGCGCGCTCCATCGTCGACCACATCGTCGCTTTTCATCAGGTACATTTTCAAACTTAGTTTTAGGAAAACTAAACCTGAAAAGATGTCAGTTTCCTTATGATTATGAACTATTTTAAACAATAGGGTGGGAAAAACGTGCTACTTGGTATGTTTGGAAAATACTACTTTTTAGCACGTCCGTCTGTCTGTCTGTCAAAACCTTTTATCTCGGGAACGCGTGGAGGTATCGAATTGAAATTTAAACCATATACTCAAGTCTGCGGTCCCTTGAAGCTGTGAAAAAATCAAACTTATAAGTTAACGAAAAAAAAAGATTCAACCGTTTATGTTGCAACAAACGTATATTTCGACACTCTCAAAGGGTATTTTCCGTTGTCCTAGAATCCTGAAATTTGGCATAAAGCAAGGTCTCATAGCATAAGTATAGGAAAAAATCTGAAAACTGTAAATTTTTAGTTACGTCACAAAAAAAAAAAAATTTGCGATTCGTAAAAATTTTTGAGTCGCGCGACTTTTTTGTTTGCGCGTGTCCGACTCGCCTTTGCCGTTTTTTTGGGTAGGAAATCTTCAAATAATTTCATTGAAGCAAGCTCCTTCCGTCGGACATTCATTGAGTAAAATCTAACCGTATTCCTACAGTTATCCTTTGAGTTCCAAGGCCGTGGTGAATCTTTCGAGCAATCCGACAGCCCTGACAGACATCAGCCCTTAGAGGCCCCGTCAATCATGTTGACATCTCTTTGACGGGCGGGAGAACACAACTCGCCGTCGACCCAGGCCTGGTTTTTAGCGGACGGCGAGCTACCCCTTCTTCACTCGCATTAGTGCTCCTCAGAACGAGCTGACTTCCCCTGCCTTCTATCTCCGTACTGGAGGCACGAGGTCGCCGACACAGATCGGACATGGAGGTGCTCCGGCCAAAAACAACCAAATTGATCTCATTCAATGCAGTCTCACGTGCCTAATTTCATCCAAAGTCGTTCAAGCATGAGGACGTAACAAACATACACACTCATAAACTTGCGCCTTTTTATCACTACTACAACCATCTTACTACAACATATTCATATCACAGGTAACCCATACAACTCATTCTGGTACACCGGAATCGGACATGCCCTTTCCACTTCAACAAACATATATTTGACATCCAAAAATGTCATATTTTTAATAACAAACATCTAATACAGAGTCAGAGCTACCCCAACGAGATTCTGAAGGGTTGATTGCATGCGATGGGTTCCGTGTGATGTCAGGCGGAAATAAATTCTTATTAGGGTTCCTTATTATTATTCCTGGGACGTCTTGTCAGTCTGATTATGTTACGAGGAAACGTGTGTTATGGAGACAGAGGCTTTCAGCTCAACATGGGTTGATTATCGAAAATATCTTTGTAGATAAACGACGGAATCAAAAATTTTGGTGTAAGCTAAAATATCGAGATCTAGCTTTGCCTGCGTGAAAATAGAAAATTCTCTCAAGGGAACTTACTTCTGGGATAAAAAATATCCTATATACTATACCAGGACTTAGGCTACGTGTGTGCCAATTTCAAAATTGTGCAAATTTCATCCAAAACCGTTCAGCCGTTTGAGCATGAATAAGTAATAAACATACACATTCATTTCTATGGCACCATATTTCCGCCATCTCCATTCTACCATCAGACAACCCGACGTACGGCTAGTATCCACCCTTACGTTGTTGAAACTTCAACGGTCCGGACTAAGCGTTTCGCTTCGTCGTTTATACCGCGTACATCGAAGGACTGGAACAATTTGCCTGCTGCGGTCTTCCCGTCCAACTATAATTCAGGTGTCTTCAAGGCTAAAGTAAATAGGCTCTTAATAAACTAGTGCGCCTCTCCATCAATGATTGCATCACTGCTTACCATCAGGTGGGATCGCAGTCAAGCACTGGTTTATATCAATTAAATAAAAATAAAAATTGTTCACAAAACCTATAACCTATGCACTTAAAAAACGTCAGAAGCTAGTGCAGTGCTACTATGATACTATGATTATTAACAGTATCGCGTTCTACTACTCTATCTCATCTGTGAATCATCACATCATATCCAGTGACGATGTGGTCGACGTTGGAGCGCGCTTATCTAATAAACTATTCACTCTTTAACAAAAAACCTCCAACTGGTAAATAGGAGGAAAGTAACTCCTAAGCGGTACGTACAATTAATGTATATCCATTTTTCATTGAAAAATATTATTTTCTTATCAAGCTTTCATCGCACGATATAGAACTCATCGAGACCATTACAAAGAGCTCAAACATGATGAGTTTATCTTGCTGCGCTCACTAGTTCCCATGGTCACTATCCGACTCCATCATCAGACCAGCCCCATGGCACCATATTAATGCATTGTCACCCAAATTACATAGGAATACCAAATATCAGTTCAATCGGTTAGGGATAACTGTTTTAAATTCCATTTGCAAGATTCGTCCTAAGCACAATAAAAACTTGTGAATTTGATTTTTTTAAATGATATAAAGTAGTGCATGACTGCGATCCCTCCTGATAGTGATGCTATCGTTGAATGTGAATCGCACTAGTTTATTAAGAACCTATTCAATCTATCCTTAGAGACACCTAAATTATAATCGGACGGGAAGACCGCAGAAAGGAAATTGTTGCAATCCTTCGATGTATGTACAGAAAAAATTGCAAAATGTGATTTATAAATACCTCACACGCATTTATAAAACTCGTTCCAGACGACCGAAATAAAGTCATTATAAGAATATTTAAAGCCGACCTAAAATGTCAAATAAATATGGCGTAGCTAAAAATATAACTTCATATTTTCTTTGTATATATGTGAGGTTCTTAGCATTTTTCCACGCCGATATCGGTATTTTTATTTTGAGTTAAGTTATGAAAGAGAAACGGATCGAGTTATTTTTCCTTGTTAATGGGTTTAATTGTGTTTGAGAATGTTAATTAAATTCAAATTCTTGAACTAAATTGAGATTCAGGAGCCACTAAATAACAATAATGACTTAATTATAATAAACTAGTTGTTTCCTGCAATTTTACTCGTATCCGAGAGAACCTACTAGATACTACTTAGTACACATATTGAAAATATCATGATAGTAGCAGTTTGACCGCGTCTTCGATCGCGAGCATGTTATCGTAAAATCTTTTTCAATACACTTTTCGATAATCCGCTCTTACCCCACCGCTGTGGGGAGACTGTTTTCCGTACTAGTGCAGAAAAGTGCGCGTATTCCCCCCCGCCTTAATGTTATTACATTTATCGTATCAGGCTGGGCTCGCGTCGACCCCCACGAGTCGCCGGTCAACCCCCGTTTATTCATTTCTTCATAAGTGTGTTGAAAAGTCGTTTGATACACGTGCAGATTAGTCACTGCAGCCTTCGGCTCCATAACACACTCGCCTACTCCTGCGAATTCCACCTCGGTCGCAATTACAAACTTTCTGCACTTGTATCAACATGTGGGTACTATAACCCTTTACCCTCCTCCAAAACCGTCTTTTTATGAGTAGTTTTGAAAAACTAATAATGACCGAATTTAAGTTAAATTTGTGTAAAGTTTCAAGTATATTGACTCACGAAATAAGATATTGCAAACGAAATTTCCCATTGATAGAATTTCCTAAGATCCCTTTTTAATGCTTGCCTACGTCACAATATAAAGCTTAGTGTAATTTCACATTCCTAGTATTAGTAGTTTCGGCTGTGCGTTGATATGTCAGTCAGTCAGATTCTCCTTTTAAATCAGTTCAAAGTCACACACAACAGTCAGTCAGTGACTTGTAAGCCATAATATTTCCCAAATCTGTCAACGGCTGTCGCGTAATTCAGTACCAATAATATAAATTCTTCATGTATAATTCAGTAGGATTTTGAACTCAATAAAATTTTCTTCATTAACTTTTATATGTTACGTTTTTAACATAACTCGATGCCCAATAAGAGGTGACACGAATTACGATCCAATTTGTTTACTCTTCCGTGGTTTTGTACAAAATATATCGTATTTATTTATAAGTTATTTCGTAAATAAAAGTCATTCCTTAAATTTTACGAGACTACTTAAGTGTAATTGGGCTCTACATTTTGAAGAATGTTTTGTATCTAAAACAAGACAAGTTGTTCGTTTTCAATAATACCTAGATCTAAAAATATATAATACTTAATAGGTAGAAATGAAAATATTGCTATTTTTACAGATAAATTTAAAAAAAAACTGATAAAAGGTCGTATAATAATTAAAAATAAAATTATATCTAATCTATATATATATAAAAGGGGAAACTGACTGACTGACATATCAACGCACAGCCGAAACTACTGGGACTAGGAGCGTGAAATTTTGCACAAGGCTTTCTTTTATGACGTAGGCGAGCACGAACAGAGGATTTTTCAAAATTCACCTCCTAAAGGGGTGTAATGAGGGTCCAAAGTTTGTTTATAGAAATGAATGATGAATGAGAATGCGGGCGAAGCCGCTGGCAGAAGCTAGTAAAGAATAATAAATGTTTAAAACATTATGCTTAGAATAAGTTGTATTTTAAGATCTCTTCACCCTTTATATTGTCTTTACCATGCCCAACAGGGTCCACAATTTTGTCTAATATATATTTCACCAACCACCTAGGCACATATAGTGAGGGGTCAAAAGTGCAGTGGCACTTTACTAATGCTAAATTGTCTGAATTTTTTTTGTTGTAGAAGTTGAATGGTTCATAACTGGTTAATTCAATACTTTAGATTTTATTCAACGAATTGAAACAGCCATGAAACATTGATACCCTTCACGTGCACCAGCACTTTTGACCCTTGACTGTACATTTTGGAATGCAATAAATAATTGAGTATTGATGATGTGGTCGACGGTGGAGCAGGCTTGCCTAGAAGTAACCTATTCACTCTTGACTTAAAGACCCCTAGGTTTTGGTTATCGAGAATCACAGACTCCGGCAGGGAATTCCACTTCTTAGCTGTACGCAAAGTGAATGTGTTCTCTAAAAGTTTTAAGCACATGGGTACCATGAACCGATAGCGTATCACCATACGTCGTGGTCTGATGATGGAACGGGCTTGGCGGCAAGAGCTCTGCAATTCGATAGATACAGTACCCGCTCGAATTACGGAAGATATAACTACCCCAGGAGGGTACCTGCTTGCAGGAGAATCCCTCCCCGAGCAGAGTTCGGGCTGCCCCTCGTATTCTGGGGGAGGGCATTTACCGCACCGGTCTTTCGGACCCTTTCTCTGTGGATGCATCGAGCCAGGGTGGCTCACCTATCGGTGACGCAAAGCCCCTGGGATCAACTCCCAGCACGTCTACGGCGCCGGTGGAAAACGAACAGGCTGGCAGACGCTTTGGCCTGAGAGAGGTGAGCGTGGATGAGGAGTCGGACTCCGACACCGCTTCTGCGCTCAGTTTTGGGCACATGGAGGTGGTGAAGCTCACCTCCAGGAGGAACGAATTTCTCAAGCGCCCCGCTCGCCTCGGCGATGGCCGGGGGTCATCCTCCGGTGACGATAAGCAGAGGCCTTCGGCCCGCAAAATTCCCACCTCAAGTCGGGAGGCGGATCGAAAGGTAGGAAAGAGGAGATGGCTCACCACCCAAGATCGTTCCTTGGAGATCGCCAAGGAGGGGCGCCGCTCTGGGGAGTCCAGCCGCGGGGCTAACCCGGGACTGGGTGTCTTGTGTAGTGTATGCGAGTCTAAATGTTTGTGAACGCATCCACGACATAGGAGTTAAGAATGTATACATACATACATAATATAGATACATTACTGTGAACACCAAAATCGTTCGCTTAAGGGCCTATTACACTACGCGATATTCAGCGCACGATATTCACTTAGTCTTATTTTTTGTTCCGAGTAAGACCGGTATAACCCATATTACACTACGCGACATCGACTAAGACATGTCTGAATATCGAGTAGTGTTATAGGCCCTATACTTCTAAAAATAATTTCTATATCTACGATTTTACTTTAACCAGCAAGAAAATAGAAATTCGCTCTTTTATTTTTCATTTCACAGCTATGTTCAATATTTCCAATATTCCTGACGGGTGCTACAATTCATATATTTTATTTATAAATCTACAAAGAAATATCTTGCGAAAGATCCAGACAGGTATCAAATTTATCAATTCTATTCGAGGTAACAGTAGGGTGTCAATACTAACATTTTTTTTAGGACAGTTATATTTATTCCTTAAATATCGAGCATGAGTACTTGGAAATCCCTGTCAGACTACAAAGCAAGAATCTTTTGAGCTTACTAACCCACACAAGACCTCGTCCTTCGCTCTCTATCAGACAAGATCAATGGCCCAAATGCTCAATAAGGAAAAAAAAACTGACATGTAAATCCTCGCAATTCCACGGGTAATTTCTGAAAAGGAAACCTGTGGTCCTAGAACAAAGGGCAATTGAACGACCGAGGTGTGGTTTTAGTCAGAGTCTAACACGCCTTCTAGTTCCACCCTAGACCGGGAGAAGTCATTGGATGATTTTCCACATCAAAAAAACATCTGTCGCTATTGACACTCGGACAGTGACAAAGATTCTCAAGCAGGTTGGGTTGATTAATTGGTGTTTGTTTTTAGGGTTCCTTACTCAAAGGGTAAAAACGGGACCCTATTACTAAGACTCCACTGTCCGTCTGTCTGTATTATTATATTTCATGAACCGTGATAGCTAGACAATTGAAATTTTTACAGATGATAATATGTCTGTTGCAGCAACAACCATCAATACTAAAAATTAAAAAAGAGGTTATAGTATCTAATGTTGTATAGCTAATGGTACCGAACCCTTCGTGCGCGATTCCGATTCCGACTCGCATTTGGCCGATTATTATATTTAGCAGTTACCCTAATCCTCACTCATCACTTTGTTAAGCAGAAAATTTATAATATTAAAACTAGTTAAAATAGTTTATTTTTTAAAACAATACTACAAAATAGATTCAATATCTTATCCCATAAAATAAGCCCCAGGCTCCTCTATATCGTAGGACCACAGGATACTGAACGCAAACAACTGAGGGTTTCGGCTTTAATATTGAAATTCGCTAGAAGGCAGTTCGATGTAGCGAAACGCATTGTAGACATGTCTGATTGGTCCAACAAATCCTGACGAGACCGCTCGTCTAAAAGCGAATATGGCTAGGAGCTACCGAGCGTCGCATTTAGTTCATCATTTTGGTTTCAAATTCCGAAATTATTCTTTATGCACACAAAAGTACAGAGGCGGACTTAATGCCTTAAGGCATTTTCTACCAGTCAACCTTTCCTTTCCTTTGTTTTTTTATCAATATAGGATACTAACTTCTGAAAGTAGTGATGGAAAGAAAAGAAAGTAAGAAAGAAAATCATTTAATTTGGCGGTAAAAGGCGCAAATTTAGGACTAACAAATTATAAGTAAACTTTGTGAAAAATATGCGCCACATCCACGAAAAACGGCCGAAAGCTAAGCATACTGCCGTGACCACACGCAAAATGCTGGTTTTCAGCGGGGGTCGAAAATACAAATAAGGCCTATGTGAAAAAGAAATATTTTTGATTGATTGAAATAACCGAAAATAGTACGCCGGGAATAGTATTTCCCGGCATACTATTTTCTAGTTACAATACATTAAATGGGATAGGCTCTTTTCATAAAAATAACCGTGTAACCTTCCATAAACACGCCATTATTACCTACCACCATTCAACAACAAAAACACAAAACAGCTGATCCCGAATTTTTGACACTTCTCCAAAACATTTACCCCCCAAGCACGGTTATAGACAAAAAGGACACGTTATATCAATACCCAAAACATCAAAGGCCGTCATCCCCGTGACCCACTATCCTATTTAGCAATCCATCCGCCCACCATCCTCCGAAGCGATCCATCTCAAACATATAGAGTTGAAAACTAAACATCACGCACGGAGACTCGTTTGAACTGAATAATACAACAGCTACGCACGTGTCAACGGGGCTTTAGAACTGGGGCGAGTCACTTGACAATAAAATGTAGTTTATATTCATACGGTTTTCTATGATTTTTGTTGTGAGATAGTTTTGAAAGTGAAATGGAATGGGCGACGGGTTCGGAAAAAAATGGAAGTTGCAGTTTCGATAATAATGTTTACTTTTTCTCATACAGAGTAAATATGAAATGGAAATTAGTTATTTCGAGAACGGGTTAAAAAAATTCTTAATGTCGTATACTTTATGCGCCTAATAATCTAACCTTTTCGTTAAAAATGTGTTTAAGTATGAAAATAAACAACGTATTCAATTTCAAACTAAGCCGAGAAAGCACTGACCGCCTTTAGTAAACCTATGGGGATCGTTTGAAAAACTTTATCACCCACGTTGCCAGCTTTGTCCGATATAACAAAATTAATTTCGGATATTCAACTAGACACTTTTTAAACCCATACCTAAAACTAACACTACTATCCAACAAACTCACCCCAGTAACTATCCCAACATACCTACACTAAACGTCAAACTTATTTAGTCAGGCTGTAATTAAAACTTGCAGCAACTATTTATTAAATGATAAAATACACGAGCGTCCGACCACGATCCCGGGCTATCCCGGGACGGTGCCGGAGTCTGTGATGCCGGGATACATCTCAATTATGAGCCCCGCCGGACTCACTGTCGATGTAGTAACCGCTAAACATAGTCTACAAAGTTCTGAACGGAAAATGAGACTCAACGTTTTTTTTTCTGATTTCCAATCTTTTAAGCCATCTATGAGCTCATTTTTTTTAAAGGTGTATTGACTGATCAATACAGATGTTTTTATTTAATATAATGTCGATATGGCTTGTTAGTGGGTTCAGGGAAGCGCAAGAAACCCTTCAAAGTTTGCTGAAAAGTTCAAACCCAACATCTCAAAAAAAAAAAAAAAACGCTATTGAGTCTGGTAAAACCCGTTTTCATTATTTGTTTACATGTTCCAGTTAGTGAAATTGGTAAATATTGAATATAATCTTTTTTTCAATATTCCCCTCTCAAGGAGGCTGATACTGATAACTATTATTAAAAGTTACATAAAAGTATAAAATTATTTATCGAGTCTTTTTTGAGGTTGTATAATTGTGGCGTGCCCAGCACTAGGTTGCGACAGTCGCTGTCACCATGGGATCCCGCCGGAACTCTGTCCGCCATGCCGCGACTTGGCGCGGCAGAGGAGTTTCGCCCCGGCGTTGCATCTCCACGCGCAAATCGTGCATGCGTGCAAGGACTATAAAGAGGTAGTTTGTTTTTTTTTGTTTTTAGGAGGTAATTTTTGAAAGTACTGGTCCGATTGCGAAAATTTTTTCAACGATAGAAAGCTGCTTTATTCCTGAGTGACATAGGCTGCGGGCAAAACCTAATATTTTATAATTCAATCCAATCAAAACTCACTTATTCTTCACTTTTCTATTTTACCAACATGCAGAAAATAAACCCTTAAATTTTAAACCCCACCCCCAAGTAAATTCACAAAACACTTTTACAGCCCAATAAATTTAAGGAAAGTCCCACTAAACCCGGCGGCATGGTCGCCGGTGTCCACATAATTAGAGTAAATATCTACATAATTAATTACGGAAGCGACATTAAAGCCTAAAACTGACTATTTCACGCTAGCATCGCTAACTAATGGGGGTAAACTGATATTTGAGGGCTTGTTCGATAAAGCAGAAATTGTGTTTGAATTTTTAGGTAGCACAAAAACTCCTGGTTTCGCTTTTGCAGCAAAATCTCTGTATTTCGGCGGCTGGGAGGTGAAGATGTCCATTAACACGCGTGCGATCCGTCTTCTTTATTCTCCTCGCTCCGGACTATGGGCTAAATCAAGGCCCAGCGTGAGAGGTCACCGCCACCGATCACCTCCACGAGGACACGGCGGAGGAGGCAACCGTATGCTCCACTGTATCCTCCAGGTGGTCCGCACAATTTTGACACCCGGGCGTTTCTCCCGCCTGAATCCGATGTGGGATAACTCTCGAACTTACGACGTCCGGTGAGGATCGGTGTGATGCGAAAAGTGAGGACGCCCTGACACCTCTCCAGCCACTCCTCAAAGAAGAAATTTACCACCATAATTACGCCCCAATCCACTGTATACTGTACATTAACGCCTTTACTGAGAAGAGGTTAACTGACCCCATAGACACACAGCATTCGAACTCTCGCACCGGGTCCTGGTTCAGGCCATGGTCCGAAGTGACAAGGCTCAAAAAACTTCATATTCCTCAAGCAAATTTTTATACGAATTTTGTACACTCGATTAGTTACCAGCTGCGAAACCCATAGGCAATGTAGGATCATCTGTACCGTGCTTTTAAGCACTCAGGATCTGCACGGTAAACAACCAATCTTCTTTATGGATTACGATATCTTTGTAGTCGACGCCGTCACCGATCCACGCTGAAAACCAGCGCTGTGGACTCGTTGCACAATGCGTATGACTACGGTATTATGCTTTCGGCCGTTTTGCGCGGACGTGGCGCATATTTTCCTTATAATTTGTTATATTTTCCTAAGATTGCGTCTTTACTCGGAAATAAAATGATTTTCTTTTTTCTAAAAGGTACACTTGCCACCACTAGACTAACAATTCAACCGAAAATAAAAACCGAAAGTTTTTGACTTTACCATTGTCCCAATTTTTTCTGGGCAAAGGTCATTTACATAATTTTGCAAGCTCTCTTCATAGGTTAGTCAAAAACAATATCAAATTGCTTTCCATCAAGCATCACATGTCACATTACATCACATTTTAATTTCACTACTTTTAATTCAATTCAAATTACCTTCCAGTGTAACTCACTGGGGTACGTACAAGCGACATCACCTGTCATGTTCGTTACCTACATAGGCTTATAATATAACACGAAGCTCCAAAGGTTTTATATCCCCGTGGATTTGTTTTAATACGGAACGGAAGTTGAATTAAGTCGGTTTATAATTTCTTTTTGGGTGTGTTTTGAGTTTGTATTTATATGGAAATGTTTTTTGGGAATTATTTATATGTATAAAAAATTAAAATAATAATTGGCAACTTAATAACAGAAGCGAGGTGGATTACGGCCTGGTCACGACTTCGGTCTTAGCGGCGAGCGGCGCGGCGAACGGCGCGGCGAGCGGGACGGCATCGGTAAGCGGTCGCGGGGCGCTATGAGCGGCGTGCTTCAAACATTTTCATACTTTTGATCTTACCGCTCGCTGCCCCGCGCTCAGCTACCGCTCACAGCGTAAGGTCGTGAAGGGTCGTTAGAGAGGAGGCCTGAGTCCCAGCAGTGGATCTACAAATTAATAATCGGCTTCTACGATGTCCCTCACACCACTGGGGGTTTGTCCATTCCTCTTTCTTTGTCTAGGCGATCTCCCTTTGGAATGCGCTCCCTCTGAACATCAAAACGGCAACCAGTCGATTGTCCTTTATAGTGAAAGCACGAGAACATGCGCAAGAAGTTGGTAGATTCATCACAGTCTTGATTTGTTGTATTCGTTTTTTTCAAAATATTATTCTTTATTTGTATGTATGTATCTAACCAACCCGCACTGGGCCCGCGTAGTGGATTACAGCCCATCCCCTCTCCTAGAGAGGAGGCCTGAGTCCCAACAGTGGGAACATTATAAGGCCGACTATGCTATGTATGTATGTATCTAAGTATTTATTTACTATTGTTCTTATTTCCTTTCTGTCAGTCTTCTATTAAGTTGCACCTGCCATGTTATGTTTCTGCACCACCCTAACCCTCTACATAGTTCATAAAGTTTTAAATAAATAAATCTTCTATACATTAACGAACGATGGCAATATGTAATCTAATCTAGCTAACCCCCGCGGATTCACCCGCGTCTTTGGTTGCAGCTCTTCTGCTATTGGTTGGTAGCGTGATGTTATAATCCTCCCGACCGAATTTCGATCACGGTGGCTAATCTCTCCTCACCCTTGTGTTCCTATTAAAACATACCTCTATTGAACGGAGGACCAAAGGAGGACCCTCCGAACAGATGGACGTTATGTCTCGTCAGGACAACTGTCCGACAGTTGATTTCGGGTTGTTGTTATGTTGTTAAAATCTCGCGGAGATCTCTGACAACGCGAAGCAGAATTTCGAATTTTAGTTTCTATGTTGCGTTACAGATGTCGCTAGGGGTAAGTAGGTCTCTAATTAAGCCATTTAGTTATTTATTAAATGCTTGATGTACACAAAAGTACAGAGGCGGACTTAATGCCTACGGCATTTTCTACCAGTCAACCTTTGGGTGATGCATAAACGAGAGAGAAGACGAATACAACAATAGATATCAATAAATGATAAATAAGATATTGTCTTCTAATAAAGACATGGCGTAGAGGGCACAAAACGTTCGTCTTCTACATAAGATCGTGGTCGTCGCCCAGAAGTTATGTGGTAATTTGACTGGCCTATTGGTCTAGTGGTTAGTGGCCCTGACTGCTATGCCGGAGGCCGTGGGTTCGATTCCCACTCAGGATAAATGTTTGTGTGATGAGCACGATCATTTGTTCTGTATATGGGTGTAATTTATCGATAATATGTAGGTATGTATTTAGAAATATATAAGTATGTTTATCAGTTGTCTAGTACTCATAACACAAGCTCTTCTTAGTTTGGGACTAGACGGCGTTGTGTGATAGTTGTGGAATATTATTATTATAGTATATAAGTACTAATAAACCATAAATATAATACAATTTATACTCAAATTAATAAACTACATATTTAAACAATTAGTCCAAATCGACGATAAGAAAACATAAACGCTGTGATGATACTACTGCCAACTTCTTACGAATTAGGTCTCGACCTTTAGTTTTCCCGTTTTTCTGTATTTAGGTAATCTAGTAGTAGTAGTTGTGTTGTTGTTGTAGATGGATGTGTGGTGTGACGAGAATGGATAAAGTGAGAAATGAGTATATTAGGGGAAGTTTAAAAGTGGCGCCAGTGACTGAAAAGTTGAAAGGTTTGTCTTGGTATGGTCATGTGAAGAGGAGGGATGAAACGCATGTTACTAAAAGAGTTATGAGTTTACATGTGAATGTATGGAGAGGGAGAGGGAGACCAAAGAAAAGATGGATGGATTGTGTGACGAGTGATATGAAAGAAAAGGAAATTAGTGATAGTATGACGAGTGACAGGGCAGAATGGAAGAAAGAACGTGTTGCGCCGACCCCAAATAACACGGGACAAGGGCAGGAAGATGATGATGATTAAGTAATCTTGTTAGGTAAAATGCTGGGTGCATAAACCGGGCGTAAAGTGTAACGTAGTGGAGATTATTGCAGCCGATTGACGAGACTTGAATAACAATGGACAGGGCCATAGCTAATTTGTATTCGGTGTTTTTTTTTATCTCGGTTCAAGTGTTTTCGTCAAGGCTGTTCTTGATTATAATAGGAATTTAACGCTTTAATTAAAAATCTAGTATACAGACGGGAAATTAAATTTGATTATGTTCATTATAAAGTAAAATATTGTGTTTCAATCAAAATCAATGCACATGAAAGAAAATGCCTACCGTAAAAAAAAAAATTCATCAATTTTCAATTCACTTACGAAGATATAAATAAACGGAGGTTGACGCACAACTCGTGGGGTCTTTTAGCGTCCAGCCTATTTTTTTTTTAGGTAGGCTAATCATCTAATGACAAAACCCTCTCTTGGGCGGAGCGAGAGACAGTGTGAGACTTTTACTGACTAAAACCCACACCTGTTCCTTCTTTGCCTTCATCCCAGGGCCTCGGGTTTCGCTTTCACACTACCCGTGGCCCCAGTAGGCTTCGACCCTGCGGGGGTAAGCTCGCGTACTTGTCCTCACTAGTGCGGAAAACAGTAAATTGTATGCCAAACAGCGGTAGAAATACGAGCGTGTTCTCAAGAATATGTATAGAAAAAAAAATTACACCAGTATGTACAAAAAAACTTAATTGATACCTTCAAAAGTTTTACCTATTCAACAAATTTATCAACCCATCAAAATCAACTTCCTCAGTCTATATATACTTCTAATCCTTCTAACATTGACATACCTTCCTCCTGCGAACACCAGCGGAACTATGACGTCACCGGCGACACGGTGACGTCACGCAGCTATTTGCATGTAAATTGAAGCCTACACTGCGTTAATGAAACTGTAACACTTGTTAGCAAAGTTTCGGAGATTAACTCGAGATTTAGTTTGGCGTATTGACAAAGTAGATTAAGTTGGTGGGTTGGTTTATTGAAACCTTAACGCTACGACGTGTCAAAATTGTAGCGGTGCATATAGAAGCAAATTTGGCCTGTTGGTCTAGTGGTTAGTGACCCTGACTGCTATGCCGGAGGTCGTGGGTTCGATTCCCACCCAGGACAAATGTTTGTGTGATGAGCATGATCATTCGTTCTGTGTCTGGATGTAATTTATCTATATATGTATGTAAGTATTTAGGAATATATAAGTATGTTTATCAGTTGTCTAGTACCCATAACACAAGCTCTGCTTACCTTGGGACTAGACGGCGTTGTGTGATAGTTGTGGAAAAAATAAAAAAATAAATAAAAGGTAAAATGGGACCCTATTACTCCGCTCTTTTACTCCGCTGTCCGTCCGTAGGTCTGTCCGTCTGTCACCAGGCTATATCACAGTTGAAAATTTTCACATTTTCGCATTTTGATGTATTTATGTTGCTGCTATAACAACAAATATTAAAAAAAAAGAATAAGATAAATATTTAAGGGGGCTCCCGTACAACAAATGTGAATTTTTTGGTCGTTTTTTGTTATGGACGTTACGGAACCCTTTGTGCGCGAGTCCCACTCTTGGTCGGTTTTTCGCTCTTCGCACTTGGTCGGTTTTTTTTTATTATTGATAGGCTCGCGTTTGACCACTATCTCACCTGATGGTAAGCGATGATGTGGCTGACGATGGAGCACGCTTGCCTAGAAGTAACCTATTCACTCTTGACTTAAAGACCCCTAGGTTGTAGCCATCAGGGAACACAGACTCCGGCAGGGAATTCCACTCCTTAGCTGTACGCATTATGAATGTGTTCCCAAAAGGAAGGAAATAACGGAATAACTTCTCCTGCTCTAAATGGAAGAAACGGCGTCAGACTTTTACTGGCAAAATTCCACAGTGTTCCTTCTGTTGTCCTTTGCGGGGCCCGCGATTTCTTTTTCGGAAGGTGAAACTTTTCTATAAATACATGGTATCTTTGGCATCGACGCACAAACGAATACCACGGATCCAGTAAATGATTCAGGATTAGGTTAGTGTAGAGAAATACGTTTTTGGCGACATAAACGTCCGCATCTTTTTTTGCGTTAACTCAGAAGTCTGAGTGTGAGAGTGACCTGGGTATATGGTTTTAATTTCAGCTCGATACCTCCACGCGTTCCCGAGATAAAAAGTCTTGACAGACAGACAGACTGACGGACAACGAAGTAATCCTATAAAGGTTCCGTTTTATCCTTTTGAGGTACGAAACCCTAAAAATGCTGTTTCTTTTTTTTGCACAGTAGCACATGCTGGGTATCATCTAGTACCTAATAGTATATTATGTAAATGTTAATCAATGAGGTCATTGATTACATTCATTACACGGCCAAAAAATACAACAAATATTTACACTTCAAGCCAAAACAAACGACTCACCGAAAATTATGATAAAAACAAACCATAATAATCCGACTGGCCGGCTCATTAAAAGCCAGATAGTTATCTAAACGAATTCCTTCCTGCCCCTCGGTTTTTTTGTCAGTCACCCAATTCCTTGTCTTGTTAATTGTAAGAGATGGCCTGATAACTGTAATGCGACGATTTGACGCTACGTGTTTTCGGCCGACAGTGTACGAACTTTCTTGTTGTAATTGAGTTAGTTATGTTAATTTAATTTGTTACAGTTGTTTGAATGTAAAAAAAAAATAAGTTAGTTGAAACTACTGTGTAATTACTTTAAATATTTCTTTTACATTGCTGTTACCTATTTACATTTATTTATTCTTTAGTTATAGAGATGAAGGCTCTATTGTGATCTCTCTCTCGACCAGAAGATTGCAGCATTCAAAATACTCAGGGGAATTATAGATGCTCCTGACCTACAAAACCTTATCTGTAATTTGTATGTGCCAAACAACTACAGCCGTGGCAGGAAGCATCGGCTCCTGGCAGTTCCGACGTGTCGTACAGTTGCTCACTCCAAATCACCCATACCGCGGACACTCTCTGCGCTTAATGCTCTCCTAGACAAAAACACCGATTTTGATATGTTTGGTGAAGAATGGAAGATGATACTGTCAGAATGTATGAAATTTTGTGAGATGAATGTATGATTGTGTGTAATATTTATTAAATAGGTCCCCTTAAAAGTCCTGCGTGACTTCTGACTTGTCTGTTATTTTTTTATTTAATTTTAACTATTGTTTTATACTTTTTCTGTATGTGTTTAAATGGTGTAATTGGCTTCGGTCGTACTGTTCAATTAAATAAATAAACCTCTTAATGGTTTGCTGGAAGAAAACCTATAGTTAAGCTCGCTTGTGTACATGAACTCTGTTATCCACATAGGTATCTACGAGTACCTATATTATAAGTTGTTCTGATATATAATAAAGAATTAAAGGTGAAGACAGACAGGCCTTGCTTGTGTTTTTTTAGGGTTCCGTACCTCAAAAGGAAAAAACGGAACCCTTATACGATCACTTTGTTATCTTTCTGTCTGTCAAGACCCTTTATCTCGGGAACTCATGGACGTATCGAGTTAAAATTAAAACCATTGACTCAGTCTGCTGTCCCTTGAAACAGCAACGAGAAAAAAAGATACTGCGGTTTATGTGAAAAAAAAAAACGTAAATTTCGACACTCTTGAGTAAATCAAAATTCATAGGGTACTCCTCCCGTTGACCCAGAATCCTGAAATTTGGGATAAAGCAAGGTCTTATAGCACAATTATAGGAATGAATCCGAAAACTGTAAATTTGTTGTTAGGTCGCAATTTTTATTTTTGCAATTCGGAAAAAATTCCCAGACTCAATTCCGGAATTGAACTATTTACTTATGTAAGTTTGTACGAATGCCTCAGGGCGCGAGTCCGACTCGCACTAGCTCAGTTTTTTTACTTTAATGTTCGATACTAAACTGTAAAAAATCTTACGAAATTTCAACTTCAAAATACTTTAAAAAAACTTACGAAAATTTCAATTTCGCGGTGTCATCTGGAGCATTCACTAGACCCTAGGAAATACAGACTTCGGTATTGAATTCCATTCCTTAGCCCATGTGCGCAATGTTTATGTGTATACCTACGCCCTTAGAAACTACACACACATTCAAGGCCTACCCGCCTTCGTAACATAGTCTATAACCATTGTTATGAATTTTAATATTTTTACATACCGACCATTGAATCTTCTTAGTTGAGAAATAGAACCTGGTACGTACCTGAAAGAAGAAGAAAAAAACAAATTATAATTTACAACAAATTCATACCAAAAAAGACGGGGTAGCCCGCGAAATTCAAATTTTCCAAAATTTCTGCATTTTGCAGGAAATATAATGTGCAACCGTAACACATATTTATTCAAGGCATTATAATAAGTAATTAAAATCAGTTTGTTTAACCCAATAGGGCCCAATCAATACGGCCTGGTCACGACTTTGGTCTTAGCGTCGCGCGGCGCGGCGAGCGGTCGTCATCGGTAAGCGCGCGCGTTTTCGCTATGAGCGGCGTCTCGTAGCGTGCTTTTAAACATTTTCATACTTTTGATCATACGCTCGCCGCCCCGAGCTTAGCTTCCGCTCATAGCGGCAAGGTTGTGAACGGGCCGATAGATTGCCTATTACGTAAAAAAGCTATTCAATAATGTTAAGTGAACTGAGAGGGTTGTATTGATGATTGTGACAATTAATACTAACTAATAAGCCATATTTGTAACGGTTGCTAATTATATTTTAATGAACATTGAAACCGATAGCTACTGACCTGCAATATTAACATTGAATTTCGCGGGCTATCCTAGCGATTACCCCTTAAAGTGACAAGTACAAGTAGTTTTTGCTGTGCAAAAATAAGTTTGAAAACAAGTTAAATAAAAATCATTCTTTAACCGACTTCAAAATGGAGGAGTTTCTATGTTCGGCTGAATGATTTTTTTTTTTGTTTATTTTCACCGATTTCAAGGTAAAAAAAATTCGAAGTCGGTGTTAAATAACGAAGAGACAAAACTATATATAGAAACACCGACTTCTGAAATTAAAGTTAGTTTGCGCTTGTCAGTGTTATTTTTAGTTTGAAGACGGTTGTATTTTTTTTATATGTATTTTTTTTTATAGCAAGTTTTTAAAGCGCAGTATAGGAATAGTCTCGATAAGTAGCTCAAACACGATACGGTTATCTGAGTCCCTATGGCCACCTTCCGGTTCTATCATCAGATTGGCTCCATATCATAATAATTTTGCATTGTCATCTGATTTACACATGCATGCAAAATTTCAGCTCAATTGGTAACCGGGAATTGGATCAAAAATTTGTAAGATTTGATGACAGACATACAAACATCGGTCAGGTGATCTAGATAAAAGCTTGTAAATAAAATAGAGCTATACCCTAACTTACCCAACTATACCCTAACTTTGAAGCCTACTGGGGCCATGGGTAATGTGAAAACGAAACCCGTGGCCCTGGGACGAAGGCAACGAAGGAACAGGAGTGGGTTTTAAATCAGTAAAAGTCTGACACTATCTTCTCTCGCTCCGCCCAAGAGCGGGATTTGTCATGAGATGATGTTCCCACGCATTAAAAAAAAAAAAACTATACTCTTACTTTTGTAGTTTTTTTAAGGATTCGGAATCCTAATCTTGCTAGCTCTTATATCGCTTTTAAAAATAACCTATGCAGCCTCATAAAATCTAAGCTTACCCTACAGAGTAATCACAGTGTGTACCTTAATATTTAGTAATTTCGCTTCTGACCTCTGAGACCATTGTTTACCACAAGGCTACATAAACCCCTCATTTTATTGATGCTGGGACCACCGACGGAACCTAAGTCAACATCGGGATTAGATAATCTGTTTTTCTTTATGTAAGCTTAAGCGTTATTAGCGCACCAATTTTAGATTTTCATTTAGGTTGAAAATTGAGATCGTAAATAGCTCTCGTGGATTTTATAGGGTAAGGGGATTTTGGAAAAGGATGGGGATTTATATTTACTAATTTATTGTTACACAAACTTTGCGCCCCTGTCTCTCCCTTTAGTCTTTTTCTATGCATCTTTATTTACCGTCATCTCAATATTCACTTTGACCTTTTTTTTTAAGTGGGAAAACATCAAAATCATCATAACAAATCTCGCTCTTGGGCGGAGCGGGAGATAGTGTCAGACTTTAACTGACTAAAAACCCACTCCTTTTCCTTCTTTGCCTTCGTCCCAGGGCCCCGGTTTTCCGTTTCACTCTTACAGTACCCGTGGCCCCAGTAGGCTTCGACCCTGCTGGGCCCCTACAATTTGCTGACATCTCCCTGAGGCGCGCGTGGAACAATACGCGCCTTGGCTTTGCAAACTTTGATTTTGCAAAAAAGTGATAATAAATGTGAATAAAGAAAAAAAATTAAGTGAAGATTTGTGTGAAGTGAGTGTAGTGAGTGAGTGAGTGTAGAGTGAATAAAGTGGTAATAATTGATAATTAATTTAATGATACTACATTCCACTTGATATTTATCTGTTATTTATTTATTGTGCACACCTACCACAGTGTTGTCTCTTTTAACCCAAAGGTTGACTGGTAGAGAATGCTTTGTTGAATTAAGTCAGCCTATATACCACTACTGTACATGAAGTTTAAATAAATAAATAATAAATAATTAAATATATTAGAGGTCAAAGTCAAAGTCAAAGTCAAAAATTTTTATTTCACATAGGCCTACATGGGCACTTATAAAACGTCAGAAGCTAGTGCACGGTTCCAAATTGGTCGTTTCCTATGGAGAAGAACCGGCAAGAAACTCCATTGTTACTCTTTTAAAAAAAAAAGATTGTTTACAATATTTTCATATTACAGTATTAATAGACATTATGTAAGAACAGTGTAGACCAGTCGATATTGTACCCAAAAGCACAATAAAAATAATAATATTTAAAAAAAAAAAAAAAAAGTGAGTCATAATAGGAAGTAACCTAAGAATTCGCGAAGTCCACGGTGTTCTCACATTCACATTAAAAAAAAACTCTGCGTTGTCTTACTTTTTCGTAGTCTGGTAAAAAAGCCACAAAGCGCTACGCAGCTCGATTGCTACGGGCGTCGTAGCGCAAATAAAAGGTAACGCGCTGTCAATGCTACGAATCAAGCAACGGCTACGCTTTTCGTAGCTGCGTTCCAAGTAAACTTACATTTCAACTCATAAAAAAAATACTCCCCAAAAGATGAAGCAGATGTATAGCTATTGTAAAATACAAATTTAAACAGTTATGTTTACGTACTAAGTAATAACAGGCTCACTTTGGGATATCGAAAAATTTTTTTTTTTAAAGTTGTATAAACTAGTGCTTGACTGCGATCCCACCTAATGGTAAGTAGTGATGCAATCGTTGATAGTGAGGCGCACTAGTTTATTTAGAGCCTATTTACTCTAGCCTTGAAGACACCTAAATTATAATCGGACTGGAAGACCGCAGCAGGCAAGTTGTTCCAGTGCCTTGATGTTCGCGGTATAATCGACGAGGTGACATGCTTGGTCCGGACCGTAGAGGTTTCAACAACGTAAATCACAATAATACTTAGCGCCCGACCCTAGAATTGAACCGAGTACCTCATACTCTACAGTATCTTGACAAAGTGAAATTCGTTACCATGTCCTAGCGCTACCAAAATATCACGTTGTCCCCATATTTCAGCATTTAGACAATTTCTACCGCCGATAGTCACTTTGTCGTGGTCTAGACATAGTGAGACAGATTGTCAGACTTTTACCGACTAAAACCTACGGTGTTCCACCAGTTGCCCTTTATGCTCCAGGACCGCAGTAACTCATTCAAACAATCCTGCAAACAAGGTTGTCCAGAACTCCAGATCAATACGAAGCAGCTGTTTCAGTTTTGGAATTGCCTACGGATTAAGTGAGCTAATCTAAATCCTTAAACCAAATTCCACACCCCCGAGGTAAGTGTGAGCTTACGGACGACGAGCAATAGGTAACTCGCCGTCCGCCCGTCCGTTGAGGACCGAGCTCGAGTCATCAACGGCGCATAGTGTCCTACGCGCGCCACAAAGACATGTCAGGAAACCGTAGGGGCCGATGTCCGTTAGGGCCACGAGGTATTTCTTGAAAGGAAATCCAGGTCCTAAAACGCAAAGGGAAATGAAAGACACAGTAGTTAGTATAAGCAAAAGTTTTACACCTTCCACTCCACCCAAGAGCGCGAGAAGTCATTGGATGAGTCCTACCTAAAAGAAAAATACTATTTCCTATGAGACACGACATCATCAATCAACACTCATCTTTTTTTATTATGTGTATGCTCGCGTTTGACCACTATCTCACCTGATGGTAAGCGATGATTTGGCCGACAATGGAGCACGCTTGCCTTAGAAATAACCTAAACACATATACCCAGAAGAGAAGCAGACTGTACTGAACTTCTACACAAAGTCAATATCTCCACATCTAAACATTCATTATTTGCCCTATTTTCTGTTCAAAGTAGCACCTCACAAGATATAATATTCCACGTAAGGAGGCCGCGAGTCAAAGCAACTTCAATGTGCACACATGACGGCGAGCGAGCTGGGGATGAAGGCGGGGTGCTAGTGGAAGCGGAACGGGTGAAGTATATCAAAGAATCGCTTGCTCTTATGAGGGTTATAATGTATTTTTAGATTTCCGTACGTTAGTACGCAAAAACGGAATCCTTATAGAATCACTTTCATACCTGTCTATTCGTCTGTCAAGACCCTTTTTCACAGGAACGCAGAGGTATTAAATTTGTAATCTTGGTATGCAATAAAGCATATATAAATAAATAAATATTAAGGTGAAATTAATATGAAATATTTAACTTCTAAATCAACGTGATATAAAGATATGGCAGTTTGTGCCCGATGCTCTCAAGGAGATCAAATGATCTAGAATCCTGAAATTTGGCAATAAACTTGCTTTTCTGTCTCATAGTACAAGTATAAGAAAATGTCTGATAGCTAAATTTGAATTTATAACACAAAATAATTACTTTTTTGCTATTCAGAAAAATCTTCGAGAATTGATTCGGGAATCGAAACAACTTACATAGGTATTTTTTCACTGATAGGGTTTTTTCCTGAGTGATATAGGCTATATTTTATGTACGCAGGCGAAGCCGCGGGCAATAGCTACTCTATTTTATGTATGGTTCATATCAACAACAGTATATGTCGTAGTTAATATGTGTGTGATTACACTGGTAAATTTGCAATCGTGTAAGGTCGCGATATACTTGAGCAAACAGTAAAGTCATAGCAACTTCAATGTGCACACACAACCACAAGCTGGGGATAAAGGTGGGGTGTCAGTGTAAGCGGGGCAGGTGAACTATGTCACATAATCGCTTGTTTATGATTCGTTTAATGTTGCCTTTGAGTAAAAATTTGTTAAAAGAAATTGTGATATATGGGTTACCTTAAATCGTTTAGTTAGAGCGTTATGAGAACCGGCAAATTGCGTGCTTAATGTCTGTGCTCAATTTGTTGGAAGTGTGCTCTTAAAATCGTATGAATGTGTCAGTAATTTCCAAGGTGAAAACGAAATTCGAATATTTTCTTTTTCCGAATTTGGTGATTATTTCAAGACACAGTTTACAGTTTTATTTTTTATCTTTATGCACCCTATATATTCATAAAAGGCAAAGTTCAGACTCCCTCACTGACTCATCAACACCCAGCCAAACTCTTGGACCTAGAACGCTGAAATTTTACACAGAGGTTCCTTTTATGAGGTACCTATATACAAATAATTAAGATTTTTCAAAATTAACTCCCCAAGGGAATGAAAGTGCAACAAAGATGGAGAAATTCGCTGGCAGCATTCTTAATTTTTTCTTAAACAAAAGTTCACCTGACAACACACGACAAAAAAAAAATTAGCAAAATTGGGATTATTTTTTATACACAGTTGAAAATGGAAATTATATATGTATTTTCTTTTATTTTAATCCTACACTGGGACCCAACCCAAACCATTTACGCGGTCTCAAAAGCGGCCGGCTCAGCTAAGATTGAGCCTCCAAGACACTGCCTCCGGCTATGAATCCAAATGAACATTTGACCAAACGTTGGAGCCAACGACAACATTTGGTCAAACTTTTGTGCAAAGTTGGCGATAGTTTCTCAAGTCAAGTTAAGTCAAAAGCATTTATTTCAAATAGATTTACAGGCACTTTTGAATAGTCTAAAGTTTGACTATTCAAAAATTAGGTCAGTCCAAACAAAAAGTGAAGCTAAATTGCACGTTCCAAAGCGTAGATCTCTATAGAGAAAAACGTGCAAGAAACTCTATGGACACTCGCGTCAGAAAGCCTCACACATAATAGACCGATGATCTGGTGAGGGTCGCGGGAATCCGATAGATGCGAGACGCACATGACCGGTAATTGTGACGTAACTTGGAGGAGGCCTATGTGCAACAGTGGACGTCTTTCGGTTGAAATGATGACTGTGAATGCCCGCACGAGTGTATTGCCATTAATCAAGTGCAAGTCCAGACTCCCGGGCCGCTACTGAGACTTTTTAGATGGAAATAAACAATAACATTGGTCAACCTGGGGCTCGACCCATACTTTGGAACCATCCCGCAGAAATTATAAGTGCCTAAGTGTTAATCAAACTAGAGAACCTCTACATACAAATTTGGCCAACAGGTTGGCTGAAGTTTCAAACATTTTGGTGGCATTTTGGTTTGTGGTTTGATTGGCTCAGTTGGTCATTAATTAATTGATTTGATCTTTGTTAGTTTTGGTTTTAGATTGCTTTTTAATTGTGGTCGTTTTCGATTTTAAATCTTATAGATAGATTAATATGTCGTGGCCAGATCTTAGAAATTGATCACTTCATGAAATTAAAACAGGCCAGATCGTTTTAAACGTTAAAGATTGGTGATATGGCAATCCTCTCCTAGTAACTTGGGTTTCATCCTCCTCTTCACATGAACATACCAAGATAAACGTTTCCCTTTCAACTTTTCAGTCACTTTCAACTACTAGTGTTTGACTGTGATCCCACCTGATGGTAAGCAATGCAAACGCTGATGGTGAATTGCACTAGCTTATTACGAGACTATTCACTCTAGCCTTGAAGCACCTAAATTATAATCGAACGCGAAGACCGCTGCAGGCAAATTGTGCTCATTCCTCACTTTATCCATTCTCGTCACACCACACATTTGTAACAACATTCTCATCTCCGCTACATGCAATCTTTTTTCATCCGTCGTTTTCACATCCATACATAATTTTGCTAAACTTTCTTCTCTTCAAAATCACTGCTTGAACAGCACCATAATCTCATTCCCGTCGAAGACAAGTTCAAGGCAAAGGCTGTAACTGGTTTATGAGCGCATTAACCCAGTTTACTTCGTTGACGGTTACCTACAGAATTATGGCGTGAGATGACGAGATGTTTACTTGCTGTTTTTAAAGATTTGCGGTGTGTTTACGGTTTCTGAAGTTAAAACATGCGAGAACTTTTTCCACGTCAGTTTTTTTTTCGGTTGGAAAATCATCTTATGACATCCCGCGCTCTTGGGCGGACCGGGAGATAGTGTCAGACTTTAACTGACTAAAACCCACTCCTGTTCCTTCGTTGCCTTTTGTACCAGGGCCGAGGCTTCCTTTCAGAATCAGACCCTTGGCTCTGTAAATCTTTACAGAGCCCAGGCCCCAGTAGAGTTACAGATAGATTAATTGTGTTTTGATTAACAAATGTTTTTAAATGTCACAAACAGAAAAAGTAAATTAACCCTAGGGTAGTTAAACCTGGGTTTTAATTAAAACCGTCTATCGTCAACGTGAGCATGGTTTAAAAGCTTGTTTGTTTCATCAAACGCAATCTACACTAATATTATAAAGAGGTAAAGTTTGTTTTTTTGTTTGTAGGAGGTAATCTTGAAAGTACTGGTATTGCTAAATTTTTCGCCGATAGACAGCTGCTCGCAGAGCAGATGATGTTTTGGAGTGGCGACTGCGTACCGGAAGACGCAGTGTTGGAAGGCCCCCTACAAGGTGGACTGACCAAGTAAAGGTTGCGAGAATCCGATGGATGCGAGACGCACAGGACCTTTTATTGTGACGACATCTGGGGTGGCCTATGTCCAGCAGTGGACGTCTATCGCTTAAAATGATGATGATGATGATGAATAGAAAGGTGCTTTATTCCCGAATGAAGCCAAAGCTAGTGTTTGATAAAGAGGCAACGCGAAAAAAGAGAGATAACTCCTGAACGCACTGTTGGCATTCGATAATTCCGTTACCTATTCACTCGTATATTTCATAAAACTTATTCCAGAAAACACGTGTTTTTTTAGAAACCTTAATTTATTTGGAAAAGTTACGGTCATTCAGAATCTCGATAAAATGTGAGAGGTGTATATAAATATATTTTTTTTTTACTTTTTTAATATTAGAGGTTTTTTTTTTTTTTTAAGGTGGGAAAATCTAAAAACCCACTCCTGTTCCCTCTTTGCCTTCATCCCGGGGCCCCGGGCTTTGCTTTCACACTACTAATATTAGAGGTACATTATGAAGAGACAAAGGTCACGCAAAATAGAGATCTGCACCTACTGTATATGTTTTACACAAATGTATGTTTTTATTTAATAAAAAAAGAAATAAAAACCTAGATAATATCCACAATATAGCAATGAGTTCGAAATATCTAGAGAAAGATGTGTAACAAAAATGTTTCTCGGGTTGAATGTTCTTGAGATTTTGAGGCAGAGAGTTTGTTAAACTCATCGATATATATGTACTACGCACTAGATTACGCGTGCCGTACACTCACTTCAACCGACTCAGGTGCAGTGTCTTATAGGCACCTTGATTTTGATGACATTAGTACAGTTTTGACGTTCATGCAGTGTGGGAGCGGCGCTTATAAATTCAAATTAAAGGGAATCTGGACGTAAATAATAATTCTGTACTCATGTAAGTGAAATTACTGGTTGTTCGGACAATTTAATAGCTTCTAATATCGTAATAGTATGTTAGAAAATATATTATTTGATTTAAAAGCTTTTCCATTTTATAATCATAGACTAAAACATGCAGATGGGAACATCTGCATGTTTTAAATAAAAACCCGATTTTTACCTACAACTGGTTTAATGAACTTTGCATGATGTTTTATTCCGTTTGTTTTTTTTTTTTTGAATATTTTATTTAATGTTTTTCTTTGTTGTATAAATAATATCAATGAATTCCGTCAATTTCAGAAAATATGACGACGTGCTTTTTTCGATACTGTAAAAACTCAGCAAGAAATGTCAGCAAATCATCGGGTATCAGTTGTCATCGGTAAGTTTTGTCGTTAAGCATTCTGTCATTCGTTAGTACTTAGGTTCTACCCTAACCTAACCAACCTAATTATTACGTGCAGATTAATATTCAAATATAAATTAGATTCACTTGAATTTGTTGTCCTATGTGTGAAATTGTATTACTGTTATTGAGATTTCGTCCTTCATACACTATAATTATATTTCAGGTTTGTTCACTCTGGTCATCCGAAAAGGGAAGAATGGATTGGTTACATCAGTTCGAATATGGCATCACAAATTAATTCAGTTAAAAGATATGGGTGGGCTGGGCTACTCATTAGAAGATGTATACAAAATTTGTTTAAAAACTGAAACGTTAATACGTCATTTAATAAAATTTAAAGGATACGGCAAAAATTTGCCGAGGATGTATAGCAATATCAACATAATTGTATCAAATACACTGAAAACGTTTATATATACATATACATTTGACTCATTAAATTTACACTCTTTACAGCAGCCAGGTACACTAAATCATAGAACGCATTTAATCAGAGCCGTAATCGAAAAATACGCCAAAATAAGACTCCACCACGAATCCAAAACTGATCCCGAGGTAAATTATATAACAAAAAGACAAAGATAGACCAAATTAATCTTATTTGAAGGAAACTAGTCTAAAATTTTCTATTTTAGAAATGCAACAGAAATGACCATAAATGATTATAACACTTCATGCACATAATGGCACAAAGGCGGACTTAATGCCTTAGGCATTTTCTACCAGTCAACCGTTGGGGGTGTTGCAGACAAAATTAGAGGCAGGTGCAATAAAAGAGAGAAAAAAGAGGTGGATATTAAAAAGATATCCGAACGAATCGTAGATACAATGCAATTGTATAATATATATACAATTTAATAAACTAAATAGTTTGAATTTGATGGTAGAAATATTCCATCACGTCTAGATTTTCAATTGCATCTTAGTAAAATTCCTCAATAAATGGCACTAATAATATTTTTATTTTTTGTGTTTATTTTATTATTTATTTTCAAAGTAAATGATGTACATAAACCTGTTTTAAATGTGTTGTAGACTATGTTTTTTATTATAACAGTGTTGTAGTTTGTTTTTTACCGTTGTTGTTTGTTTTGTTACTGAATATTACCAGCTTAAAGTCCTAATCTTGATTCACTCAGGATAGCTGACATATGTAGTCAAGATAATTAGATGAATTTAGTTTATTTTCAAAGAAATATATGTACATAAAACTATTTTAACTGTTTTAGTTTGTTTTTTTACCGTTATTGTTTGTTTTGTTATTTGTTATTAAATATTACCATCTTAGAGTCTTGATCTTGATTCACGAAAAGAGGTAGATAGCTGAAATAGTTGAGATAATTAGACGAATTTAGTTTATTTTTAAAGAAAAGATGTGTTTATAAAACTATTTTAACTGTGTTTTAGTTTGTTTTTTATCGTTTTTGTTTGTTTTGTTTCTAAATATTAGCAGCGCAGTCCTGATCTTTTTGATTAGAAGTATTAGTCTCTTTGATTTACTCAGGATAGTTATTCTTCAGAGTGGTTAATGACATGGTTTTAATATTTTACACGATTTTGAATTCACTTATTTATTAAATTTTGAAATAGAGTGTTATTGTAATAAAGTATTGTAGGCAAAAAGCTGTGTCGCGTCTGCGGTATAAAAATCTATATGGATAACCTGTCATTACAGTATGTTGAACGAAACGCGTAAGTGTCACGAAATTCATGGCGCTTAAGACGTTTTTGTCGCGAAAAAATATGCTCTAGAAGCCATCTAAGCGCTGTATGTTTTAATAGTTTTATTAGACGACATAATGGCAATAAAGCGCTGCAGCGAACTTTTGTTTTAACTTTTCAGTATTTTGACAAATAGTTTCCATGAACGTGCTTGTCTATCGCTAGAATATAAGTCGATGGTTAAACTCGATTTTTGCATAAACACTTTACTTTTTGGTACATCCTAACTTTGAAATCTCGCTTAGAAACCGGGAGTAAATATTTGGAGGTTTGAGTTAGATTGTAATTAACCCAAAGCGAAGCGAAATAAGAACTATGTTATATATCCGAAAACAAACCTATAAAAAACAAATTCAGTTCTAAACCGAATACAACAAACATATTCATGAAATTAATAGCTTAGGTCATAACCATACAATAAATATTTACAAATGGACGTGAGCCGAACCGCGCATTTTAAACCCTTATATACTGAACTTCAACATAAAATCACAAAATTTCAGTCCATTGCAACATTTATTATTCCTGTTCCATTACTGAGTGCTATTCTAAAATTACTGTTGTCATAATAAATTCAGTAAAAACACTACGAATCTAAATGAACACTGAAAACGAATTTTTATTTCGGTACTCGTAATAATCATCAAAGTCGACGTTTTATAGAAAACCGTAATTGCCGCCACATATTGTTACAAACACACGTTTTTCCCTTTAATCTCGAAGGAAATTAACATAATTTATTTCTAGGCAGATTCCCTGATCTGAACACAAAAGAGGACTATTAAAAGGCTAATTTCAGAACGCAATCATAAACGTCGTCGGTTACCGTGAACGTTCTAAATTCAAATTTTAAACGCGAAACGCGCGGCAATTTTCATTCGACGCTTAACTTTGGCAGTGTAAACACGTCTCTTCAACAAATATGAAAGTTTTAAATGTTGGAAAATTAATTAGATACAGTGAGAGCAAGATGGGTGGGATTTTGTATGAGTATGTATACGCGTGTCGGTTTGTCCTTTGTAAATTAATTGGCTGTTATAGGAATAATGTGGGGAGCGTTTAGTAGTTCTTTAGTGAGGCCTAAAATTTAGTTTCTAACTGATTCATTCTACTTAATTACTATTAGTTCCTGCCCTTGTTGACTCCGGTCTAACAAACGTTATGTTATAACATATAATTATCAATAATGTACTCAAAAACCCGCTCTTACCCCTACCGCATTTAGGCACGTAATTTACTGTTTTTCGCACTAGTGCGGAAAACTGCGCGTGCTCGCCCCCTCCACAATTTTACTACATTAACCGTATCAGGCTGGGCGCTAAGCGACCAACACGAGTCGCGTGTCAACCCCCGTTTATTTATGTCTTCGTAAGTGTATTGAAAAACGTCGTTTTATACACGTAGAACTTTGTCACTGCAGCTCTCGGCTCCATAACACCCTCACCTACGGCTCAGGCGAATGTCGCTTCCGTGAAATTTTATTACATGTTAATGTCTTCTCTGGATATCAACAAGTGTTAGCAATAAAAGGTCGTGAGGAAACATAAATAACATCTAAAGATTCGACAAGTCAATGGGATCTCCGTTGTCAAAGTCACAAATCTTCTGGATCGGATTGCTTGAGAAAATAATAAAAAATCGATGAGTTTCTATTACTGTGTTTATCGGCTATTATCATTTTCTTGGAAGGCGCTTTAGATTTTTGTTGGTCCTTTATTTCAAGTCACTGATCTTGTATATGATTTTCTTTTTAGGTTATAATTCATCAGATAACGCCTTCCGTTCTTAGTGGAGGGAGAGGATGTGTCACTTACTGTCTAGAATTCACCTTTGTTCCTCTCGTTGCTCTTTGCGTTCTAGTATTTAGGTTCTAGGGTTTTTTTTTTAAACTTTATTTTGGAGCTTTGGCAATAATGACTAGGTATGTCCCTCCATCATAGCCAAATTTTGGATTTTATAAAATTTATATTAAAATATTATTGTAGTATATTTTGTAAAGTAGTCTTGTCTCGTCTGACGTTGGCTTAGCTAATATACTGTTGTAAATACCAATTTCAATCATATGAGTGTTAAACAAATTTCTCCTGAGGCGTTCTAGGGTTCTTTTCAGAAATTCCTCCTAGAAAAAAATCCCGGTTAATAGAATTTTTGATAGCTCAAAAGCTGTGCAAGTCCACCCAAGGGCAACCAAGGTGAAGGGAAGCTTTTTTACTGGCTTAAGCGGACTGGTTACCAAGAACTAAGTATAGAATATTATAGCGGTTTTATAAAGATTTATTATATTTTTTTAGGAGACTTAAGTGAACTGGTTACCAAGAACTATGTACCTACTGAATATTATTTATAATACTATAAGTTATTTATACTCGTAGGTTTGTGTACAGGCAAACACGCACAAATACAGATTTTTTTAGGTGAAATCGTCCAATTACTTCTCTCACTCCTGGGCGGAGCGTGATTGCGTGACAGACTTTTATTAACTAAAACTCACCCCTGTTCCTTCTTTACCTTCGTTCAAATACAGATAGAAGAGCAATAAGATTTTATATTAATTATAGCCGATAGGTATTAGAGGCCCGTTTTTCAACTACATAGTAATTTCTTTGTTCAATTTTATTACTTTTTAGTATTAATATAATAATAAATAATAATAATATTCCACAACTATCACACGTCTAGACCCAAGCCAAGCAGAGCTTGTATTATGAGTACTAGACAACTGATAAACATACTTATATATTTTTAAATACATACATATCATAAATAAATTACACCCAGACACAGAAAAAATTATCATGCTTATCACACAAACATTTGTCCTGAATGGGAATCTTACCCACGACCTCCGGCATAGCAGTCAGGGCCACTAACCACTAGACCAACAGGCCGGTCAAATGAGAAACTATATGAATACCTGTAATCAATCCAAACTGGCTGTTTCATCATCACACAACAGCCACTTCACACCATAGAACAATCATTCCACCTCAACTAAAAGACTGAAGTGTTCCCTCATTCATCCAGCAGCCAAGCCTGCAGGAACCATCCGACATAATAAAAGTGGCCCACTTTAGCCGTTTACACTCCATCCTGTATGAAAAGGGCCCATTAAATTATAAAGGGTCCTCTTTATCATAACACACGCGAAATTTTAAACTCCACGCCTTTTACAGACTACCTTTATATGAGGATATAAATATTGTCGAGTTTTAAGGGTTTTAAGTTAAGTGTGTGATGTATGTAAGAGCAGTGGTGGCCGAGTGGTAACGGCCCCGAATTACGAGTTGTAGGTCGCGGGTTCAAACCCAGTCAGGCGCATTACTTTGTGTAATTCATTTCATCACCACTGCTCTTAAAACGGTGAAGGAAAACATCGTGAGGAAACCGGCATGTCCTAGAATCAAAAATTCGAAGACATGTGACATTCACCAACCTGCACTGGGCCCGCGTGGTGGATTACGGCCCATTTCCTCTCTTAGAGAGGAAGCCTGAGTCCCAGTAGTGGGAACATTAGAAGGCTGATTATGTGTGATATATTGCATTAGTGTTTTAAAACATAACTAGCTTCTGTCAGCGGATTCGTCCGCAAAAATGTAGAAAATTGTCCCAAGGGAACACACTTCCGGGATAAAAAGTATTCTATGTGCTATTCCAGAATATGGTTTACTCGTGTGCCAAATTTCATCGAAATCCGTTCAGCCATTCGAGCGTGAAGGATTAACAAACATATACACACAAACTTTCGGTATAAATAAGTGTAATGACCGGAGGTCGGAATTAGGTTGATTTATTCATGTACTTGCAGCGAAATGTTGATATTAATATGGATCTTTGGGATTTCTATCGAAAAATCCTGTGTGGCCAACAGTATTACAAATAAATAATAATAAAATCCTCAGAGATAGATAAAACAAATAAAATAAAGAAAATTATACATGCAATTTTTATTAGTACTTTTCATTGAAAAATAGGTATCTCTCTACGTCAACTGAGGTGAGGTTAACAAATTTATACACTTCCTCCTCCTCGTCAATAATGTAGGAAGAATATTTTTCTGCTTTATTTTTGATAGTCTCATAAGAATCTCGAGATTTGAGGCATATCTACTTTAATCTTTCGCTGCATGAAATCGGTGTTTTTTTTTTTCGGGTGGGAAAATCATCTAATGACAACCCCCGCTCTTGGGCGGAGCGCGAGATAGTGTCAGACTTTTACTGACTAAAAACCCACTCCTGTTCCTTCTTTGCCATTTGTTTTCCAGGGCCCCGGGGCACTCTTTCGCATCACCCATGGCCCCAGTAGGCTTCGACCCTGTTGGGCCCCTACGGTTGCTGACATCTCCTTGAGGCGCGCATGGAACACTACACGCCGTCGACGACTTGGGCTCGGTCCGGACGGTAACCAGACGATCGGACGGCGAGCCACCCATTGCTCGCCGTCCGCAAGCCCGCGCCTACGGTGGCCGGAAATGGGGATCGGAATCCCGGCGGCGGTTGGGGCGTGAGGACCGTTGCCGTTGCCTCACGCGATCGGCCGCCTCTTTTGCTAGCATTACTGCTTCGCAGAAGGAGGCGACCGCCTGCCACACCTCCTCGCTCCGGACCATGGCCTGTACCAACGCCCGGCAATATTTTAGGAAAACATTCATTGTGTGTACAACTAAGGAGTTCCCTGCCAGAGTCTGTGTTTCCTGATAGCTATAACCTGGGGGCCTTTAAGTCAAGACTGAATAGGTTACTTCTAGACAACCGTGTTCCATCGACAAACACAACATCGGTTCATCATCATCATTATAATTTCAGCCGAAGGACGTCCACAGTTGGACACAGGCTTCCTCAAGTGTCGCCACAACGAACGGTCCTGTGCGTCTCGCATCCACCGTTTTCCCGCGACTCTCACCAGGTCATCGGTCAACCTTATTTATTTATTTAAACTTCATGTACAGTAGTAGTACATAGTACTTAATGCAACAAGGCATTCTCTACCAGTCAACCTTTTGGTTAAAAAAGACAACACTGTGGTAGGAGGTTTGCACAATAAAAAAATAACAGATACTTGAAACAGAAAAAAATAAATATAAAATAGTTATTTGTTATAATGAAATACATATTATATGCTAAAATTATAAACTAATAAATATTATGAAAAATATCAAATCATTAAGAGAACTTAATAATAATTCTGACGAAGACCGAACTACGATTGAGAGGACTTCAAGAAGTAGTTCCGATGTTTTTTTTTCCTTTTGTGAGGCCTTCCGTCAACGGTTACCATCAGGTAAGATACTGGCCAAACGTGAGCCTACAAAAATAAAAATAAACTAAATTATTAACCAGCAAGTTTTCAACACTTCTACCCGTATCCGTGTCACAAAAAGGGGTGTGTTTAAAAAGCGCTCCTTCGCACGCAAGTCGGACGCGGGTTAATATTTCACACCGTGTCACCCTCTCTCCTTGTATTCAACAAGTTAACGATATTAATGCGTTTCTCTACAACTTAGAATTGGTGTTTTTTCTTGTTCAAATATAAATGGAGCGTTTTCTGGATATATTTTGCTGGGGAAAGAGCTTTGCGGTGTGTTTTGGGAATAGTCTGGCATCATTCTGTATCACCAGATTATTTGTCAAATTTCATTACAATATTTTTAGTAACGACGCGGTCGCGGTAGATCAAGGAGATGGCGGGACGACAGATGTCTTCCTTAAGAATTGGCTAGAAGTGGCTCAGAGCCGGGAACAATGGATATAACTAAAGACCATGTTAGTAATGTAATGGGCTGGCATCATTCTGTATCATCATCAGACTGTTTGTCGAAATGGTGAACTTAGTAAAAATATTTTTGGTAACGACGGGGCCACGGTTGACGAAGATGGAGATGGCGGGCGACAGATGTCTTCCTCAGAAATTGGCAAGACGTGGCCCAAAGCCACTGGATGGATGGATGGATATCAATGGATATAACTAAGGACCATGTTAGCAATGGGCTGGCATCATTCTGTATCATCAGCAGTGATCGGAGTAGGTGGATTGATTTTTGGTACTTGTATCATAAATGCACACAGAAAGAATAACATGGATAAGCCATTTTTCTATCTATCAAATATTGTTAATGTTGGTACTGATATTATTACTTATATTACTTCTCAATTCAAAATTTAAAGGAAAGTATCCAAACTAAATTAATTTTTAATTTTTTAATTTAAAAACAAGTTTATGATGAATATAATATTGCTCATTTAAATACAATTCCTACCTAATTTCCGGTTTTTTTTTAATAATCAACCAATTCCGGAGGAATGTCCATATTAATATGTAATATAATGTATACGTTTCGGATTAATGACCTATATTCAATCTACCAACTCCGATCACTGATCATCAGACTATTTGTCGAAATGGTGAATTTCGTAAAAATATTTTTAGTAACGACAGGGTTAGCGGCAGAGCAAGAAGGAGATGGCGGGATGACTTAGATGTCTTCCTAGAGAATAAGTTCTGAACAATGGCAGGAATGGAGAGTAAAGAATATTTAAAATGCAAAATGTTTGACTGGCCTGTTAGTCTAGTGGTTAGTGGCCCTAACTGCTATGCCGTAGGTCGTGGATTCGATTCCCACCCAGGACAAATGTTTGTGGGATAAGCACGATCATTTGTTCTGGGCATAAATTAGCTATAATATGTATGTATTTAGCAATATATAAGTATGTTTATCAGTTGTCTAGTACTCATAACACAAGCTCTGCTTAGCTAGGGACTAGACGGCGTTGTGTGAAAGTTGGGGAATATATATATATTATATAAATGATATTATGTACTCGTAAATAAATAAAATAAAGGAAATAATAATAATTTATTATGAAGCATATTGGCACCTTACAGATAGATATTTATTAAGTAAATATTCTGTTAGTAAATAATAACCATTTTTTATTAGCCTTCCAGGGGAGCAGTGGTGGCCGAGTGGTAACGGCCCCTATTTACGAGTTGTAGGTCGCGGGTTCAAACCCATCCAGGGGCATTACGTCACTCTATTATTATTATAGGTATCTATACCTGCCCATTGTTTCAAAATTCTAGACAACAACAACACAACGGAAGATACAAAACAACGGAATATTATAACACAAAAATTGTTATGTTAGGAAGAGGCCTAAATTTTTCATCAAAACTTTGCAAAATAAAAACTGACTGACAAAACCCCTTAAAAGAAAGTTATATAGAAAATCCGATTTCTAATCTCCGAGTCGTAATTTAGTAAAAAAATTCCGACGTCACTCCCCAGAGTATATTATTATGGTAGCGGACGTTTATTTTCTCATATTTTACGTGATGGCAACACTTATCTATAGTGACGCTATGGATACAGGAGGATTGCACAGTAAAATACAGTCATTTTTTTGATTTAAAAGAAAATCTGAGAAAAATGTAGTTCCTAAAATCGAAATGTATGTTAGTGAGATTTTTGTGGAAAACAAATCCGACTTCTAGCTAAAAAATATCCAATCTGTAACTGGAACATTGCAAACCCATATACAACTCTCAAGCCCCAGATATCGGGATCCCGACCGCGACTACCAGCCACCGTAGACGTGGGATAGCAGACGAGGAGCTAGCCGTCCGGGCCGAGCTCGAGTCGTCGACTACGTGTAGTAATAATAATAAACCTTTATTTCAGACCTTAAAGATCCATAACAAAAAACATTGATAATTACAAAATAATGAGATCAGGATGATAACAATGACGCAATAAATTAAGTCAAAATGAAATCAATAGAAGTCAATAAAATTAAAATTAAAGGTAAAAAATTTAGTAAATTAGGTTCAAATTTAAATTAAATAGTCAGTAAAAAACAAATACATTAATAAAAAAAAAAATTCAATAAAGTTGAAATTTTAAAAAACAAAAACATGATCACAAACACTTCATTCAAGCGAACGAGCAGCTATTTTCAGCCAACGTTTCTAAGTCCAGGTAGCACACATTCTTTCAGCAAGTTCCCTAGTGTTCCACGCACGCCTCAAAGATATGTCAGCAAGACTAAAGTTAGAACTACATTAGACCGACGCACACGTGTAACACGCCTGATTTGTACGTAGAACAACGTCGCGTGGATCAAGTGTAGCTCTACAAGTCTAGTTTCCATATTAAATGTATGGAGACCGACGCGTCTAGATCGGCATGTGTGGCACACGTGTGCGCAGTGTAGTTCTAGCAGGGCCGTTGTCCGTTAGGAGCCACAGGGACGTTTGAAAGAGTTAGCATAGTAATAGTTAAATAATAGTTTGCATTCCAGGGCCACTGGAATGCAAAGTGCAACTGAAGGACACAGGTGGGTATAAGTCAGTAAAAGTCTGACACACCTCTTGCTCCACTTTATAGCGGGTGAAGAAGACATTTGATGATTTCTCACCTCAAAAAAAAGTAATTAATTCAATTTTTATTCAATTTTTCCTCCTTTTTTCCTGTCAAATAATTGAAACTTTTCTTTTATATATTATAAAAAATAAAAGAACCCCATCGCTACACACGTGATTGTTTCAATTTGATAAAAGAAAAGTATGTACGCTACCTAACCCTCAAAAGCGAGCGGTGCTTATTCCGAACAAATCAGTTCGTTCGAGGATTCGATGGGAATTGTCAATTCCCTAAGCAGACGTTACCTGCTTAGATTGGGAACTTTTGAGAACATTCTGTTTTTATCTTATTTCTTAGGTGAGAAGTAGAAATTGTGTTTGAAAAATGTTTTTCTATCGGTAGTTGAGTTTAACTAACGATTGTCATAATTTTTCATTCTATTCATGTGTCGTTTCTCACAGCTTAACCAAATTAAAAGTTCTGAACATCAGGACGGTAACCAGTCAGTTCTCCTATAAAGTGAAGGCGACATGTTCTCGTGCACATTCGCAAGAAGTTGGTAGAGTCATCACATTATTGATTGGTTGGATTCTTTTTTTTCACCATATGGTAAACCAGGCATACATGCCCCAGTAGGTAACGTGCCCCACTTGCAAAACTAAAACACGCATTTGAAATTTGGTGCTAATTTGAGCCGACCTGGTTAGTTTATAAGTATGATGGTTTTTTTTTTTTTTTCGGGTGGGAAAATCATCTAATGACAACCCCCGCTCTTGGGCGGAGCGGGAGATAGTGTCAGACTTTTACTGACTAAAAACCCACTCCTGTTCCTTCTTTACCATTTTTTTTTTCCAGGGCCCCTGGGGTCACTTTCGCATCACCCATGGCCCCAGTAGGCTTCGACCCTGTTGGGCCCCTACGGTTGTTGACATCTCCTTGAGGCGCGCGTGGAACACTACGCGCCGTCGACGACTTGGGCTCGGTCCGGACGGTTACCGGACGATCGGACGGCGAGCCACCCATTGCTCGCCGTCCGCAAGCCCGCGCCTACGGTGGCCGGAAATCAAGATATAAGTATGATGGTGATGTAACCTATACAACGCAAGTTTGACTTGCAGTACATGGAAAGCAGTCATCTTCATCTTCGAAGCAATAAGGAGAGTGAGAGATGGCAGAAAGCGTGAGGGAAAGGCCACCCCCGCGCCCCAGCCACCGTAGGATATGCCATGAGCGTCGAGAGTCACATGGCGATTCCCGGCCACGGTAGGCTCGGACATGCGGACGGCGAGTAATAGGAAACTTACCGTCCGATAAGGATTAGGACAATGTCCACAGAACGTTGAGATGCCAAGAGATGAGCGCATTTAAGAGACGAAAAGATATCGTTAAGATCGATTTTGAGTAACATAATGATGCTTACGGTCCAGACTAAGCGTTTCGCCTCATCTTTTATACCGCGTACTTCGAAGGACTGGAACAATTTGCCTGCTGCGGTCTTCCCTTCCGATTACAATTTAGGTGTCTTCAAAGTTATAGTGAATAGGGTCTTAATAAACTAGTCCCTTCACCATCAATTAAAAAAAAAACTAGTCCAATCGAATAAAGAGACAACACAAAGCATATACGCAAAAACAGAATAGTCCCCCATTGTAAAAATAGGCCTAAAAGCGCCATCAAACACCTAAAAACCTCCATTTACTCCACAAAATAAACAGGTGACTGTCTAAAAACTACAACGCAATAACAAAAGACTGGCATCAATCATACCGCGAAAACGCGTGACACAATAAAACAAAAGGAAAAAAAAAAAAAAAGAAAAACAGGCGTAGACAAATGGAGGCCCATAGTAGAGTAGATCCCTTTAGCGAGTGTAGGAGGACGGGGTCAAACAACTGAATAATTCAAATCGAATATAAGTTCAACAAGTACGCAGGGTAGGGTTATGTCCAATGACGGATGCGATTTATCGATATTTCCTGTGTTTCCTTTAAGAATTTGGTATAGATTTGAAAGAATCTACACTAATACTATTAACAGGTTTAGTTTTTTTTTTGATTGAAGGAGGTAATCTCTAAAAGTACTGATCCGATTGCTAAAATTCTTTCACTGATAGAAAGCTGCTTTATTCCTGAGTAACATAGGCTATATTTTACGTACGCGGGCGAAGCTGTGGGCAAAAGCTAGTATTTTTTATAATCCTGTTTGAAGTTCAGTTATTTATTTCTTTGTTTAGAGTTGACTTTGGTTAGTGTTACATCGAAATAAACTACGATCTCACCTTATTTCGAGTTAACTATACTAGATCTTACCAGCGGCTTCGCCCGCGTGAAAGATAAACTGAGGCAGAAATAAGTTAAGCCACACATTCATGTGGCCACGTGATCTAACTTCTTATTTGATAATTAAAGCTCTAGCTCCCGAGCAGTGCCATAAAATAGTGACTTTCTGAAGCCTACTTCTCGGTAACGGCTAGGTCAATAGGTTTAAATATATGTTTATTATAGATACATGTACCAAATTTTCAAAATATTATGTTTTTTTCGCATGACTAATACTTTGGCCAAAAGTTTTTTTAACAACATGATATTTTTTCGCTTGTTTTTCCAACTCGGCTTTGGTTAGTATATGTTAGTGATATGTTTACACAAAAAAAAAATGCTGGTTAAGTGTTCTTTAGAATATATATAAAAATCAATCAGTATTTCGTAAAGAAAATTGGTTTAAAGGTCAGCGGAGCTCTATGCGGGCGCAGGCAGCAGTACGAGAATGTGTGCATTTAACTCCGGCCAAATTTTCAAGGGACTATACGCCTTAAGCAACAGGAAAATGAGATCGCCCCTAATAAACTAATTCGTCTTTTTTTTTAAACGCTAACTAAATAATCTTAATCCAAGAACGAGCGGAGTGACCTCGTAATGGTATTGTAGGGCACGTGGTTTTTTTTATATCTACTCAGACAGCAGCTTTCATAGAAAATAACTTACTAGTTGCTAAGATAGTATTATTCAGAAGCTCGGTAATTGTGGCTGACTTAGTCACTTAGAAGGCAATGTAAATTTTTAGAGGCGAATAATAAATACTATTAAAAAAAACCTGGGCAAGATTCAAAGATTCAAAGATTCAAAAGCATTTATTTCAAATAAACCATTTACAGGCACTTTTGAAATGTCAAGAAGTCAGTTAGTCAGAAAAAAAAAAAATGATGCTAATTGCACATTCCAAAGCGTAGATCTCTATGGAGAAGAATGTGCAAGAAACTCCATGGACACTCTTTTCAATCATGTTTTGTAATTACAAATATCACTGTTACATGTTTCTTGTCGTTATCATGTGAGAACAATGTAAATACAGTAAAAATAAAAACTAAATATAGATATTAAAATAGCAACTGGCAGCTAAGAGATGACCAGTCTCAACTGACAGCGCCCGTTCACGAACATGACGCTAATATTAGCACCACTCAGCTCAACCATTTTGAAGGGAACCGAATGATCCAACACATGCGCCACCATCAGTGAGACATTTAAGTGAGCATGACAAACTCTCAACTGCCGTGCTCATTTATGTCAAACAAGTCCAATAGTAACATAAAAACCATAAAATAGCTCCATGGTACTCACATTTACAAACTTTGAAAATAAATGCTTCTACATTATACAATACTTATAATATTTTACAATTCCCAAAAAAAAAAAAAAAAAAGCATTAAAAAATAATAATAATAATTTCCAAACTAATCAATTTGTATACCTCGGTGGTAGAGGAGCTGGACCAGCATTGAGCCAAGCATTTTTATCTTGAATATAATCCTCCAACTTATAATATGCTTGCCTGCATAGTGTGCGTTTAATACAAGATTTAAATTTCGTTTCATTGAGTTCTAATATTTGTGGAGGTATTTTATTATAACATTTCAAACAGTACCCCATGAAAGAAGAGGCCACTTTAGCCAGTCTAAAACCTGGTTGAACTAATTGGTCCCTATTTCTTGTAACATAATTATGTCTATCGCCTCTTTTGCTAAAAAGATGAAGATTTTTTCTAACGTACATGATGTTTTCATAAATATATTGACAAGGCACCGTCATGATGTTAATATCCTTAAACAGTTCCCTTAGAGAATCGCACCGGCGAAGATTGTAAATAGCTCTGATAGCTCTTTTCTGTAGTATAAAAATTGAGTCAATGTCTGCAGCCCGTCCCCATAGTAAGATACCGTATGACATGATACTATGAAAATAACTAAAATAGACTAGTCTAGCGGTATCAACATCCGTAAATTGGCGGATTTTTCTAACAGCATATGCAGCTGAGCTAAGCCGTCCTGCAAGAGATGTTAAATGAGGACCCCATTGTAGCCTTGAGTCAAGCGTAATCCCCAGGAAAACCGTTTTATCGACAAATTCTAGCTTTTCATCGTTTAATACTACGTCACAATCACTGCTTTTGACATTGGGTAAGGAAAATCTTATGCATTTAGTTTTTTTCCCGTTTAAAACTAGATTATTAGCAGTGAACCAGTTTTGGACCTGCAGTAGGGCATAATTTTCGTCGTCAAGATTATTAGTCCTTCTATTTATCTTAAAAATCAAAGAAGTGTCGTCAGCAAACAACACCATATTAAGTTTATTTTCCAACAAATAGGGTAAATCATTAATATAAACTAAAAATAAAAAAGGACCTAAAATTGAACCTTGGGGTACCCCCATTTTCACATTTAATCCCGACGAATTGACACCGTTTATTTGAACTTGTTGCTGTCTGTCAATCAAATAAGATTTTAATAAGCTTAAAGCGGTTTTGCCTAGTCCGTAATGCTCAAGTTTCAAGAGTAATGTTTCATGAACCACGCAATCAAACGCCTTAGACAGGTCACAGAAGATGCCTATAGCATCCTGTGCCTCTTCCCACGCATTAAAAATGTGTTTTAGTAAGGAGACACCAGCGTCAGTTGTACAACGTCCTTTGGTGAAACCATACTGTTTATCGTGTAAGATGTTATTTGTGTTAAAATGATTAAGCATTTGATTTAAAATCACCTTTTCAAATATCTTGCTAAAAACTGGCAACACGGACACCGGCCTATAATTATTAGTGTCTTTACTGTCCCCGGATTTAAAAAGTGGTATCACTTTACTATATTTCATTAGATCAGGAAAGACTCCTTGATCTATACACAAATTAAATATTAAGGCTAAGTACGGCGCTATAGTCTCAATAATTGAGGTACAAACTTTGATAGACATACCCCACAAATCTTCTGTCAATTTAACTTTGATTTGTTTAAACGCTTTTATTACTGTAAAGGGGTTTATATGCTTAAAGTTAAATTCAGTCGAACAGGCTGCAACGTTTGCCTGTAATAAACCAAAAGCATGCGATGGCGACGAATCTAGGGCTTCAGTGGTTTTAGTTGGTATACTAGCAAAGAAATTTACAAATTCTTCTGCAACTAGTTTGTTATCGCTAATAAGACCATGATGTGTCTCCAAAGTGTAATCATTATTATGTATTTTGTTCCTGTTGGTTTCATTATTTATAATTTTCCAAACCGTTTTTATTTTATTATCTGCTGATTTAACTTTATTGCTAATGTACAAGGCCTTAGCTGCCTTACAAGTGTTTTTAAACATTTTTGAATATGTAGCAACATACTTATTAAAAGTTTCAGTGTTAATAATAGGCTTAAGGCCATACAACTCAAAAAGTCTTTCCCTACTTATTCTGATTCCTTTAGTTGCCCAGTCACTAAATCTAAACTTAGGGCAGATACTTTTAGTTTTCTTCTCAAAAGTCTTCTTGAACTCAGTTTGGACTATTGAAAAAAAATCGTTATACAAAAAATTACCATTGTTCACTTCAAGATTCCAATCACCTAACTTACTAATTAAAGTGCTGTTAAATTTATTGAGTTTACCAGATGTTATTGGTCTGGACTGAATCTGCACTTGTTGTATCGGTAAGTTGGATTCAAAAGTTACCAATAGGCCGCTATGATCAGAAGGCAGATAATTTACAATGGCCTTTTCTAAATAGTTGCAGCAACAAAAAACATTATCGATACATGTAGCAGTAGTTGTCGTAGTTCGAGTAGGTTCTATAAACACATTTGATAAATTAAATGATTTGAAGAGATTTAATAATCTGCTGCTATCTGAATTATTTTCTAAAATATTAACATTAAAGTCTCCACAGATAATTACTAGTTTGTTACCAGTTGCAAGTTTTGCCATAACATCTTCCATGACAGACTCAAAAATAGAGTAGTTTTGATAATTAGGGGGCCTGTAAACGCACACTATGATATGCCTATCCAGCTCAACACAAGACAGTTCAATGCTATGTTCAACGGATAGTGCAACTATATCTTTACGAGTTTTAAATTTAATACTATTCCTAATTAGGATCAGTGAACCCCCACGTAACATTGTTTTTCGGTTAAAACAACTGCCCACATTATAATTCTCAAAATTGATTAGCATTTCAAAATCCTTTAACCAATGCTCAGTAAAACAAATGATGTCAAACATAGTTTTTTCTAAAAATAATTCAATTTCCAATTGTTTTGAAGAAAAACCCTGAATGTTTTGAAGAAACAAATTCAACAATTTTTGCCTAGCCCCTCTAGCTTGAATGCCAGAAGATACTTTATTGTTAAGTTGATCTGAATTGTCAAAAGTACCATCTGTTGTCTTATTAACTAGTTTAAAGTAACATTAGTACTATTACTAATGGTGGGACTAATAATAATTGGGAACTTCGACATACTAACTATGTCCGAGTTAATGTTATATGCTAATAGCCTCGCTATTTGACGTCTAAATATAATAGGTAGGTACACAGTATACCTAGTCGAAAAAAGATTGTCAACAAAATTGTTGATGTCAAAAAATATTAACTTATCACTATGGTGACTAACTAAAAAATGAATATGCATATTTAGCATATGTATGTACTTATTTTCCCTATATGACAAGTGCTCAAAGTATGGAAAAGCACATAAAATAATTCTCTTACAATTTATCTTCAATAGCTCTGTGACATTATATGTGATGTCATCTTTATCAACATTTATGCTATTACCCACAAATACAGTTAAAATATCATTGGGATCATATACTTTTTCAGCAACTAATGACATTATGTGATGGTAGGACGCTTGTGGTATACAATGATTTTGAGAGGAAAAAGGGAGGTTCTTACTAACTAATTGACCTAAACCTCTTCCTATACTGTCTGAAAACATAATTGATTTATAATCACCGCTTTTATGAGAAGAAAAACTACATTTTACTGAATCTACCCCTTGAGTTAATTCTTGTTGAATGTGGGGTGCCTGGCTGGGAATACAGTCTTGAGTACTGATGGCCTGGGATGTGTCCTCTGGTCCAAGTTGGACGCCAGCCAGGTTAGATTCTCTCTGACAAGTACATTTGCTGTTTCTAAGAGTAAGTGAGTCTACTTTGTCCACTAACTCGTTTGTAGCAAGAATATGTTCCTTTATTTGGTTCTTTGAACATACATATTTATTATAAATTGACTTTAGTGAGTCATCAAGGGTCTGTATTTCTGACTGTAAGCGCTGAGTGTCAATTTCATAAATATTTATACTGTCTTCTAACTTAATCTGATAGTTATTTAGTTGATTAATTAAGGTAACACGTTCTTTCCGCAGTTGAATATATTTTGGAAAAGTGTTTTTGTTGTTTCTTGTGGTTTTTACATTTTTTAATGATTTTATTGAGTCTCGCATATTTTTTAATTTTATTTTGACTAAGTTTATAATTATTACTGTGTTTTAATAGAGAATCTTCAGTAAGATCAATTGTAACTAAGGAATGAGGGTTACAATTTGAATTTAGTAATTCATCATATAGACGGTTAGTTTTCTCAGTCTGAATACATTCCTTTTCCCTCTGCAATTTAAGAATATGACTGTTAGCATGAACTAATTCATCTTCCAGATCCCTAACCTTACGCAAAGCCTCCTCGTACAAGTTACTACAGTTATTGAAACCATCCGTGACCACTCGCAGTTGGTCGCGTTCATCAACAACATCTTGGTATTGCTGACTAAGCCCTACCAACTCTTGTTTTAGGCTAGTATTTTTGAAGACTATGTTCCTTATTTCAATCTAAATCAAGTGCGAGTCGGACTCGCGCAGTGAGAGTTCCGTACAAACTTATCTTATGTAATTAATTGTTCATTTCCCGAATGGAGTCTCGAAGATTTTTCCGAATTGCTATTTTCTTTTTTTAGTTGTAACAACAAAATTTACTGTTTTCAGGTTTATTTTTATACGTGTGCTATAAGATATTGCTTTATTTATATTAGACCAATTTTCAACGGGAAGTACCCTATGAATTTTAATTCCCTTGAGAGTGTCGAAATACACGTTTTTTGCGATATAAAATATACATCTTATTTTCGTTAAGTTATTAGTTTGGTTTTTTCACAGCTTCAAGGGGCCACAGATTTGAGTATATGATTTTAATTTCAATTCGACACCTCCACGCGTTCCCGAGATAAAGGGTCTTGTCAGACAGAGAGACGGACAACCAAGTGATCCTATACGGAATCCGTTTTTTCGTTTTGAGGTACAGAACTCTAAAAATCGGTTTAATTTGCGCCCAAAATTTAATGCTAGTAGCTATCTAAATTGAAAGCTAGACCTAAACTACATAATATCAAGATCATTAGGCGCTGTAGCCTAGCGCAAGCCTCCAGTATTTATCTACCAACACACATTTAAAAAAAAATGGGAATAGAAATTTCTCATCAGAAAACTTAATTACTTTAAAAGCTTTGTGGAAAAGCACAGCAAAATTAAAAAAACTTCGCAACGGCTAATTGCGATGATTTTTAATTTTGCTGAAGAAAATCTTGGTACTAAGGTATGTAAGCCGCCTCCGTAAGAATTTTAAATTCCTTAATTTTATGGTAGCACTCTTCTAGTAATATAATTAAAACCGGTCAAGTTTGAGTCGGACTCGCACACCGAGGCCGAGAGTACCGTACAAACATACCTATGTAAATAGTTTGATTCCCGAATCGAGTCCCGAAGATTTCCGAATCGCAAAAAAGTAATTATTTTGTAATGTAACTACAAGTTCAGGATTTTTTAAATTGAAATGGAAAAGAGGGAGTATCAGACTTTTCCAGACTAAAACCCTGCGGTGTTCCTTCAGTTGTAGTTTGAAAAGAGTGTTCATGGAGTTTCTTGCACATTCTTCTCCACAGAATATCTACGCGTTAGAATGTGAAATTAGCATTTTTTTTCTATCTTCTTGACAAATTAAAAGTGCCTGTAAATGGTTTATTTGAAACAAATGCTTAATAGAGCAGTGGTGGCCGAGTGGTAACGGTCCCGACTTACCGAGTTGTAGGTCGCGGGTTTAAACCCAGCCAGGCGCATTGCTTTGTGTAATTTATTTCATCATCACTGCTCTCAAAACGGTGAAGGAAAACATCATGAGGAAACCGGCATGTCCTAGAACCAAAAATTGGAAGACATGTGACATTCACCAACCCGCACTAGGCCCGCGTGGATTACGGCCTATTCCCTCTTCTAGAGAGAGAAGGCCTGAGTCCCAGCAGTGGGAGCATTAAAAGGCCGATTATGCTATGCTTAAATGCTTAATATGATTACCCTTTGCGTTTCAGGGCCACGGTAACCCTTCCCAAAAATCCCGCAGCCCACGTCACAGATATCCTATCATTTAAATAATCGATACGTGCCATCCCTATTCTCACACACCTCACTTACACGTCGTTCGGTAGGTACATCAGCATAGTTTTACAAGTGACGAGACGAATACATAACGCACGTGGAATTTATTGGCCGCTATGTTTTCTTACTTGTCACAAATACGAATGTGTAAGAAAATATATGTATGAGAGACCTTGGGAGTTTTCGCTGAATTTAGATATGAGCAAAAAAAATTTGGAGGTTTTTTTTTAGGTGGCAAAATCATCTTATGACAAATCCCGCTCTTGGCGCGGAGCGGGAGATAAAGTAAGACTTACTGACTAAAGAATTTTCGAATGAGGACGATTTTAAAAATTCTTTCACTGATTGAAAAGCCGTTCACAATGGGCCTCATTTTGTAGCGACATCTATGGCATCACATAAGAACTAATCCTGCATCGCGCAATCAAAGTTCTCCGCGCGTTTAGAACATATAGAATAGCCCGAAATAATCTATCGAGCTACTGCCCGCCAGACATAACTCCCGTCTGGCCGGAGGATCCTTCCTTTTCAATGGAGGTTTGCGGGACTTTACTCTCTGTTCTGCTTTACCTCCAATCTGGTGACCCCGATGTGGGTCGGGGGTCGGGGTTTAAAGTCACCTATTGGGCAATGGAATGGGCTACGCTCGGAGTTTTCTTACTCCCGGGGTAAAAGTATCCTTTGTACTAATCCAGGGCATGTTCTACCCGTGTGCGAAATTTCATCCGAATCCATTCAGTCGTTTGAGAATAAAGAAGTGAGAAACATACACACCAACTGAAAAGTGTTTTTTATTTTTTTGGTGGGAAGTCATCATTGGACGAGTCATTGGACTTCTCTCGCTCTGGGCCGGAGCGAGAGAGCGTAGTATACTTTTACTGACTAAAACCCAATCCTATGTTTCTTCATTGCCTTGCGTTCCAGGACCCCGGCTTTTCCTTTTAGAAGCGAACCCATGAAATATAAGAGTGACATAAGTATAGATATAGCATTTCCTCTCAAACAACTAAGTGTAAAGTTTATTATTCATCATCATCATCATCATTTCAGCCGAAAGATCGTCCACTGTTGGACATAGGCCTCTCCCAAGCGTCTCCACAATGACCGATCCTGTGCGTCTCGCATCCACCGCGTTCCCGCGACTCTCACCAGGTTGTCGGTTTACCTTGTGGGAGGAGGCCTTCCAACGCTGCGTTTTTCGGTCCGCGGTTCCCACTACACACCATCCGTTCTACGAGCAATGTGCCCTGCCCACTGCCACTTTATTTTGGCGATTCTTTGGGCTATGTCGGCGACCTTGGTTCTCCTGCGGATATCTTCATTGCGATCACGCAAGGAAACTCCGAGCATAGCCCTTTCTATTGTCCTGTGACTGCAAGCCTGCCTCTGATGAGGTCCTCTGTAAGCGACCATGTTTCAGTGCCATATGTGATCACTATCACAAGTTTATTATTATTACAAAGGAAACTGAAAATCTATTCGTTTAGCAGTTCATTAAGCTCGCAGGTGTTTCTAAAGTTTCCACTAAGTTACAATCTGCTATAGTGGGGATACCGACCCACTTCTAGTTCTCATAATTTATTTTATAAAGTTGCCAACTTTAGTTAAAGTGATTTTCGTTATTTTCGCTCAGTTCTGCTTTTATCACTGATTGGATTATTTTGTTTAACTTTATAAATAGTTCGGCAGTGAAACACTTTGTGAATGAGGTTACAGAGGTACGCGGAAAAGGTTGTACAGTCCGCAAATGAGGATCCCTCGACCAGACAGATTTCGTGTCTGGTCCAGAAGCCAATATCCTTATTAGAACTATCGCAATTACTGAAGTGCCAAAAAGACATGCATATTCGACACATCAACTTCACAGAACACAAGACTCCCCCAATGAACGGTTATATAAAAGCTGTCCCGCATTCTCCGCCGCTCGCAGTTCTCAACTTGTTAGAGGAGCATCTCCAAACTTGTCCGACTTTAAAGATTTAGAACTTAGACCGGGCTGCACTTGACTGTGCAGACGCTGGCTGGTTATGTACTGATATTATATGCCGTTATATTGGAGAACTAGCTGAATGCCCGCGACTTTGTCCGCTTTAGACACGTAAGACAGCTTAATGCCATCAGGTCTCAATTTCGAGAATATTTTTTTCGGAACCTTAATTATTTTTCTAACATAAAAGTATATTAGCGATCTACCAGATAAAGTACGGTCACAATCTGTTCTGCCGTTTCGGCGATTAGCCGGAACAAACAGACAGGCTTTCACACGAACGAATCATCAGGCAGAAACTATTTGGAGATAAGTAGAAGAAATTAAAGACATACCGGTAATTTTAAGTTCGGAAAGTAAAAATGATACGTACCTGCAACAAAGATGAGAATAAATTAGTTTATGCAAAAAAAAACAGTCAAAACAGAGAAAAAAAACATCTAGAACCAAAAAATTCAAGACAGGGTTTTATCTGTCCCTTTTTAAGCTAAGATAACAGTACAACATGGGTGGTCAGAAGCGTCAGTGAGTGACAAGATTAAGGATATAACTAGTTATATTTCTTAAACTACTGGTTCAAATTGAATTAAATTGGAAATATACCGTGTTTATACAATGCCTGCTTGGTTACTGAAACTCAGGCTTCTAGTTTAATACACAACGAAGTTATAGGGGGTCGAAAATGGCCTAAACAGTTTAAAGAAAAAAAAAAGGATGGTACGGCCGTGCTGCTTTTTTGCTCGCCTTGGCGGGGGTACTGCTGTGCCCTCAGATTACTACTTCACGCTCAAAAGGCAACAGATTTGGATAAAATTTGGCACCACATCCTGGAATAGCATATATGATACTTCTTAGATAGATAGATAGATATATTCTTTATTGTACACCAAAAATACAAATTACATTAGGAACTTAATATTAATATGGTGTCACAATGGGCGGTCTTATCGCTGAAAGTGATATTTTACAGACAACCTTTGAGAAAAAGATACGCAGGTAGTTCGTGGTGTACTATTTACATTTGTAAAATACATACATAAACTAATAAATTCTTCTTATTCTTAATTCTTATCCCGGGAGTATGTTCCCCTGGGACAATTGCCTACATTCACGCGGGCAAAGCCGCTGGCAGCAGCCAGTTACGTTTTTAAATGGGAGTATTTGTTCGTAGTAATCTCCATCTGTTTGAAACTCTACACTCTCGACGTCATCAGAACACTATTCGAGCCGGTTCTCATAAAACAGCATTTTTCGCTAAAAGTGTACTTGGTATGGCCTCCAAAATATATAATAACATACCAATAGTTATTAAAAATAAAGTGTCTAGGTTCTTTTAAGAGGTCCCTGTTTGGGTTTCTCTTGGCTAGATGTTACTATTCTATCGCAGAGTTTATTGCTGATAAACAGGGGTGTGGAGATCTGACGTGCTAAATAGTTAATATAATTTGTAATAATAATAATTTGTAATTATAATAATTTAATCCATGATATAATTTTAATAATTGTAGTTATTCTATTTGACTTATTTTGGTGAATGACAATTGACATACTCATATTTTATTTCTCTTTTTAATGTTTTTTTTTTTTTTTTAATTTGTAATTTATTTTATTTGCTTGGCATTTTGCCTTAATTTTGTACGCCATTCTTTTGGCAAAAAATAGTGCACTACTTTTGTTTTTTGTACTACCTGTTAACCCACCTGTGTTTTACAAAATAATCGATTGATTGATTGATAAACACTAACACAATACACACAATAAAGCGGGAACTACATTAGACCAACGCACACGTGGGCCACGCCTGGTTGAGCCACGTAGCGTGGCGTGAATCTAATGCTCCACAAGTCTCTCCGCAAGTTCCAATATAAAATGTATGGAGACCGACGCGCTCAGATCGGCGTACGTGGCCCACGTATGCCCAATGTAGCTCTTAAATGTGTGCTGTGCTACAAGGCTACAAGCTCAATAGAAAATGTGCGTACCTATCCGAATAAGAACTCCGAAAGCATATTAATATCTAGGACATTAAAGTGCCTTCGCTGTACTAAAACCTACTATTCCCAGTAGCGTATCAAACCGTACCAAAGACCTCTTGGTACCATGTCAGTCAGGTTTCTATATCTTATTGAGTTTACAGATCATAAGATAAATTTGGAACGCCTAAACGTTAATAAATTCCATTTTCATTGAAGCTTTGTTTCAGTGACTCGATTTCAGCCTTTTATGATCTATCGATATAGAGACTTGTGCGGAATAAACACAACTGTTTTTTTTTTTCGGTATGAAAATCATCCAATGACATCCACCGCCCTTGGGCGGAGCGTGAGATAGTGTCAGACTTTTACTGACTAAAAACCCACTCCTGTTCCTTCTTTGCCTTCAATCCAGGGCCCCGGGGTTCTCTTTTGCATCACCCATGGCCCCAGTAGGCTTCGACCCTCCTGTTCCCCAGTAGGCTTCGACCCTCCTGTGCCCCTACGGTTTTGCTGACATTTCCTTGAGGAGCGCGTGGAACACAACACGCCGTCGACAACTTGGACTCGTTCCGGACGGTTACCGGACGTTCGGACGGCGAGCTACCCATTGCTCGCCATCCGCAAGCCAGCGCCTACGGTGGCTGGAAATCAGGATCGGGATCCCGGCGGCTGGGGCGTGAGGGCCGTTCTCTCGCGCGTGCGGCCGCCTCCTTTGCTAGCATTACTGCTTCGCAGAAGGAGGCGACCGCCTGCCACTCCTCCTCGCTCCGGACCATGGCCTGTATCAAGACCCGGCGCGGGAGACTTACAGTGTAAGTCCAGTTTATGAATTGAGTATTTAAAGTTATAATAAGTTGACAGTCTGATGCAGTTGGTGTAATTTCTTTTAGTTCAATCATATATTTGACGCCATCAGACTGCTTCATTTAAATGACTGGCTTTAAGCTTTGACATTGTCAATTTGCTACATTTTAGTGAGTAATACTTTTGAAATTGTCCCCTCGAGCCCTTTATGTTGATACCCTACATGACTACGTCACGAAAATAGATACAATTTGGTGCCAAAAATTCACCATTTTAATTTATATACAATTTTATGTACTTACCTACCCAGTGTCACTGGCACAATAAAGAAGAATCTTACGACACATACATATACTCAAAAACATAACCCTCTGGTTGGCTCAAGCCAAAATTTTATAGGTATTCTAGACCAATCAGAGTTTTGAATAAGAATTAAAAGATTATTTAAATTTTTATTTCTGAAACTAGTTGACCCGGCGAACTTCGTACCGTTTTTTTTTTTTTTTTTTTTGTGTGTGGCCTCTCGCAGGTCAACCTAGGAGGTTGTCGGCTGCTTAACCGGACTTGCCTGTGGCGGCCTCAATTCAAGAATCAAAGCCTCCAGCCAGGGCTTACTTAACTATACTTAAAACTAAGCGACTACACGCTAAGGGCACCCCCTGTGGGGTATGGACCTCGGCTTAGGGCGTCGCTGGGGGGGGGACAGCAAGGGCCGGGCTGGATCGTACAAAGATTTTATTATTATTTTCGGGGAATTTTAAAACTACGGCTCAGCGACGCGGGCTGGCTCGAGCAAGGGACGGGGAGGATTGTCGCGGCGGGCCTCGGCGGCGAGGACGGAAGGACGGCGGTCTGTATTGTCTGCGAACTGTACTTGTTTCCTTACGTACCGCCTAGTCATTGAATTTTAATACGTTTGTCAAAGAATAACGCCATCTACTTCTTCTTCTTCTTCTTTTCGATTCGATTGTAAACTAGTCAAACTGTTCGGGCCCAATAGGTGGCGTTACATTAATAGCAGCATCTGTAGTACTCATCAAATCCTCCAAAGTGCAGGTGTATGGGCACTTGTGGCACTCTAATGTGTGGCTCATGTTTTGAACAGGAGCACCGCACTCACAATGAGAATCCGACGGGTCTATAAAACGCCATCTACTGGTATTACCATAACAGCATTAATTCATTATAAAATGACAGTTTAATTAGAGATGGCGTTGTATTCGATTTTTTCCGCGAGTTTTTCCATATTTTCTCACCGTTTAAACCTTCCCTGGACTATCACAACTTAGTTACTAGCAATAGCAACAGAATTCGAAATTTGTCAACTACGACTTATGTACAAAATTGCGCAAAGTCACGCACAGAATGTCTGTAACTCGCACAATGGAGGACAAGCGACAACACTAACAGAAAACACGTAACTTCAGTTATTTTTGTATAAAACTGTGAAAATGTTAACATATTTGTTACTAAACTCATACAATGTACTGAATAGGATGGTTTGTGTACATATTTATTACACGCACAGTACATACACGTACATATATTATTATTGAGGGCAGTGGTGGCCGAGTGATAACGGCCCCAACTTTGCAGATCGCGTTTCCGAGTTTGTAGGTCGCGGGTTCAAACCTAACTAGGCACATTACTTTGTGTAATTTATTTCATCATCACACTCAAAAGGGTAAAGGAAAACATCGTGAGGAAACCGGTCCTAGAACCAAAAATTCGAAGACGTGTGACTTGTGATTATGGCCCATTCCATATCCTAGAGAGGAGGCCTGAGTCCCAGCAGTGGGAACATTAAAAGGCTGATTATGCTATGCTATATTATACGCGCGTAAAGCCGGGGTGGGACGCCAGTCAATCTAAACATATAAAAATGAACCTGTTTTTTTATCGCTCACGCCATAATTTGAGAACGACTTTACCACAGTGACATTGTGCGTATAGCTAAGGAGCGGAGTTCCCTGCCGGAGTCTGTGTTTCCTGACAACTAAGGGGTCTTCTGCAATTCTAGAGCGGAGCAGGAAGGCGTGTCACATTTACTGACTATAAACCACACCTATGTTCCTTCAGAAGTCCTCCTATAACCCCAGTAGACTTCTGCCCTGCTGGGCCCTGAAGGTTTTGCAGACACTTCTTTGAAAGCGCATGTATCACTACGCGCCGTCAACAACACAAAACCATTATAAATACCTACAGATAAATTAATTAAGTTTTAAACTGATAACAAAGAGGCAACATCTCTTATCAGCACCAGAACTAAATCCTATTACAACTTACCCTACTCCAGCATATATGTGACATACAAGGTCAAATACAGCCGGGCTCCGGAGGTGAATCTTCAACTAATTAAAGTTCTGCCGCTAATCTGTATCGACGAGCTGAGATCTTAAAGCCATTTATTTATAACTAGGTTCTGTTAGCGGCTTCGTCCGCGTATGCGTAGGGAGTATAATAACATCACTATTTTTTAATTAGTACAAAAAAATGGGGCTCTATCTGTACCCGTTACTGATCATATTTGTGTAATCAAAAGTAATAAAAAAACTGGGCTAGTGCGAGTCGGACTCGGTCACTGAGGGTTCCGTACAAACTTACATTTGAAAAGGTTCAATTCCCGAATTGAGTTACGAAGAATTTTCCACCGAAAAACAAAGTCCCAGAACACTTATTATATCACACAAAAATTTGTTCCATGCGGGGATCGAACCCGCGAACGCACTATCTATCTACTATTTATCCTGAAGATAAGCATATATTTTTCTGATTCTATTTACTGCAGTGGATCAAAGACTTTTGCGCATTATAAACTCGCGATTAACTTGTGTAGCTCTTCAAACTTGCGCTACATTACTGTATTTACTATCGCGTCTTCCAGCGCACTGAAATGTCTCGTACAACGATACACCCCGTAACGTGATGTGCACCTAGCTTAAGAGGGCCCTCCTCCATTCGCCTATTGTCAACATCGAGCAAGGTTTAAAAGCTTGTTGCTTCGTCTAACGCAATCCAATGCGATGTTTGATGAAGAGGCAATGCGAAAAAAAAAAAAAAGAGATAACGCCTGAAAACTCTGTTCGCGCCTGAACACTTGTTCCAGGTTTCAAAATACGTGTTTTTTTTAAACCCTGAAAAGTTTTTCAGTAAACGCGTGTCGTCATTCAGAATCTCGATTAAAATGTGCAAGGCTTCTATGGATGTTCATTTTTGTATTTTTAATATATGAGTACATTATGGAAGGCCAAAGTTCACGTAAAATAGCAGATTTTCAGAGGTCTTTACTAAATTAGTTTTACTCAAATTTTTGTTTTTATTTCTATAGAAGCCTATATAATATCAAAAAGACAGCTGTGTATCCAAAATATCTAGAGAAATATGTGTAATAACATCATAATTACGTAAGAGCGGTTGTATGGAAATGTACCTCGAGTTGGCCGCTCTTAAAACATTCTCCCATCAACAATGAACCAGCACGACTCACTTTCCCTCGAAACATACCCCATGTCGTCACCCCATCGTCCCGTCACTAGCGACCCTTCTCACGGGTCACGGGTCATGATAGCACGTGTCCCACTCGTCACGTTCACGTCGCGTCTACGTCACGCTGACGTCAGATAGTCGTTGGTAGGTGTGGAGTTGTGTGTTACGTCATCGGTATAGGAAATTTTATGATGTGTGTTTTGAATACTCTTGTATCGAAATGCGTTTCTTGTATATGGCATTAAAAAGATGGGCTATACATGATACGACAATAAATGTCCATCCAAATATCATCCAGCAGATATCGCTGTCAGCGATGAAACCGCCATTGAACCTAAAGTTTACGTAAAATTATGTTACTATTTTGGTGAACAATAAAGTTTGTACTATTTTAATTGAAAACGTAAATACGTAACGAAATATTTTAAAACTACCGAATAAAGCTCGAACTACATTAGACTGACGCTCACGTGTAACACGCCTTATTTGTACGTAGAACGACGTCGCGTGGCGTGGATCAAGTGTAGCTCTACAAGTCTAGTTTCCACATAAAATGTATGGAAACCGACGCGCCCAGATCTGGGCGCAGTGCATCAGGCACAGTGTAGTTCTAGCTTAAATCGTAAATTCAATTCGAACGCTTTACTTTTTGATTTATTTTCGATGTTCGAATTTATTCGAAATTAGTCCTATGAACTAGTATCGTCAGACGGATGTAAAAAGGTTGCATGTGGCGGATATGAGAATGCTAAGATAGATGTGTGGTGTGACCAGAATGGATAAAGTGAGAAATGAGTACCTATATCACTAATGTAACGTCTTCTAAAAATTAGAGTACGTTTGAAAGTAGGGCCAGTGACTGAAAAGTTTAAAGGAAATAGGTTGCCTTAAGTAGTATGGTCGTGTGAAGAACAGCATAAATCATTATTCAAAGTCAGATTTACAATTAGTTTAGGCAAAAAAAAAAAACTATAGAGTAATGCCAATATTTCTAGTTTAAGACCGAGATAGATACGCTATATGTCTAAAATTTGGTGTCGCTTATTGATTATTGTTAAGGAAGAACCTGCATTGGGCACACGTTACTAGTACTCACTAACAACTATGTAATGAGTGTGTTGTAAGCTAGCTAAATAAATAACAGTACCGCAAAAGTTTTTAACCCGAAAAAGGCTACACCGAGACAAACTGTCCCTGGGCGGTAGGTACATGAATATGGCCCAGCTGTCGCTGCCAAAGTTCCACTGTGGCTATTTTAATGAGGGGTGAGTTACCCCTTCGTGACAAAGACAAGTTGCAGAAAGTCAATTTTCATTATCGTTTGCCAATGTGCCATGTTACCTGGGGCGGTTCAACATGCAACATGGATTAATAATCTATATATATAAAAGCGAAATACCACTCACTGATTAATCACGAAATCTCAGAAACTATAATACCTACAAATTGAAAAATTAGGCAGGTAGGCTCCTTATAGGGAGTAATCATCAGTTAAGACCGGATTTTCCGAAATTCACTCGCCTAAGGGGATGAAACGGAGGTCCAAAGTTGGTATGGAGAAACAGACTATCACGCGGGCGAAGCCGCTGGCAGTAGCTAGTAGGAAGTCCAATCTACAAACCCTTAAGCACAGGTGTGGGGTAGCCAGCCTTTCGGTGTTTTGCAGTATGCATTTTGGAGAGTGTGCGCGGGAATTGCATGACTTGATTCCGCCATCTCTTTTCTGGAAGACCATCGGACCACCCGACGTACAGCGAGTATCCACCCTTACGTTGTTGAAACCTCTACGATCCGAACTAAGCGTTTCGCCTCATCATTTATACCGCGTACATCGAAGGACAGGAACAATTTGCCTGCAGCGGTATTTCCGTCCAATTATAATTTAGGCGTTGAAAGCTAGAGTGAATAGGCTTTTAATAAACTAGTGCGCCTCACCATCAACGATTGCATCACTGCTTACCATAAGGTGGAAATGCATTCAAGCACTAGTTTATATAAATAAATAAAAAAAACTCATGAATAATCGTTTGAAAATGCGATACCTGGTCAATGATCTATATTACTTGTTATTTTAGTTTTTAATTTTGATTGTTATTCAGAATACCTAATTCTCTTTTCAAAAAACAGAATCACCCGTTGCTAATTAATCGCGCGTTTTATCACTGTGTGAGTGAGTATGACATGGGTACGAGGCTCCGCCCCACTTACTCTGCGAAACGCTTTTTCAACACAGTTGCCTCCTGTATTTATTTTTTGCAGATTAAAAACCTTGCATGAAAACTGGTCAATGTTTGGGTGGAATTATTTCTGCATAGTTGCTTTGGTTTTTCTGCAACTGTCTTGTTGCGTGTAATCCCCTAGTCCAGGTGCACGTCGCACTTTTATTGTGTCTCGTAAGTTTTAACAAGATATTATGAAAAGGTATAAAAGTAAATATTACATAATTCTGTTTGACAATATGAATATATTTTTGAAATTGGGGTTCGTTAGGTTTGTTTGGGACTGTTTGGTCGATGGCGCCTACTGTTCCACGCGCGCCTCAAGATTTCAGCAAACTGTACCCAGCAGGGTCGAAGCTTATGGGGGCAAGGGTCTGCTACTGAAAGAAAAACTCGGCCCTGGTATGAAAGGCTACAAAAGAACAGGAGTGAGTTTTTAGTCAGTAAAAGTCTGATACGCTTCACCCAAGAGCGAGGGATGTCATTAGATGATTTTCACAAGAAAAAAACAAACCCATGCTATGTAAAAAAGACCTTAGACGTCTAGCAGTCATGGGTTGTACGAAAATGTACCCCGGAGCCCTTGAACGAAGGCAACACAGGAGTGGGGTTTCAGTAAGTAAAAGTCTGACACGCCCTCCTGTTCCGCCCGATTTCCCACCTAAAAAAAAACAGATGTCTAGCACTGGACGTCTTTTTTTCCAACTTTGGGGCAGGACATAGCAAGATTAACAAATCATCTAAACTTTACCTTCAACATACTGTTATCTAATCCAGAAATAAACCTGAGTTTAAAACAAAGTAAAAGTAAAGTAAACGGAACGGTTTAACCGACATTATTACAGAGATTTCAATCATGCGCCAGTGTAAACTATGGCGCGTGACTTCGCAGCGAATGGCTGACGTTTATTGGAAATCTTTATTATATCAATATGTTTTATGTGAAAGTGTTCGCAATGGAACAAAATTGGCTAGTCATTGCAGATTAGTTAGCAGCGATGTATATTATATATCATAGCACGAAGAATCGCCAAACTAAAGTGGCAATGGGCAGGGCACATTTTTCGCAGAACGGATCGCCGTTGGTGCCGAAAGGTTCTGGAATGGCGATCGCGTACCGGAAGACGTAGCGTTGGAAGGCCTCCTACAAGGTGGACCGATGACCTGGTAACGATTCGAGACGCACAGGACCGATCATTGTGGCGACACTTGGGGGAGGCCTATGTCCAGCAGTCCAGCAGTGGACGTCTTTCGGCTGAAATGATGATGTATATTAGTATAGGTAGCATAGCATAGCATAATCAGCCTTATAATGTTCCCACTGCTGGGACTCAGGCCTCCTATCTAGGGTAGGGAATGGGCCGTGATCCAACACGCGGGCCCAGTGCGGGTTGGTAAATGTCACATGTCTTCGAATTTTTGGTTCTAGAACATGCCGGTTTCCTCACGATGTTTTCCTTCACCGTTTTGAGAGCAGTGATGATGAAATAAATTACACAGAGTAATGCGCCTGGCCGGGTTTGAACTCGCGGCCTACAACTCGTAAGTCGGGGCCGTTACGACTTGGCCACCGCTGCTCAGATGCTGCGATGTACGCGATTGACGCCTGCATGACCGTTTACTGGACGCCTAAGTATAAAGTATTTATTTATTTTTATTTATTATTATTTATACTTAATTATACAACCCAATGTGAACAGAATATACATTTACAAAATCAAGTGTATGTTAGGCGGATTTCCTCTTACAGACAAAGTTTGGATGGACTGAACGAAAGGAAATAGATTTGGAAAGAGTAGTATGCACTTAAAATTAATGTAAACAATTTAAAAATAAAACAATTGACCGAGAATATATTTAATTTAAGTCAATCTTAACTTTTTATTACTGAATTTTCACCGTATATTTCGATTTTGCCAGTATAATGATTTACAAGTAGGGTCAAATCACCCACTTAAACAGACCCGTATGTAAACAAAACGTCAAAAAGTCACAAAACAGACAACACTGCCCCAAAAACCAGTCGTTTGATACAACCACGGACGGTAACCAACGCCTAAAGCTTCAGCGAAGTGTACGAACAAACTTTCGTATTTATTTTCATCCTTTTCATCCGTTTTTCTCCCCCCCAAAAAGTGCCAAAAACCACATTCATAAAGGGAGGGGTGGTAAAAAATTCAACAAAAGCTGTACACCCTGTTTACCTGGGGAGGATCCGGCAACGCCATAATTTTAAAAAAATAACAGGTTAACGTGAAATTATGCCGTATTTTTTTTGGTTTAGAAACCTCCGAGAGCACTGAGGGAGACTGTTTACATTAATGGATATGGAAAAGGTTTCTTTTTTGTTTAGCTGGGAAATCATCCATTGACTTTTCGCACTCTAGGACGGAGCAGGAGGGCGTATCATGTTTTACTGACTAAAACCCACTCGGGTTTTAGTAGAAGACATTCTTTGGCTTGCATCCAGGACCCCGGGGATCATTTCAGACAATAAACATTAGGCGTCAGCCATGCTGGCCCCTAGGGTTTTGCTGACATCTCGTTGAGTGGAACACTTCGCGCCTACGACGACTCGGGCTCAATCCGGACGGTTACCGGACGGCCGGACTGCGGGCTACCCATTGCTCGTCGGGATATGGCTCTATAAGTCAAAAGTCAAAGTCAAAAGTTTTTATTTCACATAAGCCTACATGGGCACTTATAAAACGTCAGAAGCTAGTGCATGTCTATAAGAGCTTACGAGTACATTCAATGAGTTCATAAAAAAAATTTTTTGATGTTAGAGCTTTGTCACTTGACTACCAAGACGACTTTTTTTTTAAATATATATTTGGCTTGGCTTTTTTGGATGCACGAGGTAACTTACAGGTTCGAAACCGGGCAAGTATCAAAGTGAATTCTTCAATTCATATGTACTTTTCTATGTTTATCTAGGACATTACTGACACCCCGTGCCTCGGAAAGTACATAAAGCCGTTGTTCCAGGTTGTCACTGGTAGATATTTTACAGTTGTTACAGGTATTCAGACGCCAGAAAGTCTGCCCATCAGCCTATCCAAGGAGTATTGTGTTGCCCAGTAATTGGATTGTGGAGATCTGATGAGCAGTCGCTCCATGTAAAACACGGGTATTCAGCCGCATCTGATGAGACTGAAAGCCACAGCAAGTGGAATTTAATGGCAAAAATACAAAAGCGAAATACCACTCACTGATTAATCACGAAATCTCAAAAACTATAACACCTACAAACTTAAAATTTGGCAGGTAGGTTTCTTATAGGGTGTAGACATCCGCTAAGAACGGATTTTTACGAAACTCCACCCCTAAGCGGGTAAAACGGGGGTTGGAAGTTTGTATGGAGAAATCGACTTTTACGCGGGCAAAACCGCTGGCAGAAGCTAGTCCACGTATAAACCTCTTCTGTAAGAATTCTTCTTCAATCTTTTTCAATCGATATCTTATTCACAAAACAGCTATCATACATTGTTAGCACATTAACCACACATAACACCCATAAATCAAAACTTCACCCCATAAAAACCATCCGTTACAAGGCCTCATGCAAGTAACAATTCTTCAGGTGCATTTACTTACACGGACAACTACAGCTACGAATCTTTTGGCAGCTGATGATAGCTGTAAAACTTGATGACCTTAATTCTATGAGAACAGCGCTGAACATTTTACAAGGATGATCAAGAATGCGGTAATTGTTCCTAGGAATGATCTACACATAGACGAGTAACGTGAAAAAATTAACGTGACCCTAGTTCGCAAAAGGCAAAATAAGAAAAATAGGTGGGTTTTATTCAGTAAAAATCTGACACCACTCGCTGTAAGTCCCCTTTTTGAGGAGTGGCTAGAAAGACCTCACGGCGTCCTCACCTTCCGCATGACGCAAGTTTTCTACGAACACGGTAAGTTTGGGAAGTTTCTGCACCGGATTCGTGCGGAAGCGACGCCCGGGTATCGCCACTGCGTGGTCCACCCGAAGGACACGGTGGAGCATACGGTAAAGGTGTGCCCCGCCTGGGCAGAGCACCACCGTGTTCTCGTGGGGGCGATCGGCGCCAGCGATCTCTTGCGCTGGGCCTTGGTACAGGCCATGGTTTGGAGCGAGGAAGAGTGGCAGACGGCCGCCTCCTTCTGCGAAGCAGTAATGCTAGCAAAGGAGGAAGCCACACGTGCACGCGCGAGGCAATGGCCCTCGCGCCCCAGATCCCGATCCCGATTTCCGGCCACTAATCGTCCGGTAACCGTCCGGACCGAGCCCAAGTCGTCGTCGGCGCATAGTGTTCCACGCGCGCCTCAAGGAGATGTCAGCAACCGTAGGGGCCCAGCAGAGTCGAGCCTACTAGTGCCATGGGTGATGCGAAAGAGATCCCAGGGCCCTGGGAAAATGGCAAAGAAGGAACAGTTTACATAGTTTCAGACTTTTACTAACTAAAAACCCACTGTTTTTAGTCAGTAAAAGTCTGAAACTATCTCCCGCCCCGCCCGGGGGATGTCATTAGATGATTTTCCCAACCGAAAAAAAAGTTGTTACCTAATAAAGTGCTATTGTTGTTATATATATATATAGTCATATAGGCAAATTATGGTTTCGCCTTTTTACTCTCAAAATACGCGCCACTACCTCCTCTTCCAGCAACTGTCGCCAGCTACAGAAAAATGGCACGTCTAACTGCACCTTTACACATGTTACCAACATAACCACGGAACCGCGGACCCCTAACGGCAGAACAATAACCTCGTCTATAGGTATGACGTAGTTCAAAGCGAGGGTAGTATAATATTTTTATGACCCGCACGTGGGCGAAGCGTGAAGGGACTTTTTATTTACTGGCTAAGTCGTTACGGACAATTCTTTTCTAACATCCGGATTTTTAAAGGTCGAAGATCATACGCTTTTGTATTTTTGTGATATATGAAGTTGAAATAAATAAATCAGATAATCGGACGTTTTCTGTTGACAATGCTTATCCTTCGTTACATAGATAGATAGATATACTCTTAACACTGACATACTTTTAGACCGCCTATTGTACACTTATTTATATAAATGTTTGTCCTGTATTATGTTAAGGTGTGCAATAAAATTATATAATAATAATAATACTTTCTTACATATATATATCTATCTTCTATATATAGAAAAGCGAAATAATACCACGCACTGATAAACCTTTCGGATACCGTAATTAGAGACACAATAGGAAGATCATGAGAGAGCGAACGCCGGCGTTCGCTTCGGGGGGGGGGGGGGGGGGGGTTTAATGAATTCACGAAATCTCAGAAACTATAACACCTACAAACTTTAAATTTGGCAGGTAGGTTCCTTATAGAGTGAAGACATCCGCTAAGAATTTTCCGAAATTCACCCCTAAGGGGATGTAACCGGGGTCCAAAGTTTGTACGAAGAAACCGACTTTCACGCAGGCGAAGCCGCTGACAGAAGCTAGTTATAAATAAAACAAAATCATCTACCACGTCTGTCTGTCTGCTTGTATGCGATAAACTCAAAAATAGTCAAGATTTACATATTTTATATTTTTTTGCAACCTCAAACTAAATTATTGATTTGGCTATAAAAATTAGTAAACCAGTAAGTAAATTATTTTTTGACAATTGGTAGTACTTAAAGGCGGCATCGCTTTTATAACACGTCTTTATGTTTATTTTTTTCACAAATTAGACGTCTAATGGCTGTAAGGTCGTTATTCGAGCGAGAAAAAGTAACAAACATACAGACCCACACTAATATTAGTGTGATTATGAGACTGGATGCCTCGTTGGTCTCGCGTTCGCAAGCGCGACTGCTGAGCGTGGGGTTCTGGGTTCGATTCCCGGGTCGACTCAAAAGTGCTATTGGGTTTTTCCATTAGGAATTACTCTGTAGCTGCTCGAAGTTTAGAAGTTGGTGGTCACGTAAAGCCGTTGTTCCTACGCATACACTCTCTCTGATCATAATTAACTTGTAGTTTTCTTTCCATTTATTGGTATTTATTTATCTATGTGTAGAGTAAAAAAAAAAAAGTAGTCAAGCCCTATAAAATAAATAAGTGAATAGGTTACTTCTAGGTAAGCGCGCTCCATCGTCGACCGCATCGTCATTTTCCATGAGGTAAGGATAGCGGTCAAGCGCGAAACTATCAAGAATAAAAAAAAAGTGACAAGCATCACAACGATGTTATCTCAACGATTTTTATTTAAGAGCTGAGATAAATGCGCACAGCTTCCGCTTTAAACACAGATGGAAAGAGATTTGATACCCTTAACGTCTGCGATCAGACATCAATCGGGCCCGATGTTTGCTAAGTAGATTCGCATCTACCCTCCTTTTAATAATGTGCTGAACATTCGTTTATTATCTGTCTATCGGAGATATGTGTGCGCTTAATATTCTTTTAACTGATGGGAATGGAAAGACTGAAGAAGATTGGATTTCGCTTTTGATTTTTGGAAATGAAAATCTTGGTTTGTTTTTGGGAAAATTCAATACGCTTAAGATGCTAATTGAAATCAGAAAGAGGAAAATCATCTAATGACAAATCTCGCTCTTGGGCGGAGCTAGAGATAGTGTCAAACTTTTACTGACTAAAAACTCACTCCTGTTTCTTCGTTGCCTTCGTCCCATGGCCCAGGGTTTCGCTTTCACACTACCCGTGACCCCAGTAGGCTTCAACTAGGCCCCTACGATTTGCTGACATCTCCCTGAGGCACGCGTGGAACAATACGCGCCGTCGACGACATGAGCTTGGTCCGGACAGTTAGTTACCGGACGCTCGGACAGTGAGCTTCCCTATGCTCGCAACAACATGAATACTATACACGAAAAATTCAAATATAGCTAGCTCTACATACTCATATTTACACAGCCGCAGCCGTATCAACAATCAAAATCATAATTCACACCAATCACCCAAGATTTCGAGAAACCACCCAAAAACTCCGAGATATCTTCGCCTAACGTATCCGGGCACGAAACTGATTCCATAAAAATATTTACCCACAAAAAATAAATCGAAACGAGTCGAAAAACCGACCTTTGGCTCGTGACCCCCGATATGTGTGGAGGACATAAATCTAGGGAATTTAGGATGCCACTTACAGACAGATCTAGTCCAATCTTTTGTCAGATCTGACTGGATTTTTCTTACATTTATTGTACAACGTTGGTATTTAACACACGAGCATTTGAATCAAGATGTATTGAGCGATTTTTTTTAAATTACAAAAAGAGTTTTGACATGTTGCATGCTACATCTATATCGCTACTAAGAAAGAAAAAATCAAAATCAACGAATAGGTTATCTTCGATGAACATAGCGCCTAAATTGTGGCAATCCTGACCAATAGCACATTTTAAGCCGGAACATGTCGCACCTTTAATCCAATACCGTCACTAAACGAAATTTTTCAAAAAAACTGTTTTTAACGCCATCTGTTTGCTGAGCGCTAACTTTACGGATTGCGTGCGGATTAAAGGTGCGAGTATTTTCAATAGCAATAAATTAAAAAAATTATTTCCTTTGTATCTTTAACATGCCTACCACACCTTACATGGATGCTTATATTTTAGAACGAGTATATTCCAAGTCTGCTTCTCCTTTTATAACCTCCACGTTTTCATTTCATATTCCAAGTTTAATACCTCGCTTAGGTACCTCTACTTCTAGTTTCGGTGTATGGATCCGGTTTACGATGCTATTACTATTGTATCCTCAAGTTATGAGCTCGCAATCTGCCATTGCGATCTTAACTTCAAGATATTTCATGACGTTTACGCTGTGAATCCTCTAATTAGATATTATATTGCGCTATATATTATGCATTCATTTTGAGTATCACTCAATGTACGCTTATATTAATTTCTAAATGTTTTATTTCACATAAACTCTCTTTAAGTCAAAAGTGAATAGGTTACATCAAAGCTAGCGGACTCCATCGGCGACCACATCATTGCTTAAGGTAAGATAATGGCCAAAGGCAAGACTATCATGAAATAACTTTAAAGAAAATAGAATCTATTATTTCTTAGCTAACATAACACAGCTAAAGAGCAGAATTCCCTGCCGGAATCTGTATTTCTTGATAGCTACAACTACAACTTAAGGATTTTAAGTCAAGAGTGAATAGGTTGCTTTTAGGCAAGCGTGCTACATCGGCGACCACATTGGTTACCATCAGGTGAGATATCATGAAATAACTTTAACCCTAAAATAACCTATTTCTGTAGTAATATATACTACGCGAGGAGGCGTCGAGCTGAAATTAAAACCATATACCCAGGTCACTCTCACACTCAGACTTCTGAGTTAACGCAAAAAAAGATGCGGACGTTTATGTCGCAAAAACCGTATTTTTCTACACCAACCTAATCCAGAATCATATACTGGATCCGTGGTATTCGTTTGTGATATCATGTATTTATAGAAACCTTTCACCTTCCGAAAAAGAAATCGCGGCCCTCGCAAAGAACAACAGAAGGAACACTGTGGAATTTTGTCAGTATAAGTCTGACGCCGTTTCTTCCATTTAGAGCAGGAGAAGTTATTCGGTTATTTCCTTCCTTTTGGGAACACATTCATAATGCGTACAGCTAAGGAGTGGCATTCCCTGTCGGAGTCTGTCTTTCCAGATAGCTACAACCTGGAGGTCTTTAAGCCAAGAGTGAATTACTTTTAGGCAAGCCTGCTCAGGGAGATGTCAGCAATTGTAGGGGCCCAGCAGGGTCGAAGCCTACTGGGGCCATGGGTAGTGTGAAAACGAAACCCGGACCCTGGGATGAAGGCAACGAAGGAACAGGAGTGGGTTTTTAGTCAGTAAAAGTCTGACACTATCTCTCGCTCCGCCCAAGAGCGGGATTTGTCATAAGATGATTTTCGCACCTAAAAAAAAAAAAAATGCCTGCTCCATCGGGACCATCATTAGTGAGATAGTGGTCAAACTCAAACCTATCAGTAACAACAAAAAAACCACATGCATAACGTCTACATTCCGGTGACATTTCAGCGATGACTATTTTGCGAATGAGAACCCGCAAAATGTCGATAACATGTCACTTCCCATTCAAAAATCTCTCCACAATATTTAAAACCCAAATCAAATCCGTCTGCCATCGCTGAGCCCATCACGATCTCAATGTTTGGCAAACGACGATTGAAATCCTCCCTCCATTTAATAAGCTGCGGAGCGAGTCCGTTCATGTACACACGCCTGCATGAATACCTTACACATACGCAAAAAACGAAAGCAATTTTCTCGTTATTTAATGTGGCCATTTTTTTTTTTATGGGGAAAATCGTTTAAATAACATCTACCACTCTGGGTGGAGTGCGAAGGAGCACACTTTTACTGACTAAAAAACGCAGTGTACTATCAGTTGCCCTTTTTGCGAGGGCTACAGTAACTCCTTCAAGCAATCCGCAGTTCTGAGAGGCGTCGGCCCTAATTGGCACAGTCAATTTTCCTGACATCTCTTTGAGGCGTCGACCCGGGCTTGTACCTTAACGGACGGCCGGACGGCGAACTACCCATTTCTCTCCATCCGTACAGCACGCATGACCGGAATCGTACTGCGACTCGCGACGCCCGTCAGAGTCGTCTTCGAGGAGGGTTTCTTCTACAAAGCAACTAATTTCTTGACACTTCAAAAGTGCATGTAAATGTTTTATTTTAAACTAGCTTCTGCCAGTGGCTTTGCCCGCGTGAGAGTAGGTTTCTCCATACAAACTTTAGACCCCCGTTTCAACGCGTTAGGAGCTGAATTTTGGAAAAATCTTTTCTCTCGCCTACGTCATAAAAGGAAATCATATGCAAAATTTCACGTTTCTAATCACAGTAGTTTTGACTGGACGTCAGTCAGTCAGTTTCTCCTTTTATATATATAGATTTCAGAAGCTAAAAAATCTGTCAACAGATTTGTAAAGACGTATCATGTCACCCAGTTACTGTGTAATAGAAATAGAACTCAGGTAAGCAGAAGTTCAGTAGTTGCAGGAGAGCAGTGGTGGCCGAGTGGTAACGTCCCCGACTTACGACTTGAAGGTCGCGGGTTCAAACCCAGCCAGGCACATTACTTTGTGTAATTTATTTCATCACCACTGCTCTCAAAACGGTGAAGGAAAACATCGTGAGGAAACCGGCATGTCCTAGAAGCAAAAATTCGAAGACATGTGACATTCACCAACCCGCACTGGGCCCGCGTAGTGGATTACGGCCCATTCCATCTCATAAAGAGGAGGCCTGAGTCCCAGCAGTGGGAACATTAAAAGGCTGATTATGCTTATGCTTAAGCAGAAGTTGTATGTAAAATAAGTACTGATATTCAACTGTATCTGGATACAATGGAAGCCGACCCTAACAAAGTTAGTAACAAGCCAGGTAGATTGATTGTCACATATTTACGCTCATGACTGTACCGACGACACACACGCTGTCTCGCTCGCACGCTCCTCAAGTGTGACTTGTTGCCATCGATCTTATCGGAAGGAACTCTTTTTAGGATGTAATGAGATTTAAGTTGATGTACCTAAGGGTTGTTTATTTAAGAGTACAAGGTCTGATCTGGTAATGTGTTTGAGGATTGGGATTTGAAGCCTCGAAAAACAAGTGTACTTAAAGAGATGGAAGAGTTGACTGGTAGACTTTAAAATGCTATCTATCCCCTAATTTCCAGCATGATAAATGGCGGCTGCAGGAAATAGTTGGTATTGTAACCATTTTTTTGTTTTTGCATTTAATGCTATCCTTATGTCTACAGAATAGAAGTCAAAATCGGTTGAACGGACAGTAAAAAAAAGGTTTGTATAAATGTCCAATCTTATTGCGAATAAGATACCATAAGATAGGTTTTTTTTTTTGTTTTAGGTGGCAAAATCATCTAATGACAAATCGCGCTCTTGGGCGGAGCGATAGATACTGTCAGACTTTTACTGACTAAAAACCCACTCCTGTTCCTGCGTTGCCTTCGTCCCAGGGCCCTGGGTTTCGTTTTCACACTACCCTTGGCCCCAGTAGACTTCGACCCTGCTGGGCCCCTACAGTTGCTGACATCTCTTTGAGGCGCGCGTGGAACAGCACGCGCCGTCGATGACTTGAGCTCGTTTCGGACGGTTACCGGACGGTCGGACGGCGAGCCAACCATTGCTCGCCGTCCGCAAGCCCGCTCCTACGGTGGCCGGAAATCAGGATCGGAATCCCGGCGGCGGTTGGGGCCATAAGATAGTTCAAGAAACTTCGCCTTACCTACACTTAAAGAAAACTTCAAGCCTTGCTGAGATTCATTACGACGCCACGTGCAGCGAGAATGTTTAAAGGTCACATGGTGGGAGCCAGCTGGTTGAAATGAGTTATTTCGTTAGAATAAGTTAAAAATAACTATCTAATTGGAGTTGAGGGTAGTGGAGGTTTTTCATCAGGGTTGTGCGAGTTTTTTAATTGTATTACTAATAAAATAAATATTTAGGTTTAGTATTTATAGTTCAAGTTAATATTTAAGTTTCCTAAATAAAATTGAAGACTATAAAAAAAATAAAACTAAAAAAAAATTGCTACATGTGATGTTTCTTTTTGAAATGCATTGCGACGTAATAAAACAATAATATGCAACACCCAGTTTATTTGATATTACGGAATAGCCGCTATTGAACACTTATATTGACGATAAATAATAATAATAATAATATTCACACAACCATCACACAACGCCGTCTAGTCCCAAGCTAAGCAGAGCTTGTGTTATGAGTACTAAACAACTGATAAACATACTTAAATATTTCTAAATACATACATATTATAGATAAATTACACCCAGAGCCAGACCAAATGATTGTGATCTTCACACAAACATTGGTCCTGGGTAAGAATCGAACCCACGACCTCCGGCATAGCAGTCAGGGCCACTAACCACTACACCAACAGGCCAGTCAACTGAATAATGAAAGAGATATTTCGAGTTTCATATTGTAAGCGATGCTAAAAGAGACAGTGACAGTTATATTGAATCAATAAACACATGAAAGCGATCCAGCTCAAACGCTCTGTATCTATCTGTATATCTTCGATACACGACAATTCCTGACAGCAGCAGCAAACAGAGAAGCGGAAAGGGAAATCCTTGACTCGTCCACAAGACTAAATTCAACTGAACATGTTCAAACAATTCTCAAATTACCCGACATCGAACACCGGAAATACCCTCCGCTAGGCCATGAACACATCCACATAAATTATAGAATCTGCTCACTTTCGCTGCGACCGCTCAAGCGTACGGACGCGTCGGCGCGTTGCATCATTTACGCACGCGATTTCCTGATTAAAAAAAAAACAATTCGACGTAACTGTTAATGATTTTGAATCGGAAAAGATTGCATGTCGAGTTTGGGTTTACGGAAACAATGTAACAAGTGGTTCTGGGTTCGAATTATGTCGTGTGAACTATGTTAGTGGTAAACTAAGTTGAAGTAGGGACATATTTAACTCATATTACTAAATTCATAAATGTGCTCACGACTTGCTTGGAATAGCAATTTGTCGTTATTAGCTTCCAGGAGAATGCTTTCCTTATGACATTCTCCTCAAGGATAGTCGTCTTATGAAGAATACATAATCAGTTACTTTTGAGGTAAAAGGGATTTAGAAACTTGTGCTTCGTATTTTCACATACCCATATCCTAAGTATTTTCGTTGTGTTTGTAGACAAAACCTGGTACGTACCTGTAACAAGAATAAAGGATAACAGTTAATTTGATTAAAATGGAAGTAAAGAAAGGGTTGGACCGATGACCAGCAGGCTTGCTCTTAAGTTCAATTCCGATCGGTCGATATTGGGATTGTGACGTTTCGTAATCTTGAATTCGATGCTAGTGCCAAATCGGTTGACCATTTTGAGGAACTAAGTGAATTCGGGACTGGGCTTGGCGTACGTTAAACGATACTCTTGAGTCCATTTTGACAGCTGCTGGTGAGAGTCGCGGGAATACGATGGATGCGAGACGCACAGGACCGTTTCGTTGTGGCGTCATGAGGCCTATGTCCAAAAGTGTACGTCTTTCGGCTGAAATGATGACGATGATGAAAGAAAAGATTGCAGGGATATGAGATAATAGGGAAAGGTTTACACGCTTTATGATGTAGGATTTATTCCCATGTTTTTTTTTTTATACTATTCGTGTCCCAAGTTTAATCCAAATTCGTGAAGATGTAACAGGCAGTCTAAGTTACTTTCACATTTACAATATGAACTTTTGCCCACGATTTTGTTTGCATGAATGTCGGTTATAGCAGAAGCGTAGTCGATGTCGAAGCCAGATAAAAAGTAGCCTATGAATTTCCTGGGGGTTCAAGCTTACTCCGTATCAAACTTCATCAGAATCGGTTCAATAGTTTAATCGGCATAGCTTAAAAGAGAGTCACATATTTATATATTATTATTGACTAGTAATTACTATTAAAAATCACATGCAACTTCTGACTTGACAGTCTTCCTAAATGACAGCGTCATGCCATTTGTCGTCACGGCACTCGAGTTGGTTTTACTGTCAAAGCGCATAATTTTAATGTCTTCTTTATAAGACGGATACTTTTTTTTTTTAAATTTGTATAGTTTCGCGTTTCACCACTATCTCACCTGATGGTAAGCGATGATATGGCCGACGATGGAGCACGCTTGCCTAGAAGTAACCTATTCATTCCTGATTTAAAGACACCTAGGTTGTATCTATCAGGAAACAGAGACTTCGGCAGGGAATTCCACACAGTGAATGTATCCACACAGGGAGTTTTATAAACAATAAACAAATAGATGTAGTTAATAATAGCGGGTAATGAATTATATACTGCAACTGTACTAATCAAAATATTAATTTTATTTCAACCGAATATCATTATCGGTAACCACTGAAATAATTGGAAAAACCGCAAAATGATGCTGAAATTAATTATGCGTGCTAATTTCTATAAATGAATAAGGATTGGCATGGCCGTTGTATAAAACTGATGGCGATTTGATAAGGAAACGGTATATTTGATTTGAGTTGATTTTCGTTTACATGATTTCTTAAATCACACACACACATATTAACACTTTTACATTGATACGTATACTAATTGTAAATGCTTCTAAAATGTTATATCGACACACTTTCACTTTACCTTGTAAACTCTAGTTTAATTAAATTTCAGTTTGGCCGATTCACTGTCTCTTAAGATACGGGTCTCCTAGTTTATGAGACAGGGTTCATAATTTTTTGTATGCATAGACTTATCTTGTAGACGAAAATTATCTGTTCACAAAACTAAGCTTCTTGTATTTCTGCTACCTAGTTTTGAATTGTGTCTGTGTGTATTGCTTGGATAAATAAACTATTTTATTATATTATTATTATTTATTATAATTATTGTTGAGGGTTAACACTTGCAGTGCCAAGAACTTTTTTACTTTTAATCTTTATTTAAAGAGATTTTTCGATAGTGCGAATATGCCACTCTGTTGGTATACAAATATAACAGTTTAAAAAAAAATACAGTTATAATAATAATATAAAGAGCAAGGAACTTCACGGACGCTTTTTCCGGGCCCTTCACGGGCCCGATGTAGACCAATTGGCGTCCGTAGCCTGGCTGCGTTTCAGTGACCTCTTTGGGGAAACCGAAGTTTTTGTCTGTGCAATTATGGACGAAGTTATCATGACGAATAACTACCGGAGATTTATTGTGAAGGACGGCATGGTTGACATCTGTCGGGCATGTCACCATCCGGGAGAATCAATTCGTCACATTATCTCTGGTTGTTCTTGTCTAGCTAACGGAGAGTACTTGCATAGACACAACCTTGTAGCCAGGATTATCCATCAGCAACTTGCTTTGAAATACTCTCTTGTGGAATCGGAAGTGCCGTACTACAGGTTTGAGCCCGACCCAGTTCTTGATAACGGTCATATCACTTTGTACTGGGATCGGGTCATCATCACTGACAGGACTATTGTAGCCTTGAAGAGTATTGTAGACTATTGTAGCTTGATATAGTGGTGGTGGACCGAAGCGAGAGGTGTGCAATGATTGTTGATATATCCGTTCCGTATGACGCGGCTCGCGAGGTTGTCGACATGTGGGATGTGGACTCTGCGATCATTGTACCGATAGTGGTGTCAGCCAATGGCTTAATATCCAAGAGCCTCGACCAACACCTTAGGAGGCTCGCGTTAGGCGGCTGGATCAAGGGCTTGATTCAGAAAGTGGTACTCCTGGACACGGCTCGTATTGTTAGGAGGTTCCTTTCTCTGGGGCCCTGACCGCCGGTAGCTTGGACCCTGTTCCCGATACCGGTGGGACACTATTTTTTATATTTTTAAATGTTTTTTTTTTGTTTTTTATTAAAATATTTAAAAATATAATTTATATGTACATATACAAATATATAAACGATAATAATATAATAATATGCCACAACTACCACACAACGCCGCCTAGTCCCAAGCTAAGCAGAGCTTTTGTTATGGGTAGGTACTAGACAACTGATAAACATACTTACATATTTTTAAATACATACATATATAGATAAATTACACCCAGACACAGAACAAATGATCGTGCTCATCACACGAAAATTTGTCCTGTGTGGGAATCGAACCCACGACCTCCGGCATAGCAGTCAGGGCCACTAACCTCTAGACCAACAGGCCTGCCAGATCGTCGTCTGCCAGTTAGGTTTTGGATCGGTTTTTCAAAGCGAACTAAACCATATTAATGATAGGGATTATTTTATCTGAAACAGGATTTGATAAATTTACATTGTGCTCGCCAATTTGTGTTCCGAGCGATTGATTTCGGACACATCTCATTAAAATATGATATGTGTCCTCGTCTTCGTTTCGTGTACCGCAAATAGATATAATTCGTTCGTGTGTACCCCGTGACATACCCCGTCGTTCGTGTGTTCCTGCTTCCCGTTTCTAATTATTTTAAGCCATGTCTTTATATGGAGTCGTCACTTTGTTTTACATTTAAATGCGGATTTAACAGATTCTAATGCTTTTACATTATTTGTGTCGGTATCTAGTCAATGTTCTCGGAAAACTAGGCTGTCATCATCATCAACTTCATTTCAGCCGAAAGACGTCCACTGCTGGATATAGGCCTGGAATGACTATAGGTTCTGGAATGGCGACCACGTTCCGGAAGACGTAGCGTTGGAAGGCCGCCTACAAGGTGGACCGATGACTTGGTGACGGTTGCAGGACTCCGATGGATGCGAGACGCAGGGGACCGGTCGTTGTGGTGACACTTGGGGGAGGCCTATATCCAGCCGTGGACTTCTATCGGCTGAAATCATGATGATGGGTGCTTGAATTGGCCAAGATTAGGACATAGGATACTTTTCATCAGGTGAAATCGCTAGCAAAATTAATGAACTATTATTAAACTACAGTGTACTTTTTTAACCTAATGGTTCACTGTTTGACATCCCACCCACACGCACAAAACGTTTTGGGAACACATTTTACTATGTGTACAAGTAAGGAGAGTCTGTGTTTCCGCATAAAGTAAATTAAAATATATAAATAAACTATGACTAAAAATAAAAAAAAGAAGTAGCATTTTGTTACAGTTTTAATATTAAATTAAGTTATTCAAAAACTTTACCTAGACTAGATCAATACAAAAGACAAAACTATTCGTTAGAATCCGCGCCATTCCCCGTAAACATTTCCATAATAAGGCAACGAGTACATTATACAGTTTATTTTAAAACTGGGTCGACACTGAATGTCTGATAGGCTGCTGTGAATATGATTTATTGTAACTTGTAACACTGATATTTTGTAGTCTGTGGTTACAAAAATGACGAAAGCATTTCTAAATAATAGCAGTTAACTGTAGGTACTGGTTTTTTTGGGTTTTTTTTTGTAGGTGGAAAAATCATCCTGACCACTCCTGTTCCTTCGTTGCCTTTCGTACCAGGGCCGAATCTTCCTTTCATGTAAAAAAAGACCTTAGCAGTAATATAAAAATTCAATATTAAAGAATTAGTTCTTGTTGCCAGTTAGTAAAAAGTCCATTTTACATATCACGACAGCAGCGCTTGGTTATTTGTCATAACTTCAACGCTTTTATTATCTACGACGTGCTTTCAGCTCCAAGAAGCTCCAAAATGGCGCGTTTTATTACATTTTTAACGAAGCAATACATATTCTGGGCAAGATAAATTAGAATGGATCTTCTTATCGTTTAATTCAAACGTGTGATTCTTATTTTTGTTAAGTCCTACTTCACATCAGCAATCGTAATAATAGAGCCGAAAAAAGTAAGAGGTGAAAACTAGGTGAAAAGTGAGTGTGACGTATTTATGCTGTGAACGCATGAGCACTCGTATAAGTTCAGTGAAAGTTTGTCTCATAATTCAGCCACGCACACTCTGCTTGCTAATGCAGTCATGTCATATGATCTTCAGGTGTACAAGTGACAGGGTATTCGGATCTAAACCATATTTGCTGTAGCCATTGTGTTACCATGTTAGGACAAGGTTGTTGGTCTAGTAGTCAGTGACCCTGACTGCTATGCTGGAGGACGTGGGTTCGATTCCCACCCAGGACAAATGTTTGTGTGATGAGCATGATCATTTGTTCTGTCTGGGTGTTATTTATCCATAATATTTATGAATGTTTATCAGTTATCCAGTACCCATACCACAAGCTTAGTTTGGGACAAGATGGCGTTGTGAGAAAGTTGTGGAATATTATTATTATTCTTTGCGGAGACTTCTCCAGGCATGGGGGTGTTATACCACCAACTTCCAAACTCAGGGCTGCTGCAAAGTAATTCCTAATGGAAAAACCCAATCGCACTTTTTTCCCGACCTGGAATTCGAACCCAGGACCTCCAGCTCAGCAGATGAGACCAAAGAGCCAGTTCCATTTACCCTAACAATCATACTTTCGCCACCTGCGACAGATAAAATAAAAACTCCCGCTGTAACGTTGTTACACTGCCATCACTCATAGCCTTATTGTACACTGTGGCATGATTAAGCGTGATTTTAGCGCTCCCAAGACGCGCGTTGCGTTCTGTAGCGGCATTTTATTATTTTGTTACGTAATTTATTTCGTTTTGTTAATGAAAATTTGTATTAACTGTCTGTAATTTTACTGAGGGAAATGGAATTTAGATGACAAAGTTTTACAATTATTATTAGCCTGTATTTCGTCCCTTGGGGTCCAAAGGCCCTTTTCTCATTCCTTCTAATATTATAAACGCGAAAGGAATTTATTGTCTGGTTGTTTGCTTGTTACCTCTTCACGTTTTAACGACTGAAAGGATTAGGATGAAACTTGACACACGAGTAGACCAGGAGCCTATAACAGGTAAATCAATTTTTTTAAAATGTATCTTATGATAAGGTAGAATATATAGGTATATTACAAGTGTGTCTCCAGAATCCCATCATCATACTCTTATCTGATGACCATAGACCTGGGCTAATATACCGTTTTAAATAAAAAAATATTTTTCCATATCCGTCCAGCCGTTTTCGAGTAATCGGGGAACATACACAAAAAAATAAAAATAAAAGATTCCTACGAAGGTAGGTTTCTGCATAGGAAATCCAATCCCGCATCAAAATCATGATCCCGCAAGCCTGCGGGATTGAAGTCATCAATCCCGCAAATGCGGGATCATGCGTTTGCGGGATTGGAATCCCTATTTCTGAACTGTCTGCTTCAGTATGTGCCAAATAAATATAATAACTTCTTTCTTTTGAATTGGCCTCTTTTTTTGAACTCGGTTAGAAAAAGAAATCGATTTCTAATAAATATCTCGCAATTAATGAAATACTAGCTTTTGCCTGCGGCTTCGCCTTCGGAGATATATAAAATATAGCCTATATCACTCAGGAATAAAGTAGCTTTCTATCGGTGAAAAAAAATCTAGCAATCGGACCAGTACTATCAAACAAAAAATCAAACTTTACCTCTTTATAATATAATGTAGATTTCATCCCAATGCTCATTCCAAAGATTTATTTATTAACCGCAATGATCTCATTATGACACTTTTATATGCTTGCTAAATGATGTCATGGGTTTTACTTCCTTTGATTTTCAATGACTTCATGATAATATTATTACGATCTGTTGCGGATATTCATGAAAGATTTGTGACTACAATGTATTATTTAGTATAATAGTTTAATAATACTTGATTTAGTAGTCAATAATTAAATAATATTTTAATCAGTAGTCAATAATTTAATAATTATTAATATAGAAATCATTAAGTTAATAATATTATTAGTCAATAATAAAATAGGTACTTATTATTTAATAGTTGTGATTTTTAGAGATGTCAAAAATAGTAGTCTAATAAAAGTTCATATAGTAGTCAATCATGTTGTTTAATAATGGCTACGACAAACTAGAAAGAAGAATTGTATGGAAAAAATGCATCTTTAGAGTTTAGAGGATCATGGGCTTTAGACACACAAGGAAAAAGGCCTTAGAGTACGGTTACAAAAAAAAAAAAACATTTTATTTGTGGTTTAATACTACTCAAAAAAAAAAAAATACAGTTGGAAGTTGGGACCGTGGTCCAGTTCAAAAGAGCTCCACGACACGAGTTAAAGAACTAAGTAATATAAAACTACATAACATAATTCATTGGTACACGATTTTCAAAACAACCACATTGAAACCATTATGTTGCGCAGACCTACCATGTTATATTCCTGCACCACCCTAAGGTCGACTGGTAGAAAATGCCTAAGGCATTAAGTCCGCCTTTGTACAGTGTTTCTTACTAGTGCATAAAGTTTTAATAAATAAATAAATAAACCCTTTCATCCCAGCACTTTATCACTAGATCAATTCAGTTCGAGACTTCGAGTGCCTCTCGTAAAATATTCCGCTTGTCGTGGTCCCGGCTAGTCGGGCTGATGTCTGACAAAATAAACAGCTAGGTATGGCACAATATAGATAATTACGGAAGATCAGCTCCATATAACGAGCAAAAACAGGCACACACATACACAGACACGCCGCTATCGAGGCGATAAGGCCTCTCTTAAAGGAGTGTTAGTGCGCCTCAACATCAACGATTGCATCACTGCTTACCGTCAGGTAGGATCGCAAACAAGCACTGATTTCTCCTGATCTCGCACCTTCTTTTCAGACTGACTTTTACTCACTAAAGCCAGACCTGTGTCCTTCAGTTGCCCTTTGTGTACTAGGGCTGCAAGTTTCCTTTTAGAAATTTCCTGCGGCTCTAGCAAGCATGGGTCCTGCTAGGCTTCTACGGTTATGTTGGCATCTTTTTGAGGTGCACGTGGAACACTAAGCGCCGTTGACGACACGGGATCGGTCCTTGCCGGACAGCCGGACAGCAAGCCACCCAGTGCTCGTCGTCCGCAAACCAACGCCTTCGGTGGCCGAGTATCGCCCTGCGATTCCCAAAGTCTGTGGCGTCTCCAGGATCAGCCGGTACCGGAGCTCACCGGTGGTTTCGAGGCACGAAGAGATTTCGGTATGTAATGGATGTTTTTAATCTTGAAGATCAAACCGTGCGGTTGCTGTTACTTCACCTTCAGTCCCTATCGAAGTGTGCATACACGTGTTGAAGCTGGATGCATCAAGTTGACCTTCTGCTACTATTCTATTCTCTGGCAGACGTCTGACTAAATAAACAGCTAGGTAGTGCTCTCGATGCGAGACTGGTATCGAATACACTCAAGTGGACACGGTACAGTTTTGTGAACAAGCGTTTAGGGGATTTTTTAATTGATATCTTGCAAATTTTGTCTTCTATTCGATAACAATGCAAGATCAACTTTTTTTTTAGCATTGAGACATTTCTATTAGTCCCCAGACGATATTGTCATGCTAACTGCGAATTTCAGTTCGTGTGTTTATATATTTCTATGTTTGTTACTCCTTCACGCTGAAACGGCGAAAGGGATTTGGATGAAATTTGGAACACGAGTAGATCCATCGTGGACCACATCATCGCTTACCATCAAGTGAGATGGTGGTCAAACGCGAGCCTATCATTAATAATAATAAAAAAAAGATCATGTCCAGGAATAGCTCATTTACTTTGATTTATTGATTGATTATCAGCATATTGCGTGCTCCATCGTCGGCCACATCGTCGCTTTCCATCAGGTAATAAAAAAATAAAATAATATCAGCCTTTTATGTCCCAAAGTGCAATAAGGAGACTGGAAAAGCATGTCACAAAAGGTTAAAAAGATTATTTCTACAATGGTAGTAACAATATTGTCAATGCGGTCATCCTTATATTGTTAACATCTGTACTAAGCTTTTCGCCTCGGCGTTTACACCGCTTACATCGAAGGACCGGAACAACTTGCCTGTTGCGGTCTTCCCGTCTGATTATAATTTAGGTGTCTTCAACGCTAGAGTGAATAGGCTATTTATAAAGTAGTCTGAGTCACCATCAACGATTGCATCACTGCTTACTATCAGGTGGTATCGCAGTCAAGCACTGGATCATATTATTCAAAAATAATACGATTTAATAGCCAAGAGCTTCGACCAACATCTTAGGAGGCTCTCGTTAGGCGGCTGGATCAAGGGTTTGTTTCAGAAAGCGGGTCTTCTGAATAAGGCTCGTATAGTTAGGAGAATCTTTTCTCTGGAGTCATGACCGCCGGCAGCTTGGACCCTGTTCCCAATACCGGTGGGATACTGTCTCAATTTTTTTTTTTTTATATATGCCATAGATAATAAGATATTTCCTACAAACGTATTAACAACAAAGTAGCTGTCTAAACTCCGAGTTATTTTCTTCGAGGAAGGAAGCAATAACTCTACATTGAGATCTCCAATGTTTATTTAGTTGAGTCATATAAAATTTATAACGGCACAGCTATTGAAATACTATGGGAGAACAGTATGATTTATTGTCGGCACATTTGATTTAGGACGAGAGAATAACATTTAGTGAAGGTAATGCATAATTCAGTACAATGTAGTAGGCTAGAGGAATCTGGTTAAATTAGAAGCTTGCATCTTGCTCCTGGTACTAACCTAAACGCAATTGATGAGATGATTTTTGAGACTGGTCATCTCTTAGCTGCCATTGGCTAATGTTTTTTATTTTTTTTTATTCGTTCTTTTCTTTTTTTTTTAATTCGTTCTTTTCTTTTTTTATTATTATTATTACTTACCTACATTGTGCTCACATATTAGAAGACAAGAAATATGTAACCAAGATTTATGTAACTCATTATATGATTTAAAAGTGTGTCCATGGAGTTTCTTGCACGTTCTTCTCCATAAAGATTACGCTTACGCTTTGGAACGTGCAATTTAGCTTCACTTGTTTTTTTTTTTTTTGACTGACTGACATTTTGACAATTCAAAAGTGCCTGGGTCTATTTGAAATAAACGCTTCTGATTTCTGAGGTCGTATAAAACACTACCAACGACCACAACCAACATCTCACCATTAACGATTTCATTACCACTTACCATCAGGTGGGATCGCTCACTAGTTTATTTATTTATTTATTTAATCTTCATGCAACAAAAGGTACAAAGGCGGACTTAATGCCTTAGGCATTCTCTACCAGTCAACCTAGGGTAGTGGCGAGACAATATGGCAGGTGCATAAAAAAAGAGCAAAATATTATTTAGACAACAAGTATTACAAAATTATATATAAAACCAAAACTAAACATACATACATAATTAATAAAATATATACCTATACATACATACATACATAGTTTATAGCAATTAAAAAAAAATACCACCGTAACCGTAATTGATTTAAAAATTTCGGGAGTGTGCGTCGGAATTGCATAGTCTAACTCCGCCAAGCCCGTTCCATCATTGGAACACCAGGCGTATGGCATGGCACCATTGATACATAGTGGACATCTCACCTTATCACGAAACGTCGCCGTCCGGTCGTCCGGGGACGTTCCAGACCGAGCCCAAGTCGTCGACGGCACGTAGTGTTCAACGCGCAACAGCAAATCGTAGGGGCCCAGCAGGGTCGAAGCCTACTGGGGCCATGGGTTAAGTGAAAATGAACCCCGGGCCGATATACCTACTGGGATACCGTCTAACTAAGACGATAACTTTCTAAAGATCAAGAATCAGAAAAGATCAGCAATCTTTGTAAAGAGAGCTCTAGATGTGCTATGTGTGTGTGTGTGTGTTTAAGTGTGTGAATCTTCGAGGAAAATGAAAAAGTTATCGGCATCCGTAGGCGCGGGTTTGCCAACTACAAACAATGGATAGTTCGCTGTCTGCCCGTCCGATCCGAGTCGACAGCGCATAGCATTGCAAGCGCGCTTCAAAGAATGGTCAGCAAAACTGTAGAAACCCTGTAGGGCCGACACCTGTTATGGCTGTGGAAACATTTGTAAGAGTGACCGTGGACCTAGCACACAAAGGGCTTAAGCGTAAAGTCTGGCGTTCCACTTTAGAGCGAAAAAAGCCATTAGATAATTTCTCACCTCAAAAAAAAAGAGGCGTAATAGACGTATGGGTTTTGTAAATGCAATTTAGAACCAATTATGTAAAACAGTTTTATCGCCTTCTGTATGCGACTGTAGGTACTAGCAGATGTCCTATAGACTGCTTGAATACATTGAATTAAATATATGGAAACGACATTGATCAGATGTCTCACGAATACCACCGAAGTAACTCCGTGGGTACTCGACGAGAATACTTAATGACGTGAGTAGAAAGAAAAGTCGATTCCACAATATACCAATTGTAAGGGGCAACTTTATTTCTAAAAATAGGACAATATGTAGACACTGGGTTGATATAAAGTCGGCAAAATGGGGAGGGGGGTGGGAGCAAGGCCAATGCCTGCCAGGTATTACTGTGACCCTGGAATGCAAAAGGCAACTAAGAATACAGGTAGATTTTGATCAATAAAATTCTGACCCTCACTTTCCCTTCATCTCCTCCTTGCGTCGTACTCCTCAATGTCGGTCGTGGCCGGGATGCTTCATCACTTTCATTCGTACAGTATTCTTCCATCTGTTTCTGTCTCTAGCGGTGTGAAGGGCATTGTATAGCGTAGAGTCAAAAGCGGTGCGGATCTGGTCGGACCAACGTATTGGGCTACGTCCACAAGGCCTTTTCCCATCTATTTTACCGGTCACGATGAGCCTTTCGAGGTTGCCACCGTCTTTCCTTGCAATGGAGTTTTGTAGAATCTTGCATAGACACTAACGACAACCGCGAGGACATTTTGAGTTCTCGCAATATAGATACGTTGGTCCAAAATGCTGTCCAAGGGATACGAAGCGTTCTTCTCCAGCATCACATCTCATAGGCGTCAATACGTTTGCGGTCTGTCCTTCACCCACAGTAAGACCGGCTTAGGATATCAGTATAATATAGAAGAAAGAAAAACTGTTTATTCGCGCGAAATGACGCAACCTTAAAACTAGCTAACAAACATTATCAATAGAATAGGGAAGATATGCGTCACATCCGCGCAAAACGGCCGAACGCTCAGCATAAAGCTGCGGCCTCACGCATAATGCGATTAGCTCACAGCGCTGGTTTTCAGCGTGGGCCGATGGCAGTGTTGACATAAAGACGCCCGAACGGTGCAGCGTACAACGAGATTTGAAAAGAAAAATGAAATAAAAATACATATGAATTATAAATTAAAAGGAAAAGTAAATAAAAATAAAAATAAAAATAAAAATAAATAAATAGAATTTATAAGTACTGAATTTCAGGACATTATTATGAAAATTATATGGTAACAAGCTAACTGACTTGATAGGCTTTCAAATGTACCCAATTATATTATTAGTAATGATACACGCTACATACACGCCACGGTTAATGTAGCGCTGACTATTGCTAATTAGGACTAATTAGAAGCTGGGAATTTGAGCGTTTCTAGGGAACGGGATGGTTTAGTCGACACTAATATTATAATAATTACCGATCGACACTGTATTATAATCCTGATATTCAAACAATTAAAATTGTTACTAGTTCTACCTGTGACCATTATAGGCTTTGAAACCATCCCAATATACCGGTTTCATTAGAAAATAATAAGATAATACTTTATAAGCATATTCTGATGTCAATTTGGAAGTATGTTATCCAACTTTGGGGCTTTACTAAACGGAGTAACATCAAAATAATTGGTACAACAATTCCAAAATAAAGTACTCAGGGACGCTGTGAAAGCACCCTAATACATTAGAAATGACGACCTCCACCGTGACCTTAAAATGGAACCATCATTTAAGAATTTGCTGCAGCCCATGAACACAGACGTCATCGCCACATGAATGTTGAAGCGATCCAGCTGTTAGACAACACGGACTTAGTGCGTAGACTAAAGACAACTAAACCCCTTGCGTTAGTGCAGTGTTTAAAGTTAATGTATAATAGTGATCAATGCTGTGCTATGCATATAACATATGAATAATGTGTTTTATCAGTATCAGACTCTAAGAAAGTGCTATGGACTTCTATAAAAGTGGTAAAGGACGCTATTCTTAGTTTTAACAAAACCTATAACGTATAACAATACGTTAGAGTTAAATTACTTATTAGTCTTTTAGGCTAGATTGTAATCAATTATTAAGAAATTTGTTCTTAATAATAGAGGAAAAAACAATTAAAAAGACAATAAATAATGCTAACAAGGTTTCAGACAATTCAAAACGATGCATAAAAATTGCAATGTTTTTTTTTTTTCAACAAATAAACTATTTATTTTTTAACACACCGAACATCTGCTACTAATAGTTATGGAAAATTTGACAAGATATTTAGCAACAGATTACAAATTTAATATTACAGGAAAGCATAAAAAACTTACGACAGCTATATTAGATTTAGATAGAGATTGACGTCATTTTATTTTTCGAGTTATTCTCACCAGGCCCTTTCATTTGATACCCATATTGTACGAGTGCATTAAAAATAACTAATTCCATATCATGGGTATTCCGCCACGCATTGTCACCCAAACTGAACGTGTATTTAAAATTTCAGCTCAATCGGTAGAACATATCTGCTTCAAAATTGTGTTGCAAGATTTCGCCCGAACAAACATAATTACATACATACATTACAAGTTAAAAAGCTCGTAAATAAAAAATCGTCGCTTGCCTATTACGTCTTAAGCATTTTATACGAAAAACCACTTAAAGGACAACATATCCAAGATTTTCCTTATATGTTCCCTAAATCTGAGACACGCGGATAAAACGCAGAATCATGTACTTATCCAGTCTCTTTTATCCCCCATCTTCATAACATAAAGCATGAAATCTATTCCGAACTCCCGTCTACGTAAATATAAAATGGTTACATCAAAGGCTATCAATTTCACAGTTATTAGCGCCGTATCACACTCGTCTGAATCGCTAGAGTTTAAAAATAGTATCGATATATGAAAAAAATGGAATTCTATTTTGTATGCGTGAATGGTTTTCGTGAAGTGTGGGTGATCTTTAAGAGCGTCCTTCCCCACTCGTCTATCATCAAAGAACGATTTAAAAATCTTGTTGCTTCATCCAATCCAGCGCAATGTTTAATGAAGAAGCTAAGCGAAAAAAGAGAGATAACGCCTGAAAACTCTGTTGGCATTCGGTAATTTTCGTAATCTCGATTAACTGTGCAAGGTTTGTATAGTTTTTTTTTTTTTAATATTTTAATTTATGAGTACTTTATGAAGGGCCAAAATTGATGTAAAATAGTAGATTTTCAGACGTCTTTACCAGATCAATTTTACGCTAATTTATATTTTGATTCCAATAGAAATCTAGATAATATCCAGAAGATATCTGTGTTTCCAAAATATCTGGGGAAAGATGTGTAATAACGTCATAATCACTTAAGAGCGGTTGTATAGAAATGTATCTAGGGTTGGTCACTCTTAAGAGCGGCCGATAGTGGAGTGTATGTGTGTGTTTTAATTAAGACCTGTTTTTCGATACGGTTTGGTTTTCATTTCGAGGAAAAGGTAATGGAAATGTGTTTCATGTTTTGTTTTGTCTAGAAATATCTACGTAAGTTCGAGAATTCTAGATGATTGACTAATCTGTGTTTATGACACAATAGCGACGGCTGCGTGTGCGCGGCTCGGTAACAGGATTTCGGGATTTACTATTGGGTTTTCATTTACAAATTTTTCAATTATAGCCCAAGAGTCTGTGATTGAGCTCAGTATCTGGCAATAGGCCATATATTCAAAGAAGATAGATAGGAGACAACTAAATTGGTGAAATCTGGAACTACATGGCTTGTCTGTGTCTACATGTATGTTGTACTTTTTTATTTTAAGTATTTATAGATTAAGTAGTTACTTTTTTATTTTATTGTTGTTTGTCCTGTGCGAGTCTCAAATAAATGTTTTCTTTCTTTCTTTATTTTCTTACACAAAAAACTATTGCTGCACATATCCCAAGGGAACATACACCCGGGACAAAAGATGTTATGTGCTATTCCAGGACATGGTCTATCTGTAAGGCAAATTCCATCGAAATCCATTCAGACGTTCGAGCTTGAAGAAGTAACAAACATACAAACACACTGACATACTTTCGATTTTATTTTATTAATTAGTGTGGTGACGTAGAAAATATATATGACAAACTGTTCCTAAGAAGCCTATGAAAGATCCATTTGTTTTTCTTTTCAAAATTACTAAGCAGGAAAATTGTGCAAAACGCTTCATACGAGAGAGTTTTTTACGGGCGATGAAATGCAGGCAAAAACAGAAATGTTTGCAAACCTAAATTGTAACTAGACTAAGCTTTGAAATAAAACTAAAAATGTAAAATTTTTTCTGAAAACAATCTGAAGCCTCGACTGCTTTTCTGTAGTTACGAGTATCTATTAAAATTTTTGAGATGACAATAGATGTAGAAAACTAGTACGAGGCAGGTTGTCGTATGAAGAAAAAAAACACAACTAGAACCTTATAGTACTTTTCAAAGTACCAGTAGTGTGTGTGTGTGTGTGTGTGTGTGTGTGTGTGTGTGTGTGTGTGTGTGTGTGTGTGTGTGTGTGTGTGTGTGTGTGTGTGTGTGTGTGTGTGTGTGTGTGTGTGTGTAGTAGTGTTTTTCAAAGTATTCACCACGTAGCTTAATACACTTTTCCATTCGCTCAAACCAGATAATATAACATTTATTCCACTCTAAAGTGGAGGTGTTCAAAATGGCTGACTTGAAAGCGTCGACTGCTTCTTCACCGGACTGGAAGTTTTGACCACGAAGACTTTTCTTAATTTTAGGAAACATAAAGAAATCGTTAGGGCTTAGGTCAGGAACGTATGGAGGATGGTCAATAATTTCTACTTTTTCCTGCTTCAAATACTCAATTGTTTGACGAGCGCTGTGTGAGCTTGCGTTGTCGTGGTGTAGGATAATGCGTCGCTTTGAGTTAGATCAAGTTCGGCGATGACTTGTGGTAAACAAACTGTGGTATACCACTCTGTGTTAACAGTCCTACGATCTTTAAGTACAATAGTCGGAACATGGCCGGTTTTTCCAACGAACATGGCCACCATCTTCTTTGAAGTGCTTCGACAACACAACTTTATTCGGCTTTGGCTCGTCTTGAAAGACCCAGATTGTAGATTGTTGCTTGGAATCAGGATCGTCGGCATAGATCCAAGATTTGTCACCACTGATGATGTCGTAGACGTGATTTGACTCTCCTCGGTTGAACCTTTGCAGTTTACTTACACCGTCTGACGCGGGCCGCCTTGTGATCGTCTAAAAGCAGATGCGGTACCCAACGGCAAACTAGCTTTCTCACGCCAAGCGCTTCTTGCAAGATCTTCTGAATGGTTGTCCCTGAGATGCCTAATAGAGCCTCTATCTCTCGATACGTCACATGACGATCATCGAGAATTAGTTGTCTCACAGCAATGATGTTATCTTTAGTGAAGGCGGACTTAGGGCCTCCTTCGCGAGATTTGTCACTAACTATAGTATGTCCACGCTGGAATTCTAAATACCAGCGTTCGACAGTCCGCAGACATGGGGCTTCATCACTGAACACAGATGTTAGCTCTTCAAAACACTGAAGCCGTGTCAGGCCTCTTCTAAAGCCATAGAATATTATCGCACGAACATTTTCCTTTTCTATTTTCTACCTTCATTTACGACTCTAAAGAATCAAAACTCATTCTTGACTCATCATCATCTACCACACACGTCATAGGCTCTCTATGATCTCGTACTTAAGGATGAATTCTAAACTAATCATGTTAAAATAAATCTAAGAATATTTTTTAACTGCCTCATCTAAATCCCAGACTAAGTAAACCGAACTATAATTAACTAGTTTCGCATAACAACATCCGACGCCTTCGCACGACACATGTCAAATTTGACACTTGACACCTGTCAGAATTGACAAGCCGCACCGGACCTCGACTGTATTTTTGGAAGCGATTGTTTTAAAATGCTTTTAGAAATACAATATGGAATAGCAACATCCTCTCACATTCTTAGAAAGATTTGATTCATTGTTTTGTGAGGAAAATGCGTCTGGAATCTTTGGAGGTAGCACGTTTGAACGACGAAAAATAAGAATGATATTTGTCATATTTCCATTCTTCCGGGTTCGGAGTTTATATTTGTAATAATATGTTACGATTTACTTTTTAACTTCTTCTTTTCTTTCGATTTTTCTTTCTGACTTCTGATTTATATATAAATATATATTTATATACATTATGCGTCGAGATAATGGCCTTCCTCTTTTTCTTTGGCCGGGTGGACCTGACCTTGACGTCACTCTTGTAGTCCAGCAGCCGTCACTGAGTCTTGCTTTAATGTCCAGCCCATCGCCATTTTTGTCTTAGCGCACAGTTGAGAGAATCTATGTCGATGATATCGCTTAAGTCGCCGGCACTCACTGGATGTATACAGCCAAAGATAGAGACCGACGGTCATCTCTGGAGGAGGCCTTCACCTTCTACTAAGAGGGGTTCTTGCCATTAAGACAGTATACGTTTTAAATTTATTATATAATATAAATAAGTTGAATATTTAAGTGAATTGAATATTGTGATTCATGGATTTAATTTGATATTTTTTTAATTGAGTTTTGTTATAAAATTAATTATGTTAATTTTGAATCTTATAGTTAGAATTAATTAAATATTAAATTTACGATTGCATGCAATTATCTTAACTACTATTTTGTGAATATAGTTATTATTTGGCAAGAAATGAAAGGCTTTTTATTTTATTTTATTTATTTTATTTTATTTATTTATATTATACATATATATAAAAATCTCGTGTCACAGTGTTTGTTATACTCCTCCTTTGTCAACTACTCCGAAACGGTTTCACCGATTTTTATGATTTTTGTTGTTTATATTTCGTAGGTCTGAGAATATATCGTTAGCTGTATACCCCCATAAGGCTCGCCATCATTGTGGTGATAAGTCCCCTCTTTGTAGAGTGGCTTGAGAGACGTCACGGCGTCCTCACCGCGGGAGGTGAGGACGCCGTGCCTCTAACACAGGTCCGCACTGGATATGGTAAGTTCGGGAGGTTCCTGCACCGGATCCCACCTTAGGGCGGGAAAGATTATCCCATCTTTTTAGATGATTTCCCGCCTCAAAAAACCACCATTTTTTTCGTTTGATAATTAATATGGCAAAACATCATTTAGAGTGAGCTAGTTTCAGCATACTATAATGGTTTATTAAAGCTGTATCAGAATAGTTTTAATTTAAAACTAGCGTTTTCTTGTGGCTTCGCTCTCGTGGTTCCTGTGGGACAGGAACCGTGCTAACCGTATTATCCGAGATAAAAACACAAACAAGAAATATTCATTTTACCTTTTCACTAAAGTATTTACAGCTTGTATTTTAATACGCTGTAGGATTGTTTAAAAGAGTTACCGTGGCTCTGGAACGAAAAAAGGCAACTGAAGGAACACAGGTGTGTTAAATCAGTAAGCCTGACATTCCTTTTCGCTCCATCCAGAGCGCAAGAATTTATTTGACGAGATTCCACTCCAAAACAAAAATATATGTCGTAGAGAACGAGAATTACATTTGCTGCGATTAGAGGATTGGAAAATAAAACGGAAATAATTTTAAATTAATTTAATTACTAAATTAATATTATAATTTAAGCCTATGAATGATGATCCTAACTTGAAGTGGGATGATAGAACGATAATTCTTACAAATATTGCTAAAACAACAAGTTGCGAAATCGATTGACGCCTTAGATCGACCAGCGATTTAAAAAATTAATAAATTTTGGCGCGGATGCAACATCAGCGGTCTTCATGTCATTGCACTATGTAATTCGAGATTTAACTATTGAGAAAGACTCAATAGTTAAATCTCGAATTACATACTGCTTTGTTATTATTATGGTAACAAGGGGCATAACGCCGTGACGTCATCTCTTATGGTGGCGCGTGAACAGAGTCGTATGAGAGGCCTAGGAACCGGGAAGTATGGAGTAGTATCGTTTGCACGGCTTCAGCCCCCCTAGCCAAGTTACAACCGTTTTGTTTCGACTCTTTTCGTTGATCGTCTCGAGTCGGCCACGACTCCTATTCTGACGTCATCTCAACGCTCAGTCACGTGGTCAATTTTGTAAAAAATAATAATAATAAAACCCCTACAGGGTGAATTTAACTGCATGTTACAGTTGAAACGAGGTATTAGCTTAGACAATCAAATACTTACACTAACTAATCGGAACCCAATCCAAAACTCCACAAACCAATTAAAAATTTAAATCACGATTCTGATTCTTCCAATTTGCCTGCAAAGATACACTTGGTCTCCGAACCAATAGATCGATGAAAAGGTAAATTATTCCAACTTCGTATCTCCAATCGGACATAAACTTGGAACAGGCAAGTTTTAACAAGCTACCGCTATCTGAAGCTAGGTGTAAGGGACGTTTCCATTTGTGTAGTTATGACCCGAAGAATCGCAAAACTAAACTGGCAGTGGACAGGGTACATTGTGCGCTTGCGGACGGCGACCAATGGGTAGCTCGCCTTCCGGCCGTCTGGTAACCAATCGGACCGAGCCCAAGATGGCACGAAGTAACCGCAAAACCGTAGGGCCCCAGCAAGGTCGAAGCCTACTGAGGCCATGGGTTCGCTTCTGAAAGGAAAACCCGGGGCCCTGGAACGCAAGGCAACGAAAGAATATAAGAGTGGGTTTTAGTCAGTAAAAGTCTGACACGCCCTCTTGCTCCGCCCTACAGCGAGAGAAGTCATTGAATGATTTCTCACCTAAATTAAATAAAAAAGTGGGCAGGGCACATTGCTCGCAGAATAAGAAGGTCGATGGGGTCGAAAGGTTCTGGAGTGGCGAACGCGTGCCGGAAGATGTGGAGTTGTAAGGCCTCCAAGTTGGACCGTCGAAGTGGTGAGAGTCGCGGGAATGCGGTGGATGCGAGACACACAAGACTGTTCATTGTGGCTACACTTGGGGGAGGCTTATGGTCCAACAGTGGACGTCTTTCGGCTGAAATGATGATAATGATGGGCTATGAAATATTTTTAAATGATATTGAGTGGCAAACATATTGGGCAGTGGCAGAAATAAGATGATTGGGTAGCGTACTTTAGAGCCCGGGAGTATGTTTCCTTGGGATATTTTTTTAGTATCACGCGGGCGAAGCCACTGACAGCAGCTATAAGTAATCTCATACAGCTGAATCACATCATAAATGTCAAAGCACGTTCTCATAAGTTGACGTCCAAAATATTCATCGCCCATAAAACTAAACACGTCTATTTTTAGATTTGCTATTTACACAAAAGCATCATTAAACTAACAAAATTAAAGTGTTCTATCCATTCGGACGGGTGGCACGCCCCTATAATTTATCGGTAGCTTGTAATTAAAATATCGCGAGGCGCGGCGCGACGGTATTTAAAATTAAACACCCTGTAAGTAACCGGCGTATGGGACACACGGGTGTCGTGGTTGGGTAACAAGGTGTACGGTGTTTATTAGAATGGCGACTGTAGGAGTAGTAGAAGGATTAGACGAGATAGAAACATTCCTGATAGTAGTTAATAGGAAGCCGAATAACGGAGGCACAGCATAACATAATCAGCCTTTTAATGTTCCCACTGCAGGGTTCAGGCATCCTCTCTAGGAGAAGGAATGAGCCGTAATCCACTACACGGACCCAGTGCGGTTTGGTGAATGTCACAATTCTTCGAATTTTTGGTTCTAGGACATGCCAGTTTCCTCATAAAGTTTTCTTTTTTTTTATTCTTGATAGGTTCGCGCTTCACCGTTTTAAGAACAGTGGTGATGAAATAAATAACACAAAGTAATGCGCCTGACTGGGTTTGAACCCGCGACCTAAAACTCGTAAGTCGGGGCCGTTACCACTCGGCCAGCACCGCTCAACGGAGAAATAACGGAGGAGTAAGGAAAAATAATACATATAATACAGGGCGATTTCCAACGGCGAGTAATAGGTAGCTCGCCATCCGCCCATCCAGTAAGATCCAGCCCCGAGAAGACGGCACGTAGTGTTCCAAGCGTACCTCAAAGAGATGAAGGCGCCTAGCAGGGACGATGCATCGACCATCTGTTCTGCGAGCAATGTGCCCTGCCCACTGCCAATTAAGTTCAAAACAGCTTGTGAAGGTTCAAATTCGAAATGAAGATAAACAGATCTTTAGAGCACCTGCGTAGTTAAAAGCTTGTGGCAAAAAGCAAACTGAAGTGGCAATAGCCGAATTAATGCCACAGTAAACTGAACTAATCAAAGCCTTAGAAGACGTGTTCATGAGAGGAAATCGCAAACTTTCAGAAGTCCAGCAAAACTGGAAAACAATAAGGTTGCCAACAAAAAAAAAAGCATTTAGCTACGAACCCTCAGGCCAGTACGTACCGCCGTGTCTAGCAAAAGTTTCACACGCACACCCGTACGCAACTCGCTAACAACTCGCACGATGCGAAAACTTTGCGTTTTATTAGTTCGCCCTTAACATACTTCGCGGGACTCCTTGATTTATAAGCTTCACATATTTCATATTAAACTTGAAGCAATTTGTTGTAGATGTTTTACGGTTAATACCATATTTTGGAATGTAGGTAAGATACAGATTAAAGAAATCCAGGGGTTTAGTTATGTGATGGATGAGGCATTTAAAGATACAGCAAAGCTCAGGGGAGACCGTTGTACAGTTTCTACATAGATTTCCCCTAACAGTCGTAGCAAAGAAGGGGTTCCGGCGAGCGTGGTGTGGACCCAGAAATTTCTGGGTTGCCGAGTACCGAAAAACCAACAATTATATCGTTAACTGCGTATGTTGACATCATCATCTTCCTGCCCTTGTCCCGTGTTATTTGGGGTCGGCGCAACATGTTTTTTTCTTCCATTCTGCCCTGTCACTCGTCATGCTATCATTAACTTCCTTTTCTTTCATATCACTCTTCACACAATCCATCCATCTTTTCTTTGGTCTCCCTCTCCCTCTCCATCCATCCACATGTAAACTCATAACTCTTTTAGTAACATGCGCTTCATCCCTCCTCTTCACATGACCATACCAAGACAAACGATTCTCTTTCAATTTTTCAGTCACTGGCGCCACTTTCAAACTTCCCCTAATATACTCATTTCTCACTTTATCCATTCTCGTCACACCACACATCCATCTTAACATTCTCATCTCCGCTACGTGCAATCTTTTTTCATCCGTCTTTTTCACAGCCCAACATTCTGATCCATACAGTATGACAGGTCTTATCACGGACTTGTAGATTTTACCCTTCAACTTGAGGGGCATCCGTGGGTCACAAGTTGTGCCCGTGACCTGTCGCCATTTCATCCATCCTGCGTTGATCCGATGTGTTACGTCCCGGTCTACCTCACCATCCCATTGGACGAGTGACCCGAGGTACCGAAAGTCGGAGCAGATCGGTATGGGCGTTCCAGCGAGAGCTAAAGGCACTGGATTGGAGAGACCGCCGAAATCGCAGAACAAGTATTCCGTTTTGGTTCTACTTAATTTCAGGCCAACACTCTCCAGTCTGTGCCACCACACCTCCAATCTGTTCTGAACCTCTAGGCCACTCTCGGCAACCAACACAATGTCATCGGCAAACAGCATACACCAGGGAGCCTCTTCCTGAATGTCCGACGTCAGAGCGTCCATTATCATCAGGAAGAGGTAAGGGCTGAGCGCCGACCCTTGATGTAACCCGACAGCCACATTGAAGCTGCCAGTGGTGCCCACTGTAGACCGGACTTGGGTACTGCATCGACTGTACATCGCTCGGATCAACTGTACATACTTCCCAGGCACACCTTTCTCCTTAAGGGCCCACCACAGAACCTCACGAGGTACCCGGTCATATGCCTTTTCAAGGTCAACGAAAACCATGTACAAGTTTTTATGCGCACCTCTGTATTTCTCGCACAGCTGGCGTATAGCAAAAATGGCATCCGCTGTACCCCGACCAGGCATAAAACCGAATTGGTTATATAAATTGAAATTTGTTTTTGACACATTATTTCTCTCGTACATCAGACTGTGGTCGAAGTATCGGGCACTTTTTGAAAGCTGACAGAAATCACCGAAAAGGTTTTAGTGAGGTAACAATCCCATACTCCCCAAACTTAACCCCAAAGTTCGGGCGTCTAATTAAGGGATCCCTTCGAAAAAAAAATATAGGATACACATTAAAGAAATAAAGAGATTTGGTAAGTCATTATGTGATAGATGAGGCATTTACAGACATAGACATTAGATACCGTGACTCCTCCGTGCCTCGGAAAAGTTGTAGATCTCGACTCTCATTTGCAGATCTTTGACTTGTCTAGAGGTACTTATCGTGCTAGTATTACCAGTCAGCGGGTTGTAGTGATCACACGACTAGTTACTGCATGTAAAATACGATGGTAAACTCCTTAAACTATTTGGGTCACGTTAACTACAGCATCGGTGTCACTATTCTTCTTAGCGTATCAATGGCAAAACTCGGCCACAGCAGTGCCGTCCGCTGATGCTAGGTCCCTACGTGAACAGGTAACAAGGCACGTGATGCAGGATCGAAGGTAGGACATGGTCTGCGGAGAGACGCCGCACAAACACTGAAGATCGGAACCGTCCGTGAACCCCCATCTGTGGAGATTGTCTTTGGTGCGCCCAACTTGGGTGCGGAGTCTGTTTAGAGTTTTCCAGGTGAGCCATGGCAACTCGTGGTGTCACTTATTAAGTCATTTAAAATGCAGGTGTTTGGGCATTTTGGACACTACAACACGTGGCGTATGTTCTGAACAATGGCACCGCACTCACATTGAGTATCCGACGGATCTATAAAACCCCATTTCACTAAGTTGTGTTTGCAGCGTCTTACCTGGTTGCGCAACCGATTTAGTGATTTTCATATGGACCACTGCAATTCACGTCTACGTGACACAGGTATTTACGGAAAAATTTTAAGTCCCGGCTGTCATTCCGATATTCAGCTTCATCCAATGAATGGGCTTTCCCTTCATCATACGCACATAAGTACCGATCTAGTATCAATCATACTACTATACTTATAATCCATCTAGTTTACTTACATGTTACATAGGTTTATGACGAGGATACTGGCACTTCATTCTTGAACTACGAAACAGAAACTTACCTGAAACAAGACAAATAAACCATAAACACAAGGAATTCAAAAACAATCAAAATTCATAGCACCATGAAAAAGTCATTTTCAACTACCGTCCAGCTTTTCATTATCGACTTGCGAATATTTCTTAAACAAACAAAGTTAAAAACGACATCTACAGCAAAATTATAAGACATGTGCAATATTGACCATCACCCTTTAGAACCGACTACAATGCAGTCAAAAAAAGGAAAAGGTAATTTAGTAACTTCACTACACGCTTTTATATCCAACCACCGTCCATTTCATTTTAACCCTCTGCGGCTGACGTGTTAGTCCAACAGACACCGCGAAATATAAAATTCGGTTTATTACCGTTAATTTTCAAATTTGAGCGCCACCGCTCTCAGTACCTTACTGTCGTGAGCTCACGTGTCGGTCAGTGTGCAGGAGGCTGTCGTAGCGAGCGTACGTTTGCGTAGTGGGAGGCAGGTGTCCACGAGTCTACCACACCTCAATAAAATAGTTATAGTTTCATAGTGTCTCCTAAACTACCACATCAGTAAATTATTTTAGTTTATCTTACGATAAGGTATTTTTTTGGTAATAATTCTCGTTATTTTGGAATTTGATTTTATTTACGTATTTTACATATATCTATATTTCTAGCCAAACTTAAGTGGCAGTGGGCAGGGCACATTGCTCGTAGAATGGATGGTCGATTGGGCCGAAAGGTTCTAGAGTGGCGACCGCGCACCGGAAGACGCAGCGTTGGAAGGCCTCCCACAAGGTGGACCGACGACCTGGTGAGGGTCACGGGAGTGCGGTGGATGCGAGAAGCACAGGATCGGTCATTGTGGCGACGCTTAGGGGAGGCCTATGTCCAACAGTGGACGTCTTTCGGCTGAAATGATGATGATGATGATACTTCTAGACCAATATTTATATGAAAGCCCGAGTATACAATGAAAGATTGCCAAGGGAACTGCGCATGACCATTACTAGGGTTTTAGGTGAGGATATTCCCCCTCCAACACCGGTAGTTCGGTCTGTTCCACCAAGTGGCAGAAAACGATGTTCCATTTGTCCAACAAAAATAAAAAGACAAACCAAATATTGTTGCTGTGATTGTTCGAAGCCAATTTGCCTTCAGTGCTCGAAGTCACTATGTGAAAATTGTCAAACAAAGCTGTGATTTTGAAAGTGTCTAATTTTGAAGTCAACCAACGAATTTATGTTATTTTTTCTAGACTGATTACTGTAATTGTTAATTTTTTAAATGTCTAATGTTAAATTAAAAAAAGTTGATTTTGTAATTTTTTCTATGTCATTAATGTTTAAGTAGAGATTCTTAGACTGATTTGTGATAAGTCAATAAACACTGTTTAATTATGAAAATACAAATTGTTTTTTTTATTTAAATATTATTAAACATAAAAAATAGGCTAACAATCTTATAAATATAAATATAATAGCTACATAATTTAATTAAATAAAAATATTTAATATTGAAATGGTGTCTCATGTACTACCACACCAGTAAAATTGTAAAAATTGACCCACGTCAGTCGCAGAGGGTTAATCTAAGACGTGTATTTTAAACTAATAACTGCATTGCCGTTACAATTTTGTCAAAAGGAGGGTACTTCAATAATTTCACTACACGCTAAAACATCTAACTACCTCCTATTTTGACTTTATCGACTGCAGCGTATTTCATACTTACGTGTGCTTCCGTTAATGGCCCAGTAATAGCTTGTAAACGATAAATCTTAGTTATACCACTATTTACACCCACTATCGATAGGTTCGATCGAATTGGACGTCTCTTAACGAGTAAGAAGGTTAGAAATCATTAAATTTTACGTGAGTAAAGCTAGAACTACATTAGGCCGACGCCACTCACACACGAACACGCCTGATTTGTACGTAGAACGACGTCGCGTGGCGTGGATCAAGTGTAGTTCTACAAGTTTAGTTTCCATATAAAATGTATGGAGACCAACGCGCCCAGATCAGCGAGTGTGGCACACGTGTGCGCAGTGAAGTTCTAGCTTTATTCATCTTTAACAACCAACGTCGAAATTTTTGTCTTATTATTTACATTTTGTAAAGTACGAAGCAGTGTCCCTCTGCTTCGAGATAGTTCGAAAGAGTTAGCATAGCCCTGGAACGCAAAGGGCAACTGAAAAAACACAGGTGGGTTTTAGGCAGTAAATTTCTGACACTTTCTCTCGCTTCGTCTACAAAAAAAAAGCGTCCCAATGCTGTTCAATGTTCTCTAAATTATACTGTGTGTTTTAAATTCATTCACTATCTTATATTACACTAGCTTCTGCCAGCGGCTTTACCCGCGTTAAAGTAGTTTCCCCATACAAACTTTGGACCCCGATTTCATCCCCATAAAAGTTTAATTTTCAAAAATCCCTTAGTGCTCTACGTCATAAAAGGAAGCTTTGTGCATAATTTCACGTTTCTAGGCCTCTGTAGTTTCGGCTGTGCATTTTTTTTTCTCTATTTTTTTAAGGAATTCTTATACATAAAGTACATGTCAATTCCATCGTAACCTAACTTAAACTAAACTACATCTACTTACTAGTTATGGCTTACCTACGACTAAATAACATAAACAGCGCTTTAGCGGCTTCAGACAATGGAGAGGACAAAATCTCGTGGAGCATACCCACATTAGTTCTGCTCAAATTGTAAGTTCTTAATAAGAGCTCTCGATCGGTATTGTAACGGACAATTTCCACCAACAGGTGATGAACGTCTTCAATAACACCGCGCACATCACAATTTGGAGAATCTGATTTTCTCATCATGTGTGTAAACTTGTTTAGTGGAACGCGACCAGATCTTAACCTGAGCGCTGTTACAATTAAAGACCTACTCAAACGGCTGTGCATTGATATGCCAGTCAGTCAGTTTCTCCTTTTATTTATATATAGATTTACTGTGTCATTTACAAATGCCACTTCCAATTTTAATCACCTATAAATTGTTTCTTTCTTTCTAGAGACTTCTACCCAAGATAAAGTAATGCAACAAAATCTCAAAATCACTCCCCCGTACCTCACCAATATAGCTGCACCAATAACAAACCACTCGATTCCCAAGCACCTTAAGTTCCAGACTTTGTCACTTCCCAACTTTTCTTTTCCTTTAATGCTATTAAAATGTAACTGTGAAGAGGATGCTGGAGCCACCTCATCATTAAACAGGTGGGTATCGCCAGGTGAGGGCCTGAAACTCCCCTCTTGCCCCCCTACTTGCCTACAGGCATGTGATAACGATGAACGTTGTTAGGAATTTCTACTTGCGAATGTGTGGGGCTAGGAAAATAGCGGTTAACTTTCAATTGTATAAATTGAATGTGAAATTTTATAAGGAGGATGCCAGGCATCGACCGATGTTTCGGCGTAGTCAAGTTGTTTTTTTTTCTTTTTAATTACTTTTCTACTTACTTTTTTCTTCATTGTGTGTGCTAAAACTTGTGTATATTTCTTTCCAAACCTTACTCATGACACACTATTTATTTATTTATTAAAACTTCATGCAACACAAAGGTATAAAGGCGGACTTAATGCCTTGGGCATTCTCTACCAGTCAACCAAGGGTAGTGAAGAAAAAACATGGTAGATGCATAAAAAAGGAAAAGATATATAGATAAGAAAACAAGGGAACAAATGTATAAAATATTATACATAAATATTTAATATTATATAAACCTACATATATATAAATATATATTATATATATAATGAAAAATGAAAGGATTTTTAAGACTACTCAGCTATTTGTGTAAAAAATAAAGCAACTATCTATGTCTATTGGTGACCGCATGAAAAACCATTCAGTAGTTTTTGAGTTTATTTCCAACTGACAGACTGACGGATAGATAGGACAAGAATGACGTCGCCAGCCATTAAAACGCTTATTTAGTGACCGTAAATCAGACATCCTGTGTATAGGAAAGAGACGACTCGCTAATGGTAATGATACTTCATAGTAGCGTTACTGGCGCCATTAAACACAAAGTTGGGATGCTGACTAAATAATTATATTATTATACGAGTTTATATTGCGATTTACGAGAGAAGCAGAGAGATTATAGTGCAGTACTGTATTGTTTTAGTAAGATTATGGGCTGTATAGTGACGCACATAAATAATAAAAATATTCCACAACTATCACACAACGCCGTCTAGTCTCAAGCTAAGCAGAGCTTGTGCTATGAGTACTAGACAACTGGTAAACATACTCATAATATTTCTAAATACATACATATTATAGATAAATTACATCCAGACACAGAACAATTAATATATATAATACATGGTAGTATTAATAAAATAATAACAACTTTCCACAACGCCATATAGTCCCAAACTAAGCATAATCATTATTATTATGAGTACTAGACAACTGATAAACATACATATTTCTAAATTCATGCTCTTTACACCCAGACACAGAAGAAATGATCGTGCTTAACACAAACATTTATCTTGGGTGGGAATCGAACCCACGAACTTCGGCATAGCAGTCAGGGCCACTAACCACTAGACCAACAGGCCAGTCAAAAGAACTAAAAACTATAATACAAAACTAACACAACATTGTAGTTCTTCAGGAGTATTACCTGTCAGGGCAAATAAAACCTGGTAGTTAGTTACTTTGTCCATATTTACGTTAACGTCGCTACAATGTTATTTGTCGAAAAGTCTCGCTTATTCGCAGCGTTGTCGCTAACTAATTACTTTCTTACTATTTCTTTGATAATGGTTTTGCTGTGGTTCAAGTCAGTAGCTTTAGCGATTTGTACAGGGTCAAATACAGATGGTGAAACTTCACAGATGAGAGTCTGTTGGTCTAATGGTTAGTGGCCCTGACTGCTATGCCGGAGGTCGTGGGTTTTTTTTTAGGTTGGAAAATCATTTTATGACAAATCTCGCTCTTGGGCGGAGCGAGAGATAGTGTCAGACTTTTACTGACTAAAAACCCACACCTGTTCCTTCTTTGCCTTCGTCCCAGGGCCCCGGGTTTCGCTTTCATGGGGGTTACCCATGGCCCCAGTAGGCTTCGACCCTGCTGGGCTCCTACGATTTGCTGACATCTCCCTGAGGCGCGCGTGGAACCATACGCGCCGTCGACGACTTAGGCTCGGTCCGGATGGAGGTCGTGGGTTCGATTTCCACCCAGGACAAATGTTTGTGTGATGAGCACGATGAGCATTTGTTCTGTGTCTAGGTGTAATTTATCTATAATATGTACGTATTTAGAAATAATATATAAGTATGTTTATCGGTGTCTAGTACTCGTAACACAAGCTCTGCTTAGCTTGGGACTAGGTGGCGTATTGTGATAGTTGTAGATTATTATTATATTTAAATAAGCATATTTTCTCAAAACAACAACTGTATACGGATTTTACGGAGGTGGAAAGGGTGTCAGTGATGAGAAAGTTTTAACATTAATAGGAAAACTGTAGGAGTAATTCAGCGTGCTTTAGCGTGCTGACTTGGTATCGGAAATGGCGAAAATGTTTTACCTGCTACTGCCACAGCCTGCCTCTACGCCGACTCCCTGAGTAGCTAATAGAGTTCTCAGATCCTTATTTATTAGGTTGTTAGTAAATGAATGATGCAGATATTACTCCTTTAGTACAATGGGTTGGATATGTCCTACGAGGAATAATAAAAAAAAAAAAACAAAATTAAAAAAAGTGTCGTTAATCGAATGGATTTTTTTAAATCGTATTTTAGCTATAATAAGCTATGAGCTATGATAAGACAATTTATCTTAAAAGTGTTGACAGTGAATTTAATTCAAACATGGATCCAGTAAATGATTCTGGACACCCAGTGGTGGAATTTTTTGTAGTTTTTTCCTAATTAAAATAAAAAAAATCTACGTTTTTTTTTAATTGAAATTGTATAAAATCGTTACTCTAAAATTTTTCGTGAGAATAAAATGAATAAATTACTTTTAAAATTAAAAATGTCATCGGGATTGATTAGAATAACGATTTCATCTATCCCGATGACTTTTTGATTAAATAATTTTAATTTTTACTTAATATATGATACATTTACGAAAAAAAAAAGACGTGTGGCACTCGGGGACTGCCGCGGTAAAGCTATTGCATAGCATTTCTCATAAACAGCTGCTTATGTATTCGTCCGATTTCGGAGCAGCTCGTCTCTAATCGTGCGAGCTTCGTAGAGTTGTACAATACGTCTAGTTGCACGCACACAAACACCGTGTCGAAGACTGCCGAAAAGAAACGACGTTAGACAATGCACGGCCTTCAAGCCACCTCCGTGCCCGTCGGAGTGGGGAGCGTGAGGTTTTTTCGTTACGGAATTTCTGGATTCGGTCCCCGCGCTCAAGGCCCGCGATAGAAGCTATGCAATAGCTTAAAATAATTGAGAATGAATTGGTTTGGTTAGAATAACGAGTTTAACACAGATTAGATTAACGAGTTTTTAAAATTTTAAAAAGTACAGATATTTTTTTTAAATTAGAAAATAGCCGACGAAAAAATTCCACCACTGGGGGGTCCAGAATCATGTACTGGATCCGTGGTATTCGTTTGTGCGTCGTTGTCAAAGACACTGTGTATGAATTATAAACTTGGTGGTTTTCCTGAATACCTTTTGCATGAGATTTATCACTTTACTGATTGGAAATATTTTGGTAGACCATGTATTAATTTTACACCCACGATCGCTTAGTTCGCTTAAAAGCGTGGTCAAAGATATCCTTTGAGAAATTTATGCAGACGGCTTAAGAGAAGGGATTTGTGTAAGTGTATTGTAGGCGTGTAACCCTTGAACTTTGTACGAAATCTTTTGAGTTATTTGTACTCGTCTAGCTGACTAGAGGGTTGGCGTTACATGAACAAAACAGATAAAATATCCATGTGAAAATATTCTCATCACATAAATTTCCAACTAAAGTAAAAGCCGGATAGTTGCCCTTTGATTTTGAAATCACTCAATAGCTCTTTGAAACAAAAGATATAATATTTTATTTCTTTAACTGGCAGGTGCTTTGATTTTTCATCTACAATTTTATGAAATATAAAAAACATTATCTCAGATATTTCCAGAGCATTAGTAACTTTTGTGGACCTCTAAATTTTAGGACATCTACTCCTTCCAGAACCTTTCGGCCCCAACGGCCATCCGTTCTGCGAGCAATGTGCCCTGCTCATTGCCACTTAAGTTGGGCGATTCTTCGTGCTATGTCGGTGACGTTGGTTTTCCTGGCGGATATCCTCATTCCTGATTCTATCACGCAAGGAAACCTCAAGCATAGCTCTTTCCATTGCCCTTGGGTTACCTTACGTCTTCTGGTAAGCCCTATTGTAAGCGACCACGTACCGTAAGACGTAGCGTTGGAAGGCCTCCTACAAGGTGGACCGATAACTTGGTAACGGTTGTGGGAGTCCGATGGATGCGAGACGCACAGGACCGTTCATTGTGGTGACACTTGGGGAGGCCTATGTCCAGCAGTGGACGTCGTTCGTCTGAAATGATGATGATCCCTTTCAGAGGATAGTTGCCAAACCCATAGCGATTTTTGAGTCATGGAGGAATCACGTTATATTGAGATGGTGACGCATCCACGAGACTGACTGTGGCCAACGTTGCTTAACCTTGAACCCGTGTGGCTATTCTTATTTAACTACGAGCTCCTTATGAATACAACGGGATCATAATAATGAAAATTGATGTTAAAACGTTCTCCAAGATGTTTTCCTTCACCGTTTTAAGAGCAGTAGTGATGAAATAAATTACACAAAGTAATGCGCGCCTGACTGGGTTTGAACCAATATCAATTCAATACAAATAAATAAATCTTATAAACACTGAATATCCAAATTGAATCGTTTAATTCAATGCACTTCACACAACCAATTTTAAATAAATGTCAACTAATCCAATTTCATAAAACCGCAAAGCCATTCAAATTAATTGTCAAAAACACTACTAATTAGTTTTAATAGCAGATTTACTTTATCCAATAACTCGACTTGATGGCAAATTGTGGGAATAATTGCACCACTACTGCATATTAAAGTTTATTTTCATTGATTGCAATATGTCTGACATTCTGAAACGATTTGCCTGCTGCGGTCTTTCCGTCCGATTATAATTATGGTGTTTTCAAAGCTAGAGTGAATAGGCTCTTATAATGGCACCACTACTGCATACTGAAGTTTATTTTCAATGGTTGCAATATGTCTGAAATTCTGGAACAATTTGCCTGCTGCGGTCTTCCCGTCCGATTATAATTAAGGTGTCTTCAAAAGTAGAGTGAATAGGCTCTTAATAAATTAGTACGCCTCACCATCAACGATTGCATCACTGCTTACCATCAGGTGGGATCGCAGACAAGCACTAGTATATCAAGTCAAGAAAAAAGTCTAGGTAAAAGTCAAGCAATAGTATAATAAAAAAAATATTTTCTAATGTCTCTAAAAGTACTGGTCCGATTGCAAATTTTTTTTCACTGATAGAAAGCTGCTTTATTCCCGAGTGTTATAAGCTATATTTTATGTATGCGAGCGAAGACACGGGAAAAAGCTAGTAATAAATAAATATACACAGCCAAATTTTTTTGTAACTTGCTCCGTCATATCAACGCCGACTTTCCACTTTCCTTTGATATAAAGCATGCTTAACATCAACACGCTACCCCATATGGGTAGGATCTAAATCCCAGGCCCCCATTAAGCCTGGCAAGCCGCACAACAAAGCTTAGGCTAGTCCCATGGACACAGTTCGCCATCGGATTAAGTATAGCTGCCTGTAGTAATCAATATGAGAGAACTATCGTGGTAAACCACGATAGTTCTCTATCGCGTACATTGTCCATCAAACCGCATCACTTGTTTGAATCTATCTCACAAACTCTTTCAATGTAATTTCGGTTTGTAATTGTGGTTAAAATTCATTATTACATCATTACGTAAAATAAATAAATTAAATTTATTTTGACTGGCCTGTTGGCTTAGTGGTCAGTGGCCCTAACTGCTATGCCAGAGGTCGAGGGTTCGATTCCCACCCAGGACAAATATTGTGTGATGAGCACGATCATTTGTAACGAGTCTGGGCGAAATTTATCTATAATATGTATGTATTTAGAAATATATAAGTATGTTTATCAGTTGTCTAGTACGTACTCATAGCACAAGCTCCGCTTAGTATGAGGCTAGAGGGCGAGTGCTTAAAAAAAAATCGTCAAAAATGAGGCAGGGTATAATAATAATAAATCGTTTATTTGCGTAAATAAGGTACAGAAACTTGACAACATAAATAAAATTGATCTCTTATTCTGCCTTTAATTTCGGCGTGCAAATATAAAACATAGTAGTTGTAATTAAATTAATTATTGATTAAAATCATGCACTCATTAAACACATTTCCATTCCATTAAAATTGTATCATTGAATTAAAAAATGTCAATATAAAAATGAAACCTAATAAAAATAATAATCACAAATGTCAATAGTAATCATGTCAATAACAATCAAGTCATAACATACCCGAGACATGTTTTAGACGCCGTTACCTCGCCTCACAGCGAAATCACACTAAACGCCGTCCTGCATGCCCCTACATCCAGTTACTGAGCGAGCTAGTGTCGCGGATTTCAAAATGTATTCACTACTTCTCAATTTTCCCGGGGTGTGAGATACCCTGCCTCATGCTCGCTGAGTTAAATTACTACTGAGTATAACTCTTACATCAAGCCACGACAAAGAACTGAACATGTCGCAAAATATTGCACCATTTAGATGTTTTTATATTTGATCGCGCCCGCTTCCTCCTCTAAAATAAACTGGTTTGCACTTCTTCACAAATCTCCGCTGTTGCTTTCGCTCTTAACTTGCCCTCTCCCATTACAACAAGACTTGAAGGTAGGTAGTAGCGATAAGGCACTAGAAACGCTCCTCTCAAAATTCTAGTGACAATACTGTAACAATGTACCCGTTAACACTACAGCTTGTAACTTAGCACTTCTCATTACAGTCCAACCATATCCACAGTGATTCTTCTGACAATAGCACAGGCACCTCAAGCAGATGTCAGCAAATCGTAGGGGCCTAATATGCCCGATGTCACAGGGAATTTCCGAAAAGGAAGCCTGTGATCCTAGGCTACTGAAGGACACAGTTGTGGTTTTTAGTGAGTAAAATTCTGACACGCCGTCTCGCCTCAACCTACAGCGGGGAAAGTTTTGTTTAATTGGATGATTACCCACAAAAAAAAATCGTTCCCGCTACCGGTTATGACTTAGCCTCATTACAACTCTTGAAGCCACAACGATCTTTCCTTCGTTAATACCGGCAGGTTTAATGAAACACATTTCTTTGTTGTCACGATGCCGCGATATTTTTCTTCTAACACAATTTACAGTGCAGATAAACAAATTAGGTAGTGAGATTAATGTATTTAGAAGGGTTCGGGAGTGATAATCAAGAAGTTGGAGCTGTAATTGCTTTATTGGGAGTCTTTGGGTGATGTTTTTAGCGTTGGCTAGTAAAAGGACACATGGTAAAGTTATAAAAATAGTGGTATCCAAGGATCTTAGTAAAGGTTGATGGAACACTTCTGCCCAGTCTCCTTTATGTATATATTTTATTCAATTTATATTTGAGTGTTTTATTTTTTGAGGTAGGTACAGATTAAAATTGATAACACACCAACATAACATGAGGCCTTTATTTCCCACGGGGTTAAGCAAAGATGAACAATGATATAAAATATAAATTGGATAAAAAAACTAGCTAAGTACGAGTCGCACTCGCACAATGCAAGGGTTCCGTACAACAATATTAAAATCGAGCAAAAAAAAAAAAACCGACAAAATAACGTTTCTTGTTTAGGAGCCCTACTTATTTATTTTATTCTGTTTATTGTATTTGTTGTTATAGCGGTAACAGGAATACACCATCACTGAAAATTTTAACTGTCTAGCTATCACTGTTCGTAAGATTTAGCCTCGTGATTGACAGACAGACGTACAATAGATTCTTAGTAATAAGATCCCGATTTTACCCTTTGCGTACGGAAACCTAAAAAAGCAGGATCTCAATAAACATGATTAATGATGATTAATTCTCAAACTTTTAGTAGGAGACCGACTGCTTTATTCCGTAAACTAGTCTCAAATAACTACAGCTAACCGAAACACAGTAATTTCGCACTACTTTAGAAAATAGACCCAGTTATAATACATAACCAGTTTAATAACACACCCAATTACAAAGGGTGATCGCGTTTAGAAGCAATTAACTTATCTGAACAAACGCAGCTTAGTTGTGAGTTATGTGGAAAGTGTATTTATACCCGTAATGCGCTTTATTAATCTATTGGGTGTGATAATTTTAATGGGAATACGATTAATTCATTAGTAATTTAACCGGATTCAACTTATTGGGAATAATCATAGTACTGTGGCGACCATGCAGGTCCTACTAATAATTACTAACTTGCAAACTGGCATGTTACACTTTTAAGGTTTATGTGGTAAAAAGTTTAGGTTTGATTGATGTTTAAACAATAAGGTGAGTGAAAATAGGGAGTCGCCATACAAAAGTCGAGACGTAGTTTTTATACAAAATGTATTTCAAAAGTGCTTAATTCAATTAATTAGCTGAATTAAAGAGCAGTGGTGGCCGAGTGGTAACGGCCCCGACTTACGAGTTGTAGGTCGCGGGTTCAAACCCAGCCAGGCGCATTACTTTGTGTAATTTAGTTTATCACCACTGCTCTCAAAACGGTGAAGGAAAACATCGTGAGGAAACCGGCATGTCCTAGAACCAAAAATTCGAAGACGTGACATCCACCAACCCGCACTGGGCCCGCGTGGTGGATTACGGCCCATTCCCTCTCCTAGAGAGGAGGCCTGAGTCCCAACAGTGGGAACATTAAAAGGCCGACTATGACTATGACTATAATAGTTTAAAACTAACCAAAAGCGAAGAGAAGAAGAGCCTTTCAAGCGTCTCCACTACGACAGTGCCTATTAAGTTAAAACAATGATTTTATTTTGTAAGAAAACATAATGAGATGAGTAATTGAAGAACTTTTTTTACAAGCTTTTATTTAGTTTCACCTGTCCGTTGTTTGTATGGCTGTAATCAAATCTTACTAATTATATTATATTATGACTGGCCTCTTGGTCTAGTGGTTAGTGGCCCTGACTGCTATGCCGGAGGTCGATTCTCGATTCTCACCCAGGACAAATGTTTGTGTGATGAGAACGATCATTTGTTCTGTGTCTGAGTGTAATTTATCTATAACATGTATGTATTTAGAAATATCTAAGTATGTTTATCAGTTGTCTAGTACTCATAACACAAGCTCTGCTCAGCTTGGGGCTAGACGGCGTTGTATGATGGTTTCTTTTTTCTCTTTATTTTGTATTATTGACTTTTATACGAATGTACATGCCAGTCCCATCGGACATTATAATAGTAAATACCTTACCTATTTTACCTCATATATTAAAACGTAACAAACGTATGAATATTATATTATTATTATTATATTTGATCCACTTCTCGGTTACCGATTGTGCTGAAATTTTGCATGCATGTGTAAACCAGATGACAATGTAATATTATTATGACATGGAGCTGATCTGATTATGGAACCGGAAGGTAGACAAAGGAACTCAGATAACCCGTGTTTGAGCTTTTTGGAATGGTCTTGATGAGTATTAATTAAATAGGTATATCATCATCATCATCTTCCTGCCCTTGTCCCGTGTTATTTGGGGTCGGCGCAACATGTTTTCTTCTTCCATTCTGCCCTGTCACTCTTCATACTATCACTAACTTCCTTTTCGTTTATATCACTCTTCACACATTCCATCCATCTTTTCTTTGGTCTCCCTCTCCATCCATCCACATGTAAACTCATAACTCTTTTATTAACATGCGTTTCATCCCTCCTCTTCACATGACCATACCAAGATAAACGATTCCCTTTCAACTTTTCAGTCACTGGCGCCACTTTCAAACTTCCCCTAATATACTCATTTCTCACTTTATCCATTCTCGTCACACCACACATCCATCTTAACATTCTCATCTCCGCTACGTGCAATATTTTTTCATCCGTCTTTTTCACAGCACAACATTCTGATCCATACAGTATGACAGGCCTTATCGCGGACTTGTAGATAGGTATATACACCGCGCTATAAAAGCTTGCTATGAAACAATGATTTTAATTGAAAACTTGTTGATCAATTATTATCATTTAGCCTTAGTTAAAAGAATTAGTAAGACCCTACTTTATTACAAAACCACGTCTAACTGGAAAGTGGATTTCGATGTGTTCTCAACTTCAAATCAATTTAGATACCGAGAGCAACTTTCCATCTTCTTTCGCAACCCTTTCCGAAAATTATTGAAATCTATTATTTTCAAAAATCGTCATAAAAAAATATCCAAAGAACAGATATAATATTTTAACTGGGACAGTCAGCATAAAACGATAATAACTTGGTCACTATGTCAATTAAAATAAAGTCAAAGTAAGAAAAATCTGGTTTCATAATGTTGATGTAAAGATCCATAAAATAAAAGACTATGCGTAAAAAAGAACGGAGACGATTTGGAACCAATAAAATAAAAAAAATGTCACATAAAAAAGAGTGCAGAAAAGTGTCGAGAAAATTAAAAGTGCATAAAATTTCAAACGACCGGTCGTTAATGGAAACATACTATTTTTTACGACATCCGATTATATTATCTTTAACAACTATATTAAAAATAAAATGTGTCTGCAGTTTAAAACTTTTTTTTTACTGAACTGAGGTTTTTTTTAAAAAAATAGAATTTCTTAGTAGCTGCAAAATGTTTTTTGAGGGTATTACAAATTTTATATTGTTTTTACGATGAGTGAATAATAGTGTAGATGAATACTTTTTATGGGGGAGTAGAAAAGATTACGCGAATGGCTGTTGGACAAATGCCATTTACAACTTAAATGTTTTTTTTAAAATGACAACAATGACCTAGAAATAAAAATAGAAGCGACATAATATTCTAATTGTGATGATTATTATGTTAAAATGCGAAATTATATTATTATTTAATATGGAAAAGAATTGAAAGAAATTTTATGAATGCAGTGTTTAAATAATGAAATACAAATTATATAATTATTCTTAATTAATTTTAAATGACAAATACCAATTATTAGTGTACAAATCTGTAAATAAAAAGTCCTGACTCGCTCACTGACTAATCTTCTTCTTTTCGATTCGATGGTAAAAAGAAGAAGATTAGTCTTCTTCTTTTCGATTCGATGGTAAACTCGTCAAACTGTTTGGGCCCAATAGGTGGCTACATTAATAGCAGCATCGGTAGTACTCATCAAATCCTCTTAGAGTGCAGGTGTATGGGCACTTGGGGCATTCTAGTATGTGGCTCATGCTTTGAACAGGAGCACCGCAGTCACATTGAATATCCGAAGGGTCTATAAAACCCCATTTTGCCAAGTTGTGTTTGCAGCGGCCTACCTAGGTTCGCAACCGATTTAGTGCTTTCCATATAGGCCATTGCAAATCGCGCCCAGGCGGGAGATGTTCTTGGGGTTTCAAGAAGTCAGATGGTGGTAGGTGATGCTCTTCCCAAATCTTTATTCTTTCTTTGGGAGGCGGGTCATCGATAGCCTGTGTGTTACGCAGGAAGCTCTTCCGACTCTTAATGTCGGGAATCGGATACTTGAATTTTCTTTTCAATCGCGCTTGCGACATCCCTACGGACAGCAGGTGGAGCAATACCAGCCAACGGATAAAGCTTATTAAGCGGAGTCGGTTTAAGGCATCCCGATATAATTCGACACGTCTCATTCAAGGCGATGTCTACTTGTTTTGCGTGTACCGATCGGTGCCACACGGGGCACGCGAATTCACCCTAATAAAACCCCAGAGCTAACCCTAGACCTACAACTCTGAAATTTTTCGCAGAGAATTAATGATGTTACAAGGAATATCACCTCGCACGCGGCTTTTTAGTTAAATCACAAAAAAATAATCTTTTTCTAGTTTTTTCAAGGAAAAACGAAGATATTTAGCCCAGCATTTTCGGCCGAATAAATTTCTTACACCCGTGTGTACAGTACGACAATTAAGCGTTTTTCAAGGTCATTCAAGTTGTACAACCATATGTACAATCGGCGCTCGTGGGGATATAAAAGATTTTTCCAAAATTCACTCCCTAAGGGGATGAAACCGGGGTTCATAGTTTATATAGAGAAACCTACTTTCACGTGTGTGAAGCCGTTACCAGCAGCTAGCATACTACAGGCTAACATTCCACTACCCATATAATGACCTACTAATCGAACATTACCTAGCTAATTTCCTAATTATGATCAAAAACATGTTCCTCGAGCATCGATACGATACTACTAACAAGAATCAATGGAGCCGCAAGCCGCTATAAAATTTTATGCTCACTGCTTTCGGAGCTCCATTAATTTATAGTTTCCTGGCACCATTATATATGTAGGAAATAATGATTTAATTACTCTTGACGTATGTATATGTAAGCGTATTAGGGCAGGAGTATGACTTAGCATTTTTATGAATAATTCTTTTTTTTTAATGAAAATTGAATGACTTGACAGTTTTGGGTAAGAGTGAAATGTTTATTTTCGAAAAACGAATGAATCAGTTTCTTCATGTATGTGGTTCTGGGTTATTATTATAAAAAAAAACACTTCCCGCATATTGTCAACATATTGAATGAAAATGACAGTTCGATAATGTGACACGGGTTCTTGTCCCTTTTCCGAGCTGTCATTACGCTCGGTATGTAAAATATATCTTGATTAGCAATGTTCGAGCATTTTCGCACCTTTACCTTACATATCGACGGACAGATTTTTTTACCCCAGGAATTAATCTATAGTAATATTGATTGTCCATTCTAACCGGCGAGCATCGTCCCTACTGCAACTCTATGGATTTGCTGCCATCATGAGGAGCACGTGGAACACTACGCGCCGTCAACGACTGGGTTCGCTCCTTACCAGATGGCTGGACGGCGAGTTACCCATTGGTCGTCGTCCGCAAGCTCACGCATACCTGACAGGCTGTAAAAGTTACTGCAAATCGCGAAACGCGGGACCACTTTTTTCACTCTACACCTCTGTCGGTCTGTCTGTCGGCTTGTATTGTGTAGGCGAAGAGCCAACAACATGTATATTATTAATGTTATTACAGTTGTTACAACTATTTATATTATTACACGACCGCGATAGATACCGCCATTTATTTTATTATTTATTGGAATTATGTAGGACTGACTATTGCCAGCGGCTCCGCCCGCGTTGTAGTAGGAAATTATCCCAAGGGAACACACCCCCTGGATAAAAAGTATCATATGTGCTATACCAGGACATTGTTTACCCGTGTACAAAATTTCATCCAAATCCTCCAAGTTCAGCCCTTCGAGCGTGAAAAAGTAATATTATTTTGTTTTTTTTTTATTTTTTTTATTATTAATGATAGGCTCGCGTTTGACCACCATCTCACCCGATGGCAAGCGATGATGTGGTCGACGATGGAGCACGCTTGCCTAGAAGTAGCCTATTCACTCTTGATTTAAAGACCCCTAAGTTGTAGCTAACTGGAAACACAGACTCCGGCAAGGAATTCCACTCCTTGGCTGTACGCATAATAAATGTGTTCTTAAAACGTTTTGTGCGTATGGGTGGGATGTCTACCATGTACCGGTGGCGCAACGCCGTACGTCTAGTGGTCCAATGATGGAATGGACTTGGTGGAATTAGATTGTGCAATTCCAGTGCACACTCCCCGAAATGTAATGTTTATTTTAATAATACAGTGACAGACTACAGATTAAGACAATCAGCACAGTAAAGACAACATACAGTACATAAATCTGAAGTCCAATTATTACACAGCATTCAATGTTCAATATGCTTCATTATAGACAGTAAAGGTGAAGTCATATGGAGAAGTTATTGAATGACACTGATGTAATTACAATTTAAACAAACAATTTCTAAATTTATTAAACTGTTCAAGAACAAGTCTACTTTGGGCATATTGTATTAAATTGATTGCACATTCTGGATAACGGGTTATTCTCATAAATATTATTGTGACTAGCAAATAGCTAATTAACAAACTCAAAAACTTTCGCTTTATACCTGATAGGTATTATTGAGATTCAACAGTACAGCTAGATCTACATTAGACCGACTCACACGTATATTGCTGATTTGTACGTAGAACGACGTCGCGTGGCGCGGATCAAGTGTAGCTCTCCAAGTCTAGTTTCCATATAAAATGTATGGAGACTGACGCGCGCGGATCGGCGTGTGTGGCACACGTGTGCGCAATGTAGTTTCTACCTTAAAACGTGAAAAAATAAAAATACACTGATGTAAAGGCCGAGCTTGACTCCCTCTGAAAAGAAAAGACTGAACCGAACTAGCAGAAAACAAGATTGTGTAGAAAGGGGAGAGAGAAATCTGTTCTGCAGTGAGACAATAGTAGATAAGATTTCTTATAAATATGTATAAGCAAACTCGCTGACAGAAATATATATAATATATATTCGATATTACAGACATAGCCCGAAGAATTCCCAAACCTAAGTGGCAGTGGACCAGGCACATGACATTGCTCGCAGAACTTATTGGCGATGGGATCGAAAGGTTCTGGAGTGGTGACCGCGTACTGGAAGACGCAGCGTTGGAAGGCTTCCCACAAGGTGGACCGATGACCTAGTAAGCGTCGCGGAAATTCGATGGATGCGAGGCGCACAAGAGCGTTAGTTATGGCGAAATTTGGGGAGAAATGATGATGATTAATTGTAATTATTCCCGGAGTATTCATCTCTAAGGTGCCAAATTATATAATTTCACTCAAAAGAAGCATTAATTCGAAAACAAACTCCAAAAAACTATCACGCAAACCCAATAAAGTCCTATTCACATTCGGAAAACACTAACTTTATCAGACAGTGAATAACGTTCCGAAAACGTGCCCCCATTCAGAATAAAAACATAAAACACAAACTAACAGAGTTGCCTCAAGTATTTCTACGTTTATCTAGTAAAACAAACGATGCTGTTAAAATCAATTAGCTGGAAAAAAAATTAAGGGCAAAAAGGAAAAATTATGCCGAGAAATAATACTTTTGAAAGTTCACAGCCTTTTATAAAGGGCAATCAAAGGAGTTTGGGCGGTTTTGTTTGGTTGAATATTATCTATAGTTGTATTTTAGGAAATTTTAACTTTCTCTAATTTTAGATTTAGGTTAAGTTTTAATCAATCATTAATGATGAAACGCCGACTTTTTTTACAAAAAAAAGTTCTTCGCCGACTTTTTTTTCAAAAATCTTGTTTATTGTTACAATTAATTAAAAAATATTCCTGTATTTATTTTAATATTAAATATAAATTATATTTTAAAATATGTAAAAATAAACAATAAAAAAAACTTTATTAAAAATATTTAAACATTTAAAAGTATTACTATTGTAATTGTTATATGTAAGGCCTAACCTGTTTTTGGAGACAGGTGGGCTGGTTGGAATAAGCCCACCTAAGGTTATGGCCGCCATGGCCCACGTACAATGGTCCGCACAGGACTAAGTGTGGAAACCATGATGCTACAGTAAACCTTTCAAAAAAACACGGAAACATTTTTATTTATGTACGCACGTGGAAATCAGACTTGTATGTGATTATCATACAGCAAAATATACTTGTTATGACCGTAAAGCTCATAAAATTTTACCTAAATATCTATTTTTGAATCTTTATCTTCTTCACAATATAAGGAAGTGGTTTTTCACGTCTGTCTGTTTATCCAGTAACCTCCTCTATTGAAGGAATGTCGCTGGAGGTTCATTTGCTCAGTTGGTCTAGTTGGAGGTAAAGTATTTAGGGACTTTGCTCACTTAGGTTCTGGTTTGGAAGAGGGAAATTCAATTACATGTCACGCTGTGGAGTCTCGTAGTGTAGAAGTTTTAGTTTAACTTTATTTACTAGCTTTACTAGCGGTTTAGCTCATGTAATCTATATGTATATATAAAAGGAGAAACTGACTGACTGACATATCAACGCACAGCCGAAACTACTGGGACTAGAAACATGAAATTTTGCACAAGGTTTTCTTTCACGATGTAGGCGAGCACTAAGAGAGGATTTTCCAAAATTCACCCCCTAAGGGGATGAAACGGGGGTCCAAAGTTTGTATGGAGAAACCTATTTTCACGCGGGCGAATACGCTGGCAGAAGCTAGTAGTCGAATATTATGCCAAGGGAATATACTCTCAGGATCTTATGTGCTATTCCAGGTGGTCTACCCGTGTGCCAAAATATCGTTTAATTCCGTTCAGCCGTTTGAGCGTAAAGGAGTTACAGTGATTGTGGTTGTGGAATATTTATAAAAAAAATCGCATTGTAGGGGTTTTAAATTCTTACATGTGTGAAAATGGAGTCCAGTCGAGATCCGAGCGCGTGAGTGAGAGAGAGTCGTATGTTTATTTTTTTTTTAGGAGAGAGTGGGATCGCCGGTGCGGGGCGCGGACGGTAAGACGCTACCATTGGGTTGGTGACAATGTGTCAGCAACCTAACAACGATGTTACCATACTACAGCATATAAAAAATATTAGTGTGAACTATACAAATATTGAGGAAAGTTTTTGTACTTTTGTTTGTAATGATCAGAGATCGGAATACGCAGAGTATATTTACCCAAAGATCGTGGATGTTTGTAACATAGAGTGAATAAAACCGCCTCTAAAATACCAGAATCACTCTTAGATATTATATTTTATGTTTGTTTTATTATAACATGATCATGGGATTGCTTACCGTAGGCTCGGGATTGCGGATGGCGAGCAACGGGTAGCCTGCCGTCCGACCATCCGGTAACCTTCCGGACCGAGCCCAAGTCGTTGACGGCGCGTACTGTTCCACGCGCGCTCAAAGAGAAGTCAGCAAATTGTAGGCAGGAAGGGCAACGAAGGAACAGGAGTAGGTTTTTAGTCAGTGAAAGTCCGACACTATCTCCCGCTCCGCCCAAGAGCGCGGGATCTCATTAGATGATAATCCCAACGAAAAAAGAAAATGGGGTTTCTTGAACGTTCTTTTCCATAGAGATCGATGCTTTATAAATATATAATTATACTTCATTTCCTTCCATCAAAGAGATTCATGAATATCAAACTTAGAGATCGAGTGAAACCTACTATAAGGCAAACGCTCAAACATAAATGGCAATGGGCAGGCCATATTCAGAGGCTAGAACCACAAAGATGGACCTATAGTAAAACAAACGGGACGCCTAGAAATGTTAAAAAGAAAAGAGGCAGACCATTTAAAAGGTGGAAAGATGACATAGTCAAAGTGGCTGGTACACTCTGGACCAGAACAGCCAGACTACGAGAGAGATGGAAACATTTGAGGAGGCTTTTACCGCCACAGGCGGTCCTTACACGGAACACGAGAGCAACGAAGACGAAGATACTAACACACAATACTAACAATTATAGGTACACTTGTTCTGTGTCTGGGTGTAATTTATCTATATATGTATGTATTTAGAAATATATAAGTATGTTTATCAGTTGTTTAGTACCCATAACACAAGCTCTGCTTAGCTTGGGACTAGACGGCGTTGTGTGATAGTTGTGGAATATTATTATTATAGGTATACTTAAGTCCTTTGTTATATTACTAACACATTAACCCAAAAAAAAATGTTGTAAGGAATAATAAAAAGCATTTCCCACCACAAAAAAAAAGTTCACAGGTTAAACAACAAATAAATCTACATAAGTTACATAGTTTACAGGAGCTCTGATCTACTCTCCACACAGTAACTTCACCAAACCCGACTCCACTATCTAGTTTTCTAGGTCTGTAGTACGCAAGATTGGACCCTGTGTATACTTGTACCTATGTCCACACAGGTGCAAGGAGCAGCTAATCTCGATTATCCCCGATCGCTTGTACTAACTGTCGCATTCGCATGCTTAGACGCTCACTGCCGCTATTGGCATTAGACAGTGGTGTTCAAACTTGAGTTTGCGTTGTAATATTTGGCACAAAAAAATAAAATGCTTTATGTATAAATTTTGTTGACCTATTAATAGTTTTAATTTCGCTATGAAAAAGACGGATGAAAAAAGATTACAAAGCAATCATTTTTTCATCTAAGACAGATAAGAAAAAATTGCTTTGTAATCTTTTTTAGATAGAGAATGTTGAAATTAACAAAAATGAGAAAGTAATTTCTAAAAAAAAAACATTGAGACATGAATTATAATGAAACACAAAATATTAATAAATCTTTACAACTTAAACCTGAAATACTACCTCATGCTATAGCTATTCCAATAAAAGTATTAAAAACGACTCACCCTGTTTGTTTTTCATCTAATACGTTAACATAAAACTTTAGTTATTAGCTAGTGCTCGATGTGTATAACGACTGCGCGTTTGGAGTTATTTTTTTTTTTCGAGTTATTCTTTATAGGTTCGCGCTTGACCGCTATCTCACCTGATGGAAAGCGACAATGCGGTCGACGATGGAGCGCGCTTACCTAGAAGTAACCTATTCACTCTTGACTTAAAGATACTCTTAATTTTTTGCAATGTATCTTTTTTGCAATGCTCATTAGATTTGTTAAAATAACTGTCAACAGTAATCAACTGTAACGCATACTTTGGACAATTTATTACTATAATATTAAAACAAAAATATTGCTTTTAAAATTTTAAAAACTAAAATTTGATTTCTCGAGTTCTCGACTTTTCTCGAGCTATAATTCCCGGGAAAAGAGCCCAAAGATTTCCCGGGAATTCTTAGCTCGAGGGTTCCCAGGAATGAAAGCTAATAGAGGTGGATGTGTGGTGTGACGAGCATGGATAAAATGAGAAATGAGTACATTAGAGGAAATTTGAAAGTAGCCGAGGTACGACTAAAAAGTAGAAACAGAGGGAGGAGCTATTAATACACAATTCGACCACCACAGCCACCAGCCACCATTATAATTTATTATTGTAAACGTCTTATTTATTGATAGGTTTGTTTTTATTTTTTAAGCTTCTTTTTATAATGTGAATGTGAGAACACTGTAGAATCCGTGGATTCATAGATTACTATTTTTATTGAGCTTTTGGGTACAAAGTCGACCGGTCTACACTGTCCCTATTAATATTTAAACATGGAAATATTGTACATTAAATCATATTTTTTTAAAGTAACCATGGAGTATCTTGCCGGTTCTTCTCCATAAAAAAACTGCGACTCATGCACTAGCTTCTGACGTTTTATAAATGCCCATGTGGAAGGCCTATGTGAAATAAAATAATTTTGAGGAGTTTCAATTCAAGGGCGCCTAGTAAGGCCGATTCCTGTAAGGGCTGCCGGAACGTTTGAAAGAGTGAGTGAACTGTAGAACGCATAAGGTAAATGAAGGTTTTAGTCAGTAAATGTCTTACACGCTCTTTTGCTCCACCCTAAAGCGAGAGAAGTTATTTAATGATTTCCCACCCCGAAAAAAAGGTGTAAATAAAAATAAATTTATTGTAATCCATTATATTCCTAATAATATTCTGCATCTTGATCCGATCTAAATTTTTATAATAATTATTAAACATTAATTTTATAAAAAAATATTTTTTTAACAACGATATACAAAACTATACATTGAGAAATTTATTCGTGGATTATCCATTATTTAACAGATTCCCCTTAAAATACCGCCAAATTATTTAAATTTCAATAAATAATTATCTACTATTTTAGTATTCTAATTTTAAATTTCAATAATAGATTATCTAATCCTAGCACATTTATTTCGGGGTGGAAACCCCGAAATTAAGGAGCAAATTCTAACAAAACTCGTGCCCTTTAATTTTCAAATAACAACAAAACAAACGATCCCATTACACTCCTAAAACAAACATCTGCAACTTATCCGTATGTTACGTAAAGGTTAACTTAAACCTAACTTTACGGTTCTAAGTTTATAACGACGAGTGGAAGGCGCGCGAAACCTTAACATATATAATGTCACTTAACTGACTCACTGAACCACTTTTAGGAGTTACTAGTTCGTATGTGATAATTTTGTAAGTTAACTTGGAGATGTATTAAGAAGTTAAGTTAAATCTACATATTTCATAGCAGTTCAGCATAGCTCACTCTATGACGTTTGTATAATACTGGTATTTTATCTGCTTGGTGTTTCTTGATAGCTACAACCTGGAGGTATTTAAGTCAAGAATGAATTGGTTAGTTCTAGGCAAGCCTGCTCCATCGTAGACATCACTTACCATCAGGTGATAAAAACAAAATCGTTATTCTAACCAACCCCGATGATTAATTAGCGTTTATATGACCTGTGCGCCTGCGTGATTGTTTGCAAGCTCTCCTCCCTCATTTCACTCCAACCAGAGTGAGATAACTTATTTGATAATTTCCGATTCCAAGAAACAAGATAGACTGAACCAATCCGACAAAAACTTCTTTATATTCGCCAAAAGTTTTTGTTCTCAGGCTGGCTGTACAAGAAAACCTCCGATTATTCCCAACTTTTGAGCATCGCTGACCTCTGCTATCTGGTCCGCATAATCCAGTATTGTGTGATCGTCTCACTATACATAATAGCCGTCTGCCATGGCTAGATACACCGCAGCGTGTCCGTAATTTATAATAGAATGGACGTTATTGGTTACACGTTTGATGGCTTCAGAAGATTTGGGAAGTCAGCAGAAATCATTAGAAGCATGGCCAAATGCGAATGAATCAACTTTTTTTTTTAATTATGTAAGCTTAAAGTACTTGACTGCGATCCCATCTGATGGTAAGCAGTGAAGCGATCGTTGATGGTGAATCGCACTAGTTTATTTAAGAGCCTATTCACTCTAGCCTTGAAGACACTTAAATTATAATCGGACGGGAATACCACAGCAGGCAAAATAATAACGATAATATATTTTTATCGATGGATATTAATAGCATTGTTCAGGCAGAGGCCATAGTCTTAACATAGTTCCTGGTAACCAAAGCCTCCCCAACACTATAGCCCTAATCTTTGTTTTCCATACATCGCGATAGTTTCCCACCAACCGGGGGGTTGTGCATGGGTGCACTAGCAGAGCGCGTTCAGGGATAATCGACTATTGGTATCACGTTCCACGAAAAGTGTCTCAGGGGCCTCTGAGGCTTCGGCTCTTCGTACGCCTTCCTAAGGTCCATGATCCTGCGATATACAAACATATATAAAAACAAAAACTTCCTCATCGTGGTTAACCTTCGTCATTAATGTAATATAATAATATATTTATTCAGGGAATAAATCAAGCCATGGTGGTTGTGGTCATTAATCAGTCAGTGAATAAATGAACGCGTAACACATTATTATCACAGTGAAGTTATTTAAGAACGGCAGTACCTATTCACTGTGAAATTTACCTTCGAAATTGTATCGTAGGTTATTTTCTTAAACAAGCAGGTAGGAAAACCTTAAGTCAAGATTTAAGGCTACGTAAGCCGTGCTCTTTCGCCAAGCACATCATTGCTTACCAACAGGCACAGCTAATAATAGGAAAGTATCTAATTTTTCCAGCCTATATGTAGACGATGAGAAAAGTAAGAAAGTGGGCAATAACTTCTATCAATACTACACTTTGACAACCTCCAGCCCCGCTATCTCCCACTCACAAACCAACCATTGTGCTCGCATAACGGTCTCTGTCGTCACAGATAGTGCGGCGTGTCGCACTAATTATAACAGGGGACATTATTAGTGATGGTTACAGGCGGTACGCTTAGCACCTGTTGATGTTAGACGTTAAGTTGATGTCATCGGTCTGATGTCAACGTGTAATCGTGATGCGATCTGTACGCTTATTTCGACACCAGAGATAACGTCTGTTGATCTTGCAATCAGGTTTTCCCCACGTCCTTTGTACACCCTTTTATCAGGTATTATTATTTAATTAAAAACTGGCAAACCGCTTTTTGTTTACTATTTCATTTAAGGATGAATTTCTTAAGTAGATAAATAGATATATTCTTTACTATACACCAAAAAAAAAATTACATTGGGAACTAAAAATGAATAGGGTGTCACAACGGGCGGTCTTATCGATAAGAACGATTTTTTACAGACAACCTCTGGATGGATTTGGTAGTACTTCAACAACTTAGCCGTTATGGGGACATATAGAGGAAAGAAATTTGTGAACAGTATGATCATCATGCTCAGGAGAAGGTTTCCCAGGAGTTAACAACCCCAAGGCAGGTGCTCAACTTTGTGTAATTTATTTCATCATCAATATGGTGCAGGGAATCATCGAGGAAACAGGTAAGTTCTAGAACCAAAAAAGACATGTGTCATCCATCAACTAGAACTGGGCCCACAAGGTGGATTGCAGCTCATTCCCTCTCGTTAAGAGGAGGTCTGTGTCCCAGCAGTGGGAACATTAGAATGCTGATAATGCTATATGTGTATGATCGTCGTATGTGCTGGACACGTGAATGTTAAAATTTTAGTTGTTAACAGTGATGAAGATCATCTAATGAGTTCTCAAGCTCTAGGGTGCTGCGAGATAGCGTATCAGATTTTTACTGAAAAATCCACACCCATGTTTCCTTCAGTTGCCTTTTTGTTTTAGGACCACGAGTATCCTTTTCAGAAGTTTTCCCATGGCCTTAACAGACATCGGCCCTGGGATGATGTTTTGACCTAAGAAGTATTCGAGATTCGAAGTAGAAGTTCCGCGTCTTGAATCTTGTTAAACTTATTCAATTAAGTACCTTTGAGGCAGACCCATCGTTTATTCAAGACGGTTGTATACTCGTGTGAGAGATCTATGAGGCTAAGGCTCAAATCCTCATTATAACTAGGGTCGCAATGTTATAGTGTTTTGGAGATCCGCTCATTTACAGGGAGATTGTCATCCCCCCTTTGTTATTAGTTAGTTAAATTAACTATAAAACTAGTGCTATCAAACTCTTTACTTATTTTGCCCAAACATTATTAGGTTTCAATAAGAAGTAATTAAAGAGACAAAAGTTTTAAAAAGTCTTACTGAAAAGTCTTAAGGTTTTGGAAGAAAATGAAGGAGATGTATTTACCTTTTGATACAAATCTATACATCTGTCAAACTAAAACTGGCCAGATTGTTTAAACGTTAACATTTGATGATAAGTGTTTGTTGTTTGGTGTTTGTTGTAGTGTGTTTGTGTAGTTTGTGTTAATATGTAGGATCTGTATGACAATAAAAGGTCTAAAAATAGTAGGCCAAACGAGGCAACTTATAACAAACTTTAATGTTTAAAACGATCTGGCCAGTTTTAGTTGGCCATTTCATAAAATGATCACTTTCTAAGATCTGGCCACGACATACGTCTATATAAAAGCGAAATACCACTTACTGATTAATTACGAAATATCAGAAACTATAACACCTACAAACTTAAAATTTGGCAGCTAGGTTCCTTATAGGGTGTAGACATCCGCTAAGAACGGGTTTTATGAAACTCCACCCCTAACGAGGTAAAACGGGGGTTGGAAGTTTATATGAAATATGTTTATAAGTTTATAAGAAACCTATTTTAAAAATTCATAATAGCATAATCAGCCTTTTAATGATCCCACTGCGGGACTCAGGCCTCCTCTCCCGGGGAGGGGACGGTGGATGTCACATGTCTTTGAATTTTTGGTTCTAGGACATGCCGATTTCCTCACGATGTTTTCCTTCACCGCTTTGAGAGCAGTAGTGATGAAATAAATTACACAAACCTGCGCCTGGCTGGGTTTGAACCCGCGACCTACAACTCGTAAGTCGGGGCCATTATTTCTCGGCCACCACTGCTCAACCAATTGGACAGACTGTTAAACACGCATTAAGAAGTGATCTAAAACTAATAACAAGCTATAGAGTGATTTCTCGATATTCTTGATTACCTGTTTAGTTTATCAGCAAAAATTTGAAAAGTTTGACAAGTTATAAATTTGTTTTGTTAGACATTTAAAATATGTGTTAATCTTTACTTACTTAAGCTTATTTTAGCTTATCTTAGCCTATTTCTTAACAGAAATGAGATTGTAGCGTAAACTGCGGTGACCTATAAAACATAACAGTCTCGCACTTTCATGAGGTTTCTTTCAGGACTGTAAGACTTCATTATTTGTATTTGCTTACTCAGTTGAAGTACGGATTAGTTTACTGGAGTTTCAAAGACGAGTTGGAATAGGACACAAAGAGTTCCTTACCGTTCGTAGCAAAATACGGCAAAAAAAATCACGTTTATTGTATGTGAGCCCCTGTAAACATATATTTTATTCTGTTTATACATCATCTGAGAAAATTTCAACTGTCTAACTATCACGGTTCATGAGATACAGCCTGGTGACAGCCAGACGGACAGACAGCGGAGTCTTAGCAATAGAGTCCCGTTTTACCCTATGGACACAGAACCCTAAAAAACGAATTCTTGATATTGATTGATAAACATATTCTTGAGAGCCAATATCAAAGGTTTGAATAACCCAACAGATGAAAGCAAATATTGCCACGGTTAGATTGCAAAACCGCAGTTTTTACGCTGTTTTTCAACATCGCTTTCTTTATCTTTAATATTTCCTAATTGTTTAGTACTTCTAAAATCTAAATATATTATCTGTATATATAAAAGGAGAAACTGACCGTTGCGTTGATATGCAACGCACAGCCGAAACCACTGGGACCAGGAGCGTAAAATTTTGCACAAGGTTTCCTTTTACGGCGTCGGCGAGCACTAAGAGAGGATTTTTTTTTTATAAATTCACCCTCTAAGATGATGAAATGGGGATCCTAAGTTAGTATAGAAAAATCAACCTTCACGCGGGCGAAGCCGTGGGCAGAAGCTAGTTATTATATGTAAATTTATCTAGGTATACGGCCTCCATTGTCAACCATATCATTGCTTACCGTCAGGTGAGATAGTGATCTATTGCAAGTCTATCAATAATAATAATAGTAAAACACAAACATAATACTTATAAAAAGAAAGGTTTCTAGCTATATGTATGACCTTTTACAGAAGGCTTAGCTATAATTTTTTTAGGAATCCTCTAAGGGTTAAAGAAAAAACAGAACCCTTATAGGATCACTTTGTTGTCCGTTTGTCTGTCTGTCAAGACCCTTTATCTCGGGAACGCGTTCAGGTATCGAGTTTATATTAAAACCATATACTCAAGTCTGCGGTCTCTTGAAGCTGTGAAAAAATCAAATTTCTAAGTTCATGAAAAAAAAGATAAGGCCGTTTATGTCTCAAAAAACGTATATTTCGACACTCGAGGAAATAAAAATTCATAGGGTTTTTCCCGTTGACCCGGAATCCTGAAATTATTCATAAAGCAAGGTATTATATATAGCACAAGTATAGGAATAAATTTGTTGTTACGCCACAACAAAAAAAAAATGCGATTCGGAAAAATCTTCGTGAATTGAACTGTTTATATAGGTAAGTTTGTACGGAAACTCAGGGCGCGAGTCCGAGTCCGACTCACACTTGCCCAGTTTTTCTATTAGTCTGTTAATAGAAAAAATAAGTAAATATTATCAAATCTCTAGAAACCATCCAATCGATTTACCCCAAAACGGTTTCATTAGAAAGGCAATAATCATAAGATAGATACGTAGTAACAACATATTAATTAAACTAATCATACCAAAAAGCCCAACATGAAAAATAACTTCATATCCTCAACAAATATCAACTGAAAAAATATTCGCATACAACCCCAAGAGTTCTCTAAATTTAAAATTAAAAACAAAAAAAAAACATTGAAACTCTCGTCCCATAACGAGATAACTTCTCAACTATGTATGATAACTAACTAAGTGAATTAGCCGAAGGGGGTGAAACAGGTCGGCCAAGGGGGATGAGAAGGGATAAGGGGGTGAAACGACATAAAGTTTCGCTATCACCGTATCGCTGTAATAGAGTCAGATTATGGTAATAGTCTGGTATTAATGTTTGGTTAAGATTAAGCGCCTACCTATAGCCTATTTGATTCCACAAAGATGATGATGTCACAAAGGTAATTAAAAAAAAAAAAACTTTAGTATATGTTATTTCTACATCGTGTGCAGACTACTTTAGACGAAAGCTCATCAGCGAAGCCTTTTCTTTTATAAATTCGAAAACGAAACAGCGACTGTTGCCCAGTGTTCGACCACATCGCCTATCAGTTATAAAAAAAACTTCATGCTTAAAGAGCCCTCCCTCGCTTATGCGAGCCCTTTCCCTTTGGGTGCGAGGCCTTGGACGAGGGCCCACTTCGTCTGCGCCTAGCTACGCTACTGACCGTGTATATCTATGTGTGCCAAATTAATTATTCTTTCTTTCTATGTGACTGCAAATTACTTACTCCATCATCATCTCCCTAGCCTTTTACCAACTAGCTTGGGGTCGGTTTCCAGTCTAAACAGATGCGGCTGTATTTGTTAGCAGCACTGCAGACTACTTAAGCTAGAACTACATAAGACCGACGCACACGTGTAACACGCCTGATTTGCACGTAGAACGACGTCGCGTGGCGTGGATCAAGTGTAGCTCTACAAAACTAGTTTCCATATAAAATGTATGGAGACCGATGCAACCAGATCGGCGTGTGTGGCACACGTATGCACAGTGTAGTTCTACCTTAAAAGATAAAAGAAAGAAAGAAAGAAAAAAAAAGTTTATTCGTACCTCACACATACAAACTAAAACAACTTATAACTACTTGGTACTTTGTTTTCTAAGTTTACGGCGAGTATCCACCCTTACGTTGTTGAAACTTCAACGGTCCGGACTAAGCGTTTCGCTTCGTCATTTATAACGCACACATCGAAGGACTGGAACAATTTGCCTGCTGCGGTCTTCCCGTCCAACTATAATTTAGGTGCCTTCAAGGCTAGAGTCTCTAGGGGCTCTTAATAAACTAGTGCGCCTCACCATCAATTATTGCATCACTGTTTACCATCACGTGGGATCGCAGTCAAGTACTGGTTTATATAAACTAAAAAAAGAAAGAATATAATAGTAATAAAATTATATAAGTAATAATACAAAAATGTTGGTGCATTTAGTTGGTTTTTTGCAATAAGGGTACGATATAGGATTGTTTTTTTCCCGAGAGTATGTTCCCTTGAGATTATTCTCTACTATCATACGGGTGATGTCGCTGGTAGCCAGATAATATAAAACAGTCGGGTAAATAGTAACAACAAACGGAGACAGATCTCTCAAATGACAACTTCACTCTAGGGTGAAAGACCCAACCATCGTCTGCAAATAATATTTTCTCACAAATTGTCATCGTTCCGTCCAGAATGAATTTAATCAAATTAGGTTCTTCTTGTTATGTTTTATTTTCTTGCTTTTAAAGTGGACATTTATTTTTGGGACGAAAGAAAGTCATTAGGATTTGTTAGTCTATTTCCAGAAGTTCAGGGAAATGTTAAAAGCGCAAAATGTACAGTTTCAAAAAAAAGGTCTAAATAATCTGCTAGCTTGATTTAATCAAGTTCGGCCTTCACTTAATCAAGCCAGCAGATTATTATGTATCTTATTATAAAATAAGGAACTTACAGGTTTTTGGAAAAAATAAGACAATTCATAGACTTATCTATAGAAACTGTAGACATTTCGGTACAGTGGACAGTTCGATACAATGGACGTTTCGAAACAGTGGACTTTTCGATACAATGAACATTTCGATACAGTGGACATTTTGATACAATGGACATTTCAATTAAATTGACGTTTCAATGTAGGACAATTTGAGGGGGCATTTCAATAAAGTGGACATTTCGATACAATAGACATTTTGATACAGTGGACATTTCGATTCAGTGGACATTTCGATACAGTGGACATTTCGATTCAGTGGACATTTCGATACAGTGGACAATGTGATGTAATAGACATCATGTGACTTAAGGTTATGAAATACCACTCTTAATTGATTTTCATACAAGTAACGTCACCGCCGAACTCAAGCAAAACTGTATAAGCAGAAATTCCTAGTGGTATTTCACTAGGACCTCCTTTATTGAGAGACATTAACTCTAGATAAATATATGACAGATTGACACACTGTCCAACTATACAAACAGTATGAATAACATACATGATTACTCAAAAGCTTCGTTAGATAGGGAGCCGGATGTCTCCAGGATAAGGCGCCATCGCTTCTCGTCAATAGTGTTGCCCGATACCCCGGGACTCTCCGAGATTTTCGACGGACATTATTTTGATATAGTGAAAATCTCGACGGAGATATTTTACTAAAGAAATTGAAGATTCTGCCTAATAACAAAAAATCGTCTTAGATAACTAATCCTCCTCATACTTCTGCTGTTTCCAAAAAGCCTTAAATAAATTTATTGCGCGTCCTGCAGTGCTATTCTCTTGTTTTTTTTTTTAGGTGGGAAAATCATCTAATGACAAATCTCGCTCTTGGGCGGAGCGGGAGATAGTGTCAGCCTTTTACTGACTTAAAACCCACTCCTGTTCCTTGGTTGGCTTCGTCCCAGGGCCCCGGGTTTCATTTTCACACTACCCATGGCCCCAGTAGTGCTATTCTCTAAGAAAACAGCCTTGAGCGCAGCGCTGGCCGCAGCGACGAAATCCAAATAAGTACATTGGATTAACAATCTATCGAATTAATATATTGGATTGTTAATCCAATGTACTTTTTGGATTTCGTCGCTGCGGCCAGCGCTGCACTCAAGGCTGTATACTTAGAGAATAGCACGCCAACTAAGGAGTTTCCCTAACAGGGTCAATTTTTCCTGATAGCTACAACCTTAGGGGACTTTAAGTCAAGAGTGAATAGGTTACTTCTAGGCAAGCATGCTCCATCGTCGACTACCATCGTCGTTTTCCATCAGAAGATACAGTGGTCAAGCGCAAGCCATTTTAATAAAAAAAAAACTGGGCAAATGCGAGTCAGACTCGCGCACTGATGGTTCCATACAAACTTACCTATGAAAAACTAACCATTTAGAATCATATGAACTACAAAAAAATCATGTAAACTTTATGTTATATATTTTTTTTATTATTGTTAATGTGTTTTTAGGGTTCCGTGCCTCAAAAGGAATAAACCGAAGCCTTATAGGATCACTTTGTTGTCCGTCTGTCTGTCTGTCAAGACACTTTATCTCGTGAACGCGTAGAGGTATCGAGTTGAAATTAAAACAATGTACTAAGGTCTACAGTCCCTTGAAGCTGTAAAAAAAAACAAACATCTGAGTTGACGAAAAAAAAAAAGATACGGCAGTTTATATCGCAAAAAAAAACGTATATTTCGACACTCTCAAGGGAATCAAAATTCATAGGGTACGTCCCATTGTCCTAGAGTCCTGAAATTTAGCATAAAGCAAGGTCTTATAGTAGTACAGAAATAAATATGAAAACTGTAAATCTGTGGTTGTCTAAAAAAAAAACCTTTATTTCTATGCAGAAAAATCTTCGACACTTGATTCGGGAATTGAACTATTTAGATAAGTTAGTTTGTACGGAAAAAAATGCTACTTTACTAAATGTAAAAAAAAAATGTTATGTTAATTAATGCTCGGTATTACAACGCCGCCGAGGTCGACCTGGGAAGAGGTGGCGAGACGACCTAGATGCCGACCGCAAAGACTGGTTCGAGATGGCTTAAAAAAAGAATACCTGGAAGAAGTTGGGGGAGACCTTTGCCCAGCAGTGGGACAGTATAGTCTATTAAAAAAAAATACAAATAGACATTTCAATATTATTTATATGTATAAATGTAAAGAAGATAATACTACTCTTATCCCATACATCCCTTTTACAATTCTCAATAAGCCATCATTTCAGTCTTTAATCTGAAGCCCTTTCACTAAATCCAAACTTCCCTAATTCATGAACCCACCAACACTTTGTATTAAAAACTATATCTTCAACATGATGACTACGAACGGACCTTTGTTATGTTAACAAAATCCCTAAAAAGAGTAAGCCATATTATCTGAACATTTTCCTATCACAACGACCTTTCCAAACCCATTTGCCTTTCAGGATCACCAACACCTACTTATCCACGAAATCATCGAACCCACAAAATGTTGCCATCATAATCTCATTACACGATAACCGAACCATCAAAGTATGAACATAATAATTTAACACCCGTTTACTACAAGCTCTAACAGATACGTCAGAAGCCGGACTTCCGCCACCCGGGATAAGCACACAGATAGTGTTGCGAAACGACTTCATCCCGGGAACTTTTATTTTTAAGTTGAACTATCAGTTGACTCGGAAATTCAAAGTAGATGTCTCAAGTTTTGTTATTAGTTGCTGTTCGTATGCGATGTGATAGCCAATACTAAAGTTGTTATTTTTGCTGTCATTACAATTTATTCAATAAATTTTGCTTGTAGTGGAAATTTATGTTGAGAAGTGTCCATTGTTTTGAGGGTGATTCCAGCTCACAGAAGGTGCGGGCTTTCGGACGGCGAGTAATGGTTAGCTCGCAAGAACCAAACCAGGGTCGATGGCGCGTTATTTTCCACGCGCGTTTCATAAAGTTCGTGAATGTTCGAAAATGTTACTGTAGCATTGAAACTCAAAGGGCAACTGAAGGAACACAGGTGGGTAATAATAGTCCGTAAAGATCTGACACGTCCTCTCGCTCCACCCAGAGCGAGAGAAGTTATTTGTTGATTCCACACCTCAAAAAAATATGTAAAAATGTATTAATTCTTCATCATCATCTTCCTGCCCTTGTCCCGTTTCATTTGGGGTCGGCGCAACACGTTTTTTTTCTTCCATTCTGTCCTGTCACTCGTCACGCTATCACTAACTTCCTTTTCTTTCATATCACTTCTCACACAATCCATCCATCTTTTCTTTGGTCTCCCCCTCCCTCTCCATCCATCCACATGTAAACTCATGACTCTTTTAGTAACATGCGTTTCATCCCTCCTCTTCACATGACCTTACCAAGACAAACGATTCCCTTTCAACTTTTCAGTGACTGTATTAATTAATAAGTTTAAAATTAAATATCTCAAAGGGCGTCATAAGAGAGCTCTCACATCAAATAATCTGATCAAAACCGTCCTTAACTCATACTATCTCAATATCCTTATCGATCAACGAAAACACAAAACTTAATCCCGTTTGCCAAATCCCGGGGTTTTATCCCAACACTAGTAAAGTATCGAATCTCGGCTTACGTTAAGTACAAACGTGCTTAATATTTAAGATGTCTGCTTATCTTTAGCGTTGTGTTATCAGCAACTCCTTTTACCTACAAAATGGATATTTTACATAACGTGGTTATGTTGAATGCTATCATCGCACTTGAGAATATTTTAGGGGAGGATTTTGGGGAAATTCAGGTGAATATGTTGTTCCTCATTCGTGGAAGTTATCGGTTTATCAGTGTATGAGAGATTTTAGATGTTATGCTGGATGTAGTGCCAACATGCGTATGAACCATTTTTGCCAAGTAAGAGTCGTGTAAATGCATTTTCATAATTCACTGTCCGCGATGACTAATTAATTTATTTAAACCGTAAATTATCGTAATGCTGTCTGTTACGTTTATGTTGGTTGTTTTGGTACAACCGTGGGCAGCCTACGACTGTACCAAACAGGAATGTGTTCAAAAAAAATGGGAGGTATTTTCGTACTTTCTTCTTTTCGTGTTAATGGATTCAATTTTTTTTAGCTTTGTAAGTCAATATCTTCAGGTGGCGCATTACATATGAATTTGAGGAAAAACAAATTTTAGCTGGCAATTGGAACTGTGTGTCAGACAATATTACAACTTGTTTCAGAATATTAATACTTAAAATTATCAGAACAATTAATAGCTATGCCAAACATAAAAACAGTTTTCCTGGGTCTTTGTTAACAAAATTTGGTGAGACCGTATCAGCAGAAACTGCAGAGCACATCTGATAAACGTCTTTTTGGTCAGTGTAGCAAATGGATATTTAGATCTGACAGCTCAGGACTGTACATTGTAGAATTGATCTGCAGAATTGTTCGTAACAATTACTGTGACCCTGAAACGCAAAAATTTTAGTCAGTCACAGTCTGACACTCCCTCTCGCTCCACCCCAAGTTGGAGAAGAAATTGGATGATTTCTCACCTTAAAAAACTGTACGGTCCTAGCCTTCTTTCTACAAACAAGCGTGGACTTCTTTTTTTAATGATATAAACTAGTGCACGACTGCGATCCCACCTGATGGTAAGCAGTGATGGTGAATCACACTAGTTTATTAAGAGCCTATTCAGTCTAGCCTTGAAGAGACCTAAATTATAATCAGACGAGAAGACCGCAGCTAGCAAATTGTAATTTAGAACGTGTTATCATGCTGGTTCCTTTTTAAAGGCCTGTTAAAGCCGGAAGGCGATAGCCCAGACTCAAGCCTTAAACCGAACGGATTGTAAGTAGAAGCAAACAACAATATCTATTTAAAAACCGACTGAAACAATTCATGCTGAAACAAAAAGAATCTCATCAGTCAAATGCATTCGCAGTAGGTACTGAACGTTTTCGATCGCGACTCGAATGCGAGGCGGCGAGATGACTGCCTGTGGTCGACTGGAAGCTATCAGTTACGGAGTATGGTATATATGGATTAATAATGTTCGGTCAAATATGCACACTTTTCTTAAGAATTGACGACACGGTTGGCACAGTGATTGAGCGAATGTATGCTGTGCTGCGCGTCAAGTTTCCGATTCCAGCACGGAACAAATATTTATATGGCTTACATATAATTGTTTAGGGTCTGGGTGTCACTTACTGTCATTCACGGCGTGTAAACTCACATACATAAGTGAGTGTACATGTTTGTGAATGAACCCACGACACAGGGATTTTTTTTTGCACGGTCCGGGGAATCGAATCCAGGACCCGCTATTGCAGTCGCTTGCCACGACGAGGCAGAAAGAAGTTTCCAGCCTCATGTGATAGTTGTCTTCAGAAACCCTGGTGTGGATGACACGATCCAACCTGGGAGAGATCAGGGTAAGAGGAACGGAATTACGTGGTATCCGAGTCACGGGGAAGCTACACGGGCTGTTACAGAGTAATTTCTAATAAAAATTTCTTTTTTTTTTACACACGATGCGGGGAATCAAACTCAGGACCAGGTTCAGCAGTCGCGCTTGCCACCACGAGGCAGAACGAAGTATTCGGCCTCATATGACAGTTTCCACCAAAAAAATCTGGTGTGGGTCCACTCCATTCACTGTCTACTCTGTGAACGGAAACAATGAAAGGGCCGCAACGGTCCACAACGTATCGCAACAAAAGGCGATAAACAGCGGGACGTTTGATTACTTTACACTACCACTACTACTGGAACGGAAAACGAGACTGTTCCGTATTTATACAGGGTGTTCAAAGTTGCCTTGAACTTTGTCGTAGAGTTATATGATTCCGTAACTAATGATCAATATTGCTTCTTCTGCAGCCAGCGGCATTGCCCCCATGAAAGTAGAAAATTATCGCTATTCCAGGACATGGTCTATCCAGGTGTCAAATTTCATCCAAATCCGTAGAGCAGTTTCAGCGTGAAGGAGTAACATACATACACAATCAAACTTTTGCCTTTATAATATTACTAGCTACCGCGAGCCGCTTCACCCGCGTGATAATAAACATTTCTTTTCTTTCTTTCTTTAATTTCTATCCGAAGGGAAAATATATGTGCTATTCTAGGACATGGTCTACCCGTATACAAAATTGTCATACAGACACGTGAGATATCTATGGGTAGTCTGAGCCAGGTGACCGGTTCCGACTATCCGAATTCAGGTACCTCAGTAATGATTGAAAGAAAGAAAAGAAAGAAAGAAAAAGAATTTTTTTGGTACAGCACAAGGCACAAACACAATATAGGTAAACACGAAACAAAAATAAAAACAAGAAGCAAAAAAAAAAAAATGTAGTTGTGTGCCTCACGGCTGCACCAAAATAGGTCCAGTTCAGCATGGATTTCAGACAACTAGTGCCTGACGCTGGTTTTCAACTGAACCTGTGGTTGTGACGCAACGGACGTAAAACAATTTTGGAGTGTAATGTATATATATGTATGTATCGGTGATTGAATACACACTTAATAGTAAAATAAAGGAAGAGCTACATTGGGCCCACGTGGCCACGTGTGGCGTTCACAGGGAAATCCGGCCACCATGGGTCCGCCGTCCTGCCACCATGGGTCCGCCGTCCTGCCGCCGGGTAAGTACCGAGTCCAAACCGTCGACGGGGCCTCACATTGATGTTTACAATACCGTAGGGGCCCAAGTAAGGCCGATGCCCGCTGGGGCCACGGTAAATTTTTTAAAGGAAACCGTGGTTATAAAACGCAAAAAGCAAAGGTCAAGAGTGAATAGGTTACTTCTAGGCAACCGTGCTCCATCGTCGGCCACATCATCGCTTACCATCAGGTGAGATAGTGGTCAAACGCAAGCCTATCAATAATAAAGAAAGAAAGAAAAAAACGACATAGGTGGGTTTTAGTCAGAAAAACACACCCTCTCGCACCACCCTAGAGCAGGAGAAGTCAGTGACTGATTTTTTCTACTTCACAAAATAAACCCTCTCGTTACACCCAGAGTGGGAAAATTTATTACTTGATTTTCCAACTCATAAAGAAAGAGCTATAAGAAATGATAAACCAAGTTCATGCCAGTTGCATTTCACATGTCATCATCATCTGCCTGCTCCCGTGGTATTGAAGTCGGCAAAACACATTTTTCTTCCATTCTGTCCTGTCACCCGTCACGCTATCATTAACTCCCTTTTCTTTTAAATCACTGTTCACACAATCCATCCATATTTTCTTTTGCCTCCTTCTTCATCCACCCACATGTATACTCACATTTTAGTTGCATGTCACATGTAAGTACCTACTACAAAAAAGCCACAAATATTTATGGTGCTTTTAAATAGTTCCTTTTTTCATTCAGCTCGCGTCAATACGGCAACAGAAGCGTTTCATTGATGAAAATAACCCTAATAGACCTGCCATGCACGTGACCGCTTTATGCAAAAAAACAAAAAAAAAAAACATGAAAGGGACTAACTGCCAACGAGTGGAGAGCATAAAAGGCTCAAGATCAAAACAAAGAGCCACGGTTAACTTCGACACACTCATTACGTAATGTTTTTACAAGTTTTTTATTTACAAATTAAGTGTTGTTTGAAAGAAATATAAGGTCTACGTTTGGCAGTTATTGTTCTACAAGCGAGTTTATTACTTTTAATATTGTGGGAGTTTGCGTATGTTTCCTAAGTTTTCTTTTCTTTGAAATTCGTTTTTGGTGGACTTCCTTGCGTCTTGAAAGTTCTTGGAAGGTTAGATAACTTTCAAAGCTCGTCTACAGAAAGTCGGTTTTTCTTGAGTTTTGATGATCAAAGCTTATTTGTTCATTCTAATAATATTGCTTTAACTCGATTGATTGCCCTTCTACATAGATTGGTGTGAGTTAACCCAATAACCTGGCTTAGACGGATTAACTGCTTTATTTTCATCTCTAGCCATGACTCTATTAAAAGTCGGCAAAAGACTTAGTATCTAAGCCAAAAACATAAAAAATATATACTTAAAAACAAGTACTATTCTTTTTCTTTTTGGACACTTCACTCTTGGCAGTGTGGTCGTGGTTAGTGTAAGTCAACCCAATAACAGGGCTTGAACCGATTAATTGCTTTAATTTTACTGTCGATAGTCTCATCTCTAGCCGTGAGCCGTAGCCGCCGTAGGCTAAAAGGACTTAGTATCCAAGCCAATAAACATTAAAAAAAAACCATTAAAAACAAGTATTATCCCCTCTTCTTCGTCACTTCATTATTGGCAGTATGGTCGTAATTATCACGAAGGTACCTCTCCGGAAGCTGTCAAAGTAAGAGTTCCCGCCACTTTTGCGTGCTGGCAGTCATCTGGGCATCAGTCAAAGATTCAAAGCATTTTATTTCAAATAAACCATTTACAGTCACTTTTGAAATGTCATGATGTCAGTCAGTTAAAACAAATGGTGCTAATTGCACATTCCAAAGCGTAGATCTCTATGGAGAAGAATGTGCAAGAGACTTCATGGAAACTATTTTCAATCATGTTTTGTAATTACAAATATCTCTGTTACACGTTTCTTGTCGCCCGTTCACGGGCATGACGCGAATATTAGCACCACTCAGCTCAACCATTTTGAAGGGAACCGAATGATCCAACACGCGCGCCACTGTCATTGAGACATTTGAGTGATCATTGACAGTGATCTGCCACGCGTCCTAGTCTCGTCCACCTTTCCTTGTGTAACAAGGCGTTCGATTCGTTCGAAAACAATTATAAATAAATCATTATATATCGTGTCGTGGCCAGATCTTAGAATTGATCATCAATAAGAAACTTACGTAAGAAGGCATCTTTTTGTCTAAAACCCACATTTAAACACTTATTTGGTTTATTGTTTAATCCGTTAGATAGTAACAAACACAAGTTTTACACACTTAAGTCCACAATAATTAATACATAAAGTGCCTCAGGTGTGATTACATAAACCATAGACAAACAGTCTGGCAAGTGGTCTGTTAGGCATACAAATGTTTGTCTAGATGCGGTAAGCAAGCTCGCAACACTACCATAGTGTTAGTGGTTACACTTTATCATTACGACCTATCGGAATATAGGTGCAGGAGCATCACAGAGATCAGAATTTGAGTTCTAGACAGAGTGGTCTTTTTTGAGGTGAAAAATCATCTATTGACTTCTCTCGCTCTAGGGTAGAGCGATTGGACGTGTCCAACTTTTACTGACTAAAACCACACCTGTCTAAGGAGATAAAAGCAAAGGGCAACTAAAGATAGATAGATAGATATATTTTTTATTGTACACCAAAAATACAAATTACATTAGGAACTTAATATTAACATAGTGCCACAATGGGCGGATGGGCGGATAGTTGCCTTTTGCGTTCTAGGACCACGGTTTCCTTTTTAGAAAATCCCCTAAAATCCCGAAATAGCCCTAGAGGACATAAGCCTTGTTGGCCCACTACAGATTGCTAATATCTCCATAACACGTGCGTGGACTCGAGCTCGGTCTTTACCGGACGGCCTGACGGCGAGCTACTCGTTGCTCAACGTGCGCAAGCTCACACCAACGGTGGTCCGTGATCAACCTGCAACTCTCCGACTCCCGGGGCGTCCCCTGTTTCGGATGTCCGTTCCGTTACGTCTGCGGCCATCTCCTTCGCTAGCATTACTGATTCGCAGGAGGCGACCGCATCTCATTACCTCTTTCTCCGGACCATGGCATGACCTCAAAACCAGGAGAGGTCGTTGCCGCTGATGGCCTCCGGAGTTTTTCTGCCCGAGCGGGGCGCACGATCCGCACAATTGTGACACCCATATGTTCGAAAGAGTGAGAAAAAAATACAACCAATTTGAGAATCACCTCTTTTTTTAAGTCGGTTACAAACTCTTGGATACTATGTAATCCATAACAAAAACCTGAGCTCGCTCCTTAGCTCGAAACAAGCTCTAATAAACACAGTCAAGCGCACAATAGGTCAATAGTAATCGACGATGAATGGATTCATTTGTCGACGCTACAGTGCTTTGCGCACTCGCGACTGTGTGTGGACTACATCCACGTTGTGTGCAACATTGTGTTGTCGTCGGAACAATGTTGGTGGATAGAATACAAATAAGATTCGTTTAGTCAGTTTTCTATTAAAGACTACTAAAGTTTTTAGGACCGCCACATGACTCCTTCCGCGTTGGGTTAATGAAAGGGAGTGTCAGATTTTTACTGACTAAAATCCACCTGTATTACTTTATTTGCCCTTCCAATTTTAGGGCTGCAGTGACTCTTTCAAACAATCTTGCAGCCCTGTTAATCCTTTTAATATATCTTTTTGACTAGGTTAGCTCGATGGCTGATTTTCATAAAGATGTGAATTCATCATCTGTATAGTCTATTCGCAACGATGGCTTCTTGTCGTTTCGTGTGCAGCAGAATACCAGCCCCACTAGCCAAGTTACGACCGTTTCGTTTCGATTCTCTTGCGTCGAACGCCTCGAGTAGGCCACGCCTCCGATTCCTTTGTTCTGACGTCATTTCAACGCTCAGTCACGTGGAAATCTGATCCGCAAAACCCAGTTGCCGAGTAACACTAATGCGGGAACTGCATTAGACCGACGCACACGTGGGCCACGCCTGATTTGTACGTAGAGTCGCGTCGCGTGGCGTGTATCTAATGTTACTCTACAAGTCTAGTTGCCATAAAAAATGTATAGAGACCGACGCGCCCAGATCGGCGTACGTGGCCCACGTGTGCCCAATGTAGTTCTACCTTATAGAGAAGATCTTGCCAATATTGGTCAGAATTTCGGGTATCTGTCAACCCGAAATCAACCATACGTATTTGAATTTTCGTCTTTAACTTTTTATTCAGAAGTAGATAGATATTTAACGACCAATAAGAATAAAAAAGTATTTTCCGTCTGAATCTGCCAATGGCAATTCAACATCAAAACGGATATAAAAGTTTCGCGCAGCTTGTAGCGCGCTCCATCGGGAGGAAATCTCATAAAAATAACAGAGTCATGTTAACAAACTGTTTCATCCCAGTACCAGTGTACGTATTTACAACTTTTTTATTCGGTTCCTATAACGAACGAGAAGTTGATTTTACTAATGGTTGTTCGTCAATTTTGCGTACTTTTTAGGGAAATATTTTTTAACTTTTTAACTGTCTACGTTGAATATATCTGACAAATTTTCTAAAACTACGTAAATTCAGGCGTGGCCCACGTGTGTGTCGGTCTAATGTAGTTTTTTTATTTTTATTTGATATAAATTAGAACTTGACTGTGATCCTACTTGATGGTAAACAGTGATGCAATCGTTGATGGTGAGGCGCACTAGTTTATTAAGAGCCTATTCACTCCTGCCTTGAAGACACCTAAATTATAATCGGATGGAAAGACCTCAGCAGGCAAATTGTTCCAATCCTTCGATGTACGCGGTATAAACGACGAGGCCAAACGCTTAATCCGGACCGTAGAGGTTTCAACAATTTCTGCTTTACTCCTGCATCGTGGGTTGTTGGTGTTTTTCGGGTGTTTAAATCATCAAATGACATCCCGCGCTCTTGGGCGGAGCGAGAGATAGTATCAGACTTTTACTGACTAAAAATCCACTCCTGTTCCTTCTTTGCCATTTTTCCAGGGCCCCGGGGATCTCTTTCGCATCACCCATGGCCACAGTAGGCTTCGACCCTGCTGGGCCCCTACGGTTGCTGACTTCTCCAAGAGGCGCGCGTGGAACATTACGCGCCGTCGACGACTTAGGCTCGGTCCGGACGGTTACTGGACGCTCGGACGGCGAGCCATCCATTGCTCGCCGTCCGCAAGCCCGCGCCTACAACTCCTGCATCGTGGGTGCGCTCATAAACATGTAAGCTCGCATAAACAAGACACCCAGATCCGGAACACCTCTTTTTAAGCCATACAAATATTAGGTCTTTACCTATGAAATTGGAGATTTGTATGATAATTTTAAAATATAAAAATTTTGGTATTTTTTTTATTTCAGCTAATCAAAGTACTGGCCCAAATTATCTATACAATTTTGCCATTTTGATGGCAGTTTGTTTATCCCTTTACTGTAGAAGTCTGCCGGACGGGAGGCGATGAATTCAGCGAAAGCGTTTTGTACTGCATCACGGGTGTTGAATTTTTTCCCACTTAAAAAATTGTCTAAATTTTGAAAAAAGTAGAAATCTGTTGGGGCAAGGTCCGGTGAGTACGGTGGGTGACGGAGAGCTTCCAGCTGTAACTCTTGTAGCTTTGCGATGGTCTGTCGTGAAGTGTGAGCTCGCGCGTTGTCGTGGAGAAGCAATGGGGAAGAGCGATTGACTAGTCTTGGTTGTTGAATTGCGAGCTTCTCCATCATTGTTTGCAATTCTTGGCAATAGACATCTGCCGTCACTGTTGTGCCATTCGGTAAGAAGCTGTGATGTACAAGTCCGGCACTGGTCCACCAGACAGTCACCATCATCTTCCTACGAGTAATCTTTTTTTTAGCGCACTGATTAGGTGCTGTACCCGGGTCCACCCACTGAGACGAACGCTTACGGTTGTCGTACAGGATCCACTTTTCATCGCAGGTAACAATTCGATTAAGTTTCATCGCAGGTAACAATTCGATTAAGAATTCCCTCGTTTCTATGCCGATTCAGTAGTGCTATGCATGCTTCGACACGTAAACCTCGCTGTCGGTTGCTTAGTTCGTGTGGCACCCACTTATCTAGCTTTTTTATCTTTCCGATTTGACGCAAGTGCTTCAATGTTGTTTTGACACTAACTCCAAGGCCCGCAGCAAGCTCAGCCGTAGATTGAGATGGATCCGCTTCCACTATCGCCTTCAATTCGTCTTTGTCGACAATAGTTACCGGCCGACCGCGAGGCTCGTTCTTCACCTCAAAATTTCCAGATTTAAAACGATTGAACCAATAATGGACTGTGTTTATGCAAGCAGTGTTATGCCCGTACACGTCGTTAATGTTTCGTGTTGTTTGCGCAGAGGTATTATTCGAAAATTGTACGAATTTTCAGTTTATCCCATAGCGCCAAAAACTACCACAATGTCACAAAAACAAAAAACTATCTAAAAACAAATGACTGAAATTGAAATTAAATTAACACGTCTTTCGAATAAAATTTATTTGAATTTCGAATTGCGCGCCAATCCACAGATAATTAATTCTGAAAATGCTGGTTATAGAATTTCCAATTACATAGGTAACGACCTATTATTTGTTCCGTGCGGAAATCGAAACTGCGACATGCAGCACAGCAGCCATTCGCTCAATCACTGCGCCAACCGTGTCGTCACTCGTACTATATATTTCTCACCTGTGTCTAAATTAGTCAAGCTACAAGAAAAAAGTCCCCTCACGGTTGATAACACCCAACAAAAGATAAGATAGAGGTAAGATACAGGAACCCGTCACATCTCTCTGACCTAAATAACAACTTTTGTATCCATTTATGGAGTTGAAGTTGTACCTTCCAAGTCTTAATACGGTACCGATCTCGACAAGTCGGAGTTTTTAACTTTTAGTTTTTAACACTTGGTTCTTGAGTGTATTTGTAAGAGCTGAAAAAGTTTAGTTAAGGTTAATAACGTGATTTCAAACTTTTTACGATGTTTGAGAATCTGTTTTGTTAACTTCGATGTTTAGATTTCGTAGTGTTTCTTATTTAATATGGTAGCATAAATTTAAGGCAGGTAATCCTGCAACTTTTTTGATCTGCATAAAAAATTAAAACCACTATATTCTTGCTCAAAAAGTTAAACAAAAACCTGTGACCGCGAGCTCTTAACACGATCCATTTTACGACCTAAACTGAACTGTTAGGGTTAGAGCTATATAGGGTGCATAGCTCCATCCCTCTTTTTCGCTCGCATGCTTGACATTTTATCATAGTAAGGCCCCTAGATCCCTATGTAGGCACATATAATGACCACACCAAGCAACAGACTGAAAAACTGACTGACTGCAAAAGAAAATAATCAAAATCTCGATCTTCTCCAAGTCAAAAAGCAACAATAAAGCAAGTACACGTAATTGAAACATCAGTAATAAAACAAACGAAGTTTTAGCACATTGTACAAGCTAATAAAATGTGGGGCAACATTTCATACAAGTTTGTCCTCTCACTAAGTTTTATTGGAGCAACTATTGTACTGGTGGTCGGTGATAGTTTGATGGTAGTTCTCAAACTTTGATAGACAGAGAATGGGCTGAGATTTGGTGGATGAGTTTGTGTATTAAGGTTTTTAGTTCGTATTGAAGTTAAGAATTTCGAAGAAGGGACTTTGATATCGGCGGCATGTTTCAATTTCATTTGAACTTTCATGATGACCTTTCTCAAACTTTGATAGACGGAGAATGGGGTGAGATTTGGAGGATGGACTTTGTGTATTTAAAGTTCAATTGTTGTTGAGGTTAAAAATTTCAAAACGAGCTTCAATTTCATTTGATCTTACATAAAAGTTTGCGTTGAGTACTGTTATCTCACGGTAAAGGAAAACATATTCTAAGATTTCTGAACTTGTAGAAAGTTCTACAGTGCATAAATATACGTTTCTAGAGCTAACTAATTACCTACACTATTGTTAAATTTCTATTATATATAAAAATCTAGTGATAAAAATAAATATACATTGTGGTCCTAGGAACGCAAAGGACAACTGAAGGACACAGGTTTTAGTCAGTAAAAATCATGAGGGCGTATGAGAAGTCCTAAAATAATATCCCGCTTCAAAAAAAAAAAACAACCTGTGTTTGCTATAGAATTCCTCCAAAACGGCTAGACTGAGTTTTGTGATATTTTTTTTGTATGTTTGAGGATAAGTCGAAGGTTTTACCCTAATTTATATGGCAGCTAGTGCATTCTATGAAATGTTGATCAGGAAACCAATGAAAGACATCATTTCTCTTGGTATTAGTAACTGGTTTCGAACACCAAAAAGTTACATAAGAGCATAAAGCATAATCAGCCTTTTAATGTTCCCACTGTTAGGACTCAGGCCTCCTCTCTCTTGGAGAGGGAATGGGCCGTCTTCGAATTTTTGGTTCTAGGACATGCCGGTTTCCTCACGATGTTTCCCTTCACCGTTTTAAAAGCAGTGGTGATGAAAAAAGGTACATTAACAAGTATAATAATAGCACTATAATATTCAGATAACAGTCACGTTTGAAGACTTATACTATTACATAATAATGTAACATATTTTCAGCAGTTGGCACGGCAGAGATATGAATGTCGACATTATCATAAAATACTAGATAACAGTGTATTTTATATTGTCCTAGAACCTGTGTATTCTATTTCCATAGAGAAATGTGAGTGGTATTTTTTTGACATGTACAGGTAAAATAGTTTCCAATATTATTGAAAGAGTTATGAATATACATGTGGACGGAGAGAGAGGGCAAAGAAACGTTAAACGAAAACAACATGGGGAAACCGGAATGTCCTGTGATTTTTTATTTCTACGAAAAATTCGAAGATATATGACATCCACCAACCTGCGTAGACCCGCGTGGTGGACTACGATCCATTCTCTCTCCTAGACAGAAGACCTCAGTCTCAGTACTACGCTATAACATTATAAGGTTTAATATGCTATGCTTATTATTCTAACCTACAAGATTCAACAAAATTTTTAATTTTATCACCAGATTAGCTAATACCACATAATCGAGACAAGATAAAAAAATACAACAAAATTACCTACGTTCATGAAAAAAGTGATAACATTTTATGTGTAACAAGAAAAACTCTGATATACTGAACAGACATCTTAAAACACACCCTCGAGAATCTTGTATCCCCCAAAATGTCCTCAAGGTGGGTCGTTAGATAAATACAAAGATGGGGCCTGTTTATAAAAAGGACGATTCTAACGCTCCATGTAACAAAGAAAACCGTACTTTAGGAAATAAGGGCCAGCGAAATAATGGTGTGGACACAAGCTAGGGGGTCTTTGAGTTAAGAGTGAATAGGTTACTTCTAGGCAAGCGTGCTCCATCGTCGGCCACATCATCGCTTACCATCAGGTGAGATAGTGTTCAAACGTGAGCCTATCAAAAAAACATCTTCGAACTGCTTAAGGTTCAAACCCCTGGATTGGACTCCTGAGTTTGTTTCGGTGTTTCTTCTCAGAGTAATCAGCTAGGAAACACTGGTCTCATCGAGTTTAAAATTACGAAAAAAAATTGACGAGCAAGTGTTTTTTTTTAAACCTATTTGCAAAATAAATATCATTTATCAAAAAATACTAAAATACTCCTGGGATCTTATAATTATGTGGACTTATAATTATAAGGTATGTGCTACTTATAATTATGTGGACTGAGTAAAGCAGGTGACATTATGGTGGCGCGTGACGGACGAAGACGACGCGGCTCTGAGAAAGAGACAAGATAGTGATATGCCGTGTGTCATTTTGAACGCACTTAACATGTGAGACAATGAAGCGAATGCGACTGATATATGTTACTTCATAGTATGGCTTTGAATAATTTTTTCAATACACTTACTCAAAAACCCGCTCTTATCCTACCGCTTTTAGGTACGCAATAGACTGCTTTCCGCACTAGTGCAGAAACAGCGCGTGCTCTCCCCCACCACAATGTTCTTACATTTATCGTATCAGACTGGGCGCGCGTGGACCCCCGCAAGTCGCCAGTCGACCCCCGTTTATTCATTTCTTCGTAAGTGTATTGAAAAATCGTCGTTTGAGACACGTGCAAATTTGTCACTGTAGCCCTCGGCTCCATAACACACTCGCCTATGGCTCGTGTGAATTCCGCCTCGGTCGCAATGACAAACTTTCTGCACTGGTATCAAAATGTACTATATTGATTGATCGGGACATTTGGCGTCCCGATAAGGCGCAAATCGGGACGCCTCCCCAGACCCCTCAAAATCGGGACATCCCGTGCAAATCTGGACACCTGGCAACACTACTTCCAACGCTACGTTTTTAGCATCTACAAAAACTTATTCATAGATTGTATCCATAACTTTACCTGCTCATAATAAAACAATATAATACACTTCCCACAACCACAAATAAAAATACGGAGTAAAACAATCTCATATTGTATTCATGACAATAACGTAGCTTAGAAATAAAACAGCGAGTGAAACAAATTCCTCCAAGCGTAGTTTAATATGAAACAACTTTGAATTATATTGAGAAAACTAAGTCTTGTGTGTACCAAGTATTTTTATACAGTTCAGTTGTTTATACTTTCGTCGCTTCTCTTTTTTAGGGTTCCGTAACCAGAGAGTAAAAACGGGACCCTGTTGCTAAGACTCCACTGTCCGCCTGTCTGTCACCAGGCCGTATCTCATGAACCGTGATAGCTAGACAGTTAAAATTTTCACAGAAGATATACTGTATTTTTGTTGCCGCTATAACAAAAAATACAAAAAAAATAATAAACAGAATTAAATAAATTGTGTAAAAAAAGTTGTATAATGGAACGAAACCTTTCGTGAGCGAGTACGAGTCGCACTTGGCCAGTTTTTTTTAAGGTGTGAAATCATCCAGTCTTTTCGCTCTGGGTGGAGAGCAATGGCGTGTTAGACTTCTACTGACTAAAACCATACCTGTGTCCTTCAGTTGCCCGTTTTAAGACCACGGGTTTTCAGAGTCCCCGTGGTACTAGCGGGCATTGGCCCTGCTGGGCCCCTACGGTTTGCTGACATCTCTTTGAGGAGCGTGTGACAGACAACACGCTGTCTACCCGGGATTAGTCCTTGGATGACGACGAGAAATATTATAGAACCTTATTTTTTTGAGGGAGTAAATCATTTAATGACCTCTCCTCTTCTAGGGTGTAGCGAGAGGGTATGATACTTTCACTGACTAAAACCCATCTATGTCTTTAAGTTGCCGGAGAACACGAGTTTCGTTTTCCAAAAAATCCCCGTGGCCCTAGCGATTACTATAGTGCCCGTGATTGCTATAAGCTTCAAAACGTGTTTATCCACGTTAACGCCTTATCGATACAGCAATATCACTCAATAGACTTGTTCACTCAATCGTGGGGCTAAATAGCTAATGTGAACGGCCCTATTTACATAAACAGGGCGTAAAGTGAACAGCTTAATCGTACGCCTAAAATAGTCGGTTTCGAACACGTCTGACGGTTAATTTACACGTCTTTATGGAGTACACTTATTAGTTTCATTTTAAAAAATAAAGAGCCAATGATTTTAGTTTACTCTTCTAAACCAAGAATGTTATGGATATGAAATTTCGGATATGTTTAAGTATAGGTATAATATTATACCGGTTTCGTTTACGGATTTAAGTAAGTATTTTAAATTTTATAATTTAAAAGTAAAATACAAATAGAATGTTGAAAATGGTACCTATGATTAAGCCGGAAGGTAGGCACCGGATCTCCGTAATTAATCAACGTATCATAGCCGTGTTCAGGCTTATTAGAATTGTGATTTAAGTAATAATTGAAACCTTGCCACAAGGCTTTCTTTTGAGACGTAGGCGAGCACTACAAAGCGATTTTTTTTTTTGTTACCACGTTCTCAAAATGTGACTTTGTGACTGCGCATTGATTTGTGGATCGACTGCAATAATCGACTACTTCAATGGTTATTTGCCATCTGTGTTTTGTTATTTTTATTTTTGTATTTATGTAAATATGTTTATGTAGGTAATGGTTTATTGTTATTTATGTTTTTGGTTTGTTTATTCAGTGATTTTAAGTATATAATATGTAATTCTTGCTGGCCGATCAATGTCTCACCGTCGACAACAGCTGCTGCTGAAAATAAGCTCTGTCTTACACGAGCCCCAGCATTTTGCTGAGCGCTGGCCGTTTTGCGCGGATGTGACGCATATTCTACCACTTATATTATAAGTCGTTATTGTTATTGGTTTTCATTTTTTAAGGTTGCGCCACGTTTGACATAAATAAACTCTTTTTCTTTCTTTAATTTTGAGAGTTCAATCAAAAATCAAAAGTTAGTAGTACTTTTCATCTCGGGAATATACCCAACGAGATCATATTCTATTTTCAGGCGGGTGAAGTCGTGGTGGGAGCTAGTAGCTAAGCCTTCTAAGAGTAATTAATCCATGTACTCATCTATCAAAAATAAAGCCTACTTGTTATCAAGGAGGGGAAGTTACAACTTCAAAAACATAACATCTTAAACTGTGGACCCCATAAAAACATCTCCAAAACCGAGCATCGAACTTATGATCGATTACTTGCTACATTAGTGCGTCTCCACAACTTCACGACGGCGTGACAAATTGTCGACAGGAGTTAATGTATGGGGGATGCTTTGCTATAATATTTTAATTATAGGAAGTGGGGCTTTAGAAGATCGATAAGCTTGGGCGTGGAATGAGGATTATAGATTCGTGCTGTTTTTGGGGGTATTACCTCTGCCCCCCTAGCCAAGTTACAACCGTTTCGTTTCGATTCTCTTATCGTCGATCGCCTCGAGTAGGCCACGCCACCGATTCTTTTATTCTGACATCATTTCGACGCTCAGTCACGTGGTCAAAACAAAGGAATAGGAGGCGTGGCCGACTCGAGGTGATCAACGAAACAAAAATCGAAACGAAACGGTTGTAACTTGGCTAGGGGGGTTGGTTTTCGAAAACCTTAGCGTTAAAATAGATTGTCTATCCAGAAATCGACACATACCTAACTTTGTAGGTATGTTTAAGTTAAGTGGGGTTAGCAGCTACACGGAAATGTACAGCGGTTAGTGGGGACCAGCTGTGCCAGCTTGGCAGTGCAGGATAAAGCGCCGTATTGGTGAGGCTAGAGCACTCAACAGTAAGCTTATATTAGCTTATCGACGAGCTTAGCTTATAGGACCTGGTGAGGGTCGCGGGAATCCAATGAACGCGAGAAGAACAGGACCGGTCCTTGTGGCGACACTTGAAGGAGGCCTATGTCCAACAATGGACGTCTTTCGGCTAAAATGTTCACATCTATCTAGATTTCAATAGAATACTCCCACATTTTAACTATCCAACGTAACTTGTCTCAATTGCTTGTATTTTCACTACATTTAACCAAAACAACACTTCAGCGTCATCCCATTTTGTCAAATGCCCAACTCGACAACTTAATTTTTCACCTGTCCTGAAGTTGAGTTGCAAAAGTTTGTATGTACAGTAAAGTTTCTGGAATACGGTGTAGCGTTGCCGACACGTGTAGTTAATAAATGTACAGGGTGCTTTGTGGAATAATGACATAAAAATATATATATATATAAATGAATAGCTAAAACTAAACTCGAGAACGGCTGGACCGATTTGAATAATTTTGGTTTTGAGATATTCTTGATAGTCCTTCTTGATTGGATGGTTTAAACGGTGAGAAAATATGGATAAATTCAGGGGAAAAAATTATAAACGATTGTAATCGTTTATAATTTTTTCCGCCATCTTTAATTAAAATGTCATTTCAAAATGAATTATGCTGGTTCTGGTAATGACAGTAGATGGCGTTATCCTATTGACAGTTTAGCTAAAATGTATCACAACATTCATTGGTTATAATGGCGGTACGAAGTTCGCCGAGTTAGTATAATATAAAAGCGAAATAGCACTCACTGAATCACGAAATCTCCGAAACTACAACACCTACAGACTTCAAATTTGGCATATAGGTTTCTTATAGGGTGTAGACATCCGCTAAGAACGGATTTTACGAAACTCCATCCCTAAGGGGGTAGAACGGGAGTTGGAATTTTGCATGAAGAAACCAACTTTCGCGCGGGCGAAGCCGCTGGCAGAAGCTAGTATTTATTATACAGACATAGGCTCGTTTGAAAAAATATCTTATAGAGCAAGGTTTTAATTGACAAATTTAAGATGATCTAAAGTTTGCCATGAATATTAATTTCACACAATGCTTGAAACATGAATCATTTTAGCGATTTACTAAAAATTTATAGATTTGATTATGAAATTAAAACACTGTAACGGTAAAACGTTGTTTGTCTACTAATCTGACAAACAATCAGAATGATTGCATGTAGGTATAATAGTCCGGTTTTTAATCGATTCTATCGTACTAAATTAGTTTTTTTAATTGTTATAAACTAGTGCTTGACTGTGATCCCACCTGATGGTGAGTAGTGATGCAATCGTTGATGGTGATGCACACTAGTTTATTAAGAGCCTATTTACTCTAGCCTTGAAGACACCTAAATTATAATCGTACGGGAAGACCGCAGCAGGCAAGTTGTTCCAGTCTCTCAATGTACGCGGTATAAACGACGAGACGAAACGCTCGGTCCGGACCGTAGAGGTTTCAACAACCTAAGGGTGGATACTCGCCGTTCGTCGGGTTGTCCGATGGTAGAAATGTTTTAAACACACTATCTATCTAGCATTTATACTGAAGAATAACATAAGTACATTTTATTGATTCTTTCCTAGGCAGTGGATCCTATACTTTAGCGCATAATAAAACTCGCGATTAGTTCCTGAAGCTTTACCATGACGTTTCAAAATATCAGAAATGCGAGGGAGAAAGGGGAATAGAGCTGTACACCCTATACAGAATCATCCATTTAACAGCCCATCGAGTGATTCCAAGGAAGAAGGTGGCACAGTGATCAGGGGAGACCGTTGTACAATCTCCTTAAGGATAGGCCCTAACAAGCGTTGCACAGAGGGGGTTCCCAAATGGTCTTTTAAGAGGTAACGGCGCCCCTTCTATATGTGCTGATGGAAATCACCGGGTTGGTTTTAGTGATGTAAAAATCCCACACTCCCGGACTTATCCCCGAAGTCCGGGCGCCTATAATATATAATATAATATTCACACAACGCCGTCTAGTCCCAAGCTAAGCAGAGCTTGTGTTATGAGTACTAGACAACTGATAAACATACTTAAATATTTCTAAATACAAACATAATATAGATTAATTACATCCAGACACAGAACAAATGATTGTGCTCACCACACAAACATTTGTCCTGGGTGGGAATCGAACTCACGACCTCCGGCATAGCAGTCAGGGCCACTAACCACTAGACCAACAGGCCAGTCCGTAATCAGTCGTGGTCAGTGATGTAACGAGGTCCCCTCGAAAACAAAAAAAAGGGCCTCTTAGAATATCTACACAATCCCAAATCACACTTTACGCTTTTAACATACGCGGGGTCAAAAGTACCAAAGTTCAAAAACTATCCCATTCCGTTGCTCGGCAGTGTAATGGCGCGGCAACACAAAGCAACAGGTCGCGTCGTTTCGTTGCGTACAATAAAGGCTCAAATTAGTGCTAGAGTATTGTTTGTTTTGTTACAGGGATGTGCCTTTGTGCCAGTAGCGGGGAGAGGGTTAGGTAGGGAGGAAAGATACAGAGGGAGTTTTTGGCGGGATTTCTGCGAGTCAAGTTCAGTGACTGTTTTAATTATTCGTAAATTGATTTCGTGATGTAAAATTAGTGTAGTTTTGTATCTCAAGTGTCTGCGCAGCTGGACAATATGTGGAATATGTGAATCACTGAAACAGGCGCGATCTCGGTAAAATGGAGCTGAGAATTTTATTGTAATGTTTGACTACCTCAGCGAAATATCTAACCATCTATCTATCTATCTATCTTGTATCTTGAAATTTGCCGAAAAGGTCGACTTGATACATTTGCTGCCAAATACTACAAAAATATTAGAATGTATGTCATCATCATCATCTTCCTGCCCTTGTCCCGTGTTATTTGGGGTCGGCGCAACACGTTTTTTTCTTCCATTCTGCTCTGTCAGTCGTCATGCTATCACTAACTTCCTTTTACTTTTACAAGACTTGTGTCTTGGAAAATACGTAGATATTTGTATTAAATGTTGATATTTTGAACATAAGCATAATGTCATTCGACATTTTGAATCATTCGAAATTATAAGCACTCGGCATTTCATTCTTCGATATTCAAATAAGTACCCCCTCAGTCTTCACACAAAGATTAATATCTTCAATATTGTATGTACACATTAAATATTCAATATTTTAATATGAGTATATATAATATATATTTTTTTCAATATTGTTTTACCCTAATAAATAGCTACTTCATAAAAAAGTAAATCAATAGGGTTAGTTAAACTGAGAGTTGCCATATTTGTTACGGTCGATAATCACAACCTGACACTACCTAGAAAATGAAAAAAAAAAAAAATCTCTTGCTGCCCTGGCGTTTTCCCCATGAAATGTTTAATTTGTTAGATTCTTGAGTTAAGTCTGTAAAATTAATTTTGTGAATTCTGGGTGAGAAATTGTGACTTAGACGAAATTTCAGAGCAATTCTAAAGGAGGTAAAGCTTCTGTTTTGTATGCTTCAGTATCTCCAGCAATGTTCATAACAAAATTTCCGCAAATAAAATTGAATATTTCTCTGGTCTTAAATCAGAATTCGTTGAATATCTACTAGAAATCACAGTAGGCCCACGTTTTTTTTTTTAAGTTAGTAAATCATCCAATGACTTCGCCCGCTCTAGGACGGAGTAGGAGGGCGTTTCAGACTTTTACTAACCAAAATGTACTTCACGCTAAGCATGAGCATAGCATAATCAGCCTTTAAATGTTCCCACCGCTAGGACTCAGACCTTCTCTGTAGGAGAGAGATTGGGCCGTAATCCACCACGTGAGCCCATTGCGGGTTGGTGGATGCCACATGTCTTCGAATTTTTTGTTCTAGAACATTTACTCACAATATTATCCTTCACCGTTTTGAGAACTTCACGTTTATAAAGGTTCAATAAACAAAAGTTACGTTTACGTTAACGTAAGAGAATATGTACAAAAACTCGAATAATGCCAGTGCCCTCATCATACAAAGTCTAATCTTCCTGAAATCCGATCATACAAACTATAAAGATCGAAAAACTGACATATCCGACAGAATGATTATCAAGTCAAGATTTAGGTACTTCAACATAAAAAAAAAAACATTTCAATTTCAGTCACAATTTCTTCTGCAACGCTTCTAACACATTGATATCCATCGTGTAACAATCCTAAGAACAGTTCTACAGACAACTCCACGAACCGTTCAACGAACGGTTCTGTGTACCTAACGACGCGAACTAGCTAAGGATCCATAAAAACTGTAACTACTTAAAGTTTGGAGGCAATATGGAAGTGTACTGCACGCTCGATAGATTTCTAAGGGTCGTTTTATGGTGGGGTGTGAGCGTGGATGCTTGGGTAAGCAGACATAGCTCCAGAGAGCTAGCTTTCTATGTGTTTTTAGGGTTCCTTACCACAGTCGGCCAAAAGAAACCGTTATAGGATCACTTCATTGTCCGTCAGTCAAGACCCTTTTTCCCAGGAACGTATGTAGGTATTAAGCTGAAATTAATAGCAATTACTCAGGTCTGCTACCCCTTGTAGTAAAAAAGTTAAGTCTAAATCAAAGTAATCCCGTGGAAGCATTGACAAACATATAAACTCATAAACACAAGACAACCAGATGTAGATGTAGACCATAAAAATAACTAAATGTAGACCATAAAATAACTAGATGTAGAGATCATAAAATAACCAGATCTAGACCATAAAAATAACTAGATATAGACCATAAAAATATTTGTTACGTGTTTTTTTTTCGGTGGGAAAATCATCTTATAACATCACTCGCACCTTCGGCGGAGCGGGAGATGTCCGACTGACTAAAAACCCACTCCTTTTCCTTCGTTGCCTTTCGTGCCAGGGCCGACTCTACCTTTCAGAATCAGACCCTTGGCCCCAGTAGGCTTCGACCCTGCTGGGCCCCTACAGTTGCTAACATCTACTTGAGGCGCGCGTGTGGGACTTGGCTCAGGCTAACAAATTACAAAAATATTAGGTTTTCACGATTAGAATTTCGCGGGCTACTCTATTCAACGTAACTGCTACTATTGGCCCTGTCCAAAACGTCCCTTACGGTTAAGAATACGTAAGTAAAAAAAAAAAACACCTAAAAATCAAACTTCCCTTCATGCGAAACTGTTCAGTTATCAACTTGACGTATGGTTACAGACTTCACTTGTTCGGCTTTATAGCCTCGCGACTCAAAATTGAGGATTTCAGATAGGAAGTATGGCGCTAACTCGGCTGGTAGGGAAAGATAGATCGCGCCGTGTTTATATTGTGTTGCGGAAAATGTCTTGCGAGGGATTCTCTTCTGTTTATAATAAATTTTTAAGGTAAAAGTGACAGTGCAAACACGCGTTTTTTTTTATAACTGATAGGTTCACGCTTGACTGGGTAGGCAAAAAAAAAAAGTTACTGTTGTTTAGCTTCAGAAGTTAAAATAAACCCACTAGCTAAACAATGCTTTAATTGAAAAATAATGATGTAAGTGCTTAAAATGAAAACAAAAACATACATCCGACTTCAATGTAAAAAAAACACTGAAAAGTGCAAAATAACTTTAATTTCGGAAGTTGGTGTTTCTATAATAGTTTTGTCTCTTCGTTATTTAACACCGACTTCCTAAATTAAAGTTATTTTGCACTATTTAGTGTTTTTTTTTACATTGAAGTCGGTTGTATTTTTTTTGTAAATGTTTTTTTTATTTGACACTTTTTAGTTATGGTACCACCACTAAAAAGTACCCCTCAGCCAAACTTAAATACCTTATAGCCAGGGTGCAGCTCATGACAATTCTAATAATCTCAAACACGGTTAGTTTACAATAACTTATTACAGAGTTCCGTTGCCTAACTTCTTCTTCATCATCAGATCAGTTCGATATATTCCCCCTCTTCTTTCATTCGTCATCGACTACACGTATAAACAAAGCAATTTTACTTGTTACGACGGTTCTGCCGTGATCCTATGAGGAGTTCTGTTCCATATCTTCGAAATCCATGATCAGATCATAACAATATGTCTATGGGACTAACTCGGAAGCATAACCTTTCAATCAAAAAAAATAATCCAAAATCGGTCCGCAATTGACCGAGAAATCGGTGAACATACACACATAAAAAAATACATTCACCCGAACATTGGACCTCCCCCTTTTTGAAGTCGTTTAAAAATATATACACATTATAACTACATTAAGACAGTCTCTAGAAGAACTCAATATTACCAAAATCTTCGTAAACACTTACAAGATTCATAACTAATCCCCACAAGACAGACCAAAACTTAAGTTTAACCGCATCTTAAGTTACATAGAGCGTGTAATTTTCAAATACGTGGCGAACTTAAATTGTTCCGGCATGATATGCTTACATGTCTGCGCAGCTCCTTTGTACTGATAGCGTGAAGTTTGTGTGTATGGGGGCAGAGTGTGGCTTTTGTTTCAGGAAAGATACAGGGAGAGATAAAATGAAGACTTATTACATTGTCGTGAAAATAAGTATGTTACATGGTGGGATTTCTGTGAGATATTAGCCTTTCTTGTCAGAAAGGGCTTTAGCATAATCTGGTGAAACTATAGTTTAGCTGGGCTTGTAGGACTGACTGTCCAAGGTGACTGTTTTGCCGGTGGTCTAGGTTCTTCAATTCTCATTCCCAACCAAGACAATTTTTTTTGTGATTAGCACGATCATTTGTTCTGTGTCTGGGTGTACTTTATCTATAATTAATATTTGTTTGTATTTAGAAATATATAAGTATGTTTATCAGTTGTCTAGTACTCATTGCTAAACAGCGCTTATCTGTTTAGTTTGGGACGCCACGCGCTGGCCCTAGCGCGATCGCCGAGCGTAGGTATCAAAAGTGAAGCACTTACATGAGATTGACTTCTATACCTATTTTGTGGTAGAAGTGTAAACAACGTTAATATGCTCAACAATTACAAGAAAACAAAGCAAATTAAAACTACAACAATATTTCTTATGTACAACATCAAGTGGCCAACACAATACGAAGACTCACAAACGAACGCAATTCAGTTTTAATAGCAGTAAAGATAAGAGAACTTGTGAACAAACTTGAATAAAAGTTGCGGATCGCTTAGGGATGGTGAAGGCTAGATTGAAAATCTTTATCTAGATTCTAGAACTTAGCTGGAATGCGTCATATAAAAATTCTATAAAAGTAACTTGGTTAATGGGGCCGTAGACAAATTTTTATGTGATAACTTAGTAGTGCATAACATTTTATTTCGTTGTTGGGATTGGAAATCATGAAATAAGTCTTCACGCTATGGTCGGAGCGAGAGGGAGTGTTAGATTTTTACTGACTAAAATCCACCGCAGCTCTTTGAGTTTTTCTTTGCGCTCCAGAACCGGTTTTGAACCGCAAGCGTTTTTGGATCACGCTTATTATGCGTACAGTTAAGGAGTGGAATTCCCTGCCGGATTCTGTGTTTCCTGATAGCTAAAACCTTGAATGGGTTACTTCTAGGCAAGCGTGCTCCATCGTCGGCCACATCATCGCTTACCATCAGGTGAGATAGTGATCTAACACGAGCCTTTCAACAATAAAAAAAAAAAATTTGAATTGCTGTGAATCGGAGATTTTACCCCTTCCTTCGACCTGAAGACCTCATCATTTGTCTGTTCAAACACAAAAGCAATCGAACAAAACCCTATCAAAGTTATCAAACTTACAACAGTAGGTACGTTTAACCGTTTAGTGACTCTGTCGGAATCGACGAACTTTGCCGATCATGCACGACAAATTACGAAACGATTAATTTCGCGTATCTTGGTACAATTTGTTCTTTGAAGTTATTTTGTTTTTCTTGTTAAAATATAAGATGTTTTAATTGGTTTTTGATTGAAGTGGAATTGAGTATCGATCGTGGTGGTAGGTTTCAGTCCAAGATTTATTATATATCGACTGGTCCGTTGGTCTAGTGGTTAGTGGCCCTGACTGCTATGCCGCAGGTCGTGGGTTCGATTCCCACCCAGGACAAATGTTTGTGTGATGAGCACGATCATTTGTTCTGTGTCTGGGTGTAATTTATCGATATATGTATGTATTTAGAAATATATAAGTATGTTTATCAGTTATCTAATACCCATAACACAAGCTCTGCTTAGCTTGGGACTAGACGGCGTTGTGTAATAGTTGTGGAATATTATATTATATTAATACAGTTAAACCGCTGTTAAGGGGCCGCGAAATCGATATAGACCCGGGCGGAGTTCATGCAAAGTACCCAGTGACTATAACCGGCTCATAAAGAGCTAAATTGTGTCAGGTCAAAGTCACGGTACAAAATTGCATGAAACTCACTTTCTATGCGCTGGCCCTCTATTAGAGAGTATGGTAATTGTTGAAAGAATATTCTTATTAAAAAAGAAAAAGTTACAAGTATGAAATTTATTTTAATATTGAACCGAACTGCGTCCCGGGGTTATTATAACGCCATTGCGCGTTTTTACGTAAATCACAAAAAAAAACTTTTTCTGGATTTTCCTAGGAAAAACAAAAATATAGAAACCAAAAATTTTCGGCTAAAAAATATCGTACAAACGTGTGTACAAAACGACAATTAAGAGTTTTACAAGGTCATTCAAGTTGTACAGACGTATGTACAATCGGCGCTCGAAGGGTTAAGATGACAACAATGAAGAGTTCAAAACAATAGATCTTTTGTAAGTTAGTAAGTAGGTATGTCTAATAAGTATGATAAACGAAATGAAAGTTCATACATTGGGAGTGTCTGTTGACAGTTCTGATTGTTTTATTAATTCCCTTTAATGAGATTGGCTAATGCACGCGACTTCGTCCACGTTAAACTCGTAAAACAGCACGAAGCCATTTGAACTCAATTTTTTTTTTTGCGTGTTTCCTTTATTTATTTTTTTCTAAAACTTAATTAACCCTAGTCCTTGTAACATTAGCAATCTATCAGGAGTCCCGTCAAAATCAGTCCACCCGTTTCGGAGAACAACAAAAAAAATTACATAGTGGTGACCAGCATAATACCCAAAAAAATAAAATAATTAAAACATTAAACTGGACATACTGACAGACAAAAATTTGATTTTTGTAAGTATAGTAGTTAGGTATCGAATATACTTTCATATAATTTAGTAGAAAAATGCTACATTGATATTATTTATTTATATGTCAAAATTAATTCAATGCGCCACGCGACCACTACGCGGTGTCCAGATGTCCGCTAGCCACGCAGGTATTTTCGCAATAGTAAAAGTGAAGCGAGTTGCGTTTGCTTCAGTAATTCAGAGTTCTTTAGAGCCTGAGGTCGAACCTTTAATTACTTACGTAATAATAATTGGTACACATAACTAATAATTGGTACACATAACTAATAATTGGTACACATAACTAATAATTGGTACACATAAATAATAATTGGTACACATAACTTACCACAGTGATAGGATAGGCCGGGTTGATGATGGTGTAGAGCAGAATGTGGTTGGGTCGCGCGGGCGGCTCGCGTTTGCGACGCGGCTCGCCCGTCATGTAGTTGTTGCCATTACTCTGGAAATAACAAAAAAATATGTGTTAAAAAACTATGTTTATTTATGAATATAATTTAAAAAAATCAAAAACGTTTTTATTTCACATAGACCTACATGGGCACTTGTAAAACGTCAGAAGCTAGTGCAGGGTTTCAAATTGGTCGTTTCCTATGGAGAAGAACCGGTAAGTAACTCCATGGGTACTGTTTCAAAAAAAATTGTTGTTCTTTCAATATTTCCATACTAGCTTCTGCTAGCGGCTTCGCCCGCGTGAAAGTAGGTTTCTCCATAGAAACTTTGGACCTCTATTTTATCCACTTAGGGTAAGAAGTTTGGAAAAACCTCTCTTAGTGCTTGCCTACGTCATAAAAGGAAACCTTGTGCAAAATTTCACGCTCCTAGTCCCAGTAGTTTCGGCTGTGCGTTGATATGTCAGTCAGTCAGTTTCTCCTTTTATATATATAGATTACGGTATTAGTAGATATTATAAAAGGACAGTGTAGACCAGTCAATATTGTACCTACTCAAAAGTACAATAAAAGTAATCCTAATAAAAAGTGAGTCTTAATAGGAAGTAAATAATATAAATTAGAATTCTTTACACAAACCGCTAGAGCCTTACACGGTGTTTTTTTTAATTTAAACACATTAATCATTCTGGCTGTGCTAAGCATTTAAAACCAGCTGTAAGTATACTTAAGATTGTATTAGATTTAAATTTTGTTTTAAAAAGAATCTTTAGAAATCCGTTATTCATCGACGTAAGCGCAATGTGCGCATATCGCACGCCTCAAGGAAATGTCAGCAACTGTAGGGGCCCAGCAAGACCGAAACCTACTGGGGCCAAGGGTCCGATTCTGAAAGGAAGACTCGGCCCTGGTGTGAAAAGCAATGGAGGAACAGGAGTGGGTTTTTAGTCAGTAAAAGTCAGACACTATCTCCCGCCCCGCCCATGAGCGGGGGGGGGGGGGGATGTCATGAGATGAATTTCGCACCGAAAAAAAAAAAAATGCGTTACAAAATAAATTTTGTGTTCCTGCCCTTGCAGCATCCTAGTAAAAACAGTGATAAAATATTTGAGGCTACTGATACTGGTTTAGCTTAACAGTTCTATTTTCGACGGCGCGTAGTGTTCCACGCGCGCCTCAAGAAGACGTCAGCTAAACCGTAGGGGGCCAGCAGGATCGAAGCCTACTGGGGCCATGGGTTGTACGAAAGAGAACCCCGGGGTCCTGGAACGAAGGCAAAGAAGGCACATGAGTGGGTTTCAGTCAGTAAAAGCCTGACACGCCCTCCCACTCCACCATAAAGCGAAAGAAGTCATTGGATGATTCTATCTATGACTATTATATGCAAGAGTATTTATTGCTGTATCAACCTGCTCCTTGCATACTAAAAGCCTGCTTGCTAAGCGCTATTTACGCAGCACGTTCGTTCTTCCAATGTTTTAAATTTAGTTCTACGAAACATCCGTCACAGTTCTCCGAGGGCTTAGCCAAGAATAGAATAGAATAGAATAAAACTTTATTGTACACCAAAATAGTAACAAAAACTTACAAACTAACTTAATGTATGGGTACAATGGCGGTCTTATCGCTAACAGCGATTTCTACCAGACAACCTTAGGATGGACTGTAAGAACTTGACATAAAAAAGGGGGTAGACTGCGGTGTACCAAGTTGATAAATCACAATCGAAAATCTGAATGACATCATCTCAACGTTAAGTCACGTGGTCAGAACAAAGGAATCGGAGGCATTACCGTAGAAAGAGATTCGAAACGAAACAGTCGTAACTTGGCTAGGCCTGCTGTTTATTACAAACCACCATCGTATTCTCACCCGCTCGTTACATGTGCGCCACTAACGATTTACCCCACGTTATGTAATCTAATGATATTCCCCGGTTTTATGTCACCGTCATGTTAGCCTCACCCAGCCGGTGCTTTCTAATGATTTACCCCGCTTAAATGCCACATCCAATCATCATAGCTCTAAGTCGACAACAAACCGTTAGCCTCATCCGGCCGTTGCTTGCAAAACGCTACTAATGATTCACCCCACGTTTGTCACTATTTCCAATCTTCATAGCTCTTCGTCAACACCAAAACATCAGTTTAGGCTAATTGGTAATCATTACTAATGTTTTACCCTACGTTGATATTACTATATCCAATCTTCGTAGCTCTCTGTCGACTACAAACCGTTAGCCTCACCCGGCCGTTGCTTGCGAAACGCTACTAATGATTTACCCCACGTTAATGTCACTATATCCAATCTTCATAGCTCTCTGTCGACTACAAACCGTCATCTTAGCTCACCCGCCCGTTGCTTGCTAAGCGCTACTAATGATTTACACCGCATGACGGCCGGCCATTTAATTGCACTACACGTCCGCTCTATGATCTATGCCCCGACGATAGTCTAATGCCGACGTATTTGTGAACTCATTACTAGTTGGAAATAGACGGAGTTATGTGTTGGTAATCCGCGATTTGCATAGCTGTCAGTCGTGATTGTTGAGTGTTTTGAGGAGCTGTTGGTTTGTGTTTTAGAAATTTGCTTACAAGATGAGGATTATATTTGTTGAATTAGGCTTACTGTCAAACAAAACTATGAAACTATGTCGACGAAGCGGCAGCTTCGTGTCGTCGTGTCGTGTCTAAAAAGCTACGCGTCTGTGATAGATATTAGATAGCCTTTTTTTTTAAGGTAGGAAGTCATCCAAATGACTTCTCGCGCTCTGGGTGAAGCGCGAGTGCGTGTCAGACTTTTACTGACTAAAACCACACCTGTATCCTTCAATTACCCTTTGCGTCCTAGGACTACGGGTTTCCCTTTCAGAAATTCTCTGCGGTCCTAGCTAGCGGGCATCGGCCCTGCTGGGCCCCTACGGTTTGCTGACTATCTAATATCTATCACGGACGCGTAGCTCCCGTGATAGATATTTTTTGCGTGTATTTTTTGGCGTAATAGACGTGGGCAAAAAGGCTACCTGGCTCGAATGGGATTGAACGGGTCACGTCAGCCACATGCACAGTCATCACCGGAGAAGTATCGCCACGCAGAGGAGAGGAGAAAACCTATTTTTGCGATTCCAAAGTTACAATTCCAGTTGAAGAAATGACTGCTTAGATAAGAGTGAAGAAAAAGTAAAAAAAAAAGAAGAATGTGCAAGAAATTCCATGGATACTCTTTTCATTCATATGTATCACAAATATCCGAGATATTTGTATAACAATGTATGTATAATGTATAATGTATAAAAAAAAAACACAAAATCTAAATATAGAAGTCAAAATAAGCCACTGGCAGCTAAAAGATGACCAGTTTCAATTGCGACCGTTCCAAGGACACGACGCGTATATCAGCACAACTCCTCAACTGTAGAGATCACAGGAGTGACAAGACGCATGAGTAATAAACCCAAGTGGGGGGAACGGGTCATACAGAGCGCGTTAACGATAGATTTATGACCTGAGTTCATAATGATTTACGTTCAAACACCTTGGATATGTGCAATGTGCGTTGTACGAGAGTTTTGCTGTGAAGTACTTAACTTTGAGAAATTAATGAAAACCGTGACCTTAAAAGAGGTACAGGCAAAGTGAGCGAAAACTTTTTTTAGGGTTCAGTACCTCAAAAGGAAAAACGGAACCGTTATAGGATCACTTTGTTGTCCGTCTAGCTGCCTGTCTAGACTGTCAAAACCCTTTATTTTGGGAACGCATGGAGGTATCGAGTTGAAAATAAAACCATATACTTAGATCTGCGATTCCTTGGAGCTGTAAAAAAATCAAACTTCTGAGTTAACGGAAAACAAACATACGTTTAAAACGTATATTTCGACAGTCTCAAGGGAATCAAAATTCATAGGGTGCTTCCCGTTGACCTAGAATCCTGAAAGTCACAACCTGCTTTGAATGCCTGCCTAAATCTCAACCCCCCTCCCCCCTGTATATCTCAAAATCAAAATGCCTACGTCATAAAAGAAAGCCTTGTGCAAAATGTCATGTTCCTAGTCCCGATAGATTCGGCTGTGCGTTGATATGTCATTCAGTCAGTTTCTCATTTGCCTAGCTTGAATCAAACCAGATGCAGTCAATGAATGCCTTTATAATAATATACTATAATATTCCACAAATTTAACGCCGTCTATTCCCAAACTAAACTGAGCTTCTGCTATGAGTACTAGACAACTGATAAACATACTTAGATATTTCTAAATACATACATATTATAGATAACTTACACCCAGAAACAGAACAAATGATCATGCTCAACACACAAACATTTGTATATACTGTAACACCTTATGTACCATATTCTAGCAAATAAATATTTTGATTGATTGATTGATTGATTGATTGTCCTGGGTGGGAATCGAACCCACGATCTCCGGCATAGCAGTGAGGACCAATGACCACTAGACCAACCAGCATGTCAAAGTTTATAATAAAGCGGCTTCTCGTAATATATAATTTAACGCAATTCGATTAATCAATGATGAATTTAGCTACGACCTGTTTTAAATGCCTGTCTAAATCTCAACCCCTCTCCCCCCTCTATTTCTCAAAATCAAAATGGCGCTTGTCTCTCGCTATTAATTGCTACAAACAACTTACTGTTACGCTAAACAAACGTAATAACGCTCTGTATGAATATTCATAGCCGCGACTCGGCTGCGACGGGTTAAGTGAGGGTTGAAACATGAACTTCAGGCGGGTAGTTGACTAATTAGTTGATTTTATACAGGATTTATAATATTTACTGAATATATTGGCATGATTTTGAATAAGGCTATGATAGTTAATTTTATTAGGACAAGAAAATACGAGCAGTTTACTGTAAATAGGGGTGTGAAGGGGGTGAAATACAAAATGGCGGTAGTGACTCCTCTACGGAGGCAAATATTATTAAGTATGTTACCTTCTTATGAATATGACATAACTATGATGCTATTTTTCATTATGAAGATTTAGTATAAAGAGGGTCCTTCTCCACTCGCCTATCGTCAACATCGAGCATAGTTTTAAAGCTTGTTACTTCATCTAACGCAATCCAACGCGATGTTTGACGAAAAGGCAACGTGAAAAAAGAGAGATAACGCCTGAAAACACTGATGGTGATTCCGTGATTTACTCGAATATTTTACAGAACTTGTTCCAGGAATTACGTGTTTTTTTTTTTAAACTTAAAATTTTCATTCAGAATCTTGATTAAATTTGCAAGGCTTCTATTGTTATACTTCTTGACTTTTTTTTTTAAGTTTGGTATGTAGGTTCCTTATAGGGTGTAGAAATCCGCTAAGAACGGATTTTACAAAACTCCACCCCTAAGGGGGTAAAAAGGGGGTTGGAAGTTTGTATAGAAAAACCGACTTTCACGCGGGCGAAGCCACTGGCAGAAGCTAGTCTTATATATATATCTTGATGTGGGGCTGGCCCTAAAACCAGAGCACTTCGACCCTTCTGGATCTTTTGTGCTACTTATATATATATACTAATATAATAAGAGTATATCTATCTATCTATTATAAATGGGAAAGTAACTGTCTGTCTGTTACGCTTAAACATTTAAACTACTACTACTACATTTTATCCATCTTCGACTTCGCGTCCCAAATAATAAACACTCACGTGGACGAAGCCGCTGCCAGAAGCTAACTTGTATAAGTATATAGATTAACATCATTTTCCCGCCCTTATCCAGTTTTATTTGGGATGGCGCAACACGTTTTTTTCTTTTCATTCTGTCCTATCACTCGTCATGCTATCACTATCTCCTTTTCCTTTCATATTACTTTTCACAAAATCCATCCATCTTCTTATTTACCTTAAGTATATTTATTTATTTAATAACACATACAATTGTTTTAACAGGCATACCCAACCGCAAAATAGCCGCACTCAGAGACGCCACCCACAGACTGATCCAATATTCATTAGTGTAGTAGTAGGCAACATACATACATGATAGTCGATGATCAGTCCCAAGCAGCGCCCTGAAGAACTGGCACAAGTTACACAGAGGACAACACACTTATTGTCACCTTCTCAAATTCCGCCTATGTGCAAGAAAAAATATCTAACCGCAGAGAAACGTTATTAAGTATTTCAACCGCCCGAGTCACGGGTGCGAACTTTAACAGATTAACAAAAGCTGCATGTTTATGTGTGTCCGGATATTCAATAAGATACCAGAGGAATTTAAAATATTAAATATAAGATTGTTCAAAAGCAAATTATATAAATGGTTATCTGCTAATAGCTTTTATAGTGTTAAGGAGTTTCTAGAGCATAAAATCAGACAGTGACAGTGGTTGTATGTTGTTATCAAGTATGTAAATTTGCACGCTTATAATCATGAAGCAAAACATGTAGGACCTACCAGTGTATTATCATCTTGTATACCATGTTTTATGCAAATAAAATATTATTATTATTATTATTATTATTAACATTTTTGTTTTTAAATTCATATAAACTAGTGCTTGACTGCGCTCCCACCTGTTGGTAAGCAGTGATGATAGATAGATAGATACGATACATCCTTTATTGTACACCAAAAAGGAACTAAAAATTTCAAAATATAAAACCAAATCTCAAATTTTAAAATCTTAATTGATGCAGTCGTTGATGGTGAATCGCACTAGTTTATTAAGAGCTATTCCAAACAACAATAACAGAACAAAACAAAGCATTAGCAAGCATTTACAAAGTTATGTACCACTACACCGCTATCTCTCATCTCACAGGGCCAGCACGAGCTTACAACCCCGATACGATCAGTAGGTAAAACACAGTCGCCAATGTAATTTAGTTAAGGCCCTAATTTCACAGCACTCCGCCCAGAATCCGGAGTGGATCCCACCGTATTAAGTTTGAATCGAAAATAGATTAGATAATAGCGTGTATTTAAGTTTGTACGGTAGTTGAATGTTAATAAAAGTACAGCGTGTTTGCCGTAACAATAAAACGGTTACTATCCGTTTTATTGTAAACACGCTGTACTTTTCGTCACTTCACCACTCGTCACTTCACCCGTTTTGCACCGTATTTTTATAAGTCAGGTTGTGCGATTCATTGTAGATTTGGCTATAACGTCAAAATTACTAAATAGATTATACAAAACTAAACTTACGCGTCCAACCTGAAATACATTTTCATACACCCGCTCTTATTATATGGTTATGACGTTAATACACACCTTTCTTTAGATTACTACACTTTACCCCTTTTGCACCCTATTTTAATCACAATTATTGTCTAATAGTGATAAAATATGGGTTCTACATTTGAATTACGTTGAAAATATTATTTCTTAAAACTCGAAAAAAAAAAACCATAACCAATTTGATTCCGAGGAGTACAAATAGCTCGAATTGTATCCACTCCTACATTAAATAGATTTTATCTTTTAATTAAATCATCAGCCACAACTAACAAAATGGCCGACAAGCTAAACGACCATCAATCTAAGAGAAGTAACGAAATGGTTCAATTTTGGGCCATGAATAATGCAAGCGATTATTTTACGGAGCACAATATTATGAACTGTTTCGGTAAACGGCATTAAAACGGATCACTTGCTATTTATGATAAACGGTTACTACTTAAGGTCCGAATATTAAATCCGTGATTTGAGATTACACCCCCCCTTTTATTCATGGGGGTACTTAAGGAAAATTGTTAAAAGATTTCGCGTTTCGTTTTGTGATTAGGAAAAGCAGTGACATGTTTGATTGATTTCATATTTATTGAATTAGCTGATGCAGTCCATCATGATTGATAGCAAGCAAAATTTGAGAAATCAAATATATATAAAAACTAGCTTCTACCAGCAGCTTCGCCCGCGTGAATGTCGGTTTCTCCATACAAACTTTGGACCCCCGTTTCATCCTCATTCATTAGGGGGAGAATTTCGGAAAATCCGTTCTTAGCGGATGTCTACACCCTATAAGGAACTAACTTCCTAACAGTTATTGGGCTCCACATCACTGTCGACTCGAAGTGTGCCTAAAAGACTAGCGGTATTGCCACATTTTATGGCAATGCTTTATCTCTGACCGAGGTAAAAGTCAGCCCTTGGGTCACGCGAAGTGTCAAATAGGCGTTTGGATAATTCGGAGTCTACACGGCCCAAGAGTTTTTAACCCAAATGGCTCGAAAATATGACTGCCGACGAGGTTATTATTTTTTATTTTGTAACAGTCATTAGTAGGTGAAAACCAACTGGACTCTGAGGGTCGTAAGGTTGGAAGTGCGCCACGACGTCAACTTCAAGTCGTTCGTGGTACGAGTTCCAACCCAACAGCTACAGACCTTCTTAAAAGAGGACTTCTGGCCGAAAGGTGTCGTATACCGACGTTTCCGAGGACGCCGACTAGATTACGTGTTAAATAATAGTAAAATAAGTTTTGTTTTTATAATATATATTAGTTTATTATTGTATATGATTATTGTATGTGTTTTGTCTAAGTTACAATGGTACCGGAAAAAATAAAACAAAAAAGTAGTCAAAAGTAAAAGAACGAATTTCCAAAATTGACCACAAACGTTTGTCATGATTGGTAAATTCATGATGGAATCAGTCATTCATAGCAGTTGCTACTGGAAAAATGCTACGGTCGGTGTTTTTCTATTTTGACCGCCTGTACAATGTTTTTTTGTTCATAAATTTAGTGACAGTGCTGTTTGTGAATAGTGTTTATTGAGACTCTACTTGAATATTGGCAGGACCTTTTCTGGTGGGCCCTTAGAGTATTCGTACTAGTTGAGAATTAGTGGTGTGTATTATATATATATATATTATATTAAGTGATATAACTGTCATGCATGCAGCTTATACCCTAGCTTTTTAAAGCCTATTCTATATGGTAATCTGTGAACAGCGCTGTGGGCTACATTATTATTTAAGATATTTATGTTATCATGTTTTTAATATTGCATAATGTAGCTGTTTGTTGTTCCTAATCAATAAAATAAAAATGAAACAAGCAAGAAAGTGTAGCTCTCAAGCAAAATCTGTTCTACAATATCTGTTTCCCTTGAACTTGTAAGTATTACATTCCTGACAGAAATCCTCATCATAATAACATGGCATTTCAAGCGTTTGATTTATTCATGTTTGCATTCACAAAGCAAATAACAAACACAATCTTGTCGCAAGCTTTCTGTCTATATCTTTTAATATATAGCTATACAAAGAAAACGAATTTAAACCAGTCAATAAATATGACTTTCAAAAGCGAACCTAAACCAATAAAATGGTTATAGGTTCGTTTTCAAAGTCAACAAGTCACAAATAGAAAGGGTCATAGAAATTTGAATTTAAATCACCTCCTCCGCTTTAGTACACAGAAATTGGTCCGGAACTATTCCAAGTCCCGCGAAACTTTACCTTAACGAGGACTCCTTAGTTCCATATTTGAATTTACCGCTTCAGTGGCGTTCGCCGCCAATCTTACAAAACGGTGTTTGTGTTAAAGAATATCCTACCTTATATTTTTGACATTACCGTATCATCTCCTTTGCATCGGAACGGTTTTTACATCCATATTACTGTATTTAATAACGCACTGTATCATGTATGCAATAAGGTTTAATTCCAAATGTATGTCGGCGTTTAAACAGCTTTAGTCTACGTAGGGAATTTACTACTTAACTCCTATTTAGATAAGGTTTAAGTTTGATGTTTTCACGTTGAAAAATGCTCAGCCCGTTCAAGGGATTACATGATGGAATATTAAGTGCGTTTCCAATTTTATTTGAATTTAATTTTAGCATTAATATTTTGTATCTGTATTTATGACTGGTGGCTTTAGCTAAGCGCAGTATATGAAGACTTTATTGCGAGCATTTACAAATGTATTAGAATAATGAAATGTGGCCAGGATAAAGACATTTTAATGGTTTTGTTGAACATTTATATTGAATGCTACAACTGGCATGGGATTAATATTTTGAGATAATATTTTCTGTATTCATAACAGACATGTGTTATGACTAGGATTAACATTTATTATGAGACTAGAATGAGTGAAAGAGACGACACTAGGCATATAAAACCTTTTTAAAAAATCGGCCAAGTGCGAGTCGAACTCGCGCACGAAGGGTTTTTTACCATTATCTATAAGAACGGCAAAAAAATTACGTTCGTTGTATGGGAACCCCCTTAAATATTTATTACTTAGGTATATTGTTTCTTGTTTTTAGTATTTGTTGTTATAGCGGCAACAGAAATAAATCATCTGAGAAAATTTCAATTGTTTTGCTATCACGGTTCATGAGATACAGCCTGGTGACAGACAGACGTACAGCAGAGTCATAGCAATAGGGTCCCGTTTTACCCTTTGGGCAGGTACGTAACCCTAAAAAGGTTTGATTAATCGCCATCATGTCATAGTTACAAGAAAACAAAGACACATCACACGTCCAATCATTTGTTCTACATATAAAATTAATGAAAACCCCGATCGCTCCATTTAACCTGCCTACTGCCCACAAAAAAAAACAAAAATGAAGACAATCTACCCGCAAAAACACACACTCATTAATTACAATTGTGACAGGTCATTTTTACAACAAAAAAAAAGTAAACGTAAATAAATATAAAAGGCTGGAAAAAACCCCGTTGTCATTTTATACAGTCGTACAAATTATCGCAAACGAACCGTTAATTTAACACTGAGGGGTGGAAATCATATGACACCTCACCCCCTTCGCCCTCTTGTCGTACATTGTGCGTGATGAATCGGGGTAGTACAGGCAGCGACAAAAGCACAGGTAGGACCGAAGTCGTGACCAGGCCGTAAGTTTTGTCAGTAGGACATGTTTCGTATGCTCCGTTCAATTCTAAAATACTCTTGGATAAATACTAATGGTTCAGAAAGTACATTTTTATGTTCGATCCTGGCCAAAAATATTTAAAACTAGCTTATACCCGCGGCTTCACCCGCGTACATTAAATATAGCCTATGTCACTCAGGAATAAAGCAGCTTTCTATCGGTGAAAAAAATTTTAGCAATCAGACCAGAACTTACAGAGATTACCTTCTACAAACAAAAAAAAACTAACTACTTCTTTATAATATTAGTGTAAATAACACATTCGTCTTAATATAAAAATATATCACGTCACAGTGTTATCGAAGTCGTCTGAAACGGCTAGACCGATTTTTATGGTATTTTTTGTGTATGTTTGGTAATATTTTTCACCCTACTAATTTCAACCCCCATTTTTTTATCGTGATATTTATTTATTAATCTATATGCCAGAACAACGTTTGACAGGTCAGTTAGTAATCTATATTTTTTTTAAATCAGTTTTTTTCTGAGCTGGTCCCATAATATTCATGAGTGGGTGGAAATCGGGATCGGGATCGGAATCCTGGCGACTGGGGCGTGAGGGGCGTTCCCTCGCACGTGTGGCCGCCTCCTTTGTTAGCATCACTGCTTCGCAGAAGTAGACGACCGCCTGCCACTCCTCCTCGCTCCGAACCATGGCCTGTACTAAGACGTGTCCTAGTGAGGAGATTGGCGGCGCGGGAGATTGCCACCCATTGCTCGTCGTCCGACCGTCCGGTAACCATCCGGAACGAGCCTACACGCGCCTCAAGATGTTAGCAAATCATAGGAGGCCCAGCAGGTTTGAAGCCTACTGGGACCAAGGGTTGCTTCTGAAAGGAAAACTTGGCCCTGGTATGAAAGGTAACGAAGGAACAGGAGTGGGTTCTTAGTCAGCAAAAGTCTGACGCGCCCTCTCGCACCGCCCAATGTCACGTCAATAAATGATTTCCCAACGAAAAAATAAAAAAATGTCATCACGAGTAGTATTTATATACTACCAATTGTAATGATTTTTAAAGAAAAATTCATAAATCGTTAAACTTCCATCTATAAGCGTTAGATTGCGCTAGTAGTTATATGAACTTAAGGCATTCGTTGTAGACATTAAGTAATAATTTGTGGTATTAGAGTTTATGTAGGTATTTGCTTTGTATAAAAATAATTATCAAAATTGTTAAAATGAAATATTTACTTGCAGTTAATTATTGATAAACCCTAATGTATATTAGTTAGTCAATTGATGTTACGTACTGTTTACTTTGCTCTGATTGGTCGGACCGAGTGTTTGTGAAAGTTTGTGGTGGGGAAACATTGAGCTTGTAACTGTCATTCTGGACAGAATGAGTCTGCTTTGAGCAGTTGAACAGTGAACATGTGCTACCAATCCGTGTATTTGAAAATGATTGTTAATAGAATAATAAATATGAAATTATGTTGATCAAAGTGAATAAAATATTTATATAACTGAAGCTTGAAGTTTATGATTCATCACACAATGAATTAAATGTCACTCTTTGGTTGGGCTGTGGAATTGTTAGAGGGTTACCATGGCCCTGGAACGCAAAAGGCAACTGAAGTAACACATGACACACACTCTACCTCCACCCAAAGCCAGAGAAGATTTTTTGACAATATTCCACCCAAAAAAACCATCAGTTAAATGATCTGCGACTTATTTTTCATGACCAACACTTTTGACGCTGACTGTACAAAATTTTTAGGTTGTTTGTTAAAAACGTGGCCAGTGCGGGTAGAAAATACAGTTGTAGACGGAAATTTAATAAAGCTTTGTTGACACGACATACATAATATATTGTCGACATATATATACTCGCATGTATACTTGACCTATGTGCAGCAATGGACGTATACGGACGGACGGATGAAATGTTTTATTATTATTATTGATAGGCTTGCGTTTGACTACTATCTCAATTCTGATGGTAAGTGATGATGTAGTCGACGATGGAGCACGCTTGCCTAGAAAGAACCTATTTACTCTTGACTTAAAGACCTCTAGGTCGTTGCTATCAGAAAAAACAGACGCCGGCAGGGAATTCCACTCCTTAGCTGTACGCAAAGCAGCCTTTCAATGTTCCCACAGCTGGGACTCAGGCCTCCTCTCTAGGAGAGGGAATGGCCCGTAATCTACCACGCGGACCCAGTGCGGGTTGGTGAATGTCACATGTCTTCGAATTTTTGGTTCTAGTACATGCCGGTTTCCTCACGATGTTTTCCTTCACCGTTTTGAGAGCAGTGGTGATGAAATAAATTACACAAAGTAATGCGACTGGCTGGGTTTTAACACGCGATCTACGAGTACAAGTCGTAAGTCGGGGACGTTACCACTCGGCTACCAATGCTTCTGAAACTTATAGCTGTCATAAGGTATGAAGACTCTTCCTATCCTATGAGAATACCTTTCATTCCTGGAAGAGTTGTTCACAAGTCATAGACAGAGATAATTATCACAGAATTCTTTTGCCTTGTCCCAGGTTCATATAAGGTGGTCGCGAGTATTTTGTAATTGACCTTTTAAAAGGTCATCACCAAAAGGTCAGTTTATGTCCTCGCAGGGCGTCGTCCGTCCTTTTATTTTTTGAGGAGGGAAATGATTCAATGACTCTTCCACTCTAGGGAGGGGCGAGACGACGTGTCAGACTTTTACTGACAATTCACACCTGTGTCCTTCAGTTAACCTTTGTGTTTTTTCGCCACAGTAATTCTTTCAAAAATTAGGTTTTTTGACAATGTATATGGCATAAAAGCGATTACCGGGTCAGCTAGTAAAATAAAGATAATATCTCGTGTCACGGTGTGTATCGTTGCACTCCTCCGTAACTGCGTAAGGGTGTTTTTAATATCGTGCGGATTTCACCACGCATGCGGGATTGCTCCGCCTGCAGAAAATTTCAGAATGCAAAAAAACGCGCCCCGCGTGCGTATTCCACGCATTACTTTAAATACTTGTATGAAATAGACATTTATGAGGGTTACGCTTGCGGGGTAATCCCGCATGCGTGTTTAAAGCGGCACGATATTAAAAACACCCTTAACGTTTCTCTATTAATAAGATAAATAAATTGAATTCTAAAATGCGACACGAATGTTTCACACGTGTGTTTCATTCTTAATCTTAATTAAGACGAGTTTCACGCTCAGTCGGGAGTTGTACAAAGAAAACGCAATACAATTTTAAGTAAGACAACGAATGAGCTAGCTTTTGCCCGCGGCTGCGCTCTAGTGACCTATTTTTTTATTTATTTTACTATTTATATGTACACACAAAAAGATTTGTTTGTTTTGTTTTATAAAATTCTTTATTGCTATAAAAAAATATACATATAATTGTAAAACTTACACACTAAGTCACAATTCAGTCATCAAATACTAAAACTTTTGCAGACTATAGACGCCTTTTTAAGTATGAATGCAATCAAGAATGTAAATTTTAAAACATGATATAAAAAATAACTTAAATCTAATACATAAACATATGAAATCATTGGATTGATTCCATTATTATAATTAGGGGGTAGAAACTAAATTTAAATACGCGCAAGCGTAAATGTTACGAGAAGCGGTCAGGTCACACAAAAAGATAATACTTACCTAATAACATCATCATCATCATCATTTCAGCCGAAAGACGTCCACGGCTGGACATAGGCCTCCCCCAAGTGTCGCCACAATGAACGGTCTTGTCCGTCTCGCATCCATGAGACTCCCGCAACCGTTACCAAGTCATCGGTCCACCTTGTAGGAGGGCTTCCAACGCTACGTCTTCCGGTACGTGGTCGCCATTCCAGAACATGTCGGCCCTAACGGCCATCCGTTCTGCGTGCAATGTGCCCTACGCATTGCCACTCAAGTTTGGCGATTCTTCGTGCTATGTCGGTAACATTGGTACCTAATATACGTTAGTGAGTACAAAAGTAATTTTCCAGAAAACTGTACAGTTTCCTACCACATTAAATATTTATCCCTATGTGTAAAGAAATAATTTTTGTAATCGGCATAGGTAAGGGAGGCCCTGGGCGAGTGGTCTGTCTATGTAAATTTTGTTTTGCGTGACACAGATAAGTATTGTAAAACTAACTCTGGAGTTTCTTGCCAGTTAGAAAACAACCAATTGAAACCGTGCACTAGATTCTCACGTCTTATCTATGCGTATGTGAAAGAAAATATGTATATATATAAAAATGAATAGCTGTTCGTTAGTCTCGCTAAAACTCGAGAAAGGCTGGACCGATTTGGCTAAATCTGGTCTTGAAATATTCGTGATAGTCCAGAGAAGGTTTAAACGGTGAGAAAATATGGAAATAAATCACGGAAAATAAAATCGAATATAATGCCATCTCAAATTAAAATGTCATTATAAAATGAATTATGCTGTTATAGTTATACCAGTAGACAATGCAGTGTGTAAGCTCACCGAAATGTAATCGTCCATATCAAGCCCAAGTCGTCGACGGCGCGTACTGTTCCACGCGCGCCTAAGGAAATGTCAGTAGGGTCGAAGCCTACTGGGGCCATGGGGCAGACCCTTAGCCCCAGTAGGCTTCGACCCTTCTGAAAGGATGACTCGGCCCGGCATATGAAAGGCAACGAAGGAACAGGAGTAGGTTTTTAGTCAGTAAAAGTCTGACACGCCCTCTCGCACCGCCCAAGAACAGGAGATTGTCATTGGATGACTATGCCACCTACAAAAAGAAATAGTAATACCAGTAGTTGGCGTTATCCTTACTATCAGGCGGTACGAAATCCGCCGGGGTCAGCTAGTTTTAAATAAAATTCAATTTTGGCACATCTGACCACTAACTCTTTAACCGTTTGCGCCGGATTGGTCCGACGCTGACGATTGTTTTCGTGTCCTATTCGCCAGTGATGTGTGCTTGCAACTGGTTACTCCATCGCGCTCACTGGCACAATAAACGCAACGAATTTTTGTCGGATATGGCCAACGTAGGTCTTTCAAAGTTTCAGTCAGGTGCAATTAAATAAATCTGAAAGTATAACAGAATCTCATCAAAAATCTAACATCCCCATTCCCTCCAAGCAACATTTTAATAAACATCTTAACATCACTTTGAAGTCACAAAAGCTTATTTCTAACAAAAATGAAATTTTCAAGCACTTGGTGAAACAAGTACACAAGAAATTACTTTAACAGTACCCACGCAGACTCGTTAACTTACAATGGCATAAGAAAATGGGTTGACTGCTTGTGTTTATTGTCATTTCGTGAGTTTTTAATTATAAGGGGGGAGGGGTGTGAAATTTGAATACGATGAGTCTGAGTAAGGGGGTGAAATTATAAGAATTTGATCGTATGAGTATTGGTAGCAGGTTTTAAGGCCTTTATTTTTTTTTAAGTTGGAAATCATCCGATGACTTCTCCCGCACTTGGGCGGAGCGCGAGTGCGTGTCACACTTTTACTGACTATTACCCACTTCAATGTTCTTTCTTTGCAGTTATAGGCTTCGGCCTTGCTGGGCCTCTACGGTTTTGCTAACATCTTGAGGCGCGCTTGAAACAATACGCACCGTCGACGACTCGCGCTCGGTCCGGATGGTTACCGGACGGCCGGACGGCGAGCTACCAATTTCTACCCACGCCCACGCCTATGGTGGCTGGATATCGGGGTTGGGGTTCCGGCGGCTGAGGTGTGAGGAAGTTCGCTAGCATTACTGTTTCGCAGACCGAGGCGACCGCTTGCAAAGTGACCTTTTTTATTGTTGATAGGCTCGCGTTTGATCACGATCTCACCTGATGGAAAGCGATGATATGGCCTATGATGAAGCACTTACTCAATAGATACAGCTGTCTGTACCATCTATATTAATCAGATGTATCTAGGGTAGTTCTCGCTCGTAGTCTAAGGGCCAACGCTGCGTTAAGCGGGAACCCGCGCGGGCGCCTGCGCGAACACAATCGCATGTAGCTTGTAGCCTTGGTGTCTTTAAGTCATGTGTTACTTCTGGGTTACTTCTAGGTAAACGTGCTCCGTTTTCGACCACATCATCGCTTACTACCAAGTAACCGAATAAAAAAAATAAAAAAGCATAATAAAAAAAGCTACATCAAATCGAAACTAGATTTTTTATGAACATAGACGAAGCAAGAAGATTTAACAAGCGTGTATGAAAACATTTTATTTCCTTCAATATCACTGTAGCGACACTTAAGCGAGAACTACACTAGGCCGACGCACACGTGGACCACGCCTGATTTGTACGTAGCGGCGCGTTGCGTGGCGTCGCGTCGGTCTAATGTAGCTCTGAAAGTCTAGTTGCCATATAAAATGTATGGAGACCGACGCGCCCAGATCGGCGTACGTGTGCGCTGAGTAGTGGCTACCTTTATGATGCCACGATCAGAACATATGCAACATCCCGAAATCAACTATTGGACAGTTGCCCGGACCAGACACAATATCTATCTGGTCAGATTTATCCTTCTTTTTCAGAAAGGTACGTGGGACTTTACAGTTTCAAAACTCGAAATCACATACGATAAAACTAAAAAATCAACTTCTCTCTCACCGCCTGTACATAATTACGTAACACAAATAATTAAAATCCGTGTATTTCAAACGTGTATGTGAACAAATTGGAAGGATGAGTTTTCAACGGGTAACCCGCCCCGCGGCCTTGCGGCGAGTATGTTGTTAAATGTTACAAGTCGCGAGTTCGCGACCCATTTTTGTATTTTGTTTGGTCGCGTTTTAGGGTTGAGTGTTAGGAGATAATTAATGTCCTTCTGGGTGGACATTTTTTTTTTCCTTGAGAACAGTCCCAGTATCAAAGACAGGATTAATTGAATTGTCGAGTGGTTTATGCATCAGTATTTCATATTTCTGATAACTACAACCAAGATTTATGTAACTCATAATAATGATTAACGTGCAAGATAGTTTCTTGCACGTTCTTCTCCATAGACATCTACGCTTTCGAACGTACAATTTAGCTTCACTTTTTTTTTGACTGATCGACATTTTGACAATTCAGTAGTGCCTGTTAGCCAAATTGACTGAGCGTTGAGATGACGTCAGAACAAAGGAATCGGAGGCGTGGCCTACTCGAGACGTTCGACGCAAGAAAATCGAAACGAAACGGTCGTAACTTGGCTAGGGGGCAGGACTGACTGATGGACCTCGTACACCCAAAAACCGCGCCCCTAACTAATCAATTAAACCACAGTATTTCACAACAAATAGCTGAAAAACAAAACAAAAACAACATTAATCAAAATTAATCCTCAGTTCAAACTTGACCTGTTTAAGGGAATCCCAATTTCGTCGCATAATCTCGGCGATTTTAAAAGAGCGAAATTTTCCTAAAGCGTCCAGAATTATAATCTCCTAATCCTTAGTTAATCGCGAGACTTTCGGATTCATCTGTATACATAATAAAAGGAGAAACTGACTGACTGACATATCAACGCACAGCTGAAACTACTGGGACTAGGAGGGTGAAATTTTGCACAAGATGTCTTTTTATGACGTAGACGAACACTAAAATTAAAAAAAAAAAAAAACACTTTTAAACGTCATTTTTTTTTTTTGTCAAATGAGATTCTGAAAATGTGAAGATAAGTCGTTCTGTATTTTCGACATTATATTGGCCACAAAGGTGTTCCACCGACGGGACAACGAATGTGCTCAGCACAGAGCGACGGTCGAATCCGAAAATGCGAATACATATATTACGAACAACAATGCGGTATTGAAAAGTGACTACGACGTTCCTTATGAATTGTTTGTGTCTAGCGATACAAGGTAAGGCAAAAGAAGTCAAGTTTAAAAAGCCGGACATCTATTTGGCCGGACACACAACTATAAAGCCTGGCCGAAAAATCTCAAAACAGTCCATAAAAGTTGTTAGTAACAAGAATTTTTTATAACTAATGTTAGTAATACCGATGGATGCGAAACGCACAGGACCGTTCATTGTGGCGACACTTGGTGGTGGCTTATGTCCAGCAGAACTAGAATTAGCAGAGTAGAATTTCTGAAAGGAAAACCCGTAGTCCTAGGACGCAAAGGGTAATTGAAGGATACAGGTGTGGTTTTGGTCAGTAAAAGTCTGACACGCCCTCGCGCTCCACCCAGAGCGCGAGAAGTCATTTGGATGATATCCCACCTTAAAAAAAAAAATGTCCAGCAGTGGACGTCTTTTGGGCGGATATGATGATGATGATGTTAGTAATAAGCCAGGAATAATATAAAAGTCTAGAAACACCATCTACCCCTGCACAGTAGGCTTACCAGTCTCGCAACACATGGGGTTCAGTGAACTGCTTCAATTGGGATTCATTTTTCAATTTATTTAAGATTTAAGATAATAAATAAAACTTTCATTTTAATATCTGATTGAATGAGTTAATAATGCAAAGTGCACTGCATATTCATTAACTATTATTGATGTACAAGAAAGGATGCGAAATTAATTAACTTAATTACTTAAAATTCGTTAATTAATAAAATGTTCAGAGTTAATTACCGATATACAAATTTTCAACGCAAAACCAAACTCGGGTAATTTATAAAGTAGTGTTAGTTATTGAACATTATTGGTTTATCAGCAATCAGCAGAAAATATAAGAAAAATTACTGCCACACAAGTTGTTGGTTTGTGAATAGAAATCCCATTTGCCAACGTATAAATTTCCGTTAATTACTAATTCGTAGAAGCTAAACAATACCCGTAACAATTAATTGGATATCAATACTCTCGCGTAGGCGAAATACGAAGATAGCTCATGTGACTGAGACATTAGCCAGGTGGGTAGCGAACTGAGACAACGGCAAGGACGCGTAGGATGTACCTTTACTCGAGGAATAAAAGGGATTGCCAATTTTATAATAAACGTTGTCTTTCCAGTACAGTGGTTTTTTTTTCCGGAGGGAAAATCATCTTATGACATCCTCCGCTCTTGGGCGGGGCGGGAGAGTGTCAGAATTTTACTGACTAAAAACCCACTTCTGTTCCTTTGTTGCCTTTCGTACCAGGGCCGAGTCTTCCTTTCAGAATCAGCCCCAGGAGGCTTCGACCCTGCTGGGCCCCTACGGTTTGCTGACATCTCTTTGAGGCGCGCGTCGACGAAAGGATACTACTTTCCAGAATAATGTGAGAAGTCATTGGATATTTTCGCACCTAAAAAAAGAAGTGGTTAAGTATCCCCACATATGTTAAACGTCAAAAAAAATGTTTTTATTCAATTAAAAATATCATCGTAGCGATATCAATTTTGTTAAAAAGTCTATAAAATAAATGTTAGTGTCTAAACACACTATGCCGAAGGTACGCGACCGAAGTTCCGCGACTGATTTATTCAGCTGACATGCCACACCATAAGTGCCGAACTTACGAGGCAGAAATTCAGTTGCGCAACTTAGTGTGCATTCAGTGTCTCGAGCGCTGTCGCGGTTTCGGCATAGCGTGTCGTCAGTAATTCAAATAGCATTGCAAGCGTAATCATGCCGAACTTCGGTCGCGTACCTTCGGCATAGAGTGTTTAGACACATAGAGGTGTTTTTGACTGACTGTGACTGAGATGCGAATGTAAACGTGCCTTAAAATATGAAAATTACCCGTCTGAACCTTTTTATTCCAGGACTAAACAAAACATGTCAACAATCTTGTATATTTCTTCATTGCTTTCATTATTTCTTATTAGTACAACTAGCTTTTTGGTCCATATTTATGTTTCACTACGCACAAACATTATCAGTTTAGAAAACTAAAAATTAAGAATGGCATCACTGACAAATAAACATCTCAATACGACTCCAGCGGATACATAAATTGAATGTAAAATGAATTTATGATGTAAAAGATCCAAATATATAAGTGGTAATTGGAGTTTTTGGCTGGATTTCTTCGAGTGTAGTTCAGCGTATGTTTTAATTATTCGAAAATTGATTCCTAGTGGATATTGTGATGTAAAATTAGTGTAGTTTTGTATTTCAAGTGTCTGCGCAATTGGACAATTCGTAGAATCATTGAAACCGGTGCGATCACGGTAAAATGGAGCTGAGAATTTTATCGTAGTGTTGACTACCTCGGCCTCGACAGTCAATGAATCAACGTTCTCGGCATACTATATGCCGAGAACGTTGATTCATTGACTGTTAGGTGGTACGAAGTTCGCCGGGTCAGCTAGTATCAAATCTATATATATAAAAGGAGAAACTGACCGACTGACATATCAACGCACAGACGAAACTACGGGGACTAGGAGTGAAAAATTTTCCACAAGGTTCCCTTTTATGACGTAGGCGAGCACTAAGAGAGGATTTTTCAAAACTTACCCCCTAAGGGGATGAAACGGGGGTCTAAAGTTTGTATGGAGAAACTTACTTTCACGCGAGCGAAGCCGCTGGCAAAGTGCTAGTCTATATATAAAAGCGAAATACTATTCACTGATTAATTACGAAATTTTTGAAACTATAACACCTACAAATTTAAAATTTAGTAGGTAGGTAGGTTCCTTATAGGGTGTAGACATCCGTTAAGAACGGATTTTACGAAAGCGGGTAAAACGGGGTTACAATGTTTATAAGGAGAAAGTTACGTTCACGCGGGCAAAGCCGCTGACAGAGGCTAGTAAAAATATATATACATTGCTGAAATTAACCTTTTTGGCGCAACCATGAAGCACACACAATGTTATTGTATTTTTTATTATAGACTAGCCTTTAATCATTCATATCTGCTGTGTAATCCAGGTGACTATCGCCAAATAAATATTTACTTCTTTCAAAACGAAATATTATATTAAGGGCTAATGGCGCATAAACTCATACTAATCTGATTAACCTTATTGGCGCAACCATGAAGCACACACAATGTTATTGTATTTTTTATAATAGACTAGCCTTTAATAATTCATATCTGCTGTGTAATCCAGGTGACTATCGCCAAATAAATATTTACTTCTTTTAAAATGAAATATTTATTAAGGGCTAATGGCGCATAAACTCATACTAATCTGCAAACGTCTATAAATTAAATAATTTAACTAAAGAAAAACCACACACTCACAAGAAACCACACATTTATCTCGCCTCTTAACTACACTCGTGCGATAAGTATGTCGTCTCAACAATCAGAAATGTCTCTGTCGACAAATTAACGTCAAAACGAACAAGCTGATACTGCTTCCAAATGGCGATAACAATTTGTCATTTGAAATAACTACCAGTGATTTTGAATGCTACTTGGAGACCCGATATACATAAATAAACCAAAGCATATTGTGGGAAAAATATAATTATAATCTGAAAAAAAAAGAATGCGTTTTAAGTTTCGGTAGAAAAAAAACAGGGCAAGTGCGAGTCGGACTCGCGCACTGAGGGTTCCGCACAAACTGACTTATGAAAACAGTTCGATTCTCGAAATGAGTTATGAAGATTTTTCCGAATTGTAAAAAAAGTTTTTTTTTTGTTATGTAGATAACTACCTACTATTTAAAGTTTTATTCCTATATCAATACTATAAGACCTTGCTTTATGCCAAATTTCAGGATTCTGGGTCAACAGGATTCCTTTGAGAGTGTTGAACTATACTTTTTTTGCGACATAAACGGCCGTATCTTTTTTTTCCGTTAACTTTGAAGTTTGATTTTTTCTATTTTGATTTTGTCTAGAGAAAGATGTGTAATAACATCATAATCACGTAAGAGCGGTTGTATGCGCTCTTAACACTGTCCATTTGACGACCGAAACTGAACTGTAAAAGAGATTGAGCTATACAGGGTGTAAAGCTCCATCCCTTTTTCTCGCTTGCATGATTGACATTTTTACACGTCATGGTGAGGCTCTATATTAGCCTTTAGGCCGAAATGATGACGATGATGAATAGATTTACTATTTATGCACAGTCAATATCTATTTAGAATTTTCACACCTACAATGCTCTAATCATAAATCCTAAATAAATCGTATAACTATGTCACCCGAACTGAACGATACAGGATGTCTCTGTCGACAAATTAACGGCGAAGTGTGTGTAAATTGTAGTATTCTATTTGACACGAGGACTCGACACCAATAGGTATGTTTTGAAACTAATTTAGGGCAATTAATTTTGTAGGTAAATAGTGAACTCATTTTGAAAAGTTGTTAGTCACCGGACTTTGGACTAAATGGTCGAATTAAATTGATAGGCGAAACTCATTTGTCGATAAAAGAAAAAACCGGCCAAGTGCGAGTCGGACTCACGTTTGTTGTAAGGGAGCTCCACTTATATTTTAGTATTTGTTATCAGCAACAGAAATACATCCTCTTCAAAAATTTCAATTGTCTAGCTATCACGGTTCATGAGTGACAGAAAGACGGACAGCAGAGTCTTAGCAATAGAGTTCCGTTTTTAACCCTTTAGGTACGGAACCCTAAAAAGAATATCAAACATTGAATTTTAAGAGCACTGCCCTCGGTCATTGACACGTAATTACCTTTTATTACTTAAAATAATATAAATTCTTAGTTTTGACTCGTGCATATCATGTATTTGTTTAAACACGCAGTTTGTCAACCGAGCGATCAAGGATGATTCCGTTAAAAAATTAACAATAAAAGGACATAGGTTTGAAGTGGTTCAAACGGTTTAAACATACAATAATGATCTGACTGACATAGAATCAGTCAGTCAGTAAACTAATAAGGTAATTAACTTCTTGAGTGAGAACGCTGGGAATTGTCATTTTTAAACAAAATGCTACCTTAAACATCGATGATTTTTTTTAAAACAATACCATGCTTATCTATCATATTTATTTTATTTGTACAGCAAAATAGCCATTATTACTAAAATCCTTTAACTCTGCCTTCTCACAGAATCGCACACTTTCTAATAATATGGTCTTCCATTGATCAACAAACAAATCTAATCCAGGGTTGGTCTCCTCACGAGGTAGATCGAGCTACAGTGCGACAAAATGGGACATTAAATAATTTATGCTTTCTAGAGCGGTTTTAATTATTCGGAACAAATAATTGACACAACTCTTCATATTATACAGGCTGACCCGTTTATAGTGGTCCAAAAATATGTTTTAGCTAGAGGATTTCGTAGTAGAAAAGTAATAAAAGAAAAAAAAAAAGTTGTTTTTCTGTGTGATTTCCATAAAATCCGTCGTATTCAAAAAATGGTGTACGCCTGCTTATAAGAGACAACTTCATGCCATCGTGTCGTTGCCACTTCGTCGACAAAATTTTTAGGCGTACACCAAGCGTATACTGACGAATACGCGTCTATGAAGCTACGCGTCCGTGTCAGTAGGCCTAATGTTTACGCATTCGACAGTTCGCATGTTTGACCGTTCATAGATTATACAGGACAACGTCTGTCGTGTCAACTAATATCGTATATTTGTTTAAATACTATAAGTGTGTCACCTAACTGATCAAAAATGTCTCTGTCGGCAAATTAACGACAAAGCGAACAAGTCGACATAGCTTCCAAGTGGCGCAAATGATTTCTAAATTATTCATTATTGGTGTAAGTCGCATTTGAAATTTGTTAGCCAGCAGTTGAGAGGAGAGTATTAATATGTTTTGATCGGGTAAGTTTTGAAAGGTTACTATTGCTTCGAGTATTGTAGTAATTTCGATGTGAAATAAAGCTGGTTTTGTTCAATGAATACGTTTAAAAATATATATTGAAACTTCATGTACAGTAGTGGTTATAGATGGACTGCTATATGGCATTCTCTACCAGTCAACCTTTGGGTCAAAAAGACAAAACACAGTGGTAGGGTGGTCTACAACAAATAAATACTATATAGATTTATAAAAATAGAATGAAGTATCATCGAAATTAGGTGCTTATAATAATAAAATACATATACACCTACATAATTATACTAAAATAATAAATACTATGATAAATATCAAATCATTATACTTAAGAGAACTCAAGATAAAATAACTATGATGAAGATCACTATTATGACGAAGATCCGAATTTCGCACTTGATAGAAAATTTACTTTCAGTTTTAATTAATATATTACTAAATTATAATAATTAAATTAATATAGTACTTTTTTGCTAAACTTTCACAGACAACCTTGTAAGTAATTGAAATGCATAAATTTGTTTAGTTTTAGGACATTACTGGCACCCTGTGCCATGGAAAGCACGTAAAGCCATTGGTTCCGTTTGTCGGTATTAAAGTAACATTTTTTTACTAAATGAAAGTACATTACCTATAACAAAAATGCAATTTTAATATTTTTGTCTGAGTGTCTGTTTGTTTGTTCCGGTGACGAAAGGGCATTGTGCTGTTTTATGAGTATGATGCGAATTAAGTCACGCACACCAGCTAGCTTAAACAAAATAACTTAAAACCTGATGGAAACGTCTTTATAAATTAATTCGCTAACATCAAACTTATAAGCACCCAAAACCTCAAACTTTCAATAACTTAAACACCAAATATCGACTTTTCTAAAAATATCCAAAAACACTTTTATTCAGCACTAGCAACAAAATCGGGTTAGTGTGCCCATAATAACATAAAAATGTTAGACTCAAGACGGATTACATGGTCCGGATAGAGTAGGGTCACCACAAAACCGGACAGGACAGGACACTGTTATTTTTAAAGGAGCCTTAAAATTTTCCGGGGATTTCGAAGAGGGATATTCTTTTGTATCCGGACATTCCGCATTATGTCCGCCAAACGCACCTGGGTACGGAGGTAAATCCCTTTGGTTCCTCCACGTCTTCCTTTTGTGTTTACATTTAAAGTGGGTTAATATTTGAGTTTCTTTAGAGTAATTTGGCTGTACGTTGTTGATATTTTCCATGTTTTGAGGTCCTTTTATGCCTGGGTTGGGAAGATTAAGTCGATTGCAACCTGGTTTTGTAAGTACATTGTTCTGGAATAATCCCCTAGAGACATATTCTACTGGCGTGTTCGCACGTTTCGTTACTGTATCTACAAGGTATAACTTTTTAGCACTGAGGTTTTTGTTATAAGATGGGGAGTATGAAGATTCCATGGTGCCTTAAATTGCTTCGAGAACAATATGTCGAAATTATACAAAGCCGAGTGAGCAATGTAGCCGAGTAGTAACGACCTCGACTTACATTTTGTAGATCGTCAAGGCGTTCGTGGTGCGAGTCCCGAACACTTTTCTACCCCTCATGTTGAAGGAAGACTTTTGGCTGCAGGGCGTGGAGTTCCGTCTCTTCCGCGGACAGGTGCCACAGAACAGCACGATGTGAACTTAGTGCAATGTGAAGTGTTACTAACATAGTTTTATTTACTAACAATAACTTGTATTTACTCTATATATGTTAGTCTGAAGGAAAACATCGTGAGGAAACCAGCATGTCCTAGAATAATTGAAGACATATGACATCTACCAATTCGCACTGGTCCCGCGTGGTGGATTACGGCCCATTCCTTTTCCTAGAGAGGAGGCTGAGTCCCAGCAGTGGGAAAATTATAAGGCCGACTATACCTTACATGTTAGACTGTAAGGTACCTATGTACCTATGGGCCAAGATGCCTGAAAATAAAAGATTTATTATTATTACTTTGTGTAATTAATTTCATCACCACTGCTCTCAAAGCGGTGAAGGTAAACATCGTGAGGAAACCGGCATGTCCTATAATGAAAAGTTCGAAGACATGTGGCATCCACGAATCCTGGCCGCGCATTGTAGATTACGGAAGACCATTTTACGATTAACGATGTTTAACGATTACTTTGAAGAAGAGGGAATGCCTCTTCTAGAGAGGGAGCCTGAGTCCCAGCACTGGGAACACTTTCAGGCTGATTATGCTATGCTGTACCATTTATGAAGATTCTATTGTGCCTTAAATTTTGATTGCCTCAAGAAAAAAATGGCAAAGTTATACAAAAACCAAGATTGTAAAGTTATACGAGGGAATAAATATGCCGTGTGGGTACCATAAAGTTTTACTTCTATTTTATTCATACTCCGCATTATTTTGACAATGGAAAACGTCATGATTTACTTACTGCATTTATGGACGGTTTCTATTTTGTGGTATGACTTTCACAATAATTATAACGATGTTAATAGAACACGTGTTTATTATTATCATTCATAATTTATAATTTTACTACTGTTAGAATAATTTCGAACAATGAGTGTATTTGTTTAGAATTGGACGTTGATAGCTGCGCCACCGTATTGTCAGGGCAGAAATTTAATTAAATGCTTCTATAATTTATAGATTATTAGTTTATTTTTGAAACACTATTTATAAAAAAAAATATCTCTACTCAGCGGCTTGACAGCCGGCCGAACTCCTATGACATTCGAAAATAATCTTCTTTTTCTTCCTATGAAATTGGAACACCTCGTAATCATCATCATCTTCCTGCCCTTGTCCCGTTTTATTTGGGGTGGGCGCAACACGTTTTTTTTCTTCCATTTTGTCCTGTCACTCGTCACATTGGAAATTGGAACACCTATTTTATGTAAAGCGTAAACCTTAAAAAGCATCTGATCTTGGCAGTTTGCAAGTTACTAAGAGAAATAACAGCATGTAATCTCTTTCGATAACACATGAGCTACGCCTCTACGGATAGAAATGCGAGAGAGGATGGAGCTCTTCCATGAAAACATTTTTAAGGTTTAAATAACCTACCTCCTCTGGTGCATGTCTCTCGAAAGCAGAGAACGAAACGCAAAATTCACAATCCATTTTCAAAATCACTTTCCGCACATTTAATTTAGTCGGTAACTTTTGTTTTTCCTGTGTAACTTGGAAACTTAAGTAGTTTCAAATAAACTTTATTATTCCCTAGTTTCATTTTAAATATTTTATTTTAACATTTTATTATGATTGCACAAAGCAAACATGCAAAGTTCAAGGACGTTCAAAGATGAAAAACACAATAAAATTTACAAGCTAACATAGCCATAATTTACGGTTATTGCCTATGACAGATGACTTAAAATGTTTGTTTTTTATCGCCGTTTGTTTTTTACAAAACACAAATAATAATGTAATAAAATAAAACAGTAAAAATAAAAAGTAAACTATCGAAAAGCCATATTGACTTAGAACTAACTTGCAACTAAAACGTTACACATTTATTACAGTTATACTGCCAGAGCATAAGCAGCGCCCTAGGAGGAAGCGAGACAAAACCAAAACTAATAGGAATGCGTTTCATTTCCATCAAAATTCATCTTACTTCTGCCTTTCACACATTCTATTAATCGTTTCTTTAGTATTGTATTCCTAACCAAGTATACCTTGTAACTAAAAATCTGCTGATTTGTTTCAGACTAGCCTTATCCCGTCGCTTCGTTCACTTTGGAATCATTGGCCACTCTTGTTCGCCACTCTAGAACCCTACACCCTAATTAAGACCCAAACAATTTTTCTCTTTGAGTTGAGAACAATTCAACTCAAAAATTACATCACTCCTTACCATCAGGTGGAATCGCAGTCAAGCACTAGTTTATATCAATTAAAAAAAAAGAATATAAAATTAATATTTGTCCACATTTAAATTAAAACAACCTATCTCATGGTCACACTACTGTAGTTCATTTAGTATGTCGTATGTATCCCCCAGAGGGATGGTCACTTGGAAACTCGTGTCGACTTGAACCAAGCCTCCCTTGGCCTTTATTGTATTTTTGACCCTTTCATTGGGTCAATTTCGTTAACACTTATTTCCTAAGGGTAGTTTTATTAAATTCCAACTTATATGTAGCAAGTTTTGTGACTTCATGCGTTTTATTAGTATTCATTTATACAAGCTTAAATTTAGTTTCACCTGTCTCGATGTTTGTATGTCTGTTTTCAAATATTGCAAATTAAATTTTGATCCACTTCCGGGTTACCAAATCCGCAATAACGAATATTGACGCGGACGAAGTTGTCGGCATACGCTAGTAGGTACCTAATTTATAAAAATCTGTGTGTACAATTCAAGTTTTGCACTAAAAAAAGAGTTCATTATCATAAATCAATCACTTTTAATTAACAAAGAGATTAAACACGATAAAGCACTCAATTCTCTAAACTAAGCAAATAAAGGTGACCCCGATCTCATCGAACATTGATAGAAAATATTACAGAGAAAATTGGACTGGTTTAATGGACTATTATATATGAAGAAGCGATTTTGAGGGGTTCTTATCATTCAGTGCTGTAGTATTGGGTACTTGACTCAATTATTTTTTTCATCTTAGCGTGTCGATGGCTTGGAGCATCTAGAGTGTCGTATAATTTGTCCTGTACTGTTGCTTTCGCTCTTGCCACGGCTTTCTTGGCTTTTTTCTTTAAAGCATAATATTCACTTTTTTTCGCAGACTTTAAGCTAGTGTTTTCCGGATCTATACGCTGCCATTCCTTAAATTTCCTCTTTTTTTCTTTCAACACATTCTGTATATCTATCGACCACCACCATGTATCCCTATCTATTGTACCCTTTCCTCTCGTCTCTCCCAAAATATCTTTCGCTGCATGTCTAATACACTCAGCAATCTCATTCCAGCTTTCATTTATACTTCGATCATTCATGTCTCCCATTTCTATCATTTTGTCTACCACTCGCTCTCTCAATTTCTTCGCGCAGTCACTCTTCTCTAGCATATGCCATTTTATTTTAGGAGGAGGACGCTCTTTGCTTTTTTTGTTATGTGTCTTGACTACTGACACCATAACCAGGAGCCTGTGCTGTGAGACTAGGTCTTCTCCTGGCAGCACTTTGCAATCTTTGACGTGCTTTAGCTGGTTACGCCTAACCAGGAAGTAATCTATTTGCTCTAAGCTCTAGATAGTCCGGCAGGCCAGAAAGATCTATACCGGCTTGCCAGAGCAAGAGAGAGGAAAGCGAGAGATGTTTATCAGATAAGGTGTGTAAGGGATGAAACTGGAATGATTTTATCAGAAGATAACAAAATCAAAGAGAGGTGGAAGGACTATTTTGAAAGACTGATGAATGAGGAAAACAACTGGAATGGGATTTTAGAGAGCAAACCAGTGAATGTGGGTTTAGTGAGAATGATTAGTATGGATGAAGTCAGAATAGCTGTAAATGGAATGAAGAATGGTAAGGCAATTGGTCCAGACGGAATACCAGTTGAAGTGTGGAAGTTGCTGCGAGTGGATGGATGGATGTGGTTAGCTTTGTTCTTCAATAAGTTGTTGCGGGAAGAAGCCATACCTGATGAGTGGTGCAACAGTTCCCTGGTGCCCATCTTTAAAAACAAGGGTGATGTGCTTGAATGCAACAATTATAGAGGAATAAAGCTAATGTCACATACTATGAAAGCCTGGGAGAAAGTTATTGAAAGGAGGATAAGAGAAGAGAGTGAAATTTCAAAGAACCAATTCGGTTTTATGCCTGGTCGGGGTACAGCGGATGCCATTTTTGCTATACGCCAGCTGTGCGAGAAATACAGAGGTGCGCATAAAAACTTGCACATGGTATTCGTTGACCTTGAAAAGGCATATGACCGGGTACCTCGTGAGGTTCTGTGGTGGGCCCTTAAGGAGAAAGGTGTGCCTGGGAAGTATGTACAGTTGATCCGAGCGATGTACAGTCGATGCAGTACCCAAGTCCGGTCTACAGTGGGCACCACTGGCAGCTTCAATGTGGCTGTCGGGTTACATCAAGGGTCGGCGCTCAGCCCTTACCTCTTCCTGATGATAATGGACGCTCTGACGTCGGACATTCAGGAAGAGGCTCCCTGGTGTATGCTGTTTGCCGATGACATTGTGTTGGTTGCCGAGAGTGGCCTAGAGGTTCAGAACAGATTGGAGGTGTGGTGGCACAGACTGGAGAGTGTTGGCCTGAAATTGAGTAGAACCAAAACGGAATACTTGTTCTGCGATTTCGGCGGTCTCTCCAATCCAGTGCCTTTAGCACTCGCTGGAACGCCCATACCGATCTGCTCCGACTTTCGGTACCTCGGGTCACTCGTCCAAGGGGATGGTGAGGTAGACCGGGACGTAACACATCGGATCAACGCAGGATGGATGAAATGGCGACAGGTCACGGGCACAACTTGTGACCCACGGATGCCCCTCAAGTTGAAGGTTAAAATCTACAAGTCCGTGATAAGACCTGTCATACTGTATGGATCAGAATGTTGGGCTGTGAAAAAGACGGATGAAAAAAGATTGCACGTAGCGGAGATGAGAATGTTAAGATGGATGTGTGGTGTGACGAGAATGGATAAAGTGAGAAATGAGTATATTAGGGGAAGTTTGAAAGTGGCGCCAGTGACTGAAAAATTGAAAGGGAATCGTTTGTCTTGGTATGGTCATGTGAAGAGGAGGGATGAAGCGTGTTGGGAATCGAACCCAACGGATCATTGACGCGGTCTGCACGCGCAGGCGGCGCGCACACATACGTCATCGGCAGCGGGGAACGGAGACGCGGGCGGCGACACGGCTGTCCGGCGCACCGCGGACACTCGCTTCCACGGACACCGCCGCGACGGACGACACCTCTCGAGCCTAATTAAATTAATTACTGTTTGTCCGGGTCGTTGTATTTTTGGGAATATTGGTTTGACGGCAATATACCAGAACTTATAGAAATACAGTCCACTTATTCACACCCAACCCAACAAAGCGCATGTTACTAAAAGAGTTATGAGTTTACATGTGGATGGATGGAGAGGGAGAGGGAGACCAAAGAAAAGATGGATGGATTGTGTGAAGAGTGATATGAAAGAAAAGAAAGTTAATGATAGCATGACGAGTGACAGGGCAGAATGGAAGAAAAAAAACATGTTGCGCCGACCCCAAATAACACGGGACAAGGGCAGGAAGATGATGAGCGTGTCGATGGCTTGGAGCGGGTGCGCGGGAATTGCATGACTTGATTCCACCATCTCATTCCTACTATCGGGCAACCCGACGAACGTTCATCTCCTTGAGGCGCGCGTGGAATAGAGCGCACCGTCGACGACTTGAACTCGGTCCGGACGGTTATCGGACGGTCGGACGGCGGGCTACCCATTGATCGCCGTCCGCAAGCTCGCACCTGATTTGGCCGGAAATCGGAATCGGCATCCCGGCGGCTGGGGTGTGAGGATCACTCCCTCACGCGTGCACTTCTGGCCTCCTCATTTGCTAGCATTACTGCTTTGTAGAAGGAGGCGACCACCTGCCACTCCTCTTCGCATTGGACCATGGCCTGTACCAAGGCTTGGCGCGAGAAATCGTTGCCGCCGATCGCCCCCAAACCTTACTAACTCACCAACCACATTAGGCAACATTACAGCAACAAACTCATCGACACGAAAACCGATCGGCTTCCACACACACTGTTTACTGTCAACACAGACATGCATCCAGACAGGCTGAAACTACTACGAATAATCTCCTAACATAATCGGTGAGAACAATGGACGTCATGAGTACAGTCGACGAGAAATATAGGGACGAACAAACCATTCAACTGATCAATATCCTAAATTAAAATACGAATTCTCATATTCTCATGTCTTAACGGAAGCGGAAACGGAAACAGATGTCAAAAGTAAATCTTTGCGGATGCGGAAGCGGAAACGGAAGCGACTTAAAAATCCTTATCAGCTATCAGGAAACAAAGAATTCCGGGGAGAAAAGAGTTCTAACAATAAAAAAACTTCTTCATTTCAATTACTTCTTAGAATAAAAATGAATGACAAATACGATGCGCCCCTAGTAAATTGCATTTGTCATGCATTTTTTTCGCGTGTCAGTCTTTTTCTTCATCTTTTCGTGTCGATATACTCAAATTATTTTTTTTCTGACCAGCCAGAAAAGTTTAGGTGGTTGTGCCGGATTGGCAGCACAGCAGGTGATGCATGTCCTGTGTGGCGGATCCACACTGGCACTATATTAGAATAAATAAAAAATGAACTGTTAAAAAAAAACCTTCCTTACTACAAAAAAAAAACACTAAAACGATCAAAATAACTTTAATTTCGGAAGTCGGTGTTAAACAACAAAAAATCAACACCAGAAACACAACCGCATTGATAACCTCCTTTTTTTTTTGAAGTTGGTTAAAAATAAGAAGTAAATAAAAAAGTGTGCCAGTTAATTTTCAACAAAACGTCTCGATATTTCTAACGCTCACTGTACCATTTCGCGTATTGGTGTTGACGGCCTAATGTAGTCAGGGTTGGCAAATAAGGCAACAATAGGAAATTTTAACAACAGTTAATTGAATAGAGCTGTTGTAAAACCTTGACCCTTGTTGATGGGGGAATTGTGTTCATTCATAATAATATCTCCCTTGTTTGGAGCTTTTTGTTGTTTGAGTGAAGCTGTGGTATATATATATACATCTTTTTATAGGTTAGATACCGTCAAAAATGGTGGGATGTCTCGAAATGACTTCTTCCGTTCTAGGGTGGTGTAAGGAGTGGAGTAAAACCACAACTATGTTCCTTCAAATGCCTTGTACGTTTTAGCACCACGAGTATCCCATTCATGCTTTTGTCCATGGCCCCAGCAGGCATCATCAGCCCTACTGGTCCTCTACGGTATGTTAAGATCTCTCTGGAGCGCGCGTGGGACACTACGCGCCGTCGACGACACGGGCTCGTTCCTTATGGAACGAGCGGACGGCGAGCTACTCATATTTCTTCGTCTGCAAGCCCACGTCCACGGTGGCCGCTGATCGCTCTGCGATGCCCAACCTCCTGGGCGTTTCTCCACTCTTGCGGCAGTCTCCTTCGCTAGCATTAATGTTTCGCAGAAGGTCCGTTAGAAATGGTGAATCAAGACTGTTTTAATAAAACAATTTTTTTTTTTAAGTAAGTAATGATTCTCTCGCTCTTGGGCAGAGCGAAAGGGTGTGTCAGACTTTTACTGACTAAAACCCACCTGTGTCTTGCAGTTATTCCACACTAAAGCAGGTAGGTAATCAGATAAAATAATTGAATATTAAATTGATTTCACGCCTTCTTAATAACCTCCTTTCTTAATAGCGTATTTATTAATCGAACACACGTAATTAAAATTAACAATAGTTAATAATTAACTACCATCTCGTAAAGTTATATTTTATAGATAAATTTTTTTATAATTTAGTTTATGTATTGTTGTGTTATTGATATTTATTATTATGTATATGATTTAATTTAGATAACATAGTACATTTTTAGTTTTTTAACTTATGTGTGTACACTGTGTCTACATCTCTCATCCAACTTTTCTTTCGCAGGTCTGCTGGAAGAAATTTCATTTGAAATAAGCAGTACCTTTGTGCACTTTTATCTGCTTTTATTCTTTTAATTTTTAAGTGTTTGTGTGTACATAAATAAATAAATAATTTAATTTCAACTAGGTTCCAAATAGAATACTTACAGTATATGATAAATCTTAATAAAGAATAAGCATACAATGTTTTTTTTTCTATCCAGGTTTTTTTTTGTTATAGGTCGGACTTTGAGTACAATCGACACGAAAGTAAAAGGAGATGAAGACGCTCAAATGATACCTACACCATATAATTTCTACCCAAATGAAATATTTAACCGTAAAAAATCCCCCACATGATTGCTTAAAGAAATAAGACATTGCATTTATTATTTTTTCTCTACTTTATAGTCCATAAAAATATGAACATGATTTTACAGCTTGCTACCGAATGGGAAGAGACAGGGCTGTCGAGTTACTTCCTCTAGCATTTTTAGAACGAGGGAATATTTTTTCTGAGGAATAAATAATTCATGGTATTTGACTGAATGACAACCTACTTATTTTTGAGTGTTTAACTTTCGAGGAGATATTGTGGCAAAGAAATTATGTCCGTTTTCCAAAGCAATAGTGTTATTTCTATATTACTTTTATCATGAGTCTATAGAAATATTTTTATGCACTCATGATTAATAACGAAAACATTTTGTTAAGTCAATAAATCCTAATTATAAAATACAAAAATTGTTTCCATTTATGCTCGTTATATACTTTGAAACCGTCCAACCTATGTGCCACAAATGTGTTTCATTAGAAAGGCAATGCAAAGTTCCTTTTTGCCAACCAATGAACAAAATGTGTTTCTTTCTTTGTTCGCTTCATATTTTCCGCGTTTTGCTGGTAAGCCACAGAAAATCATCCAAATAACCGATTGATTGCATCGCTTAATATGGGCAATATTATTTATATTATTCTCAAAAATATATAAACAATTAACGGCACATAAATTCAGCATCAACATCATCATCATCATCATCATTTTAGCCGAAAGACGTCTACTGTTGGACACAGGTCCTGTGAGTCTCGCACCTATCGAATTCCCACGAATCTCACCAGGTCATCGGTCAACCTTGTACGATAAAATAAAACATAATTATTTCGAATCAATCGTAATTCTGCTAAAATTTATTTGCCACCCCTATAACTAAGGCTGGCTACACACTGAATACGTTCATTACAGCTGCACCAACGTCAAAAGACGACAATTTGACGCCAGCCAATATCTGTTCGTTCACTTGAATGAAGTGAAGAGAAACATAGTTGAAAATAAATTGTTGGTGAAGATATCGTACTGGTGACGAATGTGTGTTTGTAGCAGGAGGTATTTGTACCTGCAATTTATTGTTTTCTTGAAATAGTGTTAGGAGGTTTTATTGTGTCAGCGCCAATTTATTTCTAAACTATAGTTTGGTTAACTAACGAAAAGGCAACCTTATGGCCTGCGCAGAAGATGGACTTTTCCCCGCGGCGGAGAAAAAAGAACGCTCCGCGAAGAAAAAGTCCGCCATGTGCGTTGGTTCGCCTAGTCACACAAGTTCTATTTTTTTCGGGGACTCCCCCGTACTTTTGTCCGGTCCGCTCTCTGCATGTCCTCGGGTATTCGGGGGACTTTTTGTACGCAGTACTTTTAATCCCTCGTTTGCGTTACTCGATACAGTTGTAAGCGATCTATTTTAGCGGACAAAAATCCGTCGTCTGCGCAGGCCTTTAGAAGGAAGCTTTTGTCTTTCTAGCTCTTCTATCTAGAGTTGGTTAACTAACTTTATATTTCGATCCACTGTTTTTAATATTATTACTTTTATTATGCTTTTGGGTCGAATATTTACTGACCTACACTGTCCTTACGTTTCTATTTACTAATACTGTTATATGCAAATATTTTAAAATCAATCACTTTTCTTTAAAGAATAACCATGGAGTTTCTTGTCGGTTCTTCTCCAATTTATTTTTCAAAGGAACGATTTCAAAATGGGTTCCTTTACATTATCATTTGATGTTTTAATAATTTCAGTACGCTTTAATCTTTTAAGGAAAACAATTCAGACAATATTACGGTTATTGAAAAATTCAAAATGAGAACTGAGGCCATACCACGAGCTCTTAACGTGATCCATTCGACGACCTAAACTGAACTGTTAAGGGATGGAGCTATATAGGGTGTGTAGTTCCATCACTCTTTCTCGCTAGCTCGTTTGACATTTTAACAAGTCATGGAAGGTCTTACCATGACGTGTTCATTCGTGTGAACAGTTTTATTGTTCATAATGATTGCAGGATAATAATTTGGGTATTTCTCGGGTGAAAATCAGGTAGGGGCTCAGCAAAGCCAAAGGCAACAGGCGCTATGGGTTAGCTTCCGAAAGGAAAACCCGGGTCAGGACCCGGGTTTCCCCTTCTTTGTCTTGCATTCCCTGGAACGCAAGGCAAAGAACATAGGACTGGGTTTTAGTCAGTCAAAGTCTGACACTCCTTCTCGCTCCACCTTATAGTGGGAGTAATCATTGGATGAATTCCCATCTAAAAAAAAAGGTGAAACTAACTGCAGATCGCGGTACCATAAGCGTAGTTTTTGAAATGTTCTGTCTATACACCTATATAAAAATAATTAGCTGTTCGTTAGTCTCGCTACAACTCGAGAACAGCTGGACAGATTTGGGTAATTTTGGTCTTGAAATATTCGTGACAGTCCAGGGAAGGTTTAAACGGTGAGAAAATAAGGAAAAACTCACGAAAAACAAGAATCCGACTACAACGCCATCTCTAATCAAAATGTAATTATACTGTACTGGTAATACCAGTCCGTCCGGTAACTGTCCGGACCGAGCCCAAGTCGTCGACGGCGCGCATTGTTCCACGCGCGCCTCAGGATGATGTCAGCAAATCGTAGGGGCCCAGCAGGGATGAAGGCAAAGAGGGAACAGGAGTGGGTTTTTAGTCAGTAAAAGTCTGACACTATCTCTCGCTGCACCCAAGAGCGTGATTTGTCATTAGTAGATTTTCCAAAATTAAAATTAAAAAAAAAAAAAACTGGTACCTAATGCAAGTAGATGGTGTTATCCTTACTATTAGGCGGTACGAAGTTCTTCGGGTCAGCTAGTTTGTTAATATAACTGAACAATATATTAAAAAACTCTTTTAAACAACATTCAAGGGTTTGAACACCTTTGAATGTTGCCACCCTACAGTAGGTAGGTACCTATCTTAAAAACAAAAGAAAACTCCATTAACTATCTCATCAAGCTACCAACAAGAAAGCGGAGAGTTCCATCATCCACAAAATAATTTCGGCAAAAATTTAATGATCCTCATAATGGAGGTAACGATGTGATTCGACCCGAAGCCACTGAGTAAGAGGAGGGTTCTACTGGGACGTGAAGAATTGTTTTATCGTTAGACGACGAGGCATTTCTAAACAGGCAATAAAAAAAAGGAAGAAGACTGGAAGACAGAGTGGCTTAATAAAGAAAAGGCAGCGCGTAAGCAGTTAAATATAAATAAATATATATCGATGGAGTCAATAGTACGAGAGCCAGCTTGACAACGGATCGACAGCGGTAACAGAATCTGGCATGACGTTCGCAGTGATCAAGACTTCAACAGCTCACTTTGGGCACGACACAATCATGGCGAGTAAGTCCCCGTTTTGAGGAGTGGCTAGAAGGGCGCCACGGCGTCCTCACCTTCAGCCTGAAGCAGGTCTTCACCAGTGGTTGGTTCCTGTTTCGGATTCAGGCGTGAGAAACGTCCAGCTTTCTAGTCGACTTTTTCATCGTCGTTTCTAGCCGATATGAATGGGGACCCATTCGTCGTATCGCATTGCATCGCAGTATTACGTGGGAGCCGCACCACAAAAGGAAAAAACGGAACCCTTATAGGATCACTTTGTTGTCCGTATGTCTGTCTGTCAAGACCCTTTATCTCGAGAACGCGTGGAGGTATCAAGTTGAAATTAAAAGCATATACTCAGGTCTGCGGACCCTTGAAGCTGTGAAAAAATCAAATTTCTGAGTGAACGAAAAAAAAAGATACGGCCGGTTATGTCGCAAAAAAGTGTATTTTGACACTCTCAAGGGAATCAAAATTCATAGGGTACTTCCAGTTGACCTAGAATCCTGAAATTTGGTATGAAGCAAGGTCTCATAGCACAAATATAGGAAAAAATCTGAAAACTCTAAATTTGTAGTTGCGTCACAAAAATCTTCATAACTCAATTCGGGAATCGAACTGTTTTCATAGGTAAGTTTGTACGGAACCCTCAGTGCGCGAGGCCGACTCGCACTTGCCCTGTTTTTTTTTTTTTTCAATTTACTAGCCACGTCCATTCAAGCAGGACGACTTTTATCCAGTCACAGTGGAAACTGACTTTAAGGCGGGAAGGGAGTTGAGCAAAAAAAGTAAGAAAACAAACAGCCATTATTCTATTTCATCCGCTCTATAGTTGAATACGAAAATGGGAAGCGAGAATATCGTTTCATTAGTTTACCATGTTGATTTGGGAATTTGAGTCACGTTTTTGATAGTCTCGTTGGCTAAGTGATCGGCAAGGGGAGTTGGGGACAAACGACCTCTTTTTTCCTGATAGAAAAGGTTAATATTGTGGTGAAAAGATTAGTCTCTTAGTAGGTATTATTGGGAGTAGTGATGACCCAGAGACGTAGTGCGTTGAAAGCTAGGCATATGTTTTACTTTCTGTTTTTTAAATTTCATATACTTATTTATTATCGTTTATTAATTACCTAGACATATAAATTATATTTTTAAATATTTCAATTAAAAAAAAAACATCCGGCGGGGCATTCCACTTTTTAGCTGCACATACAATAAATGAGTTCCCAAAACGTTTTTTTTTTGTACGTTTGAGCGAGATGTCCACCGTGTACCGATGGCGCAATGCCGTGCGTCTAGTAGTCGGATGATGAAACGGGCTTAGCGGAATTAGGCAAATTGTGCAATTCTAGGGCATTATGCCGAAAAGTAAAGGATAGAAAACCGACAGGCTAGTAACTCACGCACTCGCATCCCCCCAACACCCCACCTTATCATACATGCACATTGTCTCACATAATACTCACCCCTTTCACTACACGCACACATCATCACACACATAATTTGCACACTTCACAATTAAAAATTAAAACAAAACACAAACATCAATTATTCAGTGGTAGGACGACATCGTCCATAGTGTTGTAAAAATAAGAGTTTTGTGGCTGTTCACTGTTTCTCAAAATACAGGTTTTAACCTAGTTTGAGAGGCAAGGTACTAAAAAAAAACTTTAGTACAGATTTCCAACATACGTTCCTAAAGCACTGTATAACTTCTCAACCTACTGTTTGTTTCATTGTGTATCTGTACTTTTTAGTAAATAAACATATTATTATTATTGACTCGACGTCGATGCTCAAGACTTTACAGATTAACACTTGGCCAAAACAATTTCAGCCCATACTGTTTCAGATATTCAGCACAATAATTCTACTAACCCAGCAATTTGTTCACAGACCGCCTCACAAAGAATTTCCTTAACCTTCACTATAAAATGATTTCTTTTTCAGGCGCGTGGCTTTGATGTCTCAATAAAAGCACTTTACGAAGTAAATTGAGTAGAACTTTGTTAATAATAAAAATATTTTATTAAAATAAGTTGATACTTAAAAGTCTGCGTGGTAATCGAAAGGCCTGCTCTCTAGTGAGTTGTATTTTTATATCAGTATCTGTTAATCGAGGCTAAAAATAGTATTAAACAGTCAAAGTCTACAGAAGTTTTAAATCTAGTTGCCTTGGCTTTGCGCGTAAATTGGCACCCCAGCAAAGTAGTATAATATATATATTTTTATATATATACATTTGATCCCTTGTTTTCTTATTAATCTTTTCTTTTTTTTATGCACCAACCATGTTTTCTCTTCACCGCCCTAGGTTGACTGGTAGAGATAGCCTAAGGCGTTAAGTCCGCCTTTGTACCTTTGCTGGAAGTCAGAAATAAGAATATCTTAAAAGTTAAAGTGATGAAGCAGGGAGGCCTAACATTGCTCGCAGAACGGATGGCCGTTAGGGCCGAAAGGTTCTAGAATGGCGACCACGTACCAAAAGATTTGGCGTTGGAAGGCCTCCTACAAGGTGGACCGATTACTTGGTAAGGGTTGCAGGAATCCGATAGATGCGAGACGCACAGGACCACTCATTGTGGCGACACTAGGGGGAGGCATATGACCCTCAGCATTGAAGAATACGACGCCAGGCAAGTGAAAGACACAGGTGAGTTTCAGTAACAGATAGCCACACTAGAGCGGCAGAAGGAACGAGATGATATACCTCCATAAAAAAGAAAAAAAAAGCCGCTCTACCCCTACCAATTTACACACCATTACCACGTATCCCACAACATTACCCTCGAATGCAATACCAACTCATCCATGAGCACAAAGGCACGTGAAGACAGAAGCAACATCTATTTAGTTGCAATCTGTATTAACCCTGTATTGACAGCGACCCCTCCTGATTGCGGATAAGAAAAAAGGCGAAAGGGAAACAAGGGATGCGGTGTTAGTTTTCCTCTAATACACATACTCATACTTAGCCTTATGGTTTTACTAGCTCCTGTCAGTGGTTTCACTCGCGAGAAAATTCGGAAATCGGAATCAACATTCATAGGGTACTTCCCGTTGACCTAGAATCTGAAATTGAAATAAAAATGAAAACCTGAAATTTGGCATGAAGCAAGGTCATATAGCACAAGTGTAGGAAAAAAATCTAAATTTGTAGTTACGTCACAAAAAAAACACTTTTTTTGTGATTCGGAAAAATCTTCGTAACTCAATTCGGGAATTGAACTATTTTCATAGGTAAGTTTGTACGGAACCCTCAGTCACTTGCTCAGTTTTTTTTTATTAATTGATAGGCTGGACTACTATCTCACCTGATAGAAAGCAATGATGTGATGGACGATGGAGCACGCATGTCTAGAATTAACTATTCACTCTTGACTTAAAGACCCTTAGGTTGTAGCTATAAGAAAACTAAAAAAAAAAACATGTTAATTTTAGTTTTTGACTATACTACTGTAAACTAGCTGCCCACGTGTCGTCGACGTGACACGACTATTTTCAGTCTCACAACTAGTTTTCGCCGAGACACGACTAGTTTCAACCTAATCACCACTATCTTCAGAGTAATCACAACTATTACTGGTCTAGTTATCAAGCAGTTTCGTAGTATAAGATCTTCAGAATGCAAATACTTACAAGCATATCTCCCTCCTCGGCCCCCTATGATTCGCTGTTTAAGCGTGTATACTTCCACCACACGAGCGAGTGTCACCGATTTATTCCTATTTACTGCTGTAGGCAATTTATTGCTCTTGTTGTGAGCATTATCTTCGTTTTACTTTTACGCACTTTTTGCTGAGTGGGGCAATGTTTGCATTTAGCTTGGAGGGATGTTGATGACAGCTGCTTGTTGTCGATTCAGACCATTAAATATGCTCGTGGCAAAAAAAAAACCTATCTACAAATACTAATATATATCTAAGGATCAAAAGTTGTTGTGTGTTGTCGAAGGCCAAAAGGTTCTGGAGTGCCGACAGCGTACCGAAACATGACCTGGTGAGGGTCGCGGGAATCCGATAGATGCGAGAGGAACAGGCCCGGTCGTTGTAGCGATAGTTGAAAGGGAGGGGGAAGGGTATTCCAACAGTGATCGTCTTTCGGTTGAAATGACGATGATACTGATGAAGGATCGGAAAGGCCTTTGCTATCCTTCTGGGTTAATAATTCTATACGCATAGTAGTAACTACAATTTTAGATCGAAAGAACGATCCTACATATCTATTAAAAGATGTGTGTGTTAACGTGATTTTAACATATAAAACATTTAATTATAACCTCAAACTATTCAAAAACTTTAAAACCGTGAAAAGGCTTTCTGGAGTCTGTGTTTCCTGATAGCTACAACTTAAGGGTCTTTTAAGTCAAGAGTGAATAGGCTACTTCTAGGCAAGCGTATTCCATCGTCGACCACATCATCGCTTACTATCAGGTGAGATGGTGGTCAGACGCGAGCCTATAATTAAATTATCCTTTGTGCTTTCCAGGACATGGTCTGTCCGTGTGACAAATTTCTCCATATCCGTTCAGCCGTTCGAGCGTAAAGAAGTAACAAAAATACATACATAATTTTGCTTTTATAATATACATAACTATAAAATTGACAATGCCAGAGTCTTTGAGATAATGATCACTCACATGAGTGATCATTATCTTAAATACGCAAGCTAAGTCAATGGCGTTGTTCTCTTTTGTTGTCACGCAAAATTCGTAACAGAACCTTTCACTCAATCGCTTGCAAATCAAAACATAGTGCACTAACAAGTATTTTAAAACAATTCTACTCGAAACAAAAACCAACCAATCAGCGCTCAGCTCACACCTGCGCGTCGCTTTGTAAAAAGTGCGCCCATTAGGGCTGTCACGCGTTTTCGTGATATTTATTATGTCTGTTTGTTTACGTATTCCTTTTGCTTTGTGAGTGCATTGTGTTTGGGGAAAGGGGTCGGTAAATAAGTAATGTTTCTGGGCTTCTAAGAGAATTTCGTCGCGGTGAAATTTGTAGAGAGACTATGCTATATGATATGGTAATGACAATGATGACAGAAATGCATCGGTCTTTTAGAAAAACAGATGATGGCCCTAAAATACCAAACAGTTCACCCGCTGTTTATTTATTTATTAATTCTTTAAGCACACAAAAGTACAAAGGCTGACTTAATGCCTTAAGGCATTTTCGACCAGTCAACCTTTGGGTGACGCAGAGACAAATTTAATACCCTTTTTTAATTTTTCTTAACTGTTGTGTACAGTCACGAGTAATAAGTCACATTGCATTATATTTGTGTCGAGGCTAGATCTTAGAAATTGATCACTCCATGATATGGCCAAGTAAAACTGGTCAGATCGTTTTAAACATTAAAGTTTGATGTTATTTCAATCTTCGTTTGGCCTACTTTCTTTAGACCAGGGCCGAGTCTTCCTTTCAGAAGCAGACCCTTGGCCCCAGTAGGCTTCGACCCTGCTGGACCTTTACTGACATCTCCTTGAGGCGCGCGTGGAACAGTACGTGCCGTCGACGACTTGGGCTCAGTCCGGACGGTTACGGTCGGACGGCGAGCTATCCATTGCTCGCCGTCCGCAAACCCACGCCTACGGTGGCCGGAAATAGTGATGTGGATCCCGGCGGCTAGGCCGTTAGGGCCACTCCCTCGATGTGGCAGTGTATAGGTATATCATATTGCTCGTGACTGTACGACGCTAGTTAATTAGCTTTTTGAATTAAAAAAAAGTTGATGAGTCTAGACTAGACAAACGAATGACGATGCGGTTCCATCTTTATGGCTTCGGATTCATTTGTTTTATTTCATTGTACTCAGACCTTCTCACTGTTTGAGGGAGCGGGCAGTAGGGGTGCTTTTTCATCAGATATATGTGATGTAGCTAACCATCTGACTCCGTTAAATGTATAATTGTTTTCACCAAAGCTGTGCGAAGCGCTTGCGCTCTCTATGGGAAAAAGCTTAGTGTCAGGCTTGAAAATTTCGTTTTTTTGTTTTTTGAGGATTTGGTCTTCGCACACAAGTCGATGTGGCTTGTTATCTCGCATTTTTTTGATAAAAGAGCACAGTTACGGTGTTTTTAATATCGAGTAGTTTTATTACCGCACGCGTAGCCCCCGCGAATGTCCATTACATACAAGTATTTATTATAATGCGTCGACTACGCGCACGCAGGAAACGTTTTTTGCATTTTAGAATTTTCAGAAAATTTTAAAATCCATGATGAAAAATCCGCACGATATTAAAAACACTCTTATACAAGATGCGGACACAGTGCGGGTTGGCAATTAGATATGACTGGTTGAACAAATTTACCCCTATAAGGACCTAGAACATCTAAGGATCAGTTAATTCTCAATCACGGACCGTTGTTGAAACACCAACGTTCCGAACTAAGCGATTTGCTTCGTCGTTTATACCGCGAACATCGAGGGACTGGAACAATTTGCCTGCTGCGGTCTTCCCGTCCAACTATAATTTAGATGCCTTCAAGGCTAGAGTGAATAGGCTCTTAATAAACTAGTGCGCGTCACCATCAATGATTGCATCACTGCTGCACCATCAGGTGGGATCGCAGTCAAGCACTGGTTTATACCGAAAAAAAAAAAACACTATTATGTTTCCAGTAGAAGTAATCCACTTCAACTCATTTAAATAGTCTAGGTAGAGTATACCTAGACTGAAAACATACATACCTTGCCCTAAATTAGAGCATACCCTACTAGCGACAGCCCTGTTAGCCATTATCGGCGTCCTCGAAATGGCAGCCCAGCATTATTATATCGTTTTAATTAACGCCCGAGTGCGGCAATACTGTGTGTGTGACGTCACACAGCTGATAATATAACTGTGCATATTTGTTACTGAACTCTTTTGTCATAGAACATAGAATTTAAGTATTTTAGGAAAGACGCAGCGTTGCATGGGAAGGCCTCCCACGAGGTGGGCCGATGGCGTGGTGAGGGTAGCGGGTATCCGATGGATGCGTGACGCCACAGGACCGGTCGTTATAGCGACTCTTGGGGAAGGCGTATGTCCAACTGTGGACGCCTTTCGGCTGAAATGATAATGACGATTTTGGGAAACAAGGGCCATAGAAATATATAATAGTTACAGATGATCATATGGGTTACACATCAAGGGATAATGGGCAATTTTTACAAATTCTTAATTTTTCAGCGTTCTAGGTTCGTTTGGACTGTGAGTTGATAAATCAATAAGTGATTCAGGACTTAGTATAATAGTATAAACATCCCTTTAATGTTCCCAGAGCTGGAACTCAGGCCTCCTCTCTAGGAGAGGAAGACAGGACTGGTCAGGACTTAGCTTTTTGAAATATTCAGATCGTCTATTACTTTGCTGACATTTTGTTTTATGTAAAGCAGTTTATTACCGTTAAATAGTACGTGAAATACCAACACGACTTTGGATTCTGTAGAAATAAGATTTAATAAACTAAAACCCAACTACAGAAAAAAAAATGTTTTTTTAACGTTTACGGAAAATTGGCAAAAAAATATTTTTTTTACTTTAAGTATTTTGTATTTCTTAGCCGCCATAAATAATTTCACGAGACGATTAATAAATAGCCCATGTTATGCGGAGCATTCATACAAATATACCAACACCTCACTTGATGAAATCTGATAAAAAGTTTAGGTGCTAGGAAGAAATAGATACTACACACATACGCAGACTGCTCAAACTCTTAACTCTTCTAGCATGCGGGTAATAAAATAATATTGTCATCGGAATTGAACCAATATATAAAAAATCAACTCCGTGGATCAAGAGAAAGTGGTTCTAATTCAACTTTCAAGATTTCACCCAGTTAAACAAACAAACAAGTGAAATAATAAAAGCTGATAAAAATGTACGTAGCCTTTGCTGCTACGGCCGCCGTAGCAAACTTCGTAGCCGCTACGGCGTAGGCTCTACAGCGTTCGTAGCTGATAGTTAACCAGTCACGCTACGCTTCACGTCAACTCATAAAACTTATCTACATACTCTCACGGACTTTATGTTCTGTGAGAAACATATTTTTAACATTATACTTGTTTTTTCCGAAGGGCCTACCCCCAAAGACTCTAGACAAGAGACTTTCTAAAGCGATATCCTGACGATAGTGACGGTCGAAAAGTCAAAAGGGATTGACAAACGCCTTCGAATCACGTAACATCTAATAAACCGACACATTTTGTCTTGAACCTCAAAATTCAATATTCTTTAGCCTCTCATTTTAAATACCATGTCGTCGGTCAAAAATCCCGTCTCTGGACTATTGAAAACTCAATTCTCATGGAAACGGCTCGAAAACTGTCAGACATACCACGCATACACAAATCAGTCAAAAGGTTTACTCCCGAGAACATTGCTTTCACCACTCACAATCGAGTTAAACCGCCAAACTACGAGTATATTGTTCTAAAACCAAAAAGTAAAACCGGTTTAAACCGATTAAGTCCGGTCCGAACCACTTTTTGAGGGCAAAATGTCATTACGGACGTATTGTGGTATAGTCGTTGCCAGCGGCGGATTAAGCCATCGCGGGGCCTGTAGCAAATTCGACCAAGGGGCCCCCAGTGTAGACCTATTTAATACTATTATTCTTATTCTTATTCTTAATATCAATAACCCAGTGGATTTTAAGATTGGGTAACATACATGAAAATTTTTGATAGGCCTGTTGGTCTGATGGTCAGTGGCCCTGACTGCTATGCCGGAGCTCGTGGCTACGATTTTCACCTAGAATAAATGTTTGTGTAACGAGCACGAACATTTGTTCTGTATCTGGGTGTAATTTATCTATACTATATATGTATTTAGAAATATATATGTATGTTTATCAGTCGTCTAGTAGACAAACACAAACTCTGCCTAGTTTGGGACTAAATAGCGTGGTGTGAAACTTGTGGAATATTATTATTATAATCACGGTAATGGGGGAAATCTAAGGATATATATCATATTCAATGATATAATCATCTGTAGTACTGATTTCAATATATACTTTGACTAGATTTGTAGGCCCCGCGCGGGGCCCCCAAAGGTAGGCGAGGTACCTGTAGCATTTGTTACTCTTGCTACATGCCTAATCCGCCACTGGTCGTTGCGAATTAAGAGGGCTACATGTCAATTTATACCTAAAAACAACGTCATAAAGGTCACATTACACACGCTCGTGAATTTCAAAGACCATAACTATCACGCGGCTGCGCTTGCCGTAATTTGATTTAAAATTTGCGTACAACTAAAAGGCTAGATTGTCCCATTAACTGTGGTTTTATTTGCGGTGGAAACAATTTGGGTTTATTAAGCTTAATAATGTCCGGTATTCTCAGTTATTCGATAGTGATATTAACTTGGGTTATGATTTTAATTGTTCGAGTATTTTGTGCGGGTTAATTGAGTTTATTCCATTTTATGAAGTGGCCTTTTTTGATTAATTGGTTGTATTGAAAATTTTGTATGTTTTTAATTTATTGGGGAACAATAAAACCGGTCAAGTGCGAGTCGCGCCGGCGGAAATATATAAGTATGATTATCAGTTGTCACTTTGTTCGATCCAGCCCGTCCCTTGCTGCCCCCCCCCCTCCAGCAACGCCCTAAGCCGAGGTCCGTACCCCACAGGGGGTGCCCTTAGCGTGTAGTCGCTTAGTTTTTAAGTTTAGTTAAGTAAGCCCTGGCTGGAGGCTTTGATTCTTGAATCGAGGCCGCCACAGGCAAGTCCGGTTAAGCAGCCGACAACCTCCTAGGTTGACCTGCGAGAGGCCACACACAAACAAAATGTCTAGTACTCACAGTACAAGCTCTGCTTACCTTGGGACTAGACGGCGTTGTGTAATAAAAACTAACAAGAATTCATAACATCCGTGGCACGAGACTTCAGCAAAAAGCTTGCTTCTCTAGAAAATAGCCGCGATTGTGGTAACGTTCTTTTCATAAATAACATTTAGCAGCCTTCAAAACTACCCCTAAAACTACAGAAAACTAAACTTAAGTTAAATAAACATAGCCCTACCTTCCGGCTATCCCTCAAGGGAGACGGTGCGAAGATAACAGAAATAGTACAACGTAAGGAATATTTTAAAATTAAATATATTCAAGGATGGCAACCCTATGGTGTGGTAGGGCTCGCGTGTGTGCTCAGACCACCCTTTGCTCACTGATAAGACTGTGTAGCGTTATGTTTTGGATTCTTATATCAGACGATGTAGATGCATTTTTTATTACTAAGATATTTTTATTAGTTTTTAATCTGCGTTCCGACAGTCTGTTATCACAGGCTCATCAGAATACCAGCGATACTTTTGTTTTTTTTTTTTTTAATAACGCCATATAATATGCTGTAATAAGGAGCCGTGTTTTGTGTTAGTATGTTGAGCGTTTTGAGAACACATTTATTGTACGTACAGCCAAGGAGAGGAATTCCTTGCCGGAGTTTGTTTCCTGATAGCTACAATTTAGAGATCTTCAAGTCAAGAGTGAATAGGCTACTTCTAGGCAAGCGTGCTCCATCGTCGACCACATCATCGCTTACCATCAGGTGAGATGGTGGTCAAACGCAAGCCTATCATTAATATTTTTTTTTTTTTAATGTTGTTTGCCTTGAGCGGATCTCAAAGAAACGTTTTTCTTTCTTCCTTTTAACCTGGATTAAAATTAAAGAGTGTCCGTCCATAGAGTTACTTACATGTTGTTCTTTATGTAGATCAGAGACGCTTTGGAATGTGTAATTAGCTTTTTTTAATTTATCTGACTAACAGTCTTCTTGATAATTCAAAAGTGCCTGTAACGGTTTATTTGAAATAAATGCTTAAGTTTGAAACCTTTAGAAATTCCGCATGCTCAGGTTACCTTTGAATGGTCACGTATTTTCAGCGAAAATACCAGTCAGTTAGTGTTCCGAAGAGTTATTACACTGATGACAACATGCTAGCTAACTTTTTGAAAAGATCCGGCTCGAAGGACCATGGCGTCTCTCAACCTTCAGCCCCATCGACCGAAGTGCTAAATATGAATCTAAAAACGGGGCTTGTTTTTAGATTCATATTTAGCACTTCGGTCAATGGGGCTAAAGGTTCTGGTGTGGCGACCGCACACCGGAAGACGTAACATTGGAAGGCCTCCCACAAGGTGGACCGATGACCTGGTGAGAGTCGCGGGAATGCGATGGATGCAAGACGCACAAGACCGTCCGTTATGGCACTGACACTTGGGGGAGGCCTTTGTCCAGAAGTAGATGTCTTTCGACTGAAATGATGATGATGATTTAGCACTTCATTTTAACTCTTCGCGTCATATTGTGAGAAGCGCCTTACACAAGTTGAAAACATCTTTCAAATAAAAACTGACGTCAGTGTTAATAAAACACGAATGCTTCCACATCGTATCGTGATCGTAACGTCTCGTGTAACGTTGGATCACGTTATCATTTATGGCTGGGTTCCGCGGTCCCAATAAAACGTTTACTGAAGATTTGCATCTTCAAACTTTTATTGACAGCCTTTATTGAACTCCGTGGAGTTATTTAGATAAGATGTATCGTTGAGTTCAGTGAGATTTGATTCGTCTTCGTTGGGCTAGAATGAAGAATGTCGCATTTAAGCAGATGTTGGAAAAACCGGTTAGATTGTTTTTTGGGGTTCCGTACCCAGATGATAAAAAACGAGACTGTTACTAAGACTCCACTGTCCATCTGTATGTCACCAGACTGTATTTCATGGAACGTGACAGCTAGACAGTTGAAAATTTCACAGATAACGTATTTCTACTGCCACTACAATAACAATAAAATAAATATTGGAGCTCCCATACAACAAACGCGACTTTTTTGCCGTATGCCTTAATATTCACAGAATATTTAGATGTATAATCAGTTTAAAAATAAATTATTAAATATAAGTACAATAAACAAAACAAATATACAAGCCTTCCTGGCTTGTATATTTGTTTTGTTTTTAGGTATAGTGTCTGATAATGTTACGGAACCCTTCGTGCGCAAGTCCAACTCGCACTTGGCTGGTTTTCTAAACATTGCCCCCACACTAAAATTTACCTCTGTATTGTAAACTTATATACCTCCACTCACATATGCAAGGCACCCAACCTCAGAACAAGCTATCTGCACGCCTAACAAATATGTGTCCCGAGCGGTAAACGAACCCGCGTCACGCAATGCAGCAGTCGATTGCTCAACCACTGAAACATCCGTGTCATGTATTGTCAATAACAATCATAAACACAATATTTCTGTATTGTTCCAATTAAATGACATTACTCTAGAGACAAGAATACAACAGTATTTAATTTTTATATATACAGATAGTATACGTAGTTTGACTTATTCTGGGCTTGAAATATTCGTGATAGTTCAGGGGAGGTTTAAAAGGTGAGAAGAAATGAAAAATATCGCGAAAAATAAATCCGAATACAGCGCTATCTCTAATTAAAATGTCATTATAAAATTAATTATGCTGTTCTAGTAATGCTAGAAGATGGCGTTATCCTTACTATTAGGCGGTACGAGGTTCGCCGGGGCAGCTAGTCTGTTTTTTGACCCTGAAAATACTTCCTTCCATTGCTCGCTGGCAGACCCCGAGTGCGGAATTTTGACGTTTCGTTAATGACCAGGTTAACGTTCCGTAGGTGAGGGTAAGAAGGGTGCACATGGTCCATGAGGTTCCTTTTAAGTGGAAGTGATACTTTTATCAGGTGTTTCATCAACCATTAGGTCTTTAAGGCGTACTCGGTGCGTCTAGAAACTTTTTTATCTCACTTGGAAAGAGACTATTTGGCCGAGTATATGTAAACGAAGGCTTGAGCCTAAACACGTCCCGATTGCACATCGCACTTCATGACGCCGAGAACCGTCACAGACGGCGAGACACCATCAGTAAGAAGCTAATTCAGCGGGAACTTCACGACTCTCAGTAATGAGAGATACAACTCAAGGAGGAGGATAATTGTACTCCCCCACGCTCTCGATATCTACTTTACGTTTCAAGCTTTTCCGTCCATATAGGCCCGAAATATGCCAACTACATACAAATAATCGTAACTTCACCCAAGTAAATACTAATTTCTTGTTAATACAGCTTTCGATTACGACCGCAATAACGGTTATCTTGTGTCTCAAGATTGTGATTAAACGATTTTAAACGGTTACGATGTTTGTTGTTGCGGTCTTTTGAAAATACGGTTATTGGAGCATTGTTTGTATGGGATACGGTTCACGCATGTTCCTAAAGCTAAAGGAGGATTATAAAATTATAATTTCACGTGATGTAGGGTTATTTGGAAGTTTGGTCATGGTTATGTTCTGAGGTTAAAATTGGCGATTATAGTAAACTTGTTACAGCCAGCGGCTTTGCCCCTTCATAAGTAGAAAATATAATAATAATATTCCACAACTATCACACAACGCCGTCTAGTCCCAAGTTAAGCAGAGCTTGTGTTATGGTTACTAGACAAAGGATAAACATACTTATATATTTCTAAATATATACATATTATAGATAAATCTACCCAGACACAGAACAAATGATTGATGCTCATCACACAAACATTTGTCCTGGGTGGGAATCGAGAATCGACCTCCGGCATAGCAGTCAGGGCCACTAAACGTTAGACCAACAGGCCAGTCTCTAAATGATCCCAGGTTATTCAGAAATCAGAAATCAGAAATGTTTATTTCAAATAGACCAATTACAGGCACTTTTGAATTATCAAAATATCGATCAGTCAAAAAAAAGTGAAGCTACATTGCATGTTCCAAAGCGTAGATATCTATGGAGAAGAACGAGCAAGAAACTCCATGGACACTCCTTTTAAATCGTATAAAGAGTTACATAAATCTTGGTTACATATTTCTTGCCGCTTCTAATATGTGAGCAAATTTAGATAAGTAATAATAATTAAAAAAAAAAAACTAATTAAAAAAATAGAAATTCAATTAAACCACTGGCAGCTAAGAGATGACCAGTCTCAACTGACGGCGCCCGTTCACGAGCATGACGCGTGCGTCAGCCCCACTCAGCTCAACCATTTTGAAAAGAACTGAATGACCCAATAACTAGTAAAATATTCCAGGGGAACATACTCCCGGGTTACAATGCTTGTGCTATTCCAGGTCATAGGATGGCTCTTTTGCCATATATTCAAATCCGTTCAATAATTGGAGTGTTTTTTTTTTTAAGTGGGTAATCAGCTAGAGTGGCGACCGCGCACCGGAAGACGCAGCGTTGGAAGGCCTCCCGCAAGGTGGACCAACGACCTGGCGAGGGTCGCGGGAGTGCGGTGGATGCGAGAAGCACAGGATCGGTCGTTGTGGCGACGCTTGGGGGAGGCCTATGTCCAACAGTGGACGTCTTTCGGCTGAAATGATGATGATGATGAATCAGCTTATGACTTTTCTCCCTTTAGGATGCAGCGAGGGGCAGCCATTGGGACGTGTAGAATTAACAAACATACACAGATTAGGGCCGCGGGCTTTTTCTAAAAAGGAAACCCGTAGTCGTAGAACTCAAAGGGCAACTGCAAGAAACAGCTGTGGTTTAAGTCAGTAAACATCTGACATGCCTTCTCGCTCTATGCAGAGCTGGAGAAGTCATTGGATGATAACCCAGCTTAAAAAAAAAAACATGATAAAAATAAGGCTAGTTAGTTATTATAACAAAATGGTTTACCTATTAGTTGTCTGAAAACATTAAATAAATCAAGTTTCCCTCTGACTTCAAGCCAAATATCACGGGAATGAGACAATAAATGTAACATATTACATAAATGTTATGATTTTATTCCACGTTAATCTCATCTATTCCTGCCCTTGTCCCATCGTATTTGAGGTCGGCGCAACACGTTTTTTTTTCTTCCATTCTATCCTGTCAACCGTCATGCTTCAACTTCCTTTTCTTTCATATCACAATTATACTAATATAGTTATTATCATCGAAAATGAACTCGATTCTAAATCTCTATTATGAGATTTCTCAACATCTCCTAAAGGAGATGGCTAAACGACTGCCTCAGCATGAATAGAAATATCTCCCACGCATAATCTCACACTAACCTATTTAGTGCAGGCGCGAGTCACACAATGTTAGTTTTTTTTTTAAATCGTAAGTAGATTACATGTTGTTTCTGCATTGTGTGTATCTGTGTACGTGTGCCAAATAAATATTTTTCTTTCTTTGTTTCCTTAATATTTAAACATTCATTCATGAATTATTTAGTGTTAAATCATTTATTATAAGCAGTCGCCCATACTTCAATTTAGCCATGTCCTTTCCAGGCCTTCAATCGTGAGTTGTTCCATGTCCCAGGCCTTCGAAAATGCCTGGACTCCTCAAACTACAAGCTACGACGATAACGCAAAGACTGTCAATATCCACCAATTTTCACATCTCACACCTCAGAAAACACACAAGAGGCGAAACTGACAACACTTTTATCGATGTTCAAAGAATTCCTTTCATTTAACAAGCACAAGGTTGTACAAAGAGGATCTGTTTCGGCTAGTGGACCCGTAACTCAATCGTGTTACGAAAGAGATGAGTAGGAAGATATGGCCAGAAGGATCAATATGCATTACTATGCTAAACGTAAGAAATAGATCCGATGATACAACTAAAAGATCAGGACTATATATTATTCTGGCTCTAAGCCTGGATCATCATCATTTCAGCCGATAGACGTCCGCTGGTGGACATCAGCCTCCCCCAAATGTCGCCACAATGAACGATCCTGTGCGTCTCGCATCCATCGGATTTCCGCAACCATCACCAGGTCATTGGTCCACATTGTAAGGGGGCTCCCAAAACTGCGTCTTCCGGTACGTGGTCGCCACTCCTGAACCTTTTGGCCCAAACGGCCATCTATTCTGCGAGCAATGTGCCCTGCCCATTGGCCATTTAAGTTTGGCGATTCTTCGTGCTATGTCGGCAACCTTGGTTCTCCTGTGGATATCTTCATTTCTGATTCGATCACGCAAGGAAACTCCGAGCATAGCCCTTTCCATTGCCCTTTGGGTGTCTAAGCCTTCTAATGAGGCCCATTGTGAACGACCACGTTTCGAAACCATATGTCATCATCACTGACAACAGGCACTGGTCATAAGACTTTCGTCTTGAGGCACTGTGGTATATTGGACGAGAAGATACCACGCTGCTTCCCGAACGCTGCCTAAGCCTGGATACTTTTTTCTATTATTATGGAATGGGTCGCGTTTGACCACTATCACCCAGCTTTTTTTGTTCCATTTGTGCCGCATCGCTTAGCGATCGCGTGGAATTGCTTACGTAGGACACCGCGTTTGGGCATATTTTAAAGAGTTTTTAAACTGAGCCTTCTGTCTTCATTTCACAGTGCCCGCATATCGAGATAGCTGATACAGCTTGTGCCGAACGGATTTCATTCAGCGAACAAAAAAAAAGATTATCTGGTACTCCGTTTTGGCCGCCTTTGTAGGCTATTTTATGTGGCTGATCAAAAATGATGAGGATTTATTGCACTGTATTTTAGGCCGATGACGAAATTACCGCTAACAATGGTGGACGATAATGTTGCAAAAATTCACGGATTCTGAATGGGTGTATGTTGATATTGCCAGAAATAAAAATCACTACAAACTAAAAGTATATATTTCAATTAAACCTCCATACACAGGCATAACCGTCAAGACCGATCATGAAAAAAAAAATACCACACTATTATTATAAATGTGAAAGTCTGAGTGTATGTTTGTTAACTACTACACACGCTAACGGCTGAACGGATTTGGATAAAAAATGGCACACGATTAAACTGAACGATGGACTGAAATAATAATACTTTATATCCTGGGAGTAAGTTTCCTTGATTTTTCTCTTTTCATTTGTTCACTGTAATACAGCAACAAAAAAAACAAGAAAACCCATTTTTATATAGGAATCCGTTTAGGTGGAAAATATTAATTTCAGGGGGCCGAACCGGGGCATTTAGTGAGTGGCCTATTTATTACCAGAAACCTTTTGTAACAATCAATCATAACTGAAATTTTTTTTTATTTTTTTGATAGCTTGCGTTTGCGATGGAGCACGCTCGCCTAGACGTAAAAGTAAAAGTAATTTGGACATAATAGCAGAGCACAATTCAATATTCAGCCACATTTAATTTTACTTATGAAAACAGCGCTAGGAAAAGCTCTCTCCCAGTTCTCCGTCAAGAAAATGAAAATTACAAAGACCATATTAATTAAACGCTTATAAACGTCTAGTTTAATGAATAACGACATCCAACTTGAACCACACAGTAAATTATCGTAATTCACTCAAAAACACACATTTCCCACAAACATCTTCACGGAAACTCCACAATTTACGAGGCAGTTAAATTATCAAAATAACTAACGTAACGAGGATATAAATAATGCGATAATATCGTAACTACAGTGATAACGAACGTTTAATTTGCGACAATTGTTATATTATGTCACCTTAATGGTCCCGGCTGTTAAGGGCTGGCTTAGACAGGTTTACACAGATGTATATCTATCTATAGGAGTGTGGTTTTCGCACTTAGTACTCGAAGCCGAAGCAGTAGCAGCAGTAGTAGTTGAATCCTACTGGGGCCAAGGGTCTGATTCTGAAAGACTCGGCCCTGGTACGAAAGGCAACGAAGGAACAGGAGTGGGTTTTTAGTCAGCAAAAGTCTGACACTATCTCTCGCCCCGCCCAAGAGCGGGGGATGTCATAAGATGATTTTCCCACCGGAAAAAAAAAGAAAAAAACCTATATCCCTTTGGTGGGCTTATTTAAAGCAGCCGAACTCTCTCCAAAAACCGATTAAGTCTTCCAGGTTTTTCAAGGCGTCTGTAAGGGAATTCAGGGATCCTAGGGTTCGCATGCGTGTATCAGTGACACTTGTGCAGTCAAAGAGCACATACGCAATTGTCTCCTCCTTCTTCAAGCATGCTCTGCACAGGTGTCCGTTGCAGCCACCGCCTGGTGGCAGGGATCATCATCGGAACGGCCGTCTGCGCCTGCAGACTACCTCTGTTCAGTCGCATGAGGTTTTCGGTAAGGGCCAGATGTAGATATGTAAGGTACGGCTTTATTTCAACGCGGCATAGTTATCTTTTAGAGGTATGTGGAACAAGGTGTAAAGTTACACTACCATCATCATCATTTAAGCTGAAAGACGTCCACTGTTGTCAACACTAAGAACTGTCCTATTCGTCTCGCATCTATCGGATTCCCGCGACCCTCACCAGGACATCGGTTCACTTTACGGGAAGCCTTCCACCGCTGCGTCTTTCGGTATGCGGTCGCCACTCCAGAACCTTACGGCTCCAACGACCATCAGGTTTGCGAAGCAAATTGTTATTCCCCTTGTCTTGAATTTAAATGGGATTTGACATTTTTTTCATTTTACCTTTACAAATAACACATAAAATATTGAATTAAACTGCCCACTTTGTATTTATCATACTCCTTAACATAACCTAGTTCAGGCAATCCCCTGGCTGCGTCAATGTAATATCCCGTAGGAATAACATCAGGCAAATTCACGATAAAAAATATTAAATGATAAAGCGAACGAACAAATGTAACGGGGAACACAATTTTAGAATCCCTTGTGTAAATGTCGCTTGTCGTCGGCAAACGGCAAATTGGTACCGAAATCATTTGGATGGTTTGGCATTTCCTTAAAGTTTGAAGAGATTAAAGTGGTGCCACTTTCGGGAAGGCTGGAATTAGGACAGTGACAGGTGTTTGGAACATTGTTTTTGAGGAAAAAGTGGATTGTAATCGTCTAAAGCATTCTTTATCTTATGATTGAGTTAACGCATCGTTTCTGACAAACGACGTCTACTGTTGGACATAGTCCTCCCTCGGCCCAGCAGGGTCGAAGCCATAAACAGAGGCCATGGGTGATGCGAAAACGAACCCCGGGAAAAAAAATTGAGCAATCAATAAGGTTGGAAGTGGGACTAAGCATAATCAACCTTTTAATGTTCCCACAGCTGGGACTCAGGTCTCTAGGAGATGGAATGGGCCGTAATCCACCACGCGGGCCCAGTGCGGGTTAGTGAATGTCACATGTCTTCGAAGTTTTTGGTTCTAGGACATGCCGGTTTTCTCACGATGTTTTCCTTCACCGTTTTGAGAGCAGTGGTGATAAAATAAATTACACAAAGTAATGCGCCACGCTGGGTTTAAACCCGCGACCGAGAAGTGGGACTACGGACCTTTTATTCTTATTGTGTTTAATCCCTTCCTATAAATAAATCACAAATAAAACCTTTACCCATTAATTAAGGAAGAATTAATCACAGCATCTTTAAACACAGACCCAGAAATTCCAAAGTGGTCACACAATCATCCGAAATTAGTTAACGATCCGTTCCGATCCTAAACAATGTTCGAATTATAACTGGTAAATCGTAATGAACCGTTTCGTAATATAAACGTACCAAGGGTTCTTTTGTTCTGGGGCATGCGGAGTTGAGCTTTGGAACGGAGAAAGTGTTTTTACTAAAGCTAAGTTGAGTGGAGCGGAGCGTATTGGAATAGTTTCTACTGAAGCCGAGACGAGCGGAGCTAAACAGTTCGCGTAGCGGTGCGTGTTGTGAGTATGAACGCCGAAATACCACTCACAGTCAATGACACTTTCTACAATATATATATATCTTTCTACAATATTGTTACATGTAATAGCCACAAGCAAAAGTTAAACAAAATATAGATATATAAATTCCCAACGAATAACTACGAGTATAACTAAATTATTAATTTTAAGGACTTAAGGAAGATTAACTTTACACCTAGAATTATGTATAAGTAGCGACTTGCCCGAACTAGGTTTATAAAACCTGTGTTTCGGGTCATCACTTAACAAGACTAATGAATTAGGGCATGTTAACAGAAATAACAACTTACGAACTAAACCTTACAATCATACTACAACTTCCAATAGTTCCTCTGTCTGTGTAATTGATATTTAATAGATACTCCGATAACAATGTACATTGACTGATTAATCAAGAAATCTCAGAAACTATAACACCTACAAACTTAAAATTTGGCAGGTAAGTTCCTTATAGGTGTAGACATCTGCTAAGAATGGATCTTATTTCAATTTAAATATCTTATTGAAATTCACACTTAAGGGGATGAAACGGGGGTCCAAAGTTAGTATGGAGAAACTGACTTTCAAGCGGGCGAAGCCGCTTGCAGAAGCTTGTATAATATAGTTGTTCCAGGTCTGGGTGTTTTGTTAATGTGAATGCACGCAAAATACAAGAGTAATTTCCTAATGGACCATCCTGTAGGTACCTAAGGACTTTAAAAGAGGCTTTGGTTTCTGAGTTTGTTTGGTGCTTCTTACAGAGTAGTCAGTTAAGAAACACTTGACATATAAAAGTGTTATTTATAAACTACTAGCTGACCCGGCGAACTTCGTACCGCCTAATAGTAAGGATAACGCCATCTATTGGCATTATCAAAACAGCGTAATTCATTTTATAATGACATTTTAATTCGAGATGACGTCGTATTCGTATTTATTTTTTCGTGATTTTTTCCATTTTTTTTTTCACCGTTTAAACCTTCTCTAGAATATCTTGAATGTTTCAAAACTTAAACAAAAAAACAAAATTAGCCAATTAGGTCCAGCCGTTTTTGAGTTTTATCGAGACTAACGAACAGCTAATCATTTTCTATATATATAGATTTGCAAATTAAACATTATTTAAAAATTTTAATGAGAGGGCAGTTTCTTTTTATATATATAAAAAATAACCATGTAGAATGAACTCTATTTGGTATAATTTTCGATTAGTCGATTATTATTGAACTTTTCCGCTCGCTTACGTACGTGGAAACGCACCTTAATCATCAGTCCTCTAGTTTTAGTCCTCTAAAGGGATAATAAGGATTATTTTAAGGTAAACTGTTGAGGGTTAAATTCTCATTGTAACAGATAGGTAGTTAGTTAAGATAATATTTATTTATCACCTGCCAAGGTAAGTTTGGCAGGGTATTTTAGTTTTGTGTATTTAGGGTCTTCAGGCTGAGTTTTTGGGGAGCGGTTTTGTTTAGCTTATAAGACGTGACTAGATTAAATATTATAGCTTTGTTTTTTGAGGTTTGAGGACAGAATACTTATTAACCCTTTCAAAGCCACGGATTATTTTTAAAAAAAAAAACCCTCTCATCGTACGATACGACCCAAAAATACTGGGTTCCGAAAAACCAACACTTATTTCGTTAACAGCGTATATTGACATAAAAATTGAAATTGTTAACCCATTATTTCATTTGTTTTTAACACTACGTGCTGTCGACGACTTGTGCTCGGTGGTAAGAACAATTGCTGGACGGCGAGCTAGCTACCTATTACTCGTCGTTCGCAACCCCGCGCTTACCGTAGCATCCCTCACGAGTGCGACCATCTCCTTCACTAGCATTACTCCTCCGCAGAAGAAGGCGACTGCATGCCATTCTCCCTCGTTCGAAAATGGACTGAACCAGGGCCCAGCGCGAGAGGTCGTCACCGTCGATCGCATCCACGAGGACACAGCGGTTTGTCTTATATATCAGATTGTGGCGGCGTGGGCACGAAACTAATTTATCACATACATATACCAGACTGTGACGTTGTAAGAATTAATAATAATCAAGTAATCCCCAACATAGTCGGTAAACGGTTAGCCAGATGATGATACCTACTTAAGGGTGCATTTTCTCTGAAGCGGACCTGGGCAGAGTGGAGTGGAGAAGAGCAATGAAAAGTGGCAAATTTTGCAGATCGCGGAGTGGATTTTAGTTAACACGCGGCCTCGAACCGGAGAGTACGAAACAGAGGGTTTTCGTACTCTCCGGTTCGAAGCCGCGTGTTCATTTGTTTTATTTGAAAGTTCATTTCCACTGATGCGGTGTGGAGATTTCGAACAGTGTGATTGACCAATTCACGGACCGCTACTCTCTTCTCCACCCACCTCCGTGTGGAAGCGCACCCTAAAATTTACTACCTTCAAGAAAAGCCGCAATCCTTGTAAGTTTTTTCTTCAATGAAGTCAGTACGTACCTGAAAAGAAAAACAAAGAAATTAGGGCAAATTCTAGGACAAAGAATACTTATTTTTATAGCATTTTTACGCAGAAGTGTCTGGAATATATATTTTGTAAAAACTCTGTATTTTTAGGACGCCGTCGTAAGTTGTTTATTTATAACATTTGGACACGAAAGCACTTTAAATGAAGACCGACGTTCCTTCGTTACTTTTTATGTGTAGGTATTTAGTATTTGAACAATTCTTTTGTTATTTTTAGAATATTTATGTTCGTTTATTATCTCAGGACCCTGAGGTCCTGGACCTTTGGAAGGCGTACGAGGAGCCGAAGCCAACTCGCAGAGGCCCTTTAGATGATTATAATGGAACGTGTTACCAACCGACGATTAAACATGTACGCGCTATGCTAGTGCACCCAAGGACAACCCCCGGTAGTTAAAAAGCTATTGCGACATATGGAAAACAAAGATAATAATAGGGTTATGGTTTTTGAAGTCTTAAGTGGACTGATAACATGGAAATATGTTAAGACTATGACCCCTATCGGCGGCGGCGATCTCTCGCGCCGGGCCTTGGTACAGGCCATGGTCCTGAGCGAGGAAGAGTGGCAGGCGGTCGCCTCCTTCTGCGAAGCAGTAACGCTAGCAGAGAAGGCGGCCAATGGCGTTAGGCAACGGTCCTCACGCCCCAACCGTCGCCGGGATTCTGATCCCGATTTCCGGCCACCGTAGGCGCGGGCTTGCGGACGGCGAGCAATGGGTGGCTCGCCGTCCGATCGTCCGGTAACCGTCCGGACCAAGCCCAAGTCGTCGACGGCGCGTACTGTTCCACGCGCGCCTCAAGATGTCAGCAAATCGTAGGGGCCCAACAGGGTCGAAGCCTACTGGGGCCCACGGGTAGTGTGAAAGTGAAACCCGGGGCCCTGGGACGAAGGCAAAGAAGGAACGGGAGTGGGTTTTTAGTCAGTAAAAATCTGACACTATTTCTCGCTCCGCCCAAGAGCGAGATTTGTCATAATATGATTTTCCCACCTAAAAAAAAAAAAAAACCCTGCCTGAACAATGTTATTAATATCCATCGATAAAAGGCAGGGGTGACTTGCCCACTCAATAAATGGGCCCCCAAAAACGGCCGCTAGGACATTATTATTATTTTTATTTATTTTTATGTTCTTTTTTTTGCGGGAATGCGATGGATGCGAGACGCACAGGATCGGTCGTTGTGGAGACGCTTGGGGGAGGCCTATGTCCTTTTACTTTTAACTTAATCATATAGTTTGAAATCGCTAACAATGTATAATTGACAGACCTGTTGGTCTAGTGGTTAGTGGCCCTGACTGCTATGCCGGAAGTCGTGGGTTCGATTCCCACCCAGGACAAATGGTTGTGTGATGAGCACGATCATTTGTTCTGTGTCTGGGTGTAATTTATCTATAATATGTATGTATTTAAAAATATATAAGTATGTTTATCAGTTGTCTAGTACCCATAACACAAGCTCTGCTTAGCTTGGGACTAGGCGGCGTTGTGTGTTGGTTGTGGAATATTATATTATATTATATTATAATTATAATAAAATCTCGCAAGACAGCCGATATCCAATTTTCTGAATCATAACCACTTAAAGAGACAAACAACACACATCATCACACACTTGGGGGAAGCCTATGTCCAACAGTGGACATCTTTCGGCTGAAATGGTGATGATGATCATAAATCTAGGAGAAAATGAAGAATAAACCAACACTGTGGACTCGTCGCACTATGCGTGTGGTATCGGCATTATGCTGAGCGTTCGGTCGTTTGCGCGGACTTGGCGTAATTTTCCACAGGATGGTTTTTTTTTTTAAGGTGGGAAATTCACCTAATGACAAATCCCGCTCTTGGGTGGAGCGAGAGATAGTGTCAGACTTTTACTGACTAAAAACCCACTCCTGTTCCCACTTTGCCTTCATCCCGGGGCCCCGGGTTTCGCTTTCACACTACCCGAGGCGAAAGTGAAGACGACTTGGCCATAGGATAGTATGTTTATAATTTGTAAATCTATATATATATATAAAAACGAAATACGACTCACTGACACGAAATCTCAGAAACTACAACACTTACAAACTTAAAATTTGGCAGGTAGGTTCCTTATAGGGTGTAGACATCCGCTAAGAACGGATTTTACGAAACTTCACTCTCCCTACGGGGATAAAACGGAGTTTGGAAGTTTGTATGGAAAAACCTACTTTCGCGCGGGCGAAGCTGATGGCATAATCATAATCTTTTATTTGCACAAACATGAGTACAATACATACATTACAAAGTAAATTGTCAGTATGCAAGAGATGTTTAACACAATATAAATCGTCATGTTTGCCCTGGACAATGGCAAGCAAATATTTCCAAAACAATACAAATAATAATAATATCATTCTAGCGTGTCTTTAAGTCAAATAATTATAAAAGTCAAAATAAAATTAAACGTCTAGAATGTCAAACTAATAATTATAAATGTCAATTATTATAATGTCAAACTAATTATAATTATAATTATTATAATGTAAGTAATTTGATTGCGTTATTTCTCGCAAACATTTTTTTTTTCTTTCGTTCCTTCTGAATTTTTTTTAGCGAGTAACCCTGCCCTAAACATATTCCATAATACCTATGATGTCAACGACTTTTCCACTCAAACATAACTACGAATGAACCACATCTGTCCTAACTCCGAAAGCCAGCCTCTACGCGAGTCCCTGCAAAGTTAATAAGCAACAAAACGGTAACATTGTTCAAACATAACGACACCGAGGTTTGGGGCCAGCTTAATTAAACGGACCCCTTGCGTGTAGAGTGGCTGGATGTGGCTAAAATATATTTATACGGTCAAATAAGGAATATTCATGAAAGAAATATTTGTTATCAAACCAGTTTATCAATATATAGGTGCATCAAACCAAATAGAATACTAAGGACCTTAGGACTTAACGCTGCGTTAAGCGGGAGCCCGCGCGAGCGCCCGCGCGTGCACCCGTCGCATGTGTGTCGTGTGCGGCGGTCCCCGTAGCGGAAACCGGATAATTACCTGCGCAGTGTCACTAGTTAAACTTTAACGGTGTGCATGTAGTCGTGTCGATGGAGAACTATTAATAGGTATATTTATTCAAAGCAAATAGGGTGCGTGGCGTGGCTGCCCGCGCGTCGGCCAGTTAACGCAGCGTTGGCCCTCAGACTCACGGTTTCGGCCGTCTTCTTTACTCGCATTAACTGCTTCGCAGAATGTGTGTCAACATCCTAGTCCCTGTGGCTCCATACCATAGCCTAAAGCAGGGCCGGACGCGATAGGTAGTCGCTGCCGAATATGTCACTTCCATGAACCTAAAATCTGTGTAAATAGTTTGGGCCACGGTTGCAATTTGCATCTACTACAAAAGGGTTGTGTGACGTAGTAGTGGGACGAACTGTGTCAATTTGGTACCAACAGAGCTCCAGGGCTTAGTAATTGTGGAGTCGCTTAGTTATGGTCTAAGTTGAAATTAACTGTTATTAGTCTCCGTAAACAACAAGCTGGCAATTTCATAGCCATGTTGCCTGTATTTCCCATTTTTTGTTTAATGTTCTCTCGACTAATGCTAAGCTAAGGAACTTCAAATATATTATTATTTTCATCAACACGCTATGTGGTTATTGGAATCATTCAAGAATGAGATCAAAAAGTTTAGTAAAAGATTAATGTTAATAAATGAGATAATGGTCAAACCGCGAACATATCAATAAAAATAAATTGCGACTGTTCCAAACTCAACAGTGGCGTCAAAATCCCTATCCTCCCGAACACTAAACATAAAACAACAAAACAAAACTCCCTGGACAAATCAATCTCAATTTACTTACCAAACAAACAGCCATGTCACAAATAGCTCCATTCAGTTCCATTTGTATCGTGGTACAAACCGAACCGGCCGATTTGTTACTAATAAAAGTATCAGAAAAAAAAAACTTCGTAGCCATTTGTGTTGGCTAAAAATAAATACATAAGTGTTCTTTTGAACAAAGGAGTATGCCCACTACACCATATCGTGCTGGACGAACACGACACGGACTGCTATGCCCGTAATAATAATAATATGTAGTTTTATTTAAATGTTTTTTTATTATATGTGTTTAAAGAAATTTTTAAAAATGTGCTAAATATGTATAAAAAATAAATAAAGGATGATAATAATAAATCTTTATTACCAGGTTTACAATTATACAGTAGAGATAGTCATACGTGGTTTGCAATACATACATGTATAAAAATTGTAAAATTAACACACAGATAACACCCAACACCTCTGACACCCAAGCTAAGATTAAACTTGTATTATGGGTGTAAGGGCTCTCTAAGTTGAATAAGATTATACAACAGAGTTCAGAGTTAGATCATATGTTTCTTTATTTAAGAGAACGTGTCAACAGCGTAATCATTCGAGGGCGGTGTAGGTAGTGCCCTACACCACCCTCTAATGATAACGCTGTTTGTCTTTAATTTTTGGAAACAAATAGAAGTCGCAGGGTGCGAGCTCCAGGCTGTAAGGAGGATGCGTCATCAGTTCCACATTTGAAGCCTTCAAATAGGCTTCTGTTCCCTTAGCGGAATGAGAGGATGTGTTATCGTGGTGGAGTAGTACTTTGAGGATGAAGACTTTTCGCGAACTTTTTCTTAGACACTGTCCTTTGATCTTCAAGTACATGTAGTGAAATGTCCTGATTTTGTGAAAAAAGAAGCAACCATTTTTTTTCACCGATTTTTCTTAACTTTCGACAATTACGACACGGACTGATATGCCTATAATAAGAACATATCAACAACAGAGGGCAGTGTAAGTAGTGCTATTCTCAGGATCTAGTGCACATCACGAATTTTCTTTCGATGTCATCCATCCAAAGGTCATCTGTAAAGAATCGCTTTTACGGCCTGTTCACGACTTCGGTCTTAGTGGCGAGCGGGGCGGCGAGCGGGGCGGCATGAATAAGCAGGCGCGCGGCGCTATGAGAGGCGTTTCGTGGCGTGCTTCAAACATTTTCATACTTTTATTCTGACCGCTCGCCGCCCCGCGCTTAGCTACCGCTCACAGCGGTAAGGTCGTGACCAGCCGGTGGCGATAGGATCGCCAATTATGTCACCCTATTAATTTTAAGTTCCTACTGTAATTTTCTTTATGGGGTACAATAAAGAGTATATCTATTTAGAGACTGTTATCTTAACCTCCCGGAATTCTGAGGATATATCCAAATCAAGACTTACATTAAAGTTCTAAAACTCTAAAAAACAAAATAAAGGTTTATTTTGTTTCTCCTCTAAATTTAAATATATTTTTCCTTGATTCCCTATACCTTTCATAATTATTCACAATCAGACAACAAACACATGCACACTGTAATAACACCCACACCCCACACCACACACATTCAGACACCACACAAATTTACAAACACACCCTTATCCATACCACATACACATACCACATACCATGATAGAAGAATTGGAATTTTACTAATTCCTATGCTGTTTTGTTGACATAATGGATATTATCATTGTTTGTTTTCTTTTTTTTTTTGTATATATCATCCATAAATTAAGCTGGAACGCCGAAGTCTATTCTCTAGGAGGAGGGCGCTAATGGCTGCGACACAGTTTTATTTTAAACTAATGTAGCACTATATATTCTAAAAAATTGTTATCTTCCAATAAATACATTTATTTATAGTTCGTTGATCCCAAATGGCACTACCTGCCGATCACTGGTAATCATACCTGTGCATACAACGTGCGCGTCAACCAATTGTAGGTAAGAATATTTATGTGCAATTCTCACGACGGTGTTAGTCGGTGGCGGTACGGTCTACCAGGCATTAGTCGCATATTTTTCAAATAATAAAAAAAAAGATATTGTTCTGACACGTTCCTAGGTGGTGGCATACCACCCAGCACAAAATTCGATGTAGTGGGCAGACAGTTTAATGACCAGGGTCGTGCCCGGGTAATGGGTTTCGGTTACACGGTAATTTCTTTGTTTTCTTAGTTTTTTTTGTCAAAGTCAGCCCCCCTAGCCAAGTTACAATGGTATCGTTCGCGCTGAACGCTTCGAGTAGGCCACGCCTCCAATTCCTTTGTTCTGACGTCATCTCAACGCTCAGTCACGTGGTCCGAACAAAGGAATTGGAGGCGTGGCCTACTCGAAGCGTTTGTACGTTACGATTGTAACTTGGCTAGGGGGGCTGATGTTTTGAGGCCAGGGATTGTTATGTTAATGGTGTATTATTTATTACAGAATGCAATAATAAAGAAAAACAAGTTGCTAATTAGCATCATGAGGTAAAAAAAAAATAATTGGTTCACTGAAACCGAACGGTAGCAGCACAAGTCTACCTCAACATATTTTTAATAATGACGCAAATTTTTAGGGATATAAGATTTCAAAGCAACCCGTTTTAAAAAACGGCAATTTCATACTTTAACCCATACATACATATGTATTGAAAAATACACATTGGCCCGGTTCTGGAACCTGTGCGGCCGTACCTTAACCACTGGGCCATCAACAAATTTTAGAATTTACAAATTAAAACCACAAAAAGAAGAATAGCTTAATTTTTTATTTATTTTTTTATATATATAAACCAGCGCTTGACTGCGATCCCACCTGATGGTAAGTAGTGATGCAACCATTGATGGTGACGTGCACTAGTTTATTAAGAGCCTATTCTCTCTAGCCTTAAAGGCACCTAAATTATAGTTGGACGGGTAGGCCGCAGCTAGCAAATTGTTCCAGTCCTTCGATGTACGCGGTATAAACGACGAAGCGAAACGCTTAGTCCGGACCGTTGAAGTTTCAACAACCAAAAATTCCAGAATAAAAATTCCAGTCCAGAATTTCCAGTTTTTACCCCCTAAACAAAGCCCACACGTTCGCATATCAGTATCGCCGCGACCTCAATCAAGCGCGGAGATGAAAGCGCGCCCTAATTAGCGACCCTGTTCACTGCCGCTGCAATTAACGGCCACGGCCGAGGTGTATGGAGTTTTCTTTATCGCTCAGTAGAAGATGAGCTTGATAATGGGATGGGGAAAACGCAGTAAGCTGGTTGATATTAGTGCTGGTTACTGACTTATTTTATATTAATTATATTTTTGTTTACCCTCGTCCGTGCGTCACTTCGGGATGGCAACTGAAAACCAGCGCTGGGCGTCTGACGCCCAGCAAATTCTGTAGTTGTCACCCTTTTGGTGACGCTCAGTGCACTCTGTACGTTTGTGCTTTTTTAAGTACTTTGTGTTTGTAATCGTTTCGTTGTGTCTGTCCCGAATAAAAGTATTTCTATTCTATTCTACAAGGCAATGGTTAGCTTGTTTCGATTCTACGTAATAAAAAAAGACGTGTGGCACTCGGGGACTGCCGCGTTAAAGCTATTGCATAGCATTTCTCATAAACAGCTGCTTATGTATTCGTCCGATTTCGGAGCAGCTCGTCTCGATTCGTGCGAGCTTCGTAGAGTCGTACAATACGTCTAGTTGCACGCACACAAACACCGTGTCGAAGACTGCCGAAAAGAAACGACGTTAGACAATGCACGGCCTTCCGTGCCACAAGCCACACCTCCGTGCCCGTCGGAGTGGGGAGCGTGAGGTTTTTTCGTTACGGAATTTCTGGATTCGGTCCCCGCGTTCAAGGCCCGCGATAGAAGCTATGCAATAGCTTAATAATTATTCAGGTAAGTAATATAAATAGTAACAGTCTCTCAAGACGAAGGTCTATGACCAGTGCGTGCTGCCAGTGATGACATAAGTTATCACTAGCGACACGCACTAAAATATCACGTTTGAGAGCGAGTGTTGGTGGTGGTGGCGTTTCAAAGCCATATGAACACCTACCACAGTGTAGTCTTTTTAACCGACTTCAAAAAGGAAGAGGTTAATAACCCAAAGGTTGACTGGTACAGAATGCCATGTTGAATTAAGTCCACCTATGTATCACTACTGTACATGAAGTTTAAATAAATAAATAATAGGTACTTAGTCTTCGGAAGTTCAGATACCATAATTCTGCACAGTGAATGTATTCCTAATATTTTGTGCGTATGGAGCCCACCAGGTATCCACCGTTAACATCTCTACGAAATTGCGTAGAACAACACCAAATCCTGACCAACCACGGTAGTTATTACGACCAACCAAACTATCAAACCAAAAAAGTAGCTAACGTTACGTAGTTTTACGTTCTGTTATCCAGCAAATTGCCACGTGGTGTCATTTGTGAATCACTTGTATGCACGTTATTGGAACATTTCGGTTAAGAAGCGCGGATTTACAAAATTTTGGATCTGCTATCGGGCTAACAATTTAATTTTAGTTATTACCAGTGATCGGAGTTGGTAGATTGAATTGGGGTCATTGATCCGAAACGTATACATCAATATTGACATTCCTCCGGAATTGGTTGATTATTAAAAAAAACCGGAACTTAGGTAGGAACTGTATTAAAATTAGCAATATTATATTTTTTTTTTAACGGTACACAGTCACGATTTGACACAACGCAACGACCCATCAGAACATTATACCTTCCTTTAAATTTTGAATTGAGAAGTAACACTACCAACACTACCAATATTTAATTGAATCCGGAAATACCGGAATTACTTTCCGGAAAAATGGCTTATCCATGTTATTCCTTCTGTGTGCATTTATAAAACAAATACCAAAAATCAATCTACCTACTCCGATCACTGGTCATTACTGGTTAATTCCAGAAATATTCTTATATACAGATACATCTATTCATCATCATTTATTTATTTAAACTTCATGTAGTGATAAATAGGTGAACTTAAAAGCGTCCAACCCGAGATACATTTATCACACAGTCGCTCTTACGTGATTACGACGTTATTACACATTTTCCTCTACATATTTAGTCGAAATTGACAGTCTTAAAAATGATAGTAATTGCACATTGCAAAGCGTAAATCTCTATGGAGAAGAACGTGCACGAAACTCCATGGACGCTGTTAAATCATGTTGTATATTTCAGTGCCTCGCTTACATATCCCTTATCGCTTCTATTATGTGAGAACAATATAAATAAATAAAACGGAAGACCTTTCAACAAAAACATAACTTCTCAAGACAATTTCACCATTTAATACCTCCAAACGCTCACCGCCATAACCGCGCCACATTCTCCATCTACCCATAAATCCCCACAAACAAGAACATCCCAGTTCTCCTTGTACTCGTGAACGCACGCATGCTATATTAAATTCTTGAGCGTTATCCAACGTTATGACTGCATGTAATACAAAAGGATGACGTCGTATGAGCTTTGGAAAATGGATGTTAGATCATGGCCTAGTTATGAACGATATTAGTTAGGAATAAAGTTAGCAATGCCCTTTTTGTTTGGGTCGGATATTATCAAGTAACTTGTCTTATTCTGGGTAGCTACAGACTACATAACATCACGCGGATGCGGAGCAATAACCAAACGTGGGTGAAACCGCGTAGAACAGCGAGTTATAATACATTCTTCTAGAAATCATGTCAATTGACGTAACATTTTTCTAAGAAAATAAAGAAAGTTCCTTTAAAAATCTGCCAGAGCTGCAGGATTGTTCGGAAGAGTAACCGCAGCCCTAGAACGCAAAGGGCCACTGAAGAAACACAGGTGGCTTTAAGTCAGTAAATGTTTGACTTGCCCTCTCGCCTTCCAGAGTGATTCAATATGTTTTTGGTTTTGTTTCTTTGTAATTTACGTCAGCGACAAATGAAAAAGTTCAAAGTCAAACTGTTACGCTTTATCTTTTAAACTACTGAAGTGATTTTGATAAACTTTGGTACGGAGAGGTTCAGGTTTACGAACCTCAAGAACGGACAGGCCTTTTATCTGGCTTCGATTTCGCGTCCACAATAATCGACATTCACGCGAAACAATATCGCCAGCGAAAACCTACCTATGTTAGTTCCGACTGTGAGAAAACTGTGACCCCGAAACCACTTCACAAGCTTCACAGAAAATTATTTATTTACGTAAACGTAACACGTGAACTCCTACGTCGATTTAAAGTTACAACATAAGTTAGAAGCTCTAAAAGTAGCCTTCAGACTTAACTTCACTTTTAAGTAAGGGTCGCTAAAGTTTAAGCTAGGCACTAAGTGTGCCCAAGTTATAATTAAAGTTTTTGGTAGCGGTGGAGCTTCGTGAGTGTGAGAAGCGGTTAGGTAATAATATAAGAAACAGGTCCTTGAATTCGGGACTTAAAATGAATAGTTTACTAAATGCTTAGTAAATTATAAATCAAAGATATCGAAACCAGTTCATTAATATTATCATTCCCTTCATTGAAATATTTTCTCTACCTACAGTTTACGCCGACACGCGCAGAGTCAATAATTACTCAATAATTAAAGATTAAGTACAAAAAAAGATTTTTTTTTTTTCAAAATAATAACAGCAATATAAAATAATAGATAATATTCATTTTTCGTGATCGAGGCAAATAGATATGAGAGCTTTAGATACTTTTTAATAAACATTATTTATTATTATGGAGCGTCTGCAGAATCTGTGTATCCGCTTCATTTTTGGCCTTCGAAAGTACGACCACGTGTCGGAATTTCGAAGGCAATTGAAGTGGTTGCCTATACGGCAGCGTCGGGATTGCCACATTCTTTCTTTTCCCTTCTCTATTCTTCATAATCCCAACTCCCCCTTGTATCTTCGTGAACGCTTTTGAGTATCTTGTTCCGAGAGGAAGGCCTTGTCGCTCATCTTCCTCTCTTCGCCTTCGTTTTCCTCCCCATTCCTCTAGTCGGTACAGTAGATCATTCACTGTTCAAGCTGTGCGCCTTTGGAATTCTCCTCCGCAAACATTCAAGGGCTAGCCCCTCGTTGGAGGTCTTCAGGGGAAAAATTAGGGAACATTTCATGTCAACATGACCCATATATATATATATGTATAAGTTTTATTTATTGTATATATTATTTTTATATGTATTGTGTGCTATGTACCTATTTGTATAGTTTATTTTAGATCTGATCTGTTTTTTAACAGATTTTTGTGGTGCATTTCTTTCAGTTATCCTCTTATGTAAAATTTCTTAGATATATATTTAAGTTTGCTGTAAGAAAAACCAATTGTGAGTTAAGCTCGCCTTTGTATATTTTTTTTTTCGGGTGGGAAAATCATCTCATGACATCCCCCGCTCTTGGGCGGAGCGCGAGATAGTGTCAGACTTTTACTGACTAAAAACCCACTCCTGTTCCTTCTTTGCCATTTGTTTTCCAGGGCCCTGGGGATCTCTTTCGCATCACCCATGGCCCCAGTAGGCTTCGACCCTGTTGGGCCCCTACGGTTGCTGACATCTCCTTGAGGCGCGCGTGGAACACTACGCGCCGTCGACGACTTGGGCTCGGTCCGGACGGTTACCGGACGATCGGACGGCGAGCAATGGGTGGCTCGCCAACCGATCGCAAGCCCGCGCCTACGGTGGCCGGAAATCGGGATCGGAATCCCGGCGGCGGTTGGGGCTTGAGGACCGTTGCCGTTGCCTCACGCGATCGGCCGCCTCCTTTGCTAGCATTACTGCTTCGCAGAAGGAGGCGACCGCCTGCCACTCCTCCTCGCTCCGGACCATGGCCTGTACCAAGGCCCGGCGCGAGAGTCGCCTTTGCATATCAGCTGTCCAATTTTTTAATAATCTGCTATTTTGTTTACAAAGAATATAAGAGTATTATATTATTAAAAGGCCACAAGCCTCTACCTCATCTGCTCATCGCCACTTACCAAAGCGTTGATGTGGTCGACGATGGAACGCGCTTGCCTAGAAGTAAACTATTCACTCTTCGACTTAAAGACCACTAGATTGTAGCTATCAGGAAACACAGACTCCGGCAGGGAATTCTACTCCTTAAGTGTTTGCACAATTTATGTATGTACGGATGAGAAGATGACAAAAACAATTCCGACTAAGTCATCAAAAACTTTTTTTTATATAATAAACTAGTGCTTGACTGCGATCCCACCTGATGGTAAGCAGTGATGCAATCGTCGATGGTGAAGCGCTCTAGTTTATACAACTTTAAACAAAAGGCAACGAATTTTATACCGGTACATATTATTCGACAATAAGCCAAAAAAAAAACAATGAATTTGCAATGCGCCCATTAATTAACACGAAAAATGTCACTTCAACCTTAAAATTAAAGTTCCAATATTTATTTATCTATATACCCAGCGGCTCGTTACGAAATCAACTGATGGGGGTACTTGTTGGCTTCAAGTACCCTCCGTTTTCGAAGTCAGATATTTAAGGGTACTTCATAAAGAAAGGTATTGTTCAGTTTTGAATAGGCAGCTTAATATACTTGAGTTTTCTGAATAAGGGGTTATGGGTTGCGAAATAATAAAAGGTAAAGGGTTTAATAGGGAAAATGCGTACTATTAATGTAGGTGAGTGACTAAGTACCTTCAGGTGACTCAAGCTGAATGTTCCTTCTAGGGTAGCCTGCGAAATTCAAATTTTAGTTCGAGTTTTGCAATTTGCAGTTCAGTATCGGAGAGTAAAGTTAGAAAATATATGTTTGCGGTAGTGACGCGCGGTTTTATTATTAGTCTTATTGTGCTTTTGGGTATAATGTTAATTAAGTTGTCCTCTCATACCTAATAAAATTGTAATAATTAATTATTGTAAAACTACTCATGAAGATTCTTGACGGTTCTTCTCCATTGGAAACGACTAATTGGAACCGACGACGAGCAATGGGTATGTCGTCGTCCGGCTGTCCGGTAACCGTCCAGACCGAACCGAAGTCGTCGACGGTGTGAAGCGCCCGCCTCAAAGAGATGTCAGCAAAACCGTAGGGGCCAAGCAGAGCATGCCCGCTATTGCTACGGGGAATTTCTGAAAAGGAAGCCGTAGTCCTGGCACGCAAAGGGCGACTGAAGGACACTGGTGTGGTGGGTTCAGTCAGTAAAAGTCAAACACGCCCTCGCGCTCTACCCTAAAGCAGAAGAAGTCATTGGATGATTTGGGAAATCAAATCAACAATTCTTCTTCTTTTCGGTCGATGTACTCTAACTAAATTTTATCTGACCAGTATTTGGCAACCTCTACGGCTCTGTTATTGGCCTCGTATAGATCCTGAAACTGCAGGTGGTTGTGCAGGATGGACAGCATAGCAAATGACGCATATCCTGTGCAGCGGCTCCACACTGGCACTGTGTTAGAGATGGGTCGAGGAAGCCCCATTTGGCCAAATTATTTTTACAGCGGCCAACCTGAGTGCGTAGTCGATTAAGAGATTTCCAGATGGGCCAATGCAATTCGCGTCCAGGGGGAAGATGAATCAAAATCAACAATAAAAAAAAAACAAAATAAAATGATTATGTGGCCAAATCCTTGTCCCCCCGACTACTTAACGAACACCACGCTAAGGTCATCGCACGCAACAAATTTTGAATCAACTCAATAACATCGTCATTAAAATAAATCTCATTAGCATACAATCCATCATTTGCCTTTAAACAAAATGGCACTTGCTAATTTATTACAAAAAAGCTCAACTGCCGAATTAACTCACAATATAATGTTAAATAAATACAATTAAACAGGTTTTACAATAACTTATTGCATTTTGAACTCCGTGCATATAATTATGATAGTGAGAATTGCATTTTCAATGGAAAGTTTCAGTAGATATTTTATGTTTAAATGTTTTATTATTTTATTTGGCCTTATTAGTGTAATAAAGCATTGAAATATGTTGATTCAACAAACGAACTGAATGCGTTTTAAACTTAAATAGCTTCTGAAATATGTTGATTCAACAAACGAACTGAATGCGTTTTAAACTTAAATAGCTTCAGCCTTTGGCTTTGCCCGTAAAAGTAGAAAATTATCCCAAAGAAACATAGGTACTCTCGGGACGCTATTCAGAATATGCTCTCCCCGTATGGCAAAGTTCATATAGAAAAGAGTAAGGCCGGTTTTGGTGCTCGACCGACCGTTGGTCGGTGCGTACGTCGGTCACGCTTGACATTTGTATGAAAATTCTCAAGTCGTGACAGTGCTCGACCGGCCGTACGCAGGACCGAGTACCGTCGGTCAAGCGCGTCCGCATGCGTGCCGTCGGTCGACCGACGCGCTATGGATACATATCAACGCGTTCAGTGCTACATCGATCGGTGGACCGACCATTTGTAAACGCGTCCATTTCGTGTACGTGTTTGTGACTGTACGAGTCCGGCCAGTTGGTTGGTCAGGAGAGCACTGACCGTTACAAACTGACGATCGGTTATGCGTATCGTCAGGAACGATGAAAACCGGCCTAACAATCATACATATACAAACATTCGCCTTTTTAGTCATCATCATCTTCCTGCTTCTGTCCAATGTTATTTGATGGCGGCGCACGTTTTTTTCTTCCATTCTATCTTATCACCAGGTCACGCTGTCACTGACTCTTCATATGAATTTTGTCAAAATCCGTTCATACGTTTGAGCGTGAAGGAATAACAAACATACACCAACAAACTTTTGCGTTTGTAATATTTATATAATATTATGATTACTATGCCTTTGATTCTCAGGAAAAAACATAATTCAAGACGTACAGACATTGCAAATTGATAAATATTTACCATTCACACGCGTAGTCCCAGTCGTACCTACGCACAGCTAGGGAACGAAGGTCTTCACGCCCTAGCCGACGTAATCCCGACCCCGACTACCAGCCACGGTAGACGCGGGCTTGCGGACGTCGAGCACTGGGTAGCTCGCCGTCCGGCTGTTCGGTAATTAACCGCACCGAGCCCAGTCGTTAACAGCGCGTAGTGATCCTCGCGCTCCTCAAAGAGATGTCAGCAAACCGTAGGGGCCCAGTGGGGCCGATGCCCGCTAGCTAGGACCGCGGAGAATTTCCGAAAGGGCAACCCGTAGTCCTAGTATGCAAAGGGTAATTGAAGGATACAGGTGTGGTTTTAGTCAGTAAAAGTCTGACACGCCCTCGCGCTCCACCCAGATCGCGAGAAGTCATATGGATGATTTCCCACCTTAGCATTTCTATTTGTAAAAAATAACTAATCCGCCATCTTGGATGTTCCGCCATGTTCGATTTAGAATGACGTCACACGGCTAATCACGTATTGTCATCCAAATTAAACGTGTATACAAAATTTCAGTTCAATCGGTTGAAGATATCTGCTTTAAAATTGAGTTGCGAGATTCCACCCGAATAAACATACCTTATTTTTAATTGTTGGTAGGCTCGCGCTTGACTATTATCTCACCTGGTGAAAAGCGACGATGTGGGCGACGATGGAGCACGCTTGCCTGGAAGTAACCTATTCGCTCTTGACTTAAAGACCAGGTTGTGGCTATCAGGAAACACAGACTTCGGCAAGGAATTGAAACATACATTGAAAGTTAAATAAAAACTAATTGTAAATAGTAGCTTACAAATATAAATAATATGACAAGCAGTTGAAATACGTTACAAAACTATTCCGCAAACCCCTACGCGAATGATCGTTTAAAAATAATACGAATCCGATGAAATTGAGCTGTATAGTTTTATTTCACTTCAGAAAATCGTTGAGTGACGTTCAGCATATTTTAAAAGTAACGTGCCGTCGACTGAGGGGATAAATTCAATCTGTACTGTGTTGATAGTCGATTGTTTTTGTTTTTTCGGATATAAATCAGAATGTTTTTCATTTGGTAGGCAGACCAGAAATCGAGGCGATGATTATTTATTTATTTAAACTTCTAATACAGTAGTTTTACTTAGGCGGACTGTATACGCTAGCTGGATTCATAATAAATAGGCTATACACCCATTACACCCCTATATTTTATTTAGTACAAAAAAAAATGGGGCTCTATACTGTAACAAGACTTGTCTATGTGAGGGTAGATTTATATTTGTAACACTATAGTGAACAGCCCATGGATAAGTCTTGTTATAGTCGAGTTTCGTTTGTGTCATTTGTGTCATTTCGAATCATTAGATGTCATTGTCAAATCATTCGATTCTGAATCGAATTGTTAGTTAACAAGTTGCCGGCATGAGGCAGTCTTGAACGAGGCACCGGCGTGATAAGCTTAAGGTTAGTAAAACAGTGTGTTAACATGTACTGAATCGTGTTTGATATTTATAATAAATATTGTTATTGCGTTGATTTATCAATTGTTTTAATTCTATGATTCCCTTCTGAGGTAAATTACTATACGTACGCATTACTGGTCATATTTGAGAAGTCAAAAGTAAAAAAAAACCGGGCAAGTGCGAGTGGGACTCGCGCACTGAGGGTTCCGTACAAACTAACGTATGTAAACAGTTAATTTTCCGAATTGAGTTATGTAACAACAATTAACATGATAAACGCACATCACGAAAGTAGTGTGTTGGGATTTTCATGCACATTCTTCTCCATGAGGATCTACGCTTTGTAATGAGCAATTAGCATAATTTTTCTGACAGACTGACTTCTGGACAAATCAAAAGTACCTGTAAATGATTTATTTACAATAAATGCTTTGATTCTTGCAGAGGAAGTAAACAACCTTTTTATTTTGAAAACGGTTGGCTGTACTTGGTTGTACTGGTACGTTTTTTTTTTAAGGTGGGCAATCCTCCTATGACTCCTCCTGCTCCGGAGGGCGGAGCGAGAGGGCGTGTCAGACTTTTACTGACTAAAACCGTTCCAGGACCACAGGTTACCATTTCGGAAGTAAACCCGTGAACCCAGTAGGCTTTGGCCCTGCTGGTCACCTACGGTTTTGCTGACATCGCGTTGAGGCGCGCGTGGAACACTACGCGCCGTCGACGGTTCAAGCTGGGTACGAACGGCTATCGGACGGCCGGACGGCAGTATTGTTACGCGAGTATATGTATCTCTTTGTAGGTATTCGATACGGGAATTGTTAAACGTCATGAACTCCAAATTGACGGCAATGGTGGCCGAGTGGTAACGGCCCCGACTTACGAGTTGTAGGTCGCGGGTTCAAACCCAACCAGGCGCATTACTTTGTGTAATTTATTAAGTCACTACCTCTCTCTAAACGGTGAAGGAAAACATCGTGAGGAAACCGGCATGTCCTAGAACCAAAAATTCGAAGACATGTGACATCCACCAACCCGCACTGGGCCCGCGTGGTGGATTACGGCCCATTTCCTCTCCTAGAGAGGAGGCCTGAGCCCCAGCAGTGGGAACATTATAAGGCCGACTATGCTATGCTATGCCATTAACTCCAAATGGGCACTTTTTGTCTTCTCAGAAGTGCGATATACACCTCTGCCGACCTTTTTAAAAGAAACAGACGTAATGTAATTATTCTTGCCGTTACAAAATAGTTTATTTTACACATTTTGAATGCTTACACGTAACTGATTTGTGTTTTGTCAAACAATACGCAAATTCCCGGGTATTTTGTACCAAAACAAACATCGGTGAGATGTTTAATGGAAACAGTAAGCTTATTAGGGGGTATTGAATTACAATAGACGCTTTTAATTAAGAAGTTTCTGTTATGAAATCAATTTGTATCCGTTACCAGTGAGTCGGTTGTTGTATGAATAAACCTAGATGCTGAGCGTGAAATCTTGGGCTTAAGCACGACGAGCAATGAGTAGCTCGCCGTCTGGCATTGTGCACGCGAGCCTCAATGAGATGTCGGCAGAACTGAGGGGCCCAGAGGGTCGATGCCTGCTAGGGCTGTGAGATAGTTCTAAATAATTACCGTGGTCTTGGGTCGCAAAGATCAACTGAAGGAACACAGGTGGGTTTTAGTCAGTATACGTCTGACACGCTCCGCTCCGTCAGAGAGGAAAAAGTTATTTAATTTATTTATTTAACCAGAACGGCAAAATGGCAATTAAAATGATTACGTTAGATACAAGCTATGAAAAGCACATTAAAGAAAATATAACACAGACATATTAACTAAACCTCTCACTCAGTCTTCTCATATCAGCAGACCTCTACCGGTGGACAACATAATTTTTTTTACGATATGATCAACGTTTGACCATATCATGAAATAATCATGCGTTTAGCTGTTCATATCGTTAAACGCAGAGTGTTCATTGTTTGCGCACACCTTAATTATTTCGGTAAGTCTCGTCTTTGAGGAGTGGCTGGAACGACCTCACAGCGTCCTCACCTTCCGCATGACGCAGGTTCTCACCGAACATTGTCAGTTCGGGAAGTTCCTGCACCGGATTCGTGCGGAAGTAACGCCCGAGTGCCACCACTGTGTGGACCGCCCGGAGGACTCGGTGGAGCACACGGTAGAGGTGTGCCCCGCTTGGGCAGAGTACCGTCGTGTCCTCGTGGGGGAGATCGGCGGAAACGATCTCTCACGCCGGGTCAAGTCGTCGACGGCGCGTACCATGTGCGCCTCAAGGAGATGTCAGCAAACCGTAGGGTCAAAGCCTACTAAGGCCAAGGATTTGTTTCTGAAAGGAAAACTCGGCTCTGGTATAAAAGGCAACGAAGGAACAGGAGTGGGTTTTTAGTCAGTAAAAGTCTGACACACTCTCTTGCTCCGCCCAAGAGCGAGAGATGTCATTAGATGATTTACCCACCAAAATAAAAACAAGTCATCATTATCATCTTTCTGCCCTTGTCCCATTTCACTTGGGGTCAGCGCAACACATTTTTTTCTTCCATTCTATTCTGTCACTTATCACGCTATCACTGACTCCCTTTTCTATCATATAAGTATATCAATCCTTACATAATCCATTCATTTTTTCTTTGGCTTTCACTCTCCATCTATCCACATATACTCTTAGTCTAATAAAAACATAATTACTCCAAATCAATTACTTAAAGGTCAAGTTAATAAATCACTTCACCAAAAATACTAGAAGAACAATAAATTATTCTATATTGTTAGTAAGTCACATCAGTAATATAAGTACTAATATTAATTTATTACAATGTTATCAGTAATATCAGACATATTCTGATTAGATACGTATTAGCTCTTTTGTAATCATAGATAGTAGTTAATACTGACATTGATTCTGATTACACTGGTCGGCATCAAAATAATAGCAATAGAATGTTAATGTGGATCAATATATTTGAATGCAGACGATTAGTATGTCAATAGTGGTTATTTATTTAGTAATATCCTAAGACCTGGACGTGACAGTACAATTTTGTGAACTTTGGATTCAGTGAATCAAAGCTTACAATAATCAAACGTTTTTGAAAACTTCTTGTTCTCAACTACTAGCTTTTGCCCGCGGCTTCACCCGCGTACCTAAAGATTGCCTAGGTCACTAAGGAATAAAGCAGCTCTCTATCGGTGAAATTTTTTTAGCAATCGAACCAGTACTTTTAGAGATTACCTGCTACAAACAAAAAAACAACTTTACACCATAATCATCATCATCGTTATTTTAGCCGCATGACTTCCACGGTTGGACATAGGCCTCCCCCAAGTGTCCCTCCCTCACAACGATCGGTCCTGATAGTCCCGCATTCACCGCATACCCACGACTCTCACCAGGTCATCGGTCCATGTTGTAGGAGGCCTTCTAACCCCATCGCATTAGGAATGAAGATATCCGCAGGAGAACCAAGGTCGCCGCCATAGCCCGAAGAATTGCCTAACTTATAATTATGGGAAGTGAGCATTGTTCGCAGACAGTCGATGGGGCAGAAATGTACAGACTGTTGTCAAAAGTGCAGTTGCACTCCATCAATGCTAAAGGGTCTAAAATGTCTTTGTGACGGTCAATGGTTCATGCCTGATTTGATTTGTAGCATAGAATCTATAGTATTGATTAAACTAGTTGTGGACTATGAAACTTCTACTACAAAGAAATTTTAGACACTTTAACATTGATAGTGTGCAACTGCACTCTTGAATCCTGACTGTATCTAATGTTTGGAAGTTATAATATAAAAATGGTAATAAAAAAAACATGCGGTACAAGAAAAATGCTGCGCTGAACTGTAAATAATGTATTTCCATGAGAAATACTAACAAATCATCCTATTGGCGAATTCACAGATGTGGTCCGGATGCAAACCAGCCGACACGTCCCATTTGATGTACGGCGGTTTCCGCGGCAGATAGACACATAGATAGATAGATAGATGCAACACTGAAGGGGTTTGCCGATAGATCTGTATGTTAATTATGTTACCGACCCGAAATAAAGTTGAAATTCCTCTTTAGCCTTATGACTTTTTGAAAACTAACAGCATTCTTCTAGAGATTTCATCCTTTATGGGGATGCAACTCGACATACATTTTCACGTTTTTCATATAACCGCTCTTACGCGATTGTACAAATATAAATACAAATTCTACATTAGATAATTTGGAAACACAGTATCTTGTGAATATAATCTAGGCTTCTATTGAAATCAATTTATAAATTTGTGTAAAACTAATCCAGTAAAGACCTCTGAAAATCTATTATATTGTATGAACTTTAACACTTCTTAATAGTCAAAAAAAGTCTTGCAAATTTAATTAAGATTCTGAATGACGACAACTTTTTTCAAAAACTAAGCGTATAAAAAAACATGTATTTCCTAGAACAAGTTTTGTAAAATAATCGAGTAAATCACGGAATTGCCGAATGCTAACAGAGTTTTCTGTCGTTATCTTTTTTCGCGTTGCCTTTTCGCCAAACATCGCGTTGGATGAAGTAACAAGCTTTTAAACCATGCTCAATGTTGACGATAAGCGAGTGGAAAAAACTCCTCAATGTACTTTTTTATATTTTTAATTTTCGAGGACATTATGGAGGGCCAAAGTTCACGGAAAATAGCAGATTTTCAGAGGTCTTTACTGGATTGGTTTTACACAAATTTATATTTTGATTTCCATAGAAGTCTAGATAATATCCACAAGATATCTGTAAATCCAAAATATCTGGAGAATTATGTGTGATAACATCATAATCACGTAAGGGTGGTTGTATGAAAATGTACCTCGAGTTGGCCGCTCTTAAGACATGATAGTACTGGTTAGTATTCCAATTCGTTTCAAGTAAGAATAGGATCGATTGCCATGTTGTGAGGTCACGTCATACTGTCAAATCGCAAGAAATTCGGCAAATTTGAAGAACTCAGTAATGAGCAAAAATTAAGAACTGGATTTTGATTAAACTTTTTTCATTTACAGTTCGTAAATAAATAAAATTTTAAAAATTTCTTGTTTTGCTCACCATAATAATTCTTCGATTTGACAGTATGACGTGACGTCACAACATGGCAATCGAATGAATCGATTCTATTCTTATTTGGAACGCATTGTACATGCCGATGGTATAATTTATGGGTAACACCGCGAGCTACGCCGCGAGCTAGAGAAAGTTGACTTACAAACTAAGATGGATCTTCCCAAGAAAAGCACTTTAATAAGGATGCTCTACAGAATTTTTCATAAATTCAAAGTTACTCCAGCGTGTTTGCAACACGTTTACGTCACGGGTATGACGTCATCTTGTACGTCATAGCGTCATTAGAGCTGAACCGGGTTGGACGTATCGCTTGCAACATGTGTTTCTATTTCCATATTACTTGAAATTATAATCGACTAGCTGCTGTCAACGGCTTCGCCCGCGTGATAGTAGAATATTGTCCCAAGAGAACATACTCACGGGGAATGAATTATGTGCTATTTCAGGGGCTTGATCACGACGTGTTAAAATGTAAGTCATGTGAGAGAGAAAAAGGAATGGAGCTGACAGCTGTACCCTGACCCTATACACCATTAATTTTTAATTAGTACAAATACTTAAACGGCTTATTAGAAAAGTTCTTTTTTTATGTATTTAAGGAAAGTCTCAATAAATAGTATTCATAATCAGCAAAGTTATTAGCGTTTGTTTATATCCCAAAATGTCACTCAATTTATGGAAATATTGTACAGGATATTGGTTTTATTATTATTTGTGATCTCATTTTCGCAGCTGGGTCGATAAAATAATATCCAAAACTGGGAGAAACCCACGAAACAAATTACTATGTGACAAACCCTTAATCCAAACGTCTGCAAAACTAAGTTGACACCGAAAAGGCGAGAGAAAAAAAATAAGAGCAAAAATATAATTGTGAAACGTGCCTTGGAATGTGTCCAATAAACCATTTTCTTTTTGCGCACCCTTTACAGAAAATACGCCTTGCACATAACAATAAGTCTCTAAATGAAAAACAAGGAAAATCCAAAACCGAGGTGAGCAACAAAACACCCGTTTACCCCACTAAAATTGACCACATAATATCGGCTAGTGTGTTTGACCACGCAGAATGGGGGTTCAGTAGTTAGGTTAAAAAAGTGTCCGTTGAGTCCACTTGCACGTTCTTCTCCATAGAGGTCTAGGCTTTGGGACAGGCAATTTAGCTTCATTTTTTTTGACTGACCGAAATTTTGACAATTCAAAATCGCCCATGAATGGTCTATTTGAAATAAAAGTTTCTGATTTCAGGATCCAGTTGGGAAGGACTAACTTAGAGAAAGAGATCAATCGTCGAATCCGACTATGTGTCTGTGGCAGTGTTCGGTAAGCTGTGCGGTATCTTCTCGTCCAATATACCACAGTGTCTCAAGACGAAAATCTATGACCAGTGATGACATATGGCTCTGAAACGTGGTCGCTTACAATGGGCCTCATCAGAAGACTTAAAGTCACCCAAAGGGCAATGGAATGGGCTATGCTCAGAGTTTCCTTGCGTGATCGAATCAGGAATGAGGATATCCGCAGGGGAACTGAGGTCACCGACATAGCATGAATAATCACCAAACTTAAGTGCAGAGCAGGGCAGGGCACATTGCTCGCAGAACGGATGGCCGTTGGGGCCGAAAAGTTCTGGAATGGCAATAACGTACCGGAAGACGTAGCTTTGGAAGGCCTCCTACAAGGTGGACCGATGACTTGGTAACGGTTGCGGGAGTCCAATAGATGCGAGACGCATAGGATCATTCGTTGTGGCGACACTTGGGGGAGGCCTATGTCCAGCAGTGGACGTCTTTCGGCTGAAATGATGACGATGATGAGTGATGATTTAAATAATCAACGGATAAGTATTCACTTTTATTTCACTAGCTAAATATTCTATTGTATTAGGCAACGATGAAAACAAAGTAACATTTCCAGTTATAAATTAAAAAGCGCACATCTTACCAAATGTTGCATAGTCGTCCTTTTAATGTTCCCACTGTTGGGACTCAGGCCTCCTCTCTAGGAGAGGGAATGGGCCGTAATCCACCACGCGGGCCCAGTGCGGGTTGGTGGATGTCACATGTCTTTGAATGAACACCAAATGTTGACATAAGATAATTGTCGCAATGGGGAGTGACACTCCTATTTTTGTTATTTGTCAATTTGATTACACCATTGTTTAAAGATTCACAGAGTTCACATCCTTTGCATACATTGATAGCGTCTACAGTATCTACTTAAATAAAGTGGCTACGCAACATCTGGACGAGACAAAATTGTTTCGCATTCCGTTTTTCAAATTGTCTACGTAACCCTAAAAACGAATGTTACCTTGAATGGTACGTTTCGGTGCCGCGGAATGTACTACACAGCTACCTTTTGAACTAAGGTCACGTCTTATTCGGCCTAGTCCTAAGTAAATACAGACACAATAGCTAAAACACTCTTTTAAAGGGACCCGCCTGTGAAACTGACTGTTTGCTCTCCTTTGAGGCGTTAAGGCTCAGTACAGATGAAGGATTTCGTATAGAGACTGATAGTATAGAGAATATTGTTTAGTAGGCGATTTTTTTTTTAAAGTGGAAAATCATCTAATCGTCCCTTTTTAACTGGCCTGTTGGTCTAGTGGTTAGTGGCCCTGACTGCTATGCCGGAGGTCGTGGGTTCGATTCCCACCCAAGACAAATGTTTGTGTGATGAGCATGATCATTTATTCTGTTTCTGGGTGTAATTTATGTATAATATGTATGTATTTAGAAATATATAAATATATTTATCAGTTGTCTAGTACTCATAACACAAGCTCTGCTTAGCTTGGGACTAGACGACGTTGTGTGATAGTTGTGGAATATTTATAAAATATCACTCTCGCTGCGCCCTAAAGCGGGAGAAGCGCGCGTGTCAGACATTTACTGGCTTAAATCACAACTAAGCTCCTTCAGTTGCCCTTTGCGTTTTTACGGACCATGTTGTCCTTTTCAGATTTTCCCGGCATCGGTCCTACTGGGTCCCTGGTTTTGATAATATCTCTTGCTGTTTTGAGTACTCGAAGTCGACAACTTGGGCTCGGTCCTTATCGTGCGACCGGACGACTAGCTACCTATTGCTCATCGCCCACAAGTCCACGCTGGTGGATTAAGGTGGCACGCTAGCAGTTGGTACTTGTTATCATTTATATATCTTTAATCTTTAACAATCGATACTGGTAGTTAGAAACCAGAAAATATGACGCAACTTCGCAAGTAGTACCGCGTTACCAAGTAGACCAGTGTTGAAGGGGTCTGATAGCAGTCGCTCCAGGTGTAATACTGGCATTTTGGTGAATACGGATAGACTGGTCGTCGACCTCAATACAGTTAAAAAAGAAACTACTCACAACTTGGTATCCTCAAGAAAACCACAATGAATGAAGTCAGTACATACCTGAAAAGAAAAAAACACAGAAATCAGATATATTCTAAAACAAAATAAAAACCGGGCAAGTGCGAGTCGGAATCGCGCATGAGGGTTCCGTAAAAACTTACCTATGAAAACAGTTCAATTCCCGGATTGAGTTACGAAGATTTTTCCGAATCGCAAGTTTTTATTTTTATTTTGTGACGTAACTACAAATTTACTGATTTCAGATTTTTCGCTAAACTTGTGCTATAAGAACTTGCTTCATGCCAAATTTCAGGATTCTAGGTCAACGGGAACTACCCTATGAATTTTGATTTCCTTGAGTGTCGAAATACGCGTTTTTTGCGACATAAATGGCCGTATCGTTTTTTTTAGTTAACTTAGAAGTTTGATTTTTTCACAGCTTTAAGGGACCGCAAATCTAAGTATATGGTTTTATTTTTAAACGATACCTGCACGCGTTCTCGGGATAAAGGGTTTGACAGACAGACAGACATGCACGGACAAAGTGAGGGATCACTTTGTAATAAAAAAAAGGATTCCGTTTTTTCCTTTTAAGGTACGGAACCCTAAAAACAGTTATATTCATAGCATTTTAAAGATGTAACAAATCCATACAACGAGCGAAGAAACGGTACCAGGATGCACGCACATAGACGCGTAGGTACAGTACGGTTTAAATATATTGGCCACTCTGAAGTTGGCGTTCCGAACTATTGCGCATAGGTGACCGAAACAAAACGCATTCGCCATACGTTTATTAAAAAGAATAATTTTTCATATCTCCCGAAATAATATACAAGGTAAACAAAAAGCCTTTAAAATTTTGAATGCTAAAGTAACAATAAAGTAAGATATAATAGAACAATGAAGCTCTGGATTGGCTTAAAAGGTCGAATATTGTAGTAATTTGTATTCTGAGCTTTATTATTTGGGTCATCATCATTACTAAGGGAGATGAGCTTTTATTTAGGATGCGTAAGTAGCTATTTTAATTATTCGCAAATTGATAACTAGTGGATATTGTATTGAAAAATTTGTGTAATTTTATCATCTCATGTGTTTGCGCAACAGGCGCGATCTCGGTAAAATGGACCTGAGGATTTTATTGTAGTGTTGTTGACTACTCGAGCTAAGTTTGCCGAGAAGGTTGACTTACATAATTATGCTCCCAAATACCACAAAAACGTAAGAATGTGTACATCCATATTCTAAACTACTACTACAACTATTCTAAAGAAGATATGGCTTAAAAGACTTGGTATCCAAGCCAAAAACCATAACAAAAAAAGAAGTATACCACTAGATTTTGAACTAAGAATCCCTTGTAATATTATCAATCTCACGATAGCTCTACAAAGAAACTAATCCTTTGACAAAAACCTCAAGCCCTAAATAAAACTCCAATAACCAAATCAAAAGAGTAAATACTGTGATTCATTCAAGATCACACTTCAGAACCAATCAACTAGCTCCAACAATCACGATGGTTGGCGATAAGCGGATTGGAAGCCAAACTATAATACTATTAGTCTTCAGGTGTATTATGATGGATATTCTCTCGACTAACTCTATAATCGGTTCTTATGACACCTGACTGAGAAGATGAAGTTTTGAGGTTTGAGTTGGAAGGAAATGTCGATTTTATCAATCACATTTGAAACGCAAACTTGTTTAATTCTTCATCATAAACACTTTTTCACTCACATTTGAAACGCAAACTTGTTTACTTCTTCATCATAATCACTTTTTCACTCACATTTGAAACGCAAACTTGTTTACTTCTTCATCATAATCACTTTTTCACTCACATTTGAAACGCAAACTTGTTCAGTACTTCATCATAAACACTTTTTCACTCACATTTGAAATGCAAACTTGTTGTTCTTCATCTTAAACACTTTTTTTGGGTTACTACGAACACAACAACAACACCTACAAACTTAAAATGTGGCAGGTAGGATCCTTATAGGGTGTAGACATTCGCTAAGAACGGATTTTACGAAACTCCACTCCTAAAGGGGTAAAACGGGGGTTGGAAGTTTGTATGGAAAAACCAACTTTCGCGCGGGTGCCGCGTGAATAGACGACACTTGGGGTTGAACTATGCCCAGCAATGGACGTCTTTCGACTAAAATGTTGATGACAACTTTTTCGAGATGTTATAAAGGTCCGAGACCAAAAGTACGCCTGTAGATTTTTGAATAAGAAATTAAGATGAAATTCACGAGAATCTGAACACTAATGAGAGTCGGAGTGGCTCTGTGAGGGGAGATTTTTAATTGTAATTTTTATTAATATTAATGAAGTACATTTGTCCTTCCATTAACATATTTTAGGAACTCAAAATGATAATGGTAGCTGAAGTAAATTGGCCGAATTGTGGATATTACTTTCTTATTTTTAGTGCAGAAACTAACGATAAATAGGTAAGTACTAATTTATGTTTCGTCTTAAAGTCAAAAATATTGTGGCTTAGTGATTTTTTTGTGTGGTGGGAAATGGTCTAATGACTTCTCTCGCTCTATGGTGGAGCGAGACTTTAACGAGAGGTGTCAGACTTTTACTGGCTAAAACCACACCTGTGCAGTTCTTCAGTCGCGTTTTGCGTTCTAGAACCACGGCTTCCTTTCAGGAATTTCCCGTGGCCCTAGCGGACATCGGCCCTGCTTGACTCGGATTTCTTTGAGGCGGGCGTTTTGCGTCGAACGCCTCGTATCGGCCTCCGATTCCTTTGTTCTGACGTCATCTCAACTCTCAGTCACGTGGTCAGAACAAAGGAATCGGAGGCGTGGCCGACTCGAGGCGTTCGACGCAAGAGATTCGAAATGAAACGGTCGTAACTTGGCTGGGGGGGAGGGGGGGCAGGTGTCATGGCCTTAAACGTCAAAGACCATGTCGGACTTCTCTTTTTTATTAGCAACTTTGAAGCTTTATAACTTCGTCGATGATGAAGATATTTTTTTTGTGCATATTTATATACTAAATTAAAAAAGTACTTAATTTGACAAATAAACAAAAAAGGAATACATATTTCCAAATGTATGCTGTAATTCAGACTTTTTTTTTTTTTTTCGGTGGGAAAATCATCTTATGACATCCCCCGCCCTTGGGCGGGGCGGGAGATAGTGTCAGACTTTTACTGACTAAAGACCCACTCCTGTTCCTTCGTTGCCTTCGTCCCAAGACCCCGGGTTTCGCTTTCACACTACCCATGGCCCCAGTAGGCTTCGACCCTGCTGGGCCCCTACGATTTGCTGACATCTCCCTGAGGCGCGCGTGGAACAATACGCGCCGTCGACGACTTAGACTCGGTCCGGACGGTTACCGGACGGTCGGACGGCGGGCTACCCATTGCTCGCCGTCCGCAAGCCCGCGCCTACGGTGGCCGGAAATCGGGATCGGAATCCCGGCGGCGACTTGGGCGTGAGGAGCGTTCCCTCACGCGATCAGCCGCCTCTTTTGCTAGCATTACTGCTTCGCAGAAGGAAGCGACCGCTTGCCACTCCTCCTCGCTACGGACCATGGCCTGTACCAAGGCCCGGCGCGAGAGATCGCCGCCGCCGATCGCCCCCACGAGGACACGGCGTTGCTCTGCCCAAGCGGGGCACACCTCCACCGTATGCTCCACCGTGTCCTCCGGGCGGTCCACACAGTGGCGACACCCGAGCGTCGCTTCAGCACGAATCCGGTGCAGGAACTTCCCGAACTTACCGTGTTCGGTGAGAACCTGCGTCATACGGTAGGTGAGGACGCCGTGAGGTCTTTCCAACCACGCCTCAAAGAGGGGACTTACCGCCATAATTGTGGCGTGTTCATGCTGTAATTCAGACTGGGGATTGCCTTCATTCAAACATTCAATAAAATTCCGTAGTCCATATCCATCACTAAATAAACACATGCACTCATAAACCAAGCCTCCAATCACTACACAGACGTTACATACACATAAACAAACACATAATCAAGCCATACATAACGGTCTCGAAGAATTACTATCAATCCCGGGAGAGTGAAAAGGTTCCTTTATTTATGCATAAGGCTAGGGCTGCTACTGCTTGCAAATTTATGACAAGCGAAGAAAAAGGATACTTATTCTGAAGTATCGTCAAAGGTTTTGAGATATGACGATTTGCAAGATACGTAGAATATTCTAGAAGCGAGGGGAAACATTTAAGAAGCATAGGTGGGTTTTGGTCTGACATTCTGTCAATCTCTCTTGCTCCACCCAAAGCTAGAGAAATTATTTCATGCTTACCTACCTAAAAAAATTAGACCATCATCATGGAATTTTGCTCAGCAGTCTCCAACTTAGGTTGAGGAAGAAAATATATAGACGTGGCAAAGAGACGCGCTCAGTTAATATCGAAGATGGATAGCAACAAGACTCACGACAAGAAAGAAAGAAAAACATTTTATTAGCAGGAAATGACAGAAAAGATGGATGGATTGTGTGAACAGTGATATGAAAGAAAAGGAAGTTAGTGATAGCATGACAGGATAGAATGGAAGGAGACGTGTTGCGCCGACCCCAAATAGGATGTAACAAGGGCAGGAAAATGATGATGATGATGATGACGCATTCTAAGGACCAACAAACAAATTATAAACATTCTATAAGGAAAATATGCCCCATGTCCGCGCAAAACGTGTCGCATTGGCGACACTTATTAATGTATCCACGTAGTTTTGTAGACAATATTGTTCTCTAAATCTTAATATTTGTTATTGTTTTTCATGGAGAACACTAATTCTACGTACAAAATTACAAACACTTTATAATAAAATACCAAATATTACAAAGAAATTCTTTATCTTCAACTTTTAATACAAACACTCCGACATATTCAAATAGACTCTTAAAAGCTTGTATAAATAAACAAATAACACTTAAAACAGGCAGCTAATACTGCAAACCACATCACAAGCAAAACTGTCAAACCATAACATCATAAACCCGACATGTTTATCAACAGCTCAGGGACTGTCAAAACAACACATACGGACATCAAAAACTGACGAGAGAGAGTCAGTTCACACGTCTGAATAAATAAATACACTCGAGGCAGCCCTGAACAAGACGGCTCGATTTATAAGCCCTCTGATATTTCTACCATGCTAGTCACAAAGATTCAATGGTACTGTACTAAATAAAACTTGCAAGACGTGACTGGACTGCTGAAACTACTGAAAGATACTGTATCTAAGAGATAAATTAATTTTACCTAGGAATAGAATAAGTAACAAGAACACCTTTTATCGGGAATCTTTAAGTCAAGAGTGAATAGGTTACTTCTAGGTAGGCGCGCTCTATCGTCGACCGCATCGTCGCTTTTCATCAGGTAAGATAGCAGTCAAACGCGAACGTATCAAGAATTAAAAAGTAAATTAAGTAAAAAAAAAACCCATTCATTGTGTACTGGAGTCGTGTGTTTCCTAACTTGACTTAAAGATCCCTGGATTTTAACTGTCACGTTACAAAGTCAAGAGCGAATAGATTGCTTCTAAGTTAGTGTGCTCCATCGTCGACATCACGAAATAGTGGTCAAATGCGAGCCCATCTACACTAATCTATATATATAAAAATGAAACCCGTTTTCCTTGGTCACGGCATCACGCGTGAATGGCTGGACCGATTTCACTAATTCTTTTTTGTTGTATTTGTTATTATTAGGAGAAGGTTCTTACGGAAAAAAATATTAAGAAAATCTCTCAGAAATATTGAAAAATATACATTTAATTTTGCATATTTAAAAAAACGCGCGTAACGAATGTCAATGTCATTCACAGCCATAGACTATATTGAAAGAGCATTGTTTGTTCGGAAACGTGGTTACTTAATTAAATTCGAGCATCATTTGTTCCAAAATAAAGTAGTGCATCATTGCTACGCTAAGGCGGTACGAAGTTCGCCGGGTCAGCTAGTATTATAAAGAGGTAAAGTTTTTTTTTTAAATTTTTTGTTTGTTATATCTGTATGTCCAGTCTGCAGTGGGCACCACTGGTAGCTTTAATGTGGCTGTCGGCTTACATCAAAAGTCAGCTCTCAGCCCTTACCTCTTCCTGATTGTAATGGATGCTCTGACGTCGGACATTCAGGAAGAGGCTCCCTTGTGAATGTTGTTTACCGTTGACATTGTGCTGGTTGCCGAAAATGGCCTAGAGGTTCAGAACAGATTGGAAGTGAGGTGGCACAGACTGGAATTGTGTAGAACCAAAATGGAATACTTGTTCTGCGATTTCAGCGGTCTCTCCAATCCAGTGCCTTTAACTCTCGCCGGAACGCCTATACCGATCTGCTCCGACTTTCGGTACCTCGGGTCCCTCATCCAAGGGGATGGTGAAGTAGACCGTGATGTATCACATCGGATCAACGCAGGATGGATGAAATGGCGACAGGTCACGGGAACAACTTGTGACCCACAGATGCCCCTGCTGAAGGGCAAATTCTACTAGTCCGTGATAAGACCTGTCATACTGTATGGGTCAGAATGCTGGGCTGTGAAAAAGATGGATGAAAAAAATATGGCATGTAGCGAAGATGAGATTTCGTGGGAAAGATTAACCACGCAGTTTCTTTTAGTATCTATCTTAATTAAGACCTAGCTGATGACATTTCTCTGAATTTCAGCTCATCTTGTTTAACGGTCTTTATTTATTGGAAAAACTGAACGCTTAGGTATTAAGGGGAATAAGCTATATTTGCGAAGAAAATAAATGTAAAAAAGTACCGTAAAAATAAATGAGAAAATATGAAATAAATTTTGAATAAAGCTGAGAATTTTAATATAGACGTTGAATCTAGTAAATAGAAATAAATTCAATGTCTAAAGATATTGTATTTTATAAAGGTTTATGAGTTTTAATTCAGATTTTCAGGGTTCCGTACCAAAGGGTGCTTAGTTATAGGGTCCCGCCCTATAACTAAGCCTCCACTGTCTGTCTGTCAGTAGACTGTATCTCGTATACCGTAAAAGGTATAGTTGAAAGTTACACAGAATTTATATTTCAATACCACTCAATGCTATTCAATACTACGCAATACTACTCAATTCGTGATTGCATCCCACTCTGTTGCCGCTACAACAACAAATAATAAAGTTAAAAATCAAAGGAAGTCCCATACAAGTTATTTTGTCGGCGTTTATTACTCAATTTTAATATTGTAGTACCAAAGATACCCCTCATGTGCGAGTCCAACTCGCGCTTGGCCAGGTTTCACAACAATGTTTGAGGTTGAAACTTTCTTAAACGGAATTGTAGAAAGTCTACATATATGATAATGTAGACTTTCTACAATTCCGTTTAACACAAAGCTTTTTTTCCTTTTAGGCAAAGTCTTAAATATGCATCTGGTTATTTTTCTTTAGTGACCAGTGTCGGATAAAATCCCCACCAACTGTATTCCCACGTTGTCGTCGTGGTGGGGCTTGTGTGTCTCAATGATCTTGAGGGCTTTGCCGGTAGAGCTACTCATGCCGGAAGGCCTCAAGTGAGAGACCAGACCAAGAGGAATACACACAGGGCGGAGCCCAGGAAACTGGACTGCCGCGGAGGGTTCGCCTCAGGTACGTGTCTGCTTAGCAGACATGACCTTGATGGCGAACGAGTCTATTGGGGACCCCACCCCATTGCCAAAAAGGCGAAGCTGAGTTCAGCAAAAAATATGAGTGCGACTGATAAAAATATAACTACCCCAGGAGGGTACCTGCTTGCAGGAGAATCCCTCCCCGAGCAGAGCTCGGGCTGCCCCTCGTATTCTGGGGGGGGCAATCACCGCACCGGTCCTTCGGACCCTTTACCGTCTTCTGTAGACGCATCGAGCCAGGGTGGCTCACCTATCGGTGCCGCAGAGTCCCTGGGATCCACTCCCAGCACGTCTGCGGCGCCGATGGACAACGAACAGGCCGGAAGACGCTTTGGCCTGAGGGAGGTGAGCGCGGATGAGCAGTCAGACTCCGATACTGCTTCTGCGCTCAGTCTGGGGCACATGGAGGTGGTGGAGCTCACTTCCAGGAGAAACGAATTCCTCAAGCGCCCCGCTCGCCCCGGCGATGGCCGGGGGTCATCCTCCGGTGACGATGAGCTGAGGCCTTCGGCCCGCAAAATTCCCACCTCAAGTCGGGGGGCGGGTCGAAAGGTAGGAAAGGGGAGAGGGCTCACCACCCAGGATCGATCCTTGCAGATCGCCAAGGAGGGGCGCCACTATGGGAAGTCCAGCCACGAGGTTAATCTCTCGGGGTCATCCGACGGTGAACCGGGCACCGAGGGCTGCTCCACCCAAGAGCTGCCCAAAAAATTCATGGAGGTCGTGGCGGCGGTGATAAGGGGTGTGGCCTTAAAGAGGGTGAAAGCCTCAAAAGACAAGGCCATACCCGAGGCCATAGCCTCAATTAGCGCCACAGCGGTGGACGCCATTGGAGAGTTGCGGGTAGAGGTCGCTCGCCAGGCGGCCAGCATAAAGACTCTCCGAAAGGAGAACGAGAGCCTCCGGTCAAACCAGACCGGGCTCCGAGGAGTAGCCAAAGGGGGCCACACACAGTCCCAGCTTGAGACGGAGAACCAAGTGCTGGCTCTGGTGCGGCAGGAGCTAGCTGCCTTCCGGCAGCAGCAGCAACAGCTGCAACAGCAGTTTCAGAAGCATGTCCAGCAGCAATTCTCCGTGCTGGAGGGAATAGTGCTGCGCCCCCCACTCGCGGCCTCCGGCCAGCGGAAGGCGACGTCTTACGCCACCACCACTGCGGCCCCGGCTGCTGGGCCTAAACCGGGACCATCGGGGCAAGCCAAGCGCGGAACCGCATTATCGGAACCCATGAGGTCAACTCCGGTGGTGGCGAGGCAGAAGAAGCCTGACCCTCCCAGGAAGGGCAAGGCGGCGGAAGTCCCAGCCACGGTGGGGAACCGGCCACCTCACCTTCTTCATCCTGTCGAATCTCCGGCCGACGCCGAATGGCAAGTGGTCGGAGAGAGGAAAAAAGCGGGCAAGGTGGCAAGGGCGGCCAAGAAGCGCGAAAGGCACCGGCAGCACAAAAAGAGGGCCCTCACGGCTAGGCTTCGCGCCCCGACATCCGCAGCTGTAGTGATCACACTACAGCCAAGTGCGGAAAAGAAGGGCGTGACCTACAATGAGGTGTTGACCAAAGCGAAGCGGGCGGTGGACCTCACCGAGTTTGGCATCGCCGGGGGCTTCCGTATGAGGACCACTGCAACCGGGGGCCGCATGCTGGAGGTTCCTGGTGCGAACAGCGGCCCTACCGCAGACGCTCTGGCGGAAAAGATCAGAGCGTCCCTAGGTGCAGAGGTGGCCAGAGTGTCCAGGCCCACGAAGTGCATTGATATGCGCATTATGGGCCTGGACGACTCCGTGACAGAGGACGAGGTAGTGGCCGCCATTGTCAGGGCGGGAAGGTGTTCTGACGACCAGGTGCGGGCAGGCACTATCCGTGCTGACAGCACGGGCATGCGAACCGTAACGGTGAGCTGCCCCGTGTCGGCGGCCAAGGCCATAACTGGAGAGGGCCGAAGGCTCCTGGTGGGCTGGGTGTCTGCGCAGGTGAAGTTGCTGGAGCCCAAACCTCTGAGGTGCTTCCGTTGCCAGGTGGGCCACCATGCAGGGGTCCACTGCACCTCGGAGGTAGACCGAAGCGACCACTGCTTCCAGTGTGGTCGGCCCGGTCACAAAGCCGTAGCCTGCAACGCCGGGCCACACTGTTACGTGTGTGCAGCGGCTGGCAAGCCTGCCGACCACCGGGCTGGGAGCAGGAACTGCGTTCCCCCGACCAAGGGCAGGGGTAAAGCCAAGAGGCCCTCTCCTATCGCCGCCGTCACCACCACCGCTGCTGCTGCTGCTGCCACCGCCACAGCTACCGCCGCAACTGCCGCGACAGGGCCCTCACAGGGAGCTCGGGAGGAGACTGTAATGGACTGCCAATAATTGCTCCATTACGTCTCCTCCAGGCGAATATCAACCACTGCGTCCCCGCTCAGGATCTGTTGCTTCAGAGCATGGCGCAGTGGTCGATTAATATCGCTGTGGTCACCGAGCCGTACTATGTCCCACCCAGGGCTGGCTGGGTGCAGGACCTGAACGGCTCGGTGACATTAATTTCGTCGGCCGCCGCCGGTACCCCTTCCCTCGAGGGCGTCAAGAGAGGACGGGGTTGCGTGGCAGCACGGTTCGGGGACATTGCTGTGGTAGGTGTATACCTCTCCCCGAACCGAACTCTCGCCGATCTCCACAACTCCCTTATGTAGTTGAGCATCGTCGTCGCCGTGTTTCAATCCCTCCCCGTGGTTGTCTGCGGGGACTTCAATGCCAAGAACTTGGCTTGGCGTTCCCGATATACAGACACACGGGGCCGGATGGTGGAGGACTGGGCTCTGGAGGCAGGCCTGGTCGTCCTTAATCGGGGTTCTGTCCCCACGTGCGTGCGGATGCAGGGCGAGTCCGTGGTAGACATATCGTTCGCCAGCTCCGCTCTGTCTCCGCGCGTCGTCGACTGGCGCGTTATGGAGGGGGTGGAGACGTACTCAGACCATCGGTACATCCGGTTTGACGTCTCCGCCCAGACCTCGACCGCGCCGGTCCGACAGAACCAGTGTGGTCCGCGGTGGGCACTGAAGCAGCTGGACCGGGAGCTCCTCCTGGAAGCCGCGATTGTACAGGCCTGGGTGCCAGCACCAGACAGGCCTGTCGATATTGATGTCGAGGCAGAGTGGTTCCGGGAGGCCATGACGGAAATCTGCGACGTGGCAATGCCCCGAGTCCGGCCAGGACGTGCCCGGCGTCAGGTGTACTGGTGGTCGCCGGAGATCGCGGAACTGCGCAAGGCATGCGTTGACGCGCGGCGCCGGTACACCAGACACCGAAGGCGCCGCATCCGCCCGCCAGATGCGGAGGCTATAGAGGCGGAGCTATACGAGGGATACAGGGCGGCGAAGCGCACCCTCCGAGCGGAAATACGGCGGGCCAAATTAGAGGCCCGCGACGTGTGGCTGGGGACGCTGAACGGAGACCCGTGGGGACGCCCCTACAAAATGGTGCGGGATAAGCTCCGTGCCTGGGCTCCCCCGCTGACACAGAGCCTCCGGCCCCAGCTCGTGGAGGGTGTGGTGAACGCTCTGTTCCCTTCAGGAGGGGAGCATTCTTCCCCGTCTATGGCTCCGCCCGCCGCGGTGTCTGACGCGGACCACGACGGCGACGACGACGTTACTCCGGAGGTGACCGAGGTAGAGATGAGAGTGGCGGTACGAAGGCTAAACGCCAAAAATACCGCCCCAGGACCCGATGGCTTGCCTGGGAAAGCCTGGGTCCTGGCCATGGAGGAACTCGGGCCTCGACTAAGAGGGCTGTTTAGCGCATGTTTGGAGAGGGGCCAGTTCCCACTTCGTTGGAAGACCGGGAAACTGGTCCTTATAGCGAAGCCGGGGCGCACTGCGGACTCTCCATCCGCATACCGGCCCATAGTGCTGCTCGACGAGGTGGGCAAGCTCTTTGAAAGAGTAATTGCAGACCGCCTCGTCGCGCATTTAGCGCGGGTGGGGCCGGATCTTTCGGACAGCCAGTTTGGTTTCCGCAGGGGGCGCTCCACGGTGGACGCCATCATGCGCGTGCGGGCCCTCACGACGGGGGATGCGGTGTCCCGGGGCAAGGTCGTAGTGGTGGTGTCCTTGGACATCACCAACGCCTTCAACTCCCTGCCCTGGAGTAGCATTACGAGGGCACTTCGGTATCACCAGGTGCCCGACTACCTCCGTCGTCTGATCGAGGCCTACCTGAAGGACAGGTCTATCATCTACCCTGGTCACGAGGGGGAGTGGAGACGGCGAGAGATGTCGTGCGGTGTTCCGCAGGGATCGGTACTAGGACCGCCCTTGTGGAACATCGGGTACGACTACGTGTTGCGCGGTGACCTCCCCGACGGGGTCAGCGTGATCTGTTACGCAGACGACACGCTGGTCCTGGCGCAGGGGGAGTCACACCAGGCGGCGGTCGAACTAGCGACACGTGGGGTTGCGACAGTCGCGGATAGGATCCAAGAATTGGGACTCGAAGTGGCACTGCACAAGTCCGAGGCCATGTGTTTTCATGGTCCTCGGAACGCGCCACCACCGGGTTCCCAAATAACGGTAGGAGGGGTTCGCATCGACGTCGGGTCGACGATGAAGTACCTGGGACTTGTCCTCGACAGTCGGTGGAACTTTGTGGAGCACTTTCGACGTCTGACTCCCAAACTAGAACGGACCGGGGCTGCCCTAAAGCGGCTCCTACCCAACCTTGGGGGTCCAGACGCCTCCTGCCGTAGGCTCTACGCGGGAATTGTTCGGTCCATGGCCCTTTACGGGGCGCCGGTGTGGGCGCCGTCACTGCAAAGGCGACCGGCGGCCATACTGAACGCTTGCCAGAGGGTCATGGCCATCCGGATGATACGGGGATACCGCACGATTTCCCGCGAGGCGGCGAGCCTTCTTGCTGGCCAGCCACCATTGGATTTGGAGGCAACACTCCTTGCACGCATGCACGATTTGCGCGTGGAGATGCAACGCCGGGGCGAAACTCGGCGGGATCTAATGGTGGAATGGCGACGGCGACTGTCGCAACCCAATGCTGGGCACGCTACAGTAATGGCGGTTAGTCACCTCTTTGAGGAGTGGCTGGAGCGGCAACACGGCATCCTCACCTACCGCATGACGCAGGTAGCAACGCCCGAGTGTCATCATTGTGTGGACCACCCAGAAGACACGGTGGAGCATACGGTGGAGGTGTGCCCCGCTTGGGCGGAGCACCGCCGTGTCCTCGTGGAGGCAATTGGCGGCAGCGACCTTTCACGTCGGGCCTTGGTTCAGGCTATGGTCCGGAGCGAGGAGGAATGGCAGGCGGTCTCCTCCTTCTGCGAAGCAGTAATGTTAGCGAAGGAGGAGGCTGCACGCGTGAGGGAACGAAGGTCCTCACGCCCTAGCCGACGTAATTCCGACCCCGACTACCAGCCACGGTAGACGCGGGCTTGCGGACGTCGAGCACTGGGTAGCTCGCCGTCCGGCTGTTCGGTAATTAACCGCACCGAGCCCAGTCGTTAACAGCGCGTAGTGATCCTCGCGCTCCTCAAAGAGATGTCAGCAAACCGTAGGGGCCCAGTGGGGCCGATGCCCGCTAGCTAGGACCGCGGAGAATTTCTGAAAGGGCAACCCGTAGTTCTAGTACGCAAAGGGTAATTGAAGGACACAGGTGTGGTTTTAGTCAGTAAAAGTCTGACACGCCCTCGCGCTCCACCCAGAGCGCGAGAAGTCATTTGGATGACTTCCCACCTTAAAAAAAAAAAAAAAAAGTGTCGGATAAAATATCTTCAACATTTTATGAAGAACTGTCATTTAGTCAGTTTTAAAAATACTAATTGTCTTTTTAAAGCACCGGCTTTATGAAGACTTTTTACGGCGGCTGCCCGGCACGTTAGTAGGGAGATTAACATTTATGGAAATTTTTTAAATGGGTCTAAGAATAGTTATTTCTTGGGTGGAATCAAGGTTGATATACCTACTTACATGATGCATTTAAATCACATTTACGAATGGTTTTTAGGGTTCTGTACCTCAATAGGAAACACAGAGCCTTTATAGTATCACATTGTTGTCGGTCTGTCTGTCGATACCCTTTATCTCGGAAGCACCTGGAGGTTATTATCATCATCATCATTTCAGCCGAAAGACGTCCGCTGTTGGACATAGGCCTCCCCCAAGTAATCCGACGGACGCGAGACGCACAGGACCAGTCATTATGGCGATACGCGTGGAGGTATCGAGTTCAGGCATTTTCTGTTCAGCGTGTTATTTCCTTGTCTTGCCTGGAAGGAAACCACTTGACCCAAGTAGAGATATTCCTGGACATATTGCATATTAAAATATAAATAAATACTATACATAAATGACGGAGTTATGAGGTCAGAAAATTTGACGAAGTTCTATAGTAAAAACTTAAAAAAAAAAATGACAACAGAATTGAGAACCTCCTCCTTTTTTTGAAGTTGGTTAAAAAAAAGCAGTCTTGAACTAGAGTATTAGTTTACAGCCAAATACGACAGCTATTGAAAATGCCAAACTTCCTACTAACATCTGTAACCACTAACCAGTTGTGCGTTTTGTTAATAGTTTCACTAACAACACGAGAACTCAGAACAGTTGTTAGTAATAAGGGGTTGTGTTAGTAATTGTTATTAATGAACAGCTAATGGAGTTTGAGCACCATTAACTTACACTAATATGTGTGATCAGGTCATGTTAGGAAGTGTTTAGAAAACTATTAATTATACACAACAAAGAAATATAACAGACGAAATAAACATAAGTGAGGTAATAAAAGCTTTTTTGACTCATGGTCGTTTTTTTATTTTATTTTTCTTGATAGGATCGCGCTTGACCATTATCTCACTTGATGGAAAGCGACGATGTGGTCGACGATGGAGCGCGCTTACCTAGAAGTCTTGGTGCGGTTACTTGTGTAGTTATATCATAGATATTGATGGCCTGATACCACCGAAATTATACACATTTTTAGGGAACCGTACCTCAAAAAGAAAAAAACGGAACCCTTATAGGATCACTTTGTTGTCCGTCTGTCTGTCTGTCCAGACCCTTTACCTCAGGAACGCTTGGAGGTATCGAGTTGAAATTAAAACCATATACTAAGGTTTGCGTTCTCCTTGAAACTGTGAAAAAAAATCAAACTTCTAAGTTAACGAATAAAAAAGATACGGCCGTTTATGTCGGAAAAAAATGTATATTTCGATTCTCTCAAAGGAATCAAAATTCATAAGGTACTTCCCTTTGACCTAGAATCCGGAAATTTGGCATAAAGCAAGGTCTTATAGCACAGGTATAGTAATAAATCTGAAAACAGTAAATTTGTTGTTACATACTACGTCATAAAAAAAAAAATTGTTGCAATTCCGAAAAATCTTCGAGACTTCATTCGGGAATTGCAGTTTGTACGGAACCCTAAGTGATGTTTTCTTATCTGAATATCGTAATACTGTACTCATAATCACGTAAGAGCGGTTTTGTATGAAAATGTACCTTGAAAAGGACGCTACTAAATATCACGAAAACGAAGAATCGATCACAGTTATACATATTTTAAACCAAATCTATCAATAAAAAATCAACAAATTGCATGACTATTAGGTTGTTACAATTATAACTAAACAATTTGGGCACGAATAAATGTTTTCAGGATGTTTGAGTCCTGTTTATCTGTTTATTTTAGGATGCTGTTAGTGGTACTCCAGACTCTGTTTAGTAAAGAAGCGAGCCGCTTGCGCACGATGGCATGGAAGCCATTTACCTATCATAATACTTTTAAAACATTAACAAAGTGATCAATTCCAGAAAACCATTTTAAAGATTATGTAAAATATAACCAACTAATATTAAGGGCCAATATTGACATTTGAGGCATTAATGAAATTGCGGTCTGACAGCTTTTGTAGTAGAAAATGTGATATTTTTCGGATAAAATTTCATCGGTTATTACCAATTTTTTTCAGGAAAGTTGAGCTGAAAACGACAACAATAAACAACAAAAGGCTCTGTATGGAAATAAAATTGGACATGCCGAACCTGCTGGGTTACCATGACGTTTAAAGTAAGATTGTTTCATTCTTATTTCCAGTGGGGGTAAGAGATGGCACTAGACAACCTGTATAGCTCTGTCTCTTACCCACACTGGAATAAGAATGAAGCAATCTTACTTTGAACGTCATGGTAACCCACCTTGTTATTTCTCAAAGCAATTCAAATAATTTATTTATAGCCATTTAAAAACGGTACATGTGAGAAAAACACCCTACACACAACCCTGGGATCAAAAGTGCAGTTCCACCTTACCAATGATAAAATGTCTAAAATTTATTTGTAGAAAAGGGTCAATGTTTCATGACTGATTTAATTGGTAGCATAGAATCTAAAGTATTGAATAAACTAGTTGTGGACTACTGAACTTCTACAACAAAGAAATTTTAGACACTAGCATTGGTACAGTGCAACTGCACTTTTGACCCCAGACTGTACATACACATAATTAAAATGGCGTCACTATCCCTTTGCAGGAAAGTCCCAATCCTTATCCGTTTTGATTTGAGAAACTAGCGTTATACAATCGGCATACAAAGAGTACTTTACTACTAATCTTGGCTATAAGATCATTGACCATGATCAGGAACAAAGGCTCTCGAAATATGAACAAAAACTCGCCTTCATCTAACGCAATCCAACGGGATGTCTGTCAAAAAGGCAACGCGAAAAAAGAGAGATAACGCCTGAAAACTCGGTTAGCATTCGGTAATTCCGTGATTTACTCGAATATTTTATAAGACTTGTTCCAGGAAATACGTGTTTTTTTTTTAATCCATAAAATTTTTGAAAAATTGTCCGTCATTCAGAAACTTAATTAAATTGGCAAGGCTTCTACTATTATACTCGTAATTTTTGACTTTATAAATTTTTGAGTAAATTATGAAGTGAAGTGACAAAGTTCATGCAAAATAGCAGATTTTCAGAAGTCTTTACTGGTATAGTTTTACACAAATTTATAAATTGACTTCAATATAAGCCAAGATAATATCCAAAATATCTAAGGAAAAATGTGTAATAATGTCATAATCGCGTAAGACAGGTAGTATGAAAAACAGTAAAAATATATGTCGAGTTGCATCCCCTTAAGCCTAATCGACCTATTTATTTATTTAAAAATTTATTCACTAATGACACATTGTACAAAGGCGGGCTTAATGCCTTAGGAATTTTCTACCAGTCGACCTTAGGGTGGTGCTCGTAGGGGCCCAGCAGGGTCAAAGCCTACTGGTGCCATGGGTAGTGTGAAAAGGAAACCCGGGGCCCTGGGACAAGGCAACGAAGGAACAGGAGTGGGTTTTTAGTCAGTAAAAGTCTACACTATCTCCCGCTCCGCCCAAGAGCGCGATTTGTCATTAGATGATTTTCCTACCTTAAAAAAAAGGGGTGCTACAGAGACATAACATGGCAGGTGCAACTTAACAGAAGACTGATGGAGAAAATAAGAACAATAATAAATATATACTAAAATACATACATACAAATAAATAATCATATTTAGAAAAAAACGAATACAACAAATCAAGAGTGTGATGAATCTACCAACCCGTGCTTTAATTTTAAAGGACAACCGACTAGTTGGCGTCCAGATGTTCAGAGGGAGTGCATTCCAAAGGGAGATCGCCTGGATATAGAAAGAGGAATGGACAAACCCAGAGCGGTGTGTCGGACATCGTTGGCCGACTTCGACTGGCCTGTTGGTCTAGCGGTTAGTGGCCCTGACTGCTATCCCGGAGGTCGTGGGTTCGATTCCCACCCAGGACAAATGTTTGTGTGATGTGCAAGATCATTTGTTCTGTGTCTGGGTGTTTATCTATATATGTATGTATATAGAAATATATAAGTATGTTTATCAGTTGTCTAGTACTCATAACACAAGCTCTGCTTAGCTTGGGACTAGACGGAGTTGTGTGATAGATGTGGAATATATTATTATTATCGTAGAAGACTATAAATCAAAAATCAGTGATACATACAATTAAATTCTATCAATCTTTATCAAAATTACGCACAGGGCATTGTCAAATGAAAAATTAACGAGAACAGTACACAAATAAACATAGAGTAATAAAATAGATTAGAGACAACTATACCTACTTGGCACAGTGTAGACGGACGTTGAAAAAAATAATTGCGGAATTTACTGTACAGTTTATAGCGCTTTTTTGCCAAATTATCTTTATGGTGGACGCCTATAGTGTAATGCATGAAATTTTTAAGAAAATGTTGAGTAATTTCAACGAAGAATAATTTGAAGATACTTAATTGAGCTAACAAAAGCAGTATTCAATAAAATCTCAGCCGAAAGATGTTCCCTGTAGGAAATAGGCTTAGGGAAACCAAGATTCGCCACAAAGGACGTTTCCGCAAGCTTCGCCTCCATCGGGATCCCAAGACCCTCACCAGGTCATCGTTCCACCAGGTAGGAGGCCGTCCAATGCCTCCTTAAATAAGTGCTACAGTAGCTTTATGAGTCAAAACGTGCTTTCGTATTAAATCAAAAACAAAGATAGACATAGAAACCACAGCAGTGTAACTAAGATAAGATCATGAGTTAAAACTTATAAAAAAAAACATACATAAAATGACCAACAGCTTTTTCTGAATTTAACCATACAAACAAACTCAGTGTTTATGTCTCTGTGTACGTTTTACTACGTCCATTTCACACAACGATGCTCAAACTTAGGCTGCAGTACTTTGCGCTCTAAAACACACGATCGTTGACGCGGCTCAGAAGGCTGTCCAGTTTTAGAGAGACTGGGCTGGACATGCCGATCGAGCGATGGGCCAGTAAAACACAAAGTAGGTGCCCTGAAATCGCAAGACGGGGTCGCGGCAAACCCAGAAGGAGATGGAGGGACGACTTAGATGTCTTCCTTAGGAATTGGCACGAAGTGGCTCAGAGCCGGGGATAAAGGAAGGAATGAATGGATTTTGTACGTAACTTATAGCACCATTGAAAGAGACGAACAAGTAAAAGCAAGATTTCTTAAGTTTGTTTTCTATAAGTAGGTACTACGAAGGGAACTAAACATTATTTTGTTAGCAAAATCGGACAGTCAAAACCATTACAAATTCTAAACAATTAACCCAAAATAATTATCACGATATTTATAAACAGTCTCGGCAACGCGACTATCAGACAATAGCTTACAATTAGGTTAAATTAAAAATAGATCAGCCTACCGGTAAATTGAACCTAGCAATCATTTTAATTTGGGTACAAAAAGTACGAATTCTAACTCAATAAAATCGGATTTCGGGGACAAGATAGTAAAATAAATATATTTTTAGTAAGTATATGCCAAACCTGAATATAGTTTCTTCAGAATCAGTAACTGAATCGATTCCAATAATATTTACACCATGTTATTTTTCTATTTTTTTCAAAAATATGTACAAAAAGGTCAAGTTGGACACCACTGACACTAAGTACAACACAGGTCAAGGCAGGTCATAGCGGGCATTAGGTGCCAGCGCACAGCAAAACAACCTCTCAGTCGCTCAGATGGCAGGGTGACCATGAATTTGTGCGGACAACCAGGCAACAGAACAAGCATAGAACTTTATGATTTTTCATGATACAGTTATGAAATTTTGTACATAGATTCTTTATATAAAAATACTAGACACGTGTTTCGGGTTTCGCTTTTATTAAAACTAATGTTGTATAGACGGACTAGTTGCTGCCAGCGGCTTCGTCTGCGTGATAGTAGAAAATTATCCCAAGGGATAATACTCCCGAAATAAAAAGTGTCCCATGTTCTATTCCGGTACATGGTCTACCCGTGTACCAAGTTTCATCGAAATCCGTCAAGCGTTTCGAACGTAAAATAGTGACAAAGATAATTATAAGCGTTTTTTTTTATTCAACTATAACTTCACTATTAAACTACTACTATTACTTTTAGGCTTTAAATCCGACTCTGTACCTTTATGTGCATGAAGTATGAAAATAAATAAATAAATAAACTATCACACAACGCCGTCTGCAGAGCAATCAGACCTTGTGTTATGAGTACTAGACAAATGATAAACATACTTAAATATTTCTTAACACATGCATATTATAGATAAATTGACCAACCCGCACTGGGCCCACGTGGTGGATTATGGCCCATACCCTCTCCTAGAGAGGAGGGCGAAGTCCCAACAGTGGGAACATTATAAGGCCGACCTATGCGATGCTATATATAAATTACACCCAGACACAGAACAAATGATTGTGCTCGTCACACAACATTTTTCCTGGGTGGGAATCGAACCCACGACGTCCGGCATAGCAGTCAGGGCCACTAATCATTAGACCAACAGACCAGTCGTTTTTTTTTTGTCATTATAAACTGGAAGTTGTTTATGTCTTTCTGTTATTATTGAATTCTATTGAAACTGTGGACATGTTTTATTACTGGTAAAATTGTAGAATTTTTTATTACTTTCTAAGAAACATTTCCTTAGACAAAACCTCATTACCTCGAAGGTCGATTGTACATACGTCTGTATAACTTGAATGACCTTGAAAAACGCTTAATTGTCGTTTTGTACACGTTTGTACGATTTTTTTTAGGCAAAAATTTTGGTTTATATATCTTTGTTTTTCCTAGGAAAATACAGAAAAAGTTCTTTTTTCTTATTTTTTATTGGTGTTTTACGTAAAAACGCGCAATTACGTAATAATAATATCCCGGGGTGTCCGAGGGGTTAGATGAAGAATAAAATCCATTACTTAATTTATTTAATTTCAACTTCCTTGAGCTGGATAATGGCATTCGAAGTAGCGCATACCTGAGAGTTCGTCAAATCTTAAAACCCTCATAACTCGTAAATCATACGAAACACGATAAAAATATTACGCACGTATAACGTACGTACATCGGACAACCCGACGTACGGCGAGTATCCACCCTTACGTTGTTGAAACTTCAACGGTCCGAACTAAGCGATTTGCTTCGTCGTTTATACCGCGTACATCGAGGGACTGGAACAATTTGCCTGCTGCGGTCTTCCCGTCCAACTATAATTTAGGTGCCTTCAAGGCTAGAGTGATTAAGATCTTAATAAACTAGTGTGCCTCACCATCAATGATTGCATCACTGCTTACCATTAGGTGGGATCGCAGTCAAGCACTGGTTTATATCGAATAAAAAAATAAAAAATAACGGGAACATAGACGTATAAATAACATACTCAAATACTTATTACTACAACATCGAAACATTTTCACAACAACGAAATTTTTTAGTGGTCCGCTTCACGTGAATGCTTCACCGGCGAATGAATACGGGGATTCATTCGCCGGTGAAGACCGATCATGACAGATGACGTCACAGCGAGTCGCTTCATTCTCGGGCGCGTTTCTGGTACTAATATACTAAAATTGATGCATTTTCGTCATTTTTGGTGCGATTTAAATAATTTCTTCACAGTATTTACTGTTTTTTTTTGACGCTATAAGTCTGCATACTACACAAAAATCATGACAGATCTTTATTGTATTATTTACATCTGTAGGTAAGTTTGTACGGAACCCTCAGTGCGTGAGTCTGACTCGCATTTGCCCAATATTTTGTTATTTGTTTGTGTGAGCACGTTTGCTAATACGTGGCGGTCAAGACCAAAAAAGTTACTTCTAAGGCAAGCACTACATCCATAATCGACCACATCATTGCTTTACAATAAATGAGGAGAGCGTTTAAACACAAGCCTTTAAAATAATAAAATACAGACCACTATGATCGATCAATTCAAACTACAAATACAAAAATTAAAAAATAAAGCAACGTTACTAGGAAAACCCCGTATTTCCCGCTAAAAGAAATCATAAATAAAACATTTGGAATGCGATAACTACCAACATTACAAAAATAAACGGTGAGAAAACGTAAATAAAAGGCAATTTATCAGTTAGTAAAAGGGGTCTTATAAATGATGATTCAAATCATTTCTCTTGCTAAGTGGGTGATATAAATTAAGAAATACTACTTCTGTCTTCGCTGCCTACACAATGACAGAGATTGGTTTAAAGCGAAGTTTTTTCCAACCTTGAACTTCTTCCGAATTCTCTCTCTTTTTTATAGGTGCTGCGATCTCACCTGATGGTAAGCAGTAATGCATTCTTCGATGGTGCAGCGCACTAGTTTATTATGAGCCTATTCACGCTAACCTTGAAAAGACACCTAAATTATAATCGAACGGAAAGACCGCAGCAGGCAAATTGTTTCAGTCCTTTGATGACGTGGTATAAACGACGAGGCGAACCGCATAGTCTGGACGGTACAAGATACCAGCACGAATCTTGAGCGCTCGGCGAAAGAGTGGGGATCGCTTTGCGCATCGTACACATCGGCGAGCCAATCACTGCACAAGGATTTCACTCCACGCCCCGGCGTCGCACTTCATACAACTAAAGAGACTCGATATTTCACTTCTGCGCAAGTGGAAGGCAGCGCTCAAGATCTGTGCCGGTATCTGTAGAGGTGTCAACAATGTAAGGGTGGACACTCGCCGTACGTCGTGTTGTCTGATGGTAGAAAGGCGACTAACAATTGGAACTGCTGTCTGGTCAAGACCAAACCCAAGCAGTCTACGATGCTCATTGTTCCACGCGCGCCACATAGATATGTCAGCAAAACCGTAGGGTCACAGCAGGACCTATAACGCAAGGCTGCACAACGCGGAATGCGCGCAGGTAACTTACGCCATAGCTCGCTCATACAAGTGGCCGCAGTGAGTGCGAGGGCGGCGAGCGGTAGCCCGCGCGCGAGCAGATATCTCAAGCCGGGTATCCACTATGTTCGTAAACTAACTGTGCTCCGTGCGTGTGGATGGAGACGGTACTCGCACCTCCATAAGAAACACGCAAGCACTACAGTCCCCTTGCAAACATTTTTCTTCCAACCACTCCATTAATCCGACCGTGGATCGTGATACACGAAACGTACGCTCTAAACGTGGTATTTTGCTCGCGTCTACGAACACTCTCCTTTGTATTCGCCAAAAACCGCCACCGATTAGAGCCCTGAGCGCGCTCCGGTGCACGCTCCAGGAACGCGAACGTAACTACTATGTGGAGCAGTAGCAGGAACGCAAGAAGTTCATGAACCCGGCTTCATACTAGTTCGAGCTAACCGCACCGCTTCCCGCACCGCACTGCCAGTCTGGCCAAGCACTATAACTAGCACTAATTTGTATATTTTCCACCATAAATCAAAAAGGCAATGGCCTAATGATTCATCATCACGCTTACTCACAGCGTGGGTGTTACAGTGAAGCTATTCTTTATTCCAGTTGTAGTGCGATAAAACATTTAAATTTCACAAGGTCGAACGTGTTTCTGGTTTCTGAAGACAAAACATTGGATTTGATGAGATTTAGACGTTAATGCAATTATTTGTTAGGATGAGCTGTTGAATTTAGGTTTTGTAACTATCAGAATGAAGGTCAATGACCTCATTGTTCTTTACAATTTCGCATCATTGTCACGGAGCATCAGTCTGTGGAAACCCTCACAATTAACTGTTTCTGCCAAGAGCATTACCTGCGTCGAAGTAAAAATTCCCGGGAAAATACACTTCTGGATTTCAGTTTCAAGTTCTATGTCAGAACAGTTTATACAGGTGAAATTTCATCCCATCAGCGGTTAGAGCACAAACTAGCACGTAATAATAAATAATATAATATTCCACAACTTCCACACAACGCCATTTAATCTCAAACTAAGCAGAGCTTATGCTATAAATAGGTAATAGACAACTGATAAACATACTCAAATATTTCTAAATACGGACACATGTAGAATAGCTGACCCGGCGACATTCGTACGAAGGCAACGAAGGAACAGGAGTGGGTTTTTAGTCAGTAAAAGTCTGACACTATCTCCCACCCCGCCCAAGGGCGAGGATTGTCATAAGATGATTTTCCCACCGAAAAAAAAAAAACGCCTAACAGTCAATGAATGTAGGTATATCTTTCGATATAGTCAACCGCTTGCGATGAAACAAAGCCTAAGTAATTTATCAAGTTACACACAATTTTAATGTGTAAAAGTTATCTACATCGATTTCGTACGTTTTACGTGATGCGCGCACAACTACAAACTTCTACAGATTTATTTTTAATATTTCCAGACACAGAACAAGTGATCGTGCCCATCACATCAACATTTGTCTTGGGTAGGCATCGAACCCACAACCTCCAGCATAGCAGTCAGGGCTAACCACTAGACCAACATACACACATATATACAAAATTTAATCTTTATAAATTTATTTAGTATCATCATTATCTTCCTGCGATTGTCCTATGTTATTTGGGTCGACACAACACATAGTTTTTCTTCCATTCTGTCATATCCAGCGTCACGCTATCACCGACTCCCTCTTCTCTCCTGTCACTACTCACAAATATCATGCATTTTTAGGGTTCCGTACCCCAAAAGCGACCTCGTCAAGATCTCGAGAACGCGTGGAGGTATCCAGTTGAAATTAAAACCATATACTCAGGTCTGCGGTCCCTTGGAAGATGTGAAAAAAATTAAACTTCCAAGTTAACGAAAAAAAGATACGGCCGTTTATGTAGTAAAAATCGTAAATTTGACACTCCTAAAAAAATCGAAATTCATAGGGTACTTCCCGTTGACCTAGAACTCTGAAATTTGAAAATATCAGAAAACTGAAAATTTGTCGTCCCAAAAAAAAACTATTTTCTATTTGGAAAAATGTCTGACTCGCACTTGCCCATATTTTTTTTTTACTTCTTCTCCCTATCCATCCATCCCCACACGTATGCTCATAACTCGTTAAGTAACCATACTAAGATAAACGAATCCCTTTCAACTTTTCAGTCACTGTCGCTACTTTCAAACTTCAATTGTACCAATTTACTCTGTATTAAGATTGATTGATTTAATACTTGTAGTTACAGTTTGGTTATGTAGCACAAGCAAAAAAGCACATAAAATTGCGTAATATAAATACTAATCAAGGACTTGATCAGGATTTTTGGCAAAAAGAGCCGCGTTATAACACTCGTCTGTGTTTCCTGACAGTTACAACCTAGGGGGTCTTTGAGTCTAGTGTGAAGGTTACTTCTAGGCAAGCGTGCTCCATCGTTGGCCACATCATCGCTTACCATCAGGTGAGAGACAGTTCAAACGCGAGCCTATTTACACTTCTACACTAATATTATAAAGAGGTATAGTTTGTAATTGGTAATCTCTGAAAGTACTGCCCTCCTAGCCAAGTTACAGCCGTTTCGTTTCGATTCTCTTTTCGTTGATCGCCTCGAGTCAGCCACGCCTCTTAATCCTTTGTTCTGACCATGTGACTGAGCGTTGAGATGACGTCAGAATTAAGGAATCGGAGGCGTGGCCTATTCGAGGCGATCGACGAAATGCGAAACGAAACGGTTGTAACTTGGCTAGGGGGGCTGGTCCGATTGCCAAAATTTTTTCACCGATAGAAAGCTGCTTTATTCCTGAATGACATAGGCTATATTTTAGGTACGCGGGCGAAGCTGCGGGCAAAAGCTAGTCTATAATAAAAAAAAACATTGAGGTGTAAGGTTTAAACAATCGTAATTCGCAATAATAAGTAAAAAACAGTACTAGGTCACGTATAGGTCACCCAGGCACCTGTGCTAACAAATTGATAATTTGTTTAAGCAGCTGTTAAAACTGCATGAAAGAAATACCAAACAAATAAAATGTCATTATATTATACGTACCTTACGTAAACACCATCGTCACCATCGTCTACCTTTCAAGGGTAAGCAATGACATATGTACCTATTAAAGTTAGTTAGAATTGTTTACTTAACTTAAGCAAAGTTACTCTGCCTAATTATAACTCGGTGTTAGATTTGGCTTAAGAATTTTGTTTTTGTCCGAAGTCCATTGTCAAGGTTGAAAAGGTGAAGTTTTTAATGAACGCAAAATGTCAATATGGCGGGTTTATATTCATTTGTATTCTCACCTTTTTTGGTCACGTATGCCGCCGAGGGGAAGTGGCTATTGAGCGACTTGTGGTCTAGGGAAAGGTTGAGGATACCAGGCCACGAGGAAGATCGCCTATGAAGTGGACTCACCAGATTAAAGCGGCAGTGAATGGCTCATCATCACTACACGAATACACGAGACAGGCGGCCATCAGAGAGGAGTCGCCACTCCTCTCTGATGGCCGCCTTCCTCGTGTATTCGCACAAGCTGCAAGTGGCAAGCTTCACAACACGCCGCGGCGTGTTGTGAAGCTTGCCACCAACACCTGAAGTGATGACCACGATCACTCTGTCAAGAGTGATACCGACAAAGAAGAACCTTCGTTTTGAAATATTTTCATTCTGAAGGAGGTACAGATTTTTTTGAGCTATATAGTTGTTAGGTACATTCATAATTTAATTCGCTGTGGTACAGGTATAACCACGGAACATGAGCGCTCGGCGAAAGAGTGGGGATCGCTACCTACTAGGTACTACGAGTAGGTAAAAGAAAAATAAAACAAAAAAACATTTAAAAAAAAAACGCGATCGCAAAACGATCCCCACTCTTTCGCCGAGCGCTCCAGATCCGTGCAGATACCTGGTACGTACACCTGCCATTTGGCTCTCACCGTCGCTTCGCGATCGCGTAGGATCGCCTACGTACGGCGTAGCGTAGTTACTCATTTCATCCGCATTACATTCTCATAAAATGTAATAAATCAACAAACGATTTTAACACAGGGTCACTAGGAAACTGTTGCTAATATCTATGGGCGATAATAACAGCTATCCATCAGGTACTCAGGTAAATCACCAGCCCATTTCACCAACCGATCACATAAAAAATAACTGGGTAAGTGCGAGTCGGACTCGCGTACTGAGGGTTCCGTACAAACTTACCTATGTAAATAGTTCAATTCCCGAATGGAATCTCGAAGATTTTTTTTTGTGACTTAACAACAAATATACTGTTTTTAGATTTATTTCTATACCTGTACTGTGAGACCTTGTTTTAGGCCAAATTTCAGGATTCTGGATCAACGGAAAGTACCCTGACTTTTGATACCCTTGAGAGTGTCGAAATATACGCTCTTTTTTGCGACTTAAACGGTCGTATCTTTTTTACAGTTTTAAAGAATCGCAGACCTGAGTATATGGTTTTAATTTCGACTCGATACCTCCACGCGTTCCCGAGATAAAGGGTCTTGACAGATAGACAGACCGGCAAAGTGATTCTATAAGTGTTCCCTTTCTTTCCTTTTGAGGTACGGTACCCTAAAAAAAACTTATATCATCCAGTAGTGCAAACAGCAGTCGTTTGGCCGAAATCCAATTTATTTTGTAGTGATGGGCATCATAAAAAGTGTCAGGCCTGCCTCTTGGGGCCCGTAAACATGCGGGACACAATGTGACCCATCGCCTCGTTAAATATAGTATCATGTTATATGTGCTCTAATTTTAGGTCATTTCGGACTTTGCCAAACTATTGTTATGAAAAGTTGCAAAGCCTAGGAAAACACGTTAAGCGGTTGGTCCCGGATATCATATTGTGTAGATCTTTAACAGTCGTTACGGCTAGTCAGCACCCACGAGAATCAGACATATAAAAGTATTGCCAAGGGATATCGTGTTCGCGGGCTTGCGGACGGCGAGCAATGGGTAGCTCGCCGTCCGACCATCCGATAACCGTCCGGATCGAGCTCAAGTCGTCGACGGCGTATAGTATTCCACGCGTGCCTCAAGGAGATGTCAGCAAATCGTAGGGGTTCAGCAGGGTTGGAGCCTACTGGGGCAATGAGTTAAGTGAAAATGAACCCCCGGGGCCCTGGAACGCAAGGCAAAGGAGGAACAAACGAGTGGGTTTTAGTCAGTTAAAGTCTGACACACCCTCGCGCTCCGCCCAAGGGCGCGATATGTCATTAGATGATTTCCTACCAAAAAAAAGGGATATCGTATCACCCGATTACTGCGTTCTGGAAGTTTCTTAGACAGTCTAGTATATACTAATATCGGAGCCGAACCCAACACATTTGAGAAGGCGGCTAGAGCAATGGGTTGCTCGCCGTCCTACCGCCCGGTAACCGTCCAGAGCGAGCCCGAGTCATCAACAGCGCGTAGTGTTCCTCGGTCGCCTCAAAGAGATGTCAGCAAAACCGTAGGAGCCCAGCAGGGCCGATGCCTTCAAGGGCCATGGGTTGATTTCTGGAAAAATCACCCCTGGGCCTAGTACGGAAATAGAAACGAAAGAACATAAATATGGTTTTAGTTAGTAAAAGTCTGACATGTGTCGCTCCGCCTTTTTTTTTGGGTGGGAAAAAACCATCAATCATCATCTTATAACAAATCTCGCTCTTGGGCGGAGCGGGAGATAGTGTCAGACTTGTACTGAATAAGAAACCCACTCCTGTTCCTTCTTTGCCTACGACCCAGGGCCCCCGGGTTTCACTTTCACACTACCCGTGGCCCGAGTAGGCTTCGACCCTGCTGGGCCCCTACGATTTGCTGACATCTCCTTGAGGCGCGCGTGGAACAGTACGCACCGTCGACGACTTGAGCTCGGTCCGGACGGTCGGTCGGCGAGCCACCCATTGCTCGCCGTCCGCAAGCCCGGAAACGGGAGAAGTCATTAGATGGCACCTCAACTCAAAAAAAAAAATCGGTTCAGGCAGGCAGCTGATGAGTAATATCACACCAGGCTAGCTCCTTCACAAAGAACTCCACTTCTGCTAAAACTTCAACATTCTAAAAGGGTGTATCAAACCCGAATAGTGACATCTTCTATCTATCCATTGACAGTTCCTCGCCTAACTTCGCAAACTATTCGGAACACTTCGGAAAATACGCCAAGTTTAAATACAGTAGAGTCTTAAATACCGTAGCTGTAAATTAAGAAATAAAGTCCGACGCCAGGGGGCGCGCGCTTCTCTAATTAAATTAGTTAACAAACTTTTAGTTAAACAAACAATGGTTTGGTAATTTTATATTTTTAGGTACGAGAGTCATATAGTTGTGTAACTGTAAAGCTAGAACTACACTGCGCACACGTGTGCCACACACGCCGATCTAGGCGCGTCGGTCTCCATACATTTTATATGGAAACTAGACTTGTAGAGCTACGCTTGATCCACGCCACGCGACGTCGTTCTACGTACAAATCAGGTGTGTTAGTGTAGTTCTACCTTAATTTTTTTTTGTACACCTGCCACCTTATTGAGAAGTAGAGGACGCCTATAGCATTTTCCTGTTGTGCATACAAAGTTCAAAAGCTATTAGCGAGTTAAAGCAATTTATAAAGCGTTGTGCATGTTTTCAGGAGAATAAGTACTCGCAAGTCCATACTAATAGAATAAAATAGAATAAACTTTATTGTACACCAAAATAGTAACAAAACTTACTAACATTATAAAAGTGAAAGTACCTTAGTCTATCTGTGTGTTACGCTTTTACTGTTAATTTACTGAATCGATTTTGATGGGTACTCCGAGAAAAGACAGACAATAACATTCATACGAAGTCGCGGGCAAAAGCTAGTAGTCTATAAGTGTTAGGATTTGTGAATTCTAATTTTGTTAATCGATTTATTTAAATCGATATACGTATTAATACAGCTTCAATTTAATATTTTACGCTGGCAACTTTAACCTTTTTAATATATTCGTGGTAGCTCTGTGATTGGTTGACGCAAATCGGCGGGAACCAATCAGAGAACTCGCTTCTTCCCGCGCAAAAATGGAGGGGTTAAGGTGGGCTAACGGAACGTTTGGCCGGCTGCGCGGTCTCTTGGTCTTTGAGAACTCAAAACGCGATAGGTGGTTAGATAGTTGGAATAATAATCAGTAATCTAGTGCTAAGAACCGATTATTAAATATTGTATATGCGAATTAAGAAAAATACAAGACAGTTTTGTGTAAACCTTGCATCTTTATTTTACTACGTCCTGTTCCTGCTGGTGTTCTGACATAAGTGAAAGAAACGGAACTGGATCAGTACAAGCCAAGAAAGAATTATACCTCTATATCATATCAGCTCAGATTATACAATTTTCTCCAGCACTTACTACCCACGGGACAAAAAAATTAAAACAGTTATTAACAACTAGCTTTTGCCTGCGGCTTCGCCCACATACATAAAATATAGCCTATGTAACTCTCTCACTCGAGATTAAAGCAGCTTTATACCGGTGAAAAAATTTTCGCAATTGGACCAATATTTTTAGAGATAACCTCCTACAAACAAAGTATTGTGTTCTTCGACGGGTAGTGTGAAAGCGAAGCCCGGGGCCCCAGGATAAAGGCAAAGAAGGAACAGGAGTGGGGTTTTTAGTCAGTAAAAGTCTGACACTATCTCTCTCCGCCCAAGAGCGGGATTTGTCATTAAATGATATTCTCATCTAAAAAAGAAACCTACAAACAGAAAAATAAACTACCTCTTTATAATATTTGTGTACTATCAAAGATTACAAACAAAAAAAAAAAAACAATCTTTACCACTTCATAATATTCGTATTAGTGTAGATAATTCCCAATACACACAAGGCGCAAGCAACACAAAATAACGCTACTAATAAAGCACGTGCTATCCCGAGAAAATAAATGAAAAAGATCCGACACTTGCAAGCCACGTATCTAGGTCACCTAAACCGGATATAAGGGGACATAAGATCACAATATGCGGGCACTTTATTCTGCACGTAACGTGCATGGTACAAGGACGATCAGGGTTGATCCGTACAAACGTACGTATGAAAACAATTCAATTCCCAAATAGAGTTACAAAGATTATTCCGAATCGCAAAAAAAGTGTTTTTTTTTCCTGTGACGCAACTAAAAATTTACATTTTTCCGATATTTTTCCTATACTGCTGTGTCTTTATTTTTCGTTAACTCAGAAGTTTGATTTTTTTAACTTGATACCTCCACGCGTTCCCGAGATAAAGGGTCTTGAAAGACAGACAGACGGACAACAAAGTGATCCTATAAAGGTTCCGTTTTTTACTTTTGAGGTACGGAACCCTAAAAAATTTAGTCAAGTACCTAATTATGTATGTTAAACATTAGCCTTTACGAACAGCGACACATACATACACCGTTCCTAACATCAGAAAACGATAATAATTAAAAAGAAAATGCCTCTTTTAAAAAGATCTGACACTTGCAAGCCACTTATCTAGGTCACCTAAACCGGATATAAGGGGACATGAGATCACAATATGCGGGCACTTTATTCTGCACGTAACGTGCACGATACAAGGACGATCAGGGTTGATAGATTCAATTATGTATGGTAATGTTGAGTTATTGGTTTAGATAAGAGAGAGTCAAGTTAGTAGGGTATAATGTTACATCTACATAAACACAGTGGTAACCTAGTGGTAACGACCTCGACTTCGGTCTAACAGTCTAGTGGTTAGTGGCCCTTACTGCTATGCTGGAGTTCGTGGGTTCGATTCCCACCCAGGACAAATGTTTGTGTGATGAGCACGATCATTTGTTCTGTGTCTGGGTGTAATTTATCTATAATATGTATGTATTTAGAAATATTTAAGTATGTTTATCAGTTGTCTAGTACTCATAACACAAGCGATGCTTAGCTTGGAACTAGACGGCGTTGTGTTATAGTCGTGTGAATAATATATTAGTAGGGGTTCAAATTCAAACCCAGCCAGGGGCATTACTTTGTGTAATTTATTTCATTACTGCTGGTTTCAAAAAAGATTGAAGAAAAACATCGTAAGGAAACTGGTATGTCCTAGAACCAAAAGTTCGAAGACTTGTGACATCCATCAACCCGCACTGGGCCCGTGTGGTGGATTACGGCCCTAGCCTAGACAGGAGGCCTGACACCCAGCAGTGGGAACTAAGTGTAATTAGTTGCTGAATTGAAAGTAGGCATATAGTTTTTTTTTATTCGGTGGGAAAATAATCCAATGTACATTACTCGCTCTTGGGCGGAGCGAGAGATAGTGTCAAACTTAACTGACGAAAAATCCACTCCGGTTCTTTCGCTGCATTTCATACCAGGGTTGAGTCTTCCTTTCAAAATCAGACCCTTGGCCCCAGTAGGCTTCGACCCTGCTGGGCTCGTACGGTTCCTGACATCTCCAAGAGACGCGCGTGGAACAGTAAGCGCCGTCAACAGCTTGGGCTCGGTCCGGACGGTTACCGGACGGTCGGACGACAAGCTACCCATTGCTCGGAATCCCGGTCGCAAATTATATAAGTAGTGGGGATTCTACTCTCAATTCAGCAACTACACTTGAAAAACGAGGGATAGTTATAAACAGCATAAATTTTAAATGGGTAAAACAAACCCGCGTATATAACAATAAAACGCAATTATCGAAACTTGCGCGTATTTAATTTAGCAAGTACCCTACTTGTACTTCGACGCAGGGTTGTCACATTCAAATTCGAAAAGGTTTTCTGGCGGAATTTTTTCGAATGTTGTTCATTGGCTGTTCTAATTACTCGCAAATTGATGCCTAGTTAAATAAATTGGTGCAGTTTTGTGCCTCAAGTGTATAGACAACTGGACCATATGTAGAATCATTGAAACAAGTGGGATATCGATAAAATGGAGCTGACAATTTTATTATAAGATTGACCACCTCTGCGAAGCTTGTCGAGAAGGGTGACTCGATATTTTCTGCCAAATCCTGCAAACACTACATTAGAGTCCGCTTTCTCATGGAACTCAAAGTAAATCGAAGTGAATTTAAAAACTAAATACTTTCTCAACTTGACACTGGCTGAATGCAGTGTGAAGAAAAAAAAAAGTCGGCTAAACTGTACTATACCGGACAACGAGTTTTACGCTCATAATTTTATATTGGAAAGATTTATGTCTAAAAAGTAATTTCGCAAAATCTCAATGTTAGGAAACATATAGTTTTTGAGAAAAAAAATAATGAAAATCGATAATTTTTCGTATTAATTGACGCCATTTTGACAGATTTCGTTCACTTTTTACTTTGTTTTTAATATTATGACAAAGGTATTAGTTCATACAGCCACAATGAATAGTTAACAAAACGCATTTTTTTTTTATTTACATTAAAAATGACGAATAATATAGACAAATGACGAGTAATATAGCCAAATGACATATTATACATCATATAAGTGAATTTAGCTTGTCCAATGCTAGATTAATAATATTTGAAAAAAATAAATGTTACTACTTAATAAATAGTTTATTATAATTTTAGTGTTTAATTTATCAAGCTCTTATTATTTAGTTTACATGAAAGTATACAATTGCTACAGTGGGTGGTTAGGGTTATTTTTTTTTTAAACCACCCAGAAAACTTTTTTTTTTCCAATCTAAATACATGAAAGTATACAATGGCTACAGTGGGAGGTTAGGTTAAGGTTATTTTTTTTTTAAAACACCCAGAAATCTTTTTTTTTCATCTAAATACATGAAAGTATACAATTGCTACAGTGGGAGGTTAGGTTAGGGTTATTTTTTTTTTAAACCACCCAGAAATCTTTTTTTTTTTCATCTAAATACATGAAAGTATACAATTGCTACAGTGGGAGGTTAGGTTAGGGTTATTTTTTTTTAAACCACCCAGAAAACTTTTTTTTTCATCTAGTTACATGAAAATATACAATTGCTACAGTGGGAGGTTAGGTTAGGGTTATTTTTTTTTAAACCACCCAGTAAACTATTTTTCAGTGCACAAATATTTTTATACAATGGTAGAGCGCTCTCCGAAACAACAAAAATTTTTTTTTTTCATCTAAATACATGAAAGTATACAATTGCTACAGTGGGAGGTTAGGTTAGGGTTATTTTTTTTTAAACCACCCAGAAAACTATATTTCAGTGCACAAATATTTGTAGACAATGGTAGAGCGCTCCCCGACAGCAAAATTTATTTTTTTCATTTTTAAATACATGAAAGTATACAATTGCTACTGTGTGGATATAGTCCAAGGGGTTTAGGGTGATTCTTCTCCCTAAAACCTCCAAATCTGCCCCAAAAATGCGTAAAATGTACGATTTTATGATTCCTAACCTCAAAATTTGAATCTTCAATATCTCCAAAAGTATGTGTTTCCTAGATTCGGGAGGGAGTTTGGGGGGGTGGGGACACCCCCCCCCTCCCCCCCTCACCCCAATAAACCCAATATTTCGTTGTCCGGTATAGTACAGTTTTACCAAAAAGTCTACTGTAGGTATATATTTTGAACCAATAATGCGAACACAGCAGTGCAGCTGAGCAGGAGCAGTGGTGGCCGAGTGGTAACAGTCCCGACATACGAGTTGCAGGTTGCAGGTTCAAACCCAGACAGGCGCATTACTTTGTGTAATTTATTTCATCACCACTGCTCTCAAAACGGTGAAGGGAAACATCGTGAGGAAACCGGCATATCCTAGAACAAAAAATTCGAAGACATGTGACATCCACCAAGCCGCACTGGGCCCGCGTGGTGGATTACGACCCATTATCTCTCCTAGAGAGGAGGCCTGAGTCCCAACATTGGGAACATTATAAGGCCGACTATGCTATGCGAATACAAATTTTCGAATGGTTTCTCATAGGTACAAATAAAAGCATGTGAAAAAGACGTTAAAAAAAAACATGCTTAAACAGCTGGATGGTGTGAAAACTGTAGCCTGTGAATTTATTTATCAAAAAGAAAAAAGGTAAAAACTATACCAATAATCGCGCCAATAAAAATAAATGCTAAGTGGTCGAGTCCCAGACACACTTATCTTAGTCCTAGCCATAAAAAAGGGGTACTACAACATAACGATACTTCACCGACAAGCGAAGGCACGTGCCGAACTAGGGTTGCTACTTACTCGAAATGCTCTACATTTGAATTGAGAATTGGAGGTAATTATCAAATTAAGGAAAAACAACTCTATATCATACAAAACAAAGTTCAAATTCAATGCAACGTCTGCTTTTTATAGTGTATTTTTTTTACAAAAGGTCAGTTTTAAATTAACTTAAAATACACAACACTAAAGTCATATTTAAATGGTAGCTATAGATTTAAATTATCTCGTATTATACACATCGTAGTATACTGGAGTTAGATTTAGACAATATGCTTAAAAATTAAAAAAAAAAAAATTTGTTTACTTACCTAGATTTAATTTCACAAATTAACTTAAAATATACATAACAAAATCGATACTTGAATGGTAGCTATGGATTCAAATTATCTCGTGTATTTAACGTAGGTTTAGACAATGTCTATAACAATTTTATAAGACATATTTTAAATTATATTTGTTTTATTTAGATATATTAATTTTACTTAATTTGTAATATTATTTAAAAAGCGGACAAAAAAACAATAATCATACCAAAACCACGAGGCGCAATTTTATGAAATTATCACGACCTCGAAGACAATATACGTGTATTTATTTTTATTTTAGTACTAGATATCCCCCGCGATTTAACCAGCGTCTTTAGTTACTGCTCCGCTCCCTAGGGTCGTAGCGCGACGTTATATATGTAGCCTTATAGACTTCCTAGACAAATGGGCTATTTACTACTAAAAGAATTTTTCGATTCGAATCAATAGTTTCTGAGATAAGCGCGTTCAACCAAACAAACTCTTCAGCTTTACATAAAGATAGAAGAAAAAAAACAGTTTTTTACGCAAAATGACGCAATATTAAAACTAGACAACTAACATAATCATTACAATATTAGTATAAATCTGGCTTTTTATTTTAAAGACAAACACTAATATGTTTGCCTTTTATAGTTGTTTTTTTTTTTAGGTAGGAAAATCATCTAATGACAAATCCCGCTCTTGGGCGGAGCGAGAAATAGTGTCAGACTTTTACTGACTAAAAACCCATTCCTGTTCCTTCTTTGCCTTCGTCCCAGGGCCCCGGGTTTCACTTTCACACTACCCATGGCCCCAGTAGGCTTCGACCCTTTTGGGCCCCTACGATTTGCTGACATCTCCTTGAGGCGCGCGTGGAACAGTACGCGCCGTCGACGACTTGGGCTTGGTCCGGACGGTTACCGGACGATCGGACGGCGAGCCACCCATTGCTCGCCGTCCGCAAGCCCGCGCCTACGGTGGCCGGAAATCGGGATCAGAATCCCGGCGGCGGTTGGGGCGTGAGGACCGTTGCCTCACGCGATCGGTCGCCTCCTTTGCTAGCATTACTGCTTCGCAGAAGGAGGTGACCGCCTGCCACTCCTCCTCGCTCCGGACCATGGCCTGTACCAAGGCCCGGCGCGAGAGATCGCCGCCGCCGATCGCCCTCACGAGGACACGGCGTTGCTCTGCCCAAGCGGGGCACACCTCCACCGTGTCCTCCGGGCGGTCCACACAGTTGCCTTTTATAGTTGCGCATTTTGTCGACATTATCATTCCTTTTATTAATCTCGAAGTCTACATGCATCGTAGTACCGACGCGGTGAAAAAAAAAAAACCTTTGCAATTTCTTCATCACATATTAATATTAAGTTCCTAATGTTATTTGTAGTTTTGGTGTACAATAAAGAATATATCTATCTATCACATTTTAAAAATCGCAATGTCAAAATTTCGTAGTGTGTTCGCTTAGCCTCAGAAGTAAACGTCCGACTTTAAAACCGGACCGGTAATAAATGATGTCCGTACGATAAACGTGACCGGACATCCGGCCTTTTTGCATTCGATCGCCAACGTTCAAAGTTAAATTGAATTTTAGAGAAAATTTCATTTCGGTTTTCATCCTTATGTACGGTATTTTATCCCGGCAATGTTGTTAATTTTGGACACCGTTCGAACAGAATACAAAGCAGAAATACAGGTAGGTAACTAGGGCTTGCCCTCGTAGCTCTTAGTAGCCTTCGGGCTACTGGAATGTTCCGAAAGTGTTGCTGTGGCCCTGGAACGGAAAGGAGTCAACCAGAGCGAGAGAAGTCGTTGATTTCTCACCTAAAAAAAAAAAAATACTAGGACGTAACTTGAGAACAGTCTATGCAACCAGCAGTTGGCTGGAATAATGACAGGCTACGGAAATGAAAACCACCATTGCTTTTGGATGCTAGTTTTAATACTCTCAAAGACATGACATTTTTACAAGATGGCGGTGCGCGCACACACCATAGATATGCTTACACATCACTCCTCCGACACTATTAATAAAGTACTTACGAACTAAACATTTGTTGGGGTATATCAAAAACAAATTTATCCTACTTCAACACTATGGTCTTTCTCTTTCTAGCCAATAAATATTGTATTTAATTGGTCTGACCCCCTTGTCAGCACTTGACTGAAATCCCTAGTATGGTTACAGTTACTGTATTCCTGAATGATTGCATCACTGCTTACCATCAGGTGGGATCGCAGTCAAGCACTGTTTTATATCAATTAAGAAAAAAAAAGAAAAAGTTATAACTCTGTAATATTCTCATCATACTTACATTAATTTACCATCCCAAAGAAAGGCAAATTGAGTAGGTAATTATGGGTGTTTTGTCAATCCTATATAGGAAACTTTAATAACACTTCACAGCTAAAAAATTAAACACAAGTATTTTTACGAAAATATTATTTGCTACGGACGGTACGGAACCCATCGTGATGTTCGCGAGTCCAACTCGAACGTCCCATTTTTTTTAAGACGGTTAAATTTTTTTGACAAAACAATTTTTCGGATTATTTGATTTTAGTAGTAGGCCACGATAATACGGGCGTTAGTGGCGGTCATTAGGTTCTCAAAATTTCAGGTGTAAAGACACTTAGCGTAATTAAGTATGTGGCTCATGTTCTAGATAGAAGTACCCCAACAAGCATGGTAAAAAAAAAATACAATAATCACATGTATTCCGGAGGCCTCCGACAAGGTGGACTGATGACCTCGTGAGATTCGTGGGAATCAGATAAAAGCAGGACACTCAAAAACAGTCCTTGTGACGACACTTGGGGGAGGCCTCTGTCCAACAGTGGACGTCATTGATGATGAATGATGATGTTGCCTAAATGACTAAATAGATTTTTGTGGAATCTCGCACGGCGCTAGAATACGAATCACATTATGTTATATAAGAATTATTTTTTTTCGGGTACTCTTGATTTTTCCAGAATGCGAGTGAAGTCGAGGCCAACAGCTAGTTCTAGTACTTAAGTCAGGATTAAACTTACCATAGACTAAACAAATCGATACTAAGCATATGAGGTATCAAGGAATTTCCGTAATTCAAGTATTGTTGGAGGTTACACATATTGAAGTAGCAGTGTTCTGATGATATTTATTATAAACACTATACAATGGACTATATCATGATAAACCTCAAGCAAATGTAATAGAGTAATCTTAAGATTAAAATCTGATATATGTATTTAGATATACTGCTGGATTCAAATCGAACAGAAAAACTAAAATAAACAAAAAAAAAACATTAAAATATTTAAAACTCTGCAATCTCCAAAATACAACTAAAACCGAATTCCTTTTTCAAACGTTGTACCATTCAATTGTTTTACCTAACACCCAAATTACATCATAACTATCGAATATTCACCTTCCATTTTTAAATAAAACCGTTGTTATTCAAACTTCGAAACCGTTTTTCGGGCAAACAAAAAAACCCGTTTGGCTTTCCCGTACCCCATAACAGAAATTCCGTATGGGGTATTTATTTCGTATTGCCCAGCCCTGTGGGCAATTTTAAACCGCCGTAGCGGGCAATAATTCACGACTAGGAATTTAATATCGGTTCATGTTTTTCGTGTTTACAGCGTTGATTTAGAAGGGAAGTTTATCTGGTATCGGATGACATATCGAGGACTGTACGTGTTCGTTTGAGCTTTAAAAGGGATGTTCTACGATATTTTAAAAAGACATTCGGATGAGATTTCGTGTCCTTTGTACTGTTAAGGGAGAAATGGGGGATGTTGTATGGGCTTGGTTATCTGTCAAGCATCACGTTCTATATTTTCGTCTGGTTGCCTTTCAGTTATAGTCAATCAATATAATTAAGCCATTCAAACCGTAACATACTCTGTAAATTTTCATAAAAGTATATTTCTTTGGATGAGTTAAAAGTAAGTTAAGAGCAGTGGTGGCCGAGTGGTAACGGCCTTAAGTGTTGTAGATCGCGGGTTCGAACCCAACCAGGCGCATCGCTTTGTGTAATTTATTTCATCACCACTGCTCTCAAAACGGTGAACGAAAACAGCGTGAGGAAACCGGCATGTCCTAGAACCAAAAATTCGAAGACATGTGACATTCACCAACCCGCTCTGGGCCCGCGTGGTGGATTACGGCCCATTCCCTCTCCTAGAGAGGAGGCCCGAGTCCCAGCAGTGGGAACATTAATAAGGCTGATTATGACTTAAAAGTATATTAATATTATTAAAAATTAATTATACTTGTTTATGCTTAACTGCTTTAAAACAAAATATTTGAATATTAATATGGACATCGAAAAATATCGCTATATATCATCGTGTAGCTACTCTAATCCCATGTTGAGATAAGAGTACATTATCTTCGCCGAATAATTTAAGATACACATTCACATGGTTAAAGAAAGAAAAAGAATTTAATTGGTACAAAACACAAACACAAAATAGTTTAGTAAACACGAAACAAAAAAAAATAAATAAGCAAAAATGTATTTGTGTGCCTCACGGCTGCACCAAAATAGGTCCAGCCCCCCTAGCCAAGTTACAATCGTATCGTTCACGCCAAACGCTTCGAGTAGGCCACGCCTCCAATTTCTTTGTTCGGACCACGTGACTAAGCGTTGAGATGACGTCAGAACAAAGGAATCGGGGGCGTGGCCTACTCGAAGCTTTCAGCGCGAACGTTACGATTGTGACTTGGTTAGGGGGGCAGTTCAGCATGAATGTCCGACAACTAGTGCCTGACGCTGTTTTTCAACTGAACCTGTGGTTGATTGGTTCATACTTAAGGACCGTTTTGATTAATATAATGAATAATATATTTCATAGGAATAGATATTAAAAACTGTACTGGTACTGTAGTAACTAATCTAATCTTACGTGATAGAAAATATATGGAACCCGTTTTCTTTCTCCACTCTTCCGTTTTTTTCGAGTAATTGACGGTGCGTAGTGTTACACGCACGCCTCAAAGATATTATACCAGCAAAACCGTAGGGGCCCAGCAGGAAGAGCGAAGCCTGCTTGAGCCACGGAAATCGAAATGAAATTGAAATCCGCGGTCCTAGAACGCAAAGGGCAACTGAAGACACAGATGTGGTTTTAGTCAGTAAAAAGTGACCAGTTTTAGTTAGTCGCCAAAACGAATTTGACGATGTAGAAGTAAAAAGTGACCGGTGACGTTTATTTTAACTGAAATGGACATGTAAATAATATCGTAACCAGACAATTATGTATTTTAGATTAATTAAAAATGACACACAAATATTGTAACCTCATTGTGACCAGTAATCTATTTAATTTTAATTGAAAATGACATAGGTACTTATGAATACTGTAAGCAATTTAATTATGACCAGTATCGTATTTTATTTTATAAAAATTTTGACATATAAATATTGTAAGCCTGGGTATGTTACAGCGAGAAACAACAAATAATTATAAGAATTGACCATACATCTGTAACCAACAATAAATGAATTATTATTATTATTAAAAGGAAAGTCTGACACGCCCTCTCGCTCCACCTCTGTCGAAGAATCATTGTCATTTGACTGGCCTGTTGGTCTAGTGGTTAGTGGCCCTGACTGCTATGCCGGAGTTCGTGGGTTCGATTCCCACCCAGGACAAATGTGTGTGTGATAAGCATGATCATTTGTTCTGTGTCTGGATGTTATTTATATATAATATGTATGTACCTATTCAGAAATATTTGAGTATGTTTATCAGTTGTCTAGTACTCATAACACAAGCTCTGCTTAGCTTGGGACTAGACGGCGATGTGTGATAGTTGTGTGAATATTATTATTATTGTGTAATATCTCATCTCAAAAAAACCATAAACGTTCCATATCCTTCAATAGTATACGCAGCTTCATCCTCTATAATAGATTTTTCTCAACAAAGAAAGACAAACAAATAACCTCCACCCGACCACTATGACCTCTTATCAAACTCACGCACACAGTGCAAACAGTATTCAGGGTTGGAACAAAAATAGCATTTTGAGAAGTACAACACCCCTCAAGGGCGCCGACTCCGTGGGTGCTCGGGGGCTCCAGCACCCATGAGAAATAAACAGTGGGTGCTGAGCACCCCTGAGAATAGACATCAAGAAACAGATCAGTAACCTTTTAGGTTACGTATAAATTATAATCATCATTTCAGCCGAAAGACGTCCACTGCTGGACATAGGCCTCCCCAAGCGTCTCCACAAGGACCGATCCGGTGCGTCTCGCATCCACCGCACACCCGCGACTCTCACCAGGTCGTCGGTCCACCTTGAAAAACCACCGGGTTGGTTATAATTTACCAACCCGGTGGTGTTATATATATCTTCATAATAAAAACTATTTTCGTTTTCATACAATGGTTTCATTTTATTTTTTTATCAAACATAATTACTAATTAAGTACGCAGTATGTAAGTAGGACATTTATTTACTTTTCGGTCGATCAGTGTGCATTTCTCTTCTCACACTTCGCCAATTTTTCAAGTCTTCAAATGAGCATGAGCACCCATGAGGTCTTCTAAAAGCCGGCGCCCCTGACACTCCTTATAACAAACCTTCCGTTAGGCAACGTATCTAATAAGAGATCGGTAAATAGACGTTTGCAGTGTGAGGTGACTAAGAGATTACTTGGTCAATTTGAGAGAGCCTGTTTGAATATTAACTAAACTTGGGCCCAAAATAGTCTAAAATAAGATAAGCTAGTAAAAGAACATTACCTCTCTACCATCTCGTAAGTTATCTATATATATAAAAGGAGAAACTGACTGACTGACATATCAACGCAAAGCCGAAAGAATGTAGAATTTCACGATCCTAGTGGTTCTAGGATCGTGAAATTTTGCACAAGGTTTCCTTTCATGACGTAGATGAGCACTGGATTTTCCAAAATTCAAGCTGCTGGCAGAAGCTACTATATTATATATATATGTATTTTTATAATTTAATTTAAGTTTGTATCTATGTAATGTGTACGTTTATTTACTGTTACTGATATTAAATCATACAATACATACATTGTATTATTTAATTTACATAATATAGTCTATTTAATTCTTCTCTATATTATTTATACACACTGCGTCTACATCTCTCATCCAACTCTCCTGTCGCAGGTCTGCTGGAAGAAATTTCGTTAGAAATTAGCAGGACCTTTTTACTCTTTTATCTATTTATGTATTTTTATCTTTTTTTGTATTTGTTCTTTTCGATTTTAGGCGTTCGTGTGTACATAAAAAAAGAAGCTTTCATGTAACCTAGACGTTAGTTATTCATTATATAAAATAACTAGATGGGGGGTGGGGTTTTTTTTTCGGTAGGAAAATCATCCAATGACATCCCCCGCTCTTGGGCGGTGCGGGAGATAGTGTCAGACTTTTACTGACTAAAAACCCACTCCTGTACCTTCTTTGCCGGCGGCGGTTAAGGCCAAGTCGCGGAATGGCGGACAGAGTTCCGGCGGGATCTCATTTGAAAAATAACCTACGACCTATTCTCAGACTTACCAAATATATGCACAAAAATGTCATAAAAATCAGTCAAGCCGTTTTGGAGGAGTTCGATAAAAAATAACTGTCACATGAGATTTTTATATAAAAGAGTGTCCATGGAGTTCCTTGCACGTTCTTCTCCATAGAGATCCACGCTAAGGAATATGCAAGCATCATTTTTCTTACCGACTGATTTCTTGACTAATAAAAGGAGAAACTGACGGACTTTTGTACAAGGCTTCTTTCAATGACGGAGACAAGCATTAAGAAGGGTTTTTTAAAAACTTTTAAGAAGGTGAAAGCGGGTTTTAAAGTTTGTAATAAGAAAGCTATTTTTACGCGAGCGAAGCCGCTGGCAGAAGCTAGTTTAAAAATAAAGCTTTGATGGATCGATTAGTTTCAGAAGAATAAAAACCACACCACCACACATTTTCTTTTAAGTGCAGAATCATCAAATATCGTCTCCCGCTCTAGTATGGAACGAGAGGACGTGTCAGCCTTCTACTGACTAAAACACACCTATCGTCCCTTAGCTTACAACACCACTCAAGTCGAAAATTGGCGGTTTTCAAATTTGAATGCCTTTAGATGGAGCTGCTCATTGCGCGTCTAACCTTTGGTCACATGATATAGATTTCGGCCAATCAGAAGCCATAATTCGAAAAGTAGTGATAGTGTGCAAGTCGGCTAGCCTGTTAATTCCGCAAAGTTTTTTTCGTTTCCTGTAAGGTAGAAATGACTTAGGCGGTGTTGTTAGCTAAGAGTCGCTATGTTCCTTCATTTACCGTTACCGTTCTAGTGTCACAGAAACACTTTGAAACGTTCCTGCTCTACTAACTTAACGTTAGGCAACGTATCCAATAAGAGATCCGTAAATAGACTTTCGCCGTGTGGTCTCACAGAGAGATCAAGAGGCTGCAATGTATTTTCTTGGTTAATCTTATCTAGTAGAAAATGTCTAGGAAGGAATTTGAAACAGTCACATTGAAAGGGTCCTTTTCCAATCGCCTATCGTCAACATCGACATGGTTTTAAAGCATGTTGCTTCATCTAACGCAATCCAACGCGATGTTTGATGAAAAGGCAATGCAAAAAAGAGAGATTACGCCTGAAAACTCTGTTCACTCTGTATTAAATCATAGTATCAAAATTTGTTCGAGGAAATACGTGTTATTTTTAAAACCCTTTAAACATTTTAAAAAAATTGTCGTCATTCAGAATCTTGATGAAATTTGCAAGACTTCTATTGTTATACTTTTTTGACTTTTTAAATTTTTTAATAAATTATGAAGTGTCAAAGTTCATACAAAATAAAAGATTTTCAGAGGTCTGGAAACTGGATTAGTTTTACACAAATTTATAAATTGATTTTAATAGAAGCCTAGATATATCCACAAGATAGCTGTGTATCCAAAATATCTAGAGAAAGATGTGTGATAACGTCATAATCCCGCAAGAGCGGTTGTATAAAAAACGAAATGTGAAAATGTATGTCAAGTTGCATCCCCTTAAATATGTTAAACCTTTATCTTCGACGGCGCGTACTGTTCCACGCGCGCCTCAGGGAGATGTCAGCAAATTGTAGGGGCCCAGCAGGGTCGAAGCCTACTGGGGCCTTGGGTAGTGTGAAAACGAAACCCGGACCCTGGGACGAAGGCAACGAAGGAACAGGAGTGGGTTTTTAGTCAGTAAAAGTCTGACACTATCTCCCGCTCCGCCCAAGAGCGAGATTTGTCATAAGATGATTTTCCCACCTAAAAATAAAACCTTTATCTTCGTCTTGTTTACAAACAACGCAAAAACAGTTGTACCTTTTCATATATAAGTTTATATCATTAAATAGTACGAAAAACATAATTACACAAAGAAAAACACACTCGAAAGTAATGCGAAATCGTAAAAATTACAGTAACAACATAACCTACAAACGATTACTTTAAAAAACCAATAAACGAACGATTAAAACTAAAACTTTTATGTGCCGTAAAACCGCTGAGACGCGGTATACAGCGGGTTTAATTTGTGTCTAGTTTAGAGTATGTACTTAATTTGAAACTGAAGCGGTATTAACAATTATTAATATACTAGCTTTTGACTACTCTATTCTACTCTACGCAACTCTTCTCTATCCTGCCCTACCTAACTCTACCATACTCCACCCCAGTAATGCTAGCGAAGGAGGAGGCTGCACGTGTGAGGGAACGAAGGTCCTCACGCCCTAACCGCCGTAATTTCGACCTCGACTACCAGCCACGGTAGACGCGGGCTTGCGGACGTCGAGCACTGGGTAACTCGCCGTCCGGCTGTTCGGTAATTAACCGGACCGAGCCCAGTCGTCAATAGCGCGTTGAGATCCTCGCGCTTCTCAAAGAGATGACAGCAAACCGTAGGGGCCCAGCAGGGCCGATGCCCGCTAACTAGGACCGCGGAGAATTTCTGAAAGGGAAACCCGTAGTACTAGGACGCAAAGGGTAATTGAAGGAGACAGGTGTGGTTTTAGTCAGTAAAAGTCTGACACGCCCTCGCGCTCCACCCAGAGCGCGAGAAGTCATTTGGATGATTTAAAAAAAAAAAAAGAAACCCTACTCCACCCTACTCTACTCTACCCTATCTACGAGTAAGTTACCTACCCTACGCTACTTACTTACTCTACTGGGGCCAAGGGTCTGATTCTGAAAGGAAGACTCGGCCCTGGTACGAAAGGCAACGAAGGAACAGGAATGGGTTTTTAGTCAGTAAAAGTCTGGCACTAACTCTCGCTTCGCCCAAGAGCGGGGGATGTCATAAGATGATTTTCCCACCGAAAAAAAAACTTCTATCTACCTACTCCTCTACCCTAATCATGTATTACTGTTTTGCTTTTAAACCTTCTCTATATGATGGTGAAAAAAAAACAAAAAAAAAGTTTTTTTTTATTGGTCCAGCCGTTCTTAAGACATACATAGCGTGTCCAGGAGAAATAGAGGTTCATTTGTATAATATAGAAGTATGTAGTATTTGCGCCGTTTGAGGGCCTCAGCAGCCGCAGCGGCAGCGCCGGCACAGCCCGTCGAATTAGGGACATGGGATGGAGCAAGGGTGTCGACACAGGTTGCGTCCTACACCAGATGCCTACCTACTTTTCACGGCACTAACTTCATGCCATTCGGTCTCTTCTCATCGTATGCTTAGTTCTAAAACATATTTTAGTAACACAAGTACCTCATCCGTATAATTCATCCAAATATCGTCCAATTCATGTTGCAATTGATTTTATTTTATAATCGTTATTTAAACATATATATATATATATTTTATCAAGGTCATCTTCGTTCAAGATTCAAAGAATTTTATTTTAAATAAACCATTTACAGGCACTTTTGAAATGTCAAGAAGTCATTCAGTCAAAAAATGATGCTAATTGCACAGTCCAAAGCGTATCTCTATGGCGAAGAATGTGCAAGAAATTCCATAACACGTTTCAATCATGTTTTGTAATTATAAATATCTCTGTTACATGTTTCTTGTCGCTATCATGTGAGAACAATGTAAATAAAGTAAAAATAAAAACTAAATATAGATATTAAAATAGCAACTGGCAGCTAAGAGATGACCAGTCTCCACCGACAGCGCCCGTTCGAGGATATGACGCGAATATTAGCACCACTCAGTTCAACCATTTTGAAGGGAATCGAATGATCCAAAGATGATACAAAGATAATAACTTCATTACAGAGAAGAGTACAAGAGTCAAATTTCATTAAAAAAAGCTATTCTTAATTATCGTCTTAAAAACCAAGATTCATCTTAACAACAGCTTTATCCAATCAATTAAAAGTTCAAGAATTTGAAAACAGGCGTTTTACGGCGATACTTACAAAGTATAATTAAATAAGTCGCTGAACACTGTTCTTTAAGAATATTTTAATACAAAAGTATAACAACTATGCGCTACAAAGGTTAGCGTTTTTGTTAATTAATTTGAAGTTTGAATTACAAGAAAATATTTAATTAGATTCCGTTAAGATTATGTAACAAAGTGGAACACTTAGATAATACTTGAATGTTTTGGTTTGAGTAGTAATAAAAGTCAAAAACAACTTTTTATTTCGTCTTAGTACTTTTCATCGACATAACTGGAAGAATCGCCTAAATTAAGTGGCAGTGGACAAAACTTCCGTCCCTGAAACTAGTTGATTATTCAAAATTCTAAATATTTTTATTTCGCATAGGCCTACATGGGCACTTAAAAAACGTCAGAAACTAGAGCAGTATTATTTTTCAATACACTTACTCGAAAACCTCCCTTTTACTTCTACCGCTTTTAGGCTAGCAATTTACTGTTTTTCGCATTAGTGCGGAAAACTGCGCTTCCTTGTCCCGCCACAATTTTATTACATTTATTGTATCAGGCTGGGCGCGGCGCTACCCCCACGAATAGCGCGTCAACCCCATTTATTTATGCCTTCGTGACAAACGCCGTTTGATACACGTGGATATTTGTCACTGCAGCACTCGGCTCTATAACTCTCTCTCCTACAGCTCGGGCGAATGCCGCCTCGGTCGCAATGACATACTTTCTCCTATTGTATCAAAATGTACAATTTTTGAATGCTTAATAGATATTACTTCTAACTTACCGAACCAGCCCCTCCACATAATCAATGTTTTATCCGCCATTTCTTCCCACAATATTTTTGAAAACATGCTGTACACGGCATACAGACACATTGTATTCAGACCATCTTATCTGTCGCTATAAAGGGAATCCCTTTACGAATTGCCATTTTATATAATATATTTGTTATATAACATAATGCGGAAAACAACACAATATTTTGTGTTGAAGGATTTTTCCTATACAATTTATGGAGCACCATAAATTTTACCGTCAGTGTACCTATGTCGTTAGGGATTTTCTTTTATTTTTTGTGGTAGGGGGAAATAATCCGATGACTTCTCTCGCACTAGTGCGGAGCTCGAGGACGTGTCAGACTTTTACTGACTAAAACCCACTCTTATGTTACTTCTTTGTCTGCGTTCTAGAGCCCCGAGTTTTCCTTACAGAAGCCAAACCCATGGCCCCAGTTGGCTTCGACCCTGTTGGGCTCTTAAGGTGTGGAAGGGGATAGTAATCAGCTTTTGTAGTCTTACCTGTAACAAAAAGAAGCTATTGTTAGTTGAATGTTCAATGATGGACTTAAATTTTTAATGGCGTTCAAAGGATGAAAAGCAGAAAATTGTACAATGTATTTTTCTAACAATAGAATATATTTTAGGTGGTAAATTAAGATCGTTTTTAAACTTTGCCGGCGACGTCGACTGCGATTTTTTTTTTCATAAAAACTTGAACACCCCTGAAACCGTATTTGACGGTTGTTTTGAAAAAACTAATAATGAGTCCTTTTTTCACTTCGATTAGAATTGGTACCAAGCTTCAAGTTTATAAACCCAAGAAATAAAATTCCTCCGTACTATCTTCAAAGCTCCCTAAATTGTTTTATTTTATTCTGTTGTTAGTATTTGTTCTTAAAAAGGTAACAGAAATATATCATCCGTAAAAATTACAATTTTCTAGCTATCAAAGTTCATGAGATACAACCTGGTGGCGGACAGCGGGGACCCTTAAAATTATATATAAAAAAAACATTTAATCAAGAGAAACACTAAACATCATCATCATCTTCCTGCCCTTGTCCCATGTTATTTTGGGGTCGGTGAAACACGTGTTTTTCTTCCATTCTGTCCTGTCACTCGTCACGCTATCACTAACTTCCTTTTCTTTAATATCACTTCTCACACAATCCATCCATCTTTTCTTTGGTCTCTCCCTCTCCATCCTTCCACATGTAAACTCATAACTCTTTTAGTAACATGCGTTTCATCCCTCCTCTTTACATGACCATAAAAGAAACACTAAACATACCATTTTAACCATGTTTTCAACGCCTAGTACCACTTTGAAAATATTTTATCAACCGATTAGGCACATTTTTGTACAGAGTCCCGTTAGGGTGTACCAACCGGCCGACAGAACGCATTTTTGCAATTTATCTCTATTTATTCACGGGGCATTGATTCCGTCGACCCATTATACGGAGACTCGTGACTGTTCTTGATAAACATAAATCCTTTTGCATTGACAAAATGGCTGGCTGTTTTATTTTGATATCGTAGAGCTTTTGTATTGAAATAATTCCAATAGCATTTCATAAAAATTTGTCTGACATCCAATAAAACTGATTTCATTTGCGTATATTTATCATTGTAGGCTATTTCATCGTTTTTTCCATAAAATACTGAACTAATCTCAATATGAGTGAGTGATGACTGAGGATAAATTATTGATTAGACTTCCAGTTTCGGCCTTAAACTAGCTGAATATTCTGCTCGACCGAAACTTTTGTTTTTAAGCTGATGGTTGTGATAAAGGACTAAAAACGGACTTATTAATATTAAGTATTTTTTGAAAGTTGTATAATTATAAATAAATTTCACAGAAACATAGTTAAGAACAAGAATATCGAAACATTATTTTAAAGTTTTTATACTTTTTTGTTACGACGTCACTTCTGTTTACGATTTTGGCCAGAACTGGAAGACGAGCTGATCACTCGATTACGGTTTCGGCTGGAAATCGGGTTTCGGTCGGACACTATCTATATACATAAGAGGAGAAACTGACTGACATATCAACGCACAGCCGAAACTACTTGGACTAGGAGCGTAAAATTCTGCACAAGGCCCTTTTATGACGTAGGCGAGCACTAAGAGAGGATTTTCCAAAATTCACCGCCTAAGGGGATGAAACGGGAGTCCAAAGTTTGTATAGAAAAATCTATTTTCACGCGGGCAGAGCCGCTGGCAGAAGCTAATTAATGATAAAGAAAAAAAAAACCCTGAAATGAAAGAACTAAGCAGCTACTTAATAATTTTTACTATTATTATCTATTAGTCTCTCATTCACACTAAATACAGCCATAATTAACTTATTCTATACATTAACGACCATAGCTACCAGGCAAGCATAAAATCAAAGCAGCTAAAAAGAGCTACATTGCGTGTCCAGAAATCCTAAAAAGACTAGCTGATCATAAAAACAAAACACAATCAAAATACCGCTAATTCGGGCAGAGACGTTTTAGGACAGTTTTAGTGTGAAAGTTTCGAAAACTACCAGGGTGCTATAAACAGGACGGAGGTTCACCGAGAGTCAGCTATGACTGTGTAAAGATAGTTTTATGTGCATTCAAAGTTTGGAAGAGCCCCAACTTTTTTGTTTGAAGACGGCATCTTTTTGCGTGAGCGAGACGGCAAGAACCTCACATATTGACGTCGATAAGGTAATGATTCGTCGCAGCCATATTTGATTGATCTAGAGCAACTCCGGACATATCGCACCTTTAATCCAATACCGTCACTAAACGAAATTCTTCAAAAAACTGTTTTTAACGCCATCTATTTGCTGAGCGCTAACTTTACAGATTGCGTTAAAAACGAGATTTTTTGAAGAATTTCGTGTAGTAACGGTATTGGATTAAAGGTGCGACATGCTACGTAGGTACAAGAGAAGTATAGGCTTCATTAAAATCGTGGTCGGGATGTCTCATATTGGTATAGCATTTTCATAAAAGCAATCACAACCTCGTGAGAGGCAGGTACTGCCAAGGTTGACATTGAATTGAAAGACATGGAGACAGTTCAAGGTTATGATTGTATAGTCGTCTTTTAAACGTGATCACTTTGCATACAATCGCACTTTGCTCTAAGTCACGAACTTCACAAACTGGAGGCCCTACTATGATGTCTTAAAATCGTATATCTGACGTGAGAGAAAGATGGAACTATACAAGCTGTATAGCACTATCCCTTTTTAACACTGGAAAATATGATCCCTGAACTTGATAATGCACGACCTCATCCAATAAGACGAATCAACAATAATCCAAAAAGGATTTATTCACTCGGAAAAAAGTATCACAACATATTCTAACATCGATCCGATCCATTAAGAACCTATTCAAACATTCCGACAAGGGAACCTCTTCGGAAATTACGAAAAACCCAATATATAGATACTCGTACCCGATTGGCCAGAAGGGGTACTAATAAGAACCTTTTTAGTGACGTTGGGGCAAATAAAAAAGTACCCTTTTGCTACACGAGTTACGATTTTTGGGGGGCGAAGTCGATTTTATCGCGTTTTAACAGCACTTCCCTTTGTATCTTATTCGGATTAGGTGACTCAGCAATAGATTTTTGTCTATTTACGCGTTCGGGGAAAGGTGAAAGAATTCGAGAGAAACTTGCGATACGGTACCACGGCGTAAGGGGAATTTTGAGAGAATGAGGATATCTTTGAGATTAAGTAAAGAAGAAAGAAACATTGGATGGACTGTGTCTTCTGCTTAGCGTATCGATGGCAAAACTAGTTAAATTCCTTGCTTCGCCCAGTATTCGGCCACGGCAATGCCGTCCGCTGATGCGGTCATTAGGTCCCTACGTGAACAGGTAACAGGGCACGTGATGCAGGATCGAAAGTGGGACATGGTCTGCGGAGAAACGCCGCACAAACACTGAAGATCGAAACCGTCCGAGAACGCCCATCTGTGGAGATTGTCTTAAACTATAGACTGTGTAGAAGGTGATGGATTAAGAAGGTGGTGATAACTAAGATGACAAGAGCAGAGGCCCTAACACGAACTCTTAACACGACCCATTTGACGACCTTCAATAGATAGAGCTATATAGGACAGGGTGTATAGCTTAAACCCTCTTTTTGGCTCGCACGCTTGATATTTCATGGTAAGGCTGTCGGATGGGTCGAAGCCTACTGCCCCCCTAGCCAAGTTACGACCGTTTCGTTTGCGTCGAACGCCTCGAGTAGGCCACGCCTCCGATTGCTTTGTTCTAACCTCATCTCAACGCTTAGTCACATGGTTAGAACAAAGGAATCGGAGGCGTGGCCTACTCGAGGCGTTCGACGCAAAAGAAACGGTCGTAACTTGGTTAGGGGGGCTGGGACCATGGGTGATGCGAAAGAGAACCCTGGGCACCTGGAACGAAGGCGTAGAAGAAACAGGAGTGAGTTTTAGTCAGTAAAAGTTTGACACGCCCTCCTGCCCCGCTCAAGTGCAGGAGATGTCATTGGATGATTTCCCACCTTAAACAAAATGGTAAGGCTGTAAGGAAGAATAAAATTGGGGGAACGGCAAAAGTGATTATGGAACTGAAGTTGAATCTTTCCTTCCGGATGAGATGGTAGTAAATACAACTTTGCCATAATTTATGATGAAAATTCAAAAATAACATGGCGAAGCTGTCTCAACAACCTTGACCGAAATAATACTCAAGGATTTACTCAAGGTTGTGAAGTTCGATGAAGGCCCAAGTTCGCGGCAAACTCATTGAAACATTTTTATTGTGCTTGCTACTGAACTTGGTTTAAGACGGGTCAAGAGCAGGAAGATAATGACTGTTGTAACGTGTATGCTCCCCTCCCTTTGTCCCCATCATGGGGACAACGGTACATCATACAATTTTCTTACTATTATCCCCTTTACGTACTTACAGGCAAGGGGGACAGCAGACAGTTAATTAAAATAGGCCCGTCTATACTTGACGTAGTTTAAGCTCAACAAAATTATCTCTCTGACGTCTGCAGTTGTTAGTTTAAAAATTGAAATCTTTATAACCAACCTGTATAAGAAAACATAATACATAATACTGCATAAGAAAACTACCCTCATAGATAATAAAACTCAAGAACAGTAATCGAATGCATTTTAAGGCCCGAAACACACTGCACTAAATTACGCCACTAACATCCACTAGGGGGCGCTGATTTACAATATACAAAATAAACTAGGTTCAGTTCGGAAATTTTATAACAGCCACTTGGGAACTATAATATATTGTTATGTTTGAGAAATAGGCGTTTATAGTCGTATAGTTTATAGTAGCACAAAGTTTTAAGCATAAAGGACTGTAGGATGTATTGAATTTTATTTTTATTACTGTATCGGTTTGGGTCACGCGAGGATTGTAAATAACGGTAGTTTGAGGAAAGACAAATCGTGTGTCTTTTGCTATAGTGGGGCTGGGTTGGAAAGTATGGATTTTGTTAAATATATATACTAGCTTCTGCCAGCGGCTTCGCCCGCTTTAAAGAAAGAAGGTTTGCATCATACAAACTTTGGACCCCCGTTTCATCCCCTTAGCATATGCATTTAAAAAAATCCTCTATAAGTGCTCGCCTACGTCATAAAAGAAAGCTTTGTGCAAAATTTCACGCTCTTAGTCTTAGTAGCTTAGGCTGTGCGTTGATATGTCAGTTAGTCAGTTTCTCCTTTTATATATATAGATATATTTTTTTTTTTTCAGTGTGAAATGATCAATTAACCCCTCTCGCTCGAGCAGTGGTGACCAAATACTAACGGCCCCAACTTACGAGTTGAAAGCCGCAGGTTCAAACAAGCCAAGCGCAGTACTTATGTGATTTATTTCATCACCACTGCTATCAAAACGGTAAAGGAAAACAACGTGAGGAAACCGGTATTAGATTCTAAGACATGCCGGTATTTTTTTTGTTCTAAGACAAAAAAAAACTGTCATGTAACATTCACTAACCCGCATGGACCCGCGTGAATAGGGCTCATTCCATCTCCTACAGAGGAGGCCTGAGTCCCAATAGTGGGAACTTTATAAGACTGATTATGTAAGTAGTTTCCTTGCCGTGTCAACCAATCGCAATATAGCACAAATTATAGCTAAGTGATAGACTATTGGAGATACGTGTTCTGCATTGCACTATTGCGGAGTTTCCGAGGTTATAGCATTCCGACCACATTGTTGAACGTCTGGTCTGTATTAGTACACTAACCTAGCATAAATTGCTGGCTGGCATTGCAAGAATAGAAGTATGGATGATAGAGATTCATAAATTGGAAAAAGGGCAGAAGAATGACTAGATGAACACTGATCAGTCTTTTTTCCACTTCGGGAAATGCAGAGACATTTATTCGGGGAACAGTCTAGCCCTTTTTCAACTCATTTGGGGCAGGCGCAGCATCTTAATCATCTTCCTGCCCTTGTCTCGTTTTTTTTGGGGACGGTGTAATACATTTTTTTTCTTCCATTCTGTCCTGTCACCCGTCTTACTATTACTAACTCCCTTTTTTTCATATCATTTCTCACACAATTCATCCAGGCGCAGCATCTTTCTCTTAAATAAACAATATCAGTCACCACCTTGCATGGAAGTCAGTGTATTTCTTAGAAACCGACTGAAGGAGCAGTTTGGGCCAAAAAAAGGGCCAAGATTCGGGTCGACCGAAACTAACTTCTAGCTGACGGTTGAGACGAACGAGTCAGTAAATTTTTGGTATCTACCAAAAATTTACTGACTCGTTCGTCTATCTTCGATTATTAACTTTTTTATGAAAGTTATATCTACGTAATTAAGCATAAAGAAATATACATCTTTTGGCATCGATAGGTATGTATGTACTACGCACTAGATTACGCGTGCCGAACACTCACTTCAATCGACTTAGGTGTATCCATACACCTTAAACATTAGACTAGAAAGAAACTCGTAAGTGCCACGAAATTCATGGCGCTTAAGACATTTTGGTCGTGAAAAAAGTATAGCGCTGTATGTTTTAATAGTTCTATTAAACGGCAATCTAGCGCTGCAGCAAACTTTTGTTTTAACTTTTCAGTATTTTGACAAATATTTTCCATGAACGACTATCTCTAGAATATAAGTCGATGTCTTTTGGCCGTTTTTCTGTTACCACATCAGTTTCGGTTTCGGTTAAGGCCGAAATTAGAATAGGAGCCGAAGATTACGATTTTGACTGCAAATGCTCTTGAGTTCATAGATTCTAGATCTTTTATCTGCTATAATTTTGTATTTTAAATCTTTTAAATTCAGTAACTAAAAATATTTACACCATTTATTTGACATTTACGATTCAACCATTAATGGAACTCAGTGATTAAACGCTTTCCATGAAGATAGCCAGCCTTAGTCAATAGCTTTCAACCATTTAAATGTTTTCAAACATACCTATATGTTATACTTCATCATTCTTTTATTGACACATTTTAACCGTCAGACCGTGTATATTCTCATTATTTTTACATCAATCACTCTGTATAACCACAACACTGTCAGGGCGACTTATGGAACATTCCGGAAAAAGTAACTCGTAAATATAATAATACAAGCTTCTGCCGGCGGCTTTGCTTGAAAAGTAAATAGAACTCTATGTGCTTTCAGGATATGGTCTACCTGGTTGTTAAATTTAATCAAAACTTCGTCCAGTTGCCCTTTGCCTTCTTAAGTTCGTTCAAACGTTCCCGCAACCTTAACAGACATCGACCCTACTGATTCCCTTCAGTTTTGCTGACATCTCTTTGAGGCACCAACGACTCAGTCTAGATCCTTACTGGCGAGGTAACCATTGCTCGTCGTCCACAAAACTCGAACCGGTGGCCGGCCCTGCGACTCCCGGCAACCGGCGTCTCCTTCGGCGAATAGTACCTACTTACGTTCATTTTCAATCAACCTGCCAATGACTTTTCGGTAAGATGGCGGTCAGATGTGACAAAGAAGCTAGAACTACATTAGACCGACGCACACGTGTAACACGCCTGATTTGTACGTAGAACGATGTCGCGTGGCGTGGATCAAGTGTAGCTCTACAAGTCTAGTTTCCATATAAAATGTATGGATACCGACGCGCCCAAATCGGCGTGTGTGGCACACGTGTTCGCAGTGTGTAGTTCTATCTGCTGCAGTTTCCTAATAAAAATTAAAACTGTAGCATTTCATAAAACTAAACTTCCGTCAAGCTATATTCTGTAAAAATGAAGTAAGTATATCAGCAAAGAACTTTCATTACTTCCTCAGTTTCCCTTTCTTTCTGTTTAAAGCCTCAGCAGTCAATACGATAAGTTCCCTATAATTAAATAGTACAACTAATATCTAAGAAACTCGGACGAATACCAATAAGCTGGCGGAACTCCCCAGCACAATAAGATTCGAAAGTTTTCAACTGTGTGTAAGTGGTGCAAGGGATGAGACGTCCAAGTTTTGTTCGAAGAAAAAGATCCTGGAATTGCATTTGTTCTTAGCAAGGAGATAGAAAGGTTCTGGAATGGCGACCGCGTACCGGAAGATGCAGCGTTGGAAGGCCTCCTACAAAGTGGACTTGATGATCTGGTAAGGGATGCGGGAATCCGATGGATGCGAGACACATAGGACCGTTAATTGTGGCGATATTTGGGGGAGGCCTATGTCCGACAATGGACGTCATTCGGCTAAAATGATCAAGGAGATTAATGCAATGTAAGGATTTTCGCACATGGGTCGTAGGCGTAGTTGTCTCGTGCGGACGCGGAGTGTTCTACAAACGAATCGTCGCGTAGACGTATCGTTTTGTAATATCTCAGTTGAAATCATGGCGTCAAGCGTACCAGATGTGTTTGGGGAATTTATTGATGACCTTACCTTCTCTTCAGACGAAGAGGATTTCTTTTTATTTGATTTCGTTAGAAGTAGAAAGCGACGTGCTCATTGGATCCATCCATACATCGCAAATAATTACAAGAAAAGATTGTTTGTTGCTGCACGTGAACTGTCAGAAAATGATAATAAATTCCTCAGTTTTTATCGAATGAGAAAGGATACATTTACAATACTTCGAAATATTTTGGGACCACACCTATTAAAAAATAATATTAACATGAGAATTCTATAACTTTTGCAGTATTCATTATTAAAATATATTTTTTTGTCGATTCCTTTTTTACGCCAGTACGCTACGACTATCGTAATGACAATGAACACCTCATACGATACGCTACAACACCGCCTCGTGTGCGGACTTGTTTGAACATGTTCCTGCTCGTATTGCTCTCGTACTACGCGCGTTTTAAGATACGCTTACGATACGAGGCCATGTGCGAAGGGGCTAAGATCGATGTGTGTGGTTTGTGATGCTTGGGAGAGGCTTATGTCGAGCATTGAACGTCTTTGGACTGAAGTAATAATGATGATAAAACAAGGCTTCCACAACATAATTGCACATTTTAATTCCGCCCAGTCCGTTTGATCATCGTACCACCAGACGTACGGCGATACAGCACCGGTATATGATGGACAGCCCACCCTTACGCACAAAAGTTTTTAGGAACGCATTTATTGTGCGTACAGCTAACGAGTGGAATTCCCCGCCGGAAAGTTTCCTGCTAGCTACAACCTGTAGGTCTTTAAATCAAGAGTGAATAGGATAATTCTAGGCAAGCGTGCTCCATCGTCGATCAAACCATCGCTTACGATCAGGTGAGATAGTGGTGAAACGCGAGCGTATCATTATTAAAACATAAACAACTGACAAAATCAAAACAAATTAAAAAAAAAAACATGTTAAATAAAATGGGTATCGTCATAATGACCAATCGTTTAATGAAAATACGAAGGCTTAAATCACCAAAATGTTTTGCGTTTTTGAAGAAAATTTAAAATTTCAAAAGGATTTGTGTCCAGACTCAGAAACACGGGGGCCAAGGAGAGACCACGCAGGAGATGGCGGGACGACCTGGATGACTTTCGTAAAAATTTGAAAGGGGAAGCGAGGAATCGTGATTTTAAGAAGGAATGGCGAGAGGCCTTTATCCAGGAGTGGGACAACACGGACTAATAATAATAACCTAATGAATTTCTGCATCGGAAAAGTTACATTAAGGCTCCAGAAACATGAAACACTACGTTCCATGTTACTTAGTAAGTAAATAATCATTTATTGCGCAATAAAATAATAACATGAGTGATGAAACACTAATAATGAGAGTGGCTATTTCACATAAATAAGATCACTGTCCTTCAAACTAGGAAACAATCCTGTATCTTGAAGAACAGTAAGTACATTTTCACATGCACATTTTCATTTATTTATTATTCATTATATTTTCACAAACTGACCAAATACATGAAATTAATATATCCGCAGGAGAACTAAGGTCGCCGACATAGCCCGAAGAATCGCCAAACTTAAGTAGCAGTGGGCACATTGCTCGTAGAACAGATGGTCGATGGGGCCGAAAGGTTCTAAAGTGGCGACCGCGCACCGGAAGACGCAGCGTTGGAAGGCCTCCCACAAGGTGGACCGACGACCTGGTTAGGGTCGCGGGAGTGCGGTGGATGCGAGAAGCACAGGATCGGTCATTGTGGCGACGCTTGGGGGAGGCCTATGTCCAACAGTGGACGTCTTTCGGCTGAAATGATGATGATGATGACATGAAATTAGAGAAAACACACGTTAAAATCATACATTAATAACATTTGTGTATTTCAAATTAAACCGTTTCCGCCTTTGATTTGGACCCCAATTTATGAAGAATATCGCAAATGTCCAAGTTGGAGGGAAACAAAGCGCTGTACAGAACAACGTTTAATTAATTTTAGCCAGCAAAACGATAAGGCCGCTGGAAACGATAAGGGCCATGAAATAAATGTGATTGATTTAGTATTGTTTGCTGAATGAGAACATGGCTTTTGGTGAGCGTTTTGTGTTTGGAGATGCTCTGGCCCGTTAAATAATTGAATCAGATGATTGTAATTATGTGGAAGATAGGTAGATTTGAGAAGCAGATACCAAGTTTCGGGAAAACGAGTGTGTATGATCAACGTTGAGTAGCGTTGCTAGGCCATAAGGTGGAACTTTGACAGGCCTGTTGGTCTACTGGCTAGTGGCCCTGACTGCTATGCCGGAGGTCGTGGGTTCGATTCCCACCCAGAACAAATGTTTGTGCAATGAGCACGATCATTTAATCTGTCTGGGTGTAATTTATCTATAATATGTATGTATTTGGAAATATATAAGTATGTTTATCAGTTGTCTAGTACTCATAACACAAGCTCTGCTTAGCTTGGGACTAGACGGCGTTGTGTGAATATTATTATTATTAAATGGTGAGAGTAGCGGGGATCCGATGGATGCGAGACGCACAGGACCGTTTGTTGTGGGGACACTTGAAAGAGGCCTATGCCCAGCAATGGACATCTTTCAGCTGAAATTATGATAATGACGATGATAATCAACGATGAGAAAAAAATTCGGAGAGAACAGGAAGGCTAAATGAATGGGTTGTTGTGTGTAAAATGAGATTAAAGACATTGGTCTTTAATTTTATTTTTGTCGATAAGCCAGTATGAAGCGGAGATGAAAATGTGGACATGGATGTCTGGTGTGACGAAAACGGATAATGTAAGTTTAAAAGTGGCGCCAGTGACTGGAAACTTGAAAGGGAATCGTTTGTCTTGGTATGGTCATGTGAAGAGGAGGGATGAAACGATTACTAAAAGAGTTATGAGTATGCACGTGGATAGATGGATTGTTTGAGGAGTGATATGAAAGAAAAGGGAGTTAGTGATAGTGTGACGGGTGACAGGACGGAATGGAAGAAAAAAAACTTGTTGCACCGACCCTAAGTATCATGTTACAAGGGCAGGAAGATAATGTAGGGAATGATAGTGTAGACGGCTGGCAAGGCAGAATGGAGAAAGAAAATGATAGTGTAGACGGCTGGCAAGGTAGAATGGAGAAAGAAAATGATAGTGTTTTGCCTGACTCGAAGATAGCTTCTAAGTAGATGTAAGTAGAATATGGGCTTCGAGAGTTACCAAAATCCTGGAACACAAAACGTAAGTGACACGCCCTCTCTTTCAAAAATCATTTGATGTATATTCGAGACTCTTATTTCATACTAGCTGTCCTCCTCGGTTTCACCTGCGTTTTTGGATACAGTTGCGCTCTCGTGATTTATATCACCTATTAACCTTCCCCGATAAAAGTGCTATCCAACACTAAAAGAATGTTTCAATTCGAAATAAGAATAAGTTCCTGAATTAGCACGCCCAAACAAATAAAAAACTCTTCAGCATTGTAATATTATTAAGTATAGGATTCAAACTCCAAATACCTTTCAATTTCTCATACTCACCGTCCATCATCCCAACTAACCTATTTTAATAATACATCGAAATCTTTTAATACAATTAATATTGCGATACCATAACCCATTTCTGTCGATAGTTGTGCAATGTTCAGGTTGAAAAATATAATTGTCCCGATAACAGCGAGCACATGGCCTAGTTTTGTCTGAATCTCTTTAATCTCGTATGCTAGAACATTTCCGTGCTCATACAGTATGTTAATATGATTATGAGTGCTATTAAAACATCTGTGTGCATTCGCTCTGAGCTAGGCGGTCTAATTGTGGTGTTTCTGTGATGCTGAACTGTGTGAATTCTACAAGGTGTAAGTTTCTTTCACTTATTATATATATATATGGAGAGAAGAAATGTTATTGATCATTGTATTACGTGCTTTCAGTTTTCTAATAAGTAGTATTATTTATTAAATGAATTTAGGATCTTTGGTTAGATAAATATCGTGTTTGAAATTATTGCTTTTATATTGCGTTGTTTTTATTTTTCTGTTGCAATTTTTTTAAGTAAGTATAGTAATATCCTCTCGTTTCTCTATTAAGAGGTAACTAGAGGTTTTCTTTTAATGAATGGTCTTTTAGCAATTTAACTGCCTACTGTGTCACGCTATGAAATGGCATCTAAGTTTTTTGTTTTACATTGGTACGAGTAATTTATGTTGTATTCTTATAGATGAGAAGCTTATATGATTTTATTGAAAGAAAATTCAAAACGACAAACAATCAAAATCCAGCAATATACTCATAATTCAAAATTATGATCCCAATAACACGTCGGTCGCATCCGAGCTCTTAAGCAATAGTGAATGAGGCAACCGCTCTGTGTTAGATAGCGGCACGAATCTTGAGCGCTCGGCGAAAGAGCGGGGATCGTTTTGCGTATCGTACAATCACTTTACAAGGATTTCACTCCCCGCCCCCGCATCTCTTTTCATACCACTAAAGAGACCCGATATTTCACTTCTGCGTGCTTCTGCGCAAGTAGAACTGTAGAAGTCAGCGCTCAAGATCCGTGCCGGTATCTATACCCCCTCTACTCGCTGCGTCATTTCAGGATCGCGACGTCATCGAGCTCTCAGCTGTCAAATCATCTAAGACTATATTACGTCTATCGATCCTTATATCCTCAATCCTTATAGAGTCGTATATCGGGTTATTTTAGCTATAGCCATGTAGCTAACATCATTTATACACCTAGACTACTCGTTAGCACCAATATCAGGGTAGCGTTAAGTTAGAACGCTCATTACTATGTCGGAAGCCGCTTGAGATATGTCTGCAATACGGATTAATCGGACATTGAGCAACGCTTACTTGGAGTCTTGCGGTGAAATTCTCTTTAATATATCTTAGCGGAAAATACATTGATCAGCCAGCTAAGTCTTTTCTGTATGGTAATGTCGTTACCTGCGAAGAATTCACGTGACAAGTGGCATGTCCATCAATTTTGTACTTAATGTTTAGCGGGAACTCTAATAGAAAAGTCTTTTGTATATGCCTGCAGTGGTTCTAATAAAATAGACCGCATTTTCTTTTTTTAATTTTATAAGCCACTACTTGACTGTGATCCCACCTGACGGCAAGTAGTGATGCATTTGATGGTGAATCGCACTAGTTTAATAAGAGCCTATTCACTCTAAGACACTTAAATTCTAATAGGACGAAAAGACGGCAGCAGGCAAATTGTTCCAATACTTTGATGTACGCGGTATAAATGACGAGGCGAAACGCTTACGACACTCGCGGTACGTCGCTGACATGTTATTGCATACATTCTGCTTATTGACTTTTATTGTTTGTGTGGCGACTGTCTGACATCTACCAACTCGCACCTGGACTCTGTGCTGGATTATGGTCTATTTTATATAGGAGGAGGCTGCTACAGAAGTGGGAACATAATACACAGACCTTTTTGAGAGAGGACTTTTGGCCGAAAGGTGTCGTGTATCGACGTGTCCGAGGAAGGCTACGCGACACCACGCAGCGGAACACGACGCCGATGTTACGTGTATAATCATAGTTAATTGTTTGTGTTATTTTTAATACGTATTAGTTTATTTTGTTTATAAGATTGTAATATTATGTATTTTATCTATGGGCCTTAGTTGCCTGACAATAAATAAATAATAATAATAATAAGTTATTGACTACGCTGCCTTCAATCTGCCAAGTCCAAGTTCTATGAACTGAAATCACATATTTAGTTTGTAAGTTTGCTGTGTACAATGCCTTGGATTTCCTAACCTGTAATGTTGTGTGTGATGTGATCTTGCTGCCCCTATCCCGTGTTATTTGGGGTCCAGCGTAACGCATTTTTTTCTTTCATTATGTCCTCTCACCCGTCACGCTGTCATCACACAATCCACCCATCTCTCCATCCATCAACATGTCTACTCATATCATAAATCAATATTGCTCCTACTTCCACCATCCTTGTGAAGTGACTTCTTATTACTTTGCAGTACAGTCTAATGATAGGAACTCCACCATATGTATTTTTAATTTGTAAGTTTCTATTGTACTACGCGTTAGATCATATCCTCTGTAACGTTGTACAAGTAGCATAATAGCATAGCCTTTTTAATGTTCCCACTGCTGGGACTCAGGCCTCCTCTCTCTAGGAGAGGGAATAGGCCGTAATCCACCACGCGGGCCCAGTGCGGGTTGGTGAATATCATATGTCTTCGAATTTTTGGTTCTAGGACATGCCGGTTTCCTCACGATGTTTTCCTACGCCGTTTTGAGAGCTGTGGTGATGAAATAATTTACACAAAGAAATGCGGCTGGCTGGGTTTGAATCTGCGTTACCACTCGGCCACCACTGCTCTCATAACGCTGTACAAGTGCTTGTAAATAAATAAATAAATATGAAGCGCGACTTATGTTTTTGGATGGGTATCAAGTAGGCTGTCAGATGGTCATATCCGTTTGTCTTCTTCTTCCTTCGGTGCTTCTCCGATTAATAAAGATTCACCATCAACTCCGAATGGTTTGCTCAACTTTTGCGAGGTGGAACATTTCAACAGTAATCTGCAGTACGACAAACATGCAGGCAGATTGCCACCCAGACACAAAGCTAAAACGTCTGCAGCCATAATTACTTTTATTATGATTCATGGTTCAAAGACCAAATTCCTAACATACTTAACACCTACCTACCCAAAAGTGATTACTTTAAAAGCCCCAAATTAACGTTGAAAAGCTTACGAACTCCTGAATAAATAATGAATTTTCGTCTGAATGAGGACCCGGGGTACGGATCTAAACGGATTTCACGCTCATTATATTTACGAAGATGAAAGTTTAGTTTTAATTTTACCTTTGACTCATTTGTTTGCTAGTAATTTCGTTCATCTGTCATTCTTGATTCTAGTGCTTTTCTTGGGAACGGAGCGGCTTGGAAGTTATTTAGGTTAAAATGTATGTTAAATGGTTCATTTGTTTTTATTATGATTTGAAATTAGTAGCATAGCCGCTTGTTTAATCGTTTATTTGGTTTACTGAAACCATTTTTGTGTTTTATTCATTTAGAAGAGCACGTAGTAGGTACAGATAGATAACGACATGATTTTACTATATTTTTTAAGTGGAATAACAAAGGTAGGTGTAGTATAGTACCAACTCAGTAGGTACTAAAGTAATTAACCCTTTAATCGCTTTTTTTAGGTAGGAAAATCATCTAATGTCAAATCCCGCCTTCGGCGGAGCGGGACAAACAACAAACAAAAACAAACAAACAAACAAAACAAACACAAAAAGCAAACTTTTATTGACTAAAAACCCACTCCTGTTCCTTCTTTGCCTTCTTCCCAGAGATGAAACTCGTCTCTGGTAAGAACTTTCAGCACTTTCACACTACCCGTGGCCCAAGTTAAGTAGACCCTTTTAATAGCTTGCGCCAAATTGGTCCGTCGTCATATTTATTTAGAAAAAAAAAAAATATTTTTATATTACAAAAAGAAAATTTTATTTATATGTATAGATTGGCAATAAAATCGACCACCATCCACCGAAAGTAATATTTTTAGTAGCATGTCATGTACTATAAATATAATATATACGGGAAGAGAGATGTAAATAAATAATATAACCAACGTCCGTGAAATTGGTGATTTATTATTGCAAAAAAATGCTTCAAACAAAGAATACCGCGAAAAATTGTGGATGAGCAAAAAATATTTCTTGATCGAGATATTTGCGAGTTAGGGCCGAAAGCTTATGGAATGACGACCACGTACCGGAAGACGTAGCGTTGGAAGGCCTCCTACAATGTGAACCGATGACCTGGTAAGGGTTGCGGGAATCTGATAGATGCGAGACGCACAGGGCCTCACTTGGGGGAAGCCTATGTCCAACAGTGGACGTCTTTCGGCTGAAATTATGATGATTTTAGTAACATGCGTTTCATCCCTCCTCTTCACATGACCATACCAAAACAAACGATTCCCTTTCAATTTTTCAGTCACTGGCGCCACTTTCAAAACTTCCCCTTATATACTCATTTCTTACTTTATCCATTCTCATCACACCACACATCCATTTTATCATTCTCATCTGTCTTTTTCACAGCCCAACAAAACTCGTCAATGTGCAACTTAAATATGAGTACCTAAATATATATTTATATACAATTTTATGTTCGAGGAAAGAGAAAACACCGTGAAAAGGGAAACCAATAAAATGCAGAGTATTTTTCTCAATTTAACAGAAAAACCTTCAAGGTAACTAAGAAGACATAATATTTAATGAAGACGTATGAGTGGAACACACAAAGCGACAGAATACTTAGAAGTTAGCCGTGTTTTCAGAATTGATATACTTCATTACTTTTTCGTTGAAATAGATCTTATGAGATAAAAATAACATGTTTTTCCCTAAACATAAAGTACCTATGTCACAAATATTTATCTAAATAAATAAACAAAATCTGGGAAAGTGCGAGTCGGGCTCGCGCACTGAGGATTCCGTAGAAACTTACCTATGTAAATAGTTGAATTCCCGAATGGAGTCTCCAAGATTTTTCCGAATCGTTTTTTTTTTTTTTGTGACGTAAACTGTACTATGAGACCTTGCTTTATACCAAATTTCAGGAGTCTGGGACATATATAAATGACACATTGAAATCTTAATTTAATTATTTAAATGATTTTATTTTGATTGACATCCCTAATTTATAATCTTGGATTGATTGATTGATCACGAAATCTCAGAAACTATAACACCTACAAACTTAAAATTTGGCAGGTAGGTTCCTTATAGGGTGTAGACATCCGCTAAGTACAGATTTTACGAAACTCCACCCCTAAGGGGGTAAAGCGGGGGTTGGAAGTTTGTATGGAGAAACCTATTTTCACGCGAACGAAACCGCTGGCAGAAGCTAGTAAGACATATAACCACACTCGTACTGAGTTGTTCTATAATTTTACTCTAAAGGACGATTAATAAAATACGTATTAATTTATATCGCTAGTTGTAAACTGATTCGTTGACAAAATAAGACAAAAATCGTAAACTAGTCATCATCAAAAGTTATCACTACATAATTTGCTACTGCCACATGAAACGCGTAATCAAAATACAACTAGGACGCATAATGTGAATAACTACTCCTTGAACAAAACCACAATCCATTTTTAACTTTATTTCCAGATTATAAAATTCATTATTCTATGGCAAGAAAAGCTGTAAAATCTCCATGTCATTCATTTGGAGTAATGCATAGATCTCTAACGTGTTATTTGCACAGTTAATGTCATTCTATAGACGTTTATTGAACGTCTGTGAAAGCACTAATATAGTGCTAAATGGTGCTGTTGTTCACATATAAGTCGCGGTTCAGACTGCGCAAGACGATTTTCGAAAAAAAACACTGTCGAATTGATAAGCATTTTGGACAGGGTTCTTTTTTATTTTAGTTTTTAAAGTCTTATTATTTTTTCTTATTTATCAGGCAAGGGACAGTCGGGTCAAACAGCAATCATCTTCAAAATGCTGTTATCACTACCATGCAGGCGCCGAAGTAAAAAGGCCGCTTTGTTTTGCGTGATGGCGTGGAAAGCATTTGTGCGAACCTCCGCGAACATTCCCGACGCGCTACAGCGCAATGGATTCGAATATTCAATGATTCAAAGCATTTTATTTCAAATAAACCATTTACAGGCACTTTTGAAATGCAAGAAGTCTTTCTTTGAAATGCAGGAGTTCGGAAAAACGTAGATCTCTATGGAGAAGAATGTGCAAGAAAACTCCATGGACACTCTTTTCAATCACGTTATGTATGGCAGTCACATCCAACAGCATCCAGAAGCCTTACCAAGACCTCTTAACGCGATGCATTTGACCACCTAAACTGAACTGTTAAAGGGATGCAGCTATATAGGGTGTAAAGCATCCCTTTTTCGCGCTCGCACGCCTGACACGTTTAAAACGTCATGGTAACGCCCCTAAAGGCATTACTGACTTAAAGACGCAGGTTATTAGATAGGCCGTGATGTTACGAGAATATAGTCGGATCGCTGAAACATCCTCTTGTTCCAGAGATCCGACTATATAAATAGAATAGAATATCGTTTATTTAATAAATGTGGCACATTTATATTAAGATACATAAAAACAATTATAACGCATACAATGTATTTTTGCCTGAACTAGGTTGGACCTGTGTGTCAGGCTAAAAAGTACTAAGAATCTAAGAAATAATAAATTAACAATCTTTAAAATTCACTATATTAAATAACCTACATTTAATTAACTAAAAGCAAAGCATGTTTTATTTACAAACTAAAAGGAGATGACTAGCTTCTGCCCGCGGCTTCGCTCTCGTGAACGTAGGTTTCTCCATACAAACTTTGTACCCCCGCTTCATACCTTTAGGAAGTGAATTTTGGAAAATCCTTTCTTAGTGCTCGCCTACGTCATAAAAGAAAACCTTGCAAAACTTCGCGCTTCGTATCCCAGTAGTTTCCGCTGTGCGTTGATATGTCAGTCAGTTTCCCCTTTTATATATATAGATAAATGATATTTATTATGCAAATAGGTTTAAAAAAACACTTTACACGTCATTTTTTTTCGTAATTTTAAACTTGATGAGGCCGGTGTTTCCTAGCTGACTACCCTGAGAAGAAATACCGAAACAAACTCAGGGGTCAAAGGCTCTTTTAAAGTCCATACATTAAATATGTAATGGTCAAATCACATGAGAACCATGCAGATTTGTCTGAGATGGTCTTTTGAAGAAAGAACGATACATATTTGACCTGAATCACTAAGCACGGACAGAAGAGCAATAAAATCAAAGACGCATCGCGTACCTGACGCATCGCCTACCTCAACATGACATTGTTTTTATTTCTATTCTAACAAAATGCAAGAGGAAAACATTTATGATCTATTTGTCACTCACATGACTCAACTTACAGCAATAAATAAGATTGTAGTGCAGGGATGGCCAATTTTTGACAAGAAATAGAAAATTCAGAGAACAGCTACGGTTGAAATCGAAATATATTTTTCAATTATACACTTACTCGAAAATCTGTTTTTCGCACTAGTGCGGAAAAGTGCGCGTGCTTGCCCCCGCCACAAATTTCCCACCACAAGTCGCGCATCAACCACCGCAAAAAAAAACATAAAAAGCGTATTGAAAAACGTCCTTTGATACACGTGAATGCCACCTCGATCGCAATGACAAACTTTCTCAAAGTGAATAATAAGTATTCAATGTTAATATTCTTAACTGCTGCGTAAGATCAGAACAAATTAATGTGATAGGCAAGAAAGAGTAAACAAAATAAAGATTTTGATTGGCCTGTTTGTTGGCCTAGTGGTTAGTGGCCCTGACTTTCAATTTCCACCCAAGACAAATGTTTGTGTGATGAGCACGATCATTTGATCTGTGTCTGGGTGTCTAAGCGTTAAAATAAAAAAAGAGGTCAAAAAGGTTACATTTAAAACACTGTTCCTCAGCTACACCCAGTTAGACTAAAAGCCGACCCCGATAATTGCGTTGCTTACGGTAAACGTAAAAAGGTTCAACACCCCTGCACTAGGTACTCTGTTGGTATGTGTGGCTGCAAAATTCTTGAACCGAGTTGCTCACCTGCCTCCTACGACACCACTAATAGTAACACATCGTCATACAAGTTCAATGTGGCCAGAAATATAATCTTCAGACCAGGGCCGTCTTTCACCTATTAGTGGCCCTGGGCACATTAGGCCAATAGGGTGAGCCATAATAAAGCACTATTTTGTTAGAAGTTTTTCGCTTCATTTGAATGCCGCGATCCACTACCCTAGAGGCCGTAGTAAAGCCCCGTCAATTTTTCTGAGGCGCGCGTGGAATTCAGACTCAACGCGCTGTACACCTCGCCGGTCCTTATTGGATGGCCGACGAGCCACGGGTAGGTCGCCGTCAGCTGGTTGTCGTCCTGCGTTCTACTTATTACCTTGGTATGTATTACAGCTATAATATTCCTGTACCGAGCTCACCTGCCTCCCACGCTGCTACTAATAGTTTACGTTTTTTTTTTTTTTTTTTTTTTTTTTTTGTGTGTGGCCTCTCGCAGGTCAACCTAGGAGGTTGTCGGCTGCTTAACCGGACTTGCCTGTGGCGGCCTCAATTCGAGAATCAAAGCCTCCAGCCAGGGCTTATTTAACTAACCTTAAAAACTAAGCGACTACACGCTAAGGGCACCCCCTGTGGGGTACGGACCTCGGCTTAGGGCGTCGCTGGGGGGGGACAGCAAGGGACGGGCTGGATCGAACAAAGATTTTATTATTATTATCGGGGAATTTTAAAACTACGGCTCAGCGACGCGGGCTGGCTCGAGCAAGGGACGGGGAGGACGTTTACGGGAGTGTCGCGGCGGGCCTCGGCGGCGAGGACGGAAGGACGGCGGTCTGTATTGTCTGCGAACTGTACTTGTTTCCTTACGGCTCTCTTGGAGCAGGGTAGTGGGGTCATCGGGGGTAACGAGAGTATGCCTAGGACGGCGAACCTTAGAGATGCGGGAGGGTTCGTATCGGGCTGCCGATACTATGAGGGGGTTGCGGTGTTTCACAGCAGTATCGAAGAAACGCTTGCAAAGGCGTTTCATGAACTGCTGGATGGTGGGGATTTTGAGATCTAGATGTAGATTCTCATTACGGACATAATATGGGGCACCGAGAATTTTACGGAGGGTCCTATTTTGAAGGGTCTGCATCCTGTGGAGGAAGCGGGGCTTGGCGTGTGCGAAGATTGCACATGCATACGTCATGATCGGGCGGATTACTGCAGTATAGAGGCGCAGCTTGCACTTAAGTGACAGTTTGCTGCGGGCAGTCATGAGATAATGGAGCCTACCTTGAGCGAAAGCGGCTCGCGAGCGAGCCTGCTTTATGTGCTCGGCGAAGGACAAGTGCTGATCGAGGATCACTCCGAGGTACTTGGCTTGCTTCTCCCAGGGGATTGGCTTACCGTACATGGTGATCGGAGGGGGAGGGGGAACGGACTTCCGCTGTTTCGAGTAGAGAACAGCTTGACTCTTATCAGGGTTAACCTCGATCCTCCATTTCCGGAACCATTTGCCCAAAATGTTTGCGGAGGTTTGGAGATTGCGAGCGATAACTCTGGGGTCACGACCGGTGTAGTAAATTGCCGTGTCGTCGGCGAATAGAGCCAACTGGGCCTTTTTACTTTTGGGAATGTCGCTGGTGAACAGCGTGAAAGCTAGGGGGGACACTACCGAGCCTTGAGGGACTCCAGCTCGAATGGGGTGGGGGGAGGAGAGGGCTCCCTCGATTCGATAGCGGAAGGTGCGATTCGACAGAAAGTCTCGCATGATGAGCACGAGACGGTCTGGCACACCGAGTTGATATAGCTTATATAATAAGCCATTGTGCCAGACCTTGTCGAATGCTTTCGCTATATCGAAATACAAGACACCCGTCATCGCATTACGCTGGAAGCCAGCGCTTAGGTGTTCTACGATGCGGTGGACTTGGTGGACGCATGAGTGTTCGGTACGGAACCCGAACTGCTCATCAGGAATGAGACCCTTGGATTCGGCAAAATCTTTGAGTCGCTTATAAATGAGCCTCTCGTAGATCTTACCGAGAACATTGAGGAGACTGATGGGGCGGTAACTGGTGGGGTCAGACTTGGGCTTGCCTGGTTTGGGGATACCGATAACGGTGGCCTGTTTCCACGCTTGGGGGAAGATATTATTGCTTAATGCGCCATTGAAGATAGCGGTCATTAGCATTATAAGTTGGGGGGGGAAGAGTTTGAACACTCTGTTCGTGATACCGTCGGCGCCGGGGGCTTTCCTTGGTTGAAGTTTTTTAATGATATCCTCCACCTCGTCGGGAGTGACGGGGGCCAGAGGGTTATCAGGGTCTTCAACGGGAGGGAGGGAGGCTCTACGTTCGACTTCAGCGTCCACCATGTCAATGTGAGCTTGGTCTACTAGTTGAGAGCTAGGCGAGCATTGGGCTTCGAGGCTGTCGGCTAGGCATTCCGCTTTTTCAGAGTTGTCGAAAGCGACACTCTTATCAGGGCGGGTGAGCGGAGGCATAGAGGACTCTTCAGTGGAACGTAATTTCCTCTGAAGTTGCCAGAAAGCGAGATGGGTAGGCTCGAGTTCGCTGAGCGTCTTGTCCCAGCGGGTGGAACGCAGCTCGGTCATGCGTTTCTTTACAGCACGCTGTAATCTACGCATGTGAGCCTTGTTAGCGTCGCAAGGAAAAGCGCTGTATGCACGGACGGCTGCGTTCTTCTCGGTCATCAGAGCCCGTACATCGTCCGGGATTTTCCAGCGAAGGTCCTCCTTCGCAGGAATCTCCCTTGAACATTCGTTCAGGACGGATTGTACGTGGTCTGTGAGCGAGTCGATTGCCACCGTCGTGTCAGCGACTGAGACTATGTGGTCGGGGATGGAATCCAATTGAGGTGACGTGGTAGATTTCAGTCTTTCGCTTACTTTCTTCCAGTCAGTGATCAATTGGGAAGCGGGGGGCTGGCCCGGGTCGAGATTGCCCGAGCGGGAGCCTAGGTGCATAATCACGGGTCGGTGATCGGAGTTAAGCTCGTGTATTGCTTCTATAGATTGCAACCGGAGGTTAACATTCTTAAGGAGCGCTACATCGAGGACGTCGGGGCTATGGTTGGGATCATGGGGGAAGTGAGTGTGACACATCGGGGCGATGATGTCAAAGTTAAGGGATGCACCAAGGTTGAACACGACCTTTCCCCTAGGGTTGGTCGTACTACTGTTCCAGGCGGGGTGTTTAGCATTGAGATCGCCCGCTATGATAACGGAGTCACTCAAGCCAAAGAGGGCAGTGAGGTCGCTAGTGAGCGCGATGGACTCGTCTGGCATACGAGACGAGGAAGTCGGAGGGGGATAGTAGGCAGAGACGACAGTGATCGGTTGATGACCAGTCATGCCTACTCGGCAGGCCGAGTATTCTAAGAAAGATCGGGGCGCGGGAGGAGCTAGAGGGATACAGTACAGTTCCTTTCTATAATAGATAAGGGTGCCACCACCGTGACAACGAGATCTATCGTTGCGAACTAGACGATAGTTGGCAATTCTAGGATCTTTACGGTGGGGTTTGAGGAATGTTTCCTGGATGAGGAGAAGGTCTAACTGATGGTCGCGGAGGAACGTGGCGATCTCATCTCTCTGATTGATAATGCCGTTGGCATTGAAGAAGCCTAACTTTAGGGATCGCGGTTTGGTACAACAAATTTTTTGTTGTCTATCCATTTAGGGGTACGGCAGGTAATTTGTCGAGTTCGACTGCGACCGACTCGTACTTAGTGAATAGCGCAGCGCGCTTGGCTAAGTCGAGTTGGCCAGTGACTTCCGCTAGGGTTAGCTCGTCAGCTAAGTCCCTAGCGTCCTGCGTCATAAAGATGCGATAGTTGTCCAGGATAATCTGGCCAACTGATCTGCGTGGGAACGCAGCTGAAACTTGGGGCGCGTTTCGGGGAGGTTTAGCGGCCACGGGGGCCACAGAAGCCGGGGGAGGCGCTGGGATGGGCTTAGCCATTAGCGCTGGAATTGGCTGAGAAGCCACCAAAGCCGGGAAGGCTTTCTGATGGTTCAGCTGATTCCAGGGGGATGGTCTCTGGGGTGCGAGACGTTCGGGGGGCTGGGAAGAGGGGACTTTCCCGGAGGGTGCTTCCCTCTGCTGGCGAGCGGCAGCACGCTTTGCCAGCTTGGGAGGGATTTTGGGGGCTTTGGGGCAGCCCCGGTAGTTAGCCGGGTGCCCGGCTTGGCCGCACAGCACACAGCTGGGAGGCTCTGTGCACAGAGTGCGATCCTTGGGACGGGGGCAGTCAGAAGTGCCGTGCTCACCCAGACACTTAACGCATCTGGGTGTAGCGTAGCAGTTCTTTTGAGAGTGACCGTATAGTTGGCAGCGGTGACACTGCCCAACTATCGTGGGTCTGTAGGGCTTCTCGATGGAGATGCCGGAGAGGGAACAGATCGACTTGATCTTGAAGATGGGGTGGTGCCCGTCGGTCGGGTCGCACACGACAAGGATCATGTCGTATACTTCGCTACCTCTCGCCTTGTGAAGGCGATGGACAGCGGAAACGGGGATATTTTGGGCCAGGAGGTCGGCCTTAATGTCCTCGGCGGGGATTTCCTTCGGGACACGTCTAATGACCACTCGGGTCGGCGTGTCCTCAGGGAGGGAGTAGGTGTGAAAGGAGATTTTCCTTTCACGAAGGACTTTGGTAAGTTCCCGATAGTCAGTTGACGTCGGGACTTGGACTTTTATGCCTTGTTGGCAGGAGCGGGCGTTTGTATAGTTGATCTTGCGATCACTACACATCTTGGACACGTCGGTCCATTTACCCTTGTCCTGGATGTACAAGGGCGGAGGGGGGCGCTGCTTCTTCGTCTGAGTGACAGAAGCGGAAACGGAGGGGGAACAACTAGCCTGCGAGGCGGGGGCGGGCTGGGCAACAGGGGCGGGCTGGATAGCGGGGGCGGGAGAAGACGCAACGGTCTTCTTAGCTTTGGTGGCCTGAGCGGCCTTCCTGGCTTTCCTCTTGCCCCCTAGGACGACTTGAAAGTCGTCCTCGGAGGAGGAGGATTCAGGGGACTGTTCATAGTCCGAAGAAGATGCTTGCGACGCTGAGTCGCTGGCGGGGACGGTGGTGTCCATTGCCTCATTGGCGAAGTGGGCTACCAATAGGGGAGGCATATCCGGGGGAGGGCGGGGGCAGGGGGTCGGACCGGAGTCCGGAAATGACAATACGTCACTGAAGTCAGTGACGCTTGATGGGACGGTGGGGGGGGGGGGCTCTAATTGAAGCGATTTTCTCGCCATACTTGGCGAGGAAATCGGGGTCCTTGAATAGGACCTCTTTGACGAACGCTAATATGATAGCGTCCGTCATGGTTAAAAGGGGGCTTGGGATTAGGTCACATGGGTTGGAAAAACCTCATGTGCAAAACTCCTAGCGGTCCCTACGTCCCCGGGTGGACGGGCCCGGGGGTGTGTGACCCTCCCAGCAAGGGTTGTGTACACTGGGAGGTGAGTACCTAATGGTGTGCCCTAAGCTTGTAAACCGATCGCCAGTCTTATTGTGCGATCGGGCCCTACCAGGGTCTGGTGCGAAGGGATAGACACCCCAACCGACACCAGGTGTGTAGCTGAAAGAGAACTCGGAGTATTAGATTTGACTAGGAGCTCCCCCAAGGCCAAAATCTAGCTCCCGACTCCAAATGACTGCCTAGCCCTGAAGGGGTTCGGCGGGTGTATTGGGGCAACACCCCCTTGGTTTCGTTGGCACCGTGAGGTTTCCCACCAAGGACCACGAAACTGTGGCTTTTCCCTGAAGGGGCACAACGTTTATCGACTATTTCCCGTTAAGGAAACGTATATCCTCCACTGCCTTGAGAAAGGCGGCTTCGGATCGCTGGTGCGGTCGGGGACCACTGATGACGTCACGGGGTGACGTAACGACACGGAGCACGGAGCGGGCGCGGAGCACAGAGCGGCACGACCGTTCGGGGCGAGCGTCGAGCGGAGAGTCTGATTTTGATAATGTAATAGTTTACGTCGCCACACAAGTTTGATATATGTGCAAGAAATACAATCTTCTGATGTTTGACAAAGTAAAACACATTAATTGCCATCCAAGTGACATGTGGCACCGTTTTAGCGGACACTCGAGTGTTTTCTGAGCAAGAGGTGCGAGCAAAGGTGACACCCGGGTGCCTAAAATGCTACTTCAATTTAGTTTAACAATGTATGTATATGTATATAGAAACAGATTGAAAAACATGGCTCAAGGGTCAGTTTTTTTTGGGCAAATATCTTAAGAAAAAATCATATGTTGATAATGTTGTACATTTTTTTTTCGGTGGGAAAATCATCTTATAACATCCCCCGCTCTTGGGCGGGCGGGACATAGTGTTAGACTTTTACTGACTAAAAACCCACTCCTTTTCCTTTTTTGCCATTCGTACCAGGGCCGAGTCTTCCTTTCAGAATCAGACCCTTGGCCCCAGTAGGCTTCGACCCTGATGGGCCTCTACAGTTGCTGACATCTCCTTGAGGCGCGCGCGGAACAGCACGCGCCGTAAACGACTTGGGCTCGGTCCAGACGGTTACCGGACGGTCGGACGGTGAGCCACCCATTGCTCGTCGTCCGCAAGCCCGCGCCTACGGTGGCCGGAAATCGGGATCGAAATCCCGGCGGCGGTTGGGGCGTGAGGACCGTTGCCTCACGCGATCGACCGCCTCTTTCGCTAGCATTACTGCTTCGCAGAAGGAAGCGACTGCCTGCCACTCCTCCTCGCTCCGGACCATGGCCTGTACCAAGGCCAGGCGCGAGAGATCGCCGCCGCCGATCGCCCCCACGAGGACACGGCGTTGCTCTGCCCAAGCGGGGCACAACTCCACCGTGTCCTCCGGGCGGTCCACACAATGGCGACACCCGTGCGTCGCTTCCGCACGAATCCGGTGCAGGAACTTTCCCAACTTGCCGTGTCCGGTGAGGACCTGCGTCATGCGGAAGTTAATGACGCCGTGTTGCCTTTCCAGCCACTCCTCAAAGAGCAATGGCTAGCTCGCCCTCCGGCTGTTCGGTAATTAACCGGACCGAGCCCAGTCGTCAACAGCGCGTAGTGATCCTCGCGGGGGCAGCAGGGCCGATGCCCGCTAGCTAGGAACGCGGAGAATTTCTGAAAGGGAAACCCGTAGTCCTAGAACGGAAAGGGTAATTGAAGGATACAGGTGTGGTTTTAGTCAGTAAAAGTCTGACACGCCCTCCCGCTCCACCCAGAGCGCCAGAAGTCATTGGGATGATAACCAACATTAAAAAAAAAACTGCCATAATTACGGCGTGCCCAGCTCTGAGTTGCGATAGTCGCTGTCGCCATTTCGCCATGAGATCCCTCCGGCCGGAACTCTTTCCGTCATGCCGTGACTTGTCGCGGCAGCGGATGATATTATTGTACATGAATCTACTCGTATAATAAACATTTATTTTTTCAAACTTATCGTTACCGAGCAGTAGGCTTCAGAAAGTCACTATTTAATAGTACTGCTTGGGAGTTAGAGCCTTAAGATTGCGTACATCTCGTAAATAAACGATTTTCCTTTCTTTACATACTCCTATGTAAGTTTACTGAAGTTCACTGAAAACCAATCTTGCATGCATCGGGAAAAACAATCAGTTTTCTAAAAAAGTCATGTGTCCTATTCAGAAATTAAAACTGTAGTCTACTTTTTCATGTACCAATCTAAAAAAAAAATACGCATTAATAAATGGTTTGCGATTCCAATTCTAGTATGCTGGTATGTACCTAGTTGCAATATTCCAGTAACAAGCCCACTTGCTACCTACGACTCTATTAATAGCATAGTTATATATCGTCATATATTTTGAGCTATACGAATACTGAGAACCACTTGCACTGACTAGACAGGTCCACTCAAATCTTTGTGGTTCTTTCCTCAAAAGATAATCTCAGATACTAATCTGCATGTTTCTCATATGATTTGACCCATTACATATTTGCTGTATGGACTTTAACAGACTTCGACCTCTGAGTTTGTTTCGGTGTTTCTTCTCAGGGCAGTCAGCTAGGAAACACCGGCCTCATCTAGTTTAAATTGAAGAAAAAATTGACAGACCTGTTTGCAAAATAAATATCATTTTTCATTTATAAGGTTAATCTAGCAAAAAATACAATCTTCAAATGTTGTAGAAAGAAAAATACATTTTAATGGAAGCTGATTTTAAAGTTGAGAACAAAAGATGACATGAGTTAGATAAATATTGAAGAGCATATTAAAATTTGGTGTTATTTCAAAAAAATACAATGAATTGTATTTGTTATACATTATAATTTTTGCAAAATTTATGCTTTTAAATAATTTGGAAAAAAATTAAGTTACTGTCTGTTTGTTACATGTTAACAACTAACCCGCTAAATTAATTTTGATTTATCTATATATAAATAAAAGATAAAAGAAGAAACTGACTGACTGACTGACGTATCAACGCGTAGCCAAAACTAATGGAACTAGGAGTGTGAAATTTTACACAAGGCTTCCTTTTATGACAAAGGCGAGCACTAAGAGAGGAATGACCAAAATTTACACATTAAAGTGTTGAAACAGGGATCTAAAGTTTGTATGGAGAACCCTATTTTCAAGCAGGCGAAGCCGCTGGCATAAACTAGTTTTTTACATGTAAACAAAACAATTTCCTCCCAGCGCAGTGTCTCATGAACTATAATTTAATTATAGAAATGATAAAAGGTGAAGTCTTCGATACCTAGCCGAAAAGCCGTCAAATTAATCGTACTGTGATTAATACCAATTAGACATATAACTGCATTTTAATAATGTTATAGGAAATAAAGTAGGTGTAGTGTTATAGGAAATAAGGAAGGAAAAATAAAGTCCGAAGTGCACAATACAAAGAAAGATAGTTTACTGCGCAGAGTCACAGCACACACGAGTTCCACTAGAGCAGATAGATTACGTTTATATTTTTACGATTACACAATTTACAAAAACACAACAGATAATACAATTTGACAATTGAGAATTAAATGACATCATGTCGTTCGTTCACGAAAGAATTCATATGTTAAAGCAAAGTTATTATAATAAATATGAATAGGTCACTACAATGTAAATATATCATAACATCTGCTTCAAAAACCACACTTCTTTTTGTGTTACTAAAAATACTAAGATGATTAATGACAATACTTACATAATAATTTAATATAAATTGACGAACACGACAGAGACCGATCGCCTTACATAATTTGAATAACAAAACAAAAAAATCTTACCATTACTTACGTACTTAATAGTAAAAAAATCCGTCATTAGACTAAGTACCAGAAAAAGCATGACAACATTGTAACGACCTCAAACGGAATCGCATAAAAGCAGTTCATTGACCAATCAAAAATAAAAACTGCACTAAAATATCAAATCACTTTAATCTCTTTGAAGAAAAAAACGTAAATAAATTCTTTCATAAAATGCATCGAGTAAAAAACGTCCTTTCGACATGTCATCGTGTTCCCGAGAAACCGGAGGTCATGACATACAGACGCGAAAAACATTACACATAGTAATAAACATTGCGATTATACGCAATGTGTGGGCGACTATAAAGTCGTTTTTGTAAACGCAACTGATTGGGATAGTATGGAGGATTAAGAATTGCTGTGAAGAGTGCGACTATGCGATTATTTTTGGGGAAAATTATATGCGATTTTCCTATTTAGTTTTTTTTATTTTGACTTCATTATTCGGTATGTCTTTTAAATAATCAAAAATGTGAATAACAACTAAAATATTATAGTAACTAGATGCCACCACAAATTATTAATTTGGCACCGAAATAACATATTGAAGTCAAAACACAGCACAAAATTCAAACGCCTATGACGCCAAAAACAATTAAAACGAGCCGTCATTGTAGAATCCAATTTTACGCAACCCAAAAATACCTGACATAACTAAAGCTCCATCATTACGTAGTTCAGTAACCCCACAATAGTGACAGCAATCACGAGACTCCTGTCAAAATTCCATCATGCGGAAAAAAAAACCGCCGGAAAATCGTACCGTTCGTGCCAGATCTTACGTTGAAAAATGGTTGTTGGCCAAGAGCCAAATGCCTGATATTGTGCATACGGTAAAGCACTGTTGATTCATAAGGAGGGTTATTTCATGTTTTTAAACACGTCACGGTATTGGGAATCACGAGGTTCTCAATACCGTGCTCCGTGCGTGTTGTGGCCGATATTACGTCACATCAAACATAGAGAGAATTTGGTTAATAAACTTTTATGATTGATTGGTATTTTCGCTGAAGAATGGCCGCTGTGACGCTCGTGTTTGATAGAGTTTTTAATGTGAAGGAACATGGCTTTGATCTGGTTGTTATGTCTGTTGTTAAATAAGAATGGTTGTGAGGAATATGATGTCTAAAGCGTACTACTGTCCACATACGCGTTGCTTCATAGATGCGTATTCTATGCTCTATCGCTGAAGCGGCACGTCGTACCGTCGTGTAGTTGCTGCTTTGTCAACGAATACTCGTCTATGAAGTTACACGCCCATGGACAGTGGCCCTTAGTCAGCTTTGAAAGACGAAATAAAACAAACTTGAGCGATTTTATGAAGCCAGACTCGTAAAAGTTTGTCATCGAATTATTTACATTTGGGCAGACAGAAAACAGGATTAAGATATAAATAATAAACTTCAAGTGAATAAGCAGGTGCACATGATGAATTTGTTATTTCTTTAACTGTTTGTTTTTATTTCAATGTTATATTTAGTAAAAACTGTACGCAGACTGACAATAAAAAAAATATGATAATAGGAAAAGACTTTTTTTAATTAAATAAACTAGGGCTTAACTGCGATCCCACCTGATGGTAAGCAGTGATGCAATCGGTGATGGTGAATCGCATGTAGATTATAAAATAGATAATAAATTAAAATTGTTTTATTTATGGTTTTAAAAGGTGGAAAATTATCCAAAGACTTTTCGCGCTCTATGGCGGAGCGAGAGGGCGTGTCCTAAGGAACAGAAGTGGGTTTCGCAAGTCATACTTTAATCAGCATACAACTTCACACTGACCTGTAAAAAGGATAAAACTTAAGAAAATTTGAAATTTGAGGGTTTCCGAACGGTTCCGAGCCACTAAATCAAGGTATATCGGCGTCCAAACAATGCCTAACCACCTATAGATTCCACCTGTTGAGCACTTGTAAACCTTGGCCCATTCCATTGATGTCGGCCGGCCACTCGGCCAGGCTATTCTTAGGGAATGGCGTAAGCTGGATTCCTGGTGGCGCCAATGCCTGTTTCAAGTGACATGAACAGAAATAAATTGGGTTTCTGTTTTGGAAATATTGGTTTGAGCCGTGATTAAGATTTTTGGTGTTTTTTCGTATAAAGATATTATGAATGATTGTATAAAAGATTATAAATATTGAAGAAATCTACACTAATATTATAAAGAGGTAAAGTTCGTTTTATTGTTGTTTTTCAGGGTTCCGTGCCTCAAAAGGAAAAAACGGAACCCTTATAGGATCACTTTGTCGTCCGTCCGTGTGTCTGTCTGTCTGACAACACCCTTTATCTCGGGAATCAGTCATGAACCATTGACCCTGTTCTAAAAAGAAATTTTAGACATTTTAGCATTGGTAAGGTGGAACTGCACTTTTGACCCCTGACTGTACATTTAAAACATAAACCAGTTTATACTACTCAAATTAGACAAATAAACAGCTTCCAGGTAATTATCTAAAGCCCGAAGCAAATTAAAATTACTAGAATCATTAGCAGTAGGTACTAATAACGTGCAAGTATCTGCCAGAAGCTTCAAACGCTACACCATAATACCTTCTAATTGGTAGCCTACAGTCTTAAGCACCACCATCTTGGCACATAATACCTTTGGAGAAAATTAATTCTTAATAGACAATAAGATATTAGCATAATATGAAATTGAAAATGGAAAATTCAGCGGGATTAGAGTGTTACTGGCCACATCACCGCTTACCATCAGGTGAGATAGTAGTCAAACGCGAGCCTATGCATAATAAAAAAAAACTGGGCAAGTGCGAGTCGTTCCGTACTAACTTATCTAAGAAAACAGTTCAACTCCCGAATTGAGTTACGAAGATTTTTCCGAATCGCAAAAAGTTTTTTTTTACTACACTACTACATATTTACAGTTTTCAAAATTTTTCCTATACTTGTGTTATGAGACCTTGCTTCATGCCAAATTTCAGGATTTTAGGTCAACGGGATGTACTCTATGAATTTTGATTTTCTTGAGTGTCGACATACCACGTTTTATGCGACATAAACGGCCGTATCTTTTTTTTTCGTTAACAGAGACGTTTGATTTTTTCACAGTTTCAAGGGACCGCAGACCTAAGCTAGCATAGCATGGCATAGTCGGCCTTATAATGTTCCCACTGTTGGGACTCAAGCCTCCTCTCTAGGAGAGGGAATGGGCCGTAATCCACCACGCGGGCCCAGTGCGGGTTGGTAAATGTCACATGTCTTCGAATTTTCAGACCTGAGTATATTTTTAATTTCAACTCGATACCTCCACGCGTTTCCGAGATAAAGGGTCTTGACAGACAGACGGACGGACAACAAAGTGATCCTATAAGGGTATGGTTTTTTCCTTTTGAGGTACGGAACCCTAAAAAAAAGATTTCTGGTAATTTGAGCAGCGGTGGCCCAGTGCTACCCACAAAGAAATGGCCCTGACTTAGCCAGGTGCATTAGTTTTTGGAATTTATTTCATCACCACTGCTCTCAAAAAGGTGAAGAAAAACTTCGTGAGGAAACCGGCATGTCCTAGAAACAAAAATTCAAAGACATGTGATATCCACCAATCTGCTATGCACCCGCGTGGTGGATTATGGCTCATTCCCTCTCCTGGAGAGAAGGCCTGAGTCCTAGCAGTAGGAATATTGTATGGTTGATGACACTATGCTTACTGGTAATTTTATTTATTTAATTATTTAAACTTCATGTACAATGGTCGTACAAAACCGCACTGAGGTGACGACGTCACCAAAGTCACGTGAAAACCATGGATGACGGGACGCACGGAACCGTAGTTCGGTTAGTATGGCTTAAAAAGGGAAGGCCATAACCCAGCATTGGGTGATTTCAAGTTGAATGATGAAGATGACACAAAAATATTCTGTGCCTTTATTGGCCTTGACCTGATTTTAAAAACAACAGAAGTTATCAGCAAGATGCGCCTCAAGGAGATGTCAGCAACCGTAGGAATCCAGCAGGGTCGAAGCCTACTGGGGCCATAGGTGATGCGAAAGAGATTCCCGGGGCCTTGGAAAAATGGCAAAGAAGGAACAGGAGTGGGGAACAGGCACCTAAAAGTGTCTATCAAGAGAAGTGTATCATCTTCATCATATCAAGCTTAAAGACGTCCACTATGAAGGGCCTATTACATTATACGATATTCAGCACACGATATTCAGACTTATTTTTTGTTCCGAGTAAGACCGGTCTAACCCATACCCTACGCGACATCGACTAAATATCGAGTAGTCTAATATGCCCTTTAGACATAGGCCACCCCCAAATGTCGCCTCAACGTACGGTCGATGGAAGGCTCAATGGAATTTTCTGTGCCCAAGATATCTTGGGCACAGAAAATTCCATTAAATTTAATTCACACTTACAAACTACGCAAGAATACGTCCGTATCATAGATATTAGAACGTAAGATAAACACGCTACATATTTACGATTAAACGCAGATATACGTAAATAAACGACTTACAAGACAAAGGATTACATAGATACAGTTGTAAACGCCCACTCACGGTGTTACGCGCAGCACACAGTTTGTCGTGATCAAGTGTGTAATAGTACCTACAGATATACGCCATACGTATATTTTTAGTCTGGATGGAGAGTGAGAGGAAGGCCAAAGAAAAAATGGATGGATTGTGTGAAGAGTGACATGAAAGAAAAGGAAGTTAGTGATAGCATGACGGGTGACAGGACAGAATGGAAGAAGAAAAAACCGGGCAAGTGCAAGTCGGACTCGCGCACTGAGGGTTCCGTACAAATTTACCTACCTATGAAAACAGTTCAATTCCTGAAGTGAGTTACGAAGATTTTGTCGAATCGCAAAAAAAGTTCTATTTTTTGTGACGTAACTACAATTTTACAGTTTTATGATTTTTTCCTATACTTTTTCTATGAGACCTTGCTTTATGCCAAATTTCAGGATTCTAGGTCAACGAGAAGTACCCTATGAATTTTGATCCGTTTGATAGTATTGAAATACACGTTTTTTGCGACATTAACGGCCATATCTTTGTTTTTTCATTAACTCAGAAGTTTGATTTTTTCACAGCTTCAAGGAACCGCAGACCTGAGTATATGGTTTTAATTTCAACTCCATACCTCCACGCGTTCTCGAGATAAAGGCTCTTGACAGACAGACAGACGGACAACAAATTGATCGCGACAAGCCTCGCTAGGCTAATATAATGAAGGTCACGTCCGTGCCGTGCAATGAATTCTGAACATTAGACGCATTGTTAGTAGGTTTAAATTCGCATGCTTGCATTCGAGGAGTGAAATTTCTGTACCCTAAGTGTTGTTGTTGTAGTGCCCGCTTGAATCTACGTCCATCCTAAGATCCGTCGATATCGAAACTCTTATAATCACAAATAAGAAACACCAGAACGCTATCGATACGCTTCACAGGTTGTTTCGACAGCAACTGGTTATGTTTACGCTAACTCTCCGTGAAGATAACAGGCCTGCAAGTGATGATAGCGGCTTGATAAAAGTATGTGTTAACGGTTCAACAGGTAGTTTCGCAGTTCAAAATTAAAATCTTTTTTACATAGCATGGGTTTACTTTTTTGTAAGTGTGCAAATCATCCAATGACTTCTCCCGCTCTAGACGGAGCGTGAGGGCGTGTCAGACTTTTACTGATTAAAACCACACCTATGCTCCTTCAGTTTCCCTTTGCGTTCTAGGGCCAGGGCTATCGGCGGCTGAGGCGTGAGGAATTTGTTCCCTCGCGCGTGCGGCCTGCTCTTTTGCTAGCATTACTGCTTCGCAGAAGGAAGCCACCGCCTGCCATTCCTCCTCGCTTTGGACCATAGCCCGAACTAGGGCCCAGCGCGAGAGGTAGCTTCCGCCGATTGCCTCCACGAAGACACGGCGGTGCTCCGCCCAAGCGGGGCACACCTCCACCGTATGCTCCTCCGTGTCCTCTGGGCGGTCCACACAATGGTGACACCCAGGCGTTTCTTCTATATTACTAATAATGAGGAAAATAACGTTCAAGGCAACACCTGTAGTATAATACCAAGAGTTTTTATTTCAAGTATTGGCTCAGCCTCATAAGAATAACTCACTTCAGAGTGAGCGATCGGTATTCAACGTACAAAACCATCATAAATATTTACAGTTCAGTAACCTTTCGCCTTCAGCATCATATTTTTCTCATTGTACGACTAACAACAGGAAGAAAACTATAAATTTATTATATTTTCTTTCAATACAATAGACATAAAATATTGCAACCAAAATATATAAATCATAAAATAAAACTAGAGTTACATTATCTCTAGTAAAATAGAAATTACATACATTCTTTATTCTGCAGAACTAGATGTTTACGAAACTATCAAATGCAAGCAAAAAACCAATTCATCTTTCAAAAAACGTGGGTATTTCAAAAAAAGAAAACTAAAATTGTGACGCGCCTGCGCGTAAGATTCAAAAATTTAATTCATCAATGAGAATGTTTATATTGGCTCAGGCAGCCGACCTTGACGGACGCATCTAACGCTCTCCATTCATAAGATCTGTGTTGTATCTATCAGTGAATGCATGTATTATTAATACTAGCTTCTGCACGCGGGTTTAGATACGTGGAATTTGGAAAACAACGTCATTCCAAAATAACAGTTTGATGATGAAGTTTGGTTATAAATACAACAGGACATAATAGTGAAATCAAGTATTTCTATACAAAATTTCAGTTTTCTCTGCATAGCCAAAACTAGCTTTAGGAAAATTAAGCTAGTCCCGGAAATAAAAACCAGGGCGTTCCATAGGTTTTTTTTTCTAAACGATAAACGTATAAAATATACAAACTTACTAGTACAGTCATTTGGTAGTTTTACCTGAAAAGATTTCCGGGTGTTTTGAAAATTGATTTTATTTGTTCTTTCCAAATTTCAATTTTGCCACCTTGTATTTTTGCTTTTATCGTAAAATGAGTCGGCGGCGCGAGCGGCAAAAATACGAAGTGGCAAAGTTTAAATTCAGAAAAAGCACATCAAAATCTATAAAATTACTAATTTTCATAACACCCGAAAAACTTGCCAGGTAACCACTATATTTCGAACCAAATGACTGTACTAAATTACCTGAAGAAAATTCTAGCATCATAACGTCACTGCATATTTTCAATACACTTCAAGTCAATAGTTTTGTAAATTCAAATGATGATGTACACGTGCCTAAGTACCTGATGTTTGGTCGACAGAATATAATGGAGTGTTTGTATTTTAATTTTAAACCTCTGTTATGACTGCGACATTGTCTTTACGCGGAATTTTGTGTCACGTTTCGTATTTAGTCTTCATGAGAATTCTCAATACGCACCAGGTTATTGAAGGAATGTTATAGAGAATCAGGACGCTTTTATTCAGTTAGCAGAATTTAGGACAGAGACCTTAACATGAGGGATGGAGCTATACACCCTTCTCTTATAGCTCCATCCCTTTAACAGTTCATTTTAGGTCGTCAAATGGATCGTGTTAAGAGCTCGTGGTAATTTTATCGTTGAATTTCTTTAGTTAATACTTTCCACTCGTGCCCAATAAAATTAACGATAATTTCCTGGTATAATCAGATTAATTTTTTACATATTTCCCCTAAACAGCGCCTTTTAAAAATCGCTATGAACCGGCTATAGATATGTAGTTCATCAAACTACCCATGGCATCCTAAATCCGCCCATGTAACATTAGCTACCTGTATATGCAAATCCGAACCAATTCCTTTTCCTTTCTCCCTAAAGAGCACATTTGGAAGACCCATCAAAACTATTCTATATTTAGGTGTGAACAACATGCTTTTAACCGGCTATAGATATGTAGTTCATCAAACTACCCACGGCATCCTAAATCCGTCCATGTAACATTAGCTACCTATATATCCAAATCCGAACCAATTCCTTTTCCTTTCTCCCTAAAGAGCACATTTGGAAGACCCATCAAAACTATTCTATATTTAGGTGTGAACAACATGCTTTTAACCGGCTATAGATATGTAGTTCATCAAACTACCCACGGCATCCTAAATCCGTCCATGTAACATTAGCTACCTATATATCCAAATCCGAACCAATTCCTTTTCCTTTCTCCCTAAAGAGCACATTTGGAAGACCCATCAAAACTATTCTATATTTAGGTGTGAACAACATGCTTTTAACCGGCTATAGATATGTAGTTCAGCAAACTACCCACGGCATTCTAAATCCGTCCATGTAACATTAGCTACGGTTATATGCAAATCCGACCCAATTCCTTTTCTTTTCCCCCTAAGAAGCACATTTGGAACCTGCCCATCCAAACTATTCTATATTTAGTTGTGAACAACATGCTTTTAACTGGCTATAGATATGTAGTATATCAAACTACCCATGGCATGCTAAATCCGCCCATGTAACATTAGCTACCTGTATATCCAAATCCAACCCAATTCCTTTTCTTTTCCCCCTAAAAAGCACATTTGGAAGACCCATCAAAACTATTCTATATTTAAGTGTGAAAAACATTCTCTTAAACTGGCTATAGATATGTAGTTTATCAAACTACCCATGGTATCTTAAATCCGTCCATGTAACATTAGCTACCTGTATATCCAAATCCGACCCAATTCCTTTCTAAACTCCTGTTATAACTGCCCCGAATACCGGCACAAAAGATTGATAACATATTCTGGCACGACCCGGAATAGTACAGTCATAGCAGCACTCAGTGTCTAGACGCCTAAAACCTGCCAAAGTTGGTCGAAAACTATTCTTGTTGGCACTTCGGTTTATTGCAATCGTGGACTGTCTAAAATGGAAGTTATTTTTAAATACTTCTCTCAAGAATTCTGTTTGAAATGTTCAAGTTTTAGGCTACGAGTAGAGGTAGGTATATCCACAGAAATCTTAATAATAAGGCAACAGAAATGTTGTCTACTGTATTTTAATACTGGGACGCGTGTCGCCGGTTCACAGAGCTCCCAACACATAGGCAAACAAAGCATAAAATTATAAGGTGTACAATATAGTATAAAAGGTCTAATGAAAATACACTAACGAAGATTGAAATATCTCTTCAAACTTTAACGTTTAAAACGATCTGGCCAGTTTTACTTGGCCATTTCATGAAGTGATCAATTTCTATGATCTGGCCACGACATATTATACACTGATTAAACACGAAATCTCAGAAACTATAACACCTACAAACTCAAAATTTGGCAGGTAGGTTCCTTATAGGGTGTAGACATACGCTAAGAACGGATTTTCTGAAATTCACCCCCTAAGGGGATAAAACGGGGGTCCAAACTTTGTATGGAGAAACTGACTTTCACGCGGGCGAAGCCGCTGGCAGAAGCTATAAGTTCATGATAAAAATCACAACCTCTAAGCTATTATAGAATTTTGAAGAACTAATATTTTTCTAAACTATTACTTACGATCCCATCTAGCTAAAAACAAAACTTTACATCACTATAAACGGGTCACCTGTAACTAGATATTTCGCATATCTCATGTAATCCATTCATCTCTTCTTTGGACAAGTTTAGAATTTTGTTTTACCCAAGAGTTACTTTACTCTGGTTATGCAAAGCTAATGAGGGCTGACATAAAAGTCAGATAATTACATACTTCCTGGCAGTTTCCTCTAAGAGAATACAGTGAAATCAATATGGCCGATCTCTCAAGTACACATATAACTAGATAAAGAGCAGTATAAGAGATAGCGTGGGAATATTTCCGAGAAAATTAAAGTTCAAGATACTTATAATATCCGTATTATATGATATCCTAGACTCGTGTACGTAATGCCTGCATTAATTACTTCCTTCCTCAGTGTGTCTATTATCATAGTAAGTTTTATTGTGTGTTTTATCCAGACAAGTTCTATTTAGATATGTAAGTCGCGGGTTTCGCGGGGATTTTGTCTAATTTATTTCCATCATCACTATAGCTCTCAAAATTATAAAGGTAACATCATAGAATCAAAAATTCGAAGACATGCTACATCCGATCCGCACTGGACCAGCGTGGTGGACAGTTCATTCTATTTCCTAAAGGAGAGGCCTGAGTCCCAGCACTGGGAACATTATAAGGCTGATTATGAGGGCAAATTGAGGGAGTGGAATTCTTTACCGGAATCTGTGTTTCCTGATGGCTACAACCCGGGAATCTTTAAGTCAAGAGTGAATAGGTTACTTCTAGGTAAGCGCGCTCCATCGTCGACCGCATCGTCGCTTTCCGTCAGGTAAGATAGCGGTCAAGCGCGAATCTATCAAGAATAGAATAAAAAAATAAAAAACTTCGACCAAACTTTAATACAAAATAACCGACTATTAGTCGAAAGCCACGTGACATGATGGGCATGAATTCCTACTTATTCATGCCAATCATTTGTTGAGCAACAGTTGAACAGTAAAATCTTGTCCACGCGCTATTCTACGTCAAAAAGTTGCCCATTTTTTTTATAAATTATATAAACTGGTGTTTGACTGCGATCTCAAAATTTTATCATCAGTCTATACCACAACAATGTTTGTAAACTGGTTGCAAACACGTCCACACACGTCAACAGTTGCAAAACTAATGTTTACGCAGACCAGCCGACTAATTGTCATGGTGCAATGATCAACTCTGCAACACTCGGTGATGCCAGCAACACTGGTAGATAGCACAACACGTTGATCAACTTTGTTTATAAACAAATGTTTACCATGAATACAAGACCTTGAAGTTATCGAAAATGTTTAAAATTTTAAGTATGAGATTGTAATGCGTTATCGAATTACCGTCCACGTGGTCAATCTCAAACATGTTGAACATTTGGCAATCGTTATAGCTCTAGACAAACTGATGGGTGTTCCAGTTAATATTAAAGAGGTAGTTTGTTTTTTTGTTTGTAATCTAATAATATAAATAATTGGTAATCTCTGGAAATACTAGTCCGATTGCTAAAATTTTTTCACCGATAGAAAGCTGCTTGATTCCTGATTGACAGGCTATATTTCATGTATAAATATAGCCTATGTCAATCACGCGGGCGAAGCCGCAGGCAAAAGCTAGACACTAATATTATAAAGGCGAGTTTGTGTGTGAATATGTTTGTAACTTCTTCACGTTCGAACGTCTGAACCAGTTCCGGAATAGCACAGAGGATACCTTTCATCCCGCGATTATGTTCCCTTAGGACAATTTTCTATTATCAAGTGGGCGAAGCCGCTGACAGTAGCTAGTGTGATATCGAAAGGAGATCACATGAGTTAGGTTAACGAACTGGCATGTAAAATATACTTTTGAGGATTTTGCTGTTTTAGAATAGGTTTGATAAATTGAGTAGAACTGAGAAATGTCTAGTTTTTTCAGTTCGGTCATAACGATTGTAGCGCGATGTGCTGATATCGAATCTCGAAGAAAAGTATAAGTAAATTTTACATAACTTCCTAAGTATTTCATTGAAGTAAAAGTTCCGGACCTAAATTATACCGTCGGAGAGTGCGACACTAGTATAACAATACAAGCAAAATCACATGTAAAAGCTAGTGTAGTGCAAAATAGAGCATGAACCAGCATGTGTTAGCCACCAACTAACACCGTGGTTCCTTTACGAAGATACGTATCAGTTCGTTCCGGGAAACTGTTGAAACTTGACTCGGCTTCGAAATTAAAGGAAATCATCGTTATTAGAGCAAGAAATGTTTTAAGAAAATTTAAAATGCTTTTCAGTGTAGTGAGAGAATTTATAGAATCAGAAAGATCCATTATTATGTTAAGACTGTATTCTAGGAAAACTATTCCTGATATATTAAAAAAAAAAAAACATCGCCCCACTAGGAATTATTCCTGTATCGTGAATGCGTTTTCAAACATGTAAAGTTGTGACTTTAAATAAGACCCCAAACACTATCTGTAGGCCATACGTATATGTCGGCTCCGTCTGCCGACAGAGGAAAGTGCGAACAACGTCGAGTCTCGGAGACTGTTTCACGGCTCATTGTGTGAAGTGAATACCTAACGCTTCCATCATAATAAATCAGTTGTGTGATCTGGAATACTTTGTTTATTGCTCGATACCCAGCCATGGCTCACAAAACAGAGTCCCTAGACAGAGCCTCAATGACGATCGGCTTCCTTGCGCCGACATATCGCTCACCTAGTAAAATATTGGCACATCTACAATAAATGCGAAATTGAATTTTATCGGCCAAGTTTTTAAAAGTGGATAAACCATGTTTATATCCTTGAATATCTATTATGGTCTATTGGTAAGGTAGGAAATGTAAGAGGAACTCAAAACTTTGTTTTAAGTATTTGTACAATCTTTGGCTCTTGTATCTGTAAAGTATGAAAAATGTAGATGAAATCAGAAATCAGAAACGTTTATTTCAAATATACCAATTACAGGCACCTTTGAATTGTCAGAATGTCGGTTAGTCAAAAAAAAAAAAATACAAGTGAAGCTAAATTGCACGTTCCAAAGCGTAGATCTCTATGGAGAAGAACGTGCAGGAAACTCCATGGACACTCTTTTAAATCATATTATGAGTTACATATTTCTTGTCGCTTCTAATATGTGAGCACAATGAAGATAAGTAATAATAATTAAAATAAAAAATAAAATAAAAACTAATTTAAAAAAATTGAAATTGAAATTAAGTCACTGGCAGCAAAGAGATGACCAGTCTCAGATGTGCCAATATATTGCTAGGTGAGCGATATATGGAACCATCTTACACAGATAGGTCAAAATACTTTTTAGTGCCTGAAACGAATAGTTTGTGTTAAGAAAAATAAAAAACTTCCATTGTCAAAGTTTTTAAGTACCAATTTAACTACATATGGTATACCTACTCATATCTGCAAAGTTTTAATGATAAGAATCATAATATTCATGACGATTTTTTTGTGTTAAAATTACAACGGCAAAGGTTTGTATGTTTGTTACTCTTTCACGCTAAAACTGCTGCAGGGATTTGGATGAAATATTCACACGTGTAGACTATAAACAGGAATAGCACATAGGATACTTTGTATCACGGTAGTACATAACATTATTTTTAGTATATGCGAAAACCCGAAACACGTGTCTAGTATTTTTATGAAAAGAATCTATTTACAAAATTTCGAAACAGTATCCTGAAAAATCACAAAGTTCTAAGCTTGTTAAGTTACCTGGTTGTCCGCACAAATTCATGGTCACCGGGCCATCCAAGCGACTGAAGGGTTGTTTTGCCCCTGCACACAATTGTGCGCTAACGTCTAATGCCCGCTATAATTTACTGTGACCTGTGTTTTACTTAGTGTCGGTGGTGTCCAACTTGTGACCTTTTTTAAATATTTTTGGAAAAAAATCTAAGGGTATATACAACATTAGTTGTATACCCTTGGGATATTTTATACTATGCATGACGCAGGACGATTTTTTCCACTAAAAAGAATGCTTTTTGTACTTAGAGTTTGGCGGGAACGCTGATAGAAAAGTCTAGCCTGCGCAAATTATTCATTTAAGTTTCAATTTAAATAATAATATAATGAGACAAAATCCTTAAGAGGGTCCTTTTCCACTCCCCTATCGTCAACATCGAGCATGGTTTAAAAGCTTGTTGCTTCATCTAACGCAATCCAACGCGATGTTTGACGAAAAGGCAACGCGAAAAAAGACAGATAACGCCTGAAAAGTCTGTTAGCATTCGGTAATTCCGTGATTCTAGAATATTTTACAAAACTTGGTCCAGTAAATACGAGTTATTTTTAAACGCCTAAAAGTTTTTGAAAAAAAAAAAGGCTTCTATTGTTACACTTTTTTGACTTTTTAATTTTTGAGCAAATTATGAAGTGTCAAAGTTCATGCCAAAAAGCTGATTTTCAGAGGTCTTTATTGGATTATTTTTACACAAAATTATAATTTGATTTCAATAGAAGCCTAGATAATATCCACAAGATACTGTGTTTCCAAAATATCTGATGAAAAATGTGTAATAACGTCATAATCGCGTAAGTGCAGTTATATGAAAAACCGTGAAAATGTATGTCGAGTTGCACCCCCTTAAGTCTTATTTACACGTCTTTCTGAAGTGCAGCAAACTCTTACCTGAAACAAATAGAAATTGAACATTATCAACCAGAATAATTTAACTTACAATTGTAACAACCAAATTACCGCTAGCCTCACCAAAACAAACGATTAATCGATAAAAATAAACCACAGTTTCTTATTTAAGGCGTATAGTCCCTTGAACATCTAACTGGCCGGAGTTAAAAGCACAGAAACTCGAAATGCCGCCTGCGCCTGCATAGTGCCCCGCAGACTTCTAAAATCATTTTCTTTGCGAAATATTGATTGATTTACTTAGGCTATGTACAGTCAGAGGTCAAAAGTGCAGTTCCACCTTACCAATGCTAAATTGTCTATAATTTCTTTGTAAATGAGGGTCAACGGTTCACGGGTATTTAATTGGTAGCATAGGATCTAAAGTATTGAATAAAATAGTTGTAGACAAATTGAACTGCTACAACAAATAAATTTTAGACACTTTAGCATTGGTAGATTGCAACTGCAAGTTTGATCCCTGACTTCACATTCTGAAGAACACTCAACCAGTTATTTTTTGTGTAAACATATTTCTAAAGATCAAAGCCTGTTAAATATATTTTTTTTAGCAAAAGTATTAGTCATACGAATAAATCATATCTTGATAATGTTGTACATGAATCTATAATAAACACATATTTTTTTCAAACCTAGTAACCTAACCGTTACCGAGGAGTAGGCTTCAGAAAGTCACTGTTTTATGGCACTCGTGAAGCAAGTACAAAGGCGAATGGCAAATAAAGAAATGGGCGGAGTCTAACACCCCCGCACCCCGCAAAGTGTCACGCGTTGTTTCTTAGGGAAATCTAATTACAACATCTCCTCTTTGTACTTGCTTCATGATGGCACTGCTCGGGCGCTAGGGCCTTAACCAATTTAAAAGAACAGACTGACGGGCAGACAGGAAAGTTTATAGCGATCTCCCAAAAATAAACAGTTTTCTTGATAACTACAATATCTATTTGTAAGTGCGAACAAATTACAATCATCTTTATTGTGGCGAAGACATAAAAACTGTAAGAAAATATATATTTAGTTTTACGCGTACAGTCGCGAAAAAAGTTTTTCCATCGTTTCGTTTATGTAAGATGGAAAGTGGGGAGAAACTTGTGTGAGTCAGTGTACTTCAGGGATCGATGACCTGATTGTTATTTCGAATCAGAGTTTAAAGGTGAATAGAATTTGTTAGTAATACTAGGATAGGTTTTAAATATAGTCTGGAATTAAATGCTATAAATGTATATGGTGAACATCCCTCCCATACGCACAAAACGTTTTGGGAACACATTCATCACGCGTACAGCTAAGGAGTGAAATTCCATACCAGAGGCTGTGTTTCCTGATAGCTATAACCTAGGGGTCTTTAAGACACGAGTGTATAGGATACTTTTAGGCAAACGTGCTCTATTGTCGACCACATCGTCCCTTACCATCACGTGAGATAGTGGCCAAAAGCTAGCCTACCAATAACAAAAAAAAAAAAATATTACACTTTAACACCTTTACAGACTGGTCCAAGGCGATGTTATAACTAACACTTAATATGGTATGTACATAGTTATGATGTTCTTAAATTAATTTGGATGTACTAGTCCAGACCTTTCTCAATAATTATTTGAGCTGCTTCTAAAAATTTCGACAGGTTATGGCCAAATATATCCTCCGATAGTGCTATATTATTAATAATACGTATGGCTCGCGACAAAGGGGCAAACTTTAGGAGGTTAGTAGTCCTAGCAGACGGTACTTCTAAGAGAGCGGGGCGGAGGCGCGCGCCCACACACCCGTCCGTAAAATGTATTGTATTATAGTATTTCGATCTGCATGACTTTTCCCCAACTGTATTGAGGTTGAAATCCGGTAGCTGAGTAACACAGGTACTCTTTGGTAAGAAATTATCAAATAAATCAAGACAATGGGTGGAGTCAGAAGGCGGGTCAGATTTTTACTGACTAAAACCAGTTGTTTTCTTCCTCCTTTGCGTTTCAGGGTCGCGGTAACTCTTTCGAACAATTCTACAGTACTGCCAGCCATCAGCCCTAGCGGGTCCCTTTAATTTTGCTGGTAAAAAGGGCCTGAAACTAAATAAATCATACTAAAATTTAACGCTCGAACGGCTGAACAGATTTTAATGAAATTTGGCACCCGATAGACCATCATAGAAAGAAAGAAAGAAAGTAAGAAAAACTGTTTATTTGCGGGAAATGACGCCATCATCTTCGTAACGTTGTCCCCTGTTATTTGGGGTCAGCGCAACACGTTTTTATCTTCCATTCTCTCATGTCACCCGTCCCGCTATCACTAACTCTATGTTCATTCATACCATTCATCACACAACCCATTTATCTTTTCTTTGGCCTCCCTCTCCCACTCCATCCACCCAGATGTATACTCACAACTCTTTTACATACCAAGACAAACGATTTCCCTTTAATTTTTCAGTACTTGGCGCCACTTTCAAACTTCCTCTAATAATTCTCATTTCTCACTTAATCTATTCTCGTCACACCACACATCGATCTCAACATTCTCATCTCCGATAAATGCAATATACGATCATTTTTTTATTTTTTATTATGGATAGGGTCGCGCTTGACCGCTATCTCACCGGAAAGCGACGATGGAGCGCGCTTATCTATTCACTCTTGACTTAAAGATTCCCGGGTTGTAGCCATCAGGAAACACAATTTTTTGTCCCAGCATTGTGTTTGAATTTACACAATCATAGTTTTTTATTAAACCCCGTTCAAAAATCCATCCCATTTAAATTAAAATCACCATAAAACGAAATCCCAATAATTTCCACATCGTTAATTTCCGTGGAACTTCGAGAGTATTCGATCAAATCAATCAATGTACAAACGCATTCAATACGAATCCATTCAGTGCACTGAACGAGTGAACGTACTCGAACTGAACTGTACTGAACTTGTTGCTTGGAAACCACTTGATGGTTACATTAAACGAGAGTTAAAAGCTGAGGTTGTTATTTAAAAATATTATGATGGTTTATGTGGAGCTCATGGTACTCGTGTAGTTATCACACTAATATTATTAGGGCTAAAGTTTTTATGTGTGTGTATGTATGTTAGGGTTACCTATCATAAGCTCGAAAAATATTTGACCGAATTTCATTTTACCGAAAACTGTTGACCGACGACTTTTTTGCTATGTTATGCATTATTTGACATAATTTTAGTTCATCGAAGTATCATGTGTCATAAGTATTATTTTATCGAACTACATTTCGCCTTTGCTATTAGCCGAAGCCTCTTTTGAACTTTTTTCATTTGCCAAATGGTTTATTTGCCATATTTTCACCGCACCGAAACAAAATGTTAAGGAATTTTGGTCACAAATATATAGACGGTTACTTGGTGGCATTTTCAAAATTAAATTAAAATAGTGTCACAAAAAGTCAATAAAATATGTTGTACTACAAAATTTAGTTAAGTTTCGGAAAAGTGATCGGTTCCCGTTTGTTAGGTACTCCTTCACGTTCAAACGGTTGATCGGATTTAAAAAACCGGCCAAGTGCGTGTCGCACTCGAGCGAGAAGGGTTCCGTACCTAACATTTATCTATACAATTTTTTTACACAATTTATTTGTAATTGTTTTTTTTTTTTTGTTATGTATTGTTTGCTTTTTTTTCTAACACACCAATACTAACAAAACTATGTACATACCTAAAGTCTGACAATAAACTTATTATATTATTACTTATTTTAATCTCTATTCGTTGTTATAGCGGTAAAACGGTAACTTTTACTGACGAAAACCCACATATGTTCCTTCAGCTGCCGTTTGCGTTTTAGGATCGCGGGTTTCCTTTTCAGAAATTTTCCGTTTTCGTTCCGGACGGCCGCACGGCGAGCTATCGATTGCTCGTCGAAATTTTGAACGATATAAGTCGTCTTAAACTACGAAGTAAAACAAAGAAAGATCACCCAATCTAAGTATGACACTCAAACGCATCGCTGGGAATGACGCCACGACCATTACACGCCATTATGAACACGTGGACCCACATAGAAGTCGTAAAATTATTTAAAGTAGCGCACAAATACCTTTTGGACTATAAACATTCAAGTATTTTTACTAAAAACATAAACAGGACGTTTTATTGCAAACCCATGTTTAAGAACTTGTCAACAACAATTTTTTTTGATAAACACTAATGATCCGCTCTGGTTTTGCTTAGGCGTTTAACTAATAAATTTATTGTGGTAATAAACCTACTTTGGTAAATAGTGTAACTATTGAATAATGATAAAAAACCGGGGAAGTGCGAGTCGGACTCGCGCACTGATAGTTTCGTACAAACTAACCTATGAAAACAGTTCAATTCCCGAATTGAGTTACGAAGATTTATCCAAATCACAACATTTTTTTTTTGTGACTTATATGCAGGGAGTTCCTTTTAGCTGTACGCACAATTAATGGGTTCCCAAAACGTTTTAAGCGTATATGTGAGATGTCCACCATGTAAGTACCCGTGGTGGCTCGCCATGCGCCAGGTGGTCCGATGATGGAACGGGCTTTGCAGGCTATACAGTAGCGTAGGCTAATTCAACATTCTGGTTTATCAAAGATTTTACAAAAGAGCAATGAACATCATCCAACACAAAATGATCATGTCAAAACATTTAAATAACTCAAACATTTTATTAGGAACCTTTTTAGCGTTCAACAGCTTTTTATTTTTACTAAGTGACATCAGTTTTCGAGATGAATATTTTATTTCCTTTTGAGCAAGCCAGACGGCCCTGAATTTTTCGTAAATCTGATTAGAATTGGATTGAGTCGTGTTACCTTTTATAGGTATTTGATCTTTAATTTTAAACCTGATTGTAACTATAGGTACATTTATCTTGTGTTTTTGCTACGTTTTATTTAAAGCATTATCATACAGCGTGGCAATGCCGCCAGTCTTCTGGGCACATTACCAATCGACAGCGATGTGAAGAGGTTTTAGTTTTTTGCTAACAAAGTAATGTATGTTTTTGGTACTGTTACCTAAAATAAAATTATTTATTATTATTGTTGCACTTCTACCTAAACCAGGTGTAAATGTGTATAATGTTCGTTTTCATTTATCTGTTTGTACATTTTCAGTAACGTTAATGCGGTTGTCACAATCAAATGCTAGTATCCTACCATCTTAGCTAAATACAAAAAGAAAAAAATCTTTTGAAATATTCGTCAAGTCTTTACCTAATCTATGAGTTATATGTATAGCATAGCATAGCATAGTCGGCCTTTTAATGTTCCCACTGTTGGGAGTTATATGTATATTTTTATTTATACTATCAAAATTTTCCGTATTTTCAATTTAAATCAATTTTCTTCGTAAAACTCATCGAAAGAGCTTTGACATTTCAAAATCTGTTCGATATGGGATTTGATGCATGTTGAATCCTGGAGGAGCGATGGCCTGTTACTGCGTAAGCGAGCGACGTGACCCTCCGCCGCGCCGCTCCTTTGTCACCAAAGCCATTATTTAATATTATTATACCATTCCACTGCGCACACGATCTTGGAAAGTAGCAGATTTTGGACTAATTGTGCTCCACTGGTGAAATTGCTGCAAGGCGTTCCGATGTGAGGATAAAAATAAATAAATAAATGATCTTTCCTAAACTATGCACAACTAATCATGCCAACTAGAACGCGTTTTCGAAATCTCTCAGTTCAGTATTCAACTATCAAAGTACCAGGACAACAGACTCACAACAGAGGCTACAGATGTCAAAGGTCGGACACTATCCTGCTCTACTAAACAATGCTCCACCTGCAATACAAGACCCAGTAGCATAAAGACCCAATCACTCGTTGTCCGTGGAATGTGTGCTGCATCAAATTTTAGTGCTTGTAGGAGTGGAGGGTTCATTGGGAGTAATCGCTTTGACAGAACATAACGAAGAGGCAAAACTATTATAGAAACACTGACTTCCGAAATTAATGTTATTTCGCACTTTTCAGTTTTTTTTTTACATTGAAGAAGAAGAAGTTGTATTTTTTTTTTGTAAAGTTTTTTATACAACCTAAACTGAAATTTTAAAGGGATAGAGCTATTTAGGGTTTATTGCTCCATCACTCTTTCATGCTCTTGCCACGACTTGTTCATGTGAAGAGGAGGGATGCAACGCATATTACTAAAAGAGTTGAGTTTACATGTGGATGGATGGACAGGGAGAGGGAGACCAAAGAAAAGATGGATGGATTGTGTGAAGAGTGATATGAAAGAAAAGGAAGTTAGTGATAGCATGACGAATGACAGGGCAGAATGGAAGAAAAAAACATGTTGCGCCGACCCCAAATAACACGGGACAAGGGCAGGAAGATGATGATGACTCTTTCATGCTCGGATGACTGAAATTTTTGAGTCGTCTATGATCTCCGTTTTTAGGCGCATCACCTTATAATGTTTAAATAAAGAAATTTTCTTTTCCTTTTCACAGCGATGGGAAGACTCCAACGTCAGAGTATGGTTTAAAAGCTTGTTGCTTCATCTAAGGCAATCCAACGGGATATTTGACTATATTTGAACGCGAAAAAAGAGAGATTACGCCTGAAAACTCTGTTAGCAGTCGACAATTCCGTGATTTACTCGAAAATTTTACAAAACTTGTTCCAGGAAATACGTGTTTTATTTATAAACACGTAAAAGTTTTTGAAAAAAATTGTCGTCATTTAGAAACTTTTTTGACTTTTTGAGTAAATCATGAAGTATCAAAGTTCATGCAAAATAGCAGGTTTTCAGAGGTCTATACTGGATTAAATTTACACAAATTTATAAATTAATTTAAATAGAAGCCTAGATAATATCCACAAGGTACTGTGTTACCAAAATATCCAATGAAAAATGTGTAATAACGTCATAATCGCGTAAGAGCGATTGTATGAAAAACAGTGAAAATGTATGTAGAGTTGCATACCCTTAAGATTATTTGGGCTTAATAGGCGACACATTAACTGCAGTATCGTTGTCATTTATCCATTTGAAAAGGTTTGTACCTACGAACACGAAAAGACATCCTCCCAAAAATCATTATATGTGTAAATACGTTCCCAATACAAATCCCTGAACCTAATCCTACCGAATTACATATTACGCAGGCACAATAAAAAGGGTATTACATGTAATCCGACAATAGATCACAAGTCCATATCAATCTAACGCTAATGGAAAGAGCCGGGATATTGAATATTCGGGATAAAACCTCCCAACTCACGTCTATGATCGGGTTTGACAGATGAAAGATAAAGATTTTTGCGGAAAGATCATGTTTGTTTGTCGTATTTGGAGCAAATATTGTAAACTAGCTTCTGCCAGTGGCTTTGGTCGCGTGAACGTAGGTTAATTCATACAAACTTTGTACCCCGTTTCAACCCCAAAGGGCTATATTTCACAGAGACCTTTCATAAGATAGATTTTCATCTTACATACTCTTTGGTGGGGGCGTCAATGGCGGCCGGACTGGGGTCCGAGCTGGTCCCGCCACCAAATGGACACCAGGTGAGTAACTCTCTACATCATACATTTAGTTGGTAGCAGTGACTGGTCGCGCGGCCATGGTGTCCCGGTGAAATATAGCCCTTAGTAAACTCACCGTTTTGGAAAAATCTGTCTTCGTAGGCGACCTACGTCGTAAAAAGAAACCTTGTGCAAAATTTCACGCTCCTAGTCCTAGTAGTTTCGGCTGTGCGTTGATATGTCAGTCAGTCAGTTTTTCCTTTTTATATATAGATATATTACGAGTAGATAAACATTTCTGCGGAAAGATCACGTTTGTATCTCGTATTTGGAGCGGGAAAATGTTGTAAATGATCTGTTTGAGGACTTGGAGCTCAAGGTTCTATTGTCATAGGGCTGCGGTAACGTTGGAAAGGAATCGGAGCCCTAGGACGCAAGAGGCAACTGAACGAAAAAAAGGTGGGTAAAACGATATGCATAGAATTTTTTTATTTCCTAATTTAAATAATTTTTGTCTCATCATTCATCATCACCATTTCAGCCGAAAGACGTCCACTGTTGGACATAGGCCTCCCCCAAATATCGCCATCGGACACAGGTCATCCGACCACCTTGTGGGAGGCCTTCTAACGATGCGTCTTCCGGTACGTGATCACCATTCCAGAACCTTTCGTCCTTATCGGCCATCTGATCTGCGAGCAATGTGCCCTGCCCACAGCCACTTAAGTTTGGCGATTCTTCGGGCTATGTCTGTAACCTTGGTTCTCCTACGGATATCTTCATTTTTGACGCGATCACGCAAGGAAACCCCCTAGCATAACCCTTTATTTTTGGCTCTGATAAACAAATATGAAACATCTTAATCAACAATGAAGTTGGTTTCAAAGCTGCTAATAAGAAAGTCTGATATGGTGTTTGACGTCATCACGCTCGTACGGACGCCATAGAAAACGGCGTGGTGTCTTGGCTAGAGAATAGTATAGAATAAAACTTTATTGTACACCAAAATAGTAACAAAACTAGACAGACATATATATATATATATTATATATTTTTTAATTAGAAAGACAGATATATTTTGTCGTTTGATTTTCTACCAATTTTAATATTGTATACACAGTTAGTACCGAAATAACCTGGTTAAATGACAATTTTTTTTGCATGCATATTCCTTGATGTCTGACGGGCACTCGTTCGCATTTGTAGATAAACCTAACCTAACCTAACCACTGCGCCGATGAACGCAGTGGTTAGGCGATGTGTTGCCGCGCTGCGTGTGTTGTAGATTCGACTACCACACGCAATAAATATTTATACGGCCTACAGATAGATAATGTTTTGTGTAGTAAGTTTACATGTTTGTGAACGCACCAATTCCCACTCCCACCCAAAAAAAGTGGGCAAGGGTAAAATATCTTGGCAGAGTAGCAAGTCGCCAAGCGATTGACTCGATTCAATATTTGAACAAGACCATCAGAAACTTCAGAAACTTGACTGGCCTGTTGGTCTAGTGGTTAAGAGCCCTGACTGCTATGCCGGAGGTCTTGGGTTCGATTCCCACCCAGAACAAATGTTAGTGTGATGAGCACGATCATTTCTTCTGTGTCTGGGTGTAATCTATATATATAAAAGGGGAAACTGACTGACATATCAACGCACAGCCTAAACTACTGGGACTAGGAGCGTGAAATTTTGCACAAGGTTTCCTTTTATGACGTAGGCGAGCACTAAGAAAGGATTTTCTAAAATTCTCTCCCTAAGGGTATGAAGCGGGGGCCCAAAGTTTGCATGGAGAAACCTACATTCACGCGAACGAAGCTGCGGGCAGAACCTAGTTCATCTATGTATTTAGAAATATTATGTTTATCAGTTGTCTAGTACCCAAAACACAAGCTCTGCTTAGCTTGGGCCTAGACGGCGTTGTGTGATAGTTGTGGAATAAAAAAATAAAATAAAATAAAGAAAATATATCAATATATCAGATATTCAAATTTTGCCAGACCCAACAGTTGAACCTTGAAAACTTTCAATACACGTTTACTAAACTATATGATAAACTCAACGCACTCATAGTTTAGTCTAGTTCATTATTTAATCAATAACTAATAGCTTATGTAAAGTAGTATACATATCTAGAAATATGTAGAGTAATTTTACGGTAGCTAAAAATAAAATCGAATACAGTTAGAATACTGAGCTTTGTTAATACCAATGGTTGCTAGGTAGCTTCGGCAGTCGCTGGCTCTAGCGAATCGACTACAGAAGTCGTTTCGAATAATGATAGTAGAATAGTATGTAATGCTTTTCAATACACTTACCCGTTCTTATCCCTACCGCTTTTAAGCACGCAATTAACTGTTTTACGCACAAGTGCGGAAAAGACGGTCGTTAAGCGACCCCCACGAGTCGCTCGTCAACGCCCGTTTATTTATTTCTTCGTAAGTATATTGATAAACGTCGTTTGATACACGTCGAAATTTGACAATACTCGAAACTCGCCTGCGATTCGGGCGAATTCCGCCTCAGTCGCAAGCACAAACTTTCTCTACTTTTATTAAAATGTAATTTTTGAAAAACTTCTAATTTCTTCGGCTCAGGATGGAGCGAGTTCCTTCAGCCGCCCTTGATGTTGTTCCGACTATAAATGTCTGTATTTTTTTTAAATGGAAGTTAGCGACCCACCCCATTTTCGCACGGGTTAAATATTCGAAATTGTCGGTCTTTTTCTACCACAAAAAGCATGTATCGTTGAATAAATCTTTCCATTCAACAGTTTCTTTGGGTGGCTGATGGTGGAGCGATAGCTTACCATCAGCTGTGATTCATCGTGCTTGCCTAGTTTAGATACAGACTTTCTGCATCAAATTGACCTTGTAATGATGACCTAATCTATCGTTATCCTTAGAACCACGCAATCAAACTGGCAATACATTAGAATATATTATCTATGTTCAACACGTTTCCTCAAAAAAGACAAAGAACTAAGATCGTAAAATATATCAAATGGGTAAGAATTAAGTCATTATGTAAATATAACATTCACATAATAATTTATTAGTTTCTTTATGTAGATATAGTGGTGATGAATAAGTGAGGAATGAAGATATACGCAGGAGAACCAAAGTTACCAAGATGGCCGGAAGAAGGCCAAACAGATAGTTCATGGGACCAAGAGGTTCTGGAGTAGTGACCGCGTACTGGAAGACGCAGCGTTGGTAGACCTCTCACAAGGTAGACCGATGACCTGGTGAAGGTCGCGGGAATTCAATGAATTTATTTATTTATTAACAAGCACTTGTGTCAAGGCGTTGTACAATAGAAACTTACAAATTAATGCGAGACGCGCAGGACCGGTCGTTATGGCGACGCTTGGGGGAAGCCTATGTCCAGCATTGGACGTCTTTGGGCTGAAATTCATTCAGCAGAAACTGGAGCATAGGCGTAGGGTGGCCAGCCTATCGGTATTTTAGAGAGTGTGCGAGGGAATTGCATGACTTGATTCCGCCATCTCCTTTCTACCATCGGACAAACCAACGTACGGCGAGTACTCACGTTGTTGAAACCTTTTCGGTCCGGACTAAGCGTTTCGCCTCGTCTTTTATCGGTACCGCGTACTTTGAAGGACTGAAACAATTTGCCTGCTGTTGCCTTACCATCCGATTAGAATTTGAGTGTCTTCATGGTTATGAGCGAATAGGGTCCTCATAAACCCACCATCAACGATTGCATCAGTGCTTACCATCAGCTACGCAGTCAAACACTAGATTTTATTATAAAAAAAAAAATGGTGATGATTAGATGGACTTAGGACCTGACAAAAATGTTGTAGGAAAATGACAGTCGTACGGGGCGTCTTTCGGCTGAAATTATGATGATGATGAGGTATATTGGTTGCTTGTTTTGAGTAAAAATTATCTAATTTTAATATTTCCTATTTTAAGCAAGTCACGCTCAATCTTATTATTTATTAAATATCGAAAATTCTTGAGAAATACATTAAAACTAAAATGGCTCTCAGTCGTCTACGCGTTACGATTTTGATGTATTTATCGATGCCGGCGCCACAGAAGAGTGTCTAGGGGGATAGGCAGAAATGTATTGGCAATAAAGATTAGGGTTTTGGCAGATTTCAGCATTTATGAGTATCGAAAGAGTTTGATCTTGGTCAAGTTTCAGATAATGCCATTTTAGGTAAGCTGTACGATACGTCCTTTACTTGAGGTGGTAAATCGTTCAATGACCTCTTTCGCTCTTGGCTGAAGCGAGAAGGCGTGTTTTTTTTTTAATGTGGAAACATCATCTTATGACAAATCCCGCTCTTGGGCGGAAACCCACTCCTGTTCTTTGTTTGCCATCGTTCCTAGGCCCCGCTTTTCACTTTCACACTTCCCGTGGCAGACTTTTACTGACAAAAAACACACCTGTGTCATTCACACACACACACACACACACACAGACACAGGTGCGTTATAGAACCTCGCGTTTCCTTTTCAGAAATTCCCCGTGGCCCTTACGGTTTTCTGACATCTCTATAAGGTGCGCTCGATACGGCCGGTTACCGGACGGCAAGCTATCTATTACTCGTCATCTGCAAACCCGCGCTTTATCGTGGCTGGTAGTCGGAGTCAGGGTCATGGCGGCTGGGGAGTAAGGATATCCATTCAATGGTTCTCCTGCGAATACCTTCATTCCTCGATCACGCAAGGAAATTGCAAGCATAGCACTTTTCATATCCCTTTGGATGACTTTAAACCTTCTGATGAGGCTCATTGTGAGCGACCGCGTTTCAGAGCCAAAAGTATGTAAAGAAAATGTGGGTGTAAGTCCTCAAGTAAGATTAAATTACAACCTTTGAGATATAATATTACAAGATTATGATTAGACCAGTCATTCACTCAATATGCAAAATAATCGGGACATTCCGCGATTGAAGGGAGATTAGATGTCGCTCGAGCTAGAAGATTACAATATGTGTTAATACATGCATGAGGAGACTTATCTGACAAATAAATGGAGTAATTTGCGGGAAGATTTTTTTTTAAAGACCTTGCCCGCACTATGAATTTCTCTTGTATCATGGATATGTTCACAAACATAATATGTTTGCAAAGAGTGTCAACCTAATTTTTCCAACTGATTTCTTGACAATTCAAAAGTGCCTGTAACCTTGCGTTCCGAATTGCGTCAAAAGCGATAATATCGCGAATCCGACCAACGCGCAACATCACAATTATTACTCAATAGCCCTTTTATTTTGTGACTATTAAATTCGGTTGGATTCGCGATATAATCGCTTTTGACGCAATTCGGAACACGGGGTAAATGGTATGTTTTGATTTTAACTCACATACACAAAACACCAAAACTTGGAACAAGTATTTGTATGTCAAACAAATACCTTCGCTTCGTGTGGGAATCGAACTCAATACAACCAGCTATTTTACTCAACCACACATTTTATCGATTGGTATAATCGATAAAACGAAGAAGTTAGATTAAACTTTCGAATACCGTAATTAGAGACACAATAGAAAGGCAATGAGAATAAATTAATTGATACGTAGGTACTTGCAAAAACATAGATAAAACATATGCAACGACACTGGTAACACTGGCAATATTGCGGGTGCAAGCCTTGAATAAACGAAAATACTTCAGATGGAAACAATAGAACAAATGGAAATAATACCTATCTTCAAACACGGCACTAACAATATTAAGTTTAATTTTAAAAAGAAAAACAAAAAACCGAGGAACCAAACGGAAAAAAAAATTAAACAATTAATTTTAAAATTCGTTGAAATTCAACAATCAACAGGCATTTCCTGCACATCACAAATTCAGAAGCTATCGAAAACGAAAATTCTAGACAGACTGGAATATTCAGTGCACGCTTGGAACACTGACAGACGGGTGGATTTGACGGATCGTTTGAACTGATAGTTTCAACGGGTTGTATATTTTTATATGATGGTTTATTTTGAGTCAGGAAGTGGATATGGTGCCTTTATACACGTGGTGGATGTGTTCACGGGGTTTAGTCAGAAGGATAAAATATGTTTAAAGTATACTATAGAGCCATAAGGCACATTGCGTAGACGTAGCTATAGGGCTCATTGCTCGCAGAACGGATGGCCGTTGGGGCCGAAAGGTTCTGGAAGACCCACTACAAGGTGGACCGATGACCTGGTGAAGGTTGCGGGAATCCGATGGATGCGAGACGCGCAGGACCGTTCGTTGTGGCGACATTTGGGGGAGGCCTATGTCCAGCAGTGGACGTCTATCGGCTGAAATGATGATGATGATGATGATACAATAGAGCCATATAATATTGTATACATACTGAAATATACAGCATGGAATTGGGCGGGCCACATCAGTCGCATGCACACTGACCACTGGGCAAAATGGGTACCTGAGGATGGACGTGGGCGCCGAGGTCGACCTGGGAAGAGATCTTTGGCGAAAAATACGTAAGTACTTTCGAAAGTGAATCCAAAGGTGTCATAAAAACTTTCAACCCATGAAATGGGTTTAGATAAGTTGTAACACCATTGTAATTTTTGCCGTTATGAAATCTCATCGGTCCACGATTTGTGGGCTAATAATATTGTGTTTGTCGTGGAGTAATGACATAAGATTATTATCATCGATCACAAGTTAAAAAAAAACCGGGCAAGTGCGAGTCGGACTCGCGCACTGAAGGTTCCGTACAAGCTTACATATGAAAACATTTCAATTCCCGAATTGAGTTGCGAAGATTTTTCCGAATCGAAATTTTTCTTTGACTTTACTATAAATTTACACTTTCAGATTTTTTTCCTTTACTTGTGCTGTGAGACATTGCTTCACGCAAAATTTCAGGATTTTAAGACAACGGCAAGTACCCTAATTTTGATTCCCATGGGAGTGTCGAAATACACGTTTTTTGGCCGTATCTTTTCTTTTTGTTAACTTAGAAGTTCTATTTTTACACAGCTTCAAGGGACTGCAAACTTGAGTATATGGTTTTAATTTCAACTCGATACCTCCACGCGTTACCGATATAAAAGATCTTGACAGACAGACCGACTTTGTTGTCGGTCTGTCCTATAAGGGTAATCCTATAAGGGTTCCGTTTTTTTTTTTTTCTTTTGAGAAACGGAACCCAAAAAACCAAAGTACTGGAACATGTTCACAATACATCGCGTGAGTATAGACAGACACGTAGTTCAAAAAATATAAATTGTAACAATTTTCGCTTCAACATTTCCATATAAATCATGTACAGTGCATCACTGATAGTGGTTTGACATGCAATCACTTTTGTTACACTTTACTTAGTTATTACTGTTGTAATATAAGCAAAGAATTGAAAATGTGGGACCGACGATAAAGGAAAACGGTGAAACTAGATGTGGAAGAATGGGAATCAGGGTTTCTTAACAGAGGACTCTAAATTCATTAGTATTTTTCAGTCTATTAAAACCCTGGTTTTTTTTTATTAGGCAGGTAATCTACTAGGTTGGAGCGACAGGGCGTGTCACTTTTTTTTTTTTAGTTTGGGATAGTAGGTTGGTTTAAAGCGAGGCTATGACTTGTCATTTGATTACAATGTTAGGGCATGAAATGCACAGCTGAGCTACCCTCGCAAAGTACCAGTTCTACGCCCTCAAGGGTTTTTTTTTAAGTGGGAAAATCATCTTCTGACAAATCCCGCTCTGGGGCGGGGCGGGAAATAGTGTCACTTTTACTGACTAAAAATCCACTCCTGTTCCTTCTTTGCCTTCGTCCAAGGGCCCCGGGTTTCACTTTCATAATACCCGTGGCCCGTGGTTTAAGCTTACTAGCTTAAACCCTGCTGGGCCCCTACGATTTGCTAACAACTCCCTGAGGCGCGCGTGGAACAATACGCGCCGTCGACGACTTGGGCTCGGTCCGGACGGTTACCGGACGGTCGGACAGTGAGCTACCCATGCCTCTCTGTCCGAAAGCCCGCGCTTACGGTGGCCGGTAATCGGGATCGGAATCCCGACACGGCTAGGGCGAGTGGACCGTTGCCTCGCGCAGTCTTCAGGTTAGGAACCGTGGAATATAGTATAATAGATCAAGGACACCGTGAATAGAATCTACAAAACAATTAAATAAACTAACCAGTAGCAGATTTAGACAATGAAACTGTCACTACGTTAATAACCTCATATTGTCTTCTATATTTCATCAGAGTAATAAAACTGCCAACGTATTTCTGCGTACATTTCTACCTATTGTATTAAATTTTCAATTAGTTGACTAGGAGTCACCGTTATTTCGGTCCGTGATGAAGCACGCTATGCGTTCTGGCTGTTAAACTTTATAGTGCCATAAACCATGGCTTCAGTTCGACATAGTATCTACACTAATGTCAAATTAATAACAGACATTTTGGTTAAAACAGTCTGGTTCGGAAAATTATATGGTGGAAATTGTGAAGCAAAATCGATAGCTAGTTAACGCCATAATTATTTTTAAACACAGATCAAGTCTTTGATTTTTGTTTACTATAATTTACAGACTGGCCTGTTGGTCTAGTGGTTAGTGATCCTGACTGCTATGCGCGGAGGTCGTGGATTCGATGATTATTTGTTCTGTGTCTGGGTGTAATTTATCTATAAAATGTATGTATTTAGAAACATATAAGTATGTTTATCAGTTGTAGTACCCATAACACAAGCTCTGCTTAGCTTGGGACTAGACGGCGTTGTGTGATAGTTGTGGAATATTATATTATATTAATTTTCTATTCCAACATCTTTTTGAGCCGTCATATTTTTCTGTTGGTTTTATTCCTTACCATACTATCACGAATAATGGAACTCAACTGGAGGTGAGCAGGACATCTGACCGGCCAAACCGGCCAAGGACTGGTAGCACAAATGGTGGTCGTCTGGTAGCGAGATGGGCAGATGACATTGTTGTCGTCGTGGGTGGAACATGGGAATTGACGTACAACATTGGTAGCGCATCGGTATTAGTAACTATGCACGTACATAGAAACACGCTAGAGACGTGATCAAGATTTATCAAAATAGGTAAGTTAAAATAATTCTTAGTTATTGCTATCTATATATATATATATATATATTTATTTTTTATATATATAAAAGCGAAATACCACTCACTGATTAATCACGAAATATCAGAAACTATAACACCTACAAACTTAAAATTTGGCAGGTAGGTTCCTTGTAGGGTGTAGACTGCGCTAGCTTATACGTACGTGCGTAGCTTGTACGTTATACGTTTTAAAGGTGCCCATGTAGGCCTATGTGAAATAAAAACTTTTGATTTTGACTTGACATCCGCTAAGAACGGAGTTTACGAAACTCTACCCCGAAGTGGGTAAAATAGAGGTTGGGGGTAAAACTGGGGTTGGAAGTTTGTACGAAAGTCTTTTGACGTAAGAGACTTGAAGTTTAAAATGTACACACACCCACACACACACCATCACACACATCACTACATCATCTATAGAGATGATGTGAAGGTGTACTAATAATGTATCTTTAGAAATCATCCCCCTTTTGGGGTTAAAACAGGGGATTGTAGTTTGTATGAAAGTCCAATGTTATTGAAGTTAAAGTAATTATTCATTGATTCTAAAAATTCGTCTAGATATATATTGTTTTTATCTTTCTTTTATTTTTTCCTTTCATTAAGTATTTAGCTTTTTCAAATATAATCAAAAATTAACTAACTCCACGCGTACGAAGTCGCGGGCGGCCGCTAGTTACAGACAAAATTACTCATTTTATAGCTGAAATCAATTTAGTAGTCGATTCTGAATCAACTACTTTCAGGATTTGCGTTTCTTATGTTACATCTTGTATCATCATCACCATTTCATCCGAAAGACGTCCACTGTTGGACATATGCCAATCCCATGCGTCGCCATAACGACCGGTCCTGTGCGTCTCGCATCCTTCGGATTCCTGCGATTCTCACCAGGTCATCAGTCCACTTTGTGGGAGGACTTCAAACGCTGCGTCTTCTGGTACGTAGTCAATGTCCAAATTATACATCAGCTACACTGACATCCACCTCCAATGGGCACGCCACAATTGTGACGGTAAGTCCCCTCTTTGAGGCGTGGCTGGGAAGACCTCACGGCGTCCTTACATTCCGCATGACGCAGGTCCTCACCGTACATGGTAAGTTCGGGAGGTTTCTGCACCGGATTTGAGCGGAAGAAACGCCCGGGTGTCACCACTATTGGACCGCCCGGCGGACACGGTGAAGCTCACGGTGGAGGTGTGCCCCGCCTGGGCAGAGCAACGCCGTGTCCTCGTGAGGGCGATCAGCGGCGGCGATCTCACGCGCCGTGCCTTGGTACAGGCTATTGGACCGGAGCGAGGAGCAATGGGTAGCTCGCCGTCTGACCGTCCGGACCGAGCCCAAGTCTTCGACGGCGCGTACTTTTCGCGCAGAGTCGAAGCCTACTGGAGCCAAGGGTCTGATTCTGAAAGGAACACTCGGCCCTGGTACGAAAGGCAACGGAGAAACAGGAGTGGGTTTTAGTCAGTAAAAGTCTGACACTATCTGTCGCTCCGGCCAATAGGGGGGATGTTATAAGATGATTTTACCAGCGAAAAAAAAAACACACCTCCAATAAATTATTCCTACTACATAATAAAACTTTCTTACTATTAAGTCATAGTGGTCAGGAAACATGCAATTATGCTATAACCGTTGATTACAGCTGGTATTTCCACAATCAGTCTTAGGATCTAGACAGTCCGCCAGTGACTGGTGGCACTGTACAGGAAGCGGAAAATGTTATGTGAAGGATCTGACGTGGAATTGTAACGTGAGAATATTGGTGATGTTGAAATTATTGATAGAATAATTGTGCTGATGCGTATCGGATTTGAATTGAACATAACATTGTGCAATGAGATATTGACGCTTTAAATAGCTATTTCAATGAAAGAAATAATGAAAGAAAAGAAGCTTATTCGTATCTCACACATACAGTAGAATTAGGATACATTAGGAAAAAGTAAAAGGTTTGTAAAATATTATGTTTCCGCCAACTTTTTAAGACCAATTTCTCCACGATAACATGATCAGACCCTGTCCAGATGGCCCTAGGACCACCTGGAAAGTATATTCTTTAAAACCAAGAAAAAAATTACGCCTTCCAGTCATCGGGGAACATACATAAAAAATTAAAAGATCCCGACAAATTGTTTTGAAGTTGTTATTTTTTTGAAATAAAACGTTATACTCGTACCTATAAAAAATAATACATCATTATACTGATCGAAAATTCGGTTTCGGCTAAAAAAAAAACTAGTTTCGGCCAAAAAGGGGCCGAATATTCGGCTCGAGCGAAACTAACGTCTTTGTGCTGACGGTTGTGATAGATACTAAAAAACTGACTGTCTAGTACATCTATGTAGGTTATAGTTTTTACGTAATCGTCGATTAATTCGGTTTATTATATCGGGAATATTATTATTTTCTGTCAGTTTTTTTTTGCTACCACGTTAGGATCGGTTTCGATTACAGCCGAAAAAGGAAGAAAAGCCAAATATGCGGTTACGGTATCGCCTTAGGCTGACAATAATGTTTCGCTCAGTCACTAGTCGTTACCTATTTACGTCTAGCAACAATGTTTCTTGGTTCATCAATAAAAAAAGTGTAATTTATACCACTAATTGCAATTTTGGAACTGCCGATCATAGAAATATAAAAAAAAAAACATTTGTTATATCTATGCTGCCGATCATTCGGTGTACGGTTTCGGCTACAAATCGTGTTTCGGTTCTATATCTAGCATAGAAACGGACACACCAAAAATTCTAAACAAAACACAACACTACGATAAAAAAAACATCGATGTGTTCTTTTATCGGGGCAATCGCCCAATTAATATGGAATAACGTCAAAACAGTTGTAAATACGTTACTAGCTCGTATTCTTTGCACCTGTTGCAGTATGAGTTATGGAGGAAACTAAAATATTGAAATGTTTAGTTACGGCTCGTTTACCATACGGTATGTTGGGTTTTGTTAAGATTAATATAAGAACTCATTTACTTTTATAGTTTTTAATCAAGTGTTGTATAATCGATATTGGAAAACTTGTGTAGTCTACGGGAAATTAATCACTCTGCCGTAACTATTTCTAGTGTATGTTTTTTTTTTTCGGTATGTGGAGATACTTTTCCTGCTCTAAGGTAGAGCAGGCGTGTCAGATTTTTACGGACTAAAACCTGCCTGTGTTCCTGCAGTTGCCCTTAGCGTCCTAGGAACATGAATTTCCTGTTCAGTAATTCGGGCGATGTTGAATTTCTTTCTTTAATTCCAAATTATGTTGGGGTCGGCTTCTAGTCAAAAACATTTATGATAATTCAGACCGATAAGGTAACGATTCAGAACAATAAAAAAATCATTAAAAATTATAAATTATTTATTAAAAATTGAATCAGTTACATATATTAAGAAATTCAATATATAGGAAATTATATTAAACGTATTTCTCATCTCAAAAGTAAAAACTTACCTATATATTGCCTATTAAGCTTTGTGTAGCACTAATGTGTTCTTAAAACCGATTGATCTCATCTCAACATTCACACAATTTACTATTTCCATCATAATTAATGTAAAAATAATCACCAAATGAAAGGCAAAAGATATATTATTTAAATATAAACATTTAGGCGTGATCTAAGATCGTAATTGAAGCGATGAAAACGAATGACTGGTCATTAATAAGATGGATGATCACAAATGGCGGGAATATGAAGTTGGGCCCGTGAATAAAAACTTTTTTGTTTAGTTAAATCGGATTAATAATAGATTGGCAGGGGAATTCCCTGCCAGAGTCTGTGTTGTTGATAGGCGTCCATTACACGATAGGTTTTGCTAGCTAATGCGATCAATTACGGCGGTAAGTCCCCTCTTTGAGGCGTAGTTGGAAAGACCTCACGGCGCCGCGGCGTCCTCGCCTTCCGCATGACGCAGGTTCTCACCGAACACGGTAAGTTCAAGAAGTTCCTGCATTGGATTCGTGCGGAAGCGACGCCCGGGTGTCGCCATTGTGTGGACCGCAAGGAGGACACGGTGGAGGTATGCCCCGCTTGGGCAGAGCAACGCCGTGTCCTCGTGGGGGCGATCGGCGGCGGCGATCTCTCGCGCCGGGCCTTGATACAGGCCATGGTCCGGAGCGAGGAGGAGTGGCAGGCGGTCGCCTCCTTCTGCGAAGCAATAATGCTAGCAAAGGAGGCAATTACGTGAGGCAACGGTCCTCACGCCCCAACCGCCGCCGGGATTCCGATCCCGATTTCCGGCCACCGTAGCCGCGGGCTTGCGGACGGCGAGCAATGGGTGGCCCGCCGTCGGACCGAGATGTCAGCAAATCGTAGGGGCCCAGCAGGGTCGAAGCCTACTGGGGCCATGGGTAGTGTGAAAACGAAACCCGGGGCCCTTGGACGAAGGAACAGGAGTGGGTTTTTAGTCAGAAAAAGCCTGACACTATCTCCCGCCCCGCCTAAGAGCGCGATTTGTCATAAGATGATTTTCCTTTTCCATTATTATCCAACAGCTGTTTTGTTATTGTGACTGAACTAATTATCGGTCACTAATTACCAGTCACGCTATATATCCGAAAAACACTCTCGCGTTTATCCCGCCAGGGTCGCATATCCACAACCAAACCATCTCGACAGCTCTTCTCTCCCCTAAGGGAACTGGAGAGCTAAACGAGATGGAGCTGGGTGATTCTTTAAAGCCGAGATAACGTCTCATTCAGCTAGCCTGGTTTTCGTACCTAACAATTTTGTAAAGGAAGTTAATGATAGCATGACGAGTGACAGGGCAGAATGGAAGAAAAAAACATGTTGCGCCGACCCCAAATAACACGGGACAAGGGCAGGAAGATGATGATGATGATGATGATGAAGCCACTGGGCAAAAATGCCTGTGATATTTAGATTCTAAGCTTGTCATCTTCTACTTAGTAGGTACACCTCTTGCCAGAGTGGTAGTGGTCATCATTGTGAATCACGATGAGTGATGATCTTGGTAACACGGCGCCATTCGTCGCGGACTGCAGCTTTACGGGTACATTCGTAAACCGAGCACTTAGCTGCGGCCTTGATCTGGTCTGTCCTTTTCATTGGCGATCTACCACGTGGCCTTATGCCTTCAACTTTTTCCCCCACTACACGACACCCAAAGCTTGACGCTCGAGCACTATTAATTCAAAATTAAATTACGATAAATGCAGATAATTTGCACTTCAATATTGCAGCAGACTGCCATAGGTACAATTGATTGATTTATTGCCATTCTAAAAAAGAAATGATCTTCAAAGATTGCAACACATGAAGAGATCTCTTAACATTTTTCTGTTTAGGTGTTCAATAAATTATAGCTAATAATGTACAAGATAATTACTAAACAACGGAAATGGATAGTAAAATGATACTAAATGCTTGCAGATGTTGTAATAAAATAACAACAATGTGTCAAGTGTGTGTGTGTCACTAGGTTGACTTGTGAGTCAAAGGAGGAATTGTACTGTTTATTTTAAAACATTCCAGGAATTTTGGATATAAGTGTTTTATTCTGTAAATCCGCTGATTTATTAAAGTGTTTAACTACGTAATCTAAACATATAAATAAAATTGGATGTATTCGACATTGGGCACCCGCTTAAACGGCATGAGTAAATGTCAGCCTTTTTTTTTCGGTGGGAAAATCATTCAATGACATCCCCCGCTCTTGGGCGGACCGGTAGATAGTGTCAAACTTTTACTGACTAAAAACCCACTCCTGTTCCTTCGATGCCTTTCGTACCGAGTCTTCCTATCAGAGGCAGACCCTTGGCCCCAATAGGCGAGTAGATGGCAGCTGAGTTATTCCACATACGGCACCTATCGACATTTTTCGTAGATGCCATTTGCGGAATAATTCATTATACCTATAATTTTTTTTACAAATGGCACCTACGGAACTATTTGTTGGGATGTTTATATATAGGGACGTCAAAATTTAAAATTCAATTTAAATCAGTAATGAGTTACAATTTTTGACTGTTTGTTTGTTCTGGCAAATTTCCGAAACAGCTGCACCTTTACCGGCGGGACTTACACTAGTAGATAGCTGATGTTATAATGAGTAACTTAGGCTACTATAGTTTAAAATAAAAAAAAATAGGGCTTCGCGCAAAAATCACATCTTGAAATTGTGACTAAATGGCATTGTGCTGTTTTAATAGTCTGACGCGGTTGCTGTTTGTTGCGGGCACCAAGCTAGTCCAAAATTAAACTGTTTTTTTTTTTTACTTAAGTTTTCGTCATAAAACGATTTCTTTTTTTGCTAGCTAGTCATTAGCAGATTTTTCTTTTCAACACGTTTAACAAAACGCACTCTATCAACTGGAGCCAATATCACTAAAAACTTCGTTCGCCCCTATAGGTGAAAAGGGCACAAAGATAAAAATAATCTGGACTACTGTAACCTGTAAAAACCCTCGTCATTGCTATCTCGACAGTAAGAATACTGTAGAAAAACGATACTAAAGGAATAGAGCACGGAGTAGAGTAAATGGAGTAACAATTGCCTACGAAGGAATGAAGTAACATGCTCTTGACATCCATGTAGTGGATTGTTTTCAGAAAGGACAGGTCAATTTACGCAAATCCTAATAGCATAGCATAGTCGGCCTTTTAATGTTCCCACTGTTGGGACTCAGGCCTCCTCTCTAGGAGAGGCGCAAATCCTAATAAGCAGAGATAAAATGATGGCTGTAAAGAATAAAGGCGAAGTTTGAGGAAGTAATCCTGGTCGTAGTAATTTTTTTTACCACCAATTCTAAATCACTACCAGTACAAATCTTGCTTACTTAGTAATATTATTACCATTTCATGTTGTAGTCATACTTCATTGCTGCTTGCTTCATGATGTTTCACTGTCCTTCTGGGTCTATTTGAGATTTTGTCCAATTGCAACCGTTTAAATTAACAAATAATCACACTTATGCTGAAATTTTGTCAGGTACTTCTTCACACTCATACGGCTAAACGGATTTCGATGACTACACACACGAGTAGACCAAGTCCTTGAATAGCACATAGATCTTTTTTTATGTCAGGAGTACGATCCCGTCGAACGGGATAATTTTCTACTATCACACGTGAGAAACCGCTGACAGCAGCTAGTATAATTATATTTATTGTAGCTAGCCTAATCCAACAGAATAAAGTCAGTGGCCACTCCATTTCTTCCTTCCTCCGTGTGAAAACTACACCCATAGCGCGGGTGTACGATAGTGATAACAAGTTTCTCCCGTTTTATGTACGCGTAAGTACGGATCGCTATGATTAAGTGTGGCGGGGTGTACTTGAGCAAACAGCTTTGGTAAAGTGTTGCTTTTTACCAAATTGGATGCGGGATTGTAAAGTTTGTTGCGCGTTCTTTTACAGGGATAGCCTTTTAAGTTCTGGACTTAGAAGTGAGTGGAAAAATGTTGGGTAGAAATATTTTTAGTAAGTGGCATGGGCTGCAATAGGGAGAGAAAACGAATACTGATTTCTGATTCAGATATTCTTATCTCTCTATATATATATATATATCTTTTATTTAACCAAATAGAGATTATAGCAGTGCCTCCTATATATTTCTTGCAACACATAAAGTTGTTCATACCATAAACTAAACGCAGAGACCAAATCGTCGACCAGAGACCAATACGTTCGAATCAAGATTGACATAATATATTCCTTGTAAGAGATAGTTTGTATAGTTGATTTTCTTCCGCTTGAACACAAAAACCTTTGAATATTTAGCAAATATTAGGATTATCCAACAAAACATGAATATATGAATACTAGCTGACCTGGCATTACCAGAACAGCATAATTCATTTTATAATGACATTTTAATTAGAAATTGCGTTGTTTTTTTTCGTATTTTTTCCATTTTTTCTGACGGTTTAAACCTTCCCTGGACTATGTCAAACATTTCAAGACCAAAATTATCCAAATCAGTCCAGCCGTTTTTTATTTTTAGCGAGACTAACGGACAGCTTATTTATTTTTATACATGTAGAAGTTTATATTACCCACCTATTTCATTTAATTTGACTGAATTTAATTTAACTTATTCTGTATTTTATTGATTTTTATAGCCTTGTGTTAATTTTTATCTTGTACCTTTTTATTATTTATTGCATGTATAATGTAGAACAATTAATTTAAAATATAATTATTACTAATTTACCAAATTCTGTAAGTGCTCTGCACACCTTTAAGTGAAGAATTCGCTGCGATTGTTTTATATTAATAAGATTTTATTTTTAGTGTATCGGCAAACTATTCGTTGGAGTGCCGTAATAAAAAAACTAAATACCTAAATAAAACTTATTCAATTTAAACTTAGACATAATTATTTATGTACCCTTGTTTTCTTAACCATTTTTTTTTTTTTTTTATTCACTTGCCATGTTGTCTCTCCACCACTCTTGGTTGACGGATTCTCTACCAGTCAACCAAGAGTGGTGGCCTAAGGCATTAAGTCCGCCTTTGTACCTTTGTGTTTCATGAAGTTTTAAACAAATAAATCTACAGTGTTGTTCCTTTTTTTATTATTATATTTTTAGCTGGGAAAATCATCTTTTGCCTAATCCCACTTTTGGGCGGAGCGTGAGATAGTGTCAGACTTTTAATGACTAAAGACCCACTCCTGTTCCTTCGTTGCCTTCGTCCCAGGGCCCAGGGTTTCGTTTTCACACTACCCATGGCCCCAGTAGGCTTCGACCCTGCGGAGCCCCTACGATTTGCTGACATCTCTCTGAGGCGCGCCTGGAACAATACGCGCCGTCGACGACTTGGGCTCGGTCTGGACGGTTACCGGACAGTCGGACGGCCGGCTACCCATTGCTCGCCGTCCGCAAGCCCGCGTCTACAGTGGCCAGAAACCGGGATCGGAATCCCGGCGGTTGGGGCGTGAGGACCGTTGCCTCACGCGATCGGCCGCCTCCTTTCCTAGCATTACTGCTACGCAGAAGGAGGCGACCGTCTGCCACTCCTCCTCGCTCCGGACCATGCCCTGTACCAAGGCCCGGCGCGAGAAATCTACAGTGGTTAAAGTTTGTTGAGTATGTTTTTTTATTATTGTCATGCTCGTGTTTAACCGCTGATATTAAGCGATGATATGGTCGATGACGGAGTACGCTTGCCTATAAAGTCAAGTAAGCTTGACTAGAAGCCTCCTTGACCCTTTAAATAAATAAATAAATCCCCAGTGATTACGACTTTTTGAGTTATTTTTTCATCAATTACTGTTAGGCTCGAGTTTGGCAACTATCTCACTTGACGGTAAGCGATGATGCGGTCGATGATGGAGCACGCTTGCCTAGAAGCCTCCTTGACTCCTAGGTCTATAGTTGGCTGTCAGTTTCGTGAATTATCATAGAATCATAAGCCCAAACAACCCAGTTCTTGCAACAAACATGCTCAAAACCTAAGACAGATTATAACACATGTACCAGGCTTACATAACAACTGCGGCTGCCAATCAAACGTACTCCACGTCTGATTAGCGAGCGCAGCTTGGTGGAGACTGTCGGATTAGTCGACTGTATTCCTATGTGTATTGCTAACTAGTGTAACGATAACGATACATATAATTTAGGTAGCACTAAAATTTCAGATAATTTAAACAGTAGTAGAGTTATTGTCAAAGCTATGCCAAGGAAGTGACCTTGGACTGAGAAATTAGTTTTTTAAGTTTATCTCAATAAGATCGTCGCATCACTAATCACTCAATCGCTCATAATCGGTGTTCAGGATTAAGCCAACAAAAGAAAAAAGTTGGTTACTTTGTGGAACTTGGCTGTATTGCTCAAAGCTTAAATTATGTGTGACATAACAAAAGAATAAGAAGGAATCGTTATTTCCTGCCATTGGACGATTGCAATGGCACGACATGTGACGTATCGCTTTATGATAGGTTGAAATGATACAGGCAAAAAAAGGCGCTAAAACTATTACACTGAGTTTTACTCGTAGCTGTGTCGTAGACATCTGGCTTAGCAATCAGCCTTTTTAATATTCCCTCTGTTGGGAATGGAACATGGATGGAAAAGAAAGGTTCTGGAATGGCGACCACGTAACGGAAGACGTAGCGTTGGAAGGCCTCCTACAATGTAGACCGATGACTTGGTAACGGTTGCGGGAGTCCGATGGATGCGAGACGCACAGGACCGTTTATTGTGACGACACTTGGGGGAGGTCATGTCCAGCAGTGGACGTCTTTCGGCTGAAATTATGATGATGATGTCTGTTGGGGCCTGAGTCCCAACAGTCATCATCATCAACATCTCCTCTCTAGGAGAAGGAATGGGCCGTCATCAAACACGTGGGCCCGCCATCTACCAGGCGAGAAATTTCGGTTCTAGAACATTCCGGTATGTTACCTACCTTATGCCTATATAGAAAGCAGTAGAGATGAAATAAAAGTATTTTATTCAGTGAGTTTTTCCGCCGTTTTTTGCTACGAACGGTACGGAACCCTTCGTGTATAAGTCCTACTCGCACTTGGCCGGTTCTTTAAGAAAGTAAAAACTATACGGCTTATAGATTTTGTTCAATTTCCTTTAACAAGATAAAACGTTCGATCAAATAAAGAACCGTGCACAAAAAGCAGTCCTGTCATTATTGGATCATTTACGTTCGGACAGAATCAATCCTCGAGATTGACACGATCTGATGCAGCCGTCTTTCGTTTTCGTGCTCAAATTACAGCAGATAGAGGAATCTTGTGTTTTTCTCTTATTTTTATTTTCTCGTTACCTTTTGGATAATACTGATCAGAGTCCAGAATTAAAGACTAAAAGATTAACATTTGCATGATCAAAAAACCAAGAAAGATGAACAACTGCATTATCATCACCAAAACTATTTTTAAATAATATTCAATTGAATTCTAATTCTTAGTCTAATTATTGTCAGGAATTTAAAGAACACTATTTAAAAAAATATTTGAACCAAAATCGACCAATGTGTAGACGGGAGTACTTCCGAAAAATTTCTTTTATCAATTCATATAACAAAATTGCTGTTCGGGTTAAAAAGGTTTTATTTTTAAGGCTTTTCGAGTAGTTTTATATATTATTAACATTTTCATTTCTTAAAATATTTGCTCACAAAAATATCTTATATTTAAACACACATTCCACCTTATTATAATTTGCAAGCTGGAAGATAATAACTTCTGAGTGCTTTTGAAAGCCAAGCTAATTTTGAATTGGATTAGAAAACAGAGAAAAGAAATAACTATATCCAATAGAGTTCACAACTTATATTGTAGTTCAATCTATTTTCTCAAAACTAGGATGGATTTTGAAAAGTTTAATTTATCGCCTAGTATTAGCCTAAGGGCTTTTGGTCCGAATTTGGTCCAACTTCCTTACATAGACAGTCAATGTCCTTTAGAACTGTTTAACCTAGCTCAAAATAAAAAGAGCCGGAAGATGTAAGGCAAAAGACGATGAACTTTGAAGATAATGGTAGGCCCAGAGATCAGCGCACCCTTAAAGCAAACAAAAAGTGTAAAGATAAATAAAAATACTTCCTCATACGTGAAAAATCAATCTATTTGATGGACAGTATCTGATGTTTTCAGTATTTGTTTTCCACGCTTGCAATCAGAATTCTACGTGATAAGCTTGATAGATTGGCAATTTTACTCCCTCATCCCCTTCGGCCGATGAAATAAAAGGTTATCATTTAATTGGTTCAAATGTTTGCTAAATTAAAATCTTGATACGACAAATTGGGGCAAAAAGTTTGTAACGTGCGCTTGTGGAGTTGGATTTTAAAGTAACTTTTCAATTTGGTCGTGAGGCCCGAAAGTTTTACTCCAAAAGTAAGCCTACAATGGCTTCTTTTTATTAGCTTTTCATTCACTTTCTTTGTTGAGGATTACATTTTATAAGGGTTTTTTTTATATCGTTCCAAGGCCTGCGCAGAAAATTACGAACGTTCTCATGTACGCTTCGAATACCGAAGACCGTCATCATCATCATTGATGACTTAGAAACGCCACTGACGTCGCAAAATACGCGGCAACCTACTGGGCTCAAAAACCTTGAGGAAAAAGAAAACCATCGATATGAAAAGAAGAAGAATTTATCTCATCACCATCATCATCATTTCAGCCGATAGACGTCCACTGTTGAACATAGGCCTCCCCAAGTGTCGCCACAATGAACGGTCCCGTGCGTCACGCATCCATCGGATTCCCGCAACCTTTACCAGGTCATCGGTCCACCTTGTAGAAGGCCTTGAAAACAGTAGGTTGATATAATTTTCTATCTAGGTACCCTTACTTTCTTACTACTGTGTCTGACAGTACTAAGATCCCTTGATAGCATAGTCAGCCTTATAATGTTCCCAGTGATGGGACTTAGGCCTCTTTTCTAGGAGAGAGAATGGGCCATAACCGTAATCCACCACGCGGGCCCAGTGCTGGTTGGTGGATGTCACATGTCTTTGAATTTTTGGTTCTAGGACATGCCGGTTTCCGTGCGATGTTTCCCTTCATCGTTTTGGGAGCAGTGAGGAATTAAATTACACATAGAAATGCGCCTGGCTTGGTTTGAAACCGCGACCTACAACTCGTAAGTCGGGGCCTTACGAGTGGTAGGATTACTCTGCTCACGGATCATGATACAAAGAATGAATCAATTTTCCTATTTCTCCCTATCTCCAAAGCAAGGAGAAACATATAAAAAAATAATTACAATGTGAGTTCTATTAGATTGTATCTTACGACCAGCACTTAAATAAAGTAATAAACATCAATTTTAAGACCGACGAAGTCCTACTTAATTTCACTAGAAACCAAAGAGATTTAAAGAGATACAATAGAGCGGCTATCAGAACAAATGTCTTAGAAAAACTGTCATCCTATGCCTCAGTGACGCCATCTGGCTTTGAATAGCAAACACGCGAATTAAATTTGTCAAACTTTATAATTATTTAACTATCGCTCGGTAGGTGGCCAGGGGCCTTACCATGGTAATGTTAAAATGTTAGTCGTACGAGCGAAAAAGAGTGATGGAGCTTTACACCCTCTATAGCAACATCTCGGTTTAGGTCATAAAATGGATCACGTTATGAGCTCGTGGTAGAGCCTCGGTGTGTGATAAAGGTAAGGTTGAGCTTTTCAGCAATAGATAGCGTTATCACAACATCAGCAAATGTTCTAGAACTATTTATAAAAATGATTGAATTTTTATTAATTACTTCGTAAACAGCAAAAATATTTATGAAAATAAACCGAAGTTAGGTCCAGTCATTTATCATAACAAGATTTGCAATAGCGTAATGCGCAGTTCGACATATTTTCTCAGAAAATGATTTTCTTTTAGTGCATAAAGCGGATACAAACACGTGTTGACGTGTAGGAGTGTCATACTAGACTGAGCGACTTATGACCACTAACTAGGTAATAAGTATCGGATCACGATTTTGTTCGGTATGTCGTCTATTGGTAGTATATTATTTAATGTCTTTGCTAGAAACTAACAATATAAGACACAGATTCGAAGCAAAATCCAATATCGTTATTGCAAATGAAAAAGGAATATAGTGAATAGCTTGTCATGTACTAGGCATGATTCAATTTAGTTATTTACGAAAGAGCAATAAATATATCTTACTAGGAAATATAATAAATGTGAAAGTCTGCATGTATTGATGTTAGTTAATCAGTCACGCCCCATCGGCTGGATTTAGTTGTGGAATATTGGATTAGGATGTCAGCCTGTTAATCATGTCTACAATTGATGCTAAAGGCCTAGAAAAGGATACTTTTTATTAGTGTTGCAACAGAACTTTGCTTCCGCTTCCGCAGAATTTCCGCAAGCTTTTTCTCATCCGATTCCGCTTCTGCTTCCGCAAAATTTATAACAGAACTCTAACGGAAGAATACAGCAAGAAGTGCGGGGTGGGGGGCGTGTGGACGACTGGACACATCGGAAGAGGGGGGGGGGGTACATAAACGTGTCACACAACGAGTTTTTATTATTATATTTTTTTTTTATTCATTTTGCGCATCGCCGCGCCTCGTGACGTGATTACGACGTAAACCTTCTGTTGTTATAAAAAAATAAAAGTGTACTTTTTCTTCATAGTATTAACACTTCCGCTTCCGTTAATTATCCTGTTAGAATTTTGGATCTTTCCGGTAAAAGCGGTGGTGAGAGATAAGCCTCCGATACACTGCGAGATAAAATGTCCACCAAGACGCGCAACGCTCAATCTCCATAACGCTGTCTGCAAGGAGTATGAGTATGGAGTCTCCGATGGAAAAAAGAATCGGCAAGACCAATAATTGGAACCATGCATTAGCTTCTAACGTTACACACACATTTACAAACACACCCTTACCCATACCACATACACATGCCATGATAGAAGAACTGGAATTTTACTAATTCTTATGCTGTTTTGTTGTCATAATGGTTGTTAAACATTTAAGATATTATCATTGTTTGTTGTCTTTTCTTTTTTTGTATATAACTTCCATAAATTAAGCTGGAACGCCGAAGTCTATCCTCTCGGAGGAGGGCGCCAATGACAGCGACACAGTTTTATTTTAAAGTAACGTAGCCGTTAACGAGCATTATATATTGTAAAAATTGCTGTTCCAATAAATACAATTATTTATTAGTTTTACGCTTGAGAAATATTGTGTTCTCATAGGTATATGGAACGTTTCGATTTACTGCTTTACGATACTACGCAAGAATTGAAAGCTAAATAAGGAATTAAGTGTTCGAGTAACATCGGTTTGTATCGTGCATTGGATGGCGAGGGTCGTTTTGTTGCTTCGTAGATTCAAAATTAATAAAAGTTTTGTTGCTAGCGTGAATCCATCTATAAGTGACCCACCTAGAGATACGAAATTTGGCGGGAGAAGCTTAAACCTTCTAACGATTTTATCGAGCCGTCGGAGAGCCTCTCGCCTGGACACGAGTTGCCATGGCCAACCTGAAAAACTCTAAACGGACTCCGCACCCAGCTTGGGCGCAGGTAAGACAATCTCCACAGATGGGGGTTCTCGGTTCCGATCTTCAGTGTTTGTGCGGCGTCTGTACCACCTTCCATCTTGCGTCACGTGTCCTGTTACTTGTTCACGAAGGGACCTAATGACAGCGTCAGTGAACGACATTACCGTGGCCGAATACTGGGCCAGGCCAGGAATTTAATTAGATAAAAAAAGTTTTGTCATCGTCACGGTAAGAAGATCGGTTTGTATTGGTGAAGTGGCCTATTAGCTTGTTACTAAGTCAATCAGCTAAACATTCAAATTTTAGGAGAGTAGTAAAACAAGTTTAATGATGAGGAACGAAGTACCTACTTAATACCCAAGCTCTTACGCGTCGAAAGAGCAATAAGTCCTATTAGTGTGACTTCCGACATACTACCTTTACAATTCTCTGATACAAATCTTCCCTGCCAAAGTCTGTATTTCCTGATAGATAGATATATTCTTTATTGTATCTAGACCAAAAATAAAAATTATATTAAGAACTTATAATTAACGACTTGTCATAAAAAATGGTGGAGTGGCTTGAAATCTCTAGCCTTAACCTAGCTACAAACTAGAATCTTTAAAACATAGCGAATGGGTTACTCCTAGGTAAGCGCGCTCCATCATCGCCATATCGTCGCTTTCCATAATGTGAGATAGTGTTCAAGCTCGCGACTCAAAACAAAAAAACAAAGGCGAAAATGAGGCACAATAACATGTGTTTCTTATCCAGCAATATTCAAAACTACGCTATAGGAGAAACAGAGCACAATAAAACAAACAACCTGCCTGACTATACGGGCTTTGCTCTAATTTTAATCAAAGACAGACAGCCACAATCTCCATAACCCATCGGACACTTACAAAACATAATTCGGTACACCACAAAGGTCCAAAACAAGACATCTTGACCCTTAGTTTGGGCCCCAAACCTCATTAAAACTTGCCTCAGTGTACAGGACCTTCGTAATCCTGCGGTGATACATTTAGGGGATCTCATGCGTATTATCTTTAAATTACTTGAGCTGTATTGGCTTTTTTAGTAAGTGAATATGTAAGTAAGAAATGAGGAGAAAGTTTATTATTACTTTAATATGCGAAAATTAAGTCACGTTTTGCTGCTAATATTTTAATACTAGCTTCTGCCAGCGGCTTCGCCCGCGCAGCAGTAGGTTTCTCCATACAAACTTTGGACCCCCGTTTCATCCCCTTAGGGGGTGAATTTCGGAAAATCCGTTCTCAGCGGATATCTACACCCTATAAAGAACCTACCTGCCAAATTTTAAATTGGTAGGGGTAAAGTTTCTAAGATTTCGTGATTAATCAGTGAGTGGTATTTCGATTTTATATATTATAAATTTTATACTTAAATAGCATGAACCAAGCCATACACGACGTAGTCGTAGACTACCAGAACAGTAAATTTATTTTGTTCCACAAGTTTTTTTTTTTTTTTATTGATATAAAGCAGTGCTTGATTGCGATCCCACCTGATGGAAAGCAGTGATACAATCGTTGATGGTGAGGCGCACAAGTTTATTAAGAGCCTATTCACTTTAACCTTGCAGACACCTAAATTTGACTTTGATGTATGGGTCTGAGCACTCCATTTGCGTACTACTCTGGTACTTTATCGATAACTCACTGTAGGGTTTTTTTAGGTGGTAAAATCATTCAATGACATCTTTCGCTCTCCCACCCGGGCCGGGTTATCCATGGCCACAGTAGACTACGATCCTGCTGGGCCCCTACACTATAGGGTTACTGTCATAAAACGAAACAAAATACATCTATCTAATCTAATCCATATAGTTAGTTTTCCTTTTAATGGGCCATTCAATGTCTTAGTTTTCGCCGTTTGTTTTTCGAAACTTGTATTCAAGGAAAATAATTTTCTGATAATATTTAGGCAAAGTTTCATATAAGATATGATAATATGATATTCGTGAATAACTTGAGGATACAAAAATATTATGGTTTTTGGTAACGAGAAGTTTTGAACTAGAATTTGTCGGTGAAGTCGACGTTACTTATAGGAATCCTAAATTTAGCTATAAATGGGAATTTTGGAAATTGAGACAAAACAATTGTACCTACTGATTAATTTTTAGGGTTCCGAGCCCAATGGGTAAAATGGTTTTCTTTGGACTGTAATCCCGAGATACTGCCTTGTTCGATCATCATCATCATTTCAGCCGAAAGACGTCCACTGTTGGACATAGGCCTCCCCCAAGCGTCGCCACAACGACCGATCCCGTGCTTCTCGCATCCACCGCACTCCCGCGACCCTCACCAGGTCGTCGGTCCACCTTGTGGGAGGCCTTGTTCGATGCGGGTGTCTAAATACTAAAAAGGAAATAAAATAAATATTTATGTGGCCCGGCTCCCATACAACAAACGTGATTTTTATGCCGTTGTATGCTACGGACGTTTCGTGCACGAGTCCGACTCGCACGTGGCCAGTTTTATCAATTAGCTAATCTTTTTTCACATCTAAACAAAGTGACACCACTTTCTACTGGGGCCCATAAAGGGTTGAAGCCTGAAAAGCTTCATTCGCCATTCATTTGAAATGAACATTGTCATCCGAAATTGACCGTTGTGGGCACCCTGGATTTGGACCACTATCACTCCTTTTTGAAAATGGCTCATTCCAAAACCAAGATAAGTAAGCACCCATTTTCTAACTACCTCTTAATTCTAATCTTATTATAATAAACGGCACTTCATAGACACAGCCACTTTACAAACAGACATACAATCTGAAGACAATTTACTTTCAGCCTTAAGGGCTACCCTTTGTCTTTGAAACGTTCAAATGTACGATTATTACATTCCTTATAATTTCCAGTAACGCTGTTCACGTTAAGAGAAATCTTAATAGCTTTTCAGTATTGTATTCCAGATTATGTTGGAAGTATCTTCCATCTAAAGAAAGGTGCGAAATGGGTTATTCAATTTGATAAAATTGTCTGGTGATAATAAAGATAAGTTTAGCTTTTTTGGTGAAGTTTTCAAAGTTTTCTTTATTTATTTCATACTTACATATAAAGGTACAGAGGCGGACTTAATGCCTTAGGCATTTTCTACCAGTCAACATATGGGTGATGCAGAGAAGAATAGTGGTAGGTGCAATAAAAGAGAAAGACAAAAAAAAGATATACAAATGAATCACTGATACAATATAGGTAAATATAATATATACATATTTACTGAACTAAATAAAAATATCTTCATCATCATTTCAGCCGAAAGATACACTGTTGTACACAAGCCTCCCCCAACTGTCGCCACAACGACCGGTTCGGTGCGTTTCGCATCGGTCCATTCGGCTACTTTTACAGTTTCGGCTGTAGCAGAAGCCGAAACTGTTCTGACATGTTAACAAAAAAAATACCTATTTCCATTCAGTTATTCCTTATTACATTTCGATATAGTTATGCTAAACTATAACAGTTACTGGCTTCTACCAGCCACTACGCCCGCGTGACACTGAAAACTATGTAGCCTATGTCTCAGTGAGAATTTGTAATATACTGGGGAAAGATTTTTTAAATCGGCCTAACATTTTTGAGTTAATTATAAAATACAAATCTTTTTTCTTAACAATATTAGTATAGATAACATAAGACGAACAAGTGAGTCAGTTTTAGGTATCTTCACTACCATCAGCTCTTAAGACGCTAGTGCCGGTCGAACCGTATATTCGGCTCCTTTTTGGCCGAAACCAGAACTCAAGCCGAAACCAGTTGTTTTAGCCGAAACATTTGTCAGTCACTGTTAACAAATAAGGTGGCGGAAAAATACACCTTCCCCTAGTAAAGAACAAAGTAATCTACACTAACTTTAATTAAAACACATACAATTTAAGCTTAATTAAACCAAACCGCAAAATTTTTCCCACACGTTCGCTACCAAAAATGAGTTGGCCAACGTAATCTTACTAAACAAGGCCTAACCCGGTATTTAGTACTTAAATTAATAAGATTACCTTACGTAAGGTCTGTAATAATCTCATTTAGTAAAACGATATTAATTAACACTAATATAAAGACGGCAGGGACAAGACTTCGTACCATAGGTATACATTACAGGTTAGGTTAGAAAATAAGCGTTGGCAAAGTGTGTGCGAATTCTCTTCTTCTCTCTAGAATCTTTGCGATTGGAACATTTGCATCTAAATCACTACAATGTTCCGAAACAGTGGTAGGTATGTATCATTTGGAACATCGGCTCAAAAGATACAAACGGAACATTTGGTACCACGGCTCAAAAGATACAAATACAGACACTGACTGTTATGAATCGTGATCTGTTACGTTGCGCCATTTACACCAACAGTTTTATTTAATTGAATTTTGATTGGAGAATAATTTAAAGCAGATGTTTTTAGTTTAGTTCGTTAAAATTTACAATATTTAAGTTTCCAAATGATGCATTTAAAAGATTACTGCAGTTCCAATCTTTCGGAACACTAAAATGTTTCAGAACAGTGAGATGACAAAAGGAATGGATGTTATGGATTTTCTTGAGACGTAGGTATAATGGAAGAAGATCAATGAAAGGTGATGAGAATTGAAAAGCATATTATTACGCCAAATAAATGTCGCATGAACCGTTTAGCTTCATACTAGACAATGATCGAAAAGACAGCCGAACACAACATACTCATAAACAGTGAAGCGTTAGGAAATGCGGCCGCCTCCTTCTGTGAAGCAGTAACGGCACGTTCACGACCTTGTGAACCCTGTGAGCGGAAGCTAAGCGCGGGGCGGCGAGCGTAAGATCAAAAGTATGAAAATGTTTGAAGCACGCCACGAGACGTCGCTCATAGCGAAAACCCGCGCGGTTACCGATGCCGCTCAGCTCGCCGTGCCGTAACGTAAAGTAGGGCCCTAGCAGGGCCGATATTCGCTAGGACCACGGAGAATTTCTGAGAAGGAAACCTGTGGTCCTAGAATGCGAAAGCAACTTAAAAGACTTAAGTGGGTATTAGTCAGTAAGTCGGGCACGCCCTCTCTCTCTCTACCCTAGAGTAGAAGAAGACATTAGATGATTTTCCACTTCCAGAAAAAAAGGCTCATAAGCAGTAAGTTCAAAATACCTTGTTTTTTTTTTGCGTTTGGTATAAGAGAGATGCTCTCATTACCGGAAGACACAGAAGCGTTGGAAGGCTTCCCATAAAGTGGGCCGATGACTCCGATGGATGCGAGACGCACAGGACCGGTCGTTATGTCTACACTTAGGGGAGGCTTACGTCCAACAGTGGACGTCTTTCGGCTGAAATGATGATGATGATGATACGGGAGATAGACTCGAGAGGTTGCTTACTTAAGAAGTACCCTTAAAAAAACTTCTCCAATCATAGTTATTTCATTTTAGTATAACAATAGCGGTCATTCCCCCTTCCCTAATATCATTTCGTGGGTACCCAAATAATGTATCGCACAATTCCCACAATGTTATTGTTTTGACAGTTCAACATTTGTCTTGTTCAGTATCGTATCAAATTGAAGGGAACTTGACTTGTGAAAGCAAGTCGGTACACAATTAGTGTGATTAATTTTTTAGGATCGCCGTTGGGGCTGAAAGGTTCCGGAATGGCGACCACGTACCGGAAGACGTAGCGTTGGAAGGCCTCCTACAAGGTGGACCGATGACTTGGTAACGGTTGCGGGATTCCGATGGATGCGAGACGCACAGGACCGTTCATTGTGGAGACGCTTGGGGGAGGCTTATGTCCAGCAGTGGACGTCTTTCGGCTGAAATGATGATGATATTAATTTTCTCTATCGTCAAATACACTACGTCGTACGTACAAGACTACGTGTAGTTAACTACGCCCTATACTGCGCCATTGTAACTTTTATTCAGCTCAAAAATACATATCCAACGATATAACACACATAGCTATTGGAAGATGGGCCCAGATTCCATAGAAACCCTGGCATCACAATAATTGTTTTTTTTTTTTTTGCGAAAAAAAAAAACAATTATTTAAAAATCTTCCGAGGCTCGATTCGGGTATCGAACTATTTACAGATGTAAGTTTGTACGGAACCCTCGTTACGCCAGTCCAACTCGCACTTAGCTTACCTTATCCAGCCTTTTAATGTTCCCACTGCTGGGACTCTGTCCTCCTCTCTCTAGAAGAGGGAATGGGCCGTAATCCAATACGCGGGCCCAGTGCGGATTGGTGAATGTCATATGTCTTCGATTTTTTAGTTTTAGGACATGCCAGTTTCCTCACGATGTTTTCCTTGAGCGTTTAGAGAGCAGTGGTGATGAAATAAATTGCACAAAGTAATGCGCCTGGCTGGGTTTGAATCAGCGACCTACAACCCGTTACCACTCGCCAACCACACACTTTTTTTTTAATTTTCACTAATTAACTTCCCCAAAAAAATCTGATAAATTAATAAAACTGACGTTACCTATTAAACTGATCTCCCACACCATATTCTAACCATAAAGTCAGTACAAAATACGATGAAAAAAGAAAAACAGTTGAAATTTCAGTTGGCCGATGGGGCGTAAAAACATCCCTCGCCACCATGACGGGCGGAATGTGCGGAAAACTACACAATCGGAGAATGTTTGTTCGTTTATTAATAACTGGATGAAATGTTTACTGGGTAGGAGTGGGCTTGACAGTTTATTGTGTGTCTAGATCGATGTTTTGTCATTTTTTTTGTTATTTCAACAGAGACTATACATCTGTATATGTTGTTCCTACATGTCCGAAACATTCTGGTAAATATATCTATGTATATAAAAGCGAAATACCACTCACTGATTAATCACGAAACCTCTGAAACTATAACACCTACAAACTTAAAATTTGGCAGGTAGATTCTTTATAGAGTGTAGACATCCGCTAAGAACGGATTTGCGAAACTCACCCCCTAAGGGGATCCAAAGTTTGTATGGAGAAGCCGATTTACACTCCACTGACAGAAGCAAGTTATCTATATAATTATATAAAAGGAGAAACACTCAGTTTCTCAGTCAAAAGTCAAAGTCTAAAAGTTTTTATTTCACACATTTTATAAGTGTCCATGTAGGCCACTTATAAAACGATGACACTCACACTGACATATCAACGCACACCCGAAACTACTAGGACTAAAAGTTTGAAAATCAGCACAAAGTTTCCTTTAAGACGTAGGCGAGCACTAAGGGAGGATTTTCCAAAATTCACCTCCTGAAGGGATGAAACGGGGGTCTAAAGTTAGTATGAAGAAATCTACCATCACGCGAACGAAGCTGCTGGCTAGCTAGTTATTAATATTTCCTTTATTTAACTTATTAACATGTGATTTACATTTTTTAATATTGACAAATAAAAAATATAAAAAATAGTGGCCCAGGGAACAAGATCCAAGCTGCCGGCGGTCAGAACTCCAGAGAAAGGAGCCGAGTTCAAGTCTCCTAACTATACGAGCCGTGTCCAAGAGTACCCCTTTCTGAATCAAGCTCTTGATCCAGTCGTCGCCTAACGAGAGGGTCCTAAGGTGTTGGTCGAGGCTCCTGGCTAATAAGCCATTGGTTAATCAATACGATTATCGGTACAATCACTGATATTTTTTTACCGCATTTGGGGGTCCATTTATTGAGTGTGAAGTCACCCCCTGCCTTTTTATCGATGCATATCCGATAAAAAGGCAGGCAGGGGCCATAGTCTTAGCATAGTTTTTGGCAACAAGTCCACTTAAGCCTCCAAAAACCATAGTATATCTTTATTTTCCATGTCGCAATAGTTTCCCACCAATTGAGGGTTGTCCTTGGGTGCTCCAGCATAGCGTATACCGGGATAATCGTCACGTTTTTCCAGACTAAACAGGCGAAAACTGAAAAACATCACCATTGAAAAATGTTGTTTATCATCCGCAAATTGTTTACAGTCGAAACGTGTCCAAATACAGGACAAACAAGATACTCGCTGGGAAAGGGTTGCCATGGCAATTTAATTAGATTTTGTATGTAAAGGCTTTATTAATAGGTCAAGCTAAAAATAGCCTGTTATTTTTTTTATTCGAACTATCTCTGAACGAAAATAATTTGAATTAAGTAGGTAGGTATTGTAGACTGAACTCTTCCATTCCTATAAATGGTTTAGAACACAAGGCATATTATAAATATCTCTAATTATATATATTTTATCATTTGAAATAATGTGCTTATAGTACTCAGGGATAGTGCCGCTACTAGTGTTGCCTTACTATCGATATCCTATCGATAGGTTGTCAATACTATCGTGACCTCGAAAAATAGTCAGAATATCGATAGCCCTATCGATACTATTGAAATTTTACAATACTATCGATAGTATCTATGCAATAAATTGAGCAATACTATTGATAAAGTGCAATACTATCGATAGTATCGATACTATTGGGTATAGATACTATCGATAGTATCGATACTGTCACTGTTATGGTGTATTATACTGCAATCACTGTCGATACTATCGATACTATCGGTACTACCGATAGTTATACTACATCGATATTAACCCAAAGTTCAATAGTATTGCACCGGAATTTTAGTCAACATTATTAGTTCATGATTATTAATAAGTAAATTATATATCAACAATATAGTCGGCAATTATTACTTTATGAACTTACAACTTAAAACAGCCTTGTAATATGAAAAAAACTTACAAAATGCCGCCTTTCTTCTTAAGTGTAATAATTGTATTAATTATAAGTAAACATACAATGTTGCAAGGATTATTACTACTTACCCATTTAAAAAAACAGTCAGTGACAAAGATAATATTATTAATTAGTAAATTCGATGGTTTACTTTACTTTTTGTGCATAAAACGCTAATAAAGGTTTGAATCCAACACGATACTATTGAATTTTGGTAAAATATCGATGTAGTAAAACTATCGATAGTACCGATAGTATCGACAGTATCGACAGTGATTGCAGTAAAATACACCATAATAGTGATAGTATCGATACTATCGATAGTATCTATACCCAATAGTATCGATACTATCGATAGTATTGCACTTTATCAATAGTATTGCTCAATTTCTTGGATAGATACTATCGGTAGTATCGATAGTATTGTAAAATTTCAATAGTATCGATAGGGCTATCGATATTATGACTATTTTTCGAGGTCAACTATCGATACATCAACTATCGATAGTTAGGCAAATAGCCGCTACATATACCTCAAAAGGGAATCGTCGAATTAAAATAATTGATAAATCAACGCAATAACAATATTTATTATAAATATCAAACACGATTCAATACATGTTAACACACTGTTTTAGTAACCTTAAACTTATCGCGCCGGTGCCTTGTTCAAGACTGCCTCATGCCGGCAACTTGTTAGCTCACAATTCAATTCAGAATCGAATAATTTGACAACTTGACAGTGACATTTAATTATTCGAAATGACACAAATGACACAAACGAAACTCGACTATGACAAGATTTATCCATGGACAGTTCACTATAGTGTAACAAATATAAATCTACCCTCACATAGACAAGTCTTGTTACAATATAATAATAATAATAACAATTAGTCAGGTAAGATATCTACAAATTGACTCAAATACACAGAAACACAGAAAACACAAACAAAAACGTTCTAATAACATTAATTAAATAAAAAAAAATGTCCAATTGTTATTAGATTATGAACTGAATCAAATTAAATTAATAAAAATTAAATCATTAAAAATTAAATTAGATTGAAATCAATGTCAAATAAATTAAACAATAAAATACTATATTATGATTTAATTAAATTAATTAGACGTCACTTAAATTAAATTTACATGTATCATACTGAGCCTGGATAATGACACTTTTCGTATTCTATTAGAGAAAGAATTTTCAGAATCGGTTTAGTACTTTCAGAGATTAACCCATAAGTACAAACTTATAAACTTTTACTTCTTTGCAATATCAGTACAAATTGAAGTTTTAAAATAAGATAAGATATTTATTTTGCAAATATGGGTACCTACCTACAAAAAACGGTGACATAAAAATATAACAAGCATTAGCCATTTTTAACAAGAGGGCTGCATGCAAAAGTAAAAACTACACTGAAGATTCTGAGTAGGAACATTAAAAATTACATAACGTAAAAATCAAAAATTTCTATGGAATTCATAATTAAATTTAAAATAATAATAATACAATACTTACCAGCAGCTAGAAGTAACTTCTAGTTAAAGTTACCGTTAAGTTCGAAGTGGGTCATAACATGTGTCGTTATCATATTTTTTACAGCCCATAATAGTGTTCCACAGATAGAAAAAATCATCCGCCCGTAGCTTGATGTATCGCGATTGTATACTGTACGGATCGGAGATAGTAAAAAGGCTGATAGGAATAAATCTATTCCTATGAAATTCCTCTTTTATACTCGTATGTGCTATTCTAGGATATGGTCTATCTGTGAGCCAAATTTCATTCAAATCTGATTAGCCGTTCGATCTTTTTTTAGGTGGGAAATCATCTATTGATATCTCCCGCCCTTGGGCGGGGCGAGAGGGTGTGTCAGACTTTTACTGACCACAACCCACCTCAGTTCGTTTTTTGCCTTCGTTTCAGGGCCCCGGGGTTCTCTTTCGCATCACCGGTCCCTACGGTTTGCTGACATCTCCTTGAGGCGTGCGTGGAACACTACGCGCCTTCGACGACTTGGGCTTGGTCCGACGCTACCGGACGGTCGGCCGGCGAGCACTGCTTGCCTACGGTGGCTGGAAATCGGGATCAAAATGACGGCTGGGGCGTGAGGGGCGTTAACTCGCGCGTGCGGCCGCCTCCTTTGCTAGCATTACTGCTTTACTGGAGGCGACCGCCTGCTATTCCTCGTTCCGGACCATGGCCTATATCAAGGATCATTCATACGAGGACACGGCGGTAATCTGCCCTGGCGGGGCACACCTCTACCGTATGCTCCACCGTATCCTCAGCCATTCGACCATGAAGAAGTAACAAACAGGCACCACACACTCAATCTTTCGTCTGTATATTATTGTGATGGTTATTTTTCACTGACATCTTGAATAGTTTGTTGTGGACAATTAGGTTGCTGATCACAACACTTGGCAAAAGATTTAGTGAGCTGTTATTTTGGTTAGCAACGGTTTAAAAATTACTTTAATTTCATCAGCAAATTCTTTAAAAGATGACGCTAATTAACCCACTGTCAAAAGGAATTACTCCTCACCAAACAATACACAGCGTTCCTAAATCCAGCGTCTCACTTCAAACACTGAACTCGAAACGTGTCCCATCCCTAGGGCGGACATTTGTCAAAAATCCGACACCGGCGCGTCACTAATTATGAAAACTGCCAGCTCGCTTGTCGGGCCAGCTGATTAATTACTGTAACAGTAGGTCAAGTTGATTACGTTCGGCAAAATGGATATACAATAGATCTTATTTTTTGTTTTGTCAAGAGCGTTGGAGTCCTCGGTCAATGGGGATTAGAATGGGAAATGTGTAATATTGGAGTGGACGACCACATGTTGGTTGTCCAATTAAAAGTCAGAAATAAATAACGAAAATTTTGTGTGTTTATTGGTAAGAGGGGGGAAATCATCCAATGATTTCTTCCGAATTGGGGTGGAGCGCAAGGGCGTGTCAGACTTTTACTGACTAAAATCACACCTGTGCCCTTTGCGCTCTAGGACCGAAAGTTGCCTTATTAGAAATTCCGCCGTGGTTTTGATGAAGTCTCTTTGAAGCGCACTTGGAACGCACTATCATCGACTCGGGCTCGGTCCGGACGGTTAATGGACGGCGAGCTACCTATTGCTCGTTGTCCGCAAGGCCACGCCTATGACCAGCCCAGTAGTCGTCCTGCTACTACAGACGCTTGGGGCGACTTCTATCGCGGCGGCTGGTCCTGAAGATGAACATTCTCTCGTGTGCAGAAGTCTCCTTCGCTAGCATTACTGCTCCGCTAGATTGCATCCCATTCCCTCTCGTTCTGGACCATGGGCTTAATAAGAGTCCGGCACGAGAGAAAAGGACTATTTAAAATTGTCATGGTTGAAGTAATGGCTAGACTAATGCATTACTTTTATTGTTAACCTATGCGATGCAAACGTGACTTAAAAAGGCTGCAATGGTTGAATAACTAATCGCCAAACTTAAGTGGTAGTGGGCAGAGCACATTGGTCGCAGAACTGATGGTCGATGCATGGGGACGAAAAGATCTGGTATGGCGACCACGTACCGGAAGACGCAGCGTTGGAAGGACTCCCACAAGGTGGACCGATGACCTGGTCAGGGTCGCGGGAATCCGATGGATACGAGTTGCACAGGACCGGTCATTAAAGGGCCTATTACACTACTCGATATTCAGACAGTCTTAGTCGATGTCGCGTAGTGTAATAAGGGTTAGACCGGTCTTACTCGGAACAAAAAATAAGACTGTCTGAATATCGTGTGCTGAATATCGCTTAGATGGGGGGGGGAGGCCCTATGTCAAACAGTGGACGTCTTTCGCTTGAAATGATGATGATGATGGTTGAATAACTTATTTAATAAAACAAAAAGCCTCATTAATTACCTAGTAAAAATATTGTCCTTAATTAGATAAAGCTATTAATAAAGCAAACATAACATAAAATTTTGTTACACTAGGTCAAAGTCTAATTGTTAAACGAAAAAAAAAAATGAAAAAAAAACCAGGAACAGTCATTATTTCAGAATTGGCACGGCATGTTACTAAGAGTAAACTTGGCGCTGTTTGAGAATTGGGTTTGTTAAAAAAATCTATTGTTTCGTGCCCGATTTTTCTTTTTCCCCCAATACACAAATGAAATTAAACGCAGTGGTTGTCTGAAGAGATCGTAAGCTCAAACACTAATAAGATGCGCTTGTAACATCGGTCATCATCGGCATTTCAGCCGAAAGACGTCTGCTGTTGGACATGGGTCTTCTCCAAGTGTTGATGCCGTGGCCAGATCATAGAAATTGATCACTTGATATGGCATGATAGAGCAGTGGTGGCCAAGTGGTAACGGCCCCGACTTACGAGTTGTAGCTCGCGGGTACTTTGTGTAATTTATTTCATCATCGCTTCTCTCAAAACGGTGAAGGAAAACATCGTGAGGAAACCGGCATGTCCTAGAACCAAAAAATTCGAAGACATTTGACATTCACAAACCCGCACTGGGCCCGCCTGGTGGATTACGGCCCATTCCCTTTCCTAGAGAGGAGGCCTGAGTCCCAGCATTGGGAACATTAAAAGGCTGATTATACTTATGGCCATATGTCGATCCTCGTTTGGCCTACTTTCTTTAGACTTTTCATTATAATGTGAATAAAAAAGCGTGCGAGACGATGGATTGCACCTCCACTTTAATGAGTTACCTGATGAATTAATAAATCGAGACAAAAATAGAAAGCAATAAAAAATGTTCTAATGAAACATTATCTGTCAATGCGTCCATGGTTGCTGCGGTATGTTGGTCTCGGTTAGTTAGTGTTGTGGTGCTGCATCTGTTTACCTACCTACAAAATTGGGGGGTGACCTGATGTGCTCTTAGCAAAAAGCTTAAAATTCACGAGAATGTACTGCCGACAAACTGTATTATTTAAAAAAAAAAAAAAACAGTGTAACATTTAAGACGATGTGGCCAGTTTAACTTGGCCATATCATAAAGTGATCATTTTCTATGATCTAGCCACGACATCGATACAACGACCGGTCCTGTGCGTCTCGCTCGCATCCGTAGGAATCCCGCGACCCTCACCAGGCCATCGGTCCACTTAGTGGGAGGCCTTCCAACGCTGCGTCTTCCGGTACGCGGTCACCACTCTAGAACCTCGGGCCAAAGGTTTATTAACGATGTAGTAAAAAAAATTTAGTGCAGACACAGTACGACGACGTAACGAAATCGTGCGAAAGTAAAGGTAACTCTACCTTTACCTCGCAAAGGGCCACTGTAGGAACATAGGTTGGTTTTAGTCAGTAAAAGTCTGACCCTCCCTCTCGCTCCAGCCAGAGCGCGAGAAATCATTTGATGACTACCCACGGAAAAACAAGGCAGTATAATACCCATAGTTTTAAAAATAACTTTCACAGAGAAATCCAATCATAAAAATATCTAAGAAATATCCCATCACTAAACATCCGAGAATATACTCATTCATACCGAAGAGATCTAAAGGTTAATAGAGTGGATTTATGAGCCTAAAGAATAAACCTAACTTAAGGTCAGGTACTCGAGATAGGGAATAACTTACATCTTACTTAAAGCTTATGACGCTCTTTACTTAGGACGATGATTTATTCATCTTCTACAGTGTGTCAGGAATTGACTTGGTTTTTACCCGACTGCGGCCAAGCCAAAGAAGGGTTTTTTTTTTAGGTGGGAAAATCATATAATGACAAATCCCGCACTTGGGCGGAGCGCGAGATAGTGTCAGACTTTTACTGACTAAAAACCCACTCCTGTTCCTTCTTTGCCTTCACCCCGGGGCCCCGGGCTTCACTTTCACACTACCCGTGGCCCCAGTAGGCTTCGACCCTGCTGGGCCTCTACGGTTTGCTGACATTTACCTGAGGCGCGCGTGGAACATTACCGGACGGTCGGACGGCGAGCCACTCATTACTCGCAGTTCGCAAGCCCGCGCCTACGGTGGCCGGAAATCGGGATCGGAATCCGGGCGGCGGTTAGGGCGTGAGGACCGTTGCCTCACGCGATCGGCCGCCTCCTTTGCTATTATTACTGCTCCGCAAAAGGAGGCGACCGCCTGCCACTCCTCCTCACTCCGGACCATGGCCTGTACCAATGCCCGGCGCGAGAGATCACTGCCGCCCATCGCCCCCACGAGGACACGGTGGAGCCAAAGGAGGGTTATGATTTTGACAGGCTATGTATGTGTGTATAATCATCATAGCTCCTAAACTACTTATCGGAACTCGACAAATGAGGTATTGTTAGAAACGTCTTAATCGTCCGCTGAACATACGCATGGCTACGTGACGAGTTACCAAACTCAATGTGGCGCCCTCTAGCGGACAAAAAGTATTATATAAAAAAAAAAATAAGATAAATACTCCGTGTTTGGCATCATTTGAAAGGGCTTCATCGGTACATTTCCAAAATATTGCTCAAATTATTTATACTGAGAAAAAGTTTAACAGATGCTGTTGGAAATTTCGTTTATTTTTTTACCAATAGATGGCGCTGTTAGATGAGCCCGATTTCTAGATAGCGATGTTAAGATTTTCCGCGTTGTGACTAGGTTCGCGATGATTGTTATTTGAAATTAGTGCTGACTGAAGCGGTTTTCCTTGTGTTACCTTCATCCTTGCTACGGTCGCCAGTGCTGCAGAATCAGTGCGAGTGAACGGAGTGTTCAGATGCCGTTAGTGTTGAGATTTTTTTTGAAGTGAGAAATCTTCCTTTGGCCATTTTCACATAGACGATTATGCGGATGGCTAGTTTCATTTATCTGATGACGTAAAGTTGATGTTAATCAACAGTTTATTATGCCACCGAGAAGCCTCAAGAATCTAGTTCTACCAGCCAGCCGCTTAATCATTCGTTAGAAAATGTATGAAACTACCAATCCACCGATATCATTTCGTTATTGTCTAATGTGAAAACGGCAGATGATTTCTCTTACTCTAGAATGGAGCTGGAGATGTCATTAGATATTGTTCCTCTATTTGATCTCCCTCTCTAATAATGTTGAAACCCCCGATTTTTTCATTAAAGTACTTCTCAAACTGTACTTTTTCCTGCAAACTTGTCAAAATTTAGATTTATTGCTTTAAAAAAAACGCTACTGGGACAAAGAGATTCTTAATTCACATTAGTGAGGTTTATTGTTAATTGTTACTAAAATTATGTTCCCAAACAATATCCGCAGATAATAACTTTCGCGCCAAACGGTCTAGACGTGTTCCAGCTGTTTATCATATTCAACAAATTACCTCCGGTTTCTGAGTCTGTTTAATTTCATTTAAATGTAGGTAGTCTAATATTAAACGCAATCGGATATTTGTATGTGGCGAATTAATAACCGATTAATCTATTAGTGAATCCCAAAAGGAAGTTCTAACTTAAAATTCAACGGAAAATTAAATAAATGAGAGAGCAATAATGAATTAATGATGATTGCATCACTGATTAACATCAGGTGGGATCCCAGTCAAGCTTTAGTTCATATTATTTAAATATATACTATAGGTATTTTGTTTTTGTTTATTTAATAGCTGATAGCCACGATTTCGATCCCAGTCATCGTGTAAAAAAAAGTTATCTATTTCGGAGGAGGCCCCTCCCCCTCGGAATTAAGTCCCGTTCTCGCGGCTTTTTGTTCAATCGTTTTGAAGACGTATACCGTAGCTTGAAATCCCGTTCCCGCGGAAAACCAATTAGCAGCATTAGTTACTCATTGTAACATTAGCTATCTATCACTGAAAGTTCCGTCAAAATCAAAGTCGAGCCAATTTTGCTAACACACTTCATTTTTATTTGACACGTCATATTTTATTTCTGTTTAGTTTTTATGATATACTACCGTATTGTACAGCACCTAACAGGAAAAGTTAACATTTAGATAAACACGAACACAAACTGTAAGGGCGATCTTATGGCATCCATTACACGATAGGTTTTGCTGTCAGTTTTGCCACAGTCAAATATTTTGACTGAGAAAAACCCTACCGTGTAATGCGATGACTGACGTTTGCATGACGAAAAACGCATGGCGATAAAATTCCGTCATTCAAACACCATTCACGATTGATGGTTTTGATTGACGCGTGTAATGGACGCCTATCGTTCAAAGTAATCTTACCGAACAGAGTTTAGAGGGACTAAAAACAGCCGAGAAGCTATCCCAAAAAAATTACTTCCAAGATATTGAGTGAGCAGTGGTGGCCGAGTGGTAACGGCCCCGGCTTAACGAGTTGTAGGTTGCGGTTTCAAACCCAGTCAGGCGCATTACTTTGTGTAATTTATTTCATCACCACTGCTCTCAAACCGGTGAAGGAAAACATCGTGAGGAAACCGGCATGTCCTAGAACCAAAAATTCGAAGACATGTGACATCCACCAACCCGCACTGGGCCCGCGTGGTGGATTATGGCCCATACCCTCTCCTAGAGAGGAAGCCTGAGTCCCAACAGTGGGAACATTATAAGGCCGACTATATATATATATATAAATATATATAAGATATTGAAACTCCGAATCTTATTAAAAGCGTTGACACTTCGACAGATCTCTAACTGTCTAGACTAGAATTCCTGCGTCAACGGACGGCCGTGAACATCTCCTAATTAGAAATCCTATGTTTTTAAGGCGAATGTTGGCAAAAATTATTATTTGTCAAGTAAATAACGGTGTTCTTTCAACTTTTGCTAATCGTAGTATTTTAGTGTATGTGTTAACTTGATTGTCAATGTTTGTATAGTCTCATTGTATGTTTATATAACCTTAAAAGTCTATCGTCAAGTCTTAGGTCTTTGTTTTTACGAGCCAGGGCTTGCACGACTGATATTTTTCATTTGACTGGCCTGTTGGTCTAGTGGTTAGTGGCCCTGACTGCTATGCTGGAGGTTGTGGGTTCGATCCTCACCCAGAACAAATGTTTGTGTGATTAACACGATCATTTGTTCTGTGATTGGGTTTTTTTTTTCGGTAGGAAAATCATCCAATGACAAATCTCGGTCTTGGAGCGAGAGATAGTGTCAGACTTTTACTGACTAAAAACCCACTCCTGTTCCTTCGTTGGCTTTCGTAACAGGGCCGAGTCTTCCTTTCAGAATTAGACCGTTGGCCCCAGTAGGCTTCGACCCTGCTAGGCCCCTACAGTTGCTGACATCTCTTTGAGGCGTGGAACAGTACGTGCCGTCGACGACTTGGGCTCGGTCCGGATGGCTACCGGACAGTCGGACGGCGAGCTACCCATTGCTCGCCGTCCGATGTTGCTGATGTACGATGCGCAAAGCGATCCCCGCTCTTACGCCGAGCGCTCAAGATTCGTGCCGTTATCTGTAGGTATGGTTTATTTCTAAAACATCATTTTATAAGTATAACATACTTTCATAAAATCCGATAAATCTTTAATACTAAACTTAAAATTGGAATACAACAACAATAAAAATGCTTAACCTATTGAGTAGCGTAATTAGAGACACAATAGTAAGACAATGACCGAGCGAACGCCGGCGTTCACTCGGGGTTTAATTAATTAGACCAATCAGCACATCCAACTATTCTCCTGCTATACCAAAACTTCCTATACCTATACGATCGTATAACCCATTCAATCTCGTCTGGTGTGCGGGCCACTATGAAACCGGTTCTATAGTACTAGACTAGCTTGAATGACCTAGATGCTGAACGAATGATCTAGATTTCTATAGAAAACAATAATATGATCAAGTTTTGATTTTCGAGTTTTAGAGCTAGAATCAAATCAGACTTTTCTTGAAAATGAAAAGGGGGAAGCGAAATAGGAAATATATATTTTTATTTTTTGTATTTGATATAAACCAGTGCTTGACTGCGATCCCACCTGATGGTAAGCAGTGATGCAATCATTGATTGTGAGGCGCACTCGTTTATTAAGAGCCTATTCACTCTAGCCTTGAAGGCACCTAAATTATAGTTGGATGGGAAGACCGCAGCAGGCAAATTGTTCCAGTCCCTCAATATTTCTTTATATTTCGTTCTCGTAACCTATCGTATAGAAAACTTATTTTATTCGAGGTTAAAGTAGAATATGACCAGCGTGAAGCTTGTCTCCACCTTACGGTGCCGGCCGCAACCTTTACTTTAATGCTTCGCAGAAGGAGGTGACCTCCCATTCCCCGTGCCTAAACTAGGAATGGACGCGAAAGCGAGGCAGACTTAACCGTGTGTTGCAGTGTCCTTCGATACTCACAACGATGACACCCGAGCGTTTCTTCCCACTGAATCCGATACAAGAACCAACTGAAACAACCGTGTTCGGTATGGACCTGCGTTAGGCCGAGAGTGAGAGCCGTGGCGTCTCATCAAAGTAGGACCTCATCGCCGCGATGTGGCGTGCGAGCGCTGGTTCGCGACAGTCGCTGTTTCCATACCGCCATGAGATCCCACCGGATCTTTGTTCATCGTGATTTTACCGGCGCCACTCGTGCTTGCGTACAAGAACTGTTGCCACCAAATCCCACTTTGAATGGACTCAACGAAAGGAGATAGGCTTGGAATCTTTTTACCCGTCTGCAAGGAGGGTTATTTGCCGCTATGCTATGTAATATAGGGTTAGCGCAGCATGTCTTTTTCAAAACGTACATCGACATGAAGAAGAATAATTAATAATTATAATCTCAAGAAGTAGGCACGCATAAATAATAATATTTTTTTTATTATCAGGCAACTAAGGCCTAGACAAAATACACAAATTATAACCTTACAAAAATATACTAATCCATATTTTAAAAAAAATAACAACTAATCTATGAACTAATATTACACACGAAGCACTACTGCAGATTTTTACTGCTACTATACATTTTTTCTGAGATAAATCCCAGAAAAAATCTCTGTTCCCGTGAAATAGTCCATGGAAACGAAACTGCGAACAAAAAGCTAGGGTGCCGAACATTATACCTACCTATTGAAAAAAGGATAAAAAATAATTTCTTTAACTTTCGAGTTCAGTTACAAAAATACCTATAATGACGGTTCCAACACGGAGCAAGTAACATCAGTCCGGTACATTGGGTCGGTCATAAATCAACAGACGACACAAACTGACAAGCTTGACTGATGTCAAGCTATTTGCATCAAACCAGGCGGATACGTGCTTGTGCAATGTTGGTTGGTAAATAGATTTGTTAGGAATGTGTAAATGTGTTCAGATTTGTTAAAAGACAAAGGTGAACTGGTTATTTTGTTGGATTGTTGGAAGGGGAAAAACTAACTAAAGTATAATTACACACCTCTAGAGGAGTAGACGTACGGCGCTGCGAGACCGGTACATGGTGGACATCCCATATAGCATAGCATAATCAGCCTTTTAATGTTCCCACTGCTAGGACTCAGGCCTCCTCTCTCTAGGAGAGAGAATGGGCCGCAATCCACGCGGACCCAGTGCGGATAGGTGAATGTCAAACGCCTTCGAATTTTTGGTTCTAGGACATACCTGTTTCCTCACAAAATTTTCCTTCACCGTTATGAGAGCAGTGGTGATGAAATAAATTACACAAAGTAATGCGCCTGGCTGAGTTTGAACCCGCGAGCTACAACTCGTAAGACGGGGCCGTTACCACTCGGCCACCACTGCTCTCCGGCCATCCACACATGCGCACAAAATGTTTTGGGAAAACAATAATCGTGCATACAACTAAGGAGTAGAATTCCTTGCCAGTGTCGGTGCAAGCCGCACTGGGCCCGCGTGGTGAATTACGGCCCATTCCTTCTCCTAGAGAGGAAGTCTGAGTCCCAGCAGTGGGAACATTAAAAGGCTGATTATGCTTTTATGCTATGCTATATTTTTATCCTTATCGGGAGACATAATCTATCTGAAGAAAAACTAACTTAGATTATACGATCTCCGTCATTTTACCAAAGTACACAAAAATCAGAACATATTTAGCTAATGCTTGTTGTTGTACATAAATCACTCTTTTATATGTCCGTAAGTCCACTATTATCTACTAACCAGATCTAGACGAAAAAAAAAAATGTTTGTATCCACCTGGGCTAATAATGCTAAAAGTTTTTTCTAAGTACTGTTTTGGCACTTTTCGTAACTATTAGGGATAAATATATAATTTCGTATCTTGGATACGAATACGGATACGAATGTAGGAATAATATCATCATCATTATCATTTCAGCCGATAGACGTCCACTGCTGGATATAGGCCTCCTCCAAATTTCGCCACAATGAACGGTCCTGTGCGTCTCGCATCCATCGGATTCCCGCAACCTTTCACCAGGTCATCGATCCGCCTTGTAGGGGGCCTTCCAACACTGCGACTTCCGATACACGCGGTCGCCACTCCAGAACCTTTCGGCCCCAACGGCCATCTGTTCTGCGAGCAATGTGCCCTGTCCATTGCCACTTAAGTTTGGCGATTCTTCGTAGAATAAGTAAAGAATAGTATCACAAAGGTTTTTTTAGGGTGGAAAATCATCTAATGACAAATCTCGCTCTTGGGCGGAGCGGGAGATAGTGTCAGACTTTTACTGACTAAAAACCCATTTCGTACCAGGGCCGAGTCTTCCTTTCAGAATCAGACCCTTGGCCCTAGGAGGCTTCGACCCTGCTTCGCCCCTACGGTTTGCTGACATCTCCTTGAGGCGCGCGTGGAACAGTACGCGCCGTCGACGACTTGGGCTCGGTCCGGACGTTTACCGGACAGTCGGACGGCGAGCTACCCATTGTTCGCCGTCCGCAAGCTCGCGCCTACGGTGGCTTCCAGATACGGTTACGGAAATGATTTTTTTTTATCGATTCGTTTCGGATAATTTTGGTAACGCACATTAGATTTTGAAAATTATGTAACTAAACTATCAATGTAGTACTCGTAGGAATAATAATGTGTAGTGTATAATATGTGTGTGTGTGTGTGTGTAGTGGTACTGTTAATGTAGTAGTATCATCAGTCATTTCCTGTATTTGTGTTTTACATTTACGAGGTATGCGTCCGTTGAAAAGGGTGGATCATTCGACCAGCCGGGTGTTATGTCTGATCTGGGTAAATGGCCGATAGATGATTTCGGGCTGTTGTAGATGAGAATTTTCCGAGCGATTTGTACTCGCTCGGAAAATTCTAATTGCGCGATGCAGTTTTGTTCCTATCTGGCGCCATAATTATCGCTACATAATTTCAAAATTCATAACATATCGGTAATCATATCTGATATTATTCTTACGTGTGATTATAATCTTTTTACTAAATCTTGACACAAAATGTAAACAAAAGATTTGGCAATCAGAAAGTTGGTTAAAATTAAATTGTATGCCGATTTTATCTTATAATATAATACATGGATGACTGTCCCTGGTTTTGATATTCTCAAGAGATATCGCTATTGTTTCTTTTGTTTATTTACATCCTAACTCCAACTTTAGTAAACGTTATTTAAGATTATTTTATAAAAAGAAAGCAAGCCGTAAGAGCGTCCAAACTGAGATACAATTTAATTATTTTTCCATGATTATGACGTTAGTGCACTTCTACCTAGCCTTGAGTGTTGATCGCCACTTATGTTTTAATTCAATGCGAGAGTTGCTGTTAATGTACAAAAACACAGACCGCAAACTATTTACTATTTCCCTCTGCATCAACCCAAAGGTTGACTGGTAAAAAATGTCTTAAGGCATTAAGTTCGCCTCTACTTTGGTTTGCATAAAGCATTTAATAAATGATGAATAAATTCTTCTTCTTCTCAAATCGATGGTTTTCTTTTTCCTCAAAGTTTTTGAGCCCAGAAGGTTGCCACGTATTTAGCGTCGTCAGTGGCGTTTTTAAGTCCTCCAGAGTGCAGTTGTAGGAACATTTTGGGCACCCTTATAAGTAATTCACCGTCTGGTCAGGAGCACTGTGCTTGCACTGGGTGTCGGAGAGGTCTATAATCCCCGATATAGCCAGCCCCCTAGCCAAGTTACAACCGTTTCGTTTCGATTCTCTTTTCGTCGATCGCTTCGAATCGGCCACGCCTCCGATTCCTTTGTTCTGACGTCATCTCAACGCTCAGTCACGTGGTCAGAACAGAGGAATAGGAGGCGTGGTCGACTCGAGGCGATCAACGAAAAGAGAATCGAAACGAAATGGTTGTAACTTGGCTAGGGGGGCAGGTTATGTTTGCAAACATAACAGACAACTAAAAACACTATTTACATTTTTAAACTAAACATTTAACTTTTATTAAAGGTTCACGAAAACTATTACAAAAAATCCAATATAGCGTTTACAAGCCGTCATATCACAACAAAACAAATCGAATAATAGAACTATCCATCCAAAATAAGACTTGCCAACAATAATAATTATAGTAAAACTGGTTTTTACCGTGGCTTTTTTCCCACATTTTTCAGCGATTAAAAGTAGCCTAAAGCGATAACATTTTTAATATTATTGATAAGCTTGCGCTTGACCATTTTCTCACCTGACGGTAAGCGATGACGTGGTCGATGGTGGAACACTTGTCTAATGTAACCTGCCCCCCTAGCCAAGTTACGACCGTTTTGTTTGCGTCGAACGCCTCGAGTAGGCCACGCCTGCGATTGCTTTGTTCTGACGTCATCTCAACGCTCAGACACGTGGTCAGAACAAAGGAATCGGAGGCGTGGCCTACTCGAGGCGTTCGGCGCAAACGAAACGGTCGTAATTTGGCTAGGGGCTGTTCACTCTTAACTTAAAGACCCCTAGGTTGTAGCTATCAGGCAGTTCTCTATTAGTAAAAGAATTCCATCATCGGATCAATACTTCCAGAGAAGTAATTTTACATTCGTTTCAAGTAAGCCGAAAGTCTACCATGCAGTCTTGCTTATGTTATCATGTTGAGTCCGTAAGGCCAAAGCCTGACAGAGCTACGGCAGTGTTCGAAAGAGTTGCCGTGGCCGTGCAACGCGTAGGGCAACTGAAGGAACACGAGTATATTTTGGTCAGTAAAAGCGCACTTTCTTTGAGGGCCCTTTCAATTTAGTCGTTTCATGTCGGACCGCTGCCGCACATTTACCGAGCGGCAGCCGCCCGGTTGTCGACCGTTCGCCGCACGGTTGCCGCACCGCGCGCTTTGTATGAAAAATACGATCGTCCGTACGCAGTACGACTAACGCATCGCAGCAGGCCGACAAAGAAAGCATAAATTGAAAGCACCCTAGTGTCGCAACACTTCGGAGAAGTTATTTCATGATTTCTGAACACAAAAAGGGGGATATCATGTTATCCAATTCCATTACTTAGACAGAGAGACGCTCAATATAAAATATTGTAGTATTATTATATATTATCATATTTGGGAACTTATCGATGGACTTTTATAAGTTACGTTTTACAATTTAAAAACAAACAAACATATCTACCATTTCTATCACAATATTATAATATTAAGTTTCGTTTCATTGATACCTATTTATACAATAGTTAATAGAACTGTCCCCAACACCCCAGCCCTATCGAAAAAGGGGGAGGAGGGGGTTACAAGTTGACACCGTGTCAAAATAAATATAAGACCATTATTTACTTTGGGATGACAATCAATCTTTTGGTCGAGATATTTTCTGTTTAAACTTTTCGTTTGATTAACTGTTTTATCTTATTTAAAGGGTTTTCACCGACTCAGTTTACTTTAACAGCGTTCTCTTAAATGTTTTAACAGAAGCTTAAATGACTTGTCCACAAAGGAGCTTGAGATTTTTGGAAATTTTTATTAGAGGCCAACACAAGATTCAGTTAAACTAGCGTCTTTGAGCTGACGGTTGTGATAGATATGAGATGATATGAATGACTCGTTCATCTGTGTCTCGTAATTTTTATGTAATTTCCGATTATTTAGTATTTTATCTATAGTTATTACTATATAATTAAGCATAAATATATCAAAATACAGCGAGGAACTAACTGTATCGAAATTTTATTTTTATTATTTGTCCGTTTTTCTGTTACCTACCACGCTAGTTTCGGTTTCGGCCGAACATTCGATTACGGTTTCGGCTGCGTTTTTTTTTCGGCCGATCACTAGTTTTCATCTTTAGAATGATATCTACCACGCATTTGTATATTAACAAATGTTGACGTACCTACGGTTTTATCTTTTTTTGGAGTTGTTGGTTAACATTCTTGAAAATATCATTAAGTACATTAGGTGACCACGTTAATAGAAAATCATTAGGTTGTTTCTAACTTACTTAATGTTAAACAGATTTCAAAAATAATTTCTATTTTCGATTTGAGATAAAGTTATTTTTTACACAAACAATTAAAAATATGAGCCAAATACCCAAATTATACAAACACTCAACATATTAGTCAAACTCAACCCTGAAAATCACACAATCTTAACTCGTTATCATCATTTCAACCGAAAGACGTCCCACTGCTGTGTGGCATCCATCGGATTCCCGCGACCCTCACCAATCTCAAAGGGATGACCAGACGGTTGCAAACTAGCGTTCCAACCAAGGTGACCTTCGTTTATGTGTTTGGTTTGTGTTGCTGCTACATGGATCTAAACCACGCGCCAACACGTTCGGTGTTTGGGAAAACGCGCCTGCCAACCAATGGCGTTGATGGTCATGGTTTACAACTGCTGTCTACACGGATTGAAACTAGCAAGGTCACCTTGGTTGGGACGTTGGTTTGCAAACATCTGGTCACCCCTTAACTCCAAATACTCAATTTAGAAACGCGCCCTTTATCTCTAATTCACGAAGCACTTAAAGAACGTGTTGCTATGATATCTTATCTATGAACTATCTTACCACTATCCAATATTCAGGTCATAACAGCAAAAACATACCTGTAACAAAAACAAATTTTTAATAACCACAAAATGAAAAGGGATAGTTTGCGTGACTTAGTTGACATTAAAACAGCCAAAACTTAGCACAATTACGTCCAAAATATCATGGGAATTTCACTATAGAAATTAACGGTAATATTTTACCGAAATGTACAGTCAATAACATGTGTATCGTGAAGTACAAAAACCGCCCGTAGTCCTACGAAATCCACCGTAGGTTGCGGATGCGTAGGGCCGTCCGGTTACCGTCCGGACCGAGCGCCAGTCGTCGACGGCGCGTAGTGTTCAACACGCGCCTCAAAGAGATGTCAGCAAAACCGTATGTTTATTTAAGTGTACTATGAAAGCACGTACTTATTTAAAATAAAGATTTTTGACATCCAATTTCTCATCAAAACTCATCGCCTCCGCCTCCGCTAAGATGGCCTTCGTTACAACCCAAATTAGAATACCTACGAATGTAACACATTGTAAGGTTTTCCAAAAATTGTCCAGTTCGCAGATATTCGAGATACAAAACTACATATTGTTCCCTCACAATTTCAGTTGATATTGAACTTCACTTCATAGGCAGCTATTGGGACCAAGGGTAGTCCGAAAGGGAACTCCAGGATCCTAGAACGCAAGGCATTGGATGATGTCCCCCTTAAAAAAAAGACTAAATAAGTTTGAGGCACTTAATGTCAAATTGTAACCATAGACGTGTGAGTGACTATACAATGAGTATATAAAAAAAAAAAACATTTAAACTATTTCTATGTTCCCACGTATATTAAAAATACCGTTTCTCATGGTTAGTTTAATAACATTAAATTAAAATTCAGAGGCCCAAAACGCATTGTCTACCGTCATATAAAAGACTCGTCGTGTTATTACCAAATAAAAACGAATGTTAAAAAGTACTTAGCATAAGCATAGCATAAGCACCTTACAATGTTCTCACTGCTGGGACTCAAGCCTCCTCTCTAGAAGAGGAAATGGGTCGTAATCCAACCCGCGGGCTCATTGCGGATTGGTGGATGGTATCTTTTTGGTTCTAAAACATGCCGGTTTCGGTTTCTCACTACTATATACAGTCAGGGGTCAAAAGTGCAGTTCCACCTTACCAATGCTAAAATTTCTTTGTAGAAGAGGATCAATGGTTCATGACTGATTTAATTGGTAGCATAGAATCTAAATTATTGAATAAACTAGTTGTGGACTATTGAACTTCTACAATTAAGAAATTTTAGACACTTTAGCATCAGTACAGTGCAACTGCACTTTTGACCTCTGACTGTACATGCATATTTTTTATTCCAAGTTTATTGAATATAGTGTTTTTTTTCTAAGCTATCTGCTGGGATTTAATACGACAATAGCAGTCATTGACACTTTCTGGCATGCGCACAAATCACTGATAAAGGAATAATTAATAATTTTTTTATGCCTGCCACATGCCGTTCGAGCGGTAGGCTTTTATAGGCTTCCAACTCGACATACATTTTCACTGTTTTTCATACAACCGCTTTTACACGGTTATGACGTTATTACACAGTTTTCATTACATGTTTTAGAAACACACTATTGGCTTCTATTGAAATCTTTGAAAATGAATGGCGGTAAACTTTAGAAAATGAAATTAGACTAAGTTGACATCATAGTGGGCCCTAACATAATGTTATTTATCGTTATAAATGACGCAGCATATGCCGAGTTAGGTGCCTTTTTGGTCTCGCACTGATAGGTATCTTTAGTTTATACGATTGTGTGAGTCACGAATAAACGTTTTTTCTTTCTTTCTCTCTTTCTATCTTTTTTTTATATGCATTTTCATAAATAAAACTAGATTGGTCACACACCCTAACCAATCATTAAATAAATTAGTTTACAATATTCCTCAAACGGAAAACAATTCTGTACAAGCCAATAATGCTCATACAGCAAAACGTTTTACTTAATTAACTTAGCAATTTTAATTAGTCTAACGTATGTATTTAAAAATAAACATTTAAATATGTTACTAAATGGTTTGTTGTTAATCATTCCCAATCTACAACAACTACTGGAGGATAGTCAACGGCGAAATAATCCAACAACTACAAAAAATCCGCCAAATGCGTGTCAGACTCGCGCACGAAAGGTTCCGTACTGTCCATAGCAAAAAAACAGCAAAAAAATAAATAAATACGTTTGTTGTATGGGAGCCTCCTCAAAAATTTATTTTATTGTTTTTTTTTTAGTATTTGTTCTTATAGCGGCAACAGAAATACATCATCTGTAAAATTTTCAACTTTCTATCACGGTTCCTGAGATACTGGTGACAGACGGACAGACACAGACGGACTTCCCATTTTGCCAAACCAACACTGCTTCACATTTCATCAACGACAATATCTATTATACAGTACGACTTTAACAAGTGGCACAAATATAATAACATGAGCCACTAAATCCAGCAATGCAAAGGCACAAAATAACATACAAATACACTGAAAGGACGGAATTACCCGCACCTCGCGAGTAGATGACTAATGTCGCCTTACTAACTGCATTCACTTTCATCTGCCCACGGATAAAATACGAGACGAGGTGTGTTTACATTGGCAGAGTGAGCTAGTCGAGTAGTCAAACTTTCGTGTGCAGTTAAGGACCAATCGCTTTCTATACAGTTCAGTAATGAAGTTTCAATTTTTGAAGGACTGGATAAAACTAAATAACGCTGACGCCACAATTAACATAAATATCAACAGTGATACACTTATGTCTCTAAACGTCATTGATCGATTCAATTCGGTGATTACTGTTCGTCAGCATTGCAGCGGAAACACGTCCATAGTTGGCCATAGGCCGCCCCCAAAGAACAACAAATCTACTCTATGTGATAGAATGGTAGTTTTTTTTAAATTTAAAGCAGCATTTTAGACAAAGTAGAAACAAACTTCAAGTCAAACTCAGACATTAATATCATTAAGTATTTCTAGTATTATTTTTAGTATTTATAAGCATTTGTTATCGATGTCAAATCAAGAATTTTTCAGCATTTCTTTTCTTTCAATCTGTGTAAGTACTATCTCGTTTTTACTCGCCTACTTACTCTCTAAATCACAAACGCGCCTTTAGACTTTTACAAGAAGGGTATATTACTCGCTCATTTATTGGACTTTTTATGGCTGAGATATTTATAGAAATCCTGCATAAATAATTCAAAGTGGATATAAAAGTGAATTTTCAGTAACAGATTGTTTTATTGAACATTTTCAAATGAAAGAGGTTTTAATAAAAAAAAGCTCTGATATTTATTTGTTGTGTCTTAGTGCAGGACAAAGATTTTCCTTCCATTCTTCAATTCAAATCAATTGTGTGAGAAATGATATGTAAGAAAAGGGAGTTAGTGATAGCGTGACGAGTGACAGGACAGAATAGAAGAAAAAAACGTGTTGCACCGACCCGAGTTAAGATGGGACAAGGGCAGGAAGATGATGATGATGAGCTGTACGCACATAGAAAGTTATCGAAAACCGTTTTAATTAAACTAACAAAAAAATCAAACAAACATATTTCCAAGCACCGGATTTAAACGAGACAGCTCAACAATTACTCACCGAAACAATTACATTCTATGACTGGACGGTAAAGGCATTTACCGGCAATTAGTAGCCCTAGCATGGAGCATACCGCTCAGTTTTAAATGAAATATTAGCTGTGCAAGTGGCAAAGCTTACATTATTGAAATACTAGCGACACGTATAAACGTGGGTCCACTTGGCTTGTGACTAAATAAAAACGGGCGTATGGATCGATTGAATAGGACAGATACCCGCTAGGGCCACGGGGAATTTCTGACAAGGAAACCTGTGGTCCTATAGAACGCAAAGTGCATGGGTGTGGTTCAAGCATGTAAAACTCAGACACGCCTTCCCACACCACCCTCGAGCGAGAGAAGTCATTGAATGATTGTTAAGCAAAGTTGAGCGAGATCAGTCTACGGATGAATGGTCGTTCATTAATATCGGAACATAAGCTGTTGGTCTCGGCTGTGGTTTGAAGTTGACTCTCATTACGGGTAGCCAGAAACCCAAGTCTGCTAACCAGTAAAACAAAGTAAGTTGGTAGTCTGCCAAGGAGTAGTGTGGTAACAGGATAGTGGAGTTCGGACTTCGGGATTGCTTAAAAGAGTTATCGCGGCTCTGGAACGCAAAAAGCAACTGAAGAAACAGCCCCCTAGCCAAGCGTTGAGATGACGTCAGAACAAAGGAATCGGCGGCGTTGCCGACTCGAGGCGATCAACGAAAAAAGAATCGAAACGAAACGGTTGTAACTTGGCTATGCGGGCTTGTGATTTTCCACACACACAGGTGAGTTCATAGACAGACAGACGGACGAACCGCAGAAGCTTAGAAGAGCCCCGTTGGCACCCATCGGTTACGGAACCTTTAAAACTATAAATTTCGGACCATCTGTGTGCAATGTTGTAAGGTTAGTTCGGAGAGATTTAAAACAAGGCTATCTATACGTTCTAGCTTGTTCTACCGTCAGATCTCGATTAAATCATCAAACCTTATGACAACTACCGTCTTCACTGACAACAAACAAACAGAAAGACAAAACTCCCTTTCAAATTAACGTCCAAAAGATTAATCCCGTTGGACAGTGACATCTAGCGGTAGTAACATGTAATTACGGTTCTCGTATCAAATCTGCTGCGCGTGGGCAAGCGAATGTATGTATAAATAGTCTTTTGATACTTGTTTATTTTGTTTTGCAAGAAGTGGGTGTTAGTGGTTGCATTTCGTTTAGCTGTTTTGTGCTTTTTGTACCGTCTGACTTCGGCTGGAGCGTGAGAGAGATGGGTGTATCAATTTCGATGTGATATGCCTTGTTGAGTGCACACAATTGATTGTGTATTTTGTCTGTTGAGTAACATTCATAGACATATCAGCTGACACATTGTATTGTATGCCTAGTGTGAGTTCATTTTACGTTAAGGCGACAGACACATTGATGACGTTCGGCGCTCAGATTGGCCCGCTCCAAGCTCTTAACCAATCAGAAAGCCAAACGTCGAAACAAAATCGACTCGACCTAACAAAACAAGGTGGACCGACGACTTGGTTGGTCGCAGGAATCTGATAGGTGCGAGACGCACCGTGCCGGTCGTTATGGCGACACCTGGGGAGGAATATATCCAATAGTGGATGATGATAAAATCCACTGCTGAACCGCTGAAAAAATTAGTACGAATCCCTGTTTGCAACCAAGCAAAACCAGAACATAAAGGCCTATGCCTGTGAAACTTTGAGGCCAGTACGTTTATTACGCACAAACAATAAAAGTACGTACGTACAAAACGAATTTCACGGGAACATTTCAAGACGTCAAAATATTATTTTCACATATTTGTGCCCTTTCATAACAAAGAGCCTTTAATATCCCGTTCATAAACAAACACAATAATAACCCTACGACTATTTGTATCACTTTAAAAGCCATAGGATCGCGTGTCACAGCACAATTAGCGTCCAACATGGCCGGTCGCCGGACGGATGGGTGACCGAATGGGGACGGTGTATTATCCTTTCCGTATAGGGTTGAAAGATCCTTATGTCATGTGCTTCTGAGGGTTTGTTTTGTACTGGTATTTCCGGGGTTTTGTTTCTTGCGAGTATACAGTTTGAGTTGCTTTTATACGCAAGTGATTTGGCTAAGAATACTGTTTGACCGATGATACCATTTTCGCAGATAGATCGGGTGCTTACACCTAAATTCGATCGACCATTCGTTTTTAGTGTTTCAAGACAAATTGTCTCCTCTAGTGCTCCCGTAACCTCATCCATTTGTACCTCGTAATTAGGTAGGCCTAATTATATCTTCCGCTACGTAATAGCTAGCATAGCATACGCCAACCTAAATTATATCCAAGTAATGTAATAGTACTTGTACTTTATACGTATGTAGATAATTTGTATTTCCTCCATATTTATTTATTATTGTTATTTCCATATAGGATTTTGTCCTAAAATTGATTTTACTCAAATTTATTGGTTGATATACAATACCGTTGCCGTCGTCTGTTAGTCGATAACGTCACCGGCCCACGGTGAAAACAAGCGCTGTGGACTCATCGCATTTTGTGTGTGGACACGGCATTATGCTGAGCGTACGGCTCTTTTGCTCGGACGTGGCGCATAAGTTTGCGCCTTTTCCGGCAAATAAAAAGTTTCTCTTTCTTTTCTTTCTTTCGTCATCGCAGGATCGAGTCATGGAGGTCGGGACGGCAATGGGTAGATCGCCGGCCAAGTCTCCCGCCGAAATTTACTATAATATGCAAATATTATACACCTAAACTTTCCATAAGAATCATCTGGCTATTAGTTAAAACGGCATGAAACTCAGTGTTCCGTAGTTTTTTGTTTTTCACATTCATACAGACAGACAGACATGACGGGAGACTTTGTTTTATAATATGTGAGCCCAGTGTAAGGTCACGGATTCAAGCCCAGCCAGGCGCATTACTTTGCGTAATTACGTATTTCGTCACCACTGCTCTCAATACGGTAAAGGAAAATATCGTGACACAACTAGATGTCCTGGAACCCAAATTCGAAGGCATATGACATCCACCAATCCCCACTGGGTCCGCGTGGTGGATTAAGGCTCTTTCCCTCTCCCAGAAAACAGGCCCGAGTCCCAGTAGCGGGATTGTTGTATAGATATAGTGTTATACTAGCTTCTGCCAGCGGCTTCGCCCGCGTCAAAGTAGGAATACAAACTTTGAACCCCCGTTTCATCCCCTTGGGGGGTGAATTTTGGGAAATCCTCTCTTAGTGCTCACTTAAGTTATGGAGGGAAGCTTTGTGCAAAATTTCACGCTCCTAGTCCCAGTAGTTTAGGCTGTGCGTTGATATGTCAGTCAGTCAGTTTCTCCTTTTATATATATAGATATACACCACTACATTTAATTAATACAAAAAAAAATGGGGCTCTATCCGTAACCGTTACTGATCATATTTGTGTAGTCAAAAGTATAAAAAAAAGAAATCCCAAAATTGTCCTCGAAAAATTGTCATAATTGGTAAATTCTTATAATTCATTAACAATTGCTACTAGAAAATACAACGCGCAGAGTTTTCCATTTTGATCGATATTGATAGCCTGTTCAATATTTCCATAAATTGAGTAACATTTTGGGACATAAACAAACTCAAATAACTTTGCTGTTTATGAAAATTATTTATTGAGACTTTACTCAAATAATAACAAGACCTTTTCTAATAAGCCCTTTAAGTATTTTTACTAATTAAAAACTAGTGGTGTATAATGTTAGACCCTAACATTATAACAGATTCAACACTAATATAAGTTAGTCTACTGCCAGTGAAGATAAACTTGACACCAACTATTTCGCGCCATTTCACCAACAAACTACTGTTATTCAACCAGTCGTTAGGGCATGCCTAAAACCTTGATGGCGGCCCTAAAATGATAAGCCAGGGCTTATGTATGACGTGAGAGTTGAGCCGGTATAATCAACTTTGGATATATGTTAGGTAATTTAATGTCAAAGTTATTATAACGTCAGATATGGAACGTCATATTGAGGAGGGAGGCAGAGGTGTTTAGCACCGCCCACACTTAGTGAGATGTTTAAAGTGTCTTGTGTTTTTTTGGTTTTCGTACCTAAAGAGCCTGTCTGTCTGTCTGTGACCGGGCTGTATCTCATAAACCGTGATAGCTAGACAGTCGACATTTTCACAGTTGATGTATTTCTGTTGCAAAACGCTATAACAAAGAATAAAATACATTTTTAAGTAGGGCTTCTGTACATTAAACGTGTTTGTTTGCCGTTTTTTGCTACGGTCGGTACGGAACCCTTCGTGAGCGAGTCCGACTCACACTTGGCCGGTTTTTTTAGGTGTGAAATCAAATATCAGATTTTTACTAACTAAAACCACACCTATGTTCTTCAGTTGCCCTTTGCGTTGTAGGACAACGAGTATCCTTTTCAGAAAATCCCCGTGACCCTAGGGGGCATCGACTCTGCTGAATGAGATATAATATAGTGTAAAGTCTCATTAATGATAAAATATCTAATTTATCCTTAGGCATTCCCTTGTGACAACATTTTTAATTATCATCATCATCATCATCATTTCGGCCGAAAGACGTCCACTGTTGGACATAAGCTGCGTTGGGCACAACGATCCTGTGTCTCGCATCCATCCGATTCTAGCGACCCTGACCAGGTCATTAAACCACCTTTTGGGAGGCCTTCCAACGCTGCGTCTTCCGTTACGCGGTCGCCACTCCAGAACCTTTCGGCCCCAACGGCCATCTGTTCTGCGTGCAATGTGCCCTATCCATTGGGTGACCTAAAGTCACCCAAAGGGCAAGGAAAGGGCTATGCTCGGAGTTTCCTTGCGTGATCGAATCAGAAATGAAGATATCCGCAGGAGAACCAAGGTTGCCGGCATAGCATATTTTTATGCTAAAAACAAAATATTTTTAAAGGACCATTTCGCTTTTCTGGGTACCGGAAATTGGAATCGTGCGACGACCTTCCATTTAGGACTGGTGAAGGTCGTAGAGGCCGCTCGCAATCATGGGTACCTTTAGGTAGGTACAGTGAAAAAGAATCCTTTCTGCCCATTTCGTAATATACACTCCTTTGTTAACCTATATTTCATGAGAGATTGTTTTACTGACCTGACTTTTTTCACATGTGAAAGAAAGAAAGAAGAAAGAAAGAAAGAAAAACTGTTTATTCGCGCGAAATGACGCAATCTTAAAAACTAGCGAAAATGCGCGAAATAACTAGCAAACAAACATTATCAATTAATAGGGAAGATATGCGTCACATTCGCGCAAAACGGCCGAACGCTCAGCATAAAGCTGTGGCCTCACGCATTATGCGATGAACTCACAGCGCTGGTTTTCAGCGTGGGCCGGTGGCGGTGTCGACATAAAGACGCCCGAACGGTGCAGTGAACAACAAGATTTGGATAGAAAAAGGATATAAAGAAACATATGAATTATAAATTAAAAGAAAATAAAATTAAACTAAATAAATAAGAATAATAAAAAAAAAATAACGTGACAAATACATTAATATAAAGTAGCAACACCACGACGCGCCCGAGCAAGGGTCTAAACCGTACTTAGATGGCAAAACTGTCCCCGATGAAAACCTAAATCGTAACCTATGTTATATTGTAAAGAGTACTAATAGTATTTGATCTTAGTTAAACTTAGAGGAGACTAGAGAGGAGCTATTTGAAAAGATGTCCGGAGTCGGAGTAAAGATACATTTTTTTTTTATTAATGATAGGCTCGCATTTGACCACCATCTCACCTTATGGTAAGCGATGATGTATTCACAAACAATTAGGGGGACAACATGCCCCCTTATTGCATCAAAGGCTTTAAACGCAACAAAAGACGTGTTCATGTATCTGCTTGAACATAATTGATAGGATGGTGATAGGTATAATGCTTCAGTAAATACATGCGTGATTTTATGTTATGGAGTCAATGGCCGTTCAGAGTAGGATCGGGACGGCGCGTTGTGATTCTCAAATAACCTCAAACAGATGTCAGCATGATTGACGGGGCCCGCAAGGGTCAGAGCCAGTCAGGGCTGAGGGATTGTTCGCAGGTTGCCACAGACACGGAGCGCATAGGGCCACTGAAGGAACAGTACAGCTAAGGAGTGGAATTCCCTGCCGAAGTCGTGTTTCCTGATGGCAACCTAGGGGTCTATAATAATAATAATCTTTATTTATACAGAAACCTCTGACATGACAAATACTGAGTCGAAAGATAAGTCAAGAGTGAATAGGTTATTTCTAGGCAAGCGCGCTCCATCGTCGGCATCATCGCTTACAATCAAACAAGATAGTGGTGAAACGCGAGCCTATAAAAGTGTGCATCAAGAACGGAAGAAGTTCTTGGATGATTTCCTACACAAAACCAATAAAAAATGAAGTAGTGGCCTGTTGAGAAATGTCGTAACTATAAATACACAATGTCTACGGAAAAACATTTTAGATGATTGATGATAAATATCATCATCTTCATGCCCTTTTTCCGTATTATTTGCGGTCGACACAACGTTTTTTTTTCTTCCATTCTGTCCCGTCACTCGTCCCGCAATCACCAACTGTCTTTTCTTTCATATCACTCCTTACACTATCTATCCATCTTTTCTTTGGCTTCCCTCTCTCCCTCTCCATCCATCCGCATGTAGATATTCATATGTTTTTTTAAAACATGCATTTCATCCCTCCTGTTCACGTGACCATACCAATACAAACGAATCCGTCTCAACTTTTCAGTAAGTGAAATGATTGATGACGAACCCACCCCCGAATTCTTTCCGATAACCAAATTGTAGAATTTAAACAATAAAACGAATAGCAACGGCCAGAGAAGTAAGTTATTAATCAAACAATCAACTAAATAATTCAATCAGTCGCCCCCTCAATTGTATAATCAATATCGTTACTACAGTAACGAATTTCATTTGATAAGGAAAACTGTAGCTTTTGCGTTTTGGAAGGCAAAGAATGAATAAGTTAGTAAATACTTTACCATACATACCTAATTAGTTTTGTAACCTTTAGATAACAAACCGAAACGTTATTAATAAATCAAAGATTAATTTACTACATTGATTTCAATAACGGATGATATGCTTGATAATTTTGATAGCAATCAAGTTGAATTAAATTCTTATAAAAACGCTACCGTATCTGAAGCCAACATTACTTATCAGGATTGCCTAAATGTAAGAGCTGTATTTAAATCAGAACACAACATTAAAGTTCGAACCGAACTTGAAGCCATACAAAATAATGTGTTGTGTTTCAATCAGTCAATCAGGGTGTAACGGATATATCGGAATCGAATTCGGCAGCGGAAGCGGAGGCAGAAGCATCAAATGATGAACACTAATAAAAAACTCGGTAATGTAAAAAGAAGAGCAAACTCACAACATTCCAAATACAAAAGAAAACAATAAGTGAAAGAGTAATCGACACGACACAGGAGGAGGTTATAAGCCTGTGTGTACTTCCGATATAAGTTCCGATTAGACCGAAATCGGAATCGAAAGTGAAAAATTAATTGAAGTTCCAACCTTTCGGAATCGGACCTCCGCTCCGTAACGGTTTCGGTTTCAATGTTTATTGCACTGAACAAATAGACACTGAGTGACAACATTTTCTGCGATCCTTAAATCCGATTTCCTCTCAGGATATGTGACTGAACGTTTTGAACAGCACTGATTGCTGACACATATCTCTGACATTGCTTCGATATCTGTTCAATTTGTGTGCGAAAGTACTGAAAAATTGACTTTGGTAAAGGAAATAAAAACTCAAAAGAGAGGAGAAATATACTCGGCAGCAGTGAGTGGAACAAGATGGATAATAAATCTGTATTCATTTGAATACATGTATAAGACACTAGCTTTTGCCCACGGCTTCGCACGCGTACTTAAAATATAGTCTATTTTACTCAGAAATAAAGCAGCTTTCTATCGGTGAAAACATTTTAGCAATCAAAAAATAGATTTTTCATGGGCTGTTTAAAACGTCAGAAGCTAGTGCACGGTTCCACATTGGTCGTTTCCTATGGAGAAAAACCGGCAAATTGGACCAGTACTTTCAGAGATTACCCCCTACAAACAAAAAAATAAACTTTACGATTTTATAATGTTAGTGTAGATATAAAAGAATAAAAAATTGACAGAAAGTCTGTAACGGTGATGATAATGATAACGATGAACGGAAACATAAATAAAAATGTTGTCTTATAAAGATAGCAATTAATAATGAGACGACATCCATTAAGCTAAATAGACTTATTAATCTAACCAAACGCAATATATTTGCGTGAGACACGCTTTTCAGTACATCCTTTCAGGCTTCCAAATATAGCTGTAACACAAAATGGTATAGCACTCAGATCCGTATCATTACATCCTTTATCTTTTGTTCTTGTTACGAATAAAAATCCCATACAAAATAGTCGAACTAAGGCAGTGGTCCGACCGCCGGCGAGAAAACGACTAACTATCAGCGATTTTCTCTCTCAAGAAACGCACAATAAATGTACATTCCGTGTAAACGAAAGAGATGTATATATTAAAAGTTGCTCTCTGACTGTTCACACTGCCGACGACGACTCGCTTTACTAGTTTTGTCGCTGAGCGACGAGCTTTCAAAAATAAACTCGCTCAGAGATACTTGCTCGCTTGATCATTTCTAAATGGCTACAAATCGCTTACGTTGGCCACACTGTGAGCGACCGCCGGCGAGTGGCGCGAGTAATCGCTCGTCGTACTTGGACACTCGCTTATATCCCGGCGACAAAACTATCGAAACTTCACACTCGCATCCCGCTGATCGCCAAATCGTTTATAGTTTCTAGTTCTACTCGTTTCTCGTTCATCGTCGCCGGTCGGACCACTGCCTAAGGCTTGGAACTACGTAGTGGGTTCCGTCAAATCCCGTTCGTGACAAAATATCGTGTCAGGCTGGTATTGTAAACGTAATAGAGGACTTCCCGCGACAAACGTTCGTATTCACAATACGCCTTAGTTCGCTCAATAAGATAATAAATTATTCCTTTCGACTCCAGCTATCACGCGATGTAATGAAAATTTGTTTATCTGGACGATGTTATCTGTTTAGCATTTTTCATTATTTTAATCCGTTTTGCTTATCCTGTGATTAGTTAATTTCGTTTGTTATTTGGTTGTTTAATTATTTTTTTTTGCCTTTTTTACATTCTGCTTTGGATGCCTCTGTTTCCGGAAATGTATAGAAAGTAAAGACACATTAAGAGGACAGCAGCACCTAAAGCGCGGTCACTCTCGGACTGCATACAAAACAAAGCTTGCAAATATGAATCATTTTAGCAATTTACTAACAATCTACATATTTGATTATAAAATTAAAACACTGTAACGGTAAAACGTTCACGTTCAGACGTCCACTGCTGGACATAAGCCTCCCCCAAGCGTCGCCACAACGACCGATCCTGTGCGTCTCGCATCCACCGCACTCCCGCGGTACACCGTTGCTTGTAAAATAATCTGACAAACAAATAAAATAATTTCATGTATGTTAGAACAATTTTTAATCGATAAAAGTTTGAGTTCTTTTCGTGATTATTTCTATCGTACTGAATTAGCTGAATTATGTTTTGAACACGTTATAAATCTAGCATTTATTTATCCTCAAGAATAACATATATTTTTCTGAGCCTCAAAAGTATATGATCCACTGTAGTAAACAGATTCACTACAGTGGATCATATACTTTTGCGGCTTATAAAACTCGCTATTATCTCCTGTAGTCCCCATAATGGATAAATAAGTCAAACATTTGCTTCGAACACAACAGATAATACTTTGTATCACAATAAAACAAGAAGTATTCCACAACAGAAACCCACACTTTCAAAAGCTTACAAACAAAAAACTATCACCAAGCCCAAAAAAAAACGTAACTATAACAAGACAATAATTCCGTTGATATTTCACCTTAGCCTGACCTTCCATCGATCCAAACAAAAATAACAAATGGCTGTTAGTCATTAGTAGATGTAACAGAATGTATGAAAGTTCAATCATTGGTAATGGACGATGACAGACGGGCCGACCGACCAGTCGGGCAGATGATATTGTTACTCAGAAACGTACTAACTTGGCACAGAGAAAGAACGTTCAAACTTAGGGGCCATACATTTATTACGTAATATGATTTTTACTGGTTTTCGACCACCTTATATAAGAAAAAATAAGAATAGGCCGACCCCTTTCCCCGCTATTTAATATTTATTACGTACGCATCTAAAGGAAAAAATATAATATACGTTTGGTTGGTTTTGATTTTTATTTTTAAAAGTAATCATTTTTAGGAACGTTTATGTTGGATGGAATCATTTTAATCATTTGGGTATAATCACAACTTTATAATATTTTCAGTCCTGGAGATCAAAACCTACTCACAAAGTGGATCTGCCACTGGAACATCTCGTGCGGGTGCGATGCCATGAAAATAGTTTACCTATACGCATCCGACCGCACATCGGCACTCGCGCTCTTGCCCGTGCTGTTTCAAATCTTAACTTTGCGTATATTTGAGATCTTACGTAAGAACTATCAAGACCCCTTGTAAGAAAAAATAAGACACGGTCGACCCCCCTCCCCCCTTAAATCATCTTAGGTAATAAATGAATGGCCCCTTATAACTATTTAGTTGGTATGCAGTGAATATAAATTCAGTGCTTGCAGATGGCGTATTTTATGATGGAGATCTTACAGGTGTGTACTGTATTGGTCTTAATATGGTGAAGTCAATAATCCGATTGATATTCTAAAAGATTGTGAATACGTTTACTTTATCCGCTGGATGAATCTCAATGCTATTAAGGATGCACGGATGTAGATATACTATATTATTAATACTTGGTAAGACATAATAGTAGTTATTAGCTGATGTCGCGGGTGCAAACCCTGCCAGGTGCATTACTTTGTGTAGTTTATATCATCACCACTGCTCTCAAAACGGTGAAGGAAAACATCGTGAGGAAACCGACATGTCCTAGAACCAAAAATTCGAAGACAAGTGACATTCACCAATCCGCACTGGGCCCGCGTGGTGGATAACGGCCCATTCCCTCTTCTAGAGAGGAGATCTGAGTCCCAGTAATAGGCACATTAAAAGGCTGATTATGTTATTATGCTATGCTATTAGCTGAAGCGTTTGTTTCAAATAGTTTGGAGACATTTAGTCTGTCCAACTGATTTTTAAAGCAGTAGTCAATGTGGGCGTGGGGTGTATGAACTCTCACAACACATTCCCGGAGCCTGTTCCATGCTCTTACGACTCGATTAGGCAGAAATTGTTTCGAAGGTTTCTTCCTGGATGCATTTTCAAATTGCTTGAGAGAATGTCCTCGTAAATGATATCCTGGATTACGGACAAGTAGAGCAAATTTCAAACTGTATGGATACATGGAAGGAGTTTTTTTTTGTGCCATAGTCTGGTGTGAGTTTAATTTCTCTGCTAGTTGTTTGATTTCTTTGTAGTCGGCGTTTTGACACTCACATCCGATTCCTTAAATTCTGTCAAAACTAAATCGTATAGTCACATGTTATGTCAGCGGAATTTGTTGAAATACCACACAACTTTAAAAAACAAATTGTATGTATTGTATCTATTTATGAGAACATTTATTTATTGTTATTTAAAATAAATTATATGATTTGTAATTGTGAAATTATTATAGTATGTTTTAAGTTTTTTACTTATTTATGCACACTATATCTACATCTCACACCCAACTCTCCTGTCGCAGGTTTGCGGAAGAAATTTCTTTTGGAAAAACCCGCACTTTTATGCTCTTCCATCTACATTTCTTCTTTTTGTTTTTAAGTGTTTATAAATCAATAAACAAACAAACAATCAATCACATCGATTACTTTGATTAAATTGAATTTACTTCCAGGCTTTACTCTCCCCGATCACATCGTTTTAGAAAATCGCCTCTAAATAACAGATCTGTAACGACGTAACAGATCCATTTACCACAAGTGTGGTTTTGTGGTGATTTAAGCACTGCAATCGGTAACTGTTTAAACGCTTTTAAAGTATTGGTTTCAGAAGGTAGGTCAGGCAAGATAAGTGGTACGGACTATTGACTGGGATTAAATCGTCTCACGAATGAAACTAGGAGTTGAAACTGTCGAGATTAGAACAGTGAAGATGTGATTAAGGAGTGACGTGATGACCCAGTGGTTAAGGCTGGAGTCAATTTTCATTTCGTGTAAGTTTATCTAGGACATTACTGACACCCCGTGCCTCAGAAAGCACGTAAAGCCGTTGGTCCCGGTTGTCATTCGTAGATCTTTGACAGTTGTTACAGGTTGTCAGACGTCACAAAGTCTGACCACCTATCTATCCAGCAGCACCTTGTTGCCTAGTAACTGGGTTGATGGTCTGATAGGCAGCTGCTCCATGTAAAACTCAGGTATTCAGAAATAAATGGTTAAATTGAAAGCCAACCCCAAGCTAGTTGGGAAAAGGTTAGAGAGACGACTAAGATATGTTTTGTAGAACTACTCCCTAACATGTCCTCTAAGCTTGTCTGCAGCAAAACATATAATATTAATCTATTTTAGCACTTTCTGTACCAACAAAATAAAATCCGCACAAAGGCGAACTTAATACCTTAGCTCTTACTTAGGGACTTTTCGAATGTCTTCCAGTGAACAAGTCTAAATAAAGATTGAATGTGAATTCACGGGAAGTTCCTAGTTCTTTTTAGAGGTGGTAGTAGTGCAACGAAACACCGACGACCATATCTAAATTATTTCAAAGACTATATACGTAAACATTAGAACCAGCCAGCCAGCGCCCCCCAAAGGGCAATGGCAAGGGATATGATCGGAGTTTCCTTGCGTGATCGCATCAGGAATAAAGATATCCGCAGGATAATTAAGATTACCGACATAGCCCGAAGAATCGCCAAACTTAAATGGCAGTGGGTAGGGCACGTTGCTCGCAGAACAGATGGTCGATGGGGACGAAAGCCGCAGGAGAACCAAACCTGCCGACATAGCTCGAAGAATTGCCAAACTTAAGTGGCAGTGGGCAGGGCACGTTGCTGGCAGAACAGATGGTCAATAGAGCGGAAAGGTTCTGGTGTGTGAACAACGTACTGGAAGAAGCAGCGTGGCCTTCCACAAAGTGGACAGATGACCTAGAGAGAGTCGCGGGAATCCGATGGATACGAGACGCACAGGGCCGTTCGTTATGGTAACACTTGAGAAGAGGCCTATGTACAATAGTGGACGTTTTTTGACTAAAATGACAATAACAATAGTTCCTAACATCGCAATTTACCGATCAGAGAGTCCTCGTTAATTCTCAGATAACAATATTAGAAAAAAAAAGAAAAACTGTCAAGTAAAATAAAACAGTGCCATTTCAAGAATATCACACATGATAATTCACACGATGAAAGAGCTAACGAAATAGCTGTTATAAATCACAGCCCTAAGCAAAAGTAGATTTGACACATAATCCAGGATAATGTAAGTAAGAAGTGAAGGGACAAAACAAAGAGCCTTTTTAGGGTACCGTGGATAAATAGGAAAGTTATAATGCCGCCATGTTCGTCTGTCAAAACAATGTGGCCTTGCTTTTGATATTACTACCATATATTATTATTATGTAAATTATTACGAATACCATCAAAAAGTTTACGAGGTACCCGCGTAAGTAGGATAAATGAAATTTCTGGCATTTTAAAACAAACTGTAGAGCTACAAACTAGAAAAAGAAAATATAAGAGTCGAATTTAGAATCTACTTCTGCGGGCCTAGCCAAGTTTCGTTTCGAATCTCTTTCTACAGTCGGTAACGCCTCCGATTCCTTTGTTCTGACTACTTGACTTAGCGTTGAAGTATTGTCATTCCCATTCATTTGAAGTTTTCTACTAGCGTTAACGATTGTAGATTATCAACTTGGATAATCCCTCGAGTGGTCTAGAGATTGTCGAAATTATTGTAACAATGCTCAGCAAAGCTAAGCGAAATCAAAAACTTAAAAAAAAATTTAAAGCTAACATAACTCTTTATTATAGATAGGCTCGCGTATGACTACTATTTTACGTGATGGTAAGCGATGATATAGCTGACGATAGAGCACGCTTACCTAATAACCTATTCACTCTTGATTTAAGACCCTTAGGTTGTAGCTATCACGGAAAACAGACACCGGCAGGGAATTTCTCTCCTTAGCTATACACACATCATCTTCCTGCCGTTGTCCCGTTTTATTAGGGGTCGGCGCAACACGTTTTTTTTCTTCCAATCTTGTCCTGTCACTCGTCACGCTATTACTAACTCCTTTTTCTTTCATATCACTTCTCACACAATCCATCCATCTTTTCTTTGGTCTCCCTCTCCATGAATCTACATGTAGACTCATAACTCTTTTAGTAACATGCGCTTCATCCCTCCTCTTCACATGACCGTACCAAGACAAACGATTCCCTTTCAACTTTTCAGTCACTGGCGCCACTTTCAAACTTCCCCTAATATACTCATTTCTCACTTTATCCATTCTCGAACATCATCTTAACATTCCCATCCTTAGCTATACACACAATGAATGAATAACTTAAAATTCAATAGAATCTGTAATCGACAAGATCGAGTAATTGACAACACTGGCTGTGAATATATTTGCACGCCGTGTAATGGCAGGATATACTGAAACAAATGTACTGTAACACCTTATGTACCATATTCTAGCAAATAAATATTTTGATTGATTGATTGATTGAATAATCCTAAAATATAAATAAACATATGTATTTAAATCCTTTAGAACCCTTTTCTTTAAATGATCGACTCATGGCGTCACAATGTATTTAGTACCTATAACCGCATGATCTATTTATAATCATACTTATGTGAACTATTATGTGTTCTCTATGAAAATAAATATCTTAAAACCGATTTTCACTACCCTTATTTTACACAGCAACCAACTTTCGATAATCGCCACAGAACCCAACAAAATATGGCCTAATCATCACACGCACGCTCCTAACAATAAAAAGGACAATGCACAATTTATCTAAATTACAGCCAAGTCAACTTTGAAAGCACTCTTGGATCCACCATCTGTCATCTTTAGCTTACATAAAAATAATAAATACTGGGTGATAAATCTTTTTGAAAGAATCATATGATCATAAATTATAATTATACACAAGTCATAAAATCTTTCCATTCTAAATGTCAACATTTTAGTGTGTGAAGATGGAAAAAAAACATCTGGACGAATGTGATGTTATGAAACTATTAGTCAGATAGGGTTGTCAGGAGATTTAGTTGAGATTTGTACTTCATTAATAGCACAAATGTTTTTAGCATAGCATAGCATAGTCGGCCTTATGATGTTCCCGCTGTTGGGACTCAGACCTCCTCTCTAGGAGGGGGAATGGGCCGTAATCCACCACGCGGGCCCAGTGCGGGTTGGTGAGCAGTGGTGGTCGAGCGGTACCGGCCCCGACTTACGAGTTGTAGGTTGCGGGTTCAAACCCAGCCAGGCGTATTACTTTGTGTAATTTATTTCATCACCACAACTCTCAAAACGGTGAAAAAAAACATCGTGAGGAAACTGGCATGTCCTAGAATCAAAAATTTGAAGACATGTGACAAATGTTTTTAGATCATGATTATTACCTTGCCAGCCGTACGATACTGGAAATTCTCATAGACGAATCGGCAAACTTCTATGCAAACTTTTAAGTATGTAATAAGTACCAAGTAGTTTCATTATTCCTTATATTTCATCTCCTTATATTCACTCTCTACAATGGAGGTTTACTAAGCTGCTACTTTAAGTCATCATTTCAGCCGAAAGACGTCCACTGTTGGACATAGGGCCTCTCCCAAATGTCGCCATAATGACCGGTCCTGTGCGTCTCGCATCCATCGGATTCCTGCGACCCTGACCAGGTCATCGGTCCACCTTGTGGGAGGCCTTCCAACGCTGCGTCTTTCGGTACGTGGTCGCCATTCCAGAACCTTTCGTCGCCATCGATCATCTGTTTTGCGAGTAATGTGCCCTGCCCACTGCCTCTTAAGTATGGCGATTCTTCGGGCTATGTCTGTAACCTTGGTTCTCCTGCGGATATCTTCATTTTTGACGCGATCACGTAAGGAAACTCCGAGCGTAGCCCTTTCCATTTTTACTTTAAGTAGTACTTATATAATTTAATTAAGAGTTATAGGTACCACAATTGTGAATTGCAGTTTGTCTAGAATTTTATGCAGTGAAACAACCTTCGCAATAATCTTCCTTCTCGTAGAAGACTAACCTGTTGCTGCTGCTGTCTGACTGACCTGTTGGTCTAGTGGTTAGTGGCCCTGACTGCTATGCCGGAGGTCATGGGTTCGATTCCCACCCAGGACAAATGTTTGTGTGATGAGCACGATCATTTGTTCTGTGTCTGGGTGTAATTTATTTATAACTAGCGGTCCCGGCAGACGTTGTTCTGCCCAAAAGCGGGATTTAGTAAAAAAAAAAAATTACCCTACTCTACCCTACTCTACCCTAAAAAAAAAAAAAAAGTAAAAAAAAAGTACCCTATGTCCGTCTCCTGGTTCTAAGCTACCTCCCCACCAATTTTCAGCCAAATCGGTTGAGCCGTTCTTGAGTTATAAGTAGTGTAACTAACACGACTTTCTTTTATATATATAGATATACTAGCGGTCCCGGCAGACGTTGTTCTGCCCTAAAGCGGGAATTAGTAAAAAAAAAAAATACCCTACTCTACCCTACTCTACCCTATTCTACCCTACTCTACCCTAAAAAAAAAAAAAAAGTACCCTATGTCCGTCTCCTGGTTCTAAGCTACCTCCCCACCAATTTTCAGCCAAATCGGTTCAGCCGTTCTTGAGTTATAAGTGGTGTAACTAACACGACTTTCTTTTATATATATAGATATGTATTTAGAAATATAAAGGTATTTGTCAGTTATCTAGTACTCATAACACAAGCTCTGCTTAGCTTGAGACTAGACGGCGTTGTGTGATAGTTGTGAAATATTATATTATTATTATATACTATTAAGTCTCTGACTGTCTTTAGAAACAGCAAGACTCAAATGGCAGAAATTCTCTTCAAAACTCGTCAAAGCAACTTGCTCTATCATAGTAAAAGGAAGTTCGTTCACTTTTACGATAAAACGACTAGTTCATTACATGGAACTCAAATCGAACAAGAATCACGTTCTTTGACGATACCATCTAGCTAAAGGAAATGCTATATTTGCACTGTTTTTGATAACCGAGGCAAATAACCGAGGCAAATAATCATGTAAATACCTTACAGCCAGAGTGCATCTCATGACAATTCTAATAATCCCAAACACGGTTAGGTTACATTAATTTATTACATAGTTCCGGTGCCTAACTTCAGGTTTCATTATCAGATCAGTTCGATATATTACCCCTCTTCTTTCAGTCAGTCATCGACTACATGTATAAACAAAGTAATTTTACTTGTTACGACCGTTCTGCTGTGATCCTATGAGGAGTTCTGTTCCATATCTTCGAATTTTATGATCAGATCTTAAAAATATTTCTATGGGACCAACTCGGAAGCATTATATGTCAATCAAAAATATTCTTTTCAAAATTGGTCCACAATTGCCCGAGAAATCGGTGAACATAGAACTTCCTATTTTTTGAAATCGGTTAGAAACATTTTGACTAAAAGAAGACGATCTCCAACGAAGAATACTAAATGAACTTCAACAAACTTAATTATAAACCCTAACATTGTAGACCGAAATAGAAGCACTACACTCGAGTCTAGTAAATGAAACAATTTCCCTTTCCCTAGTAACGAGGAACGAGGTTATGTATTATATAAAGCAGCGATCTTGGTATATGCATCGTAAATTAGGTTTGTAGGACCTCGGCAACTAATGTGGTGTATTGATTTTTGGAAAGTTTTATTTAGTATTCACTTGGTTACGTGTTTCGATTTAGATTGAGAAGCGAGCCAAGAAGATCATCGGTAATGATGCACTTGTCGATTCAAAACTCCAAAGTCCTGAGGTATCGACGCCAGGTTTTTTTTTTGTATTAATGATAGGCTCGCGTTTGACCACCATCACCATTATGATGTGGTCGACGATGGAGCACGCTTGCCTAGAAGTAGCTTATTCACTCTTGACTTAAAGACCCCTAAGTTGTAGCTATCAAGAAACACAGACTCCGGCAAGGAATTCCATTCCTTGGCTGTACGCTTAATAAATGTGTTCTCAAAACGCTTTGTGTGTGTTGGGGTGGGATGCTGGCCTGCCGGTTTTCTATCGTTTACATTTCGGGGAGTGTGCGCTGGAATTGCACAATTTAATTCCACCAAGTCCGTTCCATCATCGAACCATTAGATGTACGGCGTTGCGCCACCGGTACACGGTGGACGTCCCAGGCATACGTACAAAGCCTTTTGGGAATACTAGGTTAGCGTTAACTCTTTCGATCTGTCCCACAGAAACTGTTCCTTTTAACGTTATGAATCAATCATTAATTACTTATACATCATTTATTTTTCTCTAAAGTCCTCTATATATATTCAAAGCCTATTTATCTCGATCATTTCAACTGGAAACTTAAACGGCAGACCTCCATCGCGTTCCAATAATTGGGCCCTGTTCAATTTGACGTGAATTTCCGTTTAGAATGACATGGAATCCGTTTTGGTAAATGTTACAGTTTCAAGGTTATGTTCAGACATAGGTTACAAAAGGGATTAATTTGAGTAAGTTTAGTTCAAAGAGGGCTTTCGGGTTAAGTTAATAAGGTTTTCATATCGTGGTTGCGTTCACAGACATGTAAACTCACAGACATAAGTCACACAGCCACGGAACAACTATTTGTAGACCATACAAATAATTGTTTCGTGCGGGAATCGAATCCGCGACAAGCATCTCAACAGAAAACCATCATCATCATCTTCCTGCCCTTGTCCCGTGTTATTTGGGGTCGGCGCAACATGTTTTCTTCTTCCATTCTGCCCTGTCACTCGTCATGCTATCATTAACTTCCTTTTCTTTCATATCACTCTTCACACAATCCATCCATCTTTTCTTTGGTCTCCCTCTCCCTCTCCATCCGAAACCGCATAACCTAATTCCGTCTAGTCCGATAATGGAACGGCCATTATCGGACTACCAGCCGTACGGCAATGCGCGACCAGTACATGGTGGACATCCCACTTAAAAGCACAAAACATTTTGGGAACACATTCATTGTGCGTACCGCTGAGAAGTACAATTCCTTGCCGGAATATGTGGTTCCTGATGGCTACAACCCGGGAATCTTTAAGTCAAGAATGAACAGGTTACTTCTAGGTAAGCGCGCTCCATCGTCGACCGCATCGTCGCTTTCCATCAGGTGAGATAGCGGTCAACCGCGAACCTATCAAGAATAAAAAAAACCGCTACGACAACCGTGCCAATATTTATTAGAGTGAAAGCTGATATAGCTGGAAAAGGATGAATATTTTGGCAAATTTTTGGCTGTTTTTTTAAAGAAAAAACAAAATGGCGGCGCAAGATGACGTGTTTTCAGTTTTCATAACTTGGCGTTTTAAGACACAATTATCGATTTAAATTCATGTTAACTTACTCCGTTACTTTGTATATTTTTTTCTTCTAAATGGTGGCAGACCAGTTTGACACAGTCTTCATATAAAAATCTTCGTACCCCTATATTCTTTCTTAAAAAATACAATTTGAGGCAACGTTCAAGTGGAAATATTATAAGATCATAGTCAAGTTCCAATAAAGTCCTAACTCACACTAACTTATCATGGCCCAGCCTTAAGCTGAAATTTAACAGAGAGCTTCCTTTTAAGATCATGCAAAGAATAAGAAAGGATTTCTCAAAATTAACCCCCTAAACTATCACCATACAAATTTTGGACCCTCCAAATTTTGTATGTAGAAACCAATTATTACTCAAGCTAAGCCGCTAGCAGAAGGAAGTATTGAAAAAAGACAAAACTTGATCAGAAGCTTTTCTTCATTCAAAATCCATTTAACATTATCATATATATTTTATATTGACTGGCCTGTTGGTCTTGTGGTTAGTGGCCCTGACTGCTATTCCGGAGGTCGTGGGTTCGATTCCCATCCAGGACAAATGTTTGTGTGATGAGCACAATCATTTGTTTTGTGTCTGGGTGTAATTTATCTATAATGTATTTAGAAATATTTAAGTATGTTTATCAGTTATCTAGTGCTCATAACACAAGCTCAGCTTAGCTTGGGACTAGACGGCGTTGTGTGATTTCTAATGTAGCTACATCACATACCGACAAACTATCAAATAAATATTACCAATAAAACGCACAAGCAACCCTATTCAGAATGCGTCTAAATCCGACCAGTTGCAAGTCCAAAGTAAACACAGTAACGGATTTAACATCTCAGCTCAGATTATGATGAATGGCTACCAGTGTATGCCAGCAAATACCAGCTATGAGCTGGGTGTAGCCTAGGTACCGATTGAAAGGGGAATGGATCATAAGCAAACAGTTTTAGGCCTCATGGAATGTGATGAAAGAAAATGTAAAATAGGGATATCAAGAGGGTCTTTTCCACTCGCCTATCGTCATTATCGAACATGGTTTAAAAACTTGTTACTTCATCTAACGCAATCCAACGCGATGTGTAACAGAGGTTAGCATTTGTTAATTCCGTGATTTACTCGAATACTTTACAAAACTTGTTCCAGGATATACGTGTTTTCTTTTAAACCCTATAAAGATTTGAAAAAAATTGTCGTCATTTAGAATCTTGATTAAATTTGCAAGCCTTCAATTTTTTGAGTTATTTATTAAGTGTCAAAGTTCATGCAATATAGCAGATTTTCAGAGGTCTTTACTGGATTAGTTTTACACAAATTTACAAATTGATTTCAATAGAAGCCTAGATAATATCCTCACGATACTGTATTTCTAAAATATCTAATGAAAAATGTGTAATAACGACATAATCGCGCAAGAGAGGTTGTACGAAAAACAGTGAAAATGTATGTCGAGTCGCATACCCTTAAAAATAAGATGTTAAAGAATATAAATAGGAGGCTCGTTGATGAAGAAGATGAAGTGACTAACATAAGCAATTAGCTGACATAGAATTCAGGGTCACTAACCACTAGACTAACGGGCCAGTCTAAAATGATTAGCACGAAAAAGAAAAAAAAAATTCCTTGCTGCACCTGCTAACCACCTGATTACCTAAGATTAAGACACGTGACTAATAATAATGAGACAGAAGAAAATGACTATAATCAATTAAACTCAAAAGAAATAACCTCATAATTCTTTAAACGCAAAAAGATATATTCGCGGATTATGAATCAACAAAAACTTGTCATGTGGTTTACACAAAAACTTAAATTATTACCTTAACGCTGCTAAATTGTCTATGATTAATAAATTTGGCAGTTGGAAGTCACAAAGTCCGATGTAGAGCTGCCGAGTAATATATCTAACTTTATAAAAGATTAAGCAAAGGTGAAAGGCTGTTGGCACTTCATTAGAAGACGCCATGACAGATGAAACTACCAATCATGGGATTATAAACTATGTAGATGCTGAGGCAGATTTTTGAAAAATTATTATTAAAGGGCCCGCGCATGTTCACTATTGTAAACGATGATGCGATTTTTGTCTATTCATATACTTTTATAAGTTTATCTAGGACATTACTGAAACCCCGTGCCTCTGAAAATATGTAAAGCCGCAGGTCCCGGTTGCCATTCATACTTCTTTGACAGTCGTTACAGGTAGTCGGACGCCCGAGAGTCTGACCATCCATATGTCAATCCACGTTAGGCCACGTGATCAATTTCTAAGATCTGGCCACGACATATCCAAGGAACATCATGTAGCCTAGTAACTGGGTTATGGAGATCTGATTGCCAGTCGCTCACATGTAAAACACAGGTATTCGGCTGAATCCAGTTAAACTGGAAGCTAAACCCAAGCTAGTTGGAGATGATTATGGTAAGCGATGATGTGGTCAACTGTGGAGGACACTTAGTTAGAGGTAACCTATTCACTCTTGATTTAAATACCCCTAGGTACAATAAATGCGTTTCCAAAACGTTTCTTGGATGTTAATAAAATGAATATATTATGTGACGAATGACCTTGACGGTAGACAAGACAATATATTAGGCCGTCCCCAAGTAACATGGCATAAGGTCAAAAAGATGATATATTTGTTCGAGGTATCTAAACGTACTGATCCAATTAAGACAATTCTTATTTATGAACTAACTTATATTTCAGGTTTGATAATCGAGACCCTATTACTTGCTCCGCTTACCTCCACTGCCTATCCGACTGTCTTTCATGCCCTATTCACCATTACTTAGGGCGAAAAGGTCTTAATTTTTTTTTTTAAATGACCTGTTTTTTTCTTGTACAGGGAAAGAGAAGAGACAAAAGAAAGATGGATGTAAAGCAATGGGCTACGTGTTACCGCGGAAAATGAATGCTCCTGTGAGGTAGGTCACAAGAGCGAAGCCGTGTGTAAATGCTAGTTTAAAATAAATTATATAATTTCTATTATTGAAACATTGCTGTTTTCGAAGGTCATCCAGTATTTATGATATAACTGGAAGACAGGTTTTAGAATTTTGCTAATTTTCTTTGAAAGCCAGTCAGTTGAATGGAAAAAATCTAGATTATCCAGTTCTAATGTGAAGAAACTGGTTTCTTATCGAAGTGTATCTTAGAACTGTTCTAAATGTCTGGTTCCAAGTGCATTGACTTTACAGTCAAGGATAATGTGTTTTTTTTTTAGGTGGGAAATTATTCAATGACTTCTCCTGCGGTAGGGGGAGCGAGAGGGCTTGTCGATTTTATTTTCCTTATGGGGAACCTTACGGGGAACCCGGGGTCCAGGAAGGACCCCGGGTTTCTCTTTCAGAAGCGAGCCCATGGCCGCGCCGCCGTTGACGAAAGGATAATGTTGGCTGCAGGATTGTGAGAAAGAGTTATACCACAGCCCTGGGAAGCATAGGGTAAATAATGAGGAAGACGGGTGAGCTTTATTCAGTAAAGGTCTGACCCTTCCTCTCGCTCCACCCACGGGAGAAGTTATTTGATGATTACCAGTCTCCTTAAAAAGGATGATACTGTGGTCTTCACAAACCCCTAGTTTTAGTTTTGTCATTAGGTATAGCCGTCTAAGGGTGTGGGTTCGCACAAGACCGTTTACTGTGAAGAAACAGTGGACGTCTTTCGGCTGAAATGATGATGATGATGATAGCCGTCTCCCGACATTCAAGGTTCCTCTCCCAATTAAAGTCCCCGCCCTCGTTACATATCCTGTCCAGAACTACTTGTGGCGCTGATGAGTTTCATCCGTCACGATAATATCAAACTATGAGCCTAGACTTCTTTGTAATTGTGGTTACGTGTTTATATTTAGTGTTCTAATAATTATAATAATATGATAGTCGATGTCACCATACCGCATGACGAGAATCTCGTGAAAGCTGAGAAAGAGAAACAAATCAAATATCTCGACTTAGCACACGAGGTTGTCGACATGTGGAATGTGGACTCGGCTATCATTGTGCCGATTGTTGTTACCGCCAATGGCCTGATGGCCAAAAGTCTAGACGACCACCTGTCGAAAATGTCGTTGCGCGGTTGGATCAAGGGCCTGATATAGAAGGCAGTACTCCTCGTGAGTGAGGAGGTTCCTGTCTCTGGAACCCTAACCACCGGTAGCTTGGACCTTGTCCAGACACCGGCGGACTGCTATTTTTATATTTTTAAATGTTTTTTTTTATATGTGTTTTAAGAAATATTTAAAAATGTACAAAATATGTATAAAAAATAAATAAAGATAATAATAATATTTATGTACTTTTATTTTTTGTTTGTTTCTGTCATCGATATCATGTACTACGCACTAGATTACGCGTGTCGAACACTCACTTCAATCGACTTAGGTGTAGTGTAATCCATACACCTTGAACATTACACTATGTTGAACGAAACGCGTAAGTGCCACGAAATTCATGGCGCTTAAGACATTTTGGTCGCGATAAAAGTATCCTCTAAAAGCTATCTTAGCGCTGTATGTTTTAATAGTTCTGTTAAACGGCGTAATGCCAATGTAGCGCTGCAGCAAAATTTTGTTTTAACTTTTCAGTATTTTGGCAAAAACTTTCCATGAACGTGCTTGTCTATCTCTAGAATATAAGTCGATGGTTTTAGTCCAGTACTAACACATGAAGTCCAATTGTATCAATCGAAGATTTATACACCTACAGTCACTACGTTTCTAGCATACTAATTCCTTGTGTTTATGATATTCATACTTGCTTATCCAATTTACTTTCGACATTGGCAGAATAGTCAACATCGGCTCTAATTGCCATAAAAAAAAAATAGAATAGTTTTGTTATAATTAGACAGAAACTAGAAACAAAGGAGATTTTCCAAACAATTATTCACGTGAATGTATTTTCCTCGTCATCTTTTTTCGTCTAGGTCAAATCGATACGAAAGGTAAAGAAAAAATTGGGTTTGTATTGTTATAATATTTCTTCCTTTATTGATGTTTGCACACTGAAAATATTTTCTTCTAATACTTCTTCACCCCGTTCATCATACTCCGGATCTCCAACACATTACATTCCGCAATGCCAACAATAATGCCAGTGATTATCAATCAAGCTAAGCTCTGACCGTTTCCTTCCGAACAATTACGTCCGCAATTACCAATATACCGCAGCTTCCGACTATACTCGACCTGAATTCTACCTGGACTGCAACACGATACCGAATATTGTACAGTTGGCGAAACACATTGGTATGCAGTTTAACTAAGCTGAATTATAAGCACGCATATTCTTTTGCGCAAACAACGCGACAAGACTAGATATAGTTGCACAAGTGTACCAGCGATAGCGACTGCCGAATATGCAAAAAATGTATCAATATTCCATATCTTCCATCCGTAACATTTCAGTAGCGCACGCCAATCTAAATCTAAAAAAACACTCCTTTGTGCTGATAGGATCCCACTTTTTGAGTCCAAGGAATGTGATTCAACATTTTTATCAAAAACTGAAAGACTTTTGTAAAATATTCCTTATTATTATATTATAGCTAGCCCGTATCCGTCCCACAGCTGGAAAAATACATCTCTCCATGCCTTCCAATGATCACGAGTCCTCGTTTCCTCTTTCCAATCCTTAAGAAAGACCTCCAGATTGTCCCGTCATTTCTTTGTGACATGCCGCGGCCTCGTGTTGCTGTGTCCGAGCACCAATCTTGTGTTTTACGGGCCCACAGCTTGTTAGACATGCGGCATTTATACTTGTACAAAATATACCCTAAAATCTTCTTTTGAGAGGTATAGTTCCGAATTCCATACGTTGTTACAACGAACAAAATAAAATGGAAGACATTTCAAACGCCAGGTGCAGTGATAAAGCAAATCTGTTAATTGCCGGTACACCAAACCATTTCGCCATGTGTACAGACAGCCTCATATCGAACTATCATCCACAATCGAGATATTGACCTAAATATACATCAATTGATTTCGAAATCCGTATGCAACGTCAAAGATAGACGTATAGGTACGTCGTAAACAAGACATAATGGTACAAGCCAGAGTTACAGCTGAATTTTATGTCTCCCTTAATATTTCTGACAATGTAGAATCAATGTCCGAATCGTTAAATTTATGAGCTGTTATGAATCTGTCTCTACGTCCTTAGATATGGATTTATTATGATTTAAAAGTTCACTCGCTCATGCGACTTGCAACGCTTGCATCACTGCAAGTGTTATGGGTTTCAGGTTTTGTGGTGGTTCCAGGGCCACCGAAGTAAAGTCAAAGATCAACTAAAGGAAAATGGGGTGGTTTAAGTCTAACACTCATTCTCATTTAATTCATGAAAAAGGAAGGGTTCAAAATATCCTTATTTTGTGTAACGTAACATCTAGCTAGCCTCTTTCACCATTTTCCTAACTAAGTTGTCGGCTTCCAGTCCAATCAGATTCAGCTTCGTCGAGTTGCTGCCTATCTGAACTCCTAGGCAAGACTGGTGTCAGAATGTATAGCTTCTACCCGTAACGACTGTCAAAGATCTGAGTGATTTCTGAGACACGAAGGAATTTTTGTATGTAGTCACTTATCAACAGACAGAGCACCCTTCGTGACTGTTATTACTCAGCCACGAGCTTCACAAGATGACACGTTAGTTTGTCTTAAATGTAACTATATCCTATTTATCTGACCTTGACACAAAATGTAAACAAAAAAAACAATGCAAGTAACTTAGGCCAAGTTTCTTCGACGTGTTTGAATACATCAATAATAGTTTCCTTTCCTGTTTAATGCATTGGCGTTTTCTTAGCACGGTTTTTCTTCGGCGAAGAAAAAGTGCAAGCGTTGCTTGGTCCAGCTTCACTCATGTTTGTAAGCAACCCTTTTTATGGTTTGTTTACCTTTTGTCTCATGAATAATAGTCAATTTAATTCTTCTCTATATTATTTATACACACTGTGTCCACATCTTTCATCCAATTCTCCTGTCGCAGGTCTGCTGGAACAAATTTCGTTAGAAATAAGCAGGACCTTTGTACTCTTTTATCTGTATTTGTTCTTTTCGATTTTAAGTGTTTGTGTGTACATAAATAAATAGAGTAGGTCTAAGTACACTTACTCGTATGTACAGCTATACTTTTCAAATGAAATAATCAGCAGCTTCTCAGTTGAGAATCTCGAATAAGAACCTAATTTAATCAAAGTTAAGACGGGATAGAGATCTTTTAAGATATCCTTATTCTGGACCGGATGATAGAAAATGTTCCGTTGCCCTCGGCTATGACAAATTGCTGAATAAGTGTAATGGATAATAATCTAATTTTAGTGTGTTTGGATACAGAAAAAAATACAGCTTAATTTTTTAGATACATAATAGGTAATCAAGATTAGGAAGCAGAAATCCGGTCTCTTGTTGTTGTTTAGCAACAAACTGGGGTCTAAGGGCTATATTTCACTGGGACACCATGGTGGCGCGACCAGTCTCCACTACCAACAAAATGTATACAGCTCTATAGAGAGCTACTAACCTGGTGTCCGTTCGTGGTGCACTTAAGGTCCATTTTGATACTGTCTCTACTCGTACTGTGTGGTGTAGCGACTCTGGTGTCTGTACGGTGTCTAGTTTGGTAGCTTACGGACACCATGGCGGTGCAACTGGCCGCGCCGCCATTGTATCCCGGTGAAATATAGCCCTTACAACGACGTTAAAATGGCAAGCGTGCGAGTGAGAAAGAGCTTGAGACTGACTAGACGGCGTTGTATGATAGTTGTGGAATATTATATTATTATTATATTAATTATAATCGGACGGGAAGACCGCTGCAGGCAAATTGTTCCAATCCTTAAAACGATCCGATAAACCAGTAACAATCGTCTGTAGAACAGTAAACATCAAAGCTGCGCCTGCGCCTGCCGTCTGATCCGTGCCAGAGAAACCGCTCGCGACATGTATACCGCTAAAATTATCCCACATACCTTTTATGAGTCATTACTCGTATGTTTGCTGTTTTATAATGTTTATTTGCTACAATTTGTTAGTAGGAGTGTGTAGTTCATTTGAGTTTGGAATCGTGTGTTTTGACTTCGTTAGGATGTTTACATACCTACTCATGTATATATAATATACAATATGTAACTGGAAATTGTTCCAGTTACATATTGTATCTCACTCTTATACTTCCGAAATTAAAAAAATAAGTTACAATTACAATTTAAGAAATGATAGTCACGCCATTGAGATCGAATACCGGTTTCATTTGTTTTTTTTTTAAGTTCTTGTAGACGGTTCTTACGGTAGGTAAAATAAGAAAATTGCACAGAAAATTGAAAAATTTCAGAACACTAACAACTTTTATCCTCGCGCGTTTGACAGAATATTCATAGCCGAGACCGGACAATTTCTGTCGGAGCAACTAGTAGTAAATAATTATGAAAACTAAAAAGAACTCTTCAAGTAAAAAATACAGGTTTGGAACCTGTTCTCGATAACGGCAACAGAATGTTATTAATATATTTTATTTTTTTTGTTACATAGCAAGTCTCAACAAAACATCTGCAACTGCATAGCAGTTTTTCGGCAGCACATTCGCACAAAACAAAATGCAAATCATACAAAACGAAATGCATTACGATACAATACTATGAATACTGATACTAACCCTCGATTTACGAATTAAGAGGGCCCTTTCCCACTTGTCTATCATCAAAGTGATCATGGTATAAAAGCTGGTTGTTTCATCCAACGCAAATAGGTATAAAGTTTGACAAAGAGGCAACGTGGAAAAACTGAAATAACGCCTGAACGCTCTGTTAGCATTCAGTAATTCCGACATTCACTCGAATATTTCACAAAACTTTTCCCAGGAAATACGTATTTTTGAAAAAAAAATCGTCATTCGAAATTTCAATTAAATAATGAAAGGTTACCGACTCGCACTTGTACGGTTTTTTATTATGTAAATTACACTAATATTACAAAGGCAAAAGTTTGTGTGTATATTTGTATGTTGGTTATTGTTAAGTAACACTAGATATATTTTCGTTAATATTTTAATTTGTGAGTACATTATAAAGAGGCAAAGTTCACACAAAATAGCAGATTTTCAGAGACCTTTACTGAATTAGTTTAGATAATATCTACAAAATAACTGTGTTTCCAAAATATCTCCAAAAAGATGTGTAATGACATCGATAACGTAAGCGCGTTTGCATGGATATGTATCTCTGGTTGGACGCTCTTAACCTGACGTCACATTAGCAAGTGATATGACCATTATTCTCCTCAAGGTAGTTACTAAAGCTATAAACTGAAGACTCATGATCAAACAGCACATCCTTCCAACTATTTATGTCCATAAATGCATGACATAATCGTTGAGAAACACCAGATTCGCAACAGTGTATGTTTTGGCTAAACGTTCGGGTGCAGGAATTCAGTCAATGCATTTCAAATGCAGTAAAATCTTGTACATGCAATAACGCCTGGGTGGTATAAAGCAGAAGGATTTGATCTTAACATTCCAATGTCCATGTTCGAAATGATAAAATCAATTGCTAATCGGCCTGTTTATAGACAATCGCAATAATGTTTGTGAATGATTGCCATAGATCAGAGGATGGCCATAAAACATACCGCTGTTTTATGTGACGCAAACCTTACATGAGCCTACGCCACTAAGCGGAGTTCCGGTAACTGAATTTTCGATCCATAAATTTTTTTTTTTTTTTTTTTTTTATTCTTGATAGGTTTGCGATTGACCGCTATCTCACCTGATGGAAAGCAACGATGCGGTCGACGATGGAGCGCGCCTAGTAAGTAACCTCTTCACTCTTGACTTAAAGATTCCCGGGTTGTAGCAGGAAACACAGATTCCGACAAAGAATTCCACTCCTTAGATGTACGCACAATGAATATGTTCCTAAAACGTTTTGTGCGTATAGGTGCCTGGTGGTCCGATGATGGAACGGGCTAGGTGGAATTAGGTTATTCAATTCCGACGAAAACTCCCCGAAATGCAACCGGTAAAAAACCGACCGGCTAGCAAATCGGCGTCGATGCTCCAGACCTTTAAGCCTCGACTCAACGAGTCAATACGTTCAAGAACCTATAAACCTTTTTGGGTTAAAGCATCGGCCCACTAGACGCACGGCTTTACGCCACCGGTACATGGTAAACATCCTACCCATACGAACAAAGCGTTTTGGAAACACATTTATTGTGCGTACAGCTAAGGAGTAGAATTCCCTGCCGGAGTCTGTGTTTCCTGAGTTTTTAAGTCAAGGTTTGAATACGTTACTTCTAGACAAGCGTGCTCCATCGTCGGCTACATCTTCGCTTACCATCAGGAGAGATAGCGGTCAAACGCGAGCCTATCAATTAAAAAAAAAAAGCTCTCGCCTCTCCTAGCGGGTTTCAAACCGGGCCTATCAATGTGAATTTTTCAATTCAGTATTTCAGTACCTTTCTATGTTAATCTTGGACATTACTGACTGAAGTAAAGCCGTTGGTCCCGATTGTCATTCGTAGATCTTTAACAGTCGTTAAAGGTTATTGGACGCCAGAATGTCTGTCAGTCTGTCCAAGGATATCGCACTGCGCAGTAAATGGGTTATGGAAGTCTGATAAGTAGTCGCTCCATGTAAAACCCGGGTATTGAACATAAGCTGGCTAGAAACATGATTATGACGCTTATAAACCTATACGAGTTTATTAAATCTTTATAGCCAAGTTACGACCGTTTCGTTTCAATTCACGTCATCTCAACGCTCGGTCACGTGGTTAGAACCAAGGAATCGGAGGCGTGGCCTACTCGAGGCGTTCGACGCAGAAGAATCGAAGCAAAACGGTCGAAACTTGGCTAGCACAAAAAAACTATTCAAACTGTTGTCCATACTTGCTTTACATTGACATCCACGAAAAAGTGGATCACGAAACCTACCGTACTATATCTATCACACTAGTATTATAAAGACAAAGGTATGTAAGTGTGTGTGTATGTTTGTTACTCCTATAAACTCACGTTTGAACGGATACGGACGAAATTTTGCAGACGGGTCCTTGCCCCCCTAGCCAAGTTACGATCGTTTCATCTCAACGCTCAATCACGTGGTCAGAACAAAGGAATCGGAGGCGTGGCCTACTCGAGGCGTTCGACGCTAATGAAACTATCGTAACTTGGCTAGGAAGGCTGGAACAGGACTTATGATGCTTTTTATGCCGGGTGTATATTCTCTTGAGAACATCGAAGGAGTGTCGTAATGCTCAGTAGGTAACTGGGTTGTGGAGGTCTGTTAGGCAGTCGCTCCATGTAAAACACAAGTATTCCGCTACATCCAGATAGACTGGAAGCCGCAAACTATTTGGGAAAGGGCTAGGGATATGATGCTGTTACCTTAGGGTAACTTTCATACGTGAAAAGCCACTGGTAGAAGCGTTTAGCTTCTACCAGTGGACATAAACCAGTTAATCTGTTATTTTTGTTTAATTATTATTTGCTAGCAGTACACCGCAGACAACCCCTTTTTAGTTTAAGTTTTTATTGATACAAACTAGTACTTGACTGCGATCTCACCTGATGGTACGCAATGATGCAATCGTTGATTGTGAAGCGCACCATTTTTTTAAGAGCCTATTCACTCTAGCCTTCAAGACGCCTAAAATATTATCGGACGGAAAGACCGCAGCAGGCAAATTGTTCTAGTTCTTTGATGTACGCGGTATAAACGACGAGGTGAAACGCTTAGTCCGGACCGTTTCTATAAAACTGTTACTATTTTTGTGTACAATAAAGTTTTCTTCTATTCTATTCCAATCTGTGTAATCTTCATGATACAACATCTCCACAACACTCTTAAAACTTTTCTCACTATGCCCACATTCGTGACGAGCGATAATTCAATTGATAGTTACTGATGATTCACTGTGCAGCGAGCTAGAATTAATTGAGACCTGTGATCTGTATGACCTCGTTTAAACTGACAGCTAGTGTTGAAAAGTATAAGATCTGGATTTTTATTTTTTCTCTCATCTCAGTTTTTATGACTCAACTATCGTTGTAGTAAGGTTTTCGTTGGTTTATGAATGAAAGGTCGACGGTCTAGCTGTAGTTAACTATTTACGCGTGCATAAGGATATTAGCAAACTACCTGATAAAATTCAAATTCAAAAGTTTTTATTTCACATAGGCCTACATGGGCACTTATAAAACGTCAAAAGCTTGTACACGGTTCCAAATTGGTCGTTTCCTATGGACAAGAACCTGCAAGAAATTCCATGGCAGATATTATGTAAGGACAGTATAGACCAGACAATATTGTGAATGATACGTAACTGACTTTACAAGATTAGTATAAAGGGAAACAGATCATCAAATAGATCATCCAACTTACTCCTCTAGGGAAACCTGCATAACCATAGTAATGACCATCGACATTTTTGACTTCAAGATGAAATTTCTCTCACGCCTTTTGGTTTACCAGAACCCATACTGTACCCTTTCAACCGAAACATCACTATCCTAACTCGCCCTAAGGACACGATGAAGGTCTACCGCGCTTGGGCGCAGCACCGCCGTGTCGCTCGCGTCCGACTCTGATCCAAGCCACGGCACAAAGCGAGCGGTAATAGAAAGTAGAAGCCTTCTACTTCAAAACAGTAATGCGAGTGAGACTACCAAAGATTCGGGCTTGCAGTCGACGAGCAATAAGTAGCTCACCGTCCGACATGGACCAGCAGGCTTACTCTCCAAACTAATTTCGATTTAAATCTCAATCCAATACCATTCCAATGTCAATTTTGTAGTTGCGTGATTTGGTACCTGAAAACAATATTGTCAACATGGATTGAAATTAGTTCTTCAAAATAGTCACGCCATTTTAAACCAATTTGGCGCTAGCATCGAATTCACGAGTACGAAACTTCATAATCCTAATGTCGACCGATGGGAATTGAACTCAAGAGTAAGCCTGCAGGCCCGGATTGACGGTGCTACGAGGCCTGCTAGAGCTGATGCCTGCCAGGGCTGTGAAATTGTTCGTAAGAATTACCGCGGTCCTGGAACGTAAAGGACAACTAAAGGAACACAGGTAGGTTTAAATCAATAAAAGTCTGACACTCCCTCTCGCTCAACCCAGTGCGGGAGCAATCATAAAAAAGAAAGAAAAAAAAACATAAAAGCTAGGAACACAGGTAGGTTTAAATCAATAAAAGTCTGACACTCCCTCTCGCTCAACCCAGTGCGGGAGCAATCATAAAAGAGAAAGAAAAAAAACATAAAAGCTATCCTAGCTCCGTAGCAAAATTAATCGTGATGGCACCAATTCCCATGGATAAGATGGTTGGATGGAGACGAAAGGTTCTCGAGTGGCGACCACGTACGCAGCGTTGGAAGGCCTCCCACAAGGTGGACCGATGACCTAGTGAGGGTCACGAGCAATCCGATGGATGCCAGGTGCACAGGACAGGTCGTTATGGCGACACTTGGGGCAGGTCTGTCTAACAGTGGACGTCTTTCGGCTGAAATGATAATTATGAAAAAAACTAAATAGATTTACTAGAAGCTAATTTACAAAGAAAGTAAGAAAGAAAACCCGTTTATTCGTGTCTCACACAATCGTATAAATTAAAATTACATAGTAAAAAAGAAAGGTCAAAATCAGTGCGAAGCCAAAAAGGCACCTAACTCAGCATATGCTGCGTTATTTAAAACGATAAATAACGAAGCGCTGGTATTATGTTAGGGCACTCGGTGATGCCACGAACACACTTACGGACGTTAAGTAGTCTGTCGAAATAAAATAATAAATAAACATGAGATAGATAAAATTCGTGAATTTCATCACTACGTACACAGACTACACATCCTGTTTAGATTTATGCATCTAGATACATTGCATTTTGATTCATAAGATGGCATGCCACATTTACAACCAACCTTCCTACTTCATACTCTATCACGCCTATACCATAAACCAACAGTTTCCACTAGTTTGTCAAGATTTAGAAATATTCCTTTCGCTCTAACATAAGTATTTTCAAAGGCTTATGCATCTAGATACATTGCATTTTGATTCATGAGATGGCATGCCACATTTACAACCAACCTTCCTACTTCCTACTCTATCACGCCTATACCATAAACCTACAGTTTCCACTAGTTTGTCAAGATTTAGAAATATTCCTTTCGCTCTAACATAAGTATTTTCAAAGGCAATATTTCTTCCGGTGAATAATATTAAGCGTTTTGCAATTTCAGACTTTATTTTCAGGGCATAAGTTCTGAAATCGTTTGTTGTTTATATTTTATACCCGATGGCATGTCGAGAGGGCTTCAAACGGAAGAATCGCATTCAAATGAACCTGCCAAACTGAACGGTTTATATAAAATACCACCGGATGATTATAAACATGTATAGAATAATTTCGAATGTAATAAAACCCCCAAAAATATATATAATATTTTATAAAATTTAATACTCAGTAATATAACAGTGCCAAAGAAAATAAACGTTTACCGTTTTACGAAATATATTGTAAATAAAACTGGGCAAGTGAGAGTCGGCCTTGCGCTCTGAGGGTTCCGTAGAAACTTGAAGGGCAAATTGCGGTTTACAATTTATGACGTATTAAAAAACAAACTACTTACTAGATCTCGTTCAAACCAATTTTCGTTGGAAGTTTGCATGGTACTTAGTGTACATCACATATTTTTTTAGTTTTATCTCTTATTTTAGAAGTTACAGGAGGGGGGACACATTTTACCACTTTGGAAGTGTCTCTCGGGCAAACTATTCAGTTTAGAAAAAAATGATATTAGAAACCTCAGCATCATTTTTGAAGACGTGCCGTTGAAGTTTCAACAACGCAAGGGTGGATACTCGCCGTACGTCGGGTTGTCCGATGGTAGAAAGGAGATGGCGGAATCAAGTCATGCAATTCCCGCGCACACTCACCAAAATGCAACCTGTAAAATACCGATAGGCTGGCTACTTTTTACGTCGGAAAGAGCACAGTTACCATCTGATACACCACGAAGGAAAACTGCGGACAACAAGTGAGCTAGTTCAAAAACCTATTGCCTACAATGGCAAGGAATTCCAGTAACATTCCTAAACTAGTATTCTATCCGTCCGTTACTCGTATTTACGTACGGAATGCGGCCTATATCTTCACTTAAACAGGTAGTACATGAATAATTTCGATTAGATGCTTTATTGCCTACATTCACGGTAAAAATAGGGATGATAGCTGATGTTTTTGGTATGAGAGAAATATGTTCTTGTAACTTATTAAATATCGAGACGTTGTACATGTTTTTTTGCTGTACGAGATTAGGATGGCTCTGAAGCAGCTTAATAACAACAAGGCGCCGCCGGGTGATGACGGAATTACCACCGACCTTCTGAAGGCGGTTGGGAAACCGATGTTTAACGGCCTATCCCCTCTCCTAAAAAGGAGGCCTGAGTACCAGCAGTGGAAACATTGAAAGGCTGATTATGCTACAATTGTCTAATTGTCTTTGGAATCAATAAAAATAAATCGCCGCTATTCCGACTTTAATATCCTAGTTAGTCTGTATTTTTCACGATTTAAACTGTTCTACAAATTGACAATAACTTTTTCCTTACACATATCATGAAATTGAACTTCGTGACGTTACAATCCACAATTTCCGACAAGTCAAGCAATCGGTTGCAATGGGACGTGAACCTGCAGATTTTAGAATTTCCTTTATTTTATCAACTTTGGAGTGAACTAATCTAGATTAAACGAAGATGACCAGTGGAGGTTTGATCCGTGCCGTGAGTGTAAAGGTCTTACAGGTTTCGCTTTACAGATTGAACTTAAAGATAGAAGGATAAGAAGCTGAAGATTTGTACAATGCTTTATTTCGACATTCTTGACTTTACCTGCCTTGACAAATCGAGGTGGGAAATCAAATCATACAATGATGAGATTTATACTAACTAAAATTCTTTGCGTTTTAGGACCACGGTTTTCCTTTCAGCAGACAGCGGCCCTGCTAACATAGCTTTTAAGCGCGCGCGGTACACTATGCACCGACCGTCGACGACTCGGGCGCGGTCTACGCGTCCGGTGTATAATACCGCGCCCGAGTCCAGAGACGCGACTGGAAAGCGAGCTACCCATTACTCGTCGTCAACATATCATGGGTGGAAACATACACAGCAACATTATAAGGATAGCAAAAATCAATATTTCGTAAATAATTGTTTGGCTTCCTATGCTTTTAAATCATTGAATTTGTTTATTAAATATCATTTTTTTTATGTCGATCAGTGCAGCGTGCTCAGCCATACTTAAGTACTACATGCACCGACATTTATGCACTTAAGTATTGATATGTAGCTCAAGGTTAATTATGTCAACATCTGTGCACACACCCAGCACAGACAGTCTTGTTTTTCCCTGCGTATTCCATTAATAAAATAAATAATTTGCAAGGAATTACTGATTAAAAACATAACTGTCTTTCTTTTGCCCTGCGCGTTGCAAAACAGGTTTCCTTTTCAGAAATTTCCCGTAGCCCTAGCAGGTATCGACCCTGCTGGGCCCCTACGGTTTTGCTAACATCTCTTTGAGGCGCATTTTTTTTTTTTTATGTAACAACAAATTTACTGTTTTCAGTTTTATTCCTATACCTGTGCGACCTTGCTTTATTCTAAATTTCGGGATTCTGGGTCAACTACAAGTACCCTATGAATTTTGATTCCCTTGAGTGTCAAAAAAAATATACGATTTTTTGAGATAACTTAAAAGTTTGATTTTTTTCTCAGCTTCAAGGGACCGCAGACCCGAGTTCATGGTTTTAATTTCAACTCGTTACTTCCACGCGTTACCGAGATAAATGGTCTTGACAGACTGACAGATAGATAGACAGACAACAAAGTGATCAAAGGGTTTCGTTTTTTTTTTGAGGTGCCTGCGAAACCCTAAAAAAGATGAGAATAATAATAAGACCTTCTTACCCCCTACTAAACTAAGAACACTCCAACAATGAAAGCTCACTAAGACATACCTAACATGCCATTCAATTACTAAACACGATATAACCGAACCAATCGACATGACAACCATCAACAAAGCTCGGTAGATACCTCATCGATGTATCGAATCGAAATTTGATTTCTGTACTTACACCACTACATTTCAAGGTTAAAGTATTGATCTCATGGTTTAGTTCCAGGCTATGTAGGGCAGGATGGATTTGTGGTGGTATTAAGATGTATTACATAGGTATCGACCTTTTCCGCTATAAAGGGCGCAACTAATGTACATACAGTAGAATCCGTTTATTATGACTTCGCCTATATTGACCAACCGCTTCATCATCATCATTTCAGCCGAAAAACGTCCACTGCTGGACACAGGCCTCCCACACGTGTCGCCACAATGAACGGTCCTGTGCGTCTCGCATCCATCGGACTCCCGCAACCGTTACCAAAGTCATCGGTCTACCTTGTGGGAGGTCTTGTCTTCAAACGCTGCGTCTTCCGGTACGTGGTCGCCATTCCAGAACGTTTCGGCCCCAACGGCCATCCGTTCTGCGAGCAATGTGCCCTGCCCATTGCCACTTAAGTTTGGCGATTCTTCATGCTTTGTCGGTAACCTTGGTTCTCGTGCGGACGTTTACCTGGGACAGACGGTTCAATTGGGAAGGTCTAACTTCGAGAAAGAGATCAATCGTCGACCAACCGCTTAACATAAGAAATTTTTGGTTTTCATATAAGTCTTTACATTACAATAAAGTCGGAATATAATGACTTCGCTTATAGTGACATAACGCTTATTGTGACCCATTTATAAAAAATTATGTCCGGTTTTAGGGACCGACATGATTCCAAACCACTTCGATAGTATTCGGGAGAGTCACATGACATTCGCGACGACGTTCGGCACGTGCATGGCTTGTTTTTGTTTTGAGTTTCAATGGGTAATCTATAGTTGAAGGTTTGAATTCAATATAAGGAAAAAACAAAAGTAAAATAAGTAATTTTTATTTTGATTTATTATACTATGTTTCTCTCTATTACATAGGTACTAACAAAAACAGGAGATTATTTATTTTCTACAAAATGCTTTGTATGACGTCCGCTTAGTATGACTTGTTTGTTATTTCCCTTCGATGTCATTATAAACGAAATGCACCTTTTGGAAAGGAGCAAAAAAAACTATTAGTTTTATGAATAAGTATTTTAGAGCTTTAACATGATGTTTGGTGGTAAAAGCCTTTTTTTTTCATCGTAGTATCCTAATCTATACTAATATTACACAAAGTAACGATTAATAGTTTTGTTTGTAGTTAATAAACTCGAAACTCGTTCTAGAAACAACGCCAAAAGTAACTGAAGGAACACAGGTGTGGTTTTAGTCAGTAAAAGTCTGACACGCCCTCTCGATCCTTCCTAGAGCGCGAGAAGTCATTGGATGATTTCCCACCTAAAAAAAAATAGCCTGCAGGGCTAATACGACCATGAACTCTATTCATTACATCACACCATTTAGGACCTAATAAACAATTCTGGTCGACACAAAACTGTCGCCTGATGGCCTGAAATGCTTCACTAATAATAATGCTTCTAAGGCGCGGTCCGTCCATCATGTCGACTTTTTCCACTACAAAGGTTTTAGGTACAGAATATAAGGCATCGTTCACACCAAACGTATTGTCCGCCGCCGACTGTGAGTACGCTCACTGTCAGCCCCAGTGTGAACATGGACTCAGTCTGCAGTATGCGTTCTCACCAAACAGACGATACGCAATTACGTAGAATGCGTTACTTGTGTGAACAAAAAACTAGGCTTGCTACGCGTAGTACAATATCGGCCACTGAGAGTCAGCGACAATACACCATGTAATAGCGTAGTCAGTTCTTCCCTTAGTTTGCTACACCCTAGAACGCGAAAAGACATTTGATGATTTCCCACTTCAAAAAACTGGGCAAGTGCGAGTCAAGCAAGTTTCAATAAGGTTCAGTTGAAAACCAGCGTCAGGCAACTACCACTGACTACCATGTAGTTGTCTGGCACTTTTGCTGAACTGGACCTGTTTGGCGCTGCCGTGAGACACACATTGTGTCAGTATTTTTTTTTCTTAGTTGTCTTAAATTTTGTTTTTACAGTGTGTGTATCCATGTGTGCCAAATAAAAATTTTTTTCTTTCTTTCTTTCTTTCTTCTAGAGGTATTGAAAAAAAAAGTGAAAATAAAAAAGAGTGTCTGTCGATCCATTTCATGTAGAAATTAAGACTATATGGCACCATTAAGGTACGAGTACTAGAAATGACCGAAATCGTCAATAGTACATTTTGATACAAGTGCAGAAAGTTTGTCATGTGACGAATTTGCACGTGTATCAAACGACTTTTTTCAATACACTTACGAAGAAATGAATAAACGAGGGTTGACCGGCGACTCGTGGGGGTCGACGCGCGGCCCAACCTGATACGCTACATGTAACAAAATTGTGGCGGGGAGAGCACGCGCACTTTTCTGCACTAGTGCGGAAAACAGCTTATATATATAGCTTATATAGATAAGAGCGGTTTTCGAGTAAGTGTATTGAAAAAACTTTTCCCATACACTTTTACATTGTAAGAGAAGCGTTATAGTTTTATTGACTTTTTTGAAAACTTCAACGAATTACGCAATTGATTACCTTTGTTAATTCTATTTTGTCATGTTAGGTATATCATCCATTATGGGCTAGACAAATTACTAATGAGAGCTCTCTGGGTTGCCAGCTTCAAAGACACACCTCCAAAACAAAATGAGTCACGCGTTAACGGCTCAAGATAATAATTTTCTCTAGACATAGGATGCATTCCAAGACTGTGATTTAAAATATTGGCACAAGATTCTACCTATTGTCATCGCTAGGGACAAAAGAAAATTACTTTTGGCGCCAAACACCGGCTAGAGAGAAAAATCGGCCAGTATTTTTCAATTCATATATTTAAAAATAGGAAAAAAAACTGCTCGCTGCTTTTAGGTACATACCTATCTACTGAAATACTTTTTTGAAGTATTATGGAAATTAATTTAAATATTTGTTTTTTGAAGCTAAACTTAAAACTATATGGAGTTAGTTTGCTTTTATAGACACGCTCAATTCATATCTCACGAATTACATTCCATCTAGAATTTGAACAAATGCAAAATCAATAATACAAAATATTTTCCGCATACCGAAAAAAAAACCGCTTTATCTATCATACTTAACAAACTGCTCCGTCATTATTTATTTCCATAGCATACCACATCTTTTTTTAGTTTAGCTATATCAAATCACAAATAAAAAAAAAACACGGCCTCAACCGAAAAGGGCGTAACTAACTATTATAAACGGACATGGTCCAATCACGTCAGTGCGCTATCTGGATCGTAGACGTTAAGACACGCCCCCTTGGCAAAGGTATGTGCGCGTGATTCATTCGGAAATGTCAACCGTGCGACGGCTGCCGAAAGAAAATATCAGACGGCCGTCGGGAGTGTGACCAAACACAATCATATCACGGAATGTACGGGGACAAAAGTTCACACAGGTTCACATGGTAGAGAATGATTTATAAACTTGAATCTTGGTCAGCATTGACCTTTTGTTTATGACAGCTTTTTTTTCCCGTGACACTTGACAGGCTGCATTCTACTCCACGACTGCTGCGATTTTTAAAATCGCAGGAGCCTATGATATTAATTACGGTAAACAGTTCAAACCAGCTTTTTATTATAATTATTTTTGTATTTTTTGTCTGGTTTTGAAGAGAGACTGATTCGTTTCAGTATTTTTTTTCCTAAGGTATAATAGAAAAAAATATAAACAAAACTTAAAAAAGCAATATGGCGTGCAAATAGGTCATTTCGATATCCTATTCACAGGACAAATAATTAGGTATCGCTAGCTCAGCCGACGAAGTTCGTATCTCTTTTTACGCAAGTGTAAACTTTGTCCTAAAAATAACGTACACAAAAAAGAATTATCCAATTTGGTGCAGTAGTTCGAAAGTTACGCGCGTCTATACATTTCAGCGATTTCAATTTTTATTTATAAATTTCAAAAACTACATCTTACAAACATCAAGAATCAGATTTACCTGTTTACAAATACTAGGTCAGATGTGTGTGTGTGTGCGACAGTAACGCATCATTGCGTGAAGTGGACATTCTGAAAATAATCTATTTTATTGTTTCACATTAGAGACATTCGAGCGCCGAACGCGTGCTTCCACTGATTTATTTCTGACTAATCTGTTTAATTTTTTTGCGGCCGAATGGAATTCCGTAAAATACAAATCTTTATGAATAAAAGAAACAGCCATGTTATAATTTTCGTGTCTGCGACCCGATATTAATGAAAACTTTGTACATTTAAGCTGTTTCTTAGTTAATCACTATTATAGTTAAATATATCGTCTTGATTTATGTATTTTGTTTTATAAAAAGATGTTTCTCGCATGCGCTGGCATGTTCTCTTGACAAATATAAAGAATAAAACACACGCAATGAGACTCGGCAATGAGTTATTTACACTGCAGCCATGTGCTTTTTATTTCATTCATGCGAAATCGCAAGAACGTCTCAGTTTATTTAGTACACGCCATTTTAACTCGAACGGTCCGATAAAAGAAACAGTAAAATCTTTAGAACAAAACCAATTACTTAACACATTTTTATTGTTAAACGGTTATAAACTAAATAAAACTAGAAAGTCCAAAGCGGAAAGTACGGTTAGAAACGAATCATTCGCATGTTGGCGCATCCAATTTTTTTTAATAAATTGGCAAATTAGCATAACTAGATACCGCATTGTTCGACACGACCGTTAAAATTGAAAAAAAATCTTCACCGGATAATTGTTTATGACTAGTGTTTTGTTTTTAATTTTCAATATTCACAACAAAGCAGACAGTATTTTCTCTCAGAGATAATCATAGAATGTTGCCACCATACAAAAAAAAATCTACCATTCAACACAAAAGACATTAAGTAATTAAATACAAAAAAAAGCGGCGCATGCAATCAAGAATCAATATATCATCCTCGAATGAGTATCAAAGCATAATTACATAAATCTGTAAGCGGTTGCACAAGTCGTAGAAGTTCTATGATTAGAGATTGTAACAGATGACGGCTGTTACAATTAATTGATGCTCCAGTCACCACATCTGTGCCGGGTAAGGATCCAAATTGAATTGAAATGCGTAATAAATGTTGATTTGATTGCTATTTTATGGATAAAATCTTTGTTTGAATTGTTACCGCCTGCTAATTCAATCTGAAGTTTGAAAACTGACTTGACCATCTGAGGATTTGAGTTTTTACTAGAAACTTCTATAGTTCTTGCTCTGTATGTTTTCTTAGGGCAATATCATCAGTGGCTTAATAAATGATCAAAATAGCAAACGACGCAAATGCTTTAACAAAAAAAAAAAATGATGACCATGGTGAACAAATGATGACACAAGGCACTTCAGTTTAAACATGCAATTTTAGCACTATGTAGATATTAAAGGAATCTATAATATATAATCTAAATATTTATTATGCCTTTATGGGGCTATAAGCAGTCCCATTTCGTTTTGTTTCTTTAAACTACCAAATACATTTTGTCAACGACCGGTCTTCACATTCTAATCATTTCATGATTCTATTAATCCAAACTAACGACTAAATTAGAGTAGAAATTCAAATAAACATTCCATGTTCAGAATTTACACTAAAATTCAATGATGTACTTACTAAATATTTATTATATTGGCAATTGCTAACGTAATCGTCGGTGCCAATTATTTAAATCAATCCAGTTGACGTGGTACATTAACATTGGTTCAACCTCAATAAATATAGCTTAAAAAGTAATGCAATCAAAATATAAATTTGCTGCTTTACCAAATAATGTCGTTCTATTTTCAAACTGCATAATGACAAGTCGATGATCGAGGTTGCAAGTGCAGAAAAATGACACGGATTATATTTTTAAAACGCGCATCTTTTTCTATTGCATACTTCTTTATTTTTTAACCTTTTGACCGTCGGGTCGGTCATAGACTTGGAAATCGTAAATAAACTTTTTTTATACTGTTTTTTCGTTCATCGTTTTTGTGTGCATACGTTTGCATACATTTTAGTTTTGCTTTATTTTTGCTGGCACAAGCAGTGTTCCGCTGGCAATTATATCCGTTTGAGTTTGTTAGCTAACTTTTAGCTCGTTTTGGAGAGGAGGGAGAGAATGAAATGGACTGAAATACTTTTCTTTAGAATAACGCTGGAGAATTGAATTAAAATATTGTTATGCTAATAAATTCTCTGGATGTGTGGAGCTAAGTTTCAGTTTGTCTAAATTTAGAAACTTATTACATTGCGTTCCAAATAAGAATAGGATCGATTGCCATGTTGTGACATCACGTCATACCACGTTGTACCATTCCACAGTTTCAAGCCATTATGCCCTAAATAGGTTAAATTACTTTAAACCTGTAATGCTCTATGGATTAAAATGTTGGGCTATCTAATGAGAATGTTGAGATGGATGTGTGATGTGACAAGAATTGATAAAGATAAAAATGAGTATTAGAGGAAGTTTGAAAACGACGGCAGTGATTGAAAAGTTGAAAGGGAATCGTTTGTCTTGGTATGACCATGTGAAGAAAAGTTATGAAACGCATGTTACTAAATTGTATGCCTATGTATGCCTCATTGGCGGGACATAGCAGAACCTGTAACTAAAACAACATCTTATGAACCTATGGTCCACAATAAATGATTTGAATTTGAATAAAAAAGTTATAAGTATACATGTGGACGAATGGAGAGGGAGACCAAAGAAAAGATGGATGGATTGAGTAAAGAGTGATATGAAAGAAAAAGGAGTTAGTGATAGTGATAGTGTGGCCGATGACAGGACAGGATGGATGAAAAGTGATGCGCCGACCTCAAATATCACGAGACAAGGACAGGAAGATGAAGATGATGGTTCATTCAGATCTGCAGGCACCTTAATCACTGAGGCTTAAAAACGTATGTTACAAATGATTAAATTAATTCTGAATTTATTTACTTATAGCAAAGTTATATGTCATTCTCGTGAACGGGTGCTGTCATTTGAGACTGGTCATGTCATAACTGCCAGTGGTTTATTTCAATTTATAATTTTTTTTTTTCATTTTTTATTTACATTGTGCTCACATAATAGAAGCGACAAGAAATACGGAACCACGATTTTTTTTAACTCATATTATGATTTAAAAGAGTGTCCATAGAGTTTTTTTGCACGTACTTCTCTATAGAGAATCTACGCTTTGGAATGTGCAATTTAGTTTGACTTTTTTGACTGACCGTTATTTTAACAATTCAAAAGTGCCTGTAAATGCTTTATTTGAAATAAACGATTTGGATTGATTGATATACATGCATGCGTTTTTCATAATTATAATAATAATATATAAATATAAAAATATAAATTATTCTACAGATACTGAAAACACGTTATACATACCATAGTTGTCGCGTCGAGTCTGTCGGCGGAAACCTTTGCGAAAAGCAACTAATCACTTGACGAAGATACAGAATATTATATATTTCTGATAAGAACTCATCGCACCGTTTTGATAACAATAGTTGTCTGTAAATAGATATTACTAAGCGATATGGCAGTATGAAACTATTCGATAATATTAGTAACTACTAGCACCATCTACTTATATTCTAGTGATAGACAAGCACGATCATGGAAACTATTTGTCAAAATACTGAAAAGTTAAAACAAAAGTTTGCTGCAGCGCTACATTGGCATTACGCCGTTTAACAGAACTATTAAAACATACAGCGCTAAGATAGCTTTTAGAGGATACTTTTATCGCGACCAAAATGTCTTAAGCGCCATGAATTTCGTGGCACTTACGCGTTTCGTTCAACATAGTGTAATGTTCAAGGTGTATGGATTACACTACACCTGAGTCGATTGAAGTGAGTGTTCGGCAAGCGTAATCTAGTGCGTAGTACATGTATATCGATGACTAGCACATACTAAGGATAAGGAAGGAACAGGAGTGGGTTTTAAGTCAGTAAAAGTCTGACACTATCTTTCGCTCCGCCCAAAAGCGAGATTTGTCAATAGATAATTATCCCACATAGAAAAAAAAACACATACTAAGGATCGGATATGGTAGTAACGGATATGAAATTATTTCGGAATATCCGCTGTTTTCGGTTTTTCAGTTAAGTACGGATAGTAGAATTTTAAAATTATAAAATAAAAAAATACAAATAGCAAGATTTCACTACTATTTCTAGTCTAGATTGACATTTGTTTGGTGCAAACAAACAAAAACCTGTCAGAACCTATCATTTACAAACCGCCTTAATCCAAAACTATCCGTACTTTTTATCAGTATCGGTTCAGGTTACGGATATATATTTATTTTGGATATGCGATATAAAGTAACATGACACAAGTGCGGTAAGATGATGTTGTAATTTACATTACCAATGTATAGTAAAAAAAAAAACAGAATTGTTTATTTGCTGCCTATATTTCATTACTAGCTTCAATCAGCGGCTACGCTCGCGTGAAAATGTCAAAATTTTAATATCCCCAGGGAACATAATCATCATCTTCCTGCCCTTGTCCCGTGTTATTTGGGGTTGGCGCAACACGTTTTTTTCTTCCATTCTGCCCTGTCACTCGTCATGCTGTCACTAACTTCTTTATTTCATCATTCTTTCTTCTTTCATATCACTCTTCACACAATCCATCTATCTTTTCTTTGGTCTCCCTCTCCTTCTCCATCCATCCACAAGTAAACTCATAACTTTTTTTAGTAACATGCGTCTCATCCCTCCTCTTCGCATGACCATACCAAAACCCCAGGGAACATAATGCCGGGATAAAAAGGTAGCCTATATCCTGATCCAGGACACGGTCTTTCTGTGTGAGCAAAAAGGAGTGACAAACATACACACATAGCTACATAAATACATAAAAACTTTCACGATTATGGTGTTTGATAATAAAATACCGAAACGAGCGATACAGAATATCGATTAGAAAAGTAACTTTTATCAAGGTTCCCAAAGTAGATTCTTTACGAGTAGACTAAACACTTCAAAAATAGAACAAGTTTATATCATACCTACGTCTTGTGATTCTTCGCATCTATCAGAAACCTTTAAACGGCAAAGGAAAATATTTTTACCGCCTACACTATTTATTTAAGGCTTCCAAGGCGATAAAAAAGCCATAAAATATTTTGCCGATGGAATTATTCCCTTAGTGTGATACAGGGATAAACGGCGGCAGATAAATCGATATTATGAGCCGTCGATACATCGAATTGCCGTTTTATATCGGGACAAAACGTGTAGTGAGTTTTAAAAACGATATCGCTTAAAATTGTTTGGAATGAAAAACTAGCGTTCATTATTGAATGACAATACGGAACTACACGTTATGCATCGTCAAGCGAAACAAAATATGTGCCGAATACAGGTTACCGCATTGAAAGGGTTAATCACCCGCCCATTTTAACTGACAATTGATACCGCGATGTGTCAATCAAAACCATACAGTGATTTGTTTTTTGTTTTGGGCATTGATTTTGACATCAACATTTAGCTTGCCTTTTCCCAAGTCTTGGGGTTAAAAATATATCAGTATTTTTTCATGAAATGACTACCCATCAGATCTATATATCCATAGTAATAACGGCATTTGCGACTAGATTTTCTGGTTTCTGACCGCCCGTAACGACTGACCAAGATCTACGAATGACAGATTGGTCCAAACGACTTGACGTGCTTTTCGAGGCACAGAGGAATCTCGGTTCGTTAGAGATGATCTCGCTGCCCACAGACCAACTTCAACAAACATTACATATCTGTGAGTATCGACTATTACTCATTGACATAGAAAACCATAGAGTACAGACCTATTTATTCTTTTATTCACCATTAAAATTTTAGTTGTCAAAGGTGTTTCGTAAAATACCTAACTCCGTTCGTGAATTCCTATCTAAAATACAAAGGAGGACATATTAACGTTCAATTATCTACGCGATTCAATTAAAATTTGTGGAAAATCTTCAAAGCGAAGTCAATTCTTTGAACACCTTTGAAGTTTCAATAAATGAAGTGATACACAGATCATTTAGTTGAACTTTAGTGTGTAATAAAACAAATTGAGTGTGAGATTCGAATTTATTAACAATAAATTGGTTGATTTAGGCTATTTGTCGAGTTAAAATAGTAAAGGCCAGATGAATTTCAAACAGAAATTAGGTACCTATAAGTATATGCAACATTTTTAAGAGCTTTTTACTAACCTACGCTTTTACCGCGGTTTAACACAGGAACCTTGCATTTTAACTGCAAAGTATTGAAAGTGAAAGATTTTTTGTTACCTACCTGTCAAAGAAAAACAATTAATACTATTGAAACTAGAACTACTGATTAGACCGACGCACACATGTAACACGCCTGATTCGTACGTAGGACGACGTCGCGTGGCGTGCATCAAGTGTAGCTCTACAAGTCTAGTTTCCATATAAAATGTATGGAGACCGACGCGCCCAGATCGGCTTGTGGCACATATGTGGGCAGTGTAGTTCTACCTTAATTTGGGTGACTTTAAGGCTAGAGTGAATAGGCTCTTAATAGACTAGTGCGCCTCACCATCAACGATTGCATCACTACTCACCATCAGGTGGGATCGCAGTCAAGCACAGGTTTATATAAATTAAAAAAGAAAGCCTCCACCTCTATAATGAGTTTTGGGGAGTCCATGGCTTTTTGCCCAGCCGTAGTAAAGTAAACACAAAAAAAAAATACCATCCAAGGTACCTATTTAGCATCATACCATTGGTGTTGACCTATTAAAATAAACTAAAAGGCTAACTAAAGGTTACTTCTATTTTTGAGACTACAATTATTAAAATCTACGACAAGAACTTACGTTTTCAATCAAAATAGAAAACCGGCGTAATAAATGTTTGCAATAAACATTTTATGATCATAAATTAATTTAGCACACTTTGATCTCTTATAAGATAGTCATCAAAAATCCATAATTCTAATTATACCTACGTAATTTTGTCGATGTCTTACTTATTTTAGGACACTTTAAAAGTTTTTATTATTACTACATAAATCTTTAAAACAACAGAAAAAAAACAGCAAAAGTACTTCAAAGACTAAATTAATTTCTATTTTAATTACCTACGTTGTATGTGAACGGTAGGTACGTGCTGCATACCCACTTCTCCATTTTAATTAAATCACAACAAAGGCACCATAAAAATCATTTTAACATGAAAATCTTACATAAAACATTTTCAATCTGTTGTGATAAAAATCCACCTACATAGTTGTTGTTTTTTGTGGGTAGCTTTTGGTTAGGTAGGAAGTTGTGAAAAAAAAAAATATATATAGAATTTGAGATATTTTGAGGTTCAAAATTGGAATCGTAAAAAAATCGCGTCTCTGTATTGACAAAAACTATTATTATTATTATCTTATACAATTAAAGCTTAGGTAATTAGTTTCCCATTTCTATTTTTATTTCAGAGGTGTTCTTCAGCCACAAAACCCGGTGGGTATCGTGGTATTGTTATCGACCTAGAAAACGGGAAATACCTCTGTTTCCCGCGAACAAGAACACCAAAAGGCCTAATGACCGAGGGATGTCAATCACATTAATTGACAGTGTCTGGGCAAGAAGCTATTTTCGTTTATTTCGTGAATGTCGCAACCAGAAAAATCTCTTGCGACAAATTAAAAGTGAGGAAACGAAAATTTTAAATCAGCATCTACCTACAGATTTTTTTTTATTTAATCATGTGTCAACAAAACGTAACCTCAAAACGAGAAATCAACAACGTAACGTGATCATGACAAGACGCGTAAACTAAACGTAGTAACAGTCAACAAACGATCATTATCATCAATCGGATGATTACAGGAACTGTTACAAAAGTGTTTCGTGACTGAAACACGAACATGGAACGGGAAATGTACAAAACACGGCCATTTTCGTCGGGTCTAACTAGATATAGGTTTGACAATAATTGTGTACATAAATATTGTGACTCACCCTTTCGACGTCCAGGTCGGTCCCTGTACACAGTCTCTTGCCACCACTACCGTTGTAAGCCATCGTGCACCACAAAACAAAACACAAATCACACCGAAACGCGTTTTGTTGGAAACGAAACCGGCAATACCTCCTTGTACGGCGGTCGCGAGCAGACTGATTGAACGAATGAAATATATTGAGTCGCGAACGAATGAGGAGCGGGACGCGCAGATAATGGATTGCCATAAGAAAACTATCGCCTCTAAATTAGTACATTTTACAAAATATATGTAATATATACAGAATATTCCACTAAATAAAAAAATGTCACGCAAGAAGAATAAAATTAAAGAAATCCTCTAAATCATTTATTACATTTTAATCATTTTGAGACGCTGTTAACAATGATGGCGTTAATGCGATACGTCCGACTTACATGCAGAGTTGTGTCAGTTATTTATTCCAAATAATTACAATAATAGTAGAAAGCATAAATAATTTAATGTCTCATTTTGTCGCACTGTAGCTCGATCCACCTCTTCTATACCGCGTATGCTAACGATGCTCAACGCGCTCGTGGAATTCAACCCTGGATTAGATTTGTTTGCTGATGAATGAAAACAATATTATTAGAAAGTTTGCAATTCTGTGAGAAGACAGAGTGAAAGGATTAACGTATTTTAGTATTAATGGCTATTTTGTTGTACTAAATAAATAAATAAACATCAAAATTGACAATGGTAGCTTTTTGGAAATATTAAGTAATGTCAAAATTCCATCAAAAGGTCGTTCAACTTTCAAAACGTCATTCATTGTTATTGTGTGAAGTTGTTGCGATTTCTTATTGTATTCCATTGTTTATAAATTACAATAACAAACACAATGAGTGAAAACGAGGAAGAGGAGGAAATTAAAATCGAGTATTTTGAGTCTTTCGACACCGATCCTCTGTGTGAAAATAGTGAGAAACCAACATGTGTCACAAACAATTCCGTAACATCAGATTTTCGTAATGAAAATATAAATCAACCTGTAAGTAACAGTAAAAACTATAAAAAAGATATAAAAATATCGTATTTATAATCGTATTTTAAACTGTAATTGTTAGTCACGATTTCAGTGGTGCAATATCAAGGAATTCTGGCGTTTAGCCAAGCAGACATCATCACCTTTGTCCTACCCGTCTAGTAAAAAAAAAAAACCGTTTATACACTTTTAGGCGCTAACGCAAGCATTCCTTACTGATAATTTGGGTAGTTTTGGTTTAGCTCATAGTGATAGGTGAATGAGTAGGCTGTGTGTTTTACTGTTCTAATTTAAAATAAATATCTGCCCTCTGAAGACGTAGTCTACGAAATAGTTGAAAGTTGATGAACTGTAATCAATCTTTACAGTCTTCACTTCATCCTAAGCACAATCTTGGATGACCAAATTAAAATATGACACTGACTAACATGATATATGTATGATAAACCAAAAATTTCTCTTGCTTGTTCTCTTTTATTATTGATAGGCTCATGTTTAAACACTATCACACCTGATGGTAAGCGATGATGTGCGATGGATTCATGCTTGCCTAGAAGTAACCTCTTGACCTAAAGACCCATAGTTATGTTGCTATCAGGAAACACAGACTGCGGCAGGAAATTCCACTCCTTAGCTGTATGTATAATAAAATTTTCCCAGCAATAGTAAAAAATTTGCTGAATGAGGTTAATTAAAGCATACAGTCAAGTCGGATTACTTTGGCCCTAGAGTATAATTTTGGGTCAAGCTTATTAACCATTAAGAACACAGGACACTGTTTCTATTTGTTAACAAACTTGAACCAATGTAATCCGACTCTACAGTGTTTATATGTATTATTTTCTACTAAGTCTGTTATTTGAATGTTTTTTCAGGATTCAAGTGTTGTCAACACAAGCTTAGAAAATCATGAACTAGGAGTAAATGATGAAAATAAATATCCTCTTGTAAGTAAAAGGAAATAACTTAAACACATTTTAATATCATTTGTTCCACTCATAATACTTTGTAGTGATAACTTATTTAGTTACATTATTCTCAGGAATCAGAAAACGAAGAAACTTGGTACAAGTCTGTGAACAAACTTGGAAGATATCTTTGCAAGTTTTGCGAAAACTCCTATTCTACTATTCAAACTGTTCGCCACCATGTTAAAAACAAACACTTAGAAGACTATATCCAAATAAAGAACAATGGCAAAGACAAATTAAGAAGAAGTAAACTAAAATGCCATATATGCAAAAAGCGCTTTAAAAACACCAACATCTTGCAAGAACATTTACAAAGTCACGACATTTATGAAATACAGAAATCTTGCCTCATATGTCACGCAACATTTGATAATGAAGCTGAATTGTCAATTCACATGTCAAACAATCATGAACCCACTATAAGAAAGCTACATTACTGCTTAACATGCGGTTACAGTACGTCAAAATTATCTCATTTTAAACAGCATGAGAAAACGCATACACGTAACAGTCAGTTGAAATGTTCTTATTGTGAATATACTACGTACCATTCACCGAATTTGAAAATACATGTACGGACACATACCGATGATAAACCGTACACTTGTTTGTTCAATGGTTGTCAGTACCGCTGCGCAGCTAAGTCCGGATTGACCAGCCATATGTTAAAACATGAGAAGGATAAGAATATGATTTATTGTGATAAGTGCAGTTACAGCACTGTTTATAAACAAAGTCTGAAGAAGCATATGGATAGTCATAGAAGAAATAGTGTTCGGACTAGGTATTAGGATTTCTTTTTGTAAAACTATATATATTCTCCTTCAGTCTCTTTTTAGGATTCCGTAGCCAAATGGCAAAAATCGGAACCCTTATGGATCCGTCATGTCTGTGTGTCTGTCAAACTATAAGAACTATACTGTTGAAACTTGGTAACTAGATGTATTCTGTGAGCCGCAATAAGATTTTCACACAAAAATAGAAAAAAACAATATATTTTGGGGGTTCCCCATACTTAGAACTGAAACACAAATTATTTTTTTTCATCAAATTCATATGTGTAAGGTGTATCTATGGATAGGTCTTCAATAATGGTTTTGAGGTTTCTAATATAATTTTTTTCTAAACTGAATAGTTTGCGCGAGAGACAATTCCAAAGTGCTAAAATGTGTCCCCCCCCCCCCTGTAACTTCTAAAATAAGAGAATGATAAAACTAAAAAAATATATGAATGTACATTACCATGCAAACTTCCACCGAAAATTGATTTGAACGAGATCTAGTTAGTAGTTTTTTTTTTTTGATACGTAATAAATCGTAAACCGCAATTTACCTTTCAAGTTTGTACGGAACCCTCAGTCCGCGAGTCCGACTCGCACTTGCCCAGTTTTTTTTTTGAGGTACTATGTTATTTAATTACTTCTCTCACTCTAGGTATTGTGAGAGAGCATGTCAGACTTACTGATTAAAACCTATCTATGTGTTTTCCTAGCTTTTAGTGTTCCAGGGCCATGACCTGGTGAGACTTAAGTGTTATTGGATTTTTCCATCTAAAACTTCTCAGCAGGTAGTAACTTGCAGTCTGAATTTTCCTAGGTTTATGGCAATTTGGCTCACCTCATTTTACAAAGTAAGAGGCCAAATGTAACACGTGGGTTGTCCTCTGTGTAGGTAACTTGAGCCGATTCTCCAGGGCGCTGCTTGAGACTGATCATCGACTATTAAATATTGACTATATTGACTATTATTTAATTTATTTTGCAGTACACCGCAGTCTACCCCCTTTTTTATGACAAGTTCTTACAGTCCATCCTAAGGTTGTCTGGTAGAAATCGCTGTTAGCGATAAGACCGCCATTGTACCCATACATTATGTTAGTTTGTAAGTTTTTGTTACTATTTTGGTGTACAATAAAGTTTTATTGTATTCTATTCTATTCTATTCTACGAAAGGGTTTGGCGGAGCAGTCCCCGGGGCCTCCAAGCTGGGCGGGCCCCAAAAACTAATTAGTAAACCTCTACGAACTAGTGAAAAATCTCCTAAAATCTAACTAAAATAGGTTGCTGCACTACTTAAATCGTTTTAGACCGTAGTAGTCTGACACTCTCTCCCGCTCCACCCACAGCAGAAGGTATTTGATGATTTCCCACATAAAATATGCGCGAAAAAGGGGGCCCCCACATTTTTTTGGCCCTAGGGCAGTTGGTCACCTACCTACGCCACTGGTATAAGAAACATTATTATGTAGCTGTAATATTATTAAATAAAGATTGTTGCAATGATCTGAACGACGTCTTATAATTTTTGCTATCAGTATTTATAGTTATACAACAAAGCAGTCATTCATAACTTGATATCAAAATGAAATCTGCATGTTTGGCTTAAAATAGCACACATATCTTGAATACTATGATCTTGAATACAATGACGAGCCACAAGAATGCAATCAAGTTCTTTCCTTAACATTTGTCAGATAACAGCGATATCTGATTATTGAATATTGAGTGTGTAGGAGCACACACGCGGCTGACATGCCGATTTTACAAACTTGCATGTTTTAAGACTTAGCAGTGCTGACACATGAGGCCTGATACCGCGTAAATACGAACATACAAATATGCCAATGGGGGTGCAATGGAGTAGTTTTGTATGGAACCGCGCGTGCACCCGCTTTACGCGGTTTCAGGGCTCAGTCACGGGTTTTTCGGGCTACGGGCAAGTCGCATTTGTATTAACGATTGATCATTGGACAATACAATTTCCTAACTTGAATCAGGATTTTATTTGTATCTACACTTCCACCATAAAGCCCGACCTTCGTGATTTCAACAACATTGCCGTAATTAGCCTTATAAATGTCCAGTGTGAGCCCCTAGAAAAAGTCTTATATCTTACCCAGCTTAACCAATGTACAAATAAAAAGGACTAGATACCTACCTATAAAAAAAAATCTATATACAACATAGGTACTGTGCCTACCTCGACTAGGACAGGTTTAATTTTGTTGCCTACTTGATATTAAGTTATAGGGCAGCACTGTGGTAGACTAGAAAAGAATAGTACCTAAGGCTTGTCCCTAGAAAATACGGTAGGTTGCTATACCTATAGTTAGTTACCAAGTATGATACAAAACTTGCCCCTGGTTTGATAATTTCTGCGCCCCTTTAGGGTTTGTGCTGTGTACCTGGGCACCGACAGCATCCCTAGATACGGTACTGCTCAAAAAATTACTTAAAAAATACAATCTATACGAACTTAATATACTAAAAGTATGAATTAACAAAAGGATCCTGAAGAGAGATTTCCAATCATTAAAATTTAAAAATATCTAATATATACTTGACATTATAAAGAGTATATAAAGAGTAGTCCGGTCAATATAAACATCCAACGTTACAATAATTCGCACCCACCTGCAAATTGGTAGGATTGTTTAAAACACCACTATAAATGAAACCTAAAAAGTCCTCATCAATCCGACACCTAAAAAAAATACTCGGGGTCAAAGGTCACAAAAACGAGTTTTTCGCGATTTTCAGCAAATCGTAAGTTTTTATCATCAAAATATGCTCAGACAAAAATTGTAGATCAGATAATTATCTACAAAAATGTTTCAATGTCTTTTTTTTCTAAGAGCCACTGTTTTTGAGATAATTATAATGATTCAAAAAGTTGAAAGAGGTCATCGTCATAATATGCACACGTTGTCACGCCACCTTTGAGGTAGTGTACCTACTTAGCGCGTTTTTAGGCTTCCGTACCTCAAAAGGATAAAACGGAACCCATATAGAATTACTTTGTTGTCCGTCTGTCCGTGTCTGTTTGTTAGTCTGCCTGTACGTCTGTCAAGACCCTTTATCTCGAGACCGCGTGGAGTTATTGAGTTGAAATTAAAACTATACACTCAGGTCTGCGGTCCCATATAGCTGTGAAAAAATCAAACTTGTAAGTTAATGAAAAAAAAGATAGTTGAAAAAGATAAGACTGTTGCACAGAAATTTGAACTGAAAAGCTTTTAAATATTTACTTAAGAAAGACGCATTTGCCGGGGAAAATGCGTCTAAAATTGTGATTTTTTTTAAAAACACTCAATGTGAAACCTTTCTAATATTCCGGCAAACAAATCACTGCTAAAATTATGTTCAGAAATAGTCGTTTAATAAGCTTGAGTTTCAAAAAGTGGGATATTGCCATAATTCGTTCCCACTATAGCGATAACTTGAAGTGATCGGAAAATATGACGCGATTGCCCCAGTTGACCTTAGGTACCTATTTTATAAGATTTAGATATGAATCATTATCATTTCAGTCGAAAGACGTCCACTGTTGGACATAGGCTCCCCAAGTGCCGCGACAACGACCGGCCCTGTGCGTCTCACATCCATCGTATTCCCACAACCCTCACTAGGTCATCGGTCCATCTTGTGAGAGGCCTTCCAACGCTGCTGCTTTCGGTACCTACGTGAACCTTTCGTCCCCATCGACCATCTGTTCTGCGAGCTCTGTCCGTCGGCAAACTAGTCTGTCGGTAACCTTGGTTCTCATGCGGATATCTTCATTCCTGATGCGATCACGCAAGGAAGAAGGAAAAGCTATTTCTCTGCTAAGACTGATTTACTTTTCTATCATTATAAGGGTTACAGCTTCTATAATTAAAAAAATAATAGTTTAAAAAAACTAAAAAAACACGCTTTTATAGAAAATCCAACTAAAAAAATAGAAAATAAAATTTAATAAATTTGGATTAAGAATAGTGTACATACGAAATAAATGTATATTATTGTAAAAGAGCGTGGGGTGCATTCAAAGTGTTTTTTAAGATATTATCAAAGTGATGATCCTTCTACTCATCTGTCAATAAAATGTTCATAATTATTGACATTATTTGCACCCCACGCTTTTTTACAATAATATACATTTATTTCGTATGTACACTATTCTTAATCCAAATTTATTAAATTTTATTTTCTATTTTTTTAGTTGGATTTTCTATAAAAGCGTGTTTTTTTAGTTTTTTTAAACTATTATTTATTTTTCATTTTTTAGTTTTAAACTATAAATTATTTAGTTCGATTTGCTAACTATCAACCGCCCTTAATATGTACAAATGTGTTCTGATTGTATCTTGGTTAAGAACACACATTCAAGATTTCTATGATGCCAATATAAACAGTGAGACACAGAGGTGTAACCTTATTTACATATACAGTCAGTCACATTAATGCTTGGGTATGGAATTTTCAATCCGTAATCACTACATGATATTATAATCATAGGAGCGAATCTGTTGGCGGCACTGAGAATGAGGATGAGTGAACCACCACCACCACCACCGCCACCACCACCACCACCACCACACCACCACCACTACCATACCACCACCACCACCACCACCACCACCACCACCACACCACTACCACCACCACCACACCACACCACCACCACCACCACCACCACACCACCACCACCACCACCACACCACCACCACTACCATACCACCACCACCACCACCACCACCACCACCACCACCACACCACCACCACCACCACCACACCACCACCACTACCATACCACCACCACCACCACCACCACCACACCACTACCACCACCACCACACCACACCACCACCACCACCACCATACCACCACCACCATACCACCACCATACCACCACCACCACCACCACCACCATACCACCACCACCACCATACCACCACCACCACCACCACACCACACCACCACCACCACCACCATACCACCACCATACCACCACCACCACCACCATACCACCACCATACCACCACCACCACACCACCATTTTGATCGGATTATTGTATTGTCATCGATCTTTGACAGGTGTGCAAAGTTTGAATTAAATCTGATCGTTCAAAGTAGGACAAAATCGAGCTTAAAGGGGTCGGTTACAAACAAACAAACATACATACATACATACAGGTGAAACTAATAAAAGCGTGTTAAAAAAGTGCTTCGTCGCGGCTCGCCGCACGGTAATAATCCGGCGTTTCCGCTACGGGGCCTTTTTTTTTCGGGGGGAAACCTTCAAAAGGCGCCTGGACTTTTGGGGAAAAGACCAGGGAGTGTGGTATTTTTAACACCCCGGTGATCACTATCAGCACATGGAAGAGGGCCCCGTGACCTCTTAAAAGACCACCCCGGAGGCGGAACCCCCTCTGTACAACGCCTGTTGCACGGTAGCACGTGATCACTGTGCCACCGTCTTTCCTGAAGTCACTTGGCGGGCGGACAGAGTCCCCACTCTGAGAGCCCGTGACCTCGGAGTCCCGCCTACCTTAAATATTGCAAGCGGGGTTTCAACAATTTAGTACCAGTACCAGTAGCTACGTGTTCGCTGTGAAGATAACAAGTTAGTTCCGCTGCACTCCGTGTCGCGCGCCACTGTGTTCTTCTACCCGCGAACTACCGCACGGACCCATATATTTAAATCGGACCAACCGTTTGTGTTGTCGACGGTGCAAATCCTGGTTTGTACCGGCGACAGCACGAAGGGGAGGTCTGCCCCGCGCTATCCTCGGTGTGGCAACGCACCGAAGTGGTCGCGGAGGCTACTTCGGAAGGAAGATGAAGCCCATGAAGCCAGGCGCCCGCAACCCCTCGGACAGCGGAGGCGCCGGTGGAGCGGAAGATGGAGAGGAAGGAGAGGCCGATCGACCGACGCTGGGCCGTACGCTCTCGCTCCCGAACGTCCGGGCCGCGCTGCGAGGTCCAACAACAGAGAAAACCCCGGCTAACGTCCCGCCTGCGGCCGTGAAAAAGTCTGCGAGGAAACCAACGAATGAGGGTAGATGCAGAAACACCATCTACAAAGAAGAGGACCCCAGGAGGCAGGTGTCTGCGAGCGCTGCACAGCCGTCGATGCCTGACCTCAACCCCCCGAAGTCTCCAACGAAGAAGCCAACTTCATACGCGCAAGTTGCTGTCTCCGTGACGTCAGTCGCCCCCGTGACGTCAGTCGCCCCCAGTGGCGCTAACATTCCGGCGGTAACTCCGCGTATGCCCGCTACACGCACTGTGGCGCCACCGTCTTCGCGAGCGGCGCCACCATCTACGCGAATGACAGCCGCCGCCGCATTCGCCCCTAGTCGGACAACGACGACACCGACCCCTCACGCTCCTGCTCCCCGTCCGTCGATGTCGGTTGGAGCGAGCAATACTCGCGATCCGAGGCTGCGCACGGTGACCGTGCGCCCCGCGTCGCCGCCCGTTCCTGTTTCACCCGCGCCGCCGCGCTCCTCGGCTTACGACTCGCCCGCCGTACGTTCGGCTTGCTCGTCACGAGCGGGCTCGAGTCTGTCGCTCGCGTCAGTGGCCAGTGAAGTGCGTTCCAGGAACAAATACGAAGACACGGAGACGCCGATGTCCCCGACCCCGTCGATGGAGGAGCTGGAGGTCATGTTGAGACCCCAGAGACGGAGAAGGAGACGCCGACGGTGAAGCGAAGCGCTACTGCAGCGCGCGCTCGCCCCGCAACACACAGCCCAGAGAGGGAGGGGTAAGTGGTCATGACCAACTTTTATTACCCAAGTGTGCAAACAGTGCAGCCCCCACGCCCGCCCCAGTCGATTCGAACTCGGCCACGGCAACAAAGGGCCCTAAAAAGATTCGCTACCCCCCGCTGGTAGTGGAAAAACTTCCGAATTGGGCGCATCACTTCCGCAAAATAGCGACCCAACTGGGCCGCCCACCTAATGCTCGCCCGTACGGCACTGGCGTCCGCTTTACGCCGGAGACCGAAGGCGAGTATAGGTACGTTCAACGCTACCTCACGACCCTAGAGAGGGAGAGCGGCGTCAGTTGGTTCGCCTACTCCCTGCCAGCGGAGAGGAGCATGAAGGTAGCCATCCGGGGGCTGCCAGCCGACACAGAGCCCCAGGAGATAGAGGAGGAGCTCCGCGTACTAGGGTACGAGCCGGAGTACGTGCGCCACATTAGGGGGCGCCAAGGAAAACCCGGCTGCGTGTTCCACGTCGTGCTGCGGCGCACAGAGGACGTGCGTCGCATCTATGACACCAGCGTGTTCATGAACATGCGGGGTGTCAAGATTGAAGCATGGCGTGGCAAGCGTGGGCCCGCACAGTGCCACCGGTGCCAAAAGTTCAGGCACTCGTCGCACCAGTGCCACCGCCCGCTCGCCTGTGTTCGATGCGGAGAGGGGCACACAGCTAGAGATTGCCCACGTCCGCGAGAGGAGCCAGCCACCTGTGCAAACTGCGGTGGCTCGCATCCGGCGTGCCACATCAAGTGCCCCGTATTCCAGAGGGAATTACGAAACAGGCGCGCGGGTACTGTCGCCATCACGTCGACAACGACGCGCCGACAACAACAACAACCCACTGTGCCTCAGGTACACATGCAAAAACGCAACCAGGGCGCGTCGCTGATGGCGGCAGCAAACGGGCCCACCGTGCGCGGAGAGGCCACCTCCTCCCGGCGGAGGAAGAGGAATCGGGGGGGAAAGGGAGAGAAACCCAAGCCCCCAGCGACCCACCAGGAGAAAGAGGTCCCCAAAACTGCCCCTCCCCCGAGGGGGACGCAGGTCGTGAAGGGGAAGAGGGACGCGCCCAAAGGCGCCGATGCAACGCGCACAAAGCGCACCCCACCAACTACGACTACCCCCAACATTACCACCACTAACGCAAGCAACGCCCCCAAGGGGGCCCCAAATTCAGAGATCACGACCTGCGCCATCCAACTGCTGATGGACCTAATTAAGGCCATCAGGCAGGGGCAGAGCCCGGAGCAGGTCATCCTTGACGGTCTGGCCAAGCTACTTACCTTGTGTCATGGCTAGACCGTTAAGGGTGCTCCATTGGAATGCCCGCGGCTTACGGGACAAGGTCGCCCCACTCCGCCACCTCCTGAGGGACCAAAACATCGACGTGGCGCTGATAAGCGAGACGCACCTGGGGCCTGAAGATAGGGCTAGGTTCCCGGGTTTCCTCGTTTACAGGAAGGATGAAAGGTCGGCTAATAACACGAGGTACCGTGGTCTGGCGGTGCTAGTAAAAAGGAGAGTCGTCCATCAGGAAGTCCCCTCGCCATCGTTCAACACGCTCTACGTGCTGGGAGTCCAGCTGCATGTGGCTGGCGAGGACTTGCGCCTATACGCTTGTTACAAGCCGCCCTCAACTCGTCTAGACCTGAGCGAGCTGAGGGCCACTCTAGCTGACGCCAACTCACCAGCAATCCTCGCCGGCGACATGAATTGCAAGCATCCGGCATGGAACGCCTTACAAACCAACAACGAGGGGAGACGGCTCTTCGACGATGCGGATACACAGTGTCCGGCCCTGAGACGCCAACTCACTACCCGGATAATCCGCTGCACATGCCCGACGTGCTGGACATTGTGGTCCATACAGGGCTGCACTGCCAGATCACGCAGCAGGTCATCGACGACGAGTTACAGTCCGACCACCATCCTGTACTCGTCGTCCTATCGGGGATGCCGACCCGACTGAAGCCACCTGCGCCACGTCGATCAACGGACTGGACGCTCTACGCTGAAAAGCTTGCGACCACTACACCAACTCGGCCCATCGATACCGCCGCGGACGTCGACGCTCTAGCAAACGACGTCACTGCTTGCGTACAACGCGCCTTAGAGGAGGCGACGGTAGAGTCGCAGCCGCAGGGGAGAGGGCTACAGCCGCCCCTACCGCCTAGAATCCAACGCCTGGTCGCCCAGAAGAGGCGCCTGCGCAAGCAGTGGCAGCAACTGCGCTGCCCCACCCTCAAGCTGCAGCTAAACCGACTAGCGGAGAAGGTAAAGGCCGAGTTGGAGGCTCTGGCCGCCGAGAGCTGGGAGGAACAAATTGACGCCGCAGCATGTGACTGGCAGGCGACACACAGACTGTGCCGCCAGCTCACGAATACCCCAGCTCCGGTGCGCCCCCTACAAGCAGCCGACGGGGCCCTTAGGTACGTAGCTGAGGACCGGTCGGAAATCTTTGCTGAGCACCTGGAGCGTCAGTTTAGCCCGAACCCGACTACTGAGCACGATCACGTCGCAGCAGTCGAGCAACACCTTAGGGACTACTTCGCGTCGCCGATAGCTTCCGATGAAGACCCCATATTTTTCTCGCCTGGCGCAGTTAGACGCGCCATCCTGCGCACGAAGCCTCGCAAGGCCCCCGGTGCTGACGGTATCACCAATACAGCGCTGCGCCACCTGCCGTACCGCACTGTTGCGGCCCTGGCGCGCCTGTTTACGGGGATACTGCGCACGGGGGTCTTCCCCACATCCTGGAAGGAAGGGCGCGTCATAATGCTGCCCAAGGCGGGGAAAAACCCGCTGAAGCCGGAGAGCTATCGGCCAATCACATTGCTGCCTTCAATCTCTAAGGTGTTCGAACAACTCCTGCTGCGACACCTCACCCCGCACATCCCTCCGCGACCGGAACAATTCGGGTTTCGGGCGGAGCACAGCACGACGCTCCAGTTGTCGAGGGTACTGCACCTCCTGTCATCAGCGATGAACAAGAAGGAGTACGGAGTGGCAGTATTCCTCGACATGGAAAAAGCTTTCGACCGTGTGTGGCACGAGGGGCTTGTTTACAAACTCGCCACCTCGCCCACGCCCCGTAGAGTCGTGAAAGTGGTCCAAGCTTTCCTGTCCAACAGGTGTTTCAGAGTGGTGGTCGACGGGGCGCTCTCCGCCCCCCGGCCTATCCGTGCGGGCGTACCGCAGGGTAGCTGCGTTTCGCCTGCGTGTTACTCGCGTTACACCGACGACATCCCGACCACAGAGGACGCCACGCTCGCGCTGTATGCCGACGACGCCGCGTACATTACCACCTCCATGAACGCGAAGTACGCGGCGGTGAAGATGCAGCGCGCGCTCGACTTGATTCCGGAGTGGCTCGCCAAATGGCGACTGTCGGTCAACGTGGGTAAGACGCAGGCCTTAATCACGGGATCATCGCCCCTCCCACCACGTCTGAAACTCAGCGGAGCCGAAGTCGATTGGACGCCCCGGGCCAAGTACCTGGGAGTGACCATCGACCGACGGCTCACCATGGGACCGCACGCTAGCAATGTCGTCGCGCAGGGTAGAGTCGTCCGCCACCGACTCAAGCCAGTGCTCTCGTCCCGCCTCCCGGCGCGCGTCAAACTGGGCATATACAAAGCGTATATTCGCCCAGTGTTGACGTACGCCGCCCCAGCTTGGTTCGCCCTCACTAGTGAGTCGAGCCGAGACAGACTCCGCGCGCAACAACATCTTGCGTTGCGTAGAGTCGTCGACGCTCCTCGCTATGTGAGGAACGACATCATCGAACGCGACCTCGGGATTGAGAGCCTGGATGAGTTTGTGCGACGCCTCGCGAAGGGGATGTTCGCGCGTGCCGACGCCTCAGCTTGGCCCCACGTCAAGCACCTGGCGCCATGGCATGCGCGCCCCCCTGACGCGAGACGACTCCCCCGCGACCTGATTGCGGGCAGCGAGTCCCCCCCCCCCCACCCCCGGATTGACGCCTGAATAGGCCGCTCCAGTCTACACGCGGCCTATTCAAACAATAAGACTCTACATTCCTACTCGCACCCCGACAAACGTCGTGTGCTAAGTTAATATAGGCACGACGCGAGTCGACCACACACTCGCCACTATACACGCGCTGGACTCACGCACCGAATGAATAGCGCAAGCTAGCTATTCGGTGCACGTGCACTGAGCGATGTAACACAGTACAATGCCGCTCACACACACACATAAATCGTCCCTGCGGTCTGAACCGTAACCGGCTCGCTCTGGAAGCGGGTTAGACGGGGGTCACACTTCCTACTGTAGGTTCGTAACAAGCCGGCATACTCGTCGCAGGTCGTCTCCCGCCGGGCTTCCCCTAGGGGTCTCACCTGGCGGGGATTGACCGCCGGTATGTCGTGAAGAGTCGGCGCTGTGTGCAGCAGTGTCGTGACGCGCCTACAGTATACACATACAAACACATACACATAGAGCACACAGCTCTACAACCGCCGAGCCTAGTTAGGCACCAGAAGGACGGGTCCGTTGTCACGGGCCCCGGCTGGACTCTGCGGTCAGAGGGCGAAGCCCTGACACCGCCTGCCACGCCCCCCGACGGGGACGTAGCGAAAGCCACAGCACAACAATTTAGGCGTCGAGTCTACAGGGACTGCCGCACACGACACACGCGCGACGTGGCGCGTCGGGTGCCCGCGCGGACGCCCTCTGAAGGGCTCTTGTTAACGACCGTTTTTGTCAACGGGTAACGGGCTGACGCCAGTTTCGTTTCAACGGCCACAGGTATGCACTCGTCGCGTTAACAAACGCCCAAATTGACCTATTGAACACTGCGCGTCGGCCCGTCGCACGTTATAAAAATCGGGCCGTTATCCGTTGTCGTTAACAAGGGCTCTAAGGCAGCGGCCCTAAGGGATACAGCGACGCGAGGCCGCGGCAGACCACAAAGGAGATGGCGGGACGACCTTGTTGTCTTCCGTAAGAATTGGAAACAGAAAGCGAGGAACCGTGATCGTTGGAAAGAATAGAAGGAGGTCACTGCCCAGCAGTAGAACAATACGGGCTATCTCTAAATAATAAAGGGTTACAATAAAATAATCTGAAATCATGATAAATTGTTTTATTCTAAGTAACTTTTATACAACAATAAAACAAATTGATCGAAAATACTTAACTAAATTATTTACACTATAACTCAAAGATAGATCTATGATTCTATCATATTGTACTGCTTTTGAAGCTATATTTACTAAATAACATGGTACGCATATATCTATATAAACTTTATGTACAGTAATGGTACATAGACAGACGAAGGTTACGTGTAGCCATTTCCTCGCTAGATGGCGTTAAAGTCAACATCTTTATTTTAAGTGGAGCAATAATATGACAAATAAAAAAAAAATGTTAAAATCGCACGTTGGTGGGCCCCTACGGTTTGGTAACATCTCTTTGAGGGGCATATGGAACACTACGCGCTGCCGACGACTTGGGCTTGGTCCGGATTAAAGGACGGGGGGCTACCCATTTTTCATCGTCTGCAAGCCGGTGTCTACCGAGCTGGTAGTCGGGGTAGGGGTCTTGGCGGCTGGTAGGTGAGGATGTCCATTCTCTCACGCGTGCGGCCTTTGCTAGCATTACTGCTCCGCAGGAAGCAACCGCCTGCCATTCCTCCTCGCTCCGAACCATGGCCTGAACCAAGGCCCTACGCCGATCACTTCCACGAGGACACGGCGGCCTTAAGCGGAGCAAACCTTTACCGTATGCTCCACTGTGTCCTCCGGGCGTTTCTTCCACCTGAGTCCGATGCAAGAACCCCCGAATTTTGCCATGTCCCGTAAGGACCTGCGTCATGCGGAAGGTGAGAACGCCGTGACGTCTCTCCAGCCACTCCTCAAAGAGGGGACTTACCGCCATAATTATGGCGTGCTCATCATATCTATAGATACTTGAGCACTATAATTTGAGACACGAGTACAGCGCCATCTAGGGAAACCACCTTTCACCTTAATGTCACGAGGCATGAGAATGCTAAAACATCGTTCACACCAAACGAGTATGCTGATTCTCAGCCCCAGTGTGAATGTGAACTCAGTCTGCAGTCATGCAATCTCACCAAGTCAAGTCTTGTGTGAACAAAAGAGTAGGCTTGCTACGCGTAGTACAATAATCGGCCACCGAGAGTCAGCGACAGCGCACTACGTAATAACGTATACTATGCGTTCCAAATAAGAATAGGAAAGTAAATAACCTTGATCTGTTATATGCCGATTGAAAAGTACGGTTTGCAAAGAAAACTTTTTAATAACGTTTTTTTTTGCTTAATGCTTGTTTTAATAACGTTTGATTTTCAGCTATGACGTCAAAACATGGCGTAAAAATCGATCCTATTCTTGTTTGGAACGCATTGTAGTCGGTTTGGTGTGAACGAGAAGTTAATTTATTATAGAAAAGCGATAAACTGCGCTCACAGTCAGCGGCCGACAATACGTTTGGTCTGAACAATGCCTTAGTAGAGACTTTTTAACCTTTGGGTTAAAAAACACTTCTGCCTAAAACTTCGGGGAATTATTATTATTATCATGCGTGATCGTGATGTTATTATTTTCTAAATTAAGATCAAATTTAACAATCACGTTTTCACAGGGATTTAATATTTTATCGACGCCAAATAATTATATTGCTTTACAGTATTTTTGCTTATTGCACATTTTCAATTCTCTCTCAGATCATTTTATTAGCAAACATTTCCAAATGTGAGAAAACTTTTAGAGCCAGTGCCATGATTCCAATAACAACTTGGACATATAAAGTGCATAGAATTGATGTTTAATAAATCTTGCAACTTGGCAAGTGACCATTGGGCAGTCTCTCAGAAGTCTTCAAGCATGTAAAATAGGGAATATGCAAAAATAATTAAATATTTTTTAGCTTCAGTAAACAAATATGAAACAATTTTTGAAATATCCTCATCAAAGTTATAAAACTTTTAAGCTGCTAATAAATAAAAAACTTTTTACAAAAAATATACAACAGGCTTCAATTCCGGAATCCGGAAGTCGGTGTTTTTTTTATAAAATTGTTTTGTCTGTTCGTTACACCGACTTCCGATATTGAAGTTATTTTCTACTTTTTAGTGTTTTTTTTTTTACATTGAAGTCGGTTGTATATTTTTTGTAAAGTTTTTATATTACTCTTTTCAGGCAAACTTAAAGTCATCGCGTATAAACAAAGCAATTTTACTTCTTACGACAGTTCTGCTATGATCCAATGAAGAGTTCCTTTCTATATCTTCGATGTTCATCATCAGATCATAACAATATTTCTATGCGACCAACTCGGAAGTATAACCTTTCAATCAAAAAATAATTTTCAAAATCGGTGCACAATTGACCGAGAGACCGGTGAAAATATAAAAAAATATATATATTATATACATTCAGCCAAACATATAACCTCCTTCTTTTTGAAGTCGATTAAAAAGAGTCCGACGTAGACTTTCGACGTCCAAGTGTCATACAGCCGCCATAGAAAACGGCGTCTTGTCGAGAGACATTTGTTTTCTTTTTTTAAATTGTTATATATATCTCGTTTGCTTTTCTACATATTTTGATATTGTTTTCATTGTTAATATTCTATTTATGTATATTTATTATAAACTGGTTAAATAAAATATATTTTTTCATGCATATTCCCATATTCTTTTTTAACTTCCAAAATTGTGTGTTTACACATTATAGAATATAGATTCGAGACTAGTTCCCACAATTTCATATTTCACTTATGAACATAAAAGGAAGTAGATATCTAACCTACTTTTATTACACTAAAGCAGCCATTTTTAAACTACAACTACTCTCCAATAAAATGGTTTTATAGTGATACCACACACTCGAATTTGGTACGGTTTTATACTCCATTCGCAATAAGATTAGACATTTATACAAACCTGTTTTACTGTCCGTTCAACCGATTTTGAGTTCTGTTCCGTAGACATAAGAATGGCAAGAAAAGCAATAAAGGGTTACAATAGCATAGCATAGTCGGCCTTATAATATTCCCACTGTTGGAAATCAGGCCTCCTCTCTAAGAGAGGGAATGGACTGTTAAGGGTGTGGAACAAAAAAGCGAAAGGATTTATATTTCCAAAATGTAGGTTGGACAACAATATTTTTAGGTAAGGAAGCGCGCGCAGTCCGTCGCATTGGATTTGGCACTGCGTCATCGCAAATTAGAATCGCGGCTCAGGACTCGCCCTTTCACCCGCTCAGACCCCGCGCACTTCCTTTTACAATTTTTTATTCCATCACTAATAGAACCATAATCCACCACGCGGGCCCAGTGCGGGTTGGTGAATGTCACATGTCTTCGAATTTTTGGTTTCCACATGATGTTTTCCTTCACCGTTTAGAGAGCAGTGGTGATGAATTAAATTACTCAAAGTAATGCGCCTGGCTAGGTTTGAGCCTGCGACCTACAACTCGTAAGTCAGGCCGTTACCACTCGGCCACCACTGCTCTAAGGATTACAATACTAACTATTTACTGCAGCCGCCATTTGTCATGCCACTAACGCAATATAAGTCAAAGTCGGTTGAACGGACTGTAAAAAAGGTTTGTTCAAATGTCTAATCTTACTGCGAATGGAGTATATTATTAACTTAGGGGAGCTCGTGGAGATGGCCACGAGCGAAAGAATCGCGGCGATATTATCATCGTGCCACGTATTTCTATACATTCTGTTAGAACGTGCCTACACATGGCAATAAGTTATCGCGGCGACGCGACGAGTGGCTGAGTGCGAGCGAAACGTCATCTTATCGCCGCGCGCCCGTCGCTACTGACAGCGGGCCCGCCACGCGTTCGCCACGAAACGTGGCGCTCTCGCAGCGAGAGCGCGGTGAAAGCGCTGTCAAACGTAAGTGATTTCTGCGTTACCTGTCTGCCAAGCACGTTACGTATTGACAAGCTTTTTTTTAAACAATAAACAATGTTTGACATTGAAAAATTTATACTTGAAGTGAGAGAGTGACCTGCACTTCACAATGTGCAGTTGCCAGAGTACCGGGATAGCGAAAAGTATTGCACAACGCCTCGTCGCTGAAACGCGGCGATTCCGTTACGAGTCGCGACGATACGCTGGCGAAATAATCGCTCGTTCGTGGAGACTACCCGACGATAGAAGCACGGACTCGTCGCGAGTCTCTCGCTCGTGGAAATGGCCCCTTACGGTATGGATTTGCCAAATCCCTCGTACCGATTTCGAGTGTGTTATTATTAACACTAGTATAACCACACAGTTTTCGTAGGGGTGCTGGTCAGTCGGGTGTTCGTAAATAAGCTTACAACGTAATGGATTGTCCCAACTCAGTGTGGCTTCGGTTGATGCCCATCTACATAGAAGTTTCTTGTTGCCTTTGGTAGTTGTACTTCCAATCCTTCCATGTCTTTGGTGAGGATTATTTGACATCCTAAAAATTTGGAAAAACAAATTTAGTTTTTTTTATTATTGATACATGAACAATGACAAAACGTGGTGATCTCATCAACATTTCAGCCAAAAGACGCCTAGTGCTGGACATAGGGCTCCCCCAAGTGTCCCTACAACGGTCCCGTGCGTCTCGCAACCATCAGATTCTCGAGACCCTCAGGGTAAGGCCATCCAACACTGCACGTTCCGGTACTCGGTCGACACTCCAGAACCATTTGGACCTTCTGTTCAACGAGGAATGTGTTCTGCCTATCAATTAAGTTTGGCGATTCTTCGGGCTATGTCGGTAACCTTGGTTCTCTTGCGGATATCTTCATTCCTGATTCGATCACGCAAGTAAACTCCGAGCATAGCTCACTCTCCATTGCCCTTTCGCTGACTTTAAGCCTTCTGACGAGGCCGATTGTTAACGACCTTGTTTCAGAGCCATATGTCATACACGTCATACAAAACGCACTGATCACAGGATTTGTATTGCGACACTGGTGTAGTGGTTTTAACCTAGATCAGGTTAAAATTATAGTTTCTATTTTGTGAATACATCTAAAATAATATTTTAAAGATGTTTAAATTATTTATGTTATACAATTACGTATACTTACATAGTTAATATGTATTTGAAGGCTTTGAGAGCAAAGTGGCAGAAAAAAGATAGCGAATTTAAAGCCTTTGTGAGAATTTTCCAATTCGAAACCAGTAGTTCCCAAGATTAGAATGTTCAGTCAAACAAACAAACTCTTCAGCTTTATAACATTAATTTGGATCGTTAGTCTTGGTTCTTTAGTAAGAATATATTAACAAATGTCTGATATTATTCCTAATCGCGCTAAGTGGCAATGGGCAGGGCACATTGCTCGCAGAACAGATGGCCGTTGGGGCCGAAAGGTTTTGGAGTGGCGACCGCGTACGGGAGAACGCAGTGTTGGAAGGCCCCCTACAAGGTAGACCAATGACCTGGTGAAAGTTGCGGGAATCCGATGGATGCAAGACACACAGGACCGTACATTGTGGCGACATTTGGGGGAGGCCTATGTCCAGCAGTGGACGTATATCGGCTGAAATGATGATGATGATGATGATGATGATGATGATGATGATGATGATGATGATGATGATGATGATGATACATACCTAGCCTAGAATTTTCTTTTAAAAACGGTGCCATATCTAAAAGGTCATCTTCTTTTTCCTCAGAAGGGGGTAGTTTATCAAAGTATTCTGGTGGTACATATACGTGGCATGTTGTGCAAGCTAAGGAGGCTTCACAAGCTCCTGAAAAAAGCAAAGACAACATTGTAAGACATAGTCAGGCTTTTTTTTAAAAAAAAATAGAAGAAATTTTGTGACAACTAAAATATGCCCGATAGTGCCCGGTAGAGTGGCTATGTCTGATAGTGTAATATGTATTTACTTGTGTGTGTGTTCTGTTTTGTGATTGGTGTATGGGTGCTATTAGTTGTCTGAAATAATAGCTTTTTTTTAAATAAATTTAGATAAGGGGAAGAAATGATTTCAGGTTTTCTAATTTTAATTCACGTTTCAAAGGACCATCCTTTGCTATTATTATGCTTTGCTATGCTTCTACATTGCTACATTCTTCCATAATTTTTAGCTAACCTAATGTGAGAAGTCACACACAGTCACTACTTCTATAATTTTATTCCTAGTTTTCAAAACTTAGAAAAAAAAAATCACCTATTTCTTTTATAATAAAATTGCAAATGATATAACTTGGTCAATAGGTACACCATGTCTAGGAGTACACATAATAATAGCAAAGATTCCTTAACTTCATCTCACAAAAGTACAAAAATACTTGCGCTAACGCCAGTGAGCGATTCTTATCTGTCATAAGATATTTTTTTTGCATACTAAATATAGGGCTCTCTGACTCGGATAGATCAGGTTAGGTTAGGGTTATTTTTTTTTAAACCACCCAGAAAACTTTTTTTTTAAATCTAAATACATGAAAGTATACAATTGCTACAGAGGGAGGTTAGGTTAGGGTTATTTTTTTTTTTAAACCACCCATAAAACTAATTTTCAGTGCACAAATATTTTTATACAATGGTAGAGCGCTCCCCGACACAACAAAATTATTTTTTTTGTCATCTAAATACATGAAAATATACAATTGCTACAGAGGGAGGTTGGGTAAGGATTATTTTTTTTAGAGCGCTCTCAAACTCAACAAAAAAAATTTTTTTTTTCATCTAAATACATGAAAATATACAATTGCTACAGTGGGAGGTTAGGTTAGGGTTATTTTTTTTTAAACCACCCAGAAAACTATATTTCAGTGCACAAATATTTGTAGACAATGGTAGAGCGCTCCCCAACAACAAAATTTATTTTTTTCATTTTTAAATACATGAAAGTATACAATTGCTACTGTGGGGGTATAGTCCGAGGGGTTTAGGGTGATTCTCCTTCTTTCCTAAAACCCCCAAATCTGCCCCAAAAATGCGTAAAATGTACGATTTTGTGATTCCTAACCTCAAAATTTGAATCTTGAATATCTCCAAAAGTATGTGTTTCCTAGATTCGGGAGGGGGTTCGGAGGGGGAGGGGACACCCCCCTCACCCCAAAAAACCCATTATTTTGTTGTCCGGTATAGTACAGTTTTACCAGTAATTGCCCTGTACGATAAGATTGCCCATTGTACACTTATTTTTAATTATGTTTGTCAAGTGTTTTTGTTTAGCATAATCAGCCTTTTAATGTTCCCACTGCTGGGACTTAGGCCTCCTCTCTAGTGTCCTATGTGGTGTAAAATAAAGAATATAATAAATACAAACCTTCCATAGGAATCTCATGTCGATGTGCCAGATACATAACATTGTCTCCAACTTTACCTCTTACTTTAATTCTATTACCATCTCTGTCTATGTAAGTTATATTTACGCTGAAAACAAATTATGCCTCGTTAAGTGAAAAGTAATACAATTACCAAATAATAAGTATGTTGTAATGTTAAGATAACATGAAATCGACATTATATTTTTTTACTTGGGGTCGCAATGTTAACACAAATTCGCCGATATCACGAAATATTGTGATAAGCATTTTGCTTAAAAAATACCGAAATTGCAATACTTACACCTCATCTTCCGACTTTGGGTCTTGCCATTCATATTCCCCATGCCATAAATCTGCAAATATACATATTAAAATCAATATTTTCACAATTTATACACCTAAGTAAATACAAGAAGAAAAACTTGCTTGAAGTCACGTGAATTCTTCTAATTTGTGAAGAAACTGGCACTTTGGGTAGCTTCAGTTTGCGCAGAATTAAATAACGTTTTAGCACCGACTGAAACATTATGTAATTACAAAGATAAAACACTGTAAATTATTATTTTCAATATATGTTTGGTTAGAAAATCATCACGAAAATATTTCTAAATGACATTGACAATGACATTAGTGTTTTTTTTTTAAAACATTGACTTTGACAGTCGAAATGTTTGGATACGTTATCGTCTCTGCGTTCCGAATTGCGATATTATCGATGTTTACTCGCTAACAGTCGTTCCGAATTACCGTAAACGCATACATGAGGCGATCTCATGACGCGCTCAAAACGCAAAACAACGAGAAAACGGTAGTGTGTCCCTTTCTTACCTCTGTCTTTATCGGTATGGTAACCATAAGTTTTTGCAATACTATTTAAGCAAATTAATTGTTATTATTTTTGTAGTGAGGAAACCGGCATTCACCAACCTGCTTTGGCACGCGTGGTGGATTACGGCCCACTCCCTCTCCTAGAGGGGAGGGCTAAATCCCAGCAGTGGGAACAATAAAAGGCTTCCTAAAATGTATGTGTAGTATATTTTATTCGATACATGCCTCGTTAATATGCGGACTTTAACTAACGAGCAGTTTTCGGTCACTAGTTCGTGTTGTGACATACCTACTAGGGCTACAGTCAGAAGATACCACAATATTATATTTACCATTTTTACTTCGCAAATACTCGGCAACATAAATGATCTAGCGAGCTTTAAATGGTATGTTCTCAAACTGAATCGTCTTCTTCTGTCAATTATAGAAATGGTATTGATGTAACTACTTCCCTCAACGATAGTTTCATTTTTTAAACCATCTTCAAACCAGTTACGACGACGAACGTTTTCTGTAAACTGCAACTACTTCACTCAAGGATAGTTTCGTCTTCAAACCAGTTGCAACGGCGACTATTTCCTGCAACCGTTTTTGTCATCGGAACATCGGTTTCATATTGTCCGTCAAAAATTCGACTACAAACTGTGAGGGATTTTTAATGATAAATTATACACACCATCTTTTCACATTCCTTTTATTTGACACAGTTATTTTATTAGTAACTAAGGTAACGACATGCAGTGTCACTTTGTACTGGATGGCCAGTACTTACAGAACTACTACTAGTACCTACTAACTCTCAAGAACCAAAGATTGAGATGGCGCGGCGTGGCGTCGCCGACTACACGGTATCTGTTTCACTCGCACTTACGTGTACGTCGGCTCTGTTGTTCTACTTACTCACCTAATGTGACTATACAGTTGCATACTGAATACCAATTACGTGACACATCGACGCTAGCGCATATTAGTTCGAAGGGTATATAGGTTAGTATAGGTTCGTATATAGGTAATATACGGACAAAATCTCAGAGATGTCGAATGTGCGTGGATAATTTTACCAAGGATTATCAGGATTTATAAAGTCAAATATCTTCTTTCCCACGCTAGCTACAAAGTTGCCTCTATATAATAAACAAATATTATTTAAAGACCTTTCTAATGGTACAATATATTAAAAATTAAAAATTTGCTACAAGGTGGGTACGTTTTGTCCCATGTTCTTTGTGAAATAGACATGTTAGTTTAATTGGAGGTTGTTGAATAGTCTTTTAACGTACCAATCTATATAATGTATTAATAACATCTTGAACTTCTTTAGAACAGAAATATCCGTAGTACGAACTAGTCATGGACACACTAGTAGAAAGAGATGACATACGCTTCTGTATCGTACTCCTTGAGGTGTACGGTACGTTTTTGAGGTTGACGTAGTCAATCCCTGTAAGTATATAAAATTTTTGGAACAGGCATATGGTAGGTACGTGACACTGTCACACTAAGTAGATGACTCTGATTATGTGGTAGCAGGATTATAGAAAACTTTTATTTTTACATTTGTTATGATTTTAATTTTGTTCTTGTTTACCGCATCTTAAAAAAAAAGTATAAATGATTTGAGTACTTTGACTTTCTATAGTGACAACACTGCTATATAAAATGTCAAATAGTCTTTTTGGCGGGAAGTCGAACTAAGCGCGCCTTTTTTAATTTTCTGTTTTCCGAAAATTTATTTTACGTGTATATAATTATTTAATTTTGCTGTAAATATAGTCTTTGTATAAAGTATATAGGATAAATATAAAAATGAGTGTAAATAGCGACGGGGGCGAGCCCCCCGACAAAGAACCTAAAAAAAGAAAACTTGACGCGAGTGCATCAGACTATAAAATGTTTACCAAAACAAATTATAAAAGACAATTTCCCGAGCATCACAGCACAGAGTGTATTGTGTATGTAGAATCACAGGACAATGATAAGCTGGGTAATAGAAACCCTATTACCCTAACAAAACTATTCACGGAACAAGTAAAAGGTATTGTAGGCGTCCATCGGATAAATGCCTACAAAATTGGTATTACATTCAAGAAACCAGCGCCAGCTAACAATTTTTTGAAAATGGACCATTTTCTATTCAGAAACAAGCTTAAAGCTTTTGTCCCTGCCAATCTAACCGAAACGACGGGAGTACTACGATACATACCTAAAGAATTGAAAAACGAAGAGATATATAAGAACATCACATGTGACGCTGAAGTAATCTCAATAAAGCGTTTTATGAGAAAAATTTATGGAAAGCTTGTCCCTTTAGGGACAATAGCTGTAACATTTGCAACTACAGTGTTACCTCAGTATGCATACCTGAATATGTTTCGGTACAAAGTGCACGAATACGTACCTCCTTTATTACAGTGCTATAAATGCCTAAAATTCAATCATTCAGCCAAGGTCTGCAGAAGCGAACAAATGTGCTCATCCTGTGCCGGCCGCCATTCGTACAAAGAATGTGACGTCGATGAGATAGTATGCATTAACTGTAGTGGACATCACCTTGCAATATCGAGAGATTGTCCAATTAAAAAGAAAAAAATGGAAGAAAAGAAAAATAAATATACCAACCTGAAACAATCCTATGCCACTGTGGTGAGTACACCACCCATGCATCCCATTACCAATCCTATTACCTTTCCAACTTTACCCAAACCTGTAAATTGTTTAAATGCAGAACAAATAATTGATAATGACATTATAATCAATGCAATAATTAAATCACTAATTACTCTAGGAAATGATAAGAATAATAGCCCTATTACAAATAAAAAAATCAAAGAGATATTATTAGCAAATTTAATCAATTAATGGATACATATTTAAATATAGCCCAATTCAACATACAGAGTTTACAGAGCAAGAAAGCCTTATTAAAATCATTTCTTTTTGAACACAATATTGATATATGTTTATTAAATGAGACCTGGCTTAAGAATACAAGTATAATTCCAAATTTTACACCATATAACCTTATACATAAAAATTCAGCAAATGCACATAATGGAGTAGCTATATTAATTAAACAAAGTTTACAGTACAAAGTTATAAATACTACTTTCTATGAATCTGTACAAAATATCTGCATAACTATAGAGACATCTATTGGCACTTTAAGCATTCTTTGTGTATACTGTCCTCCCACTAACAGGTTTGATACTTCTAAAATGAAAAAGATTTTACAGGAAATCTCTAAACCATGCATCATCATGGGAGATTTTAATGCACATCACATCATGTTTGGATGTTCATCAAACAATAACAGAGGCAACTGTCTATTCAATTTAATTGATGAGTTTGACTTATGTGTTTTAAATGATGGTAGTGCTACAACTGTTACATATCCAAATAGAAATCCGTCTGCCATTGATTTAACTCTAGTTAGTCCCACATTAGCCCCACTATGTGAATGGCGCATTCACGATGATCCAATGGGCAGCTATCATTATCCGACTCAGGTAGTTGTAAATGTAAAGCCTTCCACATATGAGATCCGTCCTGTAGAAGAAAAATATATTTATAGTAAAGCAGATTGGGCTAAGTACTATAATCTATCACAGTCCTGTTTTTCTGAATTAGACATCAATAACACGGAACCAATAAATTTATACAACAGCTTTGTAAACACCTTATACAAAATCCGATCAGAAACAGTTCCAAAACAAAAGCCAAAACAAACTCCCAAAGTCATGAGAAAACCTGCTCCCTGGTGGAATACAACATGTGATGACGCTGTAAAAAAATCAAAACAAGCCTTAATACAGTACAAAACATCACCAAGTATTGCCAACTTCATAAACTACAAAAAGATTGATGCTCTAAAGAAAAAAACATTAAAGGAAGAGAGTGTTACTTCTTGGCATGATTTATGCAGTACTTTTAATAGAATGACACCTATTTCTAGTATATGGAGTCATATTAAGCGATTTAAAAGAATAGGTTCTTCTCATAACCAATATCTAAATGATGAATGGGTGCCAAGTTTCTTAGAAAAAATATCAGATCCAACTCCAATCAATATGAATAACCTTATGAACATATTGAATCAATCTGCTGAGAATGAAGTCAACTCCTTTCTTAATGAACCATTTACTTTAAATGAACTGTATATAGCACTCAAAAGTAGGAAAGACACAACACCAGGATTAGATAACATTCCATATACATTAATCAAAAAATTACATCCAAATGCAATAGAAATTTTATTACAAATTTACAATAAATTATGGAATAGTTTGTTGATACCACCATCATGGAAAACACAATGTGTTATTCCAATCTTAAAACCAAACAAAGTAGCAAATAATCCTTCATCATATAGACCTATTTCCTTGTCATCATGTTTAGGAAAACTTTTTGAAAACATGTTAAAGTTAAGAATAGATTACTTTGCGGAAACACAAGAAAAGCTGCCAGATGTTCAGTTTGGATTCAGGAAAGGCAGAAGCTGCTCTGAAAGCTTTGTTTCTCTAATATCTGATCTTAAAAAGGCAAAACTCAGTCATTCTCACGTTATATGTGTTTTTCTAGATGTCAAAGGTGCCTTTGATAATGTTAATATTGAAAGTCTGATCAAGATTTTACATGAACTGGAATTACCAAGTAAAATATTAAAATGGATACTAGATTTTTTGTACAATAGAACTTTATTTGTTAAATTTAATAATAAACTACATGGACCTAAACTTGTTAACAAAGGGACAATGCAAGGTGCTACAATTTCATCTTTATTATACAATTTATATACATCTCAGATCCTTAATTTTGTAGACACATCCCAAGTTAAAATATTGCAATTTGCGGATGACTTACTTCTGTACACTGAAAATCAAGACTTGAGCTTGGCTGCTCATAATATGAACACAGCATTAAATCAACTTCAGTATTATTATAATAACACTTTGAAATTAGAAATCAGTTCAGAGAAAAGTACAGTATTGGTCTTTAGTAAGGACCCGTTTGCTCAGTCTAGTATAAACATTGTTTATAATAACAATGCAATTCCTATTGTCAATCATCATAAATTTCTTGGTGTTATTATAGATAATAAGCTTAAATTTGATAAGCACATCAACTACATATGTCAGAATGCCATGAAGAGCATAAATGTAATGAGAAGCTTGGCAGGCACATTCTGGGGTTCTGATCCAAAAACTCTTAATATGCTGTACAAGAGTATAGTCAGAAGCCACTTTGATTATAGTTCCTTGGCTTATATGAATGCAAGTAGTACATTATTAAGAAGGTTAGATGTTATTCAGAATATGGGTTTGAGAGTGATAAGTGGTGCTATGCGGACCACTCCTATTAACACTATGGAAATTGAAAATTGCATACCTCCATTGTCCTTGAGACGTTTACAGCTGGCTGAGAGATTTTGCTTAAAGGAGTTGTCTAGTGAGAACAGCTTAGTCCTCAATAGAGTTTCACACCCTGCAGGAATCACACAGTCAGCTGAAACCCTCAACATCTCAGCTAATACTCTTATTTCGGGTTCCTTACCTGAAATTTCAACCATACTGTCATGTACAAAAAAACTAACTAAAAACATGCACACTTCTATCAAGTGGCCAATTTACAAATGCCCTTATGACATTTTGCTGAGCTACTTTGACATTAAATGTCATTTAAACTCTGTAAAAAATAAATTTGATTACTTGGAACAGTTAGATGAAAAGAACAATTATTATATTATATATACTGATGGTTCCAAGAGTGAATATGTCAAGGCTGCATATTATGATCCACAAAGGACAATAACAAAATGCTACAAAATACCAGACATATGTAGTATATTTACTGCAGAAGGTTGGGCAATATATTCAGCTTTGTTATATGTATATACAAATGTAAATAGTGTAAATATATTAATTGTTAGTGATTCTAAGAGTGTACTTACAACTCTATGTAATAGTAATTTAAATTATAAACAAAATTATATAGTGATAAGAATTAAAGAAATGATTAGAAAGTTGGGGAAAAATGTGGAATGTTTATGGGTTCCCTCCCACAGTGGCATAATAGGAAACGAGATAGTCGATCAGGCGACTCGTGGCAACCATGACGAAGACTTAACAAACTCATTTGAAGTACCTTTTACCGACTATTACCATCTGATAAAAATTTCTTCAAAGAGAATGTGGAAAGAATATTGGGACGCTACGGTAGAAACAAAAGGAAGGTGGTATGCAGAGTTACAACAAAACTTACCGACAAAACCGTGGTATAATGGATCTAAATACATAAATCGAAAATTTATAACTTGCATAAACCGTTTGCGTTCTGGCCATTGCTTAGTTCCAGCCCATCTTTATAGAATGAAGATCATAGCGGATAACAAATGTATACATTGTTCACAAGTGAATGCTGGTATAAAACACGTTTTATTTGAATGTGAAACGTTTGCCATTCAAAGACTGATACTTGTCAGTGAAATTAGCGATGTGGCAGAAGAAAATTCGTTAAGTGTTCCCCGCCGTGTCCAAGATTTATTATCAAACTCTGTCTATTTCATACCTGTATATAAATTCATTATAAATACAATCGAAAAAATATGATTATAGGAACTATTAGTATTACTTAAATGTTTAGATAAGATTTCATGTAAATGACTTTTTACTGTTTGCACGTTGATGTTATGGTTTCAAAATTTTTTTTTCTTTTCTTGTTCTTGAATAAGATTTGTAATAAGATTAAGAATAGACTTGTAATAAGATTTTTATGTTAGTTATAAGTGTTCCTAGATTTATAAAGACTTCTTATAATATCTATTATTCCGACTGAAGGACATTGTATCCAGGGTCAAGAAATAAATTAAAAAAAAAAAAAAAAAAATGTCAAATAATCTTGAAAACGTCAATAATCGCTAAAAAGGCCACTTTGGCCATTTTTCACTATGATTTTTAATATAGAAATTATTGATTTTTATCACAAAGGTTTCGGTAAAGTATGTATAGTGGATTGCTGAATAAGATTCTAAGCATTACAGGATCAATTATAGTATAAAGTTACGGCCATAGTGACTTAAGTTGTGAGTTGTGAGATAGATATTATGATAAAGATAAACTAGGTGAGTTTTATGACTAAATGACGTGTATTTTCCTATACCGTTCGTTGTCCGACATGAGTAACCTTTATATTTTATTGTTATTAATATATATATTTATATTAATTTTCAAGTTTATTGAAATTTTGATTACAAAACTTTGTTTTGAAGTGTTACAATATTTTACTTTAGTGTATTAAATTGGTTTATGATCCAGTTGCCCTTGAATAAAGTGTTGTACTGTTATTAATAGTTTTATCTCTAAAGAATGTCGATTTTTGGATTTTATTCTTGAAAGTCATGTGTAACCATGCCTTTTGATTATAATAATTCTTGTAGTCATATGTAAACACGTTTTTACTATAAAAATAAACAAGTTTTATTGAGCACTTGATAAGCTGATTAGAGTATTTATTTTAATGATATAAGTAGTATTTATTCAAGCGGTGAAATTAATTTTTATGCTACATAGCTTATCATTATTGTGTTCCGGGCTAATCTCATAACTTTACACATTTATGAAGTGATTGGCTATGTTATTACTAGCGCAGCAAAAAATTGCTAAAAATCTTAGATGCAATCACATTTTATGTGCTATTAGGGCTAAAGGCTGCTCTATTATGATAAGGTTTTTACTATCTTAATATTAATATATCCATTCATTATTCAGGATAAAAAATAGTCTATGAAACTCGGTGATTGTGTAGCAGTAAAGATTTTTTTTTTTTAAGATTACAAAAAATCTTAGTACTTCAAGATTTTTTATTACGAACATACAACATTACTATTGTTTTATTGCCAAGTAGGTGCTTCCTACAGCTTCACACTTCTAAAATTAGTACTTTTCACATTTATACGTGAGGACTTGTAATTGGCTTTCTAGTGATTATGGTTTCCTTTTTTTTTTGTCTGGTTTTATTAGCTGTAAGTCCTCCATGTACTAAATAAATAAATAAATTTAATTCTCATACCTCATTCATTGTGGAGGAGTACTTTGACACCTAGTGTATTTTGTGGTTCTTGTATTATATCGACGGTTGAAAGGATAATTGATCTAAGCAACATTTAAAAAACATGAAACCTGACTGACAAACAACATATAAAAATTTGCTGATTCCGAATATGTATATCACTCAATATTGATAAAAATTTTGTTTAGATCAATTAGCCTTACAACCGTCGATATGTACATTCTCATACAAAATTACTAATTTTGAATTTCTAAATTTTTCATTGTTATCACTTTTTTTTTAAAAAAACAGCCCATACTAAGAAAATCTTATTAGTCAAGCTATATTTCAGTAAAACTACCAAACTCGCAATTGAATTTTATGTAAGTATATGGCTACAAATTATAATTTTATTTATAAAGCTACAATTTCCATTCCAGGATAATTTGTATAAATAACAATGGATCTAGAAGTAAAAGTTAAAATAGAAAAAGATGATTCAAGAAAGGACCCTACCTCATTTTTGCCTGAGGAAGCAATGTCTTATGAAATTAAGAAGAAGAAAAAGAAAAAAAAGAAGAAACAAGAAGATCCATTTAAAGATATTGATGACAAAATGAATGTCAAGATTGAACCAATAACTTTGTTGGATCCAGAGGTGAAAATAAAGGTCGAGGATATTGAAGTGGAATTAGATTTTAATGATGTAAGTATGTAAATGATTTTCAAAATATACTTAATCTTTCCTCTAACTTTTAAAAACCCTAATTTAAAAAAAAATAAACAAAATAGGTGTATATGGAACAGGCATAGCGTGCTAGGTTCCTTGACTTGCCTTTGTAGAGGGCAAGCCAAGGCAAGGTTCCTTGGCTAGCCCCTGTCCTAACCTAACCTAATTACTATTTACCTAATATTCCGAAAAAAAGTTATTTAAGAGCAACCTAAGTAAATTTTTGTGACAATTCTTGCTCGCTCGGATCGCTACAATCGCTACAGTCACACTCCTACAATCGCTACAGACTCCACTCGAACTGAATCGTTTGCGCGCCATCTAGTGGATTCTAACTACAAATTGTTTATGATGTTGACAGTATTTAGCAAGTACTCACAATGTAAACAGCCATAGATCTTCGTTCTTCAAAACCAAAATAAGAAAAAAAAAATCGTGAGGTGTGAAGTTCAAAGGTTAGGTTTTTATTTTATTTGTTTATTATGTTCTATGATTTAGATGTTAGGTGTCACATATCCATATTATACTAATATTATAAATGTGAAAGTGTGTGTCTGTTTGTTTGTCCGTCTTTCACGGCAAAACGGAGTGACGAACTGACGTGATTTTTTAAGTGGAGATAGTTGAAGCCATGGAGAGTGACATATGCTACTTTTCTAACCCCAAAAAAATAGGGGTGGAACTTGTTGGAGAAACCTACTTTTATGCAGGTGACACCGCTAGCGTAAGCTAGTTTTCACATAAAAGCCGGGCTTGTGTTATGTTATGTATGTCAATGAGAAGATCAATTAATAAAATATTAAACTTTAAATTCTTTCAAAAATCAATAGGTTTATATTTTGTTTTGTTGGGTTTTGTATATTATTTCTATTACTTGAGATAGCAGTATTTTAATTCCTTTTCCTTGTCGATATGAGTAGCACAGTAAATTATTATAATAACAATAATAATGTTTCACAACTCCCACACAACACCATCTAACCCCAAGCTAAGCAGAGCTTGTGCTATGAGTCGTAGACAACTGATAAACATACTTACTTATATATTTCTAAATAGGTACATAATTATACATATTATTCAGATAAATATTTATAATTATCGAAGTCGACCTGGGAAGAGGTGGCGAGACGACCTAGATGCCTACCGCAAAGACTGGTTCGAGGTGGTTCAAGAAAAGAATACCTGGAAGAAGTTGGGGGAGGCCTTTGCCCAGCAGTGGGACAAAATAGGCTATTAATAAAATATATATATATATCATTTAGTTCACATCCTGTATTACTTTCTTATAAAGACTCATTGTTTTTTTTTAACACATAATTGACTAGCGTCTGCGAGGGGTTTTATCCCCGCGGACGTGAATTCGAAGTCGGAGATGAATAAAAAGTAACTTCGTCCATCCCTGGAGTACAAGGTTCCTGCACACTTACCAAATTTCATCCAAATCGGCTCTGTAGTTTAACCCTGAAAGCGTAACAAACAGACAGAGTTACTTTCGCATTTATAATATTATAGTATGAATTATTTCTAAGATAAGTTTATAATTTGTTCTTATTTCCACATTGCAGTTTGGAGACAGCGGTCTGATGCATGAAGGTCCACATGATGCTGATGAAGAACCAGTCGTGAAGATAGAGCCACAGAACCACGATGCCGTCCTTCTCACCTTCGAGAGCGTCATCAGCGAAAAACCACCTATGGCAAACAGCACAGAAATGTTCCCGTTTTCCAACAATGACCTGCCCACTGAACAAGCCCCAAACCACGTCTGTAAAGTCTGCCATCTAGTCTTTCAATCCCATAAAACAATGCGAATGCATCAAAAAAGAAAACACAAGTCGTTCAGAAAATCCTTCAAACACATTTGTGATCACTGCGGCATGTCCTACGAAATGAAGAACAGTTTAGTAGCTCACATGAAAAGGAAACATGGACCTGATTCCAAACCAGACGATAGAGAAGAACGGACTTGCGAAATATGTGCTCTAGTCTTCAAAGGAATGCCTCGGCTGCGCATGCACATGAGAAGAAAACACGGATCGTTCCAGGATTCTTTCAAGCACGTTTGCGAAGACTGTGGCTTAACTTATGAAAAGTACAGAAGTTTAATCGTCCATATACAACGTAAACATTCGAATAATCAGAAACCTGAAATAAATCGATGGTACAACTGCCCTTTCTGTCCAAAAATATTTACTAAAAGAGAAACTTACGCCAGGCATGTGCAGAGAAAGCATCACGTTTCAGATGAAAATATTAAACAAGAAAATGATAATGAAAATGATTTGGTGAACTGTAAAAATGAACAAACTGGTGAGATTACTTGTAAAGAATGCCCTCTAGTCTTTTCATCTATGAATTTCTTAAAACTTCACATGAGAAGGAAGCATAATGCGTTGAGAGATAACTTCAGATTGAAGTGCAGAATTTGTAACTTGTCTTACGATAAAATTGAGAGTTTGAAGAGGCATGTGAGAAGAAAACACGATAAAGGATCACATTGTGAAGTTTGTAATAAACAGTTTGATACACGAGAGATGTATCTCAATCATTCTCACGTGAAAGCAATAAAAGAGTGCAATATTTGTGGCCTGATTTTCGCGTCACAAGGCGGCTTAGCGAAACACATGCGCTGCACACACAAAATAGACTCACCTAAAACAGTATTCTGCAATTTATGCAACGAAGGTTTCCACGATAAACGGCAGCTGAAACCGCATTTTATGAAAGTGCATTTAAAAGTATCTTACACTTGTAGATACTGCAAAAAAGTGTTTAAAGCAAAAGAGAGTTATCGACGGCACATATTATTTAAACACCCTAATGGGAACCATTTTAACGTTCAGAGGCAAAAGTGTGAACAATGTAATGAGACTTTCAAAGACGAATTTGATCTCTGTCGTCATATAAATATGATTCATGGACGTTCAGAAGATATGAAGAAAGAGGACAGAGAAATTTTAGAAATAAAAAGAGAAGATCATGATCAGGACGTTAAGGACTGTTTTCAGTGCACCAAGTGCCCTGATACGTACTTAACTTGGGAACAATTAAAGCTACATTATGAAGCAACACATCATAATATAGAAGAAACACAGTGTCAAATATGTGGAGAGATACTCCCAGGAAATGAATTACAGAAGCATATAAAGAGTCGTCATACAGATACTGAAATGCAGTGTAAATACTGTGAATTCAAGACGAATATTAGAGTTAGTTTGACACAACACATGTTAAGGCATAAAAATGCTGAAACAATTCACTGTGAATACACAGGATGCAAGTACAAGACGTTTTACGAAGGTGCTATGGAAAAACATAAGAGAAAACATGCCGATCTAGGAGTCAAACTCCAATGTACACAGTGCCCATTCCAGTCTATGAACAAATACATATTGAAATATCACGAGGAAGCTCACGAAACCGGTAAAAAACGATACATGTGTGATCAATGTGATTATGCAACGATTTTACCAGCAAATCTCGTTCAGCATAAATATAAGCATTCAACGGAAAAGAGATTCAAATGTGAAGTGTGTCCATTCGCAACGAAATATAATACATCACTTAGATTCCATGTTAGGAAAAAACACTGTGATCTACCGACATTCAGTTAATTTAATATTTTTTATTATTATTATTATATTATTAAAGTATTTGGTGTTATGAGATATTTAAATTTGGTTTTTTTATTTATTAATGTTTCCTGTGAATGTTTTGGTAATAGCGCTGTCGCGCCATCTCTTGATGATTGTGTACACCAAGTTTACCAACAACCATAGTGTCCTACACTTCGATAGTAAATTCATTATATATAGTTGGCAGTAGGGGGGGGGGGGGGAGACCGCGCGTGCAAAAAAAATGGTCAACTACTTTTTATTTTTTTTTACATTTTATTTTAATGATTTACCAGTATTCTATGGTTTTAGCAACCACTATAGTAGGTATACCTTTTAGGGCCTGTCCGCACAGTGTTATTTCGCCGCGAGGTTTTTTTTTCGTCATTCTGTAACACATTGAATCTTATGAAAGTATCCGCACAGGTGATAAAAAAATTGCGCGATAATAAATCTGTAATTTCATGCAGATTTGACGCGATGCGGTGCGGAAATAAATCCACGCAAATGTTTTGTAGTTATTTCTATGTCCGCATTGCGAAATAAAATTCGCGCATTTTGCTCAGTCATGCAACGGCGGCGGGTAAAATTTTTGTTCGATTGTCCATTCTCGACGTGCGTCTCGGCCGGGAACAGCATTGAACTGATAAAAATCGTACGAAATTTTATTCGCAGTGTGTATTAGTGTAATTCCGATCGCGGAATATAATACGCAATAATAAAAATCTCGCGGTGAAATATCGCTGTGCGGACAGGCCCTTACTGATTGATTTCATGTCTTAAAAGCGTGCGTATTACAATCGGTCAAAATCTAGTATAGGTTGAGGCTGCCATAGCGGTATTAATCCTAGCGCAGAAAAATCAGATTAGATTGCCTAACAGTGTCTAGACATCTTGCTGGAATAAACGTAATGAGCCGCCGAAACCTACTTTGACGCGGGCTAGCTTATGTCAGCGGCTTCGCCCGAGTGAAAATAGTAAATTGTCCCTAGGGAACATATTCCCGGGATAAAAATTCTATCCTTTATGCTATTCCATTACATGGTCTACTCTTGATGTTCAGCCTTGGTTGTTAGCGTGAAGAAGTAACAAACATCATAAACTTTTCTGGTTACAAACAAAAATATAAAAATCTTTTCTTTCTTCTCCTTTATAAACAGTATAAATATATTACCTTACTACCACGCCAAAATTTGCGCGTAAATTCTAGAAGTCAGTGTCATTCACGCGATTATGAAGTCATGTTCCTCGTAGATGACTCACCACTCATAATGACGCCGACTTTGATATGTTTAGACTGCGGTTAGTGGGTTTAAGAGATAGAAGATAGTGGTTTTTGAATCGGGTAGATAGAGTGTGTGTGTGTGAGTTTACATGTGGATGGATGGAGAGGGAGACCAAAGAAAAGATGGATGGATTGTGTGAAGAGTGATATGAAAGAAAAGGAAGTTAGTGATAGCATGACGAATGACAGGGCAGAATGGAAGAAAAAAACGTGTTGCGCCGACCCCAAATAACACGGGACAAGGGCAGGAAGATGATGATGAGATAGAGTGTGTGCTAAGAGGATGTTTGTAAAAGTTTCCGTGACACTGGAACGCAAAGGGTAACTAACTGACGAAACAACGCACACGCATTTATTGTGCGTACAGTTAAGGAGTGGAAATCCCTGCCGGATTCTGTGTTTCCTGCCTACTACTGCTACAATCTAGGAAGAAAAGGAAATCTAGAGTGAATAAATTACTTCTGGGCAAGCGTGCTTCATCGTCGACAACATCAGCCACAAGACTTAGTAATCCATCCAATTGTACACGAACTACCTAAACGCCCCGCTACTGCTCACCACTTAAAACCTATCCTTAATTGTAATTATGACACTGTGACAGAGCAATGACCTTGTGGCTCTCTGCCCCGAATTTTAATTTTGTTTGTTCATGCACATTACGCGTTATCTAAAATATGTCTAGAGCAAACTAAAACAGTCTACCATTGATTTTATTTATCAGTACCTAATGATAACTAAATAGAGAATGGAGACAGACCAAAACAGTATTATCATCCCAAAATAGAAATCACTTTATTGTAGAAAAAGGGGATAGGAATTAGAAACATTGGGCTGTAAAAAAGACGGATAAAAAAGATTGCATGTAGCGGAGATGAGAATGTTGGAGATGTATGTGTGCGGTGTGACGAGAATGAAAATATAAAGTGAGAAATGACTAGGTAGATATTAGAGGAATTTTGAAAGCAGCGAGAAAGAGCGTGACTAAGTTGAAGGGAATCGTTTGTGGAAAGAAAGGTTGAAACGCATGTTGATTGTTGCTAAAAGAGTTATGAGTATACATGAGGATGGAGAGATATAGGGAGGCCAAAGAAAAGATGGATTGAGTGTGTGAGGAGTGGATATGCAGTAAAAAGGGAGTTAGTGATGGCATGACGGATGACAGAAATGACAGGATGGAATTGAAGAAAAAAACTGGTTGCGCTGATTCCAAATAATACGGTACAAGAGCAATCTGATGATGAGATAGATGGTGATGAGAAAAAATGATGTTTCGATTTCTCGAATAAAGTTGTGAGATGAGATCAGTTGTCAGTTTTCCCCTTCCTTCGAGTGTATCTTTTTGAACACTGGTAAAGCTCGAACAGAGGAAAATATATTATAGACGGTTGATACCTACTTAATGATACCGAACATGTACACACGATGGAATTGTGCTACAGGTTAACCGGATTGGTCCGACGACTGTTTTCAAGTTCTATTCGCGAGGAACGTGTTTGTAACTGGGTACCTACTCCATCTCGTTTAGTTCTCCCCATTATGTGCTGATGAGATGGAGTAAGTATTTGGTCGTGGATGAGCGATCCTGCACCTGGCGGAATAAACGCGATGTGGTTTGTCGGATAAGATATATTCGGCGCAGGAGAGGGATAATCTATATATATAAAAGAAAGTCATGTTAGTTACACTGTTTATAACTCAAGAACGGCTGAACCGATTTGGCTGAAAATTGGTGGGGAGGTAGCTTAGAACCAGGAGACGGACATAGGGTACTTTTTATCGAGTAGGGTAAAGTGGGGTAGAGTATGGTAGAGTAGGGTAGAGTAGGATAGAGTAGGGTAGAGTAGGCTAGAGTAGGGTAGAGTAGTCAGTTGACGGGAGCGAAGCCGCGGGCAAAAGCTAGTTGCTTATAAAAGTAAGATAACTTATAAAAGTAAGTGGAAGTAAGTGGTGTTAGTTTATACCTAATATGAATAAGCATAAAAAACAAATAAGATTTAGGTATTTCAGTTTGTAATTTTCTTCTATCATAAGAAAAATTAAGTAATACGAATGCCTTAGGTAGGTTTTGCTGTACGCAATTGACCTAATTAGTAATTACTTAACAAATTGTTATCACCTACTACCTACCTACTTTAATTGATAAGAACGAATTTCACGTTCTATCCAACATTCATAAAAATACAAATAGAAAAGTCTCGAATCGCTAGTTAATTATTTCTAGAATGGAAACAGATTTCAGTTAAGTAGGGTTTCTTTGTAGAAATGATGTCAACGAGGATTCCTCTATTTTTTAATGGGCGTGAAGTTTACATATTTTGATATCTGCGCCATCTCTCGGCCTTTATTAAATACGTAATTTGTTTGGTAAACGTTACTTGCATATTCAATAAATTAAATTAAGTAGCGTTGTTTTATATCAATGAGGACTAATAATTAAATAATGCACACGTTATGTTTTATTATAATTATTGTTAGCGGTTTCAATTATGGTTCAAAGCCCAGTCAAGGCTTTCCTTACACTTAGATTTCACCAATGCTAAGAGATGGTGCTAGTATCTTCGCTTTTGTATGAAGTACGATAGCGTTGTTGTGGAAAACGTCAATAATTAATTCAGTTTTTTTTTCTCTCTCCCTCCTATTAATCATGCCCATGTGCGACTGTAATAGATGCGCTGCATCATGACGGAATCTGAAGAAACGTCGGGAATTATAACCACTTTGTTTTAATTTATATGTGTAAACATTGCGTTTATATTCATTTTTGCGTGTACATGTGATTTATTAAATTGTGTTATTGAATTGGTTGTTAGTGGTTGTTTGTGCACGGTGACAATGGATCTTTTGGAGCTCCCCGTTGTTATGATCGAAAATATTTTTTCGTATTTATCCTACGATGAAATCGCAAAGAATAGAATGGTGAGTGAATATTCATACGTTTTAATAATAAAAAAGAATTTGTTTGATTAGAAAATCTTATATTGAGAGTTGCAGTCATGATTTTCAGTTCATAATCCTCACGTAACGATTTCATTCGTAGCAATGTTCTAGGCGTTTCATCTACTGGCTATGTACTTTATTTATATACTTCTATTTATAACTGTGCTAATGTAAATTCTCTATGCTCGTTTGGTACTTACATCTTCCTGGCGATAATATCGACGGACATCCTTGATCATCGATTCTAATTTTTTTTTCATGTGGATCTAAATGATCACAATCTTATTACTTTAACTTCCTAGGTTCTTATGCTTAAAATATCCCATGCCTATGATTTTATATTGAAATAATTCTTTCAGCAACATTATAAATAGACCACTCCTGATTTTTATCTTCCCATTCAGTTGATAAAATAACACTGCAATACAATAATATTTTAATTATTATTAGAAGATAATCTTCAATTTTGATTGATTAATTTGTATTAATCAATCAAAATTTAAGATTATCTTTTTTCTTGTATTATTTGCTTTCATTTCCTCATGAGATTGTCGATAAACTTGTGTAAACAATCTGCTCAGTGCTGTCTACTATAATTTTAGAAATAATAATGATTACCTGAATATTACATGAATAGATACTTATTTCAAAGTTTACTTATCTGTGTTTAATAAAATATTGCTCTAGTCTAGGAAAGTATTATTATATATAATTATTAATAATATAATATAATTTTCCACAACTATCACACAATGCCGTGTAGTCTCAAGCTAAGCAGAGCTCGTGTTATGAGTACTAGACAACTGATAAACATACTTACATATTTCTAAATACATACATATTATAGATAAATTACACTCAGACACAGAACAAATGATTGTGCTTATCACACAAAACTATGCTGGGTGGGAATCGAACCAACAACCTCAGGCATAGCAGTCAGGGCCACTAACCACTTGACCAACAGGCCTATCAAATGTAAACTTACCACAGACCAGGAACAACTATCTGTAGGTCTTGCAAATATTTGTCCTTTAAGGGAATCGAACTGGCGACACACAGAATCAAACAGCCAATAGCTCAACGACTGCGCCAACCGTGTTGTCAAACTTCTGTTGCTATCTGACAAACTAGATAGTAAAATTCTATTTAATAACTGTATATCAAAAGGTATTTAAAATTGATTTTAAGAAGTGTTGATTAGAAGTAGCCAATGTCGTGAGTGAAACCACTGGGGTTCACTCACGGTATTGGCTACTTCTCCGCTCCTTTTAGTTGTAGCTTGGAAGTTACGTAGCAAATACAATACATTCCAAATAAGAATAGGATCGATTGCCATGTTGTGACGTCACGTCATACCGTCAAATCGCAAGAAATTGGGCAAAATTGAAGAACTCAGATATGAGCAAAATTGAAGAACTGGATTCTGATTAAACTTTTTTCATTCACACTCATAAATAAATTAACTATTTAAATTTTTCATTTTTGCTCACCATAGTAACTCTTCGATTTGACAGTATGACGTGATGTCCCAACATGGCAATCAATCCTATTCTTATTTTGAAACGCATTAAAGCTTTCTTCGATAAATAGGCTATCCAAATTTTTTTGATTAAAAGACTAGTTCCTGAGATTATTGCGTTCAATGCAACAACAGAAATCTAACAAGCTAACAAAGCTGAAAGCTTTATAATATTAGCATAGATTGTTGACTGTTCGCCGCCCTTGAGCTTGTCTGGCCAATCGACCAGTGAGCATATTTTACAGGAGACATTTTTTTAAAAGAAACATGTATATTATCAATTCAGAAGTTCACTAAAATCTTTTACACAATAGAACCATGTAGTATTTCTTTTATATATTTAAATAACAATTTAAACTAATAAACATTGTAGAGATTAGTCACTTTGAAATAAAAAAAAGTCAATTTTGCTTGAATGGTCAACCAACCAATTTTAGCAAAATTGATTTTGGAACTTGGCTAACGTGTTGTTAATATTTTGATGACTAAAATCAAAACCAAATTGGAAGTTTCTTTTTAACAATTACGAGAATTAAATGAATTAAAAATTTATATTTAATTTTTCATGCAATAAAATATAATGTTAGAATTTCAGGCTTTTGAGTATCTCTGACAAGCATTGCTAATTTCAAAGATCCACTCATATGTCTGGATGTTGTCACATTTATTGTGCACCTTTTTAACTATTGTTACTCAAACTCAATTTCAGGTTTCCCGAGCCTTCAACGAGATAAGCATGCGGATGTTAAACCGAGGCTTCATGATGATTGAGAGACGTCATGCTATGGCCCTCAAGAACGTGAAGGCACAGCTTCCTCGAAGGGAGTCCGAGCGACGGTACCAATACCTATTGTATTAAAGCCCAGTTTCTGAAACAAAGATTGACAACATGTGATAGATTGAAAAATGCGCGTCAACTAGTTTCCGATCAAATCTAGTTTTCACGGCCGAAACCGTAACTGAATTTCGGCTTTAGTCTCAGTTTCGGCCAAAACCAAAACTGAAAAAAATGTTGCTTTAAAAAATGTTTACTAGCTTGTGCCAGCAGCTTGGACTGTTTAAAAGTAGGTTTCAAATTGAACTTCCGTTTCATCCCTTTAGGGTGTGAATTTTGATTAAACCTCTTTTAGTAGGTACTCACCTACATCATAAAAGGAATCATTCTACAAAATTACACGCTCCTAGTTCCAGTAGTTTAAACTCTGTAATTAAAATGCAGTGTAAAACTATTGGAACTAGTCACTTTCTCCTTTTTTTATATAGAGATATATTTCATTAATCATTTAGGCTCTGATGTTTGAGGTTCATACCATAATTACTTGTTGCCCAATAAATAAGGTGCAACAAAACATGTCCGATCGCAATCGAATTTAGGTAGTTTCGGCTGGAGACTGCCGCCCAGCAGAAACCGAAACTAAGCCGAAATGTGATTTTTTGGTGAATCTAGGCCGAAACCGATAGTTTGGTCGAACACTAGCGTCAACTGCTGTGATTGGTTAAGGAAAGTAACAGCAGCCAATTACATCACCTGACTTGCGTTTAATCTTCGGTGTGTTGATTAGTTATTTTCAGAATCTGGGTGTGAATCCCTTACTAACAAACACTGGATGGAGTCTTAATTTGGGTACTTGAATTTTCTATTCTTTTTGTATAAAAAGTAGTTTTAACCAAAATCGAAAATAGAATTTTACAAATCAGTTCATAATTATGCAAGTTAAAAAATCTTTCAAATTTGGTCAAAGGAGAAACTGTTAAATAACAGAAAAAGGATGCACAGACTACAATGTGACGTCGGCGCCATTAGAGTACGCGCGTAGAAAAGTGATTGGACGTTTTTTTTTAAGGTGGAAAATCATCAAAATGACTTCTCGCGCTCTGGGTGAGGGCGTGTCAGACTTTTACTGACTAAAACTACACCTGTATCCTTTAATTACCCTTTGCGTTCTGGGACTACGGCTTCCCTTTCAGAAATTCTCCGCGGCCCTAGCTAGCGGGCATCGGCCTTGCTGGGCCCCTACGGGTTGCTCGGTGGTCCGCAACCACACGTCGCGGCCTCTAGTTTGGCTCGCCTTATCTCCGCTCGGAGGGTGCGCTTCGCCACCCTGTATCTCTCGTACAACTCCGCCTCTGTGGCCTCCATCCATGTGGCCATCCGGAGGGCCAATACGGCGCCTGCGGTGTCTGGTGTACCGGCGCCGTGCGGCAACGCATGCCTTGCGCAGTTCCGCAATCTCCGGTGACCACCAGTACACCTGACGCCGGGCACGTCCTGACCGAACTCGGGGCATTGCCACGTCGCATATTTCTGACATGGCCTCCCGGAACCACTCCGCCTCGGCATCTATGTCGACAGACCTGTCCGGTGCTGATAGCCAGGCCTGTACGATAGCGGTTTCCAGGAGGAGCCCCCGGTCCAGCTGTTTTAGTGCTCACCGCGGACCACATGGGTTCTGTCGAACCGCCGCAGTCGAGGTGTACCGGTGGTCTGAGTACGTCTCCCCCCCCTCCATGACGCGCCAGTCAATGACACGCGGAGACAGAGCGGGGCTCGTGAACGTTATGTCCACCACGGACTCGCCTGCATCCGCACGCACGTGGGGACAGAACCCCGGTTTAGGACAACCAGCCCTGACTCCAGGGCCCAGTCCTCCACCATACGGCCCCGAAAGTGATTGGACGTGATTTTCAGAATAAGGTTTAGTGTTATTTGTTGCTTAGTGCAAAATATTGTATAAAAATAAACACAGGCAAAGGCGAGTACCCAATTACTACTATTTTGAGGTATAAGGGAAATCTTACTGACACACATGGATCAGCATTATTGTATCTCCATCTTTTTCAGTCAACAATCTCATCAAGATTTTTATAGAAATGGCGAAATATGATTATGCTCTTATGATATCGTTATGATATATGCGGTTTGGCCAATACTGGCTTGATAATTTTTCATCATTTGCCTAGCCTTTCCGGGCCTCTCCTATGTTCGGGCCGTTCTAAAATGAACAGATTCATTTGAATCCCAATTTTACACAGAGAAAGGGCTTATTTGACCTCTGCTTCACATCATCGTCATTTTAGCCAAAAGACGTCCGCTGCTAGACATAGGCCTCGCGAAGTCGCGACTCGCATCCATCGAATATCTGCGACCCTTACCATGTCATCGGTCCATCAAGTGGGAGGCCTTCCAACGTTGCGTCATCCTGCTCCACAACCGATTGTTTATTATCCGACTGCAGTTATTTTTATTATTTATGGGCTCGCGTTTGACCAGTATCCCACCAGATGCAGTAAGCGATGAATTTGTCATCATTGAAGTACTGAGCTCAGAAGTTTTATTTATGTACCTCTACACAGCGTTTATTAGTAAAGGTAGACCCTACAAAAAGTGCCGGACTTAATAATTATTTGATATATTCAGGATTGATTCACTTGGAACTTACCTAAAGGAACGAGTACGAGTATTGGCAGAACAACTTGCGTTTCGTATGGTGCTTCTTCAAGTGAACAATTGGTACGACAACGCCTGTATCAAAAAACGCCACATATTGATTGCAGACACGATCGCTCGCCTCGATGGCACCCCACCAATTGGGTACATCTTTAATTTCATCGTGATCTCTGCTAAAGACAGAGATAGCAATAGTTCTTGCTGTGGTGTGACGATAGATGTTCTAACACAAATACAAAAGAGAAAATTAGAGTGACAGATTGTCAAGCGCGTAAATTTGCGGTGATTGGTTGAATTCAGTCGTATCTTCGTCGCAACACACTGGGAACATTGCTTGACGGTTCATTGTGTGGGTCTTTTAATGTTTCAATGGTCTGTTACAGATACCATCATCTTTCTCGCCACTGTGACATCCTGACTTCCATAGAGACGCGCATCTCAATGCTCAACATGACGTATTCCAAGTTCATCGACAATGGACTCTGTTGCTTTATACCTGGGAAGGTCAGTTTTTTTTAAAGGTGGTAAAATCATCTAATGACAAATCCCGGTCTTGGGTGGAGCGAGAGATAGTGTCAAACTTTTACTGACTAAAAACCCACTCCTCCCTCTTTGCCTTCATCCCGGGGCCCCGGGCTTCGCTTTCACACTACCTGTGGCCCCAGTAGGCTTCGACCCTGCTGGGCCAATACGGTTTCGCTGACATCTAAAGGCGCGCGTGGAACACTACACGCCGTCAACAACTTGAGCTCGGTCCGGACGGTTACCGGACGATCGAACGGCGAGCCACCCATTGCTCGCCGTCCGCAAGCCCGCTCCTACGATGGCCGGAAATCGAGATCGGAATCCCGGCGGCGGTTGGGGCTTGAGGACCGTGGGAAGGTCAGTTAAATTACTATTTTAAAATCAGAGATTTTGGCAGGGTTAAAAAAAAAATCAGTATAATTTTATTTCACATAGGCCTACATGGGCACTTAAAAAACGTCAGAAGCTAGTGCACGGTTCCAAATTGGCCGTTTCTTGTGAAGAAAAACCGGCAAGAACTCTATCTTTTAAAAAAAGTGGTTGATGTTACAATATTTCCATATTACAGTATTAATAGATATTATGTAAGAACAGTGTAGACCAGTCAATATTGTGCTTTTGGGCACAATAAAAATAATCATAATAAAAAAGTGAGTCATCGTAATATGAAATAATCTAAGAATTCTTGGACTCTACAGTGTTCTCACATTTAGAGGTAAGTTCAGTGATTGTTTTAATTATTCGCAAAAAGTGCAACTGGACAATATGTGGAATCATTGAAACAAAGAGTCAAAAATATAGAAAAATAATGTATTTACACAATTGTCTTCTAAATACAAATATCTTACAATATAAAAATGAGATGACTCATTTTATTACATTTTATTTGGTGAGGATCAAAGAACACAAATTGCAATGTAATTTGAACTTTATTATGTTTCACATAGAGTTTTTCAAACTTCAGCTCTTTTAATACCCACAGGTAATAGACGAGATAAGACGCGTCCTACAATTAGTAGAGACAGCAACGACACCGCCACGGGCTCACGAGGTGCTGCAGGAGCTGCGTGACATTTCCAGCATGGCTATCGAGCACTTCGACGATAAGATCTCGCCGGCCTTCCGCAAGCGGTTGCAGCAGGGCGCCATGCCACCGCAGCCCAGGCCGCCCAATGGTAACCTCATGAATGGTGTATGACTACCATAGAGACTGTCAAAGATTAACAAATGACCATACATTACCCATCCATAGACTAACCCCGTCAAGCGTTGCTGAACCTCAAATTTCGAACTGTGTGGCTGTTATTATTTAGCCACGAGCTTATTTCTTGATTTAAATTTTTCATATTTATCTATTTAAATATTTTATACTTCTCAATTAGATTTAAGAGGCCGTGCATAAAATTCACTCGCTAGAGTTTAGGCAAATTCGTTGCAATGATATGTTTGTGTGCATCATTCATACAACTACACGCACACACGCGTAAAAATCGAGCTTCGTGACCGCTTAAACAATTCTGATCCTTTAGAAGATATTATTCTAAATTACAAAATTTTATATTAAGTAAGGTTTGTAAATAAACGTCTGAGACGTGTGTTATATTTATCACACTGTACACCAAAATTATTTAATTTTGTGTTAGATGGATGTTGACAAATTTAGACATTTAACAGAACGATAAATCCAAAACAGATGATAAAATTATATTTATTTATATAAATGGTTGTAAAAAAAACACTTTCGATACGTCAAAAATATGTAATAGTAGATTATGTGGCGTGCAGTGTCTTTGAATCGCGGGCGGCATGTTGAATTCCGAACGAAACGAAGTTATAATACCGATCGTCAGGGATTTATATAATTAACTCCCGAACATTGCTAAGGAGTTCATATAGAAACCTGAGTGAACTAAGGGACTCAAGGTGCCCAAGACAAACAGCCTTATCCGTGTTGGATACTCTTCTTTTTAGGGTTCCGGACCTCAAAAGGAAAAAACGAAACCCTCATAGGATCACTTTGTGGTTCGTCCGTCTGTCTGTCTGTCAAGACTGTTTATCTCTAGAATACGTGGAGGTATCGAGTTGAAATTAAACAATATACTTAAGTCTGCAGTCCCTTGAAGTTGTGAAAAAATCAAACTTCTAAGGTAACGAATAAAACAGAAACGGGCGTTTATGTCGCAAAAAAAAATGTAAATTTTGATACTCCCAAAGTAATTAAAATTCACAAAGTACTTCCCGTTCACCCAGAATCTTGAAATTTGACATAAAGCAAGGTCTCATAGCACAGGTATAGGAATAAATCTGAAAACCATAAATTTGTTGTTACCTAACGTCTCTGTTCGGTGTTTCCACCGAACACCTTATAACTAAAAAAATACATTTTTGCAATTCGGAAAAATCTTCGAGACTCCGTTCGGGAATTGTAATTTGTACGGAACCCTCAGGGCACGAGTCCGACTCACACTTAGCCAGTTTCTTAGTTATCTGTGAGATAATTAAGAGACAAATTACCTAAACAAATATATATTAAAGATATATAAATATTATTTACAAGTTAATCTTAACTATTACTCGACAAGTTTTAAGATTTGAAACAAATAAAATTAACTACTCTCAAGATTCTATAGTTTTAATTATTATAAATGCGAAAATAAGTTTATTTTTGTTTGTTAGCTTTTCACGCCTAAATCAATGAACTGATTATCCTGAAATTATACATATTATATGTTGTCTGGTGAACAAAAACGGTTACAGGGTAACTTTCCTCCCGAAGAAAAGTACTATCCCGAGGAAAATAACAATAACGTACTTATGATCCTTAGATACTGCCACGTGTCTTTCAAATCTTAATGGAAATCGAAATTAACGAAGCCGCAGGCAAAAGTTGGTTAGTAAATAAATTAAATAACCCTTTTCTGAAACACAAATCGTCATCTTTGTGTCTGTTTTATCAAAAATTATATTATAACTAGCAAATATTTTAATAGTGCAATGTCACCATAAATCATATAATACATTGTTACCCAAGGGGTGAGATCAACTTATTTAGTCCCGAAAATACGCTTGGACGCCAATAGTTCGAAGAGATCTTTAACCCGAAGTAAAACACTGTGCTTTTCATTACGAATATAAATAAAGTAAAAATAAAAATCTGAGTCGTCCTCAAAATTTGTCGTATGACTTTAGATATATTTCTTTTGATTTAGGCGGTAAAAGGTTTTCCACTACTGCTTTAGCCTCTTCCCTTAAGAATCAGGCGTTAAATCCATATCTGATTCTGATGAACTTATCGTGTTAATACAAATCTCATAAAGCAGAGATTCAACAGAATTCTACAACTCGAAAAAATAAATACGCCGATTGCCGCTTTCACGCCAATTTTTTTTTCTGTTGCTGGCCGGCTATTTAGCCTTTATTTTTATCATTGAAAAAATGGTAAATATTTTTACTTTAAACTTCCTTTATAAACAGTCGCGATCAGCTGACTACCATGTAGAACTAAAAAAGTTATGAATTTTTAAAAGTAGGTTTGATATTAATTTACACCCTGTGCGTAACACAAAGGTTATAATTACCATGTTTAGATCAAGTTCACACATGTTGTCAACATTTGTAGTATTCATAGTCATTTCAAAATTTTCATTATCAATTTACTAAAAAATAGCAACATTTGTCCCGCTCGTATCAGCCCCACATGTCGTTTTTCTCACCGAACACGCTAAGTTCGGAAAGTTCCTGCACCGGATTCGTGCGGAAGCGATGCCCGGGTGTCGCCACTGTGTGGACCGCCCGGAGGACACGATGGAGCACACAGTGGAGGTGTGCCCCGCTTGGGCAAAGCAACGCCGTGTCCCCGTGGGGGCGATCGGTGGCGGCGATCTCTCGCGCCGGGCTTTGGTACAGGCCATACTCCGGAGCAAGGTGGAGTGACAGGCAGTCACCTCCTTCTGTGAAGCAGTAATGCTAGCAAAGGAGGCGGCCGATCGCATGAGGCAACGGTCCGTCGATTTCCGGCCACCGTAGGCGCGGGCTTGCGGACCGCGAGCAATGGGTGGCTCACCGTCTGACCGTCCGGTAACCGTCAGGACCGAGGCCAAGTCGTTGACGGCGCATACTGTTCCACGCGCACCTCAGGGAGATGTCAACACATCGTAGGGGCCCAGCAGGGTCGAAGCCTACGGGGGCCACGGGTAGTGTGAAAGTGAAACCCGAGGCCCTAGGACGAAGGCAAAAAAGGAACAGGAGTGGGTTTTTAGTCAGCAAAAGTCTGACACTATCTCTCGCTCCGCCCAAGAGCGGGATTTGTCATACGATGATTTTCCCATCCAATAAAAAAAAAGCCCTACATGTCGTTTCCTTTTTCTTTTAGTGACGCATTGATAATGATAATTGATAATGCGTCTCTTTCTTTCGACCCATTATCGACAAAAAAAATGATTTCGAAAACTAGACCTTGAATTTCGACCTTAAGTAATCATAAGAAATATCAACATCCTGTACATAGTGTATAACACTGGATGATAATATAGCTGCCATTAAACATTGTAGATTTCATTAGTGAAAAAATTTTTGTATTTGGGTAGTAGTAAAGTAATTCCGCAGATAACCTTTACAAACAAACATACAACCGTTACCTCTAATTAATATTGAAGTCGAAAGAAATTTTAACAATTTTCATAAACAAAAAAAGTACTTAAAATAAACTATAATACTTAATGGATCAAAAAGTGGTAGTCGGCGTGCAATCTTGGGAATATTTTCATGTTATATTCGCGAGCAGCTGCGAAGCAAAGTAACGTGTGCTCACGCTGGGAGAGCCCGGTCGTTACTGACGCGATCGAGTTTGCGCGGTCGATAATATAGTTCAATTTGCTTGTAATTTACGAAATGAAGATATTGTTTATTTATAAAATAAATTTTAGATTCTATTAAAGGGATTTCTTAAGATTATTGTGCAATTTTTAAATTTTCTTAAATGTGTTGCTAAGGTATAGAAAAAAATACTTATTTGTCCAGATGTTTTCCAAGAATTGTGTTTCTTCAACATTTTTTTTCTGCTATATTTTCTATTAAAGTCAATAATGTTTTCAACCCATCTGCCAGTAGACCATATAATAATGTTACTGATATTTTTTTTAATGTTATAAATCAGTTGTAGTTTGGTGTAAAACGTAGCCAAACGTCACTCGCTCGTTACTTTTGCGCGAAAAGGGTTTTGAATATGGGTAATTGCTATTAATACACACATTATTTTAAAAAAGTAATCAAGCCAACTGAGAGAATAAGAACTTGACTTTCATAATCTAATAAAAGAAGGTTTAAATTCTTCTTGCTTTTCTCACAAACCATGATCAAAAAAGTTCAAAATGTGTTGATTTTGTGCACGGAGCCTTAAGAGAGAGAGAAAGGAAGATTGTAGATCAGTGGTGGCCTAGTGGTAACGGCGCCGACTTATAAGTAGGTTGTGGGTTCAAAACTGCTAAGGCGCATTACTTTGTATAATTTATTTTCATCGCCACTGCCCTCAAAACGGTGATGGAAAACGTCGTGAGGAAACCTAGCTAGCTTGTCCTCGAAGTAAAAATTCGCAGACACGAGCCTGCGTGGTGGATTGTTTAACGGCCCATTCCCTGTCGTTAGAGAGGAGGCCCAAATTCGAGCAGTGCGAATATTATAAGGCTGGTTATTTTTTGGTACAGTTCTCCATTTAAATATAATTAATTTAATATACTGTTTCTCTTTTTCTCCACAGCGGTGCTGGCCCCGTTAGCTATTCGCCAAGAGATGATCCACTTACGCCGCCGCTCCATCCTGAACGCTAAGCTGTCGCTGTATCTCGCCAATCAATACAAGAAATTCTACAAACGGGTAAGATAGCTCTTTTTATTTGTAGCTTAACAATGATATGTAGTTTGTTGTATTTAATATTGTACAGTTAAACTCGCGTCCGAGATAAAACTTGAGCAATCGACTCATTTTTTATTTTTTTTTGTTTCAAAATGTAACTTTACCAATAATCGTAAGAGAATTAACCAAGATTCGTTTTCGGTTTACACCAGGTTTGGCCAAAAATCTGGTTTCGGCCTAAAAGTAGCCGAATATTCGGCATGACCGAAACTAACGTCACTGATTGTCTTGTTCGACAATGTATGTTATCATTTTTGGTTAATCGTCGCTTGATTCATTTATTAAGTATTTTATTATAGTTATAACTGTATAACTATATCAAAATATAGTAGTTAGAAATAACTACATAAATCGAAATAATATTTCTTATCCGTTTTTTGTTTTGTGGCCTCGTCATTTTCGTTTTGGTGACTGCCGAAACTGGAAGACGAGCCGAACATACGGATATTGTTTTGGCTGCAGGTTATGTTCATTAAGAATAATCGTAAAAAGAAAGAATTTTTAAAATCTGTTCAATATTATGGGACTTAAAAAACTTTGTAATATGATTGACGGGAAAACTGTGAAGTAACAGAAAAAGATACACAAACTGAAATGTGATGTCACCGTCGTTAGGTTATGCGCATACAGAGGAGTTAGCGAAATGTTCCCATCATGCCCCTACTCTTCCACATAGTATAATAGCATAATCAGCCTTATAATGTTCCCACTATTGGGACTCAAGCCTCCTCTCTAGAAGAGGGAATGGGCCGTAATCCGCCACGCGGACCCAGCGCGGGTTGGTGGATGTCAAATGTTTTCGAATTTTCGGTTCTAGGACATGCCGGTTTCCTCACGATTTTCCTTCACCGTTTTGAGAGCAGTGGTGGTGAAATAAATGACACAAAGTAATGCGCTTGATGTAATGGGTTTCTACCCGTGACCTCGTGGTTCGTAAGTCGGGACCGTTACCACTAGGCCATCATATGAAATTCTAATTGCTACCTTATTTAACAACCGATCAAACTATTTACTTAAATTATCATGTATGGAGTTATTTCAGATGATGGATTACAAGAAAGTTGCTTGGCGCCAGCAGAAGATTATTCGAGAGCTCACCAAGAAGCAGCGGGAGCAGGATAATGCTATTGGTAATTATGTATAATTTTAATAATCTCTATTGCATTGAACACAAAGGTCAAAATTGCACACACAGACTCGTTATAGACGAAACGTTTCCATAATATTCAGTATGTGCAGTATAACTAGGAATCTGTTATCTTTTGATTATTACAGCAGCTGTGCCCCGCGTTTTCACCCGTATCTTTGGTTATTGCTGTAGCATGATATTATGTAACCTCTAAGCCATCCTCAATAAATAAGTTATCAGACACCAAAAAAAAATATGAATTGAAGACCGAAAAGAGAATAAGTACCCCGAACCACATTGCATCACAAGTGCATCACAAGTGCATACTGTACTGTACTGATTTTTAACCGCTTTTTTTAACCGCATTAAAAGTATCATAATTTTTTTTTTAAATATTTATTTCTTGTAATCGGTTAGATAACCATTAGCAGATTTCTTGTGTGAATTCATTGATGCAAAGGTTCATTCTTCCAGCAAAGAATCTGCCTTCTCAATATATTTTTAATCTGCTCTACTCCGCTATGTCTCAAATATGGTGGAGTTTTAGCCTTTTTATTGTTGCTGGTTCACTTAGAGCTGTGGCTAAGGTGTTGCTATGTGTCATTAGGCGGTCTTTGTATGAATTTGCTCTGCGTTCTATTTTCTCTGTATTCTGTATTCTTTATTGTACACATAACTTTATATAAACAATAAAATATGAAAGTTGATGTACATAGGCGAGCTTAACCCACAACTGGGTTTTCTAACAGCAAACCATGTTGGTAAGAGAGAAATTTTATATGTTTTGAGGAACTGTACAACAAAAAAATAATAATTAAACACTTAAATTAAATCTAACTTAAAACTAAAATATAATAAGCATATACCTGTACAGCACACTATACATAAACATAAATATACAATAAATAAATACCTATAAACATACATATTTATGGGTCGTGTTGATAAAAAATGTTCCCTAATTCTTCCCCTGAAAACCTCCAACGAAGGGCTAGCTCTCAATGTATGTGGAAGAGAATGTGTGTGGTTTTCTCCTTTAGGGTTCTAATTTGTAGATGCTCATGTAGTTCAGAAGTTTTGATAAACCATGGAGCATTTGATATTATTCTGAGAGCTTTATTCTAGAATCGCTGAAGAATGGGCAATCTCTTTTTTATTTGTATTTTTAGAGAATTAATAACTATGTATAATCTAAAGGGAAATCGAAAGTTTTTTAATCAATATTTACATACTAAATACCAACTGAAATACTGCTGCAACAGTTAGCTATACTTCCTATTTATTTCGTGCCTTTATTTCTTAAGATAATGATAAAAAAGTAGCCTGTAAATAACCAATACGCACGTGTTGGGCCATTCAGTGCCCAAAAAAAAGGTTGAGTTGAGTGGGCCTGATGAATAATTATAACTATGACATAACAAAAGCGATAATAAATATGTAACCAAGATTTTTGTAACTCATAATATGATTTTTAAGGAGTTTCTTGCATGTTCTTCTCCATAACTTAGAGATCTACGCTTTGGAATGTGCAATTTAGATTCACTTTTTTGGCCGTTATTTTGAAATATATGTTTTTGATTTGAAATGGTCAGTTTATGTTAGGCGTTTAATATTTTTAAGAAAAGTTAAAAAAGTAGTTTTATTAATTTCTATTTATTATTTCAGCTGAATTGAAGAAGCGTATAGAAGAGTGTGACATCAAATACAGTGAACTAACGCACACCAACCAAGCGGTTGGAGGGGCTATTGCTGGTAAATATAATATTTTTATTAATGACCGACCGAAAAAAGTTTTGCAGCCGAAACCGAATTTTCGGCTCCTGTTCTAGTTTCGGCCGAAAAAGAAACTGACGTGGTAACAAATAAAAATTTTAAAATAAAATTATATTTTGATACAGTTATGTATATCTAACTATAATAATAATTATTATTTATTTATTTTAGTTATCATACATTTAGATTTTCCACATCACAAAAAAGATTAACTTGCACTAAATTAAAATTATATTACATTAAATTATGTCACATTATATTAAATTACATAAAATTATATTGAAATACTAGTCTCACGAACGACTCTAAAGTGGGGGTGAGACTCTGTCCTGTCCCATCTTCAACAATTTGTTTCGGATGCCACGTAATCTTCAGATCAGGGATACCGTTTTCTGCAAATAACGGCGTGAATGCCAGTTCAGTTCACCAGTGTATAACATAAATAATCGAATAAATGCACGATTACTTAATAAAGAAGTGTCGTCGGCAAACAACACCGTATTAAGTTTGTTTTGCAACTAATGGACTAAATGATTAATGTAACACCATTTATCTGAACTAATTGTCTGTCGGTGAAATAATATGACACACATAAACGATCGAGTTAGTCAGTTTTTAGATATCTATCACAACCGTCAGCTCAAAGACGCTAGTTGGGATCTAGCCGAAAATTCGTCTACTATTGTGCCGAAACCGTAACTCCAGCCGAAACCAGTTTTTTTTGAGGTTGGAAATTATCTAATGAATTCTGCCGCTCTAGGGTGGATTTTTATTGACTAAAATTGCACCTATGTTCCTTCAGTTGCCCAGTTCAGAAGTTTTCCCATGACCCTAGTAGGCATTGGCCATGCTAGGCCACCATGGTTTTGCTGACATCCTTTTGAGGCGTGCGTGGATCACTACGACGAACACGACTCGGGTTCGGTCCGGACGGCGAGCTACCTATTGCTTGTCGTTCGCAAACCCGCACCTACTGTGGCACCTTATGTACCTTTCAAGTTTTAAAAAATGATTCATGTTTCCAGCGAGTGCCGCAGGCGATGTAGCGATCGCCAGCACGTCATCCCAGCCTCTGCGACACTTCTCGACTCAGATCAAACTGGATCTGTCCGTGCTACCCATCGGCACTTCCAAGAGGAACAACAAACGTAAGATAGCAACTTGTCATCATTATTTGCCTGCTTTTTAGGGTTCCGTACCTCAAAAGGAAAAAAAAACGGAACCCTTATAGGATCACTTTGCTGTCTGTCAAGATCCTTTATCTCGGGAACGCGTAGAGGTATCGAGTTGAAATTAAAACCATATACTCAGGATTGCGGTCTTCTAAGTTAACGAAAAAAAAAGATACGTCTGTTTATGCAAAAAAAAATATATTTCGACACTGGGAATCAAAACCCAGGTAATAGGTACTTCCCGTTAACCTAGAATAATGAAATTTGGTATGGAGCAAGGTCTCATAGCACAAGTATCAAAATTCATAGGAAAAATCTGAAAACTGTTACGTCACAAAAAAAAAAACTTTAAAAAATCTTCGTAACTCAATTCGGGAATTGAACTGTTTTCAAAGGTAAGTTTATACGGAATCCTCAGTGCGCGAGGCCGACTCGCATTTGTCTTGCGCACCATATTATGGTGCTTTAGGAGCATTTTTGGCTTTGCAGCATATTTATACATACTATCTTACTAATTAACCAAGATGCTAATTATACTACTACCCACATTATTGAATTATTAATATTTGGGCTTGTTGTGATGTCACGAACACACTAAATAGATCTGCTGTTCCCCTTGTCCCCCAGTGCTGCCCAACATGAAGCCTCGCAAGCCGCTGATCAAGTTGCCGAGCTTGTCCGAGGACGACTCCGGCCCGCCGCCAAAACTTCAAAAGATAGACGAAAGTCGTTTAAGCCCCGCCCCATCGACTTCCACTGACAAACAGAGCCCAAGAACCAGGTCACAGTCCACAATGGCGAAAATAAGAGGAATCACTGCCGAAATACGACATTTAAGTAATCTTTCAAATACTTTTGAAAGCAAACTCAAACGCCCTCTAGGCTTAAGCGATACAGACGTTAATGTACCTGATAGTAAAAAACAGAAATTAGATTAAGAGGTGAGTTGAACTTTATTGCGTAGTAGCAAGGTTGAAAGTCGATTTGCGATGATGCTTTGATATGTAACGTTCTTTTTATAATGACTTTGTGAAGGCAGTACAGAAATTTTACTAAATCTATTGAGTGAAAATGTATGTTAGGAAATCATAGATAAGGTTCGCTTGTACTACAAATTACTAAATGCATTTCACGCTATTTAATTGCATTTTAAACTGGTTTATGTGCGCGAGAAAAGTTTTCAGGGAACGAAATTTCGGGATAATAGTAGATGAGGTGACTAGGAGATAAAACAGGGTATCCCGAATGCCGAGAGAGATCTATTTAGTTAACTCCCGAGCACTGCGAGGGAGTTAAAATAGAAAATTGAGTGAAATGAGCAATACAAATCTGCCAAGACAGACAGCTTTATCCCCGTGTTGGATACTCTACTTTTTACACCTTCTGTGAGATAATTAAAAGACAAATTAAACTGAAACAAATAATAAATTAGAGAACCATAAGTATTATTTACAAGTTAATGTTAACTGTCGCCTGACATGTTTAAGATTTGAAACAAACAAAATTCACTACTAAATCGAACAGTTTTAATTTTCTACAACGCTCCCGCTTTTTAATTTTTTTTTTCTATTGGCACATCAGTAACCACATTATATTCTTTTTGGTTAGTGGCCAGTTTGATTTTTGAATAAAATCATCATCATCATCATTTCAGCCGATAGACGTCCACTGCTGGACATAGGCCTCCCCCAAATGTCGCCACAATGAACGGTCCTGTGCGTCTCGCATCCATCACACACGGTCACACGGTACACGGTCGCCACTCCAGAACCTTTCCGCCCCAACGGCCATCCGTTCTGCGAGCAAGGTGCCCTGCCCATTGCCATTTAAGTTTGGCGATTCTTCGTGATATGTCATTGACCTTGGTTCTCCTGCGGATATTCTGATTCCTGATTTGATCACGCAAGCCGCAATCAACGAAAATGCCGTCCATACGAACGAACCAAATGTTCGAGTTTGATGTTCGTTATGTTCGTGTTCGTACGTGCACGTCTTTATAAAGAACTAGCTTCTGCCAGCGGTTTTGCCCGCGTAAAAGTCGGTTTCTCCATACAAACTTCCAACCCCCGTTTTACCCGCTTAGGAGTGGAGTTTCGAAAAACCCGTTCTTAGCGGATGTCTACACCCTATAAGGAACCTACCTGCAAAATTTTAAGTTTGTAGGTGTTATAGTTTCTGAGATTTCGTGATTAATCAGTAAGTGGTATTTCGCTTTTATTTTTATAGTACGCAGCCAATTGTTCGAAGTTCGGAACGGTCAAAATTTCGGCCGTACTGTACATTTTTTTATCCCGGATGTAGGTTCTCGTAGGATTTTTTTTTATTACGCGGGGGAAGCCGCTGGCGTTAGCTAGTAATAAAATTATGTTGAGTTAACTACCCAATGAGCAGTGGTGGCTGAGTGGTAACGGCCCCGACTTGTGAGTTGTAGTAGGTCGCGGGTTCAAACCCAGCTAGGCGCATTACTTTGTGTAATTTATTTTCATCATCACTGCTCACAAAGCGGTGAAGGAAAACATCGTGAGGAAACCGGCATGTCCTGGAACCAAACATTCGAAGACATGTGACATCCACCAACCCGCACTGAGCCCGCGTGGTGGATTACGGCCCATTCCCTCCTAGATAGGAGGCCTGAGTCTCACCAGTGGGAACAGGATGTTTTTGCTATGCTAACTACCCTATAGGTGAGCCAAGATTCACCTAAACCTGTTCAGCCGTTGCCACCGAAAGCCGTTCAGATGCTTGATTGACAAATATCCGAACCCGCTCGGCAAACAGCTGACGCCAAACAATGAACACGAACAAGTAGATTGAAGTTTGATTGTACTTGCCTGACGCCTTTCAATGACTTGTTAAAATGTCAAGTGTGTGAGCGAGAAAGAGAAATGGAGCTATATATATTAAATAGTTCCATCCCTTTAACAGTTCAGTTTAGTTCGTCAAATTAATCGTGTTAAGAGTCCGTGTTAGGGCCTCAGATGTTGTTAGTTAATTATAAATGACATGTGTTAAGATGCATTCTCACATATCAGTCACCGTCAAGTCACGTCACCGGTCAGATTAAAAAAAAAAAATATGTTTCTTTACTTCTAGTATGACTTTGTTCCCACACGTCAGTCACGGGCACGTGATGTATCAGTGACGTCACCGGTCAGGCACGTCAAATAATATTTCCATATAATAATAATAGTTTATTTTTCACTCTACACAAAGTATATCAAAGTCAAAGTCAAAAATTTTTTATTTCACATACGCCTACTTGGGCACTTATAAAACGTCAGAAGCTAGTGCACGGTTCCAAATTGGTCGTTTCCTATGGAGAAGAACCGGCAAGAAACTCCATGGTTACTCTTTTAAAAAAATTATTGTTTACAATATTTTCATATTACAGTATTAATAGACATTATGTAAGAACAGTGTAGACCAGTCGATATTGTTGCACAAAAATAATCATATTTAAAAAAAAAAGTGAGTCGTAATAGGAAGTAACCTAAGAATTCGCGAAGTCCACAGTGTTCTCACATTCACATTAAAAAGAAAAAAAGAAGCTATATAAAAAAAAACAAGAACAATAAGTAATTACAATTATCAATAAATGACATGTCAACAAGAAGAAAGAAAATTACTAACGAATTTATAATTTATACTAGCGGTCCCGGCAGACGTTGTTCTGCCCAAAAGCGGGATTTAGTAAAAAAAAAAAAATTACCCTACTCAACCCTACTCTACCCTACTTTACCCTACTCTACCCTACTCTACCCTACTCTACCCTACTCTACCCTACTCGTTAAAAAAATAAAGTCGTAAAATAAAAAAATAAAAAAAGTATATAAAATAAAGTCGTGTTAGTTACACCACTTATAACTCAAGAACGGCTGAACCGATTTGGCTGAAAATTGGTGGGGAGGTAGCTTAGAACCAGGAGACGGACATAGGGTATTTTTTTTTTTTTTTACTTTTTTTTTTTTAGTGTAGAGTAGGGTAGAGTAGGGTAGAGTAGGGTAGAGTAGGGTAGAGTAGGGTAGAGTAGGGTAGAGTAGGGTAGAGTAGGGTAGAGTAGGGTAGAGTAGGGTAGACTAGGGTAGAGTAGGGTAGAGTAGGGTAGAGTAGGGTAGAGTAGGGTAGAGTAGGGTAGAGTAGGGTAATTTTTTTTTTACTAAATCCCGCTTTTGGGCAGAACAACGTCTGCCGGGACCGCTAGTATATAGATATACAAAAGTTTCATAAAATGGACAATAATGCAACAATAAAAACTTTGTGAGAGTCTGGAGTCCATACTAGGATACCCTGTGTCTCACCAGGCTCTCACCCCAAAATGCCGATGCTTAATTATATGTAATACTAAACAAACGACAAAAAAAAAAGATTTGAACATAGTTAACAATTTAGCAAGAATACAGATAAAAAATAATTTTACTTTTACATATACAAAGTAAAAAGTGAAGTGTAGATATTTGAAACATAGTAATAAGTATCATACTTTTATCCCCACACAGCCGGGATCGTCACGTCTCAGTTCAGTCAGCGTCGAGCTACCGTCATTGCGTGGCATTTTATCCGTCAGGGCAGTATCTGTTCTGTAGCGTGACACACCTAATCACTGACCAACCCGTGAATTGACTGATGTATTTGTTCAATGATTCAGTCAAACCGGCGACGTGACTGACGAACGACGTGACGGTGACTGGTGTTTGTGGATACGTACACAAACCGTCACCGATCCGTTGTCGGTGACTTGACGGTGCACCGTCACCGATCTGTTGTCGATGACTTGACGGGTGCACCGTCACCTGTCACTGCCGAGTCACCGCGGTGACTGATTATTATTATTATTTGGTAAGACACACTAGCAGCTATCTAGCTGATGCGTGTGTTTCATATAGTTTGGAGATGTTTAGTCTGTCCAACCGATTTTTAAAGCAGTTCAATGTGGGAGCTTTCACAACACTTTCCGGGAGCCTGTTCCATGCAGTTACAACTCTGTTAGGTAGAAAACTGATGTGTGAGAATGCTCTATGTATTCCAATCGCGCAGAGAACTTTAATTGCGTGATGCAGGATTAGTTCTTATGTGACGTCATAGATGTCGCTACACCATCTTTAAACGATTAGCAGAAACCGAAAGAAATTTTATAGATTTTTACCTCTAAAATGATTTAGTGATTTTTTGTGCAAGCGGAACCTCAGTGTATTAAGTTTATTTTGCATGTTATAGTAGACTAATGTATCGTTCATTGAAATAACCGTTATGGTTTTATATTTTATATTATTCAACGTGAAATTAACCCTTTGACCGCTTGCGTCGGGTTTTTCCGACGAGTGTTTTGACACATGTCCTATTCGCTACGGTCGTGTGTTTCCGACTGGGTACTCCGTCTCGTTTAGCTCTTTAATCCCTCTAGGTGACAGAAGAGCTAACGAGTTGGAGTATTTTGTCGTGGATGTACGATCTTGGCAGAATAAACGCTGTTTGTCGGATATATCCGACGTATGCGGATATATGGTTAAAAATACAATATTATACCCAAAATGTGCATTTTGCTCTATAAATGTATGTACATAATAGGGAGACTGGTAATTAGTGACCTATACTTAAACACGTGATTGTACTCATGATCACAAACAACTTTCCCAAAGAAACTTTTTTTTTAGACTAGCTGTCTTTGGATATTATTTAACCGAAACATGTAGGTACCTACACTGATTACGTACACCGATGGGTTTGCAAGCCGCTCGGGTGCTCTATCACTATTGTAGGCAAGGTACAAAAAGTGCATGAGACAACAGCTTTACGCGGCTAACAGTTGAGTGGTCGCAAGCGCGCACATGCGAATTTCAAACAGCTATTATTATTATTTTTTTGTTGTCATTGTCATAAAACTAATGAGTATATAAAAAAGTTTCTTTGTGAAAGTTGAGGACAATCACGTGTTTAAGTATCGGTCACTAATTACCAGTCACTCTATATATTTCGTAGAATAATCGACGTGTAAAAGCGACTTTTCTTCCTAGTTTTCTAGAGTTTTGCTTATTTTCTGATATTAAAGTAGCTCACATTATTAGTGCATAATCTGTTGGAAATAATGACGCTAAAATCTAAGTACAAGTTATTAATAAATCATTTGTCTTAAGATTATTTCTATCAACATTTATAATTAATTTGATACTGTTGGATATATCTGTCTGTTTAACTATTAAAAAGCCATAAGTAAGTTATTCGGGTTCTTCTGTCGTGCAGTTCATACACTTTAACCAAGACCTGTACCATGATGTTTAAAGTAAGATTGTTTCATTCGTATTTCCAGTTTGGGTAAGAGATGGCGCTAGATAACCTTTATAGCTCTGTCTCTTACCCACACTGCAATAAGATACCCCTAATCGCCTATGTCGGATATATCCGACCACGCGTTTTTTCCTCCTGGGTTGCACATCCACTCCATCTCGTCAGGTCTTCTGTCACTTATGGGGATTGAAGAGTTAAATGAGTACCCAGTCGCAATCGACAATACGACCCTGGCGAGTAGGACACGAAACCTTTCGTCGAACCCATTCGACGCAGGCGGTTAAAGTGTTAAAAAGCCAAAAGTAAGCTATTCAGGTTCTTATGTCGTGCAGTTCATATACTTTAGTAATAATTTGGCGAAATTAGTATATGTCACGCATTGAAGATAATTTAGGAAAAGTTAAAGACTATTCAGACTAGGCGACCAAGACCAACGTTGTGTTGATAATACCCGCTAACGGGCAACTCGGCGATCTCTCTTTCAACAACATATACAATATTATTTTTAGTATAGGTTTGCGAAACTTGAACATAGTTTGTTTATAATGTTGTATAAGAAAAACAATACTTTCATACAAGACTTATTAGCGTTTAAGTCTGTCTTGTAGTCGTGACCGTGGCGTATTGGACACATTTTATCTCAATGCGTGACATATCAAAAACGTATATCTAGAATGATTACTTACAAAAGCACTTGAAGAATAAACACTATCTATAACTGGATTAAAATTATATGTCAAAATCCGCCTAATTCTTTTTTTTTTGTAAGTTATATATGTTTAAATTCGAAATTAGTGTTAAAAAATTTAAATGTAAAAAGCCTATTTGGTCACATTCTGACGAAATTATTGTTATTGTTCTGATACCGATGATTCGGATCACACGATATTTTATTGTATTCCGATATTATATTTTAAGAGGACTACATGACTTAAAAAAAAACTTGGCATCAGACAGCACCTATCATCCACTGTGCAGTGTCTGGGTGTAATTTATCTATAATATGTATGTATTTAGAAATATATAAGTATGTTTATCAGTTGTCTAGTACTCGTAACACAAGCTCAGCTTAGCTTGGGACTAGACGGCGTTGTGTGATAGTTGTGGAATATTATATTATTATTATTACTATAACGTTAAAATGTTGCTTGTTGCAATCTGACAAATAATCAGAATGATTGCACATACTTGTATGTTAGTCCGGTTTTTAATCGATAAAAGAATTTTTAGAGGCATCTTCGTGATTTTTTTTGTCGTACTCATCATCATCATTCAGCCGATAGACGTCCACTGCTGGACATAGGCCTCACCCAAAAGCCGCAACAATGAACGGTCCTGTGCGTCTTGCATCCATCGGACTCCCGCAACCTTCACCAGGTCATCGGTCCACCTTGTAGGGGGCCTTCCAACACTGCGTCTTCCGGTACGTGGTCACCACACCAGAACCTTTGGGCCCCAACGGCCATCTGATCTGCGAGCAATGTGCCCTGCCCATTGCTACTTAAGTTTGGCGATTCTTCGTGCTATGTCGGCAACCTTGGTTCTCTTGCGGATATCTTCATTTCTGATTCGATCACGCACGGAAACTCCGAGCATAACCCTTTCCATTGCCCTTTGGGTGACTTTAAGCCTTTTGATGAGGCCCATTGTGAGCGAGCACGTTTCGGAACCATATGTCATCACTGGTAACAGGCACTGAGTTTTGTCGTAGATACTAAATTAGATAAATTATGTTATGTTTTGAACACACTATCTATCTAGAAATTTATCTTGAAGAATAACATATTTTTTTTCTGGATCTGCTAACTGCAGTGGATCATATACTTTTGCGCATTATAAAACTGGCTCTGTGGTCCTTTTAAAGACAAAATATTATGAACCAATAAATCAGAATGTGGTAACTTAGGCTTTTATTATGTACTGATTTCCGATTACTTATGTAATCATAAAGTTACTTAGTTTAATATCGTTTCGTCGTCTCTAACAGCCGTTATTATGTTTACATTATATTTTATTAGTTTAATATTTGAATACTACAGCTAACGTATATTATAAAAAATAAATATATACAAATACCTATAAACTGTGTTGTGTTATTTAGACCTAAACCTTCGTCCTTTGCGTTTTAGGACCGCAGGTTTTCTTTTCAGCAATTTCCCGCGGCCCCAGCGGGTATCGGCCCTGCTGGGCCCCTACGGTTTGATGACATCTCTGAGGCTCGTTTGGGACACTACGGGCCGTCGACGACTCGGGCTTGGTCAGAAGGAAAGCGGAAAAAAAACATGCAAACGGTCATAATAATTTAAATTTATATTGCAAAGACTTACACGTTTCACTAATGTAAAGGTTTTTATATAAGGCTACCGTGATAAAGAGGAAAGGCGGCATATTTGGGCTACTGCAAGTAATTTGAAATACAGTGATATCTCTATGAATGTCAAGGGTATATTAACTATGTTTTTTCGTCGTAAATAATAGGTTATGAATTTAATACTTACTACTTATGGATTAATAATTACTTATGAATTTGGCGTTTTTAACCCTCCACCGAAAAAGAGGGGTATTATAAGTTTGACGTGTCTGTGTTCCTGTCCGTGGCATCGTAGCTCCTAAATGAAAGGGTCATATGAAGCAACTCAATTCATTTCCAAAATATTTTATTTCTTCACATTGCGGTCCTCCGACTCAGCAGCGCTCATCTTTCAAATATTTATAGGTTATTTTAATTAAGTTAAAGGGCTGAAAGAGGATTTTTTTTATTATTTTTTATATCTTAGCAAATATGCGTCACTTCCTCCATCAAATTCGTGTTGAAGTTGCCTGTCAGCCCAACCTAATGATGGGAAGTTGCAATGTCTTAAGAAATCGTAATTCTTTAACATTAGTAACAGACTATTCATGCATGAAAACGTACCTGTAAGTAGATATTTCAGCACATAAAGAAATCAAGTCAAGTAGAGTAAACCAAGCATATGTCGATAATGGGTGTACTATGCTAAATCGAACATCAAAATACTCGAATGTTCATAATATGGAATGCTTAAATTTATTTTTAATCAACATAATAAAACAGAGAAATTTATAATGTCGTTGTAATTCTAGTTTCTGCCAACGGTTTCACTTGTGTGAAATTGGAAAATTGTCCCATGGGAACATACTAGCCGAGGTACAGTGTCCTATCTGCTACTTCGGGACATAACCTTCCCCCGTGCTAGTGAAATCTGTTCAACCGCTCGAGCGTGAAGAACTTACATAAATACACCCTGACCATACATCACACACCACACAAATGCCACTCATGCCGTTATCTACTTAGTTTTTTTTAGTCTTAATTTTTTCATCATTTGGTTGTAATTATGAGGATATGTAAATCTCTGCTAGTGATCATGAGGGTGGGCGCTGAACCTTTATATACAAGATATTAAGTTAGCTTAGGGATCAGCTGTAACACTTAAATATCACAATTAATTAACCTTTCGATCAAATTTACTGTAATTTGTAAAACTTGTTAACTTGAAGGTGCAAATAAACAATTTATTTATTTATAATTATAGTTCCCTAGCAGTATAGTTTAGGTCGTCAAATTTATGCAACGCGTTAAGAGCTCGTTAGAGGGCTCCTGAGATCTACATGACGTAGGTAAGATGAGATTAATCAGATTCTTCATTAGTGATGCAACGGAAGTGTCGAAACGGAGGCAGAAACGGAAACAGATATCAAAGCTAAATCTTAGCGGAAGCGAAACCGGAAATGTTAATACTGTGAAGAATTGCTCAATGGCTAAACTGCTGGCGGGGGGCTGATAAGTATTAGCGAACTATTGGCAACAGACGAACAAAAAAAAACAACAGAAGATTACGCTGAATGTCACGAGGCGCAGTGATGCGCAGAATGAACAAAAAAAATCTCTCCACGCCTGTTCCGTCGTCTCCGGGCCCCCCACCCTGTATTCTTCTGTTAAGAGATCTGTTATAAAGTTAGCGGAACCAGAAACGGAAACGTAAGTGAAAAAGTTTGCGGAACTTTTGCAGAAGCGGTAGCGGAAGCAGAGTTCTATTGCAACACTAATCTTCATTACTCCGTCAAAATCAAGGATAGTCATCAAACCCTCCTTGACCTACCTACTTATCCACCTCTTGAAGTGTCAGCAATTTAGCATGTATCAAGGTCTGTTGTCCATTGTCCTAGCTAATCTGATCAGTAAAATTAGCAACGTTTGCCGGCACAGCAAAGTTGTTATGCTGACTCATTTCCGTGAATTGTTTCTTTTTTAGTTGTAGTAAAAAAAACTAAATAGAATTAGGCGAGTTTTTTTGTGGTTATTTATTAACTGGAAGCAATGACCGAATGAATCGATAGTCGAAGACATGAAGTCGATGGTCGATGCCTAAGGCATTAAGTCCGCCTTTGTACCTTTGTTCTTTAAAAGTGCTTAACGCCCTCCTGAATTCTGATCCTGAATGTGTGTGATGTGTTTAAGGACGAAAGGAATAAAATAAAACGTGTTTGTCTGGTGTTTTGTGAGAGACAGACAGTATGCAAGGGTGTCCACTGTTCTATGTTAATATGTAGTATTGTATTTAATCTTAAATTATTAATTTATAAATATGTGTTATTGAAATAATCCTTTTATAATAATCAACATCAATTATTTTCTAAAATTCCAGACAATTTTGCTGTCAACATTATGTATATATTTTTTAAACTTTTTAAAATTCTATGTTTATTAATGTAAGTGGGCATGCACCGTTTTTATTAATTACAAATAAATAAATTGTGTTGCATGAAGTTTTAATAAATGAATAATAGCATACAACATTAGCATAATTAGCCTTTTAATGTTACTACTACTGCGACTCAAGACTCCTGTCTAGGAGAGGTAATGGGCCGTAATCCACCACACGGGCCCAATGCGGATTGGTGAATGTCATTTATCGAATTTTAGGTCACAATACCATTTGGTCACAATTTCAAAGTATTTTTTTTTGCGCGGATTCCTAATCATATTTCTAAAATAAACGTAGCCTAAGTAACACCTTATAAAATCGCTACCAGTGAAAGTCTCGTCAAAATCGGTCGAGCCGTTTTAGAGATTAGTCGGAACAAACAGAGAGACAAAAATTTGCCGTCGGTCGCTTCCACGAAGACACGGCGGTGCTCCGCTCAAGTGGGGCACCCCTCCACCGTATGCACCATGGTGTCCGGGTAACCCGGGTATCATCCGGGTTCCACTCACGGTGAGTAATTCCTTCCGCCTTAATCCGGAACAGGAACCTCCTGATGTTACCATATCCGGTAAGAAACTGTACCATGGGGAAGGTGAGGACGCCGTGGCACCCCTACAGTCACTCCTCAAACAGGCAACTTACCGCCGCAATTGTGGCGTGCCCAAGATAAATGTAGCTATAGAATTAAATAATAAACATGGATAAAATATAATCAAAGAATGTGAATAATTTAATAGTCTTAATCCATTTTGTGTCCAGTTTTGTCAGATATCCGCAGGAGAACCAAGGTTACAGACATAGCCCGAAGAATCGCCGAACTTAAGTGGCAGTGGGCAGGGCACATTGCTCGCAGAATAGATGGTCGATGGGGACGAAAGGTTCTGGAATGGCGACCACGTACTGGAAGACGCAGCGTTGGAACGCCACCCACAAGGTGGACCGATGACCTGGTGAGGGTCGTGGGAATCCGATGGATGCCAGACGCTCAGGACCGCTCATTGTGACGACATTTGGGGGAAGCCTATGTTCAACAGTGAACGTCATTCGGCTGAAATGATGATGATGATGAATCCATTTTGTGTGGGAGTAAAAACCAGACTGAACTAATACTTATCAGTACCTATCTAAATAAGTAGTAATAAGTATTAACATCATTTTAAACCACAGACGTGTTAAATATCTAGAAAGTAGGTAGATCCTTTTCAAAGAAACATTTAGAAAATTACATCACTAATGAGATACCAAAAGTTACATAAAGTAGTTTTTTGGATCGAATCGGTATTCATTAGTGGTGAGTTAATAAGACGCAAGATGTTACATCCTCGCTCTATTTTTATATTTGTCAAGATTTCTAGCAATATATCTATGTACATAAGGCACTTAAATATTAACTAAGTATTTATACTAAACCGAACTATACATACTAGCTGACCCAGCAAACGTTGTATTTTTCTGTATACTTATATTTTTATTTTTTGTAATTGTTATAAGCTAGTGCTTTACTGCGATCCCATCTGATCATGCAATCGTTGATGGTGAGGCGCACTAGTTTATTAAGAGCATATTCACTCTAGCCTTGAAGACACCTAAATTATATCGGACGGGAAGACCGCAGCAGGCATGTTATTCCAGTCCCTCGATGTTCGTGGTATAAACAAAAAAGCGGAAGCAGAGGTCTGTTGCAACACTAATTAAATATATTATTATGTATATTATTATTTATACACCACAAAATAATTAGTACAAACATACTTAGAGGTCTTGTTATTATTTAAATAGTCTCAATAAATAATATTCCTAAACAGCAAAGTTATGAGCGTTTGTTTATATCCCATTTTTTTTTCTTTTTTTTTATTATTGATAGGCTCGCGTTTGGCCACTATCTCACCTGATGGTAAGCGATGATGTGGCCGACGATGGAGCACGCTTGCCTAGAAGTAACCTATTCACTCTTGACTTAAAGACCCCTAGGTTGTAGCTTTCAGGGAACACAGACTCTGGCAGGGAATTCCACTCCTTAGCTGTACGCATTATGAATGTCACTCCCAATATGTCACTCAATTTATGGAGATATTGTACAGGCTATTGATTATGAATGAAAAACAAAGGAAAAACACTGCGCGTAGTATTTTCTAGAAGCAATTGTTAAGAATGATTGATTTAAATATGAATTTACCAATTATGACAAATTTTTGTGGTCAATTTTGGGATTTCGTTTTTTTTTTTACTTTTGACTACATAAATGTGATCAGTAACGGCTATGGATAGAACCCCATTTTTTGCATTAATTAAAAGATGTAATAAGTAAATGAAAGGGGTTTTTGAGACGACTCCGCTATTTGTGTAGAAAATAATTCTGCAACTTCCGCTTGAATGCATACTGACTGACTGATTTGATGGCCGTTTATGTCGCAAAAAACGTATATTTCGACACTCTCAAGGGAATCAAAATTCATAGGGTACTTCCCGTTGACCTAGAATCCTAAAATTTGGCATGAAGTAAGGTCTCATAGCACAAGTATAGGAAAAAAACTGAAAACTGTAAATTTATAGTTACTTCACAAAAAAAAAACTTTTATGCGATGCAGAAAAAACCTCGAGACTCCATTCGGGAATTAAACTATTTACACAGGTAAGTTTGTACGGAACCCTCAGGGCGCAAGTCCGACTCGCACTTGCCCAGTTTTTATTCAAGTTAAATTACTTGAGTATATAGATTCTCTAATTTACTTCTTCCTTAATTTGCAAGCCCAAGCGTCCTCCGACCTACTTACAAAAAATAAATTGGTCGCTTATTTCAAAATGCTTTTCTCATTTATTTTAAATACACCAGCTGTCATTTACTTAGGTAAAACAATGCACAATGGTTTACAAACATTTGAATTCAAGAAAATCCATGCAAGAAGAACGCAACTGCACAAGTTATTTTAATGATCAAAATTATTAAATATTTCTAAAATAACATATCCACAGTTCCTTATATGGAACGTTATATAATCTTGGCAATGTCGGCCGCACGTAATGACATATATGACAACTTTCTATTTTCACTACCATTATATCATTTACAACTTTTGTTCTAACCATTTCCTCAACCCGCCATACTGTATAAAATGGCGCGAAATGATTTTCATCGGCGCCATATTAGATCTGGCGTTGGAGCGTAAACATACAGCTTAGGTAGCTAAAGAGGTTTTAAATTATTTTATTATTAGACAAAAATAATTTTGTATTAGTTTTAAATCTAGTATTAAAGGATTTGATGTATTTTTTAAAATAAATATTCTAGTATTGTTTTGTGTTTTATTTTTAAAATTATCTTAATTTGTTTTTATGTACAAACATATTTTTTTTACAGAGACAATAACTTAATAAATAAAATTAATTGGTATTTACAATTTAAGTACTATTTCTTACGACTAAAATATTGCTTGACTTGACATTAAAATAAACACAAGTATTTAAATTAAACAATAAATCAGAATCAGCTTAGTTTTTTGCAGAGAAAGACCAAAAAAAGCACCACTTATCTCTGAAATTACTAAACTAATTTCGATTAAAAACATCGCTTTTAAGACTTCATCTACTAAACATACAAAAAACTCAATTTCCAACCAAAACTACAGAAAATTATCACACAATTTTTTCAAAACATTCTACACGTTTCCTTGTAGATGGTCATATGAGATATCGGCGTGGAAGCCGTCAGGGCCTGCAGAGTATTTGACCTGCTGCAGTCTACCATCAGGCAGAAGCACGTGGTAGGATCCTCGGGTGCTGTCACCGGATTTGGCCTCTTGGTGACCAAAATCGTTGCCAGTCTCGTGGTCGCGAACTCGGTAGCCGAATTCATAGTTTGCTGCGTAGTGGATCTGGAATAGAGGACTGGATTAAAGTATATATTTGGTAAGTAAATGAGTTTTGAAGGTATTAAAACAAACAGGGACTTTTTTTTTGGGTGGGAAAATCATCCAATGACATTCCCTGCTCTTGGGCGGAGCGAGAAGGTGTGTCAGACTTTGACTGACTAAAACCCATACTCCTGCTCCTTCGTTGCCTTTCATACCAGGGCCGAGTCTTCCTTTCAGAAGCAGACCCTTTGCCCCAGGAGGCTTCGACCCTGCTGGGTCCCTACGGTTTTGCTGACATCTCCTTGATGCGCGCGTGGAATACTACGCGCTGTCGACGACTCGGGTTCCGTGTTACCGGACGGTCGGACGGCGAGCTAACCATTGTCGCCGTCCGCAAGCCCGCAGCCTATTAGGGCTGATGCTTGCTAGGGCTGCTAAATTGTTCAAAAGAGTTACCATGGCCCTGGAACGCAAAGAGTAACTGAAGGAACACAGGTGGGTTTAAAAGTCAGTAAGTTTAACTTCTCTAGTCTAGCCTAGCTTCTCTCAGAACTTATCAAATAATGCACGATTTTTTATTATAATATATTATTTTTATTTTATCATATTTACAGATGTATAATTTGACAATGCTTGTTTTTGCCAGCGGCTTCGTCTGCGTGACTGTTGGTTCTTGAGGACGCGAAGTCGAAGACGGATAAAAAGTAGCCTATGTCCATCCTTGGAGTTCAAGCTATCTCCATATTAAATTTTATCAAAGTCGGTTCAGTAGTTTAACCGTGAAGGCGTAATAGACAGACAGACGGAGTTACTTTCACATTTATTATATAATAATACTAATAATAAAATAAGCAAATGTATCTTGAAATTATTGTTTAATATATAAATTTTATACTTTAATTCTTCTAGTGACATTATTACCTTCATTTATTATATTTTATGGTTACAATAATTCAACTTGTGATTTGCATGGTGTAATATGGCTGGACTGTGCTATATTTTTAACAAATAAATGACTAATTGTTAGCAAATAAATCATTAACATTTATGAATTATTTGATGATTTATCGAATAAAAAAAAAGTGGTCACCGAAATCGAATACGGTCATTCAAACATTTTCAATCAGGATATTCAAAAAATTTAATGCAGCTTCCTAAACGCCGTGGTCATAACAATAAGTAATCTATAATAATGTCAGCTCATTATCACAAGGAACCGATAACATAGACTTGTCAAGAAACAAAGCTCCTTTTGTTTTGTAGAATAAATTACCTACATAAAGGTATGAGGAAACTTTCAGATAAAGTCACGATTCATAGGTGCTTAAATAAAATGTTGTAAGAGAAATAATATTAATATATACATCTTATAGGTACATATCTAAATATAAATAAAATTGGAGTGTCTGTTTGTAATATTTAAAGTGGCGCCAGTGACTGAAAAGTTGAAAGTGAATTTGTCTTGGTATGGTCATGTGAAGGGGAGGGATGAAACGCATGTTACTAAAAGAGTTCTGAGTATACATGTGGATGGATGGAGAGGGAGAGGGAGACCAAAGAAAAGATGGATGGATTGTGTGAGAAGTGATATGAAAGAAAAGGGAGTTAGTGATAGCGTTACGAGTGACAGGACGCAATGGAAGAAAAAAACGTGTTGCGCCGACACCGTATAAAACGGGACAAGGGCAGGAAGTTGATGAGTAAGTTTTGTTGTGCATATGAGTTATGCTCATGTATAGTTTTTTTATATATATATATACAAGTTTAAATAATACCTAAGGTTTGTCGTAAGATAACCCAATTGTGGGTTAAGCTCGCCTGTGTACCTAGATCACTTGTCCTATTTTTTATTATCTGTAAAAGTTTTATACAATAGTGTATTTTGTGTTTTTGTATTATATTTATGTACATAGTTAGGTTTTAGTATAGTTTAGTTAATATTTATGTATTTTATATCTATATTTAGGTACTTATGTAACAAGGAGAATAAATATAATTTTATACAATAATTAATATATGAAAGTATATTCGATAACTCTACCAAATATGCAATTTTTAAAAGTTTTGCCTGTCTGTCTGTTTATTCCGGTTAATATCCGAAACGGCTGAACTAATGTTGACAGGGTTTTCACTGGTAAACAGCTGATATTATAAGGCTGCTTAAGCAATTTTTATTTTAGAAAAAGAATTAGGGTTCCCCGTAAAAAAATCTTCTTGGAATTGTGACCAAATAAATGGCATTCCGTGAAGGTGCGGTCCCGGCATACGGTGAAGGAAAACATCGTGAGGAAACCGGCATGTCCTAGAACCAAAAATTCGAAGACATGCGACATTCACCAACCCGCATTGGCCCTGCGTGTTGGATTACGGCCCATTCCCTCTCCTTGAGAGGAGGTCTCAGTCCCAGTAGTGGGAACATTATAAGGCCGACTATGCTATATGCTAAATGGCTTTCCAAAGTCGAGGTCTCCAGCTAGTGTATATTATAAGTCTAAAGTCATAGACATTATAACAACAATAATAAACTTTATTGCAGGAAACAAATAACTAAGTTCTGTTGCAAAGAAATGTTCCGTGTTATGCTAGTTCCTGTTTATTGATAGCATCATTGTGACGATCGTACCATGAAATGATGATGGTCATTAAGACATGATAGGTAGGCATGGTTAACATGGTGGCTGCTTTTCAGTATTTTCCGGGATATATATTTCAGTTTCGAAAGCATTAGGGATTGTTACACAGTTTTCTTACGGATTCCCAGAAAATCTAAATACTAACTGTTGAATGGCAGAGCAGTGGTGGCCCAGTGGTAATGGCCCCGATTTACGAGTTGTAGGTCGCGGGTTCAAACCCAGCCAGGCGCATTTCTTTGTGTAATTTATTTCATCACCACTGCTCTCAAAACGGTGAAGGAAAAGATCGTGAGGAAACCGGCATGTCCGAGAACCAAAAATTCGACGACATGTGACATCCATCAACCCGCACTGAGCTCGCGTGGTGGATTACAGCCCATTCCCTCTTCTAGAGAGGAGGCCTGAGTCCACATTTATAAACAACAACGGAACATTATAAGGCCGACTATGCTATGCTATGCAATATCTGTTGAATGTGTCAAAACTAAAATTGCACATGATTTGCGGTCCGGACGGTTACCGGAAGCAGGACATCACCATAACAGTCTTTTTCCTACCATTTTGGGGGTCATCTTACAGTTTAAAAAGACAGACCTGACACTTATCAGAAATAATATATTCATTTCTTTGTTCGAGTATATCACATAACATCGTCTGATAATCTTACATCACAGACATCATGACTTGACAATTCCTGACATCGTAAGAAAATTCTTCCGGACGAATATATTAATATGTACTTGTTTAATTTAACAGATTTCACATTTCAAGTACCTTCGTGATGAAGTAGAAACTACTGTTCGTCAGTAGGATGACTCTGCAATTGGCTAAATTGACTTCATAGTTCTATTTGCTTATATAACATAATCAGGTCATAGTCTTTCCATTATCAAGTCTCATCTCTGTACGAGGAAGTGAACAACAACTTCCAAAAGTATAGAATATTTGTATATTTTGAAAACCGTTGAGGCCATGAATCTCGACGAGTCCCGGGAAACAAGATCCAAAATCAATTCAAGTCAATTCGATTCAATTTCGAAAATCAAGTATTAAATTCAATGCGGGATGCATTAAATTTAATTAAAAGATATCAGATGAGTTAGAAAATATATAGCATAATCAGCCTTTTATTGTTCTCATTGCTGGGACTCAGGCCTCCTCTCTATAGGAGAGGGAATGGTCCGTAATCCGCCACGCAGGCCCAGTGCGGATTGGTGAATGTCACATGTCTTTGAATTTTTGGTTCTAGGGGCATGCCGGTTTCCGGATGAAATAAATTACACAAAGTTATTCGCCTGGCTGGGTTTGAACCCGCGACCTAAAACTCGTAAGTCGGGGCCGTTACTACTCGGCCACCACTGCTCTTGAGAAAATATATACTTCAAATTAGTTTTATACTTACCACTATTGATAGCATTGTTCAAGTACTTCCTATACAAGTTTATTTGTGTAAAAATCTAACTTCCTACTGCGAAAGTAATAAAATGCTTCATAAAATTAACTTTCCGCATTTTCTTTTTCTGTTAACAATATTGAAATAGTTTTATTTTGTCTAATATAAGACTGTGGATAGTAATTAATAAATAAGACCTCTTTATAGAGACATATTTTATTTTTTATAAAACAATTAAATAATTTATTTTAAACTTAACAGTATGTGTATATATTTTTGCGTGTGCTGCTATTATAAATAATTTAAACTAAAACACTGTATTATAGCTATGGCAGAACTTGTTACTATGGTTATCGGTATCTTAGGTCACATTTTAAATATCATGGCAAAACGGCTCAATTAACAATACAACAATAGACAGCTACTTGTCCGAGAGGGTGGTGAAAGTCAGGTACGCGGGAGTGGAGTACGATTTCAGCTCCCCTAGCCAAGTTACAACAGTTTCGTTTCTCTTTTCGTTGATCGCCTCGAGTCGGTCACGCCTCTAATTCCAGTCTGACGTCATCTCAACCCTCAGTCACGTGGTCAATCGAAGGCTTGGCCTACTCGAGGCGATCGGCGAAAAGAGAATCGAAACGAAACGGTTGTAACTGGCTAGAGGGCAGGACTGAGAAAGGATGCGTCCAGAGGTCAATCGGCGATCCATATATTGGAACCTTGTGCTAGATCCTCTTTTAAAGAAACTTTATATTCTTTATTAAATCTCTAACTTCTATATGTATAAATAGTAATGTATAGTGCAACCATTAAAATAATTAAGTTAAGTTAGTTCCATTAAGTTAATTTGCTGCGCCTTATCAAGGTCATATACCTATCAACTAAGACTAGTCTGTAACTAAGTACATTATGTGCAATAAATAAATAAATAAAAACAACTATGTGTTTGGATTTTAGCGATAAGTGCAAGTTCATAAATCTATCACTTAATGGTGTAAAAATTTATTTAACTTACGAAATTTTTGTAATTTTTTCTGCCTCCTGCTTCTACTCTGCCTATGTTTCCTATTTCTCTTAGGATACCTATGTTTCGGTTTCTTAGGTATAGAAGGATACTGAAATACATCCAAATGCTGCACATTCACATGCTTGTGACCTACAATATCCTTTAACTGAGATTCTGTCAACATATACACGGGTTCTAAAGAGTCAATTACACTTGAAATTTCAGGTTTCGATCCCCTGTAATAACTTTTAGGTGGCCCATATTGCTGGATTTGTGCCCCGTAGCTGGCGCTAGGTGGGCCATAATCCGTAGGTGGGCCATAATCGTCACTAGGTTCAGAATGGAAGTCATTATAATTTGGATGCTTAAAGTTAGCATATCTGTTTGAAAAGTTATTTTGAGAATTGAAATTTTGATTGGAATTTTGATTCCTCTGTCTATTAAGTCTAGTGAATGGAGCAGGTCGTCTGAAATTGTTTTGTACGGGGTAATCTAGATCTGGTGGGTTAAATTCATCATTTGGGTCATAGTCGTCTTCCATAGAATAGTCCTTGTTGTTATTGTCTTCGTCATAATAGTCATAGTCTTTCACTACTCCTGCAGGATGGTTATCATTGAAGGTTCTATAACTAGTCCATTCCATCGGGTCTGGTAAAGTATCATTTCTATCCGTTGCGTTAAGAGCTGATTTATCATCAAAATTAATTAAATTTTTGTCAGTTGCATTTGATTGGTTTAAAGTTGTGACAAGAATAGAACCTTCTATTTTATTGTTTTGGACAGATTGAGTTTTATTTGTAACTACAGTTGGTGTCCGTATTATTTCAGGTAAAGGTTCGTTCTCTAAAATGAATAAGTCTGATTCTAACTGACGTTTCATCCTACGTTTTTTAATACTTACATCATCGTCTCCATATGCTGAGACTCCCGTTCCATCCTGAGATAAATGCTGTACTCCAGAATGCTGAGATTGGAGATATTTCACTGTTTCTGTACTTGGTCCTTTAGCGTAATAGTTTGATGGTGTTTCGTATGTCAATGCTGAGTAACTTGGCTTCGGAAACTCAACACTTTTCCCCTGCTTATTCCCACTTATGGTCTGTTCTACTTCTATTTTGTAATAATTGCTCTTCGTCGTAGTTGGGTCTTCAAAAACATGAGGAGTCTGCTGTATTGGATAAGGTTTAAATGGAGTAGCCTTTTCCTCTTCGACATCATCAACTTCTTCAGTAATTGGTTTGTGGTCATTGTAATTGACAAAATCATGTACATTGTAAGTGTTCTGTACATTATATTTGCTGTTATCATCCGCTGCTGTACTAGGATTATTCAAGTAAAAGAATAAATCTATAGGTTGTTCTAGAGCATCTTTTCCATATTCTTTATTCCCTTGTGTCATTGTGTTCAATGCTGATATCTGTTCTTGTGGGGATTTAGCTAGTAGAGTATTTAAGGCGTGTATATCATCAGCTGAATGGTATGAATGCATTTGGCTGTACAATTTAGGATATACATATTGAGTTTTACTTGGATATATTTCTGTGTATAAACTAGTTTGTTCCTTTTCCAACTTATTCAATCCTATATTTCCATTAGGTTTGATTGTCACTCCTTGGTCGTATGTAGTGCCAGGTGAAGTATTTATATTATTTCTATGTATATTTTGTACTTTATGATAAACTGATCCAAACGATCTGTGATTCCTATTCTTGTCAACAGCATCAGCTCTTGTTAGTTTAACTGGATCAAGATGTGTTCTGCTTCTTAAGTTTGTCCTTTCTTGTCTTTCTCTAGGTTTCTTTTCTTTCTGTGTGGCTTGCTGCATTTGTTCAAGTGCAAGTTGGTGGTTTTCTTGTGATTCATGGTAAGCTTTCATATAACTGTCGACTTGTTGAGGAGCTTTGTTCCATCTTTGGATTTGTGCTCTGTGTTGTCTTACTCTTTCTGCGTTAAACATTGCTTGTTGATGTTGGGCGTGGATTTTAGCATTTTGTTGAGAGTTCCCTGCTAGTGGGTTTCCGTAACTTTGAGGTCTCTTGTCGTCTATCCTTGCTTGTTCATTGATGACCTCATGGACTGATGGGGCGCTGCTTTTTGCAGTTCTTGTTGTTGATATATGTAATATTAGTAGTATTATTGCTGTTTTCATTTGGCCCCGCATCTTGTCTGTAACAGAAAAAAAATTATGTTAGTATTAAGTCAAAAATTACCGAGTTGTTTCTAAATTGATCGGAATTTTATTCTGGCATAAATAACTGACATATTCTTTAATTTTGACGTATTCAAACGGCAAAATAATGAAACTGAATTAGATATTAAGACAATCTGTGTTTATTTAACTTCGATCAAATAATAATAATAATAATAATAATCTTTATTTTTACATAAGACGTTTAGAAACAATTTTATTGAAGTCCCTGGCTCCTGTGCTAGGTGATTAACCTGTGTTACAGAAGCCAGTGCCCTCTCCCGGGAGAAATACAATTAGTTCTTATGCAATGGATATGAATACATGAAAAATAGTAAAAAAAAAAAAAGAAAGATACCAATAATTAAAATTCAAATTGAGATAAAAACAAAAACAAAAAGTTGTCAGTAAGCCTGTTACGGTAAGTGAGTGAGTGAGAGTATGAAGTGAGTTAGTGTGTGTGAGGTAAATAAGTGTGTGTGGTGAGTGAATGTGAATGGTAAGTGAGTGTGTGCAAAGAGTTCACAAATGTATGTAGGTACAGGAAGAATTTAATCAGGTTTGTAAGGACAATATAAAGGTAGGATAGAGTCACCGAAGCACTTCTAGAATCTGCTCCGTGTCTTCGTAACTGAGCGACATAAGCCATGGCTTAAGACTCCGTTTGACCTTATGGACAGTAAGTTTATATATTGCCAGCTTCTTATTTATTTTGTTATAAATTAACGAGCTTTGCGCACAATAATGGCGCCGAGCTAGTGCAGAACGACACTGAACAGACTCACAGACAGGGAAACCTACTCGTCGACTGGTAAGATTCCTATCTAGTGGTATCGTGGAATGACGTCGCAACACAGAGCGGAGGACATACAGTTTTCTTACCGTGAGTACTTGGGCATCGGAGTACAACTGAGCTGTGGGATAGTCTCTTCTACGGAAGAGCATAACTTTGAGAACAGCTCGCTGAGCCCGTTCTACTCTAAGCATCACGGTTTTGAAAGTACCACCCCATACTGGTATGCAGTAAGTGATAATAGACTCGCACAAGGAACGATACACAAGTGAAGCCGTCTCCCCGTCAGCCGAGTGTCTCAACTCCTTAAATAAATACATTAGCTTTCGAAGCCGGGAGCATAATGTATCCGTATGAACACGCCAATCTAGCTTGTTATCAATATGGACACCCAAATATTTAATATTTGAGACCATCGTCAGGTAATTGCATTTGCAAGGCATTGCATCATGGCAAATATGCGCTCTTAGTTTGTTAGAGTCTGGTGGAGGTGTGGGTGAATTAGGTGGAAGATACTGAATAACTTTAGTCTTAGATATATTAAGCGTCAGAAGGTTAGTGGAAAGCCAGGCCATAACAGTACGAAAAGTGAGTTCAGTTCTATGCTTCGCTTTGTCCCAGGTCTTATCGTATAACAAAAGTGCCGTATCGTCCGCATAAGTAAAAATGTCACACTGGGTAAGGGGTAGTTGACAAAGGTCATTAATATATATTTGAAATAGCGTGGGTCCCAAGATACTTCCTTGTGGTATACCGAAGCCAATAAATTCTTCGTCACTAATTAAGGAATCAATCTTAACACATTGGCTACGCCCGCTCAGGTAATCCTTGTAAATATTTAGGGCCACACCACGTACTCCCATATGCTCCATTTTGGCTAAGAGTCTTGAAATGGAAACAGTATCAAAAGCCTTCGTCAAGTCTAAAAAGACACCATAGCACTTAAAGCGATTGTCCAATCTGTCGACCAATGCACTTGTGAAATCGGAGACAGCGTCCTCTGTGGACACTCCTGAGCGAAAACCATACTGGTTGTTTGCGACCAGCTTATTTTTAAACAGAAAGTTTGTTAGACTAGTGTTGAGAATTCGTTCGAGTATTTTAGATAAAGAGGTAAGAACTGAGATTGGCCGATAGTTGGACACATCGTCTTTTGGTCCACTTTTGTACACTGGATTGACTATTGCACGTTTAAAAGCTTTAGGAAAAATTCCAGAGGTGATGGAGCAGTTACATATATGGGCAATGAAAGGAGCCAGAATACTACTAGATTGTTTTATAATGAGGGCAGGTATATTGTCCCATCCCACCGCACAATCACTACGTAACCTATATATTATACTTATAACAAGTGATTCATTAACTAATGGAATAGCCAAAGAGTTGCTCGGGGACGGAGAAGAAGAAGTAAAAGTCGCATGGTCGATGGAGTCAAATTTTGAAGCAAGGTCACTTCCAATATTAACAAGGTATTTATTGACATTATTAATTGATTTGATAGGGTCACTAGAAGATTGTAACAGAGCATTAGGATGGTTTGGCTGTTGGTTACTATGTGTGATTGATTTGATTACTTTCCACGTTGCTTTCGGATTGTTATTAGCTTTTAGTAATTCTGCTTTCTCATGGGCACGTTTTAATTTTTTAAGTAAAGAATTACAAAAGTTGCGGTAACGGGTGTATGAAGTTTTAAGAATTAGATCATTGGGAGACTCTCTGACCCGTCTATGCATTCTGTCACGATTGCGCAGACATCTTATTAAGCCAGGAGTCATCCATGATTTAATAACTGTTTTCCTATTAGGGACGCGTATAATTTTATTATGTTTTGTTATGATAGTTTGTAAATCGCCGATTAAAAGATTGGTTGCAATGTTAGGGTCCATAGTATTAAGAATAGGAGTAAAATTATGGTTACTTATTTCATTTTTAATGGCCTCATAGTCATATCGGAGTCTGGTGTTTTTTGAAGGGGATCTCAATGATTTATATGTGTCCAGGAAGATGGCAACAGGAAGATGATCAGTAATATGAGTATCTAGCACAATAATCCTTAGACTTGGACAAGGAGACTTAGTTTTCATCATAACATGATCCAGACAACTATCTAATCTCGTCGGAAGAGAATGGGCCGGCAATAAGCCATGAGTCGCTGCCAAGGTTAAATAGTCATCTGCATGGCGATCAGCATTACCGGGTTTTATATCAATATTAATATCGCCTACAAGCATGATATTATTTTTCGAATTCAATGATGTTATAATTTCACTCAAACTGGAGTAAAAATTTGCAGGGTTTAAGTAAGACGGGGAACGATACACCGCGATTATAGCTGTGTTATTATCGCAAGTTACCAAACAGTTAGCATCCGATATCAAGGGTTCATATGTAGTGCAATTAAATGTATTTCTAATGTAAATTACGACACCGTCATTTTTTATGGGATTGTTTTTTGTAGAGTGTGAAGTATATCCCGGTAAAATAGGAATGTACCCCGAAACCTGCAACCAGCATTCAGTAAGGACTATAAAGTCAAATTCAATTTTCGTTTCTGTTATCATAGTGACAAATTGATCTAGATTTTTCTTTATGCTCCTAATATTAATGTGTATGATTCGAGCGTTATGATCGCATTGTCCCGCAAAATTCAAGCATTGATCAGGGGTACATGTATAGGTATTAGCGATTGACACGCTGTCAATTTCATGAGAAATCTCATTAATATTCATAATTAAGAGTTATAATTGTTATTTTTGTCACTGCTAATGGGCCAAAACGTTTATATAAGGTTGGGACAACATTTAAAGCGCGGTATACTTGAGGAATTAAATGGAGATTAAATAGTGGTAGTATAATTAATATAATAGTTAGATATTTTTTCACTGAGTCAAATTCAATTCCTGATATGAATATGTGTAAGATTAAGAGTGTGTATGAATATGAATGTGTGTGTAGGTTAGGCTTACCGATATGAAATGATTTATAATGTGACAAATATGAAAACAAAAAGCAAAACATTATTAAAAGTGTTTTAGGTAGGTAATCAAGCACAATCACTAGTCATTTAGTATGAAGAAGATTATCCAAGTCTGTTTCGTTTTTTATAACAACGTGCCGCTCGCCATCTTTTTTTCGTAGCAGGACTTTCCCGTAAGAGGTCCAACAGTATTTATATGCATTATTTTCGGCAAAGCAGCAAAATAACATTTTACGCTACTGGACTGAACTGTTTATTCATTTTGATTAAGATTAATTGATAAAAAAACACTTAACTAATTAAAACTATATATACACTAAAGACAAAAACTAGAAATTATATATTAATTTATTGTTAAGTAAATAAAAAAGTCCTCACTTGATGACTCGTACAAAAAAAATGGTTAAGTGCAAGTAAATCGACAGTATTATTAATCACCAAGGTTTTTACCAAGGTAAGAACTTTCAGTTCAGAATTTATTTAGATTTCCTAGGTCAAGTTCACGTTGTAAAGACTTGATTATATAATTAGGTACAGATTATATCATTTTAATGGTCTCTTAATGAAATAATACGGATAAGACTGATAAACATGATTTTTTATGAATAGAGCGACAGGGGCACGGCTAAAAAAAGAGGTATAGATTATATGAGTACAAGAAAGAAAAATTATAAAATGTAAATAGTAAACATATTGCGCCAACTCTCAAGTGAGATTGGACAAGGTCAGGAAAATAATGAAACAAGTGTCATCTTCTAGAAAATGAAAAAAAAAAGCAAATAGGTACCGTTATTAAAAATCTACGTGACACTACATCTCCGCCTGAACTTCCAAAGAGCACTAAAAATCGAATAATATTTGTGTATACTTTTATATAAATCTAGTGACATAACGTAGTATCAAAAAAAAAAGAATAAAACTTAGGGTTTCTTTTACATAGCATGGGGAGTTTTTAGCGGGATTTCTTCGAATGAAGTTCAGTGGAAATTTTAATTATTCGCAAATTGATTCCCAGTAGATATTGTGATGTAAAATTGGTGTAGTTTTGTATATCAAGTGTCTGCACAACTGGAATAATCTGTGGAATCATTGAAATAGGTGCGATCTCGATAAAATGGAGCTGAGAATTTTTATGTAGTTTTAGCTACCTCAGCGAAGTTTGCTGAGAAGGCTGAATCGATACATTTGCTGCCAAATACTTCAAAAACATTAGAATGTGCCACACCCGCATTTTAATGTAAAACAAAAAGAAACATCTATGATATTCAGATACCGAAGACTTTTACGCAAGAAAACATGGAAGAAAGACTAGGCGATATGGTTTAACGACTAAAGCCTTCCCTAAGGGATAAACATAAAAAAATATACATGGGTAGGATGACAGTAGGACGACGAAAATAGATGTGAAAAAAGGATAGGTAGTATAGTACATTGTATGAATCTGACAGCTGTCACCCGCACCATGCTTGATCCTATATCAATTGTAGTGTATGTAGTAACTACTTAAACTATAATTTTCATAGTTCACGATTATTTGAATACTAGCATCTACCAGCCACTTCGACCGGGTGAAAATTAAAAATGATCCCAAAGGACTACTCTCGGGGTAAAAAGTTCTAAGTATTCCAGCTCCCCTAGCCAAGTTACAATCGTTTTGTTCGCGCCGAACGGCTCGAGTAGCCCAGGCCTCCGATTCCTTTTCACTGACGACATCTCAACGCTCAGTCACGTGGTCAGAACAAAGGAATCGGAGGCGTGGCCTACTCGAGGCGTTCGGCGCGAACAAAACGATTGTAATTTGACTACGGGGGCAAAACATGAACTACCAGAGTGTAAAGTTGGACATGAAGAGGTAATAGCCAGACAGAATAACTTTCTAATTCATAATTTAACTTTGGATTAATTAAATAATATTTAATTAAACATATACATGTATTATTTTATTATATGACATAATTTATATCCTTGTTGCTCCGGTTTCCTTACATTTTAATAAACATGGTAATTAATATTTATACTTAAATTGTGAATAAATTATTGCTGATTTAAATTTTCGAACGCCGAATAAATATTAGTAGGTATTTAAAGATGTTGCGCTACGTGCTATATGCTGCACAATAAATTGAAAGGGCCTTAATATAGTTTCTAATTATGTCTTGGTAGTTTTCATTGCGAATAGCAACTATACTAGAGCGAAGTGAGCTTGAAGCTCAGTTCGCGTAATAGCACTGCTGGTCAGATCAAAATAAACAATTTGCAAATATTCACATTTATAACCAATGATTCTTCATCATTTCAGCCGAAAGACGTCCACTGTTACGTTGATATAGGCCTTCCCCAAGCGTCGCCGCAACGACCGATCCTGTGCGTCTCGCATCCACCGCATTCCCGCGACTCTCACCAGGTCGTCGGTCCACCTTGTGGAAGAACTTCCAACGCTGCGTTTTCCGGTGCGCGGTCGCCACTCTAGAACCTTTCGGCCCCATCGAACATCCGTTCTACGAGCAATGTGCCCTGCCCACTGCCACTTTAGTTTGGCGATTCTTCGGCGTATGTCGGCGACCTTGGTTCTACTGCGGATATCTTAATTTTTTATGCGAACACGCAAGGAAACTCCAAGCATAAATAACCCTTTGGGTGACTAAGCCTTCTGATAAGGTATAGTAAACTACCATTTTTGATATGAATGATCATTACGACCGCTAAAAAGTAGGTCAAAACAATAATAATAAATACAGCGGCGTTATGACAATCTAGTTTTTCAACAATGTCATTAATATTAGATTATAAAAGCCTAAAATTAACTGTTTAAACTTTATAACAGTGGTAGGCGGACTTAATGCAACAAGACGGTCTCCACCAGTCAACCTTCTGGTTAAAAAAGACTGTATTGTGATAAGTGTGCACAATAAATTAATAATAACTGGCAATACCGCCAGTCTTTTGGGTACATTACCAGTCGACAGCGATGTGGAAGAGTTTTTCGATGCCATACTTTAGATTGCTTTTTTTTAGTACTTATTAAATTAAAACTAACTTACAAAATAAAAATAAAAAGCCCTAAGCTTTTTATTTTTATTTTGTAAGTTAGTTTTAATTATGTTATTATTAGATTGAATAAATGAATAAAATATTAATAATAACTTGAAATAGAATTAGATAATTAAAATTAGGTACTGATAACAAGAAAACACACATAAATTACATGCTAATATTTATGCATGTTATTAATTTATTCATTCTAATTATTATTTTACAGTTTAATTGCTCATTTAGTTTTTAAATGTATTTTTTAATATTGTTACTAGCTGACCCGGACCGAATGATGGAATGATTCAGACCAATGTACATATTTGACAGGCGCTGTCATTTTTCGATGAATTTGGATTATTTGTATTGTTTTTAAAGTGAATCTTTCCGATATTTTAAAATTTATCTTACTACTCAACACCTACCCACGCCTACGCTTTTTTTTTGGTGTACAATAAAGAATATATCTATCTATCTATATATCTATCTACCGCACTACACTTCCCACACTACATTCACTTCACCACACTCTACCCAAACTACTGAAATTTTGTTAAACATATACATAGTTTCGTTACCTAAAACTATCTACTAGTCTTTTTTACTGTACCTTCTGAATATGGTTTGAAAGAGACTGGACTCCACAACACAGGGAATCCTAGTGTGGGGTTCAGGGCTTCATCTAGGTACGTTTGTAAAAAAAAATTAATGAGATAATATTTTTTTTTAAATATTTTTTATTATTATTGGGGTTGGAGACGAATCCAATAAAGCAGAGATCATTAAAATCGGTCCAGCCGTTCTTGAGTTATAAATGGTGTAACCATGAATATTTATGGGTGTAACTAACACGGCTTTGTTTTATGTACATACTAGCTTCTGCCCGCGGTTTCACACGCGTGAAAATAGGTTTCTCCATACAAACTTTGGACCCCCGTTTCCTCCACTTATAGGGTGAATTTTGGAAAATCCTCTCTTAGTGCTCGCTTATGTTATGAAAGGACACCTTGTGCAAAATTTCACGCTCCTAGTCCCAGTAGTTTTGGCTGTGCGTTGATATGTCAGTCAGTCAGTTTCTCCTTTTATATATATAGATATGTATGTAGATTACTATGTAGCGTCTGCCTGCGGCTTCGCTACGTGAAAGTAGCTTATTTTTTTCATACAAACTTGTTTCACCCCCTTAAATGTTGAATTTCTAAAAATCCCTTCTTAGTGCTCGCATACGTCATAAAAGGAAGCTTTGTGCAAAAGGTCACATTCCTAGGGTTAATAGTTTCGGCTGTGATATGTCAGTCAGTCAGTTTCTCTTCAGTCAGTCAGTCTTTTTTTTTATATATACATATTGACCCCCGCAACGAACAAGGTTGTAACTTTAATTTAGTATTTTTTTTTAAATAAACCAAAAAGTGATAGTGCTATGTTTGAATTTGTTTGGACTGTAATCCGAGATACTGCCTTGTTCGATGCGGGTGTCGAAATATTAATATTAATAATTAATTCGATTCCTCAGCCAGTAAGTTTTTTTTTGTTCCCTTAGACGGAAAGAGAGGGCGTATCAGATTTTTACTGACTGAAACCCTCTCCTGTTCCTTTTTTGCCTTCGTTCCAGGGTCCCGGGGTTCTCTTTCGCCCAACCCATGGCCCCAGTAGGTTTCGACCCTGCTAGGCAGCCAATAACAGTAAGGTCGGTTTGGAGGGTAAAATATGAGATGGAAAATCTATGCGAAAAAAGTAGCTGGCCAAGTAACTGTGATATAACAATGACATAATTAGTTAGGTCATTAAAACATTAACTTATGTAAGAACCCAATTGTCTAGTCTTGTTTGGAAATTAGATGACATTTTTACATCTTTTTAATTTAATACATTAAAATATATATTTGAGCCTGTAATTAACATATTAAGTCGCTTAAAAAATTTTAATTGATAAATTAATTAATGAATTTTTAAATTATTCAGTTATTTTGATAATAAGTAATGGATATAGTTTGTATTCGTGTCCCAGATACAAAGTATTTGACCGGAGGCCCAGCTGAACGCATGCCAGAGGGTCATGGCCATACGGATGGTGCGGGGATACCGCACGGTTGCCCGCGTACCGGCGAGCCTCCAGTCCTTGCACGCATGCACGATTTGCGCATGGAGATGCAAGGCCGGGGCGAAACTCCGCTGCCGTGACAAGTCGTGGCATAACGGTCAGTGTTCCGGCGGAATCTCATGGTGGAATGACGACAGCGACTGTAGCAACTCAGTGCTGCATAGCATAGCATAATCGGCCTTATAATGTTCCCACTGTTGGATCTCAGGCCTTCTCCCTCGGAGAGGGAATATGCCGTAATCCACCACGCGGGCCCAGCGGGCGGGCGTGACATGTGACATCCACCAACCCGCACTCTGTGCTGGACACGCCATAATTATGGCGGTAAGTTCCCTCTTTGAGGAGTGGCTGGAAAGACTCACGGCGTCCTCGCCTTCCGCATGACGCAGATTCTCACCGAACATGGTCAATTCGGGAAGTTCCGGCACCAAATTCGTGCGAAAGTAACGCCCGGGTGCCACCACTGTGTGGACCGCCCGAAGGACGTGGTGGAGCACACGGTAGAGGTGTGCCCCGATTGGGCAGATCACCGCCGTGTCCTCGTGGAGGAGATCGGCGGCAATGATCTCTCACGTCGGGCCTTGGTACAGGCCATGGTCCGAAGCGAGGAGGAGTGGCAGGCGGTCGCCTCCTACTGCGAAGCATTAATGCTAGCAAAGAAGGAGGCCGCACGTGCACACACGAGGGAGCGGCCCTCACGCTCCAGCTACCGGGATCCAGATCCCGATTTCCGGCCACCGCAGGCGCGGGCTTGCGGACGGCGAGCAATGGATAGCTCGTCGTCCGACCGTCCGGTAACCATCCGGACCGAGCCCAAGTCGTCGCCTCAAGGAGATTTCAGCAAACCGAAGGGGCCCAGCAGGGTCGAAGCCTACTGGGGCCAAGGGTCTGCTTCTGAAAGGAAGACTCGGCCCTGGTATGAAAGGCAACGAAGGAACAGGAGTGGGTGTCATAGGATGATTTTCCCGTCGAAAAAAAAGATACAAAGTATTTGATTGGGCAAAATGTATCTTGTTGGAGGTTAAAGAGATTTGTTGTCCCAATACCGCTATACCTCCTCTATCTGTCTGTTCGTCTGTCAGCGAGCTGTATCTCATAAACCGTAACAGGTAGAGAGTTGACATTTTCACAGAACGTGTATTTCTATTACCGCTACAACAGCGAATAATAAAACTAAAATAACGTTAATAATTAACGGGGGTTGCCAGAAAAGAAATGTTATTTGGTCTGCGTATTTTTGCTTGATTTTAATATTGTAGTACGGAACCCCGCGTGTGCGAGTCCGACTCGCACTTGGCCAGTATTAAAACTAGTTTAATTTATTATAATTGTATCTCCGATATTATTCCGATTACACTGCTCTCCATTTCATTTTGATAGATATATGATTATTTTACATAATTAAATAAAATAAAAATTATGTAATTGCATTCTTCTGTGTAGGTACGGTCGGAGAGAAAAGTGTTACTGTTCAATTCAATAAATTTCAATAAAATTCAATAAATCGCGCTCATCGAGTGTTTCGGGATATCAGCAAACAGCTAGTCGATTCTTCGCGTGACCAGAGGGCTGGGCTTTTCTTCGGTCAAAGAATCAGCATTGCCATCCAGCGTGGCAATGCTGCCAGCGTTCTGGGCACTTTTCCCATTGACATCGATGTGAACGAATTTTTTGATACCCTATGAGTTCTTTTTCTACCCGTTTGTACATATAATTATTTTCAGTTTGTTTAAATACCTATTAAGTTATAATATTTAATCTCAATCTCAAATCTCTCTTTAAGTCTTCCTATTCAATTATAATTTAAGTATCTTCAAGGTTAGAGTGAATAGGCTCATAATAAACTAGTGCGCTTCACCATTAACGATTGCATCACTGCTTACCAGCAAGTGGGATCGCAGTCAAGCACTAGCTTATGTCATTTAAAAAAAAAAAACCTTAAAAAAGGGAGAAGTCAAATAACGAAGAAAAAATGCCAGGAACACCAGCTTAATTTTTTTTTTATCGATATCGTGCTTGACCTCTACAAAAAAAAGGTTTGTAAAAAGTTTTTATTTATTCATTACAAAGCTTATGAACATCAAAACTAATAAATATTGGTAATGCTGCCAGCGTTCTGAGCACTGTTCCCATTGATAAATTTTCGACGTGGATAAATTTTTTGATGCCCATTAATTTCTTTTTCTACCCGTTTGTAAATATTATTATTTTAGTTTGTATATATTCCTATTAAGTTATTAATATTTATTAGTTTTGACGTTCATAAGCAAATAAATAATTTATAATGCCTTACAAAGTCTTAATTTCATATTTCAAATCACTTTATCCTACGTGCGTATACATCGAAATGAAATGGCAGAAAATCAAAACAACCTTTTTGTTCCAAAGCTTTTCTCCATCATTGTACCAACGTAAGCGCAATGACCATGGTCTATGGCTTCATACTTTCACTGACCGTGCATACATATGCACATACATGCATATAAATAAACCAGTTTGTATATCCGTTCGTCCGTATTAGAAACACACGGATGGGAAGTAGGAGCGGGCACGGACAGCGATTTGTTTTGAAAGTTAGTCTGGTTTAGTTTCCTATAGTTCGGGTTCCTAAATAAGACATTGATTTTACTGACGTTATTATGTAGTCTTTTTACAATATAATGCGTAACATGTTGTTACGGAGTGGAATTTCTGAAAAGGAAACCTGTGGTCAAGGTTTTTAATGATGAAAATTTTCTCCAAAAACTTTTAAGGTGTTTAATAAAACACTTATTTACTGGAACATGTTTTGTGAAATATTCGAGTGAATGATAGAATTACGGAATACTAACAGCGCTTTTAGAAGTATTCTTGAATCTGTCGTTCAGGAGTTATCTCTCTATCATCGCATTGCCCTGTTATTAAGGCGCTAGGTCCCGAGCAGTGCCATAAAACTGTGACTTTCTGAAGCCTACTCCTCGTTGACGGCTAGGTCAATAGGTTTGAAAAAAATATATGTTTATTATAGATTCATGTACAACATGATCAACATAATTATGATTTTTTCGTATGACTAATAGCCGTTCCAAAAAAAAAAAAATTAACGACATATGTTTTCGTTTGTTTTCCCTACTTCTTTCAAACGACTTTGATCTTTAGAAATATGTTTACCCCAAGAAAATTGCTGGTTAAATGTACTTCAGTATATACATATAGCATATGTAAATCAATCAGTATTTCGCAAAGAAAATGGTTTTAAAAGTCAGCGGGGCTCTATGCGGGCGCAGGCGGCAGTACGAGAATGTGTGCATTTAACTCCGGCCAGATGTTCAAGGGACTATATGCCTTAAACATTGCGTTATATGAACCGACAAGCTTTTAAACCATGCTCAGGTTGACAATAAGGGCCTCTTGGTATTTGCCAGCGAATTAAATAGTTGCTCTCATAATGATTTTCAAACCATAATTTTAGACACCTTACATCATTGCTCAAAGTAAGACATTTGAATTTTAACAAATGATTTTTTTAAACAAAGGATTCTACACTCGATTTTTTTTTAAAACGGCGCTCTATATATATGTAGTGGTGTTTAAAAAAAAATCATATGTGATCATAATGATCAGTGACTCATAATAAATAAAATTAAAGCGTAAGCAATAAATTCAAGCGAAAGTTTCAGTCGGGTCAACAAACGAACTATAAAATCCTTCACATAAATACTTCCATCTTTTATTCATATAACACAAAGATCAGCTCATAAAATCTTACACAATTAAAAACGAAAGTGCGACGTGTCCGCGCGTACTCGCTTCCCGCAAATTTCCATTTACCTCCGGTTAGGGTTGTCAGACCGCAAAACACAACAGAATAAATATTCAGAAGAGTTAATTAAATTTGTTGATGCATCATGAGTGATGGATAGAATAGAATATAGAATAGAATAGAATATCGTTTATTTAATAAAAGTGGCACATTTATATTAAGATACATAAAAAAACAATTATAACGCATACAATGCATTTTTGCCTGAACTAGGTTGGACCTGTGTGTCAGGCTAAAAAGTACTAAGAATCTAAGAAATAATAAATTAACAATCATTAAAATTCACTACATTAAATAACCTACATTTAATTAACTAAAAGCAAAGCATGTTTTATTTACAAACTAAAAGGAGATCTTCTGTCTCTCCGTACGAGATGCTGAGTAAGTATTGCACAGTAATCTTTTTACCGCTATAATAATTTAGTTTATACAAACCTAATTTTCTGTTTAATCTATTGAACAAAAATGGGCCTAAAAATGTGAAATATCTTTTTACAAAGACATATTTTGAAAAAGTATTTGAATTGCATATTTATATAGATAGAAAACTTTACAGCTGATAACGAAGCTAAACCTAGTTCCGTGATATTAATCTGTGTTACAGACACTAGAGGATGCCATCACTAGAAATATTAGCTCCAACGTCTGTAGTAAAAAGTATTGTATAAGTAAATCACGAATTTTTTAATAGGTACCCTTACTCGAAAACCCGCTCTTATCCCACCGCTTTTAGGCACGCAATAGACAGTTTTCGCACTAGTGCATAAAAGTACGCGGATCTCCCCGCCACAATGTATCGTATCAGGCTGGGCGCGCGTCGAAAAAATATAACGAATCGGAAAAATCTTCGTAACTCAATTCGCGAATTGAACTGTTTTCATAGGTAAGTTTGTACGGAACCCTCAGTGCGCGAGTCCGACTCAAACTTGCTTAGTTTTATTACAATGAGTGATATGACAAATGACTTAAAAATCATAATGCAATAGAATGAGGAAGGAGGTTGTATATCCTACACCTCCGTCCTATTTATTTTTCTTGACATGGAAAATCATCGAATCACTCCTTCCACTTTGGGTGGAGCGAGAGAGAGTGTCAAACTTTAACTGACTAAAATCCGCCTGCGTTTCTTCAGTTACCCTTTGCGTTCCAGTCGGGGTGTCGTCTTCGTGGGTGCTCGGGGGTTCGAGCACCCATGAGAAATAAATAGTGGGTGCCGAGCACCCCTGCAAATAGACATCAAGAAAAACAGATCAGTAATCGCCTTAACCATTTATAATTTTATCAAACATATTTAGTAATTAAGTACGCAGTACGTAAGTAGGACATTTATTTATTTGTCGGTCGATCAGTGTGCATTTCTCTTCTCACACTTCACCACTTTTTCGAGTCCATCAAATGAGCATGAGCACCCATGAGGTTTTCTAAAAGTCGGCGCCCCTGGTGTCAGTGTCACAGTTACTCATTGGAACTTTGACAACCCTAGCCGCGTCCGGCACAAGTTATTATAGAACGTTATTTAATAGCGTTAATATTACAAGAGCTGTCATAATACGATTTATGTTAGACTATCTTGTTGGTATCATGTCGACACTTAATGAAATGTGATCAATTAGATTGGTAATTATGTGATTTATTTTAGTGCTTTAATAAAGCGGAGTTTTTTTTTGTAATTTTGTGCTTAGTTTGATAGGTACTTTCAATGGCGCCGACTCCGAATCCACCTGCGTTCCTTCAGTTACCCATTGCGTTCCAGTCAGGGGCGCCGACTCCGTGGATGCTCGGGGGCTCGAGCACCCATGAGAAATAAACAGTGGGTGCCGAGCACCCCTGAGAATAGACATCAAGAAACAGATCAGTAATCCCCTTTTAGGGATAGGCGTTTTTTCATTACCCAACGACCCATTTAGCGCAGTGGTTTATAGCGCCGGTTGAGACGCACGGTCGCGGGTTCTATTCCCGCACAAACACAATTGTGGATGAAATAGATATTTGTTTTGGGTCTGGGTGTTTGTGGTACTTTCGTTGTTTCGCAGTAGTGTGTTATATTTCTCTTCTCACACTTCGCCACTTTTTCGAGTCCATTAAATGAGCATGAGCACCCATGAGGTTTTCTAAAAGCTGACGCCCCTGGGTACTTCACCATGAGAGTTGATCAATTTGATTTTAAGCGATTTCTGTGGTTTACCGCTGACTGTTAACTAAGAATCTTTAGACTGGCCTGTTGGTCTAGTGGTTAGTGGCCCTGAATGCTATACCGGAGATAGTGGGTTCGATACCTCCTAATGTGTGATGAGCACGATCATTTGTTCTGTGTCTGGGTGTAATTTATCTATATATGTATTTAGAAATATATAAGTATGTTTATCAGTTATCTAGTATTCATAGCACAAGTTTCGCTTAGTTTGGGACTAGATGGCGTTGTGTGATAGTTGTGGAATGTTATTATATTATTATAATACATTAATATGCTTAAAATTAAAATAAAAGCCCTAAAGAACTAAACAGCAATCTAAATAAAGTACGGCGTCGAAAAACTCCGCATCGCTGTCGACTGGTAATGTACCCAAAAGACTGGCGGCATTGCCACGGTGAATGGCAATGCTTATCCTTTGTCCGAAGTAAAAGCCAGCCCTTGGGTCACGCTAAGTGACAACAAGGCGTTTTGAAAGTCCTTTAAATAATTTGTGAGCTCTCTTTTTGTACGTGAGGCCACTCGGGCCTCACGATCCGAGAGAAAAGTACAAATAGTAGATATGTCGTGGCCTTCATGAAATGGCCAAGTACAACTGGCCAGATCGTCGAAACCTTAACATTTGATGATATTTCAATTCTCCTTTGGCCATAACATTGATGAAGCATTTCTCTGAAAATAAAAGTCTGAAAAGAAAGTAGGCCTAACGAGGATTTACATATCATCAAACTTTAACGTTTAAAACGATCTGGCCAGTTTTACTTGGCCATTTCATGAAGTGATCAATTTCTATAATCTGGCCACGACAGATATAAAGTAAAGATTGACATTATTTGTCTTCAGAACAGCATCCGAAAGAACAATATAATCAAAACATTAATCAAAACACAACTTGGCAAAATGGGGTTTTATAGACCCGTCGGATATTCAATGTGACTGCGGTGCTCCTGTTCAAAACATGAGCCACATACTAGAATGCCCCAAGTGCCCATACACCTGCACTCTGGAGGATTTGATGAGTGCTACCGATGCTGCTATTAATGTAGCCACCTATTGGGCCCAAACAGTTTGACGAGTTTACCATCGAATCGAAAAGAAGAAGAAAATCAAAACATTCTCGCGAACGGAGTCGCTGATAAATTGTTAGTCCACTATACCTAAAAGTACCTTTCTGCGCCAAAACTAATTAGTTTTAAGTAACATCCTGGTCACTCTACTTATGCATAACTTAATCAATTACCATACTTAATGAAGACATATCAAGAGACTTGCGAAAATAGTCGTTTACTTACTTAAAGTTACTATTAAGTAATCATTTAACTTGTTAAGTTTACCCAATTAATGGTAAATTGAGCTTGATATGTATCTGATCTCGTTAATATGAGATATTATTGAGAAATGTATCTATTAGCAGCTTCTATCTGTGGTTTCACCCGCGAGAAAGACTGAAATTATCCTAAAGGACCCTAGTCCTGGCATTGGTGTAGCTACCAAAGGGCTAAGCGGAGCAATGCCCCAAGGCCCCCAAGCTCGGGAGGGGGGGGGGGGGGGGGGGGGCAAAATGATGGCCCTGACAAATAAACCTCTTATTAAACTAACGAAAAATGTTTTCACCTTCGAAATTTAAATAAAAAAGTATGCAAGTTTGCAACACTACTTTAATATTATTGTAACTCGTTTAAGTCAGTAAAAGTCTGACACTCACTCTCGCTCCACCATGAATAGGAAAAGTTATTTGGTGATTTCCTACGTAATAAAGGGGCCCAATTTTTTTTTTTGCCCTATTGCCTTTGGTCGTCTAGCTACGCCACTGAGTCACGGTCTTGATAGACCGACTGACAGGCAGACGGACAACAAAGTGATCTTATAAGGGTACCGATTTTTCCTTTTGAGGTCCGGAACCCTAAAAAAGTAGGTTTTTTTTTTGAGGAGGGAAATCACCTATCACCTTCTCTGTCAAATCCAAAATGCATCCAAAGTTTGGTCTAAAAACATTTTTTTCAACGATAATATCGCCCATTGTTACATTCTATTAATTTTAAGCTCTTACTATATTTATTATGGTGTACAATCAAAGATTCAAAGATTCAAAAGCATTTATTTCAAATAAACCATTTACAGGCACTTTTGAAATGTCAAGAAGTCAGTCAGTCAGAAAAAAAAAATGATGCTAATTGCACATTCCAAAGCGTAGATCTCTATGGAGAAGAATGTGCAAGAAACTCCATGGACACTCTTTTCAATCATGTTTTGTAATTACAAATATCTCTGTTACATGTTTCTTGTCGTTATCATGTGAGAACAATGTAAATACAGTAAAAATAAAAACTAAATATAGATATTAAAATAGCAACTGGCAGCTAAGAGATGACCAGTCTCAACTGACAGCGCCCCAATAAAGAGTATATCATCAATCAATCAATCATTAGAAAATAAAAGGTGTGTCTAGTTGTTTTTAATACTCACTGCAGGGTAATTATCATAAATAAGCTCTTTCCTGAATGAAAGCTGAACGTCAGTCAAAAGGTCGAATGTTCAAACTCTCGAGAGTTCATACTTACGACCTTTTGAACTATATACCGTTAATTTCGTAGACGTTATGCGGAAGAGTGGGCGCGTGGTTGGGACATCTCGCTATCTCTTTTGTACACACTTAACGTAATGGTAGTGACGTCACATTTCATACACATTTCGTGACATGGTACTATTGGCCAAATTTAATTTTAGTTTCGCGTAGACCAAACCCGCGGTAGTTTAAGAACGAGCGAAGTGAGCTCGGAATTTTAGAGCACCGCGACACAGACAGGTTGGGTTAGAAGGCTAAGGCGGGAGCGGAACGGAGCGGTGCTTCCGCCTTAGTCCTCGTGGTTATTTATTTTATAAGTTTATAACTACCCCAAAATAGTGCGCGTACGGAGAACTGGTTTGGCTTAGGCAAAACTGGTTTATCCTAAAATCGTAATTGGCCGGTAACATATATTATGCATCCTTATTCTGTAACTTGACAGTTTCTAATGTAATGGATTTAAATAATAAGCAGTTATTTTTTGAAACAAAATAGTCTTCCACCCAATTATGTATCATCGCTATTTAATCGCGTGTACAATCTCTTAATCGTGTTGTCAGTACAGTTACCACAAAAACTATAATTGAAAGTAGCGTCGTGGGAGCCACGAGCTCATCGCGATTGTACCCTTTCTTTTGACGATAGCGTTCGTTACAAAATATCGTGTGTTTTGTAACTTTGAACTTTTCTACGTGACTGTATCGAGATTTCGCGCGAGTTTGTTGACGCGTGACGTAATGTGTGATGTCATGAAGAAAGTGAGTTTTGACATCAAAATGTTGATGATTTTCTTCAGCTGTATTTTTTTTTTGTGGGTATGGAAAATCATCAAAGGACATGCCTCGACTAAAAACCCACTGCTGTTCCTTTTTTGCCTTCGTCCTAGGGCCGAGTTTTCCTTTCAGAAACAAAACCTTGGCCCCAGTTAGCTTTGACCCTTGTGGGCCCCTAAGGTTTGCTGACATCTCCTTGAGACGCGCGTGGAACAGTTCCCCCCCTTCGACGACTTGGGCTCGGTCCGGACGGTTAGATGGCGAGCTACCCGTTAAACGCCGTCCGCAAGCCCGCGTCTACTGTAGGTTCCGTATAAACCTACCTATGAAAACAGTTCAATTCCCGAATTGAGTTACGAAGATTTTTCCAAATCGCAAAAAATGTTTTTTTTTGTTACGTAACAAATTTACAGTTTTAAGATTTTTTCATATACTTATACAGCATGCTTGCTGAAGCAAGGTCTCATAGACCTTGCTTCATGCCAAATTTCAGGATTCTAGGTCAACGGGAAGTACCCTATGAATTTTGATTTCCTTGAGAATGTCAAAGTATAAGTTTTTTGCGACATAAAATATCTTCTTTTTTCGATAAACCAGAAGAGAACCCTAAAAACGGAACTCTTACCTATAGGATCACTTTATTGTCCGTGTAGTCCGTTTGTGTCAATCATAGTTTAACATGCTCTAGTTATTAAGACATTGAGCTATTTAAGATCTAATATCATGAATCCTGTCTAAATATTATGATTCATTACATTAAAACACACCTATAATATTTTACACCTCAGTTATGTTTACCTAACAGCTCAGCGAACTTGTCCAGACCTTTACACATCTCAGCCTCAGACACGATTCGCTATGGCGGTAATTATTCACGATCGTGGCTTACATTCACTTCGTAAAGGACAATGATTAACTACGCAGATTATAGGATACTCCATAATTGAAGTTTTCATGGCTATTTGCAATGATAGGTTGAGAGTCTATCATCTTCCTGCCCTTGTCCCGTGTTATTGGGTCGGCGTAACACGTTTTTTTTCTTCCAATCTGCCCTGTCACTCGTCATGCTATCACTATGCTCTCCATCCATCCACATGTAAACTCATAACTCTTGAGAGTTGAGAGTCTACATTTTGTAATATTAAATAAGTCTGCACAGTACTTAAATAAGAAAGAGAAAAAAAAGAAAAAAATGTTTCTTTGAACCTGACACACACACAACTTAATATATAAAACCAAATAAAAATAAGTAGTAATAATTCGCTACTCTAGAACCTTTCGGTCCCATCGACCATCCGTTCTACGAGCAATGTGCCATGCCCACTGCCACTTAAGTATGGCGATGATGTCGGCGACCTTGGTTCTCCTGCGGATATCTTCATTCCTGATGCGATAACGCAAGGAAACTTCGAGCAAAGCCCTTTCTATTGCCCTTTGGGTGATTGTAGAATAAAGCAGCTTTATATTGGTGAAAAAATTTTAGCAATCGGACCAGTACTTTCAGAGATTACCTCCTACAAACAAACAAAAAACTAACTTTTACTAACTTTTTTTTTTAATTATTTTTTTGATATTAGTGTAGATTTAGTTGCTAATAAAACTAAAACCTGCAATTATTTTTTTTTATTTTGGCTTTCGCAAGGTTTGCTCATTTATTCAGTGGCCAATTTAGAAATTTTATTGTATTTAGTTTTTTTTTTTTAAATTGTGTACAATGACTTTATTTTCCATTAGAATGTAGTAATGTAGTTTTTCAGTATAAGGCAGGAAATATCTGACTAGTGTGCCTCACCAACAACGATTGCATCACTGCTTACCATCAGATGGGATCGCAGTCAAGCATTAGCATATTCAGCCTTATAATGTTCCACTACTGGCACTCAGATCTCCTCTGGGCCCAGTGCGGGTTGTATGTGTATGTATATGTCTTCGAATTTTTGGTTCTAGCACATGCCGGTTTCCTCACGATGTTTTCCTTCACCGTTTTCAGAGCAGTGGTGATGAAATAAATTACACAAAGTTATTCGCCTGGCTGGGTTTGAACCCGCGACCTGCAACTCTTAAGTCGGGTCCGTTACCACTCGGTCATCACTGTTCTAGTCAAGCATTAGTTTATATCAATTAAAAATAAATAAATTATATTATATCAATTTTCTCGGCCCAACTTCACTAGGTAGTAAATACCTTCAATAAAATGTTCAATCCCACTTTACCGAAATCGCTTCCTTTTTAATGATTCCACATATTGCCTAGTTGAGTAGAGACTTGAGATATAAAACTACAAATCAATAGAAATAATTCTTTGACGGCTGCAGCTACAAGATAGGGGTCTATAAGTCAACCGTTAGTAAACCGCTGTCATATGTAACCATAAACAACAAAGAGTTACTCTTTATATCTTGTCTATTGTCTGGCATTATGATTATCTATGACCATGCATATTCTTTTGTCGTATTGTTGAATAAAAATTACGTTAGTTCCGGATTGTGAGTCGACAATTTTAAATTAGATGTCTTGAATTTATTTTGGGTTATTTTTTGTTTATTTACAATTGAATATTATAGGGTGACTCATCACTTACTTTGTAATATTTTTTGCACTTTAGGAAAGTCTAGAACCAATCTAGTGTGTTTGTTATAAAGTTGGATCTATTTTTCGATGTCGAAAAAGTCTTATTCAATACGTGTAAAGTTTTTCTATATTGTTTCTTCTTGATTTAACTGAATTATGACCTTGACCATTTTACGGTTGCAACTTTAGAAGCCGTTTATAATGCGCCGTCGTTCATTAAAACAGGAGATCCATGAAATCACAAAACACATTTTCTTCACAAATAGCGGAGTCGTTTCAAAAACCCTTTTCCTTTACTTTGCATAAATATATAAGTATATAGGTATATATTATATTAAATATAATGTACATATGTTTATTGTATCCAGCAAAATGTATACTTCAGCTATTCTATTCCTAGGCAATGTACAGAATACCTGGGGCGTCCAGGCAATGTGTGAAATATTATGAATATTATTGTCCGTTACATACTTTACCTAGGAAATGTAAAATTCCTAGGTATTGTATAGAGTATCAGCCCCCCTAGCTAAGTAACGATCGTTTCGTTTGCTTCAAACGCCTTGAGTAGGCCACGCCTCCGATTCCTTTGTTCTGATGTCATCTCAACGCTCAACAAAGAAATCGGAGGCGTGGCCTACTCGAGGCATTTGACGCAAACGAAACAATCGTAACTTGGCTAGGGGGGCTGCTGGTCCAACGGTAATGTGTAAAATGAATGGATTTTGGTGACGCGCAAATGAAGCATGGTCTATTACTCAAAATCATGGTAAAATTAACGTGAAATTAAAACTTCTAGCTATAAATAACATAATTTAATTTGCTTTTAAGTACTTATGTCCTATTTCTAACTACGGAGTTTAAAATGAGGCTCCTATTTCCGGGTGGATATAAAAAAACCGGGTAAGTGTGAGTTGGACTTGCGCAATGATGGTTGCGTACGGACACTACGCGCCGTCGCCGACTTGGGCTCGGTCCCGTCGGTTACCGGACGACCGGACGGCGTGCTACGGTTCTACCCATTGCTCACCGACCGCAAGCCTGCGTCTACGGTGGCTGGAAATCGGGATCGGGATCCCGGCGGCTGGGGCGTGAGGGTCGTTCCCTCACACGAGCGGCCGCCTCCTTTGCTAACATTACTGCTTCGCAGAAGGAGGCGACTGCCTGCCACTCATGTGAGTAGGGTTAGGTCAATAGATTTATGAGCATAAATAAATATAAATATATCAGCCGCAGATTGATTTTATCGAGCCCCATAGCACATGGGCACGCCACAATTATGGCGTTAAGTCCCTTCTTTGAGGCGTGGCTGGAAAGACCTCACGGCGTCCTTACCTTCCGCATGACGCAGGTCCTCACCGGACATGGTAAGTTTGGATTGACGCCCGGGTGTCACCATTGTGTGGACCGCCCGGAGGACACTCCACCGCGGCACACGGTAGAGGTGTGCTCCGTTTGGGCAGAGCAACGCCGTGTCCTCGTGGGGGCAATCGGCGGCGGTAATCTCTCGCGCCGGGCCTTGGTACAGGCCATGGTCCGGAGTGAGGAAGAGTGGCAGGCGGTCGCAGTTCCTTCTGCGGCCAAGGGTCTGATTCTGAAAGGAAGACTCGGCCCTGATACGAAAAGCAACGAAGGAATAGGTGTGGGTTTTTAGTCAGTAAAAGTCTGACACTATCTTACGCTCCGACCGAGAGCGGGGGATGTCATAAGTTGATTTTTCCACCTAAAAAAAAGCCCCATATGACATGAGGCTTGATAAATCTAGCCAAAGAAGACCCGTCTACAAAAACCATGCACCAATAATTCTCTACCATCCACAACTCAAATAATTGAATTACTTTTCCTTTTATTACATAATAACTATGTAACTAAGTATATAATACAGTATTGTGCATTGTTCTCCATTTCACAGGTGGCAGCAAGACGTGAGCCAAGTTACCGCATTTTTAGCGTTGTCAGCTAGAAAGTAATGCTTTTGAACGACGGATGAGCAGAATTGTAAGCTTGGTTTTACGTAACACGTATAACATTATGTGTTTACTAATTTATCCTTGTTTGAGAACTTAATTCAGTTTGAATGTGGATATATACATTCTACTAGCTGACCCAGCGAACTTCGTACCGCCTAATAGTTTTTTTTTTTTTTTTAAGGGTGGGAAAATCATCTAATGACAAATCGCGCTCTTGGGCGGAGCGGGAGATAAAAACCCACTCCTGTTCCTTCGTTGCCTTCGTCCCAGGACCCCGGGTTTCGTATTCACACTACCCATGGCCCCAGTAGGCAGGCCCTGCTGGGCCCCTACGATTTGCTGACATCACTCTGAGGCGCGCGTGGAACAATACGCGCCGTCGACGAGTTGGGCTCGGTCCGGACAGTTACCGGACGGTTGTACGGCGAGCCACCCATTGCTCGCCGTCCGCAAGCCTGTGCCTACGGTGGCCGGAAATCGGGATCGGAATCCCGGCGGCGGTTGGGGCGTGAGGACCGTTGCCGTTGCTTCACGCGATCGGCCGCCTCCTTTGCTAGCATTACTGCTTCGCAGAAGGAGGCGACCGCCTGCCACTTCTCCTCGCTCCGGACCATGGCCTGTACCAAGGCCCGGCGCGAGAGATCGCCGCCGCCGATCGCCCCCACGAGGACACGGCGTTGCTCTTCCCAAGCGGGACTCACCTCCACCGTGTGCTCCACCGTGTCCTCGGGGCGGTCCACACAGTGGCGACACCGGGGCGTACCGCCTAATAGTAAGAATAACGCCATCTACTGGCAATACCAGAACAGCATAATTCATTTCATAATGACATTTTAATTAGGGATGGCGTTGTGTTCGGATTTTTTCCTTTTTTTCTTACCCTTTAAACTTTCTTTGGACTCTCTCGAATATTTCAAGACCAAAATTAGCCAAATCAGTCCAGCCGTTCTCGAGTTTTAGCGAGACTAACGAACAGCTATTAATTTTTATATATATTGATATAGATTAGCTTAAACCCGTGACTTTAATCGCATGAAAGCCCTTTTCACTTTCACGATTTTTCGAAATTCATACCTTAGGGGGAATTTCGACAAATCCGTTGCAAGAGTTTCGTATTCAAAAGGGTAAAACCGGGGTCCTATTACTAAGACTCCACTATGCATCTGTCTGTCACCTGTGATGAGCACGATCATTTGTTCTGTGTCTGGGTATAATTTATCTATATATGTATGTATTTAGAAATATATAAGTATGTTTATCAGTTGTCTAGTACCTACTCATAACACAAGCTCTGCTTAGCTTGGGACTAGACGGCGTTGTGTAATATTATATTATTATTATAGTGATAGCTAGAAAGTTGAAATTTTCAAAAATATTATTAACTAGCACTTTGCCAGCGGCTTCGCTCGCGTGAAAGTAAGTTTCTCCATACAAACTTTGGAACCCCGTTTAACCCACTTAGGGGGTGAATTTTGAAAAATCCTCTCTTAGTGCTCACCTACGTCGTAAAAGGGAACCTTGTGCAAAATTTCACGCTCCTAGTCCCAGTAGTTTCGGCTGTGCGTTGATATGTCAGTCAGTCAGTTTCTCCTTTTATATATATAGATTACAATCAAATATAGCCTATGTCGCTCAAGAATTATGTTGTTTTCTATCGGTGAAAGAAATTTTAAAATCGGTTCAGTAGTTCCGGAGATTACTTCGTACAATTGTTTGACTCACACACTTACAAAGTAAGTAAAAATTTATTTGTTTAAAGATTTATGTCTTGGTTTTCAAGTATTGTAGTACATAATTTTTTATTTATTTTTAAATTAAGTAGATTAATAAAACTAAATATATACGTGGCAATGCCGCCTGTCGTTTGGGCACACTTCCAGTCGACAGCGATGCGGAGGAATTTTATAACGCCATGTTTTAGCTAGTAGTTTTTGTCTTTAGTGTAGATAATAATGAATTAATATAAGTTCTGGCGTGGTCAGTCGCATATCGTGGCGTAGAATTTTTTTTTTTTTGGTTTAGAAAGACATGTTGCATAATCTGTGATCATCAAAATTTTCTATGTACTTATAAAATCTCGGTTAGGTATAATTACATTTCAATAGCATAGATTCAGATATAATTCAGACTTTACCTCTTTATAATAAACTAGCTTCTGCCAGCGGCTTCGCCCGCGTGAATATAGATTTTTCCATACACTTTGGACCACCTTTTCATCCCCTTAGGGGGTAAATTTTGGAAAATCCTCTCTTAATGCTCACCTACGTCACAAAAAGAAGCTTTGTGCAAAATTTCATGCTCCTAGTCCTAGTAGATTTGGCTGTTCGTTGATATGTCAGTCAGTCAGTCAGTTTTTCCTTTTATATATATAGATTAGTGTAGACAAATTGAATCGATTGTCACTAACAGCCAATAGACAGACTCGAAGCTACTGTAACACTGCTGATAAAAAAAAACAATAACGTACGCCTAACTTGAGAATCTAACCTAGGACCACACGCGCCGCAGTTGGATTGCGACTATTTAACGAAACTCAGAACTTTCTTAAAAACATGAATCAATCATTCAAACCCCTTTCAAACCACTCCCTCTAATTACCTCTCCATCTAATGTAAAAAGTTCACTCATATTTATGTATGTGTGTGTGTGTGTATAGTGTTATGTATGGCGTCAATTGTATGTTAAATTAAGTTTGGGAACACATCCATTGTGCGTACAGCTAAGGAGTGGAATTCCTGGCCGGAATCTGTGTTTCCTGATGGCTACAACCTGGGAATCTTTAAGTAAAGAGTGAATAGGTTACTTCTAGGTAAGCGCGCTCCATCGACCGCATCGTCGCTTTCCATCAGGTGAGATAGCGGTCAAGCGCGAACATATAAAAGAAACATTGTTTACGGAAATTGTAATATATATAAACTTGACTAGTACTTTGTTTACGATTTCGTACGCGTGAATTTTGTTGTTTTTTTTTTTTTAAATTTATATAGGTAATCTTAGCAAGTTCATATGATAATAATAATATTCCACAACTATCACACAACGCTTTCTAGTCCCAAACTAAGAAGAGCTTGTGTTATGAGTACTGGACAACTGATAAACATACTTATATATTTCTAAATACATACATATTATAAAAAAAATACACCCAGACACAGAAAAAATAATAGTGCTCATCACACAAACATTTGTCCTGAGTGAAAATCGAACCCACGATCTCCGGCATAGCAGTCAGGCCCACTGACTACCAGACCAACAGACCTATCAGGTCTGTCTGGTCTGTGCAGGTTTTTGTATTTAAAAAAAACTTAATACTTCCTAAACGGTGTGCCAAATTTATGCCAAATGCGCTCTAGAGCGGAGCGAGATGCATGATGCGAGGCATGTCAGATTTTTACTGACTGAAACCCACTCCTATGTTCCTTCTTTGCCATTTGTTTTCCAGGGCCCCGGGGATCACTTTCGCATCACCCATGGTCCCAGTAGGCTTCGACCCTGCTGGGCCCCTGCTGTTGCTGACATCTCCTTGAGGCGCGCGTGGAACACTACGCGCCGTCGACGACTTGGGCTCGGTCCGGACGGTTACCGGACGATCAGATGGCGAGCCACCCATTGCTCGCCGTCCGCAAGCCCGCGCTTACGGTGGCTGGAAATCGGGATCGGAATCTCGGCGGCGGTTGGGGCGTGGGGACCGTTGCCGTTGCCTCACGCGATCGGCCGCCTCCTTTGCTAGCATAACTGCTTCGCAGAAGGAGGCGACCGCCTGCCACTCCTCCTCGCTCCGGACCATGGTCTGTACCAAGGCCCAGCGCGAGAGATCGCTGCCGCCGATCGCCTCCACGAGGACACGGCGGCTCAGCCCAAGCGGGGCACACCTCTACCGTGTGCTCCACCGTGTCCTCCGGGCGGTCCACACAGTGGTGGCACCCGGGCGTCTCTTCTGCACGAATCCGGTGCAGAAACCTCCCGAACTTACCATGTCCGGTGAGGACCTGCGTCTTGCGGTAGGTGAGGACGCCATGAGGTCTTTCCAGTCACTCGTCAAAGAGGGGACTTATCGCCATAATTATGGAGTGCACTGGGTTGCGACAGTCGCAAATCTTTCCGCCACGCCGCGTCTTGGCACGGCAGCGGAAAAAAAAAACTCCTATGTTCCTTCGTTGCCTTGCGTTCCAGGGCAACGGGTTTTCCTTTCAGAAGCAAACCCATGGCCCCAGTAGGCTTCGACCCTGCTGGGCCCCTACGGTTTTGCTGACATCTCATTGAGGCGCGCGTGGAACACTACGCACCGTTGACGACTCGGCTTCGGTCCGGACGGTTACAGGACAGCCGGACAGCGAGCTACCCATTGCTTGCCGTCCGCAAGCCACGCCTACGTTGGAAAGAACGGTCCTGTGCGTCTCGCATTCATCGGATTCCCGCGACCCTCGTGCTCGCCTATATCATAAATCATATGGAAGCTTCGTGTTAAATATATTCCTATTCTCAGTAGTTTTGACTGTGCGTTGGTATGTCAGTCAGTCAGTCAGTTTCTCCTTTTATATATTTAAACTAGCTTCTGCCAGCGGCTTCGCCCGTGTATAAGCAGGTTTCTCCATTCAAACTTTGGACCCCGTTTCATCAAAAAAAAAAAAACAAAATCAAAAATATTTTTATTTCACATAGGCCTACATGGGCACTTATAAAACGTCAGAAGCTAGTGCACGGTTCCTATGGAGAATAACTGTCAAGAAAGTCCATCCCCTTAGGGGTCAATTTTGGGAAATCCTCTCTGAGTGCTACCTACGTCATAAAAGGAAAATTATACGCTCATAGTCCAAGTAGTTTCGGCTGTGCGTTGGTATGTCAGTCAGTCAGTTTCTCCTTTTATATATACATATAGATTAAGATAAGAATATCACCATTATAACAGTTCGAATTACTTTTTTACATAACCCCATTATACAGAGGTTCATATTAAAGTTCTGTTTATTACGGTTTCATGAGATAATGTAACGTAGTAAGATGACCGTGTTTTGTTTATTTAATAGATTTATTTTCACTCATTTTTGGGTTAGGGTTGTCACCTCGGGCTGCGAGATTATTCGAAAGAATTATGTCAGCCACGTAGATAAAATAAGAAACACATTAATCATAAAAGGAACAAAAATATAGGATTCACTAGTAGGATAAAGAAATAAAAATAAAAATGGACAAGTCTCATCGTAAGGGACATAGAAAAATGAAAAAAAACGGGGCGGACATAAAAAAAGAATGAGCAAAATTGCAAATTTTTTAGGTACGAGACAGAAGTTCTTCAAATACTTAATACAGTAACAAATGTGAATATTTGTTGAAACTAATCTCCACATTAGTCAATCGCTTACTGTAATCTTATAATTTATATTATAATCCATGACATAATTATACATAAAAAGTCAGCAGCGGAAGAATATACATATGTATGGCCGGTATCATAAAACATTTCTTTATACCAGTCGTTCCCAACTTTTTCTTAGCCGAGGACTATCTTGGTAATATAGAATTTTAAAACTTGTCTAGTAGATAATTTAACTATATTAATCTAAATAAAAACTTTTTTTTTCCAACTATCACGTCGTCTAGTCTCAAGCTAAGCAGAGTTTGTGTTATGAGTACTAGACGACTGATAAACGTACTTATATATTTCCAAATACATACATATTATAGATAAATTACACCCAAACACAGAACAAATGATTGCTCATCACATAAACATTTGTCCTGGGTGGGAATCGTACCGATACCTATGCATAGCAGTCAGGACCACTAACCACTAGACCAACAGGCTAGTCAAGCTATTATATTTATATCTACATTAGCGGTCCCGGCAGACGTTGTCGTGCACGAAAACTGAGTTTTCGTCAGAAAAGAAAATTAAGAACTCGATTGCCGTGGCACCTACCGGGTTCAATTGTATTTTCAAACCATCCAGAGTAGGTATTCACATATACATATAAGTTTCATCTGAATCGGTCAAGCTGTTTAGGAGGAGTTAGTTGGCAAACACACGTACAGAAAAATTACATATATAAAGATGTACCTATATGTATGATATATATCCCAGTATACCTACTGTTTAAAACCCAGAATGTTTGAAAAAGTGGCCCTGGCCCTAGAACACAAAGGGCAAAGACACAGGAGGGTTTTAGTCAGTAAAAGTCTGACATGCCGTCTTGCTCCACCCTAGAGGGTGAAAATAACTGAACGATTTCCCAACTCAAAAAAAAAAAAAAAATATGGCAGGTATTAACATAGAAACACAACATTCTTGATAGAAATTTGAAATCAGTCAGTTATTTTTCTGTTTTAAAACTGTAAATTTTACTCGGACCATTTTTTAGTGAATAGGCTCTTAAAAAACTAGTGCGCCTCACCATCAATCATTGTATCACTACTTACCATCAGGTGGGATCGCACTCAAGCACTGGTTTATATCAATTAAAAAAAAAAAAAAACTAGCCACAGGTTGAGAACGACTGATCTACACAATAAAATTAAGACATTTGCATTATTCATGTAAAAATCATAATAAAAATTATCAAACCGAATCGCGACAGCCCTACTAAACTAAAAAGTGAATGACACGCGTCGTGACGCAAGCGCAGACGGAAGATGTTGTGACGTAATTTAATGGCCACTCTTCACTTCCGGCGCCAGTGTAGTACCGATCTCACTTCATTTGGAATTACGGGCAGGATTTGACTAGTGCGCAATGATGAGAAATATAGGTGTGCAAAAATTTGAATATAGAAAACACAGTACTTAGTCTTCAGATTGTGATTTTTTTATTGAATCATAAACTAAAGGCATGACAAACTAATTATCTAAGGCATTAAGTCCGCCTTTGTACAGTGTTTATTACTAGTATGTAAAGATTTAATAAAATAAATAAATAAAATCCCAAATTTAACGCAAGATTTGAATTTGCCGCAGTAAAGTGTTGGCAACCCCCAAAAAAAAGACTGTGTTTTCTATGTAAGATACGATACAATTACAAATATATGTCATGTAAAGCACGCATATCACGAAAATAGTATGTTCAGAATTGGCCTAGGGCCAGAGGCGGCCTTACCCATTGCGAGGCCCCGGGCGGCAGGTTTCTGCGAGGCCCTTTGTCCTTCGTGAAAAAAATCTCTCAGTGCACATAATGAATTTTTCAATTATGTTTTTAATTAATGAATTAGTTAACTTACTTTATTTTAATTTATCGTTATGTTATAACCTTAATAAGTAATTATGGATCAAAATCAAAAGTTTTAAATAAATAAATAAAAAAAGTTGTTTTTTTTTTTTTTTTTTTAAAATTTGCTTGTTGTTGTTGCGCGAGGCCCCTGTAAGAGCGAGGCCCCGGGCGATTGCCATGTTCGCCACCCCCTAAGGCCGCCACTGCCTAGGGCCATGAGATCGGTTCTGAAAAGGTAGGTTCATTCAAATAGAAGAAAAAAATTGTTGCACCGACCCTAAATAACATGGACAAGGGTTGAAAGATTATGATGAGGAGTTGCTCAGGTACATTGTGGCCCCCTCATCATCATCATCATCATCATTTCAGCTGAAAGACGTTCACTGCTCATGACATAGGCCTCCCCAGAGCGTCGCCACAATGAACGGTCCTGTGCGTCTCGCATCCATCGGACTCCCGCAACCGTTACCAAGTCATCGGTCCACTTTGTAGGAGGCCTTCCAACCTTTCGGCCCCAACGGCCATCCGTTCTGCGAGCAATGTGCGCTGCCCATTGCCACTTAAGTTTGGCGATTCTTCGTGCTATGTCGGTAAACTTGGTTCTCCCGCAGATATCTTCATTCCTGATTCGATCACGCAAGGAAAGTCCGAGTTATAGCCCTTTCCATTGCCCTGGTAACCCTGATAAATCATTATTATTGTGTCTATTAACTACTTCATCTTTGTTTTAATATATACTTTTTTTTTAACATTGCTTTTGCAATATTTTTTAAATTATTTAGACTTTAACTACCTTAAATTCGTTAGTTATTAATTTTTAGTATAACGGACCAACCTGGTAGCGTATACTTAAAGAGAAAAAAAAAATTGCAAATTAATCCATAAACGACGAGGTAAAAAACATTTAAAAAACATACAACCGAATTGATAATCTCCTTTTTTTTAAAGTTGGTTAAAAAGATACTAAAGTCTTTAAACTCAAGTTTTGACCCAATTTATAGTTATTTCGATATCTTTACCTCGTTGCACTTTGGGACCATACAACAGCGAATGTAAATCAATTAATCGTGCCTATAGATCAAGTCCCACGCCCACAGCAAGCTCTACTTACTTCATTTTATGCATAAATCAATAAAATATAGTTAACAAAACACTGGTAACTGCCACGCCTGTTTCCTCAAGTTAAATAGTGGAGCGAGAGGCCGTGTCATGCTTATACTCCCAAAAACTAACCTGTGTTCCTTCAGTTGCCCTGTGCATTCCAGAACCGTGGTAAATCTTTCGAATATTCCAGCAACCCCAACCAGAGGCCCAACCACGAACTCTATGCGATCCATTTGACGATTTCTCGGATATGTAACAACCTCGTCGGCAGTTATATTTTTGAGCCGTTTGGAGTTGAAACTCTTGGGCCGTGGGGTCCGAGTGCTCATACGCTTTTCAAAGAATTATCCAAACGCTTAGTTGACACTTCGTGTGATCTAAGGGCTGGCTTTTACCTCGGTCAAAGATTAAGCATTGCCATACAATGTGGCAATGCCGCCAGCCTTTTGGGCACGCTTCCAACTTCCATTCGATAGCGATGCGGAGGACGCCAGTTTTTAGCTAGTAGTTTTTGACTTTAGTGTATAATAATTATGTAGTTTTAATAAGTTAAGTGTTTTTATTGAATTATACAATTAAATGAATTAAAAAAAAGTAGTTTTAATAAATAAAATTTATTTCAAATGAATTATTTACAGTCACTTTTGAGTTGTCAAAAAGTCGCTCAGTCAGAATCGTGAGTGGATCTTTATGGAGAAGAACGTGCAAGAAACTCCATGGACACTCTTTTGTCAAGGACTCTATCACTATTAATCCACATTTATGTTGACCGAGGCACTCTTCAACTGAGATACTGTAACGGGCGTCTCTTATTCAGAGTATTTGATCTTACAATGAAAAACGAATTTCCTACTAATTGTAGCGTTATAAAAAACAGGATGTAGATATTTCATACTAAACAAGATGTTATTTCCCATCAACTAGACTATATGGAGCAGTGGTGGCCGAGAGCCCCGACTTAAAAGTTGTAGGTCGCGGGTATAAAACCAGCCAGGCTCATTTCTTTGTGTACTTTATTCCATCACCACTGCTCTCAAAACGGTGAAGGAAAACATCGTGAGGAAACCGGCATGTCGTAGAATCAAAAAATTCGAAGACATGTGACATTCATGCAAGCATGAGCTTAAGACTAAATTGAAGCTCTGGCTGTACGATCAGGACTATTCTCGGACTGAGGACTTGCTTGCGTGCCAACGCTAGTCTTAAACATACCACACAATTACACACACACACACACACACGGACTCACCGACTTACATATACATGCACACTTATCCACACACACCATCACACATTACACAGTTTTTATTTTCATTTTCGATTCATTTTCATTTTATTAAAACTTATATTATTTAAGGCTAGACTTGCAAAAAACGTACCAGAACTGTATCCGATGTAACTGCAGAACACTGACTCCTAAGTCACAGGTCTTACCTAGTTTAGGAGGCAGGGTCCTAATATTAGAAGATACTTTTCAAATTTAATGTAAGTAAGTCTTAACTTTGTTTATAAGGTTTTTAATTGTTTTAATAAAGTTATTATTATTATTCACCTACCTGCACTGGGCCCGCGTGATGGATTACAACACATTCCCTTTACTAGAGAGTAGGCCTGAGTCACAGCAGTGGGAAAATTTAAAGGCTGCTTATGCTATGCCATGTTTATGCTAGACTATATGACAGGAGTGGCAAGCGGTCGCTTCCTTCTGCAAAGCAGTAATGCTAGCAAAGGAGGCGGCCGATCGCGTGAGGCAACGGTCCTCACGCCCCAAGCGCCGCCGGGATTCCGATCCCAATTTCCGGCCACCCAGGGCGCGGGCTTGCGGATGGTGAGCAATGGGTAGCCCGCCGTCCGACCGTCCGGTAACCGTCCGGACCGAGCCCAAGTCGTCGACGGCGCGTATTGTTCCACGCGCGCCTCAGGGAGATGTCAGCAAATCGTAGGGGCCCAGCAGGGTCGAAGCCTACTGGGGCCATGGGTAGTGTGAAAACGAAACCCGGGGCCCTGGGACGAAGGCAACGAAGGAACAGGAGTGGGTTTTTAGTCAATAAAAGTCTGACACTATCTCCCGCCCCACCCAAGGGCGGGGGATGTGATAAGATGATTTTCACACCAAAAAAAAAAAGACTATATGACAAAAAGTGTGACCAATTTAATAAAGGGGTAATATGCCACGCTGTGATAGGGGGATATACATCTTGTAAGACTCAAAGTCAAACCCAACATATCTGAGATATCTGGAAGTCCGACCGTCCGGTAACCGTCCGGACCGACCCCAAGTCGTCGACAGCGTGTAGTGTTCCACGCGCGCTTCAAAGAGATGTCAGCAAAACCGTAGGGGACCAGCAGGGTCGAAGCCTACTGGGGCCTCTTGGAACGCAAGGCAAAGAAGGAACATAGGTGTGGTTGTAGTCAGTAAAATTCTGACACGCCCTCCCGCTCCACCTCAAGAGCGCGAGAAGTTATTGGATGATTTCTCATCTTAAAAAAAATATATCTGACAAAGACCAGAAAAATAATGATGGCACTACTCAAAGCATGAGAATATTTGGTATTCAAGTGCACTAGATTGGAATATGACCCCAATAAAATTGGTAAAAGACTTGGCTGATGGTAACTCTATATCTAGCCACACAAAATCTCCCGGAGGACAGGGTGGACCATACGGTGGAGGTGTGCCCCGCCTGGGCAGAGCACCGCCGTGTCCTCGTGGGGGCGTTCGGCGGCGGCGATCTCTCGCGCCGGGCCTTGGTACAGGCCATGGTCCGGAGTGAGGAGGAGTAGCAGGCGACCGCCTGCTACTCCTCCTCGCTCTATGACTCTCACTATGAGTACAAAATCGAAAGAACAAATCCCAAATACAGAGGTTTGCTTTGTCTCACTAACAGAGGTAATTCAGTGCTAAAGTGTCTGGACTTCAGCACGAGTTCCAGCTAAGGAGGTTTCTCACTTATCCAAGTCACACACTAATTTCACTGTATTACAATTATATTGAAAATGATACTCGTTGGGATAATGAACAAAAAGCTCGATAACGACAATAAAGTGTTGACATTTCACGTGAGGCCTTGTAACATATCGGCTTACGGTTACACTGCTAGCGATTTCTCAAAGGAGCCTTCAAGTTAAAATAGCGGGAATGCAAAGGGCAACTGAAGGAATATAAGCGAGTATCTGATAGTCCCGTCTCGGTCCACCTAGAGCGGGAAAAGTCATTTAATGATTTCCCTTAAAAGGTTCAAGAATGTTTTCATATTATTTGAATTAGGTATTTATAAAGAAAATATAAATCTGAATATTCTTAACTATATCGAAATTTTACATCGAATCTTAGTAACTTAAATAAACCAGGCAACAGAAGATAAATATATAAAGTAAATATTTATTTTGCGACAGTCACCACGGTAACACTACATAAATGAAATAAAAAGTCATCATCATCAATGAAATAAAAAGTGACTGTTAAAAAAAAAAGCAATAACATTGTGTGTGCCACACGGCTGTGACAAAAAGGTTTATTTCAACTGTTACCAGACAAAAATGCCGACGCTGGTCTTCTAATGAAAATTGAGTGTAAAATACTTTTAATAAAATAAATAAGTGAGTGTCAAATATTAAAACTCAATTTTTATTTAGGACGAACCTAGCTATAATAAATCAATAAGTCCAATTCCATTTCCATAGCTGGAGTAGTATTTTTTTGGAATGTTAATCAGAGTATATAGTGAACCATATTTTTTACTTTAACTAAGCTGTCAGAGCGTTTAACAGCGATTTTCGATATCGCTCTTCGCTAACTCTGTGTACCTCGCCTTAACTCGGCAAGGATGAGCCTCTTCCAAAACGCCACGTTAAAAGCGAAAGTTGTGCGCCTTGGGCGTTAAGAATCCCGTTGCAATATGCTTTTTACGCATATCTACATGTAGTAAGTGTTATAAAATTAATTGTAAATTCGGGTGCAAAGTATAAAAATTATCTAGTTTTTTTACGATTTTCTGTTATCTTTATTGAATTAGTAATAATAAGTAGTTATTTAGTTATTTCTATTTTTACAATAAAATTATTTATAAAAAAAAACTATTATTTCTTCATTTTTGACACTTTTTTTTTCGGGTGGGTAAATCATCTAATGACATCCCGCGCTCTTGGGCGGAGCTGGAGATAGTGTCAGACTTTTACTGACTAAAATCCCACTCTTGTTCCCTCTTTGCTATTTTTTGAGAGCCCGAGATCTCTTTCGCATCACCCATGGCCCCAGTAGGCTTCAGTAGGACCCTGCTGGGCCCCTAAGGTTGCTGACTTCTCCTTGACGCGCGCTTCATTTTCATTTTTGACACTTGAAAGATGATTTGCTAGGTCTTAAAATATGATTTTTTTGAAAATTATTGCAGTTATCCGAAAATCGTAAAATTGCAGGTAATTTTCTTTACTTTGCACCCGTCGAATTACCTTAACGCAAGGATTGATTTGCAAGTGAGAGGGCCAGGAGTTCAAATCGAAGACGCTAGTCGTGAACCCATTTGCATATTGCCTGCATAAGTGCTAAGTTGAAAAACTGGGCAACTGCGTGTCGGACTCGCACACTGAGGGTTCCGAAAACAATGGTTCAATTCCCGAATGGAACTCAAAGATTTTTCTGAATCACAAAAAAACTTTTTTTTGAGACGTATTATAAAATTTACTGTTTTCAGATTTATTCCTATATCTTTGCTTTATGACCTTTCTTTATACCAAATTTCAGGATTCTGGGTCAACGGGAAGTACCCTATGAATTTTGATTCCCATAAGAGTGTTGAAATATATGTTTTTTGCGACATAAACGACCATATCTTTTTGTTCGTTAATTTAGAAGTTTGATTTTTTCACAGCTTCAAGGAACCGCAGACCTAAGCATATGGTTTTGATTTCAACTCGATACCTCCACGCACTCCCAAGATAAAAGGTCTTGACAGACAAAAAGACGGACGGACAATAAATTGATCCTATAAGGGTTCCGTTTTTTCCTTTTGTACCTCAAAACGGAACCGTAAAAAGAACCAAAAAAATCTCTTTATCTCCACAAGTTATACTTTCTTCAAACAACCAGTACGCACAATGGTCCGCCAAGGACTAAGTGCGGAAACCAGACCGCAATAGACAGAATATTCAGTATATTATTTGGCAGAAAAGCGTTAGGAAAAAATAGACAAATTTAAATTAAACTACTAAATAACTAGTTAAATACCAGTGCTTAGTGCTTCTCACCTGATGCTAAGCATATGGGCGTGTCTATAAGTAAGTGGAGGTATGTAGATATACGAATAAAGAAAGAAAGAAAAACATTACATTTGGCGGAACAAGGCGCAAATTTAGAACTAACAAATAATAGGTATATTGTGTGAAAAATATGCACCACATCCGCGCAAAACGGCGGAACGCTCAGCATAATGCCCTGGCCACACGCAAAACGCGATGAGTCTACGGCGCTGGTTTTCAGCGTATCCGGTAACGGTCTCGACATAAAGACGTCGGCACGGTATTGTGTATTGAATAAGTAAATATGAGATAGATATACTGATATACCCTTTATTGTACACCATAGTAGCAGCTAAAATTTAATAAGGTAACAATGGGCGGTCTTATCGCTAAAAGGGATCTTTTGTAGATAAACTTTGGATGGGTTTGATAGAGAAGGAGAAAAGATACGCTGGTAGTTCGTGGTGTACCGTTTACATACAAATCTGGATCCTCTTACATCGTATCTGAGTGAAAGGATTCAGAGAGTTGATGTAAACGGAAAAAGATCTCCTGGATCTGTAGTAAAAATGGGTCTCCCCCAGGGCTCAATTCTTAGCCCATTTTTGTTTTTTATATATATAAACGATTTACCTTAGCTCATAAAGGATAACCATAATATAGTGTTGTTTGCAGACGACACTTCACTTTTGTTTAAACTTAAACGTCAGCAGCCGGTTACTGACAATATAAATATAGCACTTTTAAAAATAGTACACTGGTTGGACCTTCTTCTTAATGAAAAAAAAACTAAATGTATAAAGTTCACCATGCCTCATGTTAGGCAAGTAGAAACTAGTGTGGTTATAAAAGGTAAAGAGTTGAGTCCTGAAGATAATACGGTGTTCTTGGGCATAACTCTAGATGCTAAGCTTCAGTGGGCCCCACACACATATAGACAAATTATTAAAAAAAACTTAGCTCTGCAGCATACGCTGTTAGACAAATTCGAAATTTAACTGATGTAGAGACTGCCCGTTTAGTTTCTTTTAGCTATTTCCATAGTGTCATGTCGTACTCGTCTCGTCTCGTCTGTGGGGAAATGCCTCCGATATACAGTAAATTTTTGTTTTACAGAAAAGGGCTATTCGTTCTATTTATAAATTAAGTCCCAGATACTCCCTCAGAGATAAATTTAAAGAAATCAATATAATGACTGTACCTTCACAGTATATTTACGAGAATATTTTGTATGCACACAAAAATATAAACATGTTAAAAAAATACAGTGATTTTCATAATTTTAATACTAGGAACAAACACAAATTTGTGGTTCCTAAAACCAGGCTGAAAAAAATAGGGGGCTCATTTAGATGCCAATGTATACACTTCTATAATAAACTCCCTAGTCATATTCAACAACTAAGCCTTAATAAATTCAAATTATTTGTAAAGCGAAAACTTTGCCAAAAGGCTTTTTACTCTATAAAGGACTATGTTGAGGACCAAAAGGCTTGGGATTGATCTGCTCCGCTACGCACTACAATACTGTTGTCTTATTATTATTATTATTTTTCTTTTGTTTTTATTTTCAATTGTGCTTTTTATTATTATTATTTATTACAATTTGATATTGTAGATTATTTTTATTTTGCAATTTGACATTTTTTTTTTGCTCTATTAATTTTTAACATCTTTCATTTTTGTGAACGTGAGGACTATGTTGATTGCTTTCTTTTTTCCTTTTCAGTAATTTTAACGTATGTCTGGCAATTTGAGTATTTTCTGCGGCCTACCTAAATGTCCTTTCTTTGGTATTGTTTGTCAAGTCGTTGAGCTCCTTAGTAGTCCTGAGTTTAGCTTTACGAATACTGACAAATGCTTGCACTGACTGGACAGGTCCACTCAAATTTGTATGGTTCTTTCTTCAAAAGACCATTTCAGACAAATCTGCATGGTTCTCATGTGATTTGACCATTACATATTTACTGTATGGACTTTAAAAGAGACTTTGACCCCGGAGTTTGTTTCGGTGTTTCTTCTCAGGGTAGTCAGCTAGGAAAGACCGGCCTCATCTAGTTTAAAAATGACGAAAAAAAAATTTACGTTTAAAAGTGTTTTTTTTAAACCTATTTACAAAATAAATATCATTTATCATTTATCATTAAACACAACACTAATAAAATACGTATATGTACATACAAACAATATATTATACAATATTATTTTTAGTATATGCGAAACCTGAATATAATTTTGTTCAGAATCAGTAACTGAATCGATTCCAATAATTTTTACATCATGTTCTACTTTTCCCCAAAAATATTTAAAAAAGGTCACAAGTTGGACATCACCGACACTAAGTACAACACGGCTCACGGCAGGTCATAGCGGGCATTAGGCGCCAGTGCACAGCTGGGTGCGGAAGCAAAACCACCTCTTAGTCGCTTAGATGACCTGGCAACCGTATATTTGTGCGGACAACCAGGTAACATAACAAGCTTATAACTTTGTGATTTTTCATGATACAGTTATGTTTTGTACATAGATTCTTTACATAAAATTATTAGACACGTGTTTCAGGTTTTGCATACTAGCTGATTGTACACACTGTTGTATACTAGCTGAGACAGAAAACTTTTACCTGCTTCGCTGCTTTTATTTACATATAATTTATATGTAAATAAAAATGAATACAGATAATTTAACCATTTAATATTTAAGTTATGGGACTATGGACGATTATCGGTTACAAATCTCACATTATCAAATAAGGTGGAATCAGATAACACGGACATTTAGAAGTCTTGTGATTACGATGCCATGACCTGGATATTTTATACCAGATTAACTCGCATAGTTGTATAAAATTAAATATAGTAATTTATCACTTCCTGCGAATTTCGAAAGATTGTCAATTACATCAGCATGCATGATATTACCGGCAACCATGTTTGATTATTAAAATTACAATTACGACATAATTATGTCTGGCATGTTTTCTTTTTGAGGTGGTAAGTCGACTAAAGACGCCATGCTACGTACGCCACACGTCGCGTCGGTCTCCATACATTTTATATGGCAACTAAACTTGTAGAGCTACATTAGATCCACGCCACGCGACACCACGTGTGCGTCGGTCTAATGTAGTTCCTTCTTAATTCTCCATAGCCCTAACGGACAACGGCCCTGCGGCCCCTACTGTTTTGATGATATCTCATAGACCTCACCAGGTCTTCGGTCCACCTTGTGGGAGACCTTTCAACGCTGCATCTTCTGGTACGTGGTCGCAACTCCAGAAGCTTTCGTCTCCATCGACTATCTGTTCTGCGTGTAACCGAATCGCTCTTGTGTCACAGAAGAAAGCTTAGTAAGTAAAATCTACACTGCTGAAAATGAAGTTGCTAAAAATGGTTCATGATTGACAAAGGAATTGGTAATAATAGCCATGTGTTTTATAGCCATTTCAGAATACTGCCAAAAAGTCTGTCAAATCAGCGATTCCAGAAACAATGGTCTATCATCACAGTCCTCAAAATCAATTCATCAGAAGTCACAGTCGAAAAAAAAGTTGTTTACAATATTCATTTCTACTAAAAGACTTCTTTTTCGTTGTTCGTTTCACGTGGAATTACTGCTCTATATAGTTACATTATCTATATTTTATTACGTATGCCAAGTTCGGGTAATATTTTCAGTGTTAAATAAATGCTTGTTTTTATTAGTAACGATGTATCATGATGACCCCACTCGCCTTTTTTCATTTGTATTCTTCGAATCGAGAAGTAACGAATATACTTATGTAGAGTGTTCAAATAAAAGAAAAAAACCCACAATGAAAAATGAATGAATGAATTCTCTTCCACATACATTGAGAGTTGGAGGTTTTCAGGGGAAGAATTAAGGAACATTTTTTATCAACATGACCCATAAATATGTATGTTTATAGGTATTTATTTATTGTATATTTATGTTTATATATAGTGTGCTGTACACGTATCTGTTTACTATATTTTAGTTTTAAGTTTAGATTTAATTTAAGTGTTTATTTTTTTTTTAATTTTTTTTTGTTGTTGTACAGATAAAGTTCCTCAAAATATATAAAATTTCTTTCTTATTAACATGTTTTGCTGTTAGAAAACCCAGTTGTGGTTTAAGCTCGCCTATGTACATCAACTGTCATATTTTTATTGTCTATATAAAATTGTGTGTACAATAAAGAATACAGGAATACAAGAAAAGGTTAATTCCAAAAAAAAAAATCAATAAAATAAAAAAAATACTTGTACAAAAAATAAAAAACGGTTATGCAAATGACGCATCGCGATAGCCCTTCTCTAGATGTCTTTAAAAGGAAACTTAAAGAACACTTCCTTTCATTATTGACATAATATTAGTTTATATAGTATGTACTAGTATGTATAATATAATTATATATTAGACTTAGTATGTAGGTTGTTGTGCACTGGATCCTACCCTCGAATATGTTCTCTCTCTATATTTCAAAGGTTTGCTGGGAGAAAACTGATTGCTGAGTTAAGCTCGCCTTTGTACATGAACTGTCTGTATGTAAATTTATTATGTTTTGTTTTTGTTTACAATAAAGAATTAAGACGCAGATGGTCCAGAGTTTAACACCAAAATCAGAACAGACTGCTTGAAAAGTGACTTTTTTTAATGTTTAGTTCACCTTTTGTGGTCAGGTTTGTTATAAATCAGAAATCATCTATTTACTTGCAAACATGGGTAAAAATATACATTGATGTTTTTTGTTCATATGAGTCACTAGCTTCTGCCAGTGGCTTCGCCTGTGTGAAAGTCGGTTTCTCCATACAAACTTTGGACCCTCGTTTCATACCCTTAGGGGGCGGATTTCGGAAAATCCGTTCTTAGCAGATGTCTACACCCTATAAGGAAATTTGCCTGCCAAATTTTAAGTTTGTAGGTGTTATAGTTTCTGAGATTTCGCAACTAATCAGTATTTCGCTTTTATATATATAGATAATATAGGTAAGTAATAAAGTTATCCATATTTAACCATTACATAGATATGCAAATAATGACAAGTAAGTAGGTACAAGATAAAATTAAATAATAATATGTCAGCCTTATAAATATTAATTAAATTTCAGAATTAAAAAAAACAATAGAAAATTAAATAAAAACAAATTTAAATTAAATATGAAACAACTGAAATACTAATATAGTTCAGTTAAAAATAATTAATTGATAATTCATAACACTGGTGTGGATTTTTCGCTCATCATCATCTTCCTGTCCTTGTCCCGTGTTATTTGGGGTCGGCGCAACACGTTTTTTTCTTCCATTCTGCCCTGTCACTCGTCATACTATCATTAACTTCCTGCGGATTTTCCCTAATACACTTAATAAATTGGATGTGATAGGCCTAACATCTTTTAATTAAATACTTAATCATTAATGTGATAGTAACATTTTGTAATTAAAAATTCCTGTAGTTTTTTTTTAATTAACCCATATTTTTAATTTCAATTATACTTTCAGGTAACTTATTGTAGATTTTGTTAGCATCTCTTTTTTTATATTACCCATTTATTAACAATCTCTCAAAAAAAAACTTTTTATTTCACATAGGCTACATGGGCACTTATAAAACGTCAGAAGCTAGTACACTATTTACCTTTGATAAGATTAAACATATCTGCGTACAACACAAGTGCATTGGTCCATGTAAACACAAGAACCCATGATGTCCCTACTTACTGACATGACAACTTTTTTGCAACATCAAAGGCCGTTACACTAATGATGTGATTAGATTTCTAACCGTTTTAGGAAAGAGAAAGGATACCCTGTTTATACTAGACCTAATTATAAAAATACGCGTTTTAGACGCAGACTTGCAGATTTACCAGCTCGACTTACAATAATCAATTTTGGAAACTTTTCAGTCAATATTTTGTTATTTATTTAGGCGTTTTGTCAATTCTTTTATATGTGCAGTCTATGGGTCAATTATACGCAGAAGAGAATGCGTGTATTGATGGCTTTCGTGCCATCCTACGTAAAAGGTCTGCATCGCTGTTAAGTCGTGTCCGCGGCAGTAGCAAAAGCATTCTAAGGGCGGAATTCACCAATAAAACTAATCGCGATTTAACGTTTGGCTCGAATAATCGCGTTTAGAAAAATACAACAAAAGAAAAATACAGACAAGTGACACCAGTGACAGTGGCTAAACGCGATTATGCGAGCCAAACGTGAAAACGTGATTAGTTTTATTGGTGAATTCCGCCCTTAAGAGCTGTGGCTGGTCGATTAGATTACCGAATATTGTGGCATTGTATGCAGATGCATGTCAAAAAGTTATGTGCGTATTTCATTTTAGGTTACTAACATAATTTTTTAAGTATCTACTAACAAAAATATGGATCTGCTGTATCTGAGACAAATAAATTATTATTTATTCATACATGTTGTCAGGAGAGCAGTGGTGGCCGAGTGGTAATGGCCCCGACTTACGGAGCTGTAGGTTGCGGGTTCAAACTCAGCCAGGCGCATTATTTTGTGTAATTTATTTCAACACCACTGCTCTCTAAACGGTGAAGGAAAACATCGCGAGGAAACCGGCATGTCCTAGAACCAAAAATTCGAAGACATGTGACATCCACCATCCCGCATTGGGCCCGCGTGGTGGATTACGGCCCATTCCCTCTCCTAGAGAGCAGGCCTCAGTCCCAACAGTGGGAACATTGTAAGGCCGACTATGCTATGTTACATGTTGTCAATGGATGTTACATGATTATAGTGTTTCAAACATAGGGGTTTGTTAGGGCACAACGACATATTCTTAGTATTGAATGCATTATACTATACATTACATAAATGATACAATTGCATAATATAATTTATTAATATACTGAGTCATTATATTATTATTATTATTCCATACATTAACAATGTCAAGATGCATGTGTGGTGTGACAAGAATGGATAAAGTGAGAAATGAGTGTATTAGGGAAAGTTTGAAAGTGGTGCCAGTAACTGAAAAGTTGAAAGGGAATCGTTTATCTTGGTATGGTCATGTGCAGAGGAGGGATGAAGCGCACGTTGCTAAAAGAGTTATGAATTTACATGTGGATAGATAGAGAGGGAGAGGGAGGCCAAAGAAAAGACGGATGGATTGTGTGAGAAGTGATATGAAAGAAAAGGGAGTTAGTGATAGCGTGACGAGTGACAGGACAGAATGGAATTAAAAAACGTGTTGCGCCGACCCCAAATAAAACGGGACAAGGGCAGGAAGATGATGATTAACATACATTAACATTGTTTTTGAGTGACTTTTAATTATCAGAGCCAATTAAAAGTGGACCGATGATCTAGTGAGGGTCGTGGAAATCTTATGAATGCGAGACGCACAGGACTGGCACTGTGGCGACACTTGGGGGAGGCCATGCTGTAATGATGATGATGACTTGTAATTTATTGAAAATCTTTCAGGGGGTACAACAAGTATCCAGCAAAGCGCTGCTTTTTTAATATTTTGAACTTGATGACGGAAAACCTTCGAGTATAGGTAGGTACCTGTGTTCAATATCTTCATAATTAAGGAAACTGTATAAAGTTCCTTCTTCTTCTTCTTAGCGCGTCGATGGCAAAACTATTTAAATTCCTTGCCTGGCCCAGTATTCGGTCACGGCAATGCCGTCCGCTGATGCGGTCATTAGGTCCCTACGTGAACAGGTAACAGGGCACGTGATGAGGATGGAAGGTGGGACATGGTCTGGCGGAGAGACGCTGCATAAACACTGAAGATTTCCGTCCAACTATAATTTAGGTGCCTTCAAGGCTAGAATAGTGAATAGGCTCTTAATAAACTAGTGCGCCTCACCATCAATGATTGCATCACTGCTTACCATCAGGTGGGATCGCAGTCAAGCACTGGTTTATATCGAATAAACAAAAAAAAAAAGATCGGAACCGTGTCCGAGAACCCCCATCTGTGGAGATTGTCTTTGCTGCGTCCAACTTGGGTGCGGAGTCAGTTTAGAGTTTTCCAGGCGGGCCCTGGCAACTCGTGTCCAGGAGAGAGGCTCTCCGACGGCTCGACAAAATCATCAGAAGGTTTAAACTTTTCCCGCCAGAGGTCGCCTTGAACTGCTGTTATTTTTAATTACAGGAAAATTCAATTAATACGACCCTAGAATACCATAATTGTCTTCCACGAATATGAATACCACAACTTCCTTTCAAGTTAAGGGGGAATGGGTTTTTACCTGAAGGATCAAGGTCATTCGCTTTTAAGGTCACGTAAAGAAAGGATTCTGTGTTAATCAAGGATTTTTGTGGCTTTACAACAACAGGAAGTGCTAATTATATCATAAAATGCAATTGATTTTGAAAAATAGACAAAAGGAAAACGGAGGCGATGATGGGTGATTTGCTTGCTTTGCTTGCTCACTAGACCCCGTTATCCCCTTCAAATTCTTACCCAGTATCTCGGTTCTCAGCGTGTCATATATTATTCTTTGTAAAAACAGAAGTTATTATAATTGGGTTATCACCAGCGTTCATAACAGCTTGGTCGTTTAGGGATCTCAGTATTTGGCTAACTGTATCTTTACCTTTTTCAAAAATTTACTTTTCTCCTACTTTTCTGTGTAATTTGCTCTTTTCGTCATTCATCATCGTATCACTAAATAAGTTTAAAAACTTGTAAGCGACGATCGCACTACTTATTTTAGGGTTCCGTATCTCTAAAGGAAAAAACGGTACCCTTATAGGATCACTTTGTTGTTCGTCCGTCTGTCTGTCTGTCTGATATGTATCATCATGTATTGAGTTGAAATTAAAACTCAGATCTACGGTCTCTTGAAGCTGCTAAAAAATCAAATTTCTAAGTTAACGTGAAAAAAAGATACGGCCGTTAAGGTCGTTAAGGCCGAAAGGTTCTGGAGTGGCGACCGCGCACCGGAAAACACAGTGTTGGAAGGAAAAAACGGTACCCTCATAGGATCACTTTGTTGTTCGTCCGTCTGTCTGTCTGTCTGATGTGTATCATCATGTATTGAGTTGAAATTAAAACTCAGGTCTACGGTCTCTTGAAGCTGCTAACAAATCAAATTTCTGAGTTAACGAGAAAAAAAAGATACGGCCGTTAAGGTCCTTAAGGCCGAAAGGTTCTGGAGTGGCGACCGCGCACCGGAAAACACAGTGTTGGAAGGACCAATGACCGTCGGGAATGAGGGTCGCGGGAAACTGATGGATGCAAGATGCACAGGACAGGTCGTTGCGGCGACACTTGGGGAAGGCCTATGTCCAACAGTGGACGTCTATCGGCTAATGATGATGATGATGATGATGATATATTAGAGGAAATGATTACTAACAATCTTATAATAATGTTAGCTTTACAACCATTACTTTGTTAGTTCATTCAATTCAAGCTTTCACTCATGAAACAGTAAAAGTGAATTATTTCTGCAATTCTAAAGAAATGGAAAGGTAAAAGAATTGATAAGTAAAAATGTCTTTGATAAGCTAATTCAAATTGCAGTTTACGTAATTTAGTTTGCTTTATGTCACTGGCAATTATTACATATTAGATTTTGCCCGCGGCCTCGCTCCCGTCAACTGACTATTCTATTCTTCTCTACCCATCTCTACCTACCCTACGCTACCTACCCTATGCTACCTACCCTACGCTACCTACCCTATGCTACCTACCCTACGCTACCTACCCTATGCTACCTACCCTACGCTACCTACCCTATGCTACCTACCCTACGCTACCTACTTGCCCTACAACCATCCCAGTATGCTGGTGAAAAAAAAACAAAAAAGAATGATTAAAACTTGGTCCAGCCGTTCTTAAGTTATAGCGGGGCCAGGAGAAATAGGGGTTCTTTTTTATATACATATGTCGTGGCCAAATCTTAGAAATTGATCACTTCATGTTATGGCCAAGTAAAACTGCCCCCTTAGCCAAGTTACAACCGTTTCGTTTCGATTCTCTTTTCGTTGATCGCCTCGAGTCGGCCACGCCTCCTATTCCTTTGTTCTGACCACGTGACTGAGCGTTAAGATGACGTCAGAATAAAGGAATCGGAGGCGTGGCCTACACGAGGCGATCGACGAAAACAGAATCGAAACGAAACGGTTGTAACTTGGCTATGGGGGCTGGGCTAAGTTTGATATTATGTCAATCCTCGTTTGGCCTACTTTTTTTCGACCTTTTATTATCATAGAAATTCTACATCTTTATATGGCCAAACGAGGAGTGACATATAATTAAAAGTTAACGTTTAAAACAATCTGGCCAGTTTTAGTTGGCCATATCATGAAGCGATCAATTCTAAGATCTGGCCACGACCTGTATAGATTGTGTCATTGTAGGTAATAATTGAGAGGACTGGCTGAAGATGAGGCTTCGGCCTTACTTAGCTTCAGCCTTATAATTTTCCCACTGCTTGGACTTAGGCCTCCTCTCTAGAAAAGGGGACGGGCAATAATCCAGCACGCGGACCCAGTGCGGGTCGGTGTGGATGTCACATGTCTTCGAATTTTTGGTTCTACGACATGCCGGTTTCCTCGCGATGTTTTCCTTCACCGTTTTGAGAGCAGTGGTGATAAAATAAATGACACAAAGTAATGCGCCTGGTTGGGTTTGAACCCGCGACCTGCTACTCGTAAGTCGAGGCTGTTACAACTGGGCCACAATTCCACTCTGCCTTACTTACTTTTGGATAACAAGGATGAAAGTGAAGTCGAGGCTTCGGCATTACTTTTGGATTTTAGATACAGTTGACGAGGCGGTATGGTCTAAGACCTTAGCCTTGTTTGTGGAAGCGTGCATCGACTGTTTTCACACCACCATGCGTAGGTAAGCGGTGCGCGTCCTTGGTGCGCAGGGTACGGGGGCAGCTCATAAAGTTCTGACGATGATTGCCGGGATATTGCTGTAGCAGACATGTTCTATATTATCATGTATTATTTATGAGTGTCTCCTGTTTTGTGGTTAGGTACTTTATGAGTATATATTTTTATTTTAGCCTGTCCAAAAAGGGCGAATGAAAAAAGAAGTGCTCAAAAAGGGCAAAAAAAAGGAAAGTGCTCAAAAGGGCAAACAAAATTTTAACAGCAAATTAAAACAGACACTGAACTTCACTTGAAAAAATCCCGCCAAAATCCATAATGTTAGTCCTAATTACTTACCCACAGATAAGTAATTAATTATTTAAAAGTAGATAAAAAAGCGTAAATAGATTTTGCATAGCTAAAAATAAAAAAATTAAAAATGATAATAATAAGGTGCTGTCTGCTGTGAAAATTTGAGTACTATGAAAATTGCGTTATTTTTGAACTAGTTGTTGTAGGTACAAATAGTCCATGAAATGGCCCATTATATCATAAACTTAATTATTCGTTTAAATTACTTACATTAATATTAAATATGTATAATAATATTCAACAATCACAAACACTTACATAATATAAAAAAAACACCGCATAAGAGAACGAACTTGCTAAAATAAAAACTCCTTAAATCACAAATTCACAAAGTGACAGTTCTATTTTTGAATTCAAATCACGATCGATAACTTTTTAAATGCACCGAACAAAAGGCATTCAGCCTCGTTGCAGCATAAATTGGGACTGGCCGCTAAGAGGTTTGTTTTTCGTTTTAAACCGTCGACCTCGTGTGTGGAGGTGGATATGACAAAGTTGAAATTTTGAATTGCTAACACCATCGCTTAACTTTGCATCCATTGCGCTTTTATAACTAGACTGTTATAAATGCGTAGTATAGAAATTTAGCAATGAATATCTTACATTTTCGAATATTGTTTTACGTTTGAATGTTAAGGGTTATGCGTGGTAATGAGTCTAACTGTTCGGTCCTTGATGTTACAAATCCAACGCTGTTTTTCTTTAGTGATACAATAGTTTTAATTTTATAAGCCAGCAATGTATTCTATGGGAATATTTGCAAGTGAATGTTCTAAATTGTAAAGTAAAGCTATTAAGTTTTTTGATATCTTTGCGTTAAGGCTACAATTAGTTTTTTTAATGACTTTATTTGCATAGACATTGTTGGATTGTTTATTGACAGACGGCGAAACTAATTTATCAAGTGCAACCACATAATTTTGGATCATTACCATATCCTGTCAGAAAACGTTTAGGTTGCGAAAGTTAATTAAAACTGCAACTATGGGCTCCCCAAAGGCCTCTTCTTAGGAAGTTCAAAATCACACATAATGATAACAGTAGATTATGTAGTTTTTAACACACTAGAGGATGTTTTTAACCTTCCTATTAGCATTCACATCTTTATACATATAATTCTTCTGTACATGCGTTCCTCCTAAACGGCTTGACAAAAGTAATTTTGTGTGTATATTCGAGTGGGTCTCGTGATGGTTTAAAAATATAATTAAAGCCGGTAGGTGGCGCTGCAAGCGGGTTCTTAATTTTTTTTCTGTTAAAATGTCAGCTTTCGAGCAGGACCACGTCTGTCGAGACTGCTAGAAGTTATATAATAATAATAATATCACACAACGCCGTCAAGTCCCAATCTAAGTAGAGCTTGTGTTATGAGAGCTGGACAACTGATAAACATACTTATATATTTCTAAATACATATTATAGATAAATTGCACCCAGACACAAAACAAATGATCATGTTCATCACACAAACATTTGTCCTGGGTGGGAATCGAACCCATGACCTCCGGCATAGTAGTCAGGGTCACTAACCACTAGACCAACGGGCCAGTCTCAATCAGTAAGAAACACTGTACAAATGCAAACTTAATGTCTTAGGCATTTAAAATACTAAAACCTTAAAATACTAAATCCTATATCGAATTTAAAAACTATAAAAATAAAAATAAACGTTTTATGTACAAATCAATATAAAAATATTTAAACAGATAAAAAACACAAAATTAAAAAAAAATATATAAAAAAATAAATTAAAATAAAATTCAACGCATTCAAAAATTTTAAATCCCATTCAACTTATTATTGTTATTACGCGTTATTGTAGCGCGTTGTTGTAATGCGTCCGGTATGTTTGCCGACGCAAACGTCGATAGTTTCTCGGGCATTATGCGCAAAAGATGTGCATCATTGCTATGCCGTGTACTTGTCAGCCCCAACACCATTCTCAGAACGCTGGGTGATAGGTGGGACTCTCCGATCTTGGGATGGTGGATGCGACTGCACGCGGTCAAATAGACATTCCCCAGGTTCGGTGGGTCTCACCCAGCTTAGATTAAGTACCTATTTGTTTTTGTTTTTTTTTTATGTTACTAACACTAGTTTTAAGTTTAAATTGTTACTAACACGATATGGCAAGTTCCGAAATAAACGTATTATTATTATAATATCAAAATTCAATAAATTAAAATAACAACAACTATGACACCATACTCTACAGTACCTAAGGTCTTTAACCAGCGATAAACTTATAAACTTTTTTGAACCATAGACATTTCCCACGGTGCAACTCACGCTTGACCGATAATCGCAACAATGGCGCTATGTCGATCACAATCTAGTTTTTTAGCCATGGGAGTCTAATTTCACTTTTAAAAACAAAGAAATCCGAAGTTAGTTTAAATTGTGCTGGGAACGTTTTGTTGGGAGTAAAGTAAAGAGTTAGGGTTGTTGTTCACTAGTGCAAGTTGCCGTTGAGCAGCGATTCCTTAAAGACCATAAAGGCTTGTTGCATTTTAGCTTGAATGGTGTTGTTATTCATATTATTAAAAATTAAAATTAAAATAAAATTACAGATTGTAAGCGCCAAACTATATGGTTTCAATTTTTTTTTTTAACTTTTTTCTACTAGGCTATATGTTATTATGCTTATGCATGTAGGGTTTTCAAATAAAGGGGACGAGGAAATGAATTTATAAAAATATTACTTACGAATTTGTAAAAATATAATAATAAATACTTACATAAACAAATGTTTCTACAAATTTCTTGCAAATTGTGTTCACGTGCCTTTATTCTAAAATCTATTTGTTACTGTCACAATTATAAAATATTATTTTTTAGCAGACTAAGTAGTCCAAAAAAAAAATGCCATTACAAAAATAACTTATTGGATAGCAAAGTATAAGTCACAGCTTGAGTCTAAGCAAGCAATATTCCTTACACAATTATATAGATAAAAGGACTATCTGTCTATATGAACGCGATAAACAAAAAAAACTACGGAACGGATTTTTATTCGATTTTCAATAATAGATAGAGTGTTTCACGAGGAAAATTTTTATGTATAATACATTATATATTATAAAAGAGGAAAGCAATATTTATGACAACTGAGGAGAGGAATGAAATATTTGTAACAACCGTGCGAAGTTGGGGCTTGTCGTTAGTATATCACAATTTATATTTTTTTTATCGGGCAAGTAAATATTTCTGAATTCGATATTATTTATTCATGTTTTATTATCAGATAAACCGGTATTTAGAGCATAAACTGTAGAGAGTCGAATCAGTAAATTTTCATAATGCGTTTATGTATGGTGTTCTCAATCTGAGATAAATGGGCATATCTGTGAGGAAGGAAACTGCTGCGGCCTATTAAACTAATTACCGTAGCAATATTACATCATAATATATGTAGTGGATGGACACAGCACTATTATAGTCTTTACTATTAAAAACAAAAAATGCTATAGAATTTTTTTTTCTGTAAAAAGAATATTCTATAGCTTTATTTTGTTACGAAAAGGGTGTCAAAAAAGCTTTTTATTTTATTAGAGTGATCTGTGAATAAAGTTTATCAAGTATCAGCAACTCAAATGTATGATTTAATAATAATGGAAACTTTGGTCGCAAGTCATATTTTATTTGACATAAAATCTAACACTACTCTACAAAATAAAAAATAAAAAACTAAGAAAATTTGAATTTCGTGGCTTACCCTGGCGAATTCTCCTTAACGAAGCTTCACTTTATTACATTTAATGATTTAATATAATTATAATTACGCCATAATGTACAAGTAGCCTAACTCCAGTTATTGCGTCATGCACTTACATAGTCCACGACAATAACAGCCGCTTACGAGGGTCGTTCAGCTAATTACACATTATTTTTATAATTTAATATTAAATTATGTATTATTGTTGTTATTTTATTTTTTATTTCCACGCCTTGCGCGGAGGTATATTTGTATGCTTAATCATCATTTGTTAGAACATATAGTTATTATGTAATTAATATAAATATTTTTTAAGAACATGCTTATTATCTCAGAACAATGCTCGGGTTTTGTGGGATATGGAGCGAAGCCGTGGAAAATACCTAGTTATAAATGAAACAAACAGTGTTACCGTGACCCTGAAACGTAATGGCAACTGAAGGAATAGTCAGGTGGGTTTCAGTCAGTAACAGTCTGACATGCCCTAATTATAATGCAATTATAATGTATTTATTAGTTTATAATATTAGCATATATATTATTGTAAATTAATTTAATGATACTACATTCCACTTGATATTTATCTGTTATTGATTTATTGTGCACACCTACCACAGTGTTGTCTCTTTTAACCCAAAGGTTGACTGGTAGAGAATGCTTTGTAGCATTAAGTCCGCCTATGTACCACTACTGTACATGAAGTTTAAATAAATGCCCTCTCAGTCTACCCAGGCGGGAGAAGTTACTTCATAATTTCCAACTTCTACTTCAAAAGCAAAAGCTTAGATAATATCTAGAGGTTATGAATTTAGTTCTCCGTTTGGGAGATTTGGTGAGAGTCAGCCCAGAGTGTGAATTCGTGCTGTAATAACCTTCTATTACAAGACAATAATCTTATAAACATATAATGTAGAAGTTTTTAGTTGTGCCCGCATTACGTAAAATAGGTAGGTACAGGCTATCTCAAAGAAATACCAGCAGGGCCGAAGCCTGCTTCGCCGTCCGCAAACCCGTGCGTGGTCGGAAATCGGGATCGGAATCCTGAGTGTGGCTGGGGCGCGAGGGCCAATGCCTCGCACGTGCACGAGCGGCCTTTGCTAGCATTACTGCTTCGCAGAAGGAGGCCACCGCCTGCCACTCTTCCTCCCTCTGGACCATGGCCTGTACCAAGGCCCGGCGCGAGAGATCGCTGCCGCCGATCGCCCTCACGAGGACACGGTGGTGCTCTGCCCAGGTGGGGCGCACCTCTACCGTATGCTCCATCGTGTCCTGCGGGCGGTCCACACAATGCTGGCACCCGAGCGTTTCTTCCGCACGAATCCGGTGCAGGAACCTCCCGAACTTACCATGTCCGGTGAGGACCTGCGTCATGCGGAAGGTAAGGACGCCGTGTTTCCTTTCCCAGCCACTCCTCAAAGAGAGGACTTACCGCCATAATTATGGCGGGCCCAATAGCAAAAGGATTTTATGGGCCTGTGGGCAAAGCTATGAGTTTTATCTAATACCTATACAACATTATTTTTATATACGAAATATATATTATATATATTGTATATACGAAACCCGATACACGTGTCTGTGTGTATTCTTATGTACAAAATTTCATAAATGTATCATGAAAAATCAGAAAGTTATAAGCTTGTTGTGTTACCTAGTTATTCACAAAAGTACATGGTCACTGGGCTATCCATGCGACTGAGGGGTTTTTTTGCTCCCGCAACCAGCTGTGCGCTGGCGATCTGCCCACTATGACCTGCCGTCAACTGTGTTTTACTTAGTGTCGGTGGTGTCGAAAGAAAGAAAGATAATTTATTTTTCTAACATGCGTTTACATAAACTGACTAATCAGACATACAAAGTATTAAATTAATATGTTGTGAGCGTCCATGTTTTGCCTATAACGACGCACGTCACGTAGATCGAACTTGTAACTATATAATATTAAAATCGAATTTATTGTGATCAAATTTAAATGAATTAATTTTAATTTAAATCATTTCAATTTAATTTGGATTATGTCATTTTAACTGTCTTTTTATGTCATTTTAATTAGCTAGGTTATTAACTGCGTACAATGTAGTGCATGCAGTGCGTAAGTTGGTATTGTGCGAATTGACAATAAACTTGTGGCAATTTTAAATATTTTTGGTAAAAAATATAACATGGTGTAAAAATGATTGGAATCGATTCAGTTACTGATTCTGAACAAACTTTATTCAGGTTTCGCATACTAAAAATAATGTTGTATTTAAAAATCTCGAGTGTTTGTTACTGAATTGCTCTGTAACAGCTTGGCCGATTTTTATGATTTGTTTTTATATATTTGGTAGGCTTGAGAATAGATCGCAGGATATTTTTTATACTCCTGAGTGAGAAAGGTGGCCCAAACTAATTTATATGGCATAACAATGTTTATCAGGTCAGCTAGTCAGTAATAATTCTGTTTTATTGTAGTACAAGTTATTCACTTTTTATTATACTATATATTCCATTGCCTATTAAGATGTTTTTAAAATCTATGAATAGCAGCAACTGTTTTAGCATTGCGTGTTTGAATATAATTGAAATTATAAACGGTTGGTTGAAGGAGAACATCTTTTTAATTTAAATGAGGCGTTGAATGACTAAAAAATTCTAAAAACTTTGTTATGGCTTAGTTTGGTAAACCAAGCAAACATGCCCCAGTCGGTAATGCGCCTCACTTATAAAACTCACGTATCTATTTAAAAATTTGAGCTTATTTGAGCAGATCTGGCCCAGTACCATGACGTTCAAAGTAAGATTGTTTCATTCTTATTTCAGTGTGGGTAAGAGACAGAGCTATACAGGTTGTCTAGTGCCATCTCTTACCCACACTGGAAATAAGAATGAAACAATCTTACTTTAAACGTCATGGTAACCCACGGTTAGTTTATAAAGTATAACTGCGATGTAAATTATACAACACCCACTACATTTACCCTATATTATCATGCCTTACTCAAAGAGGTAGGCAGGGATCTATAGAAATTCGCACCTTTTTTTTATGTGGGAAATCATCCAAATGACTTCTCGCGCTCTGGGTTGGGCGCGAGGGTGTGTCAGACTTTTACTGACTAAAACCACACCTGTATCCTTCAATTACCCTTTGCGTCCTAGGACTACGGGTTTCCCTTTCAGAAATTCTCCGCGGTCCTAGCTAGCGGGCATCGGCCCCACTGGGCCCGTACGGTTTGCTGACATCTCTTTGAGGAGCGCGAGGATCTCAACGCGCTATTGGCGACTGGGCTCGGTCCGGTCAATTACCGAACAGCCGGACGGCGAGCTACCCAATGCTCGACGTCCGCAAGCCCGCGTCTACCGTGGCTGGTAGTCGGGGTCGGAATTACGGCGGCTATGGCGTGAGGACCTTCGTTCCCTCGCGCGTGCAGCCTCCTCTTTCGCTAGCATTACTGTTTCGCAGAAGGAGGCGACCGCCTGCCATTCCTCCTCGCTCCGGACCATAGCCTGAACCAGGGCCCGACGCGAAAGGTCGCTGCCGCCAATTGTCTCCACGAGGACACGGCGGTGCTCCGCCCAAACGGGGTACAACTCCACCGTATGCTCCACCATGTCCTCTGGGCGGTCCGCACAATGATGGCATCCGGGCGTTGCTTCCGCCTGAATCCGATGCAGGAACCTCCCGAACTTGCCATGTCCGGTGAGGACCTGCGTCATGCGGGACTTACCGCCATAATAGAAATTCGCCCCTGAAGTAGCGCTTGGTAAAGTCCCAAGTCAAGCTTCATTATGGTAAATTAGCCTGTGCCAGAGGCTTCGCTCGCGATCAATTAGGTTTCTCTATACAAACTTTGGACCTCCGTTTCATAGCCTTAGGGAAAGAATTTTGGGTAATCTCTCTTTTAGTGCTCGCCTACGTCATAAAAGGAAACTAATAATAATAATAATATAATAATAAAGCCTTTTATTTCTTATCCTTACAAACTATAAAATATCTTAACATTTTTTTTTTTTTTACTTTGTATTTTTCTTACTGTTCTAATTGTTACTTGTATTACAGATAGGAACCCCTTTTTGGGTATAGGCCTCCTCTAGCTTATTCCAGTTTTCTCTGTGTGCAGCTTCTATGATCCATTCTTTTCCCACTATTGCTGTAATCTCATCTGCCCAGCGTTTCTTAGGTCTCCCTTGTCGTCTCTTGCCACTAGGTCCTGTCCACCGGGTCGCCTCTATGGTCCATCTGTTGTCGGTATAGCGGGCTAAGTGTCCGGCCCATCTCCACTTGAGTTTGAGAGCATAATGCAGAGCATCAGTAAGCCTTGTTTTCCGTCTTATGGATTCACTTCTGACTTTTTGTATTTTTCTTATTTTTAAAATACTTCTTTCCATAGCTTTTTGGCATATAACTATATTATTTTTTATTTTTGAGGTATACGTCCATGTCTGACATCCGTAAGTGAGGGACGGTAGGATGCATGAATCCAGTACGACCTTTTTTTGGTGGAGACAGAAGTCTCCAAAAGGAAACTATATTGTGCAAAATTTCGCCCTCCTAGCCCCATTGGTTTCGGCTGTTCGTTGATATGTCTGTCAGTCAGTTTCTCCTTTTATATACATAATACAAATTGCAACATGAATGAAAATAATGCTTTGATTCCAAAGGAGTCATCCAACAACATAACCATCCATAGGATAACTAATCAGAAACTTTTTTACCCGACTGTGCGAGAAGGAAGATTATGTTTTTCGAGTGTATGTGTATATTTTTTTGGCTAGCTCTGGAGTCTAAACGGCTTGTTGCAATTTAACTTCAGAGTTGTCGTTGGATTTATCTTAATTGTGGGGCTGATATCAAAATAAATGGCTCGAGGTGATGACTTTAAAAGTATTGCTCACTAAGAAAGTAGAGTGTCAAAAAAACCGAATGGAAAAACGATTAAAAAGTTCTAAAGAAGTCGCTTGCAGTTGATGGCAGCAAATCTATGATTGAACTAAAATAATTCCAGTAACTGCATCAGACTGCCTAGAGTTTACAAACTACGTAGTCGTTTTTTGCCGTCGGGTTTTTGGTTTAGTAGACCCCACTCTGGATTGATTTGGTAGGTACAATCCTGAGGGCGATTCGTCGATGGATGAACATTTACTGAATGCGTGCCGTCTTTCTTCCGTGCCTCGGAAACAGTCAGTAATTTTTAGATCAAACACCATAATATATTTGACTGGCACCAGTCTCACCAAACGGTAGTGTGTTACTCAGTTACTGGGTTATGGAGGTCAGGTAGGCAGCCATCGATTCGAGTAACATACCTACTTTTTTTATTGTGGGAAATCATCCAATGACTTCTCGCGCTCTGGGTGGAGCGGTGGAGCACCTGTTTCCTGTGTCCCTTTGCGTTCTAGGACTACAGGTTTCCTGTTTTAGAAATTCCCCGCGGTCCTAGCTAGCGGGCATCGGCCGTATTGGGCCCCTACGGTTTGCTGACATCTCTTTGAGGAGCGCGTGGTTCACTAATTCACTACGCACTGTTGACGACTGGGCTCGGTCCGGTTAATTACCGAACGTCTGCAAGCTCGCGTCTATCGTGGCTGGTCGGGGTCGGAATTACGGCGGCTGGGGCGTGAGGATCGTCGTTCCCTCACGCGTGCAGCCTCCTCCTTCGCTAAGTATCATACCTGCTGGTGTGCTCAGCTGCGTCTGGTTAGACTGGAAGACGACCCTAACATGATTGGGAAGGGGCGCTCCACGGTGGACGCCATCATGCGCGTGCGAGCCCTCACGACGGGGGAGACGGTGTCCCGGGGCAGGTGTGTCGTGGCGGTGTCTTTGGACATCGCCAATGCCTTCAACTCCCTGCCCTGGAGTAGCATTAGGAGGGCAATCCGGTACCACTGGGTGCCCGACTACCTCTGTCGTGTGATCGAGGCCTACCTGTCGGACAGGTACATCATCTACCCCGGTCACCAGGGAGAGTGGAAACGGCGAGAGATGTCGTGCGGTGTTCCGCAGGGATCGGTACTAGGACCGCCCTTGTGGAACATCGGGTACTACGTACGACGGCGAGCAATGGATGGCTCGCCGTCCGACCGTCCGGTAACCGTCCGGACCGAGCCCAAGTCATCGACGGCGCGTGCTGTTCCAAAGCGCGCCTCAAAGAGATGTCAGCAACTGTAGGGGCCTAGCAGGGTCGAAGCCTACTGGGGCCAAGGGTCTGATTCTGAAAAGAAGATTCAGCCCTGGTACGAAGGAACGGGAGTGGGTTTTTTGTCAGTAGAAGTCTGACACTATTTCCCGCTCCGCCCAAGGGCGGGATGTCATAAGATGATTTTCCCACCGAAAAAAAAAAAACAATGAAACAGCTAAGAAGTTTTTTTTTTTAGCCCCTGATAAAAATATTTGATCGCCAGTGTAAATAACAAGGCAGAGGATTTTTGCCTAATGCCATTGGGTAGGAGTATATCACGTTATTAATTATTTTTTATAGAAATAATATGCACACCATAATAATACAATGCAAAATAAAAAAAAAAAACTGCTTATGCAGTTTATTTATTGTGCGCACTTATCACAGAGTTGACTTTTTTAACCCAAAGGTTGACTGGTAGAGAATGCCTTGTTGCATCAAGTCCGCCTATGTACCATAATGCTGCTGCCATGCATGCCATGCTGTACATGAAGTTTAAATAAATAAGTTTATTATATCATATTTATAAGCATAAACTGTTCCTAAATAATTATTATTCACAGCTCAACTTACATAATACTCCATCGGTTTATATAGTTAACTAAACGTAAACAATCTTAATATGTCTTTTTGTAAAAAAAAATCGTTTAAAAGACATACAAAGATTATTTAAATTTAGTTTGTCACCAAACATCGGTATAGGTAAATAACAAATTGTAAACATTTTTAGATAATATTTATGGACAACTTTTAGATAAAAGACATGTCAAGATGTTTGTGTACCTTTAGTTAATTACCTAGACAGATGAAGTAGGGCTTCCTTTTTAGGGTTACGTACTTCAAAAGGAAAAAACGGAAGCCTTATAAGATCATCTTGTTGTCTGTCAAGACCCTTAATCTCAGGAACGCGTAGAGACGCGTATCGAGTTGAAATTAAAATCATATAATCAAGACTGAGAAGGCCAGAATCCTTATCATTATAACGAATTCTTAAATAAATCTCTTAATTCAGAGATTTATTTATTCAAAAAGTGTCAGTCGCAGACGACTGAGTATATGGTTTGACTGATCGAAAATTGGACGAGATGCCATTAAATGCTTGTAACGAAACCATAGCGCGATTCAGGAAAAAGTACAACGCCATCTATCGAGCAAGGTGGTAAACTTTACACATTAATGTGATTCGGTTTTTTGTTAATCTTAGCTTAAAAAGCCAAATCAAATCAAACTTAGTTGGGCAAATTCTAGGCTGGCATAAAGCTAGGTCTTATAGCACAAGTATAGGCATAAATCTGAAAACAGTAAATTGGTTTTTACGTCTTAAAAAAATATTTATTCACAAAATATTATTCGGAATCTTCGAGATTCCATTCGGGAATCGAACTATTTACATAGGTAAGTTTGAACGGAACCCTCAGCGTGAGTTTTTATGATATGAATGTGAGAACCAGTGCCGTAACTGAGGCATTGCCAGCGGTGCCTAGGCCAGCATAGTACAAAGTACTCGGTGGCCAAGGCACAGGGCGCTACTTCTGGAGAGGCGTAGAAATGATCAAACCAGGGCCAAGTTTTGGGTCATGTTTATTAGTTAATATACATACAATGCCTATTAAATATCGTGTACATAATACGGTTGTAGACAGAGTGCGTCTCAGAGGAGTGCTGAATCCGTGGGCGTTCAGAGCTCAAACACCCACAATTGGTAAATAGCTGGTGGTGGTGATGAGTGATGTGTATTTGATTGACAGATCACATCATGGGTAAATTTTTATATCTAGTCATTCTTTCTTTTGTTGGAATCGGGCAATATTGAAGTCGTATTTTACTTATTTGGTATGTACATGTTGACTTTTTTATAGTGTCCTCTCATATCAATTATTATATGATTAATTTAATTAATTAATAAAAGGATTTTCGATTCAGTATAGTTAAGTTCAAGCAGTCAATGCTGAACCTGTTTCTTGCACCCAAACTTTGTCAAGAGGTTACCTCGTAGCGCGCTTGAAGGAACAGCGTGCATGATAAGTCTACTGTGTTCTGGCGTAGCTACCGAAGGGCTAGACAGGGCAGCACTCCGGGGTCCAAAGCCCGAGGGGCCCCAAATCCGTATAGCAAACCTCTTATTGAACTACCGAAAAAATCTCCCACCTTCGAAATCTAAATAAAATAGGTTGCAATTGCAACACTACTTTAATCACGGCAACTCGTTTTAGTCAGTAAAAGTCTAACACTCCCTCCCACTCCAATAAGAACAGGAGAGGTCATTTGATGATTTCCTATGTACCTATTAAAGACGCCCCAGTTTTTTTTTTTGACCCTAGGCGGCTGGTCCGCTAGTTACGCCACTGCTACTTGTATACGAGTTGTCAAGTATGCTTGACGTTAGTCGGCTTTATACTTGACGGTAAACTGGACCGTGTGTGGCTGGCATAAAAGAACTACCCGTGTACCACATACGCGTCTGGGCGCGTCGGTCTCCATACATTTTATACATATAGCAACTAGACTTGTAGAGCTACATTAGATCCACGGCACGCGACGCCACGTGACGTCGTTCTACGTACAAATCAGGCGTGGTCCAAGTGTGCGTCGGTCTAACGTAGTTCTAGCTTAACTCTTTCGAACAATTCCGTAGCTTATGGCGTACACCTTTATCCATTGTTTTCAAAACTGTGCTCACAGACTTACAGCCTATAGCAGTTACATATTTTTGGCGATGGATGCGAGACACACAGAACCGGTCGTTATGGCGACACTTGGGGGAGGCTTATGTCCAACAGTGGACGTCTTTCCGCTAAAATGATGATGATGATGTATTGTGTAAATGTGTCTATTAACTGCTTCATCTTTGTTTTAATACATGTATACATTTTCTTTATTTATTTTTGTAATCATCTCTCTTTTATATTTAAAATATCAACATCTTATTGTGTCATACTTGTAAAGTTCTTAGAAGTATTAGATCCGTAATTTCAACCATTTTGTCAGCGGCTCGTTGGTCTAGGGGTATGATTTTCGCTTAGGGTGCGAGAGGTCCCGGGTTCAAATCCCGGACGAGCCCAAACTTTTTGTTGGACTTTCAATGTCTTTTATTAGTTATGTATTTTGTAAATTACATAGTACTTTGTTTTACATCATTTAATAGTTGTTAGATGTTATCATATTGATTTTGTCAAATAATACTTAAATCTACGCAATAAAGAGTTTCTATGCTAGTTTCACGATATACCTAATATTTTTAAATATTACATTCTAGTTTTTAAATGGTGGGTATATATAACAATATTTAACTTACAACTTCATAATAATTATATAATAATAAAGCTCTGCAGATAAGTAGGTGACCAGTAACGCCATCTAGCGGTACTATTTAGAAAAGCATTTATTGCTTCTAAAAGTATTCGATGTTTCCGATAGATGTCGCTTTAGATTCAAAGGTGTGATTTATGTTACAAAGTGAAAATTTTAAATAATAAATAATACATAGCGTCCTATTTTGTGAAACTACTGGAACTGAAACATTTTTTATTATTATTTTTAGGAAATAAAAATCAAAGAGGCGCGAGTACTGCTTCTGAATACTTATTATGTGGTATTGGATTCGATGACCGTGTCGGTCAGTCATATTGTGGTTTCGTATGTATTTTTTCATTTATGTTCAAGTTATTACAAATAAAATAAATGGTGTTATAATTGGCACAAACTAAATCACATAAATTTATATTATTAGTTTACTGACCTATAAAAGCGCACAGATATAGAAATTAGTGTGAACATTTCTAGCATTTTTTGAAGTGAAAACTTCTTTAGCGGCGTTGAGCACTTTTTCTGTAATGGGTATAAAATCTTAAACTCGCGTCAGGACACGTGACCTGATCGAAAAAGCGTAAGACGGATTTCGGAGAGATAAACTTTTTAATGTAAAATAATTGTAATAGTTTTAAAGTGTTAAATTTTTAATGTAATATAAATTGTCATGTTTGTGTACGATAGCGCAATAAATGAATATTGTATTCTACCACATAAATGATAGTACTTTTATACTGATAAAGCAATTGGTGCAAAATTATTCCCTAACCATTCCAAAATATCAAACATGCTCAACGTTAATAATCAAGTTTTCACTTCTGCCGGCACTCCCGGAGTGCAATTTTTTTTTTACAATGGTTAATATAAGTAATTGTAGTTTGTGCTTCTAGTAGGAAATACGGAATGGCAACGGTTGAAGTTTTGAACTAAACCTATAATTTTTAATTAGATGGACTAAAGTGACAGCTATAACAATCGTTTAATGTCATCGGGGCATTGTACACTGCTGTCATTTTAGTACAGCTAATTAAAAATCAGAATATACCTTCAGTATTACCGTTTTTTTTTTCGGGGGGAAAATCATCTTATGACATTCCCCGCTCTTGGGCGGAGCGAGAGATAGTGTCAGACTTTTACTGACTAAAAACCCACAGTTCCTTCGTTGCCCAGAAGCAGACTCTTGGCCCCAGTAGGCTTCGACCCTGCTGGGCCCCTACGGTTTGCTGACATCTCCTTGAGGCGCACGTGGAACAGTACGCGCCGTCGACGACTTGGGCTCGGTCCGGACGTTTACCGGACGGTAGGACGGCAAACTATTACCCATTGCTCGCCGTCCGGAAGCCCAAGCTTCACCGGCTTCGGATAATTGACCTACTTTTATTGTTAAGGTGATCTTCAAGCAATAGGTACATAATGTTGTGAAATATTAAAATAGAAAAAAGTCCTACTGCCAGATTAATTTATTATTAATTATTTTAATTGCACATGCTCAAAACCAATAGTAATTATATACACAGTAGACTTTTGTAGCCTTAATGAATAAATAAATTGTTATCATATATTTATCAGAATCCTGGGGTAATGGACCTTTGGAAGGCATACGAAGGGCCGAAGCCAACTCGCAGAGATCTCTTGGACAATTTTCATGGAACCGACGCCGATTATTCCTGAATGCGCTAACTAGCCATAGCGCATACAAGGATAATCACCACAACACTAAGGATAACCGTTGTTTGATGGTAAACTATTGCGACATATTAAGGAAAACTAAAATAGTAGGGTTTATAGTTTTGGGAGGCTTAAGTGGATTGGTTACCAGGGCCCAAGTCTGCTATTTTTATAAATTTGTCATTTCATCACGATCACATTGTCATTTTGCTAAAAGTTCGTAATATGACAATTCATAATGGTCGATCATTGATCGGTCAAACATCTTGTGGTAGAATGACAATATTGAGCTGTCTTGAAACAAATTTAAAGCAATGACTGCACAATGACGTTCTAATGGTATATGAATACTAACTGACAAACAATCAGATTCCATCTTTGTAAGGCATAAAAGTGGGTAAGAGACCTCGTAAATATTTTGTTGAAAAAAAAAAAGACAACAGAAATATCAAAATAAGTTTTTATTCGGTGTTTTCTACATACTAAAAAAAAACATTTTAAAGTAAAAACAATAAAATAAATCAAGTGATGTCGAACAAAAACACACTTAACACTAATTGCTTTTAGTATTTTTTACAAGTGCAACATGAGAGGGTAGTTAGAAAACTGTTATTTGCAATGTGTCGGTAAAAATAACATTAAAACTAAGGTGAAATACTCGTATTTATTACTACAGAACAATAAAAACGAACCTTTGCGTTAGTTTTAAAAGCAAGGAGGTTATCAATTTTTTTTTAAATTTTTGATTTATTTAAAAAAACATTGTGAGCAATTATTTCAAGTTAACAGTGAAAAATATCAATTCTTTATGAAATCAAAACATCTAAAATACTAAGCACTAGTTGATAGCATCTCGTGATCAGGATTTATGACATTAATGAACTGTCAATTTTCTTTTTCTGTTTGACATATTTTTTTAAAATTGTAGTCTGAAATTTTGTGTTTTTGTAATTCTAGTGATTTGACATTTACGTTTATTCGGTGTCAAAACAATTTTGAATATTTTTTCTTTAATTTTAGAATTGAATTTTATTTGCGTGCCCATGCAACTGTAGAATATGAAGGACCTTATTATATAAAAAAAAAAACATTTATGTACCAATTACCCGTTTTTGTAAAGAAACAAATGATTTATGATATATTGGTGAAAACCAATGCGTAAGTAACAGAATAAGCATTGTCTCACACGAATTTATACCGTAAAAGGAACAAGTCAAGCGTAGTAAGACCTTCAATTAAAGACAGTTTTTGTACCGATAATCAAGAAAATGTCAGCAAAATCGATTATATTGTTACTGTATCACGGATGTATTTATTTAATTCGATTATTTGAACCAATAAACGTAAGATTCATAAGTTATTTTCGGTGTGTTAACGTAACTTTTCGAATGATAATTAAAATAACAAAAAAAAAACATTAATAATAACACAAACAAACATACTAACTAAAAAAAGTGACTGCCAAAGGAATAAGGGTGGTGACTCAGTTCATCCATCCATTTATGCAATAAATAACTCAGTTACAACGGTAGCTCCCTGACCATGATTTTCATTGCATACTTTATCTTCGAGTAGCTACTGTTTATGAAAAAACTAAATGCTTGACATAAAATAATCATCAGCAGGACAAGGGTCATTCGTGTCAATCGGCTTATATCTATAGATCTTTCCTTTAGTACCTATGATAATATTATTCTTATGATCAAAAGCTAGTCCTGTTATTTTAAAACCTAACTGTCCTATCTTCACAGGCAGTATACTCTTGGTAAACAGTCTGAACAGAGATCCTTTCACAGCTACAATGGCTTCATCATTATTGTTCAACTGCAGGATATACTTGAGTTCTCTTGTAAATCCTTTATATTGAATAGGTTCATACAAATCCACTGAGAAGAAATACAATCTGCCATCAATATATTCGTAAAAGGCATTCCCTTTGGTATCTAGAATAAAGCTGTAAGCTTTAGGAATCTTCTCATATCTTTTAACAGCTGCAGAACCATTCATAAATCTAAATATTTCATGGTTCGATCCTGTCGCTATATACATCTGACTGTCAGTTTTATCAATGAAGATACTTCGGACGTCATCGTCTCCAATCGGGCGTTCTGCGGTTATTTCTGTCCTGGAATAATCATAGGTGACCAGTCCTTGATTAGTGCCTATGTAAATGATGTTACTGGTTGTATCTATGGCAACACATTGTCCAAGTAATTCATCAGAAACCGGCAGTTCCTTGATTCCCAACGAGCCATGTTTCAGCAAATGTATTCCCTTGGTATAATTTCTTTTGTGCAGAATAAAGAATATGTGATCAGTCCTTGGATCAATAACCATTCCCGTTGGGTATCCATCGATGGTTGCAATCAGCTGTCGTTTGTAGAATTCATTACCTATTTTGATTCTTTCGCATTTTTCTGTGTTATACGCGTAGAATAATAAGGCGAAGATTGGCAAGACTTTTTTTAGGCTCCTCATTGTAAGCTCAGGTTCATGTCAACCCTTTGAGGTATCTGCGAGCAGAAAATAATTGTTAAAACAACGTGTACAGAGACTGAGCGTCTGCAAACATGAATGAGAGAACGGTTGATGGAAAAGGACGTTTGTTATTACCGAAGTAGACATAATGGCTGCCTACGGCTAGCTCAGTTGTTGATGTTTTTTCAACAACTGAAAACAAATGTGTAACACTTACGCTTTACGATGCTGTTATATAAATGTCGTAATCAATGAGAGCAGTAACAATTGTTTAAAATCATGACAGACCAAAGAGTGATACAATTAACGAGAATGATTTAATATTGACATGAGCCACTTTGTGAGTAGCCCACATTATGATTACAATAGTAATTGTTATATAATAGGTTCTTAAAACAATATTGTGGCTCATATGTTATATCAATTACAAGGTACAAAGTAAGTCATTGTTTAGATTACAATAAGTTTTTACAGTACAAAGCAATTGTATAAAATTATCGAAACGACGATTGGAAGAAAAGCGAGTTTATTGCCTAGATTGTTTTTGGAAAGGCATTTGATTTGATTCATAGTTGGATAAAAAGAGTCATCTTATTTATATATATTTAGCAGTGGTCGCTTTATACCTTGTATAAATCGCAAGACAGGAATTGAGTAAACTGACATTACAAAAGGTGTCATCTAGTTGATTTTGATAGGATAGAATGCGGCATGCTCCAAGGCAATAGCTTAGGCTCATTATTGTTTTGTCTATTTTTTACAATTTCAGAATTGTATATTAATCCTATTTAGATCTGAACGAAAAAAAGGGCAATATAATTATGTAAGACGAAAATAATAAACACAATGCCCTGAACAAGAAACAGTTGTTACTCGATAGTTTTTAAAGATCAAACAATGCAAAGGAATTTGTGTAAGATACATACAGATTTATACATTATTAGTCATAAATAAACAGTCGAACTAAAGAAAACATGGTGAGGATGATGTAAATATATACAAACAAGTATTTCGAAATGTCATAGGCGTTGAATAATGCCCTAATAGTAAATCAATCAGTGATCGAGCAGTCGAAATAGGTATTCGGTATTATGTTGTTTTATTTTGATATACTCTTTCAACATTTGAGCTATGTGTATGATGATTTAATTCAATGTGCTGTCCCATATAATAAAATTTTCTACAATGATAAACGTTGAGAATTTTTTATTGAGACCTCAATTTCTACTGTCAGAATGTTTTTAGAAACTAGGGTTAACAGTAGTATGCTTAAAAGCACTTATAGAAATTTGTGAACTCTGAAAACTGGATTCACTTTTTAAACGTTTTCAGGAATGATGCAAACTTGGTTAATGTTTTGAATAAAAGAAAAGTTCTTAAGGGCGCAAATAAAGCATCCCAGCGGCGTAACTTTAGTTATGAACGCTAAGCAACTTATTGTAACTAGACGGTGTCTGGAGAGAGTTTGTTTATGACGTTCAGAGTTACGATTGACCCGCTCCAAGCTCTAAACCAATTAAAGAGCCAAACGCGGTAAATGTTTCAATCACGGTAACGTAAACGTAACGTAAAAATAACTCGCTCTCAGCAAACAGATGCACCACATAGTTCAAAAGGGAATTAATAAGTCTTATAGAAATCAGTTCATTAATTAAATTTGGAACATCTTGCAAAAAATATCCTCACCACTAAACGCCCACAGTCACTTTAAGATTCACAGAACTAATCAAGACAAAAAAACTATTAATCATATATTTTAAGTAAGTATAATAAGTACCTGTACGTTAGTCGGCTTCACCCGTTTGGTATGAAATGGTATTCGACTGACAGACTCCGTAGTCTTTATAAAACATCTGCCATTGTGTCACGGCGAGTCCACGATGCTTGTAAACATACTCCATGTTGATATTCTCATTGAGAACTATAGGATGTTGGCAATGAAAATAGAACAACCTGAATAGGCCAAGCTGAGAACCACTCTTGAGACCAAGGAGTGTTCCGAAATGTATTCGAATGCATCATTCATGCGATTAGACTGACATTTAGAAGTATGCGGAACAGGGTGTAAATTACCGCAAAATTCCGTTGAAAAACGTGATCCTCCGACCAGAAGAGTGTTGTATCTGGTCCGGCAAACTGCCCGATATTTGAATTTGGGCTGTTGCATGTTCCAAGCGCGCGGAGATATCTAATATCACGACGCAAGATTTCACTTTTGAATCAAATGGTAGCTAGTTGTCGGCTACACTTTATTTACACTAGCTAGTCCTTTTCTAGCTACACCTTTTCTAGGCAGTCCTTCCCAAGCCAGTCCTTTTCTAGCCGGTCCTTTTCTAGCTAGTCCTTTTCTATCTAGACCTTTTCCAGCTATACCTTTTATAGGTAAGTAGTTCAATTGACTTTGTTGTAAGTTCATCCATGTAATCGGTATCTTTGGTTTCCGTCTTATTTACCTTTACTTTACCTATTTCATTCTTTGATCTGGGTAGAGTCTCATCTACAGTCTACATCACGTCTTTGCATCAGTAACTTTTTTTTCACTGTGGTTTTCACTTACAAACATAATATAACCTTAGTAGGCTGGTAGAAAATACCTAAGCAATTTTCTCCACCTTTGTGCTTTGTTTTGTCGCATACAGTTCTATAAATTAAATTCTAACCCCCTGTACATACTACTACTAGTCGAATAGTGATGTAATTTGTGTAATGACAAGTGAACAATCTCATCATTGAATAGAAAAAAGCAAACCTACGATGGGAAGGAAGTTTGGCATTAGTATAGAGTCCTTTGAAAGGGCCAGTGGAGTTTTTGAAGATATCTAAGGTACGTGCGATTTCGTATTTGAAGTTTCTGTAGTAATAGGATGTAGCCTACCATCTCACATTTCTAACTGGGTGTGTTTTTTTTCTGTAGTTTCGCATTGAGGTAGTCCTAGTTTTTAAGCTCTAGGTATTTATCTACGTTTTTTTCCTTTCTTTCTGTTGTCTACTGATTTCGGTAGACGTCTTCGACATATTTTTTTCTATTTCGATTAGGAAGTAAGTCGTCGTGCAACTAGACGTTTATTCTGGTTCATAGGCCGTGTTTGGCTGCCTATTGAAGTTTATCTAATAAGTTTGTTCATCAGTGTTCGCTAGCCTTATCCGTATTTTAAACATTTAATCCATTTGTATTTTTGATTTGATGCATAAGTGCCAGTTTTTTATTATAAGATTTGATGCTGGTGTCTAGTCTCTTTTTTAGGCTCCTATTTAGGATGTTTCTTTGTCGGCACTTACTAGATGAGTTGATAATGATACCACCGCTGTTGTTCTATTGAAGTAGATAATAATATCTTGTGCATCTCAGCGGTAAACTGTATGAATCAGCGGTTTGTGTATATCAGAACGTAAATGTTGATGATTTATGTAATGATTTCTGTAGTAAACAGTGTAAGGCATGTGCTCGATAATTATTTAAGGTAAGCCTAGGAAGGTCTTAGATTCATTTGATTACTTGGTAAAAAATCACATAAAAGTCATTCAATGTACTATATAGACTAATTAAACAATTCAGCGGCGAAAAAGAAACAAACTGTACTAAACGTGATTTTTCTGCCATTTTTCCAAATTACTTAGGTTTAACGCAAAAAAAAATCTTCTTACATGCCGCCCTGTCAACTGCCACAGATCCCCTTTTTTTCACATTTTTTCTCACGTAATCCATTCATGTTTTCTCTAGCATTTCCTTTCATCTACATTTATATACATAACTCTTTTAGATACATGAGTTTTACTCCTTTCCTTAACATACGTATGCAAAACAAACGATTCCCTTTAAGTATTTTTGTCATTGGCATCCTTTAAACTTCCTCTCATATAGTCGTTTCTGACTTTACTAAATGTGGTCACTCGACATATTTATACAATAAACGTTACTAGGCATCTTAATTTAGAAAGATATACAATAAAACACAACTAGAAAAAAAAAATCAACAATATCAATTTAATTAATGAACATAATAATGAATTATTGTTCATAATCGCAGCCACTATACTTATAAATAATACCGTTAGTTGACACATAGAAATTCTCTTCATCAAATGTAATGCCAGATGGAACATAATCTAAGTCCATAAGCTTTGTTGGAATAATATTGTCAGGCTTCAACAAATACAAGCCATCATTCGTAGCCAGTATGACTCTAGAGGTATTATCAACTGCAATCGCTCGAGCAGAATTCTTAGATATTCCAACAAACTCTACAGGTTCAGAAAAACCTTTAAGCATAACTTTAACATACTTCGAATCGCATTCGTAATATATATTTTTTCTATCGTCAACGGCTAGAATAAAAGCACACGGTACATTTTCAACTTTTCTCTTTTCGTTTCTTTGAACATCGATCACATATACTTCGTTTTCGGGGAAGAATACTGCGTAAAGGTCATCACTATTTTGAGGCTTGAACAGTTGTACGATATCTTCATCTTTCATGCTTAAAAACTGAGCTTGGTCACTTGCATTTAAGAAATGTAGTCCATCATCGCTGGCTATATATACTTTCTGCTTTTTAACATCCACAGCTACAGCTTGTCCGTTTACATTATCGATTTTTATAGGTTGATTCTCTCTTAGGAAGTATTGTTCCATCCTCGTTTGAACATTATCGTTCTGTAGACTGTCCAGGTCTATCAGAGTGAAGTGAAGGTCTTTATTGATTGGGTTAAAGACTAAATTCGTTGGTAATCCTTTGATTGTAAGGATTGCTGATCGGTCGTAGGGCATTCCATCGTATAGGTATGAGCAGTTTTCCCTCTCCGTGTAAACTGATCCTATTACCAAAAGGAATATTAGTGGCAGCATTCTGATCTGTAAATAGGAAAAGATAGAGTTTAGTTTTCTGTGGAACCTTTCATGAATTCTGTTTCCTGGTTTAAATGGCGATGTTGGAAAAGCAACTTGATGTAGATTTTATTTTATTATGTTCCTGTATCTAAAACGGTATGTTTTTCTAGCTAAATCTTCTATCTTCTACTCGTATATATATCAAAATGAATAGCTGTTCGTTAGCCTCGCTAAAACTCGAGAACGGCTTGAGCGATTTGGCTAATTTTGGTCATGAAATATTCGTGATAGTCCAGGAAGGATTAAATGGTGAGAAAATTATTAAAAATTCACTAAAAAGAAATCCTAATACAACGGGGCTAAGGGCCTGACTCTGAAAGGAAGATTCGGCCCCGGTACAAAAGGCAACGAAGGAACGGGAGTGGGTTTTTAGTCAGTAAAAGTCTGACACTATCTTCCGCTCCGCCCAAGAGCGAGATTTGTCATTAGATGATTTTCTCACCTGGAAAAAAACACCTGGTAGGTGACGCTGCAATCGAGTTCCTAATTTTTTTTTTCTGACAACGTGCCAGCTTTCGGGCAGGACCACATCTGCCGGAACTACTTCATCATCATCATCATCATTTCAGCCTATAGACGTCCACTGCTGGACATAGGCTTCCCCCAAATGTCGCCACAATGAACGGTCCTGTGCGTCTCGCATCCATCGGATTCCCGCAACCTTCACCAGGTCATCGGTCCACCTTGTAGGGCTTTCCGACACTGCGGTTCCAACGGCCATCTGTTGTGCGACCAATGTGCCTTGCCCATTGCCACTTAAAAACTACTTGACTGATTAAAAAAAGAAATCACTTGTTGATTGCTACTTTTTCACTGAGTGAGACATCTCAGTGATAAAGTAGCATTCTATTAGCAAAAGATTTTTCACGTGGACCAAGCTGTCGGCGGAGCTAGTCAGTTATGAATGTTTTGGTGCTGCGGTTTTCCCGTCCTATTACAATTTAGGTGTCTTCAAGGCTAGAGTGAATAGGCTCTTAATAAACTAGTGCGCCTCACCATCAATGATTGCATCACTGCTTACCATCAGGTGGGGTCGCAGTCAAGCACTAGTTTAAATACTCGTATCTATATAAAAAAATGGAATTGACTTTGCATGAACTCTTTACAATAATAAGTAAATGATATAATATAAATATAATTAGATATTAAATAACTGATATAATTTATAACTAAAACAAAACTTGAAATGCGTCAAAAGATAAGATATTGGTGAACCAAATTCACTATGTCGTTTAGGGTCACTTCGTGCTTAAAAAACATTGAAAAACGTTGTTTATAACATAAAACATTTCAAAATAATGGATAACAGTATAAGTAATTATTCATTCTTTTTTTTTCGGTGGGAAAATCATCTTATGACATCCCCCGCTCTTGGGTGGAGCGTGAGATAGTGTCACTGTCAGACTTTTACTGACTAATAAACTCCTTGAGACGCGTGTGGAACAGTACTCGCCGTCGACGACTTGGACTCGGTCCGGACGGTTACCGGACGGTCGGACGGCAAGCTCTCGCCTACGGTGGCCGGAAATCAGGATCGGCGGCGGTTGGGGCGTAAGGGGCTTTTGCCTCACGCGATCGGTCGCCTCCTTTGCTAGCATTACTGCTTCGCAGAAGGAGGCGAAAACCTGCCACTCGTCCTCGCTCCGGACCATGGCCTGTACCAAGGCCCGGCGCGAGTGATCGCCGCCGCGATCACTCGCGCCGGCGGTGCTCTGCCCAGCATTATTCATTCTTAGTGTTATGTTGGGCGGTTATTAAAAATAGAAGAAGGTGCACCTTTCAAGTTAAATTATATATTAAAAGAGAAATTAGTTAAGTCAATCCACTCATTTCTTTATTGGCCACGTGATCCAACTTCTCATTTTATACCAAGCAACGGGATAATAAGATATCCTCCAATAAACCAATTTTTAGTTCGACACGGACAGGTTAGGTCAGGCTTTTTTTTCAAGGGTGGCTCCGGGCGGAGCGGTAGGGCGTGTCAGACTTTTACTAACTCCACACGCCACCACACCACACCACGCCTGTGTCCTTCAGTTTTCAGAAATTCCCCGCTAGGTCAGAAGGCTAAGGCGGGAGCGGAGTGGCCTTAGTCTTCGTGGTAATTTTTTTTAGCCACCCAGAAAGTGGCTTACATAGAAGATAACTAGTGGCTAAGATAGTTTAATTCAGACGCTCGTTAATTGTGGCCAAACCCAAGTTTAGTAAAAAAACCCTTTGTTCCATGCAACAATTTAATTTAAATAAAACAATTATTTCGGTGCCTGTTACATACAATTTTAGTACCTATTATAATTTAAGCAATTAATATACTATTAAAATATAAGTTCTTTAGCATTTTATCTAACTAGTTAAAATAAATCCTCAACCTTAATTTGTGTAATTATTATTTCCATATTTCAATTTGATTTAATTTATATAGTGTTTTTATTTTTATTTTTTTAAATATGATTGCATAGAGGTAGATCAAATTGCACAGGTTAAAAAAAGGCTGTTTTTTTATATAACTTGTATTCAAGAGGACATTATCTGGCTAGGTGTATATTTCCCCCACCGCGTTACTATAGGAAGACAGTGGTACAATCAGGGATGTGCCCTAACAGGCGTTGTACAGAGGGGGTTCTGGGGTGGTCTTTTAAGAGATCACAGGGCCTCCTACAATGTGATCACCAGGGTAGTTTTAAGTCCAGATCTCACACTCCCTGGGCCTCAAGTCTGCTATTAAAATAATATCAGAATGGTCTATCGTTGATTTCATAATTGTTGATTTTGAACAGTTTGGTAATCTACTAATTTAATGGCATCATTATGACTTTCCAATGGTCAACCACTGACACTCCATTGAAAGAAGTGGCATATGGTAATCTCGTAAATATTGACAAATGAATGACTGACGTATGCGGTAATCTGCAAAAATTTAACAGTTCCTTTGATTAGTGACCTACTACTAATAAGCTGGATATTGTCATTCTACCACAGCTCTATTATGAGACCATTGACTGATCAATGATCGATCATTATGAATTCAGAGCAGAATACGAACTTTTAGCAAAATGACAATGGGATCGTGTTGGAATGACGATTTTTAAATATAGACTTGCCCCCCTGGTCTTCTCAATAATATTGTATCGAAACACTACATTGGTAGCGCACAAACACGATAGTTCAATCAAGATTTATCAAGAATTAATGAGAATAGGTTAGGTAGGTAATTGATTAGAATTCTTTATGCTTAGAATCCTTCGAGATTCAACAACCGGGTTCGTAACCGAGCAAGTACTATTTTTTTTAGTTCACATGTACTACTTTTTAGGGTTCCGTAACCAAAGGGTAAAACGAGACCCTATTACTAAGACTCCGCTGTCCGTCCGTCCGTCTGTCTGTCTGTATCTCATGAATCGTGATAGCTAGACTGTTGAAATTTTCACAGATAACAACAACAATTACTAAAAACAGAATAAAATAAATTGTGTGTGCTCCCATACAATTATTATGATAGAAATAGAAATCATTTATTTGCCAATAATGTAGGTAACCGAGGGCGTTAATTTATGGTGAGTCCCGATAACGGCATGCAAAATCATTTAATAAATTTAATACATTGCCTAAGTTGCTACGTTAGCATTTACTTAACATTTCTATACAATTGAGATTCATAATGATATAGTATTACTTCTAAAAGGGTAATGTAAAAATTTTTCCAAAACATTGCCGGCCTGTAATTTTTTATCGTTTCCCTTCCACCAACCGTAACCAAACAAAGTTATAGAGACTTTTATTGAGTTTTTTTTTTGCCTTTTTTGCTACGGATGGTATGGAACCCTTCATGCGAGAGTCCGACTCGCTCTTGGCCGGTTTTTTCAGATCATCTAGGTTTTACCGTAAAACCGTTTGGTCCCGTTTGTCATTCATAGTGTCTTTGACAGTCGTTACAGGTCGAAACTCCAGAAAGACTAATCATCAGTCTATCCAAAAAGTATCTTGTTGCCCAGTAACTGGGTTGATGAGGTCTAATAGGCAGTCACGCTATGTAAAACACAGGTATTCAGTCGCAACCGGTTAGGAAGGCAGCCGACCCCATGGCAGTTAAATGACCGACCGAACCGACCCCATGGTAGTTAAATGACCGACCGAACCGACTCCATGGTAGTTAAATGACCGACCGAACCGACCCCATGGAAAATGAACGTTGAGCGCCGATTGTACTTACGGTTGTACAACTTGAATGACCTTGAAAAAACGCTTAATTGTCGTACTGTACACACGAGTGTACGAAATTTACTCGGCCGAAAATTTTGGTTTGTGTTTTCGATTTTCCCTTTTTTTTTTTTGAATGTTACTAAAAAAAACTCGCAATTACGTAATAATAAATACCCCCTGGCGCTCGAGGGGTGAGATGATTATAATGAACTACGCATTTACAGAATACATAAAAATTATTTTTTATGCATCTGTGTTCAGCAAGAAAGTTGAATGAATGTGTGTGCTGTGTGAATAAGGGAGAAAAAAGTGTTAACAACTCAAATGAAACGAAGTAAATTTTATAATGATAACCGGGACCGGTCACTTTACATAATAATCGAGATACCACACAAAAGTCAAGCAAAGATTACTTACCTACTCTTGATTATTAAACTAACAACTGGCTTCTTAGAAATCAAATCAGTAACTGTTTCATACAATTATAATTTTGTTTATATCAACCTCTGTTTTTATCAATGCCCTACACTTGAGGTTGAATGCACCTATATCAAAATGGGGACAGCAGAGTTGTTGTATTTGAAGGCGAAAATGGGTACGAGTGTTATTATACTTCCTGTTATGAATTGTTTTGAGATTAGATGGTCTGGGTTGGAACAAAAAATGGCGACATTGTTTTTAGTTCGAGATTATAAAATAACTTCTCCCGCTCCTGGTGGTGCGAGAGGGAGTGTCAGGATATTGAGGTCTGAGATCGTTTATTCCCATAAGAATTACATAAATTCACTTATTTATTCAACTAGCGACCCGCCCCGGCTTCGCACGGGTGCAATGCTGATACCACCGCAACCGCTATGTCCCTGCGTTTTAAATCTGTGATATCTTCGAAAATATTAATTTAAATTGAATGCTGTGAAGGGCCATATTGATCTATATTAAATGAACAATGTATTTGAGGTTCTTAATTGGATAAGGATTAATGCTGTTTTACTTAAAATCGCTTCGTAAATAAGCCATTATTTCTCGTAAAAAGTAAAGGATAAAAAATGGTTATTGTGGGTCCCTAAGAGATAGACATATACTCGTACATCGCGGATTTTTTTGTAGACCTTTTTAAGGTGTGCAATACTGTAGTTCATTATTTTGATTCTATCTCGTGGGGTTCGGCCAGCGTTTGCAATGTAAGCGCAACAAAATGTGTTTTTTTACGACATCACATTAGAAACCTTTAAAATTATCAGTGTTTCTCTACTATATGATGCATGTATTATACATATAAAACTTTCTAATGAATCACTCTATCTACTAAAAATAAGCACATCAAAATCCGTTGCGTAATTTTAAAGACCTAAGCATACATAGGGACAGACAGCGGGAAGCGACTTTGTTTTATACTATGTAGTGATTTAGTCTTGATTCAGACAGATTACTGAGGTTCCAGTAATCCCTTCGAATACTTCCCAGCCCTGGCAGGCATTGGCCCTACCAGACCCCTTCAGTTTCGCTGACATTTCTTTAGAGACGTGCGTGGAACGCATCGCGCCGTCGGTCGGTCGGTCGGCTTAAAAATTTCTCCAGTGGCTGGAGTTAGAGAAAGTGTCAGACTTTTACAGACTGAAACCCACCCGTGTTCGTACTGTCGCGCTTTGCATTTTAGGGTCACGGTAAAGCGGGAACTGCAATAGACCGACGCACACGTGGGCCACGCCTGATATGTACGTAGAGTCACATCGCGTGGCGTGGATCTAATGTATCTCTACAAGTCCAGTTGCCATATAAAATGTATGGAGACCGACGCGCCCAGATTGGCGTACGTGGCCCACGTGTGCCCAATGTAAACCTACTAGAATCCCACCAGTATAGGGAACAAGGTCCAAGCTACCGGCGGTCAGGGCTCCAAAGAAAGAAACCTCCAACACCATCCTAACTATACGAGTCGTGTCCAGGAGTACCACTTTCTGAATCAAGTCCTGGATGCTGTCGCCTAACGCGAGCCTCCTAAGGTGTTGGTCGAAGCTCTTCGCTATTAAGCCATTGCCCGACACGACTATCGGTATAATGATTGCTGAGTATGTCTACCTTAAATCTTTCGAAGATTTCCGCAATTCTAATTTACCTCACACAATATTATATTGATTTTGCATAAAATATTTTATTTGCCAAAATAAAATACGTAAAGAAAATAACAATAAGGAATAAGTACTTATGTCTGCAATTTTTTATTTGCTAAATTTAATAAGTTTTAGCTTTAACCTTTCGTATGCCGTAATTAGAGACACAATTAAAAAGCGATTGTGTCTCGCGTGGATCTGCGTCTAAAATACACGAAAGCTTAAAATAAATAAAGGCATATAAAAGAATTTTTAAAATATTTTCATTAACACCGAAGTCATAAAGCTTCATCACGCCAGTAAGGCCGCCATACGAAACGTATCATTATTACGAAATTGTGCGTTTTTACGTAAAATCACCAAAAAAAACTTTTTCTGGATTTTTCTAGGAAAAACAAAGATATTGAAACCAAAATTTTCGGCCAAATAAATTTCGTACAAACGTGTGTACAGTACGACAATTAAGCGTTTTTCAAGGTCATTCAAGTTGTACAGACGTATGTACAATCGGCGCTATTAACGATAAAAATTTTACTTAAATGGTTGCTAATCTATAATAAAAGGAGAAACTGACTGACTGACATATCAACGCACAGCCGAAACTAGGGGGACTTGGAGCGTGAAATTTTGCACAAAGCTTCCTTTTATGACGTAGGCGAGCAATAAGAGAGGGTTCTCCAAAATTCACCTCCTAACGGGATGAAACAGGGGTTGAAAGTTTGAATGGTAAAATTTATTTTCATGCGGGCGAAGCCGTTGGCAGAAGCTAGTTAAGTCATAAGATGTTATATAACACCAAAATTGTACTCATATTTAGTTTGTTTTGGTATGGTCATGTAAAGAGGAGGGATGACACGCATGTTACTAAAAGAGTTATGAGCATTCATGGGGATGGATGGAGAGGGAGGCCAAAGAAAAGATGGATGGATTGTGTGAAGATTGATATGAAAGAAAAGGGAGTTAGTGATAGCATAACGGGTGACAGGATAGAATGAAAGAAAAAACGTGTTGCGCCGATAATTATGATGATGATAATGATTGTACTTACACTTAGTTTGAAATAAGCATTTTGACCTTGACTCTAGTTGTTCTTCTTTTCGATTCGATGGTGAACTCGTCAAACTGTTTGGGCCCAATAGGCGGCTATATTCATAGCAGCATCGGTAGCACTCATCAGATCCTCTAAAGTGCAGGTATATGGGCACTTGGGGAATTCTAATATGTGCCTCATGTTTTGAACAGGAGCACCGCACTCACATTGAGTATCCGATGGGTCTATGAAACCCCATTATACCAAGTTATGTTTGCAGCGGCTGGAAGCTCAACTGATTTAGTGCTTTCAACATAGGCCACTGCAAATCGCGCCCAGGCGGGAGATAATAATAAATAATAATAAATTATTTATTGCCCAAAGAAAGGAAAAAAAATACATGACATGTTACATTTATGTTTGAATGATGTTCTTAGGGTTTCAAGAAGTTGGATGTTAGAAGGTTGTGCAAATAAATAAATGATAATACCCATTGTTATATCTTCTGTCTGCGGAATTTCATTAACTAATATAATATGACCCAATAAACTATGACGAAAGAACGTCATGACTATGTTGAGGTACGACTACGTGTAAACTGAATAATACGTAATAATATTAGTTCCCATACGTTTCGCATTATCAAAAGAACGGTCACACGTTGTTGGAAATAAATGAGAATCGTGCGCTGAGATCATTAACCAAATCTAATAAAAAGATTTCATTTGATTAAAAATTTAAAAAATACTTCATTTTCAATTGTTTTTGGTTGCAAATGCAACTGCTAATCGAGGGTTCCTGGAATCGATTCCCAGGTCAAGCAGCGTATGTAGGCAGCCCGGAAATTATATTTGCATAACGATAATTTCAATTAAACTTTCACTTGTTCTTCAAAAACATAAAAAAATATATCACTGTATATAAATTCACCACCGAACGGTCTAAACTAAACAAATAATATTTATAATTATTAGACAACACACAAATTCACTACAACAGTTTAAATAAGTAAAATAATAATTACCAAACTTTAAGACTTTTATAATTATTTTTCTTTCTTTATTTTCTTTTATTTGTCTGTATGTTTGTTTGTGTTGTATAGGTAAATGTTTATTATTCTTGTGTTGACTGCTATATATCTAGTTGCGGAAGGAAGCGTGGTGTTCGTGTCCAATGTATTACAACAACGTTGTACAACCGTGAGTGACGGGTTCTTAAACGCATACAGTATTTAATTATAGGGTATAGTTATGTAAGCCAAAGGCCGATTTTTCAGTTGTGTGCAATTTCGAACCTATTGTAGCGACATATATTTCGAACCTATTGTAAAGACATTTCGAACCTATTGTAGCGATATTTATTTCGAACCTATTGTAGCGACATATATTTCGAACCTATTGTAGCGATATTTATTTCGAACCTATTGTAGCGACATATATTCGAACCTATTGTAGCGACATTTATTTCGAACCTATTGTAGCGATATTTATTTCGAACCTATTGTAGCGTATTTATTTCAAACCTATTTTAGCGATATTTATTTCGAACCTATTATAGCGATATTTATTTCGAACCTATTGTAGCGTAGTTATTTCGAACCTATTGTAGCGATATTTATTTCGCATCTATTGTAGCGACATTTATTTCGAACCTATTGTAGCGCATTTATTTCAAACCTATTGTAGCGTATTTATTTCAAACCTATTGTAGCGATATTTATTTCGAACCTATTGTAGCGATATATATTTCGAACCTATTGTAGCGACATTTATTTCGCCACATAACAACTATCCTGCATTTCGGTATCAGAGATCTCCGCGCGATTAGATATACTACATTCAGATACAACACCCCTGGTGCATCGAGCAGTTGCCCGGACCAGAAACAACACCCGTCTGGTCGGAGGATCCTCCTTTTACAGCGGAGATATATGAGACTTCACACTTTGTTCCGCGTGAGGTATGCAGAACACAATAATGGTTGATGAGGACAAGTCATCGTCGAAAAAGGGGTATCTTCTGTGACGGGGGAGGGGGGAAGGGTGCTGCAGGATTGTTCGATAGGACTCCCTCTTGTAGCACTCAGAGCAAGAGAAGTTAATTGATGATTTCCCACCCAAAAAAATAAAGGGTATTTTGTTTTTTTTTTTGTTGAGAAATATTTACTAGTGTTAGACTAGTCGATGAATGGGCAGCCCCCCTAGCCAAGTTACAATCGAATCGTTCGCGCCGAACGCCTCGAGTAGGCCACGCCTCCGATTTCTTTGTTCTGATGTCATCTCAACGCTCAGTCACGTGGTCAGAACAAAGGAATCGGAGGCGTGGCCTACTCGAGGCGTTCGGCGCGAACGAAACTATTGTAACTTGGCTAGGGGGGCTTATCCCTATTGGCGCTGCGTCCATCGCCCCCGCTTTTGATAGTCGGACAGAGGATTACGCGCCTGTTTACAATGTTTATTTATTTATGTTATATACTTTATTGCATACCAAGATTACAAATATACCAATTGAAAACTTATAATACAAAAAAAAACATACAATTGGCAGCCTTATCGCACTCGGCGATTTCTTCCAGGCAACCCGGAATGGATAGAGATTGTCTGGACACAAAATGGCGTTGCACTTGGTGCAAATATAAAAGTAAACAATACTTGATAGATACTAAATTTAATAATAAAATAGATACACATATACATACATACCAAATATAAATATAGAAGCAAGAGAATAAGTGATGTAACGAAGACATGATCACAGTGACAAGTAATGATCCTTCACAAGCCTTTTTTTATTTATTTGATATGTCCCACCTGATGGTAAGCAGTGATGCAATCATTGATGGTGAGGCGCACTAGTTTATTAAGAGCCTATTCACTCTAGCCTTGAAGGCACCTAAATTGTAGTTGGACGGGAAGACCGCAGCAGGCAAATTATTCCAGTCCCTCGATGCACGCGGTATAAACGACGAAGCGGATCGCTTAGTCCGGACCGTTGGAGTTTCAACAACGTAAGGGTGGATACTCGCCGTACCTTGGGTTTTCCGATGGTAGAAAGGAAATGGCGGAATCAAGTCATGCAATTCCCGCGCATACTCTCCGAAATGCAACCTGTAAAATACCGATAGGCTGGCTACCCTGCGCCTGTGCTCGAGGCTTTGTAGATTGGATTTAACCAAATCTGGATCCGCAATTAGCCTTTTAAATACAGGTAGTGTTTCCGCACGTTTAAGTAAATATTTTTTCTGTGTTTACATTTTAATTAGGAGATGGAGAAGTTTCTAAACTTTGTATTAATGTATGTGTGTTCTTACTACTACACGCAAAAACAGCTGAACGGATTTATATGAAATTTGGTACTCGACAGCTTATTTCTTGGATTAACACGTAGATTACTGTTAGGGCCGGGTAAAAATGAGTGGACTGTATTGTTAAAAGCGCTGGTGTTATACCGTTAATAAATATTCGAAATTACAACGTCCCGGACAAACAATAATAATTTACTAGATGTGAAAGGACATCGGTTAACCTTGTGTGAGGCCTTCCAAAGCTACTTCTTTCGGTTCATGGTCGTCACTCCAGAACCTTTCAGCCCCATCTACCATCGGTTCTGCGAGCAATGTGCTGCCTACTGCTGTTTAAGTTTGGCGAGAATGAGTGGTGTGTGGATCTGGTGAGATTCGTGGGAAGCTGATGGATGCAAGACGCACAGACAGTTCGTTGTGGAGACACTAGGGGTTAGCCTATGTCCAACAGTGGGCGTCTTTAGGCTGAAATGATGATGATGTGAAAGGTGTCCGTGGAAGCGCGTGTCCGCGGGGCGGGTTGGCGGCGGGCCGGTCGTCTCACCTGGCCACGTCTTTGCTCACCGCTATCGATGACGTATCCGCACGCCGCTGCCATTTGCGCATGTAGACCGCATGATCAACATCGGTTTCGTCATAGCCCAGAAGTTAAACCCGCCTCTCGCGCGATAGAAACCGGGCAAGTAAGAATGTGAATTTTTCAATTCATCTATAGGTACTTTTCTAAGGTTTATCTAGGACATTACTGACTCCCCATGCCTTCAAAGCACGTAATGCTTCTGGTCCGTAGATCTCTGACAGTCGTTACTGGTAGTCAGACACCAAAAAGTCTGACGATCAGTCTTTCCAAGCAGTATCGTGTTGACCAGTAACTGGTTTGTGGAGGTCTGATAAGCAGTCGCTCCATGTAAAACATAGGTATTCAGCCGCATTTGGTTAGACTGGTAAGTCGACCCCAAGCTAGTTAGAGTTAATGATGGGGAGGAACTAACTACACGCAGGCAAAGCCGCTATCAAAAGTCAGTTAGTAAATAATAAAATTAGAGGTGCTCCCTTTAAATGAACTCATCCAGTAAAGATCTGTAAAGAAACTATCAAACCGATTTCTGGTATAAAAAACGTCGAACAAAGCAAAACAATGCGCACGCGCACAATTTTCCTCCACGCTCCGTCGAGCATTCGCGTGCATTCGTTGTATAACTGTACGCATGCTAGCTGAGGAAACCAGGGTACGTAACAACTGTGCCAGGGTCGGCCAGGGTCTGAGACATTCCGTAGGTAACCCAGGAGTATGTGAGGTATTTCGGTCTCGGTCATATACTGTGTTATTATAATTATAAGAAGTTAGTAGTAGTAATTGTCATAAGAATTATGCGCCGCTTTCGTTAGATTCTCTGTCAGTTTTAGTAGAGTGCCAATGATTGTTATAATAATAATATAATAATCCTTTAGGTAGGTGTCCAAATCGTCACGCCATCTCATCATCGCTCATCTCCTTCTCGCGGGCTTGCGGACGGCGAGCAATGGGTAGGTCCGAACGGTTATCGGACTATCGGACGGCGGTCCGACCGTCCGATAACCGTTCGGACCGAGGCCAAGTCGTGGCGCGTACTGCTCCACGCGCGCTTCAAGAAGATGTCAGCAAACCGTAGGGGCCCAGCAGGGTCGAAGCCTACTGGGGACAAGGGTCTGCTTCTGAAAGGAAGACTCGGCCCTGGTACGACAGGCAACGAAGAAACAGGAGTGGGTTTTTAGTCAGTAAAAGTCTGATACTATCTCCCGCTCCGCCCAAGAGCGGGGGAAGCCATTATATGATTTTTCCACCTTAAAAAAAAAAACGCCATCTCCTTCTGGGTCTACCTCGTAGCTGGCTCCTGCTGTTAGGAATCCAGTCAGTGGTGGCCTTCACGCTATTTCGTTACGACATGCAGCAGATGTGGCCTGCCCAGTTCCATTTTAATTTGGCAACTGAGTGATATATGTCAGCTATTTGGTTTTGAAACAAACTATACTGTCCCCATAGCCAAGTTACAGTCGTATCGTTTGCGCTGAACGCTTCGAGTAGGCCACGCCTCCGATTCCTTTGTTCTGACGTCATCTCAACGCTTAGTCACGTGGTCCGAACAAATTAATTGGAGGCGTGGCCTACTCGAAGCGTTTGGCGTGAACGATAGGATTGTAATTTAGCTAGGGGGGCTGTTCCTTATGCATTCGGTTCTATTGACCCCGCGAATACTTCGTCCTATTGCGCGCTGGCAAAGGATTGGCTAAATGTGGTAAAGGACAACAAAAGAAAGGAAGGAAGGCCTTGGCCCTGTAGTGGAATACAACAGGCTCATAAACATATTCCACAACTTTCACACAACGCCATCTAGTCCCAGACTAAGTAGAACTTGTGGTATGAGTACTAGACAACTGATAAACATATACATCATCATCATCATTTCAGCCGAAACACGTCCACTGCTGGACATAGGCCTCCCTCAAGTGTCGCCACAATGAACGGGTCTGTGCGTTTCGCATCCATTGGACTCCCGAAACCATTACCAAGTCATCGGTCCACCTTGTAGGAGGCCTTCCAGCGCTACGTCTTCCGGTACGTGGTCGCCATTCCAGAACCTTTCGGCCCCAACGGCCATCCGTTCTGCAAGCAATGTGTCCTGCCCATTGCCACTTAAGTTTGGCGATTCTTCGTGCTATGTCGGTAACCTTGGTTCTCCTGCGGATATCCTCATTCCTGATCCGATCACGCAAGGAAACTCCGAGCATAGCCTTTTCCATTGCCCTTTGGGTGACTTAAAGTCTTCTGAACTTATACATATATATTTCTAAATACGTACATATGTATAGACTAGTTTCTGCCGCGTTATAGTCTGTTTCTCTATACAAACTTTAGACCCCCGTTTCATCCCCTTAGGGGGTGTATTTTGGAAAAATCTCTCTTAGTGCTCGCCAACGTCATAAAAGGAAACCTTGCACAAAATTTCACGTTCTTAGACCCTAATTTCCTGTTCGGCTGTGTGTTGATATGCCAGTCAGTCAGTTTCTCGTTTTATATACTCGTTTAGAGATAAACAATTTAAAGACTTTTCTATGAGGCGCACTTGAAATACAACGCGCCGTCGATCCAGTTTTGATCCTTCCCGGTCAGCGAGCTACCCATTGCTCACCGTTCTTAAACCCATGGTTACGGTGGTCGAAAATTGTCCCCTCGACACCCGGAAAACCTATGTGATAGTTATTATAACAATGATTTTATTAAAGTTAACAAAAGGTCAGTAAGCTATTATGATGTGAACGTTTAGAATTAGATTGTTGCTATAATTTAAACAATGAACTATTCGTTCATCGTGTTGCAGTCGTATGGGAACATAACATAACATAATATAACATAACAATATACTCAGGTACCTACAGGTAGAATAATTATGGGTACCTAATGTAGACACCAGTTTTGAAGTCATAATAGTTAACTGATATTCATTTAGTAAAAGGTTTTTAAAAAACACTTTTACAACTCAATTTTTTTGTCAATTCAAACTAGATGAGGCCGGTGTTTCCTAGCTGATTACCCTGAGAAGAGAGAGAGGTCAGACTCGTAAAGTTTATAGGTACAGCAAATAGGTGCAGCAGATTGTTGTCTGATGTTCTGAGATCTCTGTGGTGTGCTGGTGGACCTAAGAGGGGTTCTTGCTATTACACATTTAAAACTTATTACGTAATATAAATAATATGAATATTTAAGTAAATTGAATAATTTTGAAATGAATCTATAATCATAATAATCAATTCATGGATTTAATTGGATATTTTTAAATTGAGTTTTGTAATAAAATTTATTGCCTATGTTAATTTTGAATGTTATGGAATGAATTAATTAAATATTAAATTTACGGTTGCATGCAATTATCTTATTTAAACTATTATTTTGTAATTATTGTTATTATTTGGCAAGAAATAAAAGGCTTTTTATTTTATTTATTTATTTATTAGTGGACCTGCCCCCCCTAGCCAAGTTACAACCGTTTCGTTTCGATTTTCTTTTTGATGATCGCCTCGAGTCAGCCACGCCTCCTATGCCTTTGTTCTGACCACGTGACTGAGCGTTGAGATGACGTCAGAATAAAGTAATCGGAGTCGTGGCCTACTCGAGGCGATCGACGAAAAGAGAATCGAAAAGAAACGGTTGTAACTTGGCTAGGGGGTTGTCCAGTCAGTGCAAGCATTTGTATTCGTGTAGCAAAACTCAGGACTAACAAGGAGCTCAACGATTTAAAAATATCAAACAAAAGACACTTGGGTAGGCCGCATAAGTACTCAAAGTGCTCAACTGCCAGACATTATGTTAAAATTACAGAAAAGGTAAAAGTAATCCACGTAGTCTCCACAATCACAGTAATAAAATATTTTTTTTTTAAAATGTTACACTTTAAAGAGTAAATAATGCAAATTATAAGATAAAAATAATCATTAAAGATGTAAATTTGGTCTATCCATAATAAGTTTTAAAAATAATAAGGGGTATAAACAAAGGGTACAGCTACTTAGCTATACCCTTTGTTTTTATCATACCTGAGATTTTACAGGAAAACCGCAATTCTTGAAAAAAGAAATTCTAGCTAAAATTTATGTTTTTTTTAGCGTATTCGAGGTTGGTTTTTAAGTTGGAGTTCATGTTTATCATCATCTTCCTGCCTTTGTCCCATATTACATGGGGTCGGCGCACCACATACTGGTTTTTTTCATTTTAACCTGTCAGTAATCACCCTCACCATCTTTTCTTTGGCTTCTCTTTCCCTCTCCAATCATCCACATGTATATTCATGACCCTTTTTGTAACTTGTGTTTCATTGACCATATTTCAGCAATGGCGTTATTTTTTTTTTATTGATATAGTCTAGTGCTTGACTGCGATCCCACCTGATGGTAAGATATACTTTGTGTGAGCCATCTTTATATATCCCTGCATTTTCCTGACATAGAAAGTACCTAGCCCATGATATTCAGCGACACAGATGTGAAGCTTTCTCCATCCGGATGTGAAACTCCATCAGTCGTATTTCTGTATTCGGATCAACAAGCTCTTCCAGAGATTTACTTTTACAAATGTTTTCTTTATTGGCCTATTTTGCTCCCACTGCTGGGCGAAAACTACAATTAAGTCCTTCCATTAACAGTTCAACAAAAAATATGCCCTCTTTGCAATATTAGTAAATTAAGATTAGCACAAAGTAAACATCGTTTTTTACTTTTACAGAAACTTGAAAAATGAAGTCGTCAGTATCATTCATCACATCGTTCTTAATAACAATGTGTGTGACGATGAAATTCGTGAAACATGGCCCGAAAACCACAACGATGTTCAGAGATGAACAAATTATCTTCGCATCAGCTTTCAACATCACGAAGCTATTAGTACCAGCTGATGGCCAGAAGTATCTCCAAGCAGAAGCTTCTGACATACCTTCAATTTTCTTTACTGTAGCAGACCCAAAGTCAGAAGGCGGAAGCTGTATATTTGTTCTAGAAGGATTTGCGGCATACGAAATCTTAGAAGGAGGGAGAGACTCAACAGCAGACTATAGTTTTGAGAGAGCCATATACTTCGGTGCAAAAGATGGTCTGTATAAATACCACCCCGACACGCTATCAGCTAAAAAATTTGGTCCTTTTAGAGATGATATTATCCAATTACAAAAAGCAAACGGCTCTGATGCTATTTACATACTAAACTCTGAACATAAGATGTTTAAAATAGAAAAGAACGGAACTGTTAAGACTAGGGTAAAAAGCATAGATTGTGCTTTAGAATTCGTACTAGATACTTCTAATAATATCTATTATGTCTCATGTGGGGATCATATGCCTCATATAATCAAGGCAAATGGTAATGTGCTCAGCTTGACAGCAAGTGTCATAGAAGATTTCAAAGACCTAAAACTTTTAAGACCAGCGTTCATTATGGAGAATTGCATACCTTTCTTTGGTGATGGAATTTTATATATTTTATATTCAAATGGAACTTATGAGAAGAAAGATTTGGTAATAAAAGAAAGACCATCAGCTTTTAGCGTAGATGCATCCTTATATTTAGTAGCAGCACTGAATGGGAAAATATATGAATTTAATGTTATGGAAGTTCTAATAAGATCGATGTTTGGCGTTGCGACAGAATGGCCGAAAGATGTAACTAAAATTATCATGTCGATCATTGATACTGCCAAAGATAATTTGTTTGGGTTTACAATGTCAATATTGTAGGTCTTAATATAATTTATATTCATAGTTTCAAAGCTTGGCTAAGCCATGATTTTAACTAGTCCAGTGTACCTACAATTTTACATTTAGCAATATTATTGCAAACGCACATGTTGCCTTTGCATTAAGGTTGTCCAAGTGGTAATGATCAAAATGATTTCTATGAATTTGTTTGTCTTGTATAATATCGTCGAACATCATCGCTTACCATCAAGTGAAATAGTGGCCAAGCGTACGCCTATCAGTAATAATGAAAAAAATATTGTTGTAAATATTGTAAATAATTAATATTAATCAGAAATATGTCTTGCATTGTTTTATAATAAGATTAATGTGAGCCATTACAATAAAATACTCATTATTTTTGTATGTTGTTTGTTTTAATTTACTAACATTTAATTGGGCATGAAAAGAAAAACTTTAGAACACATTAACAGGAAAGTTTACTCGAACAGTGACATTAACAGACTGGTCAGACTTGTCTAATGCGTTGACAAAAGTAATACCTACAGCATTCTCTAATCACATGCCATTTAAGACGATCCTCGATTCTCTTATTCAGGTACCGGCCATCCTTTGAAGATTATCGCTCCTCTTAGCCTGAGTAAAACGGATTTCATCAGTCAGGTTGTCCACGGCTGGGATATAGGCCTCTTCTCTATAAGAGTTAGTAGGTTATAGTCCACCACAATATGCTTTACTATGGTTTGGAAAACTACTTTTTTTTTTTCTCGCCTAAGTGAAGCCAAAAATAGATTTCTGACTATAATCTGTATCTGTATAATTATGTTCATCTGTTCCCCCATTACTTCTAAACCATTTATCATAACTTGATAAATAAGATATCGTTGGAAGCGTCAGGTTATAATTTTAAAATAAAATCTAAATAATGTTTCATTATATTTATTTATTAACTTCATGTACAGTAGTGGTACATAGGCGGACTTAATGCAACAAGGCATTCTCTACCAGTCAACCTTTATTAACCAATATTCGTGGTTATGGCATTATAATGGTGTGTGTATTAGCTATTTATATATTCTGAGAGAAGTAACGATCGCACAACACTTCTAGATCCTTTCTTATTATCTAAGAATGACTTATAGTCTGATCGAGTTTCTTCGGAGAGTATGCTAGCAATGTTGATTTCATAAACCTTTTTGTTGTGAGCATAGTATAGGATGAGTGTAGCCTCGACAGAATAAGCGGTAGCAGCGTTGTTAACTACTTCACCACCACTAACACTTGTACCGTTCTCATAACCGACGTAGAGCTTGTTGTCAACGTAGATAAAAACACCATTGTCGATGAAGAAAGGTGGGTTAATGATATCCAATTTCGATGGGTTACCAGGTAGACCCTCAATCTTCTTTATTTTATCACCAGCCAATACGTACACATTGTTCTCATTCGTGTAGTAATATAAATTATTCTCGTAATCCAAAATGACTTTTTTAGCTTTGACTACTTTCTCAACTACCTTCTTCTTTGTTCCTTCTTCAGTGATATTGAGGAGCACATTATCAGCTGTTAATGCATAGATAATATCACTGCCGTTAACTTTAGCGATACTAATGAGGTCATCAGTCACTGTTCCGTATTTTTCGGCCTTGTTTTCAGCAGCATTGTACGAGTAGATTCCGTCTTTGGCAGCGAAATAAGCTGTTTTGGTGTCATCGTTTGCTGCAGTGGCGTCTCTTCCGTTGTCGAGTAACTTAGTAGCCTGTCCATTTTTTAACATGTAGAGACCTTGGTCGATCTTGTCACCATTCTCTTGGACGTCAGCTAAGACAGTGAAAGTGATGGAGTCAGAGTCAGAACCTTCATCGTAGTCAGTGATATCTGCGTCGTCTTCAAAGTTTAGTGCGTTTAAGGGTGTTAATATCTTGACGATGTCATGTTCTGCGGTGTATACTACAATTGCGTTATCAGAGGCTGAAGCGGTATACGTTAACCCCACTAAGAGAGATGCCGTGAAGAATATTAGTTTCATGTTGTGCTCTGAAATAAAAAGAAGAAGTAGAAGCAGTATTATTTATTTATTTATTGAATGCTTTATGCACACAAAAGTACAGAGGCTTGCTTAATGCCTTAGGCATTTCCATAGGGGCGTTAGCCTACTGGGGCCAAGGGTTTGCTTCTAAAAGGAAGACTTGGCCCTGGTATGAAAGGCAACGAAGGAACAGGAGTGGGTTTTTAGTCAGTAAAAGTCTGGCACTATCTCCCGCTCCGCCCAAGAGCCCCCGCTCTTGTGATGTCAGATGTCATTGGACGATTTTCCCACTGAAAAAAAAATGCCTTAGGCATTTTCTACCAATTAACCTTTGGGTGATGCAGAGAAAATTAGTGGTAGATGCAATAAACGAGAGAGAGAGAAGACGAATACGAGAATAGATATAAGTACTAATAAACCATATATTAATAATATTATTATTGATTGTTTTGTCAACGGGTCATTGATAGTCTATTTTAACACAGGGTCTCCCTAGTACGGACTCCAGTCTCTCGCAAAGGAGCTTCTTACTCACTTGTTTATGTATAATAGATTACTTAGTTAAGGAAACCTTTGTGAAGAGAGAACAATAAATATTTATTATTATTATTATTATTTTGGATAAATGAATGATTCAGTTTTGCTCATAAAAATATATAGGAAATTAAAAAAAACAGATTTTTGTAAATAAAATCAATTACGATTTACTTAAAAAATTCAATGCCAATTTGTGAACACGCACCAGGATCTGAGGCCCTACCATGAGTTTTTAACGCGATCCAATTGACGACCTAAACTAAACTGTTAAATGTATCTAGCTATACAGAGTGACTGACAATTTGTGTGCGATACTTAAACACGTGATTGTGCTCATGATAACAAACAGTTTTTTATATGGGAGCAAAGCCGAAATCGCGAAAAAAATATCAGCTGTTCAGTACATTAGGCAAACATAAATATACTGGGCACGCCACAATTACGGCGGTAAGTCTCCTCTTTGAGGCGTGCTTGGAAAGACCTCACGGCGTCCTCACCTTCCGCATGACGCAGGTTCTTACCGAACACGGTAAGTTCGGGAAGTTCCTGCATCGGATTCGTGCGAAAGCGACGCCTGGGTGTCGCCACTGTGTGGACCGCCCGGAGGATACGGTGGAGCACGCGGTGGAGATGTGCCCCGCTTGGGCAGAGCAACGCCGTGTCCTCGTGTAGGCGATCAGCGGCGGCGATCTCTCGCGCCGGGTCTTGGTACAGGCCATGGTCCGGAGCGAGGAGGAGTGGCAGGCGGTCGCCTCCTTCTGCGACGAAGTAATGCTTGCAAAGGAGATGGCCGATAGCGTGAGGCAACGGTCCTCACGCCCCAACCGCCGCTAGGATTCCGATCCCGATTTCTGGCCACCGTAGACGCGGGCTTGCGGACGGCGAGCAATGGGTAGCCCGCCGTCCGACCGTCCGGTAACCGTCCGGACCAAGCCCAAGTCATCGGCGGCGCGGCGTATTTACAATCTGAACATGGCCAGAACGCATCCATAGGAAACTGCTCGCGTATACATTGTAGTGCAGTTTTTAAATTTTCGATTACAATGTATACAAGAGTAGTACGCAAATACTCGCGTATACTTTGTAGTAGCCAAAGTAACTAGCTTTAACAGCCACCACCAACTGTTTTATTTCAAAAGACAGATTTGGTTGGTTGGTGGTTTGTGGTTGGTGGTTTGTGGTTGGTGGTTGGTTGGTTGGTGGTTGGTTGGTTGGTTGGTTGGTGGTTGGTTGGTTGGTTGGTTGGTGGTTGGTTGGTTGGTGGTTGGTGGTTGGTGGTTGGTCGGTTGGTTGGTTGGTTGGTTGGTTGGTGGTTGGTTGGTTGGTTGGTTGGTGGTTGGTGGTTGGTGGTTGGTTGGTTGGTTGGTTGGTGGTTGGTGTTGTTGTTGTTGTTGTTAACTGTTTTATTTAAAAAGAAAAATTCTTTTGAAATAAAACAGTTAAGTTGTTATTCCTCTTCTTATGCAGTGAAAAAAAAAGAGAGATGCTTGCGTATATGACAAAAATAGTTCAAATGGCAACTTACCTTAAATACTAGCTCACAGAATGAACAAAGATGTCAAACATATAATATGCAGACTTAGTTAAATGTACAGAAGACCGCTAACACTGTTGATGGACACGACTGAATATAATTTTACAATATTCAATACGACAAGGAAGAACTTGTTTATTAGCTAGCGGTTTATCGAGTTCTTAAGGTTCCGTATCTCAGTCAACAAAAACGGTCCTTAAAAGATTTCAAAGTCAAAGTCAAAAGTTTTTTATTTCACATAGGCCTACATGGGCACTTATAAAATATCAGAAGCACGTATCCAAATTGGTCGTTTCCTATGGAGTAGAACCGGCAAGAAATTCCATGGTTACTCTTTAAAAAAAATTGTTGTTCTTACAATATTTTCATATTACAGTTTATGTATATATATTATGTTAGGACAGTGTAGACCGGTCAATATTGTACCAAAAAGTACAATAATGAGAAAAAAAAAGTGAGTCGTAATAGGAAGTAACCTAAGAATTCGCGAGGTCTACAGTGTTCTCACATACGCGTTATAAAAAAGAGGCTATATAAAAAAATAACAAGAAAAATAAATAAGTACAATTATCAATAAATGAGACGTTAGCAAGATCTAACGAATTTATGGTGGTTGGTGTCTATTAATATAAACAATATTGCAAAACCAGAAAGAAAGAAAACAAAAATATATAACAACAAATGTGGAGCAGTTAATAGACACAATAATAATGAGTTACCAGGGGGCCACATGTGCAGAAGTAGTCATTGCCAAACAAGCGTGTCTTCGACATAGTCCTTAATCACGGACACGGACTAACCTTATCACGGACACGCTTCATATTAGTTTTGAATTTTCCCTCTCGCACTGTTACCGCTATCATATCCTATGTTACCTGTTTATCAAGTTTTTAAGGTCCCGTACCTCAGTCAATAAAAACGGAGTCCTTATAAGATTACTTTGTTCACCATTTGTGAAGATCCTTTTTCTTCGGAGCGCTTGCAGGTATTAAGCTGAAATTAACTTTTAACCGCCTTTGTCGAATATATCCGACAAACATACTCGCGTTTATATCGCATATCCACGACCAAATGCTCCATCTCGTCCGCTCTTTTGTCACCTATGGGGATTGAAGACACGCGACCCTGGCGAATAGGACCCGAAAACACTAGTCGGACTAATCCGACGCACCAGTCGGGTCTGCTACCTTTTGGAGCAGTGGAAAAATTCAAACTTCGTATTCTATAGTTAGCATAGTTTATGCTTCGTTTTGAGCATTTTTGAGGAGCACTATAATATCTTGACATCAATTATTATTTATTTCTTGTGTATTTTGTAATGAAATTTAAAATGTTTTGAAGTAAAAGCAATTAAATGTAATTTTTATACCTACAAAATTTGTACGTCGTTATAGGCAAAACATGGACGCTCACAACATATTAATTTAATGCATGTCTGATTAGTCAGTTTATTTAAACGCATATTTGACCAATAAATATTTTGACTCTCGCAAAACCTATGGTGTCCTTTCCGTTGACCTAGAATCCTGAAATTTGGCAAGAAGCAAGTTCTCATAGCGCAAGTAAAAAATAGTCTAAAATCGTTTTTTTGTCGCAAAATAATTAGGTACTTTTTTCGATTTTAACTGGGATTTTTTGTTACGATATGACCTTCCTTTTAGTCAAGTTTTATGCACGTCATACAGAAAAAAGATTTCTGGGGAGTAGAGAATTTAGAAGGGTTTTGACTATTATTGAATATACCTAGTTGAAACCAATAGTACTTAACTGTTAGCCGAAGTGAAATTGCCTCAAGCAAAAAACAAAAGAATAATTATTTGGATGAGGTAACGTAATTACTGAAGAGTCATCATCATTTCGGACAAAAGACGTCCACTGTTTGATATAGGCCTCCCCCAAGTGTCGCTATAATCTATCGGCCCCATCGACCATCTGTTCACCAATGTACTTGGGCAGAGTACATTGGTGAATAGATGGTCTGGAACTGGCACTTAAGTTTGACAACTCTTCGGGCTATTCCCCGATTTCTGATTTAAGCTTTAGCCTGCAGACCTGTAAAATTTGGCATTTAAGTACGGTTTGAGACATACTTAACTCAAAATACTCAATTCAGAAACTCGCCCTATGTCGGTAACTTTTGTTCTCCTGTGGATATCTTCATTCCTGATTCGATCACGCAAGAAAAATCCGATTATAGCCCTTTCCATTGCCCTTTGGGTGACTTTAAGCCTTCTGTCAAGCCGTGTGTGTGGAAGGTGCGTTTATGTGTATAAAAAGAATTCTTGTGTTACTGAGTTGAGAAGGAGGTTTATTGCAGTGCAAGGATGACGAATGTCTGTTTTTCATACAACCGCTCTTACGCGATTATGACGTTATTACACATTTTTCATCAGATATTTTGGAAACACAGTATTTGTGGATATTATGTAGGCTTCTATTGAAATCAATTTATAAATTTGTGTTAAACTAATCCAGTAAAGTCCTCTGAAAATCTGCTATTTTGCATGAACTTTGACATTTCATAATTTACTCAAAAATTAAAAAGGTAAAAAAAGTATAACAATAGAAGCCTTGCAAATTTAATCAAGATTCTAAATGATGACTTCAAAAACTTTTAAGGGTTTAAAAAAAATACGTATTTCCTGGAACAAGTTTTGTAAAATATTCGAGTAAATCACGTAATTACCGAATGCTAACAGAGTTTTCAGGCGTTTTCTCGCTTTTTTCGCGTTGCCTTGCATGTTCGATGTTAACGATAGACGAGTGGAAAAGGACCCTCTTGAAAGTGTTAATTACCATGTAGCCTATACCAGCGAACGATCTAGATGCTTCCAGCGATACCTTATTCCATTTCACTCAGTGAAAATGTTTATTGCCTACTCATACAGTCCGTTGATCAATAGATAAGGTAGTAATAAGGATCCATTGGTTACGAAAACTTGGAAACTATTGGATTAAAACAGGATGCATTTTGGAGAGTGTGCGCAGGAATTGCATGACTTGATTCTATCATTTCATTTCTACCATCGGGCAAGCCGGCGTACGGCGAGTATCCACCTTACGTTGTTGAAACCTCTACGGCTCGGACCAAGCGTTTCGCCTCGTCGTTTATACCGTGTACATCGAGGGACTGGAATAATTTGCCTACTGAGGTTTTTCCGTCCGATTATAATTTGGGTCTCTTCAAGGTTATAGTGAATAGGCTCTCAATAAATTAGTGCGCCTCACCATCAACGATTGCATTACTACTTACCATCAGGTGGGATTGCAGTCAAGCACTAGTTCATATCAATAAAAAAAAGTTCTGTAACAGATGTTGATTTATCAATCTTTTATTTTAGGTAACAATGGAAAAGTTCATTTTGTTATCTTCAATTATCGCATTATACAGGGTAATTGTTTCATTATATGTATGGATATTATATTACATTATGTGTATATTTGCTGTTGATATACATTTGTAGGTACATAAGTTTTTGTGGTATTTTTAAGTTTGCTTGGATTATGTTTGAATTCATCCATTTTTTTTTTTTTCAAAAAATATGTTCTTTTTATCTACTATCCCATAACTTATTAGATTGAAACCCTGTAGGAATCCCGTTCGATATAATCTTTGATAGAATTTAAGCGCGTAAATCACTCCTAGATCTTGTCGCGATAGATTGAATAGAGTCAGTCATATCATCCAAGAATGACTTGAACTCTGTGAGAACTTCTCCTAAAATTATGCTAAGAATGTTGTATTCATAAACCTTCTTGTTGTGAGCATAGTATTGGATGAGCGTAGCTTCCATGGAGTAAGCGGTAGGCCTAACTACCAATTCAATGTCACCCGCTTCACTTGTACCGTTCTCGTAAGCGATGTAAGACTTGTTGTCAACGATGACAGGGACACCATTTTCGATGACGAAAGGTGGGTTGATAATATTTAAGTACGATGGGTTTGCAGGCAGACCTTCAATTTTCTTTACTTCATCACCAATCAATACATAGACGTTCTTATCATTTGTGTAGTAATATAAATTGTTCTGGTAATCCAAAATTATCTCCTGAGCGTTGACTACTTTGTCAACTACCTCCTTCTTTGTTCCTTCTTCAGTAACTTTTAAGAGCACATTAGCAGCTGTCAAGGCATAAATTACATCACTGCCATTAACTTTAGCGATACTAATGAGGTCATCAGTCACTGTTCCGTATTTCTCAGCCTTGTTTTCAGCAGCATTGTACGAGTAGATTCCATCTTTGGCAGCGAAGTAAGCTGTTTTGGTGTCATCGTTTGCTGCAGCGGCGTCCCTTCCGTTGTCGAGTAACTTAGTAGCATGTCCATTCTTCAACATGTAGAGACCTTGGTCGACTTTGTCACCATTCTCTTGGACGTCAGCTAAGACAATGAAAGTGATGCTGTCAGAATCAGATCCTTCATCTTCGTCTTCATCTGTGTCGTCTCCAAAGTTTAGTGCGTTTAAGGGAGTTAATATCTTAACGATGTCATGGTCTGCGGTGTATACTGCTAGTGAGTCTGGGAAGAACTCTTCGGTGATTGTGAGAGTGTCTTTATTGAGAGATTCTGCGATCGCGTTATCAGAGGTTGGAGCGGAATACGCTAACCCCGCTAGGAGAGATGCCGTGAAGAATATTAGCAGCTTCATGTTGTGATCTGGAATTAAGAGAAATAGAAGTATTAGTATTTATTGTTATATACAGTTGGAATTAATGGAAGATCAAATAGAGAATAAGTTTAGTTCATAAAAAAACATATAGGGAATTAAAAATAGATTTTTGATGCTAAATATCTTAACGGTTAACCATAGTGTAATTGAAATATTTTGTTTTACACTAGGAATAATTCCTGAATCGTGGGTCCGTTCACAAACGTATATAAACTCTATGTGAGTTTACACGTACATAAGACACCCAGATAAAGTATCTGTAGGGCATACAATTATTTTATTCGTACGGGAATCGAACCCATGACACGCAACGCAGCAGCTAATTGCTTAACCATTGCGCAAACCGTGACAAAATAAAAAAAAAACTAATTGTAGTTGTTTGAGCCTCGAAGATTTTTTCGAATCGCAAAAAAGTTTTTTTTTTGTGTTGTGACGTAGCAACAAATTTACTGTTTTCATATTTTATTCCTATAACTGTGCTATAAGACCTTGCTTTATGCCAAATTTTAGGATTCTGGGTGAACGGGAAGTACCCTATGAATTTTGATTCTGTTGAGAGTGTCGAAATGTACGTTTTTGCGATATAAACGGCCGTATCTTTTTCAGTTTTAAGGGACTGCAGATCTGAGTATATGGTTTTAATTTCAACTCGATTCCACGCGTTCCCGAGATAAAGGGTCTTGACACTTACGACGACCACACACACGGCCAGACAGACAGACGGACAACAAAGTGATCCTATAAGGGTACCGTTTTTTCCTTTTGTGGTACGGGACCTTAAAATTAAAATAAAATACATATCATAAATAATCATTAAATGTACAATTTTTTTTTCTTTCCTGCATATTTTCAATGCATCTTAGTGTTACTTGAATGAACCTCAGCTGGCTGCAGTTAAACACACCTATCTCAGTAAAAATAGTGTTCAACAATCTGACGGCGCGTGATATGGTGGCAAACTTATATAACATAGGATATTAGGTATAAAATATTGATAACTTTAAAGTCGGTTATCGATCAGGACCCCTGTAGCTACCTATTATTTTACATGTGTTGTCTCATAATCTTATTTAGTTCACGAGTTCATTTAATTTCGATAAGCTTAAACAAAATAAAATCATAAAAGGTAAAGTTTATCACGTATGTGAACAATAACATTGTGTATATATATATCATCTTTAGACATATAACTAGTAAAATTTCAGTAACAACTCCTTTACAAGGTGTTGTTACTGAAATAAATAAATAATAATAATAATAATGTTACGTGTTTGTGCATTTAAGTATATTAGCTGATAATAAATCCAGCATATCTTGGTAAATTACGCGACAAGGGCAGGAAGATGATGATGATGATGATGATGATCTTGGCAAATTACACAAATAATATAAACGTGAAATATTGTATTTGTATGGATGTATCCTCCTCCTCCGAATCCGCAGGAGAACCAAGGCTGCCGACATAGCACGAAGAATCGCCAAGCTTAAGTGGCAATGGGCAGGGCACATTGCTCGCAGAACGGATGGCCGCTGGGGCCGGAAGGTTCTGGAGTGGCGTCCGCGTACCGGAAGACGCAGTGCTGGAAGGCCCCTTACAAGGTGAACTGATGACCTGGTGAAGGTTGCGGGAATCCGATGGATGCGAGACGCACAAGACCGTTCGTTGTGGTGACATTTGGGGGAGGCCCATGTCCAGCAGTGGACGTCTATGGGTTGAAAATGATGATGATGATCCTCCTCCTTGCGTCGTATTCACCGTAGACCCTCAATGCTGAGGGTCGTGACCTCCCTGCTTCATCACTTTCATTTTTATGTTATTCCATCTATTCCTGTCTCAGGGCGGTGTGAATGGTCTTGGTTATGTATGCATAATGTATGTTGCTCTTTCACGTAAAAACTACTGAATAGAATTTAGTAAAACTTTACGATAATATATATAGCTTATGAATGGAGGAATGAATGAATGATATATTTATTTGCAAGAATATAGGTAACAAGTTCTTAACATTTGGTTTAAAAATAAATGTAACTATACAGTTATGATTTTCAGACTTTTTTCCTAAGGCCGCGTTCCCACCGTGTCGTGATGATAGATAATCGTGTAGTTTTAAGTGTCGTGGCTAACCTATATATATGACGGAGAAGTCAATAGTACGGTAGCTTGAGAACGAATGAACGAGCTAATTGAAAAGTGACACATGTCACTTTGACAGAATCCGCGCTGACGTTTGCACGAACCAAGCAGATAAAGGTGCGGTGCTCTTACCTCTCTCACTTAGCTCATTCATTCGTTCTCAAGCTTCCGTACTATTGACTTCTCCGACATATATATAAAAGCGAATTACCGCTCACGATATCTCAGAAACTATAACACCTAAAAACTTAAAATTTGGCAGGTATGTTCCTTATAGGGTGTAGACATCCGCTAAGAACGGATTTTACGAATCTTCACCCCTAAGGGGGTAAAACAGGGTTCCAAAGTTTGTATGGAGAAAGTTACTTTCAGGCGGGCATAGCTGCCGGCAGAAGCTAGTATATATTTAAATGCACCTTCAACATCTAAATAAAAGAGGTTGCAACATTATCTTAAGGTATTTTTTACGAGTACATAGCATGGGTGGCATGGCGGCAGGACGAAAATATGCATCTTTAAGATGAGAAAATATGCATCTATCATTGTATGAATCTGACAGCTGTCACCCGCACCATCCTATATGAATTGTAGTGTAATTATGGCAACTTGTCTTCGTCAGTAAAAGTCTAATACGGGATCCCGCTCCACCCAAAGCAGGAGAAGTTAAGATTTTCCATGTAAAAAAGTGGCCCCAGTTCTTTTTTTGGCCCTAGGACCATTGATCACATATCTACGCTACTGGTTGAGCTTACAGGAATCGTTTATTTTTCTGAAAAATAAGTACCCTATGAAACTCAAATAGTGCGCTATTACTGGTCTTCATCAGCTAGTTATTTATCAGTGAAAGAATTTTCGTTATCGAGTAACTATGCTTTTCTAAAGATAAGGTATCTTTTACAAGCAAAAAAATCAATACCTGTTAAGCTTTTAGACGGCTTCTAATAAGCAAAAAAAAAAACATTTTAGTAACTGCAATTAACCTCAACAAAAAAATTCGAAGACATGTGACATCCACCAACCCGCACTGGGCCCGCGTGGTGGATTACGGCCCATTCCCTCTCCTAGAGAGGAGGCCTGAGTCCCAACAGTGAGAACATTAAAAGGCCGACTATGCTATATTCTATGCTATAATTAACCTCAAATGGAGTAAATATTTGGAGTATATACACCACTCATTTTTAATTAGTACAAATACTTAAAGGGCTTATTAGAAAAGGTCTTGTTATTATTTAAGTAAAGTCTCAATAAATTATATTCGTAAACGGTAAAGTTATTAGGGTTTGTTTATATCCCAAAATGTCACTCAATTTATAGAAATATTGTACAGGCTATTGATTATGAATGAATAAATCACGATCAAAATGGAAAAACACTGCGCGTAGTATTTTCTAGTAGTAATTGTTGTGAATGAATTTACCGATTATGAAAAATTTTCGTTTATAATTTTGAGATTTCGTTTTTTTTTACTTTTGACTACAAAAATAAGATCAGTAACGGGTACAGATAGAGCTCCATTTTTTTGTACTAATTCGAAAAACTAAGGGTGTATATTTAATTTAAGCCGTTTGGGGTTGAAACACTAGGGCCATGGGGCCTAAGCGCTCATCGAGTTGTTCGGGATAGCAGTAAACAGCTGATCGTCTCTTCACGCGACTAGAGGGCCGGGCTTTTCTTCGGTCAACGGATCGACATTGCCATCCAACGTGTCAATGCTGCCAGCGTTCTGAGCACTTTTCCCATTGACATAATGTGGATGAATACATATTATAACAAATAAAACAAGAAAAAAAGGCGACAGTGAAGAACACGTAGAGGAGGAAAAATTGAGATGCATGAAAGAAGAGATTAGACCTACTGCACTAGTTGTCTTTTATACTGCGTAAAGGCTGAAACAATCTGCCTGCTGGGGGCTTCCCGTCCGATTATAATTTAAGTATTTTTAAGACTAGATTGACTAGGCTCTTAAAAGATTAGTGCAGTTCAGAATCTATTTGTGATGTATCTATGTGCCTAAAATAAATATAAGAAAAATTCAAAACAGCTTTGAAACCATCTAATGACATCTCCCGCCCTTGGGCTGAGCGGGAGGGCGTGTCAGACTTTTACTGACTAAAACCCACACCTGTTGCTTCTTTACCTTCGTTCCAGGGCCCCGGGGTTCACTTTCGCACAACCCATGGCCCCAGTAGACTTCGATCTTGCTAGGCCCCTACGGTTTGCTGACATCTCCTTGAGGCGCGCGTGTCGACGACTTGGGCTCGGTCCGAACGGTTACCGAACGGTCGGACGGCGAGCTACCCATTGCTCGCTGTCCGCAAGCCCGCTCCTATGGTGGCAGGAAATCGGGATCAGAATCCCGGTGGTTAGGGTGTGAGGGGCGTTCCCACGCGCGTGCGGCCGCTTCCTTTGCTAGCATATCTGCTTCGCAGAAGGGGTCGTCCGCCTGCCACTCCTCCTCGCTCCGGACCATGGCCTGTACCGGCGTGAGAGATCACTGCCACCGAGCGCCCCCACGAGGGAAATCTCAAAAGCTAAGAAAACAAATGAAAAAAAGATGTAGACGAAAAAAAAGTGTAATAATCTCACATAGTAGGCCATCCATGGGTAGTGTGAAAACGAAACCATGGGTGGTGTGAAAACGAAACCCGGACCTTGGGACGAAGGCAACGAAGGAACAGAGTGGGTTTTTAGTCAGTAAAAGTCTGACACTATCTCTCGCTCCGCCCAAGAGCGAGATTTGTCATAAGATGATTTTCCCACCTAAAAAAAATACATAGTAGGCCATCTTTCTATCTTTTCAAAGTACAGCTACCATAAAACACACTTTCAGTCATAGCAATTTGACAAATGAGCATAATGGACCCGCCAATAACAGCTATTTCAATGAATGTCGGAGAGGAAATTGGCTTAATTATCGTCATCAGTACTCGTCACAGACCGATTGACGATAGCAGTTTGTATTGTGAGTAGAAAAGGATGCTGCTACATGAAGTCATAGCTTCCATAATACTGCATACAATTAGTGGCGTACTTAATATTAGACCAACTGGGATATGGCCCGTGGCGTTAAAGTATTAATGAAGAAAAGCTTTAGCGCCCCGGGCCATATCCCTGTTGGTGTAATGTTATGTAAGGTCTAATGACAACGTAACCTATTTACTTTTGGGTTTCTGTACCTCAAAAGAAAAAAAACGAAACCCTTGTAGGATCACTTGGTCAGTGGGTCGTCTTAGGGGCCTTTGTTGTCCGTCTGTCTGTCTATATGTCAAGATCCCTTTATCTCGGGAACGCCTTTCGGTATCGAGTTGAAATTAAAACCATATACTCTGGTCTGCGGTCCCTTGAAGCTGAGAAAAAATCAAACTTTAGAGTTAACGAAAAAAAAAGATACTGATAAATGATATTTATTTTGTAAGCAGGTTTTTTTTAAAAACACTTACACGTCAATTTTTTTTTTGTCAATTTAAACTAGATGAAGCTATAATACTGGTGTTTATATCGCAAAAAACGTATATTTCGACAGTCTCAAGGAAATCAAAATTCATAGGGTATTTTCCGTTGACCTAAAATCCTGAAATTTGGCATGAAGCAAGGTCTCATAGCACAAGTATAGGAAAAAGTAAAAAAAACTGTAAATTTGTAGTTACATCACAAAAAAAAAATTCCAGTCTAGCCGGATGCGACTGAGGACCCGTATTTTACCATCAGTCCTCCACAACCCAGTTATTGGGCAAAACGATACTCCTTGGATAGACTGATGGTCAGACTACGAATGACAACCTGGACCAACGGCTTTACGTGCTTTACGAAAGCACGGGTGTTAGTAATGTTCTAGATAAACTTAAACTTGCCCGGTTTCGTACCCGCAACCTCAAGTATGGGAGATAGGTGCCTTAACTACTGGGCCATCACGACACCTACTAACAACGTAACCTATTCGAGTTGTTAAAATTTTCAAGCTCACTGCGCACACTTTCAACTAATATCACGGTGAAGAGTTTTTTTTTTGAATTGGTTCCTGCCAGTGGCTTCGCCCACGTTGATGTCAAAAATTATCCCCATAGACCATACCCCACAGATAAAAGTAACCTTTGTCCTATTCCAGGACAATGTGTGGATATCTACTTGTGTGCCAAATTTCATCAAAATCTGTTCACGGGTTTGAACGTGAAGGAGTTGCAAACATAGACATGTACATATATATATACAAACTTTCGCCTTTCTGACTACTTAGGTGGGCAATCACTCGCTCTTCTTCTGTCTTCTCACACTCTAGTGTGGGGCGAGAGGGTGCATCAGACTTTTACTGACTAAAACCCAATCCTATGTGGGAATATCCTTCATCCTTCAAAAGAAGGATCTTTGCTATGCGTTCTAGGACCCCGGGATTCCCTTTCGGATGTCAACCCAAGAACCCAGTAGGCTTCATCGCCTTTATGATAAAAGCATGCTTATCGGATGACTATGGCCCGAGCCACTAAATATTAAAATACGCCACTGCACAGGATATGTTTATCAACTAGTTTTAGATAGTATGAAGTAAATTGACTGGCCTGTTGGTCTAGTGGTAAGTGGTCCTGACTGCTATGCCGGAGGTCGTGGGTTCGATTCCCATCCAGGAGAAATGTTTGTGTGATGAGCGCAATCATTTGTTCTGTATCTGGGTGTAATTTATCTAATAATATGAATGTATTTAGAAATATTTAAGTATGTTTATCAGTTGTCTAGTTCTCATAACACAAGCTCTGCTTAGCTTGGAACTAGACGGCGATGTGTGATAGTTGTGTGAATATTATTTTATATTTTTATTATTATAATAAGGGAGTCTGTATATCAGTATTTTACAATGATCTCCGGCCTACCTGACCAACAACAACAACAACTGGCAACTCAGTGAATAGTACAATACCCCTTGAGGGTGGTGGTATGAACATGACTGCTCTACAATGCTAAAGGCCAGACGTTTGTGGAAATGGAGTTGTGCTGCTGGGCAGCTCACAGCAGCAGTGAAATATAACGGGCTGATTTGATTAGGTGACTTTTAAGCCAGCAAGCTCCGAGCTGGTCGGTAGAAGTACAGATCTGTTCTTACTAAAATGGCTGAAAGGATTTTGGTATCCGAGTTGATCATTTGGAATATATCAGCAATAGCCCAGAGCTTTGATTCGTGACCAGTTTATGGTTCCTTGGTTTCTTTCGTACCAGGGCCGAGTCTTCCTTTCAGAATCAGAGCCTTGGCTCCAGTAGGCTTCGACCCTGCCGGGCCCCTACAGTTGCTGACATCTCCTTGAGGCGCGCATGGAACAACACATGCCGTCGACCACTTGTGTCGGTCCGGACGGTTACCGGACGGCCGGACGGTGAGCCACCCATTGCTCGCCGTCCGCATTATGGTACTAGACTGTGGTATTAACTGGTGAACTGATGTTATGTACAAGCGTAATGTCACGTTGTAGATTCCATTCAGATCTGTTGCTCAGGAAGATTATATCCTTAATACATACTATGTGCACATAGAAAAACTGGGTGTACTATGCCAAATCGAATGCCAAATAACCGAATATCAATTGATCGATGACTGTAATACAAAAATTTACATACGGGGTGTATGTAAATTTTTGTATTACAGTAGTACATTTTTTAATTAGTGCAAAAAAAAAATGGGGCTCTATCCGTACCCGTTACTGATCATATTTTTGTAGACAAAAGTAAAAAAAAAACAAAATCCCAAAATTGTCCACGAAAATATAAATAATAATTGGTAAATTCATAATAGAATCAATCATTCAACAATCAACAATTGCTACTAGAATATACTACGCGCAATGATTTTCCATTTTGATCGTCATTTATTCATTTATCAATAGCCTGTACAATATTTCCATAAATTGATTGACATTTTGAGATATAAACAAACGCTAATAACTTTGCTGCTTATGAATATTATTTATTGAGACTTTACTTAAATAATAACAAGACGTTTTCTAATAAGCCCGTTAAGTATTTGTACTAATAAAAAATTAGTGTTGTATGTATTTGAACATTTTGAATATCGAATGATTGATAAATCGAACATTAAATTGAAACAAGTGGTAACTAGTAGTAGATATAAACAACAATAATCAACGCCAGTTCTCACCTTTGACATATAAACAGAAAATAATCTTCGCCTTACTGTGGCTTTATCTAGCTTTATCAGAAAATGGTGTAAATTTGATTGATGATGTTAATATATTTACTGTAAATTTGGCTTAGTACTGAGGAAGTTTAGTTTAAAATAAAGCGGGCCATAGGCCTCCTCTTTCCACCTGGCCTTGGTACAGGCCATGGTGGTCAAAACGACGAAAAGTGGTAGGCGGTCGCTTCCTCTTGCGAAGCAGTAATGTTAGCAAAGGAAGGGGCCCCACGTGCATGCGCGAGGGATCGGCACTCATACCCCAGCCACCGGGATCCCGATCCCGATTTCTGGCCACCGTAGGCGCGGGCCTGCGGACGGCTAGCAATGCGTCGGGTAACCGTCCGGACCGAGCCCAAGTCGTCGACGGCGCGTATTGTTCCACGTGCGCCTCAATGATGCGCGTCAGCAAATCGTAGGGGCCCAGCAGGATCGAAGACTACTGGTACCAAGGGTCTGCTTCTAATAGGAAGACAAGGCCCTGGTATGAAGGACAACGAAGGAACAGGAGTAAGTTTTTAGTCTGTAAAAGTCTGAAAATCCCTTCCGCCCCGCCCAAGAGCGGGGATGTCATTGGATGATTTTCCCACCGAAAAATAAATAAAAAGAGAATTGGCCGTAATCTACCACGCGGGCCCAGATTGGTGGATGTCACATGTCTTTTATTATAAGTTTTAATATTGGATTCAATCACTGATAAAATTATTGAGGGATGGGAGGGATGAAGCGCACGTTGCTAAAAGAGTTATGAATTTACATGTGGATGGATGGAAAGGGAGAGGGAGGCCAAAGAAAAGATGGAAGGATTGTGTGAGAACTGTTATGAAAGAAAAGGGAATTAATGATATTGTGACGAATGACAGGACAGAATGGAGGAAAAAAACGTGTTGCGCCGACCCCAAATAAAACGGGACAACGGCAGGAAGATGATGAATCACTGATAACATTATTCTGACTTGTGCATGTATTTTCGATAAGATGCTTAGAGTAGAAAACATCGTGAGGAAACCGGCATTTGTCCTAGAACCAAAAAAAATACAAAGGCATGTGACATCCACAAACCCGCACTGGGCCCGCGTGGTGGGTTACGGCCCATTCCCTGTCCTAGTGAGGAGACCTGAATCCCAACAGTGGGAACATTGTAAGGCCGACTATGCTATGCTATGCTTGGGGTAGCTTAGGTTAGTAAGAGAATATAAGAGTAACATAATGTAATAGTAATCTTTAAACCGAATTAACAGCTTAAATGTCTTATTTCCAAACACGTTCAAACTTTAAACTGCGTTCATACATAAGTGTATAAACGCAGTATTAAAACTCACAGTTATCGGTTGGTGTATAATTTAAAAAAAAACTCAATGCTTTCATTATTAGAGAAATGTCTCTATTCTATAGACATATCGACAATTTAAAATATTATAACGATATTAATTAATGTGAGATTAAGAAATGTTAGAATGTCCTAAGTAAGAAAACAGCTATGAGTATACATGAGGATGGGTGGAGAGGAAAAGGAAAGCTAAAGAAAAGATGGAAGGATTGTGTGAAGAGTGATATGAAAGAGAAGAAAGTTAGTGATAGTATGACGGGAGACAGGACAGAATGGAAGAAAAAACGTGTTGACACCAAATAACACGGGACAAAGGCAGAAAGATGATGATGAGATTGTAATAAGTAAATTGCTACGTTATTAATTTTTTATTTATTTTGTTATGTATATATATATATATAAAAGGAGAAACTGACTGACTGACTGACATATCAACGCACAGTCAAAACTACTGGGACTAGAAGCGTGAAATTTTGCACAAGTTTTCCTTTCATAACGTAGGCGAGCACAAAGAGAGGATTTTTCAAAATTCAACCCTCAAGTGGAGGAAACGGGGGTTCAAAGTTTGTATGGAGAAACCTATTTTCACGCGTGTGAAGCCGCGGGCGGAAGCTAGTTTTCTATAAATAATTGTATTTATAATTTTAATGAATGTTAATTTTATGTTATTTCAAACACAATGTACATTATAGAATAGAATTGAAAAAAAAATCAATGACATTAGTAGATAATGACACTAAATTTTGCATGTATTTTCGGTGAGATGATTGTAATAAGAGTAACATGATGCAACAGTACTGAATAATAGCTTAAATTTCTTAGATAAGAAAAAATAAAATAGCTTGTTCACAATGTTGAAGTTGATAAAAAGGGAAATAGCAGCTTACCTTAGATACGTGCTCACAGAATGGCCAATGATATCAAACTACTTCATATACATGCAACCATGTTTAAATATAAAGTTGACTATGATAACTCAGTTAATTAACGGTTATCAGTTTGTTTGTCACAACATGACCTTACTTTTGGTCAAGTTTCATACACACCTAAATGGAATATGTTTCTGGGGAGTCGAGAATCTAAAATAGTATTGATTACTATGAAAATATTCGAGATAACTTTTAGAGGTCACGGTTCATCATCATCATCATCATTTCAGCCGAAAAACGTCTAGACATAGGCCTTCCCCAAGTGTTGCCACAATAAACGATCCTGTGCATCTTGCATCCATCGGACTCCCGCAACTGTTACTAAGTCATCGGTCCACCTTGTAGGAGGCCTTCCAACGCTGCGTCTTCCGGTACGTGGTCGCCATTCCAGAACCTTTCAGCCCCAACGGCCATCCGTTCTGCAAGCAATGTGCCCTGCCTATTGCCACGGAGGTCACGGCTAACCGTGGTGAAATTGCTATATATACGTCGAAATGTATGAGACTTTTTTTTTTATTTATACGTATTTGGCAGCGGTCTTCCCGTCCGATTATAAATTATCTTGGCTGTCAACGACAGTTATCTATTTTGAACCAACTTCAAAAAAGGAGGAGGTTCTCAATACGACTGTTTGTTGTTTTTATGTTTGTTACCTCAGAAGACTTTTGCAAATCATCATCATCGGTCCAAAAATGGCGTAGGTAGCATTTATGAACCGATTTGCAAAATTCTTTTGTTACATAAAATGATTGATGCTTCCAGATTTATCCCATTTTTGTCAAAATACAGTTCTGATGATGGAATCAGGTCGCGGGTTCAAACCCAGCCAGGCGCATTACTTTGTGTAATTTATTTCATCACCACTGCTCTCAAAACGGTGAAGGAAAACATCGTGAGTAAACCGGCATGTCCTAGAACCAAAAAATCGAAGACATGTGACATCCACCAACCCGCACAGAGCCCGCGTGGTGGATTACGGCCCATTCCCTCTCCTAGAGAGGAGGCCTGAGTCCCAGCAATGGGAACATTAAAAAGGCTGATTATGATGGATTCAATGAAGAATTGAGGGAATTTGATCAAATATTATAGGCAAACATATAGTTATTTTGGTATTTTCACAGTAAGAAAGTATCATTTGATGCAGTGGAACTGATAAAGAAGAACACAAATGGCGAATGGAACTTTACACTTACATAGATATCAAAATGAAGATAGATAATTATTTTAACAACTATGGCAACACAAATAAACAAATGGTTCTTCTGTTTTCTTTTTTCTTTCAAATAAAGTTAATCAGGGGTTTCTAAATTTATTTATTTGTTTTTTTTTTTAGGGTTGCGTGCCTCAAAAGGAAAAAACGGAACCCTTATAGGATCATTTTATTGTCCGTCTGTCTGTCTGTCTGTCAAGACCCTTTATTTTGGGAACGCGTGGAGGTATCGAGTTGAAATTAAAACCATATACTCAAGTCTGTGATCCCTTAAAGCTGTGAAAAATCAAACTTTCGAGTTAACGATAAAAAAAGATAAGGTTGTTTATGTCGCAAAAAAATGTATTCGACATTCTCAAGTGAATCAAAATTCATAGGGCACTTCCCATTGACCTAGAATCCTGAAATTTGTCATGAATCAAGGTATCATAGCGTACAGGTAAAAATCTGAAAACTGAAAACTGTAAACTGAAACTTTAAATGTAGTTATGTCACAAAAAACAACTTTTTTGCCATTCGGAAAACATTTTCGTAAATTAATTTAATTCTGGAATTGAACCGTTTTCATAGGTAAGTTTGTACGGAACCCTCAGTGCGCGAGTCCGACTTGCACTGGCCCAGTTTTCTCAACTCGTATCTTGAGCTTCGGGTGACACAAGCCAAGAAATTAACGATTAGAATAGATTACACTATCTGCACATTTTAAGCTTGCTTACATTTATTAAAATGCTGATTTTTTTGGACTTGGTAACTATGTTAATAATCGCTATGCCACTTTTTTGGGTGGGAAAATCATCTAATGACATCTCCCAGCCTTGGACCTCGCGACCCTCTCGCCCCGCCCAAGGGTGGGAGCATGTCAGACTTTCACTGACTAAAAACCCACTCATTTTCCTTCTTTGCCTTCAACCCAGGGCCCCGGGTTTCATTTTCGCACTGCTCGTGGCCCATCTGGCATGCATTCATCTGCATGTAACAGCATGGGCTCGCTTTCGCAGCGACGGCGCCCACACCGGCGCTCCATACCGAACGATGCCTGCATAGAGCCTCCAGCAGGAAGCATCTGGCTCCCCTAGATTGGACAGGAGCCGCTTGAGGGCAGCCCCAGTCCGATTCAGAAGTTTGAAGATATGAATAATGTCATAGGTCACTGTCTCGCTAGATTACCGCGAAAAACATTCGAAACATTCACTGATAATCCAAATACTTAAGAACTATTTTCAATTTTATATTCCACTGAAACTCCGATAATTATAATTCTCGGAGTTCTGTGGAATTGTTTTAATTGGGTAGTTTTTATGTCTTTGCATGGAGCTTGTTAATTACTACAAATATTTACTGATTAGTGATCGAAAGTTTTAACAAATAAATCACCGGTGACAAGATCATTAAAAACACAACAGTATTTTTTTTAGGAGGTCCATGTCGTGGCCAGATCTTAGCATTCTGACAGTTTGACCAGTTTTTCTTGGCCATTGTCAAGAAAATCCCAGTATTAATGGCCTCGACTTACGAGTAGTAGGGCGCGGGTTTAAATCAGCCAGCTACATTACTTTATGTAATTTATTTCATTAATTGATTTGAGAGCATCCCGATCCCGATCCCGATTTCTAGCCATCGTAAGCGTAGGCGTGCGGACGGCGAGCAATGGGTAGCTCGCCGTCCGATCGTCCGATAACCGTTCGGACCGAGCCCAAGTCATTGACGGCGCGTAATGTTCCACGCGCGCCTCAAGGAGATGTCAGCAAACCGTAGCGGCGCAGCAGGGTCTGGGCAAAGGGTCTGCTTCTGAAAGGAAGAAGGCCCTGGTATGAAAGGCAACGAAGGAACAGGAGTGAGTTTTTAGTCAGTAAAATTCTGACACATCCTCCCGCCCCGCCCAAGAGCGGGGGAGGTCATTGAATGATTTTACCACCTAAAAAAAATGTGAAGCGAGATCTAAGTCTCCCTGACTTAGATTTTTACTAGGTAATTAAACCTAACTGTGATCTTTCAGGCCTTTGTGTTCAAGGGCCACAATAATTCTTTTGAACAATCACGCTTGCAGTGTCTATAATTTATGTTTTTACATTATTATCTATTCATATTATTGTCAGTGCGTTTTCCTTGTACGTTAGATATGCAATTATGAAAATTGACAATAAAATAAACATATTATTATATCTTTCCACCAGTTACCATTATCGGTTGTGTGTCCGATAGCTTCGCAAATACTTAAATTGGTATTATCCCAGGACTAAAAATTCCCGGGCCTTGGTACAGGCCATGGTCCGGAGCGAGGAGGAGTGACAGGCGGTTGCCTCCTTCTGCGAAGCAGTAATGCTAGCAATGGTAGCGGCCGATCGCGTGAGGCAACGGTTCTCACGCCCCAACCGCTACCGGGAATCCGATCCCGATTTCCGGCCACCGTAGGCGCGGGCTCGCGGAGGCCGAGCGATGGGTGGCTCGCCGTCCGATCGTCTGATACCTGTCCGGACCGAGCCCAAGTCGTCGACGGCGTGAACAGTGTTCCACGCGCGCCTCAAGGTGATGTCAGGAACCGTAGGGGCCCAGCAGGGTCGAGGCCTACTGGGGCCATGGGTGATGCGAAAGCGACCCCCGGGGCCCTGGAAAAATGGCAAAGAAGGAACAGGAGTGGGCTTTTAATCAGTAAAAGTCTCACTATCTCCCGCTCCACTCAAGAGCAGGGGATGTCATTAGATGATTTTCCCACCCGAAAAAAAAGGACCAAAAAATCGAAGTCATGCCGTCCACTAACACCCATTAGACAGGCGTGATGCATTACGGCGGTGTGACTGTATGGAGCGTGAGTTTCAATAGCAATGGTTAATTCACTTATAATTACTCCCAATTAATATCCTGTCTGTTTATTTATTAATCATCATCATCATCATCATTTCAGCCGAAAGACGTCCACTGCTGGACATAGGCCTCCCCCAAGTGTCGCCACAATGAACGGTCCTGTGCGTCTCGCATCCATCGGACTCTCGCAACCGTTACCAAGTCATCGGTCCACCTTGTAGGAGGCCTTCCAACGCTACGTCTTCCGGTATGTGGTCGCCATTCCAGGACCTTTCGGCCCCAAAGGCCATCCGTTCTGCGAGCAATGTGCTCTACCCATTGCTACATTAGTTTGGCGATTCTTCGTGCTATGTCGGTAACCTTGGTTCTCTTGCGGATATCCTCATTCCTGATTCGATCACGCAAGGAAACTCCAAGCATAGCCCTTTCCATTGCCCTTTGGGTGACTTTAAGTCTTCTAATGAGGCCCATTATTAATTAATGTAACATTGTTTTACGAATTCAGCCGCTTGGTCGCTAAAGGTAGCTTTTGAGTGTGATGAAATGAAACTAAGTGACAATGAAGTATTTATTTATTTCGATATAAACATTTCCAGATGGTTCGAGCTTGTTTCATCATTCGAGTTCTTAGGGGGAAGGGCTCCGGGTGGACATGGCATTCTGGTAACCCTAAGGCAAAAAAGGGCAATGATAAATGAAAATGATCCTTATTTACTAAGTAGTAGAGTAGAGAAATAAGAGAGGTGGCCTAGTGGTAATGGCTCCAACTTACGAGAAGGTCGCGGGTAAGAACCCAGCCAGGCGTATTACTTTAAGCAATTTATTTCATCGCCGTTGCTCTTAAAATGGTGAAGGAAAACATCGTGAAGAAAAAAGGTTCGTGTGCAGGAACCTCCCGAACTTGCCGGTGATGACCTGCGTCATGCGGAAGGTAAGGATGCCGTGATACCGCTCCAGCAACTCCTCAAAAAGGGGACTCACCGCCATAATTGCGGTGCGCCCAAGGCGCGCCTGGAACGGACGGTTACCGGACGGCCGGACGGCGAGCTACCCATTGCTCGTCGTCCGAAAGCCTAGGGTGGCTCGAAATCGGGCGATGATTATATCCTGCTCATAACGTTGGCAATTAGCGCTGGTAGTCTGCCTTCAAACAAATATTAAGCTTTAACACAAACTGTGATATCTGCAAAGTATGATAATTTTACTAAACCATGCCTTTGTAGATGATTTTCAATGACATCATTTGAGCTGGATCGGAAGTCGTAATCATGGACACAATATCCTATTGTGTTGTATACTCAGGGGTTAATACAATACCTACCTATGCAATACTATATGTAATATTACGCCAGTGACTGAAAAGTTGAAAGGGAATCGTGTGTCTTGGTATGGCCATGTAAAGAGGAGGGATCAAACGCATTTTATTAAAAGAGTTATGAGTATAAATGTGGATGGATGGAGAGGGAGAGGGAGGCCAAAGAAAAGACGGATGGATTGTGTGAGAAGTGATATGAAAGAAAAGGGTAGTGATAGCGTGACGAGTGACAGGACAGAATGGAAGAAAAAAACGTGTTGCGCTCGAATCAACGCTGGATGGATGAAATGGCGACAGGTCACGGGAACAACTTGTGACCCACGGATGCCCCTCAATTTGAAGGGTAAAATCTACAAGTCCGTGATAAGGCCTGTCATACTGTATGGATCAGAATGTTGGGCTGTGAAAAAGACTGATAAAAAAAGATTGCACGTAGCGGAGATGAGAATGTTAAGATGGATGTGTGATGTGACGAGAAAGGATAAAGTGAGAAATGAGTATATTAGGGGATATTTGAAAGTGGCGCCAGTGACTGAAATGTTGTAAGGGAATCGTTTATCTTGGTATGGCCATGTAAAGAGAAGGGATGAAACGCATTTTATTAAAAGAGTTATGAGTATAAATGTGGATGGATGGAGAGGGAGAAATCAGAAATCAGATATCAGAAACGTTTATTTCAAATAGACCAATTACAGGCACTTTTAAATTGTCAAAATGTCGGTCAGTCAAAAAAAAGTACAAGTAAAGCTAAATTGCACGTTCCAAAGCGTAGATCTCTAGATCGTAGAGAGGGAGGCCAAAGAAAAGATGGATGGATTGTGTGAGAAGTGATATGAATGAAAAGGGAATTAGTGATAGCGTGACGATTGGCATTACGATCACGTAAACATATAAGAAAATCATATGTTGTTTAGGTCTGACTGAGTGGACTGAACCAAATTCAAGTTAATGGTATTCGTACGGAAAATAAATATGATTTCAAATAAATACATATTAGTTTTTGGTATTAGAGCGGAAACGGAATAAATCATTTATTGGACGCAAGATACAAGCGCAAAATTAAGAAATAGGTGTTAAAAAAGGTTTTGTTAGTGAAAGCTTATTACAGCACAACGAGTTTTTAACTGATAAACTAACGTAACTCTGACTTATCGACATGTTTTGACCATTTTTATTGTCATTATTATTTATCTTTAATTATGAGTTATGGAAACCTTGATTATGATTATGAATTATGGAAAAATTATTTTTTGTGACAAATTAGTTAGGTACTTGTTAATTATTGTTTTTAATTAAGTATAGCATGTATGAGTAAATGACTTTAGGACATTTGTTCTTACTTAATTATGTTTATGCCATAAATGCAAAATATGACAGTGACTCAACTGAGCTTTATGTAACATCTTGCATTATGTGTCTACTACTCATGTTTTAGCAAAATAAACAATCTTGTAGTTTATAAAATAATAAACAAAAATAAACACAGGAATATATTCTTTCTAATTATGTCATGTCAAAAATTCGAAGACATGTGACATCCATCAACCCGCACTGGGCCCGCGTGGTGGATTACGGCCCATTCCCTCTCCTAGAGAGGAGGCCTGATTCCCAACTGTGGGAACATTATAAGGCCGGCTTTGCTATGCTATGCTATGTCAAGTCTCATGTAGTACTCTCCTACCCCATTTCTTATCTTATATCTCACTTTCAATATCACCACTCGCTAGGAATCTACGTTCTTCTAACAATCTCATAGTGTTTTGTCCATCTTATTATTCTTTATTACTTCTGATTTTGTACATTCTTCCTTCTAAACACAGCCCATCCTTCTGTGGGATTCACTTCCTCTCGATATTAGGACGGCCATGAGTCAGTATGCATTTAGGTGAAAATTGCGCAATTATTTTCTACACTAATAAAAGAATCGTCTCAAAAATCTTTACTTACTGTATATTTGTTACATATTATTAAATAAAAAAAAGAAAGCCTTATATTTCCAGTTTAACAAATTAACTTAAAAATTTTGTCTTCTACTTATACTTATCTAACAAAAAGATTTTTTAAAAAAATAGAGAAATTATTATCTATGTAACTAAAATTATCTTAATATATATTTAATTTCTAATAATATTAAAAACATATTTTAAGTAGGTAAGCAGTAGCATTTTACTGTACTGGAACCCCCCTCAGGTAAAGGCCTCCTTCAAAGCTGTTATTGAATATCTAATATATAAAATTCTCGTGTCACAGTTTTCGTTGCCATACTCCTCCGAAACGGCTTGACCGATTTTGATGAAATTTTTTGTGCTTATCCGGTATCTATGAGAATCGGCCAACATCTATTTTTCATCCCCCTAAATGTTAGGGGTAGTCCACCCCTAAAATTTTATTTTATTTTTTAGGCAAAAATTTAATTTATATGGCAAAACAACGTTTGCCGGGTCAGCTAGTGTATGTATATTTATTTCAGCTTTATATATAAATATTATTTTCTTTTTATGTATCTGTAATATTGTCTCTCTGTAATATTGTCTCTTCTCACCCTAGGTTGACTGGTAGAGAATGCAGGCAGTCAGTCTTTTAACTTTTTTTAAAATTGATATTAACTAATCGGTACTTGACTGCGACCCCACCTGATAGTAAGCAGTGGTGCAATCCTTGATGGTGAAGCGCACTAGTTTATTACTTTTGGTTGCACGAAGATTAAATAAACAAATGAATAATAAAAGTGGAATCTAATGCTATTGACCGGTCACAAATGGAAACTCCTATATGCTAATGACAAATAATAAATGGAACTCCCAATAATATATTATATACTATCTATAAATTCAATTGATTATTTATAACTAGAAGAATTTGGCTGCATACCCTTGTTTTACAAGGAGCGACTACCTATCAGAATTCCACAACTCAGTTACTACGCAACATGATACTTCTTGGATAGACTGATGGTCAGATTTTCTGGCGTCTGGCTACCTGTAACGACGATCAAAGATCTACGAATGACAACCGGGACCAACGGCTTTACGTGCTTTCTGAGGCACGAGGTGTCAGTAAAGTCTTAGATAAACTTAGAAAAGCAGAAAAAAAAAGTTGGATTAGAGTGAAAAACATTTTGATACTTGCAAAATATTGATCACTGTTTAAAGCTAGAAATACGTTAGACTGACGCACACGTATAACACGCCAGATTTGTACGTAGAACAATGTCGCATGGCGTGGATCAAGTGTAGCTCTACAAGTTATAAATTTTATGGAGACCGACGCGTCCATCGGCGTGTGTGGCCACGTGTAGTTCTAGCTTAACGCTAAAACAGTCTTGACTTTTGGTTATTTTCTTCTTGGACAATTTTTTTACCTGTTTTAGAAATTAGTTTTGTCAAAAAAAAAACATAAGAAATGCAATTAATTATGTATAACAAGCCTACATTTTTTCAGAAGGTCAGGCAGAGATATACATTTAATAAATAAAACAAGTTTCATCAAAAGTACTTTTGATAGTGAGTGGGCTGAGATACATGCATGTAATGCATTCACATGCAGCATTTGATGCAGATATTATGTATAAATATAATGATATATGCATATTTTATATACCTATACTATTCACATAAAATAAAAGTTTTGATATATAATATGATATTTTTTAAATGTAAGGGTAATAACGATCCTACATAGGTGTGTAATAAAAAGCGTAATTAACTTAAAATAAAAAACATTTATTTATAAAATCATGATATAGTTAAAACATATCAAAAATTCGTACATTCACATTTTAAGGCAACATCATCGGCTCTTAGCATTTTTAAATATTTGCTAAAAAATTAAAAATATGTCAAAAATGTCAAACATCAGCCATTTTATGCTTGAGATTTTTGTCAAAAATTAAACTAATCGATCCAAAAAACTTTCAAAAATTTATTATTAAATATTTTAATAATTATTTTTTGTACTAAATCTCTTAATAAAATATAATTATATTTTGGAAAATGTGATAAGTTTGGGCAATATATATTGTTATCACATTCCCCACTAAAATTTAAGTTAAATTAATAAATATTCTTTTGTCATTTTTTATTGTCATGTATCTTTTTTATATAAAATGAAAATGGTGCTATTTAATTATTATAAAAATAATAATTTAAAAGTAAAAGAAAGTGAACAAAAGTAAGAATTGCACAAAAACATTAAATTATACTATTAAACTAAGACAGTATCTATTTTTCTATTTTGAGATATTAATACCTATTATCGTTGTAATAAATACTGTTTCGCACTTTGAGGTTTTCATTGTAAAAGTAAGAGAAAAGTGTGAAAAAAGGAACAAAATGTAAGCTGCAACATTTTTTTTTGATTCAACAATTAAATTGTTCTTTATAGTAATTATAAATTACCAAAATAGATCAATAAAAAGCAATAACTTAACTAACAACTTAGGAAATAAACCACATGTGAAGTTGGGCGTCCGTAATATTTTTTCATCAATAAATTAAAAATGATCAAATATTTTTATAAAAAAAAGAAATGTACAAAAATGTATCGAGAGAAAACACGAAAGAGAAAAAATAAATAAACTGATAGTTAAAGGTAAGTAAAAGAAATTCCAGAAAAAATATTAAGGACTCATCAACATAAACTCATAGATATCTCGCGGTCTCACTTGGAGTGCACGAGGTTAAGGAACTCCTCCCTCGTCTTCGGGTCATCACGGAAGACTCCGAGCATCGTCGACGTCACCGTCTTACTATTGATCTTTTGGACACCTCTCATGACCATGCACATGTGCCTGGAAAAAGAAAAAAATATTATGTTAAAAAGGTTGGAAAATTTTATTTAAAAAAAGACAAAATAAGTAGGTAAAACCAGCGCACTCTAGCGTAAAAGCACTGAACTAAATAAACTACAACATTAAACAACAAGTGCCGCCATCTCTGGAGTAAATCCAGAACTACGCTATACTTCATAATGATCAATGATCTATAGTTGATTATAACGCCATCTAGATTTTGAAGCAAAAACTTGCTAGTGATGGATTTAGTCTTAATGGAACTTTCCGTATGGTTTTATTCTGGATTCAGGACTTATTAAAATCTGTATTATAATAAAAACTAATGTTTTTGTACCATAACATTGCTGCATGATTGATTATATCGTTATTAAATTCAGGTTTTTCTTCAGATTAAAGATCTGGGTTTACAATATTTAAAAAATCCCTCCTGGGACTGAAGTTTACTAAATAAAGATATTCTGTATAGAGCAGTCGTATTCCTGAGCAGCAGCGTAATGCTAATTTTATTAAATTGTTATATTTTGTAAGCAGCTCATTCTTTCGATTTCTATCTAAATGACGTAAGATAAATGTTGGGTTAGTTGGACAGGTTCGTCATTAGCATTGTAGACGTCAGATAGAAACGCGTCAATATAGCTGGGAGGAACCTATGTTTATCAATCCTTTTTAGAAACAACATCGTCAGCGATAATTTGTTTTCCAGGAATGGGTTTTCTCTTCCATACTTAAATAGTAATATATCATTCTAAAAAAATTAACTTATTATTCATATAACTACTGATCTAATAAAATTTTTGCTATTAACAATATTTTAATTAAACTCATTCCTGCAAAAAACGTAAATTAACGCCTAAGATGGGTCGATTCTTCCTGAAAAGGCTCGATAATATATGGAAAGAAATAGTGAAAGATAGACATTTTTAAGTCTATTTCTATTGTCGTTCATTAAAAATAGTCATCTAGAATTGATTCATAATGATGAGCATCGACAAAAACTAGACATGTCGTCGGCGATCGGTTTTTGCCGAGACTACAAAATTGAGGTCAGTCAGTGTTTGCTGATTTATAAGGCAAAACAATGATTGTTCCAAAGTACTCATAACTGTCATAAGACACATTGATATGACGAGTGATAAGTTACGAGATTTCTATGGAAATTTGTGTTGAAGTACATACAAATCCTATCAGATGTTAGGTTTTTGATGTGCCTTGACATAACAATATAGAAAATTAAGACCACTTACACTCCTTCAATAACAACGGCGACACCAGCCGGGCGGACGGCCTGTGTGACAGCTACGGCGATCTGTTTGGTCAGACGCTCCTGCACCTGGAGACGACGGGAGAAGATCTCCACGATCCTGGAATAATGAGAGAGAGTTGTAAGATGCTGTGTGATTGTGAAGGGAAAGAAAGGAAAAGAGGGAGGCATAGATTAACATAAAAAATAAAATGATGAAATGCGACATTTGGCAAAACGACAAATTTGATTCGTACAGTTTGAATTTGTAGTAAAATATAGGCTAAAGACCATCAATAAACAGGTTTTGATTCGTACTGTGCATCGCTTTCGTCAGTTGCACTTTTTAGTTTTAGCAACTTGGCACTTACGTATGCAAACACATGCTTTGACTCTACGTAAACGTTTTATTTTTCTGAACAAATTATCAAAATTATATCAAGTTTAGTATGATTTATTCACCTGTCTTTAGTTTAGTGACCTAAGTATATCGTTATGTTTTGCAATGTCTCTCACATGCCTTTAAATAATAATCGTTTTAAAATCAATATCGAATCAACAAAGTCCATGATCGCTTACCTAGCCAGCTTGCTCAATCCAAGGATCTTGCCCTGAGGCAGGTAGCCGATAGACACCTTGCCATAGAACGGCACCAAATGATGCTCACACATGGAGAACATTTCAATGTCCTTGACTACAACCATTTCATCGGTATCCTCGTCAAATATGGCGTTGTTTAGAACCTCTGTAACAGCAAATATGGATACATTATTTAGTGATTGAAAATTATCATTTTTCATAATTATAGAAATTTGAGTTGTAAGTGGTGATATTTTATTGGATGACCCGAAACCAGTTTAAATTAGGCTCGTTAAAATATTTCACTTTCATTCGATAGCCATTATAGGTGAAAATGTAATGATGCAAGAACTTTTCTTATTTTGTCATGTTGATCATAAAGTTTTGACGACAGTACTTTACATTCAATTCATTTACTGAAAATTTAGTTCAGGTGAACATTGTAAATTCTACCACAGAGGTAGGTACAATGGAAGACTGCAAATCAAATGCAGTAGTAGATTACCATAACTGAGTTGAATTTTTATACTACCATATTAGAAGCGACAAGAAATATGTAACCAAGATTTATGTAACTCATATTATGATTTAAAAGAGTGTCCATGGAGTTTTTTTGCACGTTCTTCTCTATAAAGATCTACGCTTTAGAACGTGCAATTTAGCTTCACTTTTTTTTTTTGACTGACCGACATTTTGTCAATTCAAAAGTGCCTGTAATTGGTCTATTTGAAATAAACATTTCTGATTATTATTCAGTAGGAGACTAATAATAATACCTTCAAGGCTCTGGTCGTATCCTTTGGTAAAGAAGAGCATAGCTTTGGCGGCACGCTCAGGAGTCTTCAGCAGACCCGCTCTCTCTGGGTCCTCTCCAAGACCTGAAGATTAGAAGTATTTTGGTTAGCAGATGAAGAAATATTACAATATAAAACTAAATGGTGTCTGTTCGGACTACAAAGCATCTAAGGAGCAAGATAGTTTTAAGAGCTACGTATATATAAATTGTTGTAGTCATCAACAAATTCTTTTGTATGTTATGGTGTGGACTTCATTTAACGTAAAAAAACTGATCTTAACATAAGTGTCTAAGGTGGAAAGTTAGAAGCTTGGTGTAGTTTTGGTGTGTTCTAATAACTTTGTGTGAAATCAAAGACTTTCTTGCCCTAAGCAAAGGTAGTCGAGTCGTACTCGTACCTAACGGCCCCAACTTACGAGTTATAAGTCGCGGGTTCAAACTCAGGCAGGCGCCTTAGTGTAATTTATTTTATTACAAACATCGTGAGGAAACCGGCATGTCCTAGAACCAAAAATTCTAAGACGTAACATCCATCAATCCACACTGGGCCTGTGTGATGGCTCATTCCGTCTCCTAGAGAGGAAGCTAAATCCCAACAAAGGGAACATTATAAGGCTGATTATGCTTATGCTTATGTATGTAAACAATAAACTGCGATGAGACCTCTTAAAAAGGCATATGCCAAAATTACTCAAAAACTCCTCATAGTTTGGAAAACGCCTTGTCGTCATTGTCGCCTGGTACCTGTCTGTGGGAGCATTTAAGCTCTGCAAGCATATAAAAATGCTCAAGAATTTTAGGAAATTTACCTGTAAGCAGAAGTCTGTAAGAGTTGGCCATGTCGGGTAGGAGTGCCTCCCTGGTAGGAGGTCTGTGGTCCAACTCCAGATCATGGTGGAAGGTGCAGTTCTCATGGCCTGTGGACAAAGAGAGGACTTGTTAGAAACGTGAGTGCATAAGAAAATATTAAAATAATATTGTGTGGAAAGTCGATGTAGACGCTGAATTGGTAAAATACATTTTGCAGTCTTGTTATTAAATTAATTTTGCAGTCTTGTTATTTAATTATTTTTGTAGGACTGCAAATTTATTTCAAATGCGCTATTTTGCAACATTAGATAATATAAAAACATTTTCTTGCAACAGGGCAAATTCTTCCTAACGTTTTATGAAATAGGCTTTAAAACGTTTTGTGAAATTTTATTATTTTGCAATTCCATTTCACTTTTTTTTATTAGATTCATGGGTTTACAATATTGGGTCATCAAGGTGTTAGTTTAGTTTCAAAAGTTATCACAGACTTTGTAGAGATATGGGCATCGTCCCAAAATAATCTAATAAATTTTGCGTTCGTGCATAAAAATGTCTGTCTTTTAAACCTTATCGTTTTTGCTTTCAATGGTCGATTCATAATTCTGTCGTAATATCCTCATATTTGTTATTGATTAATGATACAACAGAACTCAGTTATCAATTGAAAAATCTTTGTAATGAAGTAGAACGACAAAGGCACTGGAAATACATAAGTATGCTGGCAATATTTAATGCTATTTTGGCAAACAAGCAAGCCCACATGATGGAACGTAGTCACCGATACCTATGGACATTTGCAATGTGAAAGATACAACTTAAGTATTGTTTATACTTTTGGAAGAGAACTCACTTCAATTTCTGTTTAAAGCTGTCTATATCGTAGGTATACAAAAAGACTTTAAGAGGAAGCCCATTTCAAACCTTGTATTTTTTTTAAATATTTATGTCATTAACTGCCGTTTTTAAAACGGGTTGCTTTGAAGTGATTATGATTATATGTTTGGATTGACTTGGAATCATAAGTAACAGAAATGTAACACAAAGTTCTTTTGTTAGAAGAAAGTCGTAGGTAATTGATATTGCGTGCTCTTTGAAATGCATTAGAACTCTTAACATGAAAAAAAAACGTTTTTTTATTAGCATTCATGGTTATAAGAACTGCGATATAACAGAAACAACAAAATACATTATACAGAATAACGTATCTTTAATATAAAGTTTATTTGAACTTATAATTACAAGTCAATCCAAAGATATAATACAACAAAACAACATGTTTTAAAAAACAGCAATTTCATACTTTAACCCCTATTATCTTTTCTAATGGGATGTTAGAAAAACGTGACAAGGATGTAAATACTTAAAATATTATGCAATATAAATCAAATGTTGCATGTTTGTTTTGATTAACTATTCAAATTAAGAGGGTCCTTTTCCACTCGCATGTCGTCAACATCGAGCATGGTTTAAAAGCGTGTTACTTCATCTAACGCAATCCAACGCGATGTTTGACGAAGAGGCAACGCAAAAAAAGAGAGATTACGCCTGAAACTCTGTTAGTATTCGGTAATTTTGTGATTTACTCGAATATTACACAAAACTTGTTGAAGGAAATACGTGTTTTTTTAAAAACCATAAAAAAATATGAAAAAAATAGTCGTCATTAAGAATCTTGATTAAATTTGCAAGGCTCCGATATACTTTTTTATATTTTTAATATGTGAGTAAATTATCGAGGGCCAAAATTCACGTAAAATAGCAGATTTTCTAAGGTCTTTACTGGATTGGTTTTACAGAAATTTATATTTTGATTTCAATGGAAGCCTAGATAATATCCACAAGATATCTGTATATCCAAAATATCTGGAATCTGAATATGTGTAATAACATCAAACTCACTTAGGAGCGGTTGTATGAAAATGTACCACGAGTTGGACGCTCTTAAGTCTACAAACCAAATATTTGACAGAACATGTTGCAATAGTTCCGGATAGTTGCGTGTCTATAAATCGTTGGATACATATTAGATAGGTATGTTAGAAAAAAACGTTGAAGCCTACCTTGAATAAGTTAATGCTCAAATATAAATAAAATTTAAAATCATTACAATCTAGATAAACTTACTCACTATTAGAAGCGTACAGGGTTACGAAGACTCTAGTTACATTTTAAAAGGCCGTGACACATTATATATTTCAGAATAAGTATCAGTGGTCAGAATGTGACATTTCAAAAATAAATAACAATTTTATTTATATATTTATAATATAACAACAATAACAATAGTCCGAACTAAACCCGAGTGAGTGTGACGCAGTCAAAAGCTTATGATCAATCTAAAATTAAAATATTTATTCCTAGAGGAATTTAAATCTTGGAAATCACACAAAAATCTAGTCACTGCATAATTCAGATCAAAATGTATAAGACCTTCAATTCAAACATCACATGGTTATGTTTATAGTTTAGTTCAAGAATAATAAACATTTTGATGAAGTTTATAATACTGTAAAGTTTTAGTCAAGAAACCGTAATCTCGCAGTTTTATGGTCCTTGAAACTGTGAAGCCCAGTTAATTTTAATGCTTAGATTATAATCTAGTTATATAAAGTTTAAATAATACTTCTACCTACTCCACGTGTAGCTACAGTTTATATTCTAAATGAATGTATTACAGAATTATATCTGACAGTTATGATTTAGGAGTTATTTAAAATGTACAAAAATGAAAATTTTATAACGAATTTCAGAAAATATAAAAAAAAATATAAGAGTAAAAAAACAAGAGAAATATGTATCAAAATTTCAAAACACGTTGATAAAGATTTAACATCATTTGAATATACAAACCAGGTGTAGTAGAAGTTCTAGGAGTCATTGGTGTTCCGGGTACCTCCAGCTCACTCTCCGCATCAGTCAAATGAAAACTTTTTAACGCTTCAGGAGCTTTCTTGTATTTACTAACAAAAGACCCCTTTACAGGGCCGTCTCCATTTTCTTTCTCTTCTGATATTGAATTCCTGACTGATCGGGAACTAACCCTTCTGATCAAAGACGAAGGTGGGACGATCGGGTCTGAATCCTTTCCATTGACGGCGGCCATTTTGTTTTTACTAAAAAATTGTATTTGAAATTGAAATTATATCGTATTCGAATTAATTTGATTTTGTAATACGTCCGTTTTGTGCAAATGTGCGGCTCGACTGGTTGAATTCAATAAGAGAAGACCTCTGGGTTATCTCTTTGAAATTGTGACTTAATTTATTGTATTGATAACCCGTGTCTCGTTTATCATTTCTTTATTAAATATAATTGTTATTTCATTACTTGTAAGTAATAATAATGCTTCCGTCTCTACGAAAGAGGTATTTTTAGAATTTAGGGCAAACATTTTTATATTTTAAGAGGAATAATAATTGGTAGTCATGTTTTGATTTCGTTTCGAATGCAGTTGAGTATCAATGTGATTTAGGTTCCGTATATAAGTTAGTTGTTGGCCGTAAGACAATATATATTAAAACATTGTATTGAATTGCTTGGTACATACAGTTTAGTTTTATTATTGAATAAACTATTTAACTGTGAGCAAAATATATATATTTAAAATAATAATGTAGTAAATTAGGTCTCAAAAAACAAGCCATAGTCATAATTAGGATGAATTATGATTAGATTATCGTATAAAACCTTATTTTGACAAACTAATCGTAACCAAGGTGAAGTGCATTGCCACTGTGAGATCACGTGGCTAGAAATATTGTAAGTTCTAATGCAATAAATACGTATGCCAAGTTTGACGTAATAGCCAGCGTGTTATACAAATGTTTGCGACCAATATTCAATGAACGTCACGTGGTGACCGAGGTTATTTGATCAAGCAGTGAGAAAAAGTAGCGAATGTTGATTAAGAGGTAGACCATTATGGCAGTCTATACAAATACTTATAATTGAAAGATAAAGACAGAAAGAAAATATGTAATTTGCAATGAAATAAAAAACAATTGCAAAACTCATTGTATGAGAATATCAAGATAATGAAAGTGAAAATGACGAGACTAAACAAGCAAAGATGGACGCTGGATACGATTTTTAATTAAATTTAACACCATCTAAGGAACTCTGGTGCTGAGATAGTAATCTTATGTCCAAATCTATACCGAAAAACCGGTGGCAGCAGGTATTTTGATATGCAACCTTGATACGTTTTCGGTTCGTTTACCCACATATGAAAGTTGAGGTCGCAATCAAGGTTCGCTTCCTATTAGTGAAGTAGTGCGGTTTTTAGTTTCCGGTTTTTGCATTGTTATGGTAATTGGTAGTAGTGCAAATTCTGAGATCTATATTGGTCTTGTTACCTTAAAGAATGGACTATCCAGACTAGTTTAGATGGAACAATAGCAATGGGATCGCAGTCAAGCACTAGTATAAATCAATTAAAAAAAAGAACTGAGAACTCGATAATGGTACAATAGTTAATTCAATTAATTCTTAATGAAATATTAACAAACAGACTATCTAACTATTATGACGCTCCCAAAGATTTCCAAATGCTAAATTTAAGAGACCGAATACTAAATAATGGAAAAATGCTTGTCAAAGCAAGAGAGAGTTTGGAAGTCGAGATCAATAAAGCTATCCTTTAGATAATCTCTTAGTATGTAAGAAAGGCTAAATGATGTAAGTAATAAGCAATTTAGCAGTAAATATGGAAAGAGAAATCCGTATAGCAACAATAAAAAGAACGAAAGTGGTTGTTTACGTGATTAACCCAAAATACATATTAATTGAAATTCTCAGCATGCTCGGAATGCCTATGTCGTCTGTCGATAGAGATCTTGAATAAGATAAACTAGAAAGATTCTTTTTTGAGTAGATTTGAATCTGACAGTTCATACTGAACTTACACGTTTCTTATTATATGATATTTTTGTGAATTCTTGTATTCATATACCTTATCTTGACCTGATATTATTAAGAGGTAAAATTGTTAAAAATTGAAGTTGCTCTAAGCACTGATTTAATTGCGAACATTCATTTAGTGATAGAAAACTAAACTGTTACCAAGTTTCATATGCTATACTCGGGAAACATTACGATTAATGTGAGAATAAGGTGCGGGAGAAAGGAAATTATAAGCAAGAGATTTATAATACGTTGATGGCTTAAAAGTACAGCTGCATTAGATTAGACGATAGTTAGGGAAAGCCTAGGCAGATTTATTGCTGATTTAAAACTACAATGATTGATGCACTAATGAAACGAACGCGAATCTATTAATTAACTTGACTTTGGCAGATACTTTACGTGAATAAATTAAAGAAGCTCTGCAAATAAAGGGATATGATATACAAATTAAATGCAAAGCTCAAGAGGTTTCGTCGTGAGTAGTCTCGACTGGTCCCAGAAAACGACGAGACGTCACACTTGAGTTGTGACTGCTTAGCGACAGTTAGATTTTTTAATTATAAACCCGATTCCTTAATTCTTATTAGTGATTTTAACGATCAGTTTTCAGCTTTTAGACTAAAAAAATAATAACGTAGGCGGTGTAGTACTAGACTTTGAAGTAAATGTTAATAAGTTTGGAGGAAAACAAAAGTTTGTAGATGTATCGTAGAGGATATCAAGAAAATAATTTTTGCGCGATATAAATCGTACTAAAACTGATAATTTTTATGAAGCATGTTTGAATCAAGTACTTTGCAAGGTGTATTGTGTGTCTAAAGATATTCTTAGGAGAACCAAGGTTATGGATATAGTCCGAAGAATCGCCAAACTTAAGTGGCAGTGGGCAGGGCACATTGCTCGCAGAATTGATGTTCGATGAGGACGAAAGGTTCGAAAGTGGCGACCACGTACCAGAAGACACATTTTTGGAAGGCCTCCCACAAGGTGGACCAACGACCCGGGTTGGGGCCGCATGAGTTCAGTGGATGCGAGACGCACAATGTGAATCTTGTCATTGTGGCGACACTTAGGGAGGCTTCTGGCCATGTAGTCTTTTGGTTGAAAAGATGATGATGATGACGAATGTCATATGAGACATGAAATATTAAAATAAATGACTGCATGGAAATACACATCATTAGAATAATACAAAAAATGTACTTGACATATTTAAAGAAGTTCCGTATGCAATAAGTCATAAGGATATAAATAATTGAAATAGATTACGTTAATATCGACATTTAGACGAAAAGTTTTTTAATTACGATCTTTTACTAATTATATTCGGCAATTAAGGAATCATTTTCTGTCGGTTAACTTAATGGTTTCGAGTTATTGCTCGCACACTTATTTCAAATCGTTACATAGTAATGATTTACATAATACAAATCTATAATAATAATTATGATACATATAAAGAGAAAAGGTTGAATGGACTGAGTGACATAGGCTATATATTTTCTACTTTTTAGCCTCGCACAGATTGTAATTTTTTGTTTACTTTTTGTATGAGAAATTTTTTCGGTTTCAAAGAATCATTCCTAAAAGAGTGTCCATGGACTTTTTTTGCACCTTCTTCTCCATAGAGATCTACACTTTGGAACGTGCATTTTAACTTCCTTGACAGACCGACATTGTGACAATTAAAAAGTGCCTGTAAACGGTCTATTTGAAATAATCATTTCCAATTTCTGTAGCCGTTGGCAAAAACCTAGTAACAAAACAAATGTAGACTAGTTTTTGTTATTAAAAGCACATGGAGCCACTTTATAAAAGCTGGATTGACCTTTAAACTTCATAAACGGATTTGCAACACGACTATTGTTAGGTCGGGTTGGACTGACTGGCTTTGAGTGGGTCAAATGCAATTATCTTGACACCGCACGACTTTAGTTTAGTAACTGTACAATATGGGCAAACGTATAATAAAGAGAAATAATAAGATTTTTTTACTGCGAATATTATTAACATATATATATATTGTTCAGACAGGGGCCTAGGGGCATAAAGGCTAGTTCTTGGTAACTAGTCCATTTAAGCCTCCCAAAAACATAGCCCTGCATGTTTGTTTGTATCAATCAATAAATCAAAAATATATAAAAGAAGAAACTGACTGACTGACATATCAAAGCACAGCCGAAACTACAGGGCCTAGGAGCGTGAAATTTTGCACAAGGCCTCCTTTTATGACGTAGGCGAGCACTACGAGAGGATTTTCCAAAATTCACTGCCTAAGGGGATGAAACGGGGTCCAAAAGTTTGTATGGAGAAACCTATTTACACGCGGGTGAAGCCGCTGGCAGAAGCTAGTTTCAAATAAACCATTTAGAGGCACTTTGTCAAAACTATTTCTATTCTTAGCTTTAACAAAACCTATAACGTATAATAATTAAGTTAGAGTTAAATTGCTTATTAGTCTTTTAAGCTAGATTATAACCAATTATTAAGAAATTTGTTCTTAATAATAAAAGAGAAAAAATACTTTGTCAAAATGTCGGTTAGTCAAAAAAGTAAAAAAATACTTTGTCAAAATGTCGGTCAATCAAAACAGTAAAATCTTTTCCCTTCTGCCGGGGATTCTCCTTGTGGTGCACTAGCATAGCGTACAGGGCTAATCGTCGGGTTGGTACCCAACATGGAATGCATGTAAAGTATCTAAGGGGCCTCTACGAGTTGGCTTCAGTCCCTCGTAAGCCTTGCAAAGATCCAGAACTCTAGGATCCAGAGATAAATAAATCAGTCAGTAAGTATCAGTTATGAGAAATCAGAAACGTTTATTTTAAATAGACCAATTACAGGCACTTTTGAAATGTCAAAATGCCAGTCAGTCAAAAAAAAAACAAGTGAAGCTAAATTGCATGTTCCAAAGCGTAGATCTCTATGGAGAAGAACGTGCATGAAACTCCATGGACACTTTTAAATCATATTATGAGTTACATAAATCTTGGTTACATATTTCTTGTCACTTCTATTAAGTGAGAACAATGTAGATTAGTAATATTAATTTAAAAAAAAAAACGAATAAAAAAAATAGAAATTAAAATAAGCCAATGGCAGCTAAGAGATGATCAATATCAACTGACGGCACCCGTTCACGAACATGACGCGTGCATCAGCCCCACTCAGCTCAACCATTTTGAAGGGAACTGAATGACCCTATAACACGTGCGACCATCAGCGAGACATTTGAGTGAGCATGACAAACTCTCAATTGAAATGCTCGTAATGTCAAACAAGTTGTAACCTAATAAAAATGCTATCTAGTACTCATACCAAAAGCTCTACTTAGTTTGTTACTAGATGATGTTGAGTGCCAGTTGCGGAAAATATTATTATTATTAAATAAAGAAGAAATAAAAGGCTAGTGGTAGTTTTTAGGTGGGTAATCATATAATTATTTCTTCCATTCTAAGGTGTAATGGGAGGGTGCCAGAATTTTACTGACTAAACCACACTTATGTTCATTAAGTTGCCATTTGCGTTCTAGGACCACGGGATAACTTCAGAAGCCATCCGACACTTTCTTGCATCTAGTCACAATGGTAGCCGACCCCAACATAGCAGGAAGGGTCGAGCTAATTGATTGATGAACAAAAGTATAAAAGATTATTTTTGCAATTTAAATACTTGTTTGGGCAGTTTAGAGCCATATCTGGTTACTGGCTAAACTGGAAGACCTTAACCTACTTAGAAAATAGTGATAAATCAATCAAAGTAGCCTTTACGTCTGCTGATGGAGGTACCGAAAGGTCACATGGTAGGAAACTTAGGTGGTGCAAAAATAATCTATTAAATTTATCTGACAAAAAAACCAAACTATATTTTTTATGCAGTGAGAAAATATCAAATTTTTTGCTCTGAGGGTGTTTTTAATATCGTGCGGATATCATCACGCATGCGGGATTGCCCCGCACGCGTAGCCCCCACAAATATCCTTTTCATACAAGTATTTATTGTAATGCGTGGAATACGTACGCTGGATGCGGGCGTGATGTCGGGCTGCGGCCCCGCATGCGTGATGAAATTCGCACAATATTAAAAACACCCTCAGAGGAGTGGGTGTGAGAGGGAGTATCAGACGTTTACTGATGCACCTGTGTTCCTTCAGTTGCCCTTTGCGTTCCAGAGCCACGGTAATTCTTTCGATTAATTAATCTCGCGACCCTGGCAGGCATGGGCCTTAGTCGCCCTGCGACTCTCTACGCCTAGGGAGTCTTTTGTGGGAGCGTGAGCATGTAATTTCCTCACACTTTCTGCCACCTCTTTCGCTTGCATTATTGCCTCGTAGAAGGAGGTAACTGCTTCTCATTCCTTCTCGTTCCTTATCAGGAGTTCAGGACCAAGGCCGGACGTGAGAGGCACAAAAATCAAAGCTAAACCTTTCACAGAAAATGTGGATGAATGATAATAATCGTGCGCCCATAAAATTTATAGAAAAATTGAAATGTCAAACTATTTCGTTTATGGAACTCCAATAAAAGTGTCATCTGTAATTTTTCCCGCACATACAAAAGTTTTTGTCGGTTTAATAAATCAACGGAATATAATTGATGTTAGATGATTAGTATGTTAATAAAAACCCAACCATATTCATACAAGTGTGTGGTTTTTCTCACATTAATATTAAAATATGGCTCTATTATTTGCATTGCAGGATCTGAACTAGGATTTATGTTTCAGTTCCGTTGCCTTTGATTTGAAATTAGAGCAGATTAATTATTGTGTTATACCGAGAAAATAATTATAAATTATAATATACCGAGAAAATAATTATAAATTTACGCGATTTTTAATAACTGATTGGTTTTTGTCCTCAATTTCGCGTGAATATCTGTTATAACGATGCGAAATCGAAGCCAGATAAAAAGTATAGCCAAGGTCGTTCCTTGGCCCTCACGCCCCAGCCGCCCCGATCCCGATTTCCAGCTACCGTAGGCGCTGGCTTTCGGATGGCGAGCAATGGGTAACTTCCAATCGACCGGTAACAGTCCGGAGCGAGCCCAAGTTGTCGACGGCGTGTAGTTTTCCACGCGCGCCTCAAGGAAATGTCAGCAAAACCGTAGGGGTCCAGCAGGGTCGAAGCCTTCTGGGGCCATGGGTGATGCGAAAGAGAACCCCAAGACCCTGGAACGAAGGTAAAGAAGGAACAGGAGTTGGTTTTTAGTCAGTAAAAGTCTGACACTATCTCACGCTCCGCCCAAGAGCGGAGGATGTCATTAGTTGATTTTCCCAACGAAAAAAAAAAGTCTAGTTCGTTCCTTGGGATTCAAGCTTACTTCGTAACAAATGTCATCAAAATCGGTTCAGTAGTTTAATCGGCAAAATGTAACAGACAGACAGAGTTACTTTGACATATATGTATGTATAATAGTAGCTTCTGTCAGCGGCTTCGCCCGCGTAAATGTAGGTTTCTTCCATACAAACTTCCAACCCCCATTTTACCCCTTAAGGTGGAGCTTAAGGAACCTACCTGCCAAATTTTAAGTTTGTAAGTGTTATAGTTTCTGAGATTTCGTGATTAATCAGTGAGTGATATTTCACTTTTATATATATAGATTATAGGTATTTTTTTTCAAATTTGTTTAAGTAACATACTTAAACAAATTTGATGAAATTATCAGCTTCGTGTGAAAATTTACCTCTTAGCAATCAGACATATATATCATTTTTATCACGAAATAACCTCAAATTTTGACAATTAAAATAACTTTAAAACAAAATTCCCCTTCACTTAAAGTACGGTCAGCATAATAATAATAATTAATACTTTATAGTTCTAACGCTAGTACCTAATGTCCTTGTTGCAAAAGTGAACGCGTGTCCTTTGCTTGCCGGTAACGTCAACAAAAAAATTTGAGACTAAAAATTATTATTATATATATTATTATTTTTTATTGTAAAAAAGTTTGCGGTTTAAATTTTTATTTCTTATTAATTCTCAATGTCAAAGTTTCAATTCGAAATGATCGAATGAGTACTTAACTCGGTCTTTTTATCAATGAATTTCAAGTTTACCGGATTAAGTTTACCTTTTTTGGGTTATTAGTTAATTTAGGGACGGAAAGGGTCGTTACCCGTATATTTGTGTCTTCTAAGTTTAGCGGACATTAGACGGCACAATATTTATGAAAGGTATATATTTAGTAAGGTAAGGGACTTTAACTTTACTTTATTGTGGACAGTTAAAAAGTCCGTAAAAAATCTCAAAGCATTTATTTCAAATAAAAAATTACAGGCCACCATTTACTGCTGAATTGTGGAGTTCAGTCAGTCATAAAAATGGTGAAGCTATTTGCTTGTCCCAAAGTGTATGGATACACTTATAAATCAGTAAAAAAATTCAAAATTAATATTGAAATTATACATATACGCTTCAAACAAAATAACTGGGTTTTATAAATCTCAAATATTTTACATTATTGAACATCTGGAAGATGATAAACCCTTCTGTTATTATATTGCGTTAATAATTACGATCACTTAAATAAAATAAAAAATGACTTTAGTAAAATTCTTCTGTTATAAAAAATGTAATCCCATGTATAATTAATATTATCCCTTATTGTAAATTTTGAAGCCCCTTTTACCCCAAGTTTAGTGTGAATTGGGTTAACTAGTTAGAAAATAATAACCTAAATCCCAAGCCGGTAATAGGGATAACCCTTTATTGTATAAAACTTAATATCGTCGTCGTGAAGGGTATAAAGGGAATATCTAATTTGGGAATAATAAAACATCACGAGGAAACCTTGACTAATTAACATGTTATGCATGTTAATTCTGTCTTGTCTGAAATCACCGACCCACCTTGAGCAAGCTTAGTGATTAATGTTCGTGCCTTTTTCATATGAGAAGAGGCCTTTGCCCTTATTCTTTTACATTGTTTTCACATAGTAAAAGCGACAAGAAATATGGAAGTCATATAAAATTAAAATAATATAAAAGGGTGTCCATAGAGTTTCTTGCACATTCTTCTCCAAAGAAAACTAAAGTTTTGTAATGTGTCATTAGCATCCTTTATCTAATTAATTTTTTGACCATTCAAAAGTTTCTGTAAATAGTTCATTTGAAATAAATGCTTTGATTTGATTTGTGAAACAATAATAGGCTGGTTTACTTCCAGAAATTTTCTGACCTAAATTTGAATCAAGTTTCTACTCTATACTTTAGTGACTAAAAAACTAACTGATTTGATTGTGTTAATATATTCTTCACTCAATCCTTGAGTGCCAAAAACCTTGAGTGTCAAAAATCATCGAATGACTTTTCCCCTCAGACTTTTACTGACTAAAGTCCACCTACGTTCTTTAGTTGCCCTTTGTGTTCCAAAACCACAGTAACTTATTTTTGAAAATTCAAAATGTTCTATTAACCTATTCTAGAAAATATTAATACCTAGCTTGCTAAGACTTTATTAAAATTAATTTAATTGTATCATTAGAGCTTATATCATTGGCTAAAGTTACCGTAACGTGTTTTTTGCAATAAGTAATATACAAAATGTCTTGATCAATTAATTTAACTAACAACTAAGCTGACCGTACTGTTAATTGCACAAACCGTGATTTTCGTTAACACCACTTTGAACGTACCTCGACCAGTTATCCATACTTTATAGTTATATACTGCATTAACGCAATAAACCGATACAATTATTTATCTTAAAATAAAATATATCTTCGGAGTCCAGTAATCATCTAATCTGTAAACCCATATAAGTATCATCTTGTAATTACATATTATTTTCCCACTGCTGGGACTCAGGTCTCCTCGCTAGGAGAGGGAATGGGCTGCAATCCACTACGCAGGCCAAGTGCGGATTGGTGGATGTCTCATGTCTAAGAAATTTTGTTTCTAGGACATGCCTGTTTCCCAACGATGTTTTCCTTCATCGTTTTGAGGAATTACACAAAGTAATGCGCCTGACTGGGTTTGAACCCGCGACCTACTACTCACAAGTCGGGGCCGTTACCACTCGTCGACCACTGCTAAAAAGACTATGATATTGAAATGAAAAGAGCAACTATAGGATACTGATGTGGTTTTAGTAGCCTAGAGCGGGAGAAGTCATTGGATGATTGCAAACCTTAAAAAAAACTGCTGAGACTCAGGTCTCCTCTCTAGGAGATGGAATGGAACTTATTGTAAGACAAAGGCCCATAGCCGAGTGGTGTGATAATTATAATTCTAAACTTCAATTTAATGGGTAATTGTATTAAAAATTATTTTCTCTCGTATTTTATATCACGGGAATCATGCGTTTGTCTGAGATAAAAATGCAATGGCGCTCAGCGATAGTAGATTAGTTTTGTAATTGAAATTGTATCAATACTCCTAAAATAAACTCCAACTAACAATTGTTTTTTCCTCTGACATATTAGTTCACCTGAATTATTTATCGTCAAAAAAGTAAAAGTATATCGGAGGCAATTCTCTCTTGATTTTTTATAAATGCTTAATCCTCATAAAAATGTAATTGCATGGATAGTGTGAATTATCTCCTTGTTTAATACTGTGATGTATCTATTGAAAGTATTAAAAACTACAGTTTATGTGAAAGTTCCACTCTTCTAAGCTGTAGGTTTTATTGCTGATTGTAGGTATCACAAAAGATTTCTGAGCAGTTCAAGGATTTTTACAGCTGAGTAGGATAAGTTTACTATACGATTTTCAAAACATATATTTGAGTAATAAAAAAAATTATTGATTTATATGAAATCAGAAACTGTTAATAAAGTCTATGACTGCATAAAAAGTTCTAATTGTCATAAAAATATTAAATATAAATTCGATAACAATCACGATTTTGTGACAACGTTCACTCTAAAAAAATAAATTTCTACCATTGCATAACATCTGACATCAAAACACGCTAAATATTCACAAATAATTATGAATGAAAACGTAGTACAGGCAAACCTTGATAATTTTAATCATTTTAATCACGCAACGGTTATACGAAAAAAAAAGTCAATACGCAGTTATAAGTAACTAAACAGTACAAACCTAGGTCAACTTTTGACCTAGGTTCTACCAACCGGAAACGGAACAATATAAAAAGTAAATCACATTGATAACTCATGATAAATCGCGATAACGAAGGCAAACACCTATTTGTTTATTGCACTATTCATACTCACTTGCTCCATAATAAAAATAATAAAAAATATAAAAAACACAATTAACTGCACAAAACGGATGAATTACAAGAATAAAAAGAGATTGATATTTTTGCTGTCTCTACTTACGGTTCGCGGGTTTTTTAAATAACAGAAAACACGGAAAAAAGAAATTAAATTTGTGTGGACGATGTGTCGGGTGACACGGCGATGGCTGACTGACTGTGTCAAGCTACATTCAACAGATGATATTTGTACTTCGGCTACATTTACGCATGCGTCAAACTTGGGAATCGATAACAACTTTGAATGAGTGTGTATGTATCGATATTTGCATCAGTTTTTTGATGTATCGATTAGAGTTGGGAGTCTCGTTTGTTAATTGGTTCCATTCGATTTAGATTTCTGATTTGATTGAGTTTTATTTGCGTCAACTATATTTTAACTTGATACTTATAACCAATTGAAAGAAAAACACACGTACTGCCCAATATTATTATAGTCTTAAATGATTTATTAATTTATTATGTGTAACTTAAATAAATCTACAAGTATAGCCGAATTTACTTTGATTAGTATATAAAGACAAGAAATGGGCGTGACTTAACCCGAGTGAAAAGTTTTCGAGTTTTGCCAAGATTGGTTGAAATTACTTCTGCAGTTTACTTGTAAAACGTAGGTTATACAGGAGATATATTTTCATATCTCAAAAATGATTACATTAATACTTTAAAAAAAATTCTTTGTTTTTTTTTTTTTAAGTTTTACTCTGGAAGTACTTGGGCCCTACTATAACATCTTAAATCATCATTAATAATTTTTTTTTGAGATCAGAAATTATCCGATGACTTTTCCTGCCCTCACTCGCTTCGTTAATCTGTACTAAAACCACACCATACAGTTGTCCTTCAGTTGCTTTTAGTGTTCTAGGAAAATGGGATTCCTTTGAGAAATTTCCCGAAGGCTGACATCTCTTTGAGGCACGCGTGGAACACCGGACTGCCGGACGACGAGCTATCAAATCCTTGTCGTCCACAAGATTAGGGACGAATATCAATCCGTTTCTCACACTACAATTATAATGATTTGAAGACATTATGGTGACTGATCAGACTTTGATTCTCTGATAGAAAATTACACTATTGCTAAATGTCTTAAGTAATTTATTTTGAAAAAAAAAAGGTCCGAGATAAAATGAGCAAGGTTTTTTTTAGTAAGATCAGTTTTTAATTAGTCAAAAAGTAAATACTCGTAGAATAAAACTTTTCTTGAAAAAAACTTCCGCAATTCCTCAAGGTTTGGGGTTGAAGGAGTAAAAAAATATACTTACTTTCACCTCGAAAGTAAAAGGAGTATTCGAAATCTCGAATGCAATTTCTTTCCTATTTTTTTCCGTTCCATGATCAATATAAAAGTTCCGTTGATCTATTAAAATGCTGGTTGGTATTATAATTTACTTAAATTAATTTGCATAAATTTACTAATACCGGTAGTAAATATCGATAAAAAATTATGTCGAATGTTTTGCATCGTTATAAACTATCTTTTTCCATCGGGTTTACTCGTCCGAAAGTCGAAAATCATCTAAAACCTTACTAATGGAATTAAAATAAATTTTTATGAAAAAAAAATTATGTTGAATATTTTTACATAATTATAAAGTAGCTTTTTCCATTGGGTTTGCTCGCGTGAACTACGTTACTTTGACTGTCCTAAATTTCATCAAAATCTGTGCTCTAGTTGAGGTGTAATCGATTAACAATCATACGATTAAACATACAGACGTTAATATTTACATATATTTGTAAAATATTAATGAATAATTTTGTTATTTATTACTAACAGTATCCGTTTAGACTTTGATTTTAGTAGAGTATTGCTTCCTTAGAGTTGGAGGTCGATTACTTGACATCACGCCTCCACTACCTACCCGAGGGGTTAGGAAGAAGTACATTCAGTTATTAACAAAAAAAAACGAATATAGAAAAAGGGGCGACCGATATATTAATTTTATTTTATTTTTTTCTATAAAACATATTAACCTAAAAAAGATCTTGCTTTATACAAGCGTAATACTTTTTTAAAACGAAAGAAATAAAAAAATATATATTTCTGGTATTAAAATGGCTGTATAAGAATCATTCATAGTTAAACAAAAATAAAAAAGAAACAAAAATAATTGCTTGGGAATAACTATAAAAAATCTAATACTCTGCTTTGACACTTTTTTTTACCAAGCTACACATGATTTATTCATGTTTTTATAAATAATATAATCTTGTGGTAGGTTAGTTTTGTGAGTTTATGCTTTAATTATAATCTTTTTTTGTAAACTGTACCTTTAGTAGACATAATTCAATATAAAAACCGGATCGATCAAAATAGACCGTAATTATTTTTTGTAGCTTTATTTTATTTATTTATTATTTATTTATAACAGATACAGGATCCATAATTTTTTTTCGGATCCATATATATTTATTTATGGTACTATTTGTGGTCCTAGACCTTTGGAAAGCATACGAGAGGCTGAAGCCAGCTCGTAGAGGACCCTTAAATGCTTTTCAGGGAACATGGAAACAACCGACGATAATTTGTATGTGATGATAAGCTAGTGTACCCAAGGACAACACCCGGTTGGTGGTAAACTATTACCATTTATGTAATACAAAGGCTATGGATTTGGGAGCCTTAAGTTGAATGGTTATCAGGAACTATGTTAAAACGATGGCCCCTGCCTGTACAATGTTATTAATAGCATCAAGTTAGGGGGTGAAGACTTGCAACAGTCGCTAGCACGGTGTGGCGTAGTAACAAGATGGCCACATAAATCTTGAGGTACTTGAGGAGAGGAGAGGTATACCAGTTTATCTCATTATTATTATTACTTTTTTTCTTTACAATTGCACAATATTACAAAAAATGGTGCTGCATTAATTAAGAAATCCTTATCATCATTTACTAATTGATTCCCATATAATTTGGATTGTAATTAGCAGTAATGTAACAAATTACGATACCTTGGAGTAATAAATATTAAGACACAATATTTTTTGTATAACGGAAATATTTATGCAATAATAAAATAATCATTTTGCAGTTTAAAAGCTAGTTGAAATACTCAATTCTATTGCTAATAATATTATTTATTTTTATAGAAAAAACTACATATATGACATGTACTTATAATAGTATGTTTTAAGTGTAATACACAAAAATTATGCTTTTTTTGATTTATTCCATTTTAATACCAACAACTAATACCACTGGTATTTGTTTGGACTCGTATTTAAAATTTATTTTGATTAGGTTTGACTTAGCTGACTGTACCAAATCCAAGTTGTTGGCATTCGTTCGGAATAGAAAATAAATATGATTTCAATAAAATATAAGTGGTATTAGTTTTTGGAATTAGAACGGAATAAATACTTTTTTTTGAGGTAGGAAATTAAATAACTTCTTCCGCTCTAGTTGGAGAAATAGTGTCAGACTTTAACGGACAAAATCTATCTGTGAGCCTTCATCATCATCATTTCAGCCGAAAGACGTCCACTGTTGGACATAGGCCTCCCCAAGAGTCGCCATAATGACCGGTCATGTGCGTGTCGCATCCATCGGATTCCCGCGACCCTCACCAGGTCATCGGTCCACCTTGTCGGAGACCTTCCAACCCTGCGTTTTACTTGGTCGCCAGTCCAGAACTTTTCGTCCCCATCGACCATCTATGAGCCTTCAGTTGCCCTTTATATTTTATGGGACGAGATAACTCTTTACTCAATTATTGTTATTACTAACTTTTTTATTATGATTATTTTTATTGTGCTTTTAAGTGGAATATTGACTGGTCTACACCGTCCTTACATAATATCTATTAATACTGTAATAATATAAAAAATATTGTTAGAACAACCATTTTTTTTTTAAAGAGTAACCATGGTGTTTCTTGCCGATTCTTCTCCATAGGAAACGACCAATTTAGGACCGTGCACTAGCTTCTGACGTTTTAGAAGTGCCCATGTAGGCTTATGTGAAATAAAAACATGTGAATTTAAAATGCGTCACTCACTGTCGGGTTTAGTTTTATCTATTATTATTGTTTTTATGATTAAATAAGAAACAAAGATGTACAAACTAAAAGTTTTGTCCCTAATTAAAATTGTCATTTATTTTTGAAATGTAACATTGTGCTTAAAGATACTAATTCTATATTCTAATAGTAGATAAGTTTGTCTAGATTGTAATGTTTTTTAAGTTTGAGCATTAACTTATTCAAGGTAGGCTTCAACGTTTTTTTCTAACATACCTATCTAATATGTTTTCAACGATTTATGAGCACGCAACAATCCGGAACGATTGCAACATGTACTGTCAAATGTTTGGTTTGTAGACTTAAGAGCGTCCAACACAGCATACATTATCATACAACCGCTCTTACGTGATTTTGATGTTATTACACATATTTCTCATGTGTTTCTATCTGTTTTTATTACACATAGGCTTATCTATGTGAAATAAAAACATTTGAAATTTGATTTTTTTTTTAGTCCCTCTAGAGCGGGACGGAGCGATGCCATTCATGAATTCCCTCGTAAAGAAAGAAAAGGTCAGACTGTATGCCTACCCCAATAAAGTTGAGAAGAAGGAGATGATAATCTAAATGGATAAAGTGAAGAACATAATAAAATAGGGGGCTTACCATGATGTGTTGAGATGTCAGTTGTGCGAGAGAGACAGTGAGAAGGATATTAGCTCCATCCCTTTAACTATTCAGTATAGGTCGTCAAATGGATCGCGTTAAAAACTCGAAGTAGCACCGCAGAACTGGTTTCAGGCATCACTGATGACGTCATTAGATTCTCAAATTAATAAATGCACGTGATTCAAGAACCAATTATCGGCCATATTGACCGATTAATGAGAATTTTGGCTAAAAAACCCAATACCCTGAACCCAGATACCCAACGGTTTCCTTTTTATAATTGTTCTTGTTGCCAAATGGTGACTCTCTGTCACACTAATAATAGGGGTTAAAGTATGAAATTGCCGTTTTTTAAAACTGGTTACTTTGAATTGACTTGGAATTATAAGTTCAAAGAAACTTTATATTAAAGGTACGTTATTCTTTTTCCGAAATTAGGTATTTATTGGATTCTTTGTGTTTTGTATTTTTTGTATGAAATATAAGGAAACTTACTTTATTTTGTAATATGAGTTCTGCCGTGGAAACAATGTTTATCAAGCGGTATGCAATATTGATGATGTATTATGGACTTAAAACTGCTCATTAGCAGTTGGTGGTGCACATGGATTCTTTTTTATCGCGGGTGTATCTTGAGATTATTTTCTACAACCTCGCGGGCGGAGCCGCTGACATAAACAATGGTTGTTGTTTATAGGGAGTAATTTTGTTTTAGTGACTCTTTTGTTTAAAATGAAAACTATAATTTACAAAACATCAAGGCAGCTGACAAATGTTTATATACATAAATATATCTAGTACTTGAGACATTTCGTCGGTTGTGTTTTAGTTCCATCCATTGTGTGTACAGCTAAGGACTGCCGGGGTCTGTATTTCCTGCCCCCCTAGCCAAATTACAACCGTTTCGTTTCAATTCTCTTTTCGTTGATCGCCTTGAGTCGGCCACGCCTCCTATTCCTTTGTTCTGACCACGTGACTGAGCGTTGAGATGACGTCAGAACAAAGGAATCGGAGGCGTGGCCGACTCGAGGCGATCAACGAAAAGAGAATCGAAACGAAACGATTGTAACTTGGCTAGGGGGGCTGGTAGCTACAAAAAGTCAAGAGTGAATAGCTTACTTCTAGGCAAGCGCGCTCCAACGTCGGCCACATCATCGCTTATCATCAGGTGAGATAGTGGTCAAGCGCAAGACTGTTAATAATAATAATAAAAACCGGGCAAGTGCGAGTCGGAATCGCCCACTGAGGGTTCCGTACAAACTTACCTACGAAAACAGTTAAATTCCCGAATTGAGTTACGAAGATATTACCGAATCGCAAAATAGTTTTTTTTCTACGTACCTAACTACAAATTTACAGTTTTCGGATTTTTGACCCTGAAATTTGGCTTAAGCAAGGTCTTATAGCACAAGTATAGGAATAAATCTGAAAACTTTTTCTACTCGAAAAAATCTTCGAAGCTCGATTCAGGAATTGAACTATTTACATAAGTTAGTTTGTACGGAACCCTAAGTGTGCGTGCAAGACCGATTTGCTTTTGCCCAGTTTTTTTTTCTTTGATAAGATATATAGCTAGAAATATTACAGTAGGTATAGACAAATGGAATCAGTAACTAATTGAGCATTCAATATTAATATTGCAAAATACTTATGTTTTTTTTCGGAATAGTCACGTGTGAAAACCATTTATACCTGCATTTAGCGAAATTCTAATTGGTTTGTTGTTTTAAAGTTAATGGGTTTCCCTATTAAGACGTTCTTGGAAACTGCCTTTATTTGTCCCCACGAATTGGTAACAGGATCGCCCCATCTTACTTGTGACTTACAAGAAGTGACGAAACGTTGATGATGAACTTAAAATTGGAAGTTTTTTGGATAGTTGTACCCATCAATGCAATGTGGCAATGGGTACACCTTGCCTTGGGTACTCAAACGCTACTTTCAAAACAATAGTGAATTGTGAACACTTTCGCAAGAAGTTGGTAAATTCATTACACTTTTGATTTGTTTTTTTCTCAATATCATTCTTTATTTGTATGTATGTATCTTAGTGTATATTTATTATTGTTCTTATTCCCTCTCTGTCAGTCTTCTATTAAGTTGCACCTGCCAATTTATGTCTCTGTACCACCCTAAGGTCGACTGGAATTAAGTCCGGCTTTGTACAATGTTTAATTATTGTATAAAGTTTTAAATAAATAGTTATGATCGCGTTCTCAATTTATCATGACGACATGCGGGATTGCCCCGCACGCGTAGCCTCTGCAAATGTTTTTTTCTTACAAGTATTTATTGTAATGCGTGGAATACGCACGGGGAATGCGGGGCGTGGTATCGGGCGGCAGCCCCGCATGCGGAGCAATTCCGCATGCGTGATGAAATCCGCTCGATATTAAAAACACCTTAAATGCATGCAAAAATATTTCTGATGTTAATAAAATTCAGCATTTTTGAAGAAAATACACCTTTTTACACGTGAATCTCAGTAAAATTACCGTGACGTTAGCAAAACGTAAGTATTCAGGACAAAACCGACGTCAAAGCATTTCGCAAACATTGGATTTGTTGATAATAATTAGTACTTTTGTCATTAGTTAGCGCCAACTGCTACTGCTGAGTCATTTGCTCCAACATTGCTTGGCGCCAATGTCAACAACCAACGTTTGTAGTAGAGTAGGATATTCAATGACAATCTGACGTCATAAATGTCGTCATTTTCCTTAGTTAGGGATTTTTACTATTCCCGTTTCCAGTTTTCGGTAAAACCTTTGGATCTCTTACTACTTTATTTTTTTGATTTCGGTTTTTTTTAAGTCTTGTGTGTTATGACTAAGACTTTGCCCGTGACTTTGTGCACGAGTGTTTTCATAAGAACTTTACCCCCTTAAATCGTATTTTGAGGGTAGTTTAGAAAAACTAATAATGAAAGTCTTCGGAACCTATTAATTTCAGTTATAATTCATGCTAAGTTTCAAGTTTATTAAGCCATTAAAAATTTCAGATTCAAAGCATATTATTTCAAATAAACCATTTACAAGCACTTTTGAAATGTCAAGAAGCCAGTCAGAAAAATGATGCTAATTGCACATTCCAAAGCGTAGATCTCTATGGAGAAGAATGTGCAAGAATCTCCATGGACACAGTTTTCAATCATCTATTACAAATATATTGGTCCACCACATCCTTTTTTGGAAGTTAGTTAAAAAGGTGAACATCCTCCATAATATAATCTTTGAACCCCCCTAAACGGTTCTCTTGTAGGTAGTTTAGGGAATAATGAAAACTTTTATTATTCGCGCTTGAATTAAGATTTTGCTTACAAAGAAAATTCTCGCTACCAGTTAAATGTCGGGTTTCAAAAAACCCCTTCTTAGTGCTCGCCTGCGTCATAAAAGGAAGCCTTGTGCAAAATTTCTCGTTTCTAGTCCCAGCAGCTTCGGCAGTGCGTTGATATGGCAGTTTGTTCCTCCTTTTTAGGGTTCCATGCCAAAAAGGTATCGTAGGCGCGGGCTTGCGGACGGCGAACAATGGGTAGCTCGCCTTGTAACCGTCCGGACTGAGCTCAGGTCGTCGACGGCGCGTAGTGTTCCATGCGCGCCTTAAAGAAATGTCAGCAAACTGTGCCCAGCAGGGTATGTTTCTGAAGGGAAAACTCGGCCCTGGTGTAAAAGGCAACGAAAGAACAAGGTTTTTAGTCATTAAAAGTCGGACACACCTTCGCGCCCCGCCCAAGAGCGAGAGGTGTCATTGGTTTTACCCCCTAAAAAAAATACCCAAAGGGTAAGAACGGGATACTATAGCTGACACTCCACTGTCTGTCTGTCTGTCACCAGGCTGTATTATCATGACAGTTGAAATATTCACAGATGTTGTATTTCTGTTGCCTCTTCTTCTTAGCGTATCGATGGCAAAACTAGTTAAATTCCTTGCCTGGCCCAGTATTCGGCCACGGCAGTGCCGTCCGCTGGTGCTGTCATTAGGTCCCTACGTGAACAGGTAACAGGGCACGTGATGCAGGATCGAAGGTGGGACATGGTCTGCGGCAAGACGCCGCACAAACACTGAAGATCGGAAGCGTCCGAGAACCCCCATCTGTGGAGATTGTCTTTGCTGCGCCCAACTTGGTTGCAGAGTCTGTTTAGAGTTTTCCAGGTGGGCCATGGCAACTCGTATCTAGGAGAGAGGCTCTCCGACAGCTCGACAAAATCATCAGGAGGTTAATAACAACAAACAAAGTCGCTAATAACAAACACTAAAAACAGAATAAATATTAAATGGGGCTCCTATGAACGAACGTGATTTTTATGCCATTTTTTCCTCGATATTAATAACGGCAACAGGTAGACGCTTGAAATAAGTATTCACAAAATCTCGAAATCCTAATAATGGTACGGAACCATTCGTGCGTAAGTCTGACTCACACTTGGCCAGTTTTTATGAATAGGCTAGAACTGTTCTGATTTTCTTCTGGAAATGATATTTATTTTGCAAGTTGGTTTTATAAAACATTTTTACACGTCAATTTTTTTGTCAATTTAAACTAGATGAGGTTGGTGTTTCCTAGCTGACTACCCTGAGAAGAAACACCGAAACAAACTCAGGGGTCAAAGTCGCTTTTAAAGTTCATACAGCAGTTATGTAATGGTCAAATCACATGAGAACCATGCAGATAAGTGTCTGAGATGGTCTTTTGAGGAAAGAACCATACAGATTTGAGTGGAGCTGTCCAGTCAGTGTAAGCATTTGTCAGTATTCACAAAGCTCAACTCCAGAACTACTAAGGAACTCAAAGACTTGACAATACAATACCAAGGAAAGGACATTTAGGTAGGTCGCAGAAAATACTCAAATTGCCAGACATACGTTAAAATTACTGAAAAAACAATCTACATAGTCCTCATATTCACAATGAAAGGAAATACATAAAACTTAAGTTTACAAAAATGTAAAAACAACATAACAAAGTAAATAATTATGTCAAAATAAATTATAAAAAAATTACAAATCGTAAAACAAAAATAGTCAACAATGTAGAATTGTAAAAAAGAAAGGACAATGCTGAAAAAACACCTGCCCCCCTAGGCAAGTTACAACCGTTTCGTTTCGATACTCTTTTCGTCGATCGCCTCGAGTAGGCCACGCCTCCGATTCCTTTATTCTGACGTCATCTCAACGCTCAGTCACGTGGCCCAGGTAGATGACGCGTTGTGTTCCAAGCGCGCCCCATAAATATTTCAGGAAGGCATCAGGGTCTGTCAGGGTCCATGCCTGCCATCTCTACAAGATTGTTTAAAAGAGTGACCGTGACCCTTGACCACAGAGGGCGACTGAAGGAAAATAGGTGGATTTTAGTCAGTAAAAGTCTGATTCTCTTACTCCACCCAGAGCGAGAAGAATCTCTTGACGATTTATCATGTAAAAAGGCAGTACAAATTCATCGGGTAATGATATACAAGTTGATTTACGACAGTTTTTATGATAATGAACAAGTTATGATCATCAACGGCATTACCTCAAAGATAACTGGTTTTTAGACGTGAATTTCTAAGTATATCTTGCAAGATTGCGCTGTCATTGTTGATAATAATGAGAGGTCGGAATTAGGTAGAGTTATTCATTTACTTGCATCGAAATGTTGATATTAATATCTATATATACCTTAATTATATATATACCTTAATTTTTTTTTTTATTATTATTTTTCTGTAATTTATTTCTTTTGACGCACAGTTTACACATTTCGGATCACTGTAATCGGAGATACCTCAACCCCTGTCATACAGGTTGTCCTAGTTCAGGGGCTGAGACCACACTGATGTAATGTACTTTGAAGTTTTGGGAATAAATAAAGTGATCTTCACGGGACGTAAGTTGGGGCCGTTACCACTCGGCTACACAGCTCTAAGTTTTATTTAAACAAACATAATTATAAACATTTGTCTAGTGTATTATTTTGCTAATGACGATAATACTTTTAGATGAATCATGATGCATAACTTTGTACCTACATTATTATATTATTGCGTTATTTCGTTACGTCTTAATACAATGATAATTATTATTTTGTAACTGAATAAGATTTATTTTGATATTAAATCCATATCAAATGGATCCTATTGTTTCTTTTATTTAAGAGATTTTTATCGTAGAAGTATACGTGACTATGCATATGCATATTAGGGTTAATTTAACTTTTACGTCATTTTAATCTAAAGACGTAAAAATGTATTTCTGAGACGGTTTCTTAAGGGGAAATAGACATATTTTTCATAAAAAAATAATCAATTAATCTTTACCCGTCCTAATGTTCAATAATCTTAACCACTGTTCAATCGAGAATCGGTTGGACGTTAGAAAATGCCTAAGGCATTAAATCCGCCTCTGTACCTTTATGTGCATGAAGTATCTCTCTTTGCCTAGCCTGGGATAAGGCTTTCATTTGGGGTCGGCTCTCCTCGTCATTTTTCGCCAGACATTTCGGTTCTGGATCATCGAGTCATTCACTTGGGCTTTCTTTAGGTCATTGCTAATTACAGACATCCAAGTCAGAAGGGGTCTACCACGCTTTTTAGGACCATCTGAGTCGCGTCTCACTGAGTTTTTTTCCGATAATTGGGTGGATTTTAAAACTTCCACGGATATGTTCATTTCTAACCCTATCGTTGCGAGTGAAACCTACTGCCTATTTCAGCATCTTCATCTCAGTCGAGTGCATTTTTGTGAATGAAATATGTAATATATAAATAAATCGAGCCCATAGAATACCTGATTAAGGAAAAAGCGATATTAAAAAGTTCTTTTAAAAACCAGCCAAGTGCGAGTCGGGCTCGCGTAAGAAGGGTACTGTACTGTCCGTAGCAAAAAACGGCAAAAAAAAAACAGTTTTGTTGTATGAATTGTAGCCCCACTTAAATATTTATTTTATTCTGTGTTTAGTATTTGTTTTATAGCGGCAACAGAAATACATCGTCTGTGAAAATTTCAACTGTCTAGCTAGCACGGTTCATGAGATACAGCCTGACAGACGGACACCGCAGTCTTAGCAATAGGGTGGTCCTGTTTTTACCGTTTGGTTACGGAACCTTAAAAAGTGAATAATATGACAGCCATCAAAAATGACGAATACACTTTAGTAATCGAAATGACATTGTTGAAAGGAAAATTTCATATGCTTCTTACGTCGTTTATGGGGTTTCCCAAGGCAAGATCTGTAATGGTTAATGTCGCCTAAGTTTTACTTGGTCATGTGAAAACCCGGGCAGAGAATTTTACGGTGAATTACCTACCTTTGACTTCCGCGGTTAATTCTTTGAAATATTTATTAATTTCAAGCAGTCTGTGGTTACCTTGTGCTAAAATTCCGTTCAATTTGTGATGATTAATATGTTATTATTGGTTTTGTGAAATAAATTATAATTATTCGCAACAAAAACTTTATAGTCGGAATATTTTTATTATGTTATACCATATCTCGTATATAAATAATCAGCCTTTTAATGTCCCCACTGCAGGGATCCAGGCCTCCTCTCTAGGAGATGGAATGGGCCGTAATCCACCACGCGGGCCCAGTGCGGGTTGTTGGATGTCACATGTCTTCGAATTTTCGGTTCTAGGACATGCTGGTTTCCTCACGATGTTTTCCTTCACCGTTTTGAGAGCAGTGGTGATGAAATAAATTACACAAAGTAATGCGCCTAGCTGGGTTTGAACCCGACAACTTGTAAGTCGGGGCCTTTACCATTTCGCCACCACTGCTCAATCTTACTGCTCTCCCTGTATATTTTCCTAAATCTGGTCTAGGTACTAAGAATATGCATCCTAGGACTCACCAGAAACTTCCTTATCACAGGTTTTCATGGGGCCCAGCAGGGTCGAAGCCTACTGAAGTCATGGGTAGTGTGAAAACGAAACCCTGGGACGAAGGCAACGAAGGAACAGGAGTGGGTTTTTAGTCAGTAAAAGTCTGACACTATCTCCCGCCCCGCTCAAGTTCGGGGGATGTCATAAGATGATTTTCACACCGAAAATAAAAAAGCCCGTCTATATTTTCTAAACCTATTCGCGATAGTATTAGACAGAAGTTAAATAAGTTTGTTTTAGGGTACACTTTGTGATAAAAGTACAATATATGTTTGTGCTTTGTTACAGTTAAGTTTACCAACTGTTATACTCAAATGAATTCATTTGAACTATCCATCTTCTGAATTTATGAGGCTTTTAATTGAATAAATTATTTAGTTTTTACTTCTAGGGTCCATCTTAAAAACCTAAAAGAAGCAGGGGTTGTCAGTACCTGGAACGTTTTTCAATATACTATATAATATTCGTTATTTCTATTTGTATAAATGTTAAATAATTATCTTGTTGTTTTGTATTGTGTACAATTCATATGTTTTGTAAGGAGGAAACTTGTTGATACGCCATTTGATTTTTAAATAGTTTTAAATAAAGTTATGATTTAAAAAAAAAATACATTTCATTTACCTAACTAAATGTTTAGTACTTAAGCGGCTAACAATAAACAAATTTATCTAAGTAGGTAATATTAATATTTTATATTGAAGCCATTATTTATTAAAATTGTATGAATTTATCTTGAAACATAAATGTTGTGCACACCTGCTTCTATGGACCTCTTTTGTCTAATGCAGAAGGGAATGGAGTTATAGTCAGGTACTAATAGTACTCATCCTACACCCAAGACTCGCCATAAATATCACTAAGCTGGTAAAAATAAAACTTATAGCTTCCTTCCTCACCTACGTCATCACATTTCTGTACTGAACTGCCATCACAGAACCTCGTCAGAAACTTCCTTAACACAGGTTTTCTCCCTGTCTATGTTTTCTAAACCTAGTCAGGTATTAACCACACTCATCCTACAATTCCAACTGGTTAAGCCCGTTCTATTAAACTAAGGGGGATTCCGTACACTATCACAATTTCCCGCTGTAAGAAATGTCAGCATTTACCTTGTTTTATTTGCATTTTAAACGTCAGATGTGACGAGAATGATGCAACAAAACCAGTTTCGTGAAACGTGAGTTTTAAGTTAGGGTAATATTTACATTTTTAAGACGTGTTTTTTCTACTTATTTTGACGGTACAGTGTTTGTGTTGAGTGGTATTTTTGCTAAGGGTCACGGATTCAATTATTATTTTTTTTAGTTTTTTTTTTTTTTATAGTATAAAAATATATCAATGGGTATTGCAGGGTCTTTGGCTTTATTTATTACTTTTCTTTATTATGTTGGACGAATTCATTTTTTGACTGGCCTGTTGGTTTAGTGGTTAGAGGCCCTGACTGCTATGCCGAAAGTCGTGGGTTCGATTCCCGCCCAGGACAAATGTTTGTGTGATGAGCATGATCATTTGTCCTTTGTCTGGGTGTAATTTATCTATAATATGTATGTATTTAGAAATGTATAAGTATGTTTAACAGTTGTCTAGTACCCATAACACAAGCTCTGCTTAGCTTGGGACTAGACGGCGTTGTGTGATTGATAGTTATGGAATATTATTATTATTATATTATGATTTTAAATTAAATTGATTTATTTTAGTTACCACATAACCCTTGTAAAATTATTCACATAAAAAAATAAGTACTTAAGTAAACTTTTAAATCAGCAATGGGATGGCCTTCCACAAGTTGGACGACGACCTGATAGAGATTCGCGAGAATGACGACGGCAATGGACGTCTTTCGCCTAAAATGATGATAATGATGATGATGATTTTTAAAGTATAAATTTGTCTCGTCGTTGTATACTGAATACAAAATTTTAACATTAAAATCATTATGAAATACAATAAATTAAAATCAATAGGAGGATAGATTGGAGCTTTTAAATTGAATTTAGGAAGGTACGGATATATCTCTTATTATATCGATATGACATATCGACGGCGAAGTGACAAGAACTCCTAACTGTCGAAGTCAAAATTTTTTTGTCTTAAAAACGTTAGGAGGTAATACTAAAAAATTACATGTTGGTTTAGTTAGGAAGTGTTTCCACAATTTAATTTGGTGCAGTCGCAACTGGATATTCGCTTTAGAGATTTCACAAAAACACACATTTGAATTAAAAGCGCTAAAAAGTAATTTTGTTAGTTAGAAGGTTAAGCTTTTCAAAGAACTATCCAGACGCTTAGTTGACACTTCGCGTGACCCAAGGGCTGGCTTTTACCTCGGTCAGAGATTAAGCATTGCCGCCAGCCTTTTGGGCACACTTCCAGTCGACAGCGATGCGGAGGAATTTTATGACGTCATATTTTAGCTAGTAGTTTTTGTCTTTAGTGTATATATAGTTTTGATTCGTTAAGTGTTTTTTTATCAATTAATCTTAATCAAAATGAATAAACAGTCCGTTAGAAGGTATTGGTACTTCACCGTCGATATACAAGTTAAAAAAAATAGCTTGTACTCAAGGTTATTCGCTGGGTTGACGGCAAAAAGGCCGGTAGTACTGAAGTGTCACTCGCGGAAGCTCTACAAAAGTAGGCCAACTATACATACACATAAGGTATATTTTTATATGTATAAATAAGATATAGGTCAGTAATAGATACTCTGTGGCCTGCATTTGCACAAAGGTTCAGAATTCAAGTGTTCTCAAATGTAATTTTATACGAATAGGGATTAGAGTAGGGTGACTGAATGGTACGGGTTTCGGAAGATATTTTGTGCCACTAATACTCCATTCATCATAAGGTGGACCGACAATCTGCCCCCTAGCCAAGTTACGACCGTTTCGTTTCGATTTTCTTGCGTCAAACGCCTCGAGTAGGCCACGCCTCCGATTCCTTTGTTTTTACCACGTGACTGAGCGTGACGTCAGAACAAAGGAATTGGAGGCGTGGTCTACTCGAGGCGTTCGATGCGAGAGCATCGAAAAGAAATGGTCGTAACTTGGCTAGGGGGGCTGGTGAGAATCGCGGGAATCCGATGGATACGAGACGCATAGGACCGTTCGTTGTGGCGACACTTGAGGGAGGCCTACGTTCAACAGTTGACGTCTTTCAGTTGAAATGATTATGATGCTGATGAAGCACAAATATATGTTTCTAAAACAAAAAGACTGGCCAAATGCGAGTCAGACTCGCGCACCAAGTGTTCCGTACCGTTCGTAGCAAAAAACTGCATAAAAAAAACACTTAGGAGCCATTTAATTTTTTATTCTGTTTTTAGTATTTGTTGTTATAGCAGCAACAGAAATACATCATCTGTGAAAATTTCAACTGTTTAACTATCATGGTTCATGAGATACAGCCTGGTGACAGACGGACAGACAGACAGACGGACGGACAACGAAGTCTTAGTAATAGGGTCCCGTTTTACCCTATAGATACGAAACCCTAAAATGAACAAATTAACTACTGTCTTTTAGTTTCGCTTTTGAACTGTAAAGGCAATCGCTTGTTAAGTAATATTTAACATTACGCACGACCATCGCCTTGCAATTTGGCAATCAATTGAACTATCAAGGTTTTTATAAATATGATCGTGGCCGAGACATTGTACGACTATTTTGGTTTGACATTGTTTGACTACCGACTAGCAACAGCTTTATAAATGGTTACATAAAAGTTGAAGTGAAAAATTGTTATCCTTTTGAACGAATTCAGTATGTGTGAACGCATTGAGGTAAGATCGGTAATAGTTATTTTGTAAGTTGAGCTAAAGAATAAACCGATAATGAGTGTGAAAGTCTATGACCAATGCATGTTGCCAATGATGACATATGGCACTGAAACATGGTCGCTTACAATAGGCCTCATCAGAAGGCTTACAGTCACCCAAAGGGCAATGGAAAGTGCTATGCTCGGAGTTTCCTTGCGTGATCGCATAAGGAATGAAGATATCCGCAGGAAGACCAAGGTCGCCCACATAGCCCGAAGAATCGCCAAACTAAAGTGGCAGTGGGCAGGGCACATTGTTCGTAGAACGGATGGTTGTTGGGGCCGAAATGTTCTATAGTGGTTACCGCGCACCCGAAAACCCATGCTTTGTAAGGCCTCCCAAAAGGTGGACCGACGACCTGGTGAGAGTCGCGGAAATGCGGTGGATGCGAGACGCACAGGATCGGTCGTTGTAGAGACGCTTAGGGGAGGCCTATGTCCAACAGTGGACGTCTTTCGGCTGAAATGATGATGATGATGAGCAGGCATTTGATGTAGGTAATGGAATTAAGTTTTAAAAGTTTTAAGAAGCAGGGATTGGATTAAGGCTGAACTAGTCGCGGGTTTAAAGTCACTGATGGGAGAGACCAAAAAGTGCGTTGTCTCATCTGCGATCGTGTCCGACAGCGATAGTATGTATATATATATATTACGATAGTATTTTTTTTTGACGTAGTAGTTTTTACTTATTAATGAAATAAATAATTTTTTGACATATTATTGCATACTTATTAATGACATCAAATTGTATTTTTATTATTTTTGACATTTTATTTTTAATTATTAATGTGAACAAATAGATTTTTTTTTTCTGTTATGTAAAACGTACGAATACAAATTTTAAGTATTAATTCAAATATGGAACTATAGTTTATACTCATAGTAATAATAAGTAATGAGTTGAAATCAATTAAACGAAATAATAAATACTTAGATATGAAAATTAAATAAGTACTTATATTAGCCCTCTTCCTCTCTCCTACCATTTATATTATTGCTGTGCCCGACAGGGTCCATAATTGTTTCTATTTTTTATGATTTATCACCTGACATGTACATTATGGATTGCAATAAAGATTTGAGATTTGAGAGATTTGAGATTTATCAAGTATGAGCAGTTATACGCTAGTCTATAATTATGCACAACATATTGCTCGGATGCACATAAAGATCGTTCCGTACTGAAATGACATTAGATGTTGTGTTGTGTAAAAAATTGCAAAGCACTCCGCTTTTGAAAATCGAGATTTATGAAAAAACCACTGCATAAATCTATTACAAATATATTGTAATGAACTCTTTGGTAATTAAGCATTGTCGGTGCCGACTTCGTTTTGGAGATATTATATATTATGATTTTTGTTACTTTTTTACCCAAAGTTGCGTTAAAATTATCAAAAAAAAAAAACCGAAATTTTGTTGGCTTGTAACTTTTTAATGGGTTTTATTTTGTTTTTCTATTTCGCACACACAAATTTAATTTAAAAAATAAAACAATATCATGTTGTACAATGTCAAACTGTGGATTAATACCCCCCCCCCCCCCCCCCGACTAGTGTAACCTTAACGTTTCTAAATTAAAATTAAGAATATTGAAAATAAAATCCTAGCAGTTAAGAACGAACGTATATATGGACGATATTATTCCATGTAATCTAAAACAAAATTACAATCACACCTGTAACTAGTTTGCCAACTGAGGCCATGGGTGATGCGAAAGAGATCCCCTGGGACGAAGGCAAAGAAGGAACAGGAGTGGGTTTTTAGGCAGTCAAAGTCTGACATTATCTCTCACTCCGCCTAAAAGCGGGGGATGCCTGTGATGATTTTCCCACCAGAAAAAAATAATAATAAAAATCCCAAAACTATTGCTTTCTAGTCTGGTCACCTTACCCTTGACTGTGTAAGTGAGCGTGAAGTGGGAGCTTGCGGACTCTCACAGATAAAGCCCCTGAAAGATTGTCTTTATAACATATATGTGTAGTCATATACATGTATGTTTAGTATTTGTAGTTATCTGTACATATAAAAGACCAAGGCCTCCTACAAGGTGGACCGATGACTTGGTAACGGTTGCGGGAGTCCGATGGATGCGAGATGCACAGGACCGTTCATTGTGGCGACACTTGGGGGAGGCCTATGTCCAGCAGTGGACGTCTTTCGGCTGAAATGATGATGATGATGATGATAAAAGACAAAGTCACTGACTCATCAACGTCCAGCTCAAACCCTTAGTCTTAAAAAGGTTCCTTTTATGATGTATATAAAACCGTAAAATAGTAAATACCGTTAGATTATAAACTATCTCGCGATATTGTAAACTGTCGAAAGATTGTGAACCGTAACCTGTTTACAATTTAACGCATTATTTTTTATTAGATTATAATCTATTGAAGTGAGACTGTTAAATTACAATCTATCGCGCGTTAAATTGTCAATTGTCAGAAGACTGTCCCTGATTGGTCGGTCTTACAGTAGGCTATCCTGTGCCGGCTATGTTCGGTGACTAACACTAACTTATTTATCATTAAAACTCCACTTATTTGATTAATAACAGATTCATTTTACTTCCACAATAATTTTAAATAACTAATTCTAAAGTTCACATCACTAAAACACTGTTTGTTTACTTTCGAAACAGAATAAGAAAGGCTAGAGTGAATAGGCTCTTAATAAACTAGTGCGCCTCACCATCAACGATTGCATCACTATTTACCATCAGGTGGGATCGCAGTCAAGCCCTAGTTTATAATAAATAAAAAAAGAGAAAGGATTTTTCAAAATTCACCTCTTAATGATGGCCGTTGGGGCCGAAAGGTTCTGAAGTGGCGACCGCGCACCGGACGGAAGACGCAGTGTTGAAAGGCACACAAGGTGGACCGATGACCTGGTGAAGGTTGCGGGAATCCGATGGATGCGAGACACACAGGACCGTTAATTGTGGTGACAGTTGGGGGAGACCTATGTCCAGCAGTGGACGTCTATCGGCTGAAAGGATGATGATGAATGATGACCCTTTAATGGGATGAAATAGGGGTCCAAAGATTGTATGGGGGAAATCTATTTTCATGCGGGCGAAGCCGCTAGCAGAAGTTATGTATATATACATAAGGTATTTGTAGTTATGTATATATGTATAGATGTGTAGGTATCATAAATCTTTGTCTTGAAGAGCCTTGACTCAGCGAAAGACATTGGTGAACGAGATTCCTGTTGATTTATTTTGTTTTACTTTTGTTGGAGTGTTATCTCTATACAGCCCCCCTAGCCAAGTTACAATTGTATCGTTCACGCCAAACGCTTCGAATAGGCCACGCCTCCAATTCTTTTGTTCGGACCACGTGACTGAGCGTTGAGATGAAGTCAGAACAAAGGAATCGGAGGCGTGGCCTATTCGAAGCGTTCAGCGCGAACGATACGATTGTAACTTGGCTAGGGGGGCAGCTTTAGTTTTAGTAGGTATATGTGTAACTAGCATACCCGAAACACATGACTAGTATTTTTATGTAAAGAATCTATGTACAAAATTTCATAACTATCATGAAAAACCACAAAGTTATAAGCTTGTTATGTAACTCAGTTGTCCGCATAAATACATGGTTACCGGTCCATACGAGCGACTGAGGGGTTTTGCTCCCACACCGAGCTGTGCGCTGACGTCTAATGCCCGCTATGATCTACCGTGACCTGTGTTGTACTTAGTGTCGGTGCTGGCTTTTTAAAATTATTTTGGGAAAAAATATAACATGGTGTAAAAATGATTGGAATCGATGGGTCGAAAGGTTCTGGAGTGGCGACCATGTACCGGAAGACCCAGCTTTGGAAGACCTCCTACAAGGTGGACCGATGACCTGGTGAGAGTCGCGGAAATTCCGATGGATGTGAGGCGCACGGGACCGGTCGTTATGGCGACACTTGGGGGAGGCCTATGTCCAGCATTGGACGTCTTTCGGCTGAAATTCGGACAAAGTCGCAATAAAAACCTAGTTATGAAATAAACCAGTAACCAGCATGAAGTAATATCAAGTCATATAGGTGTTAGATTACCTACTGAATTCCAAGTAAGTAATATTATATTAATGGTTAACCGACTCCAAAGACCGCAAAGAGGTTATTGTTCGCGAGAATTAACTAACTTGTGTTTTGTGACTTTGGCTGTAATTAATATTAATTTTACATATTATTTTTTATTCTTTATAGGTTCGCGCTTGACCGCTATCTCACCTGATGGAAAGCGATGATACGATCGACGATGGAGCCCGCTTACCTAGAAGTCACCTATTCACTCTTGACTTAAAGATTTCCGGGTTGTAGTCATCAGGAAACACATTTCTCATTTATAATTTTGTTTATGACATTAATTTTTGACCGCAACTATGTGGAGTTGTTCGGGATATCAGTAAATAGCTGATCGACTCTTCGCGTGACCAGAGGGCTGGGCTTTTCTTCGGTCAACTAATCAGCATTGCCATCCAACGTGGCAATATTGCTAGCGTACTGGGCACAATGATGTGAATGATTTTTTTGATGTCCAATAAGTTATTTTTTCTACCCTTTTGTACATATTATTATTATATATGTCACCGTAAAATGTAAATACCGTTATATTACAATCTGTCTCGATAGATTGTAAACTATCGAAATATTGTGTACCTTACCAACTAGCTCATGATTTAACGCATTATTTTTCGGTAGATTGTAATTTAACGAAGTTAAACTCTTAAGTTGTCAAATGGAAGAGAACGGAACGCGTCTCGTGCTCTGATTGGCTTAACGTCATGAGCTCCAAGCCGCCATATTTGTTTTTTTATTCGTTTGTTGTTGAATGTAAACAAACAGTATTTTGGCGATTTTAAATTGTTTTCGTGGTGAAAATAACTCACAGCTTTAGAATTAGTTACATGTAATTGTTGTGGCAGTAAAATTGCATCTGTGATTAGCATAAAAAGGGCAGTTACAATGATAAATCAGTAAGTTTTAGTCACCGAACATAGCCTAAATTATTTTTATTCATGTGAATCTATGTGATCTTATTTGATAATATTTACAATGTCGGATATTAAGCCTGTCCAACAACAAAACTCAGAAATACCAGTTATTGTTAGGGCCTGCGCTCACTTGAGACAAGACAGTCTTAGACAGAATTGTCTACGACGTCGCAGACCTGTTTTGAGACGTCCAGTGTTGCCAACAGTTACAATAACTTACCACTAGAGTCAACTTTTAAAACCACCAGAAAACCTCGTAACAAAAAATTATCCCATACACAAAATCGCAACCCACTTAAAAACAGTCTTCTCGCACAATTCTGTCTAATACAGTCTTTTCTCAAGTGTGTGCAGGGCCTTGAATTTACCATAGAGATACAAAACTATCATAGTGGGCATTTTGAAAATAGTAAAAAATTAGAATGGACAAAATAAATCTAAGAATACAAAGTGTAATAAAACTGTTAGACAAGTACAGAACAATAAAATATCCAAGTTCGGACGACTTCCATTGAAAGGAACAAATAAGCTGACGCTACACTAGACCTCGATGCGACCGGCAAAGGCGATACATGAGCAATCAAAACAAATTAATTAAATTCACATTTGTGGCTACACTGTACGCCAAATATTACTAGCGATGTTTGACTTTTGTAAGCGATTGGAACAACAGTACTGTAATCATAGCATCGGCTACATTAAATTATCAGCAAAATTTAAGCGAATTTATTAGATAAATTCTCACTTACGCGACAAGTTCACCAGAGCTACTTAACATGTCTATGGCTATATTACGCGTATCGTCAATGGCGACAAATAATTTGATCACTGATGGATCGCTGAATATAGCCAAATCATCGCCAGATTTTCGCTTATAATGTAGCCACACCATATTTAACTCATTTCGCTCTTCCAGTCGCATCGGAAATCGCTGGCAACTGTAGCCTCAGCCATAGATCTTGTAGATTTCCAAACATTTCCAGATTAAGAGTATAAATGTTTATAACAATATCAGGATCATTACAAAATTCCCTTATTTTGCGACCGTTAAAAAGCAAACAGAATAAAATAATAGTTGAGGTCACAATTCTTGAAGTGCATTTATTTTATTTGACTGACACCTGTGTTTCATTCCTAACTCTATAGTCACATAATGGCCTACTGTAAGACCGACCAATCAGAGACAGCCTTCGAACAGTTGACAATTTAACGCGCGATAGATTGTGGTAGTACTGCGATATTACAGAAAATACAAAACACACAATTTCGAAAAATGAATAACGTACCTTTAATATAAAGTTTATTTGAACTTATAATTCCAAGTCAATCCAAAGATATAACACTTCAAAGCAACTCGTTTTAAAAAACGTTAATTTCATTGGAAAAGACCTATTATTATTTTAAAATGCTAAAAATAAGTAATACTTCACAAAAACACAAATGAATGTTCTTAAGAAAAATATAAAGTTTTCTAAATTCAAGATAAAATTAAATATTACACTTTAGTTTAGTACAGATGGGGATACACAGTTTATTGTTAATAAAGCACACTGCAACAGCCAATTTCAATAAAATTTGCAATACGTACAGACCATTGTCTGGAACAGAACATAATTTAGATTCAGATTAACAATAATTATTGATTGATTTTGGTTTTTGGTTGCATTTTGGTGAGTGTGCGCGGGAATTGCATGACTTGGTTCCGCCATCTCCTTTCTACCATCAGACAACCCGACGTACCGTGAGTATCCATCCTTACGTTGTTAAAACTTCAACGGTCCGGACTAAGCGTTTCGCTTCGTCGTTTATACCGCGTACGAAAAACTGGAACAATTTGCCTGCTGCGGTCTTCCCGTCCACCTATAATTTAGGTGCCTTCAAGGCTGGAGTGAATAGGCTTATAATAAACTAGTGTGCCTAACCATCAATGATTGCATCACTGCTTACCATCAGGTGAGATCGCATTCAAGCACTGGTTTATATCAATGTTTGACACACGAACGAATCTGCTGACCAAAATTAGCAAAAAAATATTACTCGAGAGGAAAAACTTCACAAAAAAGAAATACCGTTTTATATACTATTTACCTTAACCTGCATAGTTAGAGTTTAATGTATTTCTCAGTAATTACTAATTACGGTACGCTCAGGTTGTATACTAAAATAATTGAAGACTATAAACAGTAATTGAGAGGATTATTTAATTAAGTCGCGGTGACCATGTTGATGAAACTTTTACGATATTTCTTGGACATCAGTAAGTTAAAAAAAATAAAAATGATCGACATTATTCCGCGTACATCGAAGGATTGGAATACCTGTGCTCCTAGACCGCACAGGTGTCACTGAAATACGCACACGAACCTTAGGATCCCTAAACTCTCTTATTGATGCCCTGAAAAACCTAAGAGGCCTGATCTGTTTTTGGAGAGAGGTGGGCTGGTTGGAATGAGCCCACCTAAGTTGCCTACAATGGTCCACATAGGACTAAGTGCGAAAATCTAAATAGATAGTATAGAGGACTGGAACAATATGACTGCTGCGGACTTCCCGTCCAATTATAATTTAGATGTCTTTAAGGCTAGAGTGCTGAGGGCTAGAGGGCTTTAAGAAGGCTTTAAGGCTAGAGGGCTCTTAATAAACTAGTGCGCCTCACCATCAATTGCATCTCTACTTACCATCAGGTAGGATTGCTATCAAGCAATGGTTTATATAAATAAAAAAAAAAAATTGCCTTGTCACCGATCAAAGAAACCAAATCTTAAAAGTTGTGGTTGGTTGAAGTGATTTTATAGCTCAATGAAGATGTGTAAAAGACATCAAAATCAGGTTAGTATTCAGTGCCGTAACTAGGGCAGTGGCAGGGGTGCCCGTGTATATGGCGTAGGCCCTGGAAGAGCGCAAAAATTATCAAACCTAGGTTTTTTTTTTAGGTGGGAAAATCATCTAATGGAGCGTGTAAGATTTTTACTGACTAAAAACCCACTTCTGTTTTTTTTTATACCTTCATTTCCATTGTTCCCCTACGGTTTGCTGACATCTCCTTGAGGCATGCGTGGAACACTACGCGCCGTCGATGATTTGGGCTCGGTCCGGACGGTTACCGGACGGTCGGACCGCAAGCCCGCGCCTACAGTGGCCGGAAATCGGGATCGGAATTCTGATAGGATGATGAAAAGGCTGGGGTGCGAAGGCCATTGCCACCCGCGTGCGAGGCGACCGCCTGCCACTTCTCCTCGCTCCGGACCATGGCCTGTACCAAGGCCCGGCAAAAACCCAGGGATGTGCTCTGTCAGGATTGCTGATACTGAAGATGCTCAGGGCTCCAGCAGCCATAAGAGTTAAATAGTGGGTGTGTTTGAAGTACCACGTCATGCGTGTATTATACGTATTATACATCTAATAATTCTTCTTTTTATTGTTCGAGATAAGTAAGATTCATATTTTTTTTTAAGGGGGGGGGGGCAGTTATAAAAACTCGTACCGAGCGTTTAAAGAATATTTACGGCACTGTTAGTTTTATCTTGTTTTTCTTGTTACCTGTTCCCACCTCGAAAGAGATTCTAAAATTCTGGTCAAGTATTATAAGCAGTATGAAAATATTAAAAAAAAAAACAGTAAAATGATAAATCATTAATAGTAAAAAATATTAATGATAAATCATGCTTTTCCCATTTACAAGTCCAAAATGCCTGGTTACCCTATCCAACTTAGCTGGTACTTAATTGCCTATATTATTCATGAACCAGCCTTGAAGTTACTAGACCGCGGAGTGCCACTAAACCAGCCGGAAAATGGTTTATCATGCGGAGATTAGTTTCAACACATTGTTAGACATAATTAATGTAGCCTAGAGTTTGCCGGAGTAAAGGATTTATTGTTGTATTTTGTAGGCCACCCAGAAGTTGGCCTGAGTGCAGCGAGGGGTAGTGTCAGACTTTTACCGAATAAATACCGGGTTTTAGTTAGTAAAAGTCTGATACGGGAGGGCTCCACACTAGAGACTTCAGTGGATGATTTCTCAACTTAAAAAAAATCTTTGTGTTGCAAATAAATGATCAGTATCGTTTATTCATTAGTAAAAAATAAAGAAAAAAGATTCAAAAATATAAAAAATAGTGTCCCACCGGTATCGGAAACAGGGTCCAAGCTACCGGCAGTCAGGGCTCCAGAAAAAGGAGCCTGCTAACAATACGAGCCGTATCTAGGAGCACCGCTTTCTGGATCAAGCCCTTGATCCAGCCGCCTAACGCGAGCCTCATATGGTGTTGGTCGAGGCTCTTGGCTATTAAGCCATTGGCTGACACGACTATCGGTATTATTATTAGTTGTCATGTATTTATTTATCTCAAGATTCTGGGGCCCTGGACCTATGGAAGGCGTACGAGGGGTCGAAGAGGCCCCTTAGACAATTTTTATGAAACGTGGTACTAATACTAACCGATGATTATCCTTGATTGGTGGGGAACTATTGCGATATTATTATATTCTTCTATTTATTTCAGGCCCCTGAGGTTCTGGACATTTGGAAGGCGTACGAGAGTCTGAAACCAACTCGCAGAGGCCCTTTAGATAATTTTAAGGTGACGTGATACAATTATTTATAATTATTATTTAGTAAGACACACTAGCAGCTATTAGCTGATGCGTGTGTTTCATATAGTTTGGAGATGTTTAGTCTGTCCCACCGATTTTTAAATCAGTTCAATGTGGAAAATAAAGATATGGTTATGGTTTTGGGAGGTTTAATTATAATATAATATAATAATATAATATTCCACAACTATCACACAACGTTGTCTAGTCCCAAGCTAAGCAGAGCTTGTGTTATGAGTACTAGACAACTGATAAACGTACTTATATATTTCTAAATACATACTTATCTTAGATAAATTACACCCAGACACAGAACAAATGATCGTGCTCATCACACAAACATTTGTCCTGGGTGGGAATCGAACCCACGACCTCCGTCATAGCAGTCAGGGTCACTAACCACTAGACCAACAGGCCAGTCAAAAATTGGACTGTTTACTAAGAACTATAGAATAGAATGTAATAAACTCAAAGCCGACGTGTCTTCCTTTATTTACCCTTGTGGTAGAGCAGTGGTGGCTGACTGGTAACGGCCCCGACTTATGAGTTGTTGGTCGCAGGTGCAAACCCAGCCAGACGCATTACTTTGTGTAATTTATTTCATCACCCCTGCTCTCAAAACGGTGAAGGAAAACATCGTGAGGAACCCGTCCTGTCCTAGAACCAAAAAATTCGAAGACATGTGACATTCACCAACCCGCACTGGGCCCGCGTGGTGGATTAGGGCCCATTTCCTCTCCTAGAGAGGAGGCCTGAGTCCCAACAGTGGGAACATTAAAAGGTTGATTATGATAAACGAATAGTTTGAAGCCCACCTGTTTTCCTTTAGTTACCCTTGTGATCCAGGGGAACGTTAACTCTTTCGACCGATTCCTTAGACCTAGCGAACAGACACAGGAATTTTATTGTTATTTTACTCGTGGCAATATTGCAAGATAATATTATCTTGGTATTTAAATAGGATGTTATTTTCAAAGTATATGTTAAAAACTGTTCTTTCTGTTTTAGGGTTCTTTAGCCAAATGGCAAAAAAACGGAACCCTTATGGATTCATCATGTCTGTCCGTCCGTATGTCACAGCCACTTTTTTCCGAAACTATAATAACTATACTGAAGAAATTTGGTAAGTAAATGTATTCTGTGAACCGCAATAAGATTTTCACATACAAAAAAAAAAAACAATAATATTTGAGGGTTTCCCATACTTAGAACTGAAACTCATTTTTTTTTTTTATCGAAGCCATACGTGTTGGGTATCTATGGATAGGTCTTCAAAAATGATATAGAGGTTTCTAATATATTTTTTTTCTAAACTGAATATTTTGCGAAAGACACTTCCAAATTGGTAAAATGTGTGTCGCCCTGTAACTTCTAAAATAAGAGAACGATAAATCTAAAAAAAATATATGATGCACATTAGTAAGTAGTTTTTTTTTTAATACGTCATAAATCGTAAACCGCAATTTCCCTTTCAAGTTTGTACGGAACCCTCAGTGCGCGAGTCCGACTCGCACTTGCCCAGTTTTTTTTTTAAAGTACCTAATGAGTTTACAGATAAAATATTCAAAGTGAGATAAAAAATTACAATGCAAATGAATTAAAATTATATTATCAATATTTAATGATGTATTAGTAATTTCGTTCAGTAATTTTGTTATTTATAATTATTCTGTGTTTTCATTCAGAACTGTCAATGAACTCTGGATAGGTCACAGATTAAAAATATTTTTAATCTATAATCAGTGGTTTGATAAATAAATAATTCTTGTCTATAGTTTGTATCTGTGCATTTTTTCTTTGTTAAATAATTGAATTAGGTATAAGTTTAAATATATAATTCTTCTGCACGTGTTTTTGTCACCTAACTCCTCCTAAACGGTTTGACTGATTTGAGAGTTTGAAGATACAATTGAAACCGCGAAAAAAATATCAGCTGTTCAGTACATTAGGAAACCATAAATGTACCGAACAGTTGTTTTTTTTTCGAGATTTCAGGTTTGTTCCTATAATAAAAGTTGTTGGTTATCATGAGCACAATCACGTGTTTAAGTATCGTACACTAATTGCCAGTCACCCTATATAATCAATATTATGTTATCCCTACTGTTCATGGGGTAAGGACCTGGTGATATGTAATACTGGTTAACATCTATAACAGACACCAGCTCCCCACATTCACTTGACTCCAAAATGTTCCTGCAAGGTGTTTGAATATTTGTTAATCATAAGGTTTTGTTTGTGAGGAGAACGAAATTATTATTATTAAAAAATAATTTTTCCCGCTCTGGTTGGAGTGAGAGGTAGTATCAGACTTTTACTGTCTAAAACCTGGTTGGTTTTTGAGATCCAGGGCCGCGGTAATTACCGCGGACAACATGAGTACCTTTTTTCTTTTCATTTTTAGGGTTCCGTACCTAAAAAGGAAAAATGGAACCCTTATAGAATCACTTTGTTTTCCGCCTGTCTGTCTGTCAAGACCCTTTATTTCGGGAACGCGTGGAGGTATCGAGTTAAAATTAAAACTATATACTCAGGTCTGCGGTCCCTTGAAGTTGTGAAAAAATCAAACTTCAGAGTTTATGAAAAAAAAAGATACAGCCGTCTATGTCGCACATAAACGTATATTTCGACACTCTCAAGGGAATCATAATTCATAAGGTACTTCTCATTGACCTAGAACCCTGAAATTTAGCATGAAGCAAGATCTTACAGCACAAGTATAGGAAAAAATCTGAAAACTGTAAATTTGCTGTTAAAAATTCGGAAAAATCTTCGTAACTCAATTCGGGAATTGAACTGTTTTCTTAAGTAAGTTTGTACGGAGCCCTCAGTGCGCGAGTCCGACTCAGACTTGCCCAGTTTTTTTTTCTATGAAAGATCGCTTTTAGCGATATGGCGGCTCATTTTTACATTGTATATTCTTATGTGTGATGGCATAAATGACTCTGAAACGTGCTCGTTCACAATGGGCCTCATCAAAAGGCTTAAAGTCACCTAAAGGGCAATGAAAAGGGCTTTGCTCGGAGTTTCCAAGCGTGAACACATCGGGAATGAAGAAATCCGCAGGAGAACCAAGGTTACCGATATAGCCGAAAGAATTGCCAAACTTAAGTGACAGTGGGCAGGGCACATTGCTCGCAGAACCGATGGTGGATAGGGACGAAAGGTTCTGGAATTGCGACCACGTACCGGAAGACGCAGCATTGGAAGGCCTCCCACAAGGTGGACCGATGACCTGGTGGGGGTCGCGGGAATCTGAAGGATGCGAGACGCACAGGACTTGTCATTATATAATAAAAAAAAGAACTTTTTATTTCAGACGTATTTGGTCCATACAGTTACATTTTACATTTTCATTATTATCTTATTAATTGATTATATTATATTCTGTTCTTTATAATGTTATTATATTAATAATTCAATTTAGTATATTTTAATTTATTATATTATATTATGTATTACTTCATATATTATATTATTAATTTAATTAAATCAAATTTAAGTACTTTGTCATTATGACACTTGGGGGAGGCCTATGTCCAACAGTGGACATCTTTCGGCTGAAATGATGACGATGACTTAATATTAAATTAATAAGTTTTGACTAAACATAAGATAATAAACGTTAGGTAGAATTAATAACCGAATTTTACCGTGATCTCTGAACCACGTAAATATTAGACAGATAACTACCATTTGTTTTTACATCCCTTGAAGCTAATTAATATAACGTCGGAGATAAATGGATAATGGTTATGGTAAATAGAGTAAACAGTGGAATATTTTTTTTTATAAATAAAAGGCATGTTATATAGTTACTCACTAGGGCCATGGGGTCCGAGCGCTTCTCTAAAAAATACTTTTATCGATTAAAAACTGACTAAAATACATGTGATTATTCTGATTGATTGTCAGATTATTCTACAAGTAACGCGTTGTAGTATTTTAATTTAATAATCAAATCTGTATATTTTTAGTAACTCGCTAAAGTTCTTTATATTTTGTTTGCAGTTGTGTCTGATGCGCAAAGACACAACTGCAAAATATGAAGCATTTTCTTTTGTATTTAGTTTGAGACTGACACCGCTTTAGGTTCTGTAGTCCTCTTAACGCAAAAAACCCAGACTATTTAATTATTTATGAATGTGAGGACTATGTTGATTGCTTTTTTAGGGTTCCGTACGTGAAAAGAAAAAAAACTGGAAACCTTATAGGATCACTTTGTTGTCCGTCCGTCTGTCTGTCTGTCAAGACCCTTTATCTCTGGAATGCGTGGAGGTATAGAGTTGAAATTAAAACCATAAACTCAAGTCTGTAGTTTCTTGAAGATGTAAAAAAATCAAACTTGTAAGTTAACGAGAAAAAAAGATACTTCGGTTTATGTAGCAAAAAACGTACATTTCGACACTCTTGAGTAAATCAAAATGTATAGAGTACTTGACACAGAATCCTGAAATTTGGCATAAAGCAAGGTCTTTTAGCATTTCTTATAGCCCAAGTATAGGAATAAATCTGAAAATCTTTTTTTTGCGATTCTGACAAATCTTCCGAGACTCCATTCCGGAATTGAACTATTTACACAATTATGTAAGTTATTACGGAACCCTCAGCGTGCGAGGCCGACTCGCACTTGCCCAGTTTTTTTTTCAGTAATTGTAACGTATGTTATTATATTGTGTATGGAAATTTAAGTATTTTCTGCGACCTACCCAAATGTCCTTTCCTTGGTATTGTTCGTCAAGTCGTTGAGCTCCTTAGTAGTTCTGGAGTTCAGCTTTGACAATACTGACAAATGCTTGCACTGACTGGACAGATCCACTCAAATCTGCATGGTTCTCATGTGATTTGACCATTACACATTTGTTTTATGGACGTTAAAAGAGACTGACCCCTGAGTTTGTTTCGGTGTTCCTTCAGGTTAGTCAGCTAGAAAACACCGGCCTCATCTAGTTTAAAATGACGAAAATTGACGTTTCAAAGTATTTTTTTTAAACCTATGTGCAAAATAAATATCATTTACCATTTTATTGTAAACACTTAACACTTTGTTCTATTGGGGTCTTTAAGTCAAGAGTGAATATGTTACTATGTGCTTTATTGTCGGCCACATCATCGCTTATCATCAGGTGAGATAATTGTCAAATGCGAGCCCATCCATAATAAAAAAAACTGGGCAAGTGCGAGTCGGACTGGCACCCTAAGGGTTCCGTACAAACTAACCTATCTAAATATTTCAACTTCGGAATGGAGTCTCGAAAGATACAGCCGAATCGCAAAAAAAAATTGTGACGTAACAACAAATTTACAGTTTTCAGATTTATGAGTATATGGTTTTAATTTCAATTCGATACCTCCACGCATTCCCGAGATAAAGGGTCTTCAGACAGACAGACAGATGGACGGTTAACAAAGTGATCTTACAAGGGTTCCGTTTTTCTTTTTGAGCCCTAAAATGGAACCCTAAAAAACATTAAAAATATACAAAAAGGAAAACTAAAATTCATAAGTAATACTCGTTTACAATAGGTGGCCTTATCGAATTCCGCAATCAGAAACCTGGAATGGACAGCAATTACCTGGACAAGAATCTACTAAAACATCCTGTATAATGTTGACGACGATGGAAATATTATACAACAAAGTAACGATCGATTGTAATTCAATTTATATTCTTGATTAATTACAGACGCATAGGATTTATAATAATTATAATTCATAAGAGTAATTAAAATTAACTTTGCAACAAGAAACGGATATAAACTCTTGACATAATTCCATTGAGATTTAATCGAATAAAAATAATTAATAAAATAATGTGTCCTATAAGTCTCTGACGTAACTTTTCAAATAGAATCTAACATATATATCTCTAGATTTTTTTTATTCATTTTGATTAAGATTAATTGATTAAAAAACACTTAACTAATTAAAACTATATATACACTAAAGACAAAAACTACTAGCTAAAATATGGCGTCATGAAATTCCTCCGCATCGCTGTCGACTGGAAGTGTGCCCTAAAGGCTGGCGGCATTGCCACGTTGTATGGCAATGCTTAATCTCTGACCGAGGTAAAAGCCAGCCCTTGGGTCACGCGAAGTGTCAACTAAGCGTCTGGATAGTTCTTTGAAAAGCTTATGAGCACTCGGACCCCACGGCCCAAGAGTTTCAACTCCAAACGGCTCAAAAATATAACTTCCGACGAGGTTGTTATATTTCCGTCGCTTGAGGTTCTCCGCAGTTATATCTAGATGAAATGAAATTGCCGTTTTTTAAAACGGTTAGCTTTGAAGTGTTATATCTTTGGATTGACTTGGAATTATAATTTCAAATATACTTTATATTAAAGGTACGTTATTCTTTTTTCGATATTAGGTATTTATTGGTTTCTTTGTGTTTTGTATTTTCTGTAATGACGCAGTGCTTATAACCATGAACGCTAATAAAAAAAAACGGTTTTTCATATTGAGAGTTCCAACGTAGACGTATTATTTATAGATACTGGCATTTCAAAAGGCAAGCAATATCAATGACGTATACCTACGACTTTCTATAGCTTTCATTTTGTCTTGTAGCCGCCCTGAGAAGAAAAGGACTCACGAATAAGTGATATAAATATAAAGTACATTTCATCTTATAATAATTCTTACTTCATGTACAGTGGTGGACGTGCTACATAGACGGACTATATGCCACAAGGCATTCTCTACCAGTCAACCATTGATTGGGTTAAAAAAGACAACACTGTGGTAGGTGTGCACAATAAATAAATAACAGATATTTGAAATAGAATGTAGTAGCGTTAAATTAAGTGGCTTATAATAATAAAATACGTATATATGCTAATGTAATAAACTAATTAATACTATGATTCACATTTATTTATGAAATCATTGTAATTAAGAGAACTTAAAATATAACAATTATGACGAAGACCGAACTAAGGCTGAGAGGACTTCAAGTAGTAGTTCCTAATTCTTCTAAAATACTTATAATTATTACTTATAAACTTAATTATTATAGACACGCAACTAAAACGTCAATAGCACAAAAGTGCGACACTACAAATGAGATAAGCCCGTTCATTCATTAAAATAGATTCAAATAAGTAAGTAGGTACACACAGTTTACCTTATTCTAATAAATAATAAAACAGAAATAATAAACTTACCGTTACCATTTTCAGATTTCTTCTTGGCCACAATAACTCCGTTATTCTCGATAGTAGTGGAAACTCCGTTCAGCTCCTTCATTTTCACGAAATTAAAAGTTAAATTAAAAAAAAAAATTAAGGACTGTTTCGCGCGTTTTCAAACGTCACTTTGACACTTCGCTTTGGCGCCAACTGGTGTTATTGCTGTACAGCCAAGGTAATCACGATCGACAAAAAAAGGAGAATGGTTTACTAATTGTTTGTATTATAAAAGGACTAGGCTGAGAATTATTTAAAAATATAGCGGAGGTGTTTATTGGACAACGACGTATGCAGAAATGATCGCTATGGCTCTAAATGTTCTTTTATTTATACAAAAAACATGTTGTTTTCTGCTACAGTTATTATTGTGTAAGTTTCATGGTGTTGACTCGGAGGTTTTTTTGATATTCTTATTTATTTTTCTGTTATATAGTTTTTGTTTATTGTGACATATTTATCTTGGATAGTTAATTGAATAAAGCTGATGAATGGTGGTAGTTCTTTAGCGTGGTCTTTGTTCCCCAGCAACGACTGATAAAGTGAATCACGTGGGTTCGAACGTGAACAGGATGGTCTTTAGGCAATACCCGTATCAACTTATAGAACATTTTTTTTTAAGGTGGGATATCAATAAATGACTTCTCTCGCTTTAGGGCGGAGCGAGAAGGCGTGTCAGACTTTTACTGACTAAAACCTACTCCTATGTTCTTTCCTTGCCTTGCGTTTCATTACCCAGGGTTTCTCTTTCGAAAGTCAACCCATGGCCAGACTTAGGGTGTTTTTAATATCGTGCGGTTATGATCACGCATGCGGGTTTGCCCCGCACGCTTAACTCTCAAATGTCCATTTCATTCAAGTATTTATTGTAATGCGTGGAACACGCACACGGGACGCGTTTTTTGCATTTTGAAATTTTCTGCATCCGGGATTATCCCGCATGCGTGATGAACCCGCATGCGTGATGAAATCCGCACGATATTAAAAACACCCTAAGATTTGACTTTGAGGCCCAAAATATTAGCTGTGCTGTGTGGGATTGTTCGAAAGAGTTACTGGGTCTCTGGAATGCAAAGGGCAACTGAAGGAACACAGGTAGGTTTCGCTCCGCTCAGAAGATATTTTATCATTTTAAAACTAAAAATAAATAGGCCCAAAATATTAGCCTCCGTTGTACATTCGTCCGTTTGTTTGTCTGTCCGACCGTCTATCAGCGAGCTGTTTCTCATAAACCTTTAAAGGTTATAGATATTAAAACTTTCACAGAATGTGTATTTCTATTGAGGTTACAACAAAAAATTAAGTCGTCCAATTAATTAAGATTGGTGTTTTTTTTTTTACTAGAATGGAATAGAATAGAATAGTATTTATTCGATGCAGGCAATACAATACAATGCAATAGGCAACAAAAACACCAAAAAAAATAAAGTTCTAAAATTTACAAATTAATTGCGCTGAGCGTGCCCGAACCGAAAGGGTCGCCAACTCAGCAATTGCTGGGCGTCAGACACCCAACGCTGATTTTCAGCTGGCACCCCGCAGTGACGCACGATTTTAATATTTAGATTATAAAATTGTTTATATATTAGGTATATAGTTATCTGGGATTCATTTGTGTATCTTTTTTTTTATTCACCGTTTATGTCTCTCTTTTATTGCACCTACCAGTAATTTCTCTGCATCACCCAAAGGTTGACTGGTAGAAAATGCCTAAGGCATTAAGTCTGCATCTGTACCATTATGTGCATAAATTATTAAATAAATAAATCTAATTAAACTCAAGTAAAGCACGTTCAGCTGATAATCCTGGGAGTTATAAGTAGATTTTTGACAATCAATATCGACGGTTGTAAGGCTAATTGACCTAAGTGACATTTTTTTTCAATATTGAGTTATATACATATTCGGAATCAGCAATTTTTTCTCTGTCGTTTGAGTCCGGTTTCGTTTTTTTTTTTTTTAATGTTGCTTAGATCAATTAGCCTTTCAACCGTCGATATGGTATTAGAAGCTTGTGTCTCTCAATTGGTCTTATGAACGGGTATGGTACTACTGAGTGCCCTTGTAGTTTTCATTATAAATGATTTAATATTATTAACTCCATTATCATGACTAACTGAAAAGTTGAAAGGGAATCGTTTATCTTGGTATGGTCATGTGAAGAGGAGGAATGAAGCGCATGTTGCTAAAAGAGTTATGAATATACATGTGGATAGATGGAGATGGAGAGAGGGAGGCCAAAGAAAAGATGGATGGATTGTGTGAGAAGTGATATGAAAGAAAAGGGATTTAGTGATAGCGTGACGAGTGACAGGACAGAATGGAAGAAAAAAACGTGTTGTGCCGACCCCAAATAAAACGGGACAAGGGCAGATGATGATAACTCCATTATCATGAAAGTGTCTACTAATTGCTGAATCTTTGTTTTGATTTTATTTTCTTTCATGACATTTTTCACTTTGTTTTTACAATGTATACCTTTTCTTTACATTGTGTAGACCACTAACTTTATTAGTGTATTACGTACCCTTATTGCAAAAACGTACTAAATGCACCAACATTTTTATATTATTATACTATGTTATTACTATTATATTCAATCAAATCTGTAGGTTATTTACTGTTTGTCGAAGCTATCTTTGTAAATAAGTGTCGTAGCTAATAACCGGTTTTACCTGTAGGTTCATCTTGATGAGACGAATAGATGGATGGATTTAACTTTAACTTGGGTAAAAATTGCAGATAGTTGGTTTTTGCAATAAGGGTACGATTTATCTATATTTATACTAATATTGTAAAGAAGGAAAGTTTGTATTTTTGTTTTTATTTATTTTATTTATTTAACGATTTATGCCATTTTCCAGCACACCTGCGAAAAGAGCGTTGAAAGAAAATAGGTATGTAGACACCGTGTGTAACAGTAATAGGAAAATAAGTACATACAAAATAGATATCAATAGAATAATATAACTTGCAAAAAAAGATATACTATTATAATTATATACATACACATAGTAAAATAAATATCACAAAAATACATACTAAATAATATGCAACTATGACGAAATGGAAAGATAGTGTTCTTCCACTCTACTTTTAAAAACTGCAAGAGTTTAGCAGCCCCTAATGTCAGTTTTAATAAATAAACTCAAAAACTATTTTTTTTTAATTCTTTCAACAGTAGAATGCTATTTTATCACTCAGAGACATAGCTATGTATTTATTAACTTTAGCGCTGTTGCCGTTGAGTTTTTTGCAGGTTCTTCTCCATATGAAACGACCAACTGGAACCGTGCACTAGCTGTTGAAGTTTTATAAGTGCCCATGTAGACCTATGTGAAATAAAATGCTTTGGATTTTGAATCATCATTATCCTCAGCAACTGATTCAACATATCACATGTCATTGAATACGTGTAATTAGTCAATAAAAAAACAATAACAATTATTTATTAATTATAATTAAAATATTAATTAATTAGTTATTATAGTTAATGATTATTTATTAATTAGAATAGAATAAAAGTGGCACATTTAAAGAATTAATTATGATTAAAAATATTATTTATTTTAGGAATTCATTGTAGGCACATTTTACGCAACTATTTCATTACGAAATATATTGTGACTTGTAAATTTATTTCTACTAATAAATAATATGTTTGTTTGATAGTATTGCGAGTGCCCAATGTATTTTTTTTTTTAATTCACTGTACTTTTTTAGTAGTTTTTTGTTGTCCAACTGACTGTCGCCAAAGAGATATTGTTTTTTCCTTTCTTTGGACATCCTCCGCTCTGGGGATGGTGGAGGTGTCTTATCGACTCGTACTTGCTAAGACCAGTCCAGTGTTTCTTCGCACACTTGCGTCGGAGGCTGCGGGTGGGGTGCGACGTTTGTTAAGTCGGCCAACGACCATACAGCCCAGCTGTATGGTCGTTGCCCCGGACTAATGCTGACTCGTAGTCCACAGATCTCGTCTTGGAAAAATTTACAATATTTTATTTATTTTATTTTATTTATTTGGGACGGTTATATAATACAGAATCAATATACAGTATCCAGCAGCAGAAGAAAAGTAAAAAAGTATAACCAACACCATTGTCCACGAAATATCACGCGAAACACACGCGTTCGTTATCCTAACGAACCGTGTTAAATAAGAGTAAAATATAATTATAATAATAATTTTTGTTTGGTCAGTTAGTAGGTAGGTTTTTTTTTAAGGTGGGAAAATCATCTAATGACAAATCCCGCTCTTGGGTGGAGCGAGAGATAGTGTCAGACTTTTACTGATTAAAAACCCACTCCTGTTCCCTCTTTGCCTTCATCCCGGGGCCCCGGGCTTCGCTTTCACACTACCCGTGGCCCCAGTAGGCTTCGACCCTGCTGGGCCCCTACGATTTGCTTACATCACCCTGAGGCGCGCGTGGAACAATACGCGCCGTCGACGGCTTGGGCTCGGTCCGGACAGCGAGAGATCACTGCCACCGATCGCCCCCACGAGGACACGGCACACCTCCACTGTATGTTCCACCGTGTCCTCCGGGCGTTCCACACAGTCAGTGATCACACGACAGAGGTAGTCGGGCACCCGGTGATACCTGAGTGCCCTCCTAATGCTACTCCAGGGCAGGGAATTGAAGGCGTTGGCGATATCCAAAGACACCGCCAAGACACACCTGCCCTGGGACACCGCATCCCCCGTCGTGAGGGCTCGCACGCGCATGATAGCGTCCACCGTGGAGCGTCCCCTGCGAAAGCCGAACTGGCAGTCCGCCAGATCCGGCCCCACCCGTGCTAGGTGCGCGACGAGGCGGTCTGCAATAACTCTTTCAAAGGTCAGTTAGTAGGTAAAGATAAAGATGTTTAGAAAAAAATGTACAAGGATGCATTACTAACTACCTTAAACTAGGCATGCAACACAGTTTTATTTAATTTGAATTCAATGGACACATAACATCTGATTACAATTTATTTACCATTTGAATATAAATTAATGTATTTAATGATTATGTGTATTAAGTCAAATTTAAAAAATGTGCCTTATAGAATTATTGTTTGCATTAATGATTACAAAATAATATGCCAAAAAATAATACAAATTGATGATATTAATAATTACAAAATAATACGTCAAATAAAAGTTAAACAAATTGATTTAATTAATGATTATAAAATAATAAGTCAAATAAAAGTTATACAAATTGATGTCATTAATCATTACTAAACAATATGTCAAATAAAAGTTTACAAGATTTATGTCATTAATAATCACAAAAAATGAAAAAAAGTTAATCATAAGTAATATAAATCAACGTTATTAATAATCACAAAATAATACGTCAAAAAATAATAATGTCAAAGTGTCTCTATTACCTACCTACCGCCAAAGTTTCTAACTCATACGAGTGTAAATTGCTCTCGTCTAGTGTTGTTTGACGACTGTAATAAGCTTTAGAATTTACGCGTTACAACAAGATAGCTCCTATTCCAACTTTACTAGCGTCCGTGTGAATTTCTAACTCAGCTTCAGGGTCACATAATGCCAAAATTAGTCGCGTAGTCAAATTACTTTTTAATGCATTAAATGCTTTAGTTTAAAGTTCGTCAAAACACCAGGGAACATTTTTCTTAGTAAGAATAGTCAAAGGTCTTGCTAACAAAGAGTAATTTTGAATAAACCGTCGGAAATAGCTAATGAGGCCAACAAACTGTCGAACTTCGTGAACATTTTTGGGTAACGGAAAATCTACTACAGCTTGAATTTTTGCTGCTCCAGGACGTATGCCATCCGAGCTAATCTCGTAGCCCAAATAATTTATACGAATTTGAAAGTAATCGCATTTTTTAAGATTTAATGTGAGATGAGTGGACCTTAATAATTGAAAAACGTTTTCCAACTTATCTAAACCCTCTTCTATTGAACGTGACGTCACTAACAAATCATCCATATAAGTTAAAGCCAGATTTTGCTTACCCTTAAGCATATAATTAATGGTCCTTTGAAAATCTCTAGGCGCATTTGCTAATCCAAAAGGCATTCTTTCAAATTCATACAAACCATCGGGCGTCACGAACGCCGTGAATCGCTTACTAGTCTTGCTCACGGGTACCTGATAATAGCCTGAAGTAAGATCAAGACTTATAAAGAACTTGTTACCTCCTAATCTATCTATTAATTAGTGTCATTTTACTATAATAGTAATGTTCTAAAGACGGACCAAACTTACACCTAGTCTTCAACATTGCGGATAACAGATCTTCATAATTTACGTTAGAAGGCAAAGCCTGTTTTAATTTTTGTAGCCACTCGTCCCAATTATATAGCACCGAAGGTGGTACCATTTCTTGGCTAAACCACTTAATTTAGGAAGAGCATTGTGACATATTTGCCGATCATTTCACGAGTAAATCTGCGCACATTCATGAACCTTATTAATCCAGTTTCCTACCGTTTGGCTATTATCACTTGGATCGAATTCGGGTACAACGCTAAAGGCAACAGGAAAGTTATTTTGAGCCCAAAAGTTAGTAGGCGCAAAATTAATGACACAATTATTCGTAGCCAATTTTCGAGCCAAGTTCGATTGGTTACTGCACGTAATTGTGCTGAGGAAGTTAACGGTGGGGTTTTTGTAGATTCGCGATCCGGACTGTTTCGAAAAGATACAGGACGCTTAGACCGCTCATGTCTCCTATTTCTCTTACTATGTTTATAGCTATTACTATGTTTTTATCACGTCACTTTTTGTTATGTTATTTTGACCTACGGTGGAGATCATCTTAATCGTAAAAACTCAAAGACGAACTATCGCTAATCGAGTCGACCCGTGTTCGCTTAGAATTTCCCATTTTAGCACGCTTAACGATTTTGAGTGGTTCAAATTAAGGGCTTAAACAATTTAGATACAGCAACAATGAATCTACACAATATTCTAATCCCTAGAAAATATGCACAGCAAAATACACGTACATGATAATAAAATAATCAAAATATCAATCGTTAAGACAACAGTAAAATAAACATAAATATACGATCAAAATAGGTACCAGTAGAAGTTATAATACTTCAAATCCCTAGAAATATGCACAGGAAAATACACGTACACGATAATCAAATAGTCAAAATATCAATCGTAAAGACAACAGTAAAATACAAATAAATGTACAATCAAGATACCAGTAGAAGTTATATTACTATTGAATCAAAATCACGAACAAAATTGTCTTTGTTTGGAAGAAAATAGTTTTAAATTAGTCCGTTTTCTTTACAAGCTATCTTCAAGCTGATACAAACACGTTTTGAATTTTTTTCCGTTGCAATAGGCACTGTTTATAAAAGGTTGTAAAAACAACAAGTCGGTCACCAAATCACAGGGAAATAAGTACTGTAAAGATCTCTGACCTCAATATGTCCTTTGTCCAGGAAACTGCAACAGTGGGCACTTGGATGCACTTAGCACACTTCTGACTTGAAAGAATTATACACGCGAATGCTGGTTCAAATCCCTTTTATTTCTATACCACAACGTAAAAATATGACTCGAGTCCTTCTTTGTCGAAAATAGAACGAAACAAACCGAGTCGCGCCTTTTTATTCAAAATTGATCTATGGGTTGCCACAGATAAGAAAATAAGTTTGACACTAAAAAGAAACAGTGTTGCAACCAAAAATAAGATGAATTAAACAGTCGATTATTATGTGGGTATGCTAACATTAGGCTCTTAAGAACAAAATGTTCGTTACAAAGCCACTCTACTTTTGTACGATTTAAAAAAACTTTTCGCTGTGTGCAACTTTTTAATGTTTAAGTTTTACGTCACTTTTTTGTATGTTCAGAAATCAGAAACGTTTATTTCAAATAGACCAATTACAGGCACTTTTGAATTGTCAAAATGTTGGTCAGTCAATAAAAAAAGTGAAGCTAAATTGCACGTTTCAAAGCGTAGATTTCTATGGAGAAGAACGTGCAAGAAACTCCGTCCGTATGTCATTTAAGTCTTGATCAAGTATGTAGCCGTGTTTGTTGTCAACAAATGTTTTTTTATCACTATCGAAACTGTTTTTGTCACAATAATTGGTCAAAGTTTTAAACTGTTTTTATTTAAAACACAGAATTTGGTACCTAATTTGGAAGAGTTCACTGAAGTCATTTTTTTAAATAAAATTTTACACTGTTTACACCGTCTGCTTCAAAGTTCTTTCGTGATAGGCTATCGGGAATAATTGAATGTATTTTGAGTGCTAAAAATATTGTTTGTTCATCTTGTAAACACTGTTTCATAGTCACCGTTTATTTTTTTTGTTTGTTTTTTTTTTTACATTTCTTCTTAATATAACTCATCGATAACACTTGTACTGGACTATTGCACTATTGCGACTGTATGTACTATTTATTTATGATTAATCTTCGTTTGTACTATTTTTAAACAATGTAACACGTTCAGTGCGGAACGGGGTCTAATACGCCTCGTATGTGTCTTCTTTGCGGTGCGGCTAAGAAAAACATAGTCTTCTCTGCCATGCGGAGGCTGTAACTTCAAATTGGTTTAGTTTAGGAAAAAGATGAATTTATGAAATGTATTATTAAAACAGAATGCTATGGTGTATCTATTTTAATACGGGGTCACTTTGACCTCCTAACGCACTGAAGATACAAATTTTTATATGATTTCTTTTAAGTTAGACAATAAAAAAGCTCTTTATTAGTTTCCTGACGTTGCTCGGTCTAATAAGCTCCTTACCGTCAAAATGATAGTTTTCAAACGAGGTTTTAAACGCCCCGTACCGCAGGAATGTAAATAATACAAAAATGAGCCGCTGTTAACGTGTTAAATATGCGGAGTAGATGCAATCCATGGCACTAGCGTGGGTAGTTAATGGTAGTATTGGTATAAATACTCTTACAATTATTATATGAGAAGCAAATACATATGAGTCTATTTTAAGGGCGGTGAGCCAGCAAATGACAAGCCAAATTTAGATTTTTCCTAAATTTAGATTCAGAAAGCGCGAAAATGTCTGAGGGCGGAATTCTCCAATAAAACTAATCGCGTTTAGCCGCTATCACTAGTGTCACTTGTCTGTATTTCTCTTTTGTTGTATTTTTTTACAAGTGACACTAGTGACAGCGGCTAAACGCGATCAAGCGAGCCAAACGTTAAAATGCGATTAGTTTTATTGGTGAATTCCGACCTAAATCTATAAAATGTGAGTTATAGGTTGCCACTAGTTGGTGGAGAGGAGCCCGCACAACGTGCAGTATCGAGGTACGCGCATCTCCCGCCGGGCAATAATAGGTCGAGGTACTATATACTACATATCATAACTCGTTGAGAGTTCAATACAGTTGAAATTGTTTTTTTTTATTTTTTATTATAACTATTAAACACCAAAGGCAAAAACTACTAGCTAATATATGGCGTCATAAAACTCCCTCGCATCGCTGTCGACTGGAAGGCTTTCGGCATTGCCACGTTGTATGGCAATGCTTAATCTCTGACCGAGGTAAAAGCCGACCCTTGGGTCACGCGAAGTGTCAATTAAACGTTTGGATAATTCTTGAAAAAGTTGAACTTGTTGTTGAAAAATGTTAGAAGAAAATAATATTATAAAAATGAAAATATTAAACGTAAGTTGCAAGTTGCAGTTTGGTACTCCTATAATAAACGAATTATTTGAATTGAAATGTACACTAAACTGCCTTTTTTTGAGAGTGGAAAGGTTGTGTCAAATTTTTCTGCCTAAAACCCATCTTTTTTTTTAATTGACATAAACCAGTGCTTGACTGCGATCCCACCTGATAGTAAGCAGTGATGCAATAATTGATGGTGAGGCGCACTATCCCACCAGTGTTCCTTCAGTTGCCCTTTGCATTCCAGGAGTACGGTAACTCTTGCCCTCTCTAATCGTCTCTACTAGGCCCCTACAGTTTTGTTGACCTCTTTTTGAAGCACGCGTGAAATACTACGAGCAAATTCAAATTCAAAATTCAAAATTCAAATTCAAAGCATTTATTTCAAATAAACCATTTACAGGCACTTTTGAAATGTCAAGAAGTCAGTCAGTCAGAAAAAATGATGCTAATTGCACATTCCAAAGCGTAGATCTCTATGGAGAAGCTGTTAGTCTGACTCGAGTTTGGTCATTACCAGACACTAATCTGTCTGAGAGTCGTATTTATCAATTCATCATCGTCTTCCTGCCCTTGTCCCATATTATTCGGTGTTGGCGCAAAACGTATTTTTCTTCCATTCTATCCGGTCAACCGTCATGCTATCACTAACTTCCTTTTCTTTCATATCACTGTGTCGAATTTATAAATTAATAATTTTTATAGTAGTTTGTATTTTGGATAGTTTTTAATTAATTCGTTTGTACCCAAAGTTCAGTTGCACTTTCAAAAAATAAAACTGGGTCTGGGTCAACGGGAAGTGCCCTGGCTCAGAATTTTGTTTCCCTTGAGAATGTCGAAATATACGTTTTTTTTTTGACAGAAACGGCCGTATCTTTTTTTTAGTTAACTAAGAAGTTTGATTTTATCACAGCTTCAAGGGACTGCAGAACTGAGTATATGCTTTTAATTTCAACTCGATAACTCCACGCGTTCTCGAGATAAAGGGTCTTGGCAGACAGACGGACTACAAAATGATCCTATAAGGGTTACGTTTTTCCTTTTGAAGTATGGTACCTTAAAAATGAGAACCCGATTGCAGCGGTTCAATTGTATTTTCAAACCATCCAGGGACTCGTTCAAATTATATCACAAAGTTTCATCCGAATCGCTTAAGCCGTTTAGGAGTAGTTAGATGCAAATACACGTACCTACAGAAAAATTTATATACATACACAGAGATTAGGGAATAGATGACGTTTTCGGTCAATGTCAACAGTACTTAAATGGATTTTCCTGTCGTTGGGTGTTTACGTGGTTACCTTAATATTATGACTGGATGTTTCAGTGTGTCATCCTGATAACTCAAGGTCCCAGGAGTTGGGAGTCCCCATGAAGAAGTACTTTTTTTTGAGGTGAAAAACATCTAATGACTTCTCTCGCTCTCAAACTTGTATTCTTCACTTGCCCTTTGTGGTCGAAGACTACGGGTTTCCTTTCCAGTAATTCCCCGTGGCCCTAGCGGATATCGGCCCACCTGGGCCCTTACATTATAGCTGACATCTCTTTGAGAAAAAGCGTGAAACGTTACGCGCAGTTCGGTTCTTACCGGACGAGCGGACGGCAAGTCATCCGCTGGGGCGTCAGGATATCGGTTCCCTCACATTTGTGGCCGTCTCCTTCGCTAGCTACCGGTTCCTTTTCGCCCTGGACCATGACCTGAACCATGGGCCCGCGCGAGAGCCCGCTGCCGATCACCTGCACGAGGACTCGATGATACTCCACCCAAACAGGGCACACTTCCACCGCAAGCTTTACCTTGTCTTCCAAGCGGTCCGCACAATGGTGACCACCCGGGATTTCTTCCGCCTGAATCTGAAACAGGAACGTCCTAAACTTGCCGTTTCCGTTGAGGACCTGCGTTATGTGGAAGGTGAGGACACCGTGGCTCTCCAGACACTATTCAAAGAGGGGACTCTTCTACCGTAAGCTTTACCTTGTCCTCCGAGCGGTCCGCACAATGGTGACATCCGGGGTTTCTTCCGCCTGAATCCGAAACACGAACGTCCTGAACTTGCCATGGAAAGTGGACTCTCTCCAGCCACTCTTCAAAGAGTCCCCTCCATGAGGAGTGGCTGAACAGACATCGCGATTATGGCGTGCCTGTGAAATAGTACTCAAGAATGTGTTATTTTTTTATCCATGATTTTAACAAACTAGTGGAGATGGTCTATTATTATCAAAATATTACAGATTTTTTTTCCATTCCTTCGACTTGCACCACATAAAGTATTATTTCTAATTCATCCTACAAAATATAAACAAAATATGTTGTAACATGAACTTCTAGTGATAAGAGATAAGGAAATTAAACCAACCATATGCTCCCCAGTGAAGGGGTCAAGTTAGTTTTATAATATTTTCGTAAAGTCCGATTAGACAATTCTAATTGACTGTGTGATTGTACAAAACTAAAGTCATGATAAACAACCATGTAGCACCCACTTCTATCAATATTGGAGACTCTAGAGTCGAAGTTATGGATATTTACGTTTACCTTGGACAAACAGTCATTCATCAGACATTTAGTTTGTGTGTTTGTTTTTTTCAGTCATTTAGTTTATGTCTTGTATCTATGTGTTTTATATACCTTTATTATTGATACTAGCTGACCCGGCGAACTTCGTACCGCATTAGCGTAGCAATGATGCACTACTTTATTTTGGAACAAATGATGCTCGAATTTAATTAAGTAACCACGTTTCCGGACAAACAATGCTCTTTCAATATAGTCTATGGCTGTGAATGACATTGACGTTCGTTACGCGCGTTTTTTTAAATATGCAAAATTAAATGTATATTTTTCAATATTTCTGAGATTTTCTTAATATTTTTTTCCGTAAGAACCTTCTCCTAATAATAACAAATACAACAAAAAAAGAATTAGTGAAATCGGTCCAGCCATTCACGCGTGATGCCGTGACCAAGGAAAACGGGTTTCATTTTTATATATAGATATAGATATGTAATTATGTATATGATTTAATTTAGATAATATAGTATATTTTTTTATTTTCTAACTTATTTTTATACACTGTGTCTACATCTCTCATCCAACTCTCCTTTCGCAGGTCTGCTGGAAGAAATTTCATTAGAAATAAGCAGTACCTTTGTGCTGTTTTATCTCGCTCAAAGCACATGAGACGCTACTGAGAACCTAAGGTTTCGTCCATGTGAAAATAAGTTATGTCTGACAGCTCTGGGATCTTGGTCTATACGGAAGCGTGTGATATCGAACAATCATATTCATTGGTCCATATAGCTTAGCACTGGTAGAAACGGGTTCAACTAACCTTCCCTACTGCCCATACATCACATAGCTTGAGCTTTGCATCTTCCTCGCGAGGATATAAACGATGTATAAGACGTGCTATGTATGGAAACCGACGTGCCCAGCCCCCTTAGCCAAGTTACAAAAGTTTCGTGTCGAATTCCGTTCTCCAATCGGTAACGTCTCGGTGTCAGCAATTGTAGAAAACGATAAGTTGGTAGCCATGTTGACGCGCCTGAGGCGGCCGCTCGTTCTATAATAATAAAGGATGTAGCGTTGAACATTGTAGAAACGATAACAATTCATTATATCATTTTGAACGATGTGAACTTGGCTACGAATTTTCTATTCGTTTGTTCCGACCACATGACTTAACGTTGAGATGATTCCCATACATTTGATTAGTTTTCGACTAGCGTTAACGATTGCAGATTAACAACTTGGCTCGGGGTGCAGATCGGCGTACGTGACGGCATACGTGTACGCAGTATAGTTCTACCTTAAAGCCAAAAAAAACGTAGCTGAATAAAATCAGCCTGCACGTTTTTTTCTTTTAGATATATTGCCGAGGTTATCAATATTAGTATTTTCTTGAATAAAATCACGAAATTGATACCCTATTGCCCGATTAATTAGATATTGTTATAAATTATAATTATAGTGCTTTCGGACTTGTAAAATATTGAGCAATATTTGTAATTTTAATGTCGAGTTGTGTAATAATATATCATTGAACTCGAAACTAATACGTTTACAATAACAATGTGATAGCTTTTATTTACGGCGTCACTTTATTTTTAGGGTTCCGTACCCAAAGGTAAGGGACCCTATTACTTCTTTTTCTTCTTTTCGTGTCGATGTACTCTAACTAAATTTTATCTGACCAGTATTTGGCAACCTCTACGGCTCTGTTATTGGCCTCGTATAGATCCTGAAAACTGCAGGTAGTTGTGCAGGATGGACAGCATAGCAAATGACGCATGTCCTGTGCAGCAGCTCCACACTGGCACTGTGTTAGAGATGGGTCGAGGAAGCCCCATTTGGCCAAATTATTTTTACAGCGGCCAACCTGAGTGCGTAGTCGGTTAAGAGATTTCCAGATTGGCCACTGCAATTCGCGTCCAGGGGGGAGATGTTCTGACGGGGTGATGAAATGTGTAGGAGTTGGGTGCTTCTGCTTCCACAGCGCGCATCTCTCAAACTCAAACCCTATTACTAAGACTCCGCTGTCCGTCTGTCTGTCTGTCTGTCTGTCTGTCTGTCTTTCCGTCTGTCTAGTTGTTATTTTACTATAAGTGTACGAGTATATGTAGTATAGATTTTTTTCAACTCACCTTCCATTTGCAATCGGTCGTCAGAACATAAGCGAATTAGTTTTTAAAACAAATGGCGTTGTGGTGGAGCGGTCAGTGCTGTTCCTCCCACTTATAGAAGGTGGTTTCTTTTCAGCCATTTCACCACCGCAGTGGCGTTCAACAGTTCAGCAACGAATGGGTTCGGATGCAAGGTCAGATGTTTCTTGTGTTGCGTTTTGTATCGCTCAGTTTCAGAGTTCACTGATGGCATATTATATAGATAGTCGTGGATTTCTTCGTTCCTAGCAAAACAAGGCGCATTAACTATTGCTCTTAAGATGCTGTTTTGAACTCTTTGCAGGCAGAGTATGTTGGATTTAACTAGCTACGCCCCACAGCTGGATCCCATATGACCATATTAGCTTCAGAATTGAGTTGTAGATAAGCAGTTTATTGTACCACCACCACAAATAAACCACACACAATACCACAGGACAGCACCAAGACGAATAGTGCGAAGTGAAGTGTTACTGACATAGTTTTAAATCATGTTTACTAACAAAATGATTTATTACAAGTAGTTATGTATGTTAGTCTATAAGGTATTTATGATATGGGTACATGTTGTCTGAAATAGATTGATTATTATTATTATTATTGTCCACAGAGAGTACAGTGTTTCTTCCTATTAACCAATATAAGTTACAAAACTTGTGGTTTATCTTATCTCTTTTATTTTTGATGTGATGCTTCCATGTTAGCCGCATATCTAATTTAAAGCCAAGATATTTCACACAACACTGCAAAATGCCATCTGGCAGCTTTGGACTTAGTAGAAAGGCGTGCGAAGAGGCTAATTGGGGATCCAGATTTGGTTAAGTCCAATCTACAAAGCCTCGAGCACAGCCGCAGGGTAGCCAGCCTATCGGTATTTTACAGGTTGCATTTTGGAGAGTGTGCGCGGGAATTGCATGACTTGATTCCGCCATCTCCTTTCTACCATCGGACAACCCGACGTACGGCGAGTATCCACCCTTACGTTGTTGAAATACCAACGGTCCGAACTAAGCGATTTGCTTCGTCGTTTATACCGCGTACATCGAGGGACTGGAACAATTTGCCTGCTGCGGTCTTCCCGTCCAACTATAATTTAGGTGCCTTCAAGGCTAGAGTGAATAGGCTCTTAATAAGTTAGTGCGCCTCACCATCAATGATTGCATCACTGCTTACCATCAGGTGGGATCGCAGTCAAGCACTGGTTTATACCGAATAAAAAAAAAAAAAAAACAATCTGTGTGTGAAAGGGTTTCTGGTCCTAGTCTCACAGGAGAGGTGTTTTCTTGTCTGAGTGTAAACGTGATGTGTCTAGACATAGTAGCGCTGGCTCGTATCCGCTTCTTACAGAGCCATTTGTTTGTTTCATCAAGCCGTTTCCGTAGTATTTTGCTGGCTATTTTAGGGTTGTGTAAGTTGCTACAGTTATGCCATTGATTGTGGGCAGATCGGATGTAAATATATTATACAGTACTGGGCCAAGAACTGATTCCTGTGGTACTCCAGCTTCCACTTCAAACAATCTTGTTCGAGCTTCGCCCTGTTTCACTTGAAAGAAACGATCAGCTTTTCCTTTACTTTACTTAGTAATCCTTTGTGCCAGACACGGTCAAAAGCTTGCCGTACATCAAGGAAAGCCCCTGAGCTGCTACTTGTTCCATTGTTGAGTGTAATTTCCGAAAGCCAAATTGGTGAGATAGGTCAACATCATTATCGTCTATTCACGTGTATACGTCTATGGTTTAGAAATATCCTTTCCCACAGTTTGGAGAGTACAGGCGTTAAGCTTATCGGGTGATAGATGACGCTTTATGTTCGGGTTTACCTAATTTGTGGATTGACAACTTGAGATATTTTCCAAAGATCAGGAAAGTGAGAGAAGGTTGCGTTAAACAAACTTTTTAAGAAAACAATGCATTTTCTGGGAAGATTCTCAAGTACAGCTGGCGTTATCAGGTCAAATCCCGGGGCTTTCCTAGAATCCAGAAGTCTAATTTCTCTCACATCTCTTTAGGTGATGTTAGTATTTTATAATGGGCAGACACATCTGCAGGTCTTGTTTTAGTACCATGTCAATTTTATGCTCATCATCGATGCTTTCATTGGGTTTAAAGACAGATTTCACGTGCTTTGCAAATGTTTCAGCCTTTTCCAAATCTGTTCTTGCCGAGGAGTCTTTTTTTTTTTTTTTGTTGGGAATGTCAGCAACCGTAGGGGTCCAGCAGGGTCGAAGCCTACTGGTGCCATGGATGATGTGAAAGAGATCCCCGGGGCTCTGCAACAATGGCAAAGAAGGAACAGGAGTGGGTTTTTAGTCAGTAAAAGTCTGACACTATATCGCGCTCCACCCAAGTGCGGGGATGTCATTGGATGATTTTCCCACCGAAAAAAAAACTGTCTTGGGCAATCTTTGACCAAGTTTGCCCCACAAATATGATCAGATCATCACACCACCTTCACCGTGGTCGACCTTGACGGCGTCGACCTCCCTCAGGCCTCCAGTGAGAGACAATCCTCGCCCATCTGTCCGGGTGCATTCGTGCGACGTGACCAGCCCACACCCACCAGCCTGATTGTTTTATCTCGTAGATTTTTGTCCTTGACTATCAATAAAATCAAATCAAAATTAAGTAGGCTACAGGGTTGGAGACCCGTAACAATCATTGAACTCTTTATTATAATAAAATACCTATTTATTTTAAAATATTTACATACTTTGCTCACGTTATTGATATCACCAGGATGTTTAGAAATGTTGACGATATCAGTTTTTGGGTTCAAAAGTGGTCTTGTAGTTTGGAGAATAAATAATTAGGCAGTTTCCATTTTTGTTTTTGCTTCATTATAAACAACGCGACGCAAAGTTCAATTCTGCTTTCAACTCTGCGTTAGTTTGGATTGGGACAAGATAAAAAGCTATATTTTAACAGTGTTAGACGAATGATTGACGAGTGATTTTAATTATTACAATTCAGTAAATAAATATGTGGTACGGCCGCCAAGTATATTAATTTAATTAACATACATTTGTTATCATCTCGCTGGAGAACCAAGGTTGCCGACATAGCACAAAGAATCGCCAAATTTAAGTGGCAATGGGCAGGGCACATTGCTCGCAGAACAGATGACCGTTGGGGTCCAAAGGTTCTGGAGTGGCGACCGCGCACCGGAAGATGCAGCATTAGCAGGCCTCCCACAAGGTGGACCGATGACCTGGTGAGAGTCATAGGACTGTTCGTTGTGGCGATACTTGGCCTCCCATAGACCTCCCGCCTATGTCCAATTTGCCGGTTCTTCTCCATAGGAAACGGCCAATTTGGAGCCGGCACTAGCTTCTGACGTTATATTATTATAAGTGCCCATGTAGGCCATTGCGAAAATTATTTTAGTATTTTAATAAGGAAATAATAGCAAGGAATCTCGGAGTACTCATCATTTTCCTGCCCTTGTCCCGTGTTATTTGGGGTCGGCGCAACATGTTTTTTTCTTCCATTCTGCCCTGTCACTCGTCATGCTATCACTAACAAAGGAAGTTAGTCTTTTATATCACTCTTCACACAATCCATCCATCTTTTCTTTGGTCTCCCTCTCCCTCTCCATCCATTCACATGTAAACTCATAACTCTTTTAGTAACATGCGCTTCATCCCTCCTCTTCACATGACCATACCAAGACAAACGATTCCCTTTCAACTTTTCAGTCACTGGCGCCACTTTCAAACTTCCCCTAATATACTCATTTCTCACTTTATCCATTCTCGTCACACCACACATCCATCTTAACATTCTCATCTCCGCTACGTGCAATCTTTTTTCATCCGTCTTTTTCACAGCCCAACATTCTGATCCATACAGTATGACAAGTCTTATCACGGACTTGTAGATTTTTTTAGATTAGTAAGAAATGAGTACTAAAGAACAAAATTGTTGTCGATTTTTTGGCCTATGTATTATTTATATGGCTACGTTATTCATTAACCCAAAATTGTTTACATATTCCGATTAGAGGTAAAAACAGCTAAGTAGAATAGAATAAACTTTATCGTACTTTGTTATTTATTGCTACTTTGATGTTTGTGTTTATTGTTTTTAGGTTGTTTTTTTTTGTAGGTACATCGTTTTTTTAAGAGTGGGTGTCAAATCTGTGGCCCTAGTAAAAAGGAGTATAATTCCATTTGACATTTCAAAATGTGTTCGATATGGGATTTGATGCATGTGGAATCCTGGAGGAGCGATGGCTTGATGCTGTGTAAGTGAGCGACGTGACCCTCCGCCGCGTCACTCCTCTGATGACTACCATTCCACTGCGCACACGATGTTGGAAAGCAGCAGATTCTGGACTAATTGTGCTCCATTGGTGTAATTGCTGCAAGGCGTTCAGATGTGAGGATAAAAAATAAATAAAGAAAGTCCAAATTTGTCAAAAAGTTAAGTATACCGGAATGATCAGATAAAATGCTCTATCGTGTGGTGTAAATGGATCTAAGCTATCTCTAAAAATAAGGAAGTTACTTTGTGTAAATGGGTTCAAACGACACCAAAAAAAAAAAAAAACATGGACACCCACGTTTTAATCTGGTTGGTGTTTATCAATACAACAACACCTATTCCATTTAGTTACGAATGATCAATTCTATTTTTAATTAGTTTTTTTATTATTATTATTACTTATTTTCATTGTGCTCACATAATAGAAGCGACAAGAAATATGTAACCAAGATTTATGTAACTCATAATATGATATAAAAGAGTGTCCATGGAGTTTCTTGCACGTTCTTCTCCATAGAGATCTACGCTTTGGAACGTGCAATTCAGCTTCACTTTTTTTTTTTGACTGACCGACATTTTGACAATTCAAAAGTGCCTGTATTTGGTCTATTTGAAATAAACGTTTCTGATTTCTGATATTACTAGACTTATATCCGTTTTCACCAAAATTAAGGGAAAAAAATATTTCTTTGCATTTGGTACTTGGTTATCATAAAAATCATCACATACATACATCATCAGGCCACAGCTTTATGCTGAGCGTTCGGCCGTTTTGCGCGGATGTGACGCATATCTTCCCTAATAATTGACAATGTTTTTTTGCTAGTTTTAAAATTGCGTCATTTCGCGCGAATAAACAGTTTTTCTTTCTTTCTTTCTTCTACACAAATGCGTATCCCTTTTCACTTGTACGACTATGAATTAACATTTAACTTATAGAAGAAGGGGTATAACTTATTTTATACCTCTTAAGAACTATTAACTTTATATAAAAAATAACCCAATTATAATAAATAGCATGAGTCGTCTAACTATAAAAAAGAACATCAAATGTATTAGGTAAAGGTTTAAATGACACCCAAAAACGTTTTTTACGTCTCCGGTAAAGTTGTATTTTTGAACCTAGATCCTTTTTACTAGGACCACAGAAATACATTTGAAGTAGGTATGGCGTGCGAAGGGTTTGCACGCCATACTTCAAGGCCTTTTTTAAGGTGGGAAGTCATCTAATGACTTTTCTCGCCTTAGAGCTGAGTGGGAGGGCGTGGAAGACTTTTACTGACTAAAAACTACTAAGTTCCTTCTTTGCTCTTTACGTTCCAGAACCATGGGTAATCCTTTTGGAAGTCAAGCCAACGCCCCAGAAGGCTTGGACCCTTTGGGCCACTAAGGTTTGCTGGCATCTCTTTGAGCCGCCTGTGGAACACTAAGCGCCGTCGACGACCCGGGCTCGGTCCAGAGGTTAACGGACGGCCGGACGGAGATCTACCCATTGCTCATCGTCCGCAAGCCCACGCCTACTGTGGATACATCAAGTGCCTTGCCGGGAAATTGCTTTAATCGAGCGGGTCTCGGGAGGGTGGTTATGCTCATTTTCGTTTTATAATAAGTTTAGTCTTTAAGAAACCTTCTCTAGATTTCTTCAAAATAAAACTTAAAGAGCACTTCCTTTCATTATTGATGCATGATTTCTGACATGCAACATAGGAAAATCGCAAAAAACTAAATGTCTACGTGACAAAATAAAATGATCATATTTTATTTTGTCACGTAAACATTTAGTTTCTTTCTGACGTGTGACTTACCTACAGGATAAAACGCTATTTATCCTGTAAGACACACGTCAGAAGGAATCAGTTACTAGAAACTTTTCGACATATTCGTCATATTCTGACTGGCCTGTTGGTTGTATGTATTTAGAAATATATAAGTATGTTTATCATTTATCTAGTACTCATAATACAAGCTCTGCTTAGCTTGAGACTAGACGGCGTTGTGTGATAGTTGTGGAATATTATTATGTGTTTTCAAAAGGTTATACAGATCAGACGTCTTGGTGGTTAAGAAAGGTAAATGCCCAAAATAGCCCTGTGCAATAAAGAGTAGATAGTTATACATATTCTCTATTGTACACCAATAATAAAATTACAATAGGAACTTAAAATTAATAGGATGTCACAATGTGTGGTCTTATCGCTAAAATCAACGTCTAGGTAGCTGCTAGAAAACGCAAAGCAATGGTCCGGCGATATTTCACACCAGGATAGTTTCTAATGTTATACAAAGCACAGGTCCGATCGTGTGTGGAGTACTGCAGCCACATATGGGCTGGTGCTGCAAAATGGTATCTGGCAGCTTTGGACTCAGTGGAAAGGCGTGCGAAGAGGCTAATTGGGGATCCAGATTTGGTTAATTCCAATCTACAAAGCCTGTGGAGCATACGGTGGAGGTGTGCCCCGCTTGGGCAGAGCAACGCCGTGTCCTCGTGGGGGCGATCGGCGGCGGCGATCTCTCGCGTCGGGCCTTGGTACAGGCCATGGTCCGGAGCGAGGAGGAGTGGCAAGCGGTCGCTTCCTTCTGCAAAGCAGTAATGCTAGCAAAGGATGCGGCGGATCGCGTGAGGCAACGGTCCTCACGCCCCAACCGCCGCCGGGATTTCCGATCCCGATTTCCGGCCACCGTAGGCGCGGGCTTGCGGACGGCGAGCAATGGGTAGTCCGCCGTCCGACAGTCCGGTAACCGTCCGGACCGAGTCCGGCTGTTCGGTAACTAACCGGACCGAGCCCAGTCGTCGACGCCGCGTATTGTTCCACGCGCGCCTCAGGGAGATGTCAGCAAATCGTAGGGGCCCAGCAGGGTCGAAGCCTACTGGGGTCATGGGTAGTGTGAAAACGAAACCCGGGGCCCTGGGACGAAGGCAACGAAGGAACAGGAGTGGGTTTTTAGTCAGTAAAAGTCTGACACTATCTCGCGCTCCGCCCAAGAGCGCGATTTGTCATAAGATGAATTTCCTACCGAAAAATAAAATAAAAAATAAAAATCTACAAAGCCTCTAGCACAGGCGAAGGGTAGCCAGCCTATCGGTATTTTACAGGTTTTGGAGAATGTGCGCAGGAATAGCATGACTTGATTCCGCCATCTCCTTTCTACCATCGGACAACCCGATGTACGGCGACTGTCCACCCTTACGTTGTTGAAACTTCAACGGTCCGGACTAAGCGTTTCGCTTCGTCGTTTATATCACGTATATCGAAGGACTGGAACCATTTGCCTGCTGCGGTCTTCCCGTCCAACTATAATTTAGGTGTCTATAGTGAATAGGCTCTTAATAAACTAGTGCGCCTCACCATCAATACTTGCATCACTGCTTACCATCAGGTGGGATCGCAGTTAAGCACTGATTTTAATCAATTCAAAAAAAAAGTCGGAATCACAGTCTTACCTGTTGTACTTGGATTAGCGTCGCTCGATTGTGTCTTTTGGTGAGTCTCGGGACTTATAGCATATAATAAATTAGTTATTTCAATGGAATCTGAAAGCTTTCAAAAACAACTTACCTGGCTGTGATTTTCGAAACCGTGGACCGCTCAAACGATAACTTAGCACTCAAAAATGGACTTACTAACATAATTGCCTAGCTAGGTACCAAAAAAAGCTAAATTTATTACGATATTGTTTCTCAGTTTCTCAATCTTACTCACGCCATTAAAAATCGTACAATGCGTTCTAAATAAGAATAGGATTGATTGCCATGTTGTGACGTCACGTCATACTGTCAAATCGCAAGAAATTGGGCAAAATTGAAGAACTGGATTCTGATTAAACTTTTTTCGTTCAGTTCGTAAATAAATTTTAAAAATTTCTTGTTTTGCTCATCATATTAATTCTTTGATTTTATATCGTCAATATCGAGCATGGTGGTTTAAAAGCTTGTTACTTCATCTAACGCAATCCAACACGATGTTTGACGAAAAGCCAACGTGAAAAAAGAGAGATAACGCCTGAAAACTCTGTTAGCATTCGGTAATTCCGTGATTTACTCGAATATTTTACGTCGTTTTTTTTTTAAACACTTAAAAGTTTTTGAAAAAAAAAATGTCGTCATTCAGAATCTTGATTAAATTTGCAAGCTATACTTTTTTGATTTTTCAATATTTTTTTTTGTAAATTATGAAGTAAAGTTCATGCAAAATAGCAGATTTTCGTGCTTGACCGTTTAACTAAAAGCCGACTCCAGTTAGTAAGTAGGCAGATAGCCTTTTATCCGCCTATCTCGGATATATCCGACAAAAACTCTCGCGTTTATTCCGTCAGAGTCGCACATTTCCGACTAAATACTCCATCTCGTCAGCAATTCTGTCACCTATGGGGATTGAAGAGCTAAACGAGATGGAGTACCCAGTCGCGAACACACGACCCTGGCGAATAGGACACTAAAACACTCGTTGGACCAATTTGACGGAAACGGTTAAAGGGTTAACAATTTGAAGTATTACCAATAAAGTACGACCAGTAGACTCCAAGCTCACCTTCAATGCGGACTTGGCCTTCAAGTGAATGAACAATGAATATTTCAATCGCAGACATGCCAAACAGTTTTTTGCGATGTAAATTTTTCATGCATAAACGGTCGACAAGTTAAATAGATTATGTTTACAATACCATAACTGAAGAGGTTATAGAAGGTCAGAATTTTCTAGAAGGGGCACTGTGATCCGTAACATAGGTTACTTCTAGGCAAGCGTGCTCCATCTTCGGCCACATCATCGCTTACCATCAGGTGAGATAGTGGTCAAACGCGAGCCTATCAAGTAATAAAAAAAAAAAAAACATTCATTCTGAAAGATTTTTTTTTTAGATGGTGAATCATCCAATGACTTCTCCCGCTCTATCGTGTCAGACTTTTACTGAATAAAACCTACTCTTAATTCAACTTTCCACTCACACAGATATCACAAAGAAGCTAGGACAATAAAAATAAATATATAATTCTGAGTAGTTATTTCGAAAATGGTATCATCGAATTGATTTCACTATGATGATGATGGAGCCGGAAGGTAGGCACCAGAATTCCGTGATTAATCAAAGTATCCTAGCCGTGTTTGGACTTATTAGAATTGTTATGAGATTTACTTTGTCTATAAGGTACTATTAAACTGATCTGATGATAGAGCCGGATCGTGAAAGGTGGGCACGAGAACTTCATAATAAAATAGTATATCCTAGCAGTGTTTGGGCTAATCGGAATTGTCATGTGAAATAGGAATTCCGGCTATAAGTGTATCACAACCAAAAAGTTTGAAACATATTTTTTTTTTTCAGTGAAGTCACCAAAAAAAAAACAAACGAATTTCTAACTTTCATTTCAGAACTTGTCTGAATTTAAGTTTCCATCTAATAAACATCACCAATAAGAAACATCATATTTTTCTAGGGTGTCCCCCTGCGGTATATCTGCTCATATCTCCTTTGTTAATATCTTTTGTTAGTCATCTTTCATTCATAGTAAGTTACCTTGGAATATTTTTCAACCATCACGCGGGCGAAACCGTTGGCTACAGCTAATACTATTATAATATCAAAGTCAAAGTCAAAGTCAAAAATTTTTTATTTCACATAGGCCTACATGGGCACTTATAAAACGTCAGAAGCTAGTGCACACACAATATGTATAGAGAGTGCGAATTTTATGAGTTTGTGTTTAGCAATACATATAATAAATCTGTAGAAGTTTTTAGTTGTGCACGCATCACGTAAAGTGTATGAAATCGATGTAGATGTCTTTTATATATTAAAAGTGTTTGTAACTTGATATATTATTTAGGCTTTGTTTCATCGCAATCGGTTGACTATATCGAAAGATATACTACGTTCATTGACTGTTAGGCAGTACGAAGTGCGCCAGTGCAAAATAATATGGGTACAATGATACATGTGAATCTGTGAATCATATTCCTAAATAAATAATTAATCAAAAAAGTTGGTCTGTAAGAAATTACCCTGTATTTTTTTTTAGGTGGGAATATCATCTTATGACAAATCACGCCCTTGGGCGGAGCGCGAGATAGTGTCAGACTTTTACTAACTAAAAACCCACTCCTGTTCCTTCGTTGCCTTCGTCCCAGGGCCCCGGTTTTCTATTTGACACTACTGATGTCCCCAGTAGGCTTCGGCCCTGTTGAGCCCCTTCGATTTGCTGATATCTCCCTGAGGCGCGCGTGGAACAATACGTGCCGTCGACGACTTGCCGAGCCCAAGTCGTTCGGACGGTTACCAAACGGTAGGACGGTGGACCCATTGCTCGCCCTCCGCAAGCCCGCGTCTACGGTGGCCGGAAATTGGGATCGGAATCCTGGCGGCGGTTGGGGCGTGAAGACCGTTGCCTCACGCGATCGGCCGCCTCCTTTGCTAGCATTACTGCTTCGCAGAAGGAAGCGATCGCCTGCCACTCCACTTCGCTCCGGACCATGGCCTGTACCAAGGCCCGGCGCGAGATGTCGCCACCGCCGATCGCCCCCACGAGGACACGGCGTTGATTTGCCCAAGCGGGGCACACCTCCACCGTGTGCTCCACCGTGTCCTCCGGGCGTTCCACACAGTGACGACACCCGGGCGTCGCTTCCGTACGAATCCGGTGCAGGAACTTCCCGAACTCACCGTGTTCGGTAAGAACCTGCATCATGCGGAAGGTGAGGATGCCGTGACGTCTTTCCAACCACGCCTCAAAGAGGGGACTTACCACCATCATTGTGGCGTGTCCAGCACTGGGTCGCGACAGTCGCTGTCGCCATTTCTCCTTGAGAACCCGCCGGAGCTCTGTCCGCCGTGCTGTGACTTGTCGCGGCAGCGGAGTTTCGCCCCAGCGTTTTATCTCCATGCGCAGATCGCGCATGTGTGCAAGGACTGTTGCCTCCAGATCCCATCATCCATCAGATCTTGGTGGCTGGCCAGCAAGGAGGCTCGCCGCTTCGCTGGAAATCGTCCGGTATCCTCGCACTATTCGTATGGCCATGACCCTCTGGCATGCGTTCAGCCGAGCCGCCGGCTGCTTCCGCAGCGCCGGCGCCATACCGGTGCGCCATAAAGGGCCATGGACTGAACGATTCCCACGTAGAGCCTCCGGCAGGAGGCGTCTGGACCCCCAAGGTTGGGCAGGAGCCGCCCGAGGGCAGCCCCAGTCCGATTCAGTTTGGGAACCAGACGTCGGAAGTGCTCCACGAAATCCCATCGGCTGTCGAGAACGAGTCCCAGGTACTTCATCGTTCCACGCGCGCCTCAGGGAAATGTCAGTAAATCGTAGGGGCCCAGCAGGGTCGAAGCCTACTGGGGCCATAGGTAGTGTGAAAACGAAACCCGGGGCCCTAGGACGAAGGCAAAGAAGGAACAGGAGTGGGTTTTTAGTCAGTAAAAGCCTGACACTATCTCCCACCCCGCCCAAGAGCGGGATTTGTCATAAGATGATTTTCCCTAAACCAAAAAAAATAGCTACTTCATCGTCGACCCGACACCGATGTGGACTCCTCCTACCGTTAGTTGGGAACCCGGTGGTGGCACGTTCCGAAGGCTGTGAAAGCAGATGGCCTCGGACTTGTGAAATGCCACCTCGAGTCCCAACTCCTGGACCCTGCCCACTACTATCGCAACCCCGCGTGGCGCCAGTTTGACCGCTGCCTGGTACGACTCTCCCCGCGCTAGGACCAGCGTGTCGTCTGCGTAGCAGACCAAGATCGCCCATTGTACACTTATTTTTAATAATGTATGTCCTGTATTTTTTGTTTATGTGGTGTACAATCACTACACAGTGCTCTGGTTTAAGGCCAGCCCCACAACAAGATAAGATAAGATGTATGCTTAGATGTTTAAAATTGATGCTGTTTTTTTAATAGATAGAGTGATTCAAGAGGAAGGTTTATATGTATAACACATGCATATTATAGTAGACAAAAAAGCTGTGAACGTTGTATCTATAGACATTCTATAGTATATTTAGTGTCAGCATTGCACCCGTATGAAGCTGGGGCGGGTCGCTAGTAAAGAATATAACAAATAATAATGGTTGAAACATTTAGTTTGAGTGTAAGATGGCAGCTATTCTATGATAACAGCAAGATGCAAAGAGAAGGGAGGGCAAGAAATTGTGGCAGAATGATCAGGAAATGTTTTGACAATAATTTAGTTTTCAATTATAATCTAGATCTTCTTTTTCTTCTTCCTTCTCAGGTCTCATTATTTTGTGTTGGGTCTCCTCATTTTCCTGCGCCAAGTGGCTCTATCTTGACTGGCCTGTTGTTCTAGTGGTCAGTGGCCCTGACTGCTATGTCGGAAGTCGTGGGTTCGATTCCCACCCAGGGCAAATATTTGTGTGATGGATGAGCACAATCATTTTGATCTGTGAAATATTTAAGTATGTTTATCAGTTGTCTAATACTCATAATACAAGCTCTGCTTAGTGTGGGACTAGACTAGAGACTAGACTGTGAATATTATTATTATATTATTATTATCTTGGGTTGTCAATTTCGGCAACTGGACTTTCTTGAGGTCCCTCTCTATATTTCACCACCAGTTCAATGGCGGGCAGCCTCTTTCTCTTTTTTGTTTTGGTAGACGTGGAGCGATTTGAACAACGTGGTCCTCACTACGTGACGTCACCACTGGACGTGTCCATACCAACGAAGGCGATTTTCGGTTATCTTATCCGATAAGAGCGATTTTGAAGCTGCCTCGAATGTGTTCTGTTCGCACTAACCTAACCTAACCTAGCCACACCCCCCTCTCATCTTAGCGTCTTCATCTCATTGTTATGGACTTTTTGTTCAATTATAAGCCGACTTTCGGTACCTCGGGTCGCTCGTCCAAGAGGATGGTGAGGTAGACCGGGACGTAAAACATCGCATCAACGCTGGATGGATGAAATGGCGACAGGTCACGCAACAACTTGTGACTTACGGATGCCCCTCAAATTGAAGGGACAGGCCTTATTACGGACTTGTAGATTAAAATCCGTGATAAGGCCTGTCATACTGTATGGATCAGAATGTTGGGCAGTGAAAAAGACGGATGAAAAAAGATTGCACGTAGCGGAGATGAGAATTTTAAGATGGATGTGTGGTGTGACGAGAATGGATAAAGTGAGAAATGAGTATATTAGGGGAAGTTTGAAAGTGGCGCCAGTGACTGAAAAGTTGAAAGGGAATCGTTTGTCTTGGTATGGTCATGTGAAGAGAAGGGATGAATGTATGTTACTAAAAGAGTTGTGAGTTTACATGTGGATGGATAGAGAGGGAGAGGGAGACCAAAGAAAAGATGAATGGATTGTATGAGAAGTGATATGAAAGAAAAGGGAGTTAGTGATAGCGTGACGAGTGACAGGACAGAATGGAAGAAAAAAACGTGTTGCGCCGACACCGAATAAAACGGGACAAGGGCAGGAAGATGATGATGATGATATATAAGTCAAGAGGCAGTTGGTAACAACATGTACGAGAATATGGTATAATTTTGGGACATCACAAACTAAGTTGCTATAGTGCCCCAATGCAAATCGAGGTATCTAGAAATACTTCTTGAATCATTCAATTCGTGAGATAATAATATTTTTATAAAAACCATCTTGTTGTGTTATGTGTGAGTTGAAAAATATAAGAAGATGGTTCTGTACAAATTTTATATTCAAAGGTATTTTATAATCTTTATCTATTTTTAACTGACTGAGGGTTCCGTACAAACTTACCTATGTATAAATATAGTTTAATTCTCGAATGGAGTTACGAAGATTTTTCCGAATAACATTTTTTTTTTGTGACTTTTCAACAAATTTTCTGTTTTCAGATATATTTCTATATCTGTGCTCTAAGACCTTACTTTATGCCAAATTTCAGGATTCTGGGTCAAAGGTAAGTACTCTGTGAATTTTGATTTCCTTTAGAATGTCGAAATAAATATACGTTTTGTTGCGACATAAGCGGCTTACAATTTAACGCATAATTTTTCAGTAAATTATAATCTATAGGTCGCTGTTCACAATCTTTCGACAGTTTACAATCTCGCGAGATAGATTATAATCTAACGGTATTTACAATTTTACTATGACGTACAGATGTTATTGCCCGTGGCTGTACTTACTTTAAGAACACCACTGTTTTTCCCTTTGTGGATTTACCGTGATTTGAGTCGTATTTCTTGATCAGAAAAAAAAACACTACTTTGTGGGTGAAGGTTGGCTATTATGCTTTCTCTGTAACAATTACGAGAGGAAAATTAATAAGGAGGAGGAATTGAGGAATTCTTAGTAGAATTGTAGGGAAATCTTATAATTGGCAGTTACACAGTTTTCCTTAAAAAGAGGTTAACTTATTGATGCTTGAAATATGAATAAATTATTGCAGCAAACAATGGTTGAGGAATGTTGGTGAGACAACTTTGTAATCACATTATCTCACTAATATTAGAAAGGCGAAAGCTTGTGAGTGTGTATGTATGTTTGTTACTTCAGTACGCTCGAACGGCTGAACAGATTTTGATGATATTCGGCACATGGGTAGATCATGTCCTAGAATGGCAAAGAGAATACCTTTTATCCCGGAGTAGGTTCACTTGGGATTATTTTCTAATTTAGACTCACAAAGTTTCGACCTTTGTATGTATGTATGTTTGTAACTTCTCCACGCTCGAATGGCTGAACAGATTTTGATGATATTTGGCAAACGGGTAGATAGGTTGGTAGGTAGGAAGGGTAGGTAGGTAGTTAGGGTAAGTAGGTAGCGTAGGGTAGTTAGATAGCAAGCGTAGGGAAGGTAGAGTAGGGTAAGGTAGCTAGTCAAATGACGGGGGCAAAGCCGCGGGCAAAAGGTAGTATATTGACTGGCCTGTTGGTCTAGTGGTTAATGGCCCTGACTGCAATGCCGGAGGTCGTGGGTTCGATTCTCACCCAGGACAAATGTTTGTGTGATGAGCACGATCTTTTGTTCTGTGTCTGGGTGTAATTTATCTATATATTATGTATGTATTTAGAAATATATAAGTATGTTTATCAGTTGTCTAGGACCCATAGCACAAGCTCTGCTTAGCTTGGGAGTAGACGGCGTTATGTGATAGTTGTGGAATATAATATATTATATTATGAATGTTATATTATTATAAATAAAGTATCTTAAATAATATACTACGTATTGTTATTTTTTTTAGGAACCAAGGGCTAGCGAGAATCGTTTTACCATCACACGAAACGATTACTAAAACCAAAACATTGAGCTTGACCGACTTATTTGCAACAAAGTAATTTACAATCACTTTTTATTCGTGTAAAGGTTTTCACGGTCGATTGTTATATAATAGTCGGTCTGCTGACCCATTGAGGCGTGCGATCAGAGGCCACAGACCACGGCCTATTGTTCTTTGAGTATTCTTAGAAAATCCTAATAAACGTTACCTTTGTTTTTCTGTGTCAGTATTTGAGATGGTTACTGCCTTGTACGAAAAGCATGCTTGAGGAATCTTCTAATTGTTTAGGTTTATTGTTTTTTTTTTTTTTAATGTCTTGTTAGTACTAAACGTAGCTTGAAAGCATTTAAAAAAAAAAATGGAAAGCATTTATTTCAGGCAACTTAGCACCCATACAACAATCACAAAAAAACACACACACATAAGGAAATACAAATTTTACACTATCGGACATAGCCAGCAACATGTCTGCTACAATGTTTTGACTCGATTGCTCAAAAGAATACAGAGAAATGCAGAATGTGACAAACGTTTTGGGAACGAAGCAAGGTATCTCGATATGAAATGGATGGCCAGCTGTACACGAAGAAGATGATTACAATCGAAGAGGATCATTGGCAATGATGATTGGCTTAATTTAGTTTCTGTTTTTTAATTAGTTTTTTTTTTAAATTATTATTACTTATCTTCATTGTGCTCACATATTAGAAGCGACAAGAAATATTTAACCAAGATTTATGTAACTCATAATACAATTAAAAGAGTGTCCATGGAGTTTCTTGCACGTTCTTCTGCATAGAGATCTACGCTTTGAAACGTGCAATTTAGCTTCACTTGTTTATTTTTTGACTGACCGACATTTTGACAATTCAAAAGTGCCTGTAATTGGTCTATTTGAAATAAACGTTTCTGATGTACTTGTCAAGTCGAGGCTTCAAAGTCTTGAGCCACGTTGCTAGCCTGTTGGTCTTCTACCGGTTGCATCGGTATTATAGCCTAATTCCACCAAACCCGTTCCATAAATCGGACCACTAGGCATACGGCGATGCGCCATCGGTACAGGGTGTACATCCTACCAGAAACGCACAAAACGTTTTGGGACAACATTGTGCGTACAGCAAGGAGTGGAATCTGTGTTTCCTGATAGCTACAAACGTAAAGAGTGGATAGGTTAGTTCTAGGCTCGCGCGCTCCATTGTCGCTCACATCGTCGTTTTCCATCAGGTGAGATAGTTGTCAAGCGTTAGCCTAATAACAATAAAAAAGAATGTGCAAGGACGATAGGTATGAACTACGAAAATAAACGCGTAACAGGTAAAATAAATAAATATATCGAAATAAAACTTGGGTAAATAATTATCGTTTGAAAAGCGAAGAAATACACCATCAAACATAATATTTAAACACCATAATGATTATTAGACATAACATTTAAATGCGAGCGAAGCGAGCGAATAGACCTAGCCAAACCTTAAAATATTCTAGGCATGGTTAATGGTGGGCTTGGTTGACGGAGCCCCACTTCGCGGGGCTCCTACTTCTGTGTGGTTTATAAAAAAATAACCACGAAGGGGATGGCGGGGTCGTGTGAGCGAGCGCAGGGAGCGAATAGACCCCGCCATCCCCTTGATGGTTATTTTTTTAACCTAACCTATACGTACCCCGATACCCCTTCTAACCTAACCGGAGTGCCCTAAAGTCCCGATTGCAGCTAGTTTCTCCTGATATAACAACCGTTACATACCCAATGTCGATGGAAAATGATGTAATGGCATATGATAATTATGGCATGTGATAATTAGGGCATGCGATAATTAGGACATGTGATAATTACGGCTTACAATGATTATGACAAATGATGTAGTGGTAAGTGACTTTATGGGAAACAAAGCTTCTAGCACGTGACTAATATAGCAAATAAGAGTAGTGCAAATGAATATTACGTCGCATAATATTATGGCTGTTGACTATTATGGAAAATGATATTAGGGTAAATAAAATTCGGGCAAACGGCGGTATACCCCCCGCTCTTGGGCAGCGGGAGGGTGTGTCAGACTTTTACTGATTAAAAATCCATTGCTGTTCCTTCGTTGCCTTTTATACCAAGGCCGAGTCTTAGAACTTTGGCCCCAGTAGGCTTCGACCCTACTAGGCCCCTACGGTTTGCTGACATCTCCTTAAGGCGCGTAGGGTCTGATTCTGAAAGGAAGACTCGGCCCTGGTACGAAAGGCAACGAAGGAACAGGAGTGGGTTTTTATATGAGTGGGATGTCATAAGATGATTTTCTCACCGCAAAAAAAAAGACACCCGTCTCGTGTGGTCATAGGATCTTCCCGGAATTTTGCGGGACTTCATACGCTGTTCCGCGTAACGCCTGCTAAACACCACGGTACAACAGTGAGCCGCGGCACACACTTTGCGGAACACTGCTCTATAAAACAAAATTAAACGCCTACTTGTTTGCGCACCAAGCGATTGCGTGGATTGCTCGCCATAAAGTAGAAGGCGCCAACATATTTTAAAAGCTTTTTTTTATTTTTTTTATTGTTGGTAGGCTCGTGTTTGACCACTATCTCACCTGTTGGTAAACGATAATGTGGCTGACGATGGAGCACGCTTGCCTAGAACTAACCTATTCACTCTTGACTTAAAGATACCTAGGTTGTAACTATCAGGAAACAAACTCCGGCTGGGATCTCCACTTCTTAGCTGAACGCACAATGAATGTATTCCCAAAACAAGTTCCCTCAATAGTGGAATCCTGCCGGAGGCTCTACACGGGTATCTTTCGGTCCTTGGCCCTTTATGGGACCGGCGGTCAAGCTGAATGCATACCAGAGGGTCATGGCCATACGGATGGAGGCGAGCCTTCTTGCTGGCCTGCCACCATGGGATCTGGAGGCAACAGTGCCTTGCACGCATGCACGATTTACGCGTGGAGATGCTACGCCGGGGCGAAACTCCGCTGACGCGACAAGTCGCGGCATGGCAGACAGAGTTACGGCGGGACCTCACGGTGGAATGGCGACAGCAATTGTCGCAACCCAGTGCAGTGGGCATGTCACAATTAAGTCGGAAGGCCCAAGGTGCATACAAACGTATTTCCCCCTTTCACTCCGTTATCAGATTAAATGGCTGCCTATCCGTCGCAGGAGATCCCTCAGATCCCTCTGCATGCTCTGCACTATAATGAACGATCCTTGTGCTTCTGATTATTTAAAAAAAAAAAATGAAAGTGTTGGGAAGTTCTCATAATCTTAACCTTCGTGCATCCAAAAACATGCTCCTTCATATTCCTTCTCACCGTACTGGCTTTATGTCCAATTCATACGCTGTTTCCACCATAAAACTCTGGAATGTACTTCCCCTTGACATCAAAAAAGTTGAAGCAAATTTTCCTTCAAGCGTTAAATTCTGAACTACTACTTGAAGTCCTCTCAACTTTAATTTGGTCTTTGTTAGAATTATTATTAAGTTCTCTTAATCTTCTTCTTCTTTTCGTGTTGATGTACTCTAACTAAATTTTATCTGACCAGTATTTGGCAACCTCTACGGCTCTGCCTCTAGGCCTATTGGCCTCGTATAGATCCTGAAAACTGCATTTAGTTGTGCAGGATGGACAGCATAGCAAATGACGCATGTCCTGTGCAGCGGCTCCACACTGGCACTGTGTTAGAGATGGGTCGATGAAGCCCCATTTGGCAAAATTATTTTTACCGCGGCCAACCTGAGTGCGTAGTCGGTTAAGAGATTTCCAGATTGGCCACTGCAATTCGCGTCCAGGATAGTATTTATTAGTTTACAATTTTATATACCTACTAGCGATCCCGGCAGACGTTGTTCTGCCCAAAAGCGGGATTTAGTAAAAAAAAAAAATTACCCTACTCTACCCTACTCTACCCTACTCTACCCTACTCTACCCTACTCTACCCTACTCTACCCTACTCTACCCTACTCTACCCTACTCTACCCTACTCTTTTCTTTGCTATAAACCACACGGAGCCCGAGACCTTTCCAACGAATGCAAAACCGTGGAAATCGGTTCGTGCGTTATGGAGTTATAGCGTCAGGAAGGAAAACCCGACTTATTTTTATATAGTAGATGTATTTTATATACCTTACTTATTTTTTATTTAATTTTTTCTGTTTGTCGTATCTTTTATTTGTTTATAGTGCAAGCCTACCACATTGTTGTGTTGTCTTTTTTATCAACCAAAAAGGTTGACTGGTAGAGAATGCCTTGTTGCATTAAGTCCGCCTATGTACCACTACTGTACATGAAGTTTAAATAAATAAATAAAAGTTGAATTTTCAAAAGCCCATCATAGTGCTTGCCAATATAATAAAAGGAAGCCCTAGGCAAAATTACACTTTCCTAGTCCCAGTAGTTTCGGCTGTGCGTTGATATGTCAGTCAGTCAGTTTCTCCTTTACATAAATGAGACAGTGATGGGGTAGCAACCTACGGTGACGGTGAGCTTCATTATTTATTTTAAGGGCAAAGAGTCATTTTGATTGATAGTTTATGCAAATGGCAGTTACTGAGTTTGTGTTGAAATTATCTGTTGATTAATAACTAAGTAAAAAAAAAAAATTAAGCTAATTTAGTACATTTTGGATGTGTTAAGTAACTGAGAAATCACTTTGAGACTGAAGTAGTCAAAAAAAAAATCTTTTACTATGCGTAACTAATTGTTTGTTTAAAACAAAAAAAACAACGACAGATAACAAACAATGTGCTTAAAATAAAGACAGATAAAAAGCAAAGTGCAAAAGTGGTCGCTTACAATGGGCCTCATCAGAAGACTTAGTCATCCAAAGGCAATGGAAAGGGCTATGTTCGGAGTTTCCTTGCGTGATCGAATCAGGAGTGAGGATATCCGCAGGTGAACCAAGGTTACCGGCATAGCACGAAGAATCGCCAAACTCAAGTGCTTTGCAGAACGGATGGCTGTTGGGGCCGAAAGGTTCTGGAATTGCGACCACGTACCGGAAGACGTAGCATTGGAAGGCCTGCTACAAGGTGGACCAATGACCTGGGGGGGGACCTCTGGGCCCTGGTACGAAAGGCAACGAAGGAACAGGAGTGGGTTTTTAGTCAGTAAAAGTCTGACACTATCTCCCGCCCCGCCCAAGAGCGGGGGATGTCATAAGATGATTTTCCCACCGAAAAAAAAAATCCGATGGACGCGAGACGCACAGGACCGTTCACCGTGGCTACACTGGGGGGAGGCCTATGTCCAACAGTGGTGTAAAAAAACCATGATATACCAAAATAACAAAAATGTGCATGCAAAAAAACGACCGGTTTAGTATTTTTGTGGTTTAGTGTATTTTAAGCACAATACGACTATACTCGTTATCATTTCATAAAATTATAATGAACTAAGTTTTAAATAAGGTAAATTTCATTACGTTTCCGTCGTCCGTTTTCCCGTTCTAATTATACACACATATCAAAATAGTTATTTGTGCAACAAGAGAGCAAAGTTGTTGCCTTGGTACAGCCCCTCTAGCCAAGTTACAATCGTATCGTTCGCACTGAACGCTTCGAGTAGGCCACGCCTCCGATTCCTTTGTTCTGTCATCTCAACGCTCAGTCACGTGGTCCGAACAAAGGAGTTGGAGGCGTGGCCTACTCGAAGCGTTTGGCGTGAACGATACGATTGTAACTTGGCTAGGGGGGTAGCACATGGTCCGGAGCGAGGAGGAGTGGCAGGCGGCCGCCTCCTTCTGCGAAGCAGTAATGCTAGCAAAGGAGGCGGCCGATCGCGTGAGGCAACGGTCCTTACGCCCAAACCGCCGCCGGGATTCCGATCCCGATTTCCGGTCACCGTAGTCGCGGGCTTGCGGACGACGAGCCGACCGACGACCGAGCGACCGTCCGGTAACCGTCCGGACCGAGCCCAGATCGTCGACGGCGCGTACTGTTCCACGCGCGCCTCAGGGAGATGTCAGCAACTGTAGGGGCCCAACAGGGTCGAAGCCTACTGGGGCCAAGGGTCTGATTCTGAAAGGAAGACTCGGCCCTGGTACGAAAGGCAACGAAGGAACAGGAGTGGGTTTTTAGTCAGTAAGTCTGACACTATCTCTCGCTCCGCCCAAGGGCGGGAATGTCATAGGATGATTTGATGCCTATCATCTTAATCTTCAGTGACATGCGCAAAAAGCCCTTAAATAGTTCCTTCATGGGACTCTTCTAGGCTTTTACTGTAAACTTATTTCGCGGCGATGTCGCGGACAGAAGCTAGCTATTATTAATGAACCATTTTACGTCTTATCATCTGGATTAATTAACCCATACAAAATATAATTTATCAGAGGAACAAATTCAAAACAGGAAATTGTTACATAGCACCAGCATTTAAGGCCCTGACTCCCGAGCAGTGCCATAGCAGTGACTTTCTGAAGCCTACTCTGCGGTAACGGTTAGGTCAATAGGTTTGAAAAAAATATATGTTTATTATAGATTTATGTACAACATTACAAACATATGATTTTTTCATATGACTAATACTTTTCCCAAAAAAATAAAAATAACAACGTGATATTTTTTCGCTTGTTTTCTACTCCTCTCGAACGGCATTGATTTTTATTAGAAATATATTTACATAAAGAAATTGCTGGTTAATTATTCTTCAGAATGTCCAGTCAGGGGTCAAAAGTGCAGTTCCACCTTACCAATGCTAAAATGTCTAAAATTTATTTGTAGAAGAGGGTCAATGGTTCATGACTGATTTAATTGGTAGCATAGAATCTAAAGTATTGAATAAACTAGTTGTGGACTATTGAACTTCTACGACAAAGAAATTTTAGACACTAGCATTGATAGAGTGCAACTGCACTTTTGATCCCTGACTGTACATAGCATATGTAAATCAATCAATATTTCGTAAAGAAAACAGTTTTAAAAGTTAGCGGGGCTCTATGCGGGCGCATTTAACTCCAGCCAGATGTTCAAGGGACTATACGCCTTAACTATCTATATTTTAGGTTCGTGTTAACATAAAACACTGCTTTTATAGTCAGCGACTGTTCACTATAAGAGTATACTGCAAGATGTGCAGCACGCGTGTTTTGGCACTGCTAGCACTGCTCGTGGGGGCGGAGTCTTTTTCTTGGGGTGAGTATAGAGTCATTGTAAAAATTTCAATAAAATTCAGTTTCATACTTCAGTTTTTATTATGGCAACGACAAAAAGAATCGGACTCTCTATACAAAATTATAAACTTGATTGGACAATTTGTATGGAGACTAAAATAAGGGTATAGTGTGGTGTAGGTATTCTAAATCACATAGAATTTGCTCTACACAAATAGATGTGCAGAGAGATTTTTTTGATAGGACAGTAAGAAAAAATAAATAAAGAATAAAGAAATATATGTATATATATCAATAAAGAACATAAATATATCTATCTATCTGTGACGATAGCTTCCCATATCTATAAGGGTTAGTACACACATAGACGCGATAGAGAAGGTAGGTAGCAATAATCTGACACGCCCTCCCGTCCGCCTTAGAGCGGCAGAAGTTATTAGACAATAACCCATAAAAAAAAAACGCAACTTTATTTTGTTGAATTTCATCAAATCTACAGTCTGTTGATAATTCCTAATCGTTTCGGTACTCGACAATGCCAAATAGAAATACGGTTACGTGGGCGAAACTGAGGACACACAAAGTACCTACACGATAAACACATTGGTAAAAAATTAAATAATATTTTTTTATGCAGGAACACAGCGATAACAGAAGTGTACGGATATTTCGATATAATGCCAAATTACAACCAGTTTTAGTCACAGTGAATTTACACCTATTATCAAGATTACAATTTACACTCTTACGTTGTTTTCGCTTCGTCGTTTATACCGCGTACATCGAAGGACTGGAACAATTTGCCTGCTGCGGTCTTCCCATCCAACTATAATTTAGGTGTCTTCAAGGCTAGAGTGAATAGGCTTTTATTAAACTAGTGCGCCTCACCATCAATGATTGCATCACTGCTTACCATCATGTGGGATCGCAGTCTTTAAAATTAAAATAATTTTTCCAAATCAAGTTCAACTAAGAAAATAGTTTTTTTTTTGTGACGTAACTACAAATTTACAATTTTCAGTTTTTTCCTATACTTGGGCTATGAGACCTTGCTTCATGCCAAATTTCAGGTTTCCAGGTCAACGGGAAGTACCCTATGGATTTTGATTCCATTGAGAGTGTTGAAATATACTATTTTTGTGACATAAACGGCCGTATCTTTTTTTCTTTAACTCAGAAGTCTAATTTGTTAGTGTTATTGTTGTTTAGTACAAAATATTGTACAAAAATAAACTTAAGCAAACACCCAAATATCACCCGAGTGTAAAAACACCGTAGTAACTTTTATGGATTAACTCATACGAGCCTCTCGTTTATCAGTGGAACTCTGTTCCAACAGGAAATAACTAGCCAACACTGTTTTAATATCCTTCGGTCTGTCAGCGAAAGTGCACGTCTCATCTGTTGAAACAACCTTGTCTAAAGAAGAAGATGTTTAGCATGCAGGTTTTGACGTTGTCAGCACTGCTCGTTGGGCTTGTGCGTTCCTACACCTGGGGTAAGTCTAGAGTAGTGTATTTAAAAAAAATATTGTTGTAGTTTTTTTAGGTGGGAAAATCATCTTATGACAAATTCCACTCTTGGGCAGAGCGAGTCAGACTTTTACTGACTAAACACCCACTCCTGTTCCTTCTTTGCCTTCGTCCTAGGGCCCCGGGTTCCCCAGTAGGCTTCGACCCTGTTGCGCCCCTACGATTTGCTTACATCTCCCTGAGACGCGCGTGGAACAGTACGCGCCGTCGACGACTTGGGCTCGGTCCGGACGGTTACCTGACGATCGGTCGGCGAGCCACCCATTGCTCGCTGTCCGCAAGCCCGCGCCTACGGTGGCCGGAAATCAGGATCGGAATCCTGGCGACGGTTGGGGCGTGATCGTTGCCTCACGCGATCGGCCGCCTCCTTTGCTAGCATTACTGCTGCGCAGAAGGAGGCGACCACCTGCCACTCCTCCTCGCTCCGGACCATGGCCTGTACCAACGCCCGGCGCGAGAGACCGCCGCCGCCAATCGCCCCCACGAGGACACGGCGTATAAAACGGCGTGTAGTTAAATTATAATCATAATTGTGTCTTAATTGTTGTAGCTAAATAATAATCTTAACAGAATTGTATCGTCGATTAACTTTCAAAACGAATAAATGCTCAACGTATTTTTTTTTGGCATCTTATTTTAAGGTTACACTAGTCGATACTTTTTCTATACAAATTTCGGGGGTAAGGAGGTCATTTTGTTATTGTACATCCAAAATATGATATCTTTTTATCTTATTACAATTTTTTCCAGTGTGGAAACAGACAAACAAAACAAACTGCCATTAAAAACCTATGAGCCAACAAAGTTTCGTTTTGTTTTTTGATAATTTTAACGCATTTTTGGGTGTAAAAATGTAACTAATATCGTGTAAAATCTTTAAATGTAGAAGTCGCTTTTGACAAAGCGCAACTAACGGAGAATTCTATGAAGTTTATTGGTAATTTATTTATTCAGTGGTTTTTTCATAAAACTTGATTTCGTATTTTTTACGCGTCTAAGGTCGTTTCAGGTCGGAACGGTGTTTTTGTGCGTATTTTTTTTTTTTCGGTGGGAAAATCATCTTATGACATCTCCCGCTCTTGGGCGGGGCGGGAGATAGTGTCAGACTTTTACTGACTAAAAACCCACTCCTGTTCCTTCGTTGCCTTTCGTACCAGGGCCGAGTCTTCCTTTCAGAATCAGACCCTTGGCCCCAGTAGGCTTCGACCCTGCTGGGCCCCTACAGTTGACATCTCCTTGAGGCGCGCGTGGAACAGCACGCGCCGTTGACGACTTGGGCTTGGTCCGGACGGTTACCGGACGGTCGGACGGCAAGCCACCCATTGCTCGCCGTCCGCAAGCCCGCGCCTACGGTGGCCGGAAATCGTGTTTGTGTGCGTACGAACAACATTTTGTGCATATAGAATAGGGTATTAACTGTGTATCAATGATACTAACTCTGTCACACACGATGTCAGATGATGTACGCTTTTTGGTCACAACCATGAGTAAGTTCGAACTCGCGACTTTTTTTTTGCCATTGAGAAATGAATGAAATCGAGCAGGGATTTGAGACGGAACCCTTAGGTCACGATGGGTTTTATTTTTATCTATTTAAAAAAACACTATTTTGAGACTGACTGCTGCCAATATTGGCCAGTCGACCCAAGGGTATAAAAGAGACAAAAAGATATGTTTTAGGGTTTGTATCTGTACTTATTACACATAAATGTTTCGAATATGGCAATAATCATATATTCTCTATTCTATCATATAGATAGAGAATTTAAAGTTTTTTTTAAACTGATATAAACTAGTGCTTGACTGCGATCCCTCCTGATGGTAAGCAGTGATGCAATCGTTGATGATGAGGCGCACTATTTCTTCAACCTAAATTATAACCAAGACCGCAGCAGGCAAATTCGTCAAGTTCTCCAAACTTGGCAGCCGAGGTGTTGCTGGTTGCTGGGGAGTTTGTTACATCTCATCTTTTTCCCAGCCCAAAAAGCAGCAAGTCGTGACAGATTGGCGTTTTAGAGGACTGTCTTTATATAAATTTTGAGGTTGAAAAATTCCGCTCTCGTCTTTTATTTTAATTTTATCAAACCAGTTGTAAAATCGGTACCTATATTTTAGCATAGCGTAATCAGCATTTTTTAATGTTTCAACTGCTGGTACTCAGGCCTCCACTCTAGGAGAATGAGCCGTAATCCACCACGCGGGCCCAGTGCGGATTGGTGAATGAATGGCACATGTTTTCGAATTTTTGGTTCTAAGACATGCCGGTTTCCTCACGATGTTTTTCTTCACCATTTTTGAGAGCACAGGTGATGAAATAAATTACACAAAGTAATGCGCCTGGCAGGGTTTGAACTCGCGACCTACAACTTCTAAGTCGGGGCTATTGCCACTCGGCCACCACTGCTCTCCGTATCTATATTTTACTTCAAATCAAATCAAATCTCAAATATTTATTGCAATCTATAATGTACTAAATGTATGGTTGTATGTGTATGGTGATAAATAATCTATATATATAAAAGGGGAAACTGACTGACTGACATATCAACGCACAGCCGAAACTACTGGGACTAGGAACACGAAATTTTGCACAAGGCTTCCTTTTATGACGTATGCAAGCACTAAGAGAGGATTTCCCAAAATTCGCACCCTAAAGGGATGAAACGGGGGTCCAAATTTTGTATGAAGAAACATACTTTTACGCGGGCGAAGGCGCTGGCAGAAGCTAGTAAAAAATTTAAACCATTATGAACCCTTTCGGGCACAGCAACATTATATTATAAATTTTAGGAGAGAGGAAGAGCGCTAATATAAGTACCTAGATAATTTTCTTATCTGTATCACAGTAGCGGCATTCGCTACTGACAGGACCGCGAGAAACGATTATGGGCCTATTACACTATTCGATATTCAGACAGTCTTAGTCGATGTCGCGTAGTGTAATAAGGGTTAGACCAGTCTTACTCGGAACAAAAAATAAGACTGCCTAAATATCGCGTGCTGAATATCGCGTAGTGTAATAGGCCCTTTATGGGCCTATTACACAACGAGACCGGTCTAACCCTTATTACACTACGCGACATCGACTAAGACTGTCTGAAAATCGAGTAGTGTCATAGGCCCTTTAGGAGTCTCGTCGATGCGTATGTTTGTGTGAGTGTGCCGTTTCGAATATTTGTAGGTAGTTTCCGTACTGTTCCATATATCTATACTGTGTCTGTATATTACTACTTGTTCTTGTTGGTGTACTCTGTGTATTGTTCTTGTTCTGAAAGATTTCAGAGGTTAGATTTTAAAAATACATAATCAATTACGCACAAAGACATTAAATATATACTACCAATAGACAGGACATAGCAAACAAAATCGTAATCCGATACTTATTACCTAGTGGTCTTAAGTCGCTCAGTCTAGTATTACACCCCTACACGTCGTGTTTGTATCCGCTGTATGCACTAAAAGAAAATAATTTTCTGAGAAAATATGCCGAACTGCGCATTACGGTATTGCAAATCTTGTTATGATAAAATGACTGGACCTAACTTCGGTTTATATTCATAAATATTTTTGGTATTTATGAAGTAAATAATTAAAATTCAATAATTTTTATAAATAGTTCTAGAACATTTGCTGATTTTGTGACAACGCCATCTATTGCTGAAAAGCTTAACCTTACCTTTATCACACACTGAGGCTCTACCACGAGCTCATAATGGGATGGAGCTATTTTATTTTATTTTATAGCTCCATCACTCTTTTTCGCTCGTACGACTGACATTTTAACATTATCCCTAGGGTAAGCCCCCTGGCCACCTACCGAGCGATAGTTAAATAATTATAAATTTTGACAAATTTAATTCGCGTTTTTGCTATTCAAAGCCAGATGGCGTCACTGAGGCATAGGATGACAGTTTTTCTAAGACATTTGTTCTGCTAGCCGCTCTATTGTATCTCTTTAAATCTCTTTGATTACGCATGAGTCTAAATCGCTTATAAGCATTTTTTTAATTATTTTTTTTTATAATAATATATTTTGCGATAATGCGACTGACTAAATTAATTACACGGTGATATGAGTAGGTATTCTACCCAAAACTAGGAACATCATTTTGTCTAAGAAACTTCCGTAATATAGATGAAAATAAATATTGGGCACATCCGATATATAATTTTTAGGGTTCCGTACCTCAAAAGGAAAAAATGGAACACTTATAGGATCACTTTGTGGTCCGTCCGTCTGTCTGTCTATCTGTCAAGACCCTTTATCTCGAGAACGCGTGGAGGTATTGAGTTGAAATTAAAACCATATACTCAGGTCAGCGGTCCTAGGAAACTATTAAAAAATCAAACTTCTAAATTCAACAAAAAAAAAGATACGGCCATTTATGTCGCAAAAAAAGGTGTATTTCGACACTCTCAATGGAATCAAAATTCATAGGGTACTTCCCGTTGACCTAGAATCCTGAAATTTTGCATGAAGCAAGGTCTCATTGCACTAGTATCTATAGGAAAAAGTCTGAAAACTGTACATTTGTAGTTCGTCAAAAAAAAAACTTCTTTTTGCGTTTCGGAAAAATCTTTGTAACTCCATTCGGGAATAGAACTATTTACATCATAGGTAAGTTTGTACGGAACCCTCAGGGCGCGAGTCCGACTCGCACTTGCCCAGTTTTTTTATAAGTAATGTACCCATATCTTCAGTTCATGATTTTGTAATTTAACACGACCAGTGGTCCAGCCTGACGTTGTCCTGCTTGAAAGTTGGTTTGTCGCTAATCGTCAGAATAAAAAATTGAGAACCTGATTGCAGCTACCGGGTCCAATTATAAATCATGCTGGGACTTACTGAAATATACACACTAAATTTCATCCAAATCGGTCAAGCCGTTTAGGAGGAACCGGGTGACGAACACTTGCGACTTTTTAGTCTAACAAAATTGACCAAAAAAAAAAATAACATTTGGTGTACAATAAAGTAAATAATAAATAAATAAATAAACATTTCTATATTTCAGATATCGTCGAAGGCGGAGACAATCAACTACAATTTTATTTCAACGGAACACTAACGCACACGGAACCTATTCCATCGACTACTAAGATCACTTCAGTAGCGTACGATCCAGTTCACTATAGGGTGTTTTTTGTCGATTATAAAAAGCCGAACATGTCAATATCCAGCTTTGATTTATCAACTAGAAATATACAAACTTTAATTACGAAAGAAATAAATAAAGAATCAAGTCCAAACATCAAGGTCGTCTACGATCCCATCACACAGGTACTCTTTTGGAAGGAAGGACCTGATAGTATATACTCGTTTTCAATAAAACTTGCATCATCGAACAACGTAGTAGGTGGAAAACTTTTGGTTACATTGGATCATGCCTGCCGTGATATCGCCGTAGACATATGTGGAGGGTAAGTTCCAATGATGTAATTATACACACTCGAAAATCCGCTTGTAGATACGCGTATGTTTTTCGCACTAGTGCAGAAATTACTCGAGCTCATTACACACCACGACCGCCACATTTTATTGTATTTATCATGACAGTCTGGACGCTAATCGACCCCCACGAGTAGTGCGTCAACCCCCGTTTATTTATTTTTTCATAAGTGTATTGAAAAACTTTGTTTGTAAACATGGAAATTTATCACTGCAGCACTCCGCTTCATAATACACTCACACTGCCTCGGTCGCCATGCCAAACTTTCTTCACTTGTATCACCGATATTTCTACATACTCGAAAATCTACTTGGGATACTCGGCGCCCAACCTGATACGATCAATTTAATAAATTGTGGTGGGAGCTCGCTTGCACTTTTTTCCGCAATTGCAATACTTTGTGTTAAATTACCACAAAAACATATTCGAATTTGTGACATATACCAATCTGCACTGGGTCTGCGTGGTGATTACAACCCACTCCCTTTTACAGAGAGCAGGTCTGTGTCCCAGCTGTGGGAGTGTTACCAGCTGACCCGAGGATAGCCGTATTTTTTGTGTGTAGGCGCAACATGTTTTTTTTATAATTCTGCCCTGTCACACGTCACACTATCACTAACTCCTTTTCTTTCATATCCTTGGTAGGAGCCCATTCACTTTGGCTGCTGCTTTTCAGAATGTATCCTTGGAGTGCACCATATGTCTATGGCTTTGTAGATTGGTTCTAACCAAATCTGGGTCACCAATTAACCTATTTTCGATTCACTGAATCCAAAGCCAATAGGGTATTTTGCAGCACCAGTTTTTATGTGACATATGTGACTACAGTACTCCTCACACGATCGGACCTGTGCTTTGTATAACAATAGAAGCTGTCCCGGTATTAAAGTACCGCGGAACCTTTACAAGAACAAGCAGTTTTCTAGCAGCTACCGTAGCTTTGGACTCAATGCACCGTCCAAAGTTTTGGTTTGAGGATATCTTAACTCCTAAGAGCTGCAGGCGGTCCGTGCCTTGTACACATGTACGCCCATCTCTTTTTGTGACATCATAATGAATATTTATAAATTACAGGTATATTTACTGGATTACAGACTTTGCAATAGAGAGAGCTCGATTAAATGGCGCCGAGAGAGAAGTTTTAATAGACAACAGTGTCTTTAAGCGAATAAGTTTGGTCTTAGACCAACAAACAAAGAAAATGTATTGGTTTGAAAAAACATCTGCAGAAAATGTTTATCCCTTGTCTATTCAAAGTGCCAATTTTTATGGTAAGGACAGAGCAACAATATATAAATTTAGTAACGAAACTTCTGCAAGTTCATTGGCCGTGTCAAAAAATTTCATCTACTGGAAGAACGATCAAAAGGAAATTTGGCAAATGCAAAAGAATCGATTAAAAGATGGGGAAATTGAATTTTATTCAATGCCTAGCCCAAACTGTGGATCCTGTGAATTTATATCAGCCAACTACACCATAAAGGAACAAATTCAGGGAATAAACAGCTGCGAAGCTGCGCAGCAGGTTCCGATTAACTGGAACACTGAAAGTCCAGTTTCAATCTGCCATAACTATTGCTTGCAAGGAAATTGTAGTGTTAATGCTGAGAGACAACCTATATGCAGGTAAAATGTGTTCAACTCACTAAGCGTCCCTTAGCTTACAACACCGCTCAAGTCGAAACTTGTCATTCTTCACATTTGAATGCCTTTAGATGTAGCTGCTCATTGCGCGTCTAATCATTGGTCACATGATATAAATTTCAGCCAATCAGAAGCCATAATTTGAAAACTAGTGATAGCGTGCAAGTCGGCTGGCCTTTCAACACCGCAGTTTTTTTTCGTTTCCTGTAAAGTTGGTAAAAATCAGTTTTCACATTTGAATGCCTTTAGATGGAGCTTTTCATTGCGCGTCTTACCATTGGTCACATGACATAGATTTCAGCCAATCAGAAGCCATAATTCGAAAAGTAGTGATAGCGTGCCAGCTGAGTCAGCTGGCCTCTCACACAGTTTTTTTCGTTTCCTGTAAAGTTGGTAAAAATGACTTTAGCTTTGTTGTTAGCTAAGGGACGTAAAGCCTATTAGATATTTAGGATCAGGGGCCCAACAAGTAAAGCATTGAAATCAACAACATTCCTACCCAACTACTGAGGTGCGTTTTCATGAATGTTACAGATCACTTTGAAGATTGCCAGAGCCGCCAAGAACGACATTTGTTTAATGATATTTTCAGAAGTCATTTTCCCATGTCTTCAGTTTATGATTTTGTAATTTAACGTGTACAGTCAAATGGGGTTAATAGAAACAAAACTTCAAAGGGTATTTTCACGATATTTGAATATTTTTTGCAGTATTTAACAATATCAATTTATTAATGAATTGGTATTCTAAAAAGTCGATGCTTTGTTAGAAGCCGATAATATGGTATCAAAGTGAAAAACCTTGTTTCTATTTACCCCGTTTTACGGTGCCGGTCATCATCTTCTTACCCTTGTCCCGTGTTATTCGGGGTCGGGGCAACACGTTTTCTTCTTCCATTCTGCCCTGTCACTCGTCATACTATCACTAACTTCCTTTTCTTTCATATTACACTTCACACAATCCATCCATCTTTTCTTTGGTCTCCCTCTCCCTCCCCATCCATCCACATGTAAACTCATAACTCTTTTAGTAACATGCGTTTCATCCCTCCTCTTCACATGACCATACCAAGACTCGTTTCCCTTTCAACTTTTCAGTCACTGGCGCCACTTTCAAACTTCCCCTAATATATTCATTTCTCACTTTATCGTCACACCACACATCCATCTTAACATTCTCATCTCAATCAGTGCAATCTTTTTTCATCCGTCTTTTTCACAGTCCAACATGTTTCATCGTTTTACAGTACCGGTAAAATAATAATAATATTATATATATTATTATTTGTTGTTTTTTGGCATCTACAAAAGTGACTTTTTCCGAGTGGTCGCGCACTTCGTTAGCCAATACTATATGTATAAGGCGCCAGATAAACGTGGAATAAAGTACTTCGACCTTATCCAAATATTTAATTTTGTCTTTCATTACTAGAAAAAAGTTTTTACAAAAAACAATACAACAGACTTCAATGTATAATATCGGGTAAGTACGAGTCGGACTCGCGCACTGAGGGTTCCGTACAAACTTACCTATGAAAATAGTTAATTCGTGAAACATACAAAGATTTTTCCTAATCGCAAACAATGTTCTTTTTTGTGACGTAACTACAAATTTTTAGTTTTCTGATTTCTTTTTCTATGCTTGTGTTATGAGACCTTGCTTCAAGCCTAATTTCAGGATTCTAGGTCAACAGGAAATACCCTATGAATTTGGAATCCCTTGAGTGTCGATATATACGTTTTTTGCGACATAAACGGCCGTATCTTTTTTTTCGTTAACTCAGAAGTTTCATATTTTCACAGCTTCAAGGGACTGTAGACCTGCGCATATGGTTTTGATTTCAACTTGATACCTCAACGCGTTCCTGAGATAAAGGGTCTTGACAGACAGACAGACAGACAGACAGACAGACAGACGGACGGACAGTGTGAAAATGAAACCCGGGGCCCTGGAACGAAGGCAGAGAAGGAACAGAAGTGGGTTTTTAGTCAGTTAAATTTTGACACTATTGGGCGGAGCGGGAGGCTAGATTTGTCATAAGATGATTTTCGAACCTAAAAAAAATAAGGGTTCCGGTTTTTTCCTTTTGAGGTAAGGAACCCTAAAAAAAATACATACAGCCGAACATAATAACCTCCTTCTTCTTGAAGTCGGTTAAAAATGTAAACGATCGCGATAGACGACGATTGAAGACAGTTTTATGTCTTATTTCCGTTTTATTTAAATTTTGAATTTCAACAAATGTGGGAGAGTCAGTGACCGTTATTCCAAGTTTATCTGGCTCACAAATATTTGTAGGTCTCCTTATTAATCTTACCTTCATTATTTCAGTTGTAAAGCCGGATACTCTGGGGAAAGGTGCGAAATAAACGAGTGCCATAAACACTGTTTAAACAACGGTGTTTGTTCCCTGAACGAGGAAAATGAACCAGTCTGCCAGTGCACAGCAGCTTATGAGGGTGCAAGATGCGACGTTTCAAAGAACTTTTACTTTCAAGCAACTTGTAGTGTCAATGCTGAAGGACATCCTAACGTTACCATTACTTTGGGTAAACCAGCGAAGTCGAGGCGTAATTCAACAGTTGTTCTCGAAAAAAATGATGTTAAGTTCTGTAATGTTACCACCAAAAAAATGGTGGGTAAACCGCCACGATAAGTTTGTGCTCCGTGTAATTAAATGTTTAAATATAGTAAAACCACATAAACTGCCATAAAATTAACGAGATAGCAAACTAAACTGTGCTGTGTATGTATATGTACAAGTGTTACAAAAACTTAAAGACGGTAGTGAACATTCAGTGTATGTTTAAACTCGATACTACAATCCTATCAAAATAAGGGCGGAATTCACCAATAAAACTAATCGCGTTTTAACGTTTGGCTCGCATAATCACGTTTAGCCGCTGTCACTAGTGTCACTTGTAAAAATACAATAAAAGAAAAATACAGACAAGTGACACTAGTGACAGCAGCTAAACGCGATTATGCGAGCCAAACGTTAAAACGCGTTATAATGGTGAATTCCGCCCTTATTTACAAACTGTAAGTTATAATAGTTTTCAATGTGCAATATAACTCATGAATATAACTCAATTAAAATTCGATTGTTACGCGCAAAAATGTTAGAGAAGCGATAAAAAGTAGGTACCTAATAAAAAAAGTAAACAGTGTAAAAATTAAACAAAGAAGTGACCTGTGCACTTCAGACATTTGAACTCAAAATTTATTTAACGTACTTCCTAATGACACAGTACCTATTCCGTATTTTTGAACAGCCCCCCTAGCCAAGGTACAACCGTTTCGTGTCGAATTCCATTCTCGCATCGGTAACGCCTCGGTGTCAGCAATTGTAGAAAACGATAATTGGTAGCCATGTTAACGCGCCTGAGCCGCTCGTTCTACAATGTAGCGTTTGTATAACAAAGGATGTAGCGTTAAACACTGTAGAAACGTTAACAATTAATTCTATCATTTTGAACGATGTGAACTTGGCTACGAATCTTCTATTCGTTTGTTTTGACCGACTTTACGTTGAGATGATGTCATTCCCATACATTTGATTTAGTTTTCGACTAGCATTAACGATTGCAGATTGTCAACTTGGCTAGGGGTGCAGGTTATTCACAGATCAACTGGCTCGGTGCGCCAAGCGTTAGCTTCAGCCGCTTCACAAGGTCGCGGGACAGAACCGTGCGTAACGTTTAAAAAATCTGTAACTTTTTGGTTGATTGAAGTAAATAGATGAACTGTAAATAGCTAATTGAAGTAAGTATCTCCAGAATATATAAAATCCAATAATGACACATTTATTGTCAAATGTTTAATTTAGAATGTTAAAAAAATAAATAAATAAAAAAATAATAATATTAAACCATAGCTTGTTTAACTTATTGAATTATAATTTTACAGTTTTGTGATATTAAACCTATTTTATGTTATATTTATATTACATATAAATCTTAAATTAAAAAAATGACAAATATGATATAATAATCCACTCGAAAAATATTAGTCCGGTCACAATCTAGACCAAAAAATGAGAGTAGTGGTACATAAAGTCCCAACAAGTTGTAAATCAGTAAAATTGTTCAAAACATAATTATAAATAATTTATTTTTTATTTTTTATTTGTATCTCAGAAACGGTGGCTCGTAGGAAGAAAACGTACATGAGCATATTATGGCGATAACAACTTTTATAGCTTTTTGAATCGTTATATCTCATAAACGGTGACTCGTAGGAAAAAAGTATTGATACATTTTTATAGATAAGACTATATATTGTACGTAATAACTTCTATTTAAATATGTAAGAAGTTCTTTGCTTCGTCTAACAATTCCTTGGAAATAGTGACTGATGGTATTCTGATACTTGATATAATACAAGGATCTGATGTAAATATAAGACCATGAAATACGTCTTGATTGATATCCTAGATCTGATTTTTTTGTAATCTTTATTACGAGATTCTTGGGCATACTCATAAATTACCAATCGGCAGAACAGCAAAATGTCTTACACTTTCCCCATGTATTAAGATTTTATGTACTGAAGAAGGCATAATTATAACACATATATTTTGTTACGTACCTACCTACAGTTGTGCGGTTGCGCGAGAATATTCACTATTTTTTTCTGGATTTACAGCAACACCGGATGCCAAAGTTTGAAGAATAACATAGAACCTTTTAATAACTTCCTTGTCAACTCCTGTAATTTCTGAAGCGCAATAGTAGTTCTCAAAAAAACGCCACGCTGTATTGCCGTCATTACTGCTTCCACTTCCTTGTTGGGGCTTATCAACGTGCAATCCCATTCGGCATCTAAACAAACTTTGTACAAGCTTTTTCTTGCCTTCTTTCCTATTTTTTATCTTCCGGAGTTCTCACAGCCCTTTTTTTTAATGAAACGTTATATGAAATATGTAAAATGAACTCCATGCACCTGGCACAACGTAAATCAGTAACTTTTATACAGTCGTGTGACAAGATATTATTATCTAGTGTCGCCATAATGTCGCTGCACTGGAACGCAAGGTAAAGAAGGTAAATAGGAGTGGGTCTATGTCTCAGTCTGGTTTCCGCACTTAGTCCTAGAAAGCAGGTAAAGCCGTTGGACTTGCGACTGATCCCTTCCCGGTCTTGTCGGATTACCATACCAATCCGACTATAGGGCTGAAACTTTTGGACTTCAACGACCTAAATTTCGTTAGTAATTTATTTTGTTAACATCTCATTTATTGATAGTTGTAATTATTTATATTTTTTTTCTTGCTTTTTTATATAGCCTCTTTTTATAATGTGAATGTGAGAATACTGTAGACTCCACGTATTCTTAGATTAAGTACTTTCTATTGCTACTCACTTTTTTTAATATGATTATTTTTATTTTGCTTTTGGGTACAATATTGACTGGTCTACACTTTTCTTACATAACTATTTATATTGTAATATGAAAATATAGTAAACAACCAGTATTTTTTAAAATGAGTAACCATGGAGTTTCTTTCCGGTTCTTCTTCATAGGAAACGACCAATTTGACACCGTGCACTAGCTTCTGACGTTTTATGAGCCCATGTAGGTCGAATAAACATATTTTTGATTGATTTTTATTAATTTAAAACTGCGGAAAGCGGACGCCAGCGTCGGGCACCCATCGTGTGATAAAGCGCGTCGTTCGGTCAGACGGTCCCCGTCCCGGAATCCGGATTATTACCTACGCAGTGTCACTAGTTCCACTTTAACGATGTGTAAGTAGTCGTGTCGTGTCGTTTTCAACATGCCTAACGCAGCTGTATGAAAGTAAACGAAGGGAAAGGGGATGCGGATCATGGTAAGTTCTGTAGTTTCTGTCTACAATATATGGGGATGGGGGGAAAAGGCGTAAGACTATGTATATTTTGATTTTGAAGCTAGACTAAACTGAAAGCAACAGTGTCTCAAGACGAAAGTCTATGACCAGTGCGTGTTGCCAGTGATGACATGGTTCCGAAACGTGGACACTCACAATGGGCCTCATCAGACGGCTCAAAGTCACCCAAAGGGCAATGGAAAGGGCTATGCTCGGAGTTTCCTTGCGTGATCGAATCAGAAATGAAGATATCCACAGAAGAACCAAGGTTGCCGACATTGCATGAAGAATCGCCAAACTTAAGTGGCAATGAGCAGGGCACTTTGCTCGCAGAACAGATGGCCGTTGGGGCCGAAAGATTTTGGAGTGGCAGCCGCGTACCGGAAGACGCAGTGTTGGAAGACCCCTACAAGGTGGACCGATGAACTGGTGAAGGTTGCGGGAATAGAAGTAGGCAGTAGTGTCATCACAGCGTTAATGTCTTCAAATTGTCGATTTGAACTAATTGTTTGACTTTATTAGTGTAGATATATATGTAGATAGTTTATTAATTTGTATATGTATTGTATAATTGTATAATATTTATGGTTTATTAGTATATCTTTTCTTGTACCTTTTCGCCTTTTCTCTCTCTTTTATTGCACCTACCACTATTTATCTCTGCATCACCCTAAGGTTGACTGGTAGAAAATGCCTAAGGCATTAAGTCCGCCGCTGTACGTTTGTGCATGGAGTATTTAATAAATAAATAAATAAATAATCCGATGGATGCGAGACGCACAGGATCGTTCGTTGTGGCGACATTTGGGAGAGGCCTATGTCCAGCAGTGGGCGTCTGTCGGCTGAAATTATGAAACTGAAAGCAGTGGACAATGCACCGCTGTGATTAAACCATTGTTATAGCTGTCACTTTGGTCCATCTAATTAAAAATTATGGGATAGGTAGGTATGTATAAAAAAAGAAATATATAAACATTCATAAGCATGACATTTAATTTTAAATATTTACATGCCAACTTTAGATACTAATAATAATCCTGTATTAACATTTTAGTAGGTACCAAACAATGTTACACAATGTTAGTGGCGACGATTCTCTTGTGCACTAACTGGCTTATTTTAAACAATCACTCTTTCATAAAATAGTAACGTATAAAAAAAGCAAGAATTTTAGTACTGTCAAATTAGTTAGTGTGTACACGTGATTTAAGAACGTGTAGATCAACCGTTGGGTAAGGCCTACTGTACACCGACGCGTAGCTTCATACACGCGTATTCGCTATTATATGTTTGGTGTACAGTAAGGCCGACGTAACCTGGCGAGCCTGAACATAGACAAATAAATATTAAAACACTTTGAGACAGAAAGCTACTAAAACAACTTAAGAATTAATTAAACAAACCTAACACTACACAAAAAACTTAACAATATAATAATAACAATCAACGAAAACTTTTGTCACCGCCTGTGCTCAAGACAGAGACAGCGACACGAAAATAATACCAATGCTAACGTGTGAGTGAGATATATTCTGCGTACCGAACATCGCCGAATAAGTACGAAGCTTTACGAAGTTACCGAAGAGAGATGTGAGATGAGGATGTTGTTTAACCGATTTTTTTCAAATCGATTCAAATTAAGTTATAAAAATATATTAAATTTTCTATGGAGGTTTAAAATGTTCTCAAACAGTCATTATTCTAGTAGTCATTTATAAATAACTGATATTTAACTAAATCATGTCTTTCAACCAAGAAAATAAAATTTTATTTGTTTTTTTTTTCTCACTAAAGTCGAAATCTCGTTTACTAACGACAACATTCACTATGTCAGTAAATCTACTTCGTTCAATATCTCATATAAACAAAAAATAATAAACGCCAAATCGATAAATATCTATCGATTGCGATATTTGTTTGAATAAAGGGTCGCTTGTGTTTACATAGAGTCAATCTCTAGCCTAGATCTCCGCCCCACGCACGTCGCCTCATGCTACCATTTGGTACCTAAAAAACGTTCGTGCGCAGCCTTCCGCGCAAAGTTCAGGCTCGCCAAGATACGTCGGCCGTACTGTACGCCTGTGTGAAGCTTACATACAAAATTATGAAACTGTCGACGAAGCGGCAACGTTGTGCTGTCGTGTCGCGTCAATGAAACTACGCGTCCGTGAATAGTAAGCCATAGTTACGTCATTATACACAGGCATACACCATGCGTATAATGATGAATACGCGTTTCTGAAGCTACGCGTCCTTGGTAAGTAGGCCTTAGTTTCTGCATTATACGCAGGCGTACACCAAGCGTATAATGACGAATACGCGTCTCTGAAGCTACGCGTCCGTGGACAGTAGGCCTAAGAATACAAAGAAGTGCATCACGTAAACTAATTTGACAGAGGTAAAAATTATTGCTATTACTTTCTAATTTTAAGGATTAGTAAAAGAGAGGGAGTTTAAAATAAGTTTAGTTTCTGTACAAGACAATCGGCGCCAGCAGGTTAGTATGCATGTATATAAGTATACATCAATATTAAATAGTTTTGACAGCTGTCTAGAAGAACCTATTCGACTATTTGGCTGAACGATCAATTTCTATGCCTATAAGATAAATTTAAGCTTAAAAATACTTACTAAAAAAAAAAACTGGGCACGTATGAGTCGGACTCGCACACTTAGGGTTCCGTACAAACTAATTTATGTAAATAGTTCAATTACCGAATCGAGTCTTGAAGGTTTTTCCGAATAGAATTTTTTTTTTTTGTGACGTAACTACAAATATTCAGTTTCCAGATTTATTCCTATACTTGTGCTATAAGACCTTGATTCATGCCAAGCCGAGTTTCAGAGTTCTAGGTCAACGAGAAGCACCTTATGAATTTTGATTCCCTTGAGAGTGTCGAAATATAGGTACGTATTTTTGCGATATAATCGGCCGTATTTTTTTTTCGGTAACTTAGAAGTTTAATTTTTTCGAAGCTTTTAAGGGATCGTAGACCTGAGTATATGGTTTTAATTTCAACTCGATACCTCCACGCGTTCCTGAGATAAAAGGTCTTGACAAACAGATAGACAGACGGACAACAAAATGATTCAATAAGGGTTACATTTTTTCCTTTTGAGATAAGGAACCCTAAAAAGTTACACTAATTCTTCATTCTTTATTGTACATAAAACATAATATATTATGGTGATACAGACAGTTTATGTTTTACAAAGGTGAGCAATGAGTTAGCACTAATTATAACATCACAAACTTAAAATATAAGAAAGATGAATGAAAAATAGAAGTAGACTAACAGATATGCCTGGTTTTAATTCTCTAATCTAAATACAATAATATGCAGAGCTTAATTAACGAAATTTCGCAGTGTGATGGATATCCATAAATAGGATGACTGGTAATTAGTGACCGATACTCAAACACATGATTGTACTCATGATTACAAACAACTTTCCTAAAGAAACTCTTTTTATATTCTCATTAGTTTTATCACAATAATTAAACAGCTGTTTAAATACGCGCGCGCCTGCGACTGGCGACAGCTCAGCTGTTAGCCGCGTGACGCCGTCGTAATCTAGTGCGTAGTACATATATATCGATGCATAAAAACCTCAGATACATTAGGGGACAAATTGACCACAAGATGACGTGCAACGCTCATTGTACGTGACGCTGCAACGTTGCCCCGCAACTTGCCCACCAACATTTTACAACGCATTCACGTGACGCGGGACATGTTGGTTAATTTGAGAACTTTGCGCGTCATGTTGGGGGACACTTTGTCCCCTAATGTGTCTGAGGTTTAAGTGTAACAGTCACAAGTATACAACCGAATCTCAGACATCGACGTACATACGTGTAAGGGAGGATTTTTGTCAGTTTCCCTAAATAACAAAACGAATGTACTTTTTTATTTTAAAATGTATGGAGGTATGTGGAACAGAGACGATCCTCCGACCAGGGCCCCAAGTCTGCTATTTTTATGAATTGTAATTTTGGTAAAAGTTCGTAATCTGTTAATTCATAATGATCGATCAATGCTCTCGTAATTTAGTTGTGGTAGAATGAAAATATCAAGCTTATTAGAAGCAATGACTGCACAATTACGTTCTAATGATAGGTCAGTGATCAAAGGAACTGTCAATATTTACGAGATTACCATTCTATGCCACTTTTTTCAACAGAATGTCAGTGCTTGATCATTGGAAAGTCATAATGACGCCATTACATTAGCAGATTACCAATTTGTCAAAATCAACAATTATAAAATCAATGATAGACCATTCTGACTCTATTGTAATAGCAGACTTGAGGCCCTGATAGATGGATATTATGTCTGGTGGGCAACTGCCCGATATAGATGATTTCGGGCTGTCATATATGTTCAAAACGCGCGGAGAACTTTGTGTGATGCTGGAGTGAAGCCATACAAGCCGCTACAAGTGTATGAAATCGTTTTTCTAATCAACCCCATGACATAGTTAATTAAAATTAATTAATTAGATTAAAAAGACTAAATAGTCTTTTCTGTCATCCACCCTGATAGGAGATATATTTTTTATTATTTCCATAGAAAAAATTGCGAGTTTCGTTAGCTAATTATAGTTCTTCCTGCATCACTTAACTTTCGAGAAATGTGTGAGTTTCTTTAGTTACGTTTACTGTGATGAGTTTTCTATAGCTGAGAATGTTATCCTAGGTAAACATCAAAAGCCTACATTACATTTATTTGTGGCAGGAACATAAAATACTTCGAGATAAAAATGCAGTTGAAAAGTAAAAATGTACGTATGAGCTGAAAGTATTATTTCAGTTATTTATTGCCATATTGTGTTAGATGTACCTACATGCTTGTTTCCAATGATTTTATTGTGCCTTTTTATGCTGTATCGTTGTAATATCGATACTAAAAGTTTTTTTTTTAGGTGGGAAATCATCTAATGACAAATTGCGCTCTTGGGCGGAGGGGGAGATAGTGTCAGACTTTTACTGACTAAAAACCCACTCCTGTTCCTTCGTTGCATTCGTCCATGGGCCCCGGGTTTCGTTTTCACACTACCCATCGCTCCAGCAGGCTTCGACCCTGCTGGGCCCCTACGAATTGCTGACATCTTCCTGAGGCGCGCGTGGAACAATTCGCTTGGCTTGGGCTCGGTCCGGACGGTTACCGGACGGTCGGACGGCGGGCTGCCCATTACTCGCCGTCCGCAAGCCCGCGCCTACGGTGGCCGGAAAGAAATACTAAAAGTAAGAATAATATAAAGCCAAAGTTGGCGCCTTAAAAAGCGTTACCGGTGAAAGCGTTAGCGGTAGCGTTGGTAACGGTTTTTCTCCATATATTATATTTTAAAACTTTTTATCTGATAGTTACTGTACTAAATAGTGAGTCTCAATCGTCAGTCCAAAAAATATTAAAATAAAAATGTGCCAATCGGATACCGTGTCCGAGACATCAGTAATTCTCTTTTTTTAAGTTACGTCTCTTTATGATTCAGTATACGATTGTCTATTTTATTGTGATCGTACTGTAGGTGTATTACAAGCTTCGAAAATAAACGAAAATTTCTTATCTTATATTTTAAATCTCATGTAAGTGAATAGTTGAATAGTGCACTGTTCTTTTTAAACCAAAGCTAAAGTAAAAATATGAAACTAATATCAATATAGGTAACAAAATATAATACTTACAAAGATCTATATCTTACATTTAAATTAAAAAGAAAAAAGATAATGAAAAATAATTGATTAATAATAATAAAACTACTTTCTTTATAACATTAGTATCACTACTATCGTTAGGATTCATTATCTTAATCTATAAGACTAGATTTTAAATTAATTAATGTATTAATACAGAATATTTGAGAAATGGGATACAAAGAACAAAAAGAAATGGCTTATTAATTATTGGAATAACAATAAAAGATTGGCATGGACACCTAAAAATATTTCTACGGGGCGACTGGTAATTAGTGACCGATACTTAAACACATGATTGTACTCATGATTACAAACAACTTTCCCAAAGAAACTTTTTTATATTCTCATTAGTTTTATCACAATACTAAAACAGCTGTTTAAACACGCGCGCGCGCCTGCGACAGGCGACTGCTGAGCTGTTAGCCGCGTGACGCCGTCGTATCTACAATAGTGATAGAACACCCGCACAACTTACAAACCCATAGGTGTGCGTACCTAATCAGTGAATGTACCTACAAACTAGTGAGTATATAAAAAAAAGTTTCTTTGGGAAAGTTGTTTGTAATTATGAATACAATCACGTGTTTAAGTATCAGTCACTAATTACCAGTCACCCTATATGTAGTGACGGCCAAGCTCCGTTGAGTTTGTTGGCCCTGCACATTGAGATGGCCCCCGGCTTGGATGTAAAATAAACAAGTCAAGATACTTGTACCATTTTAACTCTTACCAATACAGAATATTCTACACCCGCAACGAACAAGGTTGTAACATTAATTCAGTATTTTTTTCAAAATGAACCTTTAAGTAACAGAGACATGTTTGAATTTTGTTTGGATTGTAATCTGAGATACTGCCTTGTACGATGCGGGTGGTCGATCTGCATGAACAAAATATTTGTTAACTAATCAGTTTATCAATAAATATACAATATTAGAATACTAATTGTGCAAACAATATCAAATTTGGTAGAAAAGCAAACGATATATAACAATTTGAAACAAATATATCTTCTCTCTTACCAAGATGGCGGTTACTATGGCGGCCGTTTGGTACGCAGCCGTCTTAATAAAAAGGGCACAACTAAAATTCTTATAGAAATTAAAATAAATACATATTCGGAATCCGTAAGCGTACTCCTCGGTAACGGCTAGGTCAACAGGTTTGAAAAAAATATGTTTATTAAATGTGCGTTGATTAAAATCTAATTCTTTAGGAATTATTTTTTTCGTACATTACAAAATGACTACACTACATACATTTTTGGCCTAATTGGTTACTTAACTAAAACTTTGTTTTTAAAATAATATATAGAACCATGTTAAAAAATACTCTTCCAATAATAATCAAAATTAGTTACAAAAAAAAATAGATTTACTAAAATTAAGAACCTCTTCTTTGAAGTCGGTTAATAGGATCCCTCAAAAAAGATTTTGGAATTATCACATATTCCTTCCTTTATTCCGGAACTATAAAAAAGACGTAAGTAAAGTAATAGTAACACTCTTTGAAATTAAAAAAAAGTTCACCGAATTTCTTTTTATTTAATTATTTTACAAAAATAAATAAATTCGGAACCATTTTGTAAAATAAATGTTAAATGTTTAAATCTAAAAAGAAAAGAGATTTTATTTCGAGAAGTTTCCACCTATCCCAGTGAGAAAACTGCGTTAGCTTACTTTTGATTGTATTTTGAGTTTCAAGTAAGTATTTAATAGGTCTATGAAATTGTCGTTTTTTAAAACGCGTTGCTTTGAAGTGTTATATCTTTGGATTGACTTGGAATTATAAGTTCAAATAAACTTTATATTAAAGGTACGTTATTCTTTTTTCAAAATTAGGTATTTATTTGTTTCTTTGTGTTTTGCATTTTCTGTAATATCGCAGTACTTATAGTCTACAGAGTAAAATGTAATATCAAAGTGCTGATAAACTAGAAATAATTGAAATAAATGTATAATTCGAGATAATTTCAAGTACTCAGGTCTTATTTCTGTCTGCGGAGTTTAAATGCTCCAATTCACGGGTAGTTATAAAAAAAAATTAACCACGAAGGCTTAGGTGGAAGCGAAGCGGAGCGGAGCTCCCGCCTTAGCCTTTTAACCTAACCTGTCCGTGTCGGGGTAACCTAAAATAACGTAACCTCCTTCTCTGTTCTCGTCTTTTACACACATTGAATTTAAATAATAGAACATGTTTCATTTGCCCGTCATTTTATAGATTAACATTGATATATCTATTTTACACATTGGCGGTGGACCAGCATGTATTCTATACAATATCTAGGAATTGTATTAATCTAATAAAACGTCGGCGACACCAAAAAACATGTCCTATTCCGATCTTTGCTTATTTTTTTTTTAAATTATATAAACTAGTGCATGACAGCGATCCTACCTGATGGTAAGCAGTGATATAATCGATGATTGTGAATTGCACTTTATTAAGAGCCTTTTCATTCTAGTCTTGAAGACGCCTAAATTACAATCGCTTATGAATTTAAACTCGTGCAACATTTAAGGTAGAACTACACTGCGCACACGTGTGCCACGTAAGCCGATCTGGGCGCGTCGGTCTCCATACATTTTATATGGCAACTAGACTTGTAGAGCTACATTAGATCCACGCCACGCGACGTCGTTCTACGTACAAATTAGGCGTGGTCCACGTGTGCGTCGAGCTAATGTAGTTCTAGCTTTAAGCCATTAGACGGACTGCATCGCAGCAACTACGCGCTGTCGATATATTCAACTGCATGCAGTTATCTGTAGTAGGATGTGACTTTGTGCAGTTGACGCAACGCATCTAGCCCAGGAGCTAGCTAGCACAGGAGCATGATTTTAAAATGGAATTTGGAATAGTAATATTATTTTTATTATTGGACATTACGGATTTTTTTATAAATTACTACTTAATTTTTTTTTTTCTTACATTGGAATTGGGATTATTATTTTGTTGATCTTTTTATTTGTTTTTAAATTTTTGGGACATGTAAAATTTATTTTATACCTACTAAGTTATTAAATATTCCATTTTTTATTATATAATAATTATTCACAATATTTTTGTTTATTAGGATTTTGTAGAATGTTGTATGTTTTTTCTTCTTTACCATCACTGCAATTGTTTATTTTTTTTATTTTATTTTCAACACAATGTTCCATTGTTATGAAATTAAATGACTTATGCTCAGTGTAAGATTTGACCTTTCTTTCAGAATAAAGATGACGTTGATCGCATAATGTAAATGTGCGTTCGACGCGACCGACTCGCGTTATGCTCCTTGACTAACTGGACACTAACTGTATGCGTTTAGCGATGGACAGCGTGCGTCGACACTACACGACTGTAGCCGACTGCGTAAAGTTGAAGTCATAACTGTATTCAAATAATATTGATTTTACGCGGCTGCAGCCGACCGCGTGAAGTTGATATCACGACTGATCGAACTAGAACGTACAACTGAATGGAGTTGAACCTATCAAGTGCGCGCGGTTGCTGAGATGCAGTCCGTCTGATGCCAGCCTTAGGGCGTTTTCAATTAATGCGTTTTTTGACGGCCTGCTGCGGTGCGGATGCGATGCGTTAGTCGTACTATGTGCGGAGGCTCAAAGCGCGCGGTGCGGCAACCGTGCGCCGAACGGTCGACAACAGGAAGGCAACGTCACAAGCACCACGTGTTAAATAGCGCAACACTGGCATACAAACGCACGGCAGCCAGATACATTTTCAATTTAGACGCTTGTTGTCGGACTGCTAACATACTGCAACCGGCCGGCTGCGGCACGATAAACGTGCGGCAGCCAGCCGGTTGCAGTACGCATAAATTGAAAGCGCCCTTACAGTTAATCACTTAAGTTTTTGAGTTGTTTTTCAATCTTACAATTACTTTGATATAGTTATTAAGGCTACATTATCTACATTGTATTTTCCGATGGCCTCGTATTCAGCTTATCCCCTATATTGTTACACTCGTACTGTTTGAGGGACATAGTCGCTGCAGTAGCAAAATGGGTTTAAGTGAGGATGTGTGGCACTTATACAGCTTGGCTCGTTTCCATACCTACGATAAAAAAATAGCCATTAAAATTCATGTTTCAATAAGGGTTTTGTGGTTTCAGACCTTTTTATTATAAAAACATTTGCAAATCACTTATTGTGAAAATACAATATTTATGCTTAAGTAAGAATACAAATTAAATCGATTGGTGTAGTAGTATAGTACAAAATATGACACCTTGTCGCTGTGAGCGGTAACTAAGCGCGGGGCGGCGAGCGGGTCAGTGGATACGAAACGGGGCACTGAGGAAAAAAGATTAAGTAAAATTTCATCCAAAAACAACGCTTAATCAAGCCTTTGGGATCCGGTGGGATGTGGGAGTAAAAGGGTGGGGGAATATCGGGGGACACTGCATGTGACCTCAACCTCAAAGTCTTTTTTCCTCAGTGCCCCGTTTCGTACACTCCAACCGGCGAGCGGTAAGATCAAAAGTATGAAAATGTTTGAAGCATGCCACGAGACGCCACTCATAGCGCAGTGCGCCCGCTTACCAATGCCACCCCTCTCGCCACTAAGACCGAAGTCGTGACCAGGCCGTAAATGATACGATGTATTACGTTTTCAGGAAAATTCACACCACCACTTGTCGCCACTTAAACGTGTTGCCCCAACCCCAAATAAAACGGTTTAAGGGCAGATGATGATGACTTGTCGCCACTTAGCCGAGAGGTCTTCTACTTTTGAAAACGTATACATGACGTTGACGTTGATGTCTAATGTCATTAACATAAGCGTTTTGACAGGTGCCTGGACCTGACGTCTCAGTGCTGCCATCTGGTGAACGTCATTTTAGAAAACCCTCATTAATTCTGGTTACCTCTTTTTCTAAGGTGTTTTAATGTGAGGAGGGTACCCAATTAATATAGCTGCCTGTACAACCAGAAAAAAAACCCTCACATAATCAGTAGAAGCCAGACTGTTTAATTACTTACGCGTTAGTTCTAGATATGTCCCTCGTATTAATCACGAACTTATCTTCCTTTTTCAGATATGTCATTGAAGCTTCGTAAATCCCGTGACCGGGACCGACTACCACCTGGAAGAAAGAAGTTTTGTTTTTTTAATTATTGGTCAGTATACCTCTGAACCCTAGGGTCTTTGACGTTTGGAATGGTTACGAGGAGATGAAATCAACTCGCAGAGGCTCTTTAAACACTTAATGGAACGTGGTACCAACGGTTATCTTTGCACTCGCTATGCTAGTGCACCCAAGGACAACCCCCGCTTGGTAAATAATAATGATAATTTTGCAAATAAGTTTTAAAAAAATTCACTTTTACACGTAATTTTTTTTTTTCGTCAGTTTATATTGGATGAGGTCGGCGTTTCCTAGCTGACTACCCTGAGAAGAAACACCGAAACAAACTCAGGGGTCAAAGGCTCTTTTAAAGTCCATACAGAAAACATGTAATGGTCAAATCATATGAGAACCATGCAGATAAGTGTCTCAGATGGTCTTTTGAAAAACTATTGCAACATATGGAAAACAAAGATAATAGGGCTATGGTTTTTGGAGTCTTAAGTGGACTGTTTACCAGAAACTATGTTAAGACAACGGCCCCTGCCTGAACAATGTTATTAATATCCATCGACAAAAAGGCAGGGGGTGACTTGCACACTGAATGAATGGGCCCCCAATTTTTTTTTATTACTATTATATATATCAATATATCTCAGAACCCTGAGGCCCTGGACCTTTGGAAGACGTAAGAGGAGCCGAAACCAACTCGCAGAGGCCCTTTGGATATTTAATAGAACGTGATAACAACCGAAGATTATCTCTGCACGCGCTATGCCAGTGCACCTAAGGACAACCCTCGGTTGGTGAAAATCAATTGTGACATATGGAAAACAAAGACACAATAGGGCTATGGCTTTTGGAGTTTTAAGTGGACTGGCTACTAGGAACTATGTTAAGACTATGGGCCCCTGCCTGAACAATGTTATTAATATCCATCGATAAATAGGCAGTTTGGCTTGCATAGTCAATAAATGGGCCCTCAAAAACGGCCGCTAGTACAATTTGACATAACGACAAGAAGGTAACATAATAATTAGGTGCTTGAGGAGACAATACGGAAGATTTCATGAAACAACAGTGTTTGCTAGAAGAACGAGTAAAAAACAAAACACGAAACACAAAACGAATTTTCATGTGGTATTCATTAATGCAGTGCAGAGCAGACTTACAAGCTGTAGGGCACGGGATCAAACCCAGCCAAGCGCATTACTTTGTCCAATTTATTTTAACACCACTGCTCTTAAAATGTTGAAGGGAAACATCGTGAGGAAAACGGCTTCATCATCATTTCAGCCGAAAGACGTCCACTGTTGGACATAGGCCTTCCCCAAGCGTCGCCACAACGACCGATCATGTGCTTCTCGCAACCACCGCACTCCCGCGACCCTCACCAGGTCTTCGGTCCACCGGAAAACGGCTTATCATGGAACAAAACATTTTAAGACATGTGACATCCACCAATCCGCACTGGGCCCTCGTGGTGGATTATGGCCCTTTCCCGCTCCTAAAGAAGAGGCCTGAGTCCCAGCAGTGGGAACATTTTATGAATGAATATGTTATGTATGTTTATATTTTATTCACCAATAGGTAGAGTGATTCTTGAGGAAGGTAGAATATAATAATATAATACTCCACAATTATCATACAACGCCGTCTAGTCCCAAGCTAAGTAGAGCTTGTGTTATGAGTGCTGGACAACTGATAAACATACTTAAATATTTCTAAATACATACATATTATAGATAAATTGCACCCAGACACAGAACAAATGATCGTGCTCATCACACAAACATTTGTCCTGGGTGGGAATCGAACCCTCGGGCATAGCAGTCAGGGCCACTATCCACTAGACCAACAGGCCAGTCTCAGTATAGATCTATAATATAACAATGATACTAATTTTATAAAGCCGAAGAGTTTGTTTGTTTGAACCCTCTAATATCAGGAAGTATTGGTTCGAATTAAAAAAAAAAAAATTAGCGTCGCATAGCTCATTTATCGAGGAAAGCATGTCTTATGTCTGAATATGGTTTCCACACTTAATCCTATGCGGACCATTGTACCTGGGCCACGGCGGCCATAATCTTTGATGGGCTTATTCCAACTAGCTCTCAAAACTGATTAGGCCTCTCAGGTTTTTCAGTGCGTCAATGAGGGAGTTCGAGGATCCTAAGGTTCATGTATGTGTTTCAGTGACACCTGTGCAGTCCAGGAGCACATGCGCAATTGTCTCCTCCTCCTCCAAGCATGCTCTGCACAGGGGACTGTCTGTGATGCCTATTGTGTGGAGGTGCTTATTCAGTGTGCAGTGTCCAGTGATGGTCCCCGCCATCAGGCACAGGCTGCCTTTGTCGAGAAAGGCTATAAGATATAAAACGGTACGACTCACGAGAGTGGAGAAAAAACCATAGATGTGGGTGAGACACTTAGGACAGCTAGTAAATCACATCATTATTATATTTGAGAAAAAAAAAGCCGAGAATTTCCAACATTTGTAACACCCATGTAAAGCTAGCAGCATACGTCTCCCCAAGTGTCGCCACAACGAACGGTCCTGAGCATCTAACATCCATCGGATTCCCGCGACCCTCACCAGGTCACCGGTCCACATTGTAGGACAGCCACTTTCAGCCCCATCGACCATCTGTTCTGCGAGCAATGTGCCCTGTCCACTGCCAAATAAGTTCGGCGATTCTTCGGGCTATGTCGGTAACCTTCGTTCTCGCGATTATAGCACTTTTCATTGCCCTATGTATACGTACGCCATCGAGCAATCTCGAGTACCTAGTTACGTCCCGCTAGCAACTTACATAGGAGGCGCGCTTCCGCTGATAACAGCATGACAATCGTGTCGGTGACGATATTAATGACGATAACGACATTGTATATAAGTGTTCACTAACTAACAAGGCAAATTGAATAAAAAGTTATGATCAGTGGCGTAGTGGTCCATAGATATTCATTTTATTACTAAAAACCCACTGCTGTTCCTTCATTGCCTTTCATACCAGGGCCAAGTCTTTCTTTCAGAAGCAGACGCTTGGCCTCAGTAGGTTTCGACCCTGCTGGGCCCCTACGGTTTCGCCTACGGTGGCCGGAAATCAGTATCGTGAAGATAACTTTTTCTCAATCTCTTCTCTCTGAGCATGGTTTAATAATAGCTTTTGGTTCATCCAACGTCATATTTGATAAAAAAGCAACTCGAAAAAAGAGGATACACACCTGAAAGCTCTACTGGCAAATCTGTTGGTAAAACTTTTTCCCAAATATAAGTGATTTTTTTTTATGGGCTATGTCGGTAAATTTGGTTCTCATGCATATCTAATATATACAATATTAGTTTTAGTATATGCGAAACCCAAAACACGAGTCTAGTATTTTTATGTAAAGAATCTATGTACAAAATTTTATAACTGTATCATGTAAAATCACAAAGTTTAAGCTTGTTATGTTACCTCGTTGTCCGCACAAATACATGGTTATTGAGCCATCCGGGTGCCTGTGGGGTTATTTTACTCCAGCCCCCAGCTGTGCCCTGTGTTGTCCTTAGTATCGGTGGTGTCCAACTTATGACCTTTTTTAAATATTTTTGGGTAAAAATATAACATGGTGTAAAAATCATTGGAATCGATTTAGTTACTGATTAATCAGGTTTTGCATATACTAAAAATAATGTTGTATAATAGAGAAAAGAGGAGGCGGGTTGCTAATTTTATAAATACCTTTAACTGATAGTTCTCTTGTGCTATCTTGGTATCGGCTCCAAACTTGCCGAGGTAGCCATCACTGTCTTTGTTGGATACGAAGGAGAGCATTTTACTGTTAGGCCTTTGACTCATTACCCATTGGATTTCGGTAAGCGTGCGAGGCAAGCATTTTGACCTGAAAGAGACTAACTGTTTATAATAATCAAAAAAACGTTAAGGAGAACGAGCGAGTTGCTGAAGAATCGGACACAGTGTCCGAATCGACACTTTTCATTTTCAGTATTTTTTCGCTTACTATTCGGGCACCACCAAATTTATTCAAGATGTTCAGTGCAGTCAGATAAAAAAAAGTTATAAAAAAAATATAATTAAAAAAAAAATATTACCGCTTAAATCCACCCTAAAATAGTTTTAGCTGTCAAGTAAAGCTTTTTTTTATTTGTATTATATTTGAAAACTGTTTTATCTGACTGTACTAAACAGTGTGTCTGAATCGTCAGTGAAAAAAATATTATAATAAAAATGTGGCAATTCGGACACTTTTTTTTAGGTGGGAAAATCATCTAATGACAAATCCCGCTCTTGGGCGGAGCGAGAGATAGTGTCAGACTTTTAATGACTAAAACCCACTCCTGTTCCTTCTTTGCCTTCGTCCCAGGGCCCCGGGTTTCGCTTTCACATTACCCGTGGCCCCAGTTGGCTTCGACCCTGCTGGGCCTCTACGATTTGCTGACATCTTCCTGAGGCGCGCGTGGAACAGTACACGCCGTCGAAGACTTGGGCTCGATCCGGCCGGTTACCGGATGGTCGGATGGTCGCCAATTCGGACACTGTGTCCGAATTGGCTGTTTTGCAGGTCAGTGTCAAGTTGTACGTTGATTAAAATGTGATTTCCGATCGTAACACGTACCTACCTATTTATTAACGGAATTATAAATAATACAATAAAAATAAAAATCATTTAATTCAGACAAAACAGTCCATAAAAATTGTTAGTAACAAGTGTATGATATTTAATTCGCAAATAGGTTCAAAAAAAACTTTTACTTGTCAATTTTTGTTTTTCGTCATTTAATGATGATACCTCATTAAAGCCATATTTGTTACGGTCGCAAATAATATTGGAATAATATTTGAAGGCAACAGTCCTTGCACGCATGCACGATTTGCGCGTGGAGATGCAACGCCGGGGCGAAACTCCGCTACCGCGTCAAGTCGCAGCATAGCGGACAGAGTACCGGCGGGACCTCATGGTGGAATAGCGACAGCGACTGTCGCAGCACTGGGTCTGAGCACGCCATAATTATGGCGGTAATTCAATTCACATTCTGCATGACGCAGGTCCTCACCGGACATGGTAATTCCGGGAGGTACTTGCAGCGGATTCGTGCGTCAATAGAAACAAATACCTACCTTTGGCTGCTGGTCAGCTCGTTGATATAATTGATGAACGCGTCAACCGTCTTGTGTATCATTTCGTTGTCCGTCACGTTCTTCCAGTTGACACAGGCACACCAGTGAGGTTCGATGCCCGCTTCGCTGCAGGACCTGTTCTTGGGAATCTGGAAAATGGTAGAATAATTTACACTAAAGATTCAAGTAACTTGAAAACTTCGAGACTTTTTGACGGCACAGTAGGCGAGGGTTCAGCGATTGGCTGCTGTGCTACGTGTAGTGGGTTCGATTCCCAATCGGAAAACAAATTTCGTATGGCTTTCAGATAGTTTTTTCGGGTCTTGTGTATATATAATAAAAACACTTCTACTATGATTACAGTACACCAATACAAAAAATATACTGTGAAAATAAGCTAATGAATATATCACAAATACACATATCGGGTGTAAAAGAAATGAGTATATTAAGGGAAGTTTGAAAGTGGCGCCAGTGACTGAAAAATTGAAAGGGAATCGTTTGTCTTGGTATGGTCATGTGAAGAGTAGGGATGAAGCGAATGTTACTAAAAGAGTTATGAGTTTACATGTGGATGGATGGAGAGGGAGAGGGAGACCAAAGAAAAGATGGATGGATTGTGTGAAGAGTGATATGAAAGAAAAGGAAGTTATTAGTGATAGTGTGACAGGTAACAGGGCAGAATGGAAGAAAAAAATGTTGCGCCGACCCCAAATAACACGGGACAAGGGCAGGAAGATGATGATGACACATATGTATATAATAATTGTATTCTAATAAGAAAAATACTTAATAAAAACATTTTATGAAAAAACATCAAATACACAAAATTAGGCTTAGAAATACAAATAACATACAATTACACTCAACACGCACAAACTATGGCAACAAAAATGTAATGTACGAAGGTATTGCACTGTTTAATAAATTACCAAATAATATTAAAAAAGCAAACTCAATGTCAATATTTAAAAAAATACTTAAAATTACACATGTTTAACAAAACAAGCGCACCTTAGTACATGTCGCTTCTAGTTGTTCGTACTCCGTGTATGTTTACGATTTAAGTATGCAACTATTTATCGACTACCCTACACTTTTTGATTACTTCTCTTTAAATTACGGCGTACTGATTGAGCCGCGTAACAGTCAAAGAATTCGCCATAAAAACCGACAGCCGGGTGGAGCACTCAAAGCGAGCAACGAGCGGCTCCTTGTTCGCTGGTTTCACCGTAACACGACGTACGGCACGAATGCTCGCTGTGTAACACGTTACATAACGCCCCATAATGTTTAAAATGTTTAAACAAACAAACCTTTTTTCCTGTCCCTACTATTAGATTTTGACTTTTATTGCGTTGGTGGCAAAATAAATGGCGGCTGCAGTAGGTAAATATAAATAACACTGATACAGTAATATCTTTTTTTGCTTTTAATGTCATCCTTGTGCCTACAGAATAGAAGTCAAAATCGGTTGAACGGACAGTAAATAAGGTTGGTTTACATTTCTAATCATTCATCGATAAGTCCTTTACACTCCAGGCCACTCGTCTGTGGAATGCATTGCCAGTGTCAATGATACGCGCGCAATTACTTCCTATATTTAATAATAATCAATTTATATAAAAATCAATGCCACTTTTCGTTGTAATTTTATAACTCAAGAACGGGCTCACCTATCCAAACCATATGTTTAGGCTTTGTTCGGACTATTTAGTAGATGGTTTGTGTGAAGTTTGCACAAAATCGGTCGAGCGGTTCTTCATTTATCAAATTTTTTGTAACAAATGAATTCAATAAATGGCGGATCATTTTCTTAATGGGGATTTTGCTGTCAAATTTAAATCTGTAGGGTAGAGTGGGGTAGAATAGAGTAGGATAGGGTAGGGTATGGTAGATTTGGGTAGAGTAGTAAGTTGACGGGAGCGCAACCGCGGGCAAAAGCTAGTATAATAATAATTTTTATTTCATCTTTTACACGAAATAGTTACTTGTAACAGCCACAAGAAAATCACATACAATCACGTACAGCCGAAACTACAGGGACTAGGAGCGTGAAATTTTGCACAAGGTTTCTTTTTATGATGTAACCGAGCACTAAGAGACCATTTCTTAAAATTAACTCTCTAAAGGGATGAAAAATTCAAAATCTGTAAGAAAAAAAAAAAACTATTTTCACGCGGGCGACGCCGCTGGCAGAAGTTAGTTTATTATATGGGTATAAAATAAAGTATAATAAATAAATAATCTTAACGTGAATGGAGTAAAGGTAAACTGATAACAGCTAGGGCGGGCTGGCTGCTGGAGAAATCAACAGTGAAAAAATCACTTACCGGTTCCAACAATGTCATTGCTCTCGGGAAGTCTGCGCCTTTTATTTTGAAAGGGTTCATGTACTCGGACCAATCCAGAACGTCCAATATGGTGGCGTGGATATCGTGCGGTGTCGTCAGAATGTTAGCGTTGGCCTCTAACTGCGCCTGCGCGTTTGGGCGCATACGTTTCAATTTTTCTGGTAAACGAATACCCATTAAAGGCAACCGTTCTTCCAATTTCCCTTGCAATGTGTCACGGACTTTTGCAAACCTGGAGTTAAAAATTATTATTATTATTCTCTTTATTCCTTGTAAACACATATAAATTACATTTTTAAATATTTTTTTTTAAACAAAATCATACAAAAAAAAAAACATTTAAAAATATAAAAAATAGTACCCCACCGGTATCGGGAACAGGGTCCAAGCTACCGGCGGTCAGGGCTCCAGAGAAAGGAACCTCCTAACAATGCGAGCCGTGTCCAGGAGTACCGCTTTCTGAATCAAGCCCTTGATCCAGCCGCGCAACGACGACTTCGACAGATGGTCGTCGAAGCTTATTATTATTATTACTATGAGCCCGTTGTGTCTCACTGCAGGGCAAAGGCCTCCGTTCCGTTATTCCATTCCTTTCTGTCCTTAGCCACTTCTGGCCAATCCTTAAGGTAAGAGTCTAAATCGTCACGCCATCTCCTTCTGGGCCTACCGCGTCTCCGGCTCCTGCTGTTCGGAATCCTGCGGCGGCTGAGTTACCTACGTCTGCGATTTGTGTTTCGGACAAGTTCGTCGAAGTCGAAGTTAAAAATAAATATTATAATATCATGCCTGCTTTTTCTGGTGGAAAACAGATAAATTAGAAAAAACAATCTACGAAATACTAAGCGGTTTTAACTTTTTTGCTTTTAATGCCATCGTTATGCTTACGGAATAGAAGTAAAAATTGGTCGACCGGACAGTAAATAAGGTTCAGACTAATTAGAATAATATTGGCGATACGGTTGGCACAGTGGTTGAGAGATTGACTGCTGCAATGAAGGTCATGGGTTCGATTCTCGCACTGAACAAATATTTATATGGCCTAAAGATACATATTCCGGGTCTGGGTATCCTGTGAGTTTACAAGTTTAAGAACGCAGGAAAAAGATTGTAAAAAAAGAAAGAAAAGAATAAGGCCCCTCGACCACGGCGATTTTTTGTAGCGATGCTGTAGCGCGTTCGCATCGATACAGTCGCGATGCTGTAGCGCGTTGGCATTTTTTATATAGCGCTTGCAAATGCGACAAACGCGCGTAAGCAGCGATGCTGTCACGCGCTTTCGAAACACGCGACAGCATCACTACAAAAAGTCGTCGTAGGCGAGGAACCCTATGTGGTGTGCCAGACTTTTACTGACTAAAACCCACTTCTTTGTTCCTTTTCTTTGCCTTGCGTTTCAGGACCCCGGGTTTTGTTTTCAGAAGGTGAACCTATGGTCCCAGATATAGTGACGCTTAAGTGACCCTTCGTCCAGAAGTATGGACTGCAGAATAATTGACTTTGAATACGCATCGGGTGATATTAAGCAATTAAGTACCTTGGCAGCTCTTAAGAAAGAATCAAACCATACTTTAATTCAGTCATTCAAAATATTTTTATTTCACACAGGACTATACATTAAGTCTGCCTTTGTGCTAGTTGCATGAAGATTAATAAATAAATAAATAAATACACGGGCACTTATAAAACGTCAGAAGCTAGTGCTCGGTTCCAATTGGTCGTTTCTTATGGAGAAGAACCGGCAAGAATCTACAACAATAAAAGGTTGACTGGTACAACTACTGTGCATAGCATAGCATAGCATAGTCGGCCTTATCATGTTCCCACTGTTGGGACTCAGGCCTCCTCTAGGAGAGGGAATGGGCCGTAATCCACCACGCGTGCCCGGTGCGGGTTGGTGGATGTCACATGTCTTAGAATTTTTGGTTCTAGGACATGCCAGTTTCCTCACGATGTTTTCCTTCACCGTTTTGAAAGCAGTGGTGATGAAATAAATTACACAAAGTAATGCGCCTGGCTGGGCTTGAACCCGCGACCTAACACTTCGTAAGTCGGAGCCATTACCAATCGGCCACCACTGCTCTCTACTGTGCATGAAGTATAAATAAATAATAAACAATGATCATCATCATCATTTCAGCGGAAAGACGTCCACTGTTGGACATAGGCCTCCCCCAAGCGTCGCCACAACGACCGGTTCTGTGCGTCTCGCATCCATCGGATTCCCGCGATCATGACCAGGTCATCGGTCCACCTTGTGGCCTTCCAACGCTGCGTCTTCCAGAACCTTTCGTCCCCATCGATCCTTTGTTCTGCGTGCAATGTGCCCTGCCCAGCGCCACTTAAGTTTGGCGATTCTTCGAGCTAGCATTATTAATGTCAACATTTCACAGATTTTTAGGTGAAAGGCTAAAACAGGAGGTATGTTTAAGAAATGCTCAACTTCACATTATTCGAAAACCGGAGGTGAGTCAGTAAGAAGAATAAGTTTGTCTGAAAGGACTTGGTGTTAAGTCAGATTAACGAGACGATATCTCGTCTCGTTAATCTGACTTGATTAGATAAAAAGGTAATAGATATAAAGGTACTGAGTACAGAATCCGGGATAGTCCCTGTTTCATTACAAATGTAACGTCATTAAGTAATTACTCATGCTGCAGGCATATTGTGAATTCAGTATAGTGCATTTATGACAGAATATTTAACTGGACTTCATTATATTTCTGTAAACCAAGAAAAAAGGAAAAATACAGTAAAAAAAAAGTATGAAAAGATAATGAAAGGATTCTCTGTTAGAAGTGTAAAACATTTTTTTTTTCTTAAATTTTTTGAATTCGGGGTTTTTATACACATGGATACGTCAACCCTATTGAACCGTCTTTTCAAAATCGGCCCACCATTCACAGAGAAACCGGTGAACACACAAAAAAAATACATACAGGTGAACATATAACCTTCTCCTTTTGAAATCGGTCAAACTGAATTCGCATTTAGTTTAAAATCTCAGTGTATGCTTCCTGTAATCTCTTGATAATAAAAAGGGCTTAACTAACTGTACCTTGTATACAGAAACTCAATACTTTGTTTACTTTAACGGTCTTAATACCCTTTGTCCATTATACTGCGCCAGATATCGCTGCGTGTGCCCTACAAACTAAAATTCAACATAATACTATGAGACATTGTATTAGATATAGCTCTCCGAAAATTATGGCTAAAAGCAGTACGTTGTTGAAAGTGACACCATAAAAAATTGGCCAAGTGCGAGTCGGATATGAAGGGTTCTGCACTACATTATTAAAGTCGAGTATAAAATGTTGACAAAATAACGGTTTTTGTATGGGAACCCCTTTTGAATTTTAGCTTTATTTCATAGCATAATAGCACAATCAGCATTTTAATGTTCTCACTGCTGGGACTCAGGCCTCCTCTCTAGTAGAAGGAATAGGTTGTAATCCACCACGCGGATTCAGTACGGGTTGGTGAATGTCACATGTGTTCGAATTTTTTGGTTCTAGGACAAGCCGGTTTCCTCACGATTCGCTTTATTTTCAAAGATTCAAAGCATTTTATTTCAAATAAACCATTTACAGGCACTATTGAAATGTCAAGAAGTCAGTCAGTCAGAAAAAAAAATGATGCTAATTGCACATTCCAAAGCGTAGATTTCTATGCAGAAGAATGTGCAAGAAACTCCATGGACACTTTTATTTCTGAAACAACCTTAAATTTAAAATTTAGAGTATATACAATATTTTGGTCATTGATTTATAATAGTATTGTAAATAGATTTCACTTTAATAAAACAACAACTTTTAAATCGATCTCCTGAAAAAAACGTCATTTGTTACTTATGACGTTGTTGCACCCGGTGTGCGATATATAGATTTAGCGACAACAAAAATACTCATTCTGTGAAAATTCAACTGTTTACCTCTAACGGTTTATGAGAAACAGCCCGCTGACAGCAGAGGCCTAGTAATAGGGTTTCGTTGGCACTCTTTGGATACGGAACCCTAAAAACAATCTTATTTTCAGGGTTGAGCCTTTGAGAACTAAACGTTTGCCACAGTATAACTTTAATCTGTATAAATCCTCTTTTTTGAAATCGGTTACAAATACCTACCTACATCATACATGCAATTAAGTTTATAGTTTACCCTTTTGACCTATTTTTAATTCAGTTTTAATTAATAAAAAAAATATACAGATATGTAAAAAAAAAAAAAAATTGAATATATAATTATATTAATAAAATATAATAAATAATAAAATATATGTAATGTTTCAACGATGCCGTTTTAAACGGTTTTGATAATTCTACTACCGTAACGCGGTCTATGTCCAACAGTGGACTTCTTTCGGCTGAAATGATGATGATGATGAAACAAGTTTTTATATATTTATTTTGTTTTATTTAAATAGTACATTTTAATAATCTAGTACCTAATTATTCAGATGGAATAACGCACCAACCATCGTGTAATATAAACATCAATGTTTTAGAACAGTTAATGCTTGGAGTAGTATTTTAACTTTTTTTTTGGAAATTTCTTAGTGATCGATTTCATTGTGCATGATGGAAACTTCACATGTGTTTAAACCCATATTAAATATTATTTAAAGTATGTGCTTGTTAGGAAAAACGAATCAACTAATATTATAAAGGTATAAGTTTGTGAGTGTGTATGTTTTTTACTTTTTCACGCTCAAACAGCTAAACGGATTTGAATGAAATTTGGAACACGGATAGAACGTGTCTTAGAATAATACATAGGATACTTTTTTATCCCGGGACCATTTTCCAACTTTAACGCGGGCAAAGTCGCTGGCAGCAGCTTGTACAACCATGAAATTGACTTAATGACATCCAGCATACAACATTATTTTTAGTATATGCGAAACTTGAATATAGTTTGTTCAGATCAGTAACACCATGTTAGATTTTTTACCCAAAAATATTTAAAAAAACAGGTCACGGCAGGTCATAGGGGGTATTAGGCAACAACGCACTGCTGGATGCTGGAACAAAACAACCCCTCAGATGCCCAGATAGCCCGGTGACCATGTATTTGTGCGGACAACAAGCTTATAACTTTGTGATTTTTCATGATACAGTTATAAAATTTTGTACATAGATTTTTATATATAAAAATACTAGACACGTTTCGCATATACTAAAACTAATGTGGTAGAATAAATCATCAATGTAAGCCTACATTGAGCTGAGCTTTTTACATATTTGTATAAAGCTTCGCTCACTAAAAAAGAACAAATCTTCGACTCTGTATCTTCGCCTATTTACTGTGTTCCAAAAGTTGAAACATGATTCTAGGATATGTTTCAAATTTTAAAATAGTGTAAGCTGAAATTAGTCAACATTGTTTTTAACCTTATTGTTTAAGAGTTAAGTATTATATTAGATTAATCATGTGTTGTACTTGTATAAAAATGATTATTTTTAGGCTCTTTATATGCGATGACAAAAGGTTTAAAACAAAAATATATTGCAATCATAATTGAACTTTATATTCGAGCATTAAGGTTTATAATCAAGTTATTTGTCGTTGCTTTTAACGTATTTTGTACATTCATAGTGAAAAATATAAATGTAGGTGTGTGTGCAAATACGGGCCACTTTCGTGACGTGTTTTTGTTCCTCCTGGTCCTCTATTTTTGAACTGTTGCACGTATAAGTGTTTTTTGAAAAAAGCAATTTATAAAATCAAAATCAAAAATAAGTTTTTAAAAAGATTTTAAATGTCTAAGTTATGATTGAACTGCAACATTCATTTTATTATAAGAGTACTTAAAGTGCGGAAAACGCATTATCGGCTGCTTTCAAATTAGATAAATCAATCGCATAGTACAGTTACTGTGCGATAGTGTGTCCAGTTAAGGAAGGAAGAATAAACTGTAAGTATTTTTTTTATATTATTTAATCTTTTATTTATTTATTTAAGAATCACCAACGAGTGCTACAAAATAAAAAAAAAACTTAAAAAAAAAATTTGGTACATGTCCTATATTGGGGGAAGCAATAAACCAGGGGCCCAGGAGTGGGTTTTTAGTCAGTAAAAGTCTGACACTATCTCTCGCTCCGCCCAAGAGCGAGATTTGTCATAAGATGATTTTCCCACCTAAAAAAAAATAAACTTATTGCACACTCAATTGTAGGCAACCACAGCTTATGCATAAACGAGTGAATGTGGCTCTAAATAATTATGACAATATTAAATAAATGTAATAAGCATGATACGACATATAGAAAAATTAAATTTCGATAGGAATAGGCATGTCAAACAAATATATAAATAATAATATAATATTTTGGTTATACATAATATTTTGGTTTGGAACACAAATTACGAATAAATTAAATAAAAATAAAATGTCCTGAATAATTTTTTTTTTTTTTTAATGATGTAAACCAGTGCTTGACTGCGATCCCATCTGATGGTAAGCAGTGATGCAGTCATTGATGGTGAGGCGCACTAGTTTATTAAGAGCTTATTCACTCTAGCCTCGAAGGTAAATAAATTTAAAATGAAAATCCTAGATTTTTAAAAAAACTATATTACAATATTATCTAATTTAATAATTAATTTTAATTTGAAGCGATAAATCAAAGGTATTCCGCCTGAAAGTGTTTATACAATTTTCTTTTAAACGACTTCAGAGTGTCGTGATTTATGTCGATGTCAGCTTTGCGGCATATAGCGTTTTTTAGGGTTACGTACGTCAGTCGGAAAAATGGAATCCTTATAGGATCACTTTGTTGTCCGTCGGACCGTTTGTCAAAACCCTTTATCTTAGGAATGCGTAGAGGTATTATGATGATATTAATGTCAAATAATAATCAAGTCCCCTAGGAGCAGTGAAATCATCAAAATTCTAAGTCAACGCAAATTAAAGATTGGGCCGTGTATGGTGCATATTTTGTAGAGATTGTACTTAAGATTATGTTGTGTTAGTGAGGAACATCTGTGTCTGAACTAGATATTAAAATCCGTATTTCAGACATAAGCGCTCTCTTGAAGAAAAAAAAGACAGCGCTCTTTTGCCTAGATCTGGGCACCAGTTAAATACTTAAATAAAGGTAATTAAAACAGTACACTACCTACAAATTAAGATTAAATGAATTAGTTACCATTTAGAAATTAAAATACATTAAGAAATTAAAATAAATTATTTATTAAATCAAATTATTCAATTAAAAGAGCCCTTCTCCACTCGCCTATCGTAAGCGTCGAGCATGATTTAAAAGCTTGTTGCTTCATCTAACGCAATCCAACGCGATTTTTGATGAAGACGCAATGCGAAAAAAAAGAGATAACGCCTGAAAACCCTGTTGGTATTCGGTAATTCCATGATTTACTCGAATATTTTACAAAACTTGTTCTAGGAAATACGTTTTTTTTAAACCCTAAAAAGTTTTTCAGAAAAATTGTCGTCATTCAGAATCTCAATTAAATGTCCAAGGCTTCTATGGCTGTACTTTTTTATATTTTTAATATAGTGTACATTATAGAGGGCCAAAGTTCACGTAAAATAGCAGATTTTAAGAGTTACTTTACTAGATTAGTTTTACACAAAGAATAATTCCCACATTAGTATAGAGCTATTCCCTTGTCCCCAGCCACAATACCCAAAATGTAGATTTATGTCATATGAAAGCTTTTTTTTTTGCCTATTTTAAATAAATACCTACATTTAACGCCATATAAAGCACGGGTTCAAAAGTTATTAGACGATATATTTGTTATAATGTTAGCTTCCTACTGATTTCTCATACATCTTAAAGTATTCAGGCAACTTTACTATTAGTAAAGTAAAGAATAACACCATCCCGTCTCTTCCCGTGCCGAACCGTCAACATGACTGCCAAAAGACTCGGGCATGGAACTGATGCATGGAAATAGTAAGTACGCACCGTAAAATTATGGCTATGTTGCCGTATAAAAATGTATATAAAATATAGATACTTGCGTAATCTGTATATACTAGGCTTTTTCTTTGATAATACTAAAATGAACAAATCGTTTCCTCTATGAGGAAGAAAAATAATCGGTCTAAATATTACAAATCTAATCGATTTATAAATCAACACTTGTCTAAAAATAATTACAAAACCAAGGGTTCCAAGTGCTCATACGCTTTTTAATGAATTATCCAAACGCTTACTTGACAATTCGCATGACCCAAGGGCTGGCTTTTACCTCGGTCATAGATAAAGCATTGCCATATAGCATAGCATAGCATAGTCGGCCTTATAATGTTCCCACTGTTGGGACTCAGGCCTCCTCTCTAGGAGAGGGAATGGGCCATAATCCACCACGCGGGCCCAGTGCGGGTTGGTGGCTGTCACATGTCTTCGAATTTTTGGTTCTAGGACATGCCGGTTTCCTCACGATGTTTTCCTTCACCGTTTTGAGAGCAGTGGTGATGAAATAAATTACACAAAGTAATGCGCCTGGCTGGGTTTGAACCCGCGACCTACAACTCGTAAGTCGGGGCCGTTACCATTCGGCCACCACTGCTCTATTGCCATACAACGTGGCAATGCTGCCAGCCTTTGGGCACATTTCCAGTCGACAGCGCTGCGGAGTAGTTGTATGACTCCATATTTTAGCTAGTAGTTTTTGCCTTCAGCGTATATATAGTTTTAATTAGTTAAGTGTTTTTAATTAATTAAATAAAATTAAAGCCCCATGTTCATTCTGTTTCAGAAATCAAAATGTGGATCGTCTGTTTTAATCAGTTGATACATACAGAGTCGCAGGAACTATTCCTAAAAGACTGTCGCGTTGTTATTGACGGAACGAACTATTTACATAATATATATAAGACAAGTAAGCTCCCCTTTGTCTTTGGTTGTGAATCCGACAAGTATGCTGAATGCCTGAAAAAGCAATTGACAATGTTCAAAAAGGCTAACGTTAAATGTTACATCGTATTTAAAGGCGGTGACACGGATATAGAGAAGAAAATGAAAAAGTTTCAACATCTAGTCTTCGACATTAACACAAATACAGAATTTATTCCTCCTGAGCTGTTAAAGGACACCAATGTACAAGTGGTAGATGAAATGGGTATAGACTACGCCTTCTGCGTAACCGAGGCCAAAGACGAGTGCGTAGCCTTAGCTCAAAAACTAGAATGCCCTATCATCAGCTTTGATACAGAATACTGCTTCAGGAAAGTTCCTTACATACCATGGCCGAAGGATGACACCATAAAATTTGACGACAAAACGAAGTCCATCCAATGCCGTCAGTACAAACTTCAAGATTTCCTTCAAAATAATTCCCTGACTAAAGAAAAGACTGCTATTTTTGCTGCATTAACGGACACAACAGTATTTCCAACAAATTATTTCAATTCACTATTCAATAATTGGGGAGTGTTTAATAAAAACCCAGTCTACCAACTACGAAATCTCATCTTATGGCTCTCAAAGCATAGCGAACAAGAAGCTAGAGACGGAATTTCAAAAATATTGAGAAACAATGAAGCCAGACGCAAGTTTGAAATCTATTATAATAAAATATTAACAGACATGCAAAACGACGAACCAGGACATGTAACTAAATATCTCCTTAATTCGAATATCCCAATAGTGAGACAAGATCCTGAATGGTTCGAGAAAGGCGTGGTTGGTAAACACGTGCCGACAGTGTACATCAATCTGTACAAATGGAAGGTCATCCAAGGATCCTGGGTCATTTTAGATACACATGGTCAAGACAGTCTGCTCCTATCGATTGACATAATAAAATATGCTTACAACTTATTGACCAATTACAGGGGAGGTAAAATCAAAGTATACCAGGATGCTAACAAATACGTAGAGATATTCACTGATGACTCAAATGTTTGTAGACCAGTCTACGACTGCAAGGAGTCGGTGTTCGAGAATGGATGGGATCAAGTCAAGCAGTTGAAGTTGTTCGAGCATTTCTTAACTGAGAACTGTATTAACACTGAGGTTTTAGCTAAACTACAACCAGATTGTGTAGTATTGTATACTGCTCTTGTGTACTTTGCTCGCAAAAAACAACTGGAAGGCGAGGACGTGATCAGAGAAGTGTATGCAGTTGTGCTGTCGTACGTCGTTCTGAACTTAGGGATCAATACAAAAACATGTTCTAAGGATTGTAAGGCTAATTTAAAAGTTAAACATGCCACAGCAAAGTATTTTCAGTACGATGAAAAAGAAGCTAAAAGAATTTTCGACGTGAAAACATCCGAAAAGTTAGTCGAACTTCAGTTTTGCATCCAGCAGATGAATTATTTGAACACTTTATGCGGCTCACCGTATGAATCTACTCAGTACAGTAAAATGTATAACGGCACGTTTATATACAAGATGGTCACTGAAATGCGTGACAGAGATGTCGAAGGTTTTGTTAACGAATTGTTTCAGACAACTCCAGAAGTTTTAGAAGTAGTAAAGAGGCTGATTCAAGTGTACCATGAACTTTTGAAAAATGAATGAATGTGTTGTTTTTGTATAACTATTTCATATTAGATTAAGCAAAAAAATGGTTCCTCAGTTAGATTATCAGAAAATATATGACATGTATTTTTTGTTATGTCATTGTACATGTTTAACCTAGAAATAAAGTCACAGGCCACTTCTGAACTTACAAACCAACTAACACAATGGATCTTTATTGTGGACATTATTTTTTTATTTTATGAAATTTAATTTTAATTTGTTAACCCTTTTAATTTATAATCAATAACTTTTAATTTAGTGTATTTTTTTTTTAAATTTTATTCAATGACTTTTAATTTGGTGACAATTTTAATTTATTTTGTAATTTGTTTAATGCTAATACCAAATTTTAATTGTAATATTATTGTACTTTTAAACTAACACACAAATAAGTGATACTAACATATAATGTGCACCAAAAATTGTCTTTATTAAATTATTATTCCTTTTATTCATTATAGATAGGTACATATAAGTTACATTTTTAAATATATATATTTTTGTAAAATAAATAAAATAAAACAAAAATAGTTAAAAATAGCAGTCCACCGGCATTGAGAACAGGGTCCAAGTTAATTATTATTGTTATTATTATTTTTACCAAATAGATTTTTGTGTAATAAGTGGTCGAGTATATCATAATCAACATTATATGCGCTAGACTTGCAATAAACGATTGATATCTATATATATAAAAGAAAGTCGTGTTAGTTACACTGTTTATAACTCAAGAACGGCTGAACCGATTTGGCTGAAAATTGGTGGGGTATTTTTTAACGAGTAGGGTAGAGTAGAGTAGAGTAGGGTAGAGTAGGGTAGAGTAGGGTAGAGTAGGGTAATTTTTTTTTTTTACTAAATCCCGCTTTTGGGCAGAACAACGTCTGCCAGGACCGCTAGTTATAATATATAATATAATATTCCACAACTATCACACAACGCCGTCTAGTCTCAAGCTAAGCAGAGCTTGTGTTATGGGTACTAGACAACTGATAAACATACTTATATATTTCTAAATACATACATATATAGATAAATTACACCCAGACACGGAACAAATGATCGTGCTCATCACACAAACATTTGTCCTGGGTGGGAATCAAACCCACGACCTCCAGCATAGCAGTCAGGGCCACTAACCACTAGACCAACAGGCCAGTCGATATATATAAAAAAGCTTGTAAAAATATCGTGTCACTTAGCACCTAATTAAACTACATATTAAAGTCATGTAGGTCTAGCACACTTATCCGCACCGAAAGGATCAACCGCGTCGAAGAAATCTTTTCTATTTCCTTTACACTTGTCGCATTGAAATTACATGTGAATTATGATGGATCTCGACGAGGTTTTTATTGTCAGTCACCCTAGCCAAGTTACAACCGTTTCGTGTCGAATTCCGTTCTCCAATCGGTAACGCCTCGGTGTCAGCAATTATAGAAAACGATAAGTTGGTAGCCATGTTGACGCGCCTGAGTCTGCCGCTCGTTCTACAATAACAAAGGATTTAGCGTGGAACATTGTAGAAACGATAACAATTCATTCTATCATTTTGAGCGATGTGAACTTGGCTACGGATTTTCTATTCGTTTGTTCTGATCACGTTACTTAACGGCCAGATGATGTCATTCCCATACATTTGATTAGTTTTCAACTAGCGTTAACGATTGCAGATTATTAACTTGGCTAGGGGTGCTATGCTTTATTAATGGAATATGAAGATAGTGAAATACTTACATCAAAGAGAAACAAGAATGTGGGTTCATAACTAAAAAAGGCAGTGCTCTGGTGCAACCGAATTCGCCTAGGATTTCTGGAGTCCCTCCAGATTCGGATAATTCGACGCGGTTAGTTGTGCAGGGTTTCGTAAGATTTCATATAAGAATTCTAAACTCTTTTCTTTCAGTTTGTTCGACGCATTCGGCTCGGGTAAGTGTGCGTTCACCTTTACGGTGAAACGACAGTTTAGAACCAACGACCATACAGCCTGTAAAAGCCTCATGCTTGATCTAGCGCACCAAAACAATTCTGTCAACTAGCTGAGGTATGAGGAAGCGGGGTACTGCGTTCTGAATGGTCCTACCAAGGTCATGTTTACTAAAAGTGTAAGAATCAATCCTTCAGTTATGACCAGTATAAGATGAACTCGAATAAATAATATCACAAATTTAATCTAATTATGATAACATGACTATTAACTTACCGATGAAATGTTATAACATCTCTTCGGATACTCGAAATCTGCTATTGATACAACACCAACTTATTGAAGGGCTATTATTTTATTTATTTATTTTATTCTTTTATTGAATAACACGGAAGTGTACACGGCTCACAAAAGTGGACGAAACTATGTGTAATTTTACTATTGCGACCTGCTTCAGATCTACAAGTCATATGTGTTGACAGACATCGGTCGCCCGTTATTAGGTGTCTATGAGCTGTATGGTCATTGTTTAGAACTCGTGGCACATCCTTAAATATTATTATGAAACAAATTCCCCCACTATGTCTGTCTGTACAAACGCGATAATCTCAAAAACGGGTTTTTATGCAGTTTCATCAATAGACAGAATGATTCATGAGGACGGTTTAGGTTTATAAATACATGAATAATTATAATACATGAAAAATCTTGACTGGCCTGTTGATTTCAGAACCACTACTATAGTCACGACCACGGCGTAGGCCGGAGGTCCTGACATCGATGCCCACCCAAGACAAATGTTTGTGTGATGAGCACGACCATTTGTTCTGTTTCTGGGTAATTTATCTATAGTATGTATGTATTTAGAAATATATAAGTATGATTGTCAAAGTCAAAGTCAAAAGTTTTTATTTCACATAGGCCTACATGGGCACTTATAAAACGTCAGAATTGAGTGCACGGTTCCAAATTGGTCGTTTCCTGTGGAGAAGAACCGGCAAGAAAGTCTATGGTTACTTTTTTTTAAAAAGTGATTGTTTACAATATTTTCATATTACAGTATTAATACACATTATGTAAGAACAGTGTAGACCAGTCGACATTGTACCCAAAAGCACAATAAAAATAATCATATTAAAAAAAAGTGAGTCGTATTAGGAAGTAACCTAAGAATTCGCGAAGTCCACAGTGTTCTCACATTCACATTTTAAAAAAAAGAGGCTATATAAAAAAAAAAAAAACAAGAAAAATAAATAATTAAAATTACCAATAAATGACATGTCAACAAAAGAAAATTACTAACGAATTTATGGTGGTTGGCGTCTAATAATATAAAAAATATTGCAAAAGCAATGTGTAAGAAGAAAAGAAAAAAGAAAATGTATATATTACAATAAATGTGGAGTAGTCAATAGATAGATGTACACATTATTATGAGTTACCAGGGGGCCACATGTGCAGAAGCAGTCATTGCCAAACAAGCGTGTCTTCGACATAGTCTTTAATCTTCTAATACGCTTTTTTAGTTAGGACACGCTTAATATGGGTTTTGAACTTGCCCTCGCCAATTTCAGTCACCACCTTTGGTAGCTTGTTATAAAAGCGTATGCTGTTTACTAAAAATCACTTGCTGGTCTTAGCTAATCTCCAATCAGTCAGTCGTATCAGTTGTCGAGTACTCATAGCACAAGCTCTGCTTAGTTTGTGACTCGATGGCACAGTATGAAAGTTGTGGAATATATATCACTACATAGTACCAATACAACAAAGTCGCTTCCCGCTGTCTGTCTCTATGTATGTTTTGGTCTTTAAAACTACGCAACGGATTTTGATGCGGTTTTTTTAATAGGTAGAGTGATCCAAGAGAAAGGTTTATATGAATAATACATGCATAATATAGTAGAGAAACTATATGTATATGTTTCTAATGTGATGTCGTAAATAAACACATTTTTTTGGCACTTACATTGCAAACGCTGGCAGAACCCTACGAGATAGATCAAAATAATGTACTACAGTATTTACACTTTAAAAAAGGTCTACAAAATGTCTGTGACGGTATAAGTCTATCTCTTAGGGATAACCAACATTAACCATTTTTTATCATTTACTATTTACGAGAAATAATGGCTTATTTAGGAAGCGATTTTAAGCAATACAGCATTAATGCTTATCCAATGAAGTACCTTAAATACATTGCGCATTTAATATAGATTAATATGGTCCTTTACAGCATGTAATTTCGAAGATATTACGATATAGCGGTAGCGGTGGTATCAGAATTGCACCCGTGCGAAGCCGGGGCGGATCGCTAGTAATATATAATTATAGGAGAAAAGCAAAAATTACTAGCACACGTGTGAAGCTGGGGCGGGATGCTAGTTATAAATCCAAATAAATAAACAATAATTTAAAATTGAACAGTGTCAGTTTAGGTTTTGGCGGCTGTCAGGCCGATAGGCGTAAATCATTTTTTGTAATAGCAATGTAAAAAGGAATAAATTTTACATTTAAACGCATACAAGCCCTTTGACCGAACCCTACAATACTTTTTGGCGATCTATAGCAGGCGTTTGATTGAGTGAACCACAAAATACGAGGTACTTCTTGAACTTCAGCAATAAGGATCAAACACTGCGTTAGGCTATTTTTTTTTTACTTGAAACAATCATCCAATGACATCCCCGCTTTTGGGCAGACTTTTACTGACTAAAAACCCACTCCTGTTCCTTCTTTGCCTTCGTCCCAGGGGCCCGGGTTTCATTTTCACACTACCCGTGAAGCGTCAAGCTAGTAAAATCTTATTTGAATAATAAGAGAGTTCAAAACAACAGATAACTATTTTTTTTTCCGCTTTGACCGCAGACCTGAGTATATGGTTTTAATTTCAACTCGATACCTCCACGCGTTTCCGAGATAAAAAGTCTTAGGGTCTTGACAGACAGACAGACGGACAACAAAGTGATCCTATAAGGGTTCCGTTTCTTCTTTTTGAGGTACGGAACCATAAAAAGGATGCAATAGAATTTTAAATTTGTCATGTATAGCATTGAGTTTATTGTTTCGAAATTTGATAACTATTTTTTTTTAATTTTTAATGGGCCTCATCAGAAGGCACCCAAAGGGCAATGGAAAGGGCTATGCTCGGAGTTTCCTTGCGTGATCGCATAAAGAATGAAGATATCCGCAAGAGAACCAAGGTCGCCGACATAGCCCGAAGAATCGCCAAACTAAAGTGGCAGTAGGCAGGGCACATTGCTCGTACAACGGATGGTCGATGGGGCCGAAAGGTTCTAGAGTGGCGACCGCGCACCGGAAGACGCAGCGTTGGAAGGCCTCCCACAAGGTGGACCGACGACCTGGTGAGGGTCGCGGGAGTGCGGTGGATGCGAGAAGCACAGGATTGGTCGTTGTGGCGACGCTTGGGGGAGGCCTATGTCCAACAGTGGACGTCTTTCGGCTGAAATGATGATGATGATGAATTCATTTTTTAAGAAAAACAACGTTTCTTGACTAAGTATTACTCCTGTATTGTGGGAGTGTTCATAAACCTGTAAACTTACATAAACAAGACAACCAGACGACCCGGGATACCTATATGAATAACATACTAATATTTGTTCCTTTCAATAATAAGAATAATCATTTTATTAACAGGCAACGGGGAACCCCAGATCATCATCATCTTCCTGCCCTTGTCCCGTTTTATTGGGGGTCGGCGCAACACGTTTTTTTTTTCCATTCTGTCCTGTCACTCGTCACGCTATCACTAACTCCCTTTTCTTTCATATCATTTCTCACACAATCCATCCATCTTTTCTTTGGCTATACATCTACATGTAAATTCATAACTCTTTTAGCAACATGCGCTTCATCCCTCCTCTTCACATGGCCATACCAAGATAAACGATTCCCTTTCAACTTTTCAGTCACTGGCGCCACTTTCAAACGGGAAGCCACAGATAAAGTACACAAAATAATCTTAAATAATAATAAAGATTAAACCAGCAACACGCAGACTCAACCACTTCACCAGTAGTGCTGTCAAATATGACTGTTTCTTTTGATGTTTTCCTTACCTAGGTCCATGGTCCCCCATGAAGATGAGCAATGTGTCTTCGAAGACGTTCCTCTTCTCTAGGACCTGAAGCAGATTCACCATGGCATCGTCAGCGACTGATATCATGCTGTCATCGTGTGTGATGTCGGCGATGAATGTGAATCCAAACCGCTTGCCGTCCAAACGCATGAACTGTTGAAGCAAAAGTCGAAAATTAAGTGAAAGTTATCTATGTTGTTAATAGGCCTGAATTGCTAACTGAAAACTAATTACAATCTACCAAAATCCAACAATGTGTACGGGATGAGGGTTGCAAAATATTTAGTGCCTTACACTCTTAATGAACTTCCAGAAGATTTACAAACATTATATAAAACGAGTTCGAAAGGTTATAAAAGTTAAAACGTTTTCTTTGCACAAAGGTTTGATGTATAACTAGATAATTGTTGTTGCATCGCTGTTACATATAAAATAAGCAAGCGGCTCGCCATCACACGGATAAGCCCTGAGAGGTTTTCGCTGTGTGGCAGTAGAAAATTGTAATATAGATTAAGGAATTTGGAAAAAATAAAAATGTAGCGGCCATAGGAATATATTAAAGGAATTAAAATTAAAAATGTTGTATCGCGGTACTTTTGTTCTCCGTGCGATTAGAACATTAATACAATAGCCTAAAATCAACTAATGATAGATGGAAAACATTTGCTGGACAGACGGTCCAGTCTAATTTCGAGAAAGAGGTCAATCATTGAATTCGACTCGGTTGGACAGCGTTCGGAAAGCTGCGCGGTATCTTCTCGTCCAAAATACCATCTCTTTTCTACCATCGGACAACCCGACGTACGGCGAGTATCCACCTTTACGTTGTTGAAACTTTAACAGTCCGGACTAAGCGTTTCGCTTCGTCGTTTATCCCGCGTACATCGAAGGACTGGAACCATTTGCCTGCTGCGGTCTTCTCGTCTAACTATAATTTAGGTGTCTCCAAGGCTAGAGTGAATAGGCTCTTAATAAACTAGTGCGCTTCACCATCAATGATTGCATCTCTGCTTACCATCAGGTGGGATCGCAGTCAAGTACTGGTTCATATCAATAAAAATAAAAATAAAAAAAAACCACAGTGTTTCAAGACGAAAGTCTATGACCAGTGCGTTTTGCCTTATTAGACATATGGTTCCGAAACGTGGTTGCTCACAATGGGCCTCATCAGAAGGCTTACAGTCACCCAAAGAAAGGGCTATGCTCGGAGTTTCTTTGCGTGATCATATAAGGAATGAAGATATCCGTAGGAGAACCAAGGTCACTGATATAGCCCGAAGAATCGCCAAACTAAAGTGGCAGTGGGCAGGGCACATTGCGTAGAGAACTTTAATTGCGCGATGCAGCATTAGTTCTTATGTAACGCCATAGATGTCGCTAAAAGGTCATAAGTTACCACCGATACTAAGAATAACACAGGTCACGGGAGGTCATAGCGAGCACGACGCGCCAGCGCACAGCTGGATGCAGAGGCAAAACAACCACCCGGATGGCCTAGTAACCATGCATTTGTGCGAACAACTAGGAGCAACTAACATAACAAGCTTATAGCTTTGTGATTTTTCTTACTTAGATTTTTTACACAAAAATACTAGACACCTGTTTCGGGTTTCGTAATACTAAAACTAATGTTGTAGAGTATGAAAAGAAGTATATAAATACCTGATCAGTGATATTCATCATCAGTTGGAACTGTGGGGTATCTCCGACACAATATCTAGTTCGAGCTTTGCCCCATTTCTTCCCATTTTTAGATTCTTCAAGGTAAAAGGAGCGTAAGTAATGGTCAGCCGGTTGGCGCCGGAAACCGTTGAAGCGGTATTGGAAGGTTCCTATCCATGGCATGTCTTCGAAGTATGCGGTACGGTAACTGAAATAGGATATTATCATTAATTATAATATGTATAAAGGTACAAGTTGGTAGCCGACTGCACGCAGCAGCAGCAGACGACGTGTCGCAGCGACACTACTGGTTTCTACGTATTTCTATGAAATTCCCTCTGTAGTTAGCGACATGAAGCTAGCGACGCGTCGTCGAGCGGCAGACGGCAGTGTCACCCGACCGCAGATCAGTAGTGCCGCTGACGCCGGAGCAACGACACCTCGATTATTCTCGAACACGTCAGACATCTTGTTTCACGGAGCACTGCGAAACAACTGGATGCTATCTGCTGTTGTCGTCTGCAGTCGGGCTCGAAATCATGATTGCAGCGACCTGACGCAACGACGTGTCGTGACGACATGAAGCGACGACATGTCGTCTGCTGCTGCTGCGTGCAGTCGGCTACCAACTTGTACCTTAACACTTTGTTTCCTGTTAGCTACTACCTTTATTCATTTATTAAAACTTCATGCAACACATAAGTCCAAAGGCGGACTTATGGTTTATACCTGAACTGAAAGACTGGAACCATTTATCAGCTGCGGTCTACCCGTCCGATTATAATTTAGGTGTCTTCAAGGCTAGAGTGAATAGGCTCTTAATAAACTAGTGCGCCTCACCATCAACGATTGCATCACTGCTTACCATCAGGTGGGATCGCAGTCGAGCACTGGTTTATATAAATTAAAAAAGAAAATAGGCCTAGGGTCGGGGTTTAGGGTCATTATCACCGGACATGGTAAGTTCGGGAGGCACCTGATTCTTACGGAAGAAAAGCCCGGGTGCCACCATTGTGCGGACCGCCCGGAGGATACGGTGGAGGTGTTCCCCGCTACATGCGTTTAAGCATCGAAATAGTAAATTGATTATAACTTTTTACCCTTCTATGAGGTCCAAAAGGATGTTTATGAAGGAGCAGTCTAGTAGCAACTACCAGTTTAAAAAAAAACTCGATTCATTTGCGCAGTTTGTTCTCACTGGATATGTGACCATCAGAACGGACCGTCACCATAAATAGTAGTTTATTTTAAACTCGGGGGGGGGGGGGGGGGGGTAGCAGTTATCTAACGATTAGGAGCAACTAGAAGGAACTAGGAATCAACTTTTTACAAGTATTTTGATGTAAAATATGGGTAGTGAGTGACCATCCATTTTTTTAGGGGATTTCGTGCTGATAACTGAAATACAGGCTTTGCCAGATGCTTGATTCATTTGTTAGTCTATAAATATATTGCGAAATGAAATGTACTAATGTATTATTATTATTATTACTAAGAATTTTTGGGAATAAATTATTATTATTATTTTCTCCTTTAGTTAATTTTTCCAACACATAAATTACATTTTTAAATATTTTTTAGATTAACTGAATAAAAAATTAAATATAAAAAATAGTAGTCCACCTGTGTCGGGAGTAGGGTCCAAGCTACCAGTGGTTAGGGTTCCGGAGACAGAAACCTCCTCACAATGCGAGCAGTATCGAGGAGGCCTTCTGTATCAGACCCTTGATCAAACCGCGCAACGACAGCTTCGACATATGGTCGTCGAGACTTTTGGCCATCAGGCCGTTGGCGGTAACGACAATCGGCACAATGACAGCAGAGTCCACATTCCACATGTCGACAACCTCGTGCACTAAGTCGAGATATTTGATTTCTTTTTCTTTCTCAGCTTTCACGAGGTTCTCGTCATGCGGGATGGTGACATCGACTATCATTGTGCGGCACACTAATCGGTTTATCACCATTAAATCCGGCTTATTGGCAACAATAGTCCAGTCAGTGATTTTTTTTTTCGGTGGGAAAATCATCTTATGACATCCCCCGCTCTTGGGCGGGGCGGGACATAGTGTCAGACTTTTACTGACTAAAAACCCATTCCCGTTCCTTCGTTGCCTTTCGTACTTCTTACACTTTTACTACACCTTCCTTTCAGAATCTGACCCTTGGCCCCAGTAGGCTTCGACCCTGCTGGGCCCCTACAGTTGCTGACATCTCCTTGAGGCGCGCGTGAAACAGTACTCGCCGGACAGTTACCGGACGGTCGGACGGCGAGCTACCCATTGCTCATCGTCCGCAAGCCCGCACCTACGGTGAGCGGAAATCAAGATCGGAATCTCGGCGGCTGGGGCGGAGTCCTGTCAGTGATGATAGATCGATCCCAGTACAACGTGAAATGGTAATTTTTGAGAACTGCATCGGGCACATACTTATAATACGGTACCTCTAATTCCACAAATTATTATTATTATTAAGTCAGTTAACCCGTCGACAATTTTTTTTTCTTTCTAATGAATGGAAAAAAAATAACTCACCCGTCATTCGTAAGCTTGTAGAATATAAAAGGCATGGAGTCTAATGTGCCATTGTTTTTGGCAGTTTTCCTTACATCTGGCAGTTCTAGCTCCGTCTTCCCTGTTAGTATCGGAAAGAGGGCAGCAGGCGTACCGTCACCAACAATGTTGTAACTGTAACATTTATTATTACTTCGCTTATTAATTTTCTTACACATTCTAGTTACATTTGTAAATGTTTCTTAAAAAAAAAAACTGGGCAAGTGCGAGTCGGACTCGCGCCCTGAGTGTTCCGTACAAACTGCGAGTAAATTATTCCCGAATGGAGTCTCGAATATTTTTCCGAATTGTAAAAAAGATTTTTTTTTCTGTGACGTAGGTAACAACAAATTTACAGTTTTCATATTTATTTCTATAACTGTGCTATACGACCTTCTTTATGCCAAATTTCAAGATTTTCGGTCAACGACCCTATGAATTTTGATTCCTTTGAGAGTATCGAAATGTACGTTTTTTGCGACATAAACGGCCGTATCTTTTTTATTCGTTAACTTAGAAGTATGATTTTTTCACACCTTCAAGGGACCGCAGATTTAAGTATATGGTTTTAATTTCAACTCAATATCTTCACGCGTTCTCGAGATAAAGGGTCTTGACACACAGACCGACAGAGTTCCGATTTTTCCTATTGAAGTACTGAACCCTAAAAATAAAAAAAAATGTCGGGAGCAGGGTCCAAGCTACCAATGGTTACCCACTACCTGACGCTGATTTTCAACTGCAGCCCACGAGTGCCATAACAAACCAACTAACAATAAATGTTGCGACTCTTAACATTGTAAAACAACAACACGAAAAAAAGCTTTACGTGCCTATTAATATAATTTAATAGCAAATATTATGCTGCCAGCAATAGTTTTTTCTTCAATCACCTCCCTCCTACAGGATTCTACTCCTTGTAGAAGACCGTGTAAGAGATCGATCTCTTACACGGTGTTCTACCTGAACGATTCACCGCGATTCCGAAGCGACCCGATGCGGTTTACGCGAATCCAACGCGACGCGGCGTCTTGTCCTTCGTATTCGCGAAGTCACCGTTTTAACCGCAATATTTAAAACAAAACACGCACCGCAAGATTTCCTGCGAAAATTATCAAAGCAACTGATTGCGGCCGCTTCGCTCGTCGCAGCACCACACCCACGTGCGGTTGGTCACGTAGACCACTGTAATAAAGTATCAACTGTTTGCTCCACTCGCGCCACTTCACTTCGCAATCACGTCACGTTGAATCGCCTACGTAGAAGCATACCCTTTCCATAGCTCACTGTTCGACCTAAAGGACCACACAAAATTGTGCTCCGCTCATGCTCAGTTCCTCTAGCGTAGACCCACCTCTAAACTGATAGACTAACCATACAGTGAGTGTCCACGTCTGGGCTCTGGAAGCCATAACATTTTTATACCCGCTTATAATTCGTCCGGCATCAAAAATTCGTCCGCATCGTTATTAAAAGGACCCATAAGACTGGCAGAATTGACACGTTGAATGTCAATGCTAATTTTGCTGCTTTGGTTGGAAAAAATTCTCAGCAATCGGACCAGTACTTCCAGAGATTACCTCTTACAAATAAAAAAACAAACTTCACCTCTTTATAATATTAGTGTAGATTATATTTACGTCGTTTGAGGTTATCTGCCGGCACAACTATCGATTATATGGTTAAGTTTAGTATTAAGAAAGTCATAAAAACCACTGGCAGATCGTCGTAGAATTGCTGACTGTCTGTTTTTGCTCAAAATCCTCAATAAAAATATTGAAAGCCCTAACCTTTTTTTAATGTGCCAAACAAAACATTTCGTTTTAATCCACCCATACGTGTTCCTCACACGTCTTCAAATTATAGGCGGAACAGTTATATCGTACGTGCAAGCCGTAATTTCAATGACATATACAAGGAATATGATTGGGATCCATTCACAATTAGTGTGAACTCGGCCAGGTGTTTAAGCCTCAAATTCTTCAAGTAGCATTAAGTTTAATAGATTGTTTATTAGTTATTTAAGTGCAAACCAAGGATTTATGCTGTATCTTACTTAACTAAAAAGCAAAGCTTTTTGTTTAATTTATTCTTATGTCTATACGTGAGGACTCGCTATTGGCTTTCCAATGATTATGGTTTCCTTTTATCTGGTTTTATTAGCTGCAAGTCTTCCATGTACTAAATAAATTAATAAATACCCATTGAGTATCGTTGTCTTGACATGATCCTTGAGATGTTTGTAACTCTTCGGCATTTTCCTTATAAAACCGTTTTTCGACGTGGAGTCGAACCCGAATATCAGTACATTCAGGGTATCTTCTCGGTCCGGTCGAGGATGGAGCCGTGTCACTGACTTACGGAACCCTATTGCATAGCCCACCCAAGTTGAGCTGAGGAATCTGTAATGAAAAAATAATTCGGAATTAATGACATTGTATTAATGACTAATTATTAACTTATTATTGACATTGTAATATTGACCAATTATTAACTTATTATTGACATTGTTTACCACTGAATTAATATACAAATTGAAGGATTTATATTTTTATTGACTATTTAATAATTTGATACTCGTTAAATATTCCATTTTTTAAGATTATTTCATAATTAACTAGCTTTTGCCCGTGGCTTCGCTCCCGTCAACTGTCTACTCTACCCAACTCTACCCTGCCCTACCCTACCCTACCCTGCCCTACCCTACCCCACTCTACTCTACTCTACCCTATTGAATTCATTTGTTACAAAAAATATGATAAATGAAGAACCGCTCGACCGATTTTGTGCAATCTTCACATAAACCATCTACTAAATAGTCCGAACAAAGCCTAAACATTTGGTTTGGATAGGTGAGCCCGTTCTTGAGTTATAAAGTTACAACGAAAAGTGGCATTGACTTTTATATATGTAGGGTGACTGGTAATTAGTGTACGATACTTAAACACGTGATTGTGCTCATGATAACCAACAACTTTTACTATGGGAACAAACCTGAAATCGCGAAAAAAAAAATCAGCTGTTCAGTACAGTTATGTTTGCCTAATGTACTGAACAGCTGATATTTTTTCGCGATATCGGCTTTGCTCCCATAATAAAAATTGTTTGTTATCATGAGCACAATCACGTGTTTAAGTATCGTACACTAATTGCCAGTCACCCTATAAAGATAGATTCTACTATAATGTTTTTTTTGCATGCCTCACGGTAGAATGTATTGGATCCTTCTTTTACTTTACACCATACTTTTGTACCTACATTCATAGCAAATAAATTGTTTCATTTCATTTAAAATCTCATCTATACTTCTGTCAATAATTCTGTACTAATATTAAAAAGAGGGAATATTAGTATTTCTGTTTACAATTAATGAACTCAAAAACTATTGAGGTCCTACCGCAATTAATTTTCGACCTAAACTGAACTGTTAAAGGAATGGAGCAATATAGAGTAAATAGCTCCAATTCTCTCGCTTGCACGACTGACATTATACCATGTCATGCCTAAGCCCTTTTTTTCGGTGGTTAATTCATCCAATGACATCCCCCACTCTTGGGCGGAGCGTGAGATAGTGTCAGACTTTTACTGACTAAAAACCTACTCCTTTTCCTTCTTTGCCTCCGTTCCAGGGTTCCGGGGTTCTCTTTCGCATCACCCATGGCTCCAGTAGGCTTCGACCCTGCTGGGCCCCTACGGTTTTGCTGACATCTCCTTGAGACGCACCGTCGACAACTTGGGCTCAGTCCGGACGGTTACCGAACGGTCGGACGGCGAGCTACCCATTGCTCGCCGTCCGCAAGCGAGCGCCTACGGTGACTGGAAATCGGGATCGACATCGACGGCTGGGGTGTGAGGGCCGTTCTCTCGCGCATGCGGCATTTCATGGACCAGGGACCGATTTAAAAAAAAAAAAACATTCACCAGTAGAATGCTATTTTAGAGAGACATATTCTTATTTGAATCGCTTTGTATATACAAAGCGATTCAAATAAGAATAGGAATGTCAATAACCTCTATCTATCAAATGATAATTCAAAGGTACGGTTTGCAAATACAATATATATGCGTATCAATAACGTTTTTTTTTTACTTTGTTTAACCGAGTCCAGATCCGTGCTACACTGGAGACCAGTCTGTGACGCCATCCACATCGCCGAAGATAGGACAACATGACTAAATATAGTCCAGAGAAGGAGGAACCGAGTCTCAATTAAACCTAAGTGAAGGAAAAACGTTATTGTTTAATCAAAATTTGCTAAGTATATTAATTAAGTCATTTTTTTAATTTTTTTATTTCATTTTGGCATTTATTTGCCTGCGTCTATACGCCACTACTCAGACAGTTCACACAGTAACGTAGAGATGAGTGAAATCTAAGAACTAAATTCTGATTAAACTTTTTTCGTTCATGATTCGTTAATAAATTAAATTTAAAAAATATATTGTAATAAATATCAGGGTTTAGAATAGTTAAACACTTCACTTCAGTGTTAAAATCTGTATATTGCTCAGTTAATTACAATTACAGTCACTGTAAATATCCTTACACAGAAAATAAATGTAAATATTCTAACACATACAAACTCAATGTACTTTGAAGTATTGCCTTCGCTTTCCGGTACTCAACTGACTCTAGCGAGCGCGTGCGCAACCTTATATCTGTTCGGTCTCCCCACTGCCGACCACTACGTAATCAAAACAAGTACTAGAGTATTGCGTGCGCGCACATCCGATTTTAATACAGAGTTATAACGTTATGTTTTAATAATTTGATTTATTAAAAGTAAAATAAATTAATAACAATGTAAAAATTGAAATAACACTTATCCTATAAACATAATCCATTTCTAACATTCGGCCCTTCCTGATACAAAGTTTGTCCTCAAACTTATGAGCATGCAAAATCATTTACAGTATTATCTAATAACATACTATGAGGAGTGGTTCTATCAACACTCACAAGGTTAGCAAATTTCGCAAGTGGTTCTATCAACACTTGCACCGGCGTATCAGACTATGCTTGTGGATCTATCAACACTTCTCATAGTCGTATCAAAACCTTGGTTCGAGTGGTTCTGTCAACACTCATAACAATTTCAGAGACCTTGAGTGGTTCTATCAACACTCATAACAGTTTCAGAGACCTTGAGTGGTTCTATCAACACTCATAACAGTTTCAGAGACCTTGAGTGGTTCTATCAACACTCATAACAGTTTCAGAGACCTTGAGTGGTTCTATCAACACTCATAACCATTTCGGAGACCTTGAGTGGTTCTATCAACACTGACAAGGTTAGCAAATCTCGCAAGTAGTTCTATCAACACTTGCACTCGTTTACTAGACTTTGCTAGTGAGTCCATTGACATTTCTCATAGACGTATCAAAACCTTTGAGTAGATCTATCAACACTCACAAACTATTCGACTATACTAATTTTTGCAATTGTATCTATTAAAACTCACATGTTTATAAATAACTGACGTTATCAAAATTATCCATTTTATGACATGACTAATAGAACTGCAAGTTCACATGGCATCTTCTAATATTTATTCTTTATCGCTACCAGAATCATTAGTACTCAAGTTACTTTCTGAATCGTCTTGATTTGCGATTTTAATCCACGGTTGTATACGATCAGTAGCCCATACATTACAATACTTTTTCTGGGAAACGTTAGTACCTTCTATACTTGATACCTCATATCTGTCATTTTCAAGAACTTTAGAAATTTTAAAGGGTCCTGTATATTTAGGAAGCAATTTTTTACTTTTTCCATCATTGTTAGGGACTGGTTTTAATATTTTTACTAAATCACCTACAGTGTAAGTTCTAGCTTTCATTCTCTTTTTGTCAAACCTTGATTTTTGCTTTTCCTGATCTTTATTAATATGTTGACTTATCTGTTCTCGGATTTCTTTTAGAGAACCCGGCTGACGTATATTGTTTAGTATTTCTGAAAAAATGTTATCTCCTTTGCTATTCATTTGCATCCCAAATAAAGCTTCTGATGGTGTTTTTCCTATCCCTTTATTAATAGTATTATTTAATCCCCATTGCAATTTTCCTAAAACTGTGTCCCAGAGCCGTTCACCTAATTTATCTGTATATGCTGTTAAAGCATCTAATACTGTCCTATTATACCTTTCCACTTGCCCGTTCGACCTAGGGGATGCTACGGCATTTAAAATATGCTTAATATTTGATTCTGTACAGAATTTCTCGAAATCCCTAGAAGTGAAAGAAGACCCTCTGTCCGATATTATTCTATTAGGGTAACCAAAAATGGAAAACAAGTCTTCCAGAGCACGTATAGTAGGTATAGACTTTACGTTTCTCAAAGGTTTTAATAAGCAAAACTTTGTAAAACCGTCTACTAACACAAGCAAATAGCAATTTCCCTTAGAACTTTTTATGAAGGGTCCCAAATGATCGATATGTACTGTATCAAACGGTTTATCAACCTTGTGTATCGGATGTAGAAGTCCTTCTTTAGGGCCTGCTGGCTCTTTGCTATATGCACATTCGAGGCACGATTTGACATATTTACTAACAAAACGTTTCATTTTTGGAAACCAGAAATCTTTCTTTATTTTGTCTAAGGTTTTCTCAATACTGAAATGACCAATATCATCGTGATTTAACTTGCATAACTGAAATCGGGCGCATTTGGGAACTACCCATTTTAACTCATTGTTTACTTTCCGAAATAGCGTATTATTCTTTACGACGTAATTATTTTTAATGTCAATATATTCTTCATTTTCCAACATTTTACGAACGCGCTGGGTTTCAGAATCATTTAGCTGTAAACTCAGTAGCCAGTCTTCCTGAGTGATTCTAAATATGGATGGTACATTATCTTGACAATTATCGGATACATAGGGCTGAGGATTCCTACTCAGGGCATCAACATGAGACATTGAATGTCCTGGTTTATACTGAACGTCAAAGTTATATTCTTGAATTGCTATCCACCAACGTGCTATTCTAGGTACTAAATCTCTTTTTGTGAGTGTTGCGCGTATGGCATTACAGTCAGTTATTAACGTAAATTTTAAACCCAGAAGATATACACGAAATCTTTGCAGTGATGCTACGACAGCTAAGGTTTCTAACTCGTAAGCGTGATACTTCTGTTCATCTAAACTAGTTTTTCTACTAAAATATGCAATAGGTTTAGTGACTCCTGTTTCAGTTATCTGAATTAGTATTCCGGCTAAACCATATTTACTAGCATCGGTATGCAAAAAAGTTTCGTTTTTAGGATCATATATACCTAATAGTGGACGTTGAATGAGTGCATCCTTCAGATAAGTAAAAGATTTTTCCTGCTCTGTTCCCCAATGCCAAGGACAGTTTTTTCTAGTCAAATCAGTTAAGGGTCGCGCTATAGATGCAAAGTTTTTGATAAATTTTCTAAAGTAACTTGCTAATCCTACAAATTGCCTAACTTCATGAACGTTCCGTGGTGTAGGGAACCGTTCAACTGCAGTGGTCTTGGCACGCCCTGGTCTAACTCCGTTTTCGCTTATCTCATAACCAAGATATTCTAGTTCAGTCTTAAAAAAATTACATTTTTTTAAATTTAATGTTAAACCGGCTTCCTTCAAAAGTTTTAGTACTTCTTCTAAACGGTCCAATTGTTCATTAAAATCCTTACCCGGTATTAAGATGTCATCCATATAAGCAAGAGCAGAGTTAAATCTAGTGTTTCCTAAGACTCTATTTATAGTCCTCTGAAACACTGCCGGAGAATTGACCAATCCAAAAGGCATTTTTTTGAATTGATATAACCCATCGGGAGTTATAAACGCTGTGAGGTGCCTACAATCTTCGCGTATCGGAATCTGATAATACCCACTAGCTAAATCTAAACTAGAGAAATATTTATTACCATTGAGCATATCCAATTGATCATCAATACGAGGCATAGGAAAATGGTCTTTCTTTGTCTTGCGATTAAGGGCCCTGAAGTCCACACAAAGTCTATATCCCCCAGTCTTTTTAGTTACTAATATGATAGGGCTCGCATAGGATGACTTTGAGTCCTCAACAATATCATTGTCTAAAAGTTCACTGACCATCTCACGCACAACGTTTCTTTCCACATAACTAAGCCGATAAGGTCTGTGTACAACAGGAGTTTTATCATCTAATTCAATATTCATTTCTGATAAATTAGTACAACCTAATTCGGACATGTTTTGAGCGAAACATACTCTATATTTATTAATGAGTGCTACAATTATATTAATTTGTTCATCGGAAAGGTCAGGATTAATATTGACGTCGTTCCGATTTATCGGTTCTAAATAAGCAGTATCTATTATTCGATTACAATTAATAGCGGTATTTGTATTAGTTATCACATTCACTCTAGTTAGCACTGTCCCTTCTTGAAATTTAATACATTCTGGCGATAAGTTTTTAATACCAACCCTACATTTTCCTTCACGCAGATTGTATACTCCCCCTAATACCCAGTAGTTTAGAGGGCCTATATTTCTAACACTATGGTCAAGAAAGAAATCACAAGTCGTGTTGTTATCATTTGTGCAATCAATAAAGTCAAAATCTTCTATAGAAGTGTTTACAGAAATGCGTAACACTACCCTTTCTTGGTTACTTACTTCGATAGGTAAATAGGTTAAGTCTGATAAATCAACGCGTTTTAAAATGTCTAATTTATCATTTGTTTTAATTACTAATACTTCTGGTAGTTCTGTAAAGTTTTGACCCACGAGTAACGGCTCTATCAAAACAGACGGTTCTACTACAAATGCATCTATTTCAGCTGTTATTTCTCCTAAAGATAATTTAATACTAGTTCTACCTAAAGGTGTATAAGAACTATTTCCAAATCCACGAATTGCCGGTAAGTCTTTTTCAGATTTGGGCAACCCATTCTTATCGACAACTTCTTGGCTAATGAGTGTGCAGTCACTACCAAAATCTATAAAACATTCACAAGGAATGGTATCGTTAATCATTACTGATTTACGAAATTTATCATCTGTTTTATTAGATCGAGTTAACATAGTTTTCTTCTCTTGAAGCCGAGGTTTGGTATTGTTATTAGACGTGTTAAAATAACAATCGATGGTTTTGTGTCCGAACCGATTGCACGTATCACATTTAATTTTAGGCTTCGTACAAGTGTTGGTCTTGTGACCTTTTTCTTTGCAATTGAAACATACTATGTCTGCTATAGTACTACGGCAATGTGCACTACGATGTCCCGGTTTATTACATTTATGGCAGATTAAATCAGCCTTATTGTTATTGGTACGTATATGAGATTCTTTACCCAAGTCTTTTAAGAACTTGAGTAATTCTTCTGGATCAGTCAATCTAGCCGAAGAAGCACTAGCCTTAACCATCCTATCGTCTATTCCGAATATTAAACAATCAACAGCCTTCTTTCCATGAATATCACAAGCATTTAAAAGGGTTATTTTATCAAAATAATAATCATCAATGGGCTCACCCGATTTCATTCGTCTTTCTAGCATTTCTGTTAATAAGGCACCATAATTACTTTCAAAGGGAAAAGCTCTAATCAAACGATCTTGCCACTCGGTCCAAGTCAAAAGAATAGTTTGAAGACCCTCATACCATTTTTTAGCGTGGCCTGTAAGTTTTGGTAGGGCAAAGTGAGTAGTCTGTTCGTCAGTCCAATTGTAAATTTTAGCGCATTCATTAACCTTTGCTATCCAGTGATCAATTCTCTGATTTTTCTGAATCGGGTCGAAATTTGGTATAATATTCTTATCATATGAAATACTATTTGCAACAGGTTTTAAAATTTTTTGTAACAGTAAAGCAAAATCATGACTACTTATATTAATACTTGCATTCTCACCATTATGCAGCTGCGTTGCTGCTGGAATTGATTCACGAACATATACGTCGTGGGGCGGCTCAAGGTCCCTGGTTCCCGATGTACCCGCAACTGGCTCAGGGACTGATGTAATTGAAGATGCATTTTGAATTTCTTTTTCTTGAATAAACTGTTGTGTCATGGCTCCATTTGAAGGTTGACTGTGTGAAGTTTCACGTGCAACGTTCACACTAAATCCTTGATTACTTTGCTCTTTGTTGAGTTTTCTGTGCCGCATGGAACTAGTTCCCAAAATTATACTTGTATCTTGGTGAGAACGCGATCTTTTTCTGCGTCGAGATTCCCGTTCCAAATCGGAAGAACTATCTCGACGAGTACGGGATCTTTTTCTACGTCGAGATCTACGTCTCGATTCAGAAGAACTATCGCGTCGAGTATGAGATTTTTTTGAATGTCGGGATCTACGTCTTGATTCCGAGGAACTATCACGTCGAATGCGAGCTTCATATCTACGCCTGTAACTACGTTCAGTTTCACGGTCACTTTCCATTGTTGCGTGAGTTTATCCCACTTCTGATAATAAATATCAGGGTTTAGAATAGTTAAACACTTCACTTCAGTGTTAAAATCTGTATATTGCTCAGTTAATTACAATTACAGTCACTGTAAATATCCTTACACAGAAAATAAATGTAAATATTCTAACACATACAAACTCAATGTACTTTGAAGTATTGCCTTCGCTTTCCGGTACTCAACTGACTCTAGCGAGCGCGTGCGCAACCTTATATCTGTTCGGTCTCCCCACTGCCGACCACTACGTAATCAAAACAAGTACTAGAGTATTGCGTGCGCGCACATCCGATTTTAATACAGAGTTATAACGTTATGTTTTAATAATTTGATTTATTAAAAGTAAAATAAATTAATAACAATGTAAAAATTGAAATAACACTTATCCTATAAACATAATCCATTTCTAACAATTGTTTTGCTCACCCTATATAACTGATTCAATTTGACAGCTATGAAGTCGCAACATGGCGCTAAGTTGATCCTACTCTATTTTTGAATCGCGTAGAACATTATATAGACATCTGTGGTAATCCGTCAAATGTTTTGTAAGGCGGTGTCGGATTATTGAAGTGGTCAGACTATGGAGTACTACCAACAACCCCTGGCCGTAGTCTGCAACTTTTTTTAAAAGGAGTACCTAACCTTGTAATCCGTCAAATTACATACATAAAATCCACACATTTAGGGCCTGCACACACTTGAGACAAGACTGTCTTAGACAGACTTGTTTACGACACTCTTCATTCCGCCAGGGTCGTACATCCACGACCAAATACTTCATCTCGTCAGCTCTTTTCACCTATGGGGATTGAAGAGCTGAACGAAATGGAGAAACCCAGTCGCAGACACAACCCTAGCGAACAGGACACAAAAACACTCGCGGTTAAAGATTTAAAAAATAAATAATTATAGCTAACCTCTTTTGGTGAGTGCCCGTGCATTTTACTTTGACATGGTCGCTTGCATCAAGTATGTATGGTTTGTTTCCTTTCACAGTTGTATCCTCCCCCAAGTAGTACTTACTGTCGTTAACATATATTATGTCTTGATAGGTACACGCTATATTTTTAGTTGTTTTTAATATTTCATCAACTACCCTACACTCGGAGAGCTGGAAAAATCAAAATCTATGTTAAAAAAAGCCGATGAAGTGCGAGTTTGACTCGCTTAAGCGCAATGTAAACGATGAAATTGTTTGTCAAACTATTTGATAGTATGCAGGTTTATTTCACAAGTTTGGCAAACACTGTGTTTGAATTGACGTCGTGATTGAAGAACAAGTTCTCTCAGGTCATCCGTCATCTGCTCAACGAGACTTGCTTGAGGCGGTTTTAATACAAATAAAAGTCTCTAGCTAGGGTTATAGGTCCAGGTCAGAGGCTTGAAAATGAAGCGAAAACACGCTAAGGGCACCCCCTGTCGTGTACGGACCTAACTGGGAATAAGCGGCTGTGATATGGTCATGTAATGGAATTTAAATAACGTAAATTAAATAAATAATGCAGGAGAACCAAGGTTACCGATATAGCCCAAAGAATCGCCAAACTTAAATGGCAGTGGGTAGGGCACATTGCTCGCAGAACAGATGGCCGTTAGGACCGAAAGGTTCTAGAGTGACAACCGCGTACCGGAAGACGCAGTGTTGGAAGGTCTCCTACAAGGTGGACCGATGACCTGTGGAGATGTAAGACGCATAGAACTGTTCATTGTGACGACACTTAGGAGAGACCTATGTCCAACAGTCGTCAAGACGTCTATCGGCTGAAAGAATGATGATGACGGTGAAAAATAATAATGTGACGTACTTACATAGCACTTCACCCAGTCCTTTCCACTGCAGGTGACTGGGGGATAATTCTTGTCGAATTGCATCACCTCTTTCGCAAAGGGATCCAGCTGCGGGATCTCACATCCGCTCCCCTTGTCCTCTTTCAAAGCTTCCTCGATCCTACGTTCTATAAATCTGACAGAAAGAGACTCAATACAGTGTTTAGTCAGGCGACTTTAATCCTTTTAAATACCAGGACATAAAGAAGCAAATTGGTTGATAGAGGTCATAGATCATTAGAGCCACCTAACACCCGACCAGCACCACCTCACCTCGAGCGGTTAGAGTTCTTTGTATGCAGTACTCTCGCATGAACTCTGGAGCGCTTCACCCGCGGGCTGACCATGCCCGGGCGGCGAATGGACCATTCGAGGATCACCCGTTGCTCGCATGCTTGGCTTGCGTTGCCCCCGCGAGTGGTTCACGGATGAGAACGATGGATACATCGGCGGCATACACTCCGCCTCTAAAAATTCCTTTTTCTCTTACGTCTTTCATTTTCTTCTTCGTCAAGCGTGACAGCTATGAGAGCCAATTCACGATTTGTAAAGATAGACATAACCATACACACGTGTAGACCTAGTGACGATCACTAATAAAATACTCATTCATTGGCTGGCAACGCAATGTCCACTCGTTAGCCACGCGGCGTCTACCCGTGAACCACTTGACGTTCACTGATTGACACGCGGCATCCAACCGTGGACCACCTGTCTACAACGAGTGAACACTGAGTGACGAAGTGGTGCTGGGAGTCGAGTGGTTCTAATGAGCTTATGACCTTTAGAGAGTTGGAATACGCGCGTATATAGCAAATACATATAGCACCGACGTTCAGCGTGACTTTTAAGTCATTGGCAATCTTTCGCGAGGTGAAACTACTCATAAATATCAAAACTAAACCATTGAACAACTGCGAAATAAGAATAAAAGTCTGTTCAGTATAATCATGTGAGCAGACCTCTATGAAACCACAATTTTTTCTTTCGATTTCTATGTTAATTGTTCCCATACTAAAAATTGTTGATATTAACGAGTCCGTGAGATATCACCCCGAAATAAAGCCAATGAACAAAAAGTCATCGTGTTTACTCATTATCTCGAACGAAATCTTTCTTGTAGCGGTATATCTACGCGATAAGGTTTAAAATCGCCTTAAAAAAAGCAACACGTTTGTTGAAAAAGCGACTAAAACTAGTCTTATTTACACGATGTGTATATGTCGCAGCCCTATCGTATAACACGCCTTATTAAAAGTTGGCGCGCCGGATTGAAAAACGTCGCTGCGTAGCCCCATTATATTACAGAGACCGGCCATGTGTAAAAGCGTTTTTAATGACTTATTTGCAAAATAAATATTGTCATTTATGATAACTTTTTATAATCCGGCGCGCCCACTTATAATACGGCGCGTTATACGATACGGCTGCCACATACAAATCGTAAAAGTATCTAGTATGATACAGTATAACACGTTATTATTATCATGGGTTAATATATTAGTTTTTTAACCTTTTGATTAAAGATAAACCTAATTGATTTATATATTTCACAGTTCGATAATTAACTTATGAAGTAGGTCAGTAACATACATATACAACAAGCATTAAGCGGTTTATTTATTTATTATAAGAAGGTTATAATCGCTTGACAATTAACAAGGCACATAAAGCATTATGATTATAAGTAGGTGTTTATTTAATGCTAGCTTTTGCACGCGACTACGTCCACGTTTAACTGCACAAAAGTCGCTAATAATTTTGTGTTTGGCGTTTTCACTTTTAGCTGTTATATGTGACAGTAAATAATGAATCAGACGCCTTTCCGGAATCACAAGCATATGTACATGTGTTAGTTACATTTATGCAGTTTTACGAATTTGATGCGGACAAAACTTAATAACTAATAGTTTTATTGACTTTCGAATCGATATTTTTTTTTCCCTCATAGTATTTGAGCCCAGCAGTAGGTGAACACGTTTATAGCGGCGTCAGTGGCGTTTTTAAGGTCCTCCAAAGTGCAGATTAAAGGGATGACCATACGGTTGCAAACTAGCGTTCCAACCAAGGTGACATGGATCTAAACCACGCGCCAACACGTTCGGTGGTTGGGAATACGCGCCTCCCAACCAAGGGAGTTGAAGGTCATGGATTACAACTGCTGTCTACACGGATTGAAACTAGCAAGGTAACCTTGGTTGAGACGTTGGTTTGCAACCGTCTGGTCACCACTTTAAGGCCACTTTGTGTCGCTTACGTGAGTGAGTACTTTGTGTATATTTATGAGTCAGCACTTTGCCTTTTATATAGTCAGATTACTTTCAACTTTTCGAAGGAGCTTCACCCCTAGCGAACGCGTCCCCAACTGACAGATAAAGAAAGGTCTTCGGTTAGATATGAAAGGTGAGGTCGAAATAAAATGGCTCCGTGAACCAACTGGCCGGGAAAGAATACTCTGTCAGGTCCCTTCCTTTTTTAATATGGGAAATAATCAAATAACTTCTTCCGCCCAAGAAGACGTGTCAGACTTTTACTGACTAAAACTGACTTGCGTCCTTCAGATGCTCTATACTGTACAGGGCTACAGTAACTCATTCAAACATTCCCTCAGCCCTAGTAAGCATCGGCCCTTCTAGGCCTCTTCAGTTTTGCTGCCATCTCTTTAAAACGCGTGTGGGATTGTCAGACGTTTACCGACTGAAACCCACCCACGTTCCTTCGGTTCCCAGAACCGTTTTAAGCAATCCAGCATCCCAAGCAGGCATCAGCTCTAGCAAACCCTATTAATTAAGCTGACTTCTCTATGAGATGCGCATGAAACACAATGTGTCGTTGTCCCAGGCCCGACCTTTAACAGATAGCAAGCTACACGTGAATCGACCCTTGCACTATATATTAAACCCGTTCTTGCTTGCTTTACCAATTTGGGAACACCTACCGAAACGAGTATTTACGATTTTTTTTTTCCAAAAATTTAAAAACCTTGTGTAAAGAAAAACCTTATTCCTTTTTTCCTTGTTTCAAAAATTATCTCTACCACCACCACTGTGCCAATTTCGGTACAATACCTACTGAAAAATGTAACATCCGTTTTTTTTTTCTTATTTACATACTGTTTTTGTATCCCATATAATAAATATATACTTACACCAAATTTCAATCATATCCAAGTAGTTTTTTTTCCCATTAATAGATTAACATGCACATAAACAAACAAGTAACATCTACTAACATTCATAAAAATCATGCAAAATTTACTTACTAATATCTATTCTACTTACTCAATCACAGAGTTTCTGAAAAGATAAAACAAAAGTGAGGGAAAGATAAAACAAAAGATAAGAAAAGCAACATGAGATACCATGCTTCTATTGGGCATGCTCGTTAGGTACATAAATGGTACACATTTAACATGCTGCTTATATGCCGTCAAATTGCGTTACAGGTTTGGTTTCACGTTGCTAGTAACAGAGCCAGTAGACCCTGGCAAACCCAGTAGGCCCTGGCAAACCCAGTAGGCCCTGGCAAACACAGTAGGCCCTGGCAAACCCAGTAGGCCCTGGCAAACCCAGTAGGCCCTGGCAAAGCCTAACTGATCTTAACTAATATTTGAAATGGGACTCATCAAAAGATTTAAAATCACTCAAAGGGCAATGGAAAAGGCTATGCTCGGAGTTTCTTTGCGTGATCGCATTAAAAGTGAAAATATTCGCAGGAGAACTAAGGTTGCCGACAAATTCCGAAGAATCGCCAAACTTAAGTGGCAGTGCATTGCTCGCAGAACAGATGGTCAATGGGGCTGAAAAACACACCGGAAGACGCAGCGTTGGAAGGCCTCTCACAAGATAGATCGATGACCTGATGAGAGTCGCGGGAATCCGACAGATGCGAGACGCACAGAACCGTTAATTATGGTGACAGTTGGGGAAGGCCAATGTCCAACAGTGGACGTCTTTCGGTGGAAATGATGATACTGAATTTAGGTAACTGTTTTTGGAAAGCTCAATTGTGTTACAAATTTCTTTACGTGTAAATCTTGTCTCTTTGTGTGTATTTTGACCTAATATAAAAAACCATTTTACAAAAAAAAAAAATTTAACTGACTTCCATGTAAAAAAAAAACACAAAAAGTGCAAAATAACTTTAATTCTGGAAGCCGGTGTTTCTATATTACTTTTATCTCTTAGTTATTTAACACCGACTTCCGAAATTTAAGTTATTTTGCACTCTTTGTTTTTTTTTTACATTGAAGTCGGTTGTATTTTTTCTGTTTATAAAGTTTTTTATTTTACACTTTTTAGTTATAGTGCCACCACTAAAGAGTACTCCTCAGCCAAACTTTATACTTTATATGCCAAAGTGCATCTCATGACAATTCTAATAATCTCAAACACGGTTAGATTACAATAAGTTACCTTCCGGCTTCATCATCAGATCAGTTCGATATATCCCCTCCCCCATTTCTTTCAGTCAGTCATCGACTACACGTATAAACAAAGCAATTTTACTTGTTACGACAGTTCTGCTGTGTTCCTATGAGGAGTTCTGTTCCATATCTTCGAAGTTCAAGATCAGATCACACCAATATGAGACCAACTTATGAGCATAACCTTTCAATGAAAAAAAATATTTTCAAAATCGGTCTACAATTGACAGAGATATCGGTGAAAATACATTTAAAAAAATACATTCAGCCGAAAATAGAACCTCCTTCTTTTTGAAGTCGGTTATAAAGAGACGTAACTCAAAAAAAAGGTTATTAAAAAAAATTATCTTTTTGTTTGAAACATATGTCTTAATCAAAAAGAGACGAAACTCAAAAAAGAGGGTATTAAACTTAAAATAGCTTCTTCTAACACAACTTTCCAATTTGAGGGTTGGTGCAGTGATTTGGCGTTTGACTACAGCGCCTGTATATCGCTGGCACGATTCCCGCACGGAACAAATTAAATGTATGTATGGTCTAGACCTTCTTTTTCTTCCTGCCCTTGTCCCATAGTACTTGAGGCGGGCGCAACACGTTTTTTTCTTCCATTCTGTCCTGTCACACATTACACATACTACCACTAACTCCCGTTTCTTTCATATCATTCCTCACACAATCCATCCATCTCTTCTTTGACCTTCCTCTCCCTCTCCATCCGTCTACATGTATACTCAGAACTTTTTTTAGTAACATGCGTTTTATTCCTCTTCACATGGCTATACCAAGACAAACGATTCTCATTCAACAGTCACTGGCGCCACTTTAAAATTGTAGAGACAGTATGAAAGTGGCGCCAGTGAGTTTCTAATATACTCGTTTCTCACCTTATATTTATTGTTGATAGTTTCGCGCTTGACCTAGCGGTCTCACCTGATGAAAAGCGACGATGCGGTCGACTATGGAGCGCGTTTATCTACTTCTAGATAGCAAAAATTCAATCTTGACTTTTTTTGTTTTTTTTTTTAGGCGAGAAAATCATCTAATGACGAATCCCGCTCTTGGGCGGAGCGAGAGATAGTGTCAGACTTTTACTGACTAAAAACCCACTCCTGTTCCTTCTTTGCCTTCGCCCCAGGGCCCCGGGTTTCACTTTCACACTACCCGTGGCATTCACTCTTGACTCAAAGATTCCCGGATTGAAGCCATCGGGAAACACAGACTCCGGCAGGGAATTCCATACCTTATCTATACGCACAATGAATGTGTTCCCAAAACTTTTTGTGCTTGTAGGTGGGATGTCCACCATGTACCGGTGGCGCATCGCCGTACGCCTGATGTTCAGATGATGGAACGGGCTAGGTAGAATAATTCAAGAGTGTTCGCCGGAATTCCATAGCCTAATTATTAGGCTATGAAATTCCGGTGCACACTCCCCGAAATGCAACAACTTTATCCATTCTCGTCACACCACACATCCATCTCAACGTATATGGTCTATGGATACAGATAATGAATTGTTCCGGGTGTGGGTATTTTGAGTGTGTGAGTTTATATGTTTGTGTACATATCTACGATACAGGACTAATTCATAGTGTAAGATGTTTTAAAAATATATATATTTAATTGGCAAATATTGGCGTCATTTCAAGAAAGATCAGTTTCCGTATTTAGTATTTAAGAACGTGTCAAACCCTATTTTAATAACAAATTTTGACAGGTTTTCAGGTTACAGCTTGAGAAATACTCAACTTCAAATGCTTGTATCAGAAATCGGGGGTTAGGACGGGTTTCTAAATTAAGTGTTTCAATTAAGAACGTGTCAAACCCTACTTCAATGCCAAATTTTGACAGGTTTTCAGGTTAGAGCTTGAGAAATACTCAACTTCAAATGCTTGTATCAGAAATCGGGGGTTAGGACGGGTTTCTAAATTGAGTGTTTCAATTAAGAACGCGTCAAACTCTACTTGAATGCCAAATTTTGACAGGTTTTCAGGTTAGAGCTTGAGAAATACTCAACTTCAAATACTTGTATCAGAAATCGGTGGTTTAGTCACTGGATCCGAACATTTGAATTTAGAGAGTTGCGTTGTTTTAAATGTAATTCTACAATCAACAGTAGGGTGCCCACGTCCAAAGCATTTTTTTTTTACGCAACATCAATTAGGAATTCAAATAATGATTTAAGGTCAAACTATAAATTATTCAAGTCAATATTACCGACCTAAACCGTTGTAACCGCCAACTTCGAGGATGGTAAATTCTATAAAACAAAAAACTTTTAAGGTTGATGCTACTAATTATCCCGCTAAAATTTAAATTTTCGCACGTTTTTTTTTGCAATATATATTTCAATAATTGCTAGGTAAAAAAAGCGTTTAATGAACACTTATATGCGAAAAAAAAACTTTCCCCCTGCCGGGAGTGGTTTGGGACACCTGACTTAAGATTTTGATTGCAATAGTTTATATTTTTTAAATTTATATATATGTATGTATGTATACAAGCCTTTTTTTATGAGTACAAAAAATGGGACTCTGTCCGTACCCGTTACTGATCATATTTGTCTAGTCAAAAGTAAAAAAAAACAAAATCCCAAAATTTTCCAAGAAAATTTGTCACAATTGCTAAATTCATAATTTAATCAATCATTCATAACAATTGCTACTAGGAAATACTACGCGCAGTGTTTTTTATTCATAATCAATAGCCTGTACAATATTTCCATAAATTGAGTGACATTTTGGGACATAAACAAACGCTAATAACTTTGCTGTTTGTGAATATAATTTATTGAGACTTTACTTAAATAATAATAAGACATTTTCAAATAAGCCCTTAAAGTATTTGTACTAATTAAAAATTTGTGGTGTATATAAATGATACAATGTTGTTCCCAAAGTATCTACGTAGTTACCGAAGTCCCAAATTGTAACGGAAAAGCTCTAAAGAAGCAAACTACAAGCGAAAGTAACAATAAAATCATGCAATTAATGTCTTTTGAGCCATTGATACCAATTAAGATATTTTAAAGTAAAAATCGAAATAAAAGGCGAAAGTAACAATAAAATCATGCAATTAATGTCTTTTTAGCCATTGATACCAATTAAGATATTTTAAAGTAAAAATCGAAATAAAAGGTACTTAAAACTAGCACCTTTTATTTTTTTAATTTATTTAAGTAGGTTTCTTCATGTAAGTTTATTTACACAAGGAACAAGATTATAAAAAAAACAGGGCAAGTGCGCGTCGGACTCGCACACTGAGGTTCCGTACAAACTTACCGGTCTATGAAAACAGTAATTCAATTTGCGAATCGAGTAACAAAGATTTTAATGTTTTTTTTTTTGTGACGTAACTACAAATTTACGGTTTTCAGATTTTTTTTCATACTTGTGCTATGAGACCTTGCTTCATGCCAAATTTCAAGATTCTAGGTCAACGGGAAGTACCCTATGAATTTTGATTCCTTTGATTTTTTTGCAAAATAATGGACTACAAAGTGATCCTAGAAGGGTTCCGTTTTTTTCCTTTTGAGGTACGGAACCCTAAAAATAAACACTTCTGTGCTTTTGAAAAACGAATAATTACCTACTGTTTTTTTTTTTTCATTTAGGTATTTGTATAAAATTTCACATCTGCTATTATTTTTTAGATTTTGTTAGCGGCTGTCTTACTGGACATGTCAAGTCTATCTGTGCGCCTAATTTCGTGCAAATTCGTTCAAATATGTGTGTATGAAGGAGTAACAAACGAAATAACATACACACACAGTCAAGAAAATAAGTCTAAAAACAGACTCTTATAATCCATCCAAAAGCAGCCAGGTAGATCACGCTGTCAGTGATAAGACCGCCATTGTACCTACCCATACAAAAAGTTTTTTATAAGTTATGTTACTGTTTTGATGTACAATATAGTTTATTCTATTCAATAAAAAAAACTCTCAATTGACATCAAAGGCTAATTCGAAAAAAAAAAACAAAATACCCCTTACCTGCTTTTAAAATTAACATCTTTAGTTTTACCCTTATTTACCACAGCCGAGGAGCTTGCATTAGAAAGGACAGTGAAGCGTGCATTTCTAGACAAAACAAGAACATAAAAAAAAAAACAGAAAAAAAAAGAAACATCATAAGCGGAGTATACACAAGACGAGGCATACCTGCAAGTCTTTAGCAGGTTAGTGGCATGCCTGTGTCCTGTGTTGAATGCCATAGTGACATACACCAATCAGAATATTTTGTAGTAAACACTGGCATATTGTACTTGGGAGTAGGCTTGCGTACTTGCATACTTTTGTACCATTTACAAGCAAGTGTACATGCTTGTTGCTTGCACAATAGTATGCATGTAGCTTGCTTGCTTATTGTGCTGTAATGGGTTCTAATTGGTGGATATCACTATGGCATGCAAGCTGCTTCCATACTTTTGTACCAGTTACAAGCAAGTGTACATGCTTGTAGTTAGCACAATAGTATAATAATTCACAAATCACACACCGCGCCAACTAGTCCCAAATAAGCAGCCCCCCTAGCCAAGTTACAATCGTATCGTTCGCACCGAACGCCTCGAGTAGGCCACGCCTTCGATTCCATTGTTCTAACGTCATCTCAACGCTCAGTCACGTGGTCAGAACAAAGGAATCGGAGGCGTGGCCTACTTGAGGTGTTCGACGCGAACGAAATGATTGTAACTTGGCTAGAAAGGCAGAGCTTGTGTGTATGTACTACGCACTAGATTACGCGTGCCGTACAGTCACTTCAATCGACTCAGGTGGATTGTAGTCCATACACCTTGATATTGATGACATTAGTGTAGTTTTGACGTTCATGCAGTGTGAGAGCGGCACTTATAAATTCAAATCAAAGTAAATCTGGACGTTAAATAATAATTCTGTAGCCATGTAAGTAAAATTACTGGTGGTTCAAGCAATTTAATAGCTTCTAATATCGAAATACTATGTTAGAAAATATATTAATTAATTTAAAAGACTTTCCATTGTAGCGACATCTATGGCGTCACATAAGAACTAATCCTGCATCGCGCCATCAAAGTTCTCCGCACGATTTGAATATATACGACAGCCCGAAATCATCTATAGGGCAGTAGCCTATCAGACAACACCCATCTGGTCGGAGGATCCTTCCTTTTCAACGGAGGTTTGCGGGACTTTACACTCTGTTCCGTCTACCTCCAAACCATTTTACAATCATAGACTAAAACACGCAGATATTCCCTCCCTTAAAAACCAGGTTTTTATCTACCACTGGTTTAATGAACACAGACTGCATGGTGTTTGTTTTTTTTTTAATATTTTATTTAATGTTTTTTTTTCTTTTTTGTATAAATAATATCAGGAATCGTCATCACGAAGTCATCACCCGAGTCATCACGAATCGTCTCGCGCGCAGGTTTGACGACTTCCAGAATCCCGAACAAGCCGGATTCCGAAAAGGCTTCAGCACCGTAGACCATATCAGACGCTCCGGCAGGTTATACAGAAGACCGAGGAATATAACCTGCCTCTCTGCTTAGCGTTCATGGACTACGAGAAAGCTTTTAAGTCGATTGAGACTTGGGCTGTACTGCAATCTCTCTAACGGTGCCAGATTGACTATCGGTACATCGAAGTGCTGAAGTGTTTGTACGAGAACGCCACAATGTCAGACCGACTTCGAGACGAGACATCGAAACCTATCTGAAGCGGGGTATGAGGCAGGGAGACGTCATTTCTTACAAACTGTTTACGGCTGCAATGGAGGATGTCTTCAAGGTTCTGGACTGGAGTGGACTAGGCATTAATGTCAATGGCGAGTACATCACTCACCTTCGGTTTGTCGACGATATAGTAGTCATGGCTGAGACTACGGAGGAGCTCAGTACAATGCTCCATGACCTTGAGTAGAGATTCAGAAAGAGTGCGTCCTAAAATGAACATGGACAAAACTAGTCATGGTAAATGGCCATGTAGCACCCACTCTTTCTATACTCGAAGTTGTAGACGATTGTTTACCTGGGACAGACAATCCAGTTGGGTAGGTCTAACTTTGAGAAAGAGGTCAATCGTTGAATCCGACACGGCTGGGCAGCGTTCGGGAAGCTGCGCGGTATCTTCTCGTCCAACATACCACAGTGCCTCAAAACGAAAGTCCAGTGACCAGTGCGTGTTGCCAGTGATGACATATGGCACTGAAACATGGCCGCTTACAATGAGGAATGAAGCTATAGCAGGAGAACCAAGGTCGCCGACATAACCTGACGAATCGCTAAACTAAAGTAGCAGTAGGCAGGGCACATTGCTTGTAGAACGGATAGTCGATAGGGCCGAAAGATTCTAGAGTGGCGACCGCACATCGGAAAACGCAGCGTTGGAAGGCCTTCCACAAGGTGGACCGACGACCTGGTGAGAGTCGCGGGAATGCGGTAGATGCGAGACGCACAGGATCGTTCGTTGTGGAGACGCTTGGGGGAGGCCTATGTCCAACAGTGGACGTCTTTCGGCTGAAATTATGACGATGATGATAAATAATATCAATCAATTCTGTCAAATTCAGAAATTATGACGACATGTGTTTTTCAATACTGTAAAAACTCAGCAAGGAAAATCAGCAAATCATTCAGAGTATCAGTTTTCACCGGTAAGTTTTGTCGTTAAGCATTCTGTCGTTCGTTAGCACTTAGGTATTACGTACCTACCTAGATATTACGTGCAGATTAGTATTCAAATATAAATTTGTAGTCTTATGTTTCTTTCAGTTAAATTTGTAGTCTTATGTGTGATATTGCATTACTGAGATTAATTTCATGAGATTATTACTTAATCTGCACTCTACCTGATTTACACACATAAGCGGTAACTTATACTCTAATAGACATATATAGGATTAAAAAAAAGACTTAGGTCTACTGCCCAGGGACGCGTAGCTTCATTGACGCGTATTCGTCTTTATACGCTTGGTGTACGCCTGCGCGAAGCTTACGTACAAAACTATAACCTAGTCCATGGCCGCGTAGCTAAATAAAAGCGATACGGATGATCGCTGCCCTTTTCGCTGACAGTTTCATAGTTTACACCAAGCGTATAATGACGAATAAGCGTCTATGATGCTATGCGTCCGTGTACAGCAGGCCTTAGTTGACATGCATAAATACAGATTGACTTTCAATTCATTGGCGATTGTGCAATGACGTTGTCAAAGATATTTCAGTGCATGAATCCACTTGAAAGTAGACTTGTAATAGGGATAGAACGACTATCAAATGGGGTGAATCGAATTAATGATATATTATACTAATAAAGAGAAAATTTCAATCAAATTTTGCATTCATTCACCTCTTATATATCTATTTACCCACTTTTACGGTAGGTACTTCTGAATATTAACAACTTACACTGTAGGATCAACTGTGAAATATATAAAAAAGTCTGTTAGTCTCAAAAATTTCATCACAAAGGCCTCCCCACGTGGGCTTGCGGACGGCGAGCAATGGTAACCGGTAACCGTCCGGACCGAGCCCAAGTTGTCGACGGCGCGTAGTGTTCCACGCGCGCCTCAAGGAAATGTCAGCAAAACCGTAGGGGCCCAGCGGGGTTGAAGCCTACTGGGACCAAGGGTCTGCTTCTGAAAGGAAGACTCGGCCCTGGTATGAAAGGCAACGAAGGAACAGGAGTGGGTTTTTAGTCAGTAAAAGTCTGAGACTATCGCCCAAGAGCGGGGGATGTAATTGGATGATTTTCCCACCGAAAAAAAAAGGCTTCCCTAAGTGTAGACACAATGACCGGTCCTCTGCATCTCGCATCCCTCACCAGGTCATCGGTCCACCTTGAGGAAGACCTACTAACGCTGCATCTTCCAGTACGTGGTCGCCACTCTAGACCCTTTCAGCCTCATCGACCTTCTGTTCTGCCAGCAATGTGCCTTGCCCACTGTCACTTAAGTTTGGCGATTCTGCGGGCTATGTCGTTAACCTTGGTTCTCCTGCGAATATCTTCATTCTTGATTCGATAACGCAAGGAAACTCCGAGCCTAGTTCTTTGCCCTTTGGGTGACTTTAAGCCTTTTGATGAGGCTAAAAATTATGTTCACATAATTTGAAAAAATAATGAGTTATGAGGAAACTCATCATCAAAAGGGTACAGCAGCTTATTTTATTCATACTTCGAAGTTGATCTCATAGCATAATTTGTTTATACTCATGCATTTCAACCTTTGGACAGATTGCCAATAAATCAAAAGTCAATCTGTAGAATTCACTAGTGTTTACTCAAACATCAGCCCCCCTAGCCAAGTTACAACCGTTTCGTTTCGATTCTCTATTCGTTGATCGCCTCGAGTCGGCCACACCTCCTATTTCTTTGTTCTGACCACGTGACTTAGCGTTGAGGTGACATCAGAATAAAGGAATCAGAGACGTGGCTTACTAGAGGCGATCGACGAAGAGAGAATTGAAACGAAACGGTTGTAACTTGGATAGGGGGCAGAGGATATATACTTAGATGAAATTTATTGGCTTCCACAAACCAATTCTACGATAAGACCTAGACTACTAAAATCTACAAAAGTGCACAAGTTTACATAGAATTTATTGTTGTGATAAAACACAAAATATTGGCCAAATACACCACATACTAGATATATGGAAAAATAAGGCTGCTACTATCCAGAATCCGGTCACTATCCGGATACTACGTTTGGGATATTTGATTTTAAATAAAAATTCTACTAACTGGCTATTACTGGCAACACTCTAGGCTAGTACCGCAAAATAAAGTTCATGCAAGAATTACTTTCACGGGTGATATTTTTGATATCCTGATATTCTATACAGTAAAATCTTCATTCAAAACCAAAATCAAAGTATTTATTTCAAATAAACCATTTACTTACATAGTTGAAAAGTCGGTCAGTCAGAAAAGTGAAGCTAGCTGCATATTCTAAAGCGTAGATATCATGGAAAAGAACGTGTAAAAAACTCCATGGCCACTCTTAAATAGTTTTAGCCTATAATTAATTGCTACGCTAATGGATATCAGTTTCGTTTTATTTTAATTGTTATGTGTTTGCAGTTGTTGGCTGAACAAATAAACAAAGAATTTTAAAAAATCTTACAAAAATTCGAGTTAGAGTATATATTTCTTGTAGCTTCTTCTATTATGTTAGCAGAATAAAAATAGGTTTTTTAAAAAATAAAAAATTATTATTACAAGCTCTGTCAAAAAAAAACCATGTCGAAAACAACAATATAAAAAGGGCAATAGCATCTCTTTCAATATATACAAAAATATTGAAAAAAAGAAATACAACTAATTAGTAGGCAAAAATGGCTGTGGCTGTGGAGCAGGACCGGCATTTAGCCAAGAATTTTTATCAAAAAAAAAAAAAAAAAAATCGTTTATTCCAATCGTTGTAGTCGTCGTTCGTCGTTTGTTCAACGATATAATCTTCTAATTTATAATATGCTTGTCTACATAGTTTGCGTTTAATACATTTTTTAAACTTTGATTCATTTCAAAGTCAAAGTCTTTGACTTTGATTCATTTAGTTGGAGTATTCCAAGTAGAACCAATATAATTTAAAAAAAAGAAGCGATGTTAATCTAATTTGTTTCTTTTACTAGCATTAAAATTGTGCCTGTCACTTATCTCAGTAAAGAGATAAATATATTTTTCCGAACATACTCGTTCATAATGTTTTTTTTTTTATTTTTTTTTTATTGATAGTCTCGCGTTTGACCGCTATCTCACCTGATGTTTTAATAAATGTATTGACAAGGTACTGTCATAATGTTTATATCCTAAAATAGTTCCCTAACAGAATCGCGCCTGTAAAATTATATATGGCTCTGAGAATTCTTTTCTGCAGAATAAAAATAGTCTCTCAGCCCGTCCACATAAGGCAGTGGTCCGACCTCCGGCGAGAAGACGACTAACTATCAGCGATTTACTCTCTCGAGAAACGCGTGATAAATGTACATTCCGTGTAAACGAAAGAGATGCATAAAGAGATTAAAAGTTGCTCTCTGACTGTTCACACTGCCGGCGATGACTCGCTTTACTAGTTTTGTCGCTGAGCGACGAGCTTTCAAAAATAAACTCGCTCAGCGATACTCGTTCAGCGATGCTTGAGAGCCTAAATGGCGACAAATCGCTTACGTTGGTCAAACTGTGAGCGACCGCGGGCGAGTGGTGCGAGTAATGGCTCGTCCGCCCGGCGACAAAACCATCGAAACTACACACTCGCTTCCCGCTGATCGCCAACTCGTATAGTTTCTAATTCTACTCGTTTCTCGTTCATCGTCGGCGGTCGGACCACTGCCTAACAAAATACCGTAAGACATGATACCATAAATGAAAATAACTAAAATAGACTAGCCGCGCGGTATCCACATTGGTAAATTGAGGGATTATTTTGACAGCATATGCTGCTGAACTAAGCCGACCTGCCAGAAATGTTAACTCTCTCTAAACAAACGTGATCCCCAGGAAAATCACGTTTACACTTAATTTTTTTATTGTTTTGACAGCATATGCTGCTGAACTAAGCCGACCTGCTAGTGATGTTAAATGAGGACCCATTGTAGCCTCGAGTCAAATGTGATCCCCAGGAAAACCATCTTTTCGACAAATTCTAGTTTCTCTTTGTTCAACACTATTTCACAACTATTACTTTTAACATTCATAGCACTTAGTTTTTTTTATTGTTTTGACAGCAATTGCTGCTGAACTAAGCCGACCTGCCAGTGATGTTAAATGAGGACCCAATTGTAGCCTCGAGTCAAACTTGATCCCCAGGAAAACCATGTTTTCGACAAATTCTAGTTTATCTTTGTTTAACACTATTTCACAACTATTACTTTTAACATTCATAGCACTTAGTTTTTTTTATTGTTTTGACAGCAATTGCTGCTGAACTAAGCCGACCTGCCAGTGATGTTAAATGAGGACCCCATTGTAGCCTCGTGTGGAAAGGAAAACCATGTTTTCGACGAATTCTAGTTTACAACTATTACTTTTAACATTCATGTTAATTTTTTATTTAAACATTACTTGCTAATATAGCTTAGGTATACTATGCTATGTAAGCTGTGTTTATTGTGCACACCTACCACAGTGTTACCTCTTTTAACCCAGAGGTTGACTGGTAGAGAATGCCTTGTTGCATTAAGTCCGCCTATGTACCACTACTGTACATGAAGTTTACATAAACAAATAAATTATTATTAAGTCTGTTGCGACTAATCTTCTAAACGGCCGGAACGATTTTGACCGGACTTTCATTGACGTATAGCTAACGATACAAGTAACTTATACTCCATTCTCAATAACATGAGACATTATAACAACCTTATTTGCTGTCAGTTCCACCGATTTTGACTCTTATTGCGTTGGTGGCATGATTAATGGCGGCTGCAGTAAATAGTTGGTATTGTAACCACTTTTTTGCTTTTATTGCCGTCATTACGCGAATGGAGTTTATGCTACTTTACATTTTCACGCGAAAACAGGATTTCATATAGTTGAATGGTCAAAATTAAATTTGATTCTGTGATTGATTTTGAGAAATTGTGTAACGAAATTTAACTTATAACGCGCGATTTTGATATTTCCCGCGACGCCGCGGCTGAGAACCCCGCGGCATTGGTTGGCAATACTGTTTTACATGCAAAGATGGCGAATGCGAGACTAAGAGGCGTCTTAAAGATTTTGTTAACAATTATTAGACTCTATTGTTTCAATGTGTGAACTTTAAGAGATGTTTTTTCTGCTAATACAGTGTACTGTGAACTGGACTAAACGTTGTTTTGGTAAAATCTATATTTCGTCTTTTTTTTTTTTATTCCTTAAACCGCTTGCGTCGGATTTTTCGGACGAGAGTTTTTGTGTCTTATTCGCAAGGGTCGCGTGTTTGTGACTGAGAACTCCATTCCGTTTAGCTCTTCAATCCCCATAGGTGGCAGAAGAGCTGACGAGATGGAGTATTTAGTCGTGGATGTGCGACTCTGGCATAATAAACGCAAGACTGTTTGTCGTGGGATATATCCGACGTAGGCGGTTATAGCGTTTTAAAACTGTGGAGCTAATAAATAAAAGACCACTTAATAATATCTTGCTGAACGTACCTCCTCGTAACATCCAAATCGGGTTCTCGTTGCAAATTATCATGTAAACAAATATAATATACAATGCATATTATACTTATTGTAAATATGATAAACTGGTTTCTCCGTGAACGATACCATCGCTTGACCATCACTGACATCTGGAAAAAAAAAAAAAACAAGAGATATAAAGTTAATTAAACACTATTTCAATTAATAATTTCGGTGTGGAGTGAGTCAGGGCAGTATCTTAGGGCCTTTGGTGTTCCTACTTTTTTATTGTTATTGATAGGCTCGCGTTTGACCACTATCTCATCCGATGGAAAGCATCGATGTGGTCGACGATGGAGCGCGCTTAGCTAGAAGTAACCTAATCACTCTTGACTTAAATATGTATTCGAATAATTTTAACACATCGAACGATGAAGTGGATAAAGCAGAGCCTCATTTTTTATTTTATTTTTCGGTAGGTGTGGGAAATCCTCATGGACGCCCAGGCTGTTTCACAGATGAGCCAGCCTGGGCAGTGTCAGACTCCTACTGACTAAAACCACACTTCTGCCTTACATTTACACCACGGACATAACGTCCGTCCGTGCCGTGTTTGATTTATACATTATTATTTTTTATTTATTTTTTCGGTAAGGAAAATCGTCTAATGACATTCCCCGCTCTTGGACGGAACGCGAGATAGTGTCAGAATTTTACTGACTAAAAACCCACTCCGATTCCTTCTTTGTCATTTTTCCAGTGCCACGGCGATCTCTTTCACAGCACCCATGGCCCCAGTAGGCTTTGACCCTGCTGGGTCCCTACGGTTGATGGCATTTCCTTGAGGCGCGCGTGAAACACTATGCGCAGTCGACGACTTGGACTCGGTCCAGACGGTTACCGGACGATCGGACGGCGAGCCACCCATTGTTCGCCGTCCGCAAGCCCACGCCTACGGTGGCCAGAAATCGAGATCGGCGCGAGGGGTATTGCATCGCGCGTGCACGTACGGCCTCCTCCTTTGCTAGCATTACTGCTTCGCAGAAGGAGGCGACCGCCTGCCACTCCTCGCTCCGGACCATGGCCTGTACCAAGGCCCGGTTTATACATTTTTTGCTTCTGGGCAACTGCACGTGCAAGTGGCGTCACTCCAGAACACCTTTCACTTTTGAGATAAAACGGGGGTCCAAAATGTGTACTGTGTGCGAAGCTGCTGACAGAAGCCATTTAATAAATAAGAGTTTATAAGTCTACTAGCTTCTGTCAGTGTCTTTGCCCGCGCAAAAGTAAGTTTCTCCATACAAAGTTTGGACCCACGTTTCGTCTCTTCAGGGGAATGAATTTTGGAAAATCCTCTCTTAGTGCTCGCCTACGTCATAAGAGGAAAACCTGTGCAAAATTTCACGTTCCTAGACCCAATAGTTTCAGCTGTGCGTTGATATGTTAATCAGTCAGTTTCTCCTTTTCTAGATATATATAAAGAGAAATAAGAGAGACGAAGAAGAGTTTAAAGAGTCTATAATTTAGGTGTCTTCAAGGCTAGAGTGAATAGGCTCTTAATAAACTAGTGCGCCTCACCATCAACGTTAGCATCACTGCTTAGCATCAGGTGGGATCGCAGTCAAGCACTAGTCTATATCATTTTTAAAAAAATACGATAAATTTACCCTCATTCGTAAAACCCTGGAACACACAATTCTGTAAAATGAATAAACAAGTAAACAGAACAACTTGTCAATTTACTGCACAAAGTATTACGCATAATAGTACTTGCTCTACAGGATGTGTTTAAGTAAAAAAAAAACTGGCCAAGTGCGAGTCTGACTCGCGCACAAAGGATCCGTACAAACTTACCCATGCTAATAAATCAATTCTCGAAGTAAGTCTCGAAGATTTTTCCGAATCGCAAAAAAGTTTTTTTTTGTGACGTTACTACAAATTTACAGGTTTTAGAGTTTTTCCTATACTTTGCTCAATGAGACCTCGTTTCATGCCACATTTCAGGAGTTAACGGTCAACGGAAAGCATCCTACAGGTTTTGATTTCCTAGCGACGTGTCAAAATATACGCCTAAACGGAGCATAAATTTCTTTAGATTGCGTTTGAAGTTTAATTATTTCACTGTTGCTTGGGGTAGCAGAACTGAGTATTGGACACTAATTTCAGCTTCATACCTCAACGCATTCCTGAGAAAAAGGGTCTTGACAGATGGAAAAAGCGTTCCGTTTTTGCGGACGGAACCCTAAAAAAAATATGCAATACAAACGGAATTCATCGACATGGGGAAGATGTTTTTCAAACACTAATAACGTTTAACACAGTTGTTTAAAAGACATACACGGTTTCTTTTCCAATCAATCGATACAATAAAGTGTATAGGTAATCATTTCAATATTTTTTGCACCTTGTAGGTATTTTTTACTTATAATAATTTTATTTTTTCTAGGTATTTGAATTTTTGTAACTTCGGTTTTCCGACAACATAGTAGTCATGGCTGAGACTACGGAAGAGCTCAGTACAATACTCGATGACCTTAGTAGAGCTTCCGAAAGAGTGGGTCTTAAAATGAACAAGGACTAAATCAAATTCATGGTAAATAACCACGTAGCACCTACTCCGATCAAGATCGGAGACTCCACACTCGAAGTTGTAGACGATTGTTTACCTGGGACAGACAATCCAAATGGGTAGGTCTACCTTTGAGAAAGAGGTCAATCGTCGAGTCCGACTCAGCTGGGCAGCGTAAGGGAAGCTGCGCGGTGTCTTCTCGTCCAATATACCAGTGTCTCAAGACGAAAGTCTATGACCAGTGCGTGATGTCAGTGATGACATATGGCTCCGAAACGTGGTCACATACAATGGGCCTCATCAGAAGGCTTAAAGTCACCAAAGGGCAATGGAAAGGGCTACGCTCGGAGTTTTCTCGCGTAATCACATCAGAAATTAAGATATCTGCAGAAGAACCAAAGTAACAGACATAGCTCAAAGAATCGCCAAACTTAAGTGGTAGTGGGCAGGGCACATTGCTCGCAGAACAGATGATCGATGGGGACGAAAGGTTCTGAAATGGCGACCACGTACCGGAAGACACAGCGTTGTAAGGCCTCCCAAAAGGTGGACCGATGACCTGGTGAGGGTCGCGGCAATCCGATGGATGGCAGACGCACAGGACAGTTCATTATGGCGGCACTTGGGGGAAGCCTATGTCCAACCATCGGACAACCCGTTGTTGAAACTTCTACGGTCCGGACTAAGCGTTTCGCCTCTTCGTTTATACAGCGTGCAACGAAGGACTGGAAAAATTTGCCTGCTGCGGTCTTCCCGTACAATTCCAATTTAGGTGTCTTCAAAGCTAGAGTGAATAGGCTCTTAATAAACTAATGCGCCTCACCATCAACGATTGCATAGTTGCTTACCATCAAGTGGGATCGCAGTCAATCACTAGCTTATATCAATAAAAATAAAAAAAACTCAACGCTCAATCACGTGGTCAGAACAAAGGAATCGGAGGCGCGTTGCCGACTGGACGCGATCGACGAAAGAGTATCGAAACGAAACGGTCGTAACTTGGTTAGGCCTGCAGACCCTTTCGGCCCTGTCGACCATCTTTATACGATAAGATTCATATCCTTAGTTAGGCTCCTTCACAAAGTCATCATCATCCTGTCCTTGTCCCGTTTTATTTGGGGTCGGCACAACACGTTTTTTTTTTCCATTCTGTCCTGTCACTCGTCACGCTATCACTAACTCCCTTTTCTTTCATATCACTTCTCACACAATCCATCTATCTTTTCTTTGGCTATACATCTACATGTAAATTCATAACTCTTTTAGCAACTTGCGCTTCATCCCTCCTCTTCACATGACCATACCAAGATAAACGATTCTCTTTCAACTTTTCAGTCACTGGCGCCACTTTCAAACTTCTCCTAATATACTCATTTCTCACTTTATCTTTTCTTGTCACACCACACATCCACACATCTTAACATTGTCATCTCCGCTACGTGCAATCTTTTTTCATCCGTCTTTTTCACAGCCCAACATTCTGTTCCATACAGTATGACAGGCCTTATCACGGACTTGTAGATTTTACCCTTCAACTTGAGGGCCATCTGTGGGTCACAAGTTGTTCCTGTGACCTTCATCTATCCTGCATTGATCAGATGTGTTACGTCCCGGTCTACCTCACCACCCCCTTGGACGAGCGACCCGAGGTACCGAAAGTCAGAATAGATTGGTATGGGCGTTCCGGCGAGATTTAAAGGCACTAGATTGGAGAGACCGCCGAAATCGCAGAACAAGTACTCCGTTTTGGTTCTACTCAATTTCAGGCCAACACTCTCCAGCCTGTGCCACCACACGTGCAGCCAAACCACCACAATGTCATCGGCAAACGCATACACCAGGGAGCCTCTTCCTGAATGGCCGACGTCAGAGCGTCCATTATCATCAGGAAGAGGTAAGGGCCGAGAGCCGACCCTTGATGTAAGCCGTCAGCCACATTGAAGCAGCCAGTGGTGCCCACTGTAGACCGGATTTGGGTACTGCATCGACTGTACATCGATCGGATCAACTGCACATACCTTCCAGGCACATGGCTATCTTCCTGCAACAACTTATTGAAGAACGAAGCCAACCACGTCCATCCATACATTTGCAATAACTTCCACACTTCAACTGGTATTCCATCTGGACTATTGCCTTTACCATTCTTCATTCCATTTACTGCTATTCTAACTTCATCCATACTAACCACTCTCACTATCCCCACATTCACTGGTTTATTCTCTAAAACCCCACTCCAATTATTTTCCTCATTCATCAGTCTTTAAAAATATTCCTTCCATCTCTTTTTGACTTTTTCATCATCCGATAGAACCATTCCAGTTTCATCTCTTATACATCTTACCTGACAAACATCCCTCGCCTTTCTCTATCTTATTCTAGTAAGCCGGCCTTTTTGGCCTGCAGGACTGTCCAGTGTGTCATAAAGCCCAGGACAAACCTGGGCTTTTGATTTTGCTATTATTATGCTCATTCTCAAAGTGCACTAGGAAATTCAGAAATATATTCTAGAGTAAAAGAAACATTCTGTATAAAACAATAAATAATTTAAAATAAATTTTCGATATCGCTAAGGTCAGTGGCAAAGAACATAATATATGCTCGTAAACCATCTCATTTTTTATTATTTTTGCAATTTATCACAATATTAAGTAACTTTTACCGTTTTATATATATAAGTATATTGTACCTATGTATTTCGATATTATGTATTTTTTTTAGATGGGAAATCAGCTAATGACATCTCCCGCCCTTAGGCGGTGCGGGAGGGTGTGCCAGACTTTTACTGACTAAAACCCACTCCTAGTTTCATCGTTACCTTGCATTGCAGGGCCGGGTTTTCCTTTCAGAACCGAACGAACCCGTGGCCCCAGTAGGCTTCAACCCTGCTGGGCCCCTATGATTTGCTGACATCTCCTGAGGCGTGCGTGGAACACTACGCGCTATCGACGACTTGGACTTGGTCCGGACGGTTACCGGACGGTCAGACGGCGAGCTACCCATTGCTCACCGTCCGCGCCTACGGTGAAGTTTGTATGCATGGATTTTTGCTAATCTTTCACGCAAAAACTACTGAACGGATTTCGATGAAACTTGGTACACAGGTAGACCATGTCCTAGAATAGCACATAGTATACTTTTTATCCTGGGATTATGTTCCCTTGGTTCCCTGAAGCATCACCACACCGACCGGTCCTTGTGTGCGAATTATTGTTTCAAAATGCACCTGATTCTGACTGCAGCAACTTGAAGTTGCTAACTATAGTGCTTAAATTATAGCTCTATATAAATACAATAATTTAACTTTTTTAAAGGTGCAAAATCATCCGGTGACTTCTCTCGCTCTACGGCGGGGCGAGAGGGCGTGTCAGGATTTTACTGACTAAAATTACACCTATGGTCGTTCTTTGCCATGCGTTTCAGGACCCCGGGTTTCCCTTTCGATAACGAACTCATGACCCTAGTATGGTTAAGCCCTGCTGGGCCCTGGCTACTATTTTGCTAAAATCTCTTTGAGGCGACGACTCTGGTTCGGTCCGAATGGTTACCGGACGGAAATCAGGGTCGAAATCCCGGTGGCCGAGGCATGAGGAAGTCCGTTCCCTCACGAGTGCGGCTGCCTCCTTCGCTAGCATCACTACTTCTCAGAAAAAGGCCAAAGCCATCATTATATGGATTTGAAACAATGAATGTGGGCGTATTTTACAACTCCACCCATTCCCTTGGGCGCAACAACCGTTATGTTCAAATTACTGCGTCAATGGGCGTGAATGTTGAATAATATATGACAGACCGATTACAGCCGATATGACAATCAGTATTTATTAAAAACATTGGTCAGAAAAACCACTCCATTTTTTATTGTTAAAAAAACATCAGAGATAAGTAACGAAATGATGAATGACATTGACTTTAGGTAAGTCAAGGTCAAAAGTAGTATAGAATATAATAGAATGCGGAATAGATTATAGAATGTAATGTGTATCAAGATATATAATAAAATTCTAAAGTCCTTAAAAGAAATTAAAACACTAAAGGAGATGTTTCATTTTCGGCCATCAGATGTACATTTATCGAAAAAGAGGAAAAAATACCACAAATTGGGGAAAAATATTCTCTGGTGAATTTGAGCCTGATTTGTTGTGTACAAAAAATAATAGTTTTTCAATTATTGCCATGTTTTAATCAACATGCCATCTCGTTTTCTTGCAGACTTCATTCGTTCTGAAATCATGTTCAATGTTTTATTTTTTTTATTTTATTTTATTGATTAGGAACAACAAACAGCTACATTATGCAATATTAAAAACATGATAACATAAATATCTTAAATAATAATGTAGCCCACAGCGCTGTTCACAGATTACCATATAGAATAGGCTTTAAAAAGCTAGGGTAAAAGCTGCATGCATGACAGTTATATCACTTAATATAATATTAAGTGATATAATATTGTAAAAAAAAAAAAAACTTTAATTATAATACTAAAAATATTGACGTTAGTGAATATTAACGTTAAAGTGCTCGAGTGTCTCATACAAAAGTCTTCGAAACTTATGTATGGAGCATGTAAATATATCGATGTGCTCAAATTCACAATTGTACGATGTTACCATTCGCCGAATTGGTAAACGTTGGCCGCTATTAGATCGGCAGGTACCTGTTGCAAATAGTAAACCGGCACGCACCTGCCGTCTATGAACAGTTCTGGGGACTGCGTAACACAGTATATTGTTCAGGTCGATACAGTCAAAATTGCCATTAACAATGTTATATAAAACCATTGCTTCTAATTGTTTGCGTCTAGAGCTCAGTGTAAAAAGTTTGTATTTACTAAGCAGTTGGTCGTATGGCAAATACGCTCTGTGACATCTATAATGCATTGCACGAAGAATGTTATATAGAAAATAATTAAAAAATGTGTGTATTCTTGTAGTGTTCAAAATAAATTACTATTATTCTCTTATACATATTTTTGAGTGAACATAATTAAATGTGACCATTTCATCGTTCAAAAAATCTTTAGTCTCCATTTTTGAAGTGTGTTTCTAAACGAATTCAAAATAACCGCCCGAACGCTCAAAGTGAGTTTGTCCCTTTTTATTTAAGAAATGATTCAAAGATTTGATCGTGCTTTGGTGAGCCACTTTTGTCTAATATTCTATTGGAAAGATCTGATCTTAGATTATTTATAAGTTTAGTTCTGATAAACAAAAACAAAACAATTCTATAGGTTATGTAAACGTCATCTCTACGACCTGTCATGGCTGTCGTAACTCTTAGGACAAACGTCAAACATTTTAAATTTTTATTATGTACATAAAAACCATTTGATATTATGAAAAAAATGTTACTTTATTCTATTCAGGGGTAAGTTTCTCAGCTTCGCTAAAATGTACATGTTATGGCCGGAGCCCCATACAAAAATGAAACATCTCCTTTATTTAAAACAAAATTATTCACTTATTTCAACCAGAAGAGCTACTGAAAGTTTTATGATGAAAAAAAAAAACAAATTAATAAATAAGCGCAGGTACATATTAAACTACTCAAATTCATTACTACTATTGTTATTATTATTATTTTCGTTTTATTTCCACTTATTTTAACATTTATATTTATTTTGACATTTAATTGATTTGCCATTATTTTAATACTTGTAATACTAATAATTTTTGCTTTTTCTTTTTAAATGTAAGTGTGAATTTTGAAATGTATTTTATTGAAATTTTTTTATTTGTTTTGCAGTGCCCTTACAGGGTGCACGTTTGAAACTTTTACTTTTATTCCAACTATTGTACAAAATGTTCGCAAATTAAAAAAAAAAGGAAAAAATAAGCTGATCTTCCAGATTGATTTCATCTATACAACATTAGTTATTTAATATACACCTAATATCAATAGGATGCACCTAAGTTTAACCAACGATGTGCGACTGAACCAAGTTCTAGCCGCTATGATGACGGCTAAACCTAGTTCTAAGCGAAGATAAGTAGGATACACAGCTAAGTTTAACCGCATGTGGCCGACTGCACCTAGTTGTAGCCGGCTAATACTAGGTGTAGCAGCACTTCGGCTATTAGCCGTAACATATACAATAATAGGTCTCCGTACTTGTTACTGACCGTATTTGTGTAGTCAAAAGTAAAAAAAAAAAACGAAATCCCAAAATGTCCACGAAAATTTGTCATTTTCAATTGGTAAATTCACAATTGAATCATTCATAACAATTACTACTAGAAAATAGTACGCAGTGTTTTTCCATTTTGATCGTCATTTATTCATTCATAATCAATAACCTGTACAATATGTCCATAAATTGAGTGACATTTTGGGATATAAACAAACGCTAATAACTTTGCTGTTAATAAATATTATTTAATTGAGATTTTACATACATAATAACAAGACCTTTTCTAATAAGCCCTTTAAATATTTGTACTAATAAAAAATTAGTGGTGTATATTCGGGAGAGGGAGACCAAAGAAAAGATGGATGGATTGTGTGAATAGTGATATGAAAGAAAAGGAAGTTAGTGATAGTATGACGAGTGACAGGGCAGAATGGAAGAAAAAAACGTGTTGCGCCGACCCCAAATAACACGGGACAAGGGCAGGAAAATGATGATGATGATGATGATGACACATACCTATTTTAAAGTCAACCAGTGTTTTGGACCTTCTTTTATCTCAAATACGCTGTGGCTCCATGCAGTTATGCATGTTATCGTGCGGCAACGCGCCTAATTCTAACGTTATTGTTTTCATGATATAAAGCATTCTACGTGGCATGTCAAAAAAGAAGAACTTGAAAATTGAACCATAAAACGTATAAGTTAAAATTCAATTTTCAAAAACATCATTTTTAAGTTGAGCTCTTTAAGATCATGTGTGTTACGAACGAAGGACTATTTGTAATTCATATTATGAATACTTTGGTCGCCTTGAATGCATTTTGTAAAACTATACATAATGGTAAACCAAACATACATGCTCCAGTCGATAATGTGCCCCACTTGCAAAACCAAAACATGCATTTAAAATTTGGTGCTAATTTTAGCCGACCTTGGTTAGTTTATAAATATGACGGCGATGTGAACTTCTTCTTCTTTTCGATTCGATGGTAAACTCGTCAAACTGTTTGGGCCCAATAGGTGGCTACATTAATAGCAGCATCGGTAGCACTCATCAAATTCTCCAGAGTGCAGGTGTATGGGCACTTGGGGCATTCTAGTATGTGGCTCATGTTTTGAACAGGAGCACCGCAGTCACATTGAATATCCGACGGGTCTATAAAACCCCATTTTGCCAAGTTGTGTTTGCTGCGGCCTACCTGGGTTCGCAACCGATGTGAACTATATTTAGGGTATCATCATTTCAGCCGATAGACGTCCACTGCTGGACATAGGCCTCCCCCAAATGTCGCCACAACGAACGGTCCTGTACGTCTCGCATCCATCGGATTCCACCTTGTAGGGGGCCTTCCAACACTGCGTCTTCCGGTACGCGGTCGCTACCCCAGAACCTTTCGGCCCCAACGGCCATCTGTTCTGCGAGCAATGTGCCCTGCCCATTGCCACTTAAGTTTGGCGATTCTTCGTGCTACGTCGGCAACCCTGGTTCTACTGCGGATATCTTCATTTCTGATTCGATCACGCAAGGAAACTCCGAGCATAGCCCTTTCCATTGTCCTTTGGGCATGACCGTGTTGCCAGTGATGACATTTGGTTCCGAAACGTGGTCGCTCACAATGGGCCTCATCAGAAGGCTCCAAGTCACCCAAAGGGCAATTTAGGGTATATTGAAAGTTAATGGATTCTGATAAATATGACACACAGTTCAATATCGAACTAGTCATCATTTCCCTAACCTTTTCCGAACTAGCTCAGGGTCGGCTTCCAGTCTAATTAGATGCAGCTGATTATCCGTGTTTTACATGGAGCGGCTCCCTATCGAACCTCCACAACCCAGTCTTCTTCTTAGCGTGTCGATGGCAAAACTAGTTAAATTCCTTGCCTGGCCCAGTATTCGGTCACGGCAATGCCGTCCGCTGATGCTGTCATTAGGTCCCTACGTAAACAGGGCATGTGATGCAGGATCGAAGGTGAATGCATGAAAGGAGCCTCCCCGACCGACATACCATCCGATTTCCTGTTACGTCTGGCGCACCTTTTACGATTATTTGCTAATGCCTTTCATCACGATGCCAAACTTAAACAACCCAGTTACTTATTAGTTAGTTTAGAGACTTTCTGGCATCTGACTAATGTAACAACTGTCAAAGATTTATGAATGACAACCAAGCCCAACGGCTCAAGGAGATGTCAGCAACTGTGGAGGCCCAGCAGGGTCGAAGCCTACTGGGTCCATGGGTGATGCAAAAAAAAACTCTGGGGCCCTGGAGCCAGGGCAAAAGTGGTAGGTTTTAGTCAATAAAAGTCTGACACGAAAAGGGCAGGATGATGATGTCATTGGATGATTTCCCATCTTAAAAAAAAAGCCCAACGGCTTTATGAGCTTTCCGAGGCACGGGATGTCAGTGACAAACTTAGAAAAGTAAATATGAATTGAAAAATTCACAATGGTACTTGCCCGTTACGACAAGAGGCGGGTGCCTTAGTTCATTATCGGACAGTATGGTTACCGAATTTATTTATTAAAACTTCATGCAACATAAAAGTACAAAGGCGGACTTAATTCCTTAAACATTCTCTACCAGTCAACCTTCGGTGGTAAGCGAAAATATGTATATAAAAAAATATAAGAGATTATTAAGAAAATAAGTGTTCAAAAGTATGTTTTATATACAAAACTAGCTTTTGCCAGCGGCTTCGCCCGCGTGAAAAGTTTCTTCATACAAACTTTAGACCCTCATTTCATCCCGATAGGGGAGTATTTTGAAAAATCCTTTCTTAGTGCTCGCCTACGTCATAAAAGGAAACCTTGTGCAAAATTTCACGCTCCTAGTCTCGGTAGTTTCGGCTGTGCGCTGATATGTCAGTCAGTTTCTCCTTTTCTATATATAGACTAGCTTGTGCCAGCGGCTTCGTCTGCGTAAAAGTAGCTTTCTCCATACAAACTTTGGACCCCCGTTTCATCCCTTTAGGAAAAGAATTTTGGGAAATTCTCCCTAAGTGCTCGCCTACGTCATAAAAATAAACTTTTTGCAAAATTTCACGTTCCTAGTCCCAGTAGTTTCGGCTGTGCGTTGATATGTCAGTCAGTCAGTTTCCCCTTTTATATATATAGATAAACATACATATATAATTTAATATAATAGAATAGACTCTGACCGGAAACTGGTGGCGGTCCTGATCTCAAGAGGAAGCGCATTCCACAGAAGTATGGACTGTATATGAAAGGAAGAATGAACAAAATCAGAAGTATGAGAAGGACAAAGCAGTAGAAGATTATTAGAAGAACGCAGATTCTTAGCGTGAAAAGAACATAGATATTTAAAGTGTGATATAAGATAAGAAGGAGGAGTGGGAGAGTTGAGCAGAGAGTAAAGAGTAGTCAGAGCGCGCAGACTCCTTTTTTGGCAAATTGGCATCCATTTGAGCTCAGATCGGTAGCTCGAAATATGTTCATATTTTCTCAAATTATATGTATATGAACCGGATGCAGTTGTTGAGAAGCCTGTCAATTTTATCTAGTAACACCGCGTTCAGGTCAAAGTAGCACACATCACAAAAGTAGATTATAACGAAAATTAAAGTTTGCACAAGCATCTGTCTTCGCAGGCAAAAAGTTCCTCAGGCGATACAGACACCGCAGTCCCGTTGACTCTTTGGCAGACACTGGAAACCTGACTTTGCCAGCCTAGGTTCGAGTCAAGATACAAACCGAGATTCTTTACGCTAGGACTGATGGGAATGACGGCACAATTGAAAATAATTGGAGGAAGAGAATCAACCACCACTTTAACCATCATGCGCGAGCTTCCAATAATAATGGCTTGACACTTTGAGGGATTTACAGAAACCCCAAATCTATCAGACCAATCCCTGACAGCGTTCAAATCTCGGTTTACATCCTCTATAGCGACTGACAAACCCTCTACTCGCGCAGTTGTATATAACTGAAGATCGTTGGCATAAAGATGATACAAACACCGAAGATAGTGAGTTATAAAATCTATGAAGATGGAGAATAGCAACGGAGAAAGAATACCACCTTGTGCAACACCAAAATCTAGATCACGCCAACTCAACGAATTCTCGTCAACGCGAACCGACTGCTGACGAAAATTATATGTAAGTACCTATTTGCGGTAACGACATTTATGTATTTACCAGAGATGAAATGGATACCGGATAGTAATTCAGTATCCGGCCGGAATCCGGATCATAAAATTCAAACAATTCTCATTATTTTACACAAGGCAAATCATATCACTATAGGTTATGGACACCGTTTATTTTAAAATCGCACGTCAAAAATGTTTTTTTTATTAATTAGTTTAGTATTCAAAATTAACAATTGGCAAATTGTGATGAATAAATACCAAATTTTCCGCATTTATGGCAATAGGCTTCTGAAAATAGCCTTTCGCTGTAAATGCCAGGTGTTGAAAAATAAATTTTAGCAAATCAAACTAATCTCATCATGAAACGCGATAAAGGGCTAATATCTGGTAGCCGCATATTCGGCGCTCCGGCCTCGTAGCTTGCCGAATATCCGGTATCCGGCCAAACCATTGTCCATTTCATCTCTAGTATTTACACAATTACACTCATTAAAACCATCATCATAACTCTTTATATGAGAGGCAAGGTAAAACGTCAAATTTTTATTATTAAAATGTCACATTTTAGCACAATTCTTTTTTTAGGTGGGAAATACCCAATTACAAATCTCGTCGTTCGTGTCAGACTTACCGACTAAAACCAGACCTGTATCCATTATTTGCCCTTTGCGTTCTAAGATCACTGGTTTCCTATTCAGAAAATTCCCGCGCCACCAGCTGGTTTCCTGCGGGGCCACTACCGTTTGCCGACATCTCTTTGAGGAGCGCGTGGAACACTACGTGTTCTCAACGACTTGGGCTTGGTCCTACTCTAAGTTAGAGAGTAACAATAATTTGAATCTCATGGGGCTACCCTGACGCTACCACTTTTAACAATAAGTAGACGAGTTCGAACGTAGCGATCAAGGAAGATTTGCTATTTTATTTTGCTAAGTGGTCTATCTTCGAAGCTCTTCATCAGATCATCACGAAATAAATAAGACCAGCTGCAGGAATCTTCCAAACTAGACTGGTCTGTTGGTCTAAAGGTTAGTGGCCCGACTGCTATGCCGGAGGTGGTGGTTTCGATTTCCACCCAAAACAAATGTTTGTGTGATGAGCACGATCATAATTTGTTTCGTGTCTAGTTCTAATTTATCTATAATAATAATATGTATGTATGTATTTAGAAATATATAAGTATGTTTATCAGTTGTCTAGTACTCATAGCACAATATTGTGGAATATTATAATTTAAAAACAAAAAAAAATATCATCAAAATCGTTTAACATTTGACGAAAATATCGTTCCCGAGATGCTGTAATCCGTGACAAGTGGAGAGGCATCACGGGAGCCTCACTCGCCAACGAAAACGCAACATTGTCAATTGTCAACCACGACCACTCTGTCATAAGTGAACGACTAATGACCGATCGCTGAACAAGATATAAAAAAAAAACAGACTTGAGAACCTTCTCCTTTTTGGAAGTCGGTTAAAACATTTTACAACACGATAAATAGTTTGTTTATTTATTTATGTTTGTAGAGTACTTAATAATCTCTGACAATAAATACTACTCCGATAACGATAAATCCATTCATTGATAAGAAGCATCACACTATCGCTTAGTGTCATAGACTTATCTATAAGTACAATGCGATTCAATTATTAATAGGCACGTCAATGACCTCTATCTGTCATTTTTTTTATTATTATTATTATTGATAAGCTCGCGTTTGACCACTATCTCACCTTATGGTAAGCGATGATGTGGTCCACGATGGATCCATGTTCATCATGCTGCTTTACCTTGCCCCAGGGTTTCACTTTCACACTACCCGTGGCCCTAGTAGGCTTCGACCCTGCCGGGCCCCTACGGTATGCTGACGTCTCATTGAGGCGCGCGTGGAACAATACGCGCCGTCGACGACTTGAGCTCGGTCCGGACGGTTACCGGACGGTTGGACCGCGCCTACGGTGGCCGGAAATCGGGATCGGGATCCCGGCGGTTGGGGCATGAGGGCCGCTCCCTCGAGCGTGCACGTGCAGCCTCCTTTGCTAGCATTACTGGTTCGCAAAGGAGGCGACCGCCTGCCATTCCTCCTCGCTTCGGACCATGTCCTGTGCCAAGGCCCGGCGCGAGAGATCTTTGCCGCCGATCGCCCCCCGAGGACACGGCGCTGCTCTGCCCAAACGGGGCGCACCTCTACCGTATGCTCCACCGTGTCCTCCGAGCGGTCCACACAGTGGTGACACCCGGGCATTATTTCTGCACGAATTCCGTGCAGGAACTTTCCGAACTGACCATGTTCGGTGAGAACCTGCATCATGAAAGAAAGAAAGTGAGGACGCCGTGTCTTTCCAGCCACTCCTCAAAGAGGGGATTTGTCGCCATAATTATGGCGTGCCCAAAATTTTTGTGTTGGACAGCTCATTTATTGTGGTAGGTTTTTTCCTACCTCAATTCACTTCTCCCTCTCTAGGGCGGAGCGCAGCGTGTCAGACTTTTACTGAGTGAAACCCACTTCTATGTTCCTTCTTTGCCTTGCGTTCCAGTACCCCGGGTTTCCCTTTCAGAAGCGAACCCATGGCCCCAGTAGGTTTCGGCCCTGCTGGACCCGTAGGGTTTTGCTGACATCTCTTTGAGGCGCGCGTGGAACACTACACACCGTCGACGACTCGGGTTTGATCCGGACGGTTACCGAACAGCCGGACGGCGAGCTACCCATTGTTCATCATCCGCAAACCCACGCCTATAGACACATCATAATGATAATAATAATTTTGAACATACGAGACTATGACATAAAATATATGGACTTACATAGACCTTGAGCGTTTATAACAGCCGGAAATTATGACATTTAGGTAAGTATCGGAAATACAATCGTGATAACATATATGTATACTATGTTGTATGTATACTATGCTAATAACATAGATATACGTACAATGGACGGCCGATTATTCGGTACGTACGTAATAAAGTTATTGCTGATTTAGGGATTAAGCATGCGAGCGAGAGAGAGGTATGAACCTGTACACTAGACCCTATACAGCTCCATCCCTTTAACAGTTCAGTTTAGGTCGTAAAATGGATCGTGTTAAGAGCTCAAGGTAGGGCCGCAGGAATCGCTGCGGCAAATCACCTGTAACTCCTAGCGTGAGTCTGCGTGACGCTCAACCGAACACTCCAGGGTACATCTCGCGCCTGCATCATACCACAAGGGTGAACGGCATCCTGGAGTAGTTCCGTCGCACGAAGTGAATATACAAGAATCCGCTTAACACGATCACGCTTAGTACGATTTCTCGCATTAATTATACGCCATTTTCGCCAGTCCCTGCAGCTTGAGGCATGTCGTTCATACATTTCATAACAGCATAGTATGCTTTCTCGCTTAAGACGCGTTTTTGGTTGGGTCCCTGTGAAATCGTCTTAGGGCCTGTGCACACCACGTTGACGCGCTTTTGTAGCAATACAGATGCGATACGCACGCGAGTCAGACGCAGCCTGTAGACCTTTAATAATCCTATTAAAGGTCTGTAGCGACATCTATGGCGTCACAAAAAGAACTAATCCTGCATCGCGCAATCAAAGTTCTCCGCGCGATTGGAACATATAGAACAGTCCGAAATTATCTATCGGGCAGTTGCCCACCAGACATAACACCCGTCTGGTCGGAGGATCCTCCTATTTTATTAGCGGTACGAAGGGCCCATACAAGGCTGCCATTCGCCTTTTGATACAAGCGGAGAAAGTTTGTCATTGCTATCGAGGCAGAATTCGCCCGAGCCGCAGGCGAGGGTGTTATGGAGCCGAGTGTTGCAGTGACAATATTCTACGTGCATCAAACGAACGACGTTTTACAATACACTTACGAAAAAACAATTAAACGGGGGTTGACGTGCGACTCGTGCGGGTCGCATGGCGCCCAACCTGATAAATATAATAAATTGTAGCTGGGCGAGCTGGCGCACTTTTCCGAATTAGTGCAGAAAACAGTAAATTTATATATAAATGTTTCGAGTATGTGTAAGTATTTAAAAAATCTTACCAATATTCGCTGCAAACAGCAATTTCCTTGATGCCTCCCCGTGCAATCCGAAACAAGACGTAACCAAACCAGCTTTAGGCCAGAACGCTCCGAACGACGACGAAGCTGAAAAAAGTTGAAAAATATAAGTAAGAACACGAATCATTTAATTGCTCACAAGAAAAACAAAACCAATTAACCTTGAATCCTGAAATTTGGCTGGAAACAAGGTTAGTTGTTACGTCACAATATAATAAAATTACTTTTTTAATGATTCGGAAAAATCTTTCGAGATTCGATTTAAGAATCGAACTATTTACACAGAGTTTGTACGGGGCCCTCAGTGAGTCAGACTCGCACTTAAACTGTACGGGCCCAGCAGGACCGAAGCCTACTGGGGCCCTGGGTTGACTTCCGAAAGGGATCCCCGGGGTCTTGGAAAGCAAAGCAAAAAAGAAGAACATATGTGTCGTTTTAGTCAGTAAAAGTCTGACACGCTCTCCCACACCAGCCACACAACCAGCGGGAAAAGCCATTACACCTCAACCTTTCGAATACCGTAATTAGAGACACAATAGAAAGAAAATGAGCGAGCGAACGCCGGCGTTCGCTTGAGGTTTAAAGAAAGATTTTTGTTTTTGCGAGGTCCTTTTAAAAAACAATCTTTAGGTATTATTTTTTGTTAATTTCAAATATTTCCGTGACGTATAGACATACACGTTTGAAATCGTTAGTTAGGGTCAGATTAGCGATTTTTTTTATCGATTTAACTAATTTATATTATGTTTTAATTTTTGCCCGGCGGTTGGTCATATAGTCAATTTTAATAAAATATTTTTTCTTGTTGTTCTCTTTTATATTTGTGGATTTCCAGAAGTTTAAAAAATTATAAAATGAGTAGAACCTGGCCTTAAATGTTCAAGGTCTACCTTGACTGTTAGACGGTACGAAGTTCGCCAGTTCAACTTGTTAGGTAATAAGTAATGTAATAGCTCCTTCTTATGCCCCGTTTACACGTGGGCCCAGCCTTGACCAGTCGCGGCTAACCCTAGCTATTGTGTAAACGTGGAAGAAACCCTGTTTAAACAATGGTGATTGGCCGAGGCTGGGCCCACGTGTAAGCGCACCATTATGAAATTGGCGTTATAAAAAAAAAGGAGAATTTTGAATTGTGATATCTTCAGATTATCATGGAAACAATGCGTGGGACCTAATATTACTCGTAATATTTATTTTATGATTTCATTTTTATTTACTGCTAACTACTATTGTTCTGCATGAAGTGACTGGTTGAGTGATTAATGCGATGATCGTTTTCCTGTAACAACCGATAAAAACTCAAAAACTGTCTTTTTATATTGGTTTTTTTTTTATAAAAATTAAACCTTTGTTACGGGGCCACGAACACAGACCCGGGCGGAGTTCATACGAAATACAAGTGGGTCTTAAATTCATATACCTAACTTTCGATATAGTCAACCGATTGCGATAAAACAAAACCTAAATGATAAATCAAGTTCCACACAATTTTAATGTATAAAAGTTAACAACATCGATTCCGTACATTTTACGTGATGTGCGCGCAACTAAAAACTTCTACAGATTTATTATATTACTAGCTTCTGCCAGCGGCTTCGCCCGCGCAAAAGTACCGTATGTTTCTCCATACAAACTTTGGACCCCTGTTTCATCCCTTTAGGGGGCGAATTTTGAAAAATCCTCTCTTAGTGCTCGCCTACGTCATAAAGGTAAGCCTTGTGCAAAATTTCGTGTTCTTAGTCCTAGTAGTTTCGGCTGTGCATTGATATGTCAGTCAGGCAGTTTCTCCTTTTATATATATAGATTATGTATATATTAGTTATTTAAATGTTGTTGAATAAAATCTGAATGAACAGTGGCGTAACTAGGTGACCAACAGCCCTGAGACAAAAAAAAAAAAAACTGGGGCCCCTAAACTGTTTAGGTTTTATCAATATATCGCACCTCCTCTTTGTGGTAGCCGATTTTTGAGTTGTGACACTATTTGTCAAAACTTAAAAATCAAATGATAGAGAAAAATGTGTTTAAAATATGAGAAAGGATTTGGGGTGGCAATAACACTGCACAAACAACATATTGGGGAATTTCCCACAAGCGAATAGAAGTAGAAACTTATCGGGGATTTCTCTGGGTTTTTAAATTAGATGACATGATTAAAATCGTCTTGCAACCAATTTAGATTGGTGAGATTAGATTTAGAAAGGTGTGAGAAGTTTTAAGTGTTCAATTGGAGGTTTACTTATCAGGTTCCGGGGCTCCCCGAGCTTGGGGGCCCCGGGGCACTGCCCCGCTTAACCCTTCGGTAGCTACGCCAGTGTGAATGAATCTGTGGAAGTACTGCCCCATTTACGAAATTCTTTTACTGATAAAAAAAACTATACTACTGCTGATTGTTATACTATGAAAATATGCATAGTTCTGTAAAATATACCACGCAAGCGAAACCACAGGAAATATTTAATTATGAATAAAATAAGTAACACTCTTTATCGGATAACATTTTTTTTCGGATAACAGTTCAAAGAATTATTTTATTTTATAGTCTGTTTTCAGTTATAACCTAAGGTTATTATTACTAATTAAAATAATCAGTTTATATTTTATATAGTCTGCTTCTGTGAAAACATGCTATGTTTAATTGCATCAAACATTTAGCGAAACTCATAATATTTTGATAACGATTTTAATGGCATACCTCTGCATGCCATTAAAATCTTTACATGCCTGCTATTGTTAGGAATCCTACTGCTGAGCCATTACGTAAAAAAAATCTTATGTACGTGAGTTTGTCACCTAACTCCTCCTAAACGGCTTGACCCATTTGAACGTAATTTTGTGGGTATTTTTGAGTGGGTTTCTGGATGGTTTGAAAATACAATTGGATCCGGTAGATTTGGGTTTTTAATATACCTATATTTTTTTTTAAATTGATTGTTTTCAGGCAGAACAAGATCTGCCGGGACCGGACTGGTATACACCCCTATTTTTTAATTAGTACAAAAAAATGTATACCCATTACCAGTCATATTTATTTGTGTAGTCCATAGTAAAAAAAAAAAAAACGAAATTCCAAAATTCTCCACGAAAATTTGACATAATCGGTAAATTCATAATCATTCATAATATTTGCTACTAGAAAATACTACGCGCAGTTGTTTTTCCATTTTGATCGCCATTTATTCAGTCATATTCAATAGCCTGTACAATATTTCCATAAATTGAGTGACATTTTAGGATATAACCAAATACTTATAACTTTGATGTTTATGAATATTATTTATTGAGACTTTACTTAATTAATAACAAGACCTTTTCTAATAAGCTCTTTAAATATTTGTACTGATTAAAAATTAGTACTTAAGTAGTGTATATTGATATACTTATTATTATATAACAAACTATAAATACGGTACATGAATTTTATAGTGACAGTTATAGAACTAGACAATATTTGACCTAAGTTACAAGTATCGAGTAGAAAAGCCCCCGAACCTGAACAGATAACAGCAGAAGTGCTCAGGGCTCTGGGTGATAGGGGCGTTGACAGCTTACATCACATCTGCAACTGTATCTGGCGCACAGGCATATGGCATAGGGGATTGGACAGAGTCCATCGTTTTGTCACTACACAAAAAAGGTTCCATAAGGAACTGTAATAACTACCGCACACTTCCCTTATTTCTCATAGAAGTAAGATCCATCTGCACATCATTTACTCATAATCATATTAGTTACACAGTTCTACAGGTCACTTTCTGGACTGGCAGATCCTACCAGTCTAGGCTGGTTTTGTCAAAGGGAGGGGCACACGAGAACAAACCCTCAATATAAGACAAATCATTGAGAAGTCGTACAAATTCAACACCTGTTTCGTCATGTGCTTCATTGACTACAGTAAGACTTATGATTGTGTCGACTGGCAAAGCCTGTGGAAGATTTTGTCCGAACTGGAAGTGCCGATGCACCTAACCGCTCTCCTCCAGTCACTACACCATAACAACTAAGGCAAGATCATGGTCAACAACATACTCTCAAAACCCTTCAAAAAGGGAGTCAGACAAGGATGCATCTTATCACCCATACTCTTCAACATATATGGAGAGTAAATTATGAAGCGTGTTCGCAAAGACTGGGAGGGTGGAATCACAATTGGCGGGGTCAAAATTACCAACCCGCACTATGCTGACAACACCACACTTTTTGCAGCTAGTGAAGAAGAAATGTCTGTGCTGTTGGCAAGGCTAGAGCGGATCAACATGGAGTTGGGGCTCCATATAAACAGGGCTTAAACAAAAGTCATAGTTGTGGACTGAAGAAAGTCTCTCACTCTGTCTGGCACACTAAACCTGGACACAGTAGACGAGTTTGTTTACCTGAGCTCTACCATAACAAACAATGGGTTTTTGGGGTAAACAGTGATGAAATTGTTGATGGTAAAGCGCACTAGTTTATTAAGAGCTAGCCTTGAAGAAACCTTAATTAAAATCAGAAGGGAAGTCCGTAGAAGACAAATCTCATCCAAATGTTCATCCTCCTCAGATATATACAGTATAAACAACGAGGTGAATTGATTAGTCTGGACCATAGAGGTGTTAACAATGTAAGGGTAGATACTCAACATTCGTTGGATTTTCTAATGGTAGAAAGGTGATGGCAGAATCGAGTCATGTAATATTTTTAACTGTGCATCAAAAATCTTGTTCTTTCACTAAAAATAGTAATTGTAAATCAAGTATTAATGGACTTTTTACAACTCTTAAGGGGTTTTTGGCGGCATGACTCAGACAGGTTAGTTTAGAAAGGGTTAGAAGAGGGTTGGTGTTTGCTCACTCACTAGACCACCATCCTCTTTGTGGTTATTTTTTTAACCTTTTGAGTACCATAGCTAGAGATATAATAGAAAGACAATGAGTGAGTGAACGCCAGCGTTTGGTTGGGGTTTAATGAATTAAACCACCCAAGAATATTTTGGTGCACAATTAGTATTTTTTTTGTGAGACAAAGGCATATTTTGCAGTAGAAAAATAGGAATCTATTGAGGAACTAACCCTTTTACTTTTATAGCTATACACATTCACATATAGGATTTTCTGTAAATTTTCCTTGTTTCTTATAATTTTATCTTACTTACCCCTAGTATTTAAATCCTAGTTAACATCCCAAATAGACAAGGAAAAATTTTATACTTACCTAATTATCATTTAATATAATTATAAAATTTAAAACTTACCTACTGCAAATACCCAATTGGAAAAATTCAAACTTATTTAAACCATATAGAATACGACCATAATCACACATTTAAGTGTGATTATGGTCATATGACTCTGAAATGAGGTAAAAAATTTACTAAAACGTCTGTTTTTATAGCATTTTCGTTTAAATTTGAGGAAAATACTGTCATGCTGCCGAAGCCAAGTTCTCAAGAGAGGGAGAGACAATATACCTACGTATTTTAGTTCTTTTAAAATATTTTAACAATATTATTTTTACTCACCTGATTCGAAAAATATGAAACAGAAACACTGGCTACCTATTAAACTTTGCGTAGCCGTAGATTGCACAATGAGATTCCCTATTTATTCACAATGTATGTAAAATTAAACGACGGATGTTTTAAAAGTATAAAGTAATAAACATAAACATTTAAAGACTGCGTTCGAGACACATTAATTAATACTAGAATTACCGATAACAAAATGTGTCGAAATCGAAAACAAATCAGATCAATCTTTTTTTTTCTTGTCGATTGACATTGTCAAAACTGACATAACGTGGAGTATTTATAAAGTTAGCTACACACTTAAAACGTTTCGACTTCTTTGCAAAAGGATATTTGAAACTTTCTGATGCGCTTTCAAAAAGTTGCGGATACTAAATCACCCTCAAATTCTTCTATATTATTATGTTGTTTACAAAAGTTATAATTATAGATTCCTTTGTATCTGACACAGCATTCCCATATAAGAAAATTAGAAGATTGATTCTTTATTTTCGTTTAATTTACAAAATGTTTATAAGTTACATTCAAATTAATTTATTAAAAATATTTTGACATGAATTTTTTTTTTAATATGAATGTCCAATAGTTCTATGAATATGTACATATTTCTAAATTCTAGGTCCTTACCGAACCAAACCACCCACGTCCATTAGATACTCATTGCTTGCCGTTCGCAAGCCCGCGCCTACGGTAGCCGGGAATCGTCCCGTCGCCCGGGACAGTGACGTCTCTGTCGAGGCCGGAGCGTTAGGTTTATCTCTAATTCGGCCATCTCACTTCGCATTATTGCTATGGAGAAAGAGGTGACCGCATCCCTTTCGTTCAGTACCATGGCCTGAACCAGGACAGATGCGAGAGGTCGCCGCCACCGACCGCCTCCACGAGAACACGATGAAAGATTAATTCTTACTTGAAGTCCAGAATTTTAGGGGAACTTACTAAATTATCTTGATACTCCAAGAAACAATAATAGGAACATCAGTAAACTTCTATAAAAATGCCTCAATTAAAAAAATAATTTACTCATTGATAACTGAAATTATTATTTCATTGCAAAATAGATTTGGTGTAATCAAACCAAGGCCGTTCATTATCTCATAGGCAGAGAAGTAGGTAGATGCCATTACAAACAACGGAGATGACACAAAACCACAGTCTGTATTACACTACGTTTGTATACATGTGTAATTCATAACATAGCATCTTTGTATCAACAACCAATTGAGAGCCATGCGAACGCCGGCAGTCGCGCGTTGACGTCATCGCGCTTTCGGCCGAAAGTCAAGCGACCGCCGGCGTTCACTCTCTCCCACTTCATTGTAGGCTCTATTTTCAACACTTAGAGACTACTTTTGTATGAACAAGTTTGATTACTTACGTTCTTGGATAAATTTCCTATAAATTGAACGCATTATATTTTATAGTCTCTACCCTCAAATTTTTTTTTTCGATTTTATTTGTAAAAAGTCATATTCCCGCCACCATTATGTTTATTTATGGCGCCCCTGCAGTTTGACAGTTCTTGACAGTTCTTGTTCGTTTAAAAAATATTATTAGGTAGGCAGGTACACGGTCGTAATAAAGCTATTTGAAATGAATCTTTAGCAACGATGAAGCAAACTCAAAATTTTTCTCTCTGGCTGCATGCCCGCTAGAGTCGCATTAAGGAGCCGCTCTAGTATCACCGGGCGCCGACCTGCCACCGTCGTGTGATGAAGACCTATTTGGCAGATAGGTTCGTTATCTACTCAGGTTACCAGGGAGAAAGGAAATGGCGTGAAATGTCGTGTGTCGTAAGGTACATAGGTACGGGCCGCCCTTATGAAACATGGGCTACGACTACGTGCTGCGCGGAGACCTCCCCAGCGGGATCAGCGTGGTATGTGACGTTGACGATACGCTGGTTTTGGCGCAGGGGGTGTCACACCAGGTGGTAGACGAACTACACGTAGCCATCGTAAGAGCATCAGGCAGATGGGACTCGAAGTGGAAATGCATAAGTCCGAGGCCATGTGCTTTCATGACCGTCGGAACGCGCCTCTACCGGTTTTCCAAATAACGGCAGGAGGGGTTCCCATTGGTGCCAGGTCGACGATGAAGTAGGTACCTAGCCTCGTTCTCGAAAGCCGGTGGAATTTCGAGTAGAACTTCCTACCTCTCCTAAACTGGAACAGGCCGGGGCTACCCTCAAGCGACTCCTGCCCAATCTACACAGGGGTCGTGCGGTCTATGGCCCTTTACGGGGTCACCTTTTTTTTTTGCATCTTTAATAATATTTTAGTTTTAGTATTTTTTTTTTTTTTTTTAGGCACTAATTGTATGGGAAACCTTATTACTGTTGGCTTAATGTTAATTTTTTTTGTAAACGTTATTGAATAAAAATGTATTATTATTATAAATTTATTATTATCTTTACGGGGTGGCTTCGATCCTTCGAAATTGTTGAGCTCGTAGTGGTACCAGTCCACGCATAATATTCGTGATCAGTTTAGAAGAATTTTACTTTATAAGTGTGTCTCTGACATGAATTCTCGTTCATTACTAGATAGGATCCATAGAAAACTACGTATGTTTTGAAAAAAAAAAAAACCAGTCAAGTGCGAGTCGAACTCGCGCACTGAGGGTTCTGTACAAACTTACCTATGAAAACAGTTCAATTCCCGAATTGAGTTACGAAGATTTTTCCGAAACGCAAAAAATTAAAAAAAATTGTGACGTAACTACAAATTTACAGTTTTCAGATTTTTTCCTATACTTGTGCTATGAGACCTTGCTTCATGCCAAATTTCAGGATTCTACCCTGTTAATTTTGATTTTCTTGAAAGTGTCAAAATACATGTTTTTTGTGACATAAACAGCCATATCTTTTTTTCGATAACTCGGAAGTTTGATTTTTTCACAGCTTTTAGGGAACGCAGACCTGAGTACCTATATGGTTTTTACAACTCGATACCTCCACGCGTTCCCGAGAAAAAGAGTCTTGACAGACAGACAGACAGACGGACAACAAAATGATCATATAAGGGTTCCGTTTTTTCCTTTTGAGGTACGGAACCATAAAAAAAGTTTTAAAATTGCCTGTCAAAACTAGTTTAGTTGAATTACCTACTACTAGATTTAATTGCTTTAAGTTTAAGTGCAGGCGTTTCTTAGAAATTAGAATTAATATTTTCATTTTTTTTATAAGCTCGCGTTTGACCAGTATCTCACCTGATGGTAAGCGATGATGTGGCCGACGATGGAGCACGCTTGCCTAGAAGTAATCTATTCACTCTTGACTAGACCCCTAGGTTGTAGCTATCAGGAAACACAGACTCCGGCAGGCATATTTATTACTCTTTGACTGCAAAGGCAACCGCCTCTCATGCATGAAGTTGTGAGTTCTAAATTAGGCAACTACTAAAATGTGAATTTTTCAATTCATATGTACTTTTCTAAGCTTATCTAGGACATTACTGACAACCTGTGCCTCAAAATTCACGTAAAGCCATTAGTACCGGTTCTCATTCGTCGATCTTTGACAGTCGTTACAGTTAGTCAGACACCAGTAAGTCTGACCATCAGTCTATCCAAAGAGTATCATGTTGCCCAGAAACTGTTTTTTTTTAATTATTTACATTGGAATTTGGATTATTGTTTTATGTGATTTTTTGATCTTTTTATATATATTTGTTTTGCATACTGTAAAATTTAATTTTATACCTACTAAGATATTAAATATTCAATTTTTTATTTTATAAAAATTATTCACAATATTTTTGTTTATTAGGATTTTGTAGAATGTTCATCACTGCTGCAATGTTTATTATTTTTTATTTTTTTTCAACACAATGTTCCATTATTATGGAATTAAATGACTTATGACTTATGACTTATGACTTATGACTGGGTTATGGAGTTCTGATAGGCAGTCGCTCCATGTAAGACCCAGGTATTCAGCCGTATCTGGTTAGACTGGAAGTCGACCCCGAGCTAGTTGGAAAAAGGCTAGGTAGATAATGATGACTCTAATTTCAATAGCGCCACATTTTAGGGCATCATATTCAGGAAATTACCTAATATAGCAATTATAATATAGCATAGCATGTTCCCACTGCTTAGACTCAGGCCTCCTCTCTAGGAGGGGGAATGGGCCGTAATCCACAACGCGGGCCCAGTGCGGATTGGTGAATGTCACATATCTTCGAATTTTTGGTTCTAGGATATTTCGTCACGATGTTTTCCTTCACCGTTTTAAGAACAGTGGTGATAAAATAAATTACATAAAGTAATGCGCCTGGTTGGGTTTGAACCCGCGACCTACAAGTCGTAAGTCGTGGCCGTTACCACTCGGCCACCACTGCTATTATAATAATAATAATACTTTTTATTCAGGTCAAATATACCCCATTTACAGAATTAAAACACATCACAGCGCAAACAATACATTAAAATCAAATAAAATAATATCAAAATACTAATATATTTTTTTTAATATCTGTTATATTGTGTGTGTACATAAATCGTTAAATAAATAAATCAAAATCAAAATTCAATAAATTAAACAATAGCTAAATTAAATTAAATAAATATTTTCTCCCCGGCATTATTAACGAAATAATTATGTCTACTTGAACAATGCAGGGTAAAAGGACAATCCAGTCTAGTAGAAATCATCGCCAGGACGATGTTGAAGCTAGCCCCCACTCTGCTCACCAAGGATGTTGCGCACTTGCGCATAGTTGTGAGTGCGCGCCTCCGCAAACATACCCGAGGCAGTGCAAACAGGGGTTATGGATATAACTGAGCCAGCTTCCATAGAAAAATGTTTAAAGTTTACACCTCTATAACCTGCTGCCTACATTTTTAAAATTGGTTGTCGCTAAGAATGTTATCACCCTAATTGCAGTCGCATTATTACCCAATAATGCGACTGCGGGCTTACACAGGCAACCAATTGTGCAATTTCAGGTCATAATGGCGTTTCGACCAAGCAATATCAGAATACGTACCTACTGAAATTCTCAAAACTTGCACAATTTCAGTTACCCTTATAAGAACACATTTTTCTGTTGCAAAATAATAGATCTGGTTATGTACCATTGACAATATGTCCAAGAATATCTGTAACTGGGTCTAGTAGTCTTCCCAGGCATAAAAAACAAGGAAATAACACGCCGAACAGAAAATGCCCGGAAGATGTACTAGTCCATGAAAAAACTATGGCGGAACGACTTAGATGTCTTCCTTAGGCATTTTCAAGAAGTGCCACAGAGCGGGGAACAATGGAAGGAATGTACGGAGGCTTGTCCAGCAGTGATACGGTTAGACATAATAATATGGAAGGGTGCAAAGTAAAAAAAGTTACCTACAATTTTTTTATATTTATTAATCATAAATGAATCGGTCGCCGACATACCCCGAAGAATCGCCAAACTAAAGTGGCAGTGGGCAGGGCACATTGCTCATATGTTGAATGACGACCGCGCACCGGAAAACGCATTGGAAGGCCTCTCACAAGGAGGACCGACGACCTGGTGAGAGACGCGGGAATGCGGTGGATGCGCGAGGCATAGGATAGGTTGTTGTGGCGACGCTTGGGGGAGGCCTATGTCCAGCAGTGGACGTCTTTCGGCTGAAATGATGATGATGATGAAATGAATAATAAGCAGTTACTTAGTTGTTTTTTTTCAAAAATATTACTGAAAAAATAAACTATTATTTCTGCATTTTTGATTTGTCATGTGTTTGAATAATATGACTTTTTAGTAAGTTACTACAACTATCAGAAAATCGCATAATTACTGATAACTTTCTTTTTTACTTTGCACCTGTCGATATATCTTGTTAAAACAATTGATGAAAAATATAAAATAAAATCCGTTAAAAGAAATGCTGCCTCGCTTTAGGAATTTTTTATTCAATAACGTGGGTGCGTTCACAAACATAGGTAAATTAAACTTACATATACAAGACACTTTGACCCGAAACAACTAGGTATCTGCAGGTCATACAAACAGTTTGCTTCATGCGGGAATCGAACCCGCGACACGCAGCGCAGCAGGAAATCGCTCAATCACTGCACAAATCGTCATAAAAAAAATAAAACAATAAGTCAGGTTAAAAACTCCAAAGAATACAAGTAAAAGTTGAATAAATTTGATTCATCAATCACAGTCGATACTGGTTATATAATTTTCTACAACACATGGATTTGAATGTAACTATAGTTATGTCGTTCCCCTTTGGCCTTAGCAGCGATACGATAGTCCGTAAGGCGTCAGTGTGTAACCAACCTTCGATATGACATAACGTGTTAGTGTTTCGCCTGTGATCACTCAACAAAGTTTTACGTAAGAATTCTTTTTTATACTTACAACTTTTTGGAAGTGGAGTGATTTTTTAAGTTACAACTGTCTTTTATTTACTGCATTTGTGGGATTTCTCAAGCGTGTGTTAAATTTATATGTTTCTAACTTTGTGCGCTGTTATGTAAGTTTCTAATTATGGTATGTGATCTCGGAACCTTATTTATAAGCAAGTCGTTGATGGACGTATATATTTTGCAGTACCTACTCAGCAACTAGTATGATGTTATGTCATGTTATTGCTGGTTGAGCAAAAAGTGTTGTTGGATTGGTCTATTAAGGACTATAGTCCCTTGAACATACTCGTACTCTCTACTCTCGGCAGTACAAGTATGTGAGCATTTAATTCCTGCTAACTGCGCCTGGATAGAGCCCCGCTGACCTTTCAATCTTCTTTTTAAAAACAATAAATGAATTATTATTATTATTTTCTTTGCGAAATATTGATTGATTTACATATGCTATGTACGTCTACATTCTGAAGAACATTTAACCAGTTATTTTTATTTTGTAAACATATTTCTAAAGATCTAAGCCGTTTGAAAGGAGTAGGGAAAGCAAGCGAAAAAATATAATGATGTTAAATATTTCTTTTAGACAAAATTACGAAAAAGTCATATGTTTTTTAGAATGATATAATTATCGTGAATACTTTTAAATTAAGGAAGAAAATACATATCCTGCACAAACGCAAACCGTCGCATGTTCTTAAATAAAAAGGGTTGTTAAAACAATTTAACAATGCGTATGAACAGCTTCTGCCAGCTCGGCAGATTCAATAACTTTGATTTGAATAGTAGATACTGGTAACAATTCACTGATGGCCTTTTAAATGGTAGTGAACGTACTATAACGCTATTGTCTGGTATTTGAGTCACATCATGCATCACTGAAGCCTACGTTTATGTGCGTTGGTATAAAAGTATAAAACCATTATTTGCTTGGCCTTATTCCGATGTAGGTACTTGTGTAGGGCATAACATGACGTCTTCTTCAGTAAGTCTTTATTTCAATACTCCTCCTTTTTAGATATATTAGGTTTTTTTTTTTTTTTTTTTCCGGTGGGAAAATCATCTTATGACATCCCCCGCTCTTGGGCGGGGCGGGAGATAGTGTCAGACTTTTACTGACTAAAAACCCACTCCTGTTCCTTCGTTGCCTTTCGTACCAGGGCCGAGTCTTCCTTTCAGAATCAGACCCTTGGCCCCAGTAGGCTTCGACCCTGCTGGGCCCCTACAGTTGCTGACATCTCCTTGAGGCGCGCGTGGAACAGCACGCGCCGTTGACAACTTGGGCTTGGTCCGGACGGTTACCGGACGGTCGGACGGCAAGCCACCCATTGCTCGCCGTCCGCAAGCCCGCGCCTACGGTGGCCGGAAATCGGGATCGGAATCCCGGCGGCGGTTGGGGCGTGAGGACCGCTGCCTCACGCGATCAGCCGCCTCCTTTGCAAGCATTACTGCTTCGCAGAAGGAGGCGACCGCCTGCCACTCCTCCTCGCTCCGGACCATGGCCTGTACCAAAGCCCGGCGCGAGAGATCGCCGCCGCCGATTGCCCCCACGAGGACACGGCGTTGCTCTGCCCAAGCGGGGCACACCTCCACCGTATGCTCCACCGTGTCCTCCGGGCGGTCCACACAGTGGCGACACCCGGGCGTCGCTTCCGCACGAATCCGGTGCAGGAACTTCCCGAACTTACCGTGTCCGGTGAGGACCTGTGTCATGCGGAAGGTAATGACGCCGTGTTGCCTTTCCAGCCACTCCTCAAAGAGGGGACTTATCGCCATAATTACGGCGTGCCCAGCACTGGGTTGCGATAGTCGCTGTCGCCATTCCGCCATGAGATCCCGCCGGAACTCTTTCCGCCATGCCGTGACTTGTCGTGGCAGCGGAGTTTCACCACGGCGTTGCATCTCCACGCGCAAATCGTGCATGCGTGCAAGGCTTTTTGCTACAAGATCCCATGGTGGCTGGCCAGCAAGGAGGCTCGCCGCTTCGCGGGAAACCGTGCGGTATCCCCGCACATACGTATGGCCATGACCCTCTGGCACGCGTTCAGCTGGGCCGCCGGTCGCTTTCGCAGTGACGGCGCCCACACCGGCGCCCCATAAAGGGCCATGGACTGGACGATGCCTGCGTAGAGCCTCCGGCAGGAGGCGTCTGGACCACCGAGGTTGGGCAGGAGCCGCTTGAGGGCAGCCCCGTTCCGATTCAGTTTGGGAGCCAGACGTCGGAAGTGCTCCTCGAAATTCCACCGGCTGTCGAGGACGAGTCCCAGGTACTTCATCGTCGACCCGACGCCGATGTGAACTCCTCCTACCGTTAGTTGGGAGCGCCGGGGCGGCGCACTCCGGGGGCCGTGAAAACACATGGCCTCGGACTTGTGCAGCGCCACCTCGAGTCCCAACTGCTGGATCCTATCAACGACTATCGCAACCCCGCGTGTCGCTAATTCGACCGCCGCCTGATACGACTCTCCCTGCGCCAGGACCAGCGTGTCGTCTGCGTAACAGACCACGCTGACCCCGTCAGGGATGTCGCCGCGCAGCACGTAGTCGTATCCGATGTTCCACAAGGGCGGTCCTAGTACCGATCCCTGCGGAACACCGCACGACATCTCTCGCCGTTTCCACTCTCCCTGGTGACCAGGGTAGATGATGTACCTGTCCGACAGGTAGGCCTCGATAACACGACAGAGGTAGTCGGGCACCCGGTGATACCGGAGTGCCCTCCTAATGCTACTCCAGGGCAGGGAGTTGAAGGCGTTGGCGATGTCCAATGACACCGCCACGACACACCTGCCCTGGGATACCGCATCCCCCGTCGTGAGAGCTCGCACGCGCATGATGGCGTCCACCGTGGAGCGCCTCCTGCGAAAGCCGAACTGGCCGTCCGCCAGATCCGGCCCCACCCGCGATAGGTGCGCGACGAGGCGGTCTGCAATTACTCTTTCAAAGAGCTTGCCCACCTCGTCGAGCAGCACGATGGGCCGGTACGCGGACGGGGAGTCCGCTGGGCGCCCTGGCTTCGCGATAAGGACCAGTTTCCCCGTCTTCCAGCGAAGTGGGAACTGGCCCCGCTCCATGCATGCGCTAAAGAGCCCTCTTAATCGAGACCCGAGAGCCTCCATGGCCAGGACCCAGGCTTTACCAGGCAAGCCGTCGGGTCCTGGGGCGGTATTCTTGGCGCTCAGCCTTCTTACCGCCACACTCATCTCTACCTCGGTCACCTCTGGAGCATTGCCGTCGTCGTCGCCATCGTGATCCGCGTTAGACACCGCTGGTGGCGGAGCCATGAGCGGGGGGGAGTGTTCCCCTCGCGCAGGGAAAAGATTGCTCACCACACCCTCCACAATCTGGGGCCGGAGACTCTGCGTGAGTGGGGGAGCCCAAGGGCGGAGTTTTTCCCGCACCACCTTATAAGGGCGTCCCCACGGGTCTCCGTTCAGAGTCCCCAGCCACACGTTGCGGGCCTCCATCTTGGCCCGCTTTATTTCCGCTCGGAGGGTGCGCTTCGCTACTCTGTATCCCTCATATAGCTCCGCCTTTCTGGCCTCCGCATCCGGTGGGCGGATGCGGCGACTGCAGTGTCTGGCGTACCGGCGCCGCGCAGCATTGCACGCATTGCGCAGTGCCGCAATCTCCGGCGACCACCAGTACACCTGGCGCCGGGCACGTCCTGGCTGGACTCGGGGCATTGCCGCGTCGCAGATTTGCGACATGGCCTCCCGGAACCACTCTGCCTCGACGTCAATGTCAACAGGCCTGTCCGGTGCTTGCACCCAGGCCTGTACCATCGCGGCTTCCAGGAGGAGCTCCCGGTCCAGCTGCTTCAGCGCCCAACGCGGACCACATGGGGTCTGTTGGACCGGCGCGATCGAGGTCTGGGTGGAGACGTCAAACCGAATGTACTGGTGGTCTGAGTACGTCTCCACCCCCTCCATGACGCGCCAGTCGACGACACGCGGTGACAGAGCAGGGCTGGCAAACGATATGTCCACCACTGACTCGCCCCGCATCCGCACACACGTGGGGACAGAACCCCGGTTCAGGATGACCAGGCCTGTCTCCAGAGCCCAGTCCTCCACCATCCGACCCCGCTGGTTTGTGAACCGGGAACCCCAAGCCAAGTTCTTGGCATTGAAGTCCCCGCACACGACCACGGGGAGGGAACCAAACCCAGCGACGACGACATTCAGCTCCATAAGGGAGATGTGGAGATCGGCGAGAGTTCTGTTCGGGGACAGGTAGACGCCCACCACTGCAATGTCCCCGAACCGTGCTGCCACGCAACCCCGTCCCCTCGTGACGGCCTCGAGGGACGGAGTACCGGCGGCGGCCGACGAAATTAAGGTCACCGAGCCGTTCAGGTCCTGAACCCAGTCTCCCCTGGGCAGGACATAGTACGGCTCGGAGACCACGGCGATGTTGATCGACCACTGCGCCATGCTCTGGAGAAACAGATCCTGAGCGGCGGCGCAGTGGTTGATATTCGCCTGGAGGAGACGTAATGGAGCAATTATTGACAGTCCATTACAGTCTCCTCCCGAGCCCCGCGTGAGGGCCCTGCCGCAGGGGTTGCAGCAGCGACAGCGGCGGCAGCCAAAGACGAGGCTGCGGCGGTGAGGACATCGGGGTGGATGGGCCTTCGGACCTTTCCCTTGGCCTTGGCAGGGGGATCGCAGGACCTGCTCCCAGCCCGGTGGTCGGCCGGCTTGCCTGCCGCCGCACATGCGTAGCAGTGCGGCGTTGCACGGCATTCAACCGCCTTGTGACCAGGCTGACCGCACTGGAAGCAGCGGTCACTGCGGTCCACCTCCGCCGCGCAATAGGCACCCACGTGGTGCCCCACGTGGCAGCGATAGCACCGCAGAGGTCTGGGCTCCAGCAGTTTCACCTGCGCGGAGACCCAGCCTACCAGGAGCCGTCGGCCCTCCCCGGTGATGGTCTTGGCCGCCGACACGGGGCAGCTAACCGTCACGGCTCGCATGCCCGTGCTGTCAGCGCGGATTGAGCCCGCCCTAACCTGTTCGGCGGTGCATTCTCCCACCCTGACGATGGCGGCCACCACCTCGTCCACCTTGACAGAGTCGTCCAAGCCCATGACGCGCATATCGATGCATTTGGTGGGCCTGGACACTCGGGCCTCTTCCGCGTCCAAGGACGCCCTGATCCTTGCGGCCAGGGCGTCTGCGGCAGGGCCACTGGCCGCACCAGGGACTTCCAGCATTCGGGCCCCAGTTACGGTGCGCCTCATGCGGAAGCCCCCAGAGGCTCCGAGCTCGCCAAGGTGGGGCAACACCGCCTGCCTCGCCTTTTCCATGACGGCGTCATACGTCACGCCCTTCTTTTCCGCATCAGGCTGTAGTGTGATAACTACAGCCTCGGAATTCGGGGCGCGAAGTCTGGCCGCCATGGCCCGCTTCTTGCGCTGCTGTCGCCGTGTCCGCTTTTTGGCCGCCCTAGACGCCTTGCCTGCCTTCCTTTTGGCACCGACAACCGTCCATTCGGTGTCGGGCGAGGATTCTGCAGGCGGAGCAGGGGGTGGCAGGGGCGGCCCAGTCGCCGTCACGGCAGGAGCCCTCGCCGTCTTACCCTTTGTTGGTGGAGCAGACCCTCCCTGCCGCTGCAGCTGTTTGGCCGCCGGGGCCGGCCTCACAGGCTCCGACGACACGGCCTTTCGTCCGGCCTGCTCCGACGGGCCCGTCTTGGGCGCAGCAGCCGCAGCTTTGGCAGCGGCGGCATATGATGCCACCTTCCGGCCGGAGGCCGCGAGCGGGGGACGCAGCACGATGCCCTCCAGCACGGACAGTTGCTGCTGCATCCGCCGCTGGAACTGCTCCTGTTGCTGTTGCTGTTGCTGCCGGAGGGCAGCCAGCTCCTGCCGCACCATCGTCAGCAGCTTGCCCTCCGACTCGGGCTGGGGCTGGGGCTGGTTTTGCCCCTGCTCCTGCATGCTTACCTCTTTTGGTACTTCCTCCTGGTGGTCGACTTTTCGGGCATCCAAGAGCTCAGCCCGGATCTTCGCGACCCTCTTTTCGAAGTAGGCTTCCATAGCCTCCAAGATAGAGGTCGCGAACTGAGCGATGCCCCTTTTTTTGGAACCCTTCTCCCTCTTCCTTGACATGGCTGTCAAGGCGTCGACCACCAGCACCCCGAGCAACCTGCGTGACTCCTCGGCGGAGTCTTCCCCGGCGTCTGACTTGCTGTCCTTTTGGATGCCGCGTCGGACTCCGACCGCGCATCACTCTCCTTCTCCTCATCGGTCAGGGTTTTAAAAAATTTGCTCATTTTTGTTCCCACGAGTATGTATCAAGTTTTACCGGCTCAAATTTGTGGTTCGCACTAGAGACTAATTAAGCTACCCATTAGTCAAGCTAACAACCTCCCTCACGGTGCGCCGCCGCTTGGAGGTTTGGGGTGATTTTTTATAGAGGTTGTCTTCCTCGCAGCCCGGGCGGTTAAGCCAAGACCCTCGACCCCCATCAAAAGTCAGAAACATGACCTTGGACAATCTCTGGGGCTACGAGACTAACGGTGGCAAAAGGAAGAGCAAATCTTCCTCCTGCCTGCCCGGTGGCAGGGTAAGTGCACACCGAGCCCGCTCTTACTTCGCCACTGTGCTCTCTGCTATAGCAGAGGGACACGCGTTGAAGTGTTCCTTCGGACAGAATATTCGCAGGCGGACATCGAGACTTCTTAAGTAAAAGTACCCAAGGGGAATCGTTAGCCGCCTCCCAGGGTGCACCGTCCCGCAGACTGTCCTTCGCTCCGGACGTATCCGCAAGGGAACTACAGCCTGCGGGCACTCGAGGAGGTTTTCTGTCGTAGCACCCCTAGATATATTAGGTAACTTTCACACAATCCATCTATTATTTCTGTCTGTTTTTTTCACCTACAGCACAGTCTAGTTCTTGCAGTTCTTTATCGGAGTCTGTGTTTCCCGTTTGTCTTAGTTTGATAACACCTAGCGTAAGCAGTTCCCCAAATCATTTCAGCTGTAAGACGTCCACTGTTGGACATACGCTTTCCCAAGTGTCGTTACATCAACCGGTTCTGTGCGTCTTATATCCAGCGGATACCCGCGACCTTCACCGGGTCATCGGTTCACCATGTGAGCGGTCAATATTGTTAGATATCTGTTGCTAGGCACACTGACTGCCTAAATTTTCTTACAGAGCGGAAAAATGTTCTAACCGATAATTCCAAAAATTTTGGTTTATCGCTAGGCATTTGCTTAGGTACACATAGTGTCACTGAAAACGAACATTCATGTCCTTCGGCCCAGATTTAATAACGTAATTTATTTCATGCTTGCTTTGGCCTTTGGCTTTTTTTTGCTAAGCTTTCTTACTGTCACTGTCAAAGTACAAGTACAATATAGAGACTGGAACATTATCGAAGTCCAACAACGTGCTACTATTTGTTATGTAAAGATTAATAATACGAATATATGTCTAGAACGTGAGATAATCGTCACTTGAATAGGATATTTCACAAGTGACCGCAGACGTAAGAATGAGTATTTATGTAGATGGATAGAGATGGAGAGGGAGGCCGAGGAAAAGATGGATAAGTTGCATGAGGAGTGATATTAAAGAAAAGAGAGTTAGTGACAGCGTGACGGGTGCCAAGTCAGAACGGAAGAAAAATACGTGTTTCGCCGACCCCAAATAACGCGGGACAAGGGCAGAAAGATAATGACACTATTATTGACCACCTATCTACTACCATTTAGTGAGATGCGGGTCAAAGGTAAAGCTCGATACCTGATAGAGTCAATCAATTTCAATTGAATTGAGGATATCTTGATAGTCAATCCGTGCCTGCACTATTGGGCTTAATAGCAAGAGCAAAAGTAATATCCTAATATTTTTCTTATTCAATGAAAGTTTGTTTCTCTTTCCAGAAAATGATCTTGCTGCTTCTAACCACTCTGCTCACTACGGTGTCTACCGAGAAATGTTATGGAGTCATCTTCAGCAACAAATGCTATGATATCGACATCTTGAAAGAAGGAGTAAACAATATCCACCAGCTGGTTTTGAATGACAACGATAACACTTTGTATTTCACTTTCGACCAAATCGCCAAAATACCAATGAGAGGACTAGGATTTCTCAACCTAAACACAAAAGCGACCGGAGTCATTGATGGCATCAGAAACGCCACAGGAGTAGCCATCGATCAAAGAAGAAACAGAGTTTACGTTGGTGGAGACGATGGTCTCTTCTTCTTAAACGAAAACAAAGTTCCAGAGACACTGCCGGTGCAAGATAACATACAATACCTGTTTTTCAAAGACATAATCTATTTTATCAACAGAAGAAAAGAAGTGTATAGATTCGACAACGGCTTCGTCAGTCTACTACAAGAAGTGAATAGAATAGCTGTCGATAAACTGATAGTCGATGATGAATATAACATGTTTTTCTTACAGAACAGAAAACTGTCTAGGGTTAGGTTAGGAACTAGAGCTGTTAATACACATGAAAGGTACACAGTTGATGCTATTACAACTGATTTTAATTTTAAACCATATATAAGTACAACAAATGGAATTTATGTGTATAATAAGTATAAATATGCTTTAGATAAAGTTTCTAATATCGTTAATTTGAGACAATTGGTATTTAATAGACAAGGGGATCCGATTTATGTTGTGTTTGATAATGTAGTTAAACTGAATAACCCTAGTCCGTACATAAGAGAATGATAAGAGAAGTAGGTACCTAGTAAGTTTATGAACAATAACAGTAATTTATTTATTTATAGACGGAGTTGTTTTATTACGTCATCTTCTCCTGACCTTTGTTATGGGTCATGTGCCCAGACATTGAATACTAGCATATTCTTGATAGCATTGTTTACAATAAAAACCGTGTTCACGATGGTGCGCTATCTCCAAATGAGCCCATCTCTTTCTCACTACGGGAGCCAAATGGAGACAAACGGCGAGTTACGACTATAGGTACCAGCGATTGAACAGAATTCAAAGCAACCATGACTCTTCAAGAGCAGAGATAAGAGGACTTTCTGAAGATCTGGCATGCTATTGTCTAAGAAAACAGCCTTGAGCGCATCACTGGCCGCAACGGCGAAATCCAAATAGGTACATTGTGGGTACATTTGGATTTCGTCACTGCGGCCAGCGTTGCGATCAAGGCTGTTTTCTGAATCAGCCAATCTGGGATTATGAGGAATGTCGAAAAATATTCAAAATCTCGCGTCCGATTTTGATGAAGGCTAAAACAGCGTCATTGAATTTTTGAAAAATAAGTGAGTTAATTTATAATTAGTAAGTGCTATCAATAAAATTTAAAAAATCTACTCGTATTTCTTAAGAATGCGAATAATAGTCCAGTGCCTTGCATAAGCATAAGCATAATCAGCTTTTTAATGTTCCCACTGCTGGGAATAAAGCCTCCTCTCTAGGAAAGGGAATGGGCCACCACGCGGGTGCGCAATAATCCACCACGCGGGCCCGGTGCGGGTTGGTGAATATCACATGCCTTCGATTTATTGGTTCTAGGACATATCGGTTTCCTCACGATGTTTTTCTTTTGAGAGCAGTGGTGATGAACAAAATTACACAAAGTAATGCGCCTGGTTGGGTTTGAATCCACGACCTCAAACTCGTAAGTCGGGGCCGTTACCATTCGGCCACCACTGCTCTCACTCGGTCACCACTGCTCTCACCAGTGCCTTAAGGTTTTTAAATTGAATCTTAAAAAATATGGTATGTTTAGCTAATAATATACATAAAAAAGTTTACCTATAAAGAATTGTGATCTTCAGATTTGAAAAGAAAGATTAAAAGATTTCGCGCCAGCCTTAGCACCTAGGGGTATAAAAAACAGCCTACAACCCATTCTCAAAAACCAGACCTTAAAAATTCCCCTCCTGCAACGGGGTGTGAAGCAGGGAGACGTCATATACTATTTGTAATAAATATATACTACTTGTAATAAATCATTTTCTTAGTAAACATGATTTAAAACTATGTTAGTAACACTTCACTTCGCATTATTTTGTCGTGGTGCTGTCCTGTGGTATTTGTCTGCGGAAGTGACGGAACATCATGCCGACAAACTCAACACAAACTTTTGGCCACAGCCAAAAGTCTTCTACCATAGCAATCCATGACCTCAGTACAGCTTCCTAAAAAGTGGGACTTAAAATGAACATGGACAAAACCAAAGTTATGATAAAAAGCCATGTAGCAAGCCATGAAGAATCTCCGATCTAGATAGGAGTGTGTGCTACTCCTATCAAGATCGGAGACTCTTCACTTGAAGTTGTGGACGATTACGTTTACCCCGGACAGACAGTCCAGTTGGGTAAATCTTAAAAAAAAAATCAAGAAAGAGGTCGACCGTCGAATCCAATTCGGCTGAGTGGCGTTTGGGAAGCTGCGCGTTATCTTCTCGTCCAACATACCACAGCGTCTCAAGACGAAAGTCTCTGGACCAGTGCGTGTTACCAGTGATGACATGTCTCCGAAACGTGGTTGCTCAAAATGGGCCTCATCAGAAGGTTTTCACCCAAAGGACAGTGGAAAGGACTATGCTCGGAGTTTCCTTGCGATCGAATCAGGAATAAAGATATCCCCAGGAGAACCAAGATTGCCGGCATAGCACGAAGAATCGCCAAACTTGAGAGGCATTGCTCGCAAAACAGATGGCCGTTGAGGCCGAAAGGTTCTTGAGTGGCGACCGCATACCGGACGAAGCTGTGTTGGAAGACCTCCTACAAGGTGGACCGATGACCATAAGTGTTGCAGGAATCCGCTGGATGCGAGACGCACAGGACCGTTCATTGTGGCGACACTTGGGGGAGGCTTATGTCCAACAGTGGCCGTCTTTCGGCTGAAATGATGATGATAATTTGCAGTTTGTATGATTGTTTATTAGACGTAAATTTAGATACTTAACCTACTTTTATAATTATGTGTTTAATTTTAAAAATAAATCAATAATAATTAATAATAATCCTGAGTAACTAAAAAAATCTGAGAATATAAAGTTAGGCATGATTTGCCATTTATCTTCTAAATACTAAGCATGGTTTGCGTTTCATTTTCTCACCACAACATCACAAGATTTTCATTTTCTCATCTCAAAATATTCACCACACTATAATGTTATGCTTATTGTAATGTTGAAGTGAGTCAAGCGTGCTCTATCGTCGGCCACATTATCGCTTACAATCAGGTGAGATAGTGGTCAAACGCAAGCCTATCAATAAATAAAAAAAGTATTTTTTAAAGGACTTTAAAAGTAACCATGGAATAGTTTTTTTAACACAAAGTGCCAGTGGCATCGTTTGCATGAAAAATGAAAATATGCCTTTTACACTCAGTGATAAAGTGGCAGTCTACTTGAAAGAATTTTTTGAAATTGGTTCCGTTAGTTGAATTAAAGCCACCATTTTGATTTTCGAGACAAGTTTCCAGGGCCTCAAGTCTGCTATTACAATAGTGTCAGAGTGGTCTATCATTGATTTCATAGTTGTTGATTTTGACAAGTTTGGTAATCTACTAATATAATGGCGTCATTATGACTTTCCAATGGTCAACCACTGACACTCCATTGAAAGAAGTGGCAGTAATCTCGTACATATTGACAAATGAATATCTGACTTAAGCTGTAATCTGCTAAAATTTTGACAGTTCCTTTGATCAGTGACCAGCCATTAGAACGTCATTGTGCAGTCATTGTATAGAATAAGAGCTCGATATTGTCATTCTACCACAAATCCAGTACGAGACCATTGACCTATCAATGATCGATCAATATGAATTAGCAGATTACAAACTTTTAGCAAAATGACAATAGGATCGTTTTGGAATGGTAAATTTTATAAAAATAGCAAACTTGGGCCCCAGGACAATATCACAAATGTTGCCTAAAACCGAACCATTTCTATGTTTTTGCATTCACAAAGGTCATTCAGGTGCAAATAGATATTTTATACAAGCACGTCATGATCATTAATTTGTTAAATTTCTCTGGCTTGGTCGAAGTCAACACCTTATTTTCCTTCTTAGTTTTTTGTACTTGATATTCTTGAAGTTAACCAGTTCAATTATTTAAGATTCAATGAGCAACTGATATTTTTTTATAAATTAAAGTTCTTGATAAATTTGAAACAGATCCTTTACGAATATTAAAACTGAAGGAGTCATTTGAAACAATTCGTTTACAAAATCATCGACATCTCTTTTTCGTATTTCACAAAGCATCTTGTATATAAGCGTACCGTTATACATTTTTCTGTACTGAGTAGATTCATACGGTGAGCCGCATAAAGTGTTCAAATAATTCATATGCTGGATACAGAACTGAAGTTCAACTAACTTTTTGGATATTTCTCCATCGAAAATTCTTTTAGCTTCTTCTTGATCGTAATGAAAATATTTTTCTGCGACATGTTTAATTTTTAAATGGTCCTTCCAATCCTTAGAACATGTTTCTGTATTGAACACTAAGCTTAGCAAGACATATGACAGCACAACTGCATATACTTCTCTAGTCACGTCCTCGCCTTCCAGTTGTTTTTTGCGAGCAAAGTACACAAGAGCGGTAAACAATACTACACAATCTGGTTGTAGTTTAGCTAAAGCTTCAGTGTTTATACAGTTCTCAGTTAGGAAGTGCTCAAACAACTTCAACTGCTTGACTTGATCCCATCCATTCTCGAACACCGACTCCTTGCAGTCGTAGACTGGTCTACAAACATTTGGGTCATCAGTTAGTATCTCTATGTATTTGTTGGCATCCTGGTACACTTTGAATTTACCTCCCCTGTAATTCGTCAGTAAGTTGAAAGCATATTTTATTATATCAATCGATAGAAAAAGACTGTCTTGAGATTTTTCGTCAATGACCCAAGATCCTTCAATAACTTTCCATTTGTATAGATTAATATACACCCGTGGTACGTGTTTACAAATCACTCCTTTTTCAAACCATTCAAGATCTTGTTTCATTATCGGAATACTGGAACCAAGTAAGTACTTAGTTACATGTCCGGGTTCGCCGTTCCGCATGTTTGTTAATATTTTATAATAATTGAACCAAAATTTGCTACGGTCCTCATCATTAGTCAATTTGTTTGAAATTCCATCTCTCGCTTCTTGCTCACTATGTCTTGAGAGCCATATGATCAGATATTTAAGTTTTAAGTATTGGGGGATACATAATACACCCCAAGTTTCTAATAGTGAATCGAAAAAGTCAATTGGAAATATTGTTGTGTCAGTTAATGCAGCAAAAATAGCAGTTTTCTCTTCAGTCAGGGAATTCTTTTGGAGAAAATTTCGAAGTTTGTACTGGCGACATTGGATCGACTTCGTTCTGTCGTCGAAATTCATTGTTGGGGAGGGTATATAAGGGGCTCTTCTAAAGCAGTATTCTATATCAAAGCTGATGATAGGGCATTCTAGTTTTAGAGCTAAGGCTACACACTCGTCTTTGGTATCGGTGACGCAGAAAGCATAGTCAATACCCATCGCATTTATCACTTCTACAGTGGCGTCTTTTAAAAACACAGGTGGTACAAATACGCAGTTTGTATCAAAATCGAAAAATTCTTGTCGAAATTTTTTAATTTTCTTTTCCATGTCCATATCACCGCCTTTGAATAAGATATAACATTTGACGTTAGCCCGTTTGTACATTGTGAACTGCCTTTTCAAGTATTGAGCATATTTGTTGGTTTCACAACCAAAAACGAAAGGGATTCTGCTCTTTTCATACATGTAGTGTAAGTAGTTCTGTCCATCAATAACGACGGAACAGTTTCTTAGAGAAATTGCTTGAGTCTCCTCTTTTTCAATTAACTTCGGAAATTGGATGATCCTCATTTTGATATCTGTAACAGAATTGATGATAGTTATTTCTTTTTTACTAATTACATCATTCCGGCGCTCACCATGACCACTATGTGCATCGTGCTTTTACCCGTACAAGTGAACAACTTTTTTAAGGGAGTAGTTTGACGTTAGGGGTATTTTTTTTTTTTTTCTGTGGGAAAATCATCTTATGACATCCCCTGCCCTTTATGACATCCCCCGCCCTTAGGCGGGGCAAGAGATAGTGTCAGACTTTTACTGACTAAAAACCCACTCCTGTTCCTTCGTTGCCTTCGTCCCAAGACCCCGGGTTTCGCTTTCACACTACCCATGGCCCCAGTAGGCTTCGACCCTGCTGGGCCCCTACGATTTGCTGACAACGTTAGGGGTAGTATGACGGCACAATTGCCGCTGAAAAAATATTATGCGAGATTACATTAAAGATTTTATTACAACTTGATATTATTGTTTTTTTTAACCGACTTCAAAAAAGGAGGAGGTTATCAATTCGGTTGTTTTTTTTTTGTTTGTTACCTCAGAACTCCGTCATTTATGGCCCGATTTGCAATTATTTTTTTTCCCTTATATATTTTGTTTCCAGATTGGTCCCATTTTTTTAAAAATCCAGTTCTGATGATAGAATCCATGAGGAATCGAGGGAACTTTTCAAATATTATAGGCAACCATGTAGTGATTTTGGTATTTTCATCGAGAACTTAAACATTTACAGTCAAAAAGTAACATTTGATAAAGTGGTAATGAAAAAAAAAACTTTTTATTTCAGACATATTTGGTCCATATAGTTACATTTTACATTTTCATTATTATGTTATTATTATTTGATTATATTATATTCTGTATTACTTTATATTGTTATTATACTGATAATTCAGTTTAATTTATTTTAATTTATTAAGTATATTATATTATGTATTGCTTCATGTTGTTATTATATTATTAATTTAATTAAAAAACAAGACCAATTCATCCATTTCTTTATTTCATAAAGAAGACCAGAAATGGTCAACGGAACTTCATGCTCACATAGATATCACAATGAAGATAGTTAAGCGAGTATGACAATACAAATAATGGTTCTGAATAGTTACGTTGAAATTGGTATCATCAAAGTGATCTGATGATGATGGAGCCGGAAGGTAGGCACTGGAACTCCGTAATTAATTAATGTAACCTAGCCGTGTTTAGACTTATTAGAATTATCACGAGATGCACTTTAGCTATAAGATGCTATCAAACTGATCTGATGATGGAGCCCGAAGGTGGAAGGTAGACACAGCAACTTCATAATAAAACAATCTAACCTAGCAGTGTTTGGGTTAATTGGAATGTCATGAGAAATAGGCACTCTGTTTATAAATGTATCGCAACTAAATAATGTGAAATAAAAACTTTTTACAAAAATAACCGCCTTCACTAAAAAAAAAAACACTAAAAGGATTAAAATAACTTTAATTTCGGAAGTCGGTATCAAATAAGAAACAAACATTACCGAGAAACACCGACTTTAAAGTTTCGAAAGTTACTTTGATGAAGTGTTTTTTTGTTTTAATAAAAAGTTTTTATTATAAAAACAACAATAAATAAAAACGACTTCAATCGAGAGATCGTTAAGTATGTGTTTAAATGGTTAACACCAAGATAAAATACTATTGATAAAAACAATAAATGACCTACACACACTTATTTTGTTAATCACATCATTTACAATCGTTCAAAAACTAACAGCGCAATTTCATCATCATCATTTCAGCCGATAGACGTCCACTGCTGGACATAGGCCTCCCCCAATGTCGCCACAATGAACGGTCCCGTGCGTCTCGCATCTATCAGATTCCCGCAACCTTCACCAGGTCATCGGTCCACCTTGTAGGGGGCCTTCCAACACTGCGTCTTTCGGTACGCGGTCGCCACTCCAGAACCTTTTGGCCCCAACGGCCATCTGTTCTGCGTTCGGGAAGCTGCGCGATATCTTCTCATCCAATATTCCATAGTACACATTTTTCCAATGTTTGTGTTTATTGTTTTGTTTCGATACCTATATAGTTTTATTTAACCACCGTGAGTGTGACCGCAGGCCCTAACAGAATACCAGCGCTTTTTTTTTTTTTTTTTCGGTCGGAAAATCATCTTATGACATCCCCCGCTCTTGGGCGGGGCGGGAGATAGTGTCAGACTTTTACTGACTAAAAACCCACTCCTGTTCCTTCGTTGCCTTTCGTACCCAGCAGTTGCTGACATCTCCTTGAGGCGCGCGTGGAACAGCACGCGCCGTTGACGACTTGGGCTTGGTCCGGACGGTTACCGGACGGTCGGACGGCAAGCCACCCATTGCTCGCCGTCCGCAAGCCCGCGCCTACGGTGACCGGAAATCGGGATCGGAATCCCGGCGGCAGTTGGGGCGTGAGGACCGCTGCCTCACGCGATCGGCCGCCTCCTTTGCAAGCATTACTGCTTCGCAGAAGGAGGCGACCGCCTGCCACTCCTCCTCGCCTCGGAACATGGCCTGTACCAAGGCCCGGCGCGAGAGATCGCCGCCACCAATTACCCCCACGAGGACACGGCGTTGCTCTGCCCAAGCGGGGCACACCTCCACCGTATGCTCCACCGTGTCCTCCGGGCGGTCCACACAGTGGCGACACCCGGGCGTCGCTTCCGCACGAAAGAATACCAGCGCTGCGTTATTTATCGTTTTAAATATCGCAGCATATGCTGAGTTAGGCGCCTTTTTGACCTTGCACAGATCATACAGTTATTATTATTATTATTATATTTTATTTTTTTACTGTTTTTTTTTTTTTTAAATTTTACTGTATGTGTGAGGTACGAATAAACGTTTTTCTTTCTTTCTTTCTTTCTTTCACAGCGTTTCAAGACGTAAGTCTATGACCAGTGCGTGTTGCCAGTGATGACATATGGTTCCGAAACGTGGTCCCTCACGATGGGCCTCATCAGAAGGCTCAAAGTCACCCAAAGGGCAGTGGAAAGGGCTATGCTCGGAGATACCTTGCGTGATCGAATCAGAAATGAAGATATCCGCAGGAGAACCAAGGTTGCCGACAAAGCACGAAGAATCGCCAAACTTAAGTGGCAATGGGCAGGGCACATTGCTCTGCTCATTGAACAGAAGTGTCGCCTAGCATTAAAAAATACGGAGCATACGAATAAAGCCACTTTAGCACTTGCGTTCGCTCACCCGTTGTAGGCGTCTTACTTGCATAGGTACTACAGATAAGGAGTGCAATTATATAATATAATACCTATAATAAATTTATTGAATCATTGTTACAAACGGTACCTTAAATTTAATAGTCTTAATGTATTTATTATAGGTCTGTAACTAATTGCGGGCTTCAGTTGTGTAGTATACGATGGTCCCCAAACTAGGCGGTGCCTGTATCTTGGGGACTGAAGTTGAACATAGAAAAAATAAAATTGTTTTGCTTTTTGCCACTGAAGAAAGTAATTTTGTTACCGTACATAAAAAGAATACAAAAAAATTAAATCTAAAATTAAAACAAGTTAAAATGAGATCAAAGTAACTTAAAAAAAAAGCCTAAAAATTTGAAAAACTAAAAATAAAAAGTAGAATTAAAATTGTACTGAAATTTGCACGGAACTTACAAAGTCATAGTAAAAATTAAGTTAAAATTAAGGTGTAGTTGTGTGTGTGGTGAGTATGTATGAGTGTGGTGTGAAGGTCAATTCCTTACCGGAGTCTGTTTCTTAATAGCTACAACCTAGGGTCTTTAAGTCAAGAGTGAATAGGTTACTTTTAGGCAAGCGTGCTTCACCCTCGACCACATCATCGCTTACATTCAGGTGAGATAGTGGCCAAACGCGAGCCCGTCAAAAAAAATCTTAGGAACAACTCGTAACTTTTACGGTTAAGCAACGCTTGACGAGGCCAATATATAGATGGGTAACCTTAACGTATCGAGATCCCTCTGTTTCGGAAAACACGTTAAACCATTAAGCTAGAACTACATTAGACCGAAGCACACGTGTAACATGCCTGATTTGTTCGAAGAACGACGTCGCCTAGCGTTGTGTTGCGTGGATCAAGTGTAGCTCTACAAGTCTAGTTTCCATATAAAATGTATGGAGAACAGCGCGCCCATGTCGGCGTGTGTGGCACACGTGTGCGCAGTGTATTTCTAGCATTAGTTTCTGTAGTCATTTGTAGATCTTTGACAGTCAGAAGACAGGAGAACTGGCAAAACTGATGTCTGACACTAACCTTACCAAGAATTATCATATTATCCAGTTACTAGGTTGTAGGTAGTGTTACCAGGTCCGGTTGGTTTTAGATCGGGACAAATAAAAAATCCTTTTGAGTTGGGTAATAATTCAATGACTTCTTCGCTCTAGGGTGGAACGAGAGGGCGTGGTACACTTTTACTGACTGAAATCGACCTATGTATACCAGGGCCACAGTCATTCTTTCAAACGTTTCCGTAGCCCTATCAGGAATCGGCCCTAGTGTGATTTTGAACGCATTGTCACACTCGGTATAGTGATGCGAATGCGACTGATGTACCTACCTGATACATGTCGACACTCGCATCGAACAAGGCAGTATCTCGGATTACAGTCCAAACAAAATTCAAACATGGCCCTATCACTTTTAGGTTCATTTAGAAAAATGACTGAATTAATGTTACAACCTTGTTCGTTGCGGGTGTCGAGTTGTTTATTTTTCTGTAATTACAATGGTTTTTCATAAATGTATTGATTTATCGGGACATTTAGCATCCCGATCATACTCAATTCGGGACGCGACCTTAGACCTTAGAAAATCGGGACACCTGGCAACACTAATTGTAGGGTTAAATAGGAAGTCTATGTAAAACACTGGTATCCATCTATATTCGACTTTCAAGATGGGCTTCAGCCCAACTCAACACTATCATCATCATCTTCCTGCCCTTTTTTTTCTTTGGCCTCCCGATCTGTCTAAGTCGACCTCAATTAAATTGAAAAAAGGTAAGACAGACTTATCACACACACATATCCATTGTGCGCCATGGACGTAAATAAAAAACTTTTTTTATTTACAAAAAAAAAAAACAACCGACTTCACTAAAAAAAAAACACTAAAAGGATAAAAATAAGTATAATTTCGGAAGTCGGTGTTTCTCGGTATTGTTTGTTTCTTATTTAACACCGACTTCTGAAATTAAATTTATTTTGATCCTATTAGTGTTTTTTTTAGTGAATTCGGTTGTTTTTTTTTTTTTTTGTAAAGCCTTTTTTATTTCACACTTTTTAGTTGCGATACACTTATAACCAGAGTGCCTATTTCTCATGACAATTCAAATTAACCCAAACACTGCTAGGTTACATTGTTTTATTATGAAGTTCCTGTATCTACCTTTCACCTTCCGGCTCCACCATTAGATCAAAGTGCATCTCATGACAATTCTAATAAGCCCAAACACGGCTAGGTTATATTCATTAATTACGGAATTCCAGTGCCTACCTTCCGGCTCCATCACCATCATCAGTTCACTTTGATGATGCCATTTACAACATAACTATACAGAACCATTTATTTATTTGTGTTGTCATAGTCGCTTATCTATCTTCATTGTGATATCTATGTGAGTATGAAGTTCCGTTGACCAGGTCTTCTTCATCAAATTTTACTTTTTGACTGTAAATGCTAAAGTTCTCGATGAAAATACCAAAATCACCATATACCTACTTTCCTATAATATTTGAGGAATTGCCTCGATTGCTCATAGATCCCATCATCAGAACTGGATTCTGAAAAAAATGGGACCAATCGGAAAATATATATCCTCTAAGAGGAAAAAAAAATGTACAAATCGGTCCATAAACGACAGAGTTTTGAGGTAAAACACATAAAAAAAAAAAAACATACAACCGAGTTGATAACCTCCTCGTTGTTTTTGAAGTCGTTTAAAAATAGATTTAATTAAACATCATAATTAGTATAGAAAATACAAGACTTGCATTGTAACTAGTGGTATCCCCGTGGTCGAAATTATAACCTAATTCATTAAATAATTTAGTTTTTTGCACTCCTTTACCATAACAATCAGTAGACTTCAAGCATTCATAAAATAATATGAAATGAAACTTACGTACAAAACAAATCCCTTTTTAGAATAAAATGCAATATTCACTCGACCGCACAATTCACTAATCTGGGCTTAATTAATTCAATTCCAAGTACTAACTGACGATAACGCAAATAATGTTACAATTTAAAAATAGCCCAGTTATGACACATAAAGACTGTTGCAGTCGAAATAAAAATTAGACATTTCAACGTTTGCCTACTTACAATCATTTTACCTACTGTATTCCATATTTTTTTCGTGATTTCAGTTTTGGCCGCATATTATAAATGGTTCATCATTACAATATTGGATACTTGTCTCATTTTTTTTACTATCAAAGAGTACTTAACTGTATTCAAAATCGCAAATAGAAAGAAATTTTAAAATCGTTCAATATTAATCAAGTTAGAAACATTTCAAATCTGGTGGAAGTGGAAACTATCAAATAACGATGTAAAGACTATACTGAGCATATACTGAAATCTGACGTCACTACCGTTAAGTTACTTTTTCTCAAACCAATATTTGGAATGCCAAATGATACCTACCTACCTACACAATTTTATTTAACCTCCGTGAGTGTGACTGCGGCATCACCGCAAACCCTAGCAGAATACCAGCGCTGCGTTATTCATCGTTTTAAATATCGCAGCATATGCTGAGTTAGGCGCCTTTTTTTTGGCCTTACACAGATTTTAAGTTATTCTTTTCATATTTTTATGATGATGACTTTGATGTCTACAACGACATGTGTCTCACACGAAAGATATTTAAAAGTAGGTTGGTGTGGTGTCAGACTCATCAAGAACAAATTAAGCTCGATATTTTAACTTCTCTCTGTAAGGCCAATAATTTTCAAAAGTTCTGGAAGGCCACTAAAAAACTGGATGTTAGGCCTGGCCTTCCTGTCAGTGTCAGTGGTGCTGATCAGCCGGACAGCATCGCCAATATGTTTATGGAACACTTCAAAGTGGAGTCACCGCAACTACACGATGCACAGTTTGGGTTTCGTAATGATCTTGGCACTGAAAGTGCGATTCTAGGCCTCAAACATACGGTACAATACTATGCAAAACGTCAGAAACCAGTTTATGCTTGCTTCTTAGATCTCTCCCGTGCCTTTGACCTTGTTTCTTACGACGTTATGTGGGAGAAGCTGCGGGAGAGAAGAGTGCCGGCGGAGCTGTTGCGTATTTTCCAGTATTGGTATTGTAACCAGACAAATTGTGTAAGATGGGCCGATAGGTTGTCGGAGTCGTATGGACTAGAGTGCGGGGTTAGACAGGGGGGGATAACTTCACCAAAGTTGTTTAACCTTTATATTAACGATTTGATTGTTGAGCTCAGCAGCAAAAAAATAGGGTGTCGCATTGATGACGTGAGTGTCAACAACATCAGTTATGCAGATGATATGGTGTTGCTGAGCCCAACAGTTAGGGCGCTGAGAGAACTGTTAAGTTGTTGCGAAGCCTATGCTCAGAAGCACGGCCTTATTTATAATGTTAAGAAGAGCGAATTCTTGGTCTTTAAGGCTGTCGGTGGTAAATGTCCTGATTATGTTCCCCCCATTAAACTTAATGGGAAGGATATAGTGCAGGTGCGTAAGTTTAAGTACTTGGGGCATTACGTCACCGACGATCTTAATGACCAACAGGATATTGAGAGGGAACGTAGGGCGCTGGCAGTTCGATGTAACATGTTGGCTCGCAGGTTTGCACGGTGTAGCAGACCAGTTAAAATAACACTTTTTAAAGCCTACTGTCAAGTGTTTTATACGTGCAGTCTGTGGACCAACTATACTCAGCGGACTATCAGCGCCTTGCGGGTCCAATATAATAACGGGTTCAGGATGTTGATGGGGCTGCCCCGTTTCTGCAGTGCATCAGGTATGTTCGCAGAGGCAAGCGTCGATGGTTTTTACGCCATCATCAGACAGAAATCTGCCTCTTTGCTCTGCAGAGTACGGGCTAGCTCCAACTCCATCCTGAAAACCATAGCGGGGAGGTACGATTCTCCTCTGTTAGGTGATGTTGTTCACAGATGCATCATGAACAATCACCTTGTTTTAAAATAAATAGATAGATTGTAAGTTTACTAACATAGGTTTAAATTTTTCAAAATTGTTTACTAACCCATATGGATGTCACTTATCCGAATTAAAGATTATTTTATTTTATTTTATTTTTATTTTATTTTATACTTTTTTTGTCATTTTACTGTATGTGTGAGGTACGAATAAAAGTTTTTTCTTTCTTTCTTTCTTTCTTCATTTAATAACCAATAAATTGTGAAGCTGTTTTCAGAAAAAAAAAATCTTTTAAGTGTTAGGCTGACCGCACACTTGAGACAAGACAGTCTTAAGAGAGACTATTGCTTTACAAAACATATGAAGACGCGCACACTTGAGGCAAGACATATCAAAGACAAAATTGTCTAACAACATTCTGTTTAGTATTTAGTATTTTATAAATAATGTAGGTACAAAAATAAACACAGAAAAATGCCCAATTATTTCCGGTGCTTACATTTATTGTTTTAAAAAGGTTGCATGTAGCGGAGATAATAATGTTGAGATGGATGTGTGGTGTGACGAGAATGGATAAAGTGAGAAATGAGTATATTAGAGGAAGTTTGAAAGTGGCGCCAGTGACTGAAAAGTTGAAAGGGGAATCGTTTGTCTTGGTATGGTCATGTAAAAAGGAGAGATGAAACGCATGTTACTAAAAGAGTTATGACTATACTTGTGGATGAGTGGAGAGGGAGACGGAGGCTAAAGAAAAGATGGATGGATTGTGTGAACAGTGATATGAAAGAAAAGGAAGTTAGTGATTGCATGACGGTTGACAGGATAGAATGGAAAACGTGTTGCGCTGACCCCAAATAAGATGGGACAAGGGCAGGAAAATGATGATGACATTTATTGTTTTATAGTCATCTGCATCTTGTATAAAACTTCAATAGATACCTAATAAGTAGATGACGTGATATGATAACAAAGCCACTACGAACTTAAGTATCGTTTTCATGGTCCCCCATCTTGCCTACTATGACATCCAAAACTACTACTACTACTACTACTGCTACTACTACTAGATTACTATAATTTAAAAAACATATTGAGATAATGATTTTTGATTTCTGAAGACGGTAGTCTTAGAATTCTTTCCATGGTTGAGGAGGAGTTAAAGACTAAACAGAGGCGAAAAGCATTCTCTCATTTAATACTTTGTGGCAGAGATGTCACGGAGGTTGGATTCCGACTCCGAAAGTTCGGTCCTATTAATTTTGAACCTCCGATTCTATTTTTGGTTCCAATAAATTTTAATCGGAACTTTTAACAGAGGTACAAACAAAATTATACTTGTTGCGTGGGGAACCTTCCGGACAGAACCCTCCTTCTTTTGACGATTAATCTTTCACTTGTTATTTTGTTTTGTATTTGGAATATTGTGAGTTTGCTCTTCACTTTTATGGGTCCATACCTCAAAGGGAAAAACGGAACCCTTATAGGATCACTTTGTTGTCCGTCTGTCTATCTGTCTGTCAAGACCCTTTATCCCGGGTATTGAGATAAAATTAAAACCATATACTCAGGTCTGCGGTTCCTAGAAGCTGTGAAAAAATCAAACTTCTGAGTTGACGACAAAAAAGATTCGGGCGTTTATGTCGCAAAAAACGTATATTTCGACACTCTCATGGGAATCAAAATTCATAGGGTACTTCCCATTGACCTAGAAAAGAATCGTGAAACTTGGCATGAAACAAGGTCTCATACAACAAATAAAGGAAAAAATCTGAATACTGTAAATTTATAGTTACAAAAAAAAAAAAATTGCGAAATTCAAAAAATCTTCGTAACTCAATTCGGCAATTAAACTGTTTTCATAGGTATATAAGTTTGTACGAAACCCTCAGTGCGCGAGTCTGACTCGCACTTGCCCAGTTTTATAACCGAGTTTACAATAACTTTTGGTGTTTCACGCTTCCGCCTCCGCCACAAATTCCAGTTGCGATTCCGACTACCCAAAATAAACTCCGATTCGGATTTCGATTCTGATATAAACACTTTCGTTACATCTCTAATATGTAGAGACATTAACGGTCTATAGGGATTTATAAATATCTATTAGCTATTTAGGTACAATCATAAGTTCACAACATGACTGCAACATTCATAAACTATTGGGGGATTTACCGCGATCCCTCTCTGCGTTTCGTTCCATTATCGTTTTATACTTTCTTAATTAGTTTGACTGACTCGAAACCAAGTCTTTTCAGTTAACTATTTTTGTACAACTGTGTGTCAGGAACAAGAATTAAATATGTTTTATTAAAAAGCAACACTATCATAGAGATAAATAATATATTAATTAAAAATATAAAACGTATTGGACGGATTCTCGAGTTTGCTAATAAAATATTACTTAATATTTTATATTATAAAGTAAATATTCAAAGCGTGCTGGGGTTGCCACTTCAAGTCATAAATAAATTTTGAAAATGGATCACTTATGGTGGAAAAAATCTATATATCATTATTACTAATAGATATAAAAATGAAGTGTATTTTCGCAATATAAAATATTGTTTTTAGGGTTCCATACTTCAAAAGGAAAAAAACGGAACCCTTATAGGATCACTTTGTTGTCCGTCTGTCTGTCAGTCTGTCTGTATGTTAAGAGCCTTTATCTCGGGAACGCGTGAAGGTATCGAGTAGTAATTAAAACCATATACTCAGGTCTGCGGTTCCATGAAGCTGTGAAAAAGTAAATAAAAAGATTTCTAAGTTAACGTATATTTTCAATACTCTCAGGAATCAAAATTCATAGGATACTTTCCGCACACCCAGAATCCAGAAATTTGGCATAATACAAAGTCTTATAGCATAAGTATAGGAATAAATTTGAAAACAGTAAATTTGATGTTTCATACGACACAAAAAAAAAACTTTTTTGCAATTCGGAAAAATCTTCGAGACTGCAGTCGGGAATTGTAGTTTGTATGGAACCCTCAGTGCGCGAGTCCGACTCGTACTTGCCTAGTTTTTTTTACTAAATGTTACCAAGTAAATAGGATGGTACTTAAACTTTCGTGCCACGTCTTGACCAGACCTTGTAACTATTTTGCATTGCAAAATGTGTGGTGGTTTCTTTAGGATACTTTAATATTATTAGTAAATACCTGCATTCTGAGCAAATAATAATAATAATAAATCAACATTCTAATCTATTCTATTCATTCCAACCGTATATCGAAATGCACTCATTTATATGCCTTGACCATACGTCCATTCACTGATTTTTGGACGAGGAGTCAAAGTTTGGTAATATATTTTCATGATTGATTTTCTGTTGTAGCGACATCTATGGCGTCGCAAAAGAACTAATCCTGCATCGCGCAATTAATGTTCTCCGCATGATTAGAATATATACGACAGCCCGAAATCATCTAACGGGCAGCTGCCCACCAGACATACCACCCGTCTGACCGGAGGATCCTCCCTTTTTAACGGAGGTTTGCGGTACTTTACTCTCTGTTCCGCCTACCTCCAAAATGGAAAGTCAAAAAAAGAGAGAAAAAAATGGATAATGGATCACGTCGGGGTCACCAGATTGGGAGTATGCGGGACAGAGCGTAATGTCCCGCTAAACTCTATTAAAAAGGGAGGATCCTCCGACCAGACGGGTGTTATGTCTGGTGGGCTATTGCCCTATAGGTGATTTCGGGCTGTTCTATAAGTTCTAATCGCGCGGATAACTTTAACTGCGCGATGCAGGATTAGTTCTTATGTGACGCCATAGATGTCGCTACACTGTATTGGTTGGGGTGCGCCTTGGTTTACAGGTGGAGAAGCAAGACCGTACCTCAAGTCCCTAATAATATAAAATAAATCTCATAACTGACAAAATAAAACTATCTCCGACCGAGCAATAATGTAGTATGTGACATATCCGACACAGTAAACGAAATAGGAACCCATAAACATTGTTGTATCTGATATAAACGACATTATGGTCCGTTCAGAGTAGTTTTCAACCTTTCTTAAAATAAATATGAATTCACATAGTCGCTAATAATAAACAAAAATTATAGGCATGATGAAATGTTATAAGCAACATTTTTTACTTACTTTATCTCTTTTTTCTTAGATTATTTTCTACATAATTAGTGCCCGTTAATTGAAAATTTGGATTGTTTTGTGGCGGAACTGATGGATTCAATAAGTTTTATGTCCGTGCGCACTGAACACATGATTTTAGGAATTCGAAATATTGGGGGGTATTTATATACTATAATAATAATAATAATAAATTTATTGATAAATTTAAAACTAGCTTAGGTACATTCTTGTGTTACACAGCCACATGTTCACATATACTTGTTAGTAGGTGCAGCAGTACCTACTGCTCTTCTAGATAGATTACGAAGTAACCTCTGTTTAAAAAAGAGTCAGTTGCGATCCCCCGTCATAGTTTGTTGGTTGAATTGTTGTATCTAGTCCTTGTGTTTAGTCAAAAAAAAAAAAAAGATAATTAAAATGTAAATAATAAAAAAAAAACACTAAATCAAAATAATTATAAACTAAAATTAAAGAAAGATGACATGAGAAAAAAGGAAAAAATAGTTTTTCAGTATAACAGTTATTGTGTAGAGGTGGGCACCACTGGCAGCTTCAATGTGGCTGTTGGCTTACATCAAGGGTCGGCTCTCAGCCCTTACCTCTTCCTAATGATAATGGACGCTCTAACGTCGGACATTCAGGAAGAGGCTCCCTGGTGTATGCTGTTTGCCGATGACATTGTGTTGGTTGCCGAGAGTGGCCTAGAGGTCCAGAACAGATTGGAGGTGTGGTGGCACAGACTGGAGAGTGTTGGCCTGAAATTGAGTAGAACCAAAACAGAATACTTGTTCTGCGATTTCGGCGGTGTCTCCAATCCAGTGCCTTTAGCTCTCGCTGGAACGCCCATACCGATCTGCTCCGACTTTCGGTACCTCGGGTCACTCGTTCAAGGGGATGGTGAGGTAGACCGGGACGTAACACATCGGATCAACGCAGGATGGATGAAATGGCGACAGGTCACGGGAACCACTTGTGACCCACGGATGCCCCTCAAGTTGAAGGGTAAAATCTACAAGTCCGTGATAAGACCTGTCATACTGTATGGATCAGAATGTTGGGCTGTGAAAAAGACGAATGAAAAAAGACTGCACGTAGCGGAGATGAGAATGTTAAGATGGATGTGTGGTGTGACGAGAATGGATAAATTGAGAAATGAGTATATTAGGGGAAGTTTGAAAGTGGCACCAGTGACTGAAAAATTGAAAGGGAATCGTTTGTCTTGGTATGGTCATGTGAAGAGGAGGGATGAAACGCATGTTACTAAAAGAGTTATGAGTTTACATGTGGATGGATGGAGAGGGAGAGGGAGACCAAAGAAAAGATGGATGGATTGTGTGAAGAGTGATATGAAAGAAAAGGAAGTTAGTGATAGCATGACGAATGACAGGACAGAACGGAAGAAAAAAACATGTTTCGCCGACCCCAAATAGCACGGGACAAGGGCAGGAAGATGATGAGTTATTGTGTAGAGTGTATTTGTTAATAGTGTGATTAATACTTATTCTAAGACCTTTATAGCAATAAAATAAAAATTGCAAAAATGTAGATCCGACAATGTTAATTGCTACGGTCGATTATTTCTATGGGCCCAATCGGAAGCATAAACTATCACTAAAAAAAATTATTTCTAAATCGGTTCACAATTGACCGAGAAATCGGTGAACATACATAAAAAAAAAATACATTCAGCTGAACATAGAACCTCCTTCTTTTTGAAGTCGGTTAAAAACAGTAAAATAATTGTGGATCGATGGCATTAATTGGCGCAAAAACTACTGAACCAATTCTGTTAAAATTTTGCATACGTCTTACAGGTCAGGTTAACTTATTATAACCTATTAATTATCACGCTATTTGTTATGGGGTGTGATTTTAATGAAAGTCAGACAGCGCAATGTATCAATCGCAGTCAAACGGTTTTTTTATTTTATTTATATCAAATAAATAAAAAACCTATTTTTTATTTTCATTTTTTTACCCATAAATATAATTGTTATACAAATAACTTTAGCTAAGCAAGGCCTACTTTAGCTAAACAACCCAACTAATGACAAGAAAAATATTAAAATTAATTTAATAATTATGTATTTAGTTCATTAAACCCCAAGCGTACGCTCGCTCATTGTGTCTTTAATTACGGTACTCAAAAGGTTAATATTGACAGTAAATAACACGGTCAAAAGTCATATTTACGATTGTTAAAGGCATATTTTTTACACAAAATATTACGACACGACATAATAATTTATATGTATATGTACGAATGAATAAACGAAATAATAATAAATTGTTTAATTATCGGACAACAATGGAACCATTTTTGATAGTAACTTACATACTAAAACTTAAACACTAGGGTTAGTAATTATAATTACAACAGACAACAAATTAGTCAGTCATGTACTTAGGAGGCACTTCAGGCGGACAATGATTCCTCATGAGATGCCTCAGCACAGGAGCTCTCGGATCCTCAGCAACGACTTTCAGGATGCTATTATCACTCCCCCGAATCCTCATCACAAGCGATGACACCTTTTTTCTGATGACCGCATGAAAACCATCTATACGCGGTTGGGCAAACATTCCCAAGGCACTACAGAAACGAGGGAGTTTCAACATCATCCTGAAAACAATATTATATTGGACGCGCAAGGCGCTTAGCGTCCCACGTGAACAGTTGAACCACAGACTTCCCGTATATAGGCTGCCAAGGCCGCTTTAAGCAAAGTTATTTTGACCTGATCGGTACAACGAAAAAATCTGCGCGCCAACATGTTCCCGCGAACCGCCAACGCCCTGCGCTCCCTCTCCACGTCCTCATCGTCCTTAAGGTCGTCGACAATTATATGGCGCAGATATTTAAACTTGGTTACCTGTTTTGTATTTGAGCCGTTCAAATTAATTGAAGGAAAGGTGTCAGGGCACTTGCCGGCGGCCTTAAAGACCATGAACTCGGTTTTCCTTACATTATATATAAGACCATGTGATGCGGCGTATTCTTCGCAAACTTTCAACATATCTTTAATTGACCTCGCAGTCGGGCTCAGCAGAACCATATCGTCCGCGTAGCTGATGTTGTTCAAACAGACACCCCCCACGCGGCAACCGACGCACATGCCGCTGAGCTCGACTATGAGGTCATTTAAATGTACAAGTTATATAGCTTTGGAGAGGAGAACCCCTCCTGTCTCACTCTACACTCCAACCTGTACGACTCTGAGAAACAGTTTGACCACCTGACACTATTAGTCTGATTCGAGTACCAATATTGAAATATTTTCAATAGTTCCGCAGGTATACCCCTGTCCCCTAGCTTCCCCCAAAGCAAGAGCTTCATACGAAACGAGATCGAAGTCTTTGGAGAGATCCAAGAAACAGGCAAATGCAATCGTAAAAATATTTAATTGATTCTAACCATAAGATTCAAAATTAACATAATTATTTTATAACAAAAATACTTTTACTTTTATACTTAATTTAAAAAATATCTAGATAAATCCATGAATCACATTATGATTATATATTTATTTAACAATTATTCAATTCACTTATATACTCAACTTATTTATATTACATTATTATGTTTGAAACGTATAATATTTGTCTTAATAGCAAGAACCCCCTCTTATTAGAAGTTCACCTTCTAATAAGAGGGGGTTCTCATTCATTTTTCAGCTGACATTCAATATGAACAACTTATATTTTTCATAAACTAAAGTTCTTGGTAAACTTGAAACAGATCCTTTACAAGTGTTATAACAGAAGGAGTCAATTGAAACAATTCCTTTACAAAATCATCGACATCTCTTTTTCGTATTTCACAAAGCATCTTGTATATAAGCGTACCGTTATACATTTTTCTGTACTGAGTAGTTTCATGCGGTGAGCCGCATAAAGTGTTCAAATAATTCATATGCTGGATACAGAACTGAAGTTCAACTAACTTTTTGGATATTTCTCCATCGAAAATTCTTTTAGCTTCTTCTTGATCGTAATGAAAATATTTTGCTGCGACATGTTTAATTTTTAAATGGTCCTTCCAATCCTTAGAACATGTTTCTGTATTGAACACTAAGCTTAGCAAGACGTATGACAGTACAACTGCATACACTTCTCTAGTCACGTCCTCGCCTTCCAGTTTTTTTTTGCGAGCAAAGTACACAAGAGCGGTAAACAATACTACACAATCTGGTTGTAGTTTAGCTAAAGCTTCAGTGTTTATACAGTTCTCAGTTAGGAAATGCTCAAATAACTTCAACTGCTTGATTTGATCCCATCCATTTTCGAACACCGACTCCTTGCAGTCGTAGACTGGTCTACAAACATTCGGGTCATCAGTCATCATCTCTATGTATTGGTTGTCATCCTGGTATACTTTGAATTTACCTCCCCTGTAATTCGTCAGTAAGTTGAAAGCATATTTTATTATATCAATCGATAGAAAAAGACTGCTTTGAGATTTTTCGTCAATGACCCAAGACCCGTCAATAACTTTCCATTTGTACAGATTGATGTACACTGGCGGTACGTGTTTACAAATCACTCCTTTTTCAAACCATTCAGGATCTTGTTTCATTATCGGAATATTGGAACCAAGTAAGTACTTAGTTACATGTCCGGGTTCGCCGTTCCGCATGTTTGTTAATATTTTATAATAATTGAACCAAAACTTGCTACGGTCCTCATCGTTAGTCAATTTCTTTGAAATTCCGTCTCTCGCTTCTTCCTCGCTATTTATTGAGAGCCATATGATCAGATATTTAAGTTTTAGGTATTGAGGCGAACGAAATACACCCCAAGTTTCTAATAGTGAATCGAAAAAGTCAATTGGAAATATTGTTGTGTCAGTTAATGCAGCAAAAATAGCTGTTTTCTCTTCAGTCAGGGAATTCTTTTGGAGGAAATTTCGAAGTTTGTACTGGCGACATTGGATCGACTTCGTTCTGTCGTCAAATTTCATTGTTGGGGAGGGTATATAAGGGGCTCTTCTAAAGCAGTATTCTATATCAAAGCTGATGATAGGGCATTCTAGTTTTAGAGCTAAGGCTACACACTCGTCTTTGGTATCGGTGACGCAGAAAGCATAGTCAATACCCATCGCATTTATCACTTCTACAGTGGCGTCTTTTATAAACACAGGTGGTACAAATACGCAGTTTGTATCAAAATCGAAAAATTCTTGTCGAAACTTTTTAATTTTCTTATCCATGTCCATATCACCGCCTTTGAATAAGATATAATATTTGACGTTAGCCCGTTTGTACATTGTGAACTGCCTTTTCAAGTATTCAGCATATTTGTTGGTTTCACAACCAAAAATGAAGGGGATTCCGCTCTCTTCATACATGTAGTGTAAGTAGCACTGTCCATCAATGACAACAGAACAGTTTCTTAGAGAAATTGCTTGGGTCTCCTCGATTTCAATTAACTTCTTATATTGGATGATCCTCATTTTGATATCTGTAACAGAATTGATGACAGTTATTTTTTTTTCTTAATTGCGTCAAGCTAGCGCTCACAATGACTTCTATGTACTTATTATTTCAAAACTGCTTCTTCCTATAGAAATTAATAGCTTTAACTACAGTAGTAATAGTTTGACAGCACGGTTGGCGCAGCGGTTGAGCAATTAGCTGGTGCGTTGCGTGTCGCGAATTTTATTCCCACACGAAACAAATATTAGTATGGCCTATATAATAGGTGTCTTGTACATGTGAGTTTACTTGTATGTGATCGTGCCTACTAGGGTTGTAACGGAACTTCGCCTCCGCTTCCGCGGTCCTGCGGGAGTTCCGCAAAAAATCGTATCTTCGCCTTCGACTCCACCTCCGCAAAATTTATGCGGATTTATAACGGAGTTTTATTTATGTCATTTTCATTAAACAATACCCCTCGAACAGCGACGCTCGATGTCGTCGAAATTGTCAAGAATCAGCGTGTGCGTGATGGGAACGCGTTCAGGGTTGGGGGCGGGCGTATGTCAATTTGACATGACAAGAATCAACCTAATGAATTCCTTCCTAAGGGATAAAAATAAACAATACATAGAAAAAGCAGACAACAAATGTAAAGCTACGTGGACAATAATAAATGATAAACTTAAGCAGAACAATGCTAGTAATGAAATTAGAGAAATTTTGGATGGAAAAAATATATTAAATGAAGGTGATGATATAGCAACATACTTTAACAATTATTTTACCAATGTCGCTAAAAATGGAAACGCTAAAAATTCAAAAAATAAACAAATTTGCAATAAAACGGTTGTTAACTCAATTTATCTAGAACCAGCTTCATGTAGGAAAATATTTATGATAGCTATGAAACTACGAAATACCAACTCAGTTGGTTATGATAACATTAGTACTAAGATGATTAAACAAAATTTATTAACTTTAACAAAACCATTGACTTACATAGTTAATTTATCTTTAGAAAAGGGTATATTCCCCAACAGTTTAAAATTTTCTGTTGTTAAACCCCTTTACAAAAAAGGACCTACATCTGAGGCTAATAATTATAGACCAATTACTTTGGTTCCCATACTTTCAAAAATATTTGAAAAGGTAATGAGCAAAAGGCTTATAAATTTCTTAGAGAAACACGATATATTATGTAGTCAACAGAACGGTTTCATTAAGCAAAAATCTACAACTTTGGCATGTTTCAAACTAGTAAAAGAAATTATGGATGCTATTAATAAAAAAGAAATCCCAGTAGCAGTTTTTCTGGATATGAGTAAGGCGTTTGATATGGTATGTCATGAAACTTTATTACGTAAACTTGAGCAATATGGTATACGAGGCGTTGCTTATAGGTGGTTCGAAAGCTATTTAAGAGGCCGACAACAATGCACTGAGATAAAGAAAATGTGTATCAAAACTAACACTCAGAAAACCTTTAGGTCACCGTATTTAACGAGCTATTATGGTGTACCACAAGGAAGTGTCCTTGGCCCTTTATTGTTTATAATATATATAAACGAACTGCCAAACTCCACGAACCAATATACTATATTATTCGCAGATGATACCACCGTGTTGACAAAAGAGAAAACTCTAGATAACAGTAAAATAGTCACGAATAAAGCATTAACAGATTTAATAAATTGGCTAGATGAGAATAATTTGAAAATAAATACAAATAAAACTAAATTTATGAAATTTTTGTCTTTTAATAACCATAAGAAATTAGGAAATGAAATGAAATTGAGTTTAGAATACAATAATAATGACATAGAAGAAGTTAATAATATCAAATTTTTAGGATTAGTTATAGATAGGCATTGCAATTGGAAAGCTCAAGTAGATAATGTATGCAAGAAAATAAATAAATTCGTATTTGCACTTAGGAGGATCAAAAACTTAACAGACATTCGAACAGCTTTGTTGGTGTACCATAGTCATGTTTGTTCGGCCTTAAGGTATGGAATAACTATATGTGGGAATTCAACAGATGCACAGAGGGCATTTATAGCTCAAAAAAAGTGTTTAAGGTCAATTTTCAATCTTAAGTGGACAGACTCCTGTAAACCTATATTTATTAAACAAAAGCTGCTGATCCTCCCATCTTTATATATATTTGAGATCTGCAAATTTGTAAGAAATAATTACTCGCTTTTTGAAAAAGATGAAAAGGTCAAGACAAAGAGAAAAATAACACAAAAGCCACTAGTAGTCCCGCGTAATAGATTAAAAGTATGCAACAAAAATTGTTATACCATGGCGGTGAAAATATATTACCACTTAGCCGAAAATTTTAGAAGTGCTACAGATTTGGAATTTAATAGAAAGTTACATAACTGGTTGTGTGACAGATGTTTTTATTCTATCAATGAATATTTTGAATATAAAATGTAAAACTTTTATAATTTATTGTGACATTGCATGAATATTTAATCATTATCACAATTTTTGTTAGTTTTTATTATTATTATTATTCTTGTTGACATGATATCATATTATTATTAATTATTTGTATTCAATTATTTAGTATTTTATTTTAATTTATATTAATTTATTGGTTGAATGGTTATGTAAATTTAAATGATGAAATTGTTATATGAGAATGTTAATGACTAAATGTTTACCTACTGCATGCTAATGATGTAAAATCTAAAGATTTGTACGGCTGAAATGCCGAATATAGTGAGACTCCACCAAATGTTAAGAACTTGTTACCTATATTCTTGCAAATAAATATATCATTCATTCATTCATTCATTCATTCATTCGATTTGTCTAAGGTTAATGTTAATATTTACTTTGAGAAATTTGATGTTATTTATTAAAAATAAGTTATTTAATAGATACTTTAATAAAATCAGAAAAATACCAAAGTATCTACTGTTCAGTACTTTGACAATGTATAACTCATAAACTAGTTGTGATACGAAAATTCGGAAAATTTTTTCGTATTCAGAAACTCCTAATTTAGTAAAAAAATGTTTCATTGTTAAATGTAAATTAGATTTAGCGCTTTTTTACGCCGGCTCACACTTGGCTGTTTTTCTTCTCTAGATCTGTCATACGCAAATGTCAGTGGAAAAACTATCTTTTGTTTTTTTATAAAAATGAGTGTATTTAATTAAAGATAATGCAATAAAGTAAACCAGCTTATTTTCATTTAATTCAGCAAGTTAAGAGTCCAGAAAAGCCAAGTGTCAATTGTTACGGTAAGGTGTCTTGGCTATCATATTTTATCATCATAAGGTTAACTATTACTTGCACTTCATCTATAATATAAAAATGAATCGCAAAATGTGTTGGTAAGCGCATATCTCAACAACGCCTGGACCAATTTGGCCAATTCTTTTTTTAAAATGCTCGTTGAAGTTCAAGGATGGTTTTTACGGCGAGAAAAAATCGAATAGAGTAGGGTAGAGTAGGGTAGAGTAGGGTAGAGTAGGGTAGAGTAGGGTAGAGTAGGGTAGAGTAGGGTAGAGTAAGGTAGAGTAGGGTAGAGTAGGGTAGAGTAGGGTAGAGTAGGGTAGAGTAGGGTAGAGTAGGCTAGAGTAGGATAGAGAAGTCAGTTGACGGGAGCGAAGCCGCGGGCAAAAGCTAGTAAATGATAAATGTGAGATATACTACTTATATTTTATCCATAAGGTTAGCTCTCAACGAGATGCGACCTGACGCGACACAATAACACACTACAAATCTTTCACTACACAAGAAGGCACAGTTATATTGTATCGGATTCGTATAAAATCAATCCACTAAAAATTATAACAAACTGCCAAATGATTTAATTAGAAGTAAAGATAACAAATATTTATTAATAAATTGAAACACTTTCTGGAATACAATCTTACTACTCGTTAAAAAAATTTTTAGATGATAAATAGATTGCAAAATAAATTATTCTCTGTCTAATTCACAAAAGATTTTGTTAAGATATTTATTAAATATATTTAATGTATTATAGTATGAAATATCTAGACAATTGAATAAAATATAAATTCCCACATAACTAATACAGTAATTTAATAATAATGACGATAAAATATAAATGAAAGTACTTGACATAATTTACCAATACATACACACAGATGTAATAATACATACACACAGATGTAATAATAATATATATACGTAATTAATTTAAATAAATACATAATATAATATTGAAGAAGATAAAAATAAATAAAAATACCTGTCAAAATTTACCTATACCATACAAAGACATAATAATATATTACATACATTAATTTCAGTAATAACGATTCAATAATAATGACGACAAAAAATGAATAAAATATCTGACATAATTTAACAAAACTTATACATAGACATAATAACACAATAAAATGCATACACAATTTAATTTAACTATATACGTAATATAAAAATATAATGATGTCAAAAAATAAATTGACACTGCAAAACAATGCACAGATAACTACGCTGAACAATTAAAGCTCCATCCCAACCCATTGACAAGCATGCTTCTAATACGAAATCCAATCAATCGCTTGAAAATAGCAAAATATGTGCTATATAACTAAGGAGAGTTAAAGCAGTGGCTTTAACCCACCTAAATTTCTAACTACTGCAACATATCTGATTATAGTCAACTAGACTAATCGCAGATTATATACGGAGAAAAAAAAAATCTGACATAATCTACCAATACTTATAAACAGACATAATAATATAATAATATATATATACATATATACATATATTAGATCTACCTACAATAATTAATTCCATGAATTGTTACATAGCCTTCATCCTCTCTCCTAACTTTGCTGTGCCCGACAGGGTCCATATTGATCTTGACAATATTTTGTACTATCAATGTACATAATATGGAATGCATTAAAGTATCGAGTAAACTCAAGCATTAATAAAATAATAAGAAATGAAAAAATAATATGACTTACAGAAAAAAAATCCTTTTTTTGTAGAATAAAATGCAGCTAATAATCAGACGACCGCAGCATATACAAATTTGGACTTAACTAATTCAAATTCAGTTACTGACGATAACGTAAACAATGTTACAATTTACAAATAGCCCTTTATTGTACTTGTGTGTGTACACACCAAGATTGTTGCAGTCAAAATAAAAAATTGTCATTTCAACGTTTGCCTATTTACAACTTAATTATATCATCATCATCATCAATTACATAATTAAATAATATAAATTTAATTATGTAATTGCGTAAGTACTTGACTCAATTTTTTTTATTGTTACAAACAATAAAAAAAAAGAGTAACCGTATTCAAAATCGCAAATAGAAAGAAACTTTAAAATTCGTTCAATAATAATCGAGTTAGAATAGAAACCTTTAAAACCTGGTGGGAGGCGAAACTATCAAATCTATACCAATATTATAAAGCTGAAGAGTTTGTACGGTTGAACGTGCTAATCTCAGGAACTACAGATCCGATTTAAAAAATTCTTTCAGTGTTACTTAGCTCATTTATTAAGAAAGGTTACATGCTATATAACATAAAAATGTGAGAAATAGGAGCGATACTTCACTCCTATTTATCGTATCTATAGTTGAAAAATGTTGCAAAAACAGGGGAAAATTATTCCTTTTGAGAGCTTTCGTTGCGTGCGCCGTGTAAACTGTTAAAGTTATAGAAAAATTATGTATTATAAAATTGTTCTACTTTAAAAGTTCTAAAAAAGTCTGCAACAGCATATGTCTCTTGATGTTGGCTCTCTATATTCTTTTTTATGGCAGACAAATTTGTTATAAAATAATGCGTTATTTGGGAAGGTCTTTTTACAAACATAACATTAATCCTTATCCAAATAAATACAATATTCATTCAAAGTAAAACATAAAAACAACACAACTAACACTAACAACAACAACAACAGAAATAACTTATTTTTATTTTATTTTTTCTGTTTGAAGTATCTATTATTTATTTATTGTGCTCACCTACCACAGTGTTGTCTTTTTTAACCCAATGGTTGACTGGTAGAGAATGCCTTGTTGCATTAAGTTCGCCTATGTACCACTACTGTACATGAAGTTTAAATAAATTAATAAAGTATTTAATTTTAGGCACAATTGCCTTTTAAATCATTTGATTTCAATAAATATCTTAGGACATATCATGGTTTTAAAATAACTCCGCAACCAAAATAATGATCAAGACCCTACTACACTCGCGCACCAGGAGGGCGGCATGAAAGGGGATGACGCTATAATATGTACGAAGAGTACTTTAAAATGTTAACTAATAATTATTATATTTACCTAAATAATAATAATGATAAGTCCTAAGGACTTAGGTAACCTATGAAATTAGCGTTTTTGAAAACCGGTTACTTTGAACTGTGATGTCTTCCGATTGACTTGGAATTATAAGATCTAATAAACTTTATATTAACGATACGTTATTATTTTCTACGTATTACTTATTTATTGGTTTCTTTGTGTTTTGCATATTCTTTGATATTGCAGTATTTATAATCAGGAAATTTAATAAAAGAAATATATTTTTTATAAGAAGAGTTCCAACTTAAAAAAGTTACATTTTAAAGTGCGAGCAACATCAATGACGTATACATAGGATTTTCTTGAAACAAACGAATTCTTTGCTATTGGTTTATTTGCTTTTTTTTTTAATTTTGTCCTGTTGCTGCCCAGAGAAGAAAAGTTATTAGTAAGGTAATAAAACCTAAGTGAAAGCAATTGAAACAAAAATATATATACCATTCATTAGCAGTTCTAAGTTCGTATATTTTATAAATATTGTAGTTATAACGTTAGAGACGCAATGTTTCCATAGTAGAACTCAATAAAATATATATTACGAGTTTTCTTAAAGTTCATACAAAATTGGTTATAAATATAGCGATATAACTGAAAATACAAAAACAAATAGGTAATTTAAAAATGACTTGACAGGCTTGTTGGTCTAGTGGTTAGTGACCCTGACTGCTATGCCGGAAGTCATGGGTTCGATTCCCGCCCAGGACTAATGTTTTTGTGATGATGAGTACGATCATTTGTCCTGTGTCTGGGTTTTTTTTTTTTTCGGGTGGGAAAATCATCTCATGACATCCCCCGCTCTTGGGCGGAGCGCGAGATAGTGTCAGACTTTTACTGACTAAAAACCCACTCCTGTTCCTTCTTTGCCATTTGTTTTCCAGGGCCCCGGGGATCTCTTTCGCATCACCCATGGCCCCAGTAGGCTTCGACCCTGTTGGGCCCCTACGGTTGCTGACATCTCCTTGAGGCGCGCGTGGAACACTACGCGCCGTCGACGACTTGGGCTCGGTCCGGACGGTTACCGGACGATCGGACGGCGAGCCACCCATTGCTCGCCGTCCGCAAGCCCGCGCCTACGGTGGCCGGAAATCGGGATCGGAATCCCGGCGGCGGTTGGGGCGTGAGGACCGTTGCCGTTGCCTCACGCGATCGGCCGCCTCCTTTGCTAGCATTACTGCTTCGCAGAAGGAGGCGACCGCCTGCCACTCCTCCTCGCTCCGGACCATGGCCTGTACCAAGGCCCGGCGCGAGAGATCGCTGCCGCCGATCGCCCTCACGAGGACACGGCGGTGCTCTGCCCAAGCAGGGCACACCTCTACCGTGTGCTCCACCGTGTCCTCCGGGCGGTCCAAACAATGGTGGCACCCGGGCGTCTCTTCTGCACGGATCCGGTACAGGAACCTCCCGAACTTACCATGCCCGGTGAGGACCTGCGTCATGCGGTAAGTAAGGACGCCGTGAGGTCTTTCCAGCCACTCCTCAAAGAGGGGACTTATCGCCATAATTAAGGCGTGCCCAGTCCTGAGTCTGGGTGTAATTTATCTATGTATAATATGTATTTATGTATTTAGAAATATATAAGTATGTTTATCAGTTTTCTAGTACTCATTACACAAGCTCTGCATAGCTTGGGACTAGACGGCGTTGTGTTATAGATGTGGGAAAAAAAATATAAAAAAAAAGAATAATGTGCCTACAATATAAAGAAAATTTAAACATATTAAGTCAATCCAAAGACAACACTGTTCAAAATGACCCGTTTTGAAAATGGCAATTTTATAGGTAAAGATCTAATCGCGGTCGTGGGCAAAACCTAGTAACAATTTAAGAATGCACATACAGAAATGTGACGTCACCACCGTTAAGTTACTGTTACTCAAACTAATATTTGGAATTGTAATTGCTGCTTCATTTAATAACCAATTGTTATGCTGTTTTCAGAAAAAGATTTCTTTTTACGTGGGACACTCAGAAAGTATTCATAAACTAAAAAACTAACTTCTATGGATAAAATATTTTTATTAAATCTTTTCAAAAAACTCTCCACTAGCGTCTATACAAAGTTTTATGCGTCTGAACCAATTTTCGAAACATTTTTTCTAGTCCGCCGCAGACACCTCTTCCACGGCCTTCTCGAACGCTGCTAGCGCGTCTTCTGGCGATTAAAACTGTATCCCTTTAAGCTGATTTTTTATTTTAGGGAATAAAAAGAAGTCATACGGTGCCAGGTCAGGACTGTACGGAGGGTGCCCCAAGACTCTGACCGGTGTGGTGTCCAGGAAGTCCCTCGTTTTGCGCCCTGAGTGCGCGGGCGTGTTGCCATGGTGTAGCAGTACCCCGCGGAGCCCGGTGTTCGGTCACCCATTGCACATTGCAGACAAAACTTCTGGAAGGCATTTTGTGGTATATCATTCGGCGCTGATGCTGTTTTGATCTCGTAATGAAATTGAAATCAGATACCCCGTCAAAGTAAAGAAACTAGCGATCAAAATTTTCCCTGCGCTTCTCGATCGCTTCACTTCCGTAGGCGTTGATTCGTTTTGAAACAGCCAAACTGTCGTCTGAAGCTTTGATTCTAGACAGAATTTGATAAATCCAGAATAAGTCACCTGTCATAATGTCGTAAACGCGCTGATTTGCCTGTTACAAATTTTTGAATCATATCACGGCACCACTTCACACGGGCCTGCTTCTGAGCTTCGGTGAAGTAGTGCGGCATCCAGCGGCAAACTATCCTCCTCGCGCGAAGGTGCTCATGTAGAATCTTGTGAACGCTTCCCGAAACAATCTGCAGTGTATGCTGAATCTCGTCGTGTATAATTCACCTGTTTACATGAATTATTTTTTTTACAGCTAGCAAACTTTCTTCCGTGACAGCCGTCGTAGGACGACCACTCCTTTGTTTATTCCCCAAAGTAAGGGGACCGCTTGAACTCGCTATACCAGCGGTAGATGGTTGCTTTTGGACCTCCTTCATCCATAAAAGCAATTTGAAATCCATCAAATGACTTATCAGGTTTTAGGGCACATTTAAAATCGTAGAAAATCGCACGAAAATAATCTCGATGCAGATCCATTTTTAAATGAGACACGATAATTTGATTTGGCTTTCGAAAAAATGTGGATGGAAATTCGAAATTCGAGCAATGGAATTTTTACTTTTAATTAATCAACGTTTTCAAAATAATTACAAGTGGCCAGTGCCTTATACATAAAAACTTTTTTTCGCAAAACTTTCTGAGTGGCCTGGTAGTGATTTTTGTTGTTTAGTATAAAATTTTGTATAAAAATAAACACAGCCAAATACCCATTTATTTTCGGTGCTTACATTTATTGTTTTATAGTCATCTGCATCTTGTATCGTCAATAGATAGGTACCTATTATCTAGATAGGTATACGAGATAAGAAAGCCATTACTAACTTAGGTATCGTTTTCATGGTCCCACCATGTTGCCTATGACATTGAAAACTAATGAGACTACTATAATTTAAAAAAAAAATTGAGATATCTTTAATTTCAGAAGACGGTAGTCTTAGAATTGAATTGAGGAGGAGTTAAAGACTTAACAGAAGCTAAAAGCATTCTCTTTTAATACTATGTGAACTTCTGATTCCAAATAAGGTTCCGATAAATTTTAATTGGAACTTATAACGAAGGTACAAACAAGTTTATACTTATACTTGTCTCGTGAGGAACCTCCTGGACAGAAGGTACTGGGGTAGGATGCCGTTTGTAGATTACCTTTCCCATTCACTAGTTGTCTTTAGGGTTCCGTACCTCAAAAGGAAAAAACTGAACCCTTATAGGATCAATTTGTTGTTCGTCTGTCTGTCTGTCAAGACCCTTTATCTTGGGAACGCGTAGAGGTATTGACTTCAAATTAAAACCATATACTCAGGTCTGCGGTCCGAAAAAAAGATACGGCCGTCTATGTCGCAAAACGGTACATTTCGACACTCAGAAGGGAATCAAAATTCATAGGGTACTTGCCGTTGACACAGAAACCTGAAATTTGACATAAAGCAAGTGCTTATAGTACAGGTATAGGAATAAATCTGAAAACTGAAAATTTGTTGTTACGTCACCAAAAAAATGTTTTTTTTTTTGCGGTTCGGAAAAATCTTCGAGACTCCATTCGGGAATTGAACTATTTAAATAGGTAAGTTTGTACGGAACCCTCAGTGCGCGAGTTCGACTGGCACTTGCTACTTTTTATATTTAGAATGTTGTGAGTTCGTTCTTCATTTATACTAATCCGAGTTTACGATAAGTGTAATGGAACTGGTTATATCAGATCGAACCGAAACGATCGGAGGCAGAAGCGTCAAATGAAACACTAAGGGCGGAATTCACCAATAAAACTAATCGCGTTTTACCATTTGGCTCGCATAATCACGTTTAGCCGCTGCCACTAGTGTCACTTGTAAAAATACAACAAAAGAAAAATACAGACAAGTTTTAATGGTGAATTCCACCCTTAGTATTCCATTTTACGCTTCTGCCTCCGTTCGTTTCGGTTCCGATTCCGATCTGATATAACCAGTTCCGTTACATTTCTACAGTCTATATGTATTTTTAAATATCTATTAGATAATTAGGTACAATCATAAGTTCACAACATGACTGTAACATTCATAAGTTATTGGCGGATTTACCGCGAACCAGAACGCAGCCCTAGAAAACTGCTCGCGTATGCTTTGTATTGCTATTTTTAAATCTGCAATTACAATGTATTCACGAATTCTGCGTGGTCTTGTATAGTTTGTAACGTAAGTATATTACAGTTAACATCACTTACGCCTGACAAAAGCTGCGATATAGTTTAATGAAATCATTTATGCATACAATGGAATGAAGTTTGAACATTATTAATGTAGAATTAGATAAAAAATAATGGCTTTTAAAATAACCAAACCCAAATGATTCACTAACATTAGAAAGGGATTAATGGTCACAGTTCTAACCTAGCCTAACCCACATGATCGCTTCGTTAGCTCGCTAGCACGTTCTAATGGTCATTATTCTAACCTGACCTTATCCAGGCGCGATTTATAACTTAATCTAACCCAAGTGATTCACTAACATTAGAAGGGGTCGAAGTGCTCTAGCTCAGGGCCAGCCCAACAACAAGATAAGATAAGTACAATCATAAGTTCACAACATGACTGCAACATTCGTAGACTATTGGGGATTTACCGCTTTATCTCTGTGTTTCATTCCATTAGCTTTTAAACAAAGAGGCTGGACTATGCCCTGAACTAGGGCCAGCCCCGGGAGACCGCGAGAGGTCGCCGCCATCAATCGCTTCCACGAAGACATTGTTCATTGTGGTCATGGTTTATCAAATAACTTAACTGGAAAATATTATTATGTAAAACTAGCTTCTGCCAGCGGCTTTGCCCGCGTGAAAATAGATTTTTCTATACAAACTTTGGACCCCCGTTTCATCCCCTTAGAGGGTGAATTTTGGAAAATCCTCTCTTAGTGCGCGCCTACGATATAAAAGGCAGCCTTGTGCAGAATTTCATCCAGTAGTTTCGGCTGTGCATTGATATGTCAGTCAGTCAGTTTCTCCTTTTATATATATAGATAAAACAGATCTAGAGAAAACATCTGCTATTTCTGACCATCAGGCGCCTAAACATGTAAAATCATTAATAATTTTTTTTCAAATCGCATCAATCTATTGAAGATTTTTCAAAAATTTTGCGGTTTTAGACTACTTACAAACCTTCATACGGTGGAGGTGTGCCCCGCTTGGGCGGAGCACCGCCGTGTCCTCGTGGAGGCAATTGGCGGCAGCAACCTTTCGCGTCGGGCCCTGGTTCGGGCTATGGTCCGGAGCGAGGAGGAATAGCAGGCTGTCGCACCCTTCTGAGGTCCCACGTGAGGGAACAAAGGTCCTCATGCCCTAGCCACCGTAATTCCGCCCCGACTACCAGCCACGGTAGATGCGGGTTTGCGGACGTCGAGCAATAGGTAGCTCGTCGACCGGCCGGTCGGTAATTAACCGGACCGAGCCCAGTCATCAACAGCGCGTAGTGATCCACGCGCTCCTCAAAGAGATGTCAGCAAACCGTAGGGGCCCAGCAGGGCCGATGCCCACTAGCTAGGACCGCGGAGAATTTCTGAAAAGGAAACCCGTAGTCCTAGAATGCAAGGGTAATTGAAGGACACAGGTGTGGAAAAAAACTTACGAACCTAACAAAGAAGAGAATAGACTCAATTGCTTTGACTAAGTACTACACCAGTATATGAAACAAGCAAGTGAGATTTACTTCTAACACATTCAGTGCCGTACGAGGTCTAATAGGCCTCGTACGTGTCTTCCTTGCGGTGCGGCTAAAAAAAACATGGTCTTCTCTGCCGTGCGGAGGCTGTTACTTCAATTTGGTTTAGTTTAGAAATGAAATGAATATATACCTACTAAAAGTTGGCAAATCGGAATGCAGTGATGTATCTACTTTAATATGGAGTCATTTTGACCTTGTACCACACTATACAAAACCAAAAAAAAAGATTTTAGGTTCATAAATGTTACGGGGTCTAATAAGCCCCTGTCACTGTCATAATTTAATTAAATTATTTATAATAAGTTATAAACTAGTTTGAATAATATAATTATGTATAAATTTATGTATGTTATATAAATAAGCAGAAAAAAACAAAAAAGTACTCTATCGCATTAGGTTACTCTGTAAAGATAGTTTAAGTTGGAAAATAAATGGTAGTTTTCAAACGAGGTCTTAAACGCCCCGTGCCGGAGGAACGGAAATGATACAGAAATGAGTGCCGCTGTCAACGTTTTATTACAAGATACCCTTTTCTGTCAAGACAGACAGAAGCAAGAATATATGCCATTGAAGCAGCTTTAGTGCTGACAGAGGGAGAAACAAATGGATTTTTAACTACTGTTCATCATCATCTTCCTGCCCTTGTCCCGTTTTATTTGGGGTCGGCGCAACACGTTTTTTTCTTCCATTCTGTCTTGTCACTCGTCACGCTATCACTAACTCTCTTTTCTTTCATATCACTTCTCACACAATCCATCCAACTTTTTTTTTTTTTTTTTATTCGCTATAAACCAGTGCTTGACTGCGATCCCACCTGATGGTAAGCAGTGATGCAATCATTGATGGTGAGGCGCACTAGTTTATTAAGAGCCTATTCACTCTAGCCTTGAAGGCACCTAAATTATAGTTGGACGGGAAGAGAGCAGCAGGCAAATTGTTCCAGTCCCTCGATGTACGCGGTATAAACGACGAAGCAAATCGCTTAGTTCGGACCGTTGGTGTTTCAACAACGTAAGGGTGGATACTCGCCGTTCGTCGGGTTGTCCGATGGTAGAAAGGAGATGGCGGAATCAGGTCATGCAATTCCCGCGCACACTCTCCAAAATGCAACCTGTAAAATACCGATAGGCTGGCTACCCTGCGCCTGTGCTCGAGGCTTTGTAGATTGGACTTAACCAAATCTGGATCCCCAATTAGCCTCTTCGCACGCCTTTCTACTGAGTCCAAAGCTGCCAGATGGCATTTTGCAGCACCAGCCCATTTATGACTGCAGTACTCCACACACGATCGGACCTGCGCTTTGTATAACATTAGAAGCTGACCCGGTGTGAAATACCGCCGGACCTTTGCAAGAACGCCTAGTTTTCTAGCAGCTACCTTGGCTTTGGACTCAATGAACCGCCCGAAATTGAGGTCAGAAGAAATTTCGACACCCAAGAGCTGAAGGCGGTCGGTGCACTCCAGGGATACATACGATAACGAAAAGCAGGAGCCAAGGTGAACGGACTCCTTTTGGCGGTGAACAGACATGCTTGTGTTTTGGTGGCGTTGAATTCTACCAGGTTTGTTTCACCAAACTTGGAGACTGCCTGAAGAGAGACATTCGTACGCTCCACCATAGCCTCTCGTTCGGACCGGATTAGTTCCTTACTAGCCCGAGCACCCGGAAGGTATATCTCTACAACTGTGCTATCATCTACATACCCATAGATACCGGGCATCAGCAGATCATTAATATGCAGCAGGAAAAGAGTTGCAGAGAGAACTGACCCCTGAGGAACTCCGGCATTAGTGGTCATGGGCTCTGATGAGCATCCATCGACAACAACTCGGAGAGACCGTTCACTCAGGAAGTCTTTTACCCAGTTAATCAGACCAGGGGAAATGCCGTACGCTGGAAGCTTACTCAAGAGACTGGCGTGCCATACCCTGTCGAAGGCCTTCGAAACGTCTAAGGAGACAGCAATTGCTTCTCCATTCTTCTCGAGGGCCTCGCCCCACATGTGAGTGGTATACACTAGTAGGTCCCCAGTAGACCGATTGTGGTGAAACCCGTATTGTCGGTCACTGAGGAGATCGTTACCTTCCAGGTATGCCATGAGGTGCGAGTTCAATACACGCTCCATAATCTTGCAGAGTATGGATGTTATTGAAATCGGCCGATAGTTGGCGGGATCGGCACGACTGCCCTTTTTGGGCACGGGTTGCACGTTGGCAAGCTTCCGGGATTTGGGCACTATACCAGTCCTAAACGAGAGGCGATACAAGCGCGTCAATACAGGAGACAACTCGGGTGCACATGCTTTGAGAACTATTGCTGGTATACCATCTGGTCCATTAGCTTTATTCACGTCTAGACGACACAGTGCTCTCAAAACTTCTCTGTTCCTTATGCGAACCTCGGGCATCGAGGTGTTGCAGTGAGGTAGATTCGGTGGAGTAGCACTGCTAGTATCAAGACGAGAATTATGGGCGAAGAGAGATGCAAAGAGACCTGCTTTCTCTCTCGCCGAGTGAGCCAGTGTCCCATCAGGTTTTACCAGCGGAGGCAATGAGGGCCCACAGAAGTTCGCTTCGACCGACTTGGCAAGGGACCAGAATGCTCTGCTACCGGACGGCTGTGCAGAGAGCTTTGAGCCAATATGGGTAATGCGGTCGAACCGAGCCTTCTTCAGTGCCTTTTTGTAGGACTTGGCAGCACGGTTGAAAGCACTCTCTTTTTTGAGCTCAAATCCGTAGCTTTGCGATCACAAGCGTCAACCCAGGCGAGAAACGCCGAAAGTTTACGCTCTTCAGCTTGAACGCAATCGGCGTTGAACCATGGGCGAGCTGAGCCTCCGATGGGTACGTCACTATAATGGATGAAAAACTCCATAGCTTGACGTATCACATCGGATATAGCATCCGCACAGCTCGACGGACTTTCAGAAGAGAAGCAGACCTGCTGCCAAGGATAAGACGCAAAGAAATGTCGCATCTCATCCCAATCTGCTGACCTGTAACGCCACATTCGCCGTTCGCCGCGTGAGTCGCAGTCAGGTGGGGAGAAGGACGAAACAGACTTCACCAGACAGTGATCTGACGTTCCAAGTGGTGAGGAAACTGTTACGATACATCTGTCCGGATCGGTGGTCAGCAGAAGGTCCAGACAATTGGCAGTATGACCAACTACATCAGCACCCTGACCAGCTGGGAAAGGCCCATCGATACTGCAAAGTTTCGCGTTTCTCTCCCAGCGTGGTCGGTCCTCTGGTATGGGAAAAGCCAGTCTTGGTGGCAGGCGTTAAAGTCCCCCAGAGCGACGAGCTGCGCATCAGGGTGCCGATGCAGAGCCTTATCGGTGGCCTCACTGAGGTGGTCGAACAACCGAGTCGTCTCCTGATCACCGCTGTGCGAACGGTAGACACAGGCATAAACAATTTTGTCCATACCAGTGTCCACCAACAGCCATAGCGTGGATAAATTAGGGTCTTCAAGGTGACGGAGACGCTGGCAGTAGATGTCATTACGGACGTACACACAGACCCCGGCACGCTGCAGGAAATGATGCTCCAGTGAGTATCCCGGGTAGTTGAGGTACGCCGTATCAGAGGTACATCTAATTTGGGTCTCCGTCAAGAAAAGCAAGTGTGGCTTATCAGTCTCAAGATGGTGGTGGACCGCAACGAGATTGGAGTGCAGTCCTCTAACATTTGAGAGGTGCACTTGAAATGAGAGGACGTGCATCCGCTGTTGACACTTGCCTTTCTTTTTACCTTTCATATAGATGAGTTTTGGAGTGAATAGGAGAGATGGAAGATGGCAGTTGAGCGAGGTGATGCGACGTTGAACCCAACAACACAACCAGAGTAGCTGCGCCCATGGAGGGTTGATCTGGAGACTGCGGGGACGCCCGAACCCCCCCAGGGATCACCATCGGGTCCTCTCGCCCGGTCGCCAACCGGCACGATGGAGCCACCCTGGGATTTTTCGCAGTTGGCGGGGCAGCCTTTTGTGCGTGGCTGGCACACTACTTGGGCCCCCAACTATCTGCGATCGGCCAGCGGAGCACCGTGCTTCGGATCCCGCTACCCTCCACGATCAAACGTCCGACACAACAACAGCTGGCGTATCATACCCGGTATACGTCGCAACACAACTGCTCAGACCCATCTTCCACCATACGGCTTCACCAGACATCACGCCGGAACACGACGAATCGCTTGGCGGCATGGCTTTGTCTGATGGGTGGTAACTTTAAAGCCGGCAGCCGATGCTATGGCCTACCACCGCCTTTACTGCTCGTTTAGCACTACCCAGGGGACACGTGTAGGGTGTTCAGAACTAAGTAAATCCTACGGACGCAAGCAGTTCATCCCCCTTTTCTTTGGCCTCCCTCTCTTTTTCCATCCATCCACATGTAAATTCACGTGACCATACCAAGATTTTTCGGTGGGATAATCATCTTATGACATCCCTCGCCCTTGGGCGGGGCGGGAGATAGTGGCAGACTTTTACTGACTAAAAACCCACTCCTGTTCCTTCGTTGCCTTTCGTACCAGGGCCGAGTCTTCCTTTCAGAATCAGACCCTTGGCCCCAGTAGGCTTCGACCCTGCTAGGCCCCTACAGTTGCTGACATCTCCTTGAGGCGCGCGTGGAACAGCACGCGCCGTCGACGACTTGGGCTCGGTCTGGACGGTTACCGGACGGTCGGTCGGGCGCCACTTTCAAACTTCTCTCAATTCTCACTTTATCCATTCTTGTCACACCACACATCCATCTTAACATTCTCATCTCCGCTACTTGCAATCTTTTTTCATCCGTCTTTTTCACAGCCCTAATTACTGTTAAGTAATTAAAAATCCATTTGTTAAAAAGTATATCTACGAAAATTAGTTTTTAATTACCTATTTGATGGTTACATCAAATAGGTAATTTTCGTAAATATATTTTTTCTTAATTGGTAGACATTAAGATATGATGTAACATTTTTTAATTATTTTTTTTTGTTATTTAATGACATTTTATTTATTAAATAATTATATATACATTAAATGTCATAAAACGAGTATATACATCTTAACTAATAAATATTATAGCTTAATAAGTATATAAACTAAAAATAATAATATGTACAAACGGATACAAAAAGACCGCATAGGGCATCAAAAAATTCATTCACATTGACGTCAATGTAAAAAGTGCCCAGAACGCTGACAGCATTGCCACATTGGATAACAATGCTGATTCGTTGACCGAAGAAAAGCCCAGCCCTCTGGTCACGCGAAGAGTCGACAAGCTATTTGCTAATATCCCGAACAGCTCGATGAGCGCTCGGACCCCATAGCCCTAGTGTTTCAATCCCAAACGGCTTAAACTAACTATAACTTCCGATGAGGTTATTATTACGTCATTTGAGGTTTTCTGCACCTACAGCAGCTGCTCCAGCACAGCCCGCCGTACTCAGAAGATGGAATGGCGCAAGGGTGTCGACGCATGGTGCATCCCATGCCAAAGGCCTACCCAACTTCCAAGGCATTATAGTCATCCCGTCTGGCCTATTCCCATCGTCACTTGCCAAGCCATTGGGTTCTAAAACAGCTGGCACAGTTGGTGACAAGAGCTCGACGGATGATGTCATTAATGCTGGCATGCCGTGCTATCCGGCCAGCGCTTGTAACAATTTATACCTATAAATAAAACTGGGCAAGTGCGAGTCGGATTCGCGGTCAGAGGGTTCTGTACAAACTTACCTATGTAAATAGTTCAATTCCCGAATGGAGTCTCGAAGATTTTCCGCGTCGCAAAAAACAGTTTTTTTTTGTGTGTCGTAACTACAAATTTGCTGTTTTCAGATTTAATCCTATACTTGTGCTATGAGACCTTGCATCATGCTAAATTTCAGGATTCTGGGTCAACGGGAAGTACCCTATAAATTTTGATTCTCTTGAAAGTATCGAAATACACGATTTTTGCAACATAAACGGCCGTATTTTTTTTTCGTTACCGATCGTTCGAACCGCAGTCCTAAATATATGATTTTAGTTTCAACTCGATACCTGTACGCGTTCTCAAGATAAAGGGACTTGACAGACAGACAGATGGACAAAAAAAAACAAAATATGTGTGTGTGTGTATGTGTTTGTTTTAAGGACCATGCGAGGACATGCGCATGAATACACAAGGCACATCCGAGGACCTCGCCACCGCTTCCCAGGTTGACCTCGGCGGCGTCGTCCATCCTCAAGCCCTCACTTTGTAAAAGCTTTTACCCAGCCCGGTAAGCCTGCATGTGGCTGATGTGACCTTCCCAATTCCATTTTAGCCTGGCAGCCTTTTTTCCGATGTCTATGATCCCAATCTTTAAGCGCAGCGCGGTGTTTCATATTCTGTTGGCTCTTTTGACAGCCAGAATGCTATGCTCCATTATTCTTTGACACAAGGGCTGGTTCGAGGTGGCTCGAGAAATGAATACGAAGAAGTTGGGGAGGCCTTTGCCCAGATATGGGAAAGTATGGGCAAAAAAAAACTTTTTAACAAACTTTTTAAAGGTTTCCTGTAATCTATAAGTACTGCAGGCCTAGCCAAGTTACGACCGTTTCGTCGATCGCCTCGAGCCAGCCACGCCTCCTATTCCTTTGTTCTGACCGTTGAGATGACGTTCTGATGAATGATGAATCGAAACGAAACGGTTGTAACTTGGCTAGGGGGGCAGATCCATTTTATAATTTTTTGAATACTGAAATAAAGAGTAAACATTTATAATTTTTTTTTATTAAAAAAAAGACAGATGTTGTGTTGAGTTACAGTTATGATGATGATAAGTTACAGATTTTCTCGCGGAAGGTTCATCAGGTAATATAAGACTTAGTTCCACGGAGTAGTACGTAGGGATTTGGTGATGGTAGAGATGATAGTACACTATCTCATTCTGCCTCAGTCTTCATTCAAAATTCAAAATATTTTTATTTCACATAGGCCTACATGGGCACTTATAAAACGTCAGAAACTAGAGTGCACGGTTCCAAATTGGTCGTTTCCTTAGGAGAAGAACCAAAAAGAAACTCCATAATTACTCTTTTAAAAAAAAAAAGTTGATGTAACAATATTTCTTTATTACAGTATTAATAGATATTATGTAAGAACGTAAGAACAGTGTAGACCAGTCAATATTGTACCCAAACACACAGTAAAAATAATCATAATAAAAAAGTGAGTCGTCATAATAGGAAGTAATCTAAAAATTCGTGGAATCTACAGTGTTCTCACATTCACATTATAGAAAAAAGGCCATATAAAAAACCAAGCAAAGTATGAATAATTACAATTATCAATAAATGAAATGTTAACAAAATAAATTAGTAACGAATTTAAGGTAGTTGAAGTCTAAATAATTTAAAGAATATTGCAAATTGCAATTAAGCAATATGTTAGAAAAAAAAGTATATATTAAAACAAACGTCGTCCTCTTAATTCGTAATTTTTTCCTTCAAGCTCCGTCCTTCAGAAAACAGGTGACGGTGAAGCACACGTCGACTTGTCTGCTTTGCTCAGAGTAACCGGCAGTACATCTGTACAGAGAGTGTATATAAGCTTAATCAGCCTTTTTTTAATGTTCCCACTGCTGGGACTCAGGCCTCCTCTCTAGGAGAGAGAATGGGCCGTAATCCACCACGCAGGCCCAGTGCGGGTTGGTGGATGTCACATGTCTTCGAATTTTTGGTTCTAGGACATGCCGGTTTCCTCACGATGTTTTCCTTCACCGTTTTGAGAGCAGTGGTGATGAAATAAATTACACAAAGTAATGCGCCTGGTTGGGTTTGAACCCGCGACCTACAACTCGTAAGTCGGGGCTATTACCACTCGGCCATCACTGCTCGTACAGAGAGTGTACTTATGTAAAATTGATGTAAGAAGAAACAACATTAGACAAGAAATCAAAACAGGAGTGGGTTTTTAGTCAGTAAAAGTCTGACACTACCTCCCGCTCCGCCCAAGAGCGAGATTTGTCATTATATGATTTTCCCACCTAAAAAATAAATCCATCTTTCTTGCTCGCATGCCTAACCTTTTAACATGTCATGGCCCCTGGAATATAATAATAATAATATTTTTTATTAATTCAGACAACATTGATCCAATGGTTAGTAGAGAACTTATCATCTAGGTGTTAGTAAATTAAAAGATTAAAAATTTCACATTATAATTAGTTTAACCCTATTCCATCATTAGGGTGCTGATGGAATAGGGTTAAACTAATTATAATGTGAAATTTTTGATGCTTTACTATAGGGCAGTCAAATTTATCAACAACAACCGCCAGAATGCCATTGCCGTTCGCACGAACCCTGCTTAATAAGGAGGCCACATTCTTGCGCAAAATGGCTACGAATCCATCTGTACGCGCCTCCATGAACATTCCAGATGCGCTGCAAAACCGTTGTAGCCGCAATAACATCCTAAAGGCGTTGTTGTGGTGGACGCGCAAGGCGTCGAGGGTTTTTCGCGAATACCTTGCCCACAGGCTACTGCAATAGAAGTTTTGGCAGTATGCCTTAAACAGCGTAATCTTAACCTGCTTCGAGCAAGTTGCAAATCTTCTGACCAACATATTCGCTGCCACCGTCAACGCCCTGCGTTCTTTATCGATGTCAGCGTCATCCTTTAGATCAGCCGTCACGACCTGACCTAGATATTAAAATTTATCAACTCTGTTAATGTGAAATGTTAAGAAACTAAGTCACTAGCACCAAAACTACACTAGAGGAAAATGTCTGGTATTTTTTTAGGGTTCCGTACCTAAAAAGAAAAAACGGAACCCTTATAGACCCACTTTTTTGTCTGTCTGTCTGTCTGTCAAGACCTTTTATCTCGGGAATGCCCTTGAAGCTGTCAAAAAATCAAACTTCTGAGTTAACGAAACAAAAGATACGGCTGTTTATGTCACAAAAAACGTATATTTCGACACTCTCAATGGAAACATACTTCATAGGGTACTTCCCTTTGAACAAGAATCCTGAAAATTGGCATGAAGCTAGGTCTTATAGCACAAGTATAGGAAAAAATCTGAAAACTGTAAATTTGTAGTTAAGTCACAAAAAATTAACTTTTTTGTAATTCGGAAAAATCTTCGTAACTCAATTCGGGATTTGAACTGTTTTCATATGACTAGGTAAGTTTGTACGGAACGCTCAGTGCGCGAGTTCGACTCGGACTTGCTTGTTTTTTTTTTATTATTTGATATAAACCAGTGCTTGATTGCGATCCCACCTGATGGTAAGCAGTGATGCAATCATTGATGGTGAGGCGCACTAGTTTATTGAGAGCCTATTCACTCTAGCCTTGAAGGCACCTTGTAGTACCAAATTGTAGTTGGACGGGAAGACCGCAGCAGGCAAATTGTTCCAGTCCCTCGATTTACGCGGTATAAACGACGAAGCAAAGCACTTAGTTCGGACCGTTGAAGTTTCAACAACATAAGGGTGGATACTCGCCGTACATCGGGTTGTCCGATGGTAGAAAGGAGATGGCGGAATCAAGTCATGCAATTCCCGCGCACACTCTCCAAAATGCAACCTGTAAAATACCGATAGGCCGGCTACCCTGCGCCTGTGCTCGAGGCGCAGTAGATTGGACTTAACCAAATCTGGATCCCCAATTAGCCTCTTCGCACGCCTTTCTACTGAGTCCAAAGCTGCTAGATGGCATTTTGCAGCACCATGAGCTGGTGACTGCAGTACTCCACACACGATCGGAAATTGTTTTTTAAAAAATTTAATTATTATGAAATAGTTTCAGCCAAAAAAAACTTTATGTAAAATATTCCTTACTCTTGTAAGCGTATAAGAAACATTTGATTAGGAAGGCGGGAACGTCGCATCTTTCACCCTCGTAATCTGCTGGACACTGGCAGACAGGCTCACTCTTCTCATCCAGGGAACAGGCACCGCTGTTGAGGCAATACTGATGGCATGCGTTGACTTCACTTTCCCCAGAATTACCTGCATCACATCTGAAACAACGTTTTCAAACAGAGTAACTCAATAAATGGTAGATGATAATAATATAATAATAATCATCATCATCATTTCAGCCGAAAGACGTCCACTGCTGGACATAGGCCTCCCCCAAGTGTCGCCACAATGAACGGTCCTGTGCGTCTCGCATCCATCGGACTCCCGCAACCGTTACCAAGTCATCGGTCCACCTTGTAGGAGACCTTCCAACGCTACGTCTTCCGGTACGTGGCCGCCATTCCAGAACCTTTCGGCCCCAACAGCCATCTGTTCTGCGAGCAATGTGCCCTGCCCATTGCCACTTTAGTTTGGTGATTCTTCGTGCTATGTCGGTAACCTTGAAAATTTAACTATTATAATCTGTTAATTCAAGTTAAACCATTTAACTAAAATGTGAAAAAATTGATCGGAAAACGTACAGTCAAACACAGAATAGTGGTCTGTCATTACACTAGCACTATTGTAAAGACACTATCAATGGTTATCCAAAACCTAATAAAAACCAGACTCCGGGTACATGCAGAAACTCAAAAACAATATGGCTTCATCCAGGAATCGAACATAGGATCTCAGGATCAGCAGTAGAACTTGTGACTACTAGACCAACGAGGCAGTCGGAAGGTAATGAGACAATCTTTATATTCTGTAAAGTGGGGTTACTTTGGCCCTGGTGTATGACTTTGGCACAAGCTTATTAACCAATAGGAATATGAGAAACAATTTTCTATTGGTTAATAAGTTTGTGCTTAAGTTATACCCTAGGGCCAAAGTTACCCCAATTTATTCGGTATACATCTGAACCGGCTTTGGGATGATTTTCCTAATCCCTTCCTGTATTTATTTATTTATTTATTGGCACACCAACAGCATTACATACATGATTTTTAGCGAAAAATAATATTAAAACGTATTATCTGGTATGCATGCCCATTATAGGTATGCACAGCTTATACCATTAAATTATTACCACAAAAATTAAACATACAAAATGGAAAAAAAAACATACAATTATAAAAATAAAATAAAAGTAGAAAGTAGACAAAAAATAAAATAAAATGAATCGTTACAAAAAAAAGAGGATAGTGTATTGAAATTTATGCTTAAATTAACAATTGATTGGAATATTTGTACAATCTCATACCTCCGAGACTGTTCTCCTAACAGTAACCGCTTAGTAACCGTGTTGCTATTGCGATCCTAATGTGTGTGAATTATAATGAGTGAAGTTTTTTTTTTAATTATTATGGACAGGCTCGATCGCGCTTGACCACTATCTCACCTGATACTAAGCGATTATGAGACCGACGATGGAGCAACTTGTTGAATGAGACACCGTGTAAATCGGTGTCTGGTGATTTGCAAAAACTATTGTGGGTTTTGCACATTCGAAGCAAGGGTGCGTTGAGGCCTAGGTTAGTTTTACGGAAAGGAATATGGAGTAATCTAGAGATGGGATGTCTGGGAAGTTTTAAAGGGACTGAATACTGAATACGCTCTACTAGATCACTGCATTTTACAAACCCATTAACAACTTTGTAAAGGAATATTAGATCACGCGAACGGCGACGGTCACGCAGTGTCTTTATTCTGAAAAAATCTACCTCCCTTATTTAAATTCGCCGCCACTCGCACACGTATTGCACCACCATCTGACGGCGGAAGGAAGAAGCGGCAGTTTCGGGCTCAACCAGCACGCCACCCAGCGTCAACTCGCGCGCGGGGTAAAAAAAACCTGAAAATATCGTGCAATACGACTGCTAGTGATACAGTGTGGTGATCTCCCTGCTCCCAGTATCCTGTAAGTACCTGACTACTTCCAATTTCTGTTATCCTTCAGCCAGTTCTTCGTAGAAAACTTAGGGAAGCGTCCCTGGTTGGACGCAATACCCATACAACATCTAAAAGGCAAAGTCCTGATTGACTCATCATCGCCCTGCCTAACCCCACGTATAAAGCTGAAATTTCGCTCAGCAGTTTCTTTTATGACGTTTACAAAGAATACGAAAGGATTTTCCAAAATTCATCTCTTAAAGGAATGAAATGGGGTCCAAAGTTTGTATAGAGAAACTTACCTTCAAGTGTTCATAACAGAGGACTGCGTTACTAGTTCTTTTTGTTCAGAATAATTAGATTAAGGTAGACGCCTGATGAACTTGGAATAACAATCATTGACTCTCCAACATTTGTTAACATTCTTAATTTCAAAAACGGTTATAAAGACTTAAAGCTATCTTGAATCGACATCTATCGCGATCCTTTACATTTTCTAGTAATGAAAAACAGTTAATTGCTTGTTTTTCGCGTATCTACGCACAGATATTAAGTAAAAGCCAATGTACTTTATTCCACGTTTATCTGGCGCTTCGTATAGTTAGCAGTTTTATTAGGCACTGTTGGATTGAACAAAAGTCAATTACACGGAGTCTTTTTATTAAAAAAAATCTGTACTTTTTTAAATTTAAACTGTGTAAAATCGTTATTCTAACCAACCCTGATGATATTTATTTAGAGCAGTGGTGGCCGATTGGTAACGGCCCCGACTTACGAGTTGTAGGTCGCGGGTTCAAACCCAGCCAGGCGCATTACTTTGTGTAATTTATTTCATCACCACTGCTCTCAAAACGGTGAAGGAAAACATCGTGAGGAAACCGGCATGTCTGAGAACCAAAAATTCGAAGACATGTGACATCCACCAACCCGCACTGGGCCCGCGTGGTGGATTATAGCCCATTCCCTCTCCTAGAGAGGAGGTCTGAGTCCCAACAGTGGGAACATATATAAGGCCGACTATGCTATATGCTATGCTATGCTGATGATATTTTCAATAAAAAGAAGAAAAAAATATTAAAAATTAATTAATTAAAAAGTCATCGGGGTAGATAAAATCATTATTCTAATCAATCCCGATGACATTTTTAATTTTAAAAGTAATTCATTCATTTTTTAAAAAACGTGAATATCTTTAAAAAAAAAAATAGGGGATGTGTCGTTTAATGCAATGATATCCTAAAGAAAAATTAGTAAATAAAATTGAAGTTATTAAATAATTACCTATGTGTGATGTTGATGTCGATGTAGGTGTTGGTGTGCAGTGTTATGTGGATTAGGTATGTTTGTTTTGTCGCTATTTAATTAGGAATTCACTTTGTGTGTAGTCAAGGGTCAAGTTATCTGAAGCTCGTTGTTTGTCGCATTATACAAATAAATGGATGATGGACTTGTGCTGTCCCCGAGCTGATGTAGTTTGGCATTTTAACAAAGGGCAGATGTTACGTATGGATGCGCTTTCCTACAATACTTTTATTGTATGGAGTAATAAGGGGTTAAAAATAACTTTTACCTGAATTTAGTTTCTTCCTCAGTACCAACACAATTGTCCTTACAGGCAGTAACCTCGCATCTTTCACCGTCGTAATCTGCTGTGCATTGGCAGACTGGCTCATCTTCCTCATTGAGGGAGCAGACACCGCCGTTTAAACAGTGCTTATGGCACATGTCTACTTGGCACCTCTCCCCAGAGTAACCGGTTGTACAACTGAAATAATGAACACAAGAAACAGTATTAATAATAGTAGTAGATCAAAAATCATCATCATGTTGGACATAACCTCCCCCCAAGTGTCGCCATAACAATCGATCCTATGCGTCCCGCATCCAGTGTGCAGGGCACATTGCTCGCAGAACAGATGGTCGATGGGAACGATAGGTTCTGGAACGACGACCTCGTACTGGAAGACGCAGCGTTGGCCTGGCGAGGATCGCGGGAATCCGATGGATGTGAGATCAAAAATATTTGTGACTATCTAAGGTGCAGTTTTGTACAAAAAATTTCAGGAGACGTTAACGTACATATCGTTTTTCTATTAACTTAGAAGTTACACTTTTTCACAGCTTCAAGGGACCGCATGTATATGGTTTTAATTTCAACTCGATACCTCCACGCGTTCTTGAGGTAAAGGGTCTTGACAGACAGACAGACGGACGGACAACAAAGTGATCCTATAAGAGTTCCGTTTTTTCCTTTTGAGGTACGGAACCCTAAAAACAACATGAGTGTTATTGGTTATTGACTTTACATATCGCTGTCCCAAAGTATATCAGTCTGCAAAACGGTGTAGTTGCTACCCCTGCGCAATCAGCTTTTCTATAATGCAAATGATGAAAAATTCAAAGACTTCAGAACGGTCTCTCGGTTTCTGAAAAACTGGCGAGTAGGGTTTAACATGTATGTTTTTTCTCCCTTTATAAGGCTCCCAAAGAGTAAAACGGGAATCAGATTCAGATTCCATTTATTTGCTCAAACATGAGTGTACATACAATTATTACAGTAAACAATGCATGCAAGGTATTACAATTAATGGAGTTGTGCTAACATATTTACCATATTGTCATGGTGTGCAAATATTAATAATGTGTTCAGGATTAAAAAAATCAAAATTAAGTAAAAAATTGCAATAAAATACCATTATAAAAAATATTATTATCATATATATCAAATTAAATTAATCTATAATTCAATGTCAATTCATAATAAATGTCAGTTGCTCCAAAAAAAGATAATCCGTAAAAAAAAAATGTCATTATAAAATCATTATTATAGTACAAATCGAATAATTTATGTCAATTTAAAGTGGATCTATTAAAAATTCCCTAACATCATAATATGCTTTACTAGCTAAAAAAGATTTCAATTTCCTCTTAAACAGTTCTAAGTTTAGCTCTTTCAAGCTATACAGAAGCTTGTTGTAAATAATGGGAGCCATACAAAAAACACTCTTACGAAAAAACACTTTCTATTACTAAGTCTCCGCTGTCCGTCCGTCTGTCTGTCTGTCACTAGGCTGTATCTCATGAGCCGCGATAGTTAGATAGTTGAAATTTTCACAGTAGATTTATTTCTGTTGCCGATATAACAACAAATACTAAAAAAATATATAAATATTTAAGGAGGCTACCATACAACAAACGTGACAATCCTTCGTGCGTGAGTCCCACTCGCATTTGGCCGGTTTTTTAGTTTTCTACCTTACAGTAAAGTTCACAAGACACTTTAAACATGGAAAGTTAGAATAGAATAGAATAGAATCGTTTATTTCTGAGTGCATGGTATATGAAGATCTTAATATTAGACCGAATCACATATACTACCTTTGCCGGTGTTTTTTTTTTTTTTTTTAAGGTGGGAAATCATCCAAATGACTTCTCGCGCTCTGGGTGGTGCGCAAGGGCGTGTCAGACTTTTACTGACTAAAACCACACCTGTATCCTTCAATTACCCTTTGCGTCCTAGGACTACGGGTTTCCCTTTCAGAAATTCTCCGTGGACCTTTGCCGGTGTAGAAATATTAAATGAGTATCTAATTTGCAAATTATTTATTAACGTTTGACATTTCATATTATAATTGTAAAATGATAATTCTTTTGTATTGTTTTTTTGTGATTTAACTATCAAAATTTGCAAATTCATATAATTATAGTTCATGCAATATTAAATAAAATAAAAAATAATAATAGTGGCAGTTTTAAATGAATATGAGTAACTTTATGAACCACGTTATTTTTTTGCATACATAATTAAAAATGCCTAATAATATCAATGATAACTTTTTAAAATATTTTTTTAAAATTTTTTTATTCGTTATAAACCAGTGCTCGACTGCGAGCCCACCTGATGGTAAGCAGTGATGCAATCATTGTTAATATGCAAACAAAAAAGTTATTGAACAATTTTATAATAATGTCAAAAGATATAAATTAAATGTCAATATATGTATCGTAGCTTCTGCCAGCGGCTAAGCCCGCGTGAAAGTCAATTTCTCATAAAAACTTTGGACCCCCGTTTACCACCCTCAGAATACCAGCGCTGTGTTATTTAACATTTTAAATATCGCAGCATATGCTGAGTTAGGCGCCCTTTTGGCCTTGCACAGATTTTAAAGTTATTCTTTTCATACTTTTTGTATTTCAACTGTATGTATGAGGTACGAATAAACGTGTTTTCTTTCTTTCTAAGTGTGAGGTGACCCTAAATCTTTGCTATTCGTTAATGATGAACACGTTTTACCTGCATATAGGTTGTCCCTCAGCACTGACACTACAATCTCCTTGAAAACAATAATTCTTACAAATTGAAACTGTAGACTCAGGCTTCGAGTTACTTGGAATCAGATACTGTATAGCTTCGCAGCTCTTTATTCCCTGAATTTGTTCCTTTATTGTGTAGTAGGCTGCTACAAGACGACAATACACACAACTTGAGATAGAATTTGAAAGTATTCTTGTCGCATTTTGTGATAGATTCTTTGGTAATTGCCAAATTCCCATTTCTGTAAATTGCTGCCAGTAGATAAAATCTTTTGATACGGTCAATGAAGTTGCATAAATATCATTTCTCACACTATACAATGTTGTTCTATTCTTTCCATTAAAATTTGCACTTTCAACAGATATTATACTATTTTCAGATATTTTTTCAGTCCAGTATATTTTTTGTGTTTGTTGATCGATGGCCAAACTTCGTCGGTCATCAACTTTACTGTCTATTAAAACTTCTCTCTCGGAGCCATCTAACCGAGCCCTCTCTATCTCATAGTGTGTGATCCAGTAAATATACCTGTAATTCGTAAACGTCTAAGAATATTTATAAAGTTCAAAATGAATTTTGGTGTGTTATGAACCTACACAAAAGGGCAAACATAGCGAAATGTTAAAAGGTTTTAATTTTGAAATTTTATGTTAAAACATCTTATCTTTAAATTATTAGGCATTGTATAAAAGCTTGAAAACCATCGCTATTCAAAAGCTGTTTGACCTTTTAAAGTTCCGCAGATTTTGTCGGTGTGTGTTTAATTATATAATTAGTAACGTACCCTCCACAGCTGTCCACAGCGATATCGAGGCAGATGTGATCTAACGTAACTAAAAGATGTTCTTCACCTACTTTATCAGATTCATATGAAAAAAAGTGTATACTTCTATTTTTCTTCCAAAAGAGTAATTGAGTGGCGGGGTCATAGACGACCCTCGCATTGTAAGATTCGTTTGAATCTCTCGAAAATAAAAGTTGTATATTCTTGGTTGATATGTCAAAGCTGGATATTGACATGTTTAAGTTTTGATAATCGACAAACAGCACCCTGTTGTGAACTGGATCGTAAGCTATTGAATGGATTACATTAGCCGATGGGATTTCTTCTGTAAGCGTCAGTCTTCCGTTGTAATAAAATTCTAGTCGTCTGGTTCTTCCCACGACGATATCTGAAACATGGAAATATTTTATTTGGTTGATTGCTAAATAGATCGTTTCTTTTCAACTCTATCGACATCTCATTAGAAAATACGTTGTTCACGCAAATGGTTACCAAGTTACTTGCATTTCCGTTCATAAATTTTCCGATAAGTAGTGATAAATTATATTTATTTTGCAAATAGGTTTTTTGAAAACACTTTTACACGTAAATTTTTTCGACAGTTTAAACTAGATGAGGCAGGTGTTTCCTTGCTGACTACCCCGAGAAGAAACACCGAAAGAAACTCAGGGGCCAAAGTCTCTTTTAAAGTCTATACAACAAACATGTAATGGTAAAATCACATGAACCATGCAGATTAGTGTAATAATACAAAAAAGCAAAACCAATCATCACCTATGTACATATTTTTTCTGTTTCCGTCTTCTTTTCTTTTATTATGAAATGAAATGAAATGAAATTTATTTATTTGCTAGAATAAAGGTACACCTAATAACATTTTGAAATATTTTTTTAGAGTCACTATATTCGACTTGTTAGTCGTGCAAATATTTTTAGAATATGCATAATATACATGAAATTTCATCAATGTCACTGATGTTTGACTAGTCATACATAATAAAAATTACAGTCAATAATAATAACTGTGCACGTATAAAATATATTAAATTAGTGTAGGATTTCTTGATTAGAAGATTAATAAATAATATCAATAGTTATAATTTAAATAAATGTTCGTAGGTCAAAATATGAATGAAGGAGCTACATACCATATATAGCTCCATCCCCTGAACAGTTCAGTTTGGGTCGTAAAATGGATTGCGTTAAGAGCTCGTGTCTCTGAGCTTCGTTTTAAGTAGGTAACTAATTATCAATTTACGTTACGATCCAGATTTGGTTGAATCCAAACTACCAAGCCTGGAGCACAGGCGTGTTATAAACATGACCAATGTTAAAAAATGACTGGTTTTATTAATTGAGAATAGGTTAGATTCGAGTTGAAAATGGTATCATCGAAGTGATCTGATGATGGTGATGGAGCCGAAAGGTAGGCACTGGAACTCCGTAATTAATTAATGTAACCTAGCCGTGTTTGGGCTTAGTAGAATTGTCATGAGATGCACTTTGGCTATAAGGTACCATCGTACTGATCTGATGATGGAGCCGGAAGGTGGAAGGTAAACACAGGAACTTCATAATAAAACAATGTCACCTAGCAGTGGTTGGGTTAATTGGAATAGTCATGAGAAATAGACAATCTGTTTATAAGTGTAGCAACTAAAAAGTGTGAAATAAAAACATTTGCAAAAAAAAATAACCGACTTCAATAAAAAAAAAAACACTAAAAGGATCGAACTAGCTTTAATTTCGGAAGTAGGTGTTTCTCGGTATTGTTTCTTTTTTAATATCGACTTCCGAAATTAAGTTATTTTGATCCTTTTAGTGTTTTTTTTTTGTGAAGTCGGTTATATTTTTTTTTTTTGTAAAAAGTTTTTTTTCTTATTCTATATATGTTCAAAATAAATTATGTCGCTTAATACAACACTTGCCATACCCTCTGCGGAGATCGGTTTGTAAACTTACTGTTTGTAAAAGGTTGAAAACTCTAGACTCTATAATCTCTCGATTCTAGTCCGGTAAGTTTATAATTATCACTGATACAAACACATTCATACAATAAACATAATTTCTAACACACATAAAGCATGCCATCATTGGTACATACGTCCAGTTAGAGTTAAAATGATTTTCTTATTCTTTTTTACATTTAGCTTTTAATATTTAAATTAGTAGTATTTTCAAGTAGTAATTAATATGTTTAGCTAATCTAATTTGTCTTGGGGGTCTAGTGACCCGTAACACAGTTATTCTATGCCTATTTCGGGCACCAGTCTCTCACAAATGTCTGCATTTATTGTATAAGCTTAAGTATTTATTCATCGTAACATTTATTTCTGTTGGAAATAGGCCTCTCCTAAGTGTCGCCACAATGAACGGTCCTGTGCGTCTTGCACACATCGGATTCCCGCATCCTTTACCTGGTCATCGGACCACCTAGTAGGAGGCCTTCCAACGCTGCATCTTCCGGTACGCGGTCGCCACTCCAGAACCTTTCGGCCCCAACGGTCATCTGTTCTGCGAGCAATGTGCCCTGCTCATTGCCACTTTAGTTTGGCGATTATTCGAGCTATGTCGCCCTTGTTTCTCCTGCGGATATTTCATTCCTAATTCGATCACGCAAGGAAACTCCGAGCATAGCCCTTTCCATTACCTGTTGGGTGACATTAAGCTTTCTGATGAGGCCTATTGTGAGCGACCACGTTTCAGAGCGATATGCTAGTATAATCATTGGCAACACGCACTGGTCATAGACTTTCGTCTTTAGATACTGTGGTAGGTCGAGAAGATATCGAGCAGCTACCCGAACGCTGCCTAGCCGAGTCGGATTCAAAGGTTGACCTCTTTCTCGAAATTAGATCTACCCTACTCGATTGTCTGTCCGAGGTAGACGTAATCGTCCACAACTTCGACTCTAGAGTCTCCAATCTTGAAAGGAGTGGGCGCTACATGGTTGTTTATCATGACTTTGGTTTTGCCCATGTTCATTTTAAGTCACTCTCTTTCGGAAGTTCTACTGAGGTCATTGAGCATTGTGCTGAGCTCCTCCGTAGTATCAGCCATGACTACTATGTCGTCGGCAAGCCGAAGGCGAGTGATGTACTCGCCATTGAAATTAATGTCATAAAAGGTACAATTTAGATGTAATCTATATTTTGTATAAGCATCTCTGTGTTCTGCCACAACCATCACCATCATCATTTCAGCCGAAAGACGTCCACTGTTGGACATAGGCCTCCCCCAAGCGTCGCCACAACGACCAATCCAGTGCGTCTCGCATCCACCGCACTCCCGGGACTCTCACCAGGTCGTCGGGCCACCTTGTGGGAGGTCTTCCAACGCTGCATTTTCCGGTGCGCGGTCGCCACTTTAGAACCTTTCGAGTAATGTGCCCTGCCCGCTGCCACTTTAGTTTGGCGATTCTTCGGGGTATGTTACATTAAGTGGCATACAAATATTAATAAAATAGGTATTTTATTCTACAAATCATAATTACATAATAAATTTGGCACACAGGGTATGTTTACTCATACAGATCATCTATATACAACACTTACTATTGTTAACGTTAATTTATTTATAAATCATCTGAGGTCAGATTTAGTTCCATGAAATAGAACGTAGTGGATATGGTAGAGGTGAACGTGCATTATTCAACGTCTTCACATCTCGTCCTCGTTCCGACCTTACGCTCCTTTGCTCAGATAGCCGGCGAAGCACACGTCGACTCGACTGTATTGTCCTGAATAACCGGCGGTACATCTAAAAAGAGAGCGTAATAATGTACGATGTAATGTGTGTAAGAAGGTTATTAAGACACGAAAAAACCAAGCAATTTAAGAAGGGATGCATAGCATAGCATAGTCGGCCTTATAATGTTCCCACTGTTGGGACTCAGGCCTCCTCTCTGGGAGAGGGGATGGGCCGTAATCCACCACGCGGGCCCAGTGCGGGTTGGTGGATGCCACATGTCTTCGAATTTTTGGTTCTAGGACATGCCGGTTTCCTCACGATGTTTTCCTTCACCGTTTTGAGAGCAGTGGTGATGAAATAAATTACACAAAGTAATGTGGCTGACTGGATTTGAACCCGCGACCTACAACTCGTAAGTCGGGGCTGTTACCACTCGGCCACCACTGCTCTGAAAGAGGGAGACTTTCTTTCAATTACATTACTAGTAGTGATGCAACGATATGTCTTATATCGTTGCATCACTAGTAGTAATGTATATATGATAACATCGACCCTAAAATATCGATATGTTTATATATAAAATGTTAGCATTACCGATACGATATTATCATATTGAAATTAATAAATATATTGATATTTATATGAAAACAATAAAAACATATACGCAATCCAGCATTGCTCATTTGAAACATGGCAACATTGGTTTCATGATAGATTTTGGTTATGGTAATTGATGTTTTTGTCCATTCAACTTCAAAGTAGTTTGTTTGATAGAAAATAGATGTCTCAGAAATCAGAAACGTTTATTTCAAATAGACCAATTACAGGCACTTTTGAATTGTCAGAATGTCGGTCAGTCAAAAAAAAAAAAATACAAGTGAAGCTAAATTGCACGTTCCAAAACGTACATCTCTATGGAGAAGAACGTGCAAGAAACTCCATGGACACTCTTTTAAATCATATTATGATTTACATAAATCTTGGTTACATATATCTTGTCGTTTCTAATATGTGAGCACAATGTAGATAAGTAATAATAATTAAAATAAAATATAAACTAATTTAAAAAAATTGAAATTAAAATTAAGTCACTGGCAGCAAAGAGATGACCAGTCTCAACTGACGGCACCCGTTCACGAGCATGACGCGTGCGTCTGTTTTGAATAATTATTAAATATTTTGACAACTTATTGAAAAATATTAAATTATCGATTATATCGCGATGAAACTGTAGATATTTTCGATTATCGATGTTTTCAAGTTTTCGATACAAAAATCGATATACATATCGATATTTCATCTATGTGCAACCCTGGTTACAAGTCCTGCAACTCGATTGCACCTCGAATCATCGAATTGATAGTTACAGCTTGTCATTGACTTTATAGTGAAAAATTTTATACTATTAATGCCATGCAAGTTGAGCTTGTTGAACCTCCCTTCTCGATTCGAAGACAATTTCTGGCAAATAGATTTATTTTTAAACTTGTGCAAAGTTGAGTTCCACGCGCGCCTCAAAGAGATGTCTGCAAAATTGACGAGGCCAGTTAGGGCCGATGCATGGCAGAGTTACGAACTATTCGAAGAAATTACCGTAGCCCTTGCTAAAAAGGCAACTGAAGGAACACTGTGGGTTTTAGTAAGTAAATGTCTGACACTCCCTCTAAAGTCCACCCAGAGCGGGAGAAATCATTTGATGATTGAATTCTCACGTTAAAAATTAAGGTTCGTTTGCAAAACCGAACTAGCGACCCGCCCCGGCTTCGCACAGGTGCAATGCTGATACCACCGTAACCGCTATGTCCCTGCATTTAAGTCTGTAATATCTTCGCAAATATTCATTTACACTATATGCTGTAAAAGGCCATAATGATCTATATTAAATGCACAATGTATTTAAGGTATAGAACAGTCCGTAATTCTGGGATGCATCGGCCCAAACTGGCCTCGTCAATTTTGCTGACATCTCATTGAGGTGTGCGTGGAACTCAACGCGCTGTCGACCCGGGCTTGGTCTCTACCGGATGGCGAGCTATCTTTTGCTCGCTGTTTCGAACGGCGAGCAAAAGATCGTGCAGAGGTAGAAATTGTTCTGCGACTCCTTTTACAAACGGAACTGGAATATGGTTCTAAGTTACCAACATCATCACTAAACTAAAGAAAAATGATGACATTTTAAGCCTCTCTAGCCGGCAAAAAAATTGTTTAGTTTTCCTTACACTTGTATGCATATAAGAAACATTTGATTAGGAAGGCGGGAACATCACATCTTTCACCCTCGTAATCTGCTGGACACTGGCAGACAGGCTCACTCTTCTCATCCAGGGAACAGACACCACTGTTAAGGCAATACTGATGGCATGCGTTGACTTCACTTTCCCAAGCGTTACCGGCTTCATATCTGAAACAACGAATATTTTAATAAGCGCTACACAATAAATATATCGGCCAATGAGAAAATCCCCTAAACCATCAAAAGCACAGCAGTTTCTGAAAAGGAAACTCGTTGTCTTAGAACGCAAAGGGCAACTGAAGGAACATAGGTGTGGTTTTAGTCAGTAAAAGTCTGACAGGCCGTCTCGCTCCATCCTTCAGGTCATTAGATTACTGCCCACGTCAGTAAAAGCTCTCTTTGTAACATCCATATATAAAACTTTATCTGTTGTGTAGCCAACAATTATTAATTATCACTCAATATCTTCTTGAGCAGTGGTGGCCGAGTGGTAACGGCCCCGACTTACGAGTTGCAGGCCGCGATTTGGAAAAATCTTCGTAACTCAATTCGAGAATTGAACTGTCATAGAAAGAAATGGATGAATGATATATGTAGTGTTAGTGGATCGCGGCCGTGCAGAGAAACAAATAACCTTCAATACTTCTTATTTTTATTAAAAATTAACTTTAAATAAAATCTCTTAAAAATTAATACGCCCTCTCCTTAACGTTCAAAAGTCGCCGTCCTCGCCATCTTTTTTATTGTCCCTTTCATACACTTCTTTTTCTCTTTCCCACACTTTTACGCTTCGTTTCACACATCATTCTTACGTTCCTTTTATCCATTCTACATTCGGCCGTCCTGCATTCATATCTGCCCTCAGATATACATACTCATTACACCAGGCACCACTCCTACACACATATCACATTATCAACCTTGCATCCCCCTTACCTCTTACTTACTAACCCTTAACATCTAATATTACGCCTTACACAAAATGTAACATTAACAACAATGGCAATAAATAGTTAAGTATACACTCTGTAGGTACATTATATTCTTAACGTTGTGTGGGTAATGTGATTGAAACTGAACTTCTTAAAAACTACATTTTAAACATTTTACCTTGAAACTGTACTAAAAAAAAATACATTTTACACCTTTTAAACTACCATTCTCTAGCATCATTTTGGTGTTAAGCATAACACAATTGCTTTTCTTGTTACCCAAACAAAAATAGTATGTACTAGCAAAACATAATGCTTTACATAACCGCTTATAAGATTAATCCTACTTAGTATTCATGAGGATACTGAGTGGTCTTATTTGCACAGCTATCACACACACTACATCTAACATTCATTCATCCTTACCTGGCCATTTCTTCGAGGAACTCCAGTAGTGATCCTGACATGCTGTATATCTTCTTCCTTGCAATACTCCTCCAAATCGCCACTAGTGAACGCTGTACCTCTGTCTGTTATGATCCTGTGGGGATTACCAAATATCTGCTGGTAAATCCGTATTTTGTTCAATACTTCTGCGCTCGACGTAGACTTGGTAGGGAAAAGCCATATAAATTTAGTAAACGCATCTATCATCGTGAGTATATAGTTATACTGCTTTCTTGTTTCAGTGAACGGTCCTATATGATCCAAATGCAAAGTGAAATGGGATTCCTTCCTTATCTATTGGGTTCAAGTAGCCTTCTTGCTTTCCTTCCTTTCTTGTGGCTAATAAACAGGGAATGCAGCTTAGAACTACTTCTTCAATACTTTTATTCATGTTTCTGATGTAGTAATCTTTTCCTATAGCTTCTTTCATTTCATTTTTCTTATTGAAAAGTGACCATTTTGGTGCACTTTCTTTATTATTTCTTTCTCCATAATCCTTGGAACTACTAATTTCTTCTCCTCACCTTTATACAGAATGCCATTATCAAGCCAAAAGTCATCATACTGCCCATCTTTCAATATCAGCTGTCTGATAGCTTTGAGTTTTTCATCAGTCTCTTGACCTCGTCTTATGTCTTCTTGTAAGCTCGACACCGCTGCCACAAATGGGTTTCTACTGAGAGCATCTGCATGTTGCATTCTGCTGCTGGCTCTATGCTCGATCTCATAATCATACTCCTCCAGCATGAATACCCATCTGGCTACCTTTGGTGTCAGGTCTTTCTTCTTTAACGTCTGCTCAAAGGCTTTACAATCTGTGACAATCTTGAAGTGTATTCCATACAAGCAATGCCTAAACTTCCTCACCGCTTCAACAACTGCAAGTGCTTCCAGCTCATAACTTGAATATCGACTTTCAGCCTCAGTTGTCTTATGACTCATATAATGCACTGGATGTAACTCACCGTCAGGGTGTAATTGCATAAGTACTGCAGCCAAGGCTAGACTGGATGCATCGGTGTGTAGTTCCGTCTTTACATTAGGGTTGTATATTTTTAATACTGGGTCACTGGTCAGCTTTTGCTTCAATGTATTGAAAGCAATCCGTTGCTCATCATCAAATGTAAATTGTACTTCTTTCTTCAGCAGTCCTGTCAGCGGTCGAGCAATCATAGCATAGTCCTTGATATATTTTCTGAAATAAGATGTCAAACCAATAAAACTCATAACCTGTTTAATATTCTTAGGCTCTGGATACCTAGCAACCGCCTCAACTTTCTCCGGACTCGGTCTTACCTCACCTTTTTTGATTAAATGACCCAAATATTCTATCTCACGTCTCATAAGTTTCGCCTTTTTCCAGTTCACCTCAAGTCCATTCTGTGACGCTACCTCTAAAACTTGCCTAAGTCTTTCTAGTGCCTGGCTCTCAGAATCGGCTGGTATAACAATATCATCAACAAATATTAACATAATGCCTTTTGCTATTAACTCTCTGAAAATAATTGTTACGAATCTCATGAAATATTTAGGCGAGATGGAAAGCCCAAAAGGTGCACGTAAAAACTCAAACTGTCCATGATGAGTAACGAAAGATGTATAAGGCACAGACTCCTCGCTTATTTTCAAGTGAAAGAAACCATTTTTAGATCTAATACACTAAATACCGTTGCATCTTTCAGTTTACCTATCAAGTCATCAATGATTGGCAATGGAAAATCATCTTTCACTATCTTTTTATTTAATAGACGGTAATCAACACAAATTCGTGTTGAGCCATCCTTCTTCTTAACCAGTACTAATGGGCTAGAGTACTCAGAAAAACTAACCTGCACTATTCCCTTTTGTAACCACTCGTCTACCTGCTCTTCGACTAATCTTTGTTCCATATGTGATATTCTTCGGGGTCGCTGAGAGATTGGCACGTCGTCTTTTAACACTATCTTCATCTTAATTGGAGCTTCTTTGCGCCGCCATCATTTCATGCATCTCTTTGCTGTTCGCTGCATCAGGAAACTCCTTTATAACGGCTGCTTTTAGCTCCTCGTACGTCTTGTGAACCTTTTCAGTTTTTAGCCACAGCTCCGCGGTTCCGGTCAACGACCTACGGGCGATGATAAGCCGTTGTTGAGGTGACCAACCGAATATTTCCGCGTTGTCATCGAGATCTTGAGCCCATTTTTCTGAGCTGTAGGTATGGTCTTCGCCACTGAATTTTGACATATCAAACGTGTTGAAAAATATATCCTTGGTCTCGGTCATCGTATTATCGTGTAATTCGTCTTTCGTCTTACTGTAATTACGCCTTTCGTCTTTCGTCTTCGCCTTATTTGTCGTCGTTTCAGCTTGCAAGTCCACGCGTCGCCGCATCCAACCGTTTTTCTCCTGTTTTTCTCTTACTCCTTCCACGTGGTCACGATCCCGGAGGGGCCCCCAAAAATGTAGTGTTAGTGGATCGCGGCCGTGCAGAGAAACAAATAACCTTCAATACTTCTTATTTTTATTAAAAATTAACTTTAAATAAAATCTCTTAAAAATTAATACGCCCTCTCCTTAACGTTCAAAAGTCGCCGTCCTCGCCATCTTTTTTATTGTCCCTTTCATACACTTCTTTTTCTCTTTCCCACACTTTTACGCTTCGTTTCACACATCATTCGTACGTTCCTTTTATCCATCCTACATATATTTATTTGCAAGAATATAGGTAACAAGTTCTTAACATTTGGTGGAGTCTCACTATATTCGGCATTTCAGCCGTACAAATATTTAATGATGTAAAATACATCATTAGCATGCAGTAGGTACACATTTAGTCATTAGCATTCTCATATAGAAAGAAAGAAAAACAGTTTATTTACGCGAAAAGACGCGAATTTAAAACTAGCTAACAAACATAATCAATAGATTTTTTTTTTTTTAATTTATTTATTATTAATACATAACAATACAGGATAGTCTTAGTTACATAGCAACTAAAAAACCACTAAGGTTTAAACTTGTGCTATCATGAATCCATCTCAACATCGAAACTATACAAAATGAGTTTTTTTATATTTGTACGTTATTGTCGATAACAATTTTTTTTTCTTTTTTTTTTTAGTCTTATGGTCCGCAAACAAGTAAAAAAAAAACATTATTAAATAATATTTAAGTAATATTGCTTAAGTTTGTATTTGATGTTTTTGTGTGTAATATTTTTTTTTATTTCTGAGGGTAGACTATTAATAAGTCTCGGTACAATATACCCGGTAGTTCGCTCGCCATACGTATTGTTGGCGCGCTGTGTACGAAGCCTATTCTCAGAAATCGCCCGAGTGCATACAGGATGTTCGATTTTGTTTATTAGATGCTTATTGAAAAACTGTTCTTTTAGTAACAAAAAAATTATTTGAGTATGAACTGGTAAGACATTGCAGTGTTTAAAGAGGCCATTTATATTGTCGTAAAATTTATTTCTAATTTTGGGAGATACTATTATTTTTAAAATTTGAAGTTGAATTTTGTAGATACTGTCAGATAGGTTTTATAGGTACGACCATAGCTACTAAGGCCATACTGGATGTATGATTCCGCCATCGCGTAATAAAGCATTATCTTCACTTTGAAGGGCAGACGGTTTTTTAGTATGGTCATAATAGCAAGAAATTGCCGAAGTTTATCGCAAACACGTTCTATGTGATAACTCCAGTTAAACTTATCGTCTATAACTACTCCCAGATATGTTTGTTTATTGACAACATCTATTTGTGGACAGTTACAGTTTATCGCATTGACCGTATGCAAGCAGTCATGGTCATGGGCTATTAAGTTCTTCTGTAAGGGCAATTTTTTAAAAACACATACACAGATAGGGAAGATATGCGTCACATCCGCGCAAAACGGCCGAACGCTCAGCATAAAGCTGCGGCCTCACGCATAACGCGATGAGCTCACAGCGCTGGTTTTCAGCGTGGGCCGGTAGCGGTGTCGACATAAAGACACCGCCATAGGTATAATTGTACGGAACCCTCAGTGCACGAATCCGACTCGCACTTGCCCGGTTTTGTTTTTGTCATCTTATCGCTTCTGTCGAATGTAAGATTAGGAGCCTTACCTTAGATGTGATAAAATGTCAAGTGTGAGAGCGACAGAGAGATGGAGCTATACAACTTATATATATAAGGTGTAATTTATCTATATAAGTATGTATTTACAAATATATAAATATGTTTATCAGTTGTCTAGTACCCATAACACAAGCTCTGCTTAGCTTGGGACTAGACGGCGTTGTGTGATAGTTGTGTTTTTTTTTTTAAATACATTTATTTATCTCACCACCCTAAGGTCCTGGACCTTTGGAAGGCGTACGAGGAGCCGAAAACAACTCGCAGAGGCCCTTTTAGACGCTTTTAATGGAAAGTGATACAAATCGGTGATTATCCCTGTACGTACTATGCTAGTGCATCCAAGGACAACCCCCGGTTGGTGGGAAATTATTGCAACATGTGGAAAACTGGAGTCTTAAGTGGACTGGTTACCAGGAACTATATTAAGACTATGGCCCCTGCTTAAACAATGTTATTAATATCCATCGACAAAAGGCAGGGGGTGACTTGCACACTCAATAAATGGGCCCCCATAAACGGCCGCTACCACGAAGTGACGTAGCAACAAGAGGGCAACATATCCTGAGGTGCTTAAGGAGTGGAGAGGTATACCACGGCTATCAGGACAATCCCGGAAGTACGGTCAAGATCCCTACCAGCACCTTACTGGATTATACATCCTTCTCCCGAGCACGTTTGCTCTTGCGAATCTCCACTCAAGCCTGCCAATAAAGGCAAGAGAGAGGTGGGAGCTCTGTTCCTCGTCAGTGTTCACTACGGCCGGCCAATAAAGGCAAGCCGGAGATGAAGAACAAGAATTTTCCCGGGAGATCGGGTCCGTGGGGTCGCTAATGCCCAACAGTTCGCCACAAAACTGCCCTGCGGATTTATTATTATTATTATTATATATCCCATTAACATCCATCCATCCCTTTAACAGTTCAGTGTAGGTCGTCAAATGTATCGCGTTAAGAGCTCGTAATAGGGCCTTTTTTTTCGGTGGGGAAATCATCAATGACATCCCCCGCTCTTGGGCGGAGCGGGAGATCATCATCATCATCATCATTTCAGCCGATAGACGTCCACTGCTGGACATAGGCCTCCCCTAAATGTCGCCACAACGAACGGTCGAGTGCGTCTCGCATCCATCGGATTCCCGCAACCTTCACCAGGTCATCGGTCCAGTTTGTAGAGGGCCTTTTAACACTGCGTCTTCCGGTACGCGGTCGCCACTCCAAAACCTTTCGGCCCCAACGGCCATCTGTTCTGCGAGCAATGTTCCTTGCCCATTGCCACTTAAGTTTGGCGAGCGGGAGATAGTGTCAGACTTTTACTGACTAAAAACCCACTTCTGTTCCTTCTTTCCATTCATAACAGGATCGAGTCTTCCTTTCAGAATCAGACACCTTGTAGGCTTCGACCCTGCTGGGCCTCTACGGTTTGCTGACATCTCCTTGAGGCGCGCGTGGAACAGTACGCGCCGGGAACGTGCGCGTGGAACAGTATCCCGGCGGCGGTTTGAGGTTTAGGACCGTTGCCTAACGCGTGCGGCCGCCTCCTTTGCTAGCATTACTGCTTCGCAGAAGGAGGCCTGCCACTCCTCCTCGCTCCGGACTATAGCCTGTACCAAGGCCTGGCGCGAGAGATCGCCGCAGCTCGTAGTAGGGTTTGCTTTCAACACACGGACGCTTAATGTAATTAGCAAAGAGAATAATTATTACCTTACTTCAGGCTCTTTCTCGGTACTGGCATAATTGTCCTTACAGGCAGGAACCTCGCATTTTTTACCTTCGTAATCTCCTGCGCACTGGCAGTAAGGCTCATCTTTCTCATTTAAGGAGCAGACGCCGCCGTTTAAACAGTGATACTCTTGGCACGTGTTAACTTCGCACCTTTCTCCAGAGTAACCGGTTTTACAGCTGAAACAACGAAGATATAGAAGAGTTACTTTATAATCAAGAAAACCGAAAATATGTTTGTGTATGGTTGTAACAAGTGAAAAAGGGGCGCGACCACTGATAGGCACTATGTATAACTGGAATAATGGACGCAAAACGTATATAATTAACATTCTCAAGGGAATCAAAATTTATAGGATAGGTACTTCCCGTTGTCACAGAATCCTGAAATTTGGCATAAAACAAGGTATTATAATAACACAGGTATAGGAATAAATCTGAAAACAGTAAATTTGATGTTACGTCACCAAAAAAAAGTTTTTTGCGATTCGGAAAAATCTTCGAGACTCCATTCGCAAATTGAACTATTTACTTAAGTAAGTTTGTACGGAACCCTCAAAGCGCGAGTTCGACTCGTACTTGCCCAGATTTTTTTATTGTTGATAGGCTCATGCGTGACTACTATCTCACTTGATGGAACGCGATGACGTGGTCGATGACCAAGACTAAAGTGGAAAGATGAACTTGACTCTTCACGGAGGGACTAGCCCGCAATGGTAGAAGACAGACGTGTGTGGAAAAAGGAACGGAGGCCCTCGCCCAGCCGTGGGACATAGTGGGCTAGTTAGATCAGATGATTAGAATATCATCTGATCTAACTAGCCCACTATGTCGCACCCCTTAATCATTTAGTAAATGCTTGTCTTAATCGAGGAGTTTTTCCCGATGTTCTTAAAAAGGCTATCATTGTCCCAATCTTCAAGGCGGGAGATAAACTTCGTGTATGCAACTACAGGCCAATTGCCATACTACCAGCGATTTCTAAGATTCTGGAGAGAGTTGTCAATTGTAGACTGGTTAGGTATCTCGAAAGCAACAGTTTGATTTCTTCTGGACAATTTGGTTTCCGTTCTGGAAAGTCGACTGAGGATGCGGTGCATAAACTTTCTGACCATATTGTTCAAACTCTAGATGATGGAAATAAAGCACTCGCCATCTTTCTTGACCTTAGTAAGGCATTTGACACGGTATCAATTCCACGTCTTCTAGCTAAGTTGGAACGCCTGGGTGTAAGAGGTTTGCAGCTAAAACTGTTTCAAGATTACCTAAGCAATCGTAAACTATGTTTAAAAGTAGACACCTACATTAGCACTGACCAATCTGTCTCTTTTGGTGTGCCGCAAGGCTCGGTGCTGGGACCAACGCTCTTCTTAGTGTATCTAAATGAGCTGTGTGAGATGAATTTGGGGCGGGGTGTTATTGTTTCTTACGCTGATGACACTGTGTTGCTGTTTTCTGCTGACACTTGGGAAAACACTTTTACGCTGGCTCAAAATAGCTTCAATAAGGTTTCCAACTGGTTGAAACAAAATGTCCTCACTCTAAACACAGATAAAACTTTTTACCTGCCATTTTATTTACGAAATTCTAATGCACCCCCCCCCCCCCCCTGAACTTACGTTAAAGTCACATTCCAATCATGTCGCCTCCTCAAATGACACTACTTGCAATTGCCCTTGTTTAATTAGAAGATCTGAAGCCAAATACTTAGGTGTTTTACTCGACTCATCGCTGAACTTCAGTACACACATTTCTATGCTTCAATCCAGACTTAGAAAATTGATTTATATTTTCAAGAACTTACGACACGTAGCAGACTTTTTAATCCTAAAAAAAGTTTATAGGGCACTTTGTGAATCGCTGTTAACTTATTGCATATCCAGTTGGGGTGGAGCTTCCAAAACCACTCTGCTTCCTCTTGAAGTTGCTCAACGAGCAATTTTAAAGGTTAGCTCCTTCCGAGCCATTGATTACCCTACACATCTTCTGTACAAGTCTTGGAGCTTACCCACTGTTCGTCAACTTTACATATTATCTGTGACTCTCAAACAACACTCTCTTACCCCCTTGGATAAGAATAATTTACTTAAAAGGCGTCGTAATGCTGTAGTACACCGGTCCCGTCAATTTAAACATTCATTTACACATAGATTTTTCTGTTTCAATGGTCCTTTCCTCTACAACAAACTCAACACAACTCTTAATATCTACACACTAAACAAACAAGGATGCAAAGCCAAACTATTAGACTTCCTACTAACATGTGATTACCAAACTACTGAAGACCTTCTTAAAACGTTGAGATAAAATTACACCACAAACACACGAAGCACATTCACACAACACACAATTTTGATTGCAAATTGATATTTTGTTATATGTTAACTTAAATAGACGTCAACACTCAAATGCTGTTATATTGATAAATTCTTTTCTGGTAAGAGAACTGCGTCCTGAAATACAGGCTCGGCCTAGCTCAGGCGTAGTTGCACATTTTTATTTCTTATGCATTTGTAAGTCACCTCCAATTTATTGCTCAAATTTGTACAATATTACTATGGAAAAATAAATTATTATTATTATTATATTATTATTATATTTTAGCTGTTAGTTGGAATTAATGAAAACTGTTTATTTGTACTGCTCTCAAAACGGTGAAGGAAAACATCGTGAGGAAACGGCATGTCCTAGAACCAAAAATTCGAAGACATGTGACATTCACCAACCCGCACTGGGCCCGCGTGGTTGATTACGGCCCATTCCCTCTCCTAAAGAGGAGGCCTGAGTCCCAGCAGTGGGAACATTGAAAAGGCTGATTATGCTGGAAAATGCACTAGCTTCTGACGTTTTATAAGTGCCCATGTAGGCCTGTGTGAAATAAAAATTTTTGACTTTGACTTTGCTATGTCATACAATGTATATGTATTATTGTTAAGGAATCTATAATTATTATTTTTAATGTTATTTAATTTATTTATGACATTGTAGATAATCTGGTATTATAATTATTTTTGTTTTTTAATCAATTTTTTTTTTATTATTGATAGGCTCGCGTTTGACCACTATCTCACCTGATGGTATGGCCGACGATGGAGCATGCAATTTGATAATCGAATTATTATTATGTAATAACACTATAATTATTGACTTTCTGCATATGTTGGTTTAAACTGTTAGTGCAGAGAGTAATTCTAATAAATAAATAAGTAACTCCATAAACGTCTAAATCAATTATGAAGATACTTTAGCGTTTGTTTAAGTGACTCCCTAGATGGTTCAGATTTACAATAGTATCGAGCTGGACAACATCTATTGGGTCTGCTAGTTACACCAATATTTGAAGCCTAAAGTTTGTGTGTTTCTTACTTCTTCACGCTTGAACGGCTGAACGGATTTTGATGAAAATTTGTACATGGGTAGACTATGCCCTGAATTAGAAAATAAGATAGAGAACTTTTTATACCTTGAGTATGTTTCCTTGTGATCATTTTCAACTTTTAAGCCGGCAAAACAGTTGAGATAATCTAATTGTAATTATGGATTATCTCTAAAACGAAACCCGTGAATGATATGATTTACCTGCATATACGTTGGCCGTCAGCACCGACACTGCAGTTTCCTTGCACACAGTAGTCCTTACAGATAGGGACTTCGCATCTTTCACCATCGTAATCTGCTGTGCACTGGCAGACTGGCTCACTTGCTTCATCAAGGGAACAGACACCGTTATTTAAACAGTGCTTATGGCACACATCTACTTCGCACCTTTCTCCGTAGTATCCGACTTTACAACTGAAATAATGAAGATAAGAAAGAGCGTTACTCGACGAACAAGAAACCAAAAAATATTTACGTTCTTCAAACGCTAGGAATCTGTGTTCTTAATCTTTTCCTACTTTGTCCTTTTCATACTTCTAATTTTGTACATTCTTCCTTTCATATACTGTACAGTCCATATTCTATGAAATGTGCTTCCTCTCGGTAGGTACCAGGACGGTCACCGGTCAGTGTGCATATATGCGAAATTTTTTCTACACAATTAGCAGAGAAGTCTCAAAACCCCTTTCCTTTACTTTTTATAAATATATATAAGTAAGTATTAGATATATATGTATGTTTATTTTTATTATATATACTTTTGTACTCTTGTTTTCTTTTTATACACCTGCCATGTTTTCTCTTCACCACCCCTGGTTGACTGGTAGAGAATGCCTAAGGCATTAAGGAAGCCTTTGTACCTTTGTATTGCATGATGTTTTGTCTGATGTCAACACACGCTCTCTCGCTCTACCATAGAGTGGGAGAAGTCATTGAATGATTTCTCAACAAAAAAAAAGTCTTTTACAAAATTATCATATTTTACCTGCATTTAGGTTGTCCCTCAGCATTGACACTGCAATTTCCTTGCAGACAATAGTTGTAACAGATTGAAACTGTGGACTCGGGCTTCGAATCACTCGGAATCAAATACTGTAAGGCTTCGCATCTTTTTATTCCCTGAATTTGATCCTTTAATGCGTATTTGGCTGCTACACGTTGACAACAGCAACAGGTTGAGCTAGAAATTGAATGTAGTTTTCTTGCCCTTTGTTGTGATTGTGCAGGATTTTTCGGTAATTGCCAAATTCCCGTTCGATCGTAATTCTTCCAGTAGATGGAATCTTTTGATACGGTAAATGACTTTGCTATATTTTCGTACATTTTATTACTCGTATATAATGTTGTTCTGTTTTTTCCATTAAAATTGGCGCTTTTAATAGACATGTGTAAGTCACCACGTACAACTTTTCCCTCAGCCCAGTATATTCTTTGTGTCTGTTGGTCGATGGCCATGCTTAAACGTGTCCAAACAGTTTTGTTTATTAAAACTTCTCTCTTGGAGCCATCTAACCGAACCCTTTCTATCTCATCTTCTGTGACCCAATAAATGTACCTGTAATTTGTTAATAAATATAAATAGGTATATACAAAGTTGAAAATTTTACTGAGTGAGAACCAGATTTTACGGAGTTTTAAAAGATGAGTATTTAAAAAATACAATTAAAGTTTTTATACAATCATATATTTAAAGATATTTTCTTATTTAAACAATAAATTTTAATATAATACTCATGAACGCAAATAATTAAATTTTGCTATTATACGCACTGGTAACGATGCTATTGTCAACATTTCCTCCAATCAATCAATGACGAACAATGACTATACAACCATGACCATCTATAGTATTTTTTAAAACTTTGCCGCACGCTATGAATTACTCCTGCATCATGGGTGTATTGAAAAACGTGTAACCTCACGTACACAAAACACCCAGACCCAGAAAAACAATCCATAGGCCATACAAATAAATGAAATCTGCTTTGATGAATTTATAGCCTATTGCAGGCTAATAGCCTGAATCAACGAATGGTTGAAGAGTAATTACGCGTCATTTATAATGCGTACAGGTAAGGAGTGGAATTCCCTGCCGAAGTCTGTGTTTAAATAGCTACAACTCAGGGATCTTTAAGTCAAGAGTGAATAGGTTACTTTTAGGCAAGCCTGCTCCACCGTCGACCACATCATCGCTTATCAGGAGGGATAGTGGTCAAACGCGAGCCTATTAATAAAATTATAATATAAAAAAAAAATACGCGCTCATTTCGGGCGTATTCAGTCATGTATTTTCTTAGATACACGTCACGGATGCTATGAATAAGATGTTATTAGATGTTATGGATTTCGAATCTGAATAGGAATACACAGACGACTTATGTGGAAAGTTGTGATAGTTTTGCGTAAGACCGAGTATCTAAATCATCCGTTTTCAAGAAAATTCAAGAATCTAGATATCACATGTAGTATACATGGCATACAAGGGCTCAGTTTGTCTTTGGTTTAACTACTCTGTATTGGTCCACAAAAAAAGATTTATGATCTTCTTTTAATGGGCCGCTAATTTTGTCAGCGTGTGTGATTACATAATTAGTAACGTACCCTCCACAGCTGTCCACGGCAATATCAGTGCTCAAGTGATCCAATGTAACTAAAAGATTTCCGCCTTTGGATTTGTAACGAGATGCAGGATTTAATGAAAACGAGTATATTGCATGTTGATCGTTCCAAAAGATTGATTCTGTGACGGGGTCGTAGACGACCCTCGTGCTCTGGGTTCCAATTTCTCTGGCGACCAAACGTTTTATTTTCCTGGTTGATATGTCAAAGCTGAATATTGACATATTAGATTTCTTTAGATCAATGTCGGCAAACAGCACCCTGTAGTGCACTGGATCGTACGTTATTGAAGCTATATGTTCGGCCGACGGGATGTCTTCTTTGTGCGTTAGTGTCCCGTTATCATAAAAGTATAATTGTGTGGGTCCGCTCTCGACAATATCTGGAATAAACTCGTAGATATATATATATTTTAAGCATAAGCATATAGCATAATTAGCCTTTATAATGTTCCCACTGCTGGGACTCAGGCCTCCTCTCTAAGAGAAGGAATGGACCATAATCCACCAGGTGGGTACAGTGCGGGTTGGTGAATGTCACATGTCTTCGAATTTTTGGTTCTAGGAAAGTCGGTTTCCTTGCGATGTTTTCCTTCACCGTTTTGAGAGCAGTGGTGATGAAATAAATTACACAAAGTAATGCGCCTGGTTGGGTTTGAACGCGCGTCCTACAACTCGTAAGGCCGAGCGGTAACGGTCCCGCCGTTACCGCTCGGCCACCACTGTCCTCAATTTTTAGGGTGTTTGTTAAATATATCTTTTCTTACCCTGCTCTTATCTTTTCTTAAATCATTAGGCAAGTAGGTACTCGTAATTTGGAAACCATGTAATGATTTCCTAATAACTTGTATTCGCACTGATCTACATCTAATATTTTCCTATCAAGAAATATCATTTACAAATACAAATCCAAAAAGTTTATTTGTGTACACAGATACCATTTAGTTGTTACAATTGTATTATATTAGTGTCTCTGTGTTCTGCCACAAAGTTTTAAAATAAAATATTATTACGCCTACTGAACAAAGAACAATGGCAGGTCTCCATACTAAGAATTGTCTGGGATCAAATTGAAGCGTCCCGTAATGAAAAATATTTTAAAAGATTTGGCTTTAGCTCCAGAATCTATAAATGAAACTATTTTTATTTGGGAAAGCCGGAAAAAAAAGAATTCGGTGTTTGAATTTTTAGGTTATGAATGAACGTCAAACAGCAATTATCATAAAACATCGCAGATTGATCACACAGGGCAGTATCAATCAGTCCATAAACAGTCCAGGTCGGGTAAAAATAAATAGAAATCCAAATAAAAACGCAAAACACAACCGAAATGAAAAACACGGAAGAATTCTGTAGCGTCTTGACAGACAACTACAGACAACATGTTAATGTCAAAGACAAAAGTAGTGCGTGCACGTTACGATTCGGTTTTCTTATCTTCTTCTTCTTTTCGTGTCGATGTACTCTAACTAAATTTTATCTGACCAGTATTTGGCAACCTCTACGGCTCTGTTATTGGCCTCGTATAGATCCTGAAAACTGCAGGTAGTTGTGCAGGATGGACAGCATAGCAAATGACGGTGTGCGTACGCGCAGCGGAATGTTGTTGAATTTAAAGATTTTAATTATGCAGATATTTAGTGTATGATGTCGTATAATTGTGTATGGTAAAAAAAAAATTGTGCACGCAACCATTGTGGAGAAATTCACCAAAAACTGATTCCGCTGGGCGAACGTTGTCCTGGCGGAACTTTTTTAATCCATAGACTTTAGAAGAAAAGAGATGTGTCCAAAAATTAGTGTGTATTTGTGTGTAATTGTGTATGTATGAATAAAATTAGTGCATGCATAAACTTCGGAGAAATTCAAGTTTCCGCTGCGCGAACGCTTGGCCATTAGCTAGTTTTCATATAAAGCGCTTACATAGAGAACTGTAGATTTTTACATACGTTGTTTTGAATTTGTTTATATTTGTTTAAAAAACAGATTTAGAAAAAATCGTAGGGCTTAAAAGATAAAAATATAAACGTAAAATACGCTTTTTAGGTCTTAGTTCTTAAAGTATGCACTTTGGGGTCTAGATTTTCACGTTTATACAAACCTTGTAAGTGTCTGCAACATGTTGCCAAGTATCAATGATGTTCCGATAGTAACTAAAGAGTTATAGGACAAATTTACCATGAACAGATCACTATTTACAAAGCAGTCAAATATCACGACGTTCTGAAGGAATTGCATGGTAATATGTATGTCAATAATTAGTGTATTCATTCAACTATTCTTATGCAAAATTTCAAGTCATTAAATTCAGTAATTAAAGAAAAACAATTATAATACTGACGAAGCATCGAAAACCTACATAACCCGACCAAGTTCGGATGACTACCAAAAAGCGGCCGTGCCATATATCTAAGAAACGTTCTTAACTTTCCAATATAGTATTTATTAATATGGTACAGTTGCGTACACAAGCGTTAGGAAAAAATAAAACAATTGCATTTCTTGAATGAAAAATGTTTTTTTAATAATAACGCCACTATCTACGATAAAAACAAATCTTCAATTAACAAGTACTTCTCTATTTAAATATCCGCGTACAAAAATATTTTTAATTACATATAATACTTAATTATGTAATTATAATAACGTTAACAAACGCTTGCAATGACAGCAATAGACTTAAATGTGTTTTAACTAAAATAGATTATGAACTAGCTTTTGCCCGCAACTTCGTTCGTGTGGATGACGAAACTTAGGGTAAGTATAATATTTCGAGCTTCAATAAAAATTAAAATCACATCACATAACTAACCTATTCAGTTGTTTAGATTTGATCAACATTAAAAAAGTGCTTATAAACTAAAACATTGGTATAAAAAAGGTATTTTCAAGAAAATATTCTTAAATGAGTAGCAAATACTGTAAATAACCTCAACATTTCTAAGTAGGTATACCTAATATTTTCTAGTTTCAATAATAAAATCACAGATTAACAATCACAGATCACATAACTAGACTATTTAGTTGTTTAGGTTTGAGAGTCTGCCTAATATAAAAATAAATCAACATTTAAAAAGTACTTATAAAATAAAACATTGGTATAAAAAAGGTATTTTCAATTCAATACCAATTATTAAATGAGTAGCAAATACTGTAAATAACCTCAACATTTCTAAGTAGGTATACCTAATATTTTCTAGTTTCAATAATAAAATCACAGATTAACAATTGTGTTATCACCTATACCAATTCAATACCGGTATTATACTGTAAATTTTGGGATGTTACTTAAATACACGGCACGGTCGCTTTTTTGTAGCCATCCGAACTTGGTCGGGTTATGTAGGTTTTCGATGCTTCGTCAGTATTATAATTGTTTTTCTTTAATTACTGAATTTAATGACATGAAATTTTGCATAAGAATAGTTGAATGAATACACTAATTATTGACATACATATTACCATGCAATTCCTTCAGAACGTCGTGATATTTGACTGCTTTGTAAACAGTGACCTGTTCATGGTAAATTTGTCCTATAACTCTTTAGTTACTAACGGAACTTCATTGATACTTGGCAACATGTTGCAGACACTTACAAGGTTTGTATAAACGTGAAAATCTAGACCCCAAAGTGCATACTTTAAGAACTAAGACCTAATAAGCGTATTTTACGTTTATATTTTTATCTTTTAAACCCTACGATTTTTTCTAAATCTGTTTTTTAAACAAATATAAACAAATTCAAAACAACGTATGTAAAAATCTACAGCTCTCTATGTAAGCGCTTTATATGAAAACTAGCTAATGGCCAAACGTTCGCGTAGCGGAAACTTGAATTTCTCCGAAGTTTATGCATGCACTAGTTTTATTCATACATACACAATTACACACAAATACACACTAATTTTTGGACACATCTTTTTTCTTCTAAAGTCTATGGATTAAAAAAAGTTCCGCCAGGACAACGTTCGCCCAGCGGAATCAGTTTTTGGTGAATTTCTCCACAATGGTTGCGTGCACAAATTTTTTTTTACCATACACAATTATACGACGTCATACACTAAATATCTGCATAATTAAAATCTTTAAATTCAACAACATTCCGCTGCGCGTACGCACACCAAATGACGCATGTCCTGTGCAGCGGCTCCACACTGGCACTGTGTTAGAGATGGGTCGAGGAAGCCCCATTTGGCCAAATTATTTTTACAGCGGCCAACCTGAGTGCGTAGTCGGTTAAGAGATTTCCAGATTGGCCACTGCAATTCGCGTCCAGGGGGGAGATGTTCTGAAGGGGTGATGAAATGTGTAGGAGTTGGGTGCTTCTGCTTCCACAGCGCGCATCTCTCGTCCTCTGCACTGTCTTTTGAAGAGGTCGTAAATCGCATAAAGCTTTTACGACTCTTTAGACGTACAGGTATAAGTTGATGTTTATGCAGGGGGTGACTGTCGTCCCGTTCCTGTTTACTCTTCTCGATGCGGCTGGCTATCTCGCGGCGAACTTCTGGAGGAGCTATACCTGCTAGAGGGTACAACATTGCAAGAGGGGTAGGTTTTAAGCAACCCCTTACGATGCGACAGGTATCGTTCAGCGCTATGTCCATTTCTTTAGCGTGAGTGGAACGATGCCACACTGGGCATGCAAACTCTCCTGCCGAAAAAGAAAGGCATAGGCCTGAAGTACGAAGAACTTGTGGTGATGCTCCCCAGGTGCTGGATGTAAGGCGGCGAAGGATATTGTTCCTAGACCCAACTTTTTGTTTAGTTTTTAGGCAGTGAGACTTAAATGTCAGGGACCTATCCAAAGTAATGCCCAAATATCGAGGTTGAGAGCAGTGCTCTATATCTACTCCTTGCCACCTTATACTCAAAACCCTGTTTGACTGACGGTTGCGAAGGTGAAAAACACAGGATTGAGTCTTGGAGGGGTTAGGTCGTAGCGCATTTTCATCGTAGAATTTGCCAAGTTCTTCCAGAGCTTCCGTCAGTTTTTCTTCGGCTTCTTCGAAAGTAGGTGTCTGAGCAGCTAAAGCAAGATCGTCTGTATATAAAAATCGTTGTGTTTGCGGTGAGCTAGGCTGATCGTTTGTGTAAATATTAAAGAGCGCTGGAGCTAACACACTACCTTGAGGGAGGCCGTTTTTCAGATTGCGCCACCTGCTTTTGGTGTGGCCAAGATAGACTTGAAAGCGACGGTTATTTAAAATAGAGCTGAGAATATGTACAAAACCAGTATCCCTTGTCAGCTCGCCGACCTTCAGTAGGAGACGTTTGATGTTGACTGTATCATAGGCTGCTGAAAGGTCAACGAATACAACACCTGTGACACTGTTCGCCTCGAAACCATCTTCAAGAAATTGCGTCAGTTTGAGGGTCTGATTAGTACACGACTTTCCTGGCCTAAAGCCAGCTTGCTCAGGGATAAGATTTAGTTCGATTGTGGACGTAAGACGGTTAAGCAAGATTCTTTCAAATAGTTTGAATGTGTGGCATATTAGGGATATAGGTCGGTAGCTTTTAGGATGTTTTGGGCATTTTCCTGGTTTAAGTAGAGCAATCACTTTAGCACGCCTCCAAAGTTGAGGGATCTTATATGCTTCGAGGCATGCGTTGAAGAAGGAAAGTATTCAGGATACAGCTACTGGTCCAAGATGTTTTAATTGATCGACAGTAATGTCGTCGAAGCCAGCAGCTTTGCCATTTTTTAAGTTCTTTATCCCATAAATCACGTCTGATAATGTAAAAGACTTGCTTATATCGGTTGTAAGATTAATTGCAATTTTAGAAATTTTTTTGGTTCTGGATAAGCGACGCTGCGGTTTACCATTAAGGAGAAGCTGGTGTTCAACTTGATTGGCAGTCACCTGGCCCAGGTTCAGGGCTTGAGGCGAGTTGTCAGTGAGCTTGTGGATGGTGTTTCAGGCCTTTTTGCTGTTGTGTGTTATATAAATATCAGTAACAAGTGTCATCCATTTTTTTCTGCGGCTATCACTTACTTCACGCATTAGTTCCTCGCCGAGTTCTAAAGTTTGTTCGGAAATGGGTCTGTGTTGTACGAGTTCTCATAATCTGCTAAGATTGAAGCGGAATCCTTGCTTAGGCCTGGGATGTAAGCAGTAAGGCAACCTCGAGGGATGCACTGTCTTGATATGGCCCAGACAACTTTAACAAACTTCTCGTAATTGGTCGGCACAGGTTCAATGTCAATCAGCTTTGAGTCAATGCCATCAGAGAACATTTGCCAGTTGGCCTTAGAAAAATTGAATCGTCGCCTAAATGGTACGATCTGAGGTTTCACAGCGGCTTTTACGCGGCATCCTATTGGTTTATGTTGGGTTCTTGGTATAGGTTGGTGTACTATCTTAGTGCAAAGGGGGCTTATATTACCGCTGGCAACGATCAGGTCGGGGTTATAGCCACGGCGCCATCGACTACTGTTAAAGGATGCAGGGAGTTTGGCATTGTGTATTAAGTTGAGGTTCTCTGCCTCCGCCCATTCTTCCACTGCATCACCATCCGTATTATTAATGGTATAGCCCCATGCGGTGCTGTGGCTATTAAAATCACCCAGTATGATTCTAATGGGTTTATCGTGGAAATTGCTCGTGTAATGAAAATAGAACGGTTGATTTGGAGGCTTATATATAGAAGTTATTGTGCAGCTGCCTGTATCGATAGTAATTATTTCGATGTGGTCAATAGATTTGCAAGCTGAGGACTGCACTGCAACATTTGGTTTAACAAAAACAGCACTGCCGTATTTTGCATGTGGGATTTCGGCTGTAAGGATCATTCCAGGTACTTGCGGTCTTGGTAGTTCACTGTCGCGGTGAGTTTCTTGAACGCACAGTACGTCACAACATAAGTCCTGGCACAGATTCGCGAGAAGCTGAGCCTTGTTGCTTGAAAAACCTTCTATGTTAATAGAGATCACGTTCAAGGCTGGTTTAGTGATTGAGAAACCAGAATTAGCAGGTGGAGGTGCCGTTAAAGTTGGCATTGATAAGAGTGCTAGCTGTCCAGGGTGCGCCGGGCGTTTAGAATCGCTGTACGATATTTTTAACGCCGCTCGGGGAGGCTCCTTTCTTGCACCCCAGTTGGTTTTCTTATAAATCGATACAACATAGAAACATATATTTTGATCCATTATTAATTGGATTTAAAAGTAGAAGCATTTCTTTAAAGATTGATTCAGTTGATGAAAGACGAAAAAATAGAGCATATCAATAATCAAAACAAACCCAACTAGATTATATCATTCGTTTATATAATTAAACGATCGATATAATCGACTGCTCGATAAATTGCATTCATACTATTTTTACTCACACCACTATTTTAATAGTAACATTTCGAATGTACCTAATTCGAACATCATTTGATAAGCTTTTAAAAACATAAAATAACTCCGGCTTTTACGAGAAGGAGTGAATAATTGAAAAATCGTAGAAAATTAATTAAATTTGATTCATATATATGAAATCTATGTACGCCAAAAAAAAGTCCAGAAAAAATTCTGCCATTGTTCTTTAAGTACACACATTAATGAATATCCTCTAAAAGTATGGTGTTTCTTAATTCATGAAATGTTTAACCTACAAATTTAGAAAATAACATTGCACGTTTTTAATTGATTATTACCTATATTACTTATCTATATATATACAAGGAGAAACTGACTGACTGACATATCAACGCACAGCCGAAACTACTGGGACTAGGAACATGAAATTCTGCACAAGGCTTCCTTTTATGACGTAGGCGAGCACTAAGAGAGGATTATCCAAAATTCACCTTCTAAGGGGATGAAATGGGCATCCAAAGTTTGTAAAAAGAACCTATTTTCACGCGGGCAAAGCCGCTGGTAGAAGCTAGTTACCTATAAACGGGTCACCTATATATATGTATATACAACACTTTCGTTTGTATGAAGTACAAATTCTAGTTGTTATCTAATATTTATAAAATATACATAATTATTTACTTTATTTATTTACTACTTTTTTTTTTCTTTTTTTTTCAGTAGGTAGTGCTTAACCTTCTACATTACACATTATAACATTATAAATTAATAGCATAAGATAACTTGTCTACTTTACAGATTTTTTACACGTTTGTATTGTACTATAAAATCCTTTTGCTTATTTGTTAATTTTAAATTATTTTAGCTCTTTTCGCCTGAAACACAGGATTTCCTAGTTCAGGCACGTAATACTCAGAATTTTGAATAAATATTATTATTATTTTCTTTATTCTTTGTAAACACATATACATTACATTTTTTAATATTTTTTTTAAACAAAATCATACAAAAAAAACATTTAAAAATATAAAAAACAGTACCCCACCGGTATCAGGAAAAGGGTCCAAGCTACCGGCGGTCAGGGTTCCAGAGAAAGGAACCTCCTAACAATGCGAGCCGTGTCCAGGAGTACCGCTTTCTGAATCAAGCCCTTGATCCAGCCGCCTAACGCGAGCCTCCTAAGGTGTTGTTCGAGGCTCTTGGCTATTAAGCCATTGCCTGACACGACTATCGGCACAATGATCGCCGAGTCCACATCCCACATGTCGACAACCTCGCGAGCCAAGTCAATACACTTGATTTGTTTATCTTTCTCCGCTTTCACGAGGTTTTCGTCATGCGGGACGGATATGTCAACAATCATTGCACGCGTCTCGCTTCGGTCCACCACCACTATATCAGGCTTATTGGCTACAATAGTCCCATCAGTGATGATGGACCGATCCCAGTACAAAGTGATATGACCATTATCAAGAACTGGGTCGGGCTCATATCTGTAGTACGGCACTTCCGATTCCATAAGAGATTATTTCAAAGCAAGTTGCTGATGGATAATCCTGGCTACAAGGTTGTGTCTATGCAAGTACTCTCCCTTAGCTAGACGAGAACAACCAGAGATAATGTGATGAATTGATTGTCCCGGACGGTGACATGCCCGTACATAAAGTTACGACTCAAAATTACGACTTATCTAAAAACTAGCAAATTAAATCTTTTAAGAGTAACATAGTGGGTTGCATTGGGCGGTCTAGTAGTTAGAGAGTTCAGGGGCCTTACTATGATGTGTTAAAATGTCACATGTGCAAGCGAGAAAGAATTGAATTGCTTGGATCATCATTAAAGCCGAAATACGTCCACTGTTAGACATTGGCCTCCCCCAAGTGTCACCATAAGAATCGGTCCTGTGTGTCTCGCATCCTTCGGATTCCCGCGAACCTCACCAGGTCCACCTTGCGGTGACCTTCCAACGCTGCGTTTTCCGGTACGTCACGCTACTCCAGAACCTTTCGTCCCCATCAATCATTTGCTCTGCAAGCAATGTGCCCACTGTCACTTAAATTTGGCGATTCTTCTTTTGAAAATGTATAAATATATAAATATAATATAAATATAATATTCCACAACTATCACACAACGCCGTCTAGTCTCAAGCTAAGCAGAGCTTGTGTTATGAGTACTAGACGACTGATAAACATACATATATATTTCTAAATACATACATATTATAAATGGACAACATTTTAAATGGAATAAAATGTCTGGGTTTTTTTTAAGGCGTGAAATCATCCAATGATTTCTCTCGCTCTGCGTGAAGCGAGAGGGCGAGTCGGACTTTTAATGACTAAAACCACACCAGTGCCTTTCAGTTGTTCTTTTGCGTTCAACTCCGCCACGAGAACACGGCGGTGCCTAGCCCAGGCTGCCCAGCTTGGGCTAGGCACCGCCGCACCGCCACCGTATGGTCTACCGTGTCCTCCGGGCAGTCCACACAGTGGTGACACCCGGGCTTTTCTTCGGCACAAATCCTGTACAGAAATCTCCAGAACTTATCATGTTACCAATGATCCATTGAGGATCTGCGCCATGCGGAAGGTGAGGACGCTTTGACGACTTTCCAGCCACCTTTCAAAGAGGGGACTTACTGCTTTTAATATGGCATGCCCATGTTCCATGTCTGGGTGTAATTGTATCTATAATATGTTTATACTTAGAAATATAATACATTTAAAGCTCTGCTTAGTTTGAGACTAAATGGCGTTGTGTGAAAATTGTGGAAGATTATATTATTTATTGGTTTTGGTAGTAAAATGGGTGCAACTCTTGTACTTACCCCAAGAAAAAGACTCTGCCAAACCCACGAGCATCGCTAACAGCGCGAAAACACGCGTGCTACACATTTTGTAGTACTATATATTTGGTAGGGAACGGTTTTTGAATATAAAAGCTAAGTGCTGGTTTCGTGTTTCGACACTAACCTTTATATAAATAGTGGCTGGTGTTATGTAATATTTTCCTGTTTTGAAGGAGTTCTTTTGATAGCGGGTTTTGTATGGATTAATCTTGATCATTAGTAGTAATTAAATTCGTTATTATTTGCTAGTTCCTTCCCGTGGAATCGCCCGATATTTTTTTATTAACTCATTGGAACATTTCAATTTTTTATTCTGGTTTAGATATTGATTAAATCTTGAAGTCTAAGGCCTAAAACTATGTGTTGCAAAAAAAATATATATATTAAGGAAGTTGTAATAGAGAATGAAAGTTTTATAGGACACCTATGATTTCTTAATAAGTGATACAAAATCTATATAAATAAAAGAGTAACTGACTGACTGACAATGCACAGATGGAAATTACTAGGACTAGAAGAGTGAAATTTTGCAGAAGATTTTCTTATATTTTGTCAAATTCACCAACTAAGGGGTTGAAACGGGGGTCCAAAGTTTTTACGGAGAATTTTACTTGCACGCGGGTAAATTCGCTGAAAGAAACTAGTTTCTTATGTAATCAGGCCAGCCCCTCTAGCTAAGTTTTGTAACTTAACCGTTTCGTTTCGATCCTCTTTTCGTTGATCGCCTCGAGTCGGCCACGCCTCCTATTCCGTCAGAATAAAGGAATCGATGAAAAGAGAATCAGAACGAAACGGTTGTAACTTGGTTAGGGGGGCAGTACTTCTTTACTTATACAAACATACATAAAAACAATTTCCAACATTACTTTTGATTACGCCATATTTTAGTTTTAGTTAGTTGTAATTAGTGTAGGGTTTTATTATTATTTTATTGTAATTATAGTTAGTCTTTTGATTAACATAGGATCATTAGGTTATGAAAAACAATACGTATTATTGATTAGTTCCATTGATTAGAACGGGAAAACGGACGACAGGGACCTGCTAATTGGATTAACCTAATTTGATGCATAGTTTATTATAAAAGGATAAAATGATATGAAAAACTAGGCCACAAAAATAACTGGTCACATAGATGATATCATCATCATTTGAGTGTACAAAATGTTTTTTGTTTTTATTTTATGTATTAATCCGTCATGCACCTATTGCAAATTAGTATAAGTATAATCAGTCTAATAATATTCCCACTGCTTTCCTTACGATATTTTCCTTCACCGTTTTGAGTTTTTGAGAGCAGTTGTGACGTTGCAAATCGATTATTGAGTGGACTGCTAGCGACATCTCTTGGCATTGGAAATGATATCTCACAGTTGAGCGTTAAACTCACCGAAAGATGGCGTCACGTGATAAATTGATTTGCGAAAAATAAAGCAACATCAATAAAAATAAAACGCTGATTTAATTAGGGAAAATAAGCAGAAACATTCCTACATAAAAAAATAAAATAATAATTAATTCACCAAGTATCAACTCAAAAATCAAAGAGTGGAACTATTTGTAGTCGGTGGTCAGAAACTAATGAGAGAGGAAGGTAGTTTTGAATGGAGTTCTAGATTCCTTTTCTGAGCGGCGCGAAGGAGTTCGCACGCAGGAAGGTTCACGTCCAAGAAAGAATTGCAATCCTTCGAGATGTAATTGTATAGAGCGTGTTACGCCGAAACCATCTGGGTTAAATCGCCAAGTGGGATTTAGCCTAAAATCACCGTGAGTATTATTTTGCAATACAAATTCGATACAAAAAAATTCGAAGATTTCTTGTTCTGGTTTCTAACTGGGGTGGATATTGTTCTAGATTTGGCTCTATTGGCTGGCCTAAGGTCAGGAACGCCGTCGAGATGTGACGCCCTGCTGAGTCAGGAGTTGACCTTGGTCAAGACTGGACCAGGCGTGTGCCGCGAAGGTGAGCTGGACCAAGTGACGGTACCCACATCTATTCGAACGTCACAAACGAAGCACATCAGTTATTTGATGTCATCCGTCCTTTTTGTTCCTGAGAGGATTTCCATCCCGTACGGCGCGTTCGTCTTGTGGTGACGAAGTTCTCTTCGTCACTGACCTCAAGGGGCTCTGTTCCGCTAACTAGATTTGATGCAATAACTAGAGATTAGGAGATGCTAACTAGTAATTAGATTTTATACGCTAACTAAAGATTGATTGGAACTCATTTTGTGAGGTATATCCCGAGAGAGAGAGAGAGTAGGAATTAGATAGGTTTGTATCTCTTGGGTTGATTCCTAAGTTTTGTATCTTAGATGTTGTGCACAGCCTATAATTTCTGTATGTACACGATTGAGCTGGTGTCACGACGGTTCACCTCACGGATCTTTCACAAGCGACCTTCAGTTTGTCATTTATTCTCATGCTGGTTCTGTAACACACCTCGGTACGGAGAAGAGGTGGGTTAGGGAACTAACTTTGCTGTTAAGGTTTAGGGAATTTTGTCAACCTTTTATAATGCAACTTATGAACCCACACATTGGGTGATGTGAAATTAAATTTGTAATAGCACGCAAGTAAGTGTACTGGTTTCATTTTTGTAATTTTCCCCTACCTGATAATATTCTTTTATAAATTCACTGCGGCACGGCTAGGGATCTCCCTCAGAGCCCAGGAGCCGGGTTACAGCGTCTAACATGATCAAGAACATAGCGGCATGGCACGCGCGGCCTCCCGACGCGAGACGCCTCCCCCGCGATTTACTACAGGACGTAGACGCTCATGCCCCACCGGATTGACCTATGATTGAGTCGCACGCACCTACACGCGACTTAATCATCCACACAGACTACAGCACTACAATCGATCGGTGCGTGCTGTGTGCTAAGTTAATATAGGCATAGCGTGCACTGAACCTCAGACAAACGCAGGCACCAAGCTGCGCGACGCGGACGCGCACTCGGTTGCATACATGGGCGGTGTTATACACTCAATACCGCCCACACACACACTCACACGACCCTGCAGCCTGGAATATGACCGGCTCGACCTGACCAGGGAGCGTGACAGGCGGGGGTCACTCACTTACAGTAGGGAGCGCTACTAAAGTCGGCACTCTCGTCGCAGGTCGACTCTCGCTAGGCCTCCCCTGGGCAACTGGGGGTCCTGTCTAGCGGGGTCTGACCGCCGGGGTGTCGCGAAGTAGCGACGCTGTGTTACAAAAAGCATCGCGGCGATTTGACTGCACCCAAACGTTCCGTGGAAGTCGCTGCGTCCCCGCAAGGGGGCGCGGCCGGCGAGTTGTAGGCTGCACCCAAACATGATTACTTTGGCCTATATAAGGCAACATAGAGAAGCACCCAATGTTGCAGTAGCGGCTCTGGCGCGCCTGTTTACGGGGATACTGCGCACCGGGACCTTTCCCGCTTCGTGGAAGGAGGGGCGCGTCATTATGTTGCCCAAGCCAGGCAAGAACATCCTGAAGCCGGAGAGCTATCGGCCCATCACTCTCCTCCCAACCATGTCTAAGGTGTTTGAGCCACTCCTGCTGCGACACCTCACGCCTCACATCACCCCAAGACCGGAACAGTTCGGGTTTAGTTCGGAGCATAGCACGACGCTCCAGTTGTCGAGGATACTGCACCTCATGACAGCGGCGCTCAACAAAAAGGAGCAGGCGGTTGCAGTATTCCTCGACATGGAGAAGGCGTTCGACCGTGTCTGGCACGCCGGTCTCATATACAAGCTGTCGCAGTCGGGTACGCCCCGTCGGATTGTTAGGGTGATTTCATCGTTTCTACAGAACCGAACTTTCAAGGTGGTGGTAGAAGGCACGCTTTCTAGCGCCCGCCCGGTGGCCGCGGGTGTACCGCAGGCGTATATAAAACATATATACGCCCAATCATCACCTACGCTGCCCCAGCCTGGGTCGCCCTCACGAGCGAGTCGAGTAGACGCACTCTGCGCGCGCAGCAAAACCTCGCTCTACGCCGAATTGCTGGCGCGCCTCGCTTCGTGAGGAACGACGTCATACTACGCGATTTCCAGTTATAGAGCCTGGAAGAGTTTTGCGGTCGACTTGCGTCGAACATGTTCGCGCGTGCCGACGCATCGTTTCTACCACTCATCAAGGATACAGCGCCGTGGCACGCGCGGCCCCCCGACGCGAGACGCCTCCCTCGCGACTTACTACCGGACGTTTGACGCTCATGCCCCACCGGACTGACCTATGATTGAGTCGCACGCACCTACACGCGACTCAATCATCCACTTAGACTCTACAACACTACATACGATCGGTGCATGCTGTGTGGTAAGTTAATATAGGCATAGCGTGCACCGAACCTCGGACAATCGCAACTCTACATGCATATAAACTCACGCGCCGAGCTGCGCGGCGCGGACGCGCACTTGGTTGCATACATGGGCGGTGTTACACACTCAATACCGCCCACACACACACTCACACGACCCTGCGGCCTGGAACGTGACCGGCTCGACCTGGAAGCGTGACAGGCGGGGGTCACTCACCTACAGTAGGGAGCGCCAACAAAGTCGACACTCTCGTCGCAGGTCGATTCTCGCTGGCCCTCCCCTGGGCAACTGGGGGTCCCACCTGGCGGGGTCTGACCGCCGGGGTGTCGCGAAGTAGCGACACCCCGGCGCACGTACTGCACCTAAACATGAATACTTTGGCCGATATAAGGCAACATAGAGAAGCACCCGTTGTTGCGGGTGCCAGCCGATACCGCGAGCAGAGGGCGAAGCCCCGAACTCGCCTGCCGCGCCCCTCTAGAGGGACGTAGCGAAGGCCACGACCCAATGTTGCAGTAGCTACTAGTTCGCGAAGAAGATCACACGTATTTTAGTTCCGCTGCGCTCTGTGTCACGCGCGACTTTCTCTTCTGCCCGCGAACTACCGCACGGACCCGCATTCAAATCGGGCCAACCGTTTGTGTTGTCGACGGTGCAGAACCTGGTTTTGTACCGGCGACAGCACGAAGGGAAGGCTCCCTCGCGCTCTCCTCGGGTGTCCAGACACCGAAGTGGTCGCGGAGGCTACAATTTCCTGACTGAATGAAGCCGATGGAGAAAATGAAACCTGGCGCCCGCAGTCCCCCGGATCGTGGAGGCGCCGGCAAAATTAAAGAAGGAAGACGAGCGCTGAACCGGACGTCGTCGGTCCCGAACGTCCGAGAAGCCCATCCAAGACCTGTTCCCGCAAATGTTTCTCCAACTGCCCGAGCAACAAAGAACACCAACGCGGACGAAAATGAGGGTAGAACGCAAAAGTCCCAAAAGTCGCCGACCGACTCATCAGAGGCCGGTGTGTGCTGCACAACCACTGGTACCCGACCCCAGCATCCACCAAAAGCAGAGGACGACTCGCGCAGCGACCTACGCGCATGTTGTGGCCCCCGTGACGTCACTAGCCCCCAACATTCCGACAGTAGTGCCGTCAACGTCTGCTACGCGCCCCGTGGCGCCACCGACTTCGAGAATGACGGCCGCCGCCTCATTCACAGCTCACGATCGCGCGTCACAACCGCCGCACCGTCTCTCCGGCTCCTCGCCACTCGTTGACGAGTAGAGCCATAAACTCTCGCGACCCGAGATTGTGCACGTTCCAGTCTCGCCCGCGCCGCCTCGCGCCTCGGCTTACCACTCGCCCGCCGTCTACTCTGCTAGTTCGGCGCGTGCGGGCTCGAGTCTTTCCCTCGCGTCGGTGTGCAGTGAGGTGCGAAGAGTCGTGTCGAAAGTGTTACCCAAGGGAATCCCGGCTGCGTATTCCACGCTGTGCTACGGCGCACGGAAGACGTGCGTCGCATTTACGACACCACCATGTTTATGAACATACGTGGTGTCAAGATAGAGGCATGGCGTGGCAAACGTGGGCCCGCACAGTGCCATCGGTGCCAAAAATTTAGGCACTCATCGCACCAATGCCACCGCCCGCTCGCTTGCGTTCGATGCGGAGAGGGGCACACCGCCAGAGACTGCCCACGACCAAGAGAAGAGCCAGCCAACTTTTTTTTGTTTTTTTTTGTTGGCTGGGTGGAAAATCCTCATGGATGTCTTTCGCCTGGGGCAGACGAAGGGGTCTGTCAGACTCTTACTGACTAAAAACCACCTCGGTGTTCCCTCCCACACTTGGACCGGGGATTGTGGGAGCTGATGCGCCATTCATGATCCCCGGCTAGTGCCGGCCCGCCTACGCGGGCCACCTCAAGCCCGCGGGGAGTGTGAGGTATCCTCCCCCCGCAACGTACAATAGGGGCGCGCGTGGAACACTACGCGCCGCCGCCTCGGGTCTTGCTGGATGGGGGACGGCGGACGACCCCGAGTCCACCATCCCTCCGGACCTCTTTATGGGGGCTGGAAGAGGGCGTTGTCTGCCCTCCGCCGACGCCCGGTTCGCCTGCTGCGGCACGGAAGAGTGGCCACGGCCTCCCTCTCCCTGTCCGCAGCCTCCGCATCCCACGACTCGACGCCCCCGACCATCGAACGAACGACGGCCGGCAGCGACAGGTCGGGGCCCACTTCAGATACAAGGACACGGCTCTGCTCCTCCCATGCAGCTAACTCTGCCAGTGTGTGTTGTGCCGCGTCCTCGCGACAGTCGGTGCAGTGATGGCACCGAGCGTCCGGCTCCCTGTTTATGCGACACAAGTACTTCCCGAAGCAGCCATGCCCCGAGAGCATCTGCGTCGCCCTAAATGACAGGGAGCCGTGCTTCCTCCCGAGCCATTCGTCGAGCACTGGTCGGCCTATCTTTTTTTTTTTGTTGCCGGGGTGGAAAATCCTTATGGATGTCCTTCGCCTGGGGCAGGCGAAGGGGTCTGTCAGACTCTTACTGACTAAAAACCACCTCGGTGTTCCCTCCCACACTTGGACCGGGGATCGTGGGAGCTGATACGCCATCCATGATCCCCGGCTAGTGCCGGCCCGCCTACGCGGGCCACCTCAAGCCCGCGGGGAGTGTGAGGTGTCCTCCCCCCGCGACGTCTAATAGGGGTGCGCGTGGAACACTACGCGCCGCCGCCTCGGGTCTTGCTGGATGGGGGACGGCGGACGACCCCGAGTTCACCGTCCCTCCGGACCTATTTATGGGGGCTGGAAGAGGGCGTTGTCTGCCCGGATCAGCTCGTAGCCCATATTGTGTTTCTGTACCCTCACTGTGATCAACATCAAGAAAAGTGTACCTGCAGTCACCCGCACGAACCACCTATTCAAATCAGGTCGACCGTTTGTGGTGTCGACGGAACAAACTTCGGTTTGCGCCGGCGATAGCACAAGGGGGAGGCCTGCCCCGTGTTCACCTCGGTGCCCCACACGGAAGTGGTTGCGGCGGCTACGCCAAAGAAAGAAAGGAGCGGAAGAAGGAGCGAGAGAAGAGAAGAAGATGTCGAAGCCTGGCGGCACCCGCGTCCCTCAGGACCGTGGAGACGCCGACGACGACGAAGACGAACGTCCAGCGCTAGACCGGGCGTCGTCGCTCCCGAATATTCGGGCCGCGATGTCCGGTCTGGCGCCGAGAACAAAGGAGGGCAAGGAAAAACAAAGTGCGGGTAGTTCGCAATCATCGGCCGTCGGACCGGCGAGGACGCGAGCCCCAGCAAGCACTGCACAGCCCCCAATACCCGACCACCACTATCATCATCATCATCATCATCACCCACAGACCCAGAGGTCACCTGCCCAGGCCCGAACGACTACAACATTATCTTATGCAAGTGTCGCGGCCCCCCCCAGCGGCCCCCCGCAGCCCGCCGCCGCTCGCCCAGCGGTGCCACCGGCTACGGAAATTTCCAGACTCGCCGCGCAATCCGTACGTCGCAGTGAAGCGCCGCACTCCGAGCCGGCCGCCGCGTCCGCCGCTTACCGCGCGCCAGCGCCACTTAATGTCGTCCCGGCTCCTCGTCAACTGTTGACGAGTAGAGCTGGCGCATCGCGTGACCCTAGGCTGCGTTCAGCAAATGTACAGCCCGTGACACCCCCCGTACCACCCGTACCATCATCGCCCGCGCCGCCTCGCGCCGCCGCCTACGACTCGCCGGCCCCGCTATCCGCTTGCTCGTCGCGCGCCGGATCGAGCGAGTCTCTCGCGTCCTGCGGAAGTGTTGTGCGCGAGAACCGGCCCACGGACACCCCCATGTCACCCACCCCGTCGCTGGAGGAGCAACAGACCCTGTTCCGGCCTCAACGCAGAAGGAGGAGCTCCGACGAAGCCACCGAAGGAGCAGCCGAAGGAGCGAAGAGGTACTGCGGCCCTCGCTCCTCACCCACGGGACCCAAGAGCGGGGTAAGTAAATTTACTTCTACCCCCCAACCTGAAAATGTCTCTGCGCCCGGTATCGTTGATTCGATCTCAACGACCAAACCGGGCAACCATAATAAAAAACCCCGCTACCCTCCGCTGGTAGTGGAGAAATTACCGGACTGGCCTACCCACTTCAGGGTACTGAGTGGCAAACTAGGTCATCCTCCTCACGCCCGCCCGTACCAAGGCGGCATTCGCTTCATCCCGGAGAGTGAGGGGGAATATAGGTTGGTACAAAGTTACCTGACCAACCTAGAGAAGGAGAAGGGACTATCCTGGTTTGCCTACTCCCTGCCGGCGGAGAAGAGCATTAAGGTAGCCATCAGGGGCATCCCGGCAGAGACGGATCCTGCCCTCATTGAGGAAGAGCTTCGCCGACTAGATTACGAGCCCGAATACGTTCGTAATATAAGGGCTCGTCAAGGCCGCCCGGGCTGCATCTTTTATGCAGTCCTGAAAAAGACGCCCGACTTCAGGCGGATCCTCCGTGGAAGTCGCTGCGTCCCCGCAAGGGGGCGCGGCGGCGGGGTATAGGCTGGGCCTTTGTCCCGCAGTGTCGGGGTAGGGCCCCGTAAATACGGGACCTGCGTTGGGGGCGCCCTGTAGGCGGCGGCCTCGGGGCAGGCGCGCGTGCGCTGCTTGCCTGAGAGTAACTGCATTGTGTTCAGTAGGAGCGCCTCGACACTGCTCCTGCAGTGCCGATTTTTCACGACATCTCGGCGGTCAGTCCCCGCCGGGTGGAACCCCCGGTTGCCCGGAGGAAGCCCAGCGAGAGACGACCAGCGACGAGAATGCCGGCTTTAGGGGCGCTCTCTACTGAGGATGTAGACCCCCGCCTGTCACGCTTCCAGGTCGAGCCGGTCACGCTTCAGGCTAAGGGGACGTAGTGAGAGTATGAGCGGCATTGAGTATGTGTAATACACCGCTCATGTGGGCAAGCGAAACGCGCAACCGCGCTACGCGTCTGCTGCGTGAATATTATGCATGTAGAGTCGTGACTGTGTGAGGGCTGGTACACGTCATGCCTATATTAACTTAGCACACAACGTGTACCGGGTGCGTGTGCTGTTGAGGAGTCTAATTCGTGTGAGTGAGTCGCGTGTAGGTGAAGGCGGCTCACTCAGGCGTCAAGTCCGGTGGGGTGGGCACATCCGGCAGGAGGTCACGGGGGAAGCGCCTCGCGTCTGGAGGACGCGCGTGCCAGGGCGCTATATGCTTGACGTGCTGCCAAGCGGAAGCGTCGGCACGCGAGAACATGTTGGACGCGAGGCGGGCACAAAATTGGTCCAGGCTCTCCATCTCGAGGTCCCGCTGAATGACGTCGTTCCTCACCAGCGGGGGGGCGTTTACTATAGTCCGGAGCGCAAGGTTTTGTTGCGCCCGGAGGCGGATTTTGCTGGACTCGCTGGTGAGGGCGAGCCAAGCTGGGGCGGCATACGTAATAATTGGGCGGATGTACGTTTTGTACACGCCCAGCTTGGTACGCAGCGGGAGGCGAGAGGAGAGCACCGGGCGGAGCAGTGCGCGGGCTGCCCTGCTTTTGGCGGTGACCTGCCGGACGTGGCCTCTCATGGAGAGCCGACGATCGATAGTGACCCCTAGGTATTTCACCTGGGGCGACCAGGCGATGTCGGCTCCGTGCAGCTGGAGAGGTGGTGGGTGGCGAGCAGACCCGACGAGCAACGCCTGGGTCTTACCCACGTTCACCGACAACCTCCATTTCGACAGCCAGTCGGGAAGCTGGTCGAGTACGCGCTGTACTTTGACGGCCGCGTGCCTCGCGTTTAGCGAGGAACCGATGTACGCGGCGTCGTCTGCGTACAGCGCGAGCGTGGTGTCCTGCGTCGTGGGGATGTCGTCGGTGTAACATGAGTAGCAGGCCGGCGATACGCAGCTACCCTGCGGGACGCCGGCCGCGACCGGGCGGGCGCTCGAGAGTGCGCCATCGACCACCACCTTAAAAGTCCTATCCGTGAGGAAGGAGGAGACCACCTTTACAACGCGACGGGGCGCGCTGGTCTTCGAGATCTTATAGACCAGGCCTTCATGCCAGACCCGGTCGAATGCCTTTTCCATGTCGAGGAATACTGCAACCGCTCGCTCTTTCTTGTTCAGCGAAGCGGTGAGAAGATGCAGTACCCTCGACAGTTGGAGCGTCGTGCTGTGTTCCGAGCGGAACCCGAACTGTTCCGGACGTGGAGTCAGATGAGGAGTTAGATGTCGCAGCAGGAGTTTTTCAAACACCTTGGACATGGTGGACAGCAGAGTGATTGGCCGATAGCTCTCCGGCTTCAGCACATTCTTATTCGCCTTCGGCAGCATTATGACGCGCCCTTCCTTCCAGCACCCAGGAAAAACCCCCGTGCGCAGCACCCCCGTGTACAGGCGCGCCAGTGCCGCAACCGAACGGTACGGCAAGTGGCGCAGCGCTGTGTTGGTGATGCCGTCCGCCCCAGGGGCCTTCCTCAGCTTTGTGGAAAGGATGGCGCGTCTGACTGCGTTAGGCGAGAAGAAAATTGGGTCTTCCTCGGGAGCTATCGGCGAGGCGAAGTACTCTCCAAGGTGCCTCTCGACTGCTGCGACATGGTCATGGTCAACAGTCGGGTTCGGCTGGAATTGACGCTCCAGGCATTCGGCGAAGATCTCCGCACGGTCTGCTGCGGAGTATCTCGGGGCCCCGTCGCTGTGTAAGAGCGGACGTACCGGAGCTGGGGTCTTCGTTAACTGCCGGCAAAGTCTATGAATTGCCGGCCAGTCTCCTTCTGTGGATTCAACATGGTCGTCCCAGCTCTCGGCGTTGAACGCTTGGAGCTTGGCTCTGACTCTCTCCGCGTGGCGGTTTAACTGTGCTTTCTGCACAGGGCACCTCGATTGTTGCCACCGTTTGCGTAGGCGCCTGGTCTCAGCGACCAGCTCCTGCAGGTGCTTCGGCAGGGGCTTGAACACTCTCCCCTGCGGCTGCGATATTGTGGTGGTCGCCTCGTCATAGGCGCGTTGGATGCAAACGGTGGCTTCCTCCGCCAGTCTGTGTACGTCCTCGGGAGAGACGACAGGCCAAGCTGGCGTGGTGGTCTCCATCACTTCCTGGAACTTTGTCCAGTCCGTTTTTCGACGTGGCGCTGGGGGCGAGAGTCGGGTCGGCATGTCTTCTAGGACGACGAGGACAGGTTGGTGGTCCGACAGCATCTCGTCGTCTAGGACTTGCTGGGTGATCTGGCAGCTCAGACCCACGTGCACAGTGATGTCTAGCACATCCGGCGCATGCTGGTAATGATCCGGGTAATGCGTCGGAGTTTCCGGGCCAGCCACCACGTACCCGTGAGTCTGTGCGTCTGCGAAGAGTCGGTTACCCCCGGAATTCGCGCGACTGGAATTCCACGCTGGGTGTTTGCAGTTTAGGTCGCCGGCCAGGAGAGTCGGCCGCGACGACTGCAGCATGATGGCCCGTAATTCTGTCACGTCGTACTGGGTTGCGGGCGGGATATATGCCGCGAAGATATTGAGGTCCTCGCCGGCGAGGTGAACCTGAACACCCAGCGCGTAAAGGGAGTTGAGGGGCATCGGAGGTAGGGGTTGGTGGACGACTCTCCGCCGCACTAGTACCGCCAGACCACGGTAGGTAATGCCGACTGCCGACTTCTCGTCCTGTCTGTAGGTGAAATATCCCGGGAACCTGACTTTGTCGGCAGGCCCCAGGAGAGTTTCGCTTATCAGCGCCACGTCTATGTTCTGTTCCTTGAGGAGGAGGCGGAAGGGGGCGACCTTACTCTTGAGGCCGCGGGCATTCCAATGTATGATCCTCAGAGACCTGGCCATTGGTGACCGGTAACGATCTCGAGGAGTTGAGGCAGGTCTCCAAGGACCACACCTATTGGGTCCCGCGACCCCATCATCCTACCGACTAACCCCATTAGGTAGCGGAGGATTTGAGGGAGGCGGGTTCTCAGCAACTCGGTGCTCTCCTCCGAGATGAGTTGGCTCGGAGGGCCTCTGCCTCGCTGCTGCTGCCGAATAGGGGCAGCACTTGCGTGTGCGGCCGCCTTAGGGGCGGCTCGGCTCGCTTCAGCGTGCTGTCCCTTCTTCACCTTGTCGGCATCAGCAGGTGCTGCTCTTGAGGGGGCCCCCGCCCCTGAGGGGGGCGGGGCAGTCGCCACTTCTGAATGCGTGGGAGGGGGCGGGGGCTTCTTCCCCTTCTTCTTCCCCCCCCTCTTGGTCTTCTTCCGCCTCCCGGAGGGGATCTCCTGTCCTCTGGTTGAGGGCCCGTTAGCTGCCGCCATCAGGGACGCACTAGGCGCCTCCTTCTCCTCGGCATTTACAGGCCTATCTGTGGTTGCAGTCCGCTGGCGCTGTTGCCGGGAGATGGCGACAGTGCCCGCTCGCTTGTTCCTCACCTCGTTGAGGAACACGGGACATTTCGAATGGCACGCCGGGTGGTCCCCTGCGCAATTTGCGCAGGTGGCCGGTTCCGTCCTCGGGCGTGGGCAGTCCCTAGCGGCGTGGTTTTCCCCGCAACGCACGCATGCGAGCGGGCGGTGGCACAGGTGAGAACTGTGCCGGAACTTCTGGCACCTGTGACACTGGGCGGGCCCTTTCTTGCCCCTCCACGCCTCGACTCGGACACCACGCATTAAAAGTAGTTGCGTGGTGTCATAGATCTTCCTGATGTCGGGCGTCCTCTTGAGCACGGCATGGAAGATACAGCCAGGTCGTCCCTCGCGCGCCTTAATGTTGCGCACGTACTCTGGCTGGTATCCCAGCCGGCTCAACTCGTCCTCTATCTCTGCCGGGTCTGTGTCGGCAGGGAGTCCACGGATTGCTACTTTGAAGCTTCGCTCCGCTGGGAGCGAGTAGGCAAACCATGAGATGCCGCTTTCCTTTTCCAGGTCGGTAAGGTACCGCTGGACCACCCTATATTCTGCCTCACTCTCAGGCAGAAACCGAATGCCGCCCTGGTATGGACGGGCATTCGGCGGGAAGCCCAGCAGGCCCTTAACGGCCCTAAAGTGGGCGGCCCATCCTGGCAGTCTCTCCACAATCAGCGGAGGGTAGCGGGGGGACTTCTTCTTGGCGGCAGGAGCATTTCCTGCCGCAGTAGGGGTGGGGGCCCTCGAAATAAAGGGGGCCCCTGCGTCAATTTGGTCCCGAATGGCCCTCTGGCCCGATGAGGTGGACGGTAGAGGGGAGGCCGGCGGCGAGCGCACCGCTTCGGCGAACGTGGGGGACCCTGGCCCCTCCCGCCTGCGCGGGGCGCGCTGCGGTAGGGGGGGCCCCGTGCAGGGACGCTTCGCCTCTTCGGCGGCCTCGTCGTCGGAGCTGCGGGGTCTGCGTTGGGGCCGGGCCTCTAGGGCGAACTCGAACCCGAAGCCCGGCGTCTCAAATTGTGGAGGTGGGGGTGGGGGGCCCTCGTCCGGTGAACCGGGTCGCGTGAGCGTATCGAAAGAGACGTCTCGGCGACCGGTCCGTGAGGAGGCCCCCGACGAGGCCGACATGTCCGACCCTTGACGGGAGGAACAAGCGGACAAGGCGACGGGGGAATCCTGGGCGGAGCCCCTTGGTGGAGGGGGTGAGAAGAGCGGTGGTGGTGGGAGCACTGACCTTTCCGCCGCAGCGGCCGAGCCCGCCAGCATGCGGCGGGTAGCAGGCGATGCGGTGCGGCGTGCTGGGCCGAGCTGCGTCCTCGCTCCTATCTCCGTGTCACGCCGTCCGGAGGGGGCGCTGGCGTGGGTCTTTGCTGTCCGTCCGGCACTGGACAGCTTTGATGTAGTGGGGGGCACAGGTGGGGCCCTGGTGGCGGGCGCTAAGGTGCGCACAGCCGACACGGGGGGCACAGCAACTCGCGCGGGCGCGGCACTTCGCGTGGCGATATGGTCCCCCGGCGCAGCGGAGCGCACGGCGGGGGTGGGCGAACGCACCGATTGGTGACGGCTAGGCTGCCCTAGGGGCCCCGGGGCCTGTATAGGCACAGGGCGGAACGCTGATGGACGAACCGGGACGGCCGGTTGTCGGCTCGACGACGCTGATGACGAAGCGCGCGCAGTCGTCAACGGCGCCGGCGGGCCGCCAGCAGCCGCTTCCTTCTTCGTCTTGGATGGGGGTGGGGCACCGGGAGTCGAACCCCCAATAAATGGGAGCGACAACGTCCGGTCCCCCATCGGTCGATCCGGGATTGGGGACTCGGAGTCGTTTCCCAACGAGCTCCGAGGTCCTGGCTTCTTGGGCGGCATAGTGACGCACTTTAAAAGTTACGGCACATTAACACTCAGTTTAAACAATAAAACTCACAGATAAAATAAAAAAAAGCACATTAAAATAAAAACACAATTTAAAATAAACTTTAAAAGGTGGGATTAAAATCTAGGCACAATGCCTCCGCGACCGCTACAGTGTGCGTAAGCGCACACCGAGTATCGACGGGGTGGCCTCCCCTGTGTGCCCCCGTAAGTACTAGTGTGAACCAGTACCTACGTCGACACAAAGGGTTAGCCGAATGGAACGGTCCGTGCGGGATGAGAGCGCGACTACTACTGAAGGCAGCGGAGCCAATCCTCAGGCGGATCCATGACACCTCAGTGTTCTTATACATGAGGGGTGTCAAGATCGAAGCTTGGAGGGGGAAACGGGGACCGGTACAATGCCATAGGTGCCAGAAATTCCGGCACAGTTCACATAAATGCCACCGCCCTCTAGTGTAAGTACGTTGTGGAGAGGGGCACTCTGCGCGCGACTGTCCGCGCCCACGCTCCGAACCGGCAACATGCGCCAACTGTGGCGGACCACATCCAGCCTCAAGAAGAGAGTGTCCCGTGTTCCTCGCAGAAACGAGGAACAAACGGGCGGGCACTACCGCCCTAACCAGGAAGTCCACTCGGCCTGGGTCGAACATCCCTCAGGCCCCCACAGTGGTCGACACCGAGGCCCCAAGTGCCACACTGATGGCGGTGGCAAATGACCCCAGGGACAGAGTTCCCCCCCCTCCTCAGGGCGGAGGATGGGGAAGAGGGGAGGGAAGAAGGGGAGGAAGAAGCTCATAACCCCCCCCACCCAACAACAGCGACCAACGCGGGCGGACCCTACTCCAGTAATGGCGCAGGCGACGTCCTCACAGGGAGGCAGAGTGGGGGAAGTCGCAGGACAAGCGAAAAATGAATAGCATTCACTTATCACGTTACCAACAAGAGTTTCTTTACAATTGTCTACCTTATCGGAGGATATAAGTTAAGACTATTAGTTTTTCTAGGAATTCGGCAGAAAAATATTCAATACCTCATTAGACAACAATAGATAACGAGCACCGCAATGTTTCTACCTGCTGCCTAAAGTCATTGTTCTGTAGCGAGAAAGGATAAAACTATGCTGAACGTATAGCGCCGTCTTTTTCTTTCCTTTCGATCGGTCGTACCGCATAAAATCGCGGCGTTTCTTGTCAACTTATGCAGTCTTCTGTTAAACTTTGAAGTGTTCACGTCGCGTCACTTTGACAATCACCAAAGTTTACTTTGCTCAGCTTTAACGCGAGTAAAACCAAATCACAGACGAAGAGTACGAGGTTGTTTTTACACTTGCTTTCACACGCAATGTATCAAAAGCAGACCTCGAAAAAGTACGACTGCGTTACGTTCCCGATTACATTTGGGATCTCAAACTCCAAGCAGACTATTGGAGGGAGGCGCATCGAAGATACCAGGACCACGTAACTCTGCATAACTGGAGAGAATACGAAATTCAAATGAAAGACGAACTCAACAAACACAAGAGGATCTTGAAGAATTTCGACACAGTGAGACGGATGTGCGCGGTATCAGACGACGAGAACCATTTCTCGCAGTGGCTTGATCCGGTACGCGTTCAAATCATTATCGATTATCTCAAACGCAATCGGAGTGACAATGAAATATTTCACAAGCTGACGAGACACTTTCGCGGCAAGAAAAACGAATTCGACAACATTCTCTATCTTATATACGCTATATGGGCGATGTACGGAGAATTTCGAATACGGCCGTCACAGCCCAGTAGAGGCGCGCAAGTTCGAACGTGGATCGACGATTTGTTCTGACGAAAAGGCCTTTAAACTCTATTTTAAAGACGAACTCAACAAACACAAGTGTCTTGAAGAATTTCGACACAGTGAGACGGATGTGCGCGGTATCGGACGACGAGAACCGTTTGATCCGGTATGCGATTAAATCATTACCGATCATCTCAAACGCAATCGGAGTGACAGTGAAATATTTCACAAGCTGACGAGACACTTTCGCGGCAATAAAAATGATTTGGACAATATTCTCTATCTCATATAGGTTTAATGTATGGGCGTTGTACGAAAAGCCCTTTAATTTCTATTTTTGTTCGTATCATATTGTAAATACTTGTAAGTTAGTTTTAATTAGGTTAAGTTGTAAATTAAGCATGTTATTGTTAGATAAGTAGTAAATAGATAATAAATGAATGATTTTATCATAATCTAAATTCTTTTATTCATATTACACTTTCCCTGTAACCTTTCTAATAATAAAGTCAATAGAAAAATTATGTGCCATAAAAGCTTTTGGCTAGACATAAAAAAAAAAACTCAGTACATACGAGTAATAAGAATTGGCTAATGCTAATTAGGAATGTTACTGAGAATACGTGTTCGAAAATTCTTTTAAAAATGAATAGCATTCACTTATCACGTTACCAACAAGAGTTTCTTTACAATTGTCTACCTTATCGGAGGATATAAGTTAAGACTATTAGTTTTTCTAGGAATTCGGCAGAAAAATATTCAATACCTCATTAGACAACAATAGATAACGAGCACCGCAATGTTTCTACCTGCTGCCTAAAGTCATTGTTCTGTAGCGAGAAAGGATAAAACTATGCTGAACGTATAGCGCCGTCTTTTTCTTTCCTTTCGATCGGTCGTACCGCATAAAATCGCGGCGTTTCTTGTCAACTTATGCGGATCCGCTCCGTTGCCGTGGTAGGACGTGCGCGCGCTACTATACTTCGCTCGGACCGCCCTCTAGTCGGCCTAACCCTGTGTTGTCGTGAGTGTAAGCTTAGGCGAGCACTTACGGGAGCACTGGGGGAAGCCGCCTCAGTTTTAATCTCAGTTTTTATTACTGTCGCGGTCGCGTTGGCAACGTGCCACTATTTTATTCTTTTAACCTGTTTTTAATTCTAAATTGTATTTTTATTCTTCGTTATGCCGAAGAAGAAGCCAGGTGTGCGTAGCTCCCTAGAGCCCGACACCAGCCTGCCGCTGGATAGCCAGATGGGAGGTCGGACGACGTCGCTTCCGTACCTCGGGAGTTCGATGCCCGGCCCCCTGCCCGCCGCTCCAGCCCTAGAAGGGAAGAAGCACTCTGCCGGCTCACCGACGTCGCCGGCGACTGCGCGCGTTTCGCCGTCGCCGTCGTCGGGCCGCCAGCCAGCTGTCCCGATTCGCCCGCCGGCCTTTCGCCCCGTGCCTATCCAGGCCCCGGGTCCAGCAGCGTCAAGCAGCCGTGCGCCACCGGCGCGGCCGGTGGCGCCACCTACAGTCCGCGCCGGTAAACCCGCGCGCCCCGAGGCGCACCACGCGACTCGCCCCGCTACCACTGTGCCCAGTGTCGCCGCCCGCGTTCCTGTGCGCCAACCAGTGTTGGCTTCTCCCGCTCCACTACCTGCGCGCCCGGGAACCAGCAGAAGAAGCGACGCAGCCGCCCAAATTGTTGCGACAGCACGCCGCACAACATCGCCCGCTCCCCGCCGCTTGCTGACGGACTCAGCAAGAGGAAGATTGGACGCGCCCATCTTTTCTCCCACCCCGCCCCGGGTCTCCGCCCGGGACTCCCCCGCCGTGCTGTCCGCGTGCTCGTCCCGACAGGGCTCGGACATGTCGGCTTACTCCGGGGACTCCTGCGCCGGGATCGAAGACGTGTCGCTAGACACGCCCTCCCGATCCGAGTTTAGGGACGAAGAGTACGCGGCCCCACCCGTTGAATCCTTGGGCTTTGGCTTCGAGTTCCAGCTCGACACCAGAGCCCAAAGAAGACCAAGAAGCCCAGATGACGACGCGACCGAGGAGGCCAAACGGTACTGCCTCGACCCGCCCAGCACCTATGCCGACAAGGTGCGCTCCCCGCCCCCTCCGCCCACAGCTCAAGAGAGCAGAGGAGAGCCAACGTCTGCGGGCCCACCCCCCGCAAGTCAAAAGAAGAATCCCTCCCGCTACCCTCCGCTGGTGGTGGAGAGGCTACCTGACTGGGCCGCCCACTTTAGGGCGCTGAACGACCTCCTGGGCCGCCCCCCGAATGCCCGCCCTTTTCAGGGCGGCATTCGATTCCTCCCGGAATCCGCGGAGGAATACAGGGTGGTACAGAGGTACCTAGGCGACCAAGAGAGGGAGACCGGCCTGGCTTGGTTTGCGTACTCCCTACCCGCGGAGCGGAGCCTCAAGGTGGCCATCCGTGGCCTACCAGCGGACACGGAGCCGGCCGAGATTGAGGAGGAGCTCAGGCGGCTGGAATTTGAGCCGGAGTACGTGCGCAACATAAAGGCGCGCGGTGGGAGACCCGGCTGCATCTTTCACGCCGTGCTGAAAAGGACGCCCGGGATCTTCAAGATCTACGACATCACGCAGTTCCTGCTCATGCGTGGTGTCAAGATCGAGGCGTGGAGGGGCAGGCGCGGGCCTGCGCAGTGCCACCGGTGCCAGCAGTTTAGGCACAGTTCGCACCGGTGCCACCGCCCGCTGGCCTGCGTGAGATGCGGGGAGAGCCACGCCGCGAAGGATTGCCCACGCCCCAGGGAGGAGCCGGCCACCTGCGCCAACTGCGGAGGTGACCACCCAGCGTGTCACAAAAGATGCCCCGTCTTCATCGAAGAGGCACAGAAGAGGAGAGTGGGCACGGTCGCTATCTCCCGGCGACCAAACCCGCCCACCAAATCCACCCGTGGGCCCGTGGCGGCCGACGCCTCTGAAGCGCCCAGCGCCTCATTGATGGCGGCGGCCAACGACCCCACGAATAGGAGAGATGTCCCCCCAACACGGAGGAAGAAGAGAGGTGGGAGGAAGGGGAAGAAGCCCCTCCCCCCCCCCACAACCAAGGATGCGGACTCTGCCCCACTATCGGTGCAGTCGTCGCGCCCCCCCCCCCACTGCCGAGACCGAAGCCCCCAAAAGAGCGCAACGACCGGCTAAGACAGCCACCGCCCCCCGGGCGGCCCACCAGGAGGCCAAAGTTCCCGACGCCGCGCCCGCCCAGCAGCGACCGGAGCTCTCCCTAGAAGAGCGGAGGATTCTGTTCGCCTTCATTCAGGAGCTCACAGAATGCATCCAAATGAAGCGCCGTCAGGGTGAAGGGGACCCGACGGAGCTCATTATTACAGGGATGGCCCACCTGACCAACCTCCTTTACGGGGGAAAGTGATGGCGGGTAAGTTAATCATTCGACGCCTGAGTGAGCCGCTTACACCTACACACGGCTCACTCAAACAATAATACTCCACACTCATAACATGCACCCGGTGAACGTCGCGTGCTAAGTTAATATAGGCGCGACGCTAACCCAATTCATACACACACGACTCCACACTCAGTATACTCACGCAATTGGACGCGCGGGGCGGATCGCGCGTTCCAAATTGCACCCATGGGCGGTGTTACACAGCACCCATACCGCCCACAGACTCACTACGCCCCTTAGTCTGAAGCGCAACCGGCTAGATCTGGAAACGTGACAGACGGGGGTTTACATCCACAGTGGGCAGCGCCACCAAAGTCTTCACCTCTGTCGCTGGTCGCCGCCCGCCGGGCCTCCTCCGGGCAACCGGAGGTCTCACCTGGCGGCGACGGACCGCCGAGGTGGCGTGAAAAAGCGGCACTGTGACCGCACAGTGCCGCGGCGCTTCCCACTGTACAAATAACAGCTACACATAGACAAGCAGCGCGTGCGCGCTTGTCATGGCTACGGCCTATATGGCCACCACAACGATGTGCCCGTCGCTACGGGCACCTAACCCGCAACCGCGGGACAAAGGCTATGCCTATAACCCGCCGGCCGCGCCCCCTTGCGGGGACGCAGCGACTTCCACGGAGTTCAACTTATGCAGTCTTCTGTTAAACTTTGAAGTGTTCACGTCGCGTCACTTTGACAATCACCAAAGTTTACTTTGCTCAGCTTTAACGCGAGTAAAACCATACTTAGCGATGGCTCAAGTTACGGAGTTATCGCCATACAATATCGTGGGGAAAATCACAGACGAAGAGTACGAGGTTGTTTTTACACTTGCTTTCACACGCAATGTATCAAAAGCAGACCTCGAAAAAGTACGACTGCGTTACGTTCCCGATTACATTTGGGATCTCAAACTCCAAGCAGACTATTGGAGGGAGGCGCATCGAAGATACCAGGACCACGTATCTCTGCATAACTGGAGAGAATACGAAATTCAAATGAAAGACGAACTCAACAAACACAAGAGGATCTTGAAGAATTTCGACACAGTGAGACGGATGTGCGCGGTATCAGACGACGAGAACCATTTCTCGCAGTGGCTTGATCCGGTACGCGTTCAAATCATTATCGATTATCTCAAACGCAATCGGAGTGACAATGAAATATTTCATAAGCTGACGAGACACTTTCGCGGCAAGAAAAACGAATTCGACAACATTCTCTATCTTATATACGCTATATGGGCGATGTACGGAGAATTTCGAATACGGCCGTCACAGCCCAGTAGAGGCGCGCAAGTTCGAACGTGGATCGACGATTTGTTCTGACGAAAAGGCCTTTAAACTCTATTTTATAGACGAACTCAACAAACACAAGAGTCTTGAAGAATTTCGACACAGTGAGACGGATGTGCGCGGTATCGGACGACGAGAACCGTTTGATCCGGTATGCGATTAAATCATTACCGATCATCTCAAACGCAATCGGAGTGAGAGTGAAATATTTCACAAGCTGACGAGACACTTTCGCGGCAATAAAAATGATTTGGACAATATTCTCTATCTCATATAGGTTTAATGTATGGGCGTTGTACGAAAAGCCCTTTAATTTCTATTTTTGTTCGTATCATATTGTAAATACTTGTAAGTTAGTTTTAATTAGGTTAAGTTGTAAATTAAGCATGTTATTGTTAGATAAGTAGTAAATAGATAATAAATGAATGATTTTATCATAATCTAAATTCTTTTATTCATATTACACTTTCCCTGTAACCTTTCTAATAATAAAGTCAATAGAAAAATTATGTGCCATAAAAGCTTTTGGCTAGACATAAAAAAAAAAACTCAGTACATACGAGTAATAAGAATTGGCTAATGCTAATTAGGAATGTTACTGAGAATACGTGTTCGAAAATTCTTTTAAAAATGAATAGCATTCACTTATCACGTTACCAACAAGAGTTTCTTTACAATTGTCTACCTTATCGGAGGATATAAGTTAAGACTATTAGTTTTTCTAGGAATTCGGCAGAAAAATATTCAATACCTCATTAGACAACAATAGATAACGAGCACCGCAATGTTTCTACCTGCTGCCTAAAGTCATTGTTCTGTAGCGAGAAAGGATAAAACTATGCTGAACGTATAGCGCCGTCTTTTTCTTTCCTTTCGATCGGTCGTACCGCATAAAATCGCGGCGTTTCTTGTCAACTTATGCAGTCTTCTGTTAAACTTTGAAGTGTTCACGTCGCGTCACTTTGACAATCACCAAAGTTTACTTTGCTCAGCTTTAACGCGAGTAAAACCATACTTAGCGATGGCTCAAGTTACGGAGTTATCGCCATACAATATCGTGGGGAAAATCACAGACGAAGAGTACGAGGTTGTTTTTACACTTGCTTTCACACGCAATGTATCAAAAGCAGACCTCGAAAAAGTACGACTGCGTTACGTTCCCGATTACATTTGGGATCTCAAACTCCAAGCAGACTATTGGAGGGAGGCGCATCGAAGATACCAGGACCACGTATCTCTGCATAACTGGAGAGAATACGAAATTCAAATGAAAGACGAACTCAACAAACACAAGAGGATCTTGAAGAATTTCGACACAGTGAGACAGATGTGCGCGGTATCAGACGACGAGAACCATTTCTCGCAGTGGCTTGATCCGGTACGCGTTCAAATCATTATCGATTATCTCAAACGCAATCGGAGTGACAATGAAATATTTCATAAGCTGACGAGACACTTTCGCGGCAAGAAAAACGAATTCGACAACATTCTCTATCTTATATACGCTATATGGGCGATGTACGGAGAATTTCGAATACGGCCGTCACAGCCCAGTAGAGGCGCGCAAGTTCGAACGTGGATCGACGATTTGTTCTGACGAAAAGGCCTTTAAACTCTATTTTAAAGACGAACTCAACAAACACAAGTGTCTTGAAGAATTTCGACACAGTGAGACGGATGTGCGCGGTATCGGACGACGAGAACCGTTTGATCCGGTATGCGATTAAATCATTACCGATCATCTCAAACGCAATCGGAGTGAGAGTGAAATATTTCACAAGCTGACGAGACACTTTCGCGGCAATAAAAATGATTTGGACAATATTCTCTATCTCATATAGGTTTAATGTATGGGCGTTGTACGAAAAGCCCTTTAATTTCTATTTTTGTTCGTATCATATTGTAAATACTTGTAAGTTAGTTTTAATTAGGTTAAGTTGTAAATTAAGCATGTTATTGTTAGATAAGTAGTAAATAGATAATAAATGAATGATTTTATCATAATCTAAATTCTTTTATTCATATTACACTTTCCCTGTAACCTTTCTAATAATAAAGTCAATAGAAAAATTATATGCCATAAAAGCTTTTGGCTAGACATAAAAAAAAAACTCAGTACATACGAGTAATAAGAATTGGCTAATGCTAATTAGGAATGTTACTGAGAATACGTGTTCGAAAATTCTTTTAAAAATGAATAGCATTCACCTATAACGTTACCAACAAGAGTTTCTTTACAATTGTCTACCTTATCGGAGGATATAAGTTAAGACTATTAGTTTTTCTAGGAATTCGGCAGAAAAATATTCAATACCTCATTAGACAACAATAGATAACGAGCACCGCAATGTTTCTACCTGCTGCCTAAAGTCATTGTTCTGTAGCGAGAAAGGATAAAACTATGCTGAACGTATAGCGCCGTCTTTTTCTTTCCTTTCGATCGGTCGTACCGCATAAAATCGCGGCGTTTCTTGTCAACTTATGCAGTCTTCTGTTAAACTTTGAAGTGTTCACGTCGCGTCACTTTGACAATCACCAAAGTTTACTTTGCTCAGCTTTAACGCGAGTAAAACCATACTTAGCGATGGCTCAAGTTACGGAGTTATCGCCATACAATATCGTGGGGAAAATCACAGACGAAGAGTACGAGGTTGTTTTTACACTTGCTTTCACACGCAATGTATCAAAAGCAGACCTCGAAAAAGTACGACTGCGTTACGTTCCCGATTACATTTGGGATCTCAAACTCCAAGCAGACTATTGGAGGGAGGCGCATCGAAGATACCAGGACCACGTATCTCTGCATAACTGGAGAGAATACGAAATTCAAATGAAAGACGAACTCAACAAACACAAGAGGATCTTGAAGAATTTCGACACAGTGAGACAGATGTGCGCGGTATCAGACGACGAGAACCATTTCTCGCAGTGGCTTGATCCGGTACGCGTTCAAATCATTATCGATTATCTCAAACGCAATCGGAGTGACAATGAAATATTTCATAAGCTGACGAGACACTTTCGCGGCAAGAAAAACGAATTCGACAACATTCTCTATCTTATATACGCTATATGGGCGATGTACGGAGAATTTCGAATACGGCCGTCACAGCCCAGTAGAGGCGCGCAAGTTCGAACGTGGATCGACGATTTGTTCTGACGAAAAGGCCTTTAAACTCTATTTTAAAGACGAACTCAACAAACACAAGTGTCTTGAAGAATTTCGACACAGTGAGACGGATGTGCGCGGTATCGGACGACGAGAACCGTTTGATCCGGTATGCGATTAAATCATTACCGATCATCTCAAACGCAATCGGAGTGAGAGTGAAATATTTCACAAGCTGACGAGACACTTTCGCGGCAATAAAAATGATTTGGACAATATTCTCTATCTCATATAGGTTTAATGTATGGGCGTTGTACGAAAAGCCCTTTAATTTCTATTTTTGTTCGTATCATATTGTAAATACTTGTAAGTTAGTTTTAATTAGGTTAAGTTGTAAATTAAGCATGTTATTGTTAGATAAGTAGTAAATAGATAATAAATGAATGATTTTATCATAATCTAAATTCTTTTATTCATATTACACTTTCCCTGTAACCTTTCTAATAATAAAGTCAATAGAAAAATTATATGCCATAAAAGCTTTTGGCTAGACATAAAAAAAAAACTCAGTACATACGAGTAATAAGAATTGGCTAATGCTAATTAGGAATGTTACTGAGAATACGTATTCGAAAATTCTTTTAAAAATGAATAGCATTCACCTATCACGTTACCAACAAGAGTTTCTTTACAATTGTCTACCTTATCGGAGGATATAAGTTAAGACTATTAGTTTTTCTAGGAATTCGGCAGAAAAATATTCAATACCTCATTAGACAACAATAGATAACGAGCACCGCAATGTTTCTACCTGCTGCCTAAAGTCATTGTTCTGTAGCGAGAAAGGATAAAACTATGCTGAACGTATAGCGCCGTCTTTTTCTTTCCTTTCGATCGGTCGTACCGCATAAAATCGCGGCGTTTCTTGTCAACTTATGCAGTCTTCTGTTAAACTTTGAAGTGTTCACGTCGCGTCACTTTGACAATCACCAAAGTTTACTTTGCTCAGCTTTAACGCGAGTAAAACCATACTTAGCGATGGCTCAAGTTACGGAGTTATCGCCATACAATATCGTGGGGAAAATCACAGACGAAGAGTACGAGGTTGTTTTTACACTTGCTTTCACACGCAATGTATCAAAAGCAGACCTCGAAAAAGTACGACTGCGTTACGTTCCCGATTACATTTGGGATCTCAAACTCCAAGCAGACTATTGGAGGGAGGCGCATCGAAGATACCAGGACCACGTATCTCTGCATAACTGGAGAGAATACGAAATTCAAATGAAAGACGAACTCAACAAACACAAGAGGATCTTGAAGAATTTCGACACAGTGAGACGGATGTGCGCGGTATCAGACGACGAGAACCATTTCTCGCAGTGGCTTGATCCGGTACGCGTTCAAATCATTATCGATTATCTCAAACGCAATCGGAGTGACAATGAAATATTTCATAAGCTGACGAGACACTTTCGCGGCAAGAAAAATGAATTCGACAACATTCTCTATCTTATATATGCTATATGGGCGATGTACGGAGAATTTCGAATACGGCCGTCACAGCCCAGTAGAGGCGCGCAAGTTCGAACGTGGATCGACGATTTGTTCTGACGAAAAGGCCTTTAAACTCTATTTTAAAGACGAACTCAACAAACACAAGTGTCTTGAAGAATTTCGACACAGTGAGACGGATGTGCGCGGTATCGGACGACGAGAACCGTTTGATCCGGTATGCGATTAAATCATTACCGATCATCTCAAACGCAATCGGAGTGAGAGTGAAATATTTCACAAGCTGACGAGACACTTTCGCGGCAATAAAAATGATTTGGACAATATTCTCTATCTCATATAGGTTTAATGTATGGGCGTTGTACGAAAAGCCCTTTAATTTCTATTTTTGTTCGTATCATATTGTAAATACTTGTAAGTTAGTTTTAATTAGGTTAAGTTGTAAATTAAGCATGTTATTGTTAGATAAGTAGTAAATAGATAATAAATGAATGATTTTATCATAATCTAAATTCTTTTATTCATATTACACTTTCCCTGTAACCTTCCTAATAATAAAGTCAATAGAAAAATTATATGCCATAAAAGCTTTTGGCTAGACATAAAAAAAAAAACTCAGTACATACGAGTAATAAGAATTGGCTAATGCTAATTAGGAATGTTACTGAGAATACGTGTTCGAAAATTCTTTTAAAAATGAATAGCATTCACCTATCACGTTACCAACAAGAGTTTCTTTACAATTGTCTACCTTATCGGAGGATATAAGTTAAGACTATTAGTTTTTCTAGGAATTCGGCAGAAAAATATTCAATACCTCATTAGACAACAATAGATAACGAGCACCGCAATGTTTCTACCTGCTGCCTAAAGTCATTGTTCTGTAGCGAGAAAGGATAAAACTATGCTGAACGTATAGCGCCGTCTTTTTCTTTCCTTTCGATCGGTCGTACCGCATAAAATCGCGGCGTTTCTTGTCAACTTATGCAGTCTTCTGTTAAACTTTGAAGTGTTCACGTCGCGTCACTTTGACAATCACCAAAGTTTACTTTGCTCAGCTTTAACGCGAGTAAAACCATACTTAGCGATGGCTCAAGTTACGGAGTTATCGCCATACAATATCGTGGGGAAAATCACAGACGAAGAGTACGAGGTTGTTTTTACACTTGCTTTCACACGCAATGTATCAAAAGCAGACCTCGAAAAAGTACGACTGCGTTACGTTCCCGATTACATTTGGGATCTCAAACTCCAAGCAGACTATTGGAGGGAGGCGCATCGAAGATACCAGGACCACGTATCTCTGCATAACTGGAGAGAATACGAAATTCAAATGAAAGACGAACTCAACAAACACAAGAGGATCTTGAAGAATTTCGACACAGTGAGACGGATGTGCGCGGTATCAGACGACGAGAACCATTTCTCGCAGTGGCTTGATCCGGTACGCGTTCAAATCATTATCGATTATCTCAAACGCAATCGGAGTGACAATGAAATATTTCATAAGCTGACGAGACACTTTCGCGGCAAGAAAAACGAATTCGACAACATTCTCTATCTTATATACGCTATATGGGCGATGTACGGAGAATTTCGAATACGGCCGTCACAGCCCAGTAGAGGCGCGCAAGTTCGAACGTGGATCGACGATTTGTTCTGACGAAAAGGCCTTTAAACTCTATTTTAAAGACGAACTCAACAAACACAAGTGTCTTGAAGAATTTCGACACAGTGAGACGGATGTGCGCGGTATCGGACGACGAGAACCGTTTGATCCGGTATGCGATTAAATCATTACCGATCATCTCAAACGCAATCGGAGTGAGAGTGAAATATTTCACAAGCTGACGAGACACTTTCGCGGCAATAAAAATGATTTGGACAATATTCTCTATCTCATATAGGTTTAATGTATGGGCGTTGTACGAAAAGCCCTTTAATTTCTATTTTTGTTCGTATCATATTGTAAATACTTGTAAGTTAGTTTTAATTAGGTTAAGTTGTAAATTAAGCATGTTATTGTTAGATAAGTAGTAAATAGATAATAAATGAATGATTTTATCATAATCTAAATTCTTTTATTCATATTACACTTTCCCTGTAACCTTTCTAATAATAAAGTCAATAGAAAAATTATATGCCATAAAAGCTTTTGGCTAGACATAAAAAAAAAAACTCAGTACATACGAGTAATAAGAATTGGCTAATGCTAATTAGGAATGTTACTGAGAATACGTGTTCGAAAATTCTTTTAAAAATGAATAGCATTCACCTATCACGTTACCAACAAGAGTTTCTTTACAATTGTCTACCTTATCGGAGGATATAAGTTAAGACTATTAGTTTTTCTAGGAATTCGGCAGAAAAATATTCAATACCTCATTAGACAACAATAGATAACGAGCACCGCAATGTTTCTACCTGCTGCCTAAAGTCATTGTTCTGTAGCGAGAAAGGATAAAACTATGCTGAACGTATAGCGCCGTCTTTTTCTTTCCTTTCGATCGGTCGTACCGCATAAAATCGCGGCGTTTCTTGTCAACTTATGCAGTCTTCTGTTAAACTTTGAAGTGTTCACGTCGCGTCACTTTGACAATCACCAAAGTTTACTTTGCTCAGCTTTAACGCGAGTAAAACCATACTTAGCGATGGCTCAAGTTACGGAGTTATCGCCATACAATATCGTGGGGAAAATCACAGACGAAGAGTACGAGGTTGTTTTTACACTTGCTTTCACACGCAATGTATCAAAAGCAGACCTCGAAAAAGTACGACTGCGTTACGTTCCCGATTACATTTGGGATCTCAAACTCCAAGCAGACTATTGGAGGGAGGCGCATCGAAGATACCAGGACCACGTATCTCTGCATAACTGGAGAGAATACGAAATTCAAATGAAAGACGAACTCAACAAACACAAGAGGATCTTGAAGAATTTCGACACAGTGAGACGGATGTGCGCGGTATCAGACGACGAGAACCATTTCTCGCAGTGGCTTGATCCGGTACGCGTTCAAATCATTATCGATTATCTCAAACGCAATCGGAGTGACAATGAAATATTTCATAAGCTGACGAGACACTTTCGCGGCAAGAAAAACGAATTCGACAACATTCTCTATCTTATATACGCTATATGGGCGATGTACGGAGAATTTCGAATACGGCCGTCACAGCCCAGTAGAGGCGCGCAAGTTCGAACGTGGATCGACGATTTGTTCTGACGAAAAGGCCTTTAAACTCTATTTTAAAGACGAACTCAACAAACACAAGTGTCTTGAAGAATTTCGACACAGTGAGACGGATGTGCGCGGTATCGGACGACGAGAACCGTTTGATCCGGTATGCGATTAAATCATTACCGATCATCTCAAACGCAATCGGAGTGAGAGTGAAATATTTCACAAGCTGACGAGACACTTTCGCGGCAATAAAAATGATTTGGACAATATTCTCTATCTCATATAGGTTTAATGTATGGGCGTTGTACGAAAAGCCCTTTAATTTCTATTTTTGTTCGTATCATATTGTAAATACTTGTAAGTTAGTTTTAATTAGGTTAAGTTGTAAATTAAGCATGTTATTGTTAGATAAGTAGTAAATAGATAATAAATGAATGATTTTATCATAATCTAAATTCTTTTATTCATATTACACTTTCCCTGTAACCTTTCTAATAATAAAGTCAATAGAAAAATTATATGCCATAAAAGCTTTTGGCTAGACATAAAAAAAAAAACTCAGTACATACGAGTAATAAGAATTGGCTAATGCTAATTAGGAATGTTACTGAGAATACGTGTTCGAAAATTCTTTTAAAAATGAATAGCATTCACCTATCACGTTACCAACAAGAGTTTCTTTACAATTGTCTACCTTATCGGAGGATATAAGTTAAGACTATTAGTTTTTCTAGGAATTCGGCAGAAAAATATTCAATACCTCATTAGACAACAATAGATAACGAGCACCGCAATGTTTCTACCTGCTGCCTAAAGTCATTGTTCTGTAGCGAGAAAGGATAAAACTATGCTGAACGTATAGCGCCGTCTTTTTCTTTCCTTTCGATCGGTCGTACCGCATAAAATCGCGGCGTTTCTTGTCAACTTATGCAGTCTTCTGTTAAACTTTGAAGTGTTCACGTCGCGTCACTTTGACAATCACCAAAGTTTACTTTGCTCAGCTTTAACGCGAGTAAAACCATACTTAGCGATGGCTCAAGTTACGGAGTTATCGCCATACAATATCGTGGGGAAAATCACAGACGAAGAGTACGAGGTTGTTTTTACACTTGCTTTCACACGCAATGTATCAAAAGCAGACCTCGAAAAAGTACGACTGCGTTACGTTCCCGATTACATTTGGGATCTCAAACTCCAAGCAGACTATTGGAGGGAGGCGCATCGAAGATACCAGGACCACGTATCTCTGCATAACTGGAGAGAATACGAAATTCAAATGAAAGACGAACTCAACAAACACAAGAGGATCTTGAAGAATTTCGACACAGTGAGACGGATGTGCGCGGTATCAGACGACGAGAACCATTTCTCGCAGTGGCTTGATCCGGTACGCGTTCAAATCATTATCGATTATCTCAAACGCAATCGGAGTGACAATGAAATATTTCATAAGCTGACGAGACACTTTCGCGGCAAGAAAAACGAATTCGACAACATTCTCTATCTTATATACGCTATATGGGCGATGTACGGAGAATTTCGAATACGGCCGTCACAGCCCAGTAGAGGCGCGCAAGTTCGAACGTGGATCGACGATTTGTTCTGACGAAAAGGCCTTTAAACTCTATTTTAAAGACGAACTCAACAAACACAAGTGTCTTGAAGAATTTCGACACAGTGAGACGGATGTGCGCGGTATCGGACGACGAGAACCGTTTGATCCGGTATGCGATTAAATCATTACCGATCATCTCAAACGCAATCGGAGTGAGAGTGAAATATTTCACAAGCTGACGAGACACTTTCGCGGCAATAAAAATGATTTGGACAATATTCTCTATCTCATATAGGTTTAATGTATGGGCGTTGTACGAAAAGCCCTTTAATTTCTATTTTTGTTCGTATCATATTGTAAATACTTGTAAGTTAGTTTTAATTAGGTTAAGTTGTAAATTAAGCATGTTATTGTTAGATAAGTAGTAAATAGATAATAAATGAATGATTTTATCATAATCTAAATTCTTTTATTCATATTACACTTTCCCTGTAACCTTTCTAATAATAAAGTCAATAGAAAAATTATATGCCATAAAAGCTTTTGGCTAGACATAAAAAAAAAAACTCAGTACATACGAGTAATAAGAATTGGCTAATGCTAATTAGGAATGTTACTGAGAATACGTGTTCGAAAATTCTTTTAAAAATGAATAGCATTCACCTATCACGTTACCAACAAGAGTTTCTTTACAATTGTCTACCTTATCGGAGGATATAAGTTAAGACTATTAGTTTTTCTAGGAATTCGGCAGAAAAATATTCAATACCTCATTAGACAACAATAGATAACGAGCACCGCAATGTTTCTACCTGCTGCCTAAAGTCATTGTTCTGTAGCGAGAAAGGATAAAACTATGCTGAACGTATAGCGCCGTCTTTTTCTTTCCTTTCGATCGGTCGTACCGCATAAAATCGCGGCGTTTCTTGTCAACTTATGCAGTCTTCTGTTAAACTTTGAAGTGTTCACGTCGCGTCACTTTGACAATCACCAAAGTTTACTTTGCTCAGCTTTAACGCGAGTAAAACCATACTTAGCGATGGCTCAAGTTACGGAGTTATCGCCATACAATATCGTGGGGAAAATCACAGACGAAGAGTACGAGGTTGTTTTTACACTTGCTTTCACACGCAATGTATCAAAAGCAGACCTCGAAAAAGTACGACTGCGTTACGTTCCCGGTTACATTTGGGATCTCAAACTCCAAGCAGACTATTGGAGGGAGGCGCATCGAAGATACCAGGACCACGTATCTCTGCATAACTGGAGAGAATACGAAATTCAAATGAAAGACGAACTCAACAAACACAAGAGGATCTTGAAGAATTTCGACACAGTGAGACGGATGTGCGCGGTATCAGACGACGAGAACCATTTCTCGCAGTGGCTTGATCCGGTACGCGTTCAAATCATTATCGATTATCTCAAACGCAATCGGAGTGACAATGAAATATTTCATAAGCTGACGAGACACTTTCGCGGCAAGAAAAACGAATTCGACAACATTCTCTATCTTATATACGCTATATGGGCGATGTACGGAGAATTTCGAATACGGCCGTCACAGCCCAGTAGAGGCGCGCAAGTTCGAACGTGGATCGACGATTTGTTCTGACGAAAAGGCCTTTAAACTCTATTTTAAAGACGAACTCAACAAACACAAGTGTCTTGAAGAATTTCGACACAGTGAGACGGATGTGCGCGGTATCGGACGACGAGAACCGTTTGATCCGGTATGCGATTAAATCATTACCGATCATCTCAAACGCAATCGGAGTGAGAGTGAAATATTTCACAAGCTGACGAGACACTTTCGCGGCAATAAAAATGATTTGGACAATATTCTCTATCTCATATAGGTTTAATGTATGGGCGTTGTACGAAAAGCCCTTTAATTTCTATTTTTGTTCGTATCATATTGTAAATACTTGTAAGTTAGTTTTAATTAGGTTAAGTTGTAAATTAAGCATGTTATTGTTAGATAAGTAGTAAATAGATAATAAATGAATGATTTTATCATAATCTAAATTCTTTTATTCATATTACACTTTCCCTGTAACCTTTCTAATAATAAAGTCAATAGAAAAATTATATGCCATAAAAGCTTTTGGCTAGACATAAAAAAAAAACTCAGTACATACAAGTAATAAGAATTGGCTAATGCTAATTAGGAATGTTACTGAGAATACGTGTTCGAAAATTCTTTTAAAAATGAATAGCATTCACCTATCACGTTACCAACAAGAGTTTCTTTACAATTGTCTACCTTATCGGAGGATATAAGTTAAGACTATTAGTTTTTCTAGGAATTCGGCAGAAAAATATTCAATACCTCATTAGACAACAATAGATAACGAGCACCGCAATGTTTCTACCTGCTGCCTAAAGTCATTGTTCTGTAGCGAGAAAGGATAAAACTATGCTGAACGTATAGCGCCGTCTTTTTCTTTCCTTTCGATCGGTCGTACCGCATAAAATCGCGGCGTTTCTTGTCAACTTATGCAGTCTTCTGTTAAACTTTGAAGTGTTCACGTCGCGTCACTTTGACAATCACCAAAGTTTACTTTGCTCAGCTTTAACGCGAGTAAAACCATACTTAGCGATGGCTCAAGTTACGGAGTTATCGCCATACAATATCGTGGGGAAAATCACAGACGAAGAGTACGAGGTTGTTTTTACACTTGCTTTCACACGCAATGTATCAAAAGCAGACCTCGAAAAAGTACGACTGCGTTACGTTCCCGATTACATTTGGGATCTCAAACTCCAAGCAGACTATTGGAGGGAGGCGCATCGAAGATACCAGGACCACGTATCTCTGCATAACTGGAGAGAATACGAAATTCAAATGAAAGACGAACTCAACAAACACAAGAGGATCTTGAAGAATTTCGACACAGTGAGACGGATGTGCGCGGTATCAGACGACGAGAACCATTTCTCGCAGTGGCTTGATCCGGTACGCGTTCAAATCATTATCGATTATCTCAAACGCAATCGGAGTGACAATGAAATATTTCACAAGCTGACGAGACACTTTCGCGGCAAGAAAAACGAATTCGACAACATTCTCTATCTTATATACGCTATATGGGCGATGTACGGAGAATTTCGAATACGGCCGTCACAGCCCAGTAGAGGCGCGCAAGTTCGAATGTGGATCGACGATTTGTTCTGACGAAAAGGCCTTTAAACTCTATTTTAAAGACGAACTCAACAAACACAAGTGTCTTGAAGAATTTCGACACAGTGAGACGGATGTGCGCGGTATCGGACGACGAGAACCGTTTGATCCGGTATGCGATTAAATCATTACCGATCATCTCAAACGCAATCGGAGTGACAGTGAAATATTTCACAAGCTGACGAGACACTTTCGCGGCAATAAAAATGATTTGGACAATATTCTCTATCTCATATAGGTTTAATGTATGGGCGTTGTACGAAAAGCCCTTTAATTTCTATTTTTGTTCGTATCATATTGTAAATACTTGTAAGTTAGTTTTAATTAGGTTAAGTTGTAAATTAAGCATGTTATTGTTAGATAAGTAGTAAATAGATAATAAATGAATGATTTTATCATAATCTAAATTCTTTTATTCATATTACACTTTCCCTGTAACCTTTCTAATAATAAAGTCAATAGAAAAATTATATGCCATAAAAGCTTTTGGCTAGACATAAAAAAAAAAACTCAGTACATACGAGTAATAAGAATTGGCTAATGCTAATTAGGAATGTTACTGAGAATACGTGTTCGAAAATTCTTTTAAAAATGAATAGCATTCACTTATCACGTTACCAACAAGAGTTTCTTTACAATTGTCTACCTTATCGGAGGATATAAGTTAAGACTATTAGTTTTTCTAGGAATTCGGCAGAAAAATATTCAATACCTCATTAGACAACAATAGATAACGAGCACCGCAATGTTTCTACCTGCTGCCTAAAGTCATTGTTCTGTAGCGAGAAAGGATAAAACTATGCTGAACGTATAGCGCCGTCTTTTTCTTTCCTTTCGATCGGTCGTACCGCATAAAATCGCGGCGTTTCTTGTCAACTTATGCAGTCTTCTGTTAAACTTTGAAGTGTTCACGTCGCGTCACTTTGACAATCACCAAAGTTTACTTTGCTCAGCTTTAACGCGAGTAAAACCATACTTAGCGATGGCTCAAGTTACGGAGTTATCGCCATACAATATCGTGGGGAAAATCACAGACGAAGAGTACGAGGTTGTTTTTACACTTGCTTTCACACGCAATGTATCAAAAGCAGACCTCGAAAAAGTACGACTGCGTTACGTTCCCGATTACATTTGGGATCTCAAACTCCAAGCAGACTATTGGAGGGAGGCGCATCGAAGATACCAGGACCACGTATCTCTGCATAACTGGAGAGAATACGAAATTCAAATGAAAGACGAACTCAACAAACACAAGAGGATCTTGAAGAATTTCGACACAGTGAGACGGATGTGCGCGGTATCAGACGACGAGAACCATTTCTCGCAGTGGCTTGATCCGGTACGCGTTCAAATCATTATCGATTATCTCAAACGCAATCGGAGTGACAATGAAATATTTCACAAGCTGACGAGACACTTTCGCGGCAAGAAAAACGAATTCGACAACATTCTCTATCTTATATACGCTATATGGGCGATGTACGGAGAATTTCGAATACGGCCGTCACAGCCCAGTATAGGCGCGCAAGTTCGAACGTGGATCGACGATTTGTTCTGACGAAAAGGCCTTTAAACTCTATTTTAAAGACGAACTCAACAAACACAAGTGTCTTGAAGAATTTCGACACAGTGAGACGGATGTGCGCGGTATTGGACGACGAGAACCGTTTGATCCGGTATGCGATTAAATCATTACCGATCATCTCAAACGCAATCGGAGTGACAGTGAAATATTTCACAAGCTGACGAGACACTTTCGCGGCAATAAAAATGATTTGGACAATATTCTCTATCTCATATAGGTTTAATGTATGGGCGTTGTACGAAAAGCCCTTTAATTTCTATTTTTGTTCGTATCATATTGTAAATACTTGTAAGTTAGTTTTAATTAGGTTAAGTTGTAAATTAAGCATGTTATTGTTAGATAAGTAGTAAATAGATAATAAATGAATGATTTTATCATAATCTAAATTCTTTTATTCATATTACACTTTCCCTGTAACCTTTCTAATAATAAAGTCAATAGAAAAATTATATGCCATAAAAGCTTTTGGCTAGACATAAAAAAAAAAACTCAGTACATACGAGTAATAAGAATTGGCTAATGCTAATTAGGAATGTTACTGAGAATACGTGTTCGAAAATTCTTTTAAAAATGAATAGCATTCACTTATCACGTTACCAACAAGAGTTTCTTTACAATTGTCTACCTTATCGGAGGATATAAGTTAAGACTATTAGTTTTTCTAGGAATTCGGCAGAAAAATATTCAATACCTCATTAGACAACAATAGATAACGAGCACCGCAATGTTTCTACCTGCTGCCTAAAGTCATTGTTCTGTAGCGAGAAAGGATAAAACTATGCTGAACGTATAGCGCCGTCTTTTTCTTTCCTTTCGATCGGTCGTACCGCATAAAATCGCGGCGTTTCTTGTCAACTTATGCAGTCTTCTGTTAAACTTTGAAGTGTTCACGTCGCGTCACTTTGACAATCACCAAAGTTTACTTTGCTCAGCTTTAACGCGAGTAAAACCATACTTAGCGATGGCTCAAGTTACGGAGTTATCGCCATACAATATCGTGGGGAAAATCACAGACGAAGAGTACGAGGTTGTTTTTACACTTGCTTTCACACGCAATGTATCAAAAGCAGACCTCGAAAAAGTACGACTGCGTTACGTTCCCGATTACATTTGGGATCTCAAACTCCAAGCAGACTATTGGAGGGAGGCGCATCGAAGATACCAGGACCACGTATCTCTGCATAACTGGAGAGAATACGAAATTCAAATGAAAGACGAACTCAACAAACACAAGAGGATCTTGAAGAATTTCGACACAGTGAGACGGATGTGCGCGGTATCAGACGACGAGAACCATTTCTCGCAGTGGCTTGATCCGGTACGCGTTCAAATCATTATCGATTATCTCAAACGCAATCGGAGTGACAATGAAATATTTCACAAGCTGACGCGACACTTTCGCGGCAAGAAAAACGAATTCGACAACATTCTCTATCTTATATACGCTATATGGGCGATGTACGGAGAATTTCGAATACGGCCGTCACAGCCCAGTAGAGGCGCGCAAGTTCGAACGTGGATCGACGATTTGTTCTGACGAAAAGGCCTTTAAACTCTATTTTAAAGACGAACTCAACAAACACAAGTGTCTTGAAGAATTTCGACACAGTGAGACGGATGTGCGCGGTATTGGACGACGAGAACCGTTTGATCCGGTATGCGATTAAATCATTACCGATCATCTCAAACGCAATCGGAGTGACAGTGAAATATTTCACAAGCTGACGAGACACTTTCGCGGCAATAAAAATGATTTGGACAATATTCTCTATCTCATATAGGTTTAATGTATGGGCGTTGTACGAAAAGCCCTTTAATTTCTATTTTTGTTCGTATCATATTGTAAATACTTGTAAGTTAGTTTTAATTAGGTTAAGTTGTAAATTAAGCATGTTATTGTTAGATAAGTAGTAAATAGATAATAAATGAATGATTTTATCATAATCTAAATTCTTTTATTCATATTACACTTTCCCTGTAACCTTTCTAATAATAAAGTCAATAGAAAAATTAAATGCCATAAAAGCTTTTGGCTAGACATAAAAAAAAAAACTCAGTACATACGAGTAATAAGAATTGGCTAATGCTAATTAGGAATGTTACTGAGAATACGTGTTCGAAAATTCTTTTAAAAATGAATAGCATTCACTTATCACGTTACCAACAAGAGTTTCTTTACAATTGTCTACCTTATCGGAGGATATAAGTTAAGACTATTAGTTTTTCTAGGAATTCGGCAGAAAAATATTCAATACCTCATTAGACAACAATAGATAACGAGCACCGCAATGTTTCTACCTGCTGCCTAAAGTCATTGTTCTGTAGCGAGAAAGGATAAAACTATGCTGAACGTATAGCGCCGTCTTTTTCTTTCCTTTCGATCGGTCGTACCGCATAAAATCGCGGCGTTTCTTGTCAACTTATGCATTCTTCTGTTAAACTTTGAAGTGTTCACGTCGCGTCACTTTGACAATCACCAAAGTTTACTTTGCTCAGCTTTAACGCGAGTAAAACCATACTTAGCGATGGCTCAAGTTACGGAGTTATCGCCATACAATATCGTGGGGAAAATCATAGACGAAGAGTACGAGGTTGTTTTTACACTTGCTTTCACACGCAATGTATCAAAAGCAGACCTCGAAAAAGTACGACTGCGTTACGTTCCCGATTACATTTGGGATCTCAAACTCCAAGCAGACTATTGGAGGGAGGCGCATCGAAGATACCAGGACCACGTATCTCTGCATAACTGGAGAGAATACGAAATTCAAATGAAAGACGAACTCAACAAACACAAGAGGATCTTGAAGAATTTCGACACAGTGAGACGGATGTGCGCGGTATCAGACGACGAGAACCATTTCTCGCAGTGGCTTGATCCGGTACGCGTTCAAATCATTATCGATTATCTCAAACGCAATCGGAGTGACAATGAAATATTTCACAAGCTGACGAGACACTTTCGCGGCAAGAAAAACGAATTCGACAACATTCTCTATCTTATATACGCTATATGGGCGATGTACGGGGAATTTCGAATACGGCCGTCACAGCCCAGTAGAGGCGCGCAAGTTCGAACGTGGATCGACGATTTGTTCTGACGAAAAGGCCTTTAAACTCTATTTTAAAGACGAACTCAACAAACACAAGTGTCTTGAAGAATTTCGACACAGTGAGACGGATGTGCGCGGTATCGGACGACGAGAACCGTTTGATCCGGTATGCGATTAAATCATTACCGATCATCTCAAACGCAATCGGAGTGACAGTGAAATATTTCACAAGCTGACGAGACACTTTCGCGGCAATAAAAATGATTTGGACAATATTCTCTATCTCATATAGGTTTAATGTATGGGCGTTGTACGAAAAGCCCTTTAATTTCTATTTTTTGTTCGTATCATATTGTAAATACTTGTAAGTTAGTTTTAATTAGGTTAAGTTGTAAATTAAGCATGTTATTGTTAGATAAGTAGTAAATAGATAATAAATGAATGATTTTATCATAATCTAAATTCTTTTATTCATATTACACTTTCCCTGTAACCTTTCTAATAATAAAGTCAATAGAAAAATTATATGCCATAAAAGCTTTTGGCTAGACATAAAAAAAAAAACTCAGTACATACGAGTAATAAGAATTGGCTAATGCTAATTAGGAATGTTACTGAGAATACGTGTTCGAAAATTCTTTTAAAAATGAATAGCATTCACTTATCACGTTACCAACAAGAGTTTCTTTACAATTGTCTACCTTATCGGAGGATATAAGTTAAGACTATTAGTTTTTCTAGGAATTCGGCAGAAAAATATTCAATACCTCATTAGACAACAATAGATAACGAGCACCGCAATGTTTCTACCTGCTGCCTAAAGTCATTGTTCTGTAGCGAGAAAGGATAAAACTATGCTGAACGTATAGCGCCGTCTTTTTCTTTCCTTTCGATCGGTCGTACCGCATAAAATCGCGGCGTTTCTTGTCAACTTATGCAGTCTTCTGTTAAACTTTGAAGTGTTCACGTCGCGTCACTTTGACAATCACCAAAGTTTACTTTGCTCAGCTTTAACGCGAGTAAAACCATACTTAGCGATGGCTCAAGTTACGGAGTTATCGCCATACAATATCGTGGGGAAAATCACAGACGAAGAGTACGAGGTTGTTTTTACACTTGCTTTCACACGCAATGTATCAAAAGCAGACCTCGAAAAAGTACGACTGCGTTACGTTCCCGATTACATTTGGGATCTCAAACTCCAAGCAGACTATTGGAGGGAGGCGCATCGAAGATACCAGGACCACGTATCTCTGCATAACTGGAGAGAATACGAAATTCAAATGAAAGACGAACTCAACAAACACAAGAGGATCTTGAAGAATTTCGACACAGTGAGACGGATGTGCGCGGTATCAGACGACGAGAACCATTTCTCGCAGTGGCTTGATCCGGTACGCGTTCAAATCATTATCGATTATATCAAACGCAATCGGAGTGACAATGAAATATTTCACAAGCTGACGAGACACTTTCGCGGCAAGAAAAACGAATTCGACAACATTCTCTATCTTATATACGCTATATGGGCGATGTACGGAGAATTTCGAATACGGCCGTCACAGCCCAGTAGAGGCGCGCAAGTTCGAACGTGGATCGACGATTTGTTCTGACGAAAAGGCCTTTAAACTCTATTTTAAAGACGAACTCAACAAACACAAGTGTCTTGAAGAATTTCGACACAGTGAGACGGATGTGCGCGGTATTGGACGACGAGAACCGTTTGATCCGGTATGCGATTAAATCATTACCGATAGACTAGATGGCGCTGCCGTCAACATAACATTGAGCTCTTGTCGAAAATTTTTATAATATTGTTTATAATTAAATATCAAAGTAAATAGTTTCTGAATTGGTGTCAAAGTGAACATAAATAGCTGAAAAGCGTCAACAAGTGTTATCCAATAAAATAAACATTAGAGTGATGTAAAATTCATAAAAACAATTTAGAACACAGTGACAGTGCAAAACTAACAGTTTAAGTGCAATTAACAAGTTATTGTTAACAAAACTGGCCATAACAAATAAAGTGCACCTAAACACAACAGAAACAGTTAGATAAACATAAAACGGTGAGCTGATTACAGATATTTACTAAAATACAGAAAACTGACGGTTTTTTTTTCTACCAAGATTTGAAACGTAACTTCATTTATCAACAAAGAGCGACATCTAACGTCGAATAGAAAACACTGAAAGGAAACGTCAAACTTGGAGATAGTTACAGTGTTTACAGACACAGTAAGAATTAGACTAGTAATATTGGACGATGATTATCTTCTTAACACTGTGACAGACGAGAGTTCATTTATGACAAACTGTAAATGACGCCACTAGCGCCATCCTGCGGATAACAGTGACATTACAAGCGTATTAAAAGAATGTCCCCTAGTGTCGAGTGGCAAGACTAATAGACATTTTAGACATCGATCCACTACATTGATTCAACTCGATACCGATAGAGGGAGCTTTCATAAAATTGTATGATAATAACTTGAAAGTTTTTTTTAACAACTGACAAGTTGCAAAGCAACTGGACAATGGAAGAAGAAAACGTAACTTTCCGTCGACATAAAACTATTGGAAATGATTCACTTGACCTTTCTTTTGAGTCAACAAATACAGAAATTAGAAGATGTAGTTTACCTGACTTGTCGACTGCCAATGACAGCGATATTGAAGACTTAAGAGAATCGATAATAAAGATTAAAAGTGAGCTAGAAAGTGCTCACACGGAAATAGATAATCTTAACGAAGAGATCATGGCGTTAAAAATCGAATTAAATAAGGAAAAAAGCAGATCGAAAACCTTACAAAAAATCTGCTCAGACACGAAAAATAGAGGAATAAATACTATAAACAATAAAAGCAAAAAGAAGAAAAGGATTTCAAAGAATTTGGATTTAACATTTGAGGAATCTAACAGTAGCTACGTGGATCTCGGAATCAATGATTCCTGTGAAGTTATAACAGATGGCACTACCAGTTACATATCGACAAAATCAGGACTATCTGATAAAATTAACGAAGATACTGCTTCTAACAAGTACACCGAAGATGATGAACAGCAACTAGATGGCGTGACCAGTAACTTGGAACCACATCAAGAAAAGCAACAGCATAGAATTTGCATATTAAGTAGTAACAATACAAATAAAGTATTATCTATAGCACAAAGTACATTCCCAAGTCATCACATATGTCATTACATCTCCACAAACTGTGGCATCATACAGCTACTCGACAACCTAGAACAAAAATTGTTAAACTATACAAAGAAAGACTATTGTTTTATTTTGATTGGCGAAAAAGATTTTAGAAAAACTGACAATTATTTTAATTTAGTTGCTAGTATAAGGACCACATTAATGTCAATAAAACATACTAATATTTTACTATGTTTACCTACCTACAAATTTAATGGATATAGTTCTTTGTTTAACTCAAGAATAGAAACATTTAGCAATTTACTTTACCAGGATATCTGCACCTATGAGTATGCGATGATATTTGACTCTAATTTAAATCTAACTTATGATGATTCTATGTTTTATAAGCGCCGTGGATTTCTGAATAATTATGGTTTGAAGAATATTTTTGACAATTTGAAGTTCTATCTTGGCATGTATACGACTCAAAATTACTTCTCAAACAACAAGAAACCTAATGTAAAGAACAGTAATCATCTGGGAAAGGAACAGTTTTTTCGTCTCTAATGTAAATAACAACATAAAACAGCATACTACAGTCAAATGTCAAAATATACGACTACTACATCAAAATATTGCAGGATTACTGAATAAACTTCCTTCAATAGAAATATGTCTATCTGAGCTTAATGACAGGCTTGAAAATATCCAAATATTATGTTTTTCAGAAACATTTGTTAGAGCTAACAATGAAATAAATATATGTTTGAATGACTTTAAACTTGCGGCCTCATACTCGCGAAAAAAGGAAAATAGGGGTGGGGTATGTATTTTAATAAAACAGTCCCTAGACTACAAAATAATACAATTATGCAAAGAAATGGCAGTAGAGAAAGTTTTCGAATGCTGTGGTATAGAAATTCCACTATATAATTGCATTATTGTTTGTGTGTATAGGACCCCCAATTCGAACATTACAATATTTTTTAATAAACTTGAGTCTCTATTGCATAAACTAAGTGACAGGAAAAATAAAAAGATTATACTAGTCGGGGATCTAAACATAAATACCCTTGTCACAAATAAGAATGTCACCATATTAAACGATATACTTCTAAATTATAACTTGACTTTCAAAATAAATGTACCAACCCGACTTACATCTTGTATAGATCATATTATTACTAATATTTCACTCTTCCGGTGAGACATGTGAATTGCATCTCTCGGATCATAATACTGCTCAGATATTAACATTTTCATCAATAATAACATCAAATAAGCCTGCTCAATCGCATTATTTTATTTATAAAAGAAATTATAGCGAGGAATATATTGAAAAATTTAAAGACTGTCTCTTGAACCTGAAATGGCAGGATGTTTATGACGAAATGGATCCGAATACAGCTTTTAACAATTTTCATGAAATGTTTAGTCTTTTTTATATGTTAAACTTTCCTTTGCAAAAAATTAAAGTAAATTGTCATTCACCTACTTTAAAATGGATAACTAAAGGTATAAAAAAATCATGCCTTTCAAAAAGATACCTAAAATCGAAATATCATAAAAATAAGTCCCGGGAAAATAAATTAAAATATGTTAAATATGCAAAACTATTAAAAAGGTGTATTAATGTGTCCAAAAAGAAAGCTTCTGATAACTTTATTATAAAAGCTAGAAACAAGTGTAGCGCAACCTGGAAAGTAATTAAAAATAAAACCAAATATAGAGGTCCAGAATTTATCGAAGCGATCCAACTAAACGACACTCTGATAGACAATCCTGAAGATATAGCGGAAACTTTCAATGATCACTTTATTGACTCTACAAATATAGACATAACTAATAATAAAAATAATCCCATGACAAATATTAATAACATAGATAATGGTAACAGTATATATATCGAACCTTGCACGCCAAATGAAATAAGTAAAATCATTTCATCGTTAAATAGTACTAACGCTGTGGGCTATGATGATATATCGACACAAATTATAAAATCATGTGCTGATATACTGTCACCTATTTTAGCTCATTTAATCAATGTGAGTTTCTTTGAAGAAAAATATCCGGACAAATTAAAATTCTCATTAGTAAAGCCATTATATAAAAAAAATAGTAAACTTGATTTAAATAATTATCGTCCAGTGGCCTTAATACCAGTAATTTCAAAAATATATGAAAAAGCAATGTATAATAGGATTGTCTCATTTATAGAAAAGCATAAAATAAAAAGACCAGAACAAAATGGTTTTCAAAGAGGAAAGTCAACTGCATTAGCTTGTTATCAACTTATTAAATTAATTACCGAGAACATTGATAAGAAAAGACTAGTCACTGCGATATTCTTTGATATGAGCAGGGCATTTGACTCTGTTAAACATGATATTCTGCTAAAAAAATGCGAAAGTTACGGAATAAGAGGGAAAGCGTTAAATTGGCTTAAAGATTACTTAAGTAATAGACAACAAAGCGTGGAAATTTTAGGAATGAATAAAGACAGAGAAGTTATAAAGTATAAATCTCAGTATAGAATAAATACATATGGTGTGCCTCAAGGTAGCATATTGGGGCCGTTACTCTTTCTTCTGTACATAAATGATTTGCCGGCAGTAATTAAGGATAAGTGCGTTTTATTTGCTGATGATATTTCGCTTGTAATAAATAAAGAAAACAAAACTGAACGATATGAGGATCGAATAAATGTTGCCGTAGAAGCCATACTGGAATGGTTTGAGCGAAATAATTTAAATGTCAACCTCACTAAAACAAAATATATTAGTTTCTGTAACTATAAAATGGCAAATCAAGCATTGAAAATTATTGGTCGTGGTAATACAATTGAAGAAGTTGACTGTACAAAATTTTTAGGCATATTGATTGATAAAAATTGTAATTGGAAAAGACACATTGACAATATATGTAACAGGTTGAACAGCTTTGCATTTGCACTAAAAAATCTTAGGAAAACCGTAGGAAGGAATGCCGCTCTAATGGCTTATCATGGATATGTTTCATCCGTGTTAAGATATGGATTAATAATATGGGGCAATTCTACAGACAGTGACAGGGCTTTTATTGTTCAAAAAAAGTGTTTGAGAGCTGTGTTTGGTATTGGTCCATTAGAATCGTGCAGACCCATTTTAAAAGAGCATAAATTATTAACACTAGCATGTTTGTATATATTGGAAATGGGAGTATTTGTAAAAAAAACATCCTACTCTTTTCAGTAAAGCAGATAGCGAAAATGTATACAAAATTGGTAAAAAGTCCAGGGATCCAACAAAATTAGCGTTACCTAGGTGTGGAACAGCATTTTGCCACAAAAACACGAGTCGTATGGCAATTAAAATATTCAATAAATTACCTAAACAAATTAGAGAATTGCCAGCGAATTTTTTTCAAAAAGAACTCAAAACATGGCTTATTGAAAATTGTTTTACACCGTAAAGGAATTTTTTAATTATAATATGAATAAGAAACTTTGCCGGACTTAATTAGTTATCGAATGAAATATTTAATTTGTAATTTATTTATTTATTGCATTTATAATTTAACTTATTGACATTTTTATTTTAAGTTTTTATTCGACATTTATAATTTAATTAATTGACATTTTTTTTGTTTTACATTTATAATTTAATTTATTGTCATTTTATTTTAATTTTTCATGTTTGACATTTGTAATTTAATTTATTGACATCACATTTTAATTTATGTTGTTTGACATTTGTAATTTAATTCATTGACATTTTTTATTGAGTTTGACATTTGTAATTTATTTCGTTGTAGTTTTTTTTGTTAATTTAACATTTGTGATTTATTTTATTGACATTTTAATTTAATGGTTTTTGTTATTTAATGTAATTTATTGGCATTTATCTCATTGACATAATATAAATAGGATTGTTTGTATAAGTTAAATAATTGTTTTTTAAAACTAAACAAAATTTAGTTAAATAAAAATTTGCATGCTGAATATAAGGCGGAGCATGAAGAACCTTGTACCTGTTATAATATAAGATCTGTACTACCATGTTTCAGGCAAATAAATGAATTATTATTATTATTATTATTATCATTTCAAACGCAATCGGAGTGACAGTGAAATATTTCACAAGCTGACGAGACACTTTCGCGGCAATAAAAATGATTTGGACAATATTCTCTATCTCATATAGGTTTAATGTATGGGCGTTGTACGAAAAGCCCTTTAATTTCTATTTTTGTTCGTATCATATTGTAAATACTTGTAAGTTAGTTTTAATTAGGTTAAGTTGTAAATTAAGCATGTTATTGTTAGATAAGTAGTAAATAGATAATAAATGAATGATTTTATCATAATCTAAATTCTTTTATTCATATTACACTTTCCCTGTAACCTTTCTAATAATAAAGTCAATAGAAAAATTATATGCTATAAAAGCTTTTGGCTAGACATAAAAAAAAAAACTCAGTACATACGAGTAATAAGAATTGGCTAATGCTAATTAGGAATGTTACTGAGAATACGTGTTCGAAAATTCTTTTAAAAATGAATAGCATTCACTTATCACGTTACCAACAAGAGTTTCTTTACAATTGTCTACCTTATCGGAGGATATAAGTTAAGACTATTAGTTTTTCTAGGAATTCGGCAGAAAAATATTCAATACCTCATTAGACAACAATAGATAACGAGCACCGCAATGTTTCTACCTGCTGCCTAAAGTCATTGTTCTGTAGCGAGAAAGGATAAAACTATGCTGAACGTATAGCGCCGTCTTTTTCTTTCCTTTCGATCGGTCGTACCGCATAAAATCGCGGCGTTTCTTGTCAACTTATGCAGTCTTCTGTTAAACTTTGAAGTGTTCACGTCGCGTCACTTTGACAATCACCAAAGTTTACTTTGCTCAGCTTTAACGCGAGTAAAACCATACTTAGAGATGGCTCAAGTTACGGAGTTATCGCCATACAATATCGTGGGGAAAATCACAGACGAAGAGTACGAGGTTGTTTTTACACTTGCTTTCACACGCAATGTATCAAAAGCAGACCTCGAAAAAGTACGACTGCGTTACGTTCCCGATTACATTTGGGATCTCAAACTCCAAGCAGACTATTGGAGGGAGGCGCATCGAAGATACCAGGACCACGTATCTCTGCATAACTGGAGAGAATACGAAATTCAAATGAAAGACGAACTCAACAAACACAAGAGGATCTTGAAGAATTTCGACACAGTGAGACGGATGTGCGCGGTATCAGACGACGAGAACCATTTCTCGCAGTGGCTTGATCCGGTACGCGTTCAAATCATTATCGATTATCTCAAACGCAATCGGAGTGACAATGAAATATTTCACAAGCTGACGAGACACTTTCGCGGCAAGAAAAACGAATTCGACAACATTCTCTATCTTATGTACGCTATATGGGCGATGTACGGAGAATTTCGAATACGGCCGTCACAGCCCAGTAGAGGCGCGCAAGTTCGAACGTGGATCGACGATTTGTTCTGACGAAAAGGCCTTTAAACTCTATTTTAAAGACGAACTCAACAAACACAAGTGTCTTGAAGAATTTCGACACAGTGAGACGGATGTGCGCGGTATCGGACGACGAGAACCGTTTGATCCGGTATGCGATTAAATCATTACCGATCATCTCAAACGCAATCGGAGTGACAGTGAAATATTTCACAAGCTGACGAGACACTTTCGCGGCAATAAAAATGATTTGGACAATATTCTCTATCTCATATAGGTTTAATGTATGGGCGTTGTACGAAAAGCCCTTTAATTTCTATTTTTGTTCGTATCATATTGTAAATACTTGTAAGTTAGTTTTAATTAGGTTAAGTTGTAAATTAAGCATGTTATTGTTAGATAAGTAGTAAATAGATAATAAATGAATGATTTTATCATAATCTAAATTCTTTTATTCATATTACACTTTCCCTGTAACCTTTCTAATAATAAAGTCAATAGAAAAATTATATGCCATAAAAGCTTTTGGCTAGACATAAAAAAAAAACTCAGTACATACGAGTAATAAGAATTGGCTAATGCTAATTAGGAATGTTACTGAGAATACGTGTTCGAAAATTCTTTTAAAAATGAATAGCATTCACTTATCACGTTACCAACAAGAGTTTCTTTACAATTGTCTACCTTATCGGAGAATATAAGTTAAGACTATTAGTTTTTCTAGGAATTCGGCAGAAAAATATTCAATACCTCATTAGACAACAATAGATAACGAGCACCGCAATGTTTCTACCTGCTGCCTAAAGTCATTGTTCTGTAGCGAGAAAGGATAAAACTATGCTGAACGTATAGCGCCGTCTTTTTCTTTCCTTTCGATCGGTCGTACCGCATAAAATCGCGGCGTTTCTTGTCAACTTATGCAGTCTTCTGTTAAACTTTGAAGTGTTCACGTCGCGTCACTTTGACAATCACCAAAGTTTACTTTGCTCAGCTTTAACGCGAGTAAAACCATACTTAGCGATGGCTCAAGTTACGGAGTTATCGCCATACAATATCGTGGGGAAAATCACAGACGAAGAGTACGAGGTTGTTTTTACACTTGCTTTCACACGCAATGTATCAAAAGCAGACCTCGAAAAAGTACGACTGCGTTACGTTCCCGATTACATTTGGGATCTCAAACTCCAAGCAGACTATTGGAGGGAGGCGCATCGAAGATACCAGGACCACGTAACTCTGCATAACTGGAGAGAATACGAAATTCAAATGAAAGACGAACTCAACAAACACAAGAGGATCTTGAAGAATTTCGACACAGTGAGACGGATGTGCGCGGTATCAGACGACGAGAACCATTTCTCGCAGTGGCTTGATCCGGTACGCGTTCAAATCATTATCGATTATCTCAAACGCAATCGGAGTGACAATGAAATATTTCACAAGCTGACGAGACACTTTCGCGGCAAGAAAAACGAATTCGACAACATTCTCTATCTTATATACGCTATATGGGCGATGTACGGAGAATTTCGAATACGGCCGTCACAGCCCAGTAGAGGCGCGCAAGTTCGAACGTGGATCGACGATTTGTTCTGACGAAAAGGCCTTTAAACTCTATTTTAAAGACGAACTCAACAAACACAAGTGTCTTGAAGAATTTCGACACAGTGAGACGGATGTGCGCGGTATCGGACGACGAGAACCGTTTGATCCGGTATGCGATTAAATCATTACCGATCATCTCAAACGCAATCGGAGTGACAGTGAAATATTTCACAAGCTGACGAGACACTTTCGCGGCAATAAAAATGATTTGGACAATATTCTCTATCTCATATAGGTTTAATGTATGGGCGTTGTACGAAAAGCCCTTTAATTTCTATTTTTGTTCGTATCATATTGTAAATACTTGTAAGTTAGTTTTAATTAGGTTAAGTTGTAAATTAAGCATGTTATTGTTAGATAAGTAGTAAATAGATAATAAATGAATGATTTTATCATAATCTAAATTCTTTTATTCATATTACACTTTCCCTGTAACCTTTCTAATAATAAAGTCAATAGAAAAATTATGTGCCATAAAAGCTTTTGGCTAGACATAAAAAAAAAACTCAGTACATACGAGTAATAAGAATTGGCTAATGCTAATTAGGAATGTTACTGAGAATACGTGTTCGAAAATTCTTTTAAAAATGAATAGCATTCACTTATCACGTTACCAACAAGAGTTTCTTTACAATTGTCTACCTTATCGGAGGATATAAGTTAAGACTATTAGTTTTTCTAGGAATTCGGCAGAAAAATATTCAATACCTCATTAGACAACAATAGATAACGAGCACCGCAATGTTTCTACCTGCTGCCTAAAGTCATTGTTCTGTAGCGAGAAAGGATAAAACTATGCTGAACGTATAGCGCCGTCTTTTTCTTTCCTTTCGATCGGTCGTACCGCATAAAATCGCGGCGTTTCTTGTCAACTTATGCAGTCTTCTGTTAAACTTTGAAGTGTTCACGTCGCGTCACTTTGACAATCACCAAAGTTTACTTTGCTCAGCTTTAACGCGAGTACAACCATACTTAGCGATGGCTCAAGTTACGGAGTTATCGCCATACAATATCGTGGGGAAAATCACAGACGAAGAGTACGAGGTTGTTTTTACACTTGCTTTCACACGCAATGTATCAAAAGCAGACCTCGAAAAAGTACGACTGCGTTACGTTCCCGATTACATTTGGGATCTCAAACTCCAAGCAGACTATTGGAGGGAGGCGCATCGAAGATACCAGGACCACGTATCTCTGCATAACTGGAGAGAATACGAAATTCAAATGAAAGACGAACTCAACAAACACAAGAGGATCTTGAAGAATTTCGACACAGTGAGACGGATGTGCGCGGTATCAGACGACGAGAACCATTTCTCGCAGTGGCTTGATCCGGTACGCGTTCAAATCATTATCGATTATCTCAAACGCAATCGGAGTGACAATGAAATATTTCACAAGCTGACGAGACACTTTCGCGGCAAGAAAAACGAATTCGACAACATTCTCTATCTTATATACGCTATATGGGCGATGTACGGAGAATTTCGAATACGGCCGTCACAGCCCAGTAGAGGCGCGCAAGTTCGAACGTGGATCGACGATTTGTTCTGACGAAAAGGCCTTTAAACTCTATTTTAAAGACGAACTCAACAAACACAAGTGTCTTGAAGAATTTCGACACAGTGAGACGGATGTGCGCGGTATCGGACGACGAGAACCGTTTGATGCGGTATGCGATTAAATCATTACCGATCATCTCAAACGCAATCGGAGTGACAGTGAAATATTTCACAAGCTGACGAGACACTTTCGCGGCAATAAAAATGATTTGGACAATATTCTCTATCTCATATAGGTTTAATGTATGGGCGTTGTACGAAAAGCCCTTTAATTTCTATTTTTGTTCGTATCATATTGTAAATACTTGTAAGTTAGTTTTAATTAGGTTAAGTTGTAAATTAAGCATGTTATTGTTAGATAAGTAGTAAATAGATAATAAATGAATGATTTTATCATAATCTAAATTCTTTTATTCATATTACACTTTCCCTGTAACCTTTCTAATAATAAAGTCAATAGAAAAATTATATGCCATAAAAGCTTTTGGCTAGACATAAAAAAAAAACTCAGTACATACGAGTAATAAGAATTGGCTAATGCTAATTAGGAATGTTACTGAGAATACGTGTTCGAAAATTCTTTTAAAAATGAATAGCATTCACCTATCACGTTACCAACAAGAGTTTCTTTACAATTGTCTACCTTATCGGAGGATATAAGTTAAGACTATTAGTTTTTCTAGGAATTCGGCAGAAAAATATTCAATACCTCATTAGACAACAATAGATAACGAGCACCGCAATGTTTCTACCTGCTGCCTAAAGTCATTGTTCTGTAGCGAGAAAGGATAAAACTATGCTGAACGTATAGCGCCGTCTTTTTCTTTCCTTTCGATCGGTCGTACCGCATAAAATCGCGGCGTTTCTTGTCAACTTATGCAGTCTTCTGTTAAACTTTGAAGTGTTCACGTCGCGTCACTTTGACAATCACCAAAGTTTACTTTGCTCAGCTTTAACGCGAGTAAAACCATACTTAGCGATGGCTCAAGTTACGGAGTTATCGCCATACAATATCGTGGGGAAAATCACAGACGAAGAGTACGAGGTTGTTTTTACACTTGCTTTCACACGCAGTGTATCAAAAGCAGACCTCGAAAAAGTACGACTGCGTTACGTTCCCGATTACATTTGGGATCTCAAACTCCAAGCAGACTATTGGAGGGAGGCGCATCGAAGATACCAGGACCACGTATCTCTGCATAACTGGAGAGAATACGAAATTCAAATGAAAGACGAACTCAACAAACACAAGAGGATCTTGAAGAATTTCGACACAGTGAGACGGATGTGCGCGGTATCAGACGACGAGAACCATTTCTCGCAGTGGCTTGATCCGGTACGCGTTCAAATCATTATCGATTATCTCAAACGCAATCGGAGTGACAATGAAATATTTCACAAGCTGACGAGACACTTTCGCGGCAAGAAAAACGAATTCGACAACATTCTCTATCTTATATACGCTATATGGGCGATGTACGGAGAATTTCGAAGACGGCCGTCACAGCCCAGTAGAGGCGCGCAAGTTCGAACGTGGATCGACGATTTGTTCTGACGAAAAGGCCTTTAAACTCTATTTTAAAGACGAACTCAACAAACACAAGTGTCTTGAAGAATTTCGACACAGTGAGACGGATGTGCGCGGTATCGGACGACGAGAACCGTTTGATCCGGTATGCGATTAAATCATTACCGATCATCTCAAACGCAATCGGAGTGACAGTGAAATATTTCACAAGCTGACGAGACACTTTCGCGGCAATAAAAATGATTTGGACAATATTCTCTATCTCATATAGGTTTAATGTATGGGCGTTGTACGAAAAGCCCTTTAATTTCTATTTTTGTTCGTATCATATTGTAAATACTTGTAAGTTTGTTACGCAAGCATAGCCGAGGCAAATCGCTATAGTGTGCATCGCCCTGAATTCGCATAACAACATAGCGCGATGCTCAGAAGCTGACGCGGCGCAACTGCCTCGTGTCGACCGAAGCTGACACCGTTTCCGCGGGCCGTCGCCAATTTCAACTTACGTGGGAACGGCACTTTAACGTCAATCGCTGACCATATAGTACATTTAGTTATTAGCTAGATTAAAGTTATAATTGTATTTTTTTTGTGAATTCTAATTAAACATTAATTAAATAAAATTGGTTTTTTTTGCATCTTCTGCTGCCTCCGAACTTAAGTGGCGCAGTCGGTAGGATACTCGAAGTATATTAGGTACGTGACGCGTCAAGATTTCCCCTAAAATCGGACCGAAGTCCCGCGTGGCTTACCGATTTTAGAGTATCCTGAATCTACATACATCGTGAGGCGCCAGCAGAGGTGAATCCAGACATCGATTCGGCAAAGAAGACCATGTTGTAAGTGCTTTGAATCTTTCAAGTCCTTACTGTCCTATTTTTAACCTTGATTTTTACCTATCATTTACTATAAACTATTTTCATTTTTCCGTTTTCCTTTCAGTTCTAGTTATAATTATAATTGATTTTATGTGCATGATTTGTTTTTAGCTATTTTATATATTAGTTTTCAAGATTTTCCACCCAAGAGTGTCGCGTAATCGTAGTTTAGACAGTAGTAGGGCGAATAGGCTTATTGCTATAGACGAGTATAGACAATTAGGTGAATCGGTACTACCGGATACAAATATGTCTCACGACAAAGTAGGAGAAATTTTTAATTCGCTCCGGGTTCTGCCTGAATTCGATGGCAACCCTAATGTGTTAACCCGTTTTGTAAATCTTTGTGACCAACTAGTACTCGCATATTTCAAAACTGAACCGGGTAACGAGTTAACCAATTTGGCACTCATAAATGGCATTTTAAACAAGGTTACAGGTTCCGCGGCTCGATTAATAAATAGTAACGGTATTCCCGAGAATTGGATTGGAATTAGAAGCGCGCTAATTAATAATTTTGCTGACCATCGTGACGAGACCGCTTTATATAATGACTTGTCCTTACAAACTCAGGGGTCTTCTACCCCACAGGAATTCTATGAGCGATGTCAGAACTTATTCAGCACAATTATGACATACGTCACATTGCATGAAACTGTGCCTACTACAGTTACGGCGAAGCGAGACCTTTATAAGAAATTGACCCTACAATGTTACTTATGCGGTTTAAAAGATCCCTTAGGCTCTAGGGTTCGTTGCATGCGTCCCGAGACGATGGAGAAAGCACTCGAGTTCGTCCAGGAGGAGCTTAATACACTTTACATGCAGCAGCGTATCGAAAGCGGGTCTAGCAAGAAAGATAACAATCAGCAGCCTCCCAAGTCTAACTCTAATCTACCTCTGAACCAGTTTATGCAGCAATTCCCTACAATGGGCGTACCCGGTCCCTCGAAACCACAGTTATATAGCATGCCCGGTCTTCCGCGTCCCCAGCAGTACTTCCCTCAACCTAATCAGGGTTGGCGGCAAAATATGCCTCAATTACAACAACCTCGTGGCCCCACTCGGACTCAGCAGATGTTCCGAGCACCACCTCCAAATTATAATGCTCAGAGTAATGGATTTAGACCTCCGGGTGGTGTACCCATGCCACAAAATACTAGCTATAATAGTACGCCGCGTCCCATGAGTGGCGTCACCCACTTTGTGCCTAAACCATTACCTCCCATAAGACACGATTGGCGTACAGCCGACAATCCGCCACCTAACAATTACTTTAAAACGCGGGAAGTTAATAACCATGATTGTGTTTATGATCCATATTATGACTTTATATGTTCAGCCTATAACCAGGACTATGACCCTTACCAAGAATACTTAGACTATTATTTTAACTATGGGCAATACGAAACCCCAATGGTAGAAGAAATTAAACCAAATGATGAAACCGGAAATGAAGATCAAAAGCAAGACGGAAATTTTCTTCAAACTCCGAAATTAGAAAAGCCAAAATAGACGTAAATTTTAACATACAGAGGCAACTTGGTTATATTCAAACCCATAACCCACCTTTAAAATTTCTCATAGACACTGGGGCGAATCAATCGTTTATATCACCGCGAGCGGTTGAAAAATACTTTTCTAATGTACCTCTTAACTACAGCCCATTTGAAGTAACTAACGTGCGTACCGTTTATAAAAATAATTATTCGATAACTTTGCCTAACTTTCCCGAATTTAAAGAAGAGGGAAATATCACTTTATTCGTTCTAGACTTCCATAACTATTTTGATGGATTAATCGGTTTTGACTTATTAGATTCATGGGGCACTAACATTGACTTAAGAAACAAAAAGTTAGTCACTAGAAATACGGAAATACCCATTACTATGTACGACTCTCGCAATGCCAACATTTATGAAGAAATTATACCAGCTCAGACATCTAAATTAGTAAGATTGCCTATAAATTCCCATGATGGCGATGTATTCGTTCCCGACCAAATAATTAGTAACTGCTTAATTTCTGACTGTTTCACAACCGTAAAAAATAATAAAGGTTGGGTACAAATTTCAAATGAGTCACCTAATGACGTAATTTTCTCTATGGATCGTCCCATTACCGCCGAACTGTTTAATGTAGAAAGCGGACAGGTAGATCAATTGAGCAACCGTACGGAGGAAGTTTTACGACGCCTCCGGACCGACCATTTAAATCCGGAAGAACTAGCAAATCTAAAAACTTTATGTGCCCGGTACTCTGACGTTTTTTATCTCGAAGGAGAGCCTCTAACCTTTACAAACAAAATAAAACATAGGATTAGAACGACCGATGAAATCCCCGTCCATGCTAAAAGTTACAGATATCCGTATATCCATAAACAAGAAGTTAAAGACAAAATTAGTAAAATGCTCGAACAGAATATAATCAGGCCTTCGGACTCCGCATGGAGCTCTCCCATTTGGGTGGTCCCCAAAAAGGCAGATGCTTCGGGTAAAACCAAATGGCGACTTGTCATAGACTTTCGTAAAGTCAACGAAAAAACTATAGACGATAGATATCCTATACCTAACATTTCGGACATATTGGACAAATTAGGTAAATGCCAATATTTCAGTACACTCGACCTTGCCAGCGGATTCTACCAGGTGGAATTAGACCCCTCTGATATACACAAAACTGCTTTCAATGTAGAAAATGGCCACTATGAATTCCTCAGGATGCCGATGGGATTGAAAAATTCTCCGGCAACTTTCCAGCGTGTAATGGATAATATCCTGAGAGATCTCCAGGATATCTGCTTAGTGTATTTGGATGACGTCATCCTGTTCAGCACATCCCTGCAAGAACATATTATCAATCTAGAAAGGGTTTTTAAAAGACTGCGAGAATCCAACTTCAAGATACAAATGGACAAGTCCGAGTTCTTGAAGCTGGAGACAGAATTTTTAGGCCATGTCATATGTAAAGACGGAGTTAAACCGAATCCAACTAAAATCAGCGTTATAAAAGATTACCCATTACCTAAAACTACTACAGAAATTAAGCGTTTTCTCGGTCTACTCGGATATTATAGGAAATTTATACCGGATTTCGCACGTATCACCAAACCCATGACCCAATGCTTAAAAAAGGGAGCTAAGATAGTCTGTGATCAGAATTACGTAAGTTGCTTTGAGCATTGTAAGAAATTATTAACAAATGACCCGATTTTGCAATATCCAGATTTCACCAAAGAATTTTTATTGACCACCGATGCTTCTAACGTCGCATTGGGGGCCGTATTATCTCAGGGTCCAATAGGTTCAGACAAGCCCATTGCATACGCTTCTAGAACCCTGAATTCAAGTGAACTTAACTACAGCACGATAGAGAAGGAATTGCTTGCTATCGTATGGGCTTGCAAATACTTTCGACCTTACCTATTTGGCAGGAAATTCAAAATTATTACTGACCACAAGCCTCTGCAATGGGTCATGAGCCTCAAAGAGCCTAATTCCAGACTTACACGATGGCGTTTAAAGTTATCGGAATACGATTTTTCGGTTGTTTATAAGCAGGGCAAATTTAACACCAATGCGGACGCCCTATCCCGCTTAGAGATTCACAATGAAGACGTAAGTTCAATAGTTGCTAACCCATCCGAGAAGAATCAATCAGCCGATGATTCCCGGACAATCACAGCCTCAGAGGCCCTGAGTAACTCCCACACTTTAACTGTCCATACCGACCGCGAAAACCCCATTCTAGAAGTCCCAATCACAGATCAACCACTTAACAAATTTACTAAACAGTTAGTACTCACTGTTGTAGGCGATATCAAAGGGAGACCTACAGTCACAAAACCCTTCGAAACGCACACGCGTACCGCAGTTCAACTATCAGAATCCAATCTTGAGGAAGATGTCATTAGTGCTATTAAGGAATATGTCCATCCCAAAATCAAAACAGGCCTACTAATAAATCCACCATTAGCGATGTATACGGTTATCCCAATAATTCAAAAGACATTTAAAAATTCGGCCATGAATCTTACGCTTACGAAAATCGAACTCGAAAACGTAAGAGAATATCTAAGGCAACAAGAGATAATCAACAAATATCACGACGGTAAAACAAATCATAGAGGCATAACCGAATGCTATCTAGCCCTGTCTCACAAGTACTTTTGGCCTAAAATGAAAGAGCACATTACTAAATTTATTAATGAATGCACAGTTTGCGGCCAGGCCAAATATGACCGACACCCTCTAAAACAACAGTACCGTCTTGTCCCTCCACCAAGTAAACCTTTCGAAACTGTTCATTTAGACCTGTTAACCATTCAGAGCGAGAAATTCCTAACTATCGTTGACGCTTTCTCAAAGTACGCTCAAGCGTATTACTTAAGAGATGGGACAGCAGTAAGTGTAGTGCAAGCGTTATTAAAATTCTGTACCCATCATGGAGTACCTTACACAATAGTGACAGACAACGGACCAGAGTTCACAAACCAGTTGTTTGCCGAGTTCACAAGGCTACATAAAATCCAGCACCACAAAATAGCACCCCACACTCCCAATGAAAACGGAATTGTGGAGCGATTCCACTCAACAATCTTGGAACACCTACGTATCTTAAAGGTGGAACAAAAGAATGAACCCATTTTAAACTTGATAAATTATGCCCTTCTGGCCTACAACAGCTCTATACATAGTTTGACAAAATGTAAACCAATCGATGTTATTACAGGACACTTCGACCCACGTGACCTACTGGACATAGACTTAACCACCCACTTGTTACAACAGTATACAGTAGAACATAAGAACAAAATGACTAATGCTTATAATTTAATTCATGAGTCCAGCTTAATCCAACGTAAAGATTTAATAGATGCTCGTAATAAATCTAGAGAGGCGGAAAACCAGTACTCACCCGAACAACAAATATTTGTGAGAAACCCCCTCGCTTCTCGACAAAAGATAGCACCCCGCTATACGCATGACACCGTCATGGCCGACCTACCAATACATATCTATACGCGCAAAAAGCGTGGACCAATTGCCAAATCCAGGTTAAAGAGAGTGCCTAAAAGTGCCCAATTGTTGCAGGACTCTCCTAGTACTTCATCTGCTCCTGCATTCGGCTCTAACACAGGAGATAAAACTTGAAAATCTTGATGATGGCCCAGGCATATTACCCTTTAAACTAGGTCCCTGTAACATAGTATCTCATTACCATTCGTTTCTGCAACACGTAAATCTTCAGGAGTTACAGGATAAGGTTCATATCGTTCATAATCAATTAAAAGAAATAAGTCCCGATCTTCACAATAAGAGCCTCTCTTTATTCCAACCTCATATTGAATACTTAGAGGATCAGCTTCAAACCGTCATTGACCAATTGCAGTCATTTGAAACTACTCGTTCTAAAAGAGGTCTCGTAGATGGTCTCGGTTCTGTCGTTAAAAGCATAACCGGTAACCTTGATTATACAGATGCGGTACATTTTAATAATGCGATCAAATCTCTTCAAGATAATGAAAACAAATTATTAACGGAATTTAACAACCACGTGAGTTTAACTAAAACTTGGATAACTCAGCACTCTAAAATAGTAGATAACATGGTAGATAACCAAAATAAATTAGCGGCTTTAGTCAGAAATATGAGTCGAAGTCTAGAGGAAGGAAATCATGAATTAATTCAATATGCTCATCTAGGACAAACAATCTTAATAGTTAGTGACAACGTTGACAGACTGTCGCGAGAAATATCTAAATTACAGAACGTACTAGCGTTTATACGGACGTCTACAGCACATCATGACGTCATTAGTTTAAATACCACTAGATCTATAATAAGTAGATTAACTAGGCTTTATGGTAGTGATAAGGTATTAGACATAGGAGCTCGTGAATATTACGACGTCATACAGTTAGGTTCATATTATATAGGTAATGAAATAGTTATAGTTTACAAATTCCCAATCATCCTACCTCAGACATATGATCTATACAAAATATCCATAGTCCCGAACAAAAACCATGAGATTCTTGTCCCTCGTTTCCAATTCCTTGCGATCCATTCGAAAGATTTCAAGTACATAGAGGCTGAATGCCCGAAGTCCACTAAGGGGTATCTATGTGAAGAGATACACAACGTACAAAGCCGAACGTCACCGGACTGTATTGGAACCCTCATCACGCAGCAGCAAAGACTCCCCGAATGCAAACCAGTCACAATATCTCTTCAAAAACCAGCCTACGAGAAACTCGACGACCGTCATTATACTATCAACCTCCCAACTCTGACGAAAGTACGCCTGTCATGTGAACAAGACCTCCACAAGTTACTGCAAGGAAGTTACCTCGTCATGCTTCCTCACAACTGTTTTATCCAGACAACAGAGTTCGTCATCTCAAACTCCAACGACCGATTGAAGGGTCAAGCCTTGAAGATAATAGATCTCCCTAAGGAAGATACACCTAGCCCGGCAGCATACCCACTATTCAAACTCAACTCTATCAACTTAGATGATCTACACGCAACCAATAAGGAGATTTCACTGCAGTCGCCAGTACACTTTGACACACATGAAACTAGCAGCCTCTATCATAATACTATACCGCTGTATGTGTTACTACTCAGTGCATGTGCACTAGTCGCTTATTTCATTTACCGAAGATGTCACCTGAAACAAATGAAGATTAAGAAAGAATCTGCCAACGACCAGGAGGCTCAGCAGCACAGCATCTATGCCGTCCCGGAGACTCAAAGGAGTAGTACAGATCTCCCAGCGCAATTTACGACCAAGGTCTTCAATAGTCGCTGTTCTACGGGGGGAGGTGTTACGCAAGCATAGCCGAGGCAAATCGCTATAGTGTGCATCGCCCTGAATTCGCATAACAACATAGCGCGATGCTCAGAAGCTGACGCGGCGCAACTGCCTCGTGTCGACCGAAGCTGACACCGTTTCCGCGGGCCGTCGCCAATTTCAACTTACGTGGGAACGGCACTTTTACGTCAATCGCTGACCATATAGTACATTTAGTTATTAGCTAGATTAAAGTTATAATTGTATTTTTTTTGTGAATTCTAATTAAACATTAATTAAATAAAATTGTTTTTTTTTGCATCTTCTGCTGCCTCCGAACTTAAGTAGTTAGTTTTAATTAGGTTAAGTTGTAAATTAAGCATGTTATTGTTAGATAAGTAGTAAATAGATAATAAATGAATGATTTTATCATAATCTAAATTCTTTTATTCATATTACACTTTCCCTGTAACCTTTCTAATAATAAAGTCAATAGAAAAATTATATGCAATAAAAGCTTTTGGCTAGACATTAAAAAAAAACTCAGTACATACGAGTAATAAGAATTGGCTAATGCTAATTAGGAATGTTACTGAGAATACGTGTTCGAAAATTCTTTTAAAAATGAATAGCATTCACTTATCACGTTACCAACAAGAGTTTCTTTACAATTGTCTACCTTATCGGAGGATATAAGTTAAGACTATTAGTTTTTCTATTGGAGGGAGGCGCATCGAAGATACCAGGACCACGTATCTCTGCATAACTGGAGAGAATACGAAATTCAAATGAAAGACGAACTCAACAAACACAAGAGGATCTTGAAGAATTTCGACACAGTGAGACGGATGTGCGCGGTATCAGACGACGAGAACCATTTCTCGCAGTGGCTTGATCCGGTACGCGTTCAAATCATTATCGATTATCTCAAACGCAATCGGAGTGACAATGAAATATTTCACAAGCTGACGAGACATTTTCGCGGCAAGAAAAACGAATTCGACAACATTCTCTATCTTATATACGCTATATGGGCGATGTACGGAGAATTTAGAATACGGCCGTCACAGCCCAGTAGAGGCGCGCAAGTTCGAACGTGGATCGACGATTTGTTCTGACGAAAAGGCCTTTAAACTCTATTTTAAAGACAAACTCAACAAACACAAGTGTCTTGAAGAATTTCGACACAGTGAGACGGATGTGCGCGGTATCGGACGACGAGAACCGTTTTTCCGGTATGCGATTAAATCATTACCGATCATCTCAAACGCAATCGGAGTGACAGTGAAATATTTCACAAGCTGACGAGACACTTTCGCGGCAATAAAAATGATTTGGACAATATTCTCTATCTCATATAGGTTTAATGTATGGGCGTTGTACGAAAAGCCCTTTAATTTCTATTTTTGTTCGTATCATATTGTAAATACTTGTAAGTTAGTTTTAATTAGGTTAAGTTGTAAATTAAGCATGTTATTGTTAGATAAGTAGTAAATAGATAATAAATGAATGATTTTATCATAATCTAAATTCTTTTATTCACATTACACTTTCCCTGTAACCTTTCTAATAATAAAGTCAATAGAAAAATTATATGCCATAAAAGCTATTGGCTAGACATAAAAAAAAAACTCAGTACATACGAGTAATAAGAATTGGCTAATGCTAATTAGGAATGTTACTGAGAATACGTGTTCGAAAATTCTTTTAAAAATGAATAGCATTCACTTATCACGTTACCAACAAGAGTTTCTTTACAATTGTCTACCTTATCGGAGGATATAAGTTAAGACTATTAGTTTTTCTAGGAATTCGGCAGAAAAATATTCAATACCTCATTAGACAACAATAGATAACGAGCACCGCAATGTTTCTACCTGCTGCCTAAAGTCATTGTTCTGTAGCGAGAAAGGATAAAACTATGCTGAACGTATAGCGCCGTCTTTTTCTTTCCTTTCGATCGGTCGTACCGCATAAAATCGCGGCGTTTCTTGTCAACTTATGCAGTCTTCTGTTAAACTTTGAAGTGTTCACGTCGCGTCACTTTGACAATCACCAAAGTTTACTTTGCTCAGCTTTAACGCGAGTAAAACCATACTTAGCGATGGCTCAAGTTACGGAGTTATCGCCATACAATATCGTGGGGAAAATCACAGACGAAGAGTACGAGGTTGTTTTTACACTTGCTTTCACACGCAATGTATCAAAAGCAGACCTCGAAAAAGTACGACTGCGTTACGTTCCCGATTACATTTGGGATCTCAAACTCCAAGCAGACTATTGGAGGGAGGCGCATCGAAGATACCAGGACCACGTATCTCTGCATAACTGGAGAGAATACGAAATTCAAATGAAAGACGAACTCAACAAACACAAGAGGATCTTGAAGAATTTCGACACAGTGAGACGGATGTGCGCGGTATCAGACGACGAGAACCATTTCTCGCAGTGGCTTGATCCGGTACGCGTTCAAATCATTATCGATTATCTCAAACGCAATCGGAGTGACAATGAAATATTTCACAAGCTGACGAGACACTTTCGCGGCAAGAAAAACGAATTCGACAACATTCTCTATCTTATATACGCTATATGGGCGATGTACGGAGAATTTCGAATACGGCCGTCACAGCCCAGTAGAGGCGCGCAAGTTCGAACGTGGATCGACGATTTGTTCTGACGAAAAGGCCTTTAAACTCTATTTTAAAGACGAACTCAACAAACACAAGTGTCTTGAAGAATTTCGACACAGTGAGACGGATGTGCGCGGTATCGGACGACGAGAACCGTTTGATCCGGTATGCGATTAAATCATTACCGATCATCTCAAACGCAATCGGAGTGACAGTGAAATATTTCACAAGCTGACGAGACACTTTCGCGGCAATAAAAATGATTTGGACAATATTCTCTATCTCATATAGGTTTAATGTATGGGCGTTGTACGAAAAGCCCTTTAATTTCTATTTTTGTTCGTATCATATTGTAAATACTTGTAAGTTAGTTTTAATTAGGTTAAGTTGTAAATTAAGCATGTTATTGTTAGATAAGTAGTAAATAGATAATAAATGAATGATTTTATCATAATCTAAATTCTTTTATTCATATTACACTTTCCCTGTAACCTTTCTAATAATAAAGTCAATAGAAAAATTATATGCCATAAAAGCTTTTGGCTAGACATTAAAAAAAAAACTCAGTACATACGAGTAATAAGAATTGGCTAATGCTAATTAGGAATGTTACTGAGAATACGTGTTCGAAAATTCTTTTAAAAATGAATAGCATTCACTTATCACGTTACCAACAAGAGTTTCTTTACAATTGTCTACCTTATCGGAGGATATAAGTTAAGACTATTAGTTTTTCTAGGAATTCGGCAGAAAAATATTCAATACCTCATTAGACAACAATAGATAACGAGCACCGCAATGTTTCTACCTGCTGCCTAAAGTCATTGTTCTGTAGCGAGAAAGGATAAAACTATGCTGAACGTATAGCGCCGTCTTTTTCTTTCCTTTCGATCGGTCGTACCGCATAAAATCGCGGCGTTTCTTGTCAACTTATGCAGTCTTCTGTTAAACTTTGAAGTGTTCACGTCGCGTCACTTTGACAATCACCAAAGTTTACTTTGCTCAGCTTTAACGCGAGTAAAACCATACTTAGCGATGGCTCAAGTTACGGAGTTATCGCCATACAATATCGTGGGGAAAATCACAGACGAAGAGTACGAGGTTGTTTTTACACTTGCTTTCACACGCAATGTATCAAAAGCAGACCTCGAAAAAGTACGACTGCGTTACGTTCCCGATTACATTTGGGATCTCAAACTCCAAGCAGACTATTGGAGGGAGGCGCATCGAAGATACCAGGACCACGTAACTCTGCATAACTGGAGAGAATACGAAATTCAAATGAAAGACGAACTCAACAAACACAAGAGGATCTTGAAGAATTTCGACACAGTGAGACGGATGTGCGCGGTATCAGACGACGAGAACCATTTCTCGCAGTGGCTTGATCCGGTACGCGTTCAAATCATTATCGATTATATCAAACGCAATCGGAGTGACAATGAAATATTTCACAAGCTGACGAGACACTTTCGCGGCAAGAAAAACGAGTTCGACAACATTCTCTATCTTATATACGCTATATGGGCGATGTACGGAGAATTTCGAATACGGCCGTCACAGCCCAGTAGAGGCGCGCAAGTTCGAACGTGGATCGACGATTTGTTCTGACGAAAAGGCCTTTAAACTCTATTTTAAAGACGAACTCAACAAACACAAGTGTCTTGAAGAATTTCGACACAGTGAGACGGATGTGCGCGGTATCGGACGACGAGAACCGTTTGATCCGGTATGCGATTAAATCATTACCGATCATCTCAAACGCAATCGGAGTGACAGTGAAATATTTCACAAGCTGACGAGACACTTTCGCGGCAATAAAAATGATTTGGACAATATTCTCTATCTCATATAGGTTTAATGTATGGGCGTTGTACGAAAAGCCCTTTAATTTCTATTTTTGTTCGTATCATATTGTAAATACTTGTAAGTTAGTTTTAATTAGGTTAAGTTGTAAATTAAGCATGTTATTGTTAGATAAGTAGTAAATAGATAATAAATGAATGATTTTATCATAATCTAAATTCTTTTATTCATATTACACTTTCCCTGTAACCTTTCTAATAATAAAGTCAATAGAAAAATTATATGCCATAAAAGCTTTTGGCTAGAAATAAAAAAAAAAACTCAGTACATACGAGTAATAAGAATTGGCTAATGCTAATTAGGAATGTTACTGAGAATACGTGTTCGAAAATTCTTTTAAAAATGAATAGCATTCACTTATCACGTTACCAACAAGAGTTTCTTTACAATTGTCTACCTTATCGGAGGATATAAGTTAAGACTATTAGTTTTTCTAGGAATTCGGCAGAAAAATATTCAATACCTCATTAGACAACAATAGATAACGAACACCGCAATGTTTCTACCTGCTGCCTAAAGTCATTGTTCTGTAGCGAGAAAGGATAAAACTATGCTGAACGTATAGCGCCGTCTTTTTCTTTCCTTTCGATCGGTCGTACCGCATAAAATCGCGGCGTTTCTTGTCAACTTATGCAGTCTTCTGTTAAACTTTGAAGTGTTCACGTCGCGTCACTTTGACAATCACCAAAGTTTACTTTGCTCAGCTTTAACGCGAGTAAAACCATACTTAGCGATGGCTCAAGTTACGGAGTTATCGCCATACAATATCGTGGGGAAAATCACAGACGAAGAGTACGAGGTTGTTTTTACACTTGCTTTCACACGCAATGTATCAAAAGCAGACCTCGAAAAAGTACGACTGCGTTACGTTCCCGATTACATTTGGGATCTCAAACTCCAAGCAGACTATTGGAGGGAGGCGCATCGAAGATACCAGGACCACGTAACTCTGCATAACTGGAGAGAATACGAAATTCAAATGAAAGACGAACTCAACAAACACAAGAGGATCTTGAAGAATTTCGACACAGTGAGACGGATGTGCGCGGTATCTGACGACGAGAACCATTTCTCGCAGTGGCTTGATCCGGTACGCGTTCAAATCATTATCGATTATCTCAAACGCAATCGGAGTGACAATGAAATATTTCACAAGCTGACGAGACACTTTCGCGGCAAGAAAAACGAGTTCGACAACATTCTCTATCTTATATACGCTATATGGGCGATGTACGGAGAATTTCGAATACGGCCGTCACAGCCCAGTAGAGGCGCGCAAGTTCGAACGTGGATCGACGATTTGTTCTGACGAAAAGGCCTTTAAACTCTATTTTAAAGACGAACTCAACAAACACAAGTGTCTTGAAGAATTTCGACACAGTGAGACGGATGTGCGCGGTATCGGACGACGAGAACCGTTTGATCCGGTATGCGATTAAATCATTACCGATCATCTCAAACGCAATCGGAGTGACAGTGAAATATTTCACAAGCTGACGAGACACTTTCGCGGCAATAAAAATGATTTGGACAATATTCTCTATCTCATATAGGTTTAATGTATGGGCGTTGTACGAAAAGCCCTTTAATTTCTATTTTTGTTCGTATCATATTGTAAATACTTGTAAGTTAGTTTTAATTAGGTTAAGTTGTAAATTAAGCATGTTATTGTTAGATAAGTAGTAAATAGATAATAAATGAAAGATTTTATCATAATCTTTTATTCATATTACACTTTCCCTGTAACCTTTCTAATAATAAAGTCAATAGAAAAATTATATGCCATAAAAGCTTTTGGCTAGACATAAAAAAAAAACTCAGTACATACGAGTAATAAGAATTGGCTAATGCTAATTAGGAATGTTACTGAGAATACGTGTTCGAAAATTCTTTTAAAAATGAATAGCATTCACTTATCACGTTACCAACAAGAGTTTCTTTACAATTGTCTACCTTATCGGAGGATATAAGTTAAGACTATTAGTTTTTCTAGGAATTCGGCAGAAAAATATTCAATACCTCATTAGACAACAATAGATAACGAGCACCGCAATGTTTCTACCTGCTGCCTAAAGTCATTGTTCTGTAGCGAGAAAGGATAAAACTATGCTGAACGTATAGCGCCGTCTTTTTCTTTCCTTTCGATCGGTCGTACCGCATAAAATCGCGGCGTTTCTTGTCAACTTATGCAGTCTTCTGTTAAACTTTGAAGTGTTCACGTCGCGTCACTTGGATCCGCTCCGTTGCCGTGGTAGGACGTGCGCGCGCTACCATACTTCGCTCGGACCGCCCTCTAGTCGGCCTAACCCTGTGTTGTCGTGAGTGTAAGCTTAGGCGAGCACTTACGGGAGCACTGGGGGAAGCCGCCTCAGTTTTTAAACCCAGTTTTTATTACTGTCGCGGTCGCGTTGGCAACGTGCCACTATTTTATTCTTTTTAACCTGTTTTTAATCCTAATTTGTATTTTTATTCTTCGGTATGCCGAAGAAGAAGCCAGGTGTGCGTAGCTCCCTAGAGCCCGACACCAGCCTGCCGCTGGATAGCCAGATGGGAGGTCGGACGACGTCGCTTCCGTACCTCGGGAGTTCGATGCCCGGCCCCCCGCCCGCCGCTCCAGCCCTAGAAGGGAAGAAGCACACTGCCGGCTCACCGACGTCGCCGGCGACTGCGCGCGTTTCGCCGTCGCCGTCGTCGGGCCGCCAGCCAGCCGTCCCAGTTCGCCCGCCGGCCTTCCGCCCCGTGCCTATCCAGGCCCCGGGTCCAGCAGCGTCAAGCAGCCGTGCGCAGGCCGTACGACTCGCCACCTCCTCGACGCGCTCCGTTGCGCCGAGAACCCGTACCATGGAGCCACCGGCGCGGCCGGTGGCGCCACCTACAGTCCGCGCTGGTAAACCCGCGCGCCCCGAGGCGCACCACGCGACTCGCCCCGCTACCACTGTGCCCAGTGTCGCCGCCCGCGTTCCTGTGCGCCAACCAGTGTTGGCTTCTCCCGCTCCACTACCTGCGCGCCCGGGAACTAGCAGAAGAAGCGACGCAGCCGCCCAAATTGTTGCGACAGCACGCCGCACAACATCGCCCGCTCCCCGCCGCTTGCTGACGGACTCAGCAAGAGGAAGATTGGACGCGCCCATCTTTTCTCCCACCCCGCCCCGGGTCTCCGCCCGGGACTCCCCTGCCGTACTGTCCGCGTGCTCGTCCCGTCAGGGCTCGGACATGTCGGCTTACTCAGGGGACTCCTATGCCGGGATCGAAGACGTGTCGCTAGACACGCCCTCCCGATCCGAGCTCAGGGAAGGAGTGTATCCGGCCCCTCTCGAAGAACCCGTGGGCTTTGGCTATGAGTTCCAGCTTGACGCCAGAGCCCAAAGAAGACCCAGAAGCCCAGACGACGACGTGTCCGAGGAGGCCAAAAGGTACTGCCTCGATCCGCCCAGCACCTATGCTGATAAGGTGCGCTCCCCGCCCCCTCCGCCTACAGTTCAAGAGAGCAGAGGAGAGCCATCGTCTGCGGGCCCACCCCCCGCAACTCAAAGAAAGAATCCCTCCCGCTACCCTCCGCTGGTGGTGGAGAAGCTGCCAGACTGGGCCGCCCACTTTAGGTCGCTGAACGACTTGCTGGGCCGCCCCCCGAATGCCCGCCCTTTTCAGGGCGGCATTCGATTCCTCCCGGAATCCGCGGAGGAATACAGGGTGGTACAGAGGTACCTAGGCGACCAAGAGAGGGAGACCGGCCTGGCATGGTTCGCGTACTCCCTACCAGCGGAGCGGAGCCTCAAGGTGGCCATCCGTGGCCTGCCAGCAGACACGGAGCCGGCCGAGATTGAGGAGGAGCTCAGACGGCTGGAATTTGAGCCGGAGTACGTGCGCAACATAAAGGCGCGCGGTGGGAGACCCGGCTGCATTTTCCACGCCGTACTGAAGAGGACGCCTGGGATATTCAAGATTTACGACATCACGCAGTTCCTGCTCATGCGTGGTGTCAAGATCGAGGCGTGGAGGGGCAGGCGCGGGCCTGCGCAGTGCCACCGGTGCCAGCAGTTTAGGCACAGCTCACACCGGTGCCACCGCCCGCTGGCCTGCGTGAGATGCGGGGAGAGCCACGCCGCGAAGGATTGCCCACGCCCTAGGGAGGAGCCGGCCACCTGCGCCAACTGCGGAGGTGACCACCCAGCGTGTCACAGAAGATGCCCCATCTTCATCGAAGAGGCACAGAAGAGGAGAGTGGGCACGGTCGCTATCTCCCGGCGACCAAACCCGCCCACCAAATCCACCCGTGGGCCCGTGGCGGCCGACGCCTCTGAAGCGCCCAGCGCCTAATTGATGGCGGCGGCCAACGACCCCACGAATAGGAGAGACGTCCCCCCAACACGGAGGAAGAAGAGAGGTGGGAGGAAGGGGAAGAAGCCCCTCCCCCCCCCCCACAACCAAGGATGCGGACTCTGCCCCACTCTCGGTGCAGTCGTCGCGCCCCCCTCCCACTGCCGAGACCGAAGCCCCCAAGAGAGCGCAACGCCCGGCTAAGACAGCCACCGCCCCCCGGACGGCCCACCAGGAGGCCAAAGTTCCCGACGCCGCGCCCGCCCAGCAGCGACAGGAGCTTTCCCTTGAGGAGCGAAGGATCCTCTTCGCATTCATACAAGAGCTCACGGAGTGCATCCAGATGAAGCGCCGTCAGGGTGATGGGGACCCGACGGAGCTCATCATAACTGGGATGGCCCACCTGACCAACCTCCTCTACGGGGGGAAATGATGGCGGGTAAGTCGAACTATTTGACGCCTGAGTGAGCCGCTTACACCTACACACGGCTCACTCAAACAATAATACTCCACATTCATAACATGCACCCAGTGAACGTCGCGTGCTAAGTTAATATAGGCGCGACGCTAACCCAATTCACACACACACGACTCCACACTCAAAATACTCACGCATTTGGACGCGCGGGGCGGATCGCACGTTCCAAATTGCACCCATGGGCGGTGTTACACAGCACCCATACCGCCCACACACTCACTACGCCCCTTAGTCTGAAGCGCAACCGGCTAGATCTGGAAACGTGACAGACGGGGGTTTACATCCACAGTGGGCAGCGCCACCAAAGTCTTCACCTCTGTCGCTGGTCGCCGCCCGCCGGGCCTCCTCCGGGCAACCGGAGGTCTCACCTGGCGGCGACAGACCGCCGAGGTGGCGTGAAAAAGCGGCACTGTGACCGCACAGTGCCGCGGCGCTTCCCACTGTACAAATAACAGCTACACATAGACAAGCAGCGCGTGCGCGCTTGTCATGGCTATGGCCTATATGGCCACCACAACGATGTGCCCGTCGTTACGGGCACCTAACCCGCTACCGCGGGACAAAGGCAATGCCTATAACCCGCCGGCCGCGCCCCCTTGCGGGGACGCAGCGACTTCCACGGATCGCGTCACTTTGACAATCACCAAAGTTTACTTTGCTCTGCTTTAACGCGAGTAAAACCATACTTAGCGATGGCTCAAGTTACGGAGTTATCGCCATACAATATCGTGGGGAAAATCACAGACGAAGAGTACGAGGTTGTTTTTACACTTGCTTTCACACGCAATGTATCAAAAGCTGACCTCGAAAAAGTACGACTGCGTTACGTTCCCGATTACATTTGGGATCTCAAACTCCAAGCAGACTATTGGAGGGAGGCGCATCGAAGATACCAGGACCACGTATCTCTGCATAACTGGAGAGAATACGAAATTCAAATGAAAGACGAACTCAACAAACACAAGAGGATCTTGAAGAATTTCGACACAGTGAGACGGATGTGCGCGGTATCAGACGACGAGAACCATTTCTCGCAGTGGCTTGATCCGGTACGCGTTCAAATCATTATCGATTATCTCAAACGCAATCGGAGTGACAATGAAATATTTCACAAGCTGACGAGACACTTTCGCGGCAAGAAAAACGAATTCGACAACATTCTCTATCTTATATACGCTATATGGGCGATGTACGGAGAATTTCGAATACGGCCGTCACAGCCCAGTAGAGGCGCGCAAGTTCGAACGTGGATCGACGATTTGTTCTGACGAAAAGGCCTTTAAACTCTATTTTAAAGACGAACTCAACAAACACAAGTGTCTTGAAGAATTTCGACACAGTGAGACGGATGTGCGCGGTATCGGACGACGAGAACCGTTTGATCCGGTATGCGATTAAATCATTACCGATCATCTCAAACGCAATCGGAGTGACAGTGAAATATTTCACAAGCTGACGAGACACTTTCGCGGCAATAAAAATGATTTGGACAATATTCTCTATCTCATATAGGTTTAATGTATGGGCGTTGTACGAAAAGCCCTTTAATTTCTATTTTTGTTCGTATCATATTGTAAATACTTGTAAGTTAGTTTTAATTAGGTTAAGTTGTAAATTAAGCATGTTATTGTTAGATAAGTAGTAAATAGATAATAGATAATAAATGAATGATTTTATCATAATCTAAATTCTTTTATTCATATTACACTTTCCCTGTAACCTTTCTAATAATAAAGTCAATAGAAAAATTATATGCCATAAAAGCTTTTGGCTAGACATAAAAAAAAAAACTCAGTACATACGAGTAATAAGAATTGGCTAATGCTAATTAGGAATGTTACTGAGAATACGTGTTCGAAAATTCTTTTAAAAATGAATAGCATTCACTTATCACGTTACCAACAAGAGTTTCTTTACAATTGTCTACCTTATCGGAGGATATAAGTTAAGACTATTAGTTTTTCTAGGAATTCGGCAGAAAAATATTCAATACCTCATTAGACAACAATAGATAACGAGCACCGCAATGTTTCTACCTGCTGCCTAAAGTCATTGTTCTGTAGCGAGAAAAGATAAAACTATGCTGAACGTATAGCGCCGTCTTTTTCTTTCCTTTCGATCGGTCGTACCGCATAAAATCGCGGCGTTTCTTGTCAACTTATGCAGGCAATGTCAAATGCAATGTCAAAGTTATGTGAAAGGTCACTGCTTCACAGAATGATGAAAGTCATCAAAGAAAAATCAGTCATCCCGGAACATCAATTTGGGTTCAGGGAAGAACACGCGACTGTTGAACAGGTGCATAGAGTGTGCAGAGTAATTAGAACGTCACTAGAAAAAAAAGAATACTGTTCATCAGTTTTTCTGGATGTCCAACAGGCCTTCGACAGAGTCTGGCACAAAGGTCTTCTGTTCAAAATAAAATCCATATTACCACACACATTCTATGGAATCCTGAAATCCTATTTGACTGGTAGGATTTTTCAGGTAACTGAGAACGATTGTACATCCAATTTTTATGAAATATCAGCAGGAGTACCACAGGGATCAGTGCTGGGACCTGTCCTATATACTTTGTACACACATGACTTACCGCTAAGTCCAGGAGTTACAGTTGCAACTTTCGCTGATGACACAGCCTTACTCACCTCGAACAAGTGTCCAAATAGAGCTTCTCGCGTCTTGCAAAACAGTCTGAATAAAATTGAAAAGTGGTTGACCAAATGGAGGATTGCAGTTAGTACATCCAAGTCAGTGCACATAACATTCACTCTCCGGAAAGAAGATTGCTCTCCAGTCTGTTTAAATGGCATTCAACTTCCACATCAACACACAGTCCGGTATTTGGGCATGCACCTGGACCGTCGACTTACATGGAGGAAACATGTCCAAACAAAACGAGATGAAATTAACCTAAAATACAAGGGTCTCTACTGGCTACTGGGACGTAACTCAAAACTATCACTGGACAACAAGTTGCTCATATATAAAACGATCCTGAAACCTATTTGGACATACGGTATCCAGTTGTGGGGCTCTGCCAGCGCCTCTAACATAATGGTTGTACAGAGAGTTCAAAACTACATATTGAAACACATATCGAATGCACCATGGTTTATAAAAACAACAGAGATCCATGAAATTCTAAACATGCCTATGGTTAAACAAGAAATAGACACTCATGGAGAGAACTATAAACTAAGACTGTCGAAGCACCCAAACCAGCTGGCAGGGCAACTCACTATCCCCGAAACCATACGTCGGCTCAAAAAGCGGCGTGATATTTTCGACGATTAGAGGGTCTGTGATCCTACTAATGAAAAGTAAAGGGCTGGCTCTAATGGGAGCAGCTCCCTAAACGTCAAAAAGCACCCAACACATCTGCTTATAGTCTAGAATGACTGATTGCAAGATCTGAAAACACAAAAAAAAAAAAAAAAAAAGTTGTAAATTAAGCATGTTATTGTTAGATAAGTAGTAAATAGATAATAAATGAATGATTTTATCATAATCTAAATTCTTTTATTCATATTACACTTTCCCTGTAACCTTTCTAATAATAAAGTCAATAGAAAAATTATATGCCATAAAAGCTTTTGGCTAGACATAAAAAAAAAACTCAGTACATACGAGTAATAAGAATTGGCTAATGCTAATTAGGAATGTTACTGAGAATACGTGTTCGAAAATTCTTTTAAAAATGAATAGCATTCACTTATCACGTTACCAACAAGAGTTTCTTTACAATTGTCTACCTTATCGGAGGATATAAGTTAAGACTATTAGTTTTTCTAGGAATTCGGCAGAAAAATATTCAATACCTCATTAGACAACAATAGATAACGAGCACCGCAATGTTTCTACCTGCTGCCTAAAGTCATTGTTCTGTAGCGAGAAAGGATAAAACTATGCTGAACGTATAGCGCTGTCTTTTTCTTTCCTTTCGATCGGTCGTACCGCATAAAATCGCGGCGTTTCTTGTCAACTTATGCAGTCTTCTGTTAAACTTTGAAGTGTTCACGTCGCGTCACTTTGACAATCACCAAAGTTTACTTTGCTCAGTTTTAACGCGAGTAAAACCATACTTAGCGATGGCTCAAGTTACGGAGTTATCGCCATACAATATCGTGGGGAAAATCACAGACGAAGAGTACGAGGTTGTTTTTACACTTGCTTTCACACGCAATGTATCAAAAGCTGACCTCGAAAAAGTACGACTGCGTTACGTTCCCGATTACATTTGGGATCTCAAACTCCAAGCAGACTATTGGAGGGAGGCGCATCGAAGATACCAGGACCACGTATCTCTGCATAACTGGAGAGAATACGAAATTCAAATGAAAGACGAACTCAACAAACACAAGAGGATCTTGAAGAATTTCGACACAGTGAGACGGATGTGCGCGGTATCAGACGATGAGAACCATTTCTCGCAGTGGCTTGATCCGGTACGCGTTCAAATCATTATCGATTATCTCAAACGCAATCGGAGTGACAATGAAATATTTCACAAGCTGACGAGACACTTTCGCGGCAAGAAAAACGAATTCGACAACATTCTCTATCTTATGTACGCTATATGGGCGATGTACGGAGAATTTCGAATACGGCCGTCACAGCCCAGTAGAGGCGCGCAAGTTCGAACGTGGATCGACGATTTGTTCTGACGAAAAGGCCTTTAAACTCTATTTTAAAGACGAACTCAACAAACACAAGTGTCTTGAAGAATTTCGACACAGTGAGACGGATGTGCGCGGTATCGGACGACGAGAACCGTTTGATCCGGTATGCGATTAAATCATTACCGATCATCTCAAACGCAATCGGAGTGACAGTGAAATATTTCACAAGCTGACGAGACACTTTCGCGGCAATAAAAATGATTTGGACAATATTCTCTATCTCATATAGGTTTAATGTATGGGCGTTGTACGAAAAGCCCTTTAATTTCTATTTTTGTTCGTATCATATTGTAAATACTTGTAAGTTAGTTTTAATTAGGTTAAGTTGTAAATTAAGCATGTTATTGTTAGATAAGTAGTAAATAGATAATAAATGAATGATTTTATCATAATCTAAATTCTTTTATTCATATTACACTTTCCCTGTAACCTTTCTAATAATAAAGTCAATAGAAAAATTATATGCCATAAAAGCTTTTGGCTAGACATAAAAAAAAAACTCAGTACATACGAGTAATAAGAATTGGCTAATGCTAATTAGGAATGTTACTGAGAATACGTGTTCGAAAATTCTTTTAAAAATGAATAGCATTCACTTATCACGTTACCAACAAGAGTTTCTTTACAATTGTCTACCTTATCGGAGGATATAAGTTAAGACTATTAGTTTTTCTAGGAATTCGGCAGAAAAATATTCAATACCTCATTAGACAACAATAGATAACGAGCACCGCAATGTTTCTACCTGCTGCCTAAAGTCATTGTTCTGTAGCGAGAAAGGATAAAACTATGCTGAACGTATAGCGCCGTCTTTTTCTTTCCTTTCGATCGGTCGTACCGCATAAAATCGCGGCGTTTCTTGTCAACTTATGCAGTCTTCTGTTAAACTTTGAAGTGTTCACGTCGCGTCACTTTGACAATCACCAAAGTTTACTTTGCTCAGCTTTAACGCGAGTAAAACCATACTTAGCGATGGCTCAAGTTACGGAGTTATCGCCATACAATATCGTGGGGAAAATCACAGACGAAGAGTACGAGGTTGTTTTTACACTTGCTTTCACACGCAATGTATCAAAAGCAGACCTCGAAAAAGTACGACTGCGTTACGTTCCCGATTACATTTGGGATCTCAAACTCCAAGCAGACTATTGGAGGGAGGCGCATCGAAGATACCAGGACCACGTATCTCTGCATAACTGGAGAGAATACGAAATTCAAATGAAAGACGAACTCAACAAACACAAGAGGATCTTGAAGAATTTCGACACAGTGAGACGGATGTGCGCGGTATCACACGACGAGAACCATTTCTCGCAGTGGCTTGATCCGGTACGCGTTCAAATCATTATCGATTATCTCAAACGCAATCGGAGTGACAATGAAATATTTCACAAGCTGACGAGACACTTTCGCGGCAAGAAAAACGAATTCGACAACATTCTCTATCTTATATACGCTATATGGGCGATGTACGGAGAATTTCGAATACGGCCGTCACAGCCCAGTAGAGGCGCGCAAGTTCGAACGTGGATCGACGATTTGTTCTGACGAAAAGGCCTTTAAACTCTATTTTAAAGACGAACTCAACAAACACAAGTGTCTTGAAGAATTTCGACACAGTGAGACGGATGTGCGCGGTATCGGACGACGAGAACCGTTTGATCCGGTATGCGATTAAATCATTACCGATCATCTCAAACGCAATCGGAGTGACAGTGAAATATTTCACAAGCTGACGAGACACTTTCGCGGCAATAAAAATGATTTGGACAATATTCTCTATCTCATATAGGTTTAATGTATGGGCGTTGTACGAAAAGCCCTTTAATTTCTATTTTTGTTCGTATCATATTGTAAATACTTGTAAGTTAGTTTTAATTAGGTTAAGTTGTAAATTAAGCATGTTATTGTTAGATAAGTAGTAAATAGATAATAGATAATAAATGAATGATTTTATCATAATCTAAATTCTTTTATTCATATTACACTTTCCCTGTAACCTTTCTAATAATAAAGTCAATAGAAAAATTATATGCCATAAAAGCTTTTGGCTAGACATAAAAAAAAAAACTCAGTACATACGAGTAATAAGAATTGGCTAATGCTAATTAGGAATGTTACTGAGAATACGTGTTTGAAAATTCTTTTAAAAATGAATAGCATTCACTTATCACGTTACCAACAAGAGTTTCTTTACAATTGTCTACCTTATCGGAGGATATGAGTTAAGACTATTAGTTTTTCTAGGAATTCGGCAGAAAAATATTCAATACCTCATTAGACAACAATAGATAACGAGCACCGCAATGTTTCTACCTGCTGCCTAAAGTCATTGTTCTGTAGCGAGAAAGGATAAAACTATGCTGAACGTATAGCGCCGTCTTTTTCTTTCCTTTCGATCGGTCGTACCGCATAAAATCGCGGCGTTTCTTGTCAACTTATGCAGTCTTCTGTTAAACTTTGAAGTGTTCACGTCGCGTCACTTTGACAATCACCAAAGTTTACTTTGCTCAGCTTTAACGCGAGTAAAACCATACTTAGCGATGGCTCAAGTTACGGAGTTATCGCCATACAATATCGTGGGGAAAATCACAGACGAAGAGTACGAGGTTGTTTTTACACTTGCTTTCACACGCAATGTATCAAAAGCAGACCTCGAAAAAGTACGACTGCGTTACGTTCCCGATTACATTTGGGATCTCAAACTCCAAGCAGACTATTGGAGGGAGGCGCATCGAAGATACCAGGACCACGTATCTCTGCATAACTGGAGAGAATACGAAATTCAAATGAAAGACGAACTCAACAAACACAAGAGGATCTTGAAGAATTTCGACACAGTGAGACGGATGTGCGCGGTATCGGACGACGAGAACCGTTTGATCCGGTATGCGATTAAATCATTACCGATCATCTCAAACGCAATCGGAGTGACAGTGAAATATTTCACAAGCTGACGAGACACTTTCGCGGCAATAAAAATGATTTGGACAATATTCTCTATCTCATATAGGTTTAATGTATGGGCGTTGTACGAAAAGCCCTTTAATTTCTATTTTTGTTCGTATCATATTGTAAATACTTGTAAGTTAGTTTTAATTAGGTTAAGTTGTAAATTAAGCATGTTATTGTTAGATAAGTAGTAAATAGATAATAAATGAATGATTTTATCATAATCTAAATTCTTTTATTCATATTACACTTTCCCTGTAACCTTTCTAATAATAAAGTCAATAGAAAAATTATATGCCATAAAAGCTTTTGGCTAGACATAAAAAAAAAACTCAGTACATACGAGTAATAAGAATTGGCTAATGCTAATTAGGAATGTTACTGAGAATACGTGTTCGAAAATTCTTTTAAAAATGAATAGCATTCACTTATCACGTTACCAACAAGAGTTTCTTTACAATTGTCTACCTTATCGGAGGATATAAGTTAAGACTATTAGTTTTTCTAGGAATTCGGCAGAAAAATATTCAATACCTCACTAGACAACAATAGATAACGAGCACCGCAATGTTTCTACCTGCTGCCTAAAGTCATTGTTCTGTAGCGAGAAAGGATAAAACTATGCTGAACGTATAGCGCCGTCTTTTTCTTTCCTTTCGATCGGTCGTACCGCATAAAATCGCGGCGTTTCTTGTCAACTTATGCAGTCTTCTGTTAAACTTTGAAGTGTTCACGTCGCGTCACTTTGACAATCACCAAAGTTTACTTTGCTCAGCTTTAACGCGAGTAAAACCATACTTAGCGATGGCTCAAGTTACGGAGTTATCGCCATACAATATCGTGCGGAAAATCACAGACGAAGAGTACGAGGTTGTTTTTACACTTGCTTTCACACGCAATGTATCAAAAGCAGACCTCGAAAAAGTACGACTGCGTTACGTTCCCGATTACATTTGGGATCTCAAACTCCAAGCAGACTATTGGAGGGAGGCGCATCGAAGATACCAGGACCACGTATCTCTGCATAACTGGAGAGAATACGAAATTCAAATGAAAGACGAACTCAACAAACACAAGAGGATCTTGAAGAATTTCGACACAGTGAGACGGATGTGCGCGGTATCAGACGACGAGAACCATTTCTCGCAGTGGCTTGATCCGGTACGCGTTCAAATCATTATCGATTATCTCAAACGCAATCGGAGTGACAATGAAATATTTCACAAGCTGACGAGACACTTTCGCGGCAAGAAAAACGAATTCGACAACATTCTCTATCTTATATACGCTATATGGGCGATGTACGGAGAATTTCGAATACGGCCGTCACAGCCCAGTAGAGGCGCGCAAGTTCGAACGTGGATCGACGATTTGTTCTGACGAAAAGGCCTTTAAACTCTATTTTAAAGACGAACTCAACAAACACAAGTGTCTTGAAGAATTTCGACACAGTGAGACGGATGTGCGCGGTATCGGACGACGAAAACCGTTTGATCCGGTATGCGATTAAATCATTACCGATCATCTCAAACGCAATCGGAGTGACAGTGAAATATTTCACAAGCTGACGAGACACTTTCGCGGCAATAAAAATGATTTGGACAATATTCTCTATCTCATATAGGTTTAATGTATGGGCGTTGTACGAAAAGCCCTTTAATTTCTATTTTTGTTCGTATCATATTGTAAATACTTGTAAGTTAGTTTTAATTAGGTTAAGTTGTAAATTAAGCATGTTATTGTTAGATAAGTAGTAAATAGATAATAAATGAATGATTTTATCATAATCTAAATTCTTTTATTCATATTACACTTTCCCTGTAACCTTTCTAATAATAAAGTCAATAGAAAAATTATATGCCATAAAAGCTTTTGGCTAGACATAAAAAAAAAACTCAGTACATACGAGTAATAAGAATTGGCTAATGCTAATTAGGAATGTTACTGAGAATACGTGTTCGAAAATTCTTTTAAAAATGAATAGCATTCACTTATCACGTTACCAACAAGAGTTTCTTTACAATTGTCTACCTTATCGGAGGATATAAGTTAAGACTATTAGTTTTTCTAGGAATTCGGCAGAAAAATATTCAATACCTCATTAGACAACAATAGATAACGAGCACCGCAATGTTTCTACCTGCTGCCTAAAGTCATTGTTCTGTAGCGAGAAAGGATAAAACTATGCTGAACGTATAGCGCTGTCTTTTTCTTTCCTTTCGATCGGTCGTACCGCATAAAATCGCGGCGTTTCTTGTCAACTTATGCAGTCTTCTGTTAAACTTTGAAGTGTTCACGTCGCGTCACTTTGACAATCACCAAAGTTTACTTTGCTCAGTTTTAACGCGAGTAAAACCATACTTAGCGATGGCTCAAGTTACGGAGTTATCGCCATACAATATCGTGGGGAAAATCACAGACGAAGAGTACGAGGTTGTTTTTACACTTGCTTTCACACGCAATGTATCAAAAGCTGACCTCGAAAAAGTACGACTGCGTTACGTTCCCGATTACATTTGGGATCTCAAACTCCAAGCAGACTATTGGAGGGAGGCGCATCGAAGATACCAGGACCACGTATCTCTGCATAACTGGAGAGAATACGAAATTCAAATGAAAGACGAACTCAACAAACACAAGAGGATCTTGAAGAATTTCGACACAGTGAGACGGATGTGCGCGGTATCAGACGATGAGAACCATTTCTCGCAGTGGCTTGATCCGGTACGCGTTCAAATCATTATCGATTATCTCAAACGCAATCGGAGTGACAATGAAATATTTCACAAGCTGACGAGACACTTTCGCGGCAAGAAAAACGAATTCGACAACATTCTCTATCTTATGTACGCTATATGGGCGATGTACGGAGAATTTCGAATACGGCCGTCACAGCCCAGTAGAGGCGCGCAAGTTCGAACGTGGATCGACGATTTGTTCTGACGAAAAGGCCTTTAAACTCTATTTTAAAGACGAACTCAACAAACACAAGTGTCTTGAAGAATTTCGACACAGTGAGACGGATGTGCGCGGTATCGGACGACGAGAACCGTTTGATCCGGTATGCGATTAAATCATTACCGATCATCTCAAACGCAATCGGAGTGACAGTGAAATATTTCACAAGCTGACGAGACACTTTCGCGGCAATAAAAATGATTTGGACAATATTCTCTATCTCATATAGGTTTAATGTATGGGCGTTGTACGAAAAGCCCTTTAATTTCTATTTTTGTTCGTATCATATTGTAAATACTTGTAAGTTAGTTTTAATTAGGTTAAGTTGTAAATTAAGCATGTTATTGTTAGATAAGTAGTAAATAGATAATAAATGAATGATTTTATCATAATCTAAATTCTTTTATTCATATTACACTTTCCCTGTAACCTTTCTAATAATAAAGTCAATAGAAAAATTATATGCCATAAAAGCTTTTGGCTAGACATAAAAAAAAAACTCAGTACATACGAGTAATAAGAATTGGCTAATGCTAATTAGGAATGTTACTGAGAATACGTGTTCGAAAATTCTTTTAAAAATGAATAGCATTCACTTATCACGTTACCAACAAGAGTTTCTTTACAATTGTCTACCTTATCGGAGGATATAAGTTAAGACTATTAGTTTTTCTAGGAATTCGGCAGAAAAATATTCAATACCTCATTAGACAACAATAGATAACGAGCACCGCAATGTTTCTACCTGCTGCCTAAAGTCATTGTTCTGTAGCGAGAAAGGATAAAACTATGCTGAACGTATAGCGCCGTCTTTTTCTTTCCTTTCGATCGGTCGTACCGCATAAAATCGCGGCGTTTCTTGTCAACTTATGCAGTCTTCTGTTAAACTTTGAAGTGTTCACGTCGCGTCACTTTGACAATCACCAAAGTTTACTTTGCTCAGCTTTAACGCGAGTAAAACCATACTTAGCGATGGCTCAAGTTACGGAGTTATCGCCATACAATATCGTGGGGAAAATCACAGACGAAGAGTACGAGGTTGTTTTTACACTTGCTTTCACACGCAATGTATCAAAAGCAGACCTCGAAAAAGTACGACTGCGTTACGTTCCCGATTACATTTGGGATCTCAAACTCCAAGCAGACTATTGGAGGGAGGCGCATCGAAGATACCAGGACCACGTATCTCTGCATAACTGGAGAGAATACGAAATTCAAATGAAAGACGAACTCAACAAACACAAGAGGATCTTGAAGAATTTCGACACAGTGAGACGGATGTGCGCGGTATCACACGACGAGAACCATTTCTCGCAGTGGCTTGATCCGGTACGCGTTCAAATCATTATCGATTATCTCAAACGCAATCGGAGTGACAATGAAATATTTCACAAGCTGACGAGACACTTTCGCGGCAAGAAAAACGAATTCGACAACATTCTCTATCTTATATACGCTATATGGGCGATGTACGGAGAATTTCGAATACGGCCGTCACAGCCCAGTAGAGGCGCGCAAGTTCGAACGTGGATCGACGATTTGTTCTGACGAAAAGGCCTTTAAACTCTATTTTAAAGACGAACTCAACAAACACAAGTGTCTTGAAGAATTTCGACACAGTGAGACGGATGTGCGCGGTATCGGACGACGAGAACCGTTTGATCCGGTATGCGATTAAATCATTACCGATCATCTCAAACGCAATCGGAGTGACAGTGAAATATTTCACAAGCTGACGAGACACTTTCGCGGCAATAAAAATGATTTGGACAATATTCTCTATCTCATATAGGTTTAATGTATGGGCGTTGTACGAAAAGCCCTTTAATTTCTATTTTTGTTCGTATCATATTGTAAATACTTGTAAGTTAGTTTTAATTAGGTTAAGTTGTAAATTAAGCATGTTATTGTTAGATAAGTAGTAAATAGATAATAGATAATAAATGAATGATTTTATCATAATCTAAATTCTTTTATTCATATTACACTTTCCCTGTAACCTTTCTAATAATAAAGTCAATAGAAAAATTATATGCCATAAAAGCTTTTGGCTAGACATAAAAAAAAAAAACTCAGTACATACGAGTAATAAGAATTGGCTAATGCTAATTAGGAATGTTACTGAGAATACGTGTTTGAAAATTCTTTTAAAAATGAATAGCATTCACTTATCACGTTACCAACAAGAGTTTCTTTACAATTGTCTACCTTATCGGAGGATATGAGTTAAGACTATTAGTTTTTCTAGGAATTCGGCAGAAAAATATTCAATACCTCATTAGACAACAATAGATAACGAGCACCGCAATGTTTCTACCTGCTGCCTAAAGTCATTGTTCTGTAGCGAGAAAGGATAAAACTATGCTGAACGTATAGCGCCGTCTTTTTCTTTCCTTTCGATCGGTCGTACCGCATAAAATCGCGGCGTTTCTTGTCAACTTATGCAGTCTTCTGTTAAACTTTGAAGTGTTCACGTCGCGTCACTTTGACAATCACCAAAGTTTACTTTGCTCAGCTTTAACGCGAGTAAAACCATACTTAGCGATGGCTCAAGTTACGGAGTTATCGCCATACAATATCGTGGGGAAAATCACAGACGAAGAGTACGAGGTTGTTTTTACACTTGCTTTCACACGCAATGTATCAAAAGCAGACCTCGAAAAAGTACGACTGCGTTACCAAATGAAAGACGAACTCAACAAACACAAGAGGATCTTGAAGAATTTCGACACAGTGAGACGGATGTGCGCGGTATCAGACGACGAGAACCATTTCTCGCAGTGGCTTTATCCGGTACGCGTTCAAATCATTATCGATTATCTCAAACGCAATCGGAGTGACAATGAAATATTTCACAAGCTGACGAGACACTTTCGCGGCAAGAAAAACGAATTCGACAACATTCTCTATCTTATATACGCTATATGGGCGATGTACGGAGAATTTCGAATACGGCCGTCACAGCCCAGTAGAGGCGCGCAAGTTCGAACGTGGATCGACGATTTGTTCTGACGAAAAGGCCTTTAAACTCTATTTTAAAGACGAACTCAACAAACACAAGTGTCTTGAAGAATTTCGACACAGTGAGACGGATGTGCGCGGTATCGGACGACGAGAACCGTTTGATCCGGTATGCGATTAAATCATTACCGATCATCTCAAACGCAATCGGAGTGACAGTGAAATATTTCACAAGCTGACGAGACACTTTCGCGGCAATAAAAATGATTTGGACAATATTCTCTATCTCATATAGGTTTAATGTATGGGCGTTGTACGAAAAGCCCTTTAATTTCTATTTTTGTTCGTATCATATTGTAAATACTTGTAAGTTAGTTTTAATTAGGTTAAGTTGTAAATTAAGCATGTTATTGTTAGATAAGTAGTAAATAGATAATAAATGAATGATTTTATCATAATCTAAATTCTTTTATTCATATTACACTTTCCCTGTACCCTTTCTAATAATAAGGTCAATAGAAAAATTATATGCCATAAAAGCTTTTGGCTAGACATAAAAAAAAAACTCAGTACATACGAGTAATAAGAATTGGCTAATGCTAATTAGGAATGTTACTGAGAATACGTGTTCGAAAATTCTTTTAAAAATGAATAGCATTCACTTATCACGTTACCAACAAGAGTTTCTTTACAATTGTCTACCTTATCGGAGGATATAAGTTAAGACTATTAGTTTTTCTAGGAATTCGGCAGAAAAATATTCAATACCTCACTAGACAACAATAGATAACGAGCACCGCAATGTTTCTACCTGCTGCCTAAAGTCATTGTTCTGTAGCGAGAAAGGATAAAACTATGCTGAACGTATAGCGCCGTCTTTTTCTTTCCTTTCGATCGGTCGTACCGCATAAAATCGCGGCGTTTCTTGTCAACTTATGCAGTCTTCTGTTAAACTTTGAAGTGTTCACGTCGCGTCACTTTGACAATCACCAAAGTTTACTTTGCTCAGCTTTAACGCGAGTAAAACCATACTTAGCGATGGCTCAAGTTACGGAGTTATCGCCATACAATATCGTGCGGAAAATCACAGACGAAGAGTACGAGGTTGTTTTTACACTTGCTTTCACACGCAATGTATCAAAAGCAGACCTCGAAAAAGTACGACTGCGTTACGTTCCCGATTACATTTGGGATCTCAAACTCCAAGCAGACTATTGGAGGGAGGCGCATCGAAGATACCAGGACCACGTATCTCTGCATAACTGGAGAGAATACGAAATTCAAATGAAAGACGAACTCAACAAACACAAGAGGATCTTGAAGAATTTCGACACAGTGAGACGGATGTGCGCGGTATCAGACGACGAGAACCATTTCTCGCAGTGGCTTGATCCGGTACGCGTTCAAATCATTATCGATTATCTCAAACGCAATCGGAGTGACAATGAAATATTTCACAAGCTGACGAGACACTTTCGCGGCAAGAAAAACGAATTCGACAACATTCTCTATCTTATATACGCTATATGGGCGATGTACGGAGAATTTCGAATACGGCCGTCACAGCCCAGTAGAGGCGCGCAAGTTCGAACGTGGATCGACGATTTGTTCTGACGAAAAGGCCTTTAAACTCTATTTTAAAGACGAACTCAACAAACACAAGTGTCTTGAAGAATTTCGACACAGTGAGACGGATGTGCGCGGTATCGGACGACGAAAACCGTTTGATCCGGTATGCGATTAAATCATTACCGATCATCTCAAACGCAATCGGAGTGACAGTGAAATATTTCACAAGCTGACGAGACACTTTCGCGGCAATAAAAATGATTTGGACAATATTCTCTATCTCATATAGGTTTAATGTATGGGCGTTGTACGAAAAGCCCTTTAATTTCTATTTTTGTTCGTATCATATTGTAAATACTTGTAAGTTAGTTTTAATTAAGTTAAGTTGTAAATTAAGCATGTTATTGTTAGATAAGTAGTAAATAGATAATAAATGAATGATTTTATCATAATCTAAATTCTTTTATTCATATTACACTTTCCCTGTAACCTTTCTAATAATAAAGTCAATAGAAAAATTATATGCCATAAAAGCTTTTGGCTAGACATAAAAAAAAAACTCAGTACATACGAGTAATAAGAATTGGCTAATGCTAATTAGGAATGTTACTGAGAATACGTGTTCGAAAATTCTTTTAAAAATGAATAGCATTCACTTATCACGTTACCAACAAGAGTTTCTTTACAATTGTCTACCTTATCGGAGGATATAAGTTAAGACTATTAGTTTTTCTAGGAATTCGGCAGAAAAATATTCAATACCTCACTAGACAACAATAGATAACGAGCACCGCAATGTTTCTACCTGCTGCCTAAAGTCATTGTTCTGTAGCGAGAAAGGATAAAACTATGCTGAACGTATAGCGCCGTCTTTTTCTTTCCTTTCGATCGGTCGTACCGCATAAAATCGCGGCGTTTCTTGTCAACTTATGCAGTCTTCTGTTAAACTTTGAAGTGTTCACGTCGCGTCACTTTGACAATCACCAAAATTTACTTTGCTCAGCTTTAACGCGAGTAAAACCATACTTAGCGATGGCTCAAGTTACGGAGTTATCGCCATACAATATCGTGGGGAAAATCACAGACGAAGAGTACGAGGTTGTTTTTACACTTGCTTTCACACGCAATGTATCAAAAGCAGACCTCGAAAAAGTACGACTGCGTTACGTTCCCGATTACATTTGGGATCTCAAACTCCAAGCAGACTATTGGAGGGAGGCGCATCGTAGATACCAGGACCACGTATCTCTGCATAACTGGAGAGAATACGAAATTCAAATGAAAGACGAACTCAACAAACACAAGAGGATCTTGAAGAATTTCGACACAGTGAGACGGATGTGCGCGGTATCAGACGACGAGAACCATTTCTCGCAGTGGCTTGATCCGGTACGCGTTCAAATCATTATCGATTATCTCAAACGCAATCGGAGTGACAATGAAATATTTCACAAGCTGACGAGACACTTTCGCGGCAAGAAAAACGAATTCGACAACATTCTCTATCTTATATACGCTATATGGGCGATGTACGGAGAATTTCGAATACGGCCGTCACAGCCCAGTAGAGGCGCGCAAGTTCGAACGTGGATCGACGATTTGTTCTGACGAAAAGGCCTTTAAACTCTATTTTAAAGACGAACTCAACAAACACAAGTGTCTTGAAGAATTTCGACACAGTGAGACGGATGTGCGCGGTATCGGACGACGAGAACCGTTTGATCCGGTATGCGATTAAATCATTACCGATCATCTCAAACGCAATCGGAGTGACAGTGAAATATTTCACAAGCTGACGAGACACTTTCGCGGCAATAAAAATGATTTGGACAATATTCTCTATCTCATATAGGTTTAATGTATGGGCGTTGTTCGAAAAGCCCTTTAATTTCTATTTTTGTTCGTATCATATTGTAAATACTTGTAAGTTAGTTTTAATTAGGTTAAGTTGTAAATTAAGCATGTTATTGTTAGATAAGTAGTAAATAGATAATAAATGAATGATTTTATCATAATCTAAATTCTTTTATTCATATTACACTTTCCCTGTAACCTTTCTAATAATAAAGTCAATAGAAAAATTATATGCCATAAAAGCTTTTGGCTAGACATAAAAAAAAAACTCAGTACATACGAGTAATAAGAATTGGCTAATGCTAATTAGGAATGTTACTGAGAATACGTGTTCGAAAATTCTTTTAAAAATGAATAGCATTCACTTATCACGTTACCAACAAGAGTTTCTTTACAATTGTCTACCTTATCGGAGGATATAAGTTAAGACTATTAGTTTTTCTAGGAATTCGGCAGAAAAATATTCAATACCTCATTAGACAACAATAGATAACGAGCACCGCAATGTTTCTACCTGCTGCCTAAAGTCATTGTTCTGTAGCGAGAAAGGATAAAACTATGCTGAACGTATAGCGCCGTCTTTTTCTTTCCTTTCGATCGGTCGTACCGCATAAAATCGCGGCGTTTCTTGTCAACTTATGCAGTCTTCTGTTAAACTTTGAAGTGTTCACGTCGCGTCACTTTGACAATCACCAAAGTTTACTTTGCTCAGCTTTAACGCGAGTAAAACCACACTTAGCGATGGCTCAAGTTACGGAGTTATCGCCATACAATATCGTGGGGAAAATCACAGACGAAGAGTACGAGGTTGTTTTTACACTTGCTTTCACACGCAATGTATCAAAAGCAGACCTCGAAAAAGTACGACTGCGTTACGTTCCCGATTACATTTGGGATCACAAACTCCAAGCAGACTATTGGAGGGAGGCGCATCGAAGATACCAGGACCACGTATCTCTGCATAACTGGAGAGAATACGAAATTCAAATGAAAGACGAACTCAACAAATACAAGAGGATCTTGAAGAATTTCGACACAGTGGAGACGGATGTGCGCGGTATCAGACGACGAGAACCATTTCTCCCAGTGGCTTGATCCGGTACGCGTTCAAATCATTATCGACTATCTCAAACACAATCGGAGTGACAATGAAATATTTCACAAGCTGACGAGACACTTTCGCGGCAAGAAAAACGAATTCGACAACATTCTCTATCTTATATACGCTATATGGGCGATGTACGGAGAATTTCGAATACGGCCGTCACAGCCCAGTAGAGGCGCGCAAGTTCGAACGTGGATCGACGATTTGTTCTGACGAAAAGGCCTTTAAACTCTATTTTAAAGACGAACTCAACAAACACAAGTGTCTTGAAGAATTTCGACACAGTGAGATGGATGTGCGCGGTATCGGACGACGAGAACCGTTTGATCCGGTATGCGATTAAATCATTACCGATCATCTCAAACGCAATCGGAGTGACAGTGAAATATTTCACAAGCTGACGAGACACTTTCGCGGCAATAAAAATGATTTGGACAATATTCTCTATCTCATATAGGTTTAATGTATGGGCGTTGTACGAAAAGCCCTTTAATTTCTATTTTTGTTCGTATCATATTGTAAATACTTGTAAGTTAGTTTTAATTAGGTTAAGTTGTAAATTAAGCATGTTATTGTTAGATAAGTAGTAAATAGATAATAGATAATAAATGAATGATTTTATCATAATCTAAATTCTTTTATTCATATCACACTTTCCCTGTAACCTTTCTAATAATAAAGTCAATAGAAAAATTATATGCCATAAAAGCTTTTGGCTAGACATAAAAAAAAAACTCAGTACATACGAGTAATAAGAATTGGCTAATGCTAATTAGGTATGTTACTGAGAATACGTGTTCGAAAATTCTTTTAAAAATGAATAGCATTCACTTATCACGTTACCAACAAGAGTTTCTTTACAATTGTCTACCTTATCGGAGGATATAAGTTAAGACTATTAGTTTTTCTAGGAATTCGGCAGAAAAATATTCAATACCTCATTAGACAACAATAGATAACGAGCACCGCAATGTTTCTACCTGCTGCTTAAAGTCATTGTTCTGTAGCGAGAAAGGATAAAACTATGCTGAACGTATAGCGCCGTCTTTTTCTTTCCTTTCGATCGGTCGTACCGCATAAAATCGCGGCGTTTCTTGTCAACTTATGCAGTCTTCTGTTAAACTTTGAAGTGTTCACGTCGCGTCACTTTGACAATCACCAAAGTTTACTTTGCTCAGCTTTAACGCGAGTAAAACCATACTTAGCGATGGCTCAAGTTACGGAGTTATCGCCATACAATATCGTGGGGAAAATCACAGACGAAGAGTACGAGGTTGTTTTTACACTTGCTTTCACACGCAATGTATCAAAAGCAGACCTCGAAAAAGTACGACTGCGTTACGTTCCCGATTACATTTGGGATCTCAAACTCCAAGCAGACTATTGGAGGGAGGCGCATCGAAGATACCAGGACCACGTATCTCTGCATAACTGGAGAGAATACGAAATTCAAATGAAAGACGAACTCAACAAACACAAGAGGATCTTGAAGAATTTCGACACAGTGAGACGGATGTGCGCGGTATCAGACGACGAGAACCATTTCTCGCAGTGGCTTGATCCGGTACGCGTTCAAATCATTATCGATTATCTCAAACGCAATCGGAGTGACAATGAAATATTTCACAAGCTGACGAGACACTTTCGCGGCAAGAAAAACGAATTCGACAACATTCTCTATCTTATATACGCTATATGGGCGATGTACGGAGAATTTCGAATACGGCCGTCACAGCCCAGTAGAGGCGCGCAAGTTCGAACGTGGATCGACGATTTGTTCTGACGAAAAGGCCTTTAAACTCTATTTTAAAGACGAACTCAACAAACACAAGTGTCTTGAAGAATTTCGACACAGTGAGACGGATGTGCGCGGTATCGGACGACGAGAACCGTTTGATCCGGTATGCGATTAAATCATTACCGATCATCTCAAACGCAATCGGAGTGACAGTGAAATATTTCACAAGCTGACGAGACACTTTTGCAGCAATAAAAATGATTTGGACAATATTCTCTATCTCATATAGGTTTAATGTATGGGCGTTGTACGAAAAGCCCTTTAATTTCTATTTTTGTTCGTATCATATTGTAAATACTTGTAAGTTAGTTTTAATTAGGTTAAGTTGTAAATTAAGCATGTTATTGTTAGATAAGTAGTAAATAGATAATAAATGAAAGATTTTATCATAAACTTTTATTCATATTACACTTTCCCTGTAACCTTTCTAATAATAAAGTCAATAGAAAAATTATATGCCATAAAAGCTTTTGGCTAAACATAAAAAAAAAACTCAGTACATACGAGTAATAAGAATTGGCTAATGCTAATTAGGAATGTTACTGAGAATACGTGTTCGAAAATTCTTTTAAAAATGAATAGCATTCACTTATCACGTTACCAACAAGAGTTTCTTTACAATTGTCTACCTTATCGGAGGATATAAGTTAAGACTATTAGTTTTTCTAGGAATTCGAAAAGAAAGGCCTTTAAACTCTATTTTAAAGACGAACTCAACAAACACAAGTGTCTTGAAGAATTTCGACACAGTGAGACGGATGTGCGCGGTATCGGACGACGAGAACCGTTTGATCCGGTATGCGATTAAATCATTACCGATCATCTCAAACGCAATCGGAGTGACAGTGAAATATTTCACAAGCTGACGAGACACTTTCGCGGCAATAAAAATGATTTGGACAATATTCTCTATCTCATATAGGTTTAATGTATGGGCGTTGTACGAAAAGCCCTTTAATTTCTATTTTTGTTCGTATCATATTGTAAATACTTGTAAGTTAGTTTTAATTAGGTTAAGTTGTAAATTAAGCATGTTATTGTTAGATAAGTAGTAAATAGATAATAAATGAATGATTTTATCATAATCTAAATTCTTTTATTCATATTACACTTTCCCTGTAACCTTTCTAATAATAAAGTCAATAGAAAAATTATATGCCATAAAAGCTTTTGGCTAGACATAAAAAAAAAACTCAGTTTATACGAGTAATAAGAATTGTCTAATGCTAATTAGGAATGTTACTGAGAATACGTGTTCGAAAATTCTTTTAAAAATGAATAGCATTCACTTATCACGTTACCAACAAGAGTTTCTTTACAATTGTCTACCTTATCGGAGGATATAAGTTAAGACTATTAGTTTTTCTAGGAATTCGGCAGAAAAATATTCAATACCTCATTAGACAACAATAGATAACGAGCACCGCAATGTTTCTACCTGCTGCCTAAAGTCATTGTTCTGTAGCGAGAAAGGATAAAACTATGCTGAACGTATAGCGCCGTCTTTTTCTTTCCTTTCGATCGGTCGTACCGCATAAAATCGCGGCGTTTCTTGTCAACTTATGCAGTCTTCTGTTAAACTTTGAAGTGTTCACGTCGCGTCACTTTGACAATCACCAAAGTTTACTTTGCTCAGCTTTAACGCGAGTAAAACCATACTTAGCGATGGCTCAAGTTACGGAGTTATCGCCATACAATATCGTGGGGAAAATCACAGACGAAGAGTACGAGGTTGTTTTTACACTTGCTTTCACACGCAATGTATCAAAAGCAGACCTCGAAAAAGTACGACTGCGTTACGTTCCCGATTACATTTGGGATCTCAAACTCCAAGCAGACTATTGGAGGGAGGCGCATCGAAGATACCAGGACCACGTATCTCTGCATAACTGGAGAGAATACGAAATTCAAATGAAAGACGAACTCAACAAACACAAGAGGATCTTGAAGAATTTCGACACAGTGAGACGGATGTGCGCGGTATCAGACGACGAGAATCATTTCTCGCAGTGGCTTGATCCGGTACGCGTTCAAATCATTATCGATTATCTCAAACGCAATCGGAGTGACAATGAAATATTTCACAAGCTGACGAGACACTTTCGCGGCAAGAAAAACGAATTCGACAACATTCTCTATCTTATATACGCTATATGGGCGATGTACGGAGAATTTCGAATACGGCCGTCACAGCCCAGTAGAGGCGCGCAAGTTCGAACGTGGATCGACGATTTGTTCTGACGAAAAGGCCTTTAAACTCTATTTTAAAGACGAACTCAACAAACACAAGTGTCTTGAAGAATTTCGACACAGTGAGACGGATGTGCGCGGTATCGGACGACGAGAACCGTTTGATCCGGTATGCGATTAAATCATTACCGATCATCTCAAACGCAATCGGAGTGACAGTGAAATATTTCACAAGCTGACGAGACACTTTCGCGGCAATAAAAATGATTTGGACAATATTCTCTATCTCATATAGGTTTAATGTATGGGCGTTGTACGAAAAGCCCTTTAATTTCTATTTTTGTTCGTATCATATTGTAAATACTTGTAAGTTAGTTTTAATTAGGTTAAGTTGTAAATTAAGCATGTTATTGTTAGATAAGTAGTAAATAGATAATAAATGAATGATTTTATCATAATCTAAATTCTTTTATTCATATTACACTTTCCCTGTAACCTTTCTAATAATAAAGTCAATAGAAAAATTATATGCCATAAAAGCTTTTGGCTAGACATAAAAAAAAAAAACTCAGTACATACGAGTAATAAGAATTGGCTAATGCTAATTAGGAATGTTACTGAGAATACGTGTTCGAAAATTCTTTTAAAAATGAATAGCATTCACTTATCACGTTACCAACAAGAGTTTCTTTACAATTGTCTACCTTATCGGAGGATATAAGTTAAGACTATTAGTTTTTCTAGGAATTCGGCAGAAAAATATTCAATACCTCATTAGACAACAATAGATAACGAGCACCGCAATGTTTCTACCTGCTGCCTAAAGTCATTGTTCTGTAGCGAGAAAGGATAAAACTATGCTGAACGTATAGCGCCGTCTTTTTCTTTCCTTTCGATCGGTCGTACCGCATAAAATCGCGGCGTTTCTTGTCAACTTATGCAGTCTTCTGTTAAACTTTGAAGTGTTCACGTCGCGTCACTTTGACAATCACCAAAGTTTACTTTGCTCAGCTTTAACGCGAGTAAAACCATACTTAGCGATGGCTCAAGTTACGGAGTTATCGCCATACAATATCGTGGGGAAAATCACAGACGAAGAGTACGAGGTTGTTTTTACACTTGCTTTCACACGCAATGTATCAAAAGCAGACCTCGAAAAAGTACGACTGCGTTACGTTCCCGATTACATTTGGGATCTCAAACTCCAAGCAGACTATTGGAGGGAGGCGCATCGAAGATACCAGGACCACGTATCTCTGCATAACTGGAGAGAATACGAAATTCAAATGAAAGACGAACTCAACAAACACAAGAGGATCTTGAAGAATTTCGACACAGTGAGACGGATGTGCGCGGTATCAGACGACGAGAACCATTTCTCGCAGTGGCTTGATCCGGTACGCGTTCAAATCATTATCGATTATCTCAAACGCAATCGGAGTGACAATGAAATATTTCACAAGCTGACGCGACACTTTCGCGGCAAGAAAAACGAATTCGACAACATTCTCTATCTTATATACGCTATATGGGCGATGTACGGAGAATTTCGAATACGGCCGTCACAGCCCAGTAGAGGCGCGCAAGTTCGAACGTGGATCGACGATTTGTTCTGACGAAAAGGCCTTTAAACTCTATTTTAAAGACGAACTCAACAAACACAAGTGTCTTGAAGAATTTCGACACAGTGAGACGGATGTGCGCGGTATCGGACGACGAGAACCGTTTGATCCGGTATGCGATTAAATCATTACCGATCATCTCAAACGCAATCGGAGTGACAGTGAAATATTTCACAAGCTGACGAGACACTTTCGCGGCAATAAAAATGATTTGGACAATATTCTCTATCTCATATAGGTTTAATGTATGGGCGTTGTACGAAAAGCCCTTTAATTTCTATTTTTGTTCGTATCATATTGTAAATACTTGTAAGTTAGTTTTAATTAGGTTAAGTTGTAAATTAAGCATGTTATTGTTAGATAAGTAGTAAATAGATAATAGATAATAAATGAATGATTTTATCATAATCTAAATTCTTTTATTCATATTACACTTTCCCTGTAACCTTTCTAATAATAAAGTCAATAGAAAAATTATATGCCATAAAAGCTTTTGGCTAGACATAAAAAAAAAAAACTCAGTACATACGAGTAATAAGAATTGGCTAATGCTAATTAGGAATGTTACTGAGAATACGTGTTTGAAAATTCTTTTAAAAATGAATAGCATTCACTTATCACGTTACCAACAAGAGTTTCTTTACAATTGTCTACCTTATCGGAGGATATGAGTTAAGACTATTAGTTTTTCTAGGAATTCGGCAGAAAAATATTCAATACCTCATTAGACAACAATAGATAACGAGCACCGCAATGTTTCTACCTGCTGCCTAAAGTCATTGTTCTGTAGCGAGAAAGGATAAAACTATGCTGAACGTATAGCGCCGTCTTTTTCTTTCCTTTCGATCGGTCGTACCGCATAAAATCGCGGCGTTTCTTGTCAACTTATGCAGTCTTCTGTTAAACTTTGAAGTGTTCACGTCGCGTCACTTTGACAATCACCAAAGTTTACTTTGCTCAGCTTTAACGCGAGTAAAACCATACTTAGCGATGGCTCAAGTTACGGAGTTATCGCCATACAATATCGTGGGGAAAATCACAGACGAAGAGTACGAGGTTGTTTTTACACTTGCTTTCACACGCAATGTATCAAAAGCAGACCTCGAAAAAGTACGACTGCGTTACGTTCCCGATTACATTTGGGATCTCAAACTCCAAGCAGACTATTGGAGGGAGGCGCATCGAAGATACCAGGACCACGTATCTCTGCATAACTGGAGAGAATACGAAATTCAAATGAAAGACGAACTCAACAAACACAAGAGGATCTTGAAGAATTTCGACACAGTGAGACGGATGTGCGCGGTATCAGACGACGAGAACCATTTCTCGCAGTGGCTTGATCCGGTACGCGTTCAAATCATTATCGATTATCTCAAACGCAATCGGAGTGACAATGAAATATTTCACAAGCTGACGAGACACTTTCGCGGCAAGAAAAACGAATTCGACAACATTCTCTATCTTATATACGCTATATGGGCGATGTACGGAGAATTTCGAATACGGCCGTCACAGCCCAGTAGAGGCGCGCAAGTTCGAACGTGGATCGACGATTTGTTCTGACGAAAAGGCCTTTAAACTCTATTTTAAAGACGAACTCAACAAACACAAGTGTCTTGAAGAATTTCGACACAGTGAGACGGATGTGCGCGGTATCGGACGACGAGAACCGTTTGATCCGGTATGCGATTAAATCATTACCGATCATCTCAAACGCAATCGGAGTGACAGTGAAATATTTCACAAGCTGACGAGACACTTTCGCGGCAATAAAAATGATTTGGACAATATTCTCTATCTCATATAGGTTTAATGTATGGGCGTTGTACGAAAAGCCCTTTAATTTCTATTTTTGTTCGTATCATATTGTAAATACTTGTAAGTTAGTTTTAATTAGGTTAAGTTGTAAATTAAGCATGTTATTGTTAGATAAGTAGTAAATAGATAATAAATGAATGATTTTATCATAATCTAAATTCTTTTATTCATATTACACTTTCCCTGTACCCTTTCTAATAATAAGGTCAATAGAAAAATTATATGCCATAAAAGCTTTTGGCTAGACATAAAAAAAAAACTCAGTACATACGAGTAATAAGAATTGGCTAATGCTAATTAGGAATGTTACTGAGAATACGTGTTCGAAAATTCTTTTAAAAATGAATAGCATTCACTTATCACGTTACCAACAAGAGTTTCTTTACAATTGTCTACCTTATCGGAGGATATAAGTTAAGACTATTAGTTTTTCTAGGAATTCGAAAAGAAAGGCCTTTAAACTCTATTTTAAAGACGAACTCAACAAACACAAGTGTCTTGAAGAATTTCGACACAGTGAGACGGATGTGCGCGGTATCGGACGACGAGAACCGTTTGATCCGGTACGCGTTCAAATCATTATCGATTATCTCAAACGCAATCGGAGTGACAATGAAATATTTCACAAGCTGACGAGACACTTTCGCGGCAAGAAAAACGAATTCGACAACATTCTCTATCTTATATACGCTATATGGGCGATGTACGGAGAATTTCGAATACGGCCGTCACAGCCCAGTAGAGGCGCGCAAGTTCGAACGTGGATCGACGATTTGTTCTGACGAAAAGGCCTTTAAACTCTATTTTAAAGACGAACTCAACAAACACAAGTGTCTTGAAGAATTTCGACACAGTGAGACGGATGTGCGCGGTATCGGACGACGAGAACCGTTTGATCCGGTATGCGATTAAATCATTACCGATCATCTCAAACGCAATCGGAGTGACAGTGAAATATTTCACAAGCTGACGAGACACTTTTGCAGCAATAAAAATGATTTGGACAATATTCTCTATCTCATATAGGTTTAATGTATGGGCGTTGTACGAAAAGCCCTTTAATTTCTATTTTTGTTCGTATCATATTGTAAATACTTGTAAGTTAGTTTTAATTAGGTTAAGTTGTAAATTAAGCATGTTATTGTTAGATAAGTAGTAAATAGATAATAAATGAAAGATTTTATCATAAACTTTTATTCATATTACACTTTCCCTGTAACCTTTCTAATAATAAAGTCAATAGAAAAATTATATGCCATAAAAGCTTTTGGCTAAACATAAAAAAAAAACTCAGTACATACGAGTAATAAGAATTGGCTAATGCTAATTAGGAATGTTACTGAGAATACGTGTTCGAAAATTCTTTTAAAAATGAATAGCATTCACTTATCACGTTACCAACAAGAGTTTCTTTACAATTGTCTACCTTATCGGAGGATATAAGTTAAGACTATTAGTTTTTCTAGGAATTCGAAAAGAAAGGCCTTTAAACTCTATTTTAAAGACGAACTCAACAAACACAAGTGTCTTGAAGAATTTCGACACAGTGAGACGGATGTGCGCGGTATCGGACGACGAGAACCGTTTGATCCGGTACGCGTTCAAATCATTATCGATTATCTCAAACGCAATCGGAGTGACAATGAAATATTTCACAAGCTGACGAGACACTTTCGCGGCAAGAAAAACGAATTCGACAACATTCTCTATCTTATATACGCTATATGGGCGATGTACGGAGAATTTCGAATACGGCCGTCACAGCCCAGTAGAGGCGCGCAAGTTCGAACGTGGATCGACGATTTGTTCTGACGAAAAGGCCTTTAAACTCTATTTTAAAGACGAACTCAACAAACACAAGTGTCTTGAAGAATTTCGACACAGTGAGACGGATGTGCGCGGTATCGGACGACGAGAACCGTTTGATCCGGTATGCGATTAAATCATTACCGATCATCTCAAACGCAATCGGAGTGACAGTGAAATATTTCACAAGCTGACGAGACACTTTCGCGGCAATAAAAATGATTTGGACAATATTCTCTATCTCATATAGGTTTAATGTATGGGCGTTGTACGAAAAGCCCTTTAATTTCTATTTTTGTTCGTATCATATTGTAAATACTTGTAAGTTAGTTTTAATTAGGTTAAGTTGTAAATTAAGCATGTTATTGTTAGATAAGTAGTAAATAGATAACAAATGAATGATTTTATCATAATCTAAATTCTTTTATTCATATTACACTTTCCCTGTAACCTTTCTAATAATAAAGTCAATAGAAAAATTATATGCCATAAAAGCTTTTGGCTAGACATAAAAAAAAAACTCAGTTTATACGAGTAATAAGAATTGTCTAATGCTAATTAGGAATGTTACTGAGAATACGTGTTCGAAAATTCTTTTAAAAATGAATAGCATTCACTTATCACGTTACCAACAAGAGTTTCTTTACAATTGTCTACCTTATCGGAGGATATAAGTTAAGACTATTAGTTTTTCTAGGAATTCGGCAGAAAAATATTCAATACCTCATTAGACAACAATAGATAACGAGCACCGCAATGTTTCTACCTGCTGCCTAAAGTCATTGTTCTGTAGCGAGAAAGGATAAAACTATGCTGAACGTATAGCGCCGTCTTTTTCTTTCCTTTCGATCGGTCGTACCGCATAAAATCGCGGCGTTTCTTGTCAACTTATGCAGTCTTCTGTTAAACTTTGAAGTGTTCACGTCGCGTCACTTTGACAATCACCAAAGTTTACTTTGCTCAGCTTTAACGCGAGTAAAACCATACTTAGCGATGGCTCAAGTTACGGAGTTATCGCCATACAATATCGTGGGGAAAATCACAGACGAAGAGTACGAGGTTGTTTTTACACTTGCTTTCACACGCAATGTATCAAAAGCAGACCTCGAAAAAGTACGACTGCGTTACGTTCCCGATTACATTTGGGATCTCAAACTCCAAGCAGACTATTGGAGGGAGGCGCATCGAAGATACCAGGACCACGTATCTCTGCATAACTGGAGAGAATACGAAATTCAAATGAAAGACGAACTCAACAAACACAAGAGGATCTTGAAGAATTTCGACACAGTGAGACGGATGTGCGCGGTATCAGACGACGAGAACCATTTCTCGCAGTGGCTTGATCCGGTACGCGTTCAAATCATTATCGATTATCTCAAACGCAATCGGAGTGACAATGAAATATTTCACAAGCTGACGCGACACTTTCGCGGCAAGAAAAACGAATTCGACAACATTCTCTATCTTATATACGCTATATGGGCGATGTACGGAGAATTTCGAATACGGCCGTCACAGCCCAGTAGAGGCGCGCAAGTTCGAACGTGGATCGACGATTTGTTCTGACGAAAAGGCCTTTAAACTCTATTTTAAAGACGAACTCAACAAACACAAGTGTCTTGAAGAATTTCGACACAGTGAGACGGATGTGCGCGGTATCGGACGACGAGAACCGTTTGATCCGGTATGCGATTAAATCATTACCGATCATCTCAAACGCAATCGGAGTGACAGTGAAATATTTCACAAGCTGACGAGACACTTTCGCGGCAATAAAAATGATTTGGACAATATTCTCTATCTCATATAGGTTTAATGTATGGGCGTTGTACGAAAAGCCCTTTAATTTCTATTTTTGTTCGTATCATATTGTAAATACTTGTAAGTTAGTTTTAATTAGGTTAAGTTGTAAATTAAGCATGTTATTGTTAGATAAGTAGTAAATAGATAACAAATGAATGATTTTATCATAATCTAAATTCTTTTATTCATATTACACTTTCCCTGTAACCTTTCTAATAATAAAGTCAATAGAAAAATTATATGCCATAAAAGCTTTTGGCTAGACATAAAAAAAAAACTCAGTTTATACGAGTAATAAGAATTGTCTAATGCTAATTAGGAATGTTACTGAGAATACGTGTTCGAAAATTCTTTTAAAAATGAATAGCATTCACTTATCACGTTACCAACAAGAGTTTCTTTACAATTGTCTACCTTATCGGAGGATATAAGTTAAGACTATTAGTTTTTCTAGGAATTCGGCAGAAAAATATTCAATACCTCATTAGACAACAATAGATAACGAGCACCGCAATGTTTCTACCTGCTGCCTAAAGTCATTGTTCTGTAGCGAGAAAGGATAAAACTATGCTGAACGTATAGCGCCGTCTTTTTCTTTCCTTTCGATCGGTCGTACCGCATAAAATCGCGGCGTTTCTTGTCAACTTATGCAGTCTTCTGTTAAACTTTGAAGTGTTCACGTCGCGTCACTTTGACAATCACCAAAGTTTACTTTGCTCAGCTTTAACGCGAGTAAAACCATACTTAGCGATGGCTCAAGTTACGGAGTTATCGCCATACAATATCGTGGGGAAAATCACAGACGAAGAGTACGAGGTTGTTTTTACACTTGCTTTCACACGCAATGTATCAAAAGCAGACCTCGAAAAAGTACGACTGCGTTACGTTCCCGATTACATTTGGGATCTCAAACTCCAAGCAGACTATTGGAGGGAGGCGCATCGAAGATACCAGGACCACGTATCTCTGCATAACTGGAGAGAATACGAAATTCAAATGAAAGACGAACTCAACAAACACAAGAGGATCTTGAAGAATTTCGACACAGTGAGACGGATGTGCGCGGTATCAGACGACGAGAATCATTTCTCGCAGTGGCTTGATCCGGTACGCGTTCAAATCATTATCGATTATCTCAAACGCAATCGGAGTGACAATGAAATATTTCACAAGCTGACGAGACACTTTCGCGGCAAGAAAAACGAATTCGACAACATTCTCTATCTTATATACGCTATATGGGCGATGTACGGAGAATTTCGAATACGGCCGTCACAGCCCAGTAGAGGCGCGCAAGTTCGAACGTGGATCGACGATTTGTTCTGACGAAAAGGCCTTTAAACTCTATTTTAAAGACGAACTCAACAAACACAAGTGTCTTGAAGAATTTCGACACAGTGAGACGGATGTGCGCGGTATCGGACGACGAGAACCGTTTGATGCGGTATGCGATTAAATCATTACCGATCATCTCAAACGCAATCGGAGTGACAGTGAAATATTTCACAAGCTGACGAGACACTTTCGCGGCAATAAAAATGATTTGGACAATATTCTCTATCTCATATAGGTTTAATGTATGGGCGTTGTACGAAAAGCCCTTTAATTTCTATTTTTGTTCGTATCATATTGTAAATACTTGTAAGTTAGTTTTAATTAGGTTAAGTTGTAAATTAAGCATGTTATTGTTAGATAAGTAGTAAATAGATAATAAATGAATGATTTTATCATAATCTAAATTCTTTTATTCATATTACACTTTCCCTGTAACCTTTCTAATAATAAAGTCAATAGAAAAATTATATGCCATAAAAGCTTTTGGCTAGACATAAAAAAAAAAAATCAGTACATACGAGTAATAAGAATTGGCTAATGCTAATTAGGAATGTTACTGAGAATACGTGTTCGAAAATTCTTTTAAAAATGAATAGCATTCACTTATCACGTTACCAACAAGAGTTTCTTTACAATTGTCTACCTTATCGGAGAATATAAGTTAAGACTATTAGTTTTTCTAGGAATTCGGCAGAAAAATATTCAATACCTCATTAGACAACAATAGATAACGAGCACCGCAATGTTTCTACCTGCTGCCTAAAGTCATTGTTCTGTAGCGAGAAAGGATAAAACTATGCTGAACGTATAGCGCCGTCTTTTTCTTTCCTTTCGATCGGTCGTACCGCATAAAATCGCGGCGTTTCTTGTCAACTTATGCAGTCTTCTGTTAAACTTTGAAGTGTTCACGTCGCGTCACTTTGACAATCACCAAAGTTTACTTTGCTCAGCTTTAACGCGAGTAAAACCATACTTAGCGATGGCTCAAGTTACGGAGTTATCGCCATACAATATCGTGGGGAAAATCACAGACGAAGAGTACGAGGTTGTTTTTACACTTGCTTTCACACGCAATGTATCAAAAGCAGACCTCGAAAAAGTACGACTGCGTTACGTTCCCGATTACATTTGGGATCTCAAACTCCAAGCAGACTATTGGAGGGAGGCGCATCGAAGATACCAGGACCACGTAACTCTGCATAACTGGAGAGAATACGAAATTCAAATGAAAGACGAACTCAACAAACACAAGAGGATCTTGAAGAATTTCGACACAGTGAGACGGATGTGCGCGGTATCAGACGACGAGAACCATTTCTCGCAGTGGCTTGATCCGGTACGCGTTCAAATCATTATCGATTATCTCAAACGCAATCGGAGTGACAATGAAATATTTCACAAGCTGACGAGACACTTTCGCGGCAAGAAAAACGAATTCGACAACATTCTCTATCTTATATACGCTATATGGGCGATGTACGGAGAATTTCGAATACGGCCGTCACAGCCCAGTAGAGGCGCGCAAGTTCGAACGTGGATCGACGATTTGTTCTGACGAAAAGGCCTTTAAACTCTATTTTAAAGACGAACTCAACAAACACAAGTGTCTTGAAGAATTTCGACACAGTGAGACGGATGTGCGCGGTATCGGACGACGAGAACCGTTTGATCTGGTATGCGATTAAATCATTACCGATCATCTCAAACGCAATCGGAGTGACAGTGAAATATTTCACAAGCTGACGAGACACTTTCGCGGCAATAAAAATGATTTGGACAATATTCTCTATCTCATATAGGTTTAATGTATGGGCGTTGTACGAAAAGCCCTTTAATTTCTATTTTTGTTCGTATCATATTGTAAATACTTGTAAGTTAGTTTTAATTAGGTTAAGTTGTAAATTAAGCATGTTATTGTTAGATAAGTAGTAAATAGATAATAAATGAATGATTTTATCATAATCTAAATTCTTTTATTCATATTACACTTTCCCTGTAACCTTTCTAATAATAAAGTCAATAGAAAAATTATGTGCCATAAAAGCTTTTGGCTAGACATAAAAAAAAAACTCAGTACATACGAGTAATAAGAATTGGCTAATGCTAATTAGGAATGTTACTGAGAATACGTGTTCGAAAATTCTTTTAAAAATGAATAGCATTCACTTATCACGTTACCAACAAGAGTTTCTTTACAATTGTCTACCTTATCGGAGGATATAAGTTAAGACTATTAGTTTTTCTAGGAATTCGGCAGAAAAATATTCAATACCTCATTAGACAACAATAGATAACGAGCACCGCAATGTTTCTACCTGCTGCCTAAAGTCATTGTTCTGTAGCGAGAAAGGATAAAACTATGCTGAACGTATAGCGCCGTCTTTTTCTTTCCTTTCGATCGGTCGTACCGCATAAAATCGCGGCGTTTCTTGTCAACTTATGCAGTCTTCTGTTAAACTTTGAAGTGTTCACGTCGCGTCACTTTGACAATCACCAAAGTTTACTTTGCTCAGCTTTAACGCGAGTAAAACCATACTTAGCGATGGCTCAAGTTACGGAGTTATCGCCATACAATATCGTGGGGAAAATCACAGACGAAGAGTACGAGGTTGTTTTTACACTTGCTTTCACACGCAATGTATCAAAAGCAGACCTCGAAAAAGTACGACTGCGTTACGTTCCCGATTACATTTGGGATCTCAAACTCCAAGCAGACTATTGGAGGGAGGCGCATCGAAGATACCAGGACCACGTATCTCTGCATAACTGGAGAGAATACGAAATTCAAATGAAAGACGAACTCAACAAACACAAGAGGATCTTGAAGAATTTCGACACAGTGAGACGGATGTGCGCGGTATCAGACGACGAGAACCATTTCTCGCAGTGGCTTGATCCGGTACGCGTTCAAATCATTATCGATTATCTCAAACGCAATCGGAGTGACAATGAAATATTTCACAAGCTGACGAGACACTTTCGCGGCAAGAAAAACGAATTCGACAACATTCTCTATCTTATATACGCTATATGGGCGATGTACGGAGAATTTCGAATACGGCCGTCACAGCCCAGTAGAGGCGCGCAAGTTCGAACGTGGATCGACGATTTGTTCTGACGAAAAGGCCTTTAAACTCTATTTTAAAGACGAACTCAACAAACACAAGTGTCTTGAAGAATTTCGACACAGTGAGACGGATGTGCGCGGTATTGGACGACGAGAACCGTTTGATCCGGTATGCGATTAAATCATTACCGATAGACTAGATGGCGCTGCCGTCAACATAACATTGAGCTCTTGTCGAAAATTTTTATAATATTGTTTATAATTAAATATCAAAGTAAATAGTTTCTGAATTGGTGTCAAAGTGAACATAAATAGCTGAAAAGCGTCAACAAGTGTTATCCAATAAAATAAACATTAGAGTGATGTAAAATTCATAAAAACAATTTAGAACACAGTGACAGTGCAAAACTAACAGTTTAAGTGCAATTAACAAGTTATTGTTAACAAAACTGGCCATAACAAATAAAGTGCACCTAAACACAACAGAAACAGTTAGATAAACATAAAACGGTGAGCTGATTACAGATATTTACTAAAATACAGAAAACTGACGGTTTTTTTTTCTACCAAGATTTGAAACGTAACTTCATTTATCAACAAAGAGCGACATCTAACGTCGAATAGAAAACACTGAAAGGAAACGTCAAACTTGGAGATAGTTACAGTGTTTACAGACACAGTAAGAATTAGACTAGTAATATTGGACGATGATTATCTTCTTAACACTGTGACAGACGAGAGTTCATTTATGACAAACTGTAAATGACGCCACTAGCGCCATCCTGCGGATAACAGTGACATTACAAGCGTATTAAAAGAATGTCCCCTAGTGTCGAGTGGCAAGACTAATAGACATTTTAGACATCGATCCACTACATTGATTCAACTCGATACCGATAGAGGGAGCTTTCATAAAATTGTATGATAATAACTTGAAAGTTTTTTTTAACAACTGACAAGTTGCAAAGCAACTGGACAATGGAAGAAGAAAACGTAACTTTCCGTCGACATAAAACTATTGGAAATGATTCACTTGACCTTTCTTTTGAGTCAACAAATACAGAAATTAGAAGATGTAGTTTACCTGACTTGTCGACTGCCAATGACAGCGATATTGAAGACTTAAGAGAATCGATAATAAAGATTAAAAGTGAGCTAGAAAGTGCTCACACGGAAATAGATAATCTTAACGAAGAGATCATGGCGTTAAAAATCGAATTAAATAAGGAAAAAAGCAGATCGAAAACCTTACAAAAAATCTGCTCAGACACGAAAAATAGAGGAATAAATACTATAAACAATAAAAGCAAAAAGAAGAAAAGGATTTCAAAGAATTTGGATTTAACATTTGAGGAATCTAACAGTAGCTACGTGGATCTCGGAATCAATGATTCCTGTGAAGTTATAACAGATGGCACTACCAGTTACATATCGACAAAATCAGGACTATCTGATAAAATTAACGAAGATACTGCTTCTAACAAGTACACCGAAGATGATGAACAGCAACTAGATGGCGTGACCAGTAACTTGGAACCACATCAAGAAAAGCAACAGCATAGAATTTGCATATTAAGTAGTAACAATACAAATAAAGTATTATCTATAGCACAAAGTACATTCCCAAGTCATCACATATGTCATTACATCTCCACAAACTGTGGCATCATACAGCTACTCGACAACCTAGAACAAAAATTGTTAAACTATACAAAGAAAGACTATTGTTTTATTTTGATTGGCGAAAAAGATTTTAGAAAAACTGACAATTATTTTAATTTAGTTGCTAGTATAAGGACCACATTAATGTCAATAAAACATACTAATATTTTACTATGTTTACCTACCTACAAATTTAATGGATATAGTTCTTTGTTTAACTCAAGAATAGAAACATTTAGCAATTTACTTTACCAGGATATCTGCACCTATGAGTATGCGATGATATTTGACTCTAATTTAAATCTAACTTATGATGATTCTATGTTTTATAAGCGCCGTGGATTTCTGAATAATTATGGTTTGAAGAATATTTTTGACAATTTGAAGTTCTATCTTGGCATGTATACGACTCAAAATTACTTCTCAAACAACAAGAAACCTAATGTAAAGAACAGTAATCATCTGGGAAAGGAACAGTTTTTTCGTCTCTAATGTAAATAACAACATAAAACAGCATACTACAGTCAAATGTCAAAATATACGACTACTACATCAAAATATTGCAGGATTACTGAATAAACTTCCTTCAATAGAAATATGTCTATCTGAGCTTAATGACAGGCTTGAAAATATCCAAATATTATGTTTTTCAGAAACATTTGTTAGAGCTAACAATGAAATAATCCGGGCAATCGCTGCGTCCCTCTAGAGGGGCGCGGCAGGCGAGTTCGGGGCATCGCCCCCTGCTCGCAGTGTCTGTTGGCACCCGCAACAACGGGTGCTTCGCGGTGGTGCCTATAGGCGTAGAGTCACTGAGTATGTGCAGTGGGAGCGTCCCGACGCTATTTAATAATAGCGTCGTCTCTTCGCGACACCCCGGCGGTCAATCCCCGCCAGGTGGGACCCCCGGTTGCCCGGGGGAGGCCCAGCGAGTGACGACCAGCGACGAGGGTGCCGATTTTGATGACGCTCCCCACTGTTGGTGAGTGACCCCCGTCTGTCACGCTTCCAGGTCGAGCCGGTCACGCTCCAGACTAAGGGGTCGTGTGGGTGTGTGTGAGGGCGGTATTGGGTGTGTAACACCGCCCATGCATGCAACCAGTTACGCGTCTGCGCCGCGCAACTTGGTGCGTGAGTTTACTCGCATGTAGAGTCATGATTGTCTGAGGTTCAGTGCACGCTATGCCTATATTAACTTAGCACACAGCGCGCACCGAGTGTGTGTAGTGTTGTAGAGTGTGTGTGGATGATTAAGTCACGTGTAGGTGTGTGCGACTTAATCATAGGTCAGTCCGGTGGGGCATGGGCGTCATCGTCCGGCAGTAGGTCGCGGGGGAGGCGGCGCCTAGCATCGGGTGGTCGCGCGTGCCATGGCGCTATGTTTTTAATTTGTGGCCAGCTGGAGGCGTCGGCACGCGCGAACATGTTCGACGCCAGGCGGCCACAGAACTCGTCCAGGCTCTCGACTTGTAGGTCCCGCTGGATGACGTTGTTCCTCACGAAGCGAGGGGCGTCGGCTATCCTCCGCAGCGTGATGCTCTGCTGCGCGCGGAGTAGCTTCTTGTTGGTCTCGCTCGTGAGGGCGAGCCAAGCTGGGGCGGCGTACGTCAAGATGGGGCGGATGTACGTTTTGTACACGCCCAGCTTGGCTCTCAGCGGGAGGCGTGACGAGAGCACTGGACGTAGTAGGGCGCGGGCTGCTCTACCTTTCGCGACGACCTGCCGGACGTGGACGCCCATGGAGAGCCGACGGTCGATTGTGACCCCTAGGTACTTGGCCGTCGGGGACCACTTGACGTCGGCTCCTTGCAGCTGTAGGGGTGGTGGGAGGTGGGCTTGCCCGATGACGATTGCCTGTGTCTTACTCACGTTTACAGTCAGCCGCCATTTCTCCAGCCATTCAGGGAGGGCGTCAAGTGCGCGCTGCATTTTGACGGCCGCGTGTCTCGCATTCAACGAGGTTGCGATGTACGCGGCGTCGTCAGCATACAGCGCGAGTGTGACGCCCTCAGTGGTGGGGATGTCATCCGTGTATCGTGAGTAACACACAGGCGAGACACAGCTGCCTTGCGGTACTCCAGCGGCCACCGGGCGGGCGCTCGAAAGCTCACCTTCGACCACCACCCTGAAAGTTCTGTTTTCGAGGAACGAGGAGATCACTTTTACTACGCGACGGGGCGTCTCCGACTGCGACAGTTTGTAGAGGAGACCTGAGTGCCAAACACGATCAAAGGCCTTCTCCATGTCGAGGAATACTGCAACCCCGTGTTCCTTCTTATTGAGCGCCGCTGTCATTAGGTGCAGTACCCTCGACAGCTGGAGCGTCGTGCTATGTTCCGAGCGAAACCCGAACTGCTCTGCGCGTGGGATGATATGCGGTGTGAGGTGTCGCAACAGGAGTTGTTCAAACACCTTCGAGACTGTGGGCAGCAACGTGATGGGCCGATAGCTCTCCGGCTTCAGCGTGTTCTTTCCCGCCTTGGGCAGCATGATGACGCGCCCCTCTTTCCACGAAGCGGGAAAGGTCCCCGTGCGCAGCACCCCCGTGTACAGGCGCGCCAGGGCCGCAACTGTGCGGTACGGCAAGTGGCGCAGCACTGTATTTGTGATGCCGTCGGCACCGGGGGCCTTCCTGGGCTTCGTCCGCAAGATGGCGCGTCGGACTGCGCCCGGCGAGAAGAAAATGCCATCCTCCTCGTGAGCTATCGGCGACTCGAAGTATTCTCGAAGGTGCCTCTCGACTGTTGCGACGTGCTCATCGTCGCTAGTCGGGTTAGGCTGGAACTGACGCTCCAGGTGTTTGGCAAAGATCTCCGCGCGGTCTGTCGCAGTGTATCTAAGCGCCCCGTCGCTATTTAGCAGCGGGCGTACCGGAGCTGGGGTGTTCGTAAGTTGCCGGCACAATCTATGTATGGCCGGCCAATCTCCCTCTGAGTTATCAATGACAGACTCCCAGCTCGCGGTGTTGAGCGCCTGCAACTCGGCCTTCACCCTCTCCGCGAGACAGTTGACTTCCCTCTTGAGTGTTGGGCATCTTGTAGTTTGCCACCGTCTGCGAAGGCGCCTCTTGTCGGCGATCATCGCTTGAAGATGGCTGGGTAGGGGGGGGAGGGCCCCCTGCGTTTGCATTGTGGTTGTGGTCGCCGATTTTAAGGCGTCCTGGATGCAGACGGTGAGCTCTTCAGCCAGTCCGTCAACGTCTGCGGCGGTGACGATAGGCCGAGTGGGCGTCGTGATCTCCATCGTTCCCGAGAACTTGGTCCAGTCCGTTTTTTGACGTGGCGCTGGAGGAGTAAGTCGGGTCGGAATTCCCTCCAGGACGACGAGTACCGGCTGATGATCTGACATCATCTCGTCGTCCAAGACTTGCTGGGTGATCTGGCGGTTTAAACCATAGTGGGCCACGATGTCCAGCACGTCCGGGGCGGCTTGTCTCTGGTCGGGGTAGTGGGTGGGTGTTTCAGGTCCGGACACCGTGTACCCATAGGCTTCCGCGTCCGCGAAGAGCCGTCTCCCCTTGGTATTCGTGTGATTGCTGTTCCACGCCGGGTGTTTGCTGTTTAGGTCGCCAGCGAGGAGCGTCGGGTTGGGCGATTGCGTTATTAGCGCCCGAAGCTCTGCCACATCTAGCGGCTTATCGGGCGGGGCGTACACGGCGTATAAGTTCAAGTCCTCGCCGGCAACATTCAGCTGGACACCCAGCGCGTAGAATGAGTTGAGCGACGGCAAGGGGAGCTCTTGGTGGACGACTCTTCGCCTAACAATCACCGCCAGACCACGGTAATTGCCGACTGCCGACTTCTCGTCTTTCCTGTAAATGAGGTATCCTGGGATTTTGACTCTATCGGCCGGTCCCAGGAGCGTCTCACTTACGAGCGCCACGTCAATGTCCTGATCCCTGAGGAGGAGGCGGAGGAGAGTGGCCTTGCTACGCAGGCCTCGGGCGTTCCAGTGTATGATCCTCAACGGCTTATGGAGCATGATAGAGTGCTAATAAGGCCGTTAAGCCGTCGAGGATAACCAGGGCCGGGTCTTGGCCCTGCCTGATGGCCTGTATTAGGTCCATCAGGACTTTGATGGCGCAGGCGGTAAACTCCCTCCGTTCTTCCAGGTTAGCGGGGGGAGTGATCCCTTCTGCTGGGTTTCTGGCAGCGATGGTGGCGCCCTGGGGCGCTTGTGGTCGTCTGCGTGTGGACTCTTTGGTTTGGGGGGCCACTTGCATCGTGGCGCCCCCCTCTCTCTCTTCCTGTTGTGTCGTCGCCTGCGCCATTACTGGAGCCCGACTGGGTTGTTGTTGTTGGGTGGGGGGGGGTGGGGGCTTATTCCTCCCTTTCTTCCCTCCCCTCTTCCCCTTCCTCCGCCCTATGGAGGGGGCGTCCTTGTTCTTGGGCTCGTTTGCCACCGCCATCAGTGTGGCACTGGGGGCCTCTGACTCGTCGACGGTTACGGCCTGGGTGACGGTTGTTCCAGGCCGAGCTGCACGTTTGGTGGAGGCGATTGTTCCCGCACGCTTGTTCCTTGCTTCCTGAAGGAACACGGGACACTCACGGTTTGAGGCGGGATGTTGTCCACCACAGTTGGCACACGTTGCCGGCTCCGAACGTGGCCGCGGGCAATCCCGCGCTGAGTGCCCCTCTCCACACCGCACACACACCAGTGGGCGGTGGCACTGCTTGGAACTGTGCCGGAACTTTTGGCAGCGGTGGCATTGAGCTAGGCCCCGCTTCCCCCTCCAGGCTTCGATCTTGACACCCCGCATAAATAAGAACTCGGTGGTGTCAAAGATACGCCTTATGTCTGGCTGTCTCTTTAGGGCTGCATAAAAGATGCAGCCCGGGCGTCCTTCACGAGCCCTGATGTTTCTAACGTATTCGGGCTCGTAGTTTCGAAGGCGAAGCTCCTCCTCTATTAGGGCTGGGTCCGTATCAGCAGGTAGGCCTCGGATCGCTACCCTGAGGCTTTGCTCCGCCGGTAGCGAGTATGAAAACCAGGATACCCCAGCCGACTTTTCTAGCTCGGTGAGGTATCTCTGGACCACCCGATACTCATCCTCACTTTCTGGTATAAATCGAATGCCGCCCTGGTAAGGGCGGGCATTTGGTGGGTGGCCCAGTTGGGTAGTGACGGCTCTGAAGTGGGTCGTCCAGTCAGGTAGTTTTTCGACTACCAGCGGAGGGTAGCGAGGCTTCTTTTTGTTGTGCACATTCACAGGGCCCCCCTTGTCATGCGCGGCAGAGGTAGTTGCCGTCGTGGGGGGGGGTGTGGTGCTTCCGTGTGCAGATGAGTGGCGGGTTACATCCGCAAAAGAGGGCGATGTGACTCCTCCGCCCCCGCGCGGCGTGCGCTGCGGGAGGGGCGAGTCAATACAGGCTCGCTTAGCCTCTTCTGCGGCTTCGTCGTCCGAGCTTCTGGGTCTACGTTGAGCGCGAGAATCGGGTCCTAGGCTCCTGGTATCGTAGGTTGTGCTGGTGTGCTCCGCATCCATGTCGACGGCTCGTACGAGCGTGTCCGGGGACACGCCACGTCGACCGTCGTATGAGTCCCCCGAGGACATCGACATGTTGGACCCCTGTCTGGAGTAGCACGGCGACAACATAGCGGGGGAATCTTGTGCGGAGCCCCTCGGTGGAGGCGGGGACATAAATATTGGGACTGACCTGGATGTCATTTCCGGCATCGTCGGACTTGCCAGCAAGCGGCGGGGTGCGGGCGATGCCGTTCGTCGAGCTGTGACGGTTGATGTGGCAGCCGCAGGAGGCTCGAGTCCACTGTAGACGGCGGGGGGGGGCAGGAGCGATGCGGCAGCGGTGGCATGCGGCGCAGACGCGGCATCGATGACGTGCGGCATGGGTGCGGCAGCGCTGACATGCGGCGTCGGCATGGCACCAGCATGCGTCATGAACGCGGCGGCGCAGACCCGTGTTGAAGTCGCGTCGTAGTACGGCACAGACGCGGCGGCACATACGTGCGGCGCGGACGCGGCGGCACAGGGATACGGCGCGGGCGCGGTGGCGCACACGGGAGGCGCAGATGCGGTAGTGGTGTGGTACGGCACAGGCGCGTCGGCACTAGTGTGCGACATGAGCGCAGTGGTACAAATTTGCGGCGCGGGCGCGGTAACACAGACATGCGGCGCGGATGCGGCAGCGCAAACGGTAGGCGCAGATGCGGCGGTGTGAACGCACGGTAAGGGCTCGGGCCCAGTTCTCGCTGTGGTGCGTGAAAATTCGGTAGGTGGCGCCACTCGGCGCGAACTCTGCACGGCGACACGGTCACCCGGCGCCGCGGGACGCGCAGCTTGGGCGCGCGAGATGGTGGCAGGTCCAGGTGTCTGCGTGGGCACGGGACGAAAGGCCGGAGGTCTGACCGGGACCGCAGGTAGCCGGCAAGACGGCGACGTCGACGAAGCGCGCGCAGTCGTCGGCGCCGGCGGCAAACCGGAGGTGGATGTACCCGGTGTTGGAGCAGGTGCTGCAGATGGAGCACCGGGCGGAGCGTTTCTGGCTGTTGAAGTTGGCGTCAGGCGATCCGTTGGTGGGTCGGTGTCGCGCCCACGGGGGCTGCGTACACCGGCCTTTTTCGGAGGCATATTGGGGGTAGGACGATAAAATATTAAATAAAATTTAAAATTTAAAAACTAACTAAAACTAACACTAAGCCACCGCAACCGCTTCGGTGTGAACCCGGGTCACACCGGGCAGCACGGGGCGGTTCCCCCTGGGTGCTACCGCAGGTGCGAGTCGAGACCCACACCTACGATAACACAGAGAGGTAACCGAAGGTGGACGGTTCGGGCGGTTTGTACGAGCGCGACGATAGCGAGCACACACGTATGGCTACGAGCGAATCCGCGAGAATGAAATAAATATATGTTTGAATGACTTTAAACTTGCGGCCTCATACTCGCGAAAAAAGGAAAATAGGGGTGGGGTATGTATTTTAATAAAACAGTCCCTAGACTACAAAATAATACAATTATGCAAAGAAATGGCAGTAGAGAAAGTTTTCGAATGCTGTGGTATAGAAATTCCACTATATAATTGCATTATTGTTTGTGTGTATAGGACCCCCAATTCGAACATTACAATATTTTTTAATAAACTTGAGTCTCTATTGCATAAACTAAGTGACAGGAAAAATAAAAAGATTATACTAGTCGGGGATCTAAACATAAATACCCTTGTCACAAATAAGAATGTCACCATATTAAACGATATACTTCTAAATTATAACTTGACTTTCAAAATAAATGTACCAACCCGACTTACATCTTGTATAGATCATATTATTACTAATATTTCACTCTTCCGGTGAGACATGTGAATTGCATCTCTCGGATCATAATACTGCTCAGATATTAACATTTTCATCAATAATAACATCAAATAAGCCTGCTCAATCGCATTATTTTATTTATAAAAGAAATTATAGCGAGGAATATATTGAAAAATTTAAAGACTGTCTCTTGAACCTGAAATGGCAGGATGTTTATGACGAAATGGATCCGAATACAGCTTTTAACAATTTTCATGAAATGTTTAGTCTTTTTTATATGTTAAACTTTCCTTTGCAAAAAATTAAAGTAAATTGTCATTCACCTACTTTAAAATGGATAACTAAAGGTATAAAAAAATCATGCCTTTCAAAAAGATACCTAAAATCGAAATATCATAAAAATAAGTCCCGGGAAAATAAATTAAAATATGTTAAATATGCAAAACTATTAAAAAGGTGTATTAATGTGTCCAAAAAGAAAGCTTCTGATAACTTTATTATAAAAGCTAGAAACAAGTGTAGCGCAACCTGGAAAGTAATTAAAAATAAAACCAAATATAGAGGTCCAGAATTTATCGAAGCGATCCAACTAAACGACACTCTGATAGACAATCCTGAAGATATAGCGGAAACTTTCAATGATCACTTTATTGACTCTACAAATATAGACATAACTAATAATAAAAATAATCCCATGACAAATATTAATAACATAGATAATGGTAACAGTATATATATCGAACCTTGCACGCCAAATGAAATAAGTAAAATCATTTCATCGTTAAATAGTACTAACGCTGTGGGCTATGATGATATATCGACACAAATTATAAAATCATGTGCTGATATACTGTCACCTATTTTAGCTCATTTAATCAATGTGAGTTTCTTTGAAGAAAAATATCCGGACAAATTAAAATTCTCATTAGTAAAGCCATTATATAAAAAAAATAGTAAACTTGATTTAAATAATTATCGTCCAGTGGCCTTAATACCAGTAATTTCAAAAATATATGAAAAAGCAATGTGTAATAGGATTGTCTCATTTATAGAAAAGCATAAAATAAAAAGACCAGAACAAAATGGTTTTCAAAGAGGAAAGTCAACTGCATTAGCTTGTTATCAACTTATTAAATTAATTACCGAGAACATTGATAAGAAAAGACTAGTCACTGCGATATTCTTTGATATGAGCAGGGCATTTGACTCTGTTAAACATGATATTCTGCTAAAAAAATGCGAAAGTTACGGAATAAGAGGGAAAGCGTTAAATTGGCTTAAAGATTACTTAAGTAATAGACAACAAAGCGTGGAAATTTTAGGAATGAATAAAGACAGAGAAGTTATAAAGTATAAATCTCAGTATAGAATAAATACATATGGTGTGCCTCAAGGTAGCATATTGGGGCCGTTACTCTTTCTTCTGTACATAAATGATTTGCCGGCAGTAATTAAGGATAAGTGCGTTTTATTTGCTGATGATATTTCGCTTGTAATAAATAAAGAAAACAAAACTGAACGATATGAGGATCGAATAAATGTTGCCGTAGAAGCCATACTGGAATGGTTTGAGCGAAATAATTTAAATGTCAACCTCACTAAAACAAAATATATTAGTTTCTGTAACTATAAAATGGCAAATCAAGCATTGAAAATTATTGGTCGTGGTAATACAATTGAAGAAGTTGACTGTACAAAATTTTTAGGCATATTGATTGATAAAAATTGTAATTGGAAAAGACACATTGACAATATATGTAACAGGTTGAACAGCTTTGCATTTGCACTAAAAAATCTTAGGAAAACCGTAGGAAGGAATGCCGCTCTAATGGCTTATCATGGATATGTTTCATCCGTGTTAAGATATGGATTAATAATATGGGGCAATTCTACAGACAGTGACAGGGCTTTTATTGTTCAAAAAAAGTGTTTGAGAGCTGTGTTTGGTATTGGTCCATTAGAATCGTGCAGACCCATTTTAAAAGAGCATAAATTATTAACACTAGCATGTTTGTATATATTGGAAATGGGAGTATTTGTAAAAAAAACATCCTACTCTTTTCAGTAAAGCAGATAGCGAAAATGTATACAAAATTGGTAAAAAGTCCAGGGATCCAACAAAATTAGCGTTACCTAGGTGTGGAACAGCATTTTGCCACAAAAACACGAGTCGTATGGCAATTAAAATATTCAATAAATTACCTAAACAAATTAGAGAATTGCCAGCGAATTTTTTTCAAAAAGAACTCAAAACATGGCTTATTGAAAATTGTTTTACACCGTAAAGGAATTTTTTAATTATAATATGAATAAGAAACTTTGCCGGACTTAATTAGTTATCGAATGAAATATTTAATTTGTAATTTATTTATTTATTGCATTTATAATTTAACTTATTGACATTTTTATTTTAAGTTTTTATTCGACATTTATAATTTAATTAATTGACATTTTTTTTGTTTTACATTTATAATTTAATTTATTGTCATTTTATTTTAATTTTTCATGTTTGACATTTGTAATTTAATTTATTGACATCACATTTTAATTTATGTTGTTTGACATTTGTAATTTAATTCATTGACATTTTTTATTGAGTTTGACATTTGTAATTTATTTCGTTGTAGTTTTTTTTGTTAATTTAACATTTGTGATTTATTTTATTGACATTTTAATTTAATGGTTTTTGTTATTTAATGTAATTTATTGGCATTTATCTCATTGACATAATATAAATAGGATTGTTTGTATAAGTTAAATAATTGTTTTTTAAAACTAAACAAAATTTAGTTAAATAAAAATTTGCATGCTGAATATAAGGCGGAGCATGAAGAACCTTGTACCTGTTATAATATAAGATCTGTACTACCATGTTTCAGGCAAATAAATGAATTATTATTATTATTATTATTATCATCTCAAACGCAATCGGAGTGACAGTGAAATATTTCACAAGCTGACGAGACACTTTCGCGGCAATAAAAATGATTTGGACAATATTCTCTATCTCATATAGGTTTAATGTATGGGCGTTGTACGAAAAGCCCTTTAATTTCTATTTTTGTTCGTATCATATTGTAAATACTTGTAAGTTAGTTTTAATTAGGTTAAGTTGTAAATTAAGCATGTTATTGTTAGATAAGTAGTAAATAGATAATAAATGAATGATTTTATCATAATCTAAATTCTTTTATTCATATTACACTTTCCCTGTAACCTTTCTAATAATAAAGTCAATAGAAAAATTATATGCTATAAAAGCTTTTGGCTAGACATAAAAAAAAAAACTCAGTACATACGAGTAATAAGAATTGGCTAATGCTAATTAGGAATGTTACTGAGAATACGTGTTCGAAAATTCTTTTAAAAATGAATAGCATTCACTTATCACGTTACCAACAAGAGTTTCTTTACAATTGTCTACCTTATCGGAGGATATAAGTTAAGACTATTAGTTTTTCTAGGAATTCGGCAGAAAAATATTCAATACCTCATTAGACAACAATAGATAACGAGCACCGCAATGTTTCTACCTGCTGCCTAAAGTCATTGTTCTGTAGCGAGAAAGGATAAAACTATGCTGAACGTATAGCGCCGTCTTTTTCTTTCCTTTCGATCGGTCGTACCGCATAAAATCGCGGCGTTTCTTGTCAACTTATGCAGTCTTCTGTTAAACTTTGAAGTGTTCACGTCGCGTCACTTTGACAATCACCAAAGTTTACTTTGCTCAGCTTTAACGCGAGTAAAACCATACTTAGAGATGGCTCAAGTTACGGAGTTATCGCCATACAATATCGTGGGGAAAATCACAGACGAAGAGTACGAGGTTGTTTTTACACTTGCTTTCACACGCAATGTATCAAAAGCAGACCTCGAAAAAGTACGACTGCGTTACGTTCCCGATTACATTTGGGATCTCAAACTCCAAGCAGACTATTGGAGGGAGGCGCATCGAAGATACCAGGACCACGTATCTCTGCATAACTGGAGAGAATACGAAATTCAAATGAAAGACGAACTCAACAAACACAAGAGGATCTTGAAGAATTTCGACACAGTGAGACGGATGTGCGCGGTATCAGACGACGAGAACCATTTCTCGCAGTGGCTTGATCCGGTACGCGTTCAAATCATTATCGATTATCTCAAACGCAATCGGAGTGACAATGAAATATTTCACAAGCTGACGAGACACTTTCGCGGCAAGAAAAACGAATTCGACAACATTCTCTATCTTATGTACGCTATATGGGCGATGTACGGAGAATTTCGAATACGGCCGTCACAGCCCAGTAGAGGCGCGCAAGTTCGAACGTGGATCGACGATTTGTTCTGACGAAAAGGCCTTTAAACTCTATTTTAAAGACGAACTCAACAAACACAAGTGTCTTGAAGAATTTCGACACAGTGAGACGGATGTGCGCGGTATCGGACGACGAGAACCGTTTGATCCGGTATGCGATTAAATCATTACCGATCATCTCAAACGCAATCGGAGTGACAGTGAAATATTTCACAAGCTGACGAGACACTTTCGCGGCAATAAAAATGATTTGGACAATATTCTCTATCTCATATAGGTTTAATGTATGGGCGTTGTACGAAAAGCCCTTTAATTTCTATTTTTGTTCGTATCATATTGTAAATACTTGTAAGTTAGTTTTAATTAGGTTAAGTTGTAAATTAAGCATGTTATTGTTAGATAAGTAGTAAATAGATAATAAATGAATGATTTTATCATAATCTAAATTCTTTTATTCATATTACACTTTCCCTGTAACCTTTCTAATAATAAAGTCAATAGAAAAATTATATGCCATAAAAGCTTTTGGCTAGACATAAAAAAAAAACTCAGTACATACGAGTAATAAGAATTGGCTAATGCTAATTAGGAATGTTACTGAGAATACGTGTTCGAAAATTCTTTTAAAAATGAATAGCATTCACTTATCACGTTACCAACAAGAGTTTCTTTACAATTGTCTACCTTATCGGAGAATATAAGTTAAGACTATTAGTTTTTCTAGGAATTCGGCAGAAAAATATTCAATACCTCATTAGACAACAATAGATAACGAGCACCGCAATGTTTCTACCTGCTGCCTAAAGTCATTGTTCTGTAGCGAGAAAGGATAAAACTATGCTGAACGTATAGCGCCGTCTTTTTCTTTCCTTTCGATCGGTCGTACCGCATAAAATCGCGGCGTTTCTTGTCAACTTATGCAGTCTTCTGTTAAACTTTGAAGTGTTCACGTCGCGTCACTTTGACAATCACCAAAGTTTACTTTGCTCAGCTTTAACGCGAGTAAAACCATACTTAGCGATGGCTCAAGTTACGGAGTTATCGCCATACAATATCGTGGGGAAAATCACAGACGAAGAGTACGAGGTTGTTTTTACACTTGCTTTCACACGCAATGTATCAAAAGCAGACCTCGAAAAAGTACGACTGCGTTACGTTCCCGATTACATTTGGGATCTCAAACTCCAAGCAGACTATTGGAGGGAGGCGCATCGAAGATACCAGGACCACGTAACTCTGCATAACTGGAGAGAATACGAAATTCAAATGAAAGACGAACTCAACAAACACAAGAGGATCTTGAAGAATTTCGACACAGTGAGACGGATGTGCGCGGTATCAGACGACGAGAACCATTTCTCGCAGTGGCTTGATCCGGTACGCGTTCAAATCATTATCGATTATCTCAAACGCAATCGGAGTGACAATGAAATATTTCACAAGCTGACGAGACACTTTCGCGGCAAGAAAAACGAATTCGACAACATTCTCTATCTTATATACGCTATATGGGCGATGTACGGAGAATTTCGAATACGGCCGTCACAGCCCAGTAGAGGCGCGCAAGTTCGAACGTGGATCGACGATTTGTTCTGACGAAAAGGCCTTTAAACTCTATTTTAAAGACGAACTCAACAAACACAAGTGTCTTGAAGAATTTCGACACAGTGAGACGGATGTGCGCGGTATCGGACGACGAGAACCGTTTGATCCGGTATGCGATTAAATCATTACCGATCATCTCAAACGCAATCGGAGTGACAGTGAAATATTTCACAAGCTGACGAGACACTTTCGCGGCAATAAAAATGATTTGGACAATATTCTCTATCTCATATAGGTTTAATGTATGGGCGTTGTACGAAAAGCCCTTTAATTTCTATTTTTGTTCGTATCATATTGTAAATACTTGTAAGTTAGTTTTAATTAGGTTAAGTTGTAAATTAAGCATGTTATTGTTAGATAAGTAGTAAATAGATAATAAATGAATGATTTTATCATAATCTAAATTCTTTTATTCATATTACACTTTCCCTGTAACCTTTCTAATAATAAAGTCAATAGAAAAATTATGTGCCATAAAAGCTTTTGGCTAGACATAAAAAAAAAACTCAGTACATACGAGTAATAAGAATTGGCTAATGCTAATTAGGAATGTTACTGAGAATACGTGTTCGAAAATTCTTTTAAAAATGAATAGCATTCACTTATCACGTTACCAACAAGAGTTTCTTTACAATTGTCTACCTTATCGGAGGATATAAGTTAAGACTATTAGTTTTTCTAGGAATTCGGCAGAAAAATATTCAATACCTCATTAGACAACAATAGATAACGAGCACCGCAATGTTTCTACCTGCTGCCTAAAGTCATTGTTCTGTAGCGAGAAAGGATAAAACTATGCTGAACGTATAGCGCCGTCTTTTTCTTTCCTTTCGATCGGTCGTACCGCATAAAATCGCGGCGTTTCTTGTCAACTTATGCAGTCTTCTGTTAAACTTTGAAGTGTTCACGTCGCGTCACTTTGACAATCACCAAAGTTTACTTTGCTCAGCTTTAACGCGAGTACAACCATACTTAGCGATGGCTCAAGTTACGGAGTTATCGCCATACAATATCGTGGGGAAAATCACAGACGAAGAGTACGAGGTTGTTTTTACACTTGCTTTCACACGCAATGTATCAAAACCAGACCTCGAAAAAGTACGACTGCGTTACGTTCCCGATTACATTTGGGATCTCAAACTCCAAGCAGACTATTGGAGGGAGGCGCATCGAAGATACCAGGACCACGTATCTCTGCATAACTGGAGAGAATACGAAATTCAAATGAAAGACGAACTCAACAAACACAAGAGGATCTTGAAGAATTTCGACACAGTGAGACGGATGTGCGCGGTATCAGACGACGAGAACCATTTCTCGCAGTGGCTTGATCCGGTACGCGTTCAAATCATTATCGATTATCTCAAACGCAATCGGAGTGACAATGAAATATTTCACAAGCTGACGAGACACTTTCGCGGCAAGAAAAACGAATTCGACAACATTCTCTATCTTATATACGCTATATGGGCGATGTACGGAGAATTTCGAATACGGCCGTCACAGCCCAGTAGAGGCGCGCAAGTTCGAACGTGGATCGACGATTTGTTCTGACGAAAAGGCCTTTAAACTCTATTTTAAAGACGAACTCAACAAACACAAGTGTCTTGAAGAATTTCGACACAGTGAGACGGATGTGCGCGGTATCGGACGACGAGAACCGTTTGATGCGGTATGCGATTAAATCATTACCGATCATCTCAAACGCAATCGGAGTGACAGTGAAATATTTCACAAGCTGACGAGACACTTTCGCGGCAATAAAAATGATTTGGACAATATTCTCTATCTCATATAGGTTTAATGTATGGGCGTTGTACGAAAAGCCCTTTAATTTCTATTTTTGTTCGTATCATATTGTAAATACTTGTAAGTTAGTTTTAATTAGGTTAAGTTGTAAATTAAGCATGTTATTGTTAGATAAGTAGTAAATAGATAATAAATGAATGATTTTATCATAATCTAAATTCTTTTATTCATATTACACTTTCCCTGTAACCTTTCTAATAATAAAGTCAATAGAAAAATTATATGCCATAAAAGCTTTTGGCTAGACATAAAAAAAAAAACTCAGTACATACGAGTAATAAGAATTGGCTAATGCTAATTAGGAATGTTACTGAGAATACGTGTTCGAAAATTCTTTTAAAAATGAATAGCATTCACCTATCACGTTACCAACAAGAGTTTCTTTACAATTGTCTACCTTATCGGAGGATATAAGTTAAGACTATTAGTTTTTCTAGGAATTCGGCAGAAAAATATTCAATACCTCATTAGACAACAATAGATAACGAGCACCGCAATGTTTCTACCTGCTGCCTAAAGTCATTGTTCTGTAGCGAGAAAGGATAAAACTATGCTGAACGTATAGCGCCGTCTTTTTCTTTCCTTTCGATCGGTCGTACCGCATAAAATCGCGGCGTTTCTTGTCAACTTATGCAGTCTTCTGTTAAACTTTGAAGTGTTCACGTCGCGTCACTTTGACAATCAGCAAAGTTTACTTTGCTCAGCTTTAACGCGAGTAAAACCATACTTAGCGATGGCTCAAGTTACGGAGTTATCGCCATACAATATCGTGGGGAAAATCACAGACGAAGAGTACGAGGTTGTTTTTACACTTGCTTTCACACGCAGTGTATCAAAAGCAGACCTCGAAAAAGTACGACTGCGTTACGTTCCCGATTACATTTGGGATCTTAAACTCCAAGCAGACTATTGGAGGGAGGCGCATCGAAGATACCAGGACCACGTATCTCTGCATAACTGGAGAGAATACGAAATTCAAATGAAAGACGAACTCAACAAACACAAGAGGATCTTGAAGAATTTCGACACAGTGAGACGGATGTGCGCGGTATCAGACGACGAGAACCATTTCTCGCAGTGGCTTGATCCGGTACGCGTTCAAATCATTATCGATTATCTCAAACGCAATCGGAGTGACAATGAAATATTTCACAAGCTGACGAGACACTTTCGCGGCAAGAAAAACGAATTCGACAACATTCTCTATCTTATATACGCTATATGGGCGATGTACGGAGAATTTCGAAGACGGCCGTCACAGCCCAGTAGAGGCGCGCAAGTTCGAACGTGGATCGACGATTTGTTCTGACGAAAAGGCCTTTAAACTCTATTTTAAAGACGAACTCAACAAACACAAGTGTCTTGAAGAATTTCGACACAGTGAGACGGATGTGCGCGGTATCGGACGACGAGAACCGTTTGATCCGGTATGCGATTAAATCATTACCGATCATCTCAAACGCAATCGGAGTGACAGTGAAATATTTCACAAGCTGACGAGACACTTTCGCGGCAATAAAAATGATTTGGACAATATTCTCTATCTCATATAGGTTTAATGTATGGGCGTTGTACGAAAAGCCCTTTAATTTCTATTTTTGTTCGTATCATATTGTAAATACTTGTAAGTTTGTTACGCAAGCATAGCCGAGGCAAATCGCTATAGTGTGCATCGCCCTGAATTCGCATAACAACATAGCGCGATGCTCAGAAGCTGACGCGGCGCAACTGCCTCGTGTCGACCGAAGCTGACACCGTTTCCGCGGGCCGTCGCCAATTTCAACTTACGTGGGAACGGCACTTTTACGTCAATCGCTGACCATATAGTACATTTAGTTATTAGCTAGATTAAAGTTATAATTGTATTTTTTTTGTGAATTCTAATTAAACATTAATTAAATAAAATTGGTTTTTTTTGCATCTTCTGCTGCCTCCGAACTTAAGTGGCGCAGTCGGTAGGATACTCGAAGTATATTAGGTACGTGACGCGTCAAGATTTCCCCTAAAATCGGACCGAAGTCCCGCGTGGCTTACCGATTTTAGAGTATCCTGAATCTACATACATCGTGAGGCGCCAGCAGAGGTGAATCCAGACATCGATTCGGCAAAGAAGACCATGTTGTAAGTGCTTTGAATCTTTCAAGTCCTTACTGTCCTATTTTTAACCTTGATTTTTACCTATCATTTACTATAAACTATTTTCATTTTTCCGTTTTCCTTTCAGTTCTAGTTATAATTATAATTGATTTTATGTGCATGATTTGTTTTTAGCTATTTTATATATTAGTTTTCAAGATTTTCCACCCAAGAGTGTCGCGTAATCGTAGTTTAGACAGTAGTAGGGCGAATAGGCTTATTGCTATAGACGAGTATAGACAATTAGGTGAATCGGTACTACCGGATACAAATATGTCTCACGACAAAGTAGGAGAAATTTTTAATTCGCTCCGGGTTCTGCCTGAATTCGATGGCAACCCTAATGTGTTAACCCGTTTTGTAAATCTTTGTGACCAACTAGTACTCGCATATTTCAAAACTGAACCGGGTAACGAGTTAACCAATTTGGCACTCATAAATGGCATTTTAAACAAGGTTACAGGTTCCGCGGCTCGATTAATAAATAGTAACGGTATTCCCGAGAATTGGATTGGAATTAGAAGCGCGCTAATTAATAATTTTGCTGACCATCGTGACGAGACCGCTTTATATAATGACTTGTCCTTACAAACTCAGGGGTCTTCTACCCCACAGGAATTCTATGAGCGATGTCAGAACTTATTCAGCACAATTATGACATACGTCACATTGCATGAAACTGTGCCTACTACAGTTACGGCGAAGCGAGACCTTTATAAGAAATTGACCCTACAATGTTACTTACGCGGTTTAAAAGATCCCTTAGGCTCTAGGGTTCGTTGCATGCGTCCCGAGACGATGGAGAAAGCACTCGAGTTCGTCCAGGAGGAGCTTAATACACTTTACATGCAGCAGCGTATCGAAAGCGGGTCTAGCAAGAAAGATAACAATCAGCAGCCTCCCAAGTCTAACTCTAATCTACCTCTGAACCAGTTTATGCAGCAATTCCCTACAATGGGCGTACCCGGTCCCTCGAAACCACAGTTATATAGCATGCCCGGTCTTCCGCGTCCCCAGCAGTACTTCCCTCAACCTAATCAGGGTTGGCGGCAAAATATGCCTCAATTACAACAACCTCGTGGCCCCACTCGGACTCAGCAGATGTTCCGAGCACCACCTCCAAATTATAATGCTCAGAGTAATGGATTTAGACCTCCGGGTGGTGTACCCATGCCACAAAATACTAGCTATAATAGTACGCCGCGTCCCATGAGTGGCGTCACCCACTTTGTGCCTAAACCATTACCTCCCATAAGACACGATTGGCGTACAGCCGGCAATCCGCCACCTAACAATTACTTTAAAACGCGGGAAGTTAATAACCATGATTGTGTTTATGATCCATATTATGACTTTATATGTTCAGCCTATAACCAGGACTATGACCCTTACCAAGAATACTTAGACTATTATTTTAACTATGGGCAATACGAAACCCCAATGGTAGAAGAAATTAAACCAAATGATGAAACCGGAAATGAAGATCAAAAGCAAGACGGAAATTTTCTTCAAACTCCGAAATTAGAAAAGCCAAAATAGACGTAAATTTTAACATACAGAGGCAACTTGGTTATATTCAAACCCATAACCCACCTTTAAAATTTCTCATAGACACTGGGGCGAATCAATCGTTTATATCACCGCGAGCGGTTGAAAAATACTTTTCTAATGTACCTCTTAACTACAGCCCATTTGAAGTAACTAACGTGCGTACCGTTTATAAAAATAATTATTCGATAACTTTGCCTAACTTTCCCGAATTTAAAGAAGAGGGAAATATCACTTTATTCGTTCTAGACTTCCATAACTATTTTGATGGATTAATCGGTTTTGACTTATTAGATTCATGGGGCACTAACATTGACTTAAGAAACAAAAAGTTAGTCACTAGAAATACGGAAATACCCATTACTATGTACGACTCTCGCAATGCCAACATTTATGAAGAAATTATACCAGCTCAGACATCTAAATTAGTAAGATTGCCTATAAATTCCCATGATGGCGATGTATTCGTTCCCGACCAAATAATTAGTAACTGCTTAATTTCTGACTGTTTCACAACCGTAAAAAATAATAGAGGTTGGGTACAAATTTCAAATGAGTCACCTAATGACGTAATTTTCTCTATGGATCGTCCCATTACCGCCGAACTGTTTAATGTAGAAAGCGGACAGGTAGATCAATTGAGCAACCGTACGGAGGAAGTTTTACGACGCCTCCGGACCGACCATTTAAATCCGGAAGAACTAGCAAATCTAAAAACTTTATGTGCCCGGTACTCTGACGTTTTTTATCTCGAAGGAGAGCCTCTAACCTTTACAAACAAAATAAAACATAGGATTAGAACGACCGATGAAATCCCCGTCCATGCTAAAAGTTACAGATATCCGTATATCCATAAACAAGAAGTTAAAGACCAAATTAGTAAAATGCTCGAACAGAATATAATCAGGCCTTCGGACTCCGCATGGAGCTCTCCCATTTGGGTGGTCCCCAAAAAGGCAGATGCTTCGGGTAAAACCAAATGGCGACTTGTCATAGACTTTCGTAAAGTCAACGAAAAAACTATAGACGATAGACATCCTATACCCATTTCGGACATATTGGACAAATTAGGTAAATGCCAATATTTCAGTACACTCGACCTTGCCAGCGGATTCTACCAGGTGGAATTAGACCCCTCTGATATACACAAAACTGCTTTCAATGTAGAAAATGGCCACTATGAATTCCTCAGGATGCCGATGGGATTGAAAAATTCTCCGGCAACTTTCCAGCGTGTAATGGATAATATCCTGAGAGATCTCCAGGATATCTGCTTAGTGTATTTGGATGACGTCATCCTGTTCAGCACATCCCTGCAAGAACATATTATCAATCTAGAAAGGGTTTTTAAAAGACTGCGAGAATCCAACTTCAAGATACAAATGGACAAGTCCGAGTTCTTGAAGCTGGAGACAGAATTTTTAGGCCATGTCATATGTAAAGACGGAGTTAAACCGAATCCAACTAAAATCAGCGTTATAAAAGATTACCCATTACCTAAAACTACTACAGAAATTAAGCGTTTTCTCGGTCTACTCGGATATTATAGGAAATTTATACCGGATTTCGCACGTATCACCAAACCCATGACCCAATGCTTAAAAAAGGGAGCTAAGATAGTCTGTGATCAGAATTACGTAAGTTGCTTTGAGCATTGTAAGAAATTATTAACAAATGACCCGATTTTGCAATATCCAGATTTCACCAAAGAATTTTTATTGACCACCGATGCTTCTAACGTCGCATTGGGGGCCGTATTATCTCAGGGTCCAATAGGTTCAGACAAGCCCATTGCATACGCTTCTAGAACCCTGAATTCAAGTGAACTTAACTACAGCACGATAGAGAAGGAATTGCTTGCTATCGTATGGGCTTGCAAATACTTTCGACCTTACCTATTTGGCAGGAAATTCAAAATTATTACTGACCACAAGCCTCTGCAATGGGTCATGAGCCTCAAAGAGCCTAATTCCAGACTTACACGATGGCGTTTAAAGTTATCGGAATACGATTTTTCGGTTGTTTATAAGCAGGGCAAATTTAACACCAATGCGGACGCCCTATCCCGCTTAGAGATTCACAATGAAGACGTAAGTTCAATAGTTGCTAACCCATCCGAGAAGAATCAATCAGCCGATGATTCCCGGACAATCACAGCCTCAGAGGCCCTGAGTAACTCCCACACTTTAACTGTCCATACCGACCGCGAAAACCCCATTCTAGAAGTCCCAATCACAGATCAACCACTTAACAAATTTACTAAACAGTTAGTACTCACTGTTGTAGGCGATATCAAAGGGAGACCTACAGTCACAAAACCCTTCGAAACGCACACGCGTACCGCAGTTCAACTATCAGAATCCAATCTTGAGGAAGATGTCATTAGTGCTATTAAGGAATATGTCCATCCCAAAATCAAAACAGGCCTACTAATAAATCCACCATTAGCGATGTATACGGTTATCCCAATAATTCAAAAGACATTTAAAAATTCGGCCATGAATCTTACGCTTACGAAAATCGAACTCGAAAACGTAAGAGAATATCTAAGGCAACAAGAGATAATCAACAAATATCACGACGGTAAAACAAATCATAGAGGCATAACCGAATGCTATCTAGCCCTGTCTCACAAGTACTTTTGGCCTAAAATGAAAGAGCACATTACTAAATTTATTAATGAATGCACAGTTTGCGGCCAGGCCAAATATGACCGACACCCTCTAAAACAACAGTACCGTCTTGTCCCTCCACCAAGTAAACCTTTCGAAACTGTTCATTTAGACCTGTTAACCATTCAGAGCGAGAAATTCCTAACTATCGTTGACGCTTTCTCAAAGTACGCTCAAGCGTATTACTTAAGAGATGGGACAGCAGTAAGTGTAGTGCAAGCGTTATTAAAATTCTGTACCCATCATGGAGTACCTTACACAATAGTGACAGACAACGGACCAGAGTTCACAAACCAGTTGTTTGCCGAGTTCACAAGGCTACATAAAATCCAGCACCACAAAATAGCACCCCACACTCCCAATGAAAACGGAATTGTGGAGCGATTCCACTCAACAATCTTGGAACACCTACGTATCTTAAAGGTGGAACAAAAGAATGAACCCATTTTAAACTTGATAAATTATGCCCTTCTGGCCTACAACAGCTCTATACATAGTTTGACAAAATGTAAACCAATCGATGTTATTACAGGACACTTCGACCCACGTGACCTACTGGACATAGACTTAACCACCCACTTGTTACAACAGTATACAGTAGAACATAAGAACAAAATGACTAATGCTTATAATTTAATTCATGAGTCCAGCTTAATCCAACGTAAAGATTTAATATAATAGATGCTCGTAATAAATCTAGAGAGGCGGAAAACCAGTACTCACCCGAACAACAAATATTTGTGAGAAACCCCCTCGCTTCTCGACAAAAGATAGCACCCCGCTATACGCATGACACCGTCATGGCCGACCTACCAATACATATCTATACGCGCAAAAAGCGTGGACCAATTGCCAAATCCAGGTTAAAGAGAGTGCCTAAAAGTGCCCAATTGTTGCAGGACTCTCCTAGTACTTCATCTGCTCCTGCATTCGGCTCTAACACAGGAGATAAAACTTGAAAATCTTGACGATGGCCCAGGCATATTACCCTTTAAACTAGGTCCCTGTAACATAGTATCTCATTACCATTCGTTTCTGCAACACGTAAATCTTCAGGAGTTACAGGATAAGGTTAATATCGTTCATAATCAATTAAAAGAAATAAGTCCCGATCTTCACAATAAGAGCCTCTCTTTATTCCAACCTCATATTGAATACTTAGAGGATCAGCTTCAAACCGTCATTGACCAATTGCAGTCATTTGAAACTACTCGTTCTAAAAGAGGTCTCGTAGATGGTCTCGGTTCTGTCGTTAAAAGCATAACCGGTAACCTTGACTATACAGATGCGGTACATTTTAATAATGCGATCAAATCTCTTCAAGATAATGAAAACAAATTATTAACGGAATTTAACAACCACGTGAGTTTAACTAAAACTTGGATAACTCAGCACTCTAAAATAGTAGATAACATGGTAGATAACCAAAATAAATTAGCGGCTTTAGTCAGAAATATGAGTCGAAGTCTAGAGGAAGGAAATCATGAATTAATTCAATATGCTCATCTAGGACAAACAATCTTAATAGTTAGTGACAACGTTGACAGACTGTCGCGAGAAATATCTAAATTACAGAACGTACTAGCGTTTATACGGACGTCTACAGCACATCATGACGTCATTAGTTTAAATACCACTAGATCTATAATAAGTAGATTAACTAGGCTTTATGGTAGTGATAAGGTATTAGACATAGGAGCTCGTGAATATTACGACGTCATACAGTTAGGTTCATATTATATAGGTAATGAAATAGTTATAGTTTACAAATTCCCAATCATCCTACCTCAGACATATGATCTATACAAAATATCCATAGTCCCGAACAAAAACCATGAGATTCTTGTCCCTCGTTTCCAATTCCTTGCGATCCATTCGAAAGATTTCAAGTACATAGAGGCTGAATGCCCGAAGTCCACTAAGGGGTATCTATGTGAAGAGATACACAACGTACAAAGCCGAACGTCACCGGACTGTATTGGAACCCTCATCACGCAGCAGCAAAGACTCCCCGAATGCAAACCAGTCACAATATCTCTTCAAAAACCAGCCTACGAGAAACTCGACGACCGTCATTATACTATCAACCTCCCAACTCTGACGAAAGTACGCCTGTCATGTGAACAAGACCTCCACAAGTTACTGCAAGGAAGTTACCTCGTCATGCTTCCTCACAACTGTTTTATCCAGACAACAGAGTTCGTCATCTCAAACTCCAACGACCGATTGAAGGGTCAAGCCTTGAAGATAATAGATGTCCCTTAGGAAGATACACCTAGCCCGGCAGCATACCCACTATTCAAACGCAACTCTATCAACTTAGATGATCTACACGCAACCAATAAGGAGATTTCACTGCAGTCGCCAGTACACTTTGACACACAAGAAACTAGCAGCCTCTATCATAATACTATACCGCTGTATGTGTTACTACTCAGTGCATGTGCACTAGTCGCTTATTTCATTTACCGAAGATGTCACCTGAAACAAATGAAGATTAAGAAAGAATCTGCCAACGACCAGGAGGCTCAGCAGCACAGCATCTATGCCGTCCCGGAGACTCAAAGGAGTAGTACAGATCTCCCAGCGCAATTTACGATCAAGGTCTTCAATAGTCGCTGTTCTACGGGGGGAGGTGTTACGCAAGCATAGCCGAGGCAAATCGCTATAGTGTGCATCGCCCTGAATTCGCATAACAACATAGCGCGATGCTCAGAAGCTGACGCGGCGCAACTGCCTCGTGTCGACCGAAGCTGACACCGTTTCCGCGGGCCGTCGCCAATTTCAACTTACGTGGGAACGGCACTTTTACGTCAATCGCTGACCATATAGTACATTTAGTTATTAGCTAGATTAAAGTTATAATTGTATTTTTTTTGTGAATTCTAATTAAACATTAATTAAATAAAATTGGTTTTTTTTGCATCTTCTGCTGCCTCCGAACTTAAGTAGTTAGTTTTAATTAGGTTAAGTTGTAAATTAAGCATGTTATTGTTAGATAAGTAGTAAATAGATAATAAATGAATGATTTTATCATAATCTAAATTCTTTTATTCATATTACACTTTCCCTGTAACCTTTCTAATAATAAAGTCAATAGAAAAATTATATGCCATAAAAGCTTTTGGCTAGACATAAAAGAAAAAACTCAGTACATACGAGTAATAAGAATTGGCTAATGCTAATTAGGAATGTTACTGAGAATACGTGTTCGAAAATTCTTTTAAAAATGAATAGCATTCACTTATCACGTTACCAACAAGAGTTTCTTTACAATTGTCTACCTTATCGGAGGATATAAGTTAAGACTATTAGTTTTTCTAGGAATTCGGCAGAAAAATATTCAATACCTCATTAGACAACAATAGATAACGAGCACCGCAATGTTTCTACCTGCTGCTTAAAGTCATTGTTCTGTAGCGAGAAAGGATAAAACTATGCTGAACGTATAGCGCCGTCTTTTTCTTTCCTTTCGATCGGTCGTACCGCATAAAATCGCGGCGTTTCTTGTCAACTTATGCAGTCTTCTGTTAAACTTTGAAGTGTTCACGTCGCGTCACTTTGACAATCACCAAAGTTTACTTTGCTCAGCTTTAACGCGAGTAAAACCATACTTAGCGATGGCTCAAGTTACGGAGTTATCGCCATACAATATCGTGGGGAAAATCACAGACGAAGAGTACGAGGTTGTTTTTACACTTGCTTTCACACGCAATGTATCAAAAGCAGACCTCGAAAAAGTACGACTGCGTTACGTTCCCGATTACATTTGGGATCTCAAACTCCAAGCAGACTATTGGAGGGAGGCGCATCGAAGATACCAGGACCACGTATCTCTGCATAACTGGAGAGAATACGAAATTCAAATGAAAGACGAACTCAACAAACACAAGAGGATCTTGAAGAATTTCGACACAGTGAGACGGATGTGCGCGGTATCAGACGACGAGAACCATTTCTCGCAGTGGCTTGATCCGGTACGCGTTCAAATCATTATCGATTATCTCAAACGCAATCGGAGTGACAATGAAATATTTCACAAGCTGACGAGACACTTTCGCGGCAAGAAAAACGAATTCGACAACATTCTCTATCTTATATACGCTATATGGGCGATGTACGGAGAATTTCGAATACGGCCGTCACAGCCCAGTAGAGGCGCGCAAGTTCGAACGTGGATCGACGATTTGTTCTGACGAAAAGGCCTTTAAACTCTATTTTAAAGACGAACTCAACAAACACAAGTGTCTTGAAGAATTTCGACACAGTGAGACGGATGTGCGCGGTATCGGACGACGAGAACCGTTTGATCCGGTATGCGATTAAATCATTACCGATCATCTCAAACGCAATCGGAGTGACAGTGAAATATTTCACAAGCTGACGAGACACTTTCGCGGCAATAAAAATGATTTGGACAATATTCTCTATCTCATATAGGTTTAATGTATGGGCGTTGTACGAAAAGCCCTTACAAGTATTTACAATATGATACGAACAAAAATAGAAACCTCTCGCGCGTTTCTCGTACACACGGGTGTACGAGAGAGTTGAGTGCCCATCGCGCAATTGTACACACGGGTGTACGAGAGTGACTTGCACCGATTGGATATTTTTTCTGTGACGTATATTTTCAAGTTGCAACCCGTTCTTTATTTGATTGAACAGAATAGTTCATTCGCTTTCTGTTAAAATATTTTCCATTGGCAATATCGATACATGGAATGAAGAAGATTGAAAAAAATAAAGTGATCCGTCATTCAGCTTTCTGTCACTTTTTGGAGCCATTGTTGCGTGTGGTTGCGTACGGACAGAGAGCATGTTTCCAACTAGAAAACGGTGAGTAATCTTATAAGATTTATATAGAATTACTGAGAAATAAGTGTAGATTACGTTGCAAGTGTTTGTTTTTGGAAAAGTAATAAATATGCCAGTGAAAAAGTGACGAAACTTGTGAAGATGCGTATTTTTTTCCGTCATGGCCGTCGTGTTTCGACTTGTTTTAGTGCAAAATTTATCTCGAAATGCTTTGAAATCTACATAAGTTGTTAGTTTATTTACCTATAAACATAATGTAGTTACTACAAAGTGATATAATTGCATATTGTTATCATAATCGTTGTTGTAAGAAAATAAACCGGTAAAAATGGCGCCAAATTCATAAACATTGCATAAAGTACAGACAGCAAAAAAATTTTTTCGAATATTTTTTTGTTGTAATTATTGAATATTCAGTATAACGTAAATATTGTCTTAGTGTTCATATCTATGAAAGCCAAATGTAAAGATTGTTTTATTTTTCGATTTTATATTTTTCATGATCAAAAAAAAATTTTTGTTCTTCTTTTTTACCTTATTTCGCATTTACTTAGGCAGGGTATTATATCATACTTAGCAGGCATTTATGGGTTGATTTGGGTGATCAAAACATTGTACAAGTACTAATGTTTTTCATTTTATTTTAAGATTACGTTCTCGAAGCGTCACCCCTGTTGGGGATGACCGGGACAGCCGTGGCAGCCCCGGGCCTAACCGGCTACCCTCGGCTCGTCGGGCCCTGTTATTGGACCTCATAAAGAAGGCCCCGGAACGGGAAATTTACGGTCCCTCACCACCACGGTGAGTGTCTTTTTCATAGCGTTACCTACAGTGTTTCTTTAGTTTCAATGGTGTAATTTGTAATTGTTTCTTTTTAGGTCTCGAGCTGTCGTCGTCGACCAAACACCTGGGGGTTCTCTACGGTTGACCGATTCGACGGTGCCGATCGAGAATTCCCCAGGTGGAAGAGTCCACATCAGCGAAGCAGGGCAGTCCAGGCCTAGCCTGGACTTGCCCATTGGGTAAGTTAATTTTCCTTCACAGTCCTCCTAGGCTATCACGGTGCCATGGGTGTACGACATTGCATTTATTTGTATTATCTTTATCTAGGGCTGATGAGGCGGAGCTCCTGGATGATTTAGACTTGGACGACGACGAGATCATGGAGCTCCAGTCTAAACATCCGGGGTTCATCCAGCAGAGGTTGAGGAGGCTGCGAGGTGGCGACGCACCGGGGCCATCGAAGGTGCCAACTAAAGCCAGCGCCAGCAACACGGTTGCTCTGGCTTCTCTTGTCTCTAGTGCCATGTCTGAGGCAAGCGTTTCCTCCGAAATTGATGTTCGTCCATCAACTTCGAGGGAAAAATTGCCTTCACGGACGGTAGCTAGAGATTATGGTAGTGACCCCGACAGCGATATCGAGGACGTATACGATGTCTCGGCCATACCAGTTGTCACGAATGGAATTCCTGACTCCGAGGAGCTTGAGGAACCGGTAGAGGCTTTGATAAACGAGGTCGATACGGGGATGGATAACGCTATCGATACTCTTTTGGGTGATTCGAGTAGTTTCAAGTGGGAAGAAGACTTTGGATCATTCAGGGCTGTTCGTGAGAATTTCTCAGGTCCTACCCCTGGGTCAGTCAAAGACTACGATTCACCCTATGATGCCTTTACCGATATTTGGGACGAGGAAATCATAGGGTTGATAGTCACGGAAACTAACCGATATGCCCATCAGGTTATCGATGCTGAGCGTGAAGCAGGGACATTGAAAGCATCATCTCGCCTTCATTCGTGGACGGACACAAATGCAGACGAAATAATGACTTTATTCGGGATGTTTATGTATATGGCTATCGACTCGCGGTCGTCGATAACCGAATATTGGTCATCAGACGATGTGCTCCATTTGCCGGGGTTCAAACGTCTGATAACCTATAATCGGTACATTTTGCTAAATAAGTTTCTTCATTTCGTGGACAATTCAGCTGACGCAAGTCAGCCAATGTCGCGAAATGAGGGTGCTTATTTAGCAAAACAATCGGCCAAGCTGAGGAAGGTGGCTCCTATTATTGAACATCTCAGTAATAAGTTCAATTCCTTGTACAACCTAGGTGCTGAATTCAGCATCGATGAGTCTTTGACCTTATTCAAGGGTCGTTTGTCCTGGATCCAAACAATAAGGTCAAAGGCTGCACGATTTGGAATCAAGTCATATGAACTATGTGAGTCCCGCACTGGTTATATGTCGAGATTCCAAATCTACACCGGTAAAGATGACAGTACTGATGGTAATCCATTACTTGGCGTCGATTTGGGAGGGAAGAGCACTAAAGTAGTTCTAGAGCTTTTGCAAGGTCTCGAACATCGGGGGCATTGTGTGGTGATGGACAATTTTTACAATTGTCCAGCATTAGCACGGTACCTCAAGAGTTTAGGCTTTGATTGCTTTGGAACTCTTCGTGTGAACCGTCGAAACGTCCCTAGTGCCATTGCAAAGGTTCCGAGGAAAGTGAGCAAGGGGACTATTATAGCTCGCCATTGTGGAGATGTATCCATCATTGCATGGATGGACTCCAAAATGGTGAATATAATATCCACCTATCACACCCCCGAAACGTACATGGGAACTAGGGCCGGAAAACCACTTCAGAAACCGGTTTGTGTGAAAGATTATAACGGAGCCATGGGGGGTGTTGATCTAAAGGATCAAAAGCTCTCCATGTATCCGTTAGAGCGAAAGAGATGCCTGAAATGGTATATGAAGATTTTCAAAAGGTTAATGAATGTGAGTGTGCATAATGCGTTTGTGCTGTACCGAAGTTCAATGGCTCGCAGAGATAAATTGGCTGAATCGCATCGTGAGTTTCGCTTTGAACTTGCAAGGTCTCTGATCAAACGGCATCGGCCCTGTTTGACAGAGATTAGCCAAGTTCCAGGGGATCTCATGAGGCTGAGGCGAGATATCGTACACGAGCCAATGTACACATCGGGTAGATCGAATAGAAAGCGATGTATGATATGTTATCGACAGAAGAAAACTAAATTGATTCATTCTCGGTGCGTTCAGTGCGATATATATCTTTGCTTTGAAGACTGCTGGAGAATTTGGCATTCTGCAGCAGAGCTTCCGGGCGAAGATCTTATAGAGCGGCCGAGACCGAAGCGCCGAGACTAATCATTTTAGGGCATGGTCGTGAAGCGTGGTTGTTTTATGAATGTGGTGTGGTGATCTGGGGCCTCTCGTGAGGGTCGCGTTTCGACGGGACGTCTAACCGTTGAACATATCTCGTTTATTACTGCTTCAGTTGCTGTTATCGGAGGCGTTACTACTATCGGGGACGAGACGATAGCCTAGTAGCGCCTTCTGCGTTGGCATATTCATCGGGGACTGGTATCTTACGGGACAGATATCAGTCTCAGTTTGTGCATTGTAAATAATGTACGAATACTCATTATATGTAATGTACAAATACATTTGTAATTTTTGCTTTAGTCTGAGATTGCGCATTGTGAAATTGTATATTTTTGAAAATAAAACCCATAATACAGGACAAAACCCCAATGTATATCCTAGCTGTTACAATAAAGTGTACCACCTTCAATATATCAATGTAAATGTACAAATACATTTGTTATTTTTGCTTTAGTCTGAGATTGCGCATTGTGAAATTGTATATTTTTGAAAATAAAACCCATAATACAGGACAAAACCCCAATGTTTATCCTAGCTGTTACAATAAAGTGTACCACCTTCAATATATCTATGTAAATGTACGAATACATTTGTTATTTTTGCTTTAGTCTGAGATTGCGCATTGTGAAATTGTATATTTTTGAAAATAAAACCCATAATACAGGACAAAACCCCAATGTTTATCCTAGCTGTTACAATAAAGTGTACCACCTTCAATATATCTATGTAAATGTACGAATACATTTGTTATTTTTGCTTTAGTCTGAAATTGCGCATTGTGAAATTGTATATTTTTGAAAATAAAACCCATAATACAGGACAAAACCCCAATGTTTATCCTAGCTGTTACAATAAAGTGTACCACCTTCAATATATCTATGTAAATGTACGAATACATTTGTTATTTTTGCTTTAGTCTGAGATTGCGCATTGTGAAATTGTATATTTTTGAAAATAAAACCCATAATACAGGACAAAACCCCAATGTTTATCCTAGCTGTTACAATAAAGTGTACCACCTTCAATATATCTGTAAATGTACGAATACATTTGTTATTTTTGCTTTAGTCTGAGATTGCGCATTGTGAAATTGTATATTTTTGAAAATAAAACCCATAATACAGGACAAAACCCCAATGTATATCCTAGCTGTTACAATAAAGTGTACCACCTTCAATATATCTATGTAAATGTACGAATACATTTGTTATTTTTGCTTTAGTCTGAGATTGCGCATTGTGAAATTGTATATTTTTGAAAATAAAACCCATAATACAGGACAAAATTTCATGTGTAAAGTGAACCCTATGACAAAATATATGTTTTTACATTTTTATTTTTATTCTTTTATTTTTTCATAACATAAATAAATTCCCTGAAAAGAAGTACATTTTATTCCAAATCATTCAAAGGCTTCTCTGAGAAAGGAAGGAAGATTGGTGGTTGATGCAGTTGTTAGTAAGTATATAACTGAACGAGCGACGACTTAGTGAGGGTCGTGGAAATCCACTGGATGCGAGACACACAGAACCGGTCATTGTTGCGATGTTTGGGGTTAGGCCTTTATCCAGCAGTGGATGTCTTTCAGCTGAAATGTATAAAGATCATCGTCTAGTTCTTTGAATGACGTAGGGATCCGATAAGAAAGGATTACTCAAAATTCTATCAAAAACGGGGGGGGGGGGGGGGATTTGTGTGGAAACATATACTTTCCCGTGGTTGAAACCGCTGGTAAAAGCAAGTCTATCATCATCATTTCAGCCAAAAGACGTCCACTGCTAGACATAGACCTCCCCAAAGGGGGAGGGGGTTGAACCATAACCCACCACGCTCAATGCGTGTTGGCGGGTCGCCATAGCTTCATGGCAAGGGTGCACCACGTGCAGGTGAGGCTTGGGTCCCCATGGATGTTGAATGGGACCCCTATACACCCCGCTAGTCTAAAGCTAGTCTATATTGGTATATAACTAACATATCAACGCAAATCCGAAAAACACATGAAATAGGAGTGTGACATTTCGCACAATTCCTTAGCACTGTTCTTTGTATGACGAAGGTATCCGATAAGAAAAGATTAATCTAAATTCTATCCCAAAAGGAGGAGAAAAATTTTCATTTTCACTCAAAAATATAGGTACATAAAACATGCAATAATTAGCCACTCTGAGATAATAATACAAGACGTACAATGATTTAGTTTCACTATATCAGATCTTGACAAAATTTATACGAATCTACCTTGGAAGTATTTTGCTTTTCAAATATATCTTTTTTTATCCATACTAAATCGATTGAACTACTACTGGCTACTTTTACTTACCACAAAATCTAAATACCTTGATAAAAACATACTTACACGCGAACAACACCTACTATTCTGGTTCTAACGGTTTTATAAAATATAAATGAAAATAAAATAAAATAAACTTTTTTTGTAAAACAATATTACAAAAAAAGTTTATTTACAATAAAGTAGCATTACTAACAGTAACATAACAAAAATCATTATAAACACCACTAATAACACATTATAAAAATACATTAAAAAATTTATAGTACATCGAAAATTTCTTCTCGTAACCTTTTTCTGCCAACAGTACACCGAGGTACCTATCTCGTCAGTGTTTACATTTTGCGCGCCAGTAATGGCGCGGTTTTTTGTTGAGTTGCGGAAAAAGTGATTGCGTCGTGTAATTATTGTGTTTTGATGTGATATGAGTTATGTTGTTTTTGCGCAAATGTATGGACTATCGTATTCAAATGTTTTTTTCGAGAATATGTGTGTGGTTTTGGTGTAATGTGAGAAAGTTAAAGGTTATGTGTAAGAAAATTTGCAAAATGCCAATTTATCTCGTCGCTACGAAGTCAGGTCAGTTTCATTTATTTATAATCTTACACAGTTCGATAGGAAAACTAATGGGCTTTCCGGGAAGGTATAATTTATTGCATATAATTATCAATATAACCACGAAATTGGCGTTTTTCTCAAGGTCAAACAAAAAAAAAAAAATAATCGGAAAATGCTCGACGCGTGACGTAATTTGGGTGAAAGTTCGCGAACGTTCGAGAGGTTAATTAGGTTAAGTTGTAAATTAAGCATGTTATTGTTAGATAAGTAGTAAATAGATAATAAATGAATGATTTTATCATAATCTAAATTCTTTTATTCATATTACACTTTCCCTGTAACCTTTCTAATAATAAAGTCAATAGAAAAATTATATGCCATAAAAGCTTTTGGCTAGACATTAAAAAAAAAACTCAGTACATACGAGTAATAAGAATTGGCTAATGCTAATTAGGAATGTTACTGAGAATACGTGTTCGAAAATTCTTTTAAAAATGAATAGCATTCACTTATCACGTTACCAACAAGAGTTTCTTTACAATTGTCTACCTTATCGGAGGATATAAGTTAAGACTTTTAGTTTTTCTAGGAATTCGGCAGAAAAATATTCAATACCTCATTAGACAACAATAGATAACGAGCACCGCAATGTTTCTACCTGCTGCCTAAAGTCATTGTTCTGTAGCGAGAAAGGATAAAACTATGCTGAACGTATAGCGCCGTCTTTTTCTTTCCTTTCGATCGGTCGTACCGCATAAAATCGCGGCGTTTCTTGTCAACTTATGCAGTCTTCTGTTAAACTTTGAAGTGTTCACGTCGCGTCACTTTGACAATCACCAAAGTTTACTTTGCTCAGCTTTAACGCGAGTAAAACCATACTTAGCGATGGCTCAAGTTACGGAGTTATCGCCATACAATATCGTGGGGAAAATCACAGACGAAGAGTACGAGGTTGTTTTTACACTTGCTTTCACACGCAATGTATCAAAAGCAGACCTCGAAAAAGTACGACTGCGTTACGTTCCCGATTACATTTGGGATCTCAAACTCCAAGCAGACTATTGGAGGGAGGCGCATCGAAGATACCAGGACCACGTATCTCTGCATAACTGGAGAGAATACGAAATTCAAATGAAAGACGAACTCAACAAACACAAGAGGATCTTGAAGAATTTCGACACAGTGAGACGGATGTGCGCGGTATCTGACGACGAGAACCATTTCTCGCAGTGGCTTGATCCGGTACGCGTTCAAATCATTATCGATTATCTCAAACGCAATCGGAGTGACAATGAAATATTTCACAAGCTGACGAGACACTTTCGCGGCAAGAAAAACGAGTTCGACAACATTCTCTATCTTATATACGCTATATGGGCGATGTACGGAGAATTTCGAATACGGCCGTCACAGCCCAGTAGAGGCGCGCAAGTTCGAACGTGGATCGACGATTTGTTCTGACGAAAAGGCCTTTAAACTCTATTTTAAAGACGAACTCAACAAACACAAGTGTCTTGAAGAATTTCGACACAGTGAGACGGATGTGCGCGGTATCGGACGACGAGAACCGTTTGATCCGGTATGCGATTAAATCATTACCGATCATCTCAAACGCAATCGGAGTGACAGTGAAATATTTCACAAGCTGACGAGACACTTTCGCGGCAATAAAAATGATTTGGACAATATTCTCTATCTCATATAGGTTTAATGTATGGGCGTTGTACGAAAAGCCCTTTAATTTCTATTTTTGTTCGTATCATATTGTAAATACTTGTAAGTTAGTTTTAATTAGGTTAAGTTGTAAATTAAGCATGTTATTGTTAGATAAGTAGTAAATAGATAATAAATGAATGATTTTATCATAATCTAAATTCTTTTATTCATATTACACTTTCCCTGTAACCTTTCTAATAATAAAGTCAATAGAAAAATTATATGCCATAAAAGCTTTTGGCTAGAAATAAAAAAAAAAACTCAGTACATACGAGTAATAAGAATTGGCTAATGCTAATTAGGAATGTTACTGAGAATACGTGTTCGAAAATTCTTTTAAAAATGAATAGCATTCACTTATCACGTTACCAACAAGAGTTTCTTTACAATTGTCTACCTTATCGGAGGATATAAGTTAAGACTATTAGTTTTTCTAGGAATTCGGCAGAAAAATATTCAATACCTCATTAGACAACAATAGATAACGAGCACCGCAATGTTTCTACCTGCTGCCTAAAGTCATTGTTCTGTAGCGAGAAAGGATAAAACTATGCTGAACGTATAGCGCCGTCTTTTTCTTTCCTTTCGATCGGTCGTACCGCATAAAATCGCGGCGTTTCTTGTCAACTTATGCAGTCTTCTGTTAAACTTTGAAGTGTTCACGTCGCGTCACTTTGACAATCACCAAAGTTTACTTTGCTCAGCTTTAACGCGAGTAAAACCATACTTAGCGATGGCTCAAGTTACGGAGTTATCGCCATACAATATCGTGGGGAAAATCACAGACGAAGAGTACGAGGTTGTTTTTACACTTGCTTTCACACGCAATGTATCAAAAGCAGACCTCGAAAAAGTACGACTGCGTTACGTTCCCGATTACATTTGGGATCTCAAACTCAAAGCAGACTATTGGAGGGAGGCGCATCGAAGATACCAGGACCACGTAACTCTGCATAACTGGAGAGAATACGAAATTCAAATGAAAGACGAACTCAACAAACACAAGAGGATCTTGAAGAATTTCGACACAGTGAGACGGATGTGCGCGGTATCAGACGACGAGAACCATTTCTCGCAGTGGCTTGATCCGGTACGCGTTCAAATCATTATCGATTATCTCAAACGCAATCGGAGTGACAATGAAATATTTCACAAGCTGACGAGACACTTTCGCGGCAAGAAAAACGAGTTCGACAACATTCTCTATCTTATATACGCTATATGGGCGATGTACGGAGAATTTCGAATACGGCCGTCACAGCCCAGTAGAGGCGCGCAAGTTCGAACGTGGATCGACGATTTGTTCTGACGAAAAGGCCTTTAAACTCTATTTTAAAGACGAACTCAACAAACACAAGTGTCTTGAAGAATTTCGACACAGTGAGACGGATGTGCGCGGTATCGGAGGACGAGAACCGTTTGATCCGGTATGCGATTAAATCATTACCGATCATCTCAAACGCAATCGGAGTGACAGTGAAATATTTCACAAGCTGACGAGACACTTTCGCGGCAATAAAAATGATTTGGACAATATTCTCTATCTCATATAGGTTTAATGTATGGGCGTTGTACGAAAAGCCCTTTAATTTCTATTTTTGTTCGTATCATATTGTAAATACTTGTAAGTTAGTTTTAATTAGGTTAAGTTGTAAATTAAGCATGTTATTGTTAGATAAGTAGTAAATAGATAATAAATGAATGATTTTATCATAATCTAAATTCTTTTATTCATATTACACTTTCCCTGTAACCTTTCTAATAATAAAGTCAATAGAAAAATTATATGCCATAAAAGCTTTTGGCTAGACATAAAAAAAAAAACTCAGTACATACGAGTAATAAGAATTGCCTAATGCTAATTAGGAATGTTACTGAGAATACGTGTTCGAAAATTCTTTTAAAAATGAATAGCATTCACTTATCACGTTACCAACAAGAGTTTCTTTACAATTGTCTACCTTATCGGAGGATATAAGTTAAGACTATTAGTTTTTCTAGGAATTCGGCAGAAAAATATTCAATACCTCATTAGACAACAATAGATAACGAGCACCGCAATGTTTCTACCTGCTGCCTAAAGTCATTGTTCTGTAGCGAGAAAGGATAAAACTATGCTGAACGTATAGCGCCGTCTTTTTCTTTCCTTTCGATCGGTCGTACCGCATAAAATCGCGGCGTTTCTTGTCAACTTATGCAGTCTTCTGTTAAACTTTGAAGTGTTCACGTCGCGTCACTTTGACAATCACCAAAGTTTACTTTGCTCAGCTTTAACGCGAGTAAAACCATACTTAGCGATAGC